>CM073572.1:140776220-145576220 GCA_037074715.1 Magnolia kwangsiensis
CATATTTTTGTGGGCCATATGAAGGTTCCAACAGTACACATCATTATTTTCACTATTTCCTATAGCGTGGCCAACTTGAGCTCTGGATTTTAATTTTGGGATCAAGCCCTAGCATAAACTAGAAAAATGGATGTACGGCATGGATAATACAATCTGTTTCCGTCTTGCTACTTATGTTGCCATTACCCAGGTGGCTATTGGTTGGTGCTCTGTCGGCCCCACCATGATTTATATGTTTTATCCACACCATCCATCCATTATTTCATATCATTTCAAGGTGTGATACCAAAAATGATGTAGATATAAAACTTAGGTGGACCACAACACAGGAAAATAGTGGTGATTAAATGCTTACCATTCAAAACTTCCATGGGCCCACTATAATATTTATTTTCATCTAAACTGTTGATTAGGTCACAAAGACCTGAATGAATGGAAAAAGAAAATATCAGTTTGATCCAAAACTTTTGTAAGCCTAAGAAGTTTTTAATGGTGGCCGTTTAATCAACACTTTGTCCTTTGATGTGGTCCATCGGAGATTTGGATTTATATAAAAATTTTTGGCTTATTTCATAAAAAAATATTCAAAATTGGAAGGATGGCGTGGATGAAACACATATCATAATGTGCCCACAGAGTAGCCAATTTCTGTCCATTGCCTACTGTAACGCAGTACACTAGTAAACTCTGTGGTGCCACCATGATTTATGTATTTTATCCACCCGTCCATGCATTTTAGCATATAAGTTTAAGGCTTCAGCCCAAAAATGATGCATAACCAAACCTCATGTGGATCACACCGTGGGAAACAGTGTGAATTGGACATTTATTGTTGAAAATTTCTTGGTAGCCACGGAGGTTTTGGATTAAGTTGATATTTGTGTTTTTCCTTAATCCATGTTGGTGTGATCTTATAAACAGTTTGAATGACAAATAAACACCACTGTGGGCATTACATAAGGTTTCAAGGGTGGAAAACACCATTACCATTTTTTTCTTGTGGTTTGGAGTTTAGTTTTGGATGTGCTTCAATTTTGGACACGACCCCTAAAATAGGCTCGACCCATCCAAACTCTCCATTAGGTCGCACAAACCTAGGTGAATGGAAAAAACAAATTTCAACTTCGTCCAAAAAGTTTTGTAAACTCGAAGAAGGTTTTTATGGTGAGCGTTCAATTATCACAGTTTCCAATGGCGTGGTCCACATCAAAATTGGATGTCTCATGTTTAATCTCGTTACATATATTGATCTAAAAAATTGGATGGAAAATGGGGATAAAATGCATTAATCATAATGGGGCACATTAGCAACATTTAGAAGCCATTAAAGACAGGCCATCGGCTTCCAAGATGGTGAAAGGGCTTATGGGATTGTGCCAACAAACCACCGACCTCAAGGGTGTATTGACATCACCAAGTTTTGTGGGCCTTATCATGCTGTCTTTATTCCGTCCACACAGTCCATCCATCCATCGTGGGTGATCATTTTAGGGCTCCAGCCTAAAATTTGAGTAAATCCAGGCCTCAAGTGCACCATACCACAAGAAACGGTAGTGATTGAGGTACACTCTTCATTGATAACTCGATAAGGCCTACCTTCATGTTTACTTCAAATCTAACTTATTGATAAAGTCATGGGTGATCATAATTCCAGCATGTAGATAATGACTAATCATATTGTATAAATGACTAGTTGAAGTTGGGCTGAGTTGTCTGAAATAAATATTTAAATAAAGTGGTTGTTCGAAAGCACTAATCATATCATATTCTAAATAACTGTTTGTTATCTAGAATATTTGTATATAAAGGTTGCCCACCTGAGTAATGGATAGGGTTGGCCTGTTTGGCCAGGCAGATCCCACGGTATTAGGAGGGATGGGATCGACAATATCCTTGCATTGGCATGACGTGCCAAACAGGTCCGGTGAACTTGTCCCGGGATATAAGCCATCCCATGGATCTTAAGACAATCCACTGACATCACCATCATTACGTTAAAATTGATCCTATCCCTTGGTTGAATGGATTGGAAGGTAAAATCCCGGGATAAGGGGGGCGTGCCAAACAGACCTAGTGAACTTGTCCAGGGATATAAGCAATCCCATGGATCTTAAGACAATCCACTGACACCACCATATTACCTTAAAATTGATCCCATCCCTCCTAATATCATGGGATCTGCCGAGCCAAACAGGCCCTAAGGTAATCCTAGGTATCGAGGAGACGGGCTAAGGAGAGTTTAGGGTTTGAGCGCCTTAGGAAGGGTTTGAGCTCTACTTCCTCATGCGGGGGAGATCCCCCTCCCGCAAGATCAGGGGAAGACCATCTCCGAGGAGATGGACTCCTACTGTCCCCTCCAAACCACATACGACCTCATCAACACAGGATTGAAGACACGTCTCAACCGCGGCAGAAGGCAAGTCATCTCCCCTCAAATCCGATTTCAGCCTCTATGTGAGGAATATCACCTTCGACTCCACAAGCAAGGATTTATGGGGCATTTTCAATAGATATGGAAAGCTGCTTGATGTATACATTCCCCTTCGGCCGGGCACCCCCAAACCTTGGGGCTATGCATTTGTTCGATTTCAATATGAACAGGATGCAAGGGCAGTGATTCAGGTTCTCAACGAGCGGATGATTGACGGGAGGATTGTTACCGTCAGATGGGCGAAATGGAATAAAAAAGGTCCCCCCAAAGAACAGGGTAGGCAGAGCCCGGTGATAGTGGTACCTCAAAGCCAGGATACGGCAACCCATTTCAATGTAGCAGCAGCAGAACACTCTTATGCTGAAGTCCTCCAGACAAAGCGGCAAGGAGTTCATGCACCGGCTCAGACAAAGGAGGATAATCTAGTAGTGGAAGATCCCAAAACGGTGCAACAGAAACTCTTGGAGCTTCAACTCGGGTTGGTTATGAAGGTGATTTGTCCCTCCATCTCGATTTTAAGTCTCATTGGTACCATCAGATCCTCTAAATATGATTCTGCTGCAATCGGCATTTCCAGATTAGTAGCCCGAACTTTCCTTTTCCTTTTCAAATCCAAAACAGAATTTAGAGATTTTCAGCAGGATGTCTCTATTCATGCATAGATGGACATTATTTCCTTCTCCCCTTGGTCCAAGAGCTTGACTAAGCAGGAGGATGGTTACTGGATGAGGCTTTACGGTATCTCGGCTCACGCTTGGAGTGAGACAGTTGTTCAAGATCTAGGAATTCCTTAACAGGGAATTTTTCAAGGCTTTGCCCACATTAAGGTGCTTCCCTGCCCGGGGATGGTGCTTAACAGAGTAATCAGTCTGAAAGTCTAGGACAACATCTTCCCAATACTGGGGCTAATGGAACCAATCAGCTTGATGGGTGGTTAGACTTCCAGGTGTGAAGAGGAGAGTACAAGGTGCTGGGTGGAAAGAACATTCCACTCCACAAATCAGCAAAATTAGGGCAAGAATCAAGTATGGGAACTGGCAGTGCAGGATGCAACGCTCAGGCAGGACAAATATGCACCAAAAATCAATCAGGACCTATGTGTTCATATGGATAGGCCCACGTTTGAGCAAGAGACACTGATTCCTATACATTCCCAGGACCAGCCCCTAATTGTTTGTGAAAATGTTCCAGTGAATTTTATACCCAACATAGCTCTTCTCCAATACAGTGGTGTGCCCGACCGGAGCAATGATGTTTTGAGTTTACCTGCAGGCTCAACGGCCGATCCTCCGACTACGCAAGGGCAACTGGAGTCAAAGATCTGTTTCAGGTTATGAGGAACCTTCGATTAGCAAGCAACGACCCCCAAGTTCACATGCCCCTTTAGGTCGACGAGATTTTTCTTTGAAATGTTAGGAGAAAGGGTCCTTTCTCCTAGTCCAGATCAGCTGAAAACTCCCCGATAGCTTCATCAGGGGAGAATCAATCTAAGAAAGCTTTTAAGAATAGCTGTTGGACACAGGAAGAACTGCCCCAACCTGAGGCTACTTTGCACCTTACAAGCCCGGATCTTGGTAATCAGTATGCAGCAGATGACTTAAATGATTTCAAAAGCGAAGATTGTGGAGGTAATTGCCAGGAAACTCGATCAAATGCGTGCTTTGACAGTGAAGGTTTAACAATGGATTTGTCGCAGTTCTTTATGATGGTGGATAGGGATGCCGAGCAGGAAAGGAAGAAGATTCTTGAGCAGGACTAGAGTAGGGAGCCTATGATGCAGGAGGCTTCAGACGAAATGCAAAATAGATCAACAGAGAAAGTTCAGGAAGTTGAAAGTAATCAGGACTGTAAGACCCGTATCCTAGTTCGTACTGTTCCGTCGACTCCCGCGATCCTTCCGGTCGAATTCGGCAATCCTCGACCACTTTCTAATGTTTGCGCTCGATCCTAAGCTGAGACTTGTATGCCAAAGATGACTAAAATTAAAACTCATACCTTAGCGACCGCGCCGTCGCCGCGGTTCTAACGTCGCGACTCGCACACCGACCCGATACCCAGACTAAAAGATGTCAGTCTGCGTTCAATTCGAAGAAAACACTGCACGTTACGAATTACGAGGGAATCTCTACGAGATGTCCCATCAATTAATCAATCACTCATGTCAAGTACAAGTCGAGTCACTCCATACCCAAGTACAACAACTCATACCTTTCTCTTACACAAGCAAGCCCAAGGTTAACCCTCACATCACTTCACCTCTCTCTCCACCCATCCCTTCTTACAACACACCACTCCACCCATCACCCATCACACCACATCACTCCATCACCCTTTGTCACCCATCACTCCCCTCTCTCTCTCATTCATTCTAAAAAAAAAATTCCAAGCAAAAGAGCTTCACACGTCCAAGCTCTCTCTCCCTCTCCCAAATGCCAAGTGTGGCCCACCTTCCCTACTCTCTCATCTCTCATCTCAACCGTTGATCCATCATCTACCACCGTTAAAAGTCAAGCAAAGGAGCATTGGAGGCCAAGGGAGTAAGGAGGAGGCTTAGAGGTGGGTGATCATCCTTCATTTCAATTTTTAAGGACACACTTGTTGTGGGACCCACTCGATGTATGTGTTGTAACTATGGAGGGCCCATAGTGGCGGGGACCCTCCCCTCTATCTCACCGTATCTCTCTTTTCCTCTCTCTTTTTTTTTTTTCTCTCTCTCCTCTCCCTAGAATGAAGTAGGCCATGTTAAATCCACTCCATTCATCAATGGTGTGGTCCACCACATTTTAGGTGATATGATATATGTATATATACATATTTATTGATATATGTATATATATACATATATATTATATTATATTAATATTATATATATATATATACATATATATTATATTATATTAATATTATATATATATATATGGGTATGGTGGGCCACGTACATGTGGGACCCACCATGATGATGTGTTCATCCATGCCGTCCAGCGTCCAGGGACGCTGGACTAGAGGCATGGGAGTGAAGAGGTTAACGTGGAGTGTGTGTACTGTCAGGGATGTGTACTTACAAGCTTTAAAAAAAAAAAAAAAAAGGAAGGGAAATGGTGGGCCCTCCAACATGGCCCCACCTTGATGTTTATATTTGATCCAAGCCATCCATTCTATTCTCGGGATCATTTTAGGCGTTGAGCCGAAAAATGAGACCGATCCAATCATCTGGCAGGCCGTGGTATTAAGAATGGTAGTATTTTCCGTTGAAACTTGGAAGAATGATTGTTGGGGTCCACCAGAAGCTTGGACCCACCTGAAACTTGTTTTGGACCCATATTTTTGTGGGACACATGCAATGGACGGGATAGATCTAGTTAACGTGGGTCCCACCTAAGATAAAAAGAATATTTTTTTATTGGCATGACTTTATGTCATGACGTTCAGAGACGTCCACGTTAAGGAGAGAAATAGTGGGCTGCTCCAACATGGCCCCACCTTGATGTATGTTCTTGATCCAAGCCGTCCATTCTCTTTCTCAGATTATTTTAGGCGTTGAGCCAAAATTTGGGATTAATCTGATTCTCAGGTGCGCCATACATCTAAAAACATGTGGAGACATGCCTGAGCATATAAAAGCACTTGGTGGGGCCTACCTGAAATTTGGATGCACCCTAAAATTTTACTGGACGGTCCACCATGTGGGACTCACACAATAGATGGTTTGGATCATCTCATTGTGGGCCCCATAAAAAATATATATATATATATATATATATAAAATAAAGGAAAAAAAAAGGAACGCCAGCGTCCAGCGCTGGCGAGTGGTGGGCGGACGAGGTGGTGGGGCTCACGGCCCCAGCAGTGGACCCCACGTGGTGCGATTCAAAAATCCACACCATCCATTAGGAATCCCCCTAGGGCAGTGGGGTCCCTGCCAAAAATCAACCGTATACGGACTCAGGTGGGCCATACCATCTAAAATCATGTGAAGACACGCCTGAAACATATAAAAGCACTTGGTGGGGCCTACCTAAGATTTAAACATGGCTGAAACTTGGTCTGGACCCTCAGTTAGATGGGACACATATAATGAGTGGGTTGGATTGGCCAACCACCCTGCGGTGGGCCCTCGACCGTAACCTCATGAATTGGTTGAATGACAAATAAACATTATAGTGGGCCCATGCCGCTGGAACGTGCCAGCGTCCAGCGGTGGCGTGGCCGTGGGCCCCCACTCAGATGTATGTATTGTGTCCATGCCGTCCATCATGTGAGCCCCTGGCCACGTGACATTATGAACAGGTTTGGATGGCAATGAACATTTCAGTGGGCTCCACGTACGTGTGACCCTATTAACAGTTTGGATGTGAAACAAATATCACAGTGGGCCCCTTGACTGCGTGACCTTGTGAATAGGTTGTATGGAAAATAAACATTTCCAGTGGACCCCAGCTTTCCCAGGTCCACACGATTTGTTTTAAATATATTGGATGTCAAATAAATATTACAGTGGGCCCTCCTTGTCAATGTGACCTTATGGACAAATTGTATGGCAAATAAACATTTCAGTGGGCCCACTTGATCTCATGAATAGTTTGGATGGTGAACCAACGTCACCATGAGCTCCAGGTCCACATGACCTTATGGACTGTTTGGGTGGCAAATAAACATCGCTGTGAGCTTGGACAGATTGGGTGTAAATAGACATTTTGGTGGGCCCCTATTCATATGACCTTATCAACAGATTGGATAGGAAAATAAACATTTTGGCGGGTCTCACATGAGGCCCACTTCGGTATATATGGGCTGATGTATTTAGGCCCATCTTGACATGTGATTAAGCCCACCTTAATGCATTTGTGGCCCGTTGTCGAGGCCCACTTTGTTATATATGGGCCCATGTGTGCAGGCCCATTTGAAGTATTTGTGGCCCATTGTTGAGGCCCACTTTGGTGTATATAAGGCCTATGTGATTAGGCCCATTTGATGCACATAAAGCTCATGTGATTGGGCTCATTTTTTTTATGAATTCTAAGGCCCATGGGTTATGACCCATTGCAATGGACCTAAGGCCCATTGGTGAGGCTCATTGAGGTATCCATTTGATGAATGTAAGGCCATATGATTAGGCCCACCTTGGATATGTTTATGGCCCGTTGTTGAGGCCCACCTTTGATATGTTTATGGCCCAATTGGTGTGGCCCATTTGATACATACGAGGCCCAAGTTATGAGGCCCATTCTGATGTATTTTGGGCCCACGGGTTGAGGCCTATTGCGATGTATTAGGGCCTATGGGTTGAGGCCCATTATGATGTATTCAAGGCCCACAATTGAGGCCCACCTTGGTATGTGTATGAGGCCCATCTTTCTTTATTTGGGGCTGTTGTTGAGGCCCACCTTGATATATATATATAAGGCCCATGTGATACGGCCCATTCGATGTATTGGGGGCCCATGGGTCAAGGCCCAATGGGATGTACAAAGGCCCATTGCAATGTGTGATTCCACTATAGTTGTGTAATGATATTTATGGCGGGCCATGCCTTGGGAGCAATGTTGGTTTGACGTCCACATTGTAAGAATAATGTTGGTTAAATGTCCGCATTATAACTCTCCCTAGGGCCCATTGATAGGCCCATACTTGTTGTGTGTAGGCCGTCTAGGCCCATCTGCGTTGTAAGAGTAGTTCATTAATTTATAACATTCCTAGTATAACATCATGATACATGCCCGTACGCATCATCTGCATGTTTGTTATGAGATGTGATTGACCATTGCATATGTCATTGGGTAGGATGACATGAGACTCCCTGATAGGCAGACGTTATCTCACATGAGCGCACGACATGCGCAGGATTGATGCATGATTGGATCGTATGACTCATGCATCTTGCATTGTGAGCTGTAATTACTGTACGCCCTAGCGACATCAGGGTCGTAGCCTCCACAGGCATATCGTGGATGGCCAGACAGGACACCGAAAATGTTTGGTTCTAGCATACGGGAGCCATAAATGTCCCTGTATGAAAATTCCTAAACCTCCGTGGCCAGGAGATGACTCCAACGTCGAGACCGAGTGGATATATGAGCGCACGAGGGCCGAATTTCAGGAGGCCGCGTCTTCCACTATATCGTGGTCGGTTGGAAAGGGGTGTGACCTTACCCGCCTAAGTGAGGGGGCAATGTATAGGTTGAGTTTGACCAGCTTGAGGAATGGGTCCGCTATCGACGAGCCGGCCTGATATTGGCAGGTGGATAGTGAGGTCTCTTCCACTTACCCATTTGTGCGCTTGGATAGGAGCGACAAGCTGGCGTAGAGTGTAATAGACCCCAGTGATGATCTCAGAGATGAACTGTACTGATATGTGGACCTATTGAGTAGGAGTTGCATACTCATTCATTCATTCATTCACTATCCACTCGGGCTGGTGGTGCGCAACTAATTATTATGTACCTTCATTATGGCAAGAATTTCGGTTGGGGCGCGCGACTAACCTGAGATCAAGAGTTTACCACATTGTGTCTGACTATCCAAATTTAGGTATGGTACTGTCATCCCGACTTCACATTCCAGCATAGTCATTTCATTCACACCGCATATTACATTGCATCCACCGTACTTGGTATTTTGGGTTACGATGTTTTGCACTTGTATAGCCTAGATGAGGTTGATGGTATTTATGGCTTGCCTGGATTTGCATATTGCATTGTATCCTCAGCATCTGTTATTGTCTTATTAAGTTTTACATTCATGGCCATGGTATGGCCAATAACATTTATGTCTTGCATCATAGCTTTGGTACAATTGATTGTATTCATGGACTTACTGCATATTTCCACATCACTCTGATATCGTATGATTCTTGATCTTGTCAGTATTTCTGCTTATCCCGATGATATATGATTATGAGCTTTATTATATACCTGACACTTACCTTATACACACTTATACCACCCTCTAAGCTTTTGTGAGCTTATGCACGATAGATGCGTGCAGGTGGCGTTAGGTTGCAGCAGCGTTGAGCTTAGAGCGTGCAGCAATTTTTAGGAGCTTTGATTTTGATATATGTATTTTTCTTTCAGTATTGTATTCAAGTGATTATATTAGTGGATATGTGATGATGATGTTTCCTTTATTATTTGGGTAATCTTGTGGTTATGCTTATTACAAGACAAATGTACGTTCGAAAAAAAAATCCTCCTTGTAGGATCCCAGGATCGGAATCTGACGTATGTTACACTGGGAGGCAAGATGTAACACTCCGAATTTTGGCTAACCTGGGATTAGACGTCCTTAGGCAATGGGTCAACTAAAACACCTGGAAAATCACTCAGAACCCAATTCCATAGCCAAAGAAATCACTTACGATTAATTCCTTTAGAAAATAAGTGTAAGTTAGCTAGCGCAACGCTAGAGTAGCTGAGAAATAGTCCCTGATCACTTTAAATACACTCTACAAGACCCAAAGCGAGTAGAACCAATGACGCTATAATACTCTAAAACCTCGGATCAAACTCTAAACCGGTTTGTTCTCTAGACCTCTTTGAAACTTTGTATTGGATTTAGACCGCGCGTCGAAAGTCCGATACCTACAATCTTAGATCGTTATAACCGCCTAGCTGGACTTGACAATCATTTCGAAAATCAAGTCCAACTGACATTCAGAGGCTATTCCATTGAGCCTGGAGTGAAGAGAGTGAGAATAGAGTTAGATTTGGAATTTGAAATTCAAATCTGGCACACGACTTAACGCGTTATTACTAAGCGTTCTGACCGTCAGAATTCAGCCAAATTACACCCTCGGATCAGGAAAAATTTCTATTTCATATCACGAGACTTGTAGACCTGATGTACGTGCGATGATCGCTGAACTGAAACTAGACTGCCACGTGCGATCTGGGAACTCTACCGGTCTGAAAACTTGATGTGTGTTAGATCTAGTATACATGAGCTTAAGTCTGACCGCATTCGGCCGGGGGACCTCCAGAAATGCTCTTTTGGACCGAAACAGCCCCGATTTGGTTACCCCTCAAGTGAACATTGTTCCCAAGACTAATTTGGGTAAGATTTAGGTTATAAAAGGGGCTTAAACCCTCACTCCTCTCACCCATCCGAATTTGTTAGAAACCCTAGCAAGTGTGTGAGAGAAAGTGAGAGTTTGTGAGAGAATGTGGTAGAGCTTTTCCTGCCACCTGCTGCTGCTGCTGTACGTGCTTAAGCGACGCACTCCAATCACTTTTCTAGTGATTCCAACGCACTTCTAGGTAAGGAAAACCCTGTCCACTTGCTGATTTAGCATTCCGTTAAATCAAATAGCAAAGTAGCTGATATAACTTGTGAAATATGTTGCCTGTTCACCGTAGACGAAGCGTATACGCTCCGTTTGAAATGATACACATATAAAGCGAAAGGTGCGGATTTTAGACGCTTTAATTGACTGTTTCCAACGCTTTCAATGTCGTTTAATAGTAGATTATCGACGGCAACGCCGTTTGACATGTACAACATACTGTCCGTTTCCTGTTTCGTAAGCAGACGAAGAATATGAGATTTAGGGCATTTTAGTCATTTGTAGGAAATACTGTTTTCATCCATAATTTGCTGATGTGATTGACATGGCTTCTTGTCGCATTAGGATACTATGAATGCGTGCATAATTAGTTTGGCGAAGAGATTCGCCTAAATGCGCACTTTGAGTCGACATAATATATGTAGACTTAAGTGTGTAGTTTAAGTGTTTGTATAAATGCTTGTATTAGTATGTATTGAATTAAATGGTGTTATGATTTAGTTTGAGATTGAATTCTCAATTAATATGATGATGTAAATGATTTCCTACATGTTAGCTATATGCATGATTTCATTATATGTATGAAATGCATGTGCTTGATGATTCACTTAAGTTGTATGTTATAACATGTGTTAACATGCTCACATTATGTATTTCATTTCCAATACTCTTACATGATTACTGATGTGAATTCATAATTGTTTGGGACTATACCTAGTCCAGGCAGTCGGCAACCGAATGAAGTCGTGGTTGGCTTATCTTTGCCACGAACGACGCGTCGAAGAACGCGAGCCGTGTTTTAGAGTTGGCGGTAGTGGTTAGGCTACACGAGGTGTTTTACGTACTTCATGTCGTTCGACTTGAGATGCGCTCATGCTAGTCGAGCCCGTCAAGTAACCCGACTGGCCATTGTATGTTCACCCTGTATGAGTCATAACTGCTTGAACCTAGGGTACTGAACTTACCACTGCAAACCTTTTTAATCGTGGTACCTTGATTCACAAAGACTCATGAGCCAGGCATGGTGGTATGGGACACCGTGGTCGAGCTGTCGGCCTACGCTGGGGCCACAAACCTCCCCGTAGTGACCAGTGAGTACCTATGACTCGTGAGTAGATTATGATGGTATGGGACACTATATTCTTTCTGTAGGCCTACATTGATAAGGTGATGGGGTAGCGGTGCAATGAGTGCGAGCAACAGCCCTGGCAGCCCTTTGTAGTGACCTCGAGCGTATTCTGAGTCTACGGGAGACGACGACCCTTCCGTAGCGACAAGAGTACAAGTAGGCCTGTATTGATAAGGTGATGGGGGAGCAGTGCAACGAGTGCGAGCAACAGCCCTGACAGCCCTTGCAGCGACCTACAAAATATACATCGTATGAGATTATTAGGAGTGACGACCCTAGACAGGATCTGTGTTGGGATTGATATAAGGGAAGTACCTTAGTTTCTCAATTCTGCTGTTTGAATGGACTAATAATAACTCGGCAATCATATCACCATCACATTGCATGTGCCTGGAAGATGTGGAGCACTGAGCGGTATGCAAGCATGCCGTGGGCGTAAGATGGTGCCGTATGAGGGAGAATGTCGGTGAGGGCATCCATCATGTCATGTCATATTGTATTAACAATAGTATTAGGATTGTTTGATTTACTGCTTTACTATTATCGCATGATTGATTTGAGAACATGCTAATCTTTGCTCTATTATTCCACTGAGTTAGCTACTCACTCCCACGTTACGGGATGGTGTTTTCGGACACTCACCAGTCTCTATTTTGGTTGCATATGATGGCGCTGCTTGAGAAGTGGAGCTGGACTTGATGATGATGAGGAGGATTCCTCCTTTATGCATGTTCTGATTGACGGGATTACAGGGAGGTTGATTAGATACCTTAACACTTGTCATTTTATATTTTTAGAGCACTCATGTATATTCTTTCTTTCTCTTTTGAGGTATACATGTATATGTTTAACCTGGTAACATGTTCACACTCTGGAGACACACAAAAGTTTATATATGTTATACATACTATCACAGTCTTCTGCTTGTTAATTTAACTGTCTCTAGAGTATGATATGCTTTTCTAGCGTAGTCCCACTCATGTTTAATACATTAACACAGACAACATTCAATCATACATATCTATGTTGTATAAATAACATTTTGAAACTCGGGAGTTGGGTTTTTTTTACTCGACCCCCGATTTTCGGGATGTTACACAAGAATGGGGTACTACGGAGGCTGTTGGCACTGGATTCGGCGATCGAGATTCCTGTGAATCTGATTTCTGGGTTTGGGGCGTGACAAGGACCCACCCCTGAGGTCAATCCAAAGACCTCGCAAAGAATTCAGTAAATCTGTCCAAATCAGGAGAACAAAGGTGTTGTATTCCAAAGGTGATTGGGAATCCCATCTTCAGAGGCTCAAGAGACGTGCGGTTAATTTAGGCTGTGTGACCGATGGATAATGTCCTAGTGTGAAATGTACGTGGGATTGGTAATCGGCGAACTATTTTGAGAAATAAAAGACTAATCAAGAAACATGACCTGTTGATTGTGGCACTTCTTGAGCCAATGTTACTTGACGTGAAGAGAGTGGGGATTGGTCTATCCCTCGGATTTCATCAATTGCTCTTAAACTACGATGAAGGGGGAAAGATCTTTGTGGTTTTTAGAAGCCAGATCTCGCCAATTATAACAAATAAATCTAATCAATTCCTAGCTATTGCTTGTAATGTGCAGAATGTCCAAACGCCGATTGTGCTGACATTTATTTATGCAAGCTGTGATAGGAATCAAAGATGTCTTTTGGGGTGATCTTGCAACATTGTCCTCAGCTATACACACCCCTTGGGTGGTGTGTGAAGATTTTAATACAACGATGAGGGCTACTGAAAGGCGGAGTTGGAGAACGGCAGACATAATCAGTTCCTTGGAGTTTGCAGAAGCTATGGATAACGCTAGCCTAATTGATGCAGGGTTCTCTGGTAATCAGTTCACTTGGAGTAACAACCAAGGTGGGACGGCGAGGGTGTAGGCTAGGCTCGATAGGGCCTTGATCAATGTAGCATGGTTAGCAAAATTTCTGTCGTTCCAGGTCAAACATCTCCCACACATCAACTCGAATCATGCTCTGTTACTGCTGACAACCCCGCTGCAATTTACTTCTTCGGCGAAGCCATTTAGATTCCAAATATGTGGATTCATCATGAATCTTTCCACCACGTGGTGAGGAATGCCTAGTACTCCGATGAGTCAGCCCATCATATTTTTAATTCGTTAAAATGGCGTTGAAAGGGTGGAATAAGGACACTTTTGGCAATGTGTTCTCTCAACTTTCGGTAGTAGAGGAAATGGTAAAGCAGATTGAGTAGCAGCTTCAGGACGTTGATCTGTCTAATAGTGAAGTTTTCAGGCTGCACTCTAGGTTAGGGGTGGAGTCAGCTAAGCTGGCTTGGTGGCAGTTAACTAAAGAACAGTTCTGGAAGCAACATGCGCGTATCACCTGGTTGAACGCGGGAGACAAGAACACACGGTTCTTCCATTCGACAGCAACTAAGAGGAGATGCAGGTCTGTAATTTCTTTCATAGAGAATCAGATGGTGACCGAGCATGGGTAGATTTGCAATGCTACCGTGGAGTTCGTTGCGCAAGAGTTTAGCGCTTCTCCATCTAAGACTGAAGACGAACTGATGGAGGTTATCCCAACAACGGTAACAGAGGAGCAGAACGCCATATTGATGGCAGCCCCGTCTTTTGAGGAGGTTCACCAGGTTGCTAAATCCATCTCGGCCGATAAAGTTGCAGGTCCGGATAGGTTTTCAGGTGGTTTTTATCATTCTTGTTGGGATGTAGTTGGGGCTGACATTTATAGAGCAATCTCTTTCATATTCCAAGGTGGCTCTCTTCCAAGAGTGGTTAGAGTGTCATTGATTTTCTTGATCCCAAAGACCAAAGCGCCTAAGAAATTTTCTGATTTTAGGTCAATTAGCCTCTGTAACACCCTTTACAAGATTTTCTCTAAGGTTATTGCGCCAAGGCTCAACAAGGTGCTACCATCTATCATTTGAGCTGAACAAGGGGCTTTTGTGAAGGGTAGGTCTATAGCAGAAAATATCGCTTTATCGCAGGAACTTTTCAGAGGTGTTAATAGAAAAGTCAGGGATGGAAATATATATAATTCTGAAGTTAGATATGGAAAGAGCCTATGGCAGGCCTGATTGGTCATTTTTGAGGAAGGTGCTTCAGAAATTTGGCTTCACCAGCTCTTGGATTACTCTTGTTGAAAATTATTGGGCTAAGAGCTGGTTTTCGGTTCTGATCAATGGGGAAAGCTCGGGTTTCTTTTGGTCATTCCGTGGATTACGGCAAGGAGATCCTATCTCCCTTAGTCTCTTCATTATTGCAACTGAAGTGTTGAGCAGGGGCTTAAAGGATTTAGGCGAGAAGGGTATGTGTCAACCGTATAGGAGTAGGGCGGGATGTCCAGTGGTGTCACATTTGTTATATGCAGACGATACTCTTTTATTCTCGAATGGTAGCCTTGCGAACCTTAAGGGCCCTAAGTCGTTCTTGGTAAATTATCAAGCCGCCTCTGGCCAAAAAGTGAACCTTCGGAAAAGTGCGATCTTCCTCCCCTAGAAGATGTAGGAATCTAGAATTAGGGCGATAGAATCTCTACTTGGCATCAATAGGGCACCCGTAGGCTTTTCGTACTTGGGTGTGCTACTGGGTATTGACAGAATGAAAGCGGCAGTTTTCCAACAAATGATTGAAAAAATAGTAGGAAGCGAGATTCCTTTCTCAGGCAGGTAGACCTGTCCTTATGCGACATGTTTTGAGCAACATCCCCATTCATTCCTTGGCGGCTACGCACATCCCGTCTTCCATCTTGTCCTCCATAGAAAAGAAGTTCGTGACTTTCTTTTGGGGTTGGAAGGACGGGAAGAACAAATGTCATTGGAGGAACTGGAAGTCTATTGCCTCTCCTAGGGAGGAAGGGGGGCTAGGGATTTGTAGGCTTAAGGATATGATGAAAGCATTTCGGCTGAAAATGGCTTGGGCCATTAGATTTGATCTGGTTAAAAGTCTCTGGAGCAACTTCATGTCAACTAAGTACTCATGACCTTACTTCTCCTGGAACTACTCTCATCTTGGCGTTTGCATCTCCCCTGTGGAGGAGGATTATGGATGTGATTCCTAGGGCTGACTCTCTTGTACAGTGGAAGGTGGGGGAAGGTAATTGTAATTTTTGTTTTAATAACTGGTCGGGTCTTGGCCAACTATTCAAGATTACTTCCCTCGAGGTGCCTTTGTCACTCTTCCACTTATTGGTGGGGCATATTCTTGGCACAAATGGCCTGTTGCCGCCCTCGGCTGTGTTCTCCTTCCTTCCTCAATGGGTCCTTGATCATCTGTTTTGCAATGGCTTCTGCATCACGGAAGAGGCTGACACCTCCTTCTAGCCATTTTCAGAGTTGGGAAGCTTCACCATCTCCTCAGCCTGGGATAAGTGTCTCAGCCCATGCCGGCCAGGAGTTGGGCGAAGAAGGTTTGGCACTGCAAACTTCCCCTAAGAATTGCGAAGTTTGCTTGAAGATTAATGAGGGGATCCATAGCGGTCGATGAAGGGATCCAAGCCCGAGGGATCGTTATTGTCTTGAAGTGCGCTTGTTGCGTTGTGAGTGCAGTCCCTAGTGTTGCAGTGGAATCGATCTCTCACCTCTTCCTGTCGTATTCGCTAGCGGTGGATATTTGGAATCATTTTGGCATCGTCTTCAGTATTAATGTTTTACACGCTGATTCGATTGAGGCTAGATTGTCTTAGTGGCGGGCAGTAGCGGCTGTCTGTCCTCACTGCTCCATGCTAAGGAAAACTGCACCTTCCATCCTTTTCAGGGTTATTTGGAAGACTCGAAACACAACAATTTTTGATGGAAAAGCTCGGTCTATTCAGGGGGCAATTGAGCGATCTAAATGGTGGCTGTCTATTATCAAGGATGGCGATACAGCAGAGCATGCGACAAACGGCTCTCCTCTGTTCACTGTTCCTGCTACACTTCTGACGCAGCAGCAGAATAGAGGTCCTGCTTCTGCTCAGTCGCAGGATTATTTCCTGGCCAATGGCCTTTTGAGCCACCCTCCCGCAGGCGTCAATCGTAGCAGGGACTGTGCTTCCAGTGGTATGTCTGTCCAAAGGGTGATTATTTGGGAGAAGCCTTGTCCAGGGTGGACCAAGATCAACGCAGATGGGTTGGATATCGGCAACCCAGGTAATGCTAGAGGTGGGGGCGTTTGCAGAGACAATAAAGGTGATTTTCTGTTTGCTTTCTCGGCCGATTACGGGGTGGGGTCGAATGTCTATAAGGAAATTAGAGTTATACATGATGGGATGGATATTGTTTGAAGAAAGGTTTCCAACAAGTGATGGTAGAGTCGGATTCTCTGTTGGTTCTTAGTTTTATTAACGGTTCCTCTAATCCTGGCTAGATGTGGGGTTACTGGATCAATAGAATCAACCGGCTTAGAACAAGGGGAATTTTCAGGTTTACTCATATTTTCAGGGAAGGGAACTCGGTGGCAGATGTTATGGCTCACGAAGGAAGTAGAGATCAAGCTCCTCAAATCTTTTCCACATTGCCTGATCTCCCAGCCTGGGCTTGAGGTCTTCTGTTTCTGGACAAGGTCGGTCAGGCTACGGTTAGGGAAGCCTAGAGGGATAGAGTTCTTTGGGGCTCTGCCCTTGCCTTTGTCTAAGTTTTTTTTTTTTTTTTTTTTTTTTTTTTTTTTTGTATAGTGTCTTTTTTCTTGTTCTCTTCTATATGATAGGTGCCCCTGGGAGATTTTATTCCTAGGGGCTCCTGAAATGTGCATATGGCTCCCTTTTGTTAATGAGAAGCCTTCGCAGCAGTTTTTATTAAAAAAAAAAAGAATATTTGTATAACCCCTCATTTTTCTAGTCTGTACTCCATATTATTAGGGTAGTTACTGCTCCCAATGCTCCTTCTCCACATATAATGTGTATTTGGCAGAGAGACTCCACTCATCCATAACACTCCAACTCATACAAAAAAAATTTTAAAAAAATATAAAAAAATCATTGAACTATCCTGGCCATAGATAGCCCAACCAACATCTAGTCCACCTTCCAATGACTCCTACCTATTCAAAGAATGAAGGAGTAGGATCGTCAAATACAATTTTATTTTATTATTATTTTTTTTTTTTTTTGTTTTTTGTTAGCTTGTTAGTACACCCCACTGTCAGTTCACACTTCACTGTTAGCCACCCCCACTAGGAATCGATACCAAGACCTCAGTGTTGAAATGAGGTATCTTTCACTCAGTCTACCACTTGAGCTATGGATCAGGGTATGGATTGTCATATACATGAGACAAAGGAATGGACATCTATCTACATGAGGTATAGTCTTCTTAGACCCAAGCGAGACTCATTAAATTTAAGACGTGATATGCTAGGACAAATGGGTATGATGTTGGCAAGGCTAAAAAGGAAGATATCAATACAATGAAAAGGGATGTTTTTTCAGAAAATTTTAATATGTGAATCAAAAAATGAATCAGGTCGAAGGCTTGAGTGGACCACAAAGTGGGGATTGACAGTCCACCATTAAAAGCTTCTCATGAGCCGGAGAAGTTTCGGATCAAGCCGATATTTGTGTTTTCACTTCATCCACGTCTACATGACCTTATGAATAGGTTTTATGGTAAAAAAAACATCACGTGGGCCCTTAGAAAGGTTTCAACGGTGGGTGTCATATCAGTGCAGGTTTCTTTGCTGTGGTCCACTTAAGCCTTGGAATTGCCCCATTTTTTGGTTCACACACTAAATTTATCTGAAAAAATCGTTGAACCACACGGATAAAACACTTACATCACGGTGGGCCCCACAGAGCCCTGCCCAGATGGATTACCATCCGAGCGGGGGTAGGACGCAATCCACGTCCGATGAAATGGCATATGGTGAGTTGATGAAGGGATGACTGATCTGTTGTATACATCCAAATTGAAAATGTCAAACGAGTGCGACAGGATTTCATTGAATTTTGAACGATAGTTAATCATAATTATAAAATTCAATAGTATATTATTATGATATTAGACACCTTAGTGTAATCTTTGAATATTAATATATATTGCTAAGTATAATATGTATAATCTTTTTATACTTTTAGGTGTATAAGAGCAACCCTTTCATGCTTTTAGATGCACGTAGGTGTGATCTTTTTCATTCCATCATTATATTCTTGTTAGAGCCCACAAATATTTTGAAAAGAACCGGAAGTCGATCTGTGTGTTTGTTTAGGGGTATTCCATATCAGTTAGGCCGAATTAACAAATTGAATGGACAAGATATCTTGCATTGTGGTCGACCAGATATTTGTATTTGTTCACCTTCTTTTTGGTTTTTTTGGCTTCCTGACTTGGTCCATAATGATCAAGTGGATAGGTGGGTTATTTGTTGAAACCTGATGACCAGGTAACATACACACAACAAAGGGGAACAATTTAATATTTGAAACAACCTGATCTTTGTATTTTTCCTTCATCCAAGTATGATTGGCCTTATGAATGGGTTAGATAGAAAATAAACATTAGTGGATCTGCTAATAGTGGGACCTGAGGCAGGCGCTCTGTGGTGCTACCCTGATCTATGTGTTTTATCCACGTCGACCATCAATCTTTCTATATCTTTCCACATAATTTTATGGTATATATGATCCCAAAAAATGATGGAGATCCAAATAGACCGCACCACCGACACCAGAGTCGATAATGACACCTACTATTCAAACCTTCTTAAGGGCCACCGTTATGTTTTTTTTTTTTTTTTTTGGTGGCCATCCAATCTGTTCACGATGAAATGTAGACCTGAACGAAGGAAAACAACGGATATAATCTTGATCCAAAATTTCTGTTGGTCTGAAAAAGTTTTTAATGGTTGGAATTCAATCACCAATTCATGGTCCACCTGAGCTTGGATCTGCCCCATTTTTTGGACTCATACTTTTTAAAGATATGTCAAAATGGATGGACCACGTGGATGAAATCCATAAATAACGGTGGGTCCCACAGAGCCGTGCCTGGACTGATTATCTTCTTGTGGGTAGGGCGCAAAAGGGCGCGGATTAGATATTGGCACGTTGAGTCGCGAGACTAGCTACTGAAGTGACGTCACCAAGTTACGTGGTCCCCACTATGATGTGTGTTTTGTATCCCCGCCTTCTATCCACTTGGAGAGATCATTCTAGGGCAATATCCAAAGAGCGAGTTAAATCCAGAGCTCCAGTGGACCCCGGCACAGAAAACAGTGGGACAGTGACGCCAACCATTAAAAACTTCTAAATATCACAAAAGTTTTAGATCAAGCTGATATTTGTATTTTTCCTTCTTTCATGTATTTTTTAACTTTTGAACAGGTTGGATTTCAAATAAACATTATGGTGAGCCTTAGGATAGTTTCAAACGTAGGAATCACTCTCCCCACTGTTTCCTATAGTAGAGTCCACTACAAATTTTTATCCACCTCATGCCCTAAAATAATATCTGAAAATGGATAAATGGTGTGGATACAACCCATATATTATACTGGGGCATATAAAACTTGGTGACGTCACTTCAGTAGAGGGCTCTACTCAACCGGTCAGTATTTAATCCGCGTCCGGCGCAATCCACTTCGCCGATGAAGGCGGTTGACGTATTAACGTAGCTGCTTGCTTTGTGGCATTCATCTTTGTGGCAATCCACTTCGCCAATAAAACATATATCTTTGTGGACCCAAATGGAACTGCCTAGTGAACTTGTGTCAATAGGAAGTGTTCCAACACCACCAACATTGGTGGTGTCTTGACATCACCAGTAAGGGAAACGGATTGGCTACTCCCCTGCCACCAGCCCCGTGGCTGGTCAGTGCTCTGTGGGCCCTCCCATGATGTATGTGTTTCATCCATTCTCTTCATCCATTTTTAAAGATCATTTTATAGCTTTACCCCCAAAATTAGAGGGATATAAATCTCAGGTGGTCCACACCACATGAAAACAATAGTGATTGGACATCCACCATTAAAATCCTCCTAAGGCCCACTGTACTATTTATTTAACATCCAATATGTTGATTTGGTCATACGGGCCCAGATGAAGGGAAAAAACCAAAAATCAGCTTGATCCAAAACTACTTTTATGGCCACCAAAATGTTTTTAATGGTTGACACTCATTCAACACTATTTCCTGTAATGTGGTCCACTTGAGATTTGGATATATCTTATTTTTGGTCTCATCTTGTAAAATTATCCATAAAAATAGATGAACAACATAGATAAAACACATACATCATGGTGGGGCCCACATAGCACCGACCGCCAGCCATTGGGTGGTGTCAGGGGAAGTAGCCAATCCGTTCCCGAGTTAAGATATATTTATTATATCCACACTGTCCATTCATTTGGTAAGATCTCTTAAGTGAGCTCAAAAATAATTCACATATAAAATACAAGTTTACCACACCACAAAAAAGTAACGCCCAAATAATTTCTACACTTAAACATTCCTAGGGCCTACCATAATGTTCATTTTACATCCAACCTATTCAATACGCAACGCAGACAAATATCAAATTGATCCAAAAATTATGCATGTGACTTCTAAGAAGGTTTCAATGGTGGACGTTCAATCCCCACTGCTTTTTACAGCATGGTCCACTTAACCTTTTTATCTACTTCATTTTTGGGTTTCAGCCTTGAAAGGATCTCCAAATGGAGTGACAGTTTGGATATAACATATGGATCATGGTGAGCCACGCACAATTTGGTAGCGGCAACACACCACCGTTCATTTCCGTGTCAACAACTTCCCAGCACCGTAACCAACAACCATAAATGCGAGTTTCTTTTAATCAAAACATGCAAGTAGGTTTCCTTTTTTAAAATGACAAAAATGCCCCTTTCATGAGTAATGATTGATAGTGGTGTTTTTTTACCCTATGGTGTGGCCCACTTAAAATTTGGATTGGAGTAACTTTTATCTAACGAGGAGAACCTCAGAATACGATCATGATGAACGGATTAGATTTCATGTATGCACTAAGATGAGTACAATAAATGATTCTGTAGGTTTCGCTTAACCTACAAGTGCTTGGAGTGGATTCGGCCTATTATTATTCATTCTGGATTGGTGAAACAAAAACATATATCTACAAATACAAATATGGAATATATCAAATTAGTCCATCTCCAATTGAAATTGTCAATTCATCCATAGGGCCTTATAGGCCATATCCTATTCTAAGAAATATCTAAAATCTCTCTAAGAAAGAGATTTTTTATTTATGAGACTAAGATGGCTAGGAAAAAAATGGCTATATCTTATTCCAAGAAATAACTAAGAAAGAGATATGTCCTCATGAGAAGAAGATGGATGAGAAAAAGGGGCCACATCCTATTTCAAGAAATAGTTAAAGAAGACAATTGTCTTGATAAGATGAAGATAACTAAGAAATTGAGAGAAAAATAATCTTAATATGGACTTGGGTTTAGGAAGACACAAGTGATCTTAATACTTCTTTTACCCACTAGGTAAAAATAACCAAGTTTTTGGTGGCCCACCAGGTTGTACATGTGAGATTGATTCCATCCATGAGGTTTGATCCTTAACATTAAATCTTGCAATAAAAAATTAGATAGATCTAAAACTCAAGTAAACTACAACATAAGGAGGAATGTGCTCCGTCCAAAAAGAAGTGAAGGACATCATGTGCCTGGATAGAATGGGACTGGGCACGCCCAGGAGATATTTTTTTCGTTTATCGTTTTGGCTTTTTGGAAGTGGTCTTTTGTTTAGATATGATAGGCAGGCCAGCTTTATGCCTCTGGTTGCCGCAGGAATATGGTTCTTTAGCAGTGGGGCCGTTTGCGGTCCTCCCCTCTCTTTGTATAGCGTCTTATGTGCAATGAATTCCAGGTGGTGCGTTCATGCCTTTATTTTTATTTTTTAAAAAAAGGAGCAATGAAGATGGATGCCAAACTTATCCTTCATCAAACCTGTTCATCAGGTGTCACTTATTAGAAACAGGTGGAGATATAAAAATCAACCTGATCCAAAACTAATGAGGGACACACCGTGTGAACTTAGTGCACTTAGGAGTATTTTGCATTGTTCTCACTAGCCTGGCCTATCTGAGTTTTCCATGGTACTGAAATTTTCTATGTTTGGTGAACAAAACCCATTAGATGAAGGGATTGGATTTCATATATTAACATGATGGGCTCCAAAGAGTTTTGATGTTTTAGAAGCCACGGAAAACATGAGATGCTGTAGTGTTATTCATCATCCATCCTTTAATTGCTCGAACTTTCAGAGAAAGTGGTTCTTTGACATGATATAAGAGTGAACTACACAAGGAAAAGATGGGATAGGATGCCAATGTAGGTTTATGTGTGGGATTATCACGGTGTGTACGTTTCATTAAAAAAAAAGAAGTAATTCATCACGACAAAGTGAAGATGAATTCGTAGAAAGAAAAAAGAAGAAGAAAAGACTGATCCAAAACCAAGGCAGGTCACGTGATGGGGGAAACGGATTGGCTACTATCCCTGCCGCCAGCCAATGGCTAGTGGTGGGTGCTCTGTGGGCCCCACCATGATGTATGTGTTTCATCCATGCTGTCCATCTATTTTCTAGTTAATTTTATAATTTAAACACAAAAGTGAAGTATATCCCGATCTCAAGTGGACCACATTACAGGAAACAGTGCTAATTGATCCTTGACCATTTAAAACTTTTTAGGGGGCATAAAAGTTTTGGATCAAGCTGATTTTTACTTTTTCCCTTCATATAGGTCTGTATGACCTAATCAACAGATTGGATGTCAAATAAACAGTACAGTAGGCCGTAGGAGGATTTTAATAGTGGATATCCAATCACTATTGTTTTCCTGTGGTGTGGTCCACCTGAGATTCATATCCCTCTCATTTTTAGAATCAAATCTAAAATGATCCATAAAACTGGATGAACGGCATGGATAAAAGACATACTTCATAGTGGGGTCCGCAGAGTACCGACAACTAGCTACCAGGCTAGTGGCAGGGGGAGTAGCCAATCCGTTTCCCATGATGGGAACTGAGAATAACATCACATGAGCGCTCGATCCCATGAATGAGAATGCATAAATAAAACTCCCATGACATATTTCAATTCAAATTAAAGTGACTAGATTGTGCATCCCACTGTCGCCCGTGTGGTAGACTTTGAGTAGTTTCAACACGAGGTCCTGGGTTTGAAACCTATATGTAGAGAATTCTCACTACGGGGTGTGTGGGTGTCTGGCGGGTGCGTGTGTAAAAAAAAAAAAAAAAAGGTCATAGTCATAATAATATATTGGTTGAACAATCCTAACCTCTGATTTGCGGACACTAGTTTGTGGAAATAGGAACAATGACTACTTGCATGCTTAGTGTGAAATTTCTAAGCAATTTCTGAGTGCTTTGCAAATCAACCAGTGATAAACAGGCACAAAAATATAGATGTGGCATATTTTAACTCAAAATATAACTGACCAGAGTTTGCAGACGACGGTCTCCAAGTCACAGTACTAAGATTAGATCGGTTGAAGAATCTTGACCTTTGTTTCGTGGACACTTGTTTATAGAAATACCACAGTTGGATTTTTTATTTTTTATTTTTTTAATTTTCAACCATCCACTAAATGTCCATCAATCAAATTGTCAAATAATCAAATGATTATAATTGTTGATTCATAATACATGCCTCTGTGCAATTTCTATGTAATTTTTCAGTGCTTGTGAATCATTCATCACATTCTTCTACGGAGAGTCAGGTTTCAAAGGTCAACCTGAGCATCTCTCTCTCTCTCTCTCTCTCTCAAAATCCTCTTCACTTTCTGTGCTTGAAAATTAATTACCAGATCAACCATTCCAGTAATCATATCTCTCTCTCTCAAAATCCTCTTCACTTTCTGTGCTTGAAAATTAATTACCAGATCAACCATTCCAGTAATCATATAAAATGAATTAAAGCCTCAAACAAAAAATCCTCAAATCACATGAACCAAGGTTAAAGAACGGGTTTCGACATTGACATCCATACAATGATTATTTGCTTGCAAATTGACAAAGTTGAAAATGGGCAATACACTATGTAAAAATCAAATGGCTTGACAGTCCTAATGTATCATTGATCAGATGGTAATGATAATCTTACACAAGTGAGACATGTACCAACAGACATGTTCTCAAACAATAAATATATAGTGGTATGAAATAATTGTTTCATTAGAATATATTGGGGATTGGGCCATAGAATCACACAAAGATGGATCTAGGATAGCAATCCAAGATCACCAAGCAAATACAAGAGAACAAAAAAATTTAACATAGAAAACCCTTTTAGAAAAAAACCACGGCACAAAGCGATGGAAATTCACTATGAAAGCATAAATTACAAAGAATAATAACTTACCCGATTCAAACAACCTTGAATCTCACCCTTACCATATCCTTTGAAACCCCATAACCCCTTTTAGAAACCCTTTAGATACTTTGTAAAGCCTTATAATAATTTAGAAAGGTCCTAGAAACTCCTACTTACTGACGCAGGGATGAACGTGATGAGATCGATTGCCGTCTTCCTCAAGGATAACTACGAATCGACGGAGCTTCTCTGGACTCCTCACAGAGACTTTTCAAATCCACGAAGAAAGAAAGCAAAAGAATATGAATAAACTCTAATAAAATTCGAAATTAATTGCTAAATGAAATAAAACGATTTCACATTCCTTTAAATAAGGGAACCAAGCAATAAGAAAGAAATCAGACTCAAACTACAACTAAAACTCCTAGAATCTGTGACTTACTATAAATAGTAAACTTACTATTTATAGACGATCGTGATGTCTACTAGTGCGCAAGGTTTTCGGCCAAAAATAGTAAGTGTCCTATTTGGCTTCACCAAACCGTTCTCCTAATTATCCTAAGCACTTTTCATGTTGGACATAACTCCTAAAGCCCAACGGATGAAGAGCTATAAGCAAACTAAAACTTACTATTTATAGTAAAAATAAAATTAAAACGGGAAAACGACCATCGATCAAGGGGTTTCTCACAAATCCGGGCTCGTAACCCGGCATAGCGGGATTGGCTGGCTAAAGTAGCTCGTTATACCCTAAAATCATATATTTTATGTCGGATAACTCATTCCGGATTGCGAGATACGCCCGATTTAAGGTTTGATGGTCCGGATCACTTCTGTCGTCGACCGTGCCTTTTCTGATCCATCTTGGCCATGAAATTGTCTGCGACCCACTCTACATCACTTATGCATTGACTTGGAATAGTCTGAAAATCACCTAAAATTTATGCAGTTCGTGTGCTGTCTACGTAACCTTATACTAGTCGAGGCAGAGCTTCGACTGGTCGAGAGTGGCCTTCGACTAGTCGAGCCAAACCTTCGATTGGTCGAAGATCACGAAAATTCTAAATGCATTGTTGCTGGACTTCGAGATGAACTTTCTTTGACCACTTGAACTTTTAGATTTAAGACATCTGTTAACAACAATCTCCACCATATCTTCAATTTTCAAACATGTAGCTTCTTGATCTCTTCTCTTATTTCCGCGTAGCATTGTAACTTCAATCAATGCTCCTCATGCACACTACGTCTTCCTTTTACGTTATCACTAAGCCCAGAGAAGTTGTACATAACTTGAACTTCTCAAAAGATAAAACGTGGTCTTCTATACCTCGAATGTATCGAAGTAAGCATCTTACCACCTTTCAATGTTGCTTGCCGGGATATTTGCTCACAACATCAATTTTTCGTGAAATAACCGGTTTAATACAGACCATGACATACATTGTCAACCACATTCGAATAAGGCTCGTGAGACATATCCTGTTTTTTCTTATCTGTTTTGGAAGATTGTCTAGAAGAAAGCTTAAAGTGAGCTGCATAGGGAACGCTCACTGGCTTTGCCTGGTTTATCACATACTTGATCAATACCTACTTAAGGTATTTTTTCTAAGATAACTAAAGCCTACTCCTCTTCTAGTCTCTATGAATATCAATGCATAAAATCATCTTTGCAGCTCCCAGATCCTTCATCTTAAATGTCCCTATTAATCGAGTCTACAGTACATTGATTTCATACATGTCATGATTGGCATCTACATGTCATCAACATATAATTTTAGGATGATGAACGTGCCATCACTCAGTGTCTTGTAACAAACACAGTGATCGTATTCACTCCTAGAAAATTTCTAACTCACTATGAAGGAATTAAAATTTTATACCACTGCCTAGGTGACAGGTCGTACAATGACCTCAAACTTTTTTTTCTTAGCCCCTTTAAACTTTGAACCGCTTCGATTACTTCATGTAGAACAGCTCTTCCAATTTCTCATGTAGAAGTGTTGTCTCCACATCCGTCTTTTCAGCTCGAGATCGCATTGGATAACCAACGCTAATACGAATCTAATAGACACCTGTTATACCGCTGATGCGAATATCTTTGAGAAGTTGATCCTTTCTCTCTGAGCATGACCCTTCGCTACCAGCCTCGCTCTGTATCTATATTGTATCCTTTTGAAGATCCACTTATATCCAATCACTTTCTGGCCCAATGGAAGCTTCACCAGCTCCCATGTGTTAATCTGGTACAATGAGTCCATTACATCGTCTATAGTCATCTTTCACTTCTCAGCACCAGGCTCACCAAGAGCCATCTGAATAGAAAACAGATCCATTTTGTCTGTAACAAGAGCTTATACGATATTGGAGTCGTCCATGTACCTCGCCGGTTACTTACAATTATGTGGTGTGGTTCTTCTTATAGGTGGCTGCTCCACCTACTTCGTATCTCTATTCACGCATCTCAGCCTTCATGCTATGCCCACTCATGTTGCCATGCTCAGCATGCCACACATGTGCAGAGGTGGAATCTACTACAGCTACTGTAGCTCTACCTGTTGAAGTGCTCCCGATCAACCTGTAAATGTTATCGAGTCGTTGTGCTTTCAATATTACGCATGCCCCCTTAGATACTTTAATGACACCATCAATACTAGTGAACTTGCACCCTATAGCCTTGAGTGCACCGAGATAAATCAGATTCTTTTTCATATCGAGAACATACCTCACCTCAGTTAGGGTATGCTCTGCCCCATTAAACATCTTGATGCGCACTGTACTAACAACCACAACATTATAGGCAATGTTATTGCCCATAAACACCTGTCCACCATCACACTCCATGTAGCTGGCGAACCATCCCTGATGAGGAGTCATATGAGAAGATGCCCCTGTGTCTAGAATCCACTCGTCCCTACGATTATCATATAAGTGTCTGATCATAGACATATACAAGACATGACCTTCACATCCACTTGTTCTTTCATTAGACATGGGAGCGTTGGTCTCCTGTATGATGCCTTAGATTCTTCTCTCTTAGATTTAGGATTTGTGCAATCCTTCTTCATATGTGCTCACATCCCACAATTTCAGCACTTTAACTTTTCTCTGCTTTTGCCCATGGACTTATATCTTGACCTTGAAGATCGCATACCTTGCTCAGAATTCATGTCCCTCGTAATCAGTGCATCAGAAGATGTCCCCATGCCGTCGTTTAACTTTCTCATGGCTTTTCCTTAAAGGGCATGAGATAATGGTGTCGACACTTATGGTTTTATTTCTGTTGCACATCGTTCCCCAAATGACTCATATGATGCAGGAAGATAATTCAACAACATACATGCTTGTTCTTCATCCTTGATCACTTCCTCCATATCCAGCAATTTACAAACTAATTTATTAAAGTTGCTGATGTGGGCATCCAGATCTCCACCCTCTTCCATCTTGAAGGTATACCACTGCAGCTTCAAGTGAAGGTGATTTTAAGAGGATTCTTTTGCATAGATATCTTCTAATTTTAGCCATAAACTAGCCACAATTTTTTTCCCTCAAAACATTGTAGAGAACCTTATCCGTGAGACATAAACGGATGGAGGATAAGGCATTCTTATATATAGTATTCCAATCTTCATCTTTCATAGTTGGCTTTCACTCCTCAAGAGCATCATTTCACCTTACTTTGTTAATAGACTAATCATCTTAATCTTCCATAAGTTAAATTTATTTTTGCCTGAGTACTTTTCAATATCAAACTTGACATTTCTTATTGATGCTAATCCTGAAAATTTAAATTCGTGCCCCAACGATTACTTTGATAACACTTATTGGGGATTGGGCTGTGGAATCACATAGAGATGGATCTAGGATAACAATCCAAGAGTACCAAGCAAACACAAGAGAACATAAAGATTTAACGTGGAAAACCTTTTTGGCAAAAACCACAGCACAAAGCGACAAAAATTCACTATGAAAGCATAAATTACAAAGAGAAAGGACTTACCCGATTCAAACAACCTTGAATCTCACCCTTAATACACCCTTTGAAACCCTAGAAACCCTTTAGAATACTTTAGAAAGCCTTAAGATCATGTAGAAAGGCCCTAGGAGCTCTTATTTATATATTAGGAAAACCTACTTATGCACCGAATTGGAATAGTTCAGAAACAACCTCCAATTTACACAGTCTATTTGTTATCTGCGTAACCTTAGACTGGCCGAGGCAGAGCTTCGACTGGTCGAGGGTGCCCTTCGACTAGTCATGCCAGACCTTTGACTGGTCGAAGATCACAGAAATTCCAAATATATTGTTCCTGGACTTTGAGCCGACCTTTCTTCGATCAGTCGAACTTTTCCAGAACTTTTCAGATTTAAGACATCTGTTAACAACAGAACATGCCCAATATATAGTTCTTATCATGTAGGCATATTGCGAACATCTAATTCACTTACCTTTTGAGTGTCAATGTAGGTACTGACTCCAGTCTCTTATTTCAATTCATTGGTGGTCCTTTCATGTACTGGGCCTGGAGGAAAAGAAAGCTCGTGTCAATTTCTCAACTCACTAAGAGATGCTTGAAACTTAAAGGGGGAAAAACAACCTTCAATGAAGGAAGTAGTGGTGGCGCTCGAGGGACTACGAAGGTTTCATGAAAATCCTCGGGAACCAAAGAAACACGAAGCGACCTACAACTTGTTAAGTGAACTTGATGTTTGGATTTGGACTACAGAATCACACAGAGATAGATCTAGGATTCACGAAAAAACTACGGCATAAAGCGACAAATCTTTACTATGAAAGTAAAATTACAAAAAGGAAGGACTTACCAGACTTCAACAATCCTCAAATCTCTCCATTGCTCCACCCTTTTAGAAAGCTTAAGAATCCCTTAGAATTCCTCCCAATCCCGTTTACATATATATATATATATATATATATATATATATATATATATATATATATATATATAGAAAGAATCCCAAACAAAATAAAAAAAAATCATAAACGAAATCCAAAACAAATCCCGCACTTTCGCAGTTGCACGAAAAATCTGCGCAGAGTCTAATTAGATTTAAGACATCGAACACAACAATCTCCACCATGTCTTCAATCTTCAAACGTGTAGCTCATTGTCCTTTGCTCTTATCTTTACCTCGCATCATAGCTTCATCAATACTTCTCGTGCACACATTATCTTCCTTTTACACCATCGTCAAGCCTAGAGAAGTTGCACAGAACTTGAACCTCTCTATAGGAACAACCTTGGTGAGCATGTCCACTGGATTCATGCTAGTGTGAATCTTCTCTAGAGTCACGACTCCTTCAAGCATCTTTTAGATAAAATGGTGACGAACATTAATGTTTTTACTACGAGAGTGATAAACATAATTTTTAACCAAATTAATAGCGCTCTCGCTATCCCTATTATAAGTAGTCATTTCATCGCTTCCCAATGTTGCTTGCCGGAGTTTAATATATATCTACTCACAACACCTACTGCATGTGAAATATTTAGTCTCATACAAACCATGATATATATTAAACTGCCAACTGCATTCGAATAATGCACATGAGACATAACCCGTTTTTCCTCATTTAATTTAGGACATTGTTCTAAGGAAAGCTTTAAGTGAGCCGCGTGGGGAACGCTCACCGGCTTTGCTTGGTCCATCTCATACTTGATCAGCACCTTTTTAAGGTATACAATATATGATAACCAAAGCTTGCTCCTCTTCCCGTCTCTATTAATATTTATGCTAAGAACCCTCTTTGCAGCCCGCAGATCTTTCATCTCAAATGTCCCTGATAACTGATTTTTTAGTATGTCGATTTCTGACATATCATAACTGACGATCAATATATCATCAATATACAATATTAGGATGATAAATTTTTCATCACTCAGTATCTTGTAATAGATATAGTGATCGTATTTACTTTGAGTAAATTTCTGACTCAACATGAAAGAATCAATTTTTTTTACCACTGCCTAGGTGAATATTTCAGGCCATACAACGACCTCATTAACCTGTAAAAATTTTTCATTGCCCCTTTAACTTCGTATCCCTCTAGTTACTTCATGTAAATTTGCTCTTCTAACTCCCCATGCAGGAAAGCAATTTTGACATTTATCTGTTTCAGCTCGAGATCGTATTGGGCAACAAGCGCCAAAACAAATCTGATAGATACTTGCTTAACCACCGGCGCGAATGTCTCTGTGAAGTCAATACCTTTTCTATAAGCATACTCCTTCGCTATCAGCCTCACTTTGTATCTGTCACGTTTCTTTTTGAATAACCACTTACATTCGATCGCTTTTCGACCCACTGGAAGCTCCACCAACTCCCAAATATTATTTTTGTGCAACAAGTCCATCTTATCGTCCATAGCTTCCTTCCACTTTTCTACATCAGGCTCATTAAGAGCCTCATAAATAGTAGATGGGTCTCCCTCATCTGTAATGAGCATATTAGACTCGTCCATGTATCTAGCCGGTAACTTGTGATCACGCGGTGAGTTTCTTCTCACAGATGGCTGCTTCACATTCTCTTGTACCTCTGTCTGCGCATCTGTCTCTGCCTGAGTATCATCTATGTCAATCCGGATGTCTACGATCAATCTTTCTGGTTCCTCTTACATGTGATCTTGTCGAATAACCTGTAACCTTTTACACTAACACCATAACCAACAAAGACGTACTTTTTGATTCTATGGTTTAGCTTATCTCTTTCAATTGACGGTACATGAGAGTAAGCCTCACAACCAAATAAGCACAAATTTGAGTAGTCCATCTTATGACCACTCTATACTTCCTCTGGAATTTTACATTCAATTGCCGTAGAAGGAGACTAGCCGGTTCATTAAATAGCAAGTCGTGTTAATAGCCTTAGTCCATAAGTCCTTGCCCAACGAAGCATTACCTAACATGCATCGGGCCCTCTCCAAGAGAGTTTGATTCATTCGCTTAGCCACGCCATTTTGTTCGGGTGTATGGTGCACCGTGTTATGCCTAATGATCCCTTCATCTTTGTAATATTCATTAAAATCAGTGGACGTAAATTATCCACCATTGTCAGTCTTTAAAACCTTTATTTTTCGAACCAATTATTTTTCTACCATTACCTTCCATTGTTTAAATATGGTAAAAACATTGGATTTATATTTCATGAAATAAACTCAAACTTTTCGAAAGTAGTCGTCAAACAAACCATGACGAGCCCCCAAAGGAAACTTCTGGTGATGGCCCCATTAAGTTAAAGTACAAATAATCAAGCACTCATTTAAATACATGTTTTCTATATTGAAAAGATAATTTAGTTTTTTTACCATATATACAATGCTCACATATATCTAGATCAGAATTCTTAAAAGTTGGAATCAAACAATGATTAGATAACACCTTCATGCCCCGCTCTCTCATGTGGTTAGACGAGCATGCCATGTCATGCCCCAAACCCAGAAATCGGATTCACAGGAATCTTGATTACCAAATTCGGTGTCGAAAGCCTCCGTAGTACTCCATTCTCAGGTCCCAACACTCATATGGTAGATTCCGATCCTGAGATCCTACAAGGAGGATTATTTTTTTTTTAGTTTTTTTTTAACGTACATTTGTCTTGTAAAAAACATAACTATAAGTTTACCTAAATCACAAGAGTGACATCATCACATATCCACTAATATAAATTTTCAATACAATACTGAAAGGAAAAATACATACGTCAAATAAAATCAAAGCTACAAAAGTCAGTTACATGCTCTCAAGCTCCACGTTATTGCAACCTAATATCACCTGCACGCATCTATCGTGGATAAGCTTATAGAAGCTTAGAGGGTGGTGTAAGTGTGTGTACAAGGTAAGTGCCAAGTATTCAATATAGTACCATAAGTATACAATACTGAAAATACTGGTAATCCATAAATTGTACAATATACGAATAAGCAAAAATACTGACAAGATCATAAATTATCAGAGTAGGAAGAAATACTGACATGATCATAAATCATACGATAACAAATTAAGTGGAAATACTGACAAGTCTATGAGTCATACAATATCAGAGTACGCAATACAGATCAGCTATACAAATGAGAAGTCATAAAGAGCCACATATCAAATGTCGAGAATGCAATGTAATGTACAATTTCTTATGTGTTGACAAATACGTCAGCCGTATCTAGACCATATAAATGCAGAAACATAGTAACCCAAAATGTTATATGCCGAAGATGTCATGCAATATGCGGTGTGAATGGAATGACCATGCTGGAGTGTGAAGTCAGGATGATAGTACGTAGTATTGCAGGTTATGGGGTCCATCAGAAGGAACTTTTATCCAAACCAGTTCCATACATAAATTTGGATAGTTAAGCTTAATGTTGTCAACTCTTAATCTCAGGTTAGTCGTGTCCCAACCGAAATCCTGACCATTACGAAGGTACACGTAAAAAATAGTTACATACCACCAGCCCGAGTGGATAGTGAATGAATGAATGAATGAGTATGCAACTTCTGCTCAATAAGTCCACATATCAGTACAGTTCATCTTTGAGATTATCACTAGGGTTTAGTAAACTCCAAATGGCACTGCCCCTCTCATAGCGGCACAGTTTAAGTGAGCGTAAAAAACCTCATTATCCGCCTGACCAATAGTCTGACAATACCTATCTGACACGTCGCTAGCAGACCCATTCACGAGCTGGTCAAACTCAGCCTAGCTATGCCCCCTACCCTCGGGCGGGTAAGGCCACACCCCCTCACAATCGACCACGACACAATAAGAGACGCGGCCTCCTGGTATTCGACACTCGGGTGCTCATATATCCACTCGATCTTGACATTGGGGCGTCCTCTGGTACTAAGAGGGTTTAGAGATTTTCACCCAGGGCCACCTATGGCAGCCTGATGCTAAAACAAATTTTCGGTGCCCCGTCTGGCCATCCACGATATGCCTGTGAAGGCTACGATCATAATGTCGCTAGGGCACACAATGTAAGATGCATAAGTCATACAATCCAGTCATGCATCAATCCTGCGCATACCGTGCGCTCATGTGAAATAACCTCCGCTTATCAGGGAGCCTCATAATAATTAACACTATGACATATACAATGATCAATCATTTTTCATAACAAACATGAAGATGATGCGTATGAGCATGTATTATGATGCTATGCAGTCACATACTGATAATCGGTATCAATAACTGGCATCTACAATCGACCTCGACAATGTGGACATTTAACCAACATTGTCCACATGGCATGACCCTCATAGAGTCTAACATACAATGGACCCATGGCTTGACATAAGGGCCAAATATACAACACCATGGGCCTTACTTAAGAACTTAATTCACATCATGATGGGCCTCTCACATGGGCCTAATATACAAAACCATGGGCTCCATCGCCTGGCTCTTAAATGTACCACAATGGGCCTCAACACATACACCTAATATACAACACCATGGGCTCCATTGCCTGGCCCTCAAATGCACCACAATGAACCTTATCACATAGGCCTCGTATACATCACATTGGGCCTCGATAATCGAAATCGGCAACCAACCACAATAATCGGAGTTGATCAATAATCGGCCTCGATGATCGAAATTAGCAATCGGCCACAACAATCAGAATTTATCGATAATCGAAATTGGCAATCGGCCACAACATTCGAAATCGATCAATAATCGGCCTCGATGATCGGAACCAACAATCAGCCACAACAATCAGAATCGATCGATAACCAGCCCCGATAATCGAAATCGGTAATCGACTATGCAATAGGAATCGGCAATCGATCACGATAATCATCCTCAATCGCTAATCGACAATCGTCCATGACATATGGTTTCGATCGATAATCGGTATTGATAATCGAAATCGACAATCGGTCACACCAATCGAAATTGACAATCGGTAAAGATAATTAGCCTCGATCCCTAATTGGCAATCGGCCACAATATACGGAATCGGCCTCGTCGAACGGACTCAATGCAAGGCGAGGTCCATAAATGGATGACTGATAATGGATCAAGCAATATTAATGGGATCTAAGTGTTTGGGTTAAACTACTAGAGAATGATGAGAGTGAGCCTATTCATACCTAAGGGAAAGTCACAATGTGGACATTTAATCAGCATTGTCCATCAATGTGGACATTCGACTAACATTGTTGCCAAGGAGTGGCCCACATAGAGCTAAACATAAAGTGGGCCCATGACCTCACATAAAGGCCTAATATACATCACAATGGGCCATATATATATATCACATTCGGCCCACATAAAGGCCTTACATATATTTCATTGGGCCCACTCATGGTCCTTATAACATTACATTGGGCCTCAACCCACATGGGCCTTAAATACATCAAATGAGTCGCATCATGTGGTCATCAAATACATCAAATGGGCTGCATCATGTGGGCCTCAAATACACTAAATGAGCCGCACCAATGTGGTCCTAATACATATGTAAGTGCTGTGGTTTGAACCCTCTTTGGTTGTCAAATTTTATGTGTTAAAACTTCTATATGTGTCTTATGTTGGTATCTTGTTATATATGCTTGAGACATCTATACTTCGACACACAACGATGAACTCCTCAAGCTAGTTCAAGCTACATATTTGATGATATTTAAGAACAGTTCAAGTTCACGAAGAGTTCAAGTTCAAGACTCAAATATTCAAGTTTCGTAAAGTTCAACATGTTCAAGCTACATTAAGAAGAACTCAAGCTTCGTAAAGTTCAACGTGTTCAAGCTACATTAAGAAGAACTCAAGCTTCGTAAAGTTCAACGTCTAAACTAATGAAGGTTCAATGTCCTTGGTAAGGTTTGATTGACCTTAGGTTGACCTTTAGTGTAGGTCATTTTGATACATAATTCATATATTTTCTACAAATAATTTTGGTCTGTTCTAATACTAGTCTTGGAACTTGTTCGACTAGTCCTAACACTAGTTCGACCAATCCTAGAAAATTCAAGACCAGTCAAAGTTTGTTGCAAATTATCAGATTTTTTCTGTTCGGCTACGACTAGTCCTGGAGTCTGCTCGACTAGTCGTGGGACGGTCACGACTAGACCTTCGACCAGTCGTGGAGCCATAACTCAAACTCCAGCAACTAAATCATGGGTCGCACGACTAGTCGTGTGAGGTCCACAACCAGTCGTGGGCTTCCTTCGACTAGTCGTGAACTGCTCACGACCAGTCGTATAACGGCTTTATCCAATCGCGCCTGAATTTTTAAAAATCTATTTCTTCTTCGACCAGTCGTGGTGTCCATAGGACCAGTTGCAGATGAATTTTTATAGCTATAAATAGCACACGAATTTTAGAGTTATTCATCAAAAATTAAGGAAATTAAAAGCTCCGCTCTGAGATAAGTTTGTGTCTATTCTTAAGCTATATTGTGCATAATTCTATTTCCTTTTGTTAACATTTTTCTATTTGATTTGATTCTACATTTCAATCTGATTTGAAAAGAGGAAAAATTATTTTTCTTCTTCTGGAAATTAAAATTAAATAGAGCTAGCCCAGTCTGATTTAATTTAAAATCAATTAGAACTTAGAACCATTATAAAGTGAGTATTGAACATTGAACTTTATCATCCGAACATCTACTCAAATTGGTTCTTCCGGGCTGCTACAAGAGGAGAAATTCAGGTATTTTATAATTCTATAAAATTTTCATTCTTTTGGTTTTTGTTTGGAATTTGCCAGAAAAATTACATTTGTTGGTTATCTGAGGAGAGCTAGAAAACTCAGAATAGTGTGAATTTTTGGATTGTGTAAGCCTAAGTTAAAAGACACAATTGTGAAGGTTTTAGGTGAACCTGTGAAACCTATTTTGATAGTGAACGCTAATATCCCTGTGTGAGGATATTAGGAGTGGAGTAGCATTTTGTGTGGCTGTTGTAAAACAGTTGGTGTACACACAGGCAAACCACTATAACTCTTTGTCTTGTGGATTGATTGCTTGCTTAATTTCTTATTTTTTATTATTCAATTCTGTGGAATGTATATGTGGATGTGAATGCTATAACTATTTACATTTCAAGCAAGTGTGGAGAATGTTGTAATAATCTAGAGATTTATTTCAGCATTTTATCTCGTGCTATACTTTTATCAATCTGTGCTTCAATTTCAGTAATTATTCTAGTAAGGTTGCCCTGCCATTTTTATAGTGCATGGTTGTCCCTAGAATAATCAATTCTTAAGATTGCAATTCCTTTGCTATTTATTTTCAGATTGAGTTTTTGATTCAAAAGACGTTCTAGAAATAAGGTTGTCCTACCATAAGCCCTTGTTGATTATGGTGTAAAGTTGTCCTTAGAACTGAATTTGTATCAACCTCTCAATGCTTGTTTATTCAGATTGATTTAATTCCAGCATTGTGAATTGATTTATTTTGTAAGGCTATTTCTTTATTTTAATCCGCTGTATTTAATTTTAATTTGGCATAGTCCTATTGCCCCCCCCCCCCCTCTAGGACATATAGCTTGGCCATTTCAAATGGTATCAAAGCCTAATAGCTCGTTCTTACTGATTTTATTTGGATTTATTTCCTAAGCTAACGATCTAAACTATATAAAAATATGTCAAATTTTGATAGCCTCTCAGTCACTAGGCCTCCACCATTTGATGACTCCAATTATGCTTATTGGAAAGCCAGAATGAGGATCTTCCTCAAATCATTGGATGAGAGTGTGTGGCAAGCCACAGTGACCGAATGGAAACCCCCTACCACTGAAGTAACTGGAACTGATGGTTCAAAAATAATGAGAGTGTCTCCTTATTTCTCATGGACTATACTTCAGAAAAGTGAGAATAGTGCCAATGCTAAAGCACTAAATGCTATCACTTGCGCAATATCACTGGATGAATTCAAAAGAATCATATCTTGTGATACTGCAAAGCAAGCCTCAGATATATTAGAAATGACACATGAGGGTACATCAATTGTCAAGAAGTCTAAAGTCCAATTCCTCACAACTAAATTTGAAGAAATTTATATGGAGGAAAATGAAATGTTTATAGACTTTTACACTAGACTGAATGACATTGTAAACTCAATGTGGGGTCTTAGCGACAAAATTCCATAAAGTAAAGTATGTGCAAAGATACTACGCTCACTTCCTGAACGGTTCAACTCTAAAATAACCGTGATCCAGGAACTTCGTGATACGAATAATATGAGGGTATAAGAACTAGTTGGTTCTTTACAAACCTATGAATTAAATTTTAAAGCTCCTAAAGGTAAATCTATTATTTTAACATCTTCTAAAGGTATTTCTCAAGAAAACTTGGATTTAGAAAATTCAGAATATGATATGGCGCTTTTAGCTAAAAAGTTTTACAAGATTTTCAAAAGTAAGAAAATGGTCGATTTCCAAAAGACAAACGAAAAGAAATGATTTAAACCAAAGTCTCGAACTTGAAAATCTTTGAAAGATAGTTAATGTTACAACTGTCAAAAATATGAGCATTTAGCAAACAAATGTCCTAAAAAGGACAAACCCAAGAAGAAGGGTATGTTGGCTACTTGGGACGAATCATCTGATTCTGAAGCCTCTTCTGAATCAGAAGATTCTGAAACCAAGTTGGGCAATGATATAAAAGCCCTTATGACTCTAGCCAAGTTCACATTTTTAGATCACAATGATTCAACTAGTGAAGAAAATATACATAGTGATCATGAAAATGAAGAAGATCTTCAAGATGCTTATAGTGCCTTATATAAGGAAAGTTGTAAAATTGCTGTCAAACTTAAACTTCAAAAAGAAAAGTTTTTTAAACTCAAAGAATGTTTCGAGACTTTTGTTTTAGAAGAAGCACAAATTTCAGATTGTCTTGAGAAATCTAAATGTGATTTGAAATTCAAAACCTCCTTTATTGAAGACTTAAAATCTGAAAATGAGAAACTTAAGAATGAAGTATCTTCTCTTCTGAGTTTGAAGGACACATGGAGATATGCCCAAGGTGATCCAAAAATAGAAAAATTATTATCCGGATCAAGAGAATGTGGTGATCGATCCGGGTTGGGCTATGATAAGAATATACCTCCCAAACAAAAGGATACTCCTCTCAAATTTGTGAAAGGAGAAGCCTCTAACTCAAAAGAGAAAAATACTTATCGAGATTTTTCTAAAAATACAAAAACTTTTCAAAAACCCAAAAGCAGCCTTATCAATTTCAAAAATCAGAACAGAAACGCACTAGCTGAAAAAATAATTGATTTACTCAAGGAGCTCTTAAAATTTAACTCGGTAGGTCATTCTTACAACTACAATCAAAAGAAGACCAACTATACTCCTAAACCCAAAACAGTTCTGAAATGGGCTCCTAAGGGTGCCTGCTTGGTTGCTCACACTGCTTTCAAAGCAACAAGCTATTCAAAGTAGTACCTAGATAGTGGATGATCCAGACATATGATAGGAGACAAAGCTTTATTCACTGATCTTAAAGATATGACTGATGGGTCAGTCACATTTGGTGATGGAAGCAATTGCAAGATTATTGGCAAAGGTACGGTTCAACTTTACAACCTTCTTTTATTTAAAGATGTTTTACATGTTGAGAGGCTGAAATACAACCTGTTAAGCATATCTCAAATATGCGATAACAACCATAGTGTGAAATTTTCCCATCAAGGTTGTGAGATCATAAATAGAAAGGGTTCTGTAATATTAACTGGTCGCAGAACTTCTGAAAACTGCTACATAGTTAGTGATGGTAGCTCATCTAATCAAAAGTGCTACATGGTCCATACTAATGAGACAGAACTATGGCATAAACACCTTGGACATGTGCATTACCGAAATTTATACAGATTGAGCAAAAGAGAACTAATTAGAGGTCTACCTAAGTTACAAAAAGTAGACAAAATATGTGGTGAATGCCATTATGGTAAACAAACTAGGAGCTCTCACAAAAAATTGAACTCCAATGCTATATCTAGACCACTCGAGCTTATCCACATGGATCTTATAGGACCAACAAGAACGGAAAGTTAAGGTGGCAAAAAATACATCTTAGTTATCATAGATGATTATACAAGATACACTTGGATTTTATTTTTAAGAGACAAATCAGAAACCCTTGATGAAGTAAAAAAGATCATCAAACGTATCCAAACTGAAAAATGTTCTCAAGTTAGTAAGATCCGTAGTGATCATGGATCCGAATTTGAAAATAGCGGTTTTGAGAAATTTTATAGCAAACAGGGAATATCACACGAGTTTTCTGCGCCCAAAACACCACAACAAAATGGTATTGTGGAAAGAAAAAACAGAGTGCTTCAAGAAATGAGAAATGTTATGTTGAATAACATGAAGCTCCCTAGAAATCTATGAGCTGAAGCAGTAAATACTACCTGCTACATATTAACCGTGTTTATACTTGTAAATCAAATAATAAAACGGCTTATGAAATGTGGTTTAACAAGAAGCCTACTGTCAAATATTTTTGTATTTTTGGCAGCAAGTGCAACATTTTATGTGACCGTGAAAACTTGAGAAAGTTCGACACTAAAAGTGACGAAGGGACCTTTTTAGGATATTCTTTAAACAGTCGTGCTTATTGTGTTTTGAACAACAGGACTGGTGTGATTCAAGAATCAATCAATGTGGTCATTGATGATCACCTGAATACACCTGCCCCTAGTTCAGACAATGATGAAGTTCTTGTAGTTGAAAAATCAGATACTTCATCAAGTGAAATTAATTCTGAATTAAGGACTGTTAAAGATCATCCAACTACTCAAATTCTTGAAAACCCTCTCACTGGTGTGCGCACTCGTAGGAAAATAAAAGACATACGCAATTACGTATGTTTTACATCCTAAATTGAACCGGTAAACGTAAAAGAAGCACTTTCTGATGAAAACTGGATAGTTGCGATGCAGGAAGAACTTAATCAATTTGTTCGTAATGATATTTGGTATCTTGTTCCTAGACCTACAGATAAACACATTATTGGAACAAAATGGATTTTTAAAAATAATTTTGATGAACTTAAAAATATTATTCAAAATAAAACAAGACTAGTTGTACAAGGGTACACACAAATTGAAGGCAACGATTATGATGAAACCTTTGCCCCTATAGCCCGTCTTGAATCTATCAGACTTTTTATATCCATTACATGTTTTAAGAAGTTAAAATTTTTTCAAATGGATGTAAAGAGTGCCTTTTTGAATGACGATTTACATGAAGAGGTATATGTGGAACAACCTCCAGGGTTTGAAGACCCTAAGTTTACTAATCATGTATATCGTCTTAAAAAAACTCTCTATGGTTTGAAACAAGCTCCCAGGGCTTGGTACAAAAAATTGACAAAGTTTTTACTAAGTCACAATTTTCAAATGGATAGTGTCGATAAGACGCTCTTTGTTAAGAAACATAACGATGATATTTTAATAGTTCAAATCTATGTTGACGATATTATTTATGGATCAATGTGTACTAACATGACTGTTGAGTTTGCAGAGTTAATGAAATCAAAATTCGAAATGAGCATGGTTGGGGAATTAAATTATTTCTTAGGGTTGCAAGTAAAACAACAACCTGATGAAATTTTCATTTCTCAAACCAAGTATGCTTTGAACTTGATTATGATGTTCAGATTTGAAAATGGTAAGAATTTTGATACTCCTATGAGTACAACTCTAAGACTTTCAAAAGACTCTATAGGTAAAGATGTTAATCCTAAGTTGTATCGTAGCATGATTGGTAGTTTGCTTTACTTAACTACAAGTAGACCTGATATTACTTTAAGTGTTGGAATTTGAGCTAGATATCAGTCTAAGCCTAAAGAATCTCACTTAATTGCTGTTAAGCGAATTATTAGATATGTCGCAAGTTCAGTTAATTTGGGTCTTTGGTATCCTTATGATACTAGTGTTCAATTGGCTGGGTATTCAGATGTTGATTGGACTGGTAATATCGATGACAGAAAATCAACCAGTGGTGGTTATTTTTACATTGAAAATTACTTGATTTCTTGGTTTAGCAAGAAGCAAAGTTCCATATCATTCTCAACCGCTGAGGCTGAATACATTGCAGCTGGAAATGCATGTAAACAGCTGGTTAGGATGAAACGAATATTTAGTGATTATGGTATTGCACATAATTCAATGGTTTTATATTGTGATAATTCTAGTGTAATAAATATTTTAAAAAATCCAATCCAGCATTTACGTACTAAGTACATTGACATTAGATTTCATTATATTCGTGAATTAGTGAAAGAAAAAGTAATATACTTAGAATATATTCCTAATGAGACTCAACTTGCTGACATATTCACTAAACCGCTTGACAAAAGCAGGTTTAATAAATTAAAATTTGATCTTGGTATGTGCAATTTAAAATGATTGATTATGCATCTTTGTAGTATAGTATATATATGTTAATATATTAATGATTTTTATTTCAAATTTTGTTGAAAAATTATATTTTTTATGGTACACAACTAGTCGAGGATGTACTCGACCAGTCGTGCCACGACCGGTCGAGGACGACCCACGACCAGTCGTGTAGCGCGCTGATGGATTTATTTTGGGGAAAGTCCATCCTCTTCATTCTAACTTTCTCTCTAACGAGCCAAGCTTCGACTAGTCGAACCCCTGTATTCGATTCCTTCAAGTTAGAATATTTTACTTTTTTTTTCTTGAAGATTCATTGTCTTTTCTCTTCAATTTCTTGATTATTGCTGTCTATTTCATCTCTTTCTTCAAGATTTTTGGATTTTCTTCCTCATTTGCTGATTCTAGAAAAACCCATCTTCATTTTCTTGAAATTTCTTGTATTTCTTCAAGAAAATGGACCCTAGAACTAAAAAGAAGAATCTTAAAGGTGTTTCTTCTTCTCGATCTAATGTTATCACCAGATGACACCTTAGGGCTGCCGAAAATGATCTATCGTATGTTTGTAATTTGCGTATGCACAATATAATTGTAGAAAAGGCCGTTGATTTCAATCATATTGCTCTTTTCAATCTTTTTCCTCTCCTTTAGTCTGTAGGATGGGAAAACATTTTACGCTGGGGCGGGCCGGAATACCAGTCCATAGCGTAGGCCATGGTAGCATGTATTACTGAATTTTCCATTGAACAATTAACTTTCTCTATTACTACAAGAGAAGGGCCTTTTCATATTGATCGACATTTAATCTCAGGCCTCATGGATATTTCTGTAAATGATGATGGTATTCATCCTAGCACACTTGCTGAGAAAGTATCAGAATCTGAGAAACGTATTTTTACTAGAACATTATGTAACATGGATATACCATGGAATCGTACTGGGAATGCCCTCGCAACCAGGTATTTGTTATCCAGATACAGGGTCTTGCATCGTATTTTCACTTCTAATCTATATCCCCTCTCTGGAAACAAGAATGATTTGACTCTGCTTATGGTTCGTATTTTGTACTCAATCGTTACTGGTGCTAATATCTTTTTGCCCTCTTTGATTTGTTACTCGATCATTCAATTCCGTATTCATCCTGGCCATAGTGATATTCCATTTGGGTATCTCATGAATGTGCTAGCAACTCACATGTTGGTAGCTATGCCTGTTGGAGAGGCTCATATCCAACACCTTATATTCAACAACTCCAGCATAAACAAAATGCAGTTAGATTTGGCTCGCAGACAAGTTGATATTGGTGCAGGTGGAGCTGCTGCTGAAGACAGGAATGATGAAGAGGGTGATGTTCCTCCTCCAGATGATATTAAAATGGTCGATATTTTTAATGAAATTGATTCTGACTCTGGGAATGATCCAGACTATGAGCTATCTGATTTTGATGCATGTCTGAGTGCATTAGAGGAGAAGGTAGAATAGATGCATGTTGGCCAAAATGTCCAATTCAAAAGTATGCGCAAGTATTTTAGGTGCCTACAAAAAGGCCTTCATCAAATTGATCCAACCATACCTGCTCCTTCTTCTAGATCAGATTGAGAATTTTACATACTTTCTCTTTGGTTTGTAATAACTATACGACTTTGCTTTCTCTATGGTTATGTGACTGAGTTCTTTGACTTGACTTGATAATGTTTTATGTTATGATATTCTGAGTTCTCTATTAATTATCTTGCTTATTGATTCTTCCTTTGTCATATTTTTGACAAAAAGGGAGAGAATTGTGTGATTAATGATGAATATGATGATTGGTAGGTGTACTTCTTAGGGGGAGTTGTTAAACTCAGGGGGAGTTAGTAAACTTACAAGATATATTATGCCTTGGTTATCTCATGTCAATGACAACCGGTGCATGATTCTTTATCAATTCTTATGATGCTTCTCTTATTGTATTTTGTGCATTGAATATATGAGTGTGTTTTGTTACAAATTTGACAAAGGGGGAGATTGTAAGTGCTGTGGTTTGAACCCTCTTTGGTTGTCAAATTTTGTGTGTCAAAACCTCTATATGTGTCTTATGTTGGTATCTTGTTATATATGCTTGAGACATCTATACTTTGAGACACGACGATGAACTCCTCAAGCAAGTTCAAGCTACATATTTGATGATATTAAAGAACAATTCAAGTTCACGAAGAGTTCAAGTTCAAGACTCAAATATTCAAGCTTCGTAAAGTTCAACTTGTTCAAGCTACATTAAGAAGAACTCAAGCTTCGTAAAGTTCAACGTGTTCAAGCTACATTAAGAAGAACTCAAGCTTCGTAAAGTTCAACGTGTTCAAGCTACATTAAGAAGAACTCAAGCTTCGTAAAGTTCAACGTCTAAACTAATGAAGGTTCAATGTCCTTGGTAAGGTTTGATTGACCTTATGTTGACCTTTAGTGTAGGTCATTTTGGATACATAATTTATATATTTTCTACAAATGATTTTGGTCTGTTCTAAGACTAGTCCTGGACCTTGTTCGACTAGCCCTGACACTAGTTCGACCAATCCTAGAAAATTCAAGACTAGTCGAAGTTTGTTGTAAATTATCAGATTTTTTCTATTCGGCTACGACTAGTCCTGGAATCCGCTCGACTAGTCGTGGGACGATCACGACTAGACCTTCGACCAGTCGTGGAGCCACGACTCAAACTCCAGCAACTAAATCATGGGTCGCACGACTAGTCGTGGGCGGCCTTCGACTAGTCGTGGACTGCCGGCTTTATCCAATCGCGCCCGAATTTTCAAAAATCTATTTCTTCTTCGACCAGTCGTGGTGTCCCTAGGACTAGTCAAAGATGAATTTTTGCAGCTATAAATAGCACATGAATTTCAGAGTTATTCATCAAAAATTAAGAAAATTAAAAGCTCCACTCTGAGATAAGTTTGCGTCTATTCTTAAGCTATATTGTGCATAATTCTATTTCCTTTTGTTGGCATTTTTCTATTTGATTTGATTCTACATTCCAATCTGATTTGAAAAGAGAAAAAATTATTTTCATTCTTCTGGGAATTGAAATCAAATAGAGCTAGCCCAGTCTGATTTAATTTAAAATCAATTAGAACTTAAAACCATTATAAAGTGAGTATTGGACATTGAACTTTATCATCTGAACATCTACTCAAATTGGTTCTTCCGGGCTGCTAGAAGAGGAGAAATTCACGTATTTTACAATTCTGTAAAATTTCCATTCTTTTGGTTTTTGTTTGGAATTCGCCAGAAAAATTCTATTTGTTGGTTATCTGAGGAGAGCCAGAAAACTCAGAATAGTGTGGGTTTTTGGATTGTGTAAGCCCAAGTTAAAAGACACAATTGTGAAGGTTTTAGGTGAACCTGTGAAACCTATTTTGATAGTGAACGCTAATATCCCTGTGTGAGGATATTAGGAGTGGAGTAGCATTTTGTGTGGCTGTTGTAAAACAGTTGGTGTACACACAGGCAAACCACTATAACTCTTTGTCTTGTGGATTGATTGCTTGCTTAATTTCTTATTTTTTATCATTCAGTTCTGTGGAATGTATATGTGGATGTGAATGCTATAACTATTTACATTTCAAGCAAGTGTGGAGAATGTTGTAATAATCTAGAGATTTATTTTAGCATTTTATCTCGTGCTATACTTTTATCAATCTGTACTTCAATTTCAGTAATTATTCTAGTAAGGTTGCCCTGCCATTTTTATGGTGCATGGTTGTCTTTAGAATAATCAATTCTTAAGATTGCAATTCCTTTGTTATTTATTTTTAGATTGAGTTTTTGATTCAAAAGACGTTCTAGAAATAAGGTTGTCCTACCATAAGCCCTTATTGATTATGGTGTAAGGTTGTCCTTAGAACTAAATTTGTATTAACCTCTCAATGCTTGTTTATTAAGATTGATTTAATTTCAGCATTGTGAATTGATTTATTTTGTAAGGCTATTTCTTTATTTTAATCCGTTGTATTTAATTTTAATTTGACATAGTCTTATTCACCCCCCCCCCCCCCCCCCCTCTAGGACATATAGCTTGGCCATTTCAACATATCACAATGGGCCTTGCCCATAGCCCACGAATACATTACAATGGGCCTCGCACCTAGGCCTTGAATACATCACAATGGGCCTTGCCCATAGGCCTTGAATACATCACAATTGACCTTACCCATGGACCTCGAATACATCACAATGGGCCTCAACCCATGGGCCCTAAATACATCTCAATGGGTCTCAGGTACATTACATCAAGGTGGGGCCCACATACTATATTTTTATTTTATTTTATTTTTGAGATTATTATAGGGCATTACCCAAAATGAATCATATTGAAAGATCATCTGGACCATACCACAAATAACCGTGGTGATAATGACTTCCACGGTTAAATTCTAATGGGCCCACTATGGTATTTATTTTCCATCCAGTCTATTCATAAAGTCACAAGGACCTGAATAGGGAAGGAAAACAAATATTATATTGAATCAAAATTTCTGTAACCTCGGGAGGTTTCAATGGTGGGCGTTCAACTCCACTACTTTCTGTAGTGTGGTCCACTTGATGCTAGACCTGTCGTAATTTTGGTCCCAGGCCGTGAGACGAGATGGCCAAATAGATGGACGATTTGGATGGATCACATATATCAAGGTGGGTCCACATAGATGGTTGTCCATCAAATGAATATACAGTTTGGATGTAATACAAGCATCAGGAGTGGGGTCTAAGTATGTGGCCCACCAGAGGGTTGAATTTGTTTCATTTTTTATTTTTATTTTTATTTTTATTTTTGTGTGAAGCCAAAGACGAGCTCGCCAGATGAATAGATGGCGTGGATACAAATATACAACACAGCGGACTCCACCCGCCTAGGTGATGGATGGATGGCGTGGATACAAATATACATCACAATGGACTCCACCCGTCCAGGTGATGGATGGACGGCGTGGATTCAAATATACATCATCGTGAACTCCACCCATCTAGGTGGTGGATGGACAGCGTGGATACAAATATACATCATGGTGGGCTCCACCAGTCCAGATGGCTGGACGGTGTGGATGAGGCTCATACATTAAGCGTGGCCCATCCAGCACCATCCAGGAGCCTGGACGGTTTGACCATAACACATACGACAGTGGTGGGTCCCACGCACGTGGCCCACCTCCAGAAGGTTTAGATATAGATGCTATACTATAATACAATATAATATATTATGTTATATATATATATATATATATATATATATATATATATATATATATATATAAAAAAAAAAGAAACACCGTCCATAGGGTCTGATGATCTGGACGGTGCAGATCTAATGATTATATCGTTGTGGGTCCACACGTGTGGCCCACCTTATATATATATCATTATTATTATATTAATATTTTGAAAAAGCCCAGTGTCCAGATAGATGGACGGCTGGACAACATACATGCGTTGTAGTGGCCCACCGTTTAAGCAATGTACGGTGCGGATCCATGCACTACACATGCACCGTCCAGACGGACGGTGCACTGATGAAACACGTACATTAAGGCGGGTCCCACCTGAAATTTGTATTTGTCTCGTACCATGAGAAATCCTCCGTGAATGGTTGAACGGTATAGGTGCAACACTTACGTTCTGTGGGACCCACGGATATGCAAACGCCTGCTACAGCAGCTATACTACTGCTCGTGGATCCCTGGTCGAACGGTTGGGGTATACACAACCCTCGTGATCGAGATCAGGGCCCACCTAATGGCGTTAATTCATCAGCGGTACAACTGGAATACGATACACCAGCCAGTCTGCTTCCTGCGGGGTCCACGTCCCTTTTCTGGATAGTGGATATAACCGATCCGATGGGTCTGCGAACTGCTGGACAGACGGTCCAGCAGTGCAAACTGACGAATGGTGTGAATAAAATGCACACCACAGTGGGTTCACACATGGGTGGCCCACCTGGTTTGGACCAAACTGATACTTGTGTTTTTCCTTTCATTAAGGCTGCCCAAAACCATCTAGCAGGTGGACAGTAAGTGGCTGCCACTGATGGATGGTTTGGATCCACTCAATCCATCAAGGTGGGCCACACATAGAGAGAGAGAGATGGAGATCGGAATAGCGCGGAGGGATCCCGCGACTATGAACCCTCGCTATACAACACATACATCAAGATGGGTCCCACATATGTGGGCCCTCAAATCACAAATCAAATAAATAAAATCACCCACCTCGAGATCTCTTCTTCCGCCAATGGGTGATAGAGTCCCAAAGAGACAATTTCAACGGTGGAGATGAGAGATAGGGAGGTGGGCCACACTAGCTCTCTCATGGGAGCCATGGACGTGGGTTGCTCCATGGAGGGGTTGTTAGGAGAAAAAGAGATGAGAGAGAAAGTGATGGGACGGAGATGGTGAGGTGATGGGAAAGTTGACTTTTTTTGGTTACTTTTGTACTTGGGAATGAGACGAAAGTTGACTTTTTTTGGTTACTTTTGTACTTGGGAATGAGACGAGTAATGGGTTGAGTGATGGATGTACTTATGATGGATTCTCTTGGATTTGCAAAGCATGACATTTTTCTTGAACTAAATGTGGGCCCACATCTCTTAGCTCAGATATCGCCTTGGTGCGTGAGACGCGCCGTTGGAACCACGACGACTACGCGATCGCAAGGGTATAAGTCTCGGGTCGAGTCGACTCTTATATACGAGACACGGCTCAGGATCGTATGTCGTCAAAATTCGACCAGGAGGACCGCGGAAGCCTACAGAACGGTACGGTTTAGGATACGGGCCTTACATGCTACATACGTACAAACGTGGAATCTGCAACAGCTGCTATCGCTCCACCTGCTAAAGTGTTTCAATTCAACCTATAAAAGTTTTTGTGCCTTTGCGCTCTCATGACCACAAGTGCCCTTTTTGAAACTTTAAGGACACCATTAACACCAGTGAACTTGCACCCTATAGCCTTGAGTGCACCGAGAGAAATCAGACTTTCTTCATATCAGGAACATGCTTGACATCAGTCAATGTACGCTCCATCCCATCAAACATCTTAATGCTTACCATACCAATAGCCACAACATTACAGGCATTGTCATTACCCATAAAGACCTGTCCACCATCGCGTTCCTTGTAACTGGTGAACCAACTCTGATGAGGAGTCATGTGATATAATGCTCCTATGTCAAGGATCCATTCATCTTTATGATTATAGTGCAAGTGACCAACCATGGACACAGATAGAATATCACCACCACTTGTCTCTTCCTCAGATGTGACAACAATGACCTCCTTGAAAGAAGCCTCTGAGTTTTCTTTTTTCTCTTTACAATTTGTACAATCCTTTATTATGTGTCCAGTCATCCCACAGTTCTAGCACTTTAGTTTTCCTTTACCCATGCCCTTAGATTTGGATCTAACGCTTGAGGATCCTGTACCTCGATCAGTATTCTTGCTTCTCGTAATCAGTGCATCGGAAGATGTCCCCATTCCGCATTTAGCTTTCTCATGGCCTTCCCTTGAAGGGGTGAGATAACGGTGTTGATACTAAGGACTTTATTTACGGTGCACATTATGTCCCTGAATGACTCATACGATGTCGGATCACTTCCTCCATATCCAGCAGTTTACCAACCAATTTATTAAAGTTGCCGATGTGGGCCTCCAGATCTCCACCCTTTGCCATCTTGAAGGTGTGCCACTGTAGCTTCAAGTGTAGGTGATTTTCATAGGATTTTTTTTTTACATAGATGTCCTCTAACTTCACTCATAAACTAGCCGAAGTTTTCTCTTTCAAAACATTGTAGAGAACCTCATTCGTGAGACATAAACGGATGAAAGCTAAAACATTCATGTCAAGAGTATTCAAGTCTTCGTCATTCATAGTCAATTTTCACTCCTTAAGAGCCTTAACTTCACCTTGCTTGATTAATGGACTAATCATCTTGATATTCCATAATTCAAAACTATTTTTTCCTGAGTACTTCTTAATATCAAACTTGGCGTTTCTCATTGACGTTAATTCTGTAGATTCAGATCTATGCCCCCAATGATGGCTCTGATATCACTTGTTGGGATTTGGATTGCAGAATCACACAGAGATGGATATAGGATAGCAATCTAAGAGCACTAAGCAAACACAATAGAACACAAAGATTTAACGTAAAAAACCCTTTCGGGAAAAAACTACGGCACAAAGTGACAGATCTTCACTATGAAAGCAAAAATTACAAAGAGAATGGACTTACTAGACTTGAGCAATCCTCAAATCTCTCCCTTGCTCTACCCTTTTAGAAACCCTAAGATTCCCTTAGAATTCCCCCCAATCCCGTTTACACCCATATATATAGTTTTAGAAAGAATTCCAAATAAAATCGGAAAGAATCATAAACGAAATCAGAAACAAATCCCGTACTTTCGCAGTTGCACAAAAAATTTGTGTAGAAACTGATTAGATTTAAGACATCAAATACAACACCTGAATGTTCACAAGGCTACACTATAGCAATGTAATAAGCGAATATAGTGTTAATGGCTACATCCTATTAGCATTAGAGATAGGGCATTGATTAGCTTGCATTCCATTTACATTCAGGCCATGTTTGTTTTGCCAATTACTATAATAATATAAAGGAAATGGGCGATAATTACAAATTACTTTACCCGTCTCTTAACAACACTTTCATATGATTGTTGATTCATGTTTTTAGTTTATCCATTGTAAATCATAATGATGATATTTTTGTTGAAAACTGATGTCTTAAATCTGTTTCGTCTGGGCTGCTCAACCAGTCGAGGGCCTAGCTCGACCAATCAAGGGTCCACTCGACAGGTCGAGGCCAGCTCGACTCGAAGTCTAGCGTGCACGTTTTTTGGAAGTTCGTGGTACTTGACTAGTCGAGGCTCAGGCTCGACCGGTCGAGGGTGCCCTTCGACCAGTCGAGGGTTACGTAGATTCGTCGAGGATTTTGCACGGAATGCGTAAATTTGAGGCAGTTTCGCAGAGGTGTGGAAGGGGAGTTTCTTGAACTATAAATACGGGTCCCTAGGGCTATTCTAGGGAATTCTAAGGCTTTCTAAAGGGGTTTTAAGGGTTCCTAAAATGGTTTAGGGTTTCTAAAGGGAGTAACAAGGGTGAGATTCGAGATTGTGCGAATCGGGTAAGTCCTCTTTCTTGTAATTTCTTTTTATAGTGGATTTCTGTTGCTTTGTGCCGTGATTTTTTTCCGTAAGGGTTTTCCACATTAAATCTTTGTGTTCTCTTGTAATTGCTTTTTGCTCTTAGATTGCTATCCTAGATTTAGATTTTTGTGATTCCTCAACACAAATCCCCAACAATTTTTCATTACTTCAATGTCAAATCATCACTTAAATAAACTTATGTTGTTGTTTGAATTGGAGATTTTCATGATAATACAAAGAATAAGTGCAATAATTACAAATTACTTTTCGCTTTTTTTTTTCCTTTTTTTTTTTTTAGAAAGGTGGGAGCACGCCACTTGTAACTTTGTTGATTGAAGAAAATATTACATTTTTTCAAGAGGGAACCATAAAAAATACAGGCCTCGCCCATCATTTACTTACTGAAAACACAACCTATACAAAGATGAAATAACTATAGACCACCTCAAGATATACAAAAGCCATAGAGAGACAAACACAAACTAAGTTCCCAACCAACCTCAATAGAAATATATCCGTAGATGAATTTGATAGGCCCCCCAAGCAATGCACTACACAAGGCACATGCTAACACCAAAAACAACCCCCGAACACTACTCATAATGTGCACCCAATGTTCAACCATATTAGTTTGTTACTGAACATGACCCATTTCCTTCATGTCTCTTGGGCAAGCCCAAGTGTCAGAGTCCCTTGAGTAATGAGAATATTCTTAAAAATTTAATTTCTGCATTTGCATACTAGGAGAAAAAAAATATAAGAATATATTATTTTTAGATTTGGATTTGTGTCACATTAACTCATAATGGCTTTTTTTTTTTAAAAAAAAAATAAATAAATTTATATTCAATGGGGAAGCACAATGCTTCTCAAGGAACTATACATTCAGGCAGGGGCCCTCGACAAGATGAGAGATAAGGCCCCCATATTATATGACAACATGTTAGGGATGAGAGAGGATTAGGCTACCCGCATGTTGCCTAACCCTACTTGTTCACTCCCCAAGTGCAGGGTTGTGATGTAGTAATAACTCGGTAAGACCGAGGTCGAATCCCAAGGGACTGAAACTTGTACGTTATCTAAAATTATCTAGAACTAGAATTAGGCTAAGATGAATTCTAAATCAATTAGCAATGGTGGAATACTTGTAGAATAATTAATCTAAAACTTAGGAAACAAATCAGAGATGGAAAACTAGGGATTCAGAGGATCCACTTGTAAAGATCAGGGAGAACTTATGCTTGCATCAAAAATTATGGAAATTACTGAACTGCCGTTGATCTAGTTTTCAAAGATATGAAAGGTGTATGAATTAGAATGGATTCCATCACCAAACCATGCCCACAGACTATGGCAAACAACAGAATTAAACTAATTACCAACCAATCATATGTATGAAGGTTAAGAAGGGTACCGACATCCAACCATGCCCAGGAGACTATGGTGAACAACGGGACGTCCTAACGTCATAAACATAAAAGGGATAAGAAAATATTCAAAGCATTGCAGACCCATTGTAATTTCAGTCACAACAGACCATTAAAGACCAAAAATATTTCCATTAAAATCAAACTAAAACCAACTTCAATTCAAAAATTAAAATTAAATTAAAAGCATATAATCTCTCATCTCACCACAAGCTTCACCTCCTAGCCCTAGCTAAGAGGATTTAGCCTTCCATGGATGGGCTCAATCCAAATAAATAAAGAGAAAAAGAAAAGGAAAAGAAAAGGGAAAGAAAAAACCAAGCTCCTCTCTCTCTCCTCTGCCCACGTTGAAACTCAAGCTCGAGCCCTCTGTTCTTCCTCCCCAGACCCTGAATGAATGCTTCCCACGTCCAAAAACCTCCTTTTATAGCTGCTGGAAGGCTGGAGTCAGTGACAGAGTTGTAGCAGGACACGGAGTGTAATTTTCGCAGCCAAGTTCGGTACCATGAAACACGCCACTTTCCTCGCTCAAATTCTAAAGAAACACCGTCCCTTAGTACTTTCTTGGGTCCTCTACATGATAGACGGTTCAGATCTGCCATATGATCAAAGATGGTGGGCCAAAACTGTCCGGAAAAGTCAGTTTTCGCGGATGTGCGAAACCTTTCGCACCATTTCGCTGTTGTGATCGGTGGGGCCCACAGAAGCATTTTCTAGAAAATCCACCCCGTCCATTGGATTCAGAACGAAATTTCAGTTAAAAATGGGTGGTTTTGAACGTCCATTGACGTGTCCCAGAGAAGAAATAACTAAAAGATTAGATTTGAACGCTACCGGGCAGCCCTTTTGTGGCCTCTGTATGTCACACGTGTGCACGCATGGGTGAAAAGTGACAACATGGTTTTGTAGTGCTCGCAGCTGTCTACACGGTGGACAGCTTGGATTGAGCTTATGGGGTACGTGTGTGGCCCACAGCTAAGCGCAAAAATCAGCGTCGGTCGGTTACGCGACCGTGAAAAATGGAAATTTCCGTTTTTTAAAAGATGATGCGGGTCAGCTCTTGCGCTGACCCATCGTTTGGTCCGGTGCACCTCGTATGCACGTACATGTGTAATGTACACACCATGTATACGGGCCCCATTGCAATGTATTTTAGAAATCCAATCCGCCCATTCTGTTCCTCATATTGTTTTACCCGTTGAGAACAATTATCAAGCATATCCAGCTGGCGGGTGGGCCCAGAATCAACGGTTTATGGGCTGATCTGTCAGTTGGGGCACTTCCCGAGATCTTCAATGGCTAAAATTTTATATGTACGGTTAATTTATGGTCCTCAGGCAACGTATGAAGTTTCGAGCCGAACGGATGGTGGGAACCTCGTGATCTTGCATTCTGGACGTCCTTCAGGCCACTTGAGCTTCAATTTCTAACTTTTCTCATATTTCTGACCGTGTATATTTGTCAATCTTGGTCCCCTGGAGTGTGTCCCTTAACTTTGGCGTCATCAGATCGTTAAATCTCAACTTTTAACGTCCTTTTTCCATCCATGCTCATAAAATCACTTTGCCATACAAGAATGAGAAAACAAGCCATTGGATAGCATTATATTCGTAAATCCAGATAATATCTGGGGTCTAATATGCAATATTTGACCCTCAACACAACCCCCAACCAGCATTTTGCTAGTCCCGAGCAAAGTATGCGAAAAATAAGTTGAGAATTATAGGAGAACTTTTTATGAAATCGAGTGAGATTTTGAACAAAATACGAGAAATTTAATATTCATGAATGTTAGAAATTGTATTCTCCTGAGCTTAAGCGCACCGTAGACTTCATAATCAAGTGTAAAGCATTAATCCATCAATTAGAAAAATTTTAAACATTGAGATCCATGGATATATAGTGTAATCTCAGCTAATCACATTAAGATTGAATTTGTTATTTCAGGATCTCATTGGTAACCAGCAAGAGAATTCATGATAACCAAACTTAATCCAAAACTTGCCTCATAGATTAGCCTATTAACTTGTGATTTTTCTATTCAAAGTAATGCCAAGGAAGGGGAATCAAATCCTCACCTATAGGGAGCAAACCTATGGTGAAGATCGTACACCTGAATCTTTTTAGATATCATTCATGGGGAATTAACTCCACACCTATAGGGAGCAAACCTATGGTGAAGATTAATTATCCAACCCTTCCAATTTTTATTCCATGATGGCAAGATATTTCAGGCTGGTTCCTTTCGTGCTTAGTGATTACCAAATTAACCCTTCAATATCAGACTGAAGTCTTAATGTGCAAGCAAGACGTGTCCTGAAATCATGATTCAATCAATGTTTACAACTTCTAATCATGGATTAATAGTTCACTTAACTATGAAATCTAACAGACACGGAATCCAAGAGTCATAAATCCACCATTATGTACTTTGAAAATCTAAATTAGGGATATCTGTCAAAATCACTTCGAATTTGTAGAAATTTTCAGAAAAAACTTTTTTAAAAAAAAATTTCATAATTTTTGCTCAAGACCAAGAAAATACTGATTAGGAAACCTAATCTCCCACCCCCAACCTAAAATCTACATTGTCCTCAATGTAAAAGATATGAGCATGCAATGCAAATGGAACAACGAAAGTAAATGAGAAGTGATGGGAAGATAATACCTGAATAACGAATCAAGAGAGTTTTCAATAGATCACGGCATGGAAGCTTGTCAGCATGAGAGAGAAAGCAGAATAAAAATAACGAAAATAAAATCCTACCTATACCATTTTCGCAGGTGCTCTCGATTGCATTTAGCGTATGCAACAAGCCTTTAAACCCCTAGGTTACCCCTAGTGGACGAGTTGTAGTCTCGTGAGGGTTTGCAGTAATGTTACCCACAAACATCGAATCGATCATACCTCAAGGTTCCTTTTCCGGCCAATATCTTGATAAGTTTCTCAGTAAGTTCCTCAACAGGATCATCCAAAAGCCTTTTTTACAATAGGCTTGGACGCCCTGGAGCATGATTTTCCAGAGAGACTTATGTACCTCATAAAAAATCTTCCATTGAATTACTTGAGGTATCCATAATTTATACGATTCACCTACGACAAAAGAAGTTTCAACGTTAGTATTGCATGGTGAATCAAAGACTACAAGTAAATAAAGTTTAGAAAACTTCTTAAAAAGTAATGTAGTCTCAACATATTCCGAAGCTCCAAACTTCGGTTCTAGATTCAGCTCTTCCTTCTCTACTAGTATACGTTTAGGATCAGGGGAAAAGAGGGTTTCAGAATAAGGGTTCGTTCGGTTAGTGATGACTACCGAGATGTTGTCTCGCAAGGTATCCACTTTGTCTTTTAACATGGGATCGTTTGAAACCGCAAAGTGTGTCAAGCAATCCCACGAGTTGGGAAATTCAGATGAGCATGACTCGTTTTTGTAGCTTGTGATGATCTGCGCAAAGAATCCATCATCCTTGAAAGTGGATGGAGGTACGCTCTCTTGCTCTCGTCCTGCACAGACAAATTGAGGGTCAGTAGACGAAGTATTGATGGGCGAACTCTGTTCATTGATATTACTCAAAAGAGGCATTGAATCGTCAAAACTTGACAGTTCAGATGGTGTCCTCAATTGGGTGGTTTCAAATTCCAGAGTTGTATCAGGTGGCTCGTTCGTCTCCTGAATCATATCATCATTCGATTCAGAGAAGTGGTCCAAACATGTTTCACAGGAGTTGGAAGGGTCAGTTGTAAAGGGCTCATCCTCCACCTTTGAATCAGACATGTCAGGTGAGGGGAGTGGCTCATTATGACCGACCACTTCATGTACGTCTTGATCAATGATCTGGACCAAACATCAGAGGGATTCCAGGGAGACTGTGGCTGCACATTCAGGATCGTAATCATGTTCTAGTACAGTGCAGTGCACATTTGGGATGAGATTACTTTCTTCACATTCTACACTTAGCATGGGTTGAGGTTCAAATAAACTAACCTCCTCATCATTGAAATCATGTGTGTCATGTAAGGAAGGTGTGTCATCATCAATGTAATTAAAAGACACCCATGTATCTTCACGATTCTTTCGAACAGTCATCGAGATTGATTCATCGGGAAATTGAATCACATGCTCATTAACGGAATCCAACTCCTCATTCCAAATTCCAGATTCTTTTAAAAGTGAGTGCGGATTACTTTCTTCGCATTGTATTTCTGGATTAGGTCGTGGCTGGGATGACCGAGCCTCCTCTATCCTATCAAGGCGCGCATCGAGTCCTTTCATTGTTTCCATTACTTTTCTCATTTCCACAAGACAGGCCGAAAGATTCCGCTGATATGAATCCTCTTGGATCGTTTCTGGATGGATCTCAAAGGTAGGGGATCCAAGAGAATAATCATTATAACATGTAGTTGGTTCATTTTCCCAATTTTGATGTTTCCACTGGTTATAGTCATACTGATCATAAGTGGGAGAATCTGCTGGTTGGTAATACTTATTATCACTCATGATAGAATCACACATTGTTTTATCGGATGGGTGATAATAATTCTCGCAACCATAGTTATGATAACCCCAACACTCACGTACTGTTTTGTTAATCCGTGGGGTGTAATTGTTCTCCTACATATAATCACGTAAGGACTTCTTAACCGGTGGATTTTTATATTCTGATCGGTTCTCGATGATAGTTTCAGAAAAGTTTTGAGATATAGGTTGATTTATATCATCATCATCCCAAAATAAGTTATTCTTCTCAGCATACTGACGTTGCCACTCGTGCATATACATGATGAAACCCTTAACTCGAATTTAATCCTATAAAAAATAGAAGAGAAGGTCCTACAGCAAAGTGAAAAGTAAGAGAGGAAGAAATTAGAAAGAAGTTAACCGATTAGAGATTCCTATGTTAAAACCACTTTAGACGATTTATCAAGGACCCTACAAAAGAGTAAAGTTAGTTCTAAGAAAGAAAAATCTAAAATTGAAAATCCTAATCTTAAACTAATCCTAAACTAGTTAATCTCAGAAAAACGTAGCCGTCAGTCCCCGGCAACGGCGCCAAAAACTTGTTCACTCCCCAAGTGCAGGGTTGTGATGTAGTAATAACTCGGTAAGACCGAGGTCGAATCCTAAGGGACTGAAACTTGTACGTTATTTAAAATTATCTAGAACTAGAATTAGGCTAAGATGAATTCTAAATCAATTAGCAATGGTGGAATACTTGTAGAATAATTAATCTAAAACTTAGGAAACAAATCAGAGATGGAAAACTAGGGATTCAGAGGATCCACTTGTAGAGATCAGGGAGAACTTATGCTTGCATCAAAAATTATGGAAATTACTGAACTGCCGTTGATCTAGTTTTCAAAGAGATGAAAGGTGTATGAATTAGAATGGATTCCATCACCAAACCATGCCCACAGACTTGGCAAACAACAGAATTAAACTAATTACCAACCAATCATATGTATGAAGGTTAAGAAGGGTACCGACATCCAACCATGCCCAGGAGACTATGGTGAACAACGGGACGTCCTAACGTCATAAACATAAAAGGGATAAGAAAATATTCAAAGCATTGCAGACCCATTGTAATTTCAGTCACAACAGACCATTAAAGACCAAAAATATTTCCATTAAAATCAAACTAAAACCAACTTCAATTCAAAAATTAAAATTAAATTAAAAGCATATAATCTCTCATCTCACCACAAGCTTCACCTCCTAGCCCTAGCTAAGAGGATTTAGCCTGCCATGGATGGGCTCAATCCAAATAAATAAAGAGAAAAAGAAAAGGAAAAGAAAAGGGAAAGAAAAAACCAAGCTCCTCTCTCTCTCCTGTGCCCACGTTGAAACCCAAGCTCGAGCCCTCTGTTCTTCCTCCCCAGACCCTGAATGAATGCTTCCCACGTCCAAAAACCTCCTTTTATAGCTGCTGGAAGGCTGGAGTCAGTGACAGAGTTGTAGCAGGACACGGAGTGTAATTTTCGCAGCCAAGTTCGGTACCATGAAACACGCCACTTTCCTAGCTCAAATTCTAAAGAAACACCGTCCCTTAGTACTTTCTTGGGTCCTCTACATGATAGACGGTTCAGATCTGCCATATGATCAAAGATGGTGGGCCAAAACTGTCCGGAAAAGTCGGTTTTCGCGGATGTGCGAAACCTTTCGCACCATTTCGCTGTTGTGATCGGTGGGCCCCACAGAAGCATTTTCTAGAAAATCCACCCCGTCCATTGGATTCAGAACGAAATTTCAGTCAAAAATGGGTGGTTTTGAACGTCCATTGACGTGTCCCAGAGAAGAAATAACTAAAAGATCAGATTTGAACGCTACCGGGCAGCCCTTTTGTGGCCTCTGTATGTCACACGTGTGCACGCATGGGTGAAAAGTGACAACATGGTTTTGTAGTGCTCGCAGCTGTCTACACGGTGGACAGCTTGGATTGAGCTTATGGGGTACATGTGTGGCCCACAGCTAATCGCAAAAATTAGCGTCGGTCGGTTACGCGACCGTGAAAAATGGAAATTTCCATTTTTTAAAAGATGATGCGGGTCAGCTCTTGCGCTGACCCATCGTTTGGTCCGGTGCACCTCGTATGCACGTACATGTGTAATGTACACACCATGTATACGGGCCCCATTGCAATGTATTTTAGAAATCCAATCCGCCCATTCTGTTCCTCATATTGTTTTACCCGTTGAGAACAATTATCAAGCATATCCAGCTGGCGGGTGGGCCCAGAATCAACGGTTTATGGGCTGATCTGTCAGTTGGGGCACTTCCCGAGATCTTCAATGGCTAAAATTTTATATGTACGGTTAATTTATGGTCCTCAGGCAACGTATGAAGTTTCGAGCCGAACGGATGGTGGGAACCTCGTGATCTTGCATTCTGGACGTCCTTCAGGCCACTTGAGCTTCAATTTCTAACTTTTCTCATATTTCTGACCGTGTATATTTGTCAATCTTGGTCCCCTGGAGTGTGTCCCTTAACTTTGGCGTCATCAGATCGTTAAATCTCAACTTTTAACGTCCTTTTTCCATCCATGCTCATAAAATCACTTTGCCACACAAGAATGAGAAAACAAGCCATTGGATAGCATTATATTCGTAAATCCAGATAATATCTGGGGTCTAATATGCAATATTTGACCCTCAACACTACTCTATCTAGAAACAGAAGTCCCCACATGTTTGGAGGGAGTTCCACGAAGGAGTTGAACGCCAGGTCTATTTGAGTTTCACTCCCCATACGGGCTAGGATATTGGCAACAGAGTTGGCCTCTTTAGGGGTGTGGGAAATCGAGACCTCCATGTTATGCTTAAAGGACTCGATTCTCGTCTTCCAGTACCACAAGGACCAGGAGGCAGTGTTGATGGTAGAGAGAGCTAACACTGTGGAACTAGAATCAGTAGCCACCTCCACCATATCAAAACCTAATAGATCACATAGGGCTAATCCATTTAGGACTGATCTGATTTCTGCCCTCGAGTTGGAATTGAAACCGTAGCCTTTGGAGAATGCAAACAAAACTTCCCCATTATTCTGGTTTCAAATGCATTGAACTTTTGCTTCTTTCGTTCTTTTACTGTGTTGGTCATGTGGATGGATTATTGGTGTTGTGTTTAGTGTTCAATAGGGGCATGCATCATGTTTTGTGATATTTGAAATTTTTTGATGGTAGGGTTTGGGACCCTACTCTACCAAGATATAGAAAGTGGAGAAGGAAATCAAGGAAATGGCCAAGAAGGTTAATGTCTTTGTGGTATATTTCTTGGTTTTATTTTCGGCACTTTAAAAAATAAAAAATAAAAAATATTAATGACATTAGAAAAATTAGGGAACATGGAAGATTGCTGCATAGTTACTCTATGATTGAAGCATTTCATTGTGTCAGTTGATATTGTGAAGTTTCATTACAAGAAGTTTTTTCGGTGCATTTCTCCTTGTCTCCATCATTATGGGCTTTTCTTAGCATTTTCTCCTTTATTTGCATTATAAAACTTTTTGAATAGGAAGATTTTGTTTCATTTAAACAACAAGAATAAAAGAGTCAGACACTGGGTTAGCTGCACCCAGCTAGTGGAATCTTGTTTCTGATAAATAAATAATGCAAGAGGAGCAGCCTCTTCAGGTAATCTTTAAGAGTGCTACCTATTGTTGTGATTATGACTACATGGCATGTTGTTAGACCTTACATGTGTGTTTATTCATGTTTTGAGTAGGTTCCAAGATGCACAAAAATAATAAACTAGAATTCTGAGGATGCAAAATATGTAATAAATGTTAAGAAAATTGCTGAGGTATATTTTCTATGTGATGTTTTGTTATTTCAGGTTGGTATAACTTAAGAATCTTGGCACATTTTGATGGATCTAATTCTTTCTGTACCCCATAGTTTGTTGTTGGTTTGGGTGATAAAGTTTCACCAACGGATATTGAAGAAGGCATGCATGTCAGGTAAGGTCAATTTTCCACTCTATAGTTTCTTTTATTTATTTCTTTGACTTTCTTTCCTTTTTTTTTTTTTTTTTGAGAAATGGCTTTCCAATGTTTTGTTCATCTTGGATTTAATTAGGATGTTTCATTCATGATAAGACATGCAATTGTAATTGATGTGACTATTACTCTTTTACCTGGCTTTGGGGACCAGCCATGGTAGAAGCACACATTGACATCACTCACAACACAAGCCACTTCTTTTGAAAGATATATAGTAAGAAACTTTCATTAAAAGGCACTGAGGGGATGCCAAAAAACATACACAAGCCAAACAAGGAAAGAAGCACAAACCACCGAAAAGAAAAATTCTAGTGTGGAAACATAGAATTGCACCAAAAATGAAAACTGGAAATGAAAAATCAAGGTGAATGCTTCTCATAAGGTCCACTTTATTTAAAGTAGAATTAGATAGATCAAAAACCGATTATCAAAATCAACTCATCATTACAAAAATTTTTAAAAAATAAAATAAAATCCTTTACATATTAGTTTTGAAGGAAAATCTAGAATGCATTCAGCTAATGCTTTCAAAGTAGAAATTATTTTATGCGACAAGTGAGTAATGAGTATTTTAATTCTCACATAAGAATTCTTTTGTAAAAGCATTTTTCCCATTCCAGGATAGGCACCCAGTGACCCAGTGCTGTAAGGGTGATGTAGTATTCAAATTCACAAGTTACCAAGGATGTTTGTGTATATGTGTTGTTGATTATAGATACATGCATACCAAGACATGTATTCAATGTTATTATGTAAAACATCAATGATCAATAATATTTGTTGTCCCCACATGATATTCAGTGATTGAACCAATATTGTTCCAAAGTAAAACTGATAACTCAAACTAATTTATTGACATTCATACTTTTGGTTTAGGCTTCCAGCTACATTTGATGGCATAAAACATGATTCTTGCACCTTTTTCTATTTATACCAAATATTTTGATTTTGAATCTCCTTATAGTAGCACTTAAGATAATCAATGTCAAAATATTATTTTCTTTTCAATGTCTCTTATGGGAACTTCATTTTAAAATGTCATGGATGTTGGTGCTCTAAAGACGCTCTTTAGCACAAGTCTTCCTACAAGGTGCAACTTTTTTACCTTCAGGAATTAAGCCACTATTAGTCTAGTCCTACACAAAATCTTGTCAGTCTTCAGAAAAGATCAAGTAGTACACTTTGAAGTAATCAAGTATTCTCATGTTCAAAAAAGGAATAGATGTGTGAAGTTTAACATTAAGATTTTATTTTTTATTTTTTATTTTTTATTTATTTTTTATTTTTCATTAATGTTTAACATAAATATTATAAGAAGCGTAGTTCACAACAAGGGCCTAAGACACCCGAGTCAACTTTACCCACTCACTTGGATAATCTAAATTGAAATATTCATTTCATCTTCAGTGTCTCTTATGTGAATTTTCTTTAAAGATCATGGTTGTTGAGAGCATTTCTCTAGCTCAAACGATGGCCACTAATACAGATCTTCCTTTGGGATGTTCTAGACAAGATTTTAACATACAGGAATTAAGATGCTATTGCTTCACAGAATCTTGTCATTCTTAAGAAAAGAGCAAATAATAAACTTTTTAGTAATTGACTACTCCCATGCAAAAATGATTGATGTGGACAGTTTGACATGAAGATTACTGAAAAAGCATAGTTCACAATCCATGCTGGTTAACCTAAATCTCACCCTCGTTTTCCATGTCCACACTACTTGGTCATTGACTGGTTGGGTTGGGTAACCAGCGTTTCCTAGTTCAGGGCAAGTTTCACCCTATTTTTCCATGTCTATGCCTGGTTAAGGATCAGAATGTTAACTTTACAAAGCCTCGAGAGAAAATTCAAATACCTACACAAGAAGGGAATAAAAAACTCTTTGCATTGAAAATAGCTTTCTAGCTTGATTTTTGCTTACATTGAACGTGCAACACCACACCTCTTTATATAGTAACTTGCTACTATGTGAAATACCTAATATGTCCTCATTGTAGAATAATCTATATCATTAACTACATTTAATCTATCAGTTTCTAACGTATGGAATTCCACCAGCCACGGCGTGTGGAAATTCCAATAGCCATAACGTTTGGCTTTTCAGATGCCATGAGAACTTTCAGAGGTTGCAGGAGCATCTGAACTGTCCATTTGGTTTGGACATTTCAACACTCCCCTTTAAACCAAAACCGGTTTCATTCCAAGCATTGGCCTTAGTCGTCCGAATGTATCAATCGGTAATGCCTTGGTGAATAAGTCCACGACTTGTTCAGTGTTGTGACAGTACTCCAATTTCACCACTTTCTGCTTCACTTGATCTCTGAGAAAATGGTATCAAGTATCGATGTGCTTGCTCCTTCCATGTTGCACTGGTCCTTCATGTGTGAGGTCTCAAATTCGGTTCTAAATGTTTAGAGACAAACCTTCTTCACACAATCAATTCCTTTGAAGATGGTGCTAAGAATCTCCCATGCTTGCTTGCATGTTGTCGCTTCAGCGATCTGTTCAAAGGTGGACTCATCCAACCCTTGATAGATAATATTAATTTGACTAAAAATTCTATTTATCACTATCGTACTAAACATATTAATGTTCGTCACCACTTTATCCGATAGGTTCTTGAAGGAGGTATGACTCTGGAGAAGATTCACACCAGCGTGAATCCGGCGAATATGCTCACCAAGGTTATTCCTAAAGAGAAGTTCAAGTTCTGTGCAACTTCTTTAGGCTTGACGATAACGTAAAAGGAAGACGAAGTGTGCACTAGAAGCATTGATGAAGCTATGATAAGAGGCAGAGATAAGAAAAGAGGACACAGAGCTACATGTTTGAAGATTGAAGACATGGTAGAGATTTTTGTATTTGATGTCTTAAATCTAATCAGATTCTGCGTAGTTTTTTTTGCAAAACTGCTAAAGTTCGGGATTTGTTTCCGATTTCGTTTATGATTCTTTCCGATTTTGTTTAAGATTCTTTCTAAAACTATATATATGGGTGTAAACGGGATTGAGAGAAATTCTAATGGATTCTAAGGCTTTTTAAAAGAGTTATAGGGTTTCTAAAAGGGTGGAGCAATGAAGAGATTTGAGGATTGCTCAAGTCTGGTAAGCCTTCCTCTTTGTAATTTCTGCTTTCATAGTGAAGATCTGTCACTTTATGCCGTGGTTTTTTTCCAAAAGGATTTTCTACATTAAATCTTTGTATTCTCTTGTGTTTGCTTGGTGCTCTTGGATTGCTATCCTAGATCCATCTCTGTGTGATTCTGCAGTCTAAAACCCAATAAAGATGCACCTAGGAGAGTTTAATCTAGAAAAAGAAACATCTCTCTCAAAATAATTAATCCAAGTCCTAGAAAATTCACACCCACGTGGGTGGTGAAGAGGGATAGGTGATCTATCTAGATTTATATGGGCTTAATTACTAAATCTGAGGTATTGAGCCTCATTGAGTAAACATATAGAAAAATCAAAGGACTTTTAGCCTCATTTTGTGCTTATTATTCGAGGCTTATGGCCTCATTTTTCTGATAGCTTATCTTTAAAATTACTTAATTCTAGTATCATATGTTTACTTTAGACTATCATTGGCCATTGATATTTTAAATGGTATATATTTTTAAACAACCATAATAAGCATGATCCATATTTTAATGTTATATGTACCTTATTTCCTTGTTAGTATGTACTTATTGATAAATTCATGATTTATAAAGCTTTTCATTTTCTATTCTTAATTTGTATATCTATGAAATTGTCTCTTTGTCAAATACTGACAAAAATGGAAAGAAGGATCAAGTCCCACCAAAACAAGTTGAATTCTGTTTTTTAGGATTTGTTTGTTATTGTAGGGAATTGATGAAGATATGGAGAGCCTTTAAGGGGGAGCAATGCAATAGTGTTACCTGTCTTTGTGTATTCTAGTTGTGAATCTTTATAATCGACATGTAATTTTTTTAGTTGTTTTAGTTTGTCATTGGTGTGGACCATAAGAAGGTCTAGCTTATATTTTTGTTACGTAATTGACAAAGGGAGAGACTGTTAATGCATTGATTTGCACACATGTTTGTCAATCATGTGATTTTGTGTGTTAGTGAGTCGGTTGAGCCAATAGAAGCTAAAGACCGAAGACATAAGAAGACATGAAACATCAATGACTGAAGAAAAGGTAAATTAAGATACCTTGGTGATCCTAACCTTAAACCCAAAACAACCTAGCTTCTATATGATCGTAACCTTGATAGGTAAATCTTGATTTATCATCATATAACCTTAGGAGCCAAAATAGAACATAATAAGTTAAGTTAAAAGAGGTGTTAATCTGCTACAAATCATATAGCCTAAAACAACAACTTTCGAGTGGTCCTTGATCCCATTGATAGTCAGTCGATGGGTCTCAATGGAATCGAAGACTGGCTCAATGAGATTGAAGAAATAGTCTAACAACTAAATAAAAAATTCTTAGCTTTTCTCGATGGGATTGAAGGACAATTCGATACTATCGAAGGACCTTTGATCCATTCGATTCTATCAACAAAACTATTAACTAGCTATTTTATATTCGTTAGAAACCTTATTCTATAAAATGGGCATTCGGTTCTTGGACAAATTAATGGGTTTTTTGTATAATAGAGCCTAGGTGATTTCCCACCCTTATCCTTCATCATAAGCCTCTAAACCTATGAGATTTGATTCATTTTCTTGAACTTTACCACTCTAATAAGGATTTCAACGTCCATATTAAAGATGAACGATCAATCTTCACCTTATTATAGATATTAGACCAAAGCTTATTGGTAAATCATGATCTAAACACTCTAGAACACCCATTTTAGTGAATCCCCTAGGAAATCACTATCCAATAGTTATAGTAGATTCCATCATCTTCCCTCCACCTTGGTCACCTTATTGGCGCATCATATGTAAGGTGGTTAATCGTAAGAGTTGAAGTGCTGGTATTAACTATCAAGGGAGCAAATTAAAAGCTAGTTGAAGCACGTGAGAGTATCAATCAAGCATATCAAGAAAGGCATCCAGTGGGAGCAAAACGTAGGCCTTTTAATTAAGACACTAGTAGTTATTAGTTAGCCGATAGAAAACTAACCTAGTCTACGCGAGAGCCACCAACACGTGAAAATATTTTTCTCCGACACATGAGAGAGAGAGAGAGAGAGAGAGAGAGAGAGAGAGAGAGAGAGTGAGAGTGCGCGCGTGTGTGTGTTAGGTCCTTGTGTAGGGATATAAATGTTAAGAGTGAGCTTATTAAAAACATATAAGATAATGAATACCGGTACAATCGAAGATAATGCGTTCACCGGAAGTGGAGTTGGGATGTTAAATCACTATACATGCTTGTGTTTGAGATTATCATTTGTGCACATTTCTATTGATGCTTATGAATTTAACTTATGGAATTATGAATACATAATTAGATATATGCTAAGGGTCTGTTTGGATTTGAGTATAAGGGTGTATACTATTGTATTAACGGTGGATTTTTACATTATACAATGTTTAAATAGGAGTTGGCGTCCGTGGGTTACCATGCGCGCGAATACATCAACATCTCAAAATTTTCAAAAGGCGGTAGTGCAATTTCAGACGGCACTGCATCGTATAGTGCAATGTAGTCATTTCGCTGTATTTTCGCCAAACATTGTAGATATCTCTTCGAATGTTTTCTATCTATGGAGAATAGAAATATCCTACACCAGCATCTCCCTGTATCATCTCTATTCCATTGCATGTGGGCGTTAACCTTCTCCGTTTCTTCTCCGAAGGTCTGAGGTTCGTTAAACAGTTGAATCTCTCCTTGAGCTCTTGGTAGGGATGGAGTAGAGATTCGATGAGTCAGATCAGACGCCTGCGATCACCTTTCAGATAGGGTGAGGCCCACTTTCCTCCTATCACCTTTCGCAAGAAGTTCCTGCGCTGGTACGGGTGGGGTCCACTTTCATGTTTATGAATGATCCGATTCGTCCCTTAGTTTTGTGAGTTCATTTTATGACATGTTGCCATTTTAGATGTCATCCATACCGTTAATAACGTCATTCCTATTAGGATGAACTAAAAATAATTCAATGTTAGCATGAATCAAAACTTCTGTGGCCCCATCCCAATTTCAACTATGGACGTTGAGTTATCTTGGATTACACATACAAAGCTTTTGAGACGATTCAATTTTGGCAACATGTACTAAAATTCAATTACGAAATGGATGGATGGGTAGGATTATTCAAAAACTTGATAGTGGGCCCCACCTGCGTTCCCATTTTGAGAACTTAAAAATAGCTACTGTCGAACAAGTGCTATCAATATCATACATATATACAATGCGTAGCCCTAATACGTCGTATCCAAACATTGATCTATACAAGAATTTGTATACTTGCTGGAACAATACCTCCTATCCAAACATTGATTCATGACAAGTTGATTTGGATGTATGCTGAAATTGATCGAACGTATACATGAACAATAGTTGGATACAATACATTACACCCTTATACGCGAATCCAAACAGGCCCTAAGTGTTGATTAGCTAATACATCCCACACACAAGTTCACTATCTTCCTGTAGACTAGTTTGTATATTGTTGCATTTATTATAGTCTATATGATTAGACCTACTTGGCTTGGAAGCGTAAGTGTTAGTTACATTGTTAGTTTAAATTGACGAATGAGTTTAATTAGGCTTCAATTTTAAGTGGTCCTATTCATCCCCTCTATAGGACTTAGCCATAATTATATAGCTCCGCTAAGCTTTTGTACGTGCCGTGGTAGATTATTCCATGTAATTTTAGAAGGGAGAATGACCATGTAAGGGTTGAGAGAGCATTGATTAGGTCATTCAGATGCATGAATGAATTGATCAATTTGAGATCTATGATAAACGGTAGAGGTTCCCCTAATAAAACCCTAATTCAAATGCAATGTCTTGAAGGTCTCCAATATGAGGAGCATATATGTAAAAGTGGAGATCTGAAAACCAACAATTTTATATTTATACGGACCTATTCGGAATGGAAATTGTAAATGTGAAGGATCCTTGACCTACAAGGAAACCCAGCGAGGGTTTTGTTACCTCGAAAAACTATAAAAGAAGCATGCAATGAAGAACTTAAGGCCCATAACAAACACAATTTATCTCTCTTTTACATCTATCTTTACGATTATCTTAGTGCAACATAGCTTAACCTATCCTTAACATATTACTACCATCCATTGCCAACGCTATGGTATGTAGGATTATATTAAACATCTACAACCTTAAGTTGTTGGATCCCGATCAAGTGAATTCTTACTTCGACAATCATCTTTATGGTCACATCTTACTTACCATTCTCCTTGATTATCTATTCATACGGACAAATAGGTATCTATCGTTTGTTTTGTTTATTTCTCTAATTTATTTAATACTTTGTCAATTATAATGAGCTTTACTCATATTAATAAAATCGACATTATTTAAGCTTCTTTTATATATCTGTTCATCTTCATTTCTTTGGAAAACATATTAGATGCAATTATTGGTGAAAGAAAAGTTATTAACATAAGGTAAAAAGAATTCATTAGGAAAGACCGACCCCTATTCTTTCTCCAATTGCCTTACAACTGATCACAACCAATGGTGGACTCAATAATTGAATTTCCAAATCTAGTCTACGCATTCGTTTCAGGGCTGGGTCACTAGTGTTTAATCAACCATTAAGTCAGGTGTAATTCTAGCACACCCACACTTTCATAACCGCACATAAAAAAAAAAAAAAAAAAATCTGAATACGGGCCCTCAATTACACCGTGGCCCTGTATTTGATTGAACTGGGCAAACACAAATATCTAGTCAATGAATGATTAAAATGGCCTTCACTGGCAATCAGTACAAAATTTAGATTCCGTTAGTATGAAAAAAGCTATAACATCAGAAAGAAATAACATGATATAAATTCTCCTACTCGAGAATATGGTTGTCTGCAAAGTCCATTTCCAAGGATGCTGATTCAGTCACGTACTTCAGTCAGGTGGTGATTGTGAAGCTCATCTTCACATGTGCTATATATACACACATCCATCCAGTTTTTCAGCTCATTTTAGAAGGTGGCCCAAAACTAAAGCAGATCAAACCACACCATAGAAAACAATGGTGACTGAAGCCTACCATTAAAACCTTCCGGAGACCCACTGTAATATTTATTTGCCATCCGACCTATTAATATGGTCAACAGATCTGGAAGAAGGGAAAATACGAATCAGCTTGATCCAAAACATTTCGTGGTCCACAACAAGTTATATATTGTCAATCACCACATTAGAAGCAGATTGAGCTTGCCTTCGTGGGGCCACCGTGATGTATGGCTTTTATCCATACCATCATCTATTTTATCATATCATTTTAAGGTATGAGCCAAAAATGAGACAGATCTAAAGCCCAAGTGGACTACACCAGAGGATGCAATGGTGATAATTATGCCCACCGTTGAAACCTCATTAAAGCCCACCGTGATGTTTATTTGCCATCCAGCCTGTTTATAGGGTCACGTAGACATGGGTGAAGCGAAAAAAAAAACAAATTTCAACATGAACTAAAACTTCTATGACCCCAAAAATGTTTTTAATATTGGGCGTTCAATCCTTGCTGGATCTGCCTCATTTTTGTGCGTGTACCCTAAAATAATTTAGGAAAAGTGGATGAACGGCATGGATAAAATCCATACATCAAAATGGATTCCACACAGTCGCATCTTTTAACTGCAACACATGGCTTAATTAAATCATTAAATATTGGGGTGACTACCCACATATGTGGTGGCAGTGTCACAACACAGTTTAATTCATATCATCAGGTTAACAATCAATGCAGGTATGGCACAGTGGAAATCCATGCTTGCATGGGTCTACCATTGAAATATTCCCAGGCCTACGGTGATGTTTATATGCCATTGAAATTCTTCACACCCGGATGAACTCACAAAACAAAAAATATTAGCATGATCTGATGCTTTTGTGGCCTAAGAATGTTTCAACGGCGGAGATTGAATCTCCACATTTTCCCTTAGTGTGGCCTACTTGAGTTCTGTATCTGCCTCATTTTTAGGCTTGTGCCCTAACAGGAGTTGAAAAAAACGGAGGGACAGAGTAGATTTCTTACAAACGTCACAGTAGGCTCCACCTAGCTTCGGACGGAAGGAATCGGTTAGCAGGCAATCCACGTCGAATTTTGAAAGCGTTATGTTCTAGGGACACGGATTATTCAAAATTTCACACGGTGGACTCATAGGGCCCATGCCAGGACCAATTCCGTCCGGCATTGGGTCTATTTTCCAGGAGCCCAGACGGACTCTGTGGGATCCACCATAATGTAAGTTTTTTTAACGCTTTTCTCATCTCATTTTAAGATAGATCCTAAAAATGAGGCAGGTCCACAGATACAGTGGATCACACCAAAGGAAGCTGCACTGATAATAACACCCACCGTTGAAACCTTTCTAAGGGCCAACAAGATTTTTTTATACCATCCAACCTATTCATCAGGTCATGTAGACGTGGATGAAGTGAAAACACTATCAGTTTCATCCGAAACTTCTCCAGCTCCCAAGAAGTTTTTAACGGTAGACGTTCAATCACCACCTTGTGGTCCACTTAAGGCTGGCCAAAGTGTTCAGTGACAAAATGACAAAAATACCATTTTTACTCTTAAGAAGGAATGCTGTCCGTTGGATGAAACCTACGTGGGCCATCTCTTGATGATCTGGGACGTTCGCCGGGTAGGGCTCACTGCTGATGGGAGGTTGCCTAAATGATCTGACCTATAGGATGGTCCTGATTACCCGACTGGGCCTAACTTCCCATTTTGATAGATGTAGGCTAATGTAGGTAAGTTGCAAACCAGCTGTTGTATGGAGACATCTTTTTTTTTTTTTTCTTCTTTTGATGGAGACATCTGATAGGGAACGTATTCGTGCAAGAATCATCCATGATGTGGCCCACCGGATGAAAGAGTTATGTGGTACCAAAGTAGTGGATTTCTATGAAGTCCTCTAGCTACTATGAAGCCTATGATCTGACAATCTAGACCGTCCATATGATGGGTTCTCAGAGGTGGGAACTAGCCCTAAATACCGAAATAAGTACGCCAAAACAAAGGATCATTTTCCTGCAATGTGTAGCGATGGTCCAAATTTAATACAAAAAGCCAACAATCAGATGCATGGGATGTCCCAAGGTGGGTAGCATATCTGATAGACGGCTTGGATCTTTGATCCATCAGGTCCTTGGTCCAAACGATCAGTGGACCCAGTGATTGATACCCTCTAGCCGGCCTACTGATTAGAATCACACACAATCCATGCTCGGACCTATTAAATAGACGGATTCGAATTTCCTGCAAAAGCCTTTAGCAGGAAGTTTCTGCGCTGGGAACCTAAGTGGGGCCAGAAATCCCCCATTTCATCCGTTTTGTGAGCTCATTTTAGGGAGCCGGATCCAATACTAAAGTGGGCCGAAAACGTGAGATTGAACTTTCTCGTGGGGACACAGAAGTTTTGAATCAGACTGATATTTGTTTTTTCAGTTCATGAACGGTATGGGTGGCATGTAAACATCACTGCCAAACCCATGCAGGTTTCAACGGTAGGAATTTCCCTACCCGCCTTTTCCTTAGTGCAGCCAACTTGAGTCTTGGATCTACTCATTTTTAATCTCGTGCCCTAAAATGATCTCACAAAACGGATAGACGGGTGGATTTCTCAAAAACATCAGGGTGGGCCCACTTAAGTTTCCAGTGCAGCAGCTTCATGCTAAAGGCTTTCTCAGAAATCCACGTACAAAATTAACGTTATAAGCAGGGGAAATTTCCTACTGTACGGCCCATTCCCCTTACCAAGCCCACTTATTTTTAGCTCTCACGAACAAGGCCCAGTTGTACGGACAGCTTTTTCAAAGCTCGAAAATGTCCCTGCTTTTTCATGAGTGTGATAACTGAAACTGGACCCTTCCATGGCTACGAATTATAACCGTAGCTATTTAAAAGTGAATGGACTACTTCAACCGTAGTCTACCGTGCACCTTTTTTTTTTTTTTTTTACATGGAGAACTTTACTCTACCTACATTTTCTCTAATACATATTTATATAAATGTGCATATATAAGCATATAAACTTTTTTGTCTCCTTTTTTTTTTTTTTCATTTCTTTCTTTAATCATTTAACGAGAAGATATTCTAAACCAAAATTAGTTACTTGACGTACCCTGTATGATTTTGGGGTAGGAGAAGCTACTTTAGCCAACCAACCTATTTATTTTCTAAGATTCCATCAGGTTGATGGTTGAAAATCCATTTCATTCACTTCGCGGTTAATTTCAATAAGTTCGTGGTCAATTTCATTCATTTTATTTACATCGCGATCAATTCCATGTATTTCACGGTCAATCCCGGTGATTCCCCTTCACTTCATGGTCAATTCCCTGCATTTCATGGTCAATTCCCTTCACTTCATAGTCAATTCTGTGCATTTCACGGTCAATTCCCTTCATTTCACGGTCAATTCCATGCATTTCCTGATCAATTTCGGCGATTCTCCTTCATTTCATGGTCAATTCAATTCATTTCACGGTCAATTCCCTTCACTTCACGGTCAATTCCATGCATTTCACGGTTAATTCCCTCCATTTCACGGTTAATTCCATGCATTTCACAGTCAATTCCAGCGATTCCCCTTCACTTCACAGTTAATTCCGTGCATTTCACTGTCAATTCCCTTCACTTCACGGTCATTTCCATGCATTTCACTCCATTCACTCCCTTACCCTCAAATACACGTCCGAACTCATCTCTGCCATCCCTATTACCTCAAATACATGTTTGAACTCATTTCTTCCATCCCTATTTCTTCTTTTCACTGATTTTCTTCATTAAATCTTCATCCTACTATGACATTGCATCTTCCATGTTCCATTCTACTCAAGTCTACCTGCATTCGTTTTCTAAGAGGACGTGAATGCATTGATAAACGTGAAATGTTGTAGGCTTTTCTCTGAAAAACGTATTTTACATCAACGCTGGGATTGACCATGAAATACATGGAATTGACCATGAAATGCATGGAATTGACCACGAAGTGAAGGGAATTTACCGTGAAATGCATGGAATTGACCATGAAGTAAAGGGAATTGACCATGAAAAGCATGGAATTGACAATGAAATGCATTGAATTGATCGTAAAATGCATGGAATTGACTGTGAAGTGAAGGAGAATCATTGGGATTGACCGTGAAATGCATGGAATTGACCATGAAGTGAAGGGAATTGACCGTGCAATGAATGGAAATGACCATGAAGTGAAGGGAATTGACCATGAAATGCATGCAATTGACCGTGAAGTGAAGGGGAATCACTAGGATTGACCGTGAAGTGAAGGGGAATCACTAGGATTGACCGTGAAATCAACCGGGTCTAGATGGGGTCGAGCCCCCCTCTAAGCTCTTTGGGCCATACCTGAGTTATAAATTTATCCTGTGATTTTGGTTTTCACCTAAACTTGTTAAGGAAACTATAAATTCTTAATATACGGCGATTCCAAGAATTTAACATTAGACCCTCCGAAATTATCTCACATACATCCTCTGTATTGACCTTCACGGTCATTTCCATGCATTTCACGATCAATTCCCTTCCCTTCACGGTCATTTCCATGCATTTCATGGTCAATTCTGACGATTCCGCTTTACTTAACGGTCATTTCCATGCATTTCACAGTCAATTCCCTTCACTTCACGGTTAATTCCATGCATTTCACGGTCAATTCCGGTGATTCCCCTTCACTTAATGGTCAATTCCCTTCACTTCACGGTCAATTTCATGCATTTCAAGGTCAATTCGATGCATTTCATGGTCAATTCCGACGATTCCCCTTCACTTCAAGTCAATTCCATGCATTTCATGGTCAATTCTCTTTACTTCACGGTCAATTCAATACATTTCACGGTCAATTCCCTTCACTTCACGGTCAATTCCATGCATTTCACGGTCATTTTCGGCAATTCTCCTTACTTCATGGTCAATTCCATGCATTTCATGGTCAATTCCATTCACTTCAGAGTCAATTCCATGCATTTCATGGTCAATCCCCTTCACCTCACGGTCAATTCCATTCATTTCACGGTCAATTCCCTTCACTTCACAGTCAATTCCATGCATTTCACAGTTAATTCCCTTCACTTCACGGTCAATTCCCTTCATTTCACGGTCAATCCCCTTCCACGGTCCATTCCATGCATTTCACAGTCAATTCTCCCTTCCCTTCACGGTCAATTCCATTCATTTCATGGTCAATTCTCTTCACTTCAATTTCATAGTAGAATTTCTGACTTATTTAATAGAGGATCTAAGCTACTTCAATTGCATTTGCCTTTCAAAAGCGACAAGAAGTTTATTTTGGTAGAGAGAGGACAGTGAATTGGCCTAAGCACGACTTCTTTCTTGCTTAATAACCCATCTCATGCCCATTCATATGACATGGTTGAATTGTTCTCAATGACTAAACTCTGTGTAATTCACTACCTCTAATATATAGTAGAGACGTAGCATCGAGTGAAAAATGGGGTAGACAGAAATGCATCTTTTATTTATTTATTTATTTAAAGGTGAACAGAAATGTATCTATTATCATCTACCAATAATAAATAATACAAAGAATAACATACAATGAAAGAGATAATATGAAAACTACAAAGAATCAACTTTGGTGTACACAGCTCAGAAGTTGGCATGCACCATCTACTGTCTATGAACATCGAGTGGGAATGTTAAGTGTCAACATGCTCTTCAACATAGGATTTCAAATCCCATCTTGAAACTGTGATGGGATTCCCACAATCCCACCACTGCCTAAGTACTAAACCCCACATAGAATAAGAGATTAGTGTCAAGTTATTCTCATTGTACATAGTCTACACCATGGATTGACAACTCATCCAAGCCAATTTGGATTTAGTTAAATCGAAGTTGATTCGACACCATGATCAGCATTGAAAATATGCATGACTTGACCCAACTAAGACGAGTTTCTCCTGACTTGGCCGAGTCATGACTCAAGTCAAGATCGAACGAGCCAATTTGAGTCATTATATAAATTAAACTTTTCCCAACAAAAATATTATCGTAAAAGAATTTATAATAAAAATATCATAATATAAATGAATGTTCAAAATCAAAGAAAGAAATACTCCAACCCAAATTCAAGGGAAGCGACCCAATGTGTGTTTGCCACAAGATACAAAACCATGCCAACTCATAGATAAAGCATGGAGAAATTTACCACTATGGACCCCACCTTTTATCCATAAGATACAAAATCAATTTAAAAATTGCAATGTAGGCTGAGTCATTGCAAAACCTGGCCTAGATATGTATGTCATATACATATTATTCCAAAATGTCATTGAAAAGGCGTGAGTGTGTGTGAAAAAAAGAAAAACAAAAAACAACAAATAAATAGAGGGGGGGTAGACTGGCTATGGTACCACCTTTATTTGGGTTTGCTTATTGGGGGGGGGGGGGGGGGGGGGGGGGGTAGACTGCCAGTTCAGCGAGACCATCTTGATTTGGGTTTGCTTATTGGGGGGAGGCCTCTATGGCTATGGATTATGGTATCTATGGTTACGGTTATAATCCGTAGCCCTAGGTCTGACTATAGCATAAGACATTACCATGCTTCTTTGAACGTCTACCATTGAAACCCTTCTAGGGGTTATAGAAGTTTTGGATCATTATGAAATTTGTTTTTCCTCTTCATCAAGGTCTTTGTGACCTTATGAATAGATTGGATGGAAAACAAATGTTATAGTGGGCCCTATAAAATTTTTAACGGTGAAAATCAATTTTCCTACTGCTCTTTGTGGTGTGGTCTAGTTGATCTTTGGATATGATTTTTGTTTTTTGGATGATGCTCCAAAATGATCTCGAAATATGGATGAACGTTGTGGATATAATAAATACATAACTATGGGGCCCATGTAACTTTGATATCTTTTGAACCGTTCGTACAACTCGGAGTTTGAGGAGCGTCAGCGCTCGTCTTCGAGCACCAGCCGATCCGCTTCTGGAAGGGAAAAGCAGGGACATTTTTTACCTGAGAAAAGTTGTCCGTACACTGGGGCTTATTCTTGGGAGCTAAAAACAAGTGGGATTAAAAAGGGGAATGGGCTATAAATGGGTTGTACAGTTGGAAATTTCTCTATAAGAAGAGAAAAGGATTGGCTATTCCCCTGCCACCAACCCGGTGGCAGGTATTCAGTGCTCTGTTGGACGATGTATGTGTTTCATCCATTCCACTCATCCATTTTTACAGATCATTTTATGGCTTAATACTAAAAATGAGAGGGATATAAATCTAAGGTGGACCACACCACAGGAAAACAATATTGATTGATTATCCACCATTAAAATCCTCCTAAGGTCCACTGTACTGTTTATTTGACATCCAATCTATTGATTAGGTTATAAAAACCCAGATGAAGGGAAACGGCAAAGAGTAGCTTAATCTAAAACTTTTATGGCCCCCAAAAAAGTTTTTAATAGTCTATGTTCATTCAACACTGTTTTCTGTAATGCGCTCCACTTGAGATTGGGATATACCTCATTTTTGGTCTCGTACCAATCTGTCTATGTTCATTTTTCATGGATTAGAGATATATCACTTGAAGACGTCATCATGATTAGCTTACATTGAAGTTTTCATTGTGTAATATAGTCTTGTAATTTGAAATAACAAATTACTGAATGCACGGGGTGTCAAGAATTTCGTTGACTGATATATCAGGGGTAAGATTTGAAAAAAAAAATGCCGATATTTTTTTTTCACAAATATTTTAGTGATGGACTGAATCTATTGCTAATTTTTGAACAAGAAAGTCACTGACAGATCTGAGGTCCATCGCTCTACTCACATTAGCGATGGACCTTATCCGTCGCGGTCTGTCGCCAATATTTTTAATGATGATGGGTTTTTCGAATTTTAGCGACAGATTTTTTATTTTTTCTGACTAATCTTATCCATTAGTAATCTGTGACGAACCGTATCCATCACAAATTAAACAACAAATTTTATCGGTCGAAAAAAAATGACCCAGTAAATAGCGATCGTTTATTTAGTTTTACGACAGATTTGGTCCATTGCAAATCCACGATTTTGGCATAGTACATAAAATGATCTAGAAAAATAAATGGGATGGCATGTATGAAACACATACATCATAGTGGCACCCACTGAGCACCGACCATCAGCCATTAGCTGGTGGCAGGGAGCGTAGCCAATCCGTTTCCTATAAGAAGATGTTTGGAATTTCTTCCTTTGTCCACTCGATCTGATCGAATCGTCCATTCTTCATGTTACTGAGGGATGGTTAGGATCATCACATCAGCATGACTTTTTAGCCATGAATGTACCCGAACGATATGAACGAGCGGATAGTTCGTACAAAACTGGCACCGAAGGACAATGATGGAATGCACTCTGCCTTACATTGTCCTCCTAGAAGAAGAAAACTTGAAGAGAGAACGAAAGCTCCACTACAACAACCGCACATGCATTTTTGGCCGTATGTGTTAAGTCCACATCTCTCTCACATTTTCATGCAGAGTACAATTATTAATGGGACATCTTGTCGAGTCAACAACACTTGACATATGGTGAATGTCTAGAGCTTATTTGGATGGTCAGAAAGACTTTGCCTTTAACAAGACGTTTTACCATGTTTTGATAGTAAAGGAACCATTTCAAAATACAATAATTGTTGAAACATTGTAATTAAATTGTCTTGTAAAATACTTTTACAGTAGTTGATTTTTGTAAGAGATTTATTTACATTTTCACTTGTAATCCAAACGTAACTTCACAATGAAATTCAATAAATGCATGCTTACTATAAATATTGTAAAATCATCATTGAATGATAAAGATAGCATTCTTAGAAGAAGCTATCGTAAGACTCAACAAGAGAGTTCAATAGAATTAGGCTTGGTCTTCCTCGCCAATCTTCACTTCTACAATAGTCAATTTACAAAGTATCTGATTAAACGCATTGATGTAATCATTAAGATCTAATCCTTCTATCATCTTAGGATTATAAATTTTTTTGTTCAGATACAAACTATTTGACAACAATTTTGTCATTTACGAGCTAACTTATTCAAAGTCCTGTGATGGTCTTTTGATCAAGGACATTGTATAGGACGCCATCCGCCAACATATTTGGATTGAAGTTTTTGCCTTCTCTTCCAATTCTTTCCACTCTTCATTGATCATAGATGTTGGACACTTCTCTACATCAAGGAGTGTGTGTTGCAGCTTTTACTTAACTAAAAGGCCTCTCATATTTACCTTTCATAATTCGAAGTTCTTTTCCTAGTGAACTTCTCAATTTCATACTTCATGTTTGATCCCTTAATCGTCATGTTTCAAATTCAAAGTTGAATATCAATGTTATCTATGATACCATTTGTTAGGGAACTGCAGAAGAAACTCCTAAATTTGAATCACATGACAATAAGTAAATGAAAACAAAGCATGCATAAGTACACATGAATTTTATGTGAAAAAAACCTTTGCACAAAAAAAATTATAACATAAAGTAACAACGGTCACTATGAAAATAAAAAGTATAAAAGATGTATAAACTTACAATAAAAAAAATATTTATTTTCTCCTCTCCAAACTCTAAAAACATTTAAGCTTTGATTGGAATACTCTAATCACAATTACACCCATATATATAACATAACACGTAAAATCGAAACTAATCGTATAATTAAGTAAAATTGCGTGCGTTGTCAATTTAAGCAACAATCGATCGAGCAATCATCAATTGAATGAACTCCACATGTTCAATCACTTGAACATACTCAAAAGTGTCCAAAGAATTTATAAATATTTTTCAAATTTTGTTGATCAATCAACTCAACAATTCGATCGATTGAGACTATCTAAAATTATCCAGAGACCAATTTGTATAATTTAAAGTGCTCTCAATCACTTGACCAGGTTGATTTATTAATCAAACCCATGTTTTATATACAAATTAAAGATATCTCACAACAATTGTGAAATAATCAATTTATACATGTCGCATATGGAGGTTGCTTTGATGAGTCTGCCTGCCTTCTTGTGAACGTACTCCCTCACTCTCCCAAAACGACCGTGGAATGGACTTTTGTAAAATATTAATTTTAAATAAAATATATTTTAATAATAAAAATAATATATAATATATAAAAAAGTTGTTTGAAAAACACTTTTGTGGGTTTTTGGGAATAGTCCCACATGGGAAAGGGAAGAGAGAAAAAATGTGTTTAAATGAAAAGTGTGGAGTACCATAATATTTACTTACCTAGTTCGTGGACTATGGGACTTGCGTGTTCGAGTGCGAAGCACTAGAACACCGAGCACGCGCTCGCGCTCGGTCTCGGTCACGGGCTTGGTGCGAGGGCGTGGGCATGTGAGACAGTGTGGCTGTAGAGGTGCTAGTGGCGCACTTCGCACGTGCGCATTGTGTCGCAGAGGGTCGCTCACTTCGTGAACTGGAGTGAGACGGGTGCAAGTCGCGGTGCGACAAAGTGGCTAAGGCAAATAGATGGCTGGATGAAAATTAGAGGACTGAATGAGAGTCCCTCTGATTATATATTGGCTAGAAATATAGTTGTTACACAAATGTGTAACAGCTATGGACTTAATTGCTAGAAACTATTGCCAACAGTCATAAAATGGCTAGCCCAACAGCTATAAACGACTAGCCAGCTCTCTCACAACAGCCATAAAATGGCTAGTTTCTAACAATCATATAACGGTTAGTGTCCAATAGCCATAAAACGGCTAGTGAGATTTATGTCCTTGGACCATAACTCCCAGCCATCTGAGCCTATAAAATGAGTGCCTAGATGGGTTTTCAAAATACCTCTCAACTCACTCCAGCAAACCCAAACGAACTGAGACAGTTAGCCCTTCTCCACGCATATATTCTAGTGTTTCCAGCAACATAGCAAGGATTGAACCTTAGCTTGAAGAATAGACCAGCGGTGTGGTCTAGGATGGTTCAACTGAACTAGTGGCTGAAAATTTGAATTGACCAGCACAGTGGTCGAAGAACCCTTTTTCTCTTCGTTTTCTTCTTTTGGGATTTTTCTCTCTTTTTGTAATTCTGTCAGAAATTATGTAATAGAGTTTCATTTAGTGGGCCTTCGTGTTTGCTAAACGCAGACCTACATCAGGCTCGTCGTGTCCTAGAAGTGGTTTTCCTATAACCTATCAGCATACTCAATTCACTTGAGTAGGGGCAAATAACGCTTTAAGGACAGCGTTTTATACGTGCTTTAGCCTGTCCTTAGATCAGATACTTTTTTCAGTTTCCAAATTATACAGAATTTATATTAATTTGTATAAATTCCCAACAATATTAAAGCGTTATTTGAGATGGAAGCTAACGGTGTTTCGTCCATCAAGTTGATGAATCAGGACTTGATACGTCTTGATAGGCTCGATGGAACTAATTTTACGAGATGGCAAGATAAGCTCAAATTTCTCCTGACGGCGCTAAAGATCTACTACATATTAGATTCAAATTTGCAAGCACTACCTGAAGCAATCGACAAAGACATACGGGAACAGATCAGCCCATGCCAAACGAGGCGAAGACGAACTCTTGTTTCGAGGACACATACTGAACGTGCTCTCCGACCGTCTGTATGATTTGTACCAACAGACATCATCGGCAAAGAAAATCTGAACTGCTCTGGAGTTCAAGTACAAAGCTGAAGAAGAAGGAGCCAACAAATTTCTCATCGCCAGGTATTTTGACTTCAGCATGGTAGATAATAAACCGCTGCTGCCCCAAATCAAAGAACTACAGCTAATAGTAAACAAAATCAAAGCGATTAAGATTGATCTTGCTGAATCATTTCAAGTCGGGGCTATAATTGCTAAATTACCACCGATGTGGAAAGACTATAGAAAGAAGTTGCTGTATAAAATCGAGAACTACACACTGGAACAAATCCAGAAACACCTTAGGATTGAGGAAGAATCCCTTAACCATGACAAAAAGAATGATAACAGGAATGCCTCATCTAAGATACATGTAGTAGAGAACATCAATAACAAGAATTCCGAGAAGGACGATTCCCTAAAATCCAATAAAGAAAAATTCAAGAAAAATGCCCAAAAGAAGAACGACAAGTTCAAATGCCCATGCCATGTTTGTGAAAAAACTGGGCACTATGCTCGAGTATGCCAATAACGCCAATTTAAAAAGGAAGCAAGTGCAGTAGAAGAAGGCGATAAGTGGCTATGATCACTGAGGTAAATACCATCCAAGGCAAAGTTCCAGGGTGTGGTATGAAACTACCGCAACAGTACATGTGTGCTACGACAGATCAGCCTTCAAAACCTATGAGGAATTGACTGATGGTCAAGAAGTTCATATGAGAAATGAAGTCCGATCGAAGGTCGTAGGCAAAGGAACTGTCGAACTGATATTCACCTTTGGAAAGAAAGTGATTCTGAAAAATGTACTGCACGTCCCAGACATGAGGCGAAACTTAGTTTCTGGGGATCTTCTGAGAAAACCAGATATAAGGGTGGTGTACGAGTCAGGAAAACTAATTCTGTCTAAGAATAGAAATTTTGTCAGAAATGGATATCCTTGTAACGGAATGGTTAAGTTTTCTCTGAATGAAAGTATCACTTCTGCGTATATGGTTGAATCAGCTGGATTGTGGCATGATAGACTAGCCCATATAGGGTATAGTACCTTGAAGTTCATGGCTAAGAATGGTTTAATCTCATACACAGATAATGAAACTGATAAATGTAAAGTGTGCATACGATCCAAAATGACGAAGAAACATTTTCCAAGTGTTGATAGATCGTCTTAAATACTGGATCTTGTGCACAATGATATCTGTGAGTTAAACGACATTCTTACCCGTGGAGGTAAACGGTACTTCATAACCTTTGTAGATGATTTCTCTAGATATGTGTATGTTTATCTATTAAAGAGCAAAGATGAAACATCGAACATGTTTAAGATATATAAAGCAGAAGTAGAGAATCAACTAAATAAGAAGATAAAAATTCTCCGTAGCGATAAAGGAGGCGAATACTTCTCGAATGAATTCGATAACTTATGTGAAGAACATAGACTGGTACATCAATGTACAACGTCATACACACCTCGACAAAACGGAATAACAGAAAGAAAGAATAAAACATTAGTAGAGATGGTTAACTCAATGTTGATAAGAGCAAAGTTGCCACTAAATTTATGGAGTGAGGCATTGCTTACAACATGCCATATAATAAACAGAATTTCGTTTAAAAAATATAAAATATCTCCATGTGAAACATGGAGAGGTAGAAAACCTAACCTAGAATATCTTAAAGTGTGGGGGTGTCTTACATACTACAGAACTCCTGATCCAAAAAAAACTAAGTTAGGACCAAGAGCTATTAAGTGCGCCTTCGTATGGTATGTACAAAATAGTAAAGCTTATAGACTTCTAGACATGGAGTCTAATATAATAATAGAATCTAAAGACGTTGAATTTTTTGAGAATTCACTATCCATGGAGTCAAAGGATAATGAAATCTAAACTCCTAATAGAGAACCAGATAGCACAACTACACAAATAGTGGAAGCTCCTATTGAACCCCGTAGGAGTCAAAGAACAAGAATAGAGAAGAGTCTAGGAGATGACTACATAAACTCATAACGCATCATTTTCTATCTGGTAGAAGCAGATAGAGAAAATATTATTAGACAAATATCAATAGTAATAACTATAGAAGATGATCAGAAAACATATAAAGAGATTGTATCCTCTAGAGATTTAGCTTTCTAGAAAGAAGTTATAAATGTAAGACCCGTATCATAGACCGTATCATTCCGTAGACTTCCGCGGTATTTTCGATCGAATCCCAGCAACTTTCGACCCTTAACCGGTATTTACGCGTGACCCTGATTCACACGCTTTTAACCCGAGTCGACTCAACCCGAGAGCGACCACGTCGTTGTCGTGGTTCCGATGCCACGTCTTGCGCGTCGAGGCGATACCCAGGCCAGGAGATGTGGGCCCGCGTTCAGTTCGAGGAAACACCGCACATTTACAAATTCAAGATAATCTTTCAAATCAATCACATAACATCACATCAATCAAGTACCACATCACATCTCATGTCAAAGTACAACCCCTTCCCTAAGCAATTCTAAAGTCAAACTCTCTCTTACACAAAGTACACCCACCACATCACTCATCCATCTCTCTCTTTTAATCTCTCTCTCTCTCATCTCCCTCTCCCTCATTCTCTCCAAGTAACCATCCATGGCTTCCATGGGAGAGAAACTAGTGTGGCCCACCTTCATACCTTCCATTTCCACCGTCTAAGTCCGATCTCAACCGTTGAAGTCCATCCATTCGAGCTCTAGATCGCATTGGTGGAAGGAGGAAGAAGAGATCTTGAGGTGGGTGATCTTGGATCTACATCTTGTCATTTTATTCTATTTTAGTTTTGTGATTTAAGGGCTCACATGTAGTGGGACCCACCTTCATGTATGCTTTGCATTAAAGAGGGGCCCATAGTGGCGAGGCCCTTCCGTCATCACGATCTCTCTATTTCTCTCTTTCCTTCTCCCTCTCTTTCCCTATGATTAATGGCCTACCTTGATGGGTGTATCATCCATCACCGTCCGTCCATTGGACAGGACCCACCTGATGTATGGATGGGTAAAACACAAACATTAGCTCCCTCCAAAGCTTGTAGGTCCACACGAGTGGACCCACCTCATATGTATGTATTCTATGCACGTGGGGCCCACCTTGTATCCTACCAGCCACCCGTCTTAGAATGGTGGACCCCACCAAGATGTATGTGTGCATCCAGCGTCCAGACCTGGACGGACGCTGGATGTTATTTTTGCAAAGAAAATTAAAATAATAAAATAGAATATAAATATATATTATAATAATATATACATACGTAGATGTATATCAGGTGTGGGCCACGTGTGTGGAGCCTCACCATGATACATGTGTTTAACCAGTGGCATCCTATCCACGTGTGTGGACCCCACCATGATGCATATGTTATATCTATACCACCTGTCCGTTTTGGGCAACGGTGGAACCCACTCCACACATGCTGCACGTGTGGAGGTGGGGCCCACATCGATGTACAAAATCTATATCCACGCTGTCCGTTGGAGGGACGATGGATCCCAGCAGCAAAAAAATGCTGTACCAGCAAGTCCGTGGACGTGATCCACGTGACGTTTGTGTTTCATCCGTGCCCTCCATCTACAAGGCCCACTATCATGCACGTGTGCAGAATCCACGCCGTGCATATGTGAGGGACGCACAGTGATGTAGGTGTTTTATCTCCATGGTGCAGGCCACACGTGTGTGGCACCCATAAGAGGTATATGCTACATTTCGTCCATCCACTTGCCTGCTAGCAGCTGTAGCTGCTGCTTTGCCATAGCAACTCCGTGGGTTAACGTCACCAAGTTCTGTGGGCCCCTGATGTATATGATTCATCCACACCGTCCATCTGCCAGGGACGGTGGGCGTCTTTGATGTTTGTATTCAATCCAGCCGTCCAGCCTAGCTGGGACCGGCCATGATGCTTGTGCTGTATATCTATGCTGTTCACCTGACGTGGGCTCCATCTACATGGCCCACCTTGATAACGTGTCGCATCCATCGTCCAACCCATGGACGGTGTGTCCCACCTTGATGGCACGTGGGGCCACATGTGATGCATATGTCATGTATCCAGGCCGTCCTGACGCTAGAAGTTCCCTTTACTTTAATATAATAATATCATAATATAATATATTATCTTTGTATATATTATAGATATAATATATAATATCTTATAATATAATATATTATATTTATATATTAAATATGGTGGGCCACTCCAACGTGGGACTCACCTTATGCAATCTGCACCGCCCAGATGCAACTGGACGGTGGATCTGGTGTGTGTGTGTGTGTGTGTGTGTGTGTGTGTGGATATATATATATATATATATATATATATATATATATATATATATATATATATATATATAATTTTATATTACATTTAAGTATATTATATATAATATTATAATATTATATAATGCAATATCCTGCATTGGTGGGCCGTACCCACAAGCAACTCACTTGTATGACGTGAGGATGGTGCGTCTCACAACAGCTATCAAGCTACTGTTTAACGTCACCAGGCTCTGTGGACCCCCTTTCAAAAATTAATAAAATATAATTTTCTATTATATTATGTTATATATATGTGTGTGTCTGTGTGTATGTGGTGGGCCCGTGTGAGCCCCACCTGCTAGACAGATTGGCGAGTGCGCCTCACGCAGCTGTTTGCTACTGTGAATGGCACCACCAAGCTTTGTGGATCCCGCATGACATATACTCCACACCATTCAGCTTCCGGGCCCACCTTGATGATCATCGTCTACTCTATCGGTCCACCTTTGATGAATATGTTGTATATCCACGCCGTCTATCATGTGGACCACACTACAAAAATCTGTAGGGATTGAACGACTACTATTGAAATCCTTTTTGAGTCACAAAGTTTTGGATCTATATGAAAATTGTTTTTCCTCTCAAACTAGGACTTTGTGACCTTATGATCAAATTGGTTGGGGAATAAACTTTATGTGGGCCCTATGATTTGCTTAACTGGTATTTGTGGTATGGTTCAAATGATTTTCCAATCATCATCTTCACCGCTATTTAGGTTGTGGTGCAGATGATCTTTCAATATGATTCATTTTTGAAATGTATGAGGCCCATTGATGCGGCCCGTGTTTGTAGCCCACCTTGATGTAATGTTTTATATCCACATCGTCCATCTGATTTGCTGGGACCCACCCCGAATGTATGTGATCTATTCAAGTCGCCCATCTGTTTTGCCAGCATGGGACCACCGTAATGTATGTTTGATCCACACAGCCCATCTGTGTGGGCCGGGCCATGATGTACGTGTATTCTACATGCTGTCTAGCAGTTAGACAGGTGCTGACGGTGCTGGACAATGTTTGGATAGTGCTAATTTAAATGGGCAATGTTTGGGCGATGTTGATCATCATTAAAGTGCCATAGAGCCCACCTATTGTGTATTTGAGGCCTGTATGATGAGGCCCATGTGATGTATTCGAGGCCCATGGGTGAGGCCTAATGTGACGTATATTAGCCCCTTGTGTGAGGTCGTGGGCCCACTGTATGTTCGGCTCTACGTGGGCCATTCCTTGGGAGAAATGTTGGTTGAATGTCCACATTGATGGGCAGTGATGGTTAAATGTCCACATTGTGACCCTCCCTTAGGCCTTGTTAGGCCACTCTCATTATTGCCGATTACCGATTCAGATTATCGGTATCGAGGCTGATTCCGATGCCGATTACTGATTTCGATTATCGGGGTCGAGGCCGATTATCGTGGCCGATTACCGATTATGATTGCCGTGGAGGCCGATTATCGTGGCCGATTACTGATTATGATTGTCGTGGCCGATTGATTGATTATCTATCGAGGCCGATTATCGTGGCCGATTACCGATTATGATTGCCATGAAGGCCGATTATCGTGGCCGATTACTGATTATGATTGTCGACCTGGCCGATTGACCGATTATCGATCGAGGCCGATTATCGTGGCCGATTGCCGATTCTGATTGTCGTGGTCAGTTGACCGATTGTCGTGGCCGATTACCGATTATGATTGCCATGGAGGCCGATTATCGTAACCGATTACTGATTATGATTGTCGTAGTCGATTGACCGATCATCGATCAAGGTCGATTACCGATTATGATTGTCGTGGAGGCCGATTATCGTGGCCGATTGCCGATTCTGATTGTCATGACCAGTTGACCGATTATTGATCGAGACCGATTATCGTGGCCGATTACCGATTATGATTGCCGTAGAGGCCGATACCGATTATAATTATCGTGGCCGATTGTCGATTTCGATTGTCGAGGCTCAATGTGATGTATATACGGCTCGTATTTAAAGCCTGTTGTGATGTGTATTCTACCTGTGTTTAAGGCCCAATGTGATGTATATGAGGCATATTTGATGAGGCTCATTGTGATGCATTTGAGGACCAGGCTGTAACAGCCCACGCCCACACTGTATGATATTGTCCGCTCTGGGCACAACCCGCATGTTTTTGTTCTCGGAGTTTCCCTCAAAAGGCCTCATACAGTATAAGGTGACAACTTCACATATAACCACCATTACTTTAGACAACTCTTCTGATATGGGACAAGTTACGCTACAGTCAACTGCAACAGTAGCTCGCCCAGCACAGTAGCCTGCCAGCCAGCTTGTGGCCCGCTCACATGTGTGTCCGCCCACATGTGCCCGCCCACATGAAGCAGTGACCGGGGCGTCACACAGGCGATGGAGCCCATTGTGATGTATGTTAGGCCCATGTGAGAGGCCCATCGTGACGTATATTAAACCTTGAGTGAGGCTCATGGTGTTATGTATTAGGTCCTTGTGTGAGGCCATGGGTTTACTATATGTTAGGCTCTATGTGGGCCCTTCTTAGGGGCAACATTGGTTAAATGTCCACATTGTAGAGGTCGATGGTTGATGCCGGTTATTGATATCAATTATGAGTATGTGACAGCATAGGATCATAATACATGCCCATATGCATCATCCGTATGTTTGTTATGAGATGTAATTGACCATTGCATATGTCACAGGGCGAGTTGTTCATAGGGCACCCTGATAGGCGGAGTTACCCCACATGAGAACATGGCATGCACATGATTGATACATGATTAGACTGTGTGACTCAGCATTTCACATTTTATGTGACATGACCACCATACGCCCTAGTGACATCAGGGCCATAGCCTCTACAGGTATTTCGTGGATGGTCAGATGAGATATCGAAAATTTATTCTACATGGGGTGCTAAGATATCCCTGGGTGAAAATCCCTAAACCCTCTTGGTTTCAGAGGTTGCTCCAACGTCTAGAACGAGTGGATGCATGAGCGCATGAGGGCCGTACACCGTTAGGCCGCGTCTCCCACTATGTCGTAGTCGGTTGGAAGGGGGTGCGGCCTTACCTTCCCGAGAGGAGGGGGCAATGCTAAGTTAAGTCTGACTAGCTCGAGGAATGGGTCCGTTATTGATAAGCCAGGCCCGATATTAGCAGGCAAATAGTGAGGTCTCTTCCACTCACCTTGTTGCACGCGATGGGATGACAATCTGGTTTGGAGTGTAATAGACCCCGGTGATTTTTGAGAAAGGAACCGTACTGATATGTTGACTTATTTAGTAAGAGTTGCATGCTCATTCATTCATTCACTATCCACTCGGGCTGGTGGTGCGCAACTAATTGTTGTGTACCTTCGTTATGACAAAGATTTCGGTTAGGCGCGCGACTAACCTAAGATCAGGAGTTTACCACGTTGAGTCTGACTATCCAAATTTAGGTATGAGACTGGTTTGGATAGGAGTCCCTTGTGGTGGACCCCATAGCCTGCTATACTACGTACTATCATCCCGATTCACACTCCAACATGGTCATTTCATTCGCATCGCATATTGCATTACATCCGCAGGCATATGGCATTTTGGGCTGCTATATTTCTGCACTTATATGGCCTAGAAAGACTTAGCAGGATTTGTATATTGCATTGCATCCTCGGCATCTGATATTTGGCTCTTCATGACTCCTTGTTGCATAGCTGTTCTATATTGCGTATCCTGCTATTGATTTACTTATGGACTTATCCGTACTTCTGCTTTCTCTGTTATCATATGATTTATGATCTTGTTAGTATTTCTGCTTACTTTGATAATTCATGGTCTTGTCAGTATTTCTACTCATTCCGATATTGTATGATTTATGGATGATCAGAAATTTCGGTATTGTATGATGATGGCATTGTATTGAACACTTGATACTTACCTTGTGCACACACTTACACCACCCCCTAAGCTTTCTATAAGCTTATTCACCATAGATGCGTGCAGGTGATGTTAGGTTGCAGCAGTGTTGCGCTTGGAGCGTGTAGTGGTCTTCTAGAGATTGATTTTCTATTTATGTATTTCCCTTTCAGTGTTGTAATCAAATGATTATATTAGTGGATATGTGATTATGATGTTGCCTTTGTGAATTGGGTAATCTTGTGGTTATGCTTGTTATTAGTTAAATGTACACAAAAAAAATCCTCCTTATAAGATCTCAGGATCAGAATCTGGCATATGAATGTTAGGAGCTGAGAATGGGATACTACGGAGGCTGTTGGTACCAGATTCGGCAATCGAGATTCCTATGAATCTGATTTCTGAATCTGGGGCGTGACAATAAATGATGAAATGGAATCCATATTGTCAAATCAAACATGGAAACTAGTAAACTTACCTCCAGGTTCTAGACTCATAGGTTGTAAGTGGGTATTTAGAAAGAAATATCACACTGATGAGATTATTCAAACCTTTAAAGCTCGACTAGTAGCTAAGGGTTTTAGACAAAAAGAAGGGATAGATTACTTTGATACATATTCACTTGTAGCTAGGATAATATCCATTAGGATATTATTTGTACTAGCTTCCATACATCATCTTCACATCCACTAAATGGATGTAAAGACCGCATTCTTGAATGGTGATCTCAATGAGAAGGTATACATGAAACAACCTGAAGATTTCTTTCTACCAGAAAATAAAAACAAAGTATGTAAACTAGTCAAATCTTTGTATGGATTAAAACAAGCACCAAAACAGTGACATGAGAAGTTTGATTCCAAAATACTATCTCATGATTTCATGCATAATGTAGCTGACAAATGCATATATTCTAAAATAGATGGTAGTTATATTGTCATTATCTATCTGTATGTTGATGACATGTTAATAATAAGTAATAAAATGGAAGGTGTGACTGAAACAAAGAGATTTTTTTCTTCCGTATTTAAAATGAAGGATCTTAGACAAGTTGATACCATCCTAGGTATCAAAGTTAAAAAATATTGTGGAGGTTATGCTTTGTATCAATCTCATTATATTGAGAAAATATTAAATAAGTTTAACCATTTAAATATAAAGGAAGCATAAACCCCATTTGATCCAAGTATCAAGCTAAAAGAAAATACTGAAAGAACAGTTGCACAATTAAAATATATGAGTGCTATAGGAAGTCTTATGTATGCTATTCAATGCACTAGACCTGATATCGCATATGCTGTGAGTAAACTTAGTAGGTTTACTAGTAACCCCAGTACTGAGCACTGGAATGTAATCAATAGAGTCCTTGGTTACTTAAAAGTAACCAAAGACTTAGGACTATTTTATTTAGAGTTGTAAGACCCGTATCCTAGTTTGTACTGTTCCGTCAACTCCCGTGATCCTTCCCATCGAATTTTCGTAACCTGCGACCGATAACTGACATTTGCGCGCGACCCTAAGTCGTGCCCTATAGATTTGAGTCGGCTTAACCCAAGACTTGTACCATTGCGACCGCACCGTCGGTGCGGTTCCAACGCCGCGACTCGTTCACCGATCTGATTCCCTGGCAGGAAGAAGCGAGTTAGCGTTTATTTTGAGAAAACACCATGCGTTTGTAATTCCAAGAGAATCTCTACCACATGTCAAATCAATCTCATCAATCACCTCTCATGTCAAGTACAAGACCTCATCCCCAGCAACCCCAAAGTCAAAGCAACCCATCCCTCTCATATCAAAGTACACATCACTCCATCACCCATCACTCCATCACCCATCATTCTCTCTCCTTACATCCTCTCTCTCTCTCTCTATCTCTCTCTTTCTCTTCACAAATCCCAAGCAAGAGAGGAGGCTCACGTCCAACCTCTCCCATGGAGAGAAAAGAGTGATTTTGGTGGCCCACTTCCTCTCCCTAGATTCATCATCCTAGCCACTCAAACCTCATCTTCCACCATCAAAGTGAAGCTCTAGGAGACCGGCTTTCCAACAGACCAAGAAAATCATAAGGTGGGTGTTCTATTAGGCCTAGAATTCCTTTCTTTGATGAAGGGCCAAGTGAGGCCTACCGATTAATGGTATGGATCTCACTATGGACCCTAGGTGTGGCCGATGACCCACCTTAATGCTCATGATCATTCCATGATGGGCCATTCTCCATGGACCTCACCATGATGTTTATTTTCCTTGCATACATAGGGTCATCTAGACCATCTATTTTAATGGAGAAGGGATCTCCACCGTTGGATTCCGATTTAATGGGCCCACATGCAATGAGACCCTCTTAATGTATGATTGATTTCAATGGAGGGCCCATAGTGCCAGGGTCCCTCCATCACATGTGTCCCACTTTCATTCTCTCTCTCCCTCACTCTTCCATCTTTTTATTGTATGTGATTGATGTGGCCATGTGGCCCACCCGGATGGACCCGACCCTAAGGCATGTATTTTATCCAAGTGATCCATAAATGGGGAGCCCACTTTATACGTATTGTACTCACACCATCCTCCATTTGGTGGTCCACCTGAGCAGGGCCCACCTTATGTACGTGGGTTGTCCAGATCGTCCAGCGTCCCTGGACGCTGGACGTCAATTGAAAACACAAATATTAGCTTTGTTTTCAAAGCTTTTGAGAAGGGCTGTCTATGTAAGCCCCACCTTGATGTATGGTTCTAATCCAAGCCATCCATTCCATTCCTTAGATCATTTTAGGCGTTGAGCCGAAAAGTGAGACTGATCCAACTGTCTGGTGGGACATACCTTAGCAAAAATTGATTTTCACCGTTTCAATCCACCTTAACTTTTGTATACGCTGAAAGAGGCCCAATATTGGTCTTAATAAATTTGTTATGGGCTATGGAAACCAGTGGTTGGGATGAATTTTGTTGATGCGGGCCCTACTTGTGAAAAACTTTAGAAAAACTCTAAAACAAAATAAAAATAAAAATATAAAAGTACAAGCAGCACCTCTGCTGCTAACGTCAGGGACGTACAACGTCCTGCACTGCACGCGGACAGGCAGGACGTGGGTCCCTGCCGTGGGCCCCACTGTGATTTATGTGGACATCAACACCGTTGAAATGGTGGACCTCCCTCTGACCAACGACCACCCCAAAAATCAGCTATATCGGAAGCTCAGGTGGCCCACTTCATAAGAAACAATGGAATCAGGCAGCTATCATTGAAACCATTCTATACTGGTTACGGGAGTTTTAGATCACCGTGCAATTTGTATTCCCTCTTCATTTGGGTCTGCGTGACCTTTTCAATAGATCAGATGGCATATAAACGATATGGTGGGCCCCACATGGGACCCACCTATGTTGAAGTGGAGTGGTTGGCGTACCACACACATCAACAGCGGCTGGTGTGATTGACGTTAGCGAGTTCTATGGGACGGTGGGTCCCTTTGATGTATGTTTCTCACCCACCATCCACGGATACGTGTGGAGCCCACATGTAAGTGTTTTATCCCAGTCGTCCATCATCTGGACAGTGGGATACCACCTTAATGTATCTATTTTATCTCACGCCGTCCAGCCATTTTGAGATGGTAGGTGGGAGCCACGTGATGTATATGTTACATCCATACTGTCCATCTAATTTTCAGGATGGTGGGTCCCACTGCTGATTGACATCAGCAAGTTCTGTGTGGGCCCACCTTGTAGTATGTGTTGTACCCATTATCCTGACTTATGTATTCACACCGTCCATCTATATGTGGGACCGGCCATGATGTAAGTGTTACATCCAAACCGTCCTTTCATTTGGTGGAACTCAAGTGGTCCACACTACAGGAAACGATGGTGGATTGGACGTTTGCCATTGGAGCCCTCTGGTCATAGAGGTCTCGGATAAATATAATATTTATTTATTTGTTTGTTTATTTTGGTCAGTGTGACCCTATCAACGTTGGATGGAAAATAAATGTTATGGCGGCACCACATGGGACCCACATATGAAGGATTTGGATTGGCTGGTGTACCACACAGCAGCCCTATAACTATGATGTGGTAGGTTGTGTGGATCCCACCTTGGCGCTATGTGTGGGGTCCTCTCTCATGGATGTGTTACATCCAAACCATCCAACCTTTTGGCAAGCTCATCTTACAGCTTGAGACTAAAAATAAGACAGATCTATATTCAAGTGGACCCCACCGTGGTATATATATAAGGCCTATGGGATTAGACTCATTTGATATATATACAAGGCCTATAGGATTAGGCCCATTTTGATGTATTCTAAGGCTCATGGGTTAAGGCTCATTGGAAATATAAGGCCCATGGGTTGAGGCCCATTATGATGTATTAGGGCCCATGGGTCGAGGCCCATTGTGATGTATTAAGGCCCATGGGTCGAGGCCCATTGTGATGTATTAGGGCCCATGGATTGAGGTCCATTGTGATGTATTCAAAGACCCATGTGTTATGGCCCATTGCAATGTACATAAGGCCCATTGATGCGGCCCACTTGATTTATATAAGGCTCCATATGAGGTGGCCCATTTGATGTATCAGAGGCCTATGGGTCGTAGCCTAATGGGATGTCCTTAGGGTCCATTGCAACGTGTGATTCCTCCATGGTTCGTGTAATAATGGCTGGCCGTGCCTTGGGAGTAATGTTGGTTTAACGTCCACATTGTAAGAATAGTGTTGGTTAAATGTCCGCATTATAACTCTCCCTAGGGCCCATTAATAGGCTCATACTTGTTGATAGTTTATTAATTTATAACATGCTTAGTATAACTCCATGACGCACAGCCCATTTGTATTGGTCCATTTGATCAGCCTGCTTGTATCGGCCATTTTATTGATTTAGCCCATATGATTGATTAGGCCCATCTTGATATATTTTTAGCCTGTTGCTGAGGCCATATATGAGGCCCATGTTATGAGGCCCACTCTTATATACTTGCAGATGGGTATGTTATGAGTAGGCCCACTTGTGCAGGGCCCACCTGTCGTGTATATGAGACCCATTAATGCAGTTCACTTGATGTATATTGAGGTCCATGGGTCGTAGCCCACTATGATGTATAATGAGGTCCATGGGTCGTAGTCCATTATGATATATATTGAGATCCATGGGTCATAGCCCATTACGATGTATCTGAGGACCAAGGGTCGTGGTCCATGATGGTGTATATTAGGCCCATGCATTCAGCCCATTGCGATGTATATTCAACCCTTATATGAAGTCGTGGGCCCACGGTATGTTCGGCCCTATATGGGACACTCCTTAGAGCAATGTTGGTTGATTGTCCCCATTGATGGGCAATGATGGTTAAATATCCACCTCCTGACCTTCCCTTAGGGCTTGTTAGGCCGATTATTGTGATCGATTGCAGATTTCGATTGTGCAGGCTAATTCTAATTATCGAGGCCGTGTATCGAGGCCGATTCTGATTGTCGAGGCCACGTATCGAGGCCGATTCCGATTGTCGAGGCCGAGGCTGATTGTCGAAACCTATAGGATGTATGCGCGACCCATAGTTGGATCCCATTATGATGTATTCGTGGTCTATGAGCAAGGCCATTGTGACATGTATTAGGCCCATGATGCATGATCCATTTGATATATTCGAGACCCATGTGTAGGGCCCACATGTCATGTATTTAAGGCCCATGAGCAGGGCCCACCTATTGTGTATATGTGATCCTTGGGCAAGGCTTTCTGTGTTGTATATTAGGCCTTTGTGTGAGACCGTGGGCCCATTATGTGTTTGGCTCTATGTGGACCATTTCTTAGGGTAATGTTGGTTAGATGTCCACATTGTCGAGGCCGATTGTATATACCAATTATTAGTATGTGATAGCATAACATCATGATACATGCCCATATGCATCATCTGCATGTTTGTTATGAGATGTGATTGACCATTGCATATGTCATTGGGCAGGATGATATGAGACTCCCTGATAGGCGGAGGTTATCTCACATGAGCACACGATATGCACAGGATTGGTGCATGACTGGATTGTATGACTCATGCATCTTGCATTGTGTGTTGTGATTATTGTACGCCCTAGCGACATCAGGGTCGTAGCCTACACAGGCATATCGTGGATGGCCAGATGGGGCACCGAAAATGTTTGTTTCGAGCATCGGGCTGCTATAGATGGCCCTGAGTGAAAATCCCTGAAACCCTCTTGGTTCCAGAGGTAGCTCCAACGTCTAGACCGAGTGGGTAGATGTGCGCCGAGTGACGATTACCAGATGGCTGCGCTCTCCACTGTGTCGTGGTCGGTTGGAAGAGGGTGCTGCCTTACCTGCCCGAGAGGAGGGGGCAATGCTAGGCTGAGTCTGACCAGCTCGAGGAATAGGTTCGCTATTGACGAGACGGGCCCGATATTAGCAGGCGGATAGTGAGGTCTCTTCCACTCACCTTGTTGCATGTGATGGGGCAACAATCTGGTTTGGAGCGTAATAGACCCCGGTGTTTTCTCAGAGAGGAACCATACTGATATGTGGACTTATCCAGTAGGAGTTGCATGCTCATTCATTCATTCATTCACTATCCACTCGGGCTAGTGGTGCGCAACTAATTGTTGTGTACCTTCGTTATGACAAGGATTTCGGTTGGGTGCGCGACCAACCTGAGATCAGGAGTTTACTACGTTGAGTCTGACTATCCAAATTTAGGTATGAGACTGGATTGGATAGAAGTCCATTGTGGTGGACCCCGTAGCCTACGATATTACGTACTATCATCCCGACTTCACACTCCAATCATGGTCATTTCATTCGCATCGCATATTGCATTACATCCGCAGCCTTATGACATTTTGAGTTGCTATATTTCTGCACTTATATGGCCTAGATAGACTTAACAGGATTTGTATATTGCATTGCATCCTCGACATCTGATATTTAGCTCTTTATAATTCTTTATTGCATAACTGTTCTATATTGCGTATCCTGATATTTATTGACTTATGGACTTGTCAGTATTTCTGATTATTCCGATGATGTACGAATTATGAATTACCAGTATTTTTGGTATTGTATGATTATGACATTGTATTGAATACTTGGCACTTACCTTGTGCACATACTTACACCACCCTTTAAGCTTTCTATAAGCTTATGCACGATAGATGCGTGTAGGTGATGTTAGGCTGTAGCAGTGTCGAGCTTGGAGCGTGCGGTGGTCTTCTGGAGCTTGATTCTCTATTTATGTATTTCCCATTCAGTATTGTATTCAAATGATTATATTAGTGGATATGTGATGATGATGATGTTGCCATTGTGAATTGGATAATCTTGTGGTTATACTTATTACTAGTTAAATGTAGATTTCAAAAAAAAAAAAAAATTCTCCTTGTAGGATCCCAGGATCAGAATCTGGCATATGAATGCTAGGAGCCGAAAATGGGGTACTATAGAAGCTGTCAGCACCGAATTCGACGATCGAGATTCCTACGAATCCGATTTCTGAGTTTGGGGCATGACAAGAGTTTCTTGCCGTATTGGAAGGATATACTGATGCGAGCTGGACATCGAGTGCAGGGGACAACAAGTCTACTATGGGGTGAGTATTCACCCTAGGAGGTGTAGCTGTATCTTAGGGATCCAAGAAACAGACTTGCATAACGCACTCGACTATGGAGTTTGAATTCATAGCCCTGGCTGCAAGAGACAAAGAGGCTTAGTGGCTAAGGGATCTTCTATTAGAAATTCCTTTCTATGTAAAGCCTATATCGGCTGTGTTACTACATTGTGATAGTGAAGCCACATTAGCTAGAGCCTATAACGACACTTTTAATGATAAGTCTAGACATATCAGTCTTCGACATGATTATGTCAGACAGTTGATTTGAGATGGAATCATTGTTATTTTCTATGTGAAATCAAGCAATAACCTAGTAGATCCTTTTACTAAACCTCTACCGAGAGAAGTTGTAAAGGCTACATCTAAAAGGATGGGGTTGAAACTCTTCAACCAAAGTTCCATCAGTGATAGTAACCCAACGTAAAGTCAGAAAATCTCTAATCTTGGGTTTAATGGGTAAGAACAAGTCACTGATATGTGGAAAGTTTTCAGCACTAAATTATAAAATCTCATCCATAAAAGATAAGTGTTGAGCGTTACGAAAGAGGGTTGAGTCTTAGAACTCTTAATGAAATCTAGTCTTTAGGACAAGTGTCTTATAGTAACGGAGACACTGGAAGGATTTCACCTACATGGCCATTAATTGTGCTGAGCAAGATTGTGAGAACTCTAACAACACATAGCAAATATGTGTATGGTTTCTCCAACTCTTTTATCTACGAATAACTGGTTCAAAGCTGCGGCTACCAGTCATTTCAATAGAGTTTTGAGATACTTACATTAAGAAAAAATTAAAATCGAAAGATATCTTTCTTTATGCATATAAGCTAATTATTTTGGCAGAAATGTTTAACTAAGAAAATATATTTTTATAAAAAATCAAGTGGGGGATTCTTGTGAAATATTGATTTTAAATAAAATATATTTTAATAATAAAAATAATATATAATATATAAAAAAGTTGTTTGAAAAATACTTTTATGGGTTTTTGAAAATAGTCTCACATGGAAAAGAGAAAAGAGAAAAAAGGTGTTTAAATGAAAAGTGTGGAGTACCATAATATTTGCTTACCTAGTTTGTGGACTATAGGACTTGCGTGTTCCGGTGCGAAGCATTGGAACACAGCGTACGTGCACGGGCTCGGGCTCGGGCTCGGTCTCGGTCTCGGTGCGAGGGCATGGGCATGTGAGGCAGTGTGGCTGTAGAGGCACTAGTAGCGCACTTTGCACTTCACACGTGCGCATCGGGTGCAAGTCGCGGTGCGACAAAGTGGCTAAGGCAAATGGATGGCTGGACGAAAATTAGAGGATTGAATGAGAGTCCCTTTAATTATGTATTGGCTGGAAATATAGCTGTTACACAAATGTGTAACGGCTATGGACTTAATTGCTAGAAACTGTTGCCAACAGTCATAAAACGGTTAGCCCAATAGCTATAAACGGCTAACCAGCTCTCTCACAATAGCCATAAAACGACTATTTTCTAACAGTCATATAACAGCTAGTGTCCAACAGCCATAAAACGGCTAGTGGGATTTATGTCCCTGGACCATAACTCCCAACCATTTGAGCCTATAAAATGAGTGCCTAGATGGATTTTCAAAACACATCTTAACTCAATCCAGCAAACCCAAATGAACTGAGATAGTCAGCCCTTCTCCACACATATTCTAGTGTTTTCAGCAACATAGCAAGGATTGAACCTTAACTTGAAGAATAGACCAGCGGTGTGGTCTAGGACGGTTCAACTAAACCAGTGGCTGAAGATTTGAACTGACTAGCGCAGTGGTCGAAGAACTTTTTTTCTCTTCCTTTTCTTCTTTTAGAATTTTTTTCTCTTTTTGTAATTCTACTAGAAATTATGTAATAGAGTTCCATTTAGTGGGCCTTCGTATTTACTGAACGCAGACCCACATCAGACTCATCGTATCCTAAAAGTGATTTGCCTGTAATCTATCGGCATTATAATCAATTCACTTGAGTAGGGGCAAATAACGCTTTAAGGACAACGTTTCATACGTGCTTCAGCCTATCCTTAGATTAGATAATTTTTTCAGTTTCCAAATTATACAGAATTTATATTAATCTGTATAAATTCCCAACACGGACTACCATGATATTTAATCCTGTTAACTCTCCTTGCTTCAGTTTTGTCGCTCGTCTGTAGATTTCAACACCAAAATTTCACTGGGCACAAAGTCTAATAGGAAGCGTAGTGTACCCGGCTCCACCCAACCAATTTGCTATCCAGCTATGTCCATCCGGGAAAACTCCGCGCTTTCCTTGAATGATGTCGACGGTTCACGTTCATGTCCCTTCCCTGATTCTCTTGTTTTGTACTGCAAGAACTTTTAGAAGACTCCATTGTGAGTTTGTCACCATTGAAAAAGAGTTGACTCATCATCCTCACCTGTAGTACCAGTGGACGGCCATCCATACTGTTAAACTTGTGTGTGCCATTACAGGTGGAGCATACATCTAAAAGTGCAATGATCAAGCTATCCTAGCAATATAGTAGGTAACAAATTGATTATTAAAAGAAAAAAAACGGTGGCCCAAATTCAAAGGGAAAAATCAGAAGGTTAGTAGTATCCTATCTGTGCACATGCTCTATACACAGTTGGGTCAGTAATTTAGATGGTTTGGATTTTCATATAAATTATTCCATGTGTATGGTTGAAGAGTCCCGCCAGTTTTCACTCGGTGGATAACCAATCTAAAGACTACAGCATAATTTGGCTAGCTAGTCTAAATATTTGGTCTTGCGTATAGCATTTTCACTCCGGTCTTCCTTGACATTTCCATGCAACCGTGGAGTCTACGCTTGCATGAGACTAATGACATGTGGGGTCCATGGTTTAGCAATCCAGACCGTTGATCTGATCATCCAATTGTGGATTGAGGTTGCACGAAAAACTTCTAGATTTGAAGATGCTCAACGGTTAATGGCCTACAAAGAGACATATGTACGCATATTGATGCTAGAATAGATCACGCCTGAAGGTTTGGGATATTCCAACCTTGAAAGTTTTCCATCCATCGTCCATTCACGTGATGGATCGTTGGTCGGGCTAGATTTTTGAGGAAAGTTCCATCCAGAGGTGGGAGCAACAGACCAATGGTTTAGATTCTTGGAAGGTTCCATCAATCTTGAAGACCGACCTAGGGCTACTTATAAAAATTAAAAGCCCATATCTAAGCATTTCGTGTGCCCAGCGTGGATGGTATATGACCCGAAGGGAGACGGAAAAAAAAAAAAAGAAAAAAGGAAAAGAGCGGTGATTTCCTTTAGCCCATGTAGCCTGAATCACTGTAGGGCCCATCACTATAAGAAAGTGTAGCTTAGCCGACCGATGGGGCTATCGTTTGCTGGCGGCCGGTTATAACAGCTGCAGGCAAAGGGTCCTATAAAAAGAAAAAAAAAAAACTCAAACCTCATTTTTGCCCATCTCCAACCGCGCGCCGATTATCTCTCTACCTCTCCTTCTCCGGTCCCTCGAGCTCTCCCTCTCCGCTCGCGCTTCCTCCCTCTCCCTCTCCCTCTCCCGCGCTCTCCCTCTCCCTCCCGCTCTCTGCCTCTCCATCTCCCTCTCCGCTCGCTCTTCCTCTCCCTCTCCCTCTCCGCTCGCTCTCCTTCTCACTCTCTCTATCCCTATCTCTCTCTCTCTCTGTCTCTCTCTCTCTGTCTCTCTCTCTCCTCGGCCCTCTGCTGCGGTTCGGCCTTCCGTTGCTCGCGAATCTCTTATTCTGGTATGATGTAAAGCTTTTCCCCTCTTGCTGTTGCTTTCTAAAATTTTGGATTGTACACATCAGCATTTAATTGGAATGCTGCTTTATCCACTGGGGGTTAGTGTGAGATATGTGCTGACGCTGGATAAACCTCCACTTGTCTTATCAGTATCGGATAAAAGCTTTGATACTTCTGCAGAGGGTGATGGATGATACGCACGCACTTAGAAATTACCTGGAAGTTGAATACACGTCGTACAAGCAATTCGAACTGAACCGTCCAAGTTCAGAGTCGCACTTTAGATTGCATCAAGAACGAAACACTACGCCTATTAGATTATCTGATTATCCGATTACGGTACATTGATTGGATAGTTAAAAATAAAATATATCCAATGGTCCTATTTCAATGAATTAGCGTACATGTATTAGAGATCGGTACTGTAACTGAATGACATGGGTTCCACCATTTTTTCGGTTTAGATTGATTTAACATATGTGCATGTCTATTAAACGTCACGGTCTTCCGGAGTATCAAATAACCCCCACTTAATTTTATGAGATTAACTTCTCATGCGAGTTTGCTACAATTTAATGAGTGGTAGAAACTCACCCCCGGTACACTTGGCATAGACAGATACTGATCCGGACCACTCAAATGGTGGAATCCACTGTAGATTAATGATAACCCAAAAAGCATACAGAACAAAAATGTAATTGTTCGATTTGAATCTTCATTGGGACCGCTTTGATCCATCTGATTGGTAGCACGTAGGATTGTCGGATAAATGTGGGTTTTGTGACACACTGCATCCATCCACAAAAGGAAGCATGACTTGAACAGTTCAGATTACATGCTTCTGAACCATATGGAAGGCAGATGAGTTAGTAAAAATAGATTAGTTGTGGCAAACGCACCTTTTGATTCTTTCTTAATACTACAGTTATTATTATATTAATATGGTTGGTTGGATGCGTTGATAGTATTGCAATTAATCTATTGAATATATGATTTCTTCCTTTATTCCAATTATTCTCAATCATCCGATCTAAGGTGAGTTTGGAGGTGGGTCACATGTGATAAGCAGCATTCCAATTAAATACTGACGCTATAAAATTCCTTCTGGTGTGGGTTGCCTTTGGTGTGTATTTTGAACTGATTGGATGTGCTTATCTAGTTGGCCCTATTCAAAATTTCGATTTTGCTAAGCCCAAGCCTTGCCCATTGACAGTTATAGTTTTTCAACTGTCTACATTTCATTTATCTGTTTTTCATCTTTTTGCTGATTATGGACCAGAACAAGCTGAAGGTCCTATTGTCCTCATCTTAGCACTTATCAGGAAATTTTTTTCTACCTATCACATTTGAGATTGGGTGAGTACTGCGTCATCTCCTCACTCGAATGCATCCTAAATCATACTGTTGTGTATTATCATAGATGTTGTGAATGTTGTTCTCTTTTTTTTCTATCCATAAATTGGATGCTTGCAGGAGCTCAAAATCTCCATTCCTCTAATAAGCAGTGGTTCTTCTTAGCTATCTTGATTGACTTGGTTGCTAGTTATATGTTTGGATCCTTTGCTGCGTTCATGGGGGTAGAGTTCATAATTCTGTCTGTATTTCGTTTAATGATATAATGCTAAGAGGATTATACATTTGACTGATAACTGATTTTTGTTTTGTCCCTAAACTGCTTCCCTTCTGTAATCAATGCAATTGGGAATATCTCAAGTGCACAAAAGCTACAGTATGAAAGTGCATCATGCTTTATGGATGTCATGTGTAAGTATGAGGAACTTTATGACAGCACCCCAATAAAATTTTCTGTTGAACATTATTTGAAAATTGATGGAAGCAAGACTGAGAAGTTTTTGGGGAAAGATGGACACAAAGAGGCTGTCATATTTGCAGTTTTAACTTCGCAGGGTTATGAGCTATCTTGTTTTGGAGTGTAGAAATCCGTAGCACCCATGAGATGAAACATGAACTTCTACTTTTGTATTTGTGCGCTTCTTTACACATGTATGCTTGTTTTTTTACTTTGTTCCATACTGTTACCATAAAAAAAAAGATAAAAAAAATTAAAACTGTACCTGTGGGAATTGCTCCTTTTATGAAGAAGTTGATGTTGATTTTCTTGAAACAACAAGAAGCAAGTTTATTATCTGAATTCCAGAGAGCCTTGTACATGTTGTGTTGTTTACAACAGAGGCATTTTTGTGTTGCAGAGTTATATCGGAGGATTTTATTTATTTATTTTTGGTGCCGCTCATTGGCGAAAATATCTTTTCTATTTTCAGCAACTTAGAAGCCTTTAGACTGCTCATTCTCAGTGGCGAGGAGTTCTTATTGCTTATCCAAGTTTTTGTTATTTTGGCAGTTTTAGGGGATTTTTCTTTTTTCATTTGTTTTTGAAGAATAGATACTCCCGCTTGTATTAATTTTCAATGGAGCCTTTGAAACTTGGGTTGTAATTTCCAAAGCCGTAATCCTTGGAAATAAGTAAGTTTCCGATTGTTTTAATATATATTTTGATGCAATATTGAGTTGAATTCCAAAACTTTAACTCTGATACTAATTAATTTCTTTTCGCTATTTTGTTTTGCAGGTTTTAGGCATGGATGAATGGGAGTTATAGATCAATTGATTTTATTTATTTATTTATTTATTTTTTGAAACTATTCGATATATTATTGTAAATATTATTCGCCGCAGTTCGATGCATGTGAAAGGGCTACATAGGCATGTATTTTTTTTTATAGAAAAACAATCACTAAGCATAATCAACTTCCTAAGAAGAATGTGAAATCAAGTGGGTCTTGACCAAAAGTCAGGTGGGTCTTGACCAAAAGGGTCAATGATAAGGTCCATCATTTTATGAGTTGGAGAGGCAGAACTCAAAAAATGGGACTCACTGTGAGTCGGGCATCTAATTTTTGTCATTTCTTATATATATATATATATATATATATATATATATATATATATATATATATATATATATATATATATATAAATTATTATTATAAACTGAATGTTTGCAATCTAATGAGCCCGTACATCCGAAACTACAGGCAACATGAAGTTGCCATAGGCAATGGAAAAGAAAGGTTAACTAGTAAGGCATAGGGAAAAGAAAAAACCAAATCACAATTATAGATAGGTTTATAAATGCATATGCATTATGAAATTAGGAGATTGAAGTGTTAGTAAAGTTAAATCAGTCCCACATGGATTAAGAGCTGAAAATTCAAATAACACAACCTAGTGTGTAAACCGTCGGTAAATTCCACATGCAGCGGCGGCTAGAACAACTGCCAGTAAAGGGGGCACGACCGCAGGTCAAGCCTTTACCGACCGAGGCTTCACCGGCACTTGGCAAACCATGGGTAAAGGCTTTGCCAGCGGTTTTATGGGCTTTTGCCGGCGGTTTTGACTGCCGGTAAAGGACGATTTTCTTGTAGTGCATTGCGATGTATATATGACATCCACTCCATCTATCGGTTTCTCCTGGCACTTATTAGGAGATGAGACAAAAAATGAGGCTGATTTATAATTCAATGGACAACATCATAGGAAATAGTGATGATTGAATGACCGCCATTAAAAACTTCATATGGCCCACAGCAATGTTTGTTTTCCATCCAAACTGATGGTAAGGTTACACATACCTACATGCAGGGGAAACACAAATATCAGCCTAATCCAAAACTTTTTAAATAGTGGGCATTCAATCACCGATGTTTCCTATAGTGTGGTCTTTAATTACCTGATATTTGGATCTACTTCATTTTTGAGCCCCTGCACTGAAATTAGACGAAAACACGGATGGACAGTGACGATATACGACACATCCATAGTTGGGTCAGTAATTAAGATGGCTCGGTTCTCCATATAAATTATTCTATGTGTATGGTTGAAGAGTCACCACCAATTTTTACTGGGAGGAAAACCAATACAAAGAGTAGCCCATAAGTTGCCGGGTCTAAAGATTCGGTCTTGCTTATCGCATTTTCACTCCGGTCTTCCAGTACTTTTCCATGCAACCGTGGAGTCTATGCTTGTATAAGACTAATGACATGCAGGGTCCATGGTTTGAAAATTCAGACCGTTGATCTGATCATTCAATTGTGGATTGAGGTTGCACAAAACACCTTCTAGATTTGAAGATTCTCAACGTTCAATCAATGGCCTATAAAGAGAGAAAGCCTTTTCAAGAAAGTTCCTGTGCTGGAAACATAGGTGGGCCCATTGTGATGTTTGTTAGAAATCCAGCACGTCCATCCGTTTTGTGAGATTATTTTAGTCCTCGAGGAAAAAAAAGAGCCAGATCCAATACTCGGATGGGCCGAAAATGTGAGGATTAAACATCCGCAATTGAAACATTCGTGGGGCACATAAGTGTTGAATCAGGCTACTATTTGTTCTTTTAGTCCATCCCAGAAGGAATGATGTTATGAATAGTATGGATGACATGTAAACATCACTGTCAACCCCTAGTAAGTTTCAACGGAACTAATATTCCTGCCCACCTTTTCCTTTTGTGCGGCCCACTTGAGTCTTAGGTCCTTCTGATTTTTGGTCTCAAGTCCTAAAATGAGCTCACAAAACGGATGAACATGATAGATTTCTCAAAAACATCAAGGTGGGCCCTTGCTAAGTTTCCACCGTGGAACTTCCTGTGAAGGAAATCTGCGTATTGATGCTAGAATAGGTCATGTCTAGAGTTGGGCAAAATTGATCCGATCCGGTGGATCCGACTCGATCTTAACCGAACCGACGACCTGGATCGGTGTAGATTGGGTTAGGTATTTCAGATCCAAATGATTTTCGGATCAGGCTTGGATCGTGGTCAATCCGGACCGATCCGATCCAATCAGATCCGACCCGATCTAGAGACTGAAGAGAATTTCAATGGAGGATATCCAATCATTATTATTTTCCTGTGGTGTGGTCCACCTGAGATTTTTATCCCTCTAATATTTTTTTATCAAGCCTTAAAATGATATATAAAAATGGATGAACGACATCGATGAAATACATACATCATGGTGGGGCCCACAGATCACTGAACCTAGGAGTAGCCAATTCATTTTCGTCACTGTCACTAACATGAAATCCGATTTCATACTCACTGAGTAAACTCAATTGGGCCTACCATGAATGTGTGTGGGTTATCCACGTCGTACATCCGTTTTTCCAGCTAATTTTAATGGTCGAGCCGAAAATTGAAGAATGCACAAAGCTCAAGTGGACCACACCACAGGAAACAATGGGAATAATGACTTATATCGTTGAAACCTTAGTAGGCCCCACAGTGATGTTTATTTGTCATCCAACCTGTTCATAATATCACAGAGGCATGGATAAAAGGATAACACAAATAATAGATTGATCCAAAACTTCTGTGGCCCCTAAGAAATTTTCAACGGTATAATTTTAATTCACATTGTTTCTAGTGGTGAGGCCCACTTGACATTTGGATATACTTTGTTTTTGGTCCGAAGCCCTCAAATTATCTTTTAAAATGGATGGACGGAGTGGATAAAATAAGCAAATCATGGTGGACCCCACAGAGTTTACTCAGTATGCTTTTGACAACTGGGCATTGGACTGAGTCCGGATCAGATCGGATTGTATCCAACTCGACCTGATCCAAAGTCTCAATTGCCTTATCCGAACTCGATCCTATCCGGGACCGAGTCTGGGTTGCCTGACTCGGACCTGACTTGGACCGATCCAATATATAGTTAACCTGACTCGAATCGAGTCCGACTCAGTCAGGGAAACCGAGTTGGATCAGTTTCGGTAGGATTCGGATCGTATAAATTTAATCTAATTGTTTCATGTGGTGTGATCTACTTTAATCTTTAATATACTGTCTTTTTGTGTTTAAGGCCTAAAATAATATTTCAAAATGAATGAATGGCTTAGATAAAACATATACATCAAGGTGGGCCCCACATGACTCTGAAAGAACTCTCCCTACCGTATTCACGATTTTACCGGATACGTGTTGACGACGTGCACGGCAAGAAAAAGGGGCGATGAGTAATTTTCACGCAATGACCCGCAACAAGCCTGTAACGACGTTAGCAAGGTATGTGGATTTGATATGGGGTATGTATTATATCCAAACCGTCTATCTATTTGACGAGCTTGTAATAAGGCATGCGACGAAAAATAATACTGATCTAACTATCCAATCGATCATAAATGATTAACCGTGAAAATCATTCTTTACCACTATTTGTGGTGTGGTTAAGTTGATATTTGGATATTATTCATTTTTTAAACATGCTCTGCAATGATCTCTGAAAATATATAATGCATACGTGGTCTTGCCTTTGCACGCCACAGCTAGCTGGCCTAGGCTACAGCCTACGGCACAGCTGGTGCTAGACTGCCTGCTACTGGGACGCGGATTGCCTACTGAGTAACGCAGAACTGTCATGGAGGGTTGGGATATTCCAACCTCGAAAGTTTTTCATCCATCGTCCATTCACGTGATTGATCGTTAGTCGGGCTAGATTTTTAAGGAACGTTCCATCCGGGAGCAGCAGACCAATGGTTCAGATTTTCGGGGAAGGTTTCACCCATATTAAAGACCGTCCAAGGGCAACTTATAACCATTGAAAGCCCATCAAAGTATTTCATGCGTCCCGCTTGGATGGTATACCGGAGGGAACCGGACCTACGTACGAGTACATCGGGTCGGTAACCGGAACTACGTACGATTTCTGGTAACCCATGTAACCTGTATCTCTATGGGGCCACTGCGATGTATGTGTGACATCCACTCCATCTATCAGTTTCACCTGGCACTCATTAGGATATGAGTCAAAAGAATGGGGCAGATTTAAAACTCAATGGACAACATCACAGGAAATGGTGATGATTGAATGACCGTCATAACAAACTTCATATGGCCTACGGTAATGTTTGTTTTCCATCCAAATTGTTGGTAAGGTTACACACACCTAAATGAAGGCCAAACACAAATATCAGCTTGATCTGAAACTTTTTAAATGGTAGGCATTCAATCACCAGCGTTTCCTATGGTGTGGTCCAGCTGAGATTTAGATCTACTTCATTTTTGGGCCCCTGCATTAAAATGATCCGAAAAAACGGATGGACGGTGACGATATACAACACATGCATCAAGTTGGGCCTCAGTCAGTCTTCTGCTCACCGAATCAGCCTCCAAGGTAGCTTATTCTAAAATTGAATAGTTTGCAGGCCCCACCGTAATCATGATGTGACATCTACACTGTCCATCATTGTTTAAACAGCGTCAAATATCAAGTAGATCGAAAGTTTAATGGGCCACAACACAGGAACAGTGGGTTTGGGAGCGCCCACCATTGAATCCTTCCTGGGGCCTCCGTAGTGTTTACATGCCCTCCAACCCCTTCATAAGGTGAGTCCCACTATGATGGAGGGAAAATCATATACCGGTCTTATACAAAACTTCAAAGGGCTCAAAGAACCTTTCAACGGCATACGTCGAATCCTCAAGTTTCCTTGTGGTGTGACGCAAATTGGTTTTCTATGGTCCTAAATTTTTGGTATAAGTGTTAATATGATAATTCACAAATGATGAACGAAGTGGATTTCACAACCCCGAATCACTGACCTTCTTTAAAGGACTCCTTTTCATAAATTTTTGGTCTGAGCGCGGGCATCATTCCACGTATAGCTGAAGATAGGCTCAGTTGGCCATTTACCACACCGGAGGTTTTTGTGTATGGTCCATAGCCCACCACAGGTTACATCAAACTAATGGTCATAATCAGCCAATCATGGGCCCCACTTGTAGAAATTTGGAACAGTGTGGCCCAAGATTGAATGATGTAGGGCCTATTTATAGGGTCCATCTCCCACCCAGTGTGCACAGATACGTTAGAGAGAGAGAGAGAGAGAGAGAGAGAGAGAGAGAGAGAGAGAGAGAGATGGGTTTGTATTTGTTGCTTCAGCTCTTCTGGCTAGCAATAACAGTAGAAGTACTAGCATCACAACCTCCAGAAACAACCAAGCCCGGCTGCCCCGACAAATGTGGGAATGTTAGCATTCCCTACCCGTTTGGCATAGACGATAACTGCAACATTGGCGTAGAAGGCTTCAATATCTCCTGCAATAACGCTCCTCCCCATCCAAAACCATTTTGGGGTGAGCTTGAGGTTCTCGACATATTATTAGTGCCAGGCCTAATGAGAATTTCAAACGATATAAGCCACATGTGCTACGACAAAATCACAGGAGATACGGTTAACTGGTCCACCATGGGGTTCTCGTTGTATGAAATTACTCCTTCACATTCTCAGAAACCCTTAACAGATTCATTTCCATCGGTTGCGATACTGTTGGCTTGATCACTGGCGAATGGGGCAGCGACTTCAACTCGACTAACGGTCCCGGTTACCAGTGCAATTGCACTGAAGGTTTTCGGGGGAGTCCTTACCTCCATGGAATTGGAGGATGCCAAGGTATGATGATCCTTTCAAAATCTTTTTATTTTCCCATGCAAATGCTTAGACACACCGTTTGGTCGTGAAAATGAGGTGGATTGGACAAGTGCGAAATCCAACCGTCAATCTTAAATGTTACTTGGGTCCAATCCATTCTTTTGATCCAATATGGATCGCCTCTTCCAGAGAGGTAAGGATCGTCCATCATGTGGTGGCCATCCTTGATGACCCATCTTGTGGATGAAAAGGCATTCATTCTCTATGCACCAGATCTGAACGGTACAAGTGGTTCTCTACTGGGCCATCGGAGATCAGATGTACCAAACGGCTCAAATCCATCTCATTAAGAATAGCTACTACCATAATTAGCATGGGATACGTGTGCAATTGCTCTCATGGTTATGGAGGGATCCTCATCTCCCTTGAGGGTGCCAGGACAGGACGATTCTTTCCAGGGACTGGGTTCCCAGACTGAAAATGATGTAGATTGGACAAATCAACGACCCAAGCATTCATCTGGACCATGCATTCAGTCTTATCTGCTTTTTGAGTAACACCCAGAAAAAATCGAGCATTGATCAGTCTTATCTGCTTTTTGAGAAACACCCAGAAAAAATCAAGCATTGATCTGGACCATACATTCAGTCTTATTCCATTAGTGTGATGTTAATTACTGACCTGTTCTTTTTGCATGTGATGGCCGGTTTGTAGATATCAACGAGTGTGAGGAGGATCACCAGAAGACACTTTGTAAACATGATTGCATAAATCAGCCAGGAAATTATTCATGTTCCTGTCGAAAGGGTTACCATGGACTCCACGATGATAAGAGAGAATGCATTAAAGACACAAATGAATTTCCACTGACCATTGTTGTTCTAGGTAAGTCCTCTATAACAATTACCATAATAGTTCATCAACTCATTCATCTCCGGGGCACTTGTTCGAATCAACTTAGCATGAACTAATATTAGTAGACTCAACTTTATTTTTTGTTTTTGTTTCGGGAGCTTCTCTTTTATTTATTTATTTATTTACTTCCTTTGACTTGTTCTCGAGCCAAGTAGTATTCCGTGATTTCTTAGGAAAGAATTTTAACCAAAATGACACCAACATGTGTACGTTACACATAATTGGCTTCCATTTACAAAGCCTTGCTATTATTATTTTTTTGCCCTCTAACAGTAACTTGAAAAGTTAAGGAATGAATATGCCTTTGCTTGGAGCCCAGTGCAGACGTTGAGTGTGGAAGAAACTTTGTAGCTTTAATCCCCAAACATGTTGTAGTCACCACTTAGTTAGGCATCCTTTTCTGCCCGTTGATGCATGTTCTTTATTGTACAAGACTATTTGATTTTTAGGAAGATTTCAGAGAACTTTCAATCTGAAAAAATCAAGCCATATTACACTAGACTCTAGGGCCTAAGTAGGAAAAATAAAGAAAAATAGAAAAGCAACATAAGAGTATGGAGAGTATATTGCATTAAGCCATATTTGCAAGGTTTTAAAACCCGACCAAACAAAGTAAAGAAAATAAAGCAAAAGAAGATGCATATGGATGTATAGGTTTAAGGAAATTATTGATGTTCTAGTATGTATGGAAAGGAATATGGCTTGATTCAAGATGTGGAAAGGAAAATAAGAAATCAGACATCATTTTCGATTAAAATAAATTGTCGAACATTCTGAATTCCAACCCTACTCATTGATTTCAATGTGGTTATTGGCTTTTAACTTCAATTGACAAAGTAGTCTGGCAAGGAGAATTTTTCCAAGAAGGTAGAGGACCCCACAAGTTTGGGCACATGCAACTTTAAGACCAGGGAGAGTATGACACGGTAGGAACTAGCTTCAGAATTTAGTTAAGTCGTTCTCCAGGGACTGACAAAGTACTCCATAACCTCTACCCTTTCTGGAATTTTCTGTGCTGCCTTTTGAACTCTCCTCCTTTGTTTGCAGCAAGCTGCTTTAAATAGAAAATGAGGGGAGGTTTAAGGTAACCTGATGCAACTGCAATATTGTCAAAAGTGGCAGGCTCGAACACATTAGACCTTCAAAATAGGGCCACATGGTTGCTGGACATGGAAACGGGCCATCATGGACTATTCTTACATAGAAAGTAGTCCATGGACCATTTCTACGTAGAAACAATCCTTGAGAAACTAGCTTGGTCTGTTTATAGGTATTTCACCTTTTTAAAATAAGGTTAGCATTTTGTGGGTGCTACGAAGATTGTATTCCTCCTTTGGCTTGCCACCCGTGTACTCTGGCGATAGCCGATCTAACTCAATATCTGTCTTCAAGGCTTGTCCTATGTCACATGGGTGCTTTGATTGGGACCTAAATAGAACCGATGAGCAAGGACTCGATCTTCCTTAATGTGGGGTGTCTACACACATGACAACTTCAACCCTTAACACACAACAACCTCAACCTTAACAACCCCGACCATAACAACCTTGACCCTTACACATGACAACCTTGACCCTAACCCTTAACACCATGATGTAGAGCAGATCGCGGATAGTTTCATGGCCAAGATGGATCAGAAAAGGCCCAGTCGATGACAGAAGTGATCCAGACTGTCGGACCTTAGATCGGGCGTATCTTGCAATCCGGAATGAGTTATTTGACGTAAAATATATGATTTAGGGGTAGAACGAGCTTCTTTAGCCAACCAACCCCACTATGCCAAGTTGTGTAGCTCAGATTTGTGAAATACCCCCTGATCGACCGTCGTTTCCCTGTTTTATTTTCGTTTTTACTATAAATAGTAAGTTTTAGTTTGATTATAGCTCTTCATCCATTAGGCTTTAGGAGTTGTGTCCAACATGAAAAGTACGTAGGATAATTAGGAGAACGGTTTGGTGAAGCCAAATAGGACACTTACTATTTTGGCCAAAAACCTTGCGCACTAGTAGACATCACGACCGTCTATAAATAGTAAGTTTACTATTTATAATAAGTCGCGGATTCTAGGAGTTTTAGTTGTAGTTTGATTCTGATTTCTTTCCTATTGCTTGGTACTCTTATTTAAAGGGTTGTGAACTTATTTTTATTCATTCATTAAATAATTTCAAATATTATTAGAATTTATTCCTATTTTCTTGCTTTCTTTCGTCGTGGATTCGAGATGTCTCTGTGAGGAGTCCAGAGAAGCTTTGTGGATTCGGAGTAGTTACCTTGAGGAAGACGGTGACTGACCTCATCACGTTCATCCCTACGCCAATTTGGTATCAAAGCGAGGTTTCCCCTCGGGGCCAATGACAAACAATGAAGGTACGAACCAAAATCCTGTGGACGGTGATCCAAGGATTCATTATCTTTCGAAAAGAATGGAAGCTTTCCATCAGGAGAGTCAGTTGACCATGCAAGGGCTGCAGAGAACTCTCGACTGTCTTGCGGATGCACTACTTCCGCCCTAAGCCCTAGGTGGTGCTTCACCACTCGTGGTTGCTGTACGACACAACCTCGATTATCACAGAGAACTACTAGTGATAAACCGTAGGGCTACACCAGATGATTCAAGTTCTAGTGACGAAGACATTAATGAGGATTTTGCCCGACAACTAATCCATGAAGGCGATCATCTAAATCGTGCTGAAAGAGACTATCGAGGTAATGCTGAACTTCCTAGTTTTAACGGTTTATTACGTATAAAAGATTTCCTTAATTGGCTAGCTGAAGTAGAGAGATATTTCGATTATATGGACGTGCCAGATCATAAAAAGGTAAAATTTGTAGCATTTAAAATAAAATCTAGCGCTTCTGTATGGTGGGAACAATTACAACTCTCACGAGCCCACTAAAACAAAGCGTCCATCGCATCATGGATTCAGATGAGACGTCTTCTTCGATCACGATTTCTCCACAGTGATTATGAGCATATATTATTCCAATAATACCAGAATTGCTGACAGGAAAATCGAACTGTTACAGATTACATTGAAGAATTTCAGCAGTTGATTACAGGAAATGATCTGTCAGAATCTGAGTCACAGAAGGTGCCACGATTTATAGGTGGGTTGCAACCAGCAATTTAGGACTGAGTTCATATATACCTAGTCGGAACCATAGATAAAGCAGTTCAATTGACGGGGAGGGTAGAAACAAAACTTGCAAGAGCTTCTCTATGATTCTTCTTTCAAAAAATGCAATTCTCCTATTACATTTTTAAGTTTTTGAAAATCCTTGTCATGAAGAAGAAGGGAAGGAAAAAAAAAAGACAAAAAACCTCAAATCACATGAATGAAGGGTTAAAAGAGTGAGTTTCAACATTTGGATCCGTATAAAAATTATTAGCTTGCAAATTGACAAGGTTGAAATGAGCAATAAATAACATGTAAAAATTGAATAGCCCGACTGTCCTAATGTATCATTTGGATGGTAATGGCATGCTTACACAAGTGAGACGTACAACAGACATGTTCTCAAACAATAAATTTATAGAGGTAGGAAAATATGATTTTATCATAACATGCCTAACATATAGTTCTCAGCATGAGTTATTTTATTAAAGTCTAATTCACTTATCTTTGAGTGTCGATGCAGGTATTGGCTTAAGTCTCTTAATTCTACTCATTGTAGTCCTTCCTTGTATTGGGTATGGAGGAAAAGAAAGCTCATCAAACTCAAAGAGAAATTCTTTCAACAAAATGGAGGTTTTCTATTACAAGAAAAGATATCTTCTTGTAATGGTAGTCCAGACCAAACATTCTTCGTTCCCAACCAAACCTTCTTCGTCCCCAACCACGGTCAGTTGTTTGATACGAACAGAAAGTTGAAGACTGAAGCTGAGGTGGCGGTTTCTGTCCGGTTTCCGCTTGCCCCTGACAGTGATCATCCTAGTCCAACCTCAATTCTCGAGGCCTCTTTTTCAAATGACAGTTGCTTTTCTGGGAGTCTTGATGGTAGATCAGGAGCGGCCAAAACTGAGAAGATTGCTTCCCGCATTGATAAAGTTTCCAGGGTTTTCAGTCTTGAACCTGCAAAAAATGGACTAACAGGAAGCATGCTCAACTATGCAAGGGATGTTATATCATGTGCCGAACTGCCGTTTGAAAACTTTGCTCTATATGATGCAGATGGCATGGGTGATTGTGTCATAGAAACTCTTGCTTCTGATCTTTGGAGGACTCACGAATGTCGTTTGGAATTCACAGATGCCAAAGAGGGAGGCCTGCTCAGGAGGTTTCTCTTTGACTGCATGATAGAGTGCTTGCATTCAAAATATAGCCAGTACTGTAATTTGGGTTTTCGGGCATGGTCTAAACTGCCTTTGTTCCTGACTAGACACAGGTTGGTGGAACAGGTGCACGAGGAGATCAGACAATGGAGATACTTGGGTGCTAATATTCTGGATGAGATTGTAGAGAGGGAGATGAACTACTCCATGCGGAAATGGGCGGATTTCAAGGTGGAAACATTCGAAGTGGGCAGGGAAATTGAGGGCGACATTCTTCAGATATTGCTTGATGAAGTAGTGTTGGATCTTTGGCAACGCTATTGAGTCTGCAGCTATCACTTTAATGTGGTTACTTGCTCTTCTTTTGCATGAAACTGAAGATCGATTTTGAGAAGGGAACATTTGAAATGGGTGCAGAAACTGATATTGGTGATGTTTCTCATATCTAAGGTCATTAATTGCCCAGCATGGTTAATCAGGCATTCGGATCGAAAAGCTGATTGATTGATTTTGGGATGCAATCTTGTAATTACACAAGTTTATCAATTAACCCAAGATGGGATTTTGTATAAATTTTGATGATGATGGGCTTTCAAAAGGGATGGTTTTGTTGATATGGTCTGTTGGTTTTGTTCTCTGATGATCATTGACATTGTATTGACAGTTGATTGTAGCTTTTCTGATTTAGAAAAATCTAAGTGATGTGGTTTCGTGAGTAAAAAATAAAAATAAAAAAAATAGAAAAAGAAAAAAATAAAAAGAAAAGAAAAGATATTTTCTTGTCAATCAACTACTGAGCCATGCAAAATCTATACTACAGATGAGTTGGAAAAGGCAACCAATAACTATAACAAAAATCAAATTGTTGGTTTGGGAGGCTATGGCACAATTTGTTGGATAAAATGTTGAATTAAATAGACTATAAAAATCGAGAACCAAAAAAGAAAAATAAATTTAGAAAAAGAAAAACTTATTGAATTGAGTCGAGGCGTGACTGAGTCACTCGGCTTGAAATCGAATTTGCTCCCCTTGGACAGCGTCCCAAGTGCAACAGGTTTCCAGAGCAATCGACCTCCAGGATACAACGACTATGACCCGGTCCCAGCGGTGCACTCACTGTACACGGGCTCGAACCACTTGCAGTTTAATTCGAAAGTGCTGAGTTGACTCAGCAATGAACTCAGTAACAAAACCGTATCAGAGAGAGTTTTATAAGGCAGGGAATTTTTCGTATGTTGAAACTGGAATCGGAAGTCTTTATATAGACTCCGAAATGGTGCATAAGCACCCTTTACAAAAGGTTAGGTCCGTTGGGTTTAAACCCAACAGGGGCGACCAACCGGAAGGGAAGCATCTCTCTGGTTTAAAAACGAAAAGGCGCAAGTGCGAGTACACTCTCGCACATACAGTCCTGCGAGTACCCATACACACACACCCACGCGAGTACACTTACACCGCACCCGCACCCGCACCCGCGCCCAGCCCAGCCCGTCCCGTCCCGTCCCGTCGCGTCGCGCACGTGCACGCGGACACGGACTCGGACTCGGCTCGGCTCGGCTCGGCACGGCACGGCTCGGCTCGGCGCGCGCGCGCGCGCGTGTGGTTAATGGCATAGATTAGAGCTATTGGCATAGCCCCCCCACAGGACCAAATTCACATGCCCCCTGAAAGGGGCTCAAGCCCTAGGCAAAAAGTCTATCATATAAACAAGAGAATTTCTCTTGTCAAATCCGATGTGGGACAAAACCAACACCTCAAAAACACCAAAATTCAAATGTGGAGGGAAAACACCGAAATTTAAAAATTTAAATTTTTAATATTATTTTAAAACAAATACAGCAATCCCCCACATGTTTTAAAATAAAATGCTTTCGGATTAAAGCGAAATAGTTGTGCAATGGTGCCGGTGTCACCATAGACTTGAACCGACATTAGAGTAAGCAAGACAGGTCTACAGGAATCAGGTGACACCATAGTCTTGAACCTGAATCCTTTTAATGTAGATCGCAAGTACATGCCACTCACACAACTCTTCCTCTGCAAGTGATTCTGTGGTTCGGTGCGTTTCGGCCATACACCATTACCTGGATTTCATGAGTGCTCTAGAGAATTCGCCTAGATTCTCATAGGAAGCGGCCTCCACCTCCACACCCATATAGGTGAATTCCATCAAGTGTATGCAGCAACTGTATACACCACCAAATATATGGCTATGGATCCATTAAGAGTTCTAAAAACTCATCCTTCTGCGTTGCTGCTCGCACTGTACACCATAGAAGGGGCTCATATAACTCAGTGCAATCGTCTACCTCGTGTCTTGTTGTTTACCCATTGAACCTATCTCATGGGATCTCCACTTGTATAGGTTGGGTTACCGACACTGGCAGTTCATATATTAGGCTCAGCCCCATTCCCTTCGATGTATCATTGACTAACTTTTTGGATAGTCCTTTAGTCAGAGGATCTGCTAAATTCTTTTCTGACCTCACAAAGTCAATAGATATGACTCCATCACGTAACATATGTTTCACTATATTGTGTCTGAGTCTAATATGCCTGCTTTTTCCATTATATATTTTACGTTTTGCTTTCGCTATAGCTGCTTGACAGTCACAATGAATAGATACGGCCGATACAGGCTTTGGCCACAATGGTATATCAGCTAAGAGATTTCTAAGCCATTCAGCTTCTGATCCAGCCTTTTCTAAAGCAATAAACTCGGATTCCATAGTCGACCGAGCAATACATGTCTGCTTGGTGGACTTTCAAGAGACTGCTCCTCCACCCAAAGTGAAGACATATCCACTAGTGGATTTTGTCTCATCTGAATCACTGATCCAGTTAGCATCACTATATCCTTCTAATACAGTAGGATAACCATTATAATGTAAACCATATGTCATATTACCTTTTAGGTATCGCAAAATTCTAGACAATGCATTCCAATGTTCTTTTCCAGGGTTATGTGTATATCTACTTAGCCTTCCTACTGCAAAAGCTATGTCAGGTCTAGTGCAGTTTGTTAGATACATGAGACTACCAATTATTCTGAAATATTCTAATTGAGACACACTATTTTCTGTATTCTTCATGAGAGTCACACTATAATCATAAGGAGTACTGACAGGTAAACAGTCAAAATGGTTAAACTTTCTCAATATCTTCTCAATGTAATGAGATTGTGATAATATAATAACACCATTTTTCCTGGTTACTTCAATACCCAATATTATACTTGCCTCTCCTAAGTCTTTCATGTCAAACTTAGATGACAAGAATTTCTTAGTTGCATTAACTAATTTAATATTAGTTCCAAAAATAAGCATGTCATCAACATAAAGACATATGATAACATAATCATTTTCAGAAATTTTACTATATACACATCTATCTACATCATTTATATGATAACCATTTGATTTTAAAACACCATCAAATTTTTCATGCCATTGTTTAGGAGCCTGTTTTAAACCATATAGTGATTTAATTAGTCTACATACTTTATTTTCTTTACCTAATATCTTATAACCCTCAGGTTGCTCCATATATATTTCTTCTTCTAAGTCTCCATTTAGGAAAGCAGTCTTAACATCCATCTGGTGTACCACTAGTTTATATATGGAGGCTATCGCTATTAAGACTCTAATAGTTGTAATCCTAGTTACAGGGGAATATGTATCAAAATAATCTATTCCTTCCTTTTGTTTAAAGCCTTTCGCTACCAACCTAGCCTTAAACTTATCGATAGTTCCATCTGGTTTTAGTTTCTTTCTAAACACCCATTTGCAGCCTATTGGTTTGTTACCAGGTGGTAGGTCTACAAGTTCCCAAGTATTATTTGATATAATAGATTCTAACTCATCATTTATTGCTTCCTTCCAAAAGGTTGCATCTGGAGAGTTAATAGCTTCTATATAAGTTGTAGGATCATCTTCTACTAAGAATGTGAAAAAACCATCTCCTAGGTTAGTTTCTTTTCTAACTCTAATACTTTTTCTTGGTTGTATCTCTTCTACTACTTTCTCGTAAGCATTTTTACTAGTAGACGCAATATCTGATTCATTAACTTTTTCTATTCCTATAGATTTAGATTTCATAGGGAATACGTTCTCAAAGAACTCTGCATCCCTAGCTTCTATAATTATATTGGGATCTAGAATATTATCCTTAGTTTTTAAAACTAGAAACCTATAGGCCGCACTGTTTTGTGCATACCCTATAAATACACAATCGGTCGTTTTAGGACCTAATTTTCTTTTCTTAGTTTCAGGTAATCCTACTTTAGCAAGACACCCCCACACTTTAATATATTTATAACTAGGAATATGATTCTTCCAAAGTTCATATGGTGTTTGTTCAGAAGATTTAGATGGAATCCTGTTTAGGATATAACAAGCAGACAGAATTGCTTCTCCCCACATATTTGAGGGTAAGCCTGAACTATTTAACATGGCATTCATCATTTCTTTTAGAGTTCTGTTCTTACGTTCTGCTATTCCATTTTGTTCTGGTGTATAAGGAGCTGTAGTTTCGTGAATTATTCCATTCTTTTCACATAATTCTCTAAATTGAGAAGATTCATATTCACCTCCTCTATCTGTTCTAAGTCTTTTAATTTTTATATTTAATTGATTTTCAACTTCAATTTTGTATTTAGAAAAAGCATCTAAAGCTTCATCTTTGTTCCTTAATAGATATACTCTAGTAAACCTAGAGTAGTCATCTACAAAAGTTATATAATATCTTTTTCCTCCTCTAGACATGTGATTTCTAAAATCACCTAAATCACTATGTATCAACTCTAATAGAACAGATGATCTTTCTATTTGTTTAAAGGGTTTTCTAATAAATTTTGATTCTACACATGTTTCACATTTTTCAAACTCTTCATTAAATATATTAGGTAATAAACCTAATCTTTTCATTTTCTTTAAAGATGCCACATTCACATGACCTAATCTATTATGCCATAGATAAAAAGGTTCAACGATATAAACAGAACTAGATGTTTTCTTATTATCATTGGATACATTTACAATGAATAAACCATCGCTACAGTACCCCTTACCAATAAAGGTTCCATTTTTAGTCATTACAAGCTTATCTGAATCAAATACTAATTTGACACCAGCCTTATTGAGGAGCGAACCAGAGACCAAGTTTCTTCTAATGTCAGGCACATGGAGGACATCATTTAACATTAGAGTCTTTCCAGAAGTGAGTTTCAGAAGTACTTTCCCTTTCCCTACAACTGGAGACGTTCTAGCATTTCCCATGAACACCTGTTCATCATCTCCTGATACTTGGTAGGAGGTAAACATGCTACGATCCTTGCACACGTGTCTAGTTGCACCAGTATCTAGCACCCACTCCAAGTTGTTTACAAGGAAGACTTCTGACACTACAGCCACTACTATGTCAGACTCATTGCCTGTTTCTGTAAGATTAGCTTGCGGCTTATCTTTATTTTTCTTAAGCCTGCAGGTTTTAACATGATGCCCAGGCTTTCCACAGTTGTAGCAGTTTCCCTTTTTCTTGAATTGATTGTTTGCATTCTTCTTTTTGAGCCTGCATTCATTTGCATAATGTCCAGGTTTGCCACAGTTATGACAGTTGCCCTTTTTCTTATTATTTGTCCGACTTGATTCCACAAGATTCGCTTTTGAATCTATCTCATTTTTATTTCCTTTTTGGTCCCTGATTCTATTGGCCTCCTCTATTCGTATGTGTACGATAGTGGTTTCCAAAGAAACACCGTTCTTCTTATGTTTCATTCTATTTTTATATTCTTTCCAGGAGGGCGGTAACTTTTCTATTAACGCTCCTGACAGAAACACCTCATCCAACTTAATTCCTTCTGTCGATAGTTCGTGAATTAGACTTTGAAAGTCATGAATCTGATTTGTGACAGATTTATCGTCTGTCATTTCATAGTGAAGGAAATTAGCAATTGCATGTTTCTTAGCGCCTGCATCTTCTAATATGTATTTCTTTTCTAAAGCAATCCATATATCTTTAGCAGAGGCGTAAGAAGCATACACATCATATAATTCGTTGGATAAAGAGTTTAGAATATAATTTTTGCAATTATTTTCATCTGTTACTTCATTTTGATTTGTTGGATCTATAGTAAATGATTCAGATAAAATGTATGAAACTTTCAGGGTGGTAAGAGCGAACATCAATTTCTGTTTCCACCGTTTAAAGGATTGTCCAGCGAACGGTTCGATTTTGGCTAACTCAGTAGAAGCATTTACTGTTACTGTAGCCATAGTCTATGTAATTCAACACAAAATTCGATTTCAAGATTGTTGGATAAAATGTTGAATTAAATAGACTATAAAAATCGATAACCAAAAAAGAAAAATAAATTTAGAGAAAGAAAAACTTATTGAATTGAGTCGAGGCGTGACTGAGTCACTCGGCTTGAAATCGAATTTGCTCCAGGATACAACGACTATGACCCGGTCCCAGCGGTGCACTCACTGTACACGGGCTCGAACCACTTGAAGTTTAATTCGAAAGTGCTGAGTTGACTCAGCAATGAACTCAGTAACAAAACCGTATCAGAGAGAGTTTTATAAGGCAGGGAATTTTTCGTATGTTGAAACTAGAATCGGAAGTCTTTATATAGACTCCGAAATGGTGCATAAGCACCCTTTACAAAAGGTTAGGTCCGTTGGGTTTAAACCCAACAGGGGCGACCAACCGCACCCGCACCCGCACCCGCGCCCGCGCCCAGCCCAGCCCGTCCCGTCCCGCACGCGGACACGGACTCGGACTCGGCTCGGCTCGGCTCGGCACGGCTCGGCTCGGCGCGCGCGTGTGTGGTTAATGGCATAGATTAGAGCTATTGGCATAGCCCCCCCACAGGACCAAATTCACATGCCCCCTGAAAGGGGCTCAAGCCCTAGGCAAAAAGTCTATCATATAAACAAGAGAATTTCTCTTGTCAAATCCGATGTGGGACAAAACCAACACCTCAAAAACACCAAAATTCAAATGTGGAGGGAAAACACCGAAATTTAAAAATTTAAATTTTTAATATTATTTTAAAACAAATACAACACAATTTACATAGGAATTTTACCAGACGAGGATTGTCGCTGTTAAAAAGTCCAAAATTGTGGATGAGACCCAAATCGAGCAATTTATAAATGAGATCCACATCTTATCTCAGATCAACCATAGGAGCATTGTAAAGCTCGAGGGTTGCTGTTTAGAAGCAGAAGTTCCCATCCTACTATATGAATTTATTTCAAATGGAACCCTTTCCCAGCATATCCATGATGAGGGCTGTGAGTCATCAGTTTCTTTGGAAAATCGTCTACGGATTGCTACAGAAACTGCAGGGGCACTTTACTATTTACACTCGGCAGTTTCCACACCCATTTTTCATAGAGATGTTAAGTCTGCTAACATACTTTTGGATGATAATCTCACAGCGAAAGTGTCTGATTTTGGAGCTTCAAGATTGGTTCCGTTAGATCACACTCAGATAACGACATTGGTGATGGGGACATGGGGATATTTAGACCCAGAGTACTATCAAACAGGCCAATTAACAGGAAAGAGTGATGTTTATAGCTTTGGTGTAGTTCTTGTGGAACTCTCGACAGGTGAGGGGCCCGTTTCTTCCACTAGATCCCAAGTTAATAGAAGCCTTTCTAGCTACTTCCTCTCATCGATGAAAGAGAATAAGATCTTTGAAATTTTAGAGGAATGAGTTCGAGAAGAAGGGACAGAAGAACAGCTCATCGCAGTTGCTCAGCTTGCTAAGAGATGGTTGAAACTTAAGGGGGAAGAACTACCTACGATGAAGGAAGTGGTGGTGGAGCTAGAGGGCTTAAGAAGGATTCATGAACATCCTTGGGAACCAAAGAACCATGAAGAGACTGAGAACTTGCTAGGAGAACCTCGAGCTTCGCAGGGCTACACTGGCATTACAAATGAATATAGTGTTGATGGCCACACCCTATCAGCACTAGATACAGAAATAGGGCGTTGATTCACTTCCATTAAAAAGATCTTACCACACTTAATTTCTTTCGAAGGTAATACCCTAATATCTTATCTTGTTTTTGCAACTAAGATGAATAGCACAAAGGGAATTGATATCTTCAACAACTCTAATTGATTTGTTCAGATACCCATTTTCTGTTTTGGAAATTGAAATAGTGCCTTTTTGTTGGGTGTGAATAGAGTGGAGATTGAAGAAGTAGAATATGGTGGAGCCATCTCTCTACATTACACATGCCAGGCTGATGTGTGAATTGGGTCCACCAAGATGCAGGGGCCAGCATGGATGGTTTATCTAAAAAACCACTCATATCTCATCTTTGGCCATTATAGTGCTGAAAAACGAAATACTTAGAACTATCAAATATGAAGTGAGATGAACTGTAGAAAATGTTTTATTATTAAATTTAAGCTATCCATCCTGGTGCCAGTGACCTAATAGGTGCATTAACCTGCCACGTGTTATGTGGAGAGATGGCTCTACCATATTATAGTTCTTATGGGTTGTTACATTGTAGCATCCAATCCACTTGTGGTACCTCCATTCAATTCTCAAAATGGGTAAGTAGTGTATGCAAATCACCAAAGTGGGTGTAAATAGTAGCTCCCTATATATTCTAATATGATATTTGACTTTTTGTTAACATTTCAGGTAAAATAGTGTTGTATTGTGCCAAGGGAGATATGGTTCATATACTACAAGTCAGTAAGCGTTTTCTACAACTCACGTTGACCTGTGGATACTTATTAATATGTAGTGGAAGGTATTCGCCCAAGTCCACCGTAATGTGGTGTGTTCATGTATAAAATAGGCATGTATAAGTTAAATATATGTGCAATTATATGGATAGAGATCCCCTACTTATCTGTTGGTCTCTTTTATGTATTCCTCACATTCTCTCAATAAAGTATATATGATGAACTTTTTCAAAATGTAGTCCCAGCAACTCTAACATAGTACCATAGCCCACGTCAGGGCCTTGGATCCAAACCGTTCCTAATTTCACCAGTGTCAATGATGAACCCGAGTCATCCAAAATATTACCATTCTAGATCTAGATCAACTCACGACTTGCACTCTCTATTGGGAAGTGGATTGCTTGTCACCCTCAATGTTGGTAGCTAGGTGGGGCCCACCATGATGTTTGGGAGAAATCCACTCTGTCCATCTATTTTTCCACGCGACAGAAAACAATGGGGGTTGAACGTCTATTATCGAAACAGTCACAGGCTACAAAAGTTTTGGATCAGGTAAATATTTTCATGTTTTCAGTTCATTCTAGTGGGAATGAGCTCATGAACGGTTTGGACAGCATGCAAATATCATGGTGGAATCCAGAATTTTTTTTTTTTAAAGGATATATTCATTCAAAGGGGAAAAAAAAAACTTTACAGTCCGAGAGATTCGAGCGGACCTGACAACCAAAAACAAAAACAGGCCCGACTATCATGAGAAAAAGAACAAAAGTAAAACTAACGCTCCCTCAAACTCCCCAAACCCACTCTATCCACAAATAACAAACCTCTAATGATAGAGGAGACTTCGGACAGGGACCGAAGGAATCTAAGCGTTTGACTGTCGCTACACCTGTGAGTTAGAGCGTCCGCTACCACGTTAGCCTCCCTAGGGATATGAGTTAGCTTGACCTCCGTAATAACCATGAGTGACTTGATTCTGACCTACCAGTACCAAATGGTCCATGCGGGAGAGAATTTGTTGGGGAGGGACCTTACCACGGACTTAGAGTTGCTCTCCACCTCCACCTTGGTGAAACCCAAGTCCGCACACCAGGAGTTATCTTGAATCCATAAATGTTTGAATGTTAGGTAATATGACCCTACTTTTTTCCTACCATGTGGCCCACTTGAGTTTTGAATCTGCTTCATTTTTGTGCTCATGTCCTAATATGAGAAGGAAAAATGAATGGACGAGGTGGATTTCTCACAAATATTACAGTGGGTTCCACAGGCTTCCGACAGTATGACCTTACTACGATCAAGGGTCACAGAAGTCTGTGTCCCTTCTATTGGTGCCTCACCATCTCGTGAATCATATCAATACAAAACCTGATCTCGACCTGCTTGCATCACAACATCTCTTTGTTAAACGACCCTTATCATCGAACTCAGAGGCCAGACCTTTTTTTTTTTTGAAGAAAAGGTGGGAGCACTCCTCCTGGGATTCATTGATCAGAAAGATTCTTTACACAGAAAAGGGAGGGCACCACAAAATGATCGGACCTCACCACAGAGGACCTAAATTCAGGCGGCGACCAGAAAAAAAAAAAAGTTGACCCGCCCATCATATCTTTCTATGCAAAAACTAATTTGGGCTGGAAAACAGGGCCCATGGCCTATCCTACCTACCATAACCAACACTAAGGAGGACTAAATACATTCCGAATCACGCCTAAACCAACTTCATCCAACATGAAACGGCCCCTAATTAGCCGAGGAAGGGCAGGGACATCGATGAAAAACCTGTCAGACTAGCCCTTGCTGCCCACTTTAGCTAAACCATTCGCTTATCTGGGGATATGGGAGACACGAAAAGAGCCCCTCGAGTTAAGGGTCTTAATCCTTTCTATCCGATACTTCCATTTTCAGGCAACGAAAGACTTTCCTAGAATATAATCCACCACCCACCTAAAGTCAGATTCAATGAGAACATTCTCCACCCCATGCAACAAACAGAATTTCATACCATCATAAACAGCTCTCAGCTTAGCCCCGTTATTGGACGAGTTCCCGTAACCACTGACGAAGGTGAAAATCAGATCCCCATTGTGGTCCCTGTAGATTGCCCCACCGCCAGCTGGCCCTGGGTTGGAAAGCACTGAATCGTCAACGTTTAACTTACAGCTACCCTCTGTCAGCCCATTCCATTTTACAATACTGAAACTGTGGGGATGATGGCCCTGATGCATCTGAAGGAGGACCGCAGGAATGGGGGAGGCTTCCGATTGGGAGGGAAGATTGAATGAGGGGGAAACAAGATTCCATCCACCATTTGAACCTGATGAACACACCTTAAATGGAAACACCTCAACCGTCAAATCTAGCGCCATTCCTAGCCTTCCAAACTTCCCATAGCTGGAAGGAAGGGGCTAAACAGAGACCGATTAGGGTAAATTTGAAAAGAAGAGCCCGTTGTAACCACCAGACGAGCGGACCCCGAACCAAGAGATGAGCAAGAAGCAAGGACACCCCAAAGAATACATCCAGCTTGTTCCACAGATTGACTACCAAATTCTCAGCCAAAAATAGGTGGGATACAGATTCCATAGCCGGGGAGGATGACAAAACAGCCTCGCAGCACTCACATTTAGAAGCCATGCAAATCCCCTTTTTCTGGATGCCTATGTCGATAGGCAAAACTCTTTTTCTGGATGCCTATGTCGTTAGGCAAAACTCTATGCCAGAGCCTCCATAAGAACATGGAAAATTTTGGACGAATATTGGAGTGCCACATCTTCTTCTCCTAATGATGTTTTAACCACACTCTCTCCCCACTTCCCAAGAAGATTTAACTGAGAAACTGCCTGAGGGGTCGCGGAGCCAAATAGGGAGGCTTCGAAATCCGAAGCGCAGATGCCTCTATGCAAAATCTGGTCTTTGATCCAAGCAGGAAGGGTGAAAGGAAGGACCAATTTTAGCCCATCCACCCATGAAATCTAAGATCAACAGCTCCAACAAGTCCTATGGGATATCCAGGGATGACAGAGAGATGAGGGGCCCCAGCCCGGTCCAATTACTTTTCCACATGTTGTGGTGACCATCGCCCACTTCCCGTTGGACGTTGCTATCTAAAATGGGGAACAGGCCCGCCAAAAATTTTCAGATTGGCGAGGCATCAGCTGGAAGACTGTTCAAAGAAGCGGCTACACCATTACACTCGTATTTAGAGCGAATAAACTTAGCCCAAAGGCTCCCTTCCTTGCCGAACCTAACACCCCACGCCATTTTCATGTGGAGAGCCTCCATGATGTCCTTCAACTTTCTTATACCCAACCCACCCTCCTCCTTAGGCAAGCACAGAGCACTCCATTTCTTCCAATGAAGTTTCCTTACACCGTCTCGCCAGCCCCAAAAGAAATTAGCAAACAAGCATTCCAATTTATTCAAGACCTTTTTGGGAACTACTGTGACCACCAAAGTATGATCTGGAAACCCGTTGAGAATAAAGGAGATCAACGCCAATCTACCAACCTGGGAGAGGATTCTGTCACTCCACCCATGAATTTTAGTTGCCATCTTGTCCATTAAGGGAGAAAACAGGTTGCTCTTGATTCTCCCTTTCACTATTGGGACCCCTAGGTAAGAGAAGATCCCAACTGATTTTCTGAAGCATAGGGATCGTTTAATGCTTCTAATCCTTGTCACAGATAGATTGGGAGAACAGAAGAAGGCGCTCTTCCTCTGGTTAACTTTTTGGCCTGAAGCTGTGTTGAGGGTCAAATATTGCATATTAGACCCCAGATATTGTCTGGATTTACGAATATAATGCTGTCTAATGGCTCGTTTTCTCATTCTTGTGTTGCAAGGTGATTTTATGAGCATGGATGGCAAAAGGATGTTAAAAGTTAAGATTTAACGATCTGATGACACCAAAGGCAAGGGACGGACTTCAGAGGACCAAGATTGACGGATATACACGGTCAGAAATCCGAAAAAACTAAGAAACTGAAGCTCAAGTGGCTTGAAACGCATCCAGAATGCAAGATCACATGGTTCCCGACATCTGATCGGGTCGAAACTTTATACATGAGATAAGGGCCATAAATTAACTGTACATTTCAAATTTCATCTCTTCGATCACTATAAAAGTGCTCCAACGGATAGATCAGCCCATAAACCGTTGATTCTGGGCCCACCTGATATCTGGAATTACTTCGAATTTGGTATCAACACCTTAAATGAGGAGACCAATCAGATGGTTGGATCAGATTTCGTAAAAACATCATAGTGGACCCTACTTTAGATTGAGTGTGCATAGTGCACATGTGCACTAGCCGTGCACGTGAATTTTCAAAGTCGGTCAGCGCCGTCTCCTTCTCCAATTCAAAAAAAAAAAAAAAGTTTACGTGCCGCGTAACCGGCCGCTGGCCATTTTTGCGGACCTCTGTGGGACCCACACGTCACCCGTACGGAAAATCTGACCCGTTCACCGTGTAGAAGGGCTCGAATACTATAAAAATATGTTGACACTTTTCACCCATGCGTGCACACGTGTGAAATACAGAGGCCACAAAAGGGCTGCCCGGTAGCGTTCAAATATGATCTTTTAGTTATTTCTTCTTTAGGACACGCCAATGGATATTCAAAACTACCTATTCTTGACTAAAATTTCGTTCTAAATCCAATGGCCGGGGTGGATTTTCCAGAAAATGCTTCTGTGGGGCCCACCGATCACAACAGCGAAATGGTGTGAAAGGTTTCGCACATCCGCGAAAATCGACTTTTTCAGGCGGTTTTGGCCCACCATCTTTGATCATATGGTAGATCTGAACCGTCTATCATGTAGAGGACCCAAGAAAGTCTTAAGGGATGGTGTTTCTTTAGAATTTAAGCGAGGAAAGTGGCGTGTTTCAAGGCACCGAACTTGGCTGCGAAAAAGCTTTCAATGGGCATGCATAGCTTTCCAAATCCGATTCAAATCTGATTTTCACCACTCCAGCAGCTATATAAAGAGGTTTTGGACGTGGAGAGCATTCATTCAGACCTTGGGAGGAAGATCCTTGGCTTGGAGGGGAGAAACGTGGAGCAGTCCTGGTCGTGGAAGCTAAGCAGGAGAGAGAGTTGGTTTTTTTTTTCTTTTTGTTTTGGTTTAATTTTATTTTATGGTTAGCCTAATTATGATTATGTGAGGCTAAACCTCTTAGCTAGGGCTAAGAGGTGAAGCTTGTAGCATGATGGGAGACGTTTAATTATGCATTTTGTTTAATATTGAACTGATTTTGATTTAATTTTATTTTGAAAATATTTTTAGTTCTTAATGGTCTGTTGTGACTGAAATTACAATGGGTCTGCGATGTTTTTAATATTTCTATTTCCTTTTCATGTATATGATGTTAGGAAATCCTGTTGTTCACCATAGTCTCCTGGGCATGGTTGGATGTCGGTACCCTTCCTAACCTTCAGACATGTGATGGGTTGGTAATTAGTTTAATTCTGTTGTTTGCCATAGTCTTTTGGGCATGGTTTGGTGATGGAATCCATTCTAATTCATACACCTTTCATCTCTTTGAAAACTAGATCAACGGCAGTTCAGTAATTTTCATGATTTTTGATGCAAGCATAAGTTCTCCCTGATCTCTACAAGTAGATCCTTTGAATCCCTAGTTTCCTATCTCTGATTTGTTTCTCTTAAGTTTAGATTAATTAATTCATAATTATTCCACAATTGTTACTTGATTTAGAATTCATCTCATTCTAGTTCTAATTCTAGTTAGTTTTAGATAACGTACAGTATCAGTCCCTTGGGATTCGACCTCGGTCTTACCGAGTTTATTACTACATCACAACCCTGCACTTGGGGAGTGAACAAGCTGCCTGGTAGGAGGAGATGAACGATCTCATAGAATCAATGGATTTTCAGGACCCATTAAGGAACAAGACCGTGTCATCAACATAGAGCAGATGGGAGACCTGTAAACACCCTTGTTTCAGCTTAAATGGCTGATAAAGACCACTTGAAACAAGCCTAGATAGCCCCCTGCAAAATGTTTCTGCCTATGGGATGAAAAGACTATGAGAGAGGGGATCTCCATGCCTCAATCATCTGCTAGATTTGAAGAAACCACAACTTTCCCCGTTAATAAGAACTGAGAACCAATTGTTTTTCCAACACCCTTCCACCATTTTCACCTAGCTATAGCCAAAACCAAACTTAAACATGACCTGTTTCAGGAAAAAAAAAAACCAATCAACCTTATCGTAAGCCTTCTCCATATGAAGCTTCACAACCAGATTCCCACCCCGAACTTCTTGACCGATGTCTCTGAATAATTCTTAGCTCAGGGCTATGTTCTCAGCAATGGAGCGACCCCTAACAAAGGCCCCTTGCTCAGCAGAAATTAGCTTCGGGAGTAAAATACCTAGCTTGTCTACTTCTATCTTGGCGAAGATCTTGTAAACAACATTGCATAGGCTGATGGGCCTAAAAGAAGCGAAGGATTTAGCCCCCTAAGACTTAGGCACCAGACAAACTAACATGGATCTGAAGGCTCTGGGGAGACTACTTCCTTGGAAGAATTCGACAATAGCTTTGTAAAGATCCTTACCAATTGTGTCCCAGCAACCTACATAAAAGGCTCCAGATATCCCATCAGGTCTAGGAGCACCCTCCTTAGAGAGAGCAAGGGTTGAATTCTTCACCTCTTCGATGAATGGAAGCCTCATCAGATGAAGATTGTCCTCCTCCGAAATGAGGGGAGGGATAACGTCGAGTAGGCTATCAGCGCCTAAAATCGAATCTGCTGGAGGGCCAGCGGATAGCAGATCCTCCAAGAAAGAGGCTACTTTTGCTTTGATACGATCTAGGTCCGAAGTGATTTCGCCCGAATCCAGCTGGATTTCCTAGATCCTTGCTTTCCTAAATTTTTCCATGGCCGAGAGATGGAAGAATTTAATGTTTCTATCGCCTTCCGCAAGCTAATTTTTGCGGGATTTTTGCTTCTTGAATATTTCTTTAGCTAGCTCCATCTTAGATACTTCAAACTTGGCTGCTGCTAGAACCTCTGCACTGATAACCGAGGAGGAAGATTGGTCGCGAGACTCCAACAGGGCCAGGGACTGCTCAGCCTTCCTGAGATTCTTGAACATGTTCCCCAAAACATCCTTGTTCCATCTCTTCAATTTCTGCTTTACCTTTTTGATTTTTAAAAATAGATTAACCATGGGTTGATTGGACAGATCGGAGCTCCAAGCAATAGCTATCTCCTGAGGGAAGGACTCATCTCTCAGCCACATTCTTTGAAACCTGAAAGGCCTGGGTATTGAGGGGGCTGGGCTAGGGAAGGCCACGAGTAGCGGAGCATGATCAGAATTAAGTCTTGGGAGATGCTTAACATGGAAACCCAGAAATTTATTGATCCACTCCGTGTTACATAGGATCCTATCAATCCTGGCCCAAACTCTGGATGTGCCACTTTGATTGTTACACCAAGTGAATCGGTTACCTCCAAAACCTGCATCCGGGAGGCCAGCTTTATCGATTGCTTCTCTAAATTCAACCGCGCTCTGAGCATCTTAGGTCTTGTAGCCCAACCTCTTCGAAGAGTCCACCACTACGTTGAAGTCACCTCCCACGGCCCATGGACCATTCGAGGAAGAAGCTAGAGATTCCAAGGACCCCTAAAGGGACCTCCTGGAAAATTTGGAGCACTTAGTATAGACAACTGCCAACCTGTACTTTGTTAAGTAATCCTGAGAACAGACATCTAGGGAAATAGATTGGTTAGAGATATCTATAACCAAAATGGACAGAGCATTTTTGCGAAAGATCTAGATTTTCCCCCAACTCCGTCGTTGGAGAAAGAAGAATGAAATCCTATCTTTAGCCTTATACTCACCCTCCTCCTATCCCTAGCCATTGGCTCCAGAATAGTGACAATTGCTGGGTTATGGGCCCTGATAAGCTGGAGAGACGAACGAATCATGACCGCGTTGGCCATTAATCCCTGAGCATTCCAAAAGAGGAGACTATCCATCGGACACATGTCCATTTGAGACAACCCTCCTTTTAAGTCTATCGAAGTTACCCTTCCAGTCTTCCACTTCAACACGAACTAACGCGCTACCTACTTTATAAGCTTGCTGCTGATCCAATACATAAGCTGGGAGAGAATTCCCTACAATAACCAGCCCCTAAGAGAGGTCTGATTGAGAAGTGTCAATGGGAGGGTCCCTCATGCCCCGAGAGGGATTTCTTACCCCAAAGGCTGCCAAATCAGGCCCCTGTTCTGCCTATCTCCCTAACTGAGATGGGGGTGATCCACTTCGCTCAATCTCCCTGAAAGACCTGTGATCCCCCTCACTATGAGCCATCTTATAAGGAGAGAGATCCACGTAGAGATCCAACTGACGATAGATTGATATACAGCCATCTGTGAGCCCCTTGAGAGGCAGGAAGACCCACTAACAACCTGTTGGGGCCAGGGAGTGTGGTTAGTGGAGTTCCCTGGATCTAGAATTATCTTAGAATCCCTATCTCTTAGGGGGCTGATAGGAGAGTTCCCTGTGGAAATGGAGAAGCTTTGCCTTTAAAGCTCGCCATTTTCAAGGAGGGCCTGGGATGGGAAGTCCCTTTGGATGGATTCCCTAGGCTGGTTGAAGGGGTCCCCATCCTAGAGGGAGATGGGCTCTGAACCTTGTACATTGGACAGAATACGCACCTGATCGCCCATCTGATTGCCCCCTGTAGCATGAAGGTGGTTTGCAGGGGACTAAAGGGCCTGGGGAGCAGCAAAGGAGATAGCTCTGAATACTACCTCCCCTGATGGGATAGCTCGCCTTGCTGGGATGAGCCCACTTTGAATACGAGATGGTAATGGAAGAGGCTTTGGGAGGCAGGCCGACCCATGCATTTCTCCCCTCTACTGCATATCACTCCTGAAAGAGTCGTCATCTTCCAAATCCACATTAAGGGCTAGAGGGGCAGAACACCCGAGAGTAGCCCTCAGAACCACACCAGGGACTAGATGATCTCCTACAGCCCTACCCGAAGGCTGAGGGAGGGAGTTATGTTTCCAATTGAAATTGGCATTTTCACAAACACCTGCCTGCCGACTGAGCTGGTCATTTTCAAAAACACCTGTCTGGCGACTGAGCTGGGCATTTTCACAATCATGACCTTTCTCAATCATGATCTGTCCCATCCTCCTTTGCCTGGAATTGAAAATATTGGTTTTCCAGGATTAAGAAGCTCAACGGTTGGGGCTCCTCTCGAGTTTCCTTTGTCCTCGGAGAAGTGAATGGAGTGGCAGATGGGCTGGCGAAAGAGGGCATTCGGGGGCATATGAACAGATTCTTCTCCGACGTCACTGCCCTACCACAGTCTGTTAAGGGGTGCTTCCTACGGATAAAGCTGGGCTCAGCGTCATTAGGAGTTGTAATTAGGCTTGCTTTTTTTTTTTTTTTTTGATATGATAGGAGGGGCAGGCCCCTTGGCCTATTTTCCTTCTCGAAATTGTTTCCATCGTAAATTTTTCCTCATCAATGGAACACAGGTTTTTCTTTAAAAGAAAAAAAAAATCATGATCTGTCCCATGGTTCTTATAGTAAACTCTCCTGATTGAGATCTGAAGCCAATCCAGACCATCCAGAACGGATCCATGGTCCAGATAGGCCAAACATGAATAGTGGGAATCCAATTCATGCTAGCCACATAGTAGTAATCTGGACTGACAGCTCGGGCCTTGTGATTGCTGAGGTGGCAAATTTGCATAAAAAACATGAAATAGTATAAAGGGGAATAAGGTTCCCGCCGGTCCCAAATCTTCACTTATTAGATAGAATGGCTCGTGTCACCTTGAGGATCTCAAAAAGTGTTCAAACAGCCCATGTTAGCACCAGTAAAATTTCAATTTTCACGGGCCACCTCTATAAATATTGAATACTTGATTGATACCTGATTGATACCAACGAGGTTTACGAAATTTCACCCCCAAGGCCCAGGTATTTTAACTCTCCTGTGTAGAAATAAAATTTTGATATTCCAATATAGAATTGGCACCCAATCAACTAGGTTCCAATCATGTATATGTAATTCCTTTTTTGCTGTTTTTCAAATGATCTCTATTCTCCATTCCCGAGGGAGAAAACTTAACAGGACTCGGGAGCTTTTGAGCGCCGGTAAATGCCCCATAAAGAAAACAGTAAATCTGTGGCTGCCTATCATTTCTGCTTACACAGGCGTCTGGGTTGGGCCCGCTGCCTTCCCCACCCTAGAATATTCTCTAACGGACCCAACCCCACCGTATCTAAGTGCATCCATAACATCATAATATTACATGCTCTCACGTACATTAATGTAGTCAATCAACCGGTGTTGCAATCATGTACCTAATCAACCTAAGGTCCCATCATACATGTGTAATGCATACTACCAAATACACCCAATAAATTAGGGTCCACTCATCCATGGCTCTTATGTCCACATGAAATTGATATCACTGTCCCATGGATGCTAATTACATATAACCATCCGGTGGTCCCAATATGTAAGGTAATGAATAGTCCAAAATCACATTTAGTACCTTGAATCACTCATAATACATACGTATGCATGTCCAAAGTGCACCGTACATGCATGGTCATGGGACTATAAGCAAGTGTTCACATTTTTTTCATCTATTCAAGTGGTCCAATATAATCACACATATACAAATAATAGCACAACTTAATGTTGCTTTGCCTATAGTTAAGTATTCAAGGTCACCTGATTAGATGGTCACACTATACAACAATTCAAATTAATAGCTAAATGGTAACATATACGACAAGTTTACATAGCTAAATTGCCCCACAAATATCTTTGATCTACATTGTTGAATGGCCACAATTTGGAGAAGGTGAAAAAAAAAAAAACAGAATGGCCACAAAATTATCAAAAGTTCACATGACTAAGTGGGCACACACACATCACAAGATCATATGGTCAAGTGGCCATACCAATAATTCCACATAGTTTAGTGGTCATACAAATACCCCAAGTTCACATGGCTAATGGACACAGTCCTCATCATATTTTACCATTATGGGGGTGGCCTCACACATCATATAATCACTTAATCAAATGGCCACACATACATCTCATGATAATTATTTTTTGATTTTTAATACCACCCCCACCCCCATATAGACCATTGTGCATTTATGGCCCATTGTACACGGCAACCACTCTACACGTGAGCCCACTGTAATTTTTTCTGTTCGTCGTCCATCAATGTTCAAGGAATTAACAATGACAATCTAGGCTACTGTATTGTGCACCTCTCTTTGTATCATGCATGGCCCATTGTATGCGTTGGTTAATAGTGCATGTATGGATAATTGTACGTGTATGACTATGTATGCTACTATACATGTGGAACATATTATACACATCGCTGGTACACTATATTTACACGTGAATTAATAATTAGTTGTTTATATTCAATAATTTCTCATCACAAAGGGGATTTTGAATTAGTAGGCCCACTTCTGTAGCCCCACCAAATGATTAGTTTAACATGAGAATTAGTAATAGGCTTCATTGAGTTGGGCTTATACCAATTATCCATCTTAAATGAAGACCGTATATGTCATTTGATGATTTTTAAAGGATTTATTATTCTAAGTCAAGTCATATGTGAATACCCAATTACAAGCTGTAAATAATTTACAAATTATCTAAATATAGTCAACTCTATAAACAAATTGCATCTTAAAGCCAAATAGAATAAGTTGCAGTAAGCATTTTATACTCATAAACCAATTATCCTTAATCCAATTACAATGTGAGGATTTTATAGTTATCCACATGACACCTAACACAAAAATCTAGCTGAGTAAAATAAGGTGAATGTTTAAAATGGCCTTCATTGATAGTCTGTGCAAAATTTTTAATCTTTCGCCATGAAAAAGGTTATAACATAATAAAGAAATAACATGATATAAATTCTCCTAATCTAGTGCGGTTGTTTGCAAAGGCCACTTTCAGGAATGCAGATTCGGTCACATACTTTGGTCAGGTGGTGATCCCCAGGCCCTTCGTACATGTGTTATATATCCCAACATCTATCATTTTCCGGCTCATTTTAAATTGAAGCAGATCCAAATATCAGATGGACCACTCCATATAGAAAACAGTGGGGACTAATGCCTACCATTTCCTTTCTCTTTTAATGCAAGTTTTTCTTATCTGTTTCAAAAAAAAAAGAAGCCTACCATTAAAACCTCCCTGGGGCCCACTATAATATTTATTTTCCATCCAACCTATTGAGTCAAATGGATCCGGATGAAGGGAACATACAGATCAGATTGATCCAAAAGTACTTTTTATGGTTCACAAGATGTATTCCATAGTCAATCGCTACTTTGGAAGCAGATTGGGCCTCGTCTTGGCTGTAAATCAATCCATGCTGGGGCTCTGTGGGGCCCACACTACAAGAAATATGGTTTTTTTCAACGAAACTATTTTCGTAGGTAAAGATGACTTTAACCAATGAAAATTATGGGTGTTTTGAGTTTTTAAAAAAACAAAAATTTGAAAAGTTTACTTTTACCTACGAAGTCATCTTTACCTACGAAAATTTTCGTAGGTAAATAGTGTTTTGAATTTTTGAAAAAATAAAAGATTGGAAAGCTTACATTTACCTATTTACCAACGAAAATTTTCGTAGGTAAATAGTGTTTTGAATTTTTGAAAAAACTAAAAATTCAAAAGCTTAAATGTCATCTTTACCTATGAAAATTTTCGCAGGTACAGGGTGCTTTTAATTTTTGATAAAATAAAAGGTCAAAAAGCTTACTTTTACCTACGACTATTTTTGTAGGTAAAAAACGTGTATGACATTGTTGCCTACGAAATATTTCATAGGTAAAAATATAATATTTAATTTAAATTTCAAACGTAGATGAGACTTTTACCTATGAAAGGTTTCGTAGCTAAAAAACGTGTATGAAACTTTTACCTACGCAATGGTTCATAGGTTAAAATATAATCTTTGACTTAAATTTCAAACATAGTTGAGACTTTTACCTACGAAAAATGTTTGTAGGTAAAAAATGTGTATGATAACACATCTCAACTGAAACGGTGGACCATATTTTCAATCGGAGTGCTTGTGCGGCTGAAGTTTGGAATCACTTCGCCAGGATTTATGGTATCCCCCACCCCATGGGTGTTTCTGTCTTGGAGCGTCTATACACTTGGTGGAATTCTGGTTTTGGTCAAGTGACAAGGACCCCTCTCCAAGACATTATTCCTTGCTTTATTCTCTGGGAGCTGTGGATGGCGAGGAATGCTGCTAGGTTAAAAAACTCTAGGGTAAGAGCGACGGCAGTTATCGCCCGAATCGTGGGTTGGGTGGATTGGATTATCAGGACGTGGTACCCTCGCTCTTGTGGTTTGGTCCACAACAGGGCATTGAGAGCCATGGGTATTCACGCTCAGTCGAGCACTTTAGAGCCCTTCCTTGTGGTGTATTGGAAAAGTCCTCCCGCAGGGTGGGTGAAGATTAATGTCGACGGGTTGTCTCGTGGCAACCCCGGCTTGGCTGGTGGAGGGGGGGTCTGCAGAGGAGATAAGGGAAATCTCCTTTTTGCTTTTTGCGCAGGTTATGGGGTGGCCTCCATCACTAGGGCCGAATTGAGGGCGGTCCATAATGGCCTTGTTCTTTGTTTCCAACAAGGACTGAATCACATCCTCGTCGAATCAGATTCTCGGATGGTGGTGGATTTGTTGTTGGGCTTATCGCAACCGGGTTGGAAATGGAAGTATTAGATTTTCAGAATTCGGACTCTTTCTACATACATGCAGGTCCCTTTCTGTCACATCTGTAGGGAAGGAAATGGGCCAACCGATGGCATGGCTAAGCTGGGAAGCACCTCTCAAATCATGACCATGTTCTCCTCCATCTCTGCCCTTCCCAGGGAGGTTAGGGGTTTTCTTTTCCTCGACAGATTGGGGATTGGCGTGATCCGGAAGTGCGGGATAGGGTAGCACCTTTTCTTCTTTCTTTTCCCCTGGGGAGCTTTCCTGAGTGTCGGTTCTTGTATAATCTCCGTTATGATAGGTGTCCCAGGTCCTTTTTGGTGTGGCTCTTGGGACCACCCGAAATATAGCGTTCGTATTTCCTTTTGTTTAGCTGTTTGTTGGTTTGGTGGGGCCTCCCCTCTTGTTGGTTCTCACCCTTAGAGTTGTATTTCGACTGTTGATTTATGGAATTGCGGCATGGATCCACTTAAGAAGAAAAAAAAATGTGCATGAGACTTTTACCTACGAAATGGTTCGTAGGTAAAAATATAATATTTAACTTAAATTTGAAATGTAGTTGAGACTTTTTCCGATGAAAAGTTTCGTAGGTAAAAACGTGTATGAGAGTTTTACCTATTTTTTACCTATGAAATATTTCGTAGGTAAAAGTCTCTCTCTCTCTCTCTCTCTCTCTCTCTCTCTCTCTCTCTCTCTCTCTCTTTTCAATATTCCAACTCAAAATTCCTGATATACACCTATTACAATATAGTTCATCATATTCTTCCTGATATACACCTATTGTATAATATATTTCATCATATTCACATTCACATCTACTAAACTCCTGATATACACCTATTACAATACAGTTCATCATATTCTTCCTGATATACACCTATTATATAATATATTTCATCATATTCACATTCATATCCACTAAACCTAAACTACGTAAATCCATCCAAACATAAACTACATCCATCTAAACACAAACAATCTTATCCACATGACATTCATCCACGCGTAAATACATATAAGTTTAACATCATAAATAAAATACAAAAAATTATTCATAACCTTAGGAAATTGAGAATAGGTTAAGGTTTAGGTTTAGGAAATCAGGTTCGCATTCGGGATCGGGTTTAGGTTTGGGTTTTCAAGCTTAGGTTTAGTTTTAGGTTAGGGAGTTGAAATTAGGATTAGGTGTAGGTTTAAGTTTAGGGATTTGAGAATACATTTAGGTTTTTAAGGTTTATGTTTAGGTTATAGGTTATAGGTTAAGCTTTAATTTTTAGGTTTAGGTTAGGTTAGAAGATATAAGTTTAGGTTATAGGTTATAGGTTAAGGTTTAGGTCATAGGTTTTGGTTTAAGTTAAGGTTATAGGTTTAGGTTTAGGTTAAGGTTTAGGTTTAGGTTATAAGTTATAACTTTAAGGAATTGAGAATAGGTTAAGGTTTAGGTTTAGGAAATCGGGTTTGGGTTTAGGTTTGGGTTTTCAAGTTTAGATTTGGGTTTTTAAGAGTAGGTTTAGATTGTTCAAGTTTAGGTTTAGGTTTTCAAGTTTAGGTTTAATTTAGGTTTAAGTTAGGGAGTTGAGATTAGGATTAGGTGTAGGTTTAGGTTTAGGGATTTGAGAATACATTTAGGTTTTAGGTTTAGGTTATAGCTTATAGCTTTAGGGAATTGAGAATAGGTTAAGGTTTAGGTTTAGGAAATCGGGTTTGGGTTCGGGATTGGGTTTAAGTTTGGGTTTTCAAGTTTAGGTTTAGGTTTAGGTTAAGGAGTTGAGATTAGGATTAGGTGTAGGTTTAGGTTTAAGGATTTGAGAATATATTTAGGTTTTAGGTTTAGGTTTAAGTTTTAGGTTATAGGTTAAGGTTAGGTTTTAGGTTTAGGTTAAGGTTAAGGTTAGGTTATAGGTTATAAGTTCAGGTTTTAGGTTAAGGTTTAGGTCATAGGTTTTGGTTTAGGTTGAGATTATAGGTTTAGGTTTAGGTTAAGGTTAAGGTTTAGGTTATACGTTTAGGTCTAGGTTATAGGTTTAGGTCTAGGTTATAAGTTATAGCTTTAGGGAATCGAGAATAGGTTAAGGTTTAGGTTTAGGAAATCGGGTTCGGGTTCGGGATCGGGTTTAGGTTTGGGTTTTCAAGTGTAGGTTTAGGTTTAGATTAGGGAGTTGAGATTAGGATTAGGTGTAAGTTTAGGTTTAGGGATTTCAGAATACATTTAGGTTTTAAGTTTAGGTTATAGGTTAAGTTTAGGTTTAGGTTATAGGTTAAGGTTTAGGTTTGGGTTAAGGTTAAGGTTAGGTTATAGGTTATAAGTTTAGGTTATAGGTTAAGGTTTAGGTTACAGTTTTAGGTTTAGGTTATAAGTTATAGCTTTGGGAAATTGAGAATAGGTTAAGGTTTAGGTTTAGGAAATTAGGTTCGAGTTTGGGATCGGGTTTAGGTTTAGGTTTTCAAGTTTAGGTTTAGGTTAGGGAGTTGAGATTAGGATTACATGTAGGTTTAGGTTTAGAGATTTGAGAATACATTTAGGTTTTAGGTTTAGGTTTAGTTTTAGGTTTTAGGTTTAGGTTTTAAGTTTAAGTTATAGGTTATAGCTTTAGGGAATTGAGAATAGGTTAACGTTTAGGTTTAGGAAATCAGGTTCAGGTTCGGGATCGCGTTTAGGTTTGGGTTTTCAAGTTTAGGTTTAGGTTTAGGATAGGGAGTTGAGATTAGAATTAGGTGTAAGTTTAGGTTTAGGAATTTGAGAATACATTTAAGTTTTAGGTTTTAGGTTTAGGTTTTAGTTTATAGGTTTAGGTTTAGGTTACAAGTTATAAGTTTAGGTTATAGGTTATAGGTTATAGGTTAAGGTTTAGGTTAAGGTTTAGGTTTAGGTTATAGGTTATATAGCTTTAGGGAATTGAGAATAGGTTAAGGTTTAGGTTTAGGATATCCGGTTCGGGTTTGGGTTAGGTTTGGGTTTTCAAGTTTAGGTTTAGGCTAAGGAGTTGAGATTAGGATTAGGTGTAGGTTTAGGTTTAGGAATTTGAGAATACATTTAAGTTATAGGTTTAGGTTTAGGTTTTAGTTTATAAGTTTAGGTTATAGGTTTAGGTTTAGGTTATAGGTTATATAACTTTAGGGAATTGAGAATAGGTTAAGGTTTAGGTTTAGGAAATAGGGTTCGGGTTCGGGTTTAGGTTTGGGTTTTCAAGTTTAGGTTAAGGTTAAGGAGTTGAGATTAGGATTAGGTGTAGGTTTAGGTTCAGGGATTTGAGAATACATTTAGGTTTTAGGTTTAAGTTTAGGTTTGAGGTTTAAGTTTCTTACGGGAAAAGTAAATTATCCCTGGAACTGGAAACCTTGGGTGAACAGGATCAACAATCTGAGGCAGTCAGGTATATGTATTTTTCAGCACATTTTTCATGAAGGTAATGGTCCGGCTGATAGCTTGGCGAGAGTGGGTAGCGAATTACAGGAAAAAACCTATCTCCATCATATTCAGTCCCTTCTCAGGCTAACCAAAGGATTGGTCTTCCTAGATAAGGTGGGCCTTGGTGCGATCTGATCAGTCAGCTAGCCTTCTGGCTTCCGTACGTGTTGTTTCCAGTTTCTTTTCTATTGTTACTCATGTACAGTGGTGGTATATGATAGGCGACCCGTCCCCTTTTTGTTGAGGGGTTGTCCTGAAGTTGTAGGCTATTCGCCATTGTCCGTTTGTGTTTAATGAAATCGTTCCTTCCTTGAAAAAAAAAAAGAAAAAAGAAAAAGGTTAAGGTTATAGGTTTAGGTTTAGGTTATAGCTTTAGGCAATTGATAATAGGTTATGGTTTAGCGTTAGGAAATCGGGTTTGGGTTTGGGATCGGGTTTAGGTTTGGTTTTCAAGTTTAGGTTTAAGTTTAGGTTAGAGTATTGAGATTAGGATTACATGTAGGTTTAGGTTTAGAGATTTGAGAATACATTTAGGTTTTATGTTTACGTTTAGGTTTTAGTTTATAGGTTTAGGTTATAAGTGTAGCTTATACGTTTAGGTTTAGGTTAGGTTATAGGTTAAGGTTTAGGGAATTGGAGCTAGTTAAGGTTTAGGTTTATGAAATCGGGCTCGGGTTCGGGTTTAGGTTTGAGGTTTCAAGTTTAGGTTTAGGTTAAGGAGTTGAGATTAGGATTAGGTGTAGGTTTAGGTTTAGGGATTTGAGAATACATTTAGGTTTTAGGTTTAGGTTTAGGTTAAGGTTATAGGTTTAGGTTATAGGTTTAGGTTTAGGTTTAGGTTATAGGTTATAGCTTTAGGAAATTGAGAATAGGTTAAGGTTTAGGTTTAGGAAATCGGGTTCGAGATTGGGTTTAGGTTTGGGTTTTCTTAGGTTAAGGAGTTGAGATTAGGATTAGGTGTAGGTTTAGGTTTAATGATTTGAGAATGCATTTAGATTTTAGGTTTTAGGTTTTAGGTTTAGGTTATAGGTTTAGTTTAGGTTTAAGTTTAGGTTTAGGTTATAGGTTTTGGGATTTGAGAATAGGTTTAGGTTACAAGTATAGGTTTAAGTTAATGTTGTAGGTTATAGGTTTAGGTTTAGGGATTTGAGAATACATTTAGGTTATAGGTTTAGGTTTAGGTTTAAATATTTGAGAATACATTTATGTTTTAGGTTTAGGTTTAGGTTATAGGTTTTGGGATTTGAGAATAGGTTTAGGTTACAAGTATAGGTTTAGGTTAATGTTGTAGGTTATAGGTTTAGGTTCAGGGATTTGAGAATACATTTAGGTTATAGGTGTAGGTTTAGGTTTAGGTATTTGAGAATACATTTACGTTTTAGGTTTTGATTTGGGTTTTATGTTTAGGTTAATGTTACAGGTTTAGGTTATAGGTTTTTTTTTAAAAATAAAAAAATTAAAAAAAAAACAGTGGGGCGGAAGCCCCTTCAATTCATAAAAGAACTTTACAAGACTTCGGGAGGGCCCGAACAAAAAGCTACCGGCCGCTCCTATCATATCACCTCTAGAAACAAAAAAAAAAACCAACCTATCGGCTGACCCTGCATCAACCCCGAGGGCGGGCCACCTAACGAAAACCACCTCTGAACATCAAAAGCACCTAGAGGAAACCAGCGAACTCGGGATCAGGGGGGCTAAGGGACAGACCGAATCGAACCCAGGCTGACCTTATCGAGAAACACCAGACCCTTTGTTTGTCTAGGAAGGGAAGCCAAATGATCATGACAGATATTCACCTGAGTCTCGCTCCCTACTTTTGCCAAACTGTCTGTTGGACCATTCCCTTCTCGGAGAATGTGGTGGAAAGTGAAAGTGCCGGCTGACCTCAAGTTGTTGATCCTATCTACCCAAGGCTTCCAGCTCCACCGACATCTTGATTCTCCAACAAGAATGGCAATCACTACCTTTGAATCCGATTCGACCATTATCCTGTTGATCCCTTTAATTAGACATAATTCTAAACCGTCATATATTACACGTAATTCTGCACTATTGTTTGTACCGAACCCATAACCTATGGAGAAAGTGAAGATGAAGGAGCCATCTTCCTTCCTACAAATTCCTCCTCCTCCTGAGAAACCAGGATTTCCCCTAGCGGACCCATCGACATTTAATTTCACCCAACCCAGAGTGGGATGTCTCCATTTAACCTGAACAGAAGCAGATCTGCTATGCCTAGGTGCCGGGAAGGTTGGGATGACCCTATATCCATATGATGATGAAACCTGTTCCTGGAAGTTTTGGCTTATTCGGGTGTCCCACCAATATATCCGAGAAATGGATTTTCAAGTGTTCATCACTTTCTCTCCGAAAGAAGCTTCATTTCTGGCTTTCCACAATTTTCAGAGAATCAGCAGAGGGAGAGATGATCTGATGTTCTAGGAGGCAGCACTGGGAGCGGACGCACTTCTCCACTGACATACTTTGGCGAGCACAGAGACATGAGGAGTCGAAGAGACACCACAAAGTCCCTCGAAATGAGCCCAGATATGAACCGCTTGCTGACCAGTAAGAAAGAGGTGGTTGAGAGATTCCACGTCTGGAACCGAATCATTTCTCGGAAGGCAGCAGTAACATTTAGAGGGCAGGGCAATTCCTTTGGCTTGAACTCTACTATCCACAGGGATGACGTTATGCAGCAAACGCCAGATGAAGATAGAAACTTTGGGTGGAATCTTGCCTAACCAGATCTAATCTCCCCACGTAACATGTGGATGAGCTTCCCTGATAAGCTTCCAAGCAGACTTGAGAGAGAAATCCCCTGATGGGTCATGCGGCCAAACACACTCAGTCGGTTCTTCCGTGATGATGAAACCCCTAGAGAAGATAACATCAATAATCTCTTGAGGTAGAAATTTGAAAATTCTGGATGGTGGTAGAGGGCGTGACTTCCCAAGAAAATTTTTCAGCTACAACTACTGTAGTTCTAGCGGGATTTGGCCTGAAACGAGGTGATGCAATGGCCCCAAACCTATCCAATTATCAGTCTAAATGTTTGCTTCTCCACGACCCATTGTCCAAAGAGTGTTCTCATGAATTGAAGGAAGAAAACACCTGATTCTATGCCACATTGGGGAAGAGCTGAGGGGCACTGCCGTTGCCGTCAATCCTTGAATATCTCTGGAATGTTTGGACTGCATCAGGTTCACCCATATACTTCTGTTTTTACCATTCTTCACATTCCATGCTAGCTTCATACGAAGGGCCTGTAACACCTCTTTCAGATTTCGGATTCCTAGCCCTCCTTCCTCTTTAGGCTTGGTCACTTTTTGCCATGTTATGCAGTGGAGTTTTTTTTTCCTTCGGCCCAGCCCCAAAAGAAATCAGCAAATTTACTGTTTAGATTTTGAATTACCTACGCTGGAATGTGCATAGCTGCCATAATATGGATCGGATAGCTACCGAGTACATGGTGAATCAGCGTCGCTCGACCTGCCTGAGAAATGTGCCTAGCTGCCCAACCATTGATTTTATTACTGACCTTATCCTAAAGAGTTTGGAAATCAGAGGTTCTAATTCTTCCTCTAATCAGGGGAGCTCCCAAATAAGTCACTGTGCCCTAGCTCGGCCGAATCCTAATGCAGTTTCCGTGGTACTGAATTTTGCAGCTGTCCATTTCATAGGACCTATAAAAACACTCTTGCTGGAATTGATTCTTTAGCCTATGGCAGCTTGGAAGAAATGCAGGAAATCCCTCATCGAGGTGAGCGAGGATTTACGAGCGTTAAGGAAGAGCAACATGTCATCTTCATACAGAAGATGTGAAAAGGAAGGGCTTCCTTGAGGAAATTTGAAAGGTGTGCAACGACCTTCTTCAAATAGAGTCTTTAGATTAACTGAGAAAGCTTCCATGGCTATGATGAAAAGAGCCAGGGAGAGAGGGTCTCCCTGCCTGAGACCTCTCGAGGATTTGAAGAAGCCAGCCGCTTCCCCGTTGATGAGAATAGAAAACCAATTTTCTACCCAACAGGCTTCCAGGAGTTGCACGCTCTTTTTATTAGATTCAAATTTTTGCAAGGACTACTTGAGATAAGACCAATTCACCCTATCATATGCCTTTTCGAGATCGATCTTGAGGATAAGATTACCCCCCCTAGTTTTCCTATTTAATTCTCTCATTGCTTCCTGTGCAAAAGTAATATTTTCAAAAATGTATCTTCCTTGGACGAAGGCGCCTTGTTCCTGCGAAATCAGTCTAGGCAAAAGACAACTTAAACGGTTAGCTAAGACTTTTACAAGAATCTTATACAATACATTACACAGGCTAATTGGCCTGAAATCAGAAAACTTGGAAGCTGAGGGGGCCTTGGGAATCATGCAAATTATGGTGGTTTTGAAGGCTCGAGGGATAGGCTCTTCAGCGAACATTGCTTTAGCGGCTTTGTGAACATCATCTCCAATGATATCCTAGCAAGTATTGAAAAACGCTGCTGAGAAACCGTCCGGCCCTGCCGCACCATCAATGGGGATTGACATGAGAGCGAATAAGACCTCCTCCTTTGAGGGTGGACATTGGAAGGATTCATTGTCCTGATGATGGAGCTGCCTTGGGAGATTGCGAATAAAGTCTGCCGAGAGTGATACTTCCTCCACCTGAAACATGCCTTGAAAAAACTCCACCGCCGCAGCCTTGATTTCTTCCAAGTTAGTTAATGTTGTTCTATCCTCTAAGGTGATGAATTGAATGGCAGTTCTTCTGATCTTTTCAGTCGTCGATGCGTGGAAGAAAGCTGTGTTCTTATCTCCCTCCTCTAGCCAAGAGTTCCTAGCTTTTTGTTTCCAAAAAACCTCCTCCATTAATTCCAATCGCTCTAGCTTTTACTTCAATTCTAGATTCTGATTGATGAGATCTACTGAGTTGTCGTTCTGCATCCTACTGTCAATGAAATCAAGATCCGCTTCTACCGTTTGTATTTGCTGGAAAATGTTCCCAAAGTGCTCTTTGTTCCACACTTTTAGCAGTTGCTTCGTCTTTTTCAGCTTGAGATAAATATTAGTGAAAGGATCAATAGCGCAGTCTCCTTCCCAAGCTTTTGAAATGACCGACTGATACGACCCATGAAGAGTCCACATTCTGATAAAGCGAAAAGGTTTCGGCTTGGACAACAATGGAGAAGAAAGATGCAGCCGCAATGGAGCATGATCTGATCTGTTTCTGGGGAGGTGCTCGACTCGAAAACCGGGAAAGGAGGTGGTCCACAAGCTGTTCATTAGGACTCTGTCAAGTCTGGCCCAAACTCGGGCATTACCTACTCGATTATTGCACCAGGTGAAACGGTTTTCAGAGAATCCTACATCCAGGAGGCCGGCAGAATGGATAGCATCCACAAATTCGGACATGGACGAGGTGTCAAGGGGCCGAATACTCCTCCTTTCATCTCCATGAGTCACTACATTAAAATCTCCAGCTATCGCCCACGCACCTTGAATGGTAGAACTGAGGGAGCAAAGTTCGTTCCACAGGTTTCTTGGTTGAATCTTATTACAATGCCCATACATAACTGAAAGGGTAATCGGCTAAGAAAGAGGCGGAATGGTCACTTCTAAAGTGATCATTTGGTTGGAAATAGAAATGATGGAAATATTTAGCTGGAGCTCATAGAAAATCTAGATTTTACCTCCCTGATTAGAGTTAGATAGAGAGGAGTGGAAACCAATCTTCAGACCCATGGCCACTCTCTTATCATCACCTAGCAACGGTTCAATAATTGCTACAATCTGAGGTTTGAACTTTTTCACGAGCTTCTTGAGCGCACGAGTTGTGGGAGCGTTTCCAACCCCACGCGCATTCCAAATAATGGCATTGTCCATTTGTTACACAACCTGTGTTCACTGCCCATATCTTTAGCTTTCGGAGCCTGTTGTACTTTATGCTAAAGAAATGTCTTTCTGATGTTTTTCTAGCTGAAGATTTACTGATTTGGTGCTGAGCTGATAAAGGGAGCATCCTTGGTGAGTGGTTCATAGCTTGTTGTTGTCGCGTTGGCTTGGCCTCATCTGAATCTGAATGCAGAGAAGGGTTTTTAGAACTCTCTTGGTAGAAATACAGGGATAAATCAACTGAGATTTCCCCCATGTCATTAGACATCCTCGCGTTGATTTCCTTCCGCTTTCATCTGAGAACTTGCAATGTAGTTCCCAGGTCATCTGTTGGAAAATCAAACTGACCACTTAACTCTCTCCGATGGTGATGCAGGGGGGGAAGCCCTTCTAATCTAGCAAGGGGGTTGTAGGGGCTTTCTCCGGAAGATTGAGTGATAGCATCCTACTCTTGTTGGTTTTTTCAATCAGGGGTATCTATCCTTTCTTGGTTGGAAATGGTCGTGGCTTGTAGCGAGTCTTCCTGTAGCGGTGGATTTCTGTCAGGCATGGCATGAATAACCGTAGGAGGAGGGGCTGAGAGTGGGGGTTGGTCTACGGGATTGTGGTCCAATTTCCCCATATTTGAAAAATGAGTCTTAGCAGCTTCGACTATGGCCAGGGGTGGGATGAACTGTGGGGCTAGCTCAGGACAGGGGGAATAAGAACTGACTCTACAGGCTCTACAGATGAAATGGATGGGCTAAGATTCAGGGATCGGCTGAGGTTGAGCCTCAATAGCTTTGGAAAATTCCAGAAGGGGGAGAGGATATGGTTGGGAGAGGCTATCTCCTGCAAGGTTAGCATTAGGGGAGAGTTGGGTGTAAGATTGGGGGTTGGGAGGAGAAACTTCAAGGGTGGGGGGCAAAGAGGATAGAACTGGTATAGAATCAATTGGGTTCAAATCAGGCTGGGTTTTTCGTCGAGCAGGTGAGAGAGATCTTGGTGAGGGCTGATGATGGGAGTGAAAGGTATGAAGAACCCATTCCTTGGTAGAACTGGGATGGGTAGGCTTTATAGGAGAGGATTAACAGAGGGAGGAGGAGAGCTTATGCTATTCTAGGAATCCAAAAACTGGGTATGTGACCCCTTCCACAATCAGTTGTCTGTAGAGATGGAGATTGTGTTGACTGGATAGTTTAATCCTGATTCTGGCAAAGCTAAGGAAGATGCCATGGACAGACATTGGATCAATTTCTTGAACCTCTCCATAGCTCTTGGCGAGGTCTGAGATCACATTCGGGTGCCAAGCATGTGGGGGAATGCCAATCAAACGGATCCAGGTTCCTTGGAGAAGACCAGCTGCATCCGGAGCCCACTGCCGAATATTTAGCAGTTTCATCTGAATATGCAGATCTTGCTCGGATTCGAATGCTTCCAAATCCTCTAGCGATTGGAATTTGATGAGGAACTGTTTAGGGGAGAGCCTGGTGAAATCCACCTGCAAGCAGCCAATTGCCGATTTACGGAAGACCTCTATTAGGTGGAGGATCGAAGTTCTCTCATCTACTACTGAAGCTGTAAGGGCATTGGACAGCGATTGCTTGAGCCTACTCACCAGCCGGTCATCTGCTCTGATGTGAAAGTCTGGCTGATTGGGCCCTGAAGGATCTAGAGTTTTGAATCGTTGCGAGTGTCGATCCGGATAGGGCCGATTGTCTCGGAAAGGGGAGTTTTTGTGGTTCGATTGGGGGCGAGGGTGATGTTGAGCTTGCTCTGTTTCCCGGTTGTCAAGATTCTGCTTCAGATGGGATGACACGCCTGCAATGCTCTTTGCCCAGGTGACATTTACCATTCTACCACCAATGCGACGATTGTGTAAGCATTGAATCGCGTTATGTGCTTCCTGTTCGTAGCTAAAACTGATGAAAGCAAAACCTCTTGATCAGTTTAGGGTCTTGTTCTAGGGGATGAAAACATCCACCAGTTTTCCATAGCTGCTGAAAATATGGTGGACATCTTCTGAGGTGGTTTCGAAAGTGAGATTTGCGGTGAAAACGGAGAAGAAAGAGGAGTGCGTCCTAGGGTTTCTTCGAGCAACTGTAACCCAGGGAGATTTCAAACGATGCTCTTGCTCACGCTCACCCATTCTTGTAAACCGTTTAGGTTATAGGTTTAAGTTTAGGTTATAAGTGTAGGTTATAGGTTTAGGTTTAGGTTTAGGTTTAAGTTTAGGTTATAGGTTATAGGTTTAGGTTTAAGTTTAGGTTTAGGTTATAGGTTATAGGTTTAGGTTTAGGTTTAAGTTTAAGTTTAAGTTATAAGTTTAAGTGTAGGTTATAGGTTTAGGTTTAGGTTTAGGGAATCAGCTTATAGGTTTAAGTTTAGGTTTAGGGAATTAAGTTCGATTTTGGGTTCGGATCGGGTTTAGGTATTCTCTAGTATTGTCTACTATTGAACCTAGTATTATTTACTACATACTAGTAACATACAACCAATATTGGGGCACCATACCATAAGTTACAAGAATTTCGTATCCCCCTAAATAAGGTATCCTCCATTGATAACATATATATATATATATATATATATATATATATATATATATTATAAGTTCTTTATTTTCATTTACATTCGAAAATACATTCATCATCCATCCAAGAAAATTGAAATAAGTATTGTCACTCTATGACTAATAGTTGAAAAGAAAAATCATGCATCTTATCTTACCGCCGCAATTGACGACACGTCAGACTGGCCCGAGGAATCATGTGATACATCCATCCCCGGGTTTGCTCCATCAATTTCGAGCTAATACATTTTAAAACAAGCTAGGCATTTATTTTTTGTGGATGAGAACCAATCTTTCAGACTATTCATCAGGCAGTCCCTACAATAAAATATTCCATCTATATAGACACCACTCTAGATGCTTAAAGTTGTGGGCCACATTGTGTATGAAACATAGCCAAAAAATACAAAGATCGAAAGATGGCGACTTTTTTATTAGTAACCATCAAAGGAGCAGTTAAAAAGAAATGAGTTGTGGTCCTAATTCAATGATTTCAAAAATCAGACTATCAAATCATCTGATCACTGTGGTTCTTAGACAATGCTCCATCCACAATGGTTGATGAAGCGTTCTTGCCTTTTAATTATGTCTCCTATGCTTCTGAGCTCCAAGTGCATCTATCCATCCATACGTCTGCACATACAGTCTATGGCATAAGTACATACATACATACATTTAACATGCATTTATGATTTAATTAGTATTAATATAATGATGTTTTTGATTAACAGAGAAGCACAAAGGAATTAGAAAATGAGATATTGGGAAAACCTATTAGCCTAAGCCCTTTATATAAGTCTATTGAGTAGCTAAACAAGGCAACCACTAAAACAAATTACCAAAGAAAGGTTAGGCATTGCTTGATTTTTTCAATGATATCATTTTTTTTCTTGATTTGTTGGTGTTGGAACTCTCAACACCTATATAAAATGACACTGACAAAGGCCCAACCTGTTGTGTTGCGATAATTCCGAATGGAGTTAATGCTGAAAATGAAACAAGATTGCTTTTTAGTAAATTTCTGAAAATTGGGATCATTTCATGCATTCTTTGATGATTATAATATCTTGTTTACTTGTAATTGCTTCATATTCAAGAATGATGAAACTTGCAACCATGTGCAAGAAAAGTTGGCACCAGAAAAGGGAAAAGCAAGTAAAATCAGGTTTGACAATGCTAGAAGCCATATGCCAAAATGTGCAAGATGTGAGCTACTCATCAGGTGGTCTTTTCATGTCATTGCCTAAAAATGGTTGTTCTGCCTATATGTGACCCACCCTTCTACAACAAGAGAAGGGCAGTTGAAAAAGAAATGACAAATGGTCCATCCTAAAAATACAAATGTAATAATGACCAAACTGGCCCCCCTTTTTTTTTAAACCAAAGCAAACTTGCCCATCTCAACATACATAGGATGTAACCTGGACCACACACATACACATGCTAGGTATAAATATGGGCATTCATTTCAGGTCCAACATGAGTATAGATATAGGTTTTAGTACCCTTGCACCTAACTCAAACAGGCCAATTGCAATACTTTGAAATGATTAGCCTATGGCTGGTTCGGGCCTTATAATTGAACTGGTTGGACTTTTTGGGACATTTAGTAATCAAATAATTGCAAAAAGAGGCATATATGATACGTTCCCATTTTATGGGGGATTAAAAGCACGTGTCATTGTAAAATATCAGTGTAACCAGAATGAGTTTGTATAATATAAATGCATCCAATCCAATCATCCATCCATGCATATGTACATGTCTAACCATCCAACCATTCATGCATGTAAATCAGAAATCCCTAATTCTGGTTGGATCCTCAGATCCCCAAAATCCTAAAATCTTCAAATCCCTAATTTGTAAAATCAGAAAAACCCCAATTCGGGGTCCACATTCAAATCTGTAAGCCCCAAAATCCTTAATTTGTAAAATCCCTATTCTGAAAAATCAGAAATCCCTAATTTGTAAAATCAGAAATCCCTAATTCTGGTTGGATCCTCAGATCCCCAAAATCCTAAAATCCCCAAATTCCTAATTTGTAAAATCAAAAAAACCCCAATTCGAGGTCCACATTCAAGTCTGTAAGCCCTAAAATCCCCAAATCCCTAAGGGCCCGTTTGGATGCTTGTAACTTGTGTAAAATGTAAGAAAGTTACAGGTGACTTTCTTATAGTTTGTTTTTGAGGGAGAAATGTTACAGGTAACAAAGTCTCAACCTGTAACTTTCTATCAGGTAAGATTGTAAGAAATGTAACAGAGGAATTAGGTATTTTTCAAGTCACAAGTTACTTTGTTACAGGCAACGGCTATCCATTTCAAATTTGGGGGAGGGTGGTGGAAACATAGCTACATTGAAAGTGCACCTACCTGGTCTAACCTAACTTCTCCTTCTCCCTCTCTTAGCATCTCCTTCCCTCTCTCTCTCTCTCTCTCTCTCTCTCTCTCTCTCTGAGCATCTCCTTCCCTCTCTCTCTCTGTTTGTCTCAGCGTCTCTCTCTCTCTCTCTCTCTCTCTCTCTCTCTCTGAGCGTCTCCTTCCCTCTCTCCGCTCTAGCAAGGGAAGAGAGGGAAGGAGACGCTCAGAGACTTTGTATTTTATCCACCATGATTCATGTATTTTATCCACTCCGTCCAGCCATTTTCCCATATAATTTTAGGGCTTGAGACCAAAAATGAAACATATATAATTTTCAAAAGGACCACACCACAAGAAACAGTTGACTTGGACTTCTACCATTGAAAATTTCTTAGGGCCACATAAGTTTTGAATCAAGCTTATATTTTTGTTTTCCATTCATCCATGTCTGTATAATCTTATAAATAGGTTGGATGACAAATAAACATTACTGTGGGGCCTAGAAAGGTTTCATATTTGGAAATCATTATCCTAACTGTCTTGAGGTATAATCCACTTCATCTTTGTATATTCTTCAATTTTCGGCTTAACCCCTTAAATTAGATGGAAAAACAGATGGACAACGTGGATAGACCAATACATTCAAGGTGGGCCTAATTGAGTTTACTCAATACGATAAGAGTGTACTGTGTAACTCAGTATGCAATTCAATTTCCCATCCAACCCATTGACAAGGAAAGAAGATCTCTTATCGTACCGAGTAAAGTCAGTTGGGCCCACGATGAGTGTATATGATTTATCCATGTCGTCCATCCATTTTTCCATTTTATTTAAGGGGTTGGGACCAAAATTGAAGCAAATCCAAAACTCAAGTGGATCATACCACAAGAAACAATGGGAATAATGATTTCCACCATTGAAACCTTGCTCGGCTCTACAGTGATGTTTATTTTTCATCCAACATGGTCATAAGATCATACAAACATTGATGAAGGGAAAAATTAAATATAAGCTTGATCCAAAACTTTTATGGCCCCCAATAATTTTTCAACGGTAGAAGTTCAATTCATATTGTTTCCTATTGTGTGGTTCATTTGATATTTGGATATTTTTCATTTTTGGGTTCAAGATTTAAAATTATATGGTAAAATGGATGGATGGATTGGATACAATACATAAATCATGGTGAGCCTTAAAGAGTTTACTTAGCATGCAATCTGCTTACGTTGATAAGGGTCATGACTTCTATAAGATGAACTAACATACATGGTTATTCAAGTGGGTAGACAAGTTCATGCCTTGGTTCTTAAATTGGGCTTTGAGTCAAATGATTTCATTGCTATTTCCCTAATATTCATGTATTCCAAATGTGGGGTCCTCGAAGATTCGAGAAGATCCTTTGATGAAACACAAAAAGACAGCTCAATTACTTGGAATTCAATTATTTTTGGATATGCTCAACATGGGCTAGGCAAAACCTCTCTCGTTCTCTTCTCCCAAATGCAAGATGGCAAGGTGAAACCTGATCACATAGCATTTGTTGGCATTCTAGAACCCGTCCATGGGATCCCACTTCGTATGGAACACTATGCTTGTGGGGTCGATATTTTTGGTCGATCTGGGCGTCTTGACGAGGCAAAAGCGCTGATAGAATCAATGATGTGTGTCAAACATCAACACCGTGGATTTGATGTGTCCCCTTTAGGTTATGAGATATCTCAAAAATCATCTGTATACAAAACTCAAGTGGGCCATACCATCTAAAACTATGTGAAAACATACTAAATATAAAAGCACTTGGTGGGGCCGACATGAGTTTTGGATGCGGCTGAAAATTGGTCTGACCCCTCATCCAAGTGGGACACACATAATGAGTGGGTTGGATATGTGAATCACATTTAGGCAGACCCAATATATGATTATGTATGTTTTAAGGAAACCCCTCTCCATTACATTATGTGGTGTGGCCCACCCAAGTCATAGATTGACTTTATTTTTAAGCGCTTGGCCCACCTAAGTCATGGATTGACTTTCTCCATACCGTTCAACACATTTCTCGGATCATTTTAAGATATTAACCAAAAAATGGGGCGGGTCCAAAGCTTAAGTGGACTACAACACATTTCTTGGATCGAGCTGATGTTTGTGTTTTCCTTTCATTCATATCTTATTGATATTATGAACATGTTGGATGATAAATAAACATTACCACGGGTCCAAGGAAGTTATCAACAGTGGAAATCATTATTTCACATTGTTTTGTGTGGCATGGTCCGCTTGAGTTTTGGATTTACCAAAAATTTGGGATCAACCCATACCGTTCATCCATTTTTCGAGATCATTTTATAGAATTATCCAAAAAATGAATCATATCCAAAGATTAAATGGACCACACCACAAATAAGGGGAATGGATTGGCTACTCCCCCTACACCATCCAATGGTTGGTGGTTGGTGTTGTGTGGGCCCCACCATGATGTATGTGTTTAATATATGCCGTCCCCATGAGGTCAAGCTATGTGGGCCCCGCCATGACGTGTGTCAAACATCAACACCATGCATTTGATGGGTCCCCTTTAAATTATGGGATATCCCAAAAATCAGCCGTATACGGAACTCTGGTGGGCTATACCATCTAAAATCATGTGAAGACATGCCTAAAACATATAAAAGCACTTGGTGGGCCCCACCTGAAAGTTGGATACGTCTGAAACTTGGTGTGACCCCTATATAATGGATGGGCTGGATTTGTGGACCCCATCTCGGTGGGCCCAAAAAATAATTGAAAGGAGTTTAAATGGAGGGTAACCTCTCTCAAGTTTTGTATGTGGTGTGGCCCACACAAGTCATAGATTAACTTGATTTTTAATCTCTGGACCCACCATGGAATGGTGCATCTGACTAATGGGGTAGATGTTTAACACGCATTATGGTGGGGCCCACACAACTCTCCCCGCTGTGGAGATTTCAAATAAACATTACGATGGCCATTAGGATAGTTTTAACGGTGGGAATCACTCTCCATGCTATTTTCTATGGTAGTCTCCACTACAGATTTTTATCTCCCTCATTCCTTGGCACATGACTTAAAATGATATCTCAAAATGGATGGACAGCTCATGACTTAAAATGATATCTCAAAATGGATGGACGGTGGTCTCCACTCTGCTTACGGCTTCAATATGACTCCTTTTTTGGATCAACCCTTAAAATGACTATGTGGATAAAGCACATACAACATGGTGGGGCCCACAGAGCATGGACCACTATCCACTAGACCAGTGGTAGCGTGGCGTAAACAAAATACTTTTTAATTGTGGACATTTAATCACTATTGTTTCCCTTTGTTGCGGTCCACTTGAGATTTAGATCTGGCTCATTTTTCGGATCAATCACTAAAATGGTCATGAGAAAGGGATGGATGGTGTGGATAAAGCATATACAACATGGTGGGGCCCACAGAGCACGGACCACTACCCACCAGACCAGTGGCAGCGTCACGAGCCAAACTAGGTATGGAAGTGGATTGCGTCCTACCCCACCCGAATGAAGATCTGTCCATGTAGGTCTATGTGGGGCCCATATTGATGTAAGGGTTTTATCCACCCCGTCCATCCATACTTATAAATAATTTCAGGGTCTGAACCCAAAAATTAGCTGGAACTAATGCTTATGTGAACCACAAAGTAGGGATTGAACGCCCACCATTAAAAACTTAATGTGAGTTGTAGAAGTTTCAGATCAAAGTTGATATTTTTGTTTTCATTTCATCTAGGTCTCCATGACCTTATGAATAGGTTGGATGGTAAAAAAACATCACGGTGGCCCTTCAAAAGGTTTCAATGGTGGGCATCATTATCATTGATGCTTCCTTTGGTGTGGCCCATGGGAGCTGTGGACCTGCCTCATTTTTTTGGATAATATTATATATTGACCTGATAAAATGGATGAACAGTTTTGATAAAGTCCTTACATGATGGTGGGCCCCACAGAGCCCTGCCGGACAGATCATGGTCCGGGCGAGGGTAGGACACAAGCCAATTTCGTCCTTTTAGCTAACCGCATCCCTCTCTCCCTCTCCCCCAAATCCAAAAATCCCCAAAATCACACACCCTCTCTACCCCAAAATCCATACCCTCCCCCCCCTCCCCTCTCTCTCTCTCTCTCTCTCTCTCTCTCTCTCTCTCTCTCTCTCTCTCTCCTATGAAGCACTGCGGGATATGATTGTTGCTCGCGCAACCTAGATCCGGCAATACAACAGCCATCGACATAGATCCGGCGATACAAAGTCGCACCGTCAATCATCTTCTCCAACAAAGGTACACAGCACTCATCGGTACTAAACCCAACAAGGGTTTGATGGCAGATTTGGTGGAGTTAATATTCATTTGTTCATGTTTTGTTGATTTTGAGGGTTTTGATGACTGATTTGAAGGGTTTGATGTTCATTTGTTCATGTTTTCTTGATTTCCAGTGTTTTAATGGCTGATTTACAGGTTTTGGTGTTTTCTTCTTTAACTTGTTTGGAATTCTTGATTTTTTTTGGACCAATTTGGAGGTTTTGATGTTCTTTTTATTTTATTTTTTTCATTTCTGGGGTTAATGGTCGTGATACCCTGTGGTGGTGGGGGCCCTTTTGTATTTGTGAACTGCTGTCTAATTTTCTTGCATTTGGTTGTGTTGGGCGCACATGAATGTATGAATGCTTTCAGCTTTTAAAAAAATCTCTTGTTGGGGAGAGAAACTTCAGTAAGTTCGGTTCAACTAGAAATGACTCTTTTTAGTTTATTTGGGAATATGATACTTTTCATTTCACAAGAATTTTATTTTGTGGCATTGTCTTTTTCCTCCGGGATCACTTATTTTAAGCAGCATTGTTGGGATAACTCAGGGATGGCCTGCTGCACAAATGGCATTGAATATGTTAAGTGTCGATACCTGTTGGCCTTTTCACTGGTTGGCAATTGTTTTACATGGCCACTAGCCATGTCCTGATATAGCTGTAGCTTAAAAATCTTATCTAATGCAGTGTGTCTGGAGATGGGCATTGGATTTTTTCAAGAACTCACAACAACAAAATTTGCATTATTGGGAGACTTAAAAACTCACAACAACAAAATTTACATTGTTGGGAGACTTAAAAAAGATGTTTTATTTGTAGCTCATCAAATGATCTTGTTATCTGATTAAGCAAAGATGTTTTGATTATGAGGAATCTTTCTATTCAATTGTTAGTGATAACTTGGAGAAGTATACTTTATTTTCTTCTTGTTTTACTTGTTGGCTTGTCATAATGAATAAAGTAGATACCATTTAATTAGTTGGGCTTCTTCTGTTTTCCGTTTAGATGATTTTGTAAACTCCAAAGGAATAAGTTTTTGTGTTTATGCAATTAAGAAATAGACAACTATTGGGACACCAGGATAAGGAAGTAATGCTACAATATCAAGTCTTCTCTCTGGTTTTGTATAGTAGAGATTTGGCATAAAACCCATTGGTGAAAACTTTTTACCTCTTAACATGCTTATCTACAACCAAGGATTGAAAACCTTTAAGAAATCCTAAAAAAACATACTTTCTCAAACTTTCAAGGTATTTGTAGGCCTATTAACATGATCAACCTTTTTCATCTCTTGGCAATGGGCATCCTTGTCTTCATTTTACATTTATCATTCGTAAATGAATTATATCTCTTGTTTTAAGTAGCTGACAGTAACATTATACATGAGGACTTTCTCATCTTATAGAGCTTTTCTTTCACGTAAAAGTTTGTTAGAAATATTTGTTTACTTAGCATTGTATTTTTGTAACACCCTGAAAATCGGGGGTCGTGTATAAACTCAACTCCCGAGTTCCAGACCGTCACTTATGCAACAAAAATGGTTATGATTCAATGTTGTCTGATTTAAAGCATTCACATGAGTAAAAGTATACCAAAACTGCAATTCATACTTCAGATCCAGTGATAAAAGCAAGCGGAAGACTAAACAATATATATATATCACTGTATGGAAAAACAAAGTAATCTCAACTGTCTCCAAAGTATGACTACATCTCTGAGTCTCATATACATGTAAATAGACAAAAGAATAAGTTCAAAAAAGGTCCCACTGAAGTCCCCCTCGATCCAGGTCACCTACGGGAAGCCGTCGTGATACTGCATATACGAGAACTCATCCTGGTCCTCGTCAATCTCCGGCTCCACCTCCTGGATCTCGTCGTCACCTGCAACTACAACAGGGTCTGGTGGGTGTTGCAAACACCATCCCGTAACATGGGAATGAGTAATCAACTCAGTGGAATCATAGAGCAAAGATTAGCATGTTCACAATTCAATCACGCGATAATAGTAAAGCAGTAAATCAGACAAATCCTAATACTGTTGTTAATGCAAGATGATATGACGTGATGTATGCCCTCACCGACGATCACCCTCATACGGCAACATCTTACGACCGCGGCATGCCACACTCCCTAGAGTGCTCCACATCTTCCAGGCACATGCAATGCTATGGTGATATGATTACCAAGTTGTTATTAGTCCATTCAAACAGCAGGATTGGGAAACTAAGGTACCTCCCTTGTATCAATCCCAACACGGATCCTGTCTAGGGTCGTCACTCCTAGTAATCTCATACGAAGTACATTTCGTAGGTCACTGCAAGGGCTGCCAGGGCTGTTGCTCGCACTCGTTGCACCGCTCCCCCATCACCTTATCAATACAGGCCTACTGTACTCTACTGCACGGAAGGGTCGTCGCCTCCCGTGAACTCAGAATACGCTCGCGGTCACTACAAAGGGCTCGTCGCCTGATCAGTGTAGGCCGACAGCTAGAATATAGTGTCCCATACCACCATAATCTGCTCACGAGTCTAGGTGCTCACTGGTCACTACGGGGAGGTTTGTGACCCCAGCGTAGGCCGACAGCTCGACCACGGTGTCCCATACCACCATTCCCGGCTCATGAGTCTTCGTGGATCAAGGTACCACGGTTAATAGGGTTTACAATGGTAAGTTCAGTACCCTAGGTTCAAGCAGTTATGATACATACAAGGTGAACAAACATCGGCCAGTCGGGTTACTTGACGGGCTCGACTAGCGCGATCGCATCTCGAATTGAACGACATGAAGTGCGTAAAACACTTCGCGTGGCCTAACCACTGCCGCCAACTCTCAACACGAATCACATTCATCGACGCGTCGTTCGTGGCTATGACCAGTCAGCCACGAATTCGCTCGGTTACCGACTGCCTGGACTAAGTCAAGTCCCACACATCTATGGAATCACTATAAAAGGTATTGGAATTGAAATACATCATGTGAGCATGTTAGCACATGTTATAACATTCAACTTAAGCAAATCTTCAAGGCATACTTCCCATGCATATTCAACTTAAGCAAATCCTCAAGCACATACATTCCATGCATGTAATGAAATCATGCATTTTGTCAACATGTAGAAAATCATTTAGGTCGGCATAATAATTGAAAAATCAATCACAAACTATCAAATAACATCATTTAATTCAATACATACTAATACAAGCATTTATACAAACACATACACTACACACTTAAGTCTACATATGGTATGTCGACCCAAAGTGTGCAACTAGGCGAATCTCTTCGCCAAACTAATTATGCACGCATTCCTAACTTCCTAATGCGACAACAAACCATGTCAATCACTTCAGCAAAATATGAATGTAAACAGTACTTCCTACAAATGACTAAAATGCCCTAAATCTCATATTCTTCGTTAGCTTACGAAACGGGAAACGGAGAGCATTTTGTACATGTCAAATGGCGATGCCGTCAAGAATCTACTATTAAACGACATTGAAAGCATTGGGAACCGTCAATCCAAGCGTCTAAAATCCTCACCTAGTGTCTTGTAGACTCGGGAATTGAAGCGGAGTGTATATGGTTCGTCTACGGCGAGTAAGGAGCCTAATACATAAGATCCATAAGCTACATCGCTATGGAAACAAGGAAAACTCAAATCAACAACTATTTAGGGTTTTTACTTACCTAGGATTGCGGTGGAATCGTCGGGAAAGCGGTAGAGGAGTGTTGCTTAAGCACGTGCAACACGTAGCACAAGTGGCGGGAAGAACTCTCCCACTCTCTCACAATCTCTCACTCTTTTTCTCTCTCCCAAGCTAGGGCTTCTCTCAAATTCGGATGGGAGAGAGGAGTGAGGGTTTCAACCCCTTTTATAGCCTAAAACATTCCCAAAATAGGCTTGGGAACAATGTTTACTTGGTGCCTAACCAAATCGGGGCCGTTTCGGTCCAAAAGGGCATTTCCGGAGGTCCCCAGGCCAAATGCGGTCGGACTTAAGCTCATGCATACTGGATCTAGTACACATCCAGTTTTCAGACCGGTTGGGTTCCCAGATCGCACGTGGCGGCCCAGTTTCAGTTTAACGGTCACCGCACCAAGATCAGGCCTATAAGTCTCGTGATATATAATAGATATTTTTTCTGATCCAAGGGTGTAATTTGGCTGTATTCTGACGGTCAGAATGCTTAATACTGATGCGTCAAATTTGTGTGCCAGATTTGAATTTGAAATTCCAACTATGTCCCTATTCACACTCTCTTCGGTCCGGGCTCAATGAAATAGCCTGTGAGCGTCAGTTGGACTTGATATTCGAAACGATTGCCAAGCCCAGCTAAACGGTTCTAACGGTCTAAGATAGGAGGTATCGGACTTTCAACGTGCGGTCTAGATCCAATACAAAGATTCAAAGTGGTCCAGAGAACAAACCGGTTTAGAGTTTGATTCGAGGCTTTAGAGCATTATAGCACCCTTGGTTCCACTCGCTTCGGGCCTTGTAGAACGTATTTAAAGTGATCAGGGACCATTTCCCAGCTACTCCAACGTTGCACTAGCTAACCTAGTTATATTTTCTAAAGGAATGAATTCTACGCAATTTCGGGTCGAGTTGGTACTCGAGCCCAAGTATGGATTTTTCACGGGCGTTACAATTTTTGTTCTCAGTATGAAGATAAAATATATGTTTCTGTCTTTGCAAACCTTAATGAGCTTGTATATTACATTTTTTTTATCTTAAATTATTATTGAGATTAGTTAGTTTATAGTTATGACTTATAATTTATAAATTTGTAAGTTAGATAATTAGTTACCCATTTGAGGATTTTTATGGGGTCATACATAGATATGATGTATTTTTACTGGCATAGAAATCGCTCAAATTGTCCCATTTTGGACTATTTAATGTTAGATGCATAGTATGCTTTCATATAATCTATTTAAATGTTCATACCTGATCCACGGTCCATCTCCTCGTTTCTATCTGGATATGTTTCTTCTGTTCCATATCCAATACCAAATATCTTTACATTGTTTTACATATTTGGCATTGGAATGTAATGTAAGATCAACTTATCTAGAGAGGCATGAGAAGATGCTGCTGAATTTTCGACGTTAACGTTTAAATAAGAATATGAAAATATTACAATCTATCCAACATTGGATGGGTAACTAATTTAGGATTTAATTGTATTCGATTAGAATTGATAGAGCAAACCTGAATGTGCGTTGGAATTATTCGGTTGTTGAGCGGGAGTCCATGGAAAGTGGGAATCACTGTTATGACCATGATGAAGTTGTCCATTTCCTATGGACAACATTGGAGGGGCTTGACCATTTGGACAGGCTGTGTTTATATTTGTATTTGCTCGAAATTGATGGAGCAGACCCGAATGTGCGTCGGCGCTATCCGGATTTTAGGCGGGAGTCCCTAAAAGGTGAGAACCACTATTATGACCATGATGAAGCTGTCCATTTCCTATGAATAGCATTGGAGTGGCCTAACCATTTGAACATGTCATGTTTATATATGTATTTACAAGGACCACACCCTTAACCTATAACCTAAATCTATTCTCAAATCCCAAAACCTATAACTACAACCTAAACCTATAACCTATAACCTAAACTCAATTCTCTAAACTTTAACCTATAACCTAACCTAAACCTATACTCATAACCTAAACCTATTCTCAAATCCCAAAACCTATAACTATAACCTAAACCTTAACCAAAAACCTATAACCTATAACCTAAACTCAATAACCTATAACCTATAACCTAAACTCAATTCCCTAAACCTTAACCTACACCCTAACCTAAACCTATACTTACAACCTAAACCTATTCTCAAATCTCAAAACCTATAACCTATAACCTGAACTTATAGCCTAAACTCAATTCCCTAAACCTTAACCTATAACCTAACATAAACCTATACTTTTAACCTAAACCTATTCTCAAATCTCAAAACCTATAACTATAACCTAAACCTTAACCAAAAACATATAACCTATAACATAAACTCAATTCCTTAAACCTTAAGCTACACCCTAACCTAACCTAAACCTATAACTTAAACCCGAAAATAAACCCGAACCCAAACCCGAACCCGAATTCCTAAACCTAAACCTATTCTCAAATTCCAAAACCTATAACCTGAACCTATAACCTATAACCTAAACTCAATTCCTTAAACCTTAATCTATAACCTAACCTAAACCTATACTTATAACCTAAACCTATTCTCAAATCCCCAAACCTATAACTATAACCTAAATCCTAACCAAAAACCTATAACCTATAGCCTAAACTCAATTCCCTAAACCTTAACCTACACCCTAACCTAGCATAAACCTATAACCTAAACCCAAACATAAACCCGAACCCGAACCAGAACCCGAGTTCCTAAACTTAAACCTATACTTATAACCTAAACCTATTCTCAAATCCTAAAACCTATAAATATAACCTAAACCTTAACCAAAAACCTATAACCTATAACCTAAACTCAATGCCGAAAACCTTAACCTACACCCTAACCTAAACCTATACTTATAACCTAAACCTATTCTCGAATCCCAAAACCTATAACCTAAATCTAATCCTTAACCTAAACATATAACCTATAGCCTAAACTCAATTCCCTAAACCTTAACCTATAACATAACTTAAACCTATACTTCTAACCTAAACCTATTCTCAAATCCCAAAACCTATAACTTATAACCTAAACCTATAACCTAAACTCAATTCCCTAAATCTTAACCTACACCCTAACCTAACCTAAACCTGAACCCGAATTCTTAAACCTAAACCTACACTTATAACCTAAACCTAAACCTTAACCAAAAACTTATAACCTATAACTTAAACTTATAACCTAAACTCAATTCCCTAAACCTTAACCTACCCCCAACCTAAACCTATACTTACAACCTAAACCTATTCTCAAATCCCAAAACCTATAACTATAACCTAAACCTTAACCAAAAACCTATAACCTATAACCTAAACTCAATTCCCTAAACCTTAACCTAGACCCTAACCTAATCTAAACCTATAACCTAAACCCGAACATAAACCCGAACCCCAACCGTAATTCCTAAACCTAAACCTATTCTCAAATCCTAAAACCTATAACTATAACCTAAACCTTAACCAAAAACCTATAACATATAACCTAAACTCAATTCCCTAGACCTTAACCTACACCCTAACCTAAACCTATACTTATAACCTAAACCTATTCTTAAATCCTAAAACCTATAACTATAACCTAAACCTTAACCTACACCCTAACCTAACCTAAACATATAACCTAAACCCGAACAAAAACCCGTACCCGAACCCGAACCCGAATTCCTAAACCTAAACCTATTCTCAAATCCCAAAACCTATAACTATAACCTAAACCTTAACCAAACACCTATAACCTATAACCTAAACTCAATTCTCGAAACCTTAACCTACACCCTAACCTAAACCTATTCTCAAATCCCAAAACCTATAACTATAACCTAAACCTTAACCAAACACCTATAACCTATAAGCTAAACTCAATTCCTGAAACTTTAACCTACACCCTAACCTAAACCTATTCTCAAATCCCAAAACCTGTAACCTAAACCTAAAACTATAACTTATAACCTAAACTCAATTCCCTAAACCTTAACCTATAACCTAACCTAAACCTATTCTTATAACCTAAACTTATTCTCAAATCCCAAAACCTATAACTATAACCTAAATCTATAACCTAAACTCAATTCCCTAAACCTTAATCTACACCCTAACCTAACTTGATATTCTAACTTGCTTATAGATTAATTATTTTCCAGAAAAGTATGCCTTCACCCAAGAAAAGCGATCCTGATCTAGATGGTAAAGAAATTTCTCTTGTTTTAATGATTACAAAAAGATAGTTGTTGAAATTTATGGGTTTTATGGTTTTTTAATTAGCTTGTTGGTGATGATGTAGTAACTCAGTACCAATCACCATCATTCCAATGGTTCACATCAAAGTCTTCAAAAAAGGTGATCTTTGTTGTTCATCGTTATCTGATTGTATATTTTCATTTTGTTAGGAAGGAGTTTTTACATAACCCCAAATGGACTCAACTCTATATTTTTTGGCTTTTTTTTTTTGTTGGCGGGTTTGTATTGGAGTTATCATATACATGCAATTTTGGTACAATTCTGATATTTGGATATCTAAATGTTTCTATTTTTACTGTAATCTTAATAGTGGAGATGGATTAGTATGATATCTATATTTTCTGGCCACTACCTTGACTCTCTTATTGTTTGATGCATGATATCCAACACCATTTATTCTACTACAGTTATTGAGTTTATCATAAAGAGCATCTATTTCTAAGGTAATTTTACTTTTAACATTTCTTTGCATGTTCAGGTACCCCTTGGTTCTGTCACATCAATAATTGATGGCTTGAAGAAGCTATACATTGAAAAGCTGAAGCCCCTGGAAGTTACCTACCAATTTAATGATTTTTTTTCTCCTTTATTGGTGAGCAATAGTAAACATGTGGACCTTGAATCAATTTGATCAGTTTATGTTTTAATGTAGTTAAATCATCTTCTTTCCCTAGAAACTGTACTCAAGATTGTGTGGGAGAAGTTGCAGATGTCGTTCTTGCTAGATAGTACATACAAAAGTTTCTATTAACTATAATCAATTGCTTTTGGGGCTGGTGATTTTGATGCTAGGCCAATGGTTATACTATTGGGCCAGTACTCCACTGGGAAAACAACATTCATTAATCATTTGCTAAACTGCAGTTATCCAGGTAGATTAAACCGTTTACTTCTATTTCGCAATATGTGTGCATTTATATGCATGTGCTTACCATTTCCATTATTTTGAATAGGAGTGCACATCGGACCTGAACCTACGACTGACAAACTTATTGTTGTTATGGTATGCACCCAAATTTCAAAGCTAATTATAAATTTTTGAATTTCTCTGGCACCTTTAAAAAAAGTTTGCTCTCGTGTTAGGCTGATTCGATGATTCCATTATGGACGTCAAGCCATTTTCTGGATTTTTGTGACACTTGTAGATTTCTTCAACAACAAAGAGAATTGTGTTCAAGAATCTAGTGTAGGCTACACGTATATACGGTCATGATCACTGGATATACGTTTAGGTTATAGGTTTGTATGGATGTAGTTTATGTTTGGATGGAGATTTACGTAGATTGGGTTTAGATGGATGTGAATGTGAATATGATGAAATATATTATATAACAGGTGTATATCATGATGTATTGTAAACAAGTGTATATGAGGAATTTTGTGAAGAGACTTTTACCTACGAAAATATTTGTAGGTAAAAGTTTTGTAAATATTTTTAGCTATGAAAATAGTCGTAGGTAAATATTTTTAACTATGAAATTATTCGTAGGTAAACGTTTTGTAAATAGTTTTACCTATGAAAAAATTCGTAGGTAAAAGTTTTGTAAATATTTTTAACTACGAAAATATTTGTAGTTTAAAGTTTTGTAATAATTTTTACTTAAGAAAAAATTCGTAGGTAAAAATTTTATGAATATTTTTAATGACGAAAATATTCATAGGTATAAGTTTTGTAAATATTTTTACCTATGAAAATATTCGCACGTAAAAGTTTTGTAAATATTTTTACCTACAAAAATATTCGTAGGTAAAAGTTTTGTAATAATCTCATTTCATAGGTAAAAGTTTTGTAAATTTTTGTAGCTACGAAAATATTCGTAAGTATAAGTTTTGTAAATATTTTTACCTATGAAAATATTAGCAGGCAAAAGTTTTGTAAATATTTTTACCTATGAAAATATTCGTAGGTAAAAGTTTTGTAATAATTTTTACCTATGAAAAAATTCGTTGGTAAAAGTTTTGTAAATATTTTTACTTTCGAAAATATTCGTAGGTATAAGTTTTTAACCTATGAAAATATTCATAGGTAAAAAGTTTTGGCAATATTTTTACCTATGAAAAAAAACGTTGGTAAAAGTTTCCCCTTGGTCTTTTAGTGACGAATTTACCAACGAAAATTTTCGTTGGTAAAACTTTTTGCCTAAGAAAAAAAGGCTTTTAGCAATGAAAATTTTTGTCAGTAAAGGTAGCTTTTCTTATAGTGCCACCATGATGTTTGGCCTTTTATCCATGCCACCATTCATTTTTTTCATATCATTTTAGAGTATGAGCTAAAAATGAGACAAATCTAAGGCTCAAGCGGACCACACCATAGTTAGTAGTGGTGATGCCCACCACCAAAACATTCCTAAGGCCACCGTAATGCTTATTTGCCATCTAACTTGTTCATAGGGTCATGTAGACATGAATTAAGGAAAAAAAAAATCATCTTGATTCAAAACTTTTGTGACCTGAGGAAGTTTTTATGGTGGGCGTTCAACCCTTACTGTTTGGCTTCCTTGACCATTGGATTTGCCTCATTTTTAGGCTTCTATCCTAAAATAATTTAGAAAATTAGATACCCATACATGATAGTGAACCCCACAAAGCCCCCTTCCTAGAATGATTCCATCTTAGAAGGCGCAATGCAATCTGTTTCCCACCGCTTAATTGAATCCACACCCATTTTCCACACGGTTTCCCACATGCTTGTTAAAAAATGGAAAATTGACCATACTGGCCTCGATGTATGGTCAAATTTCCTAAAGAGATTCAACCCTTCAAATATTTCAAGGGTGGCCTTCTGAGAATCTTTCAAAAAATATATACTTGGACTAAAATGCCTTTGTCCTTGGCTCAATAGTTGTGCGGTTTTTCAATGAATAAGAAGTTACATCGTATTTAATGACGTGTACGAAACCCTTTTTTTGGGCGTGGGCAAGGCCCAACTCGTGAGGCCCACACTGATCTATGTGTATAATCCGTGCCGCTCATCCTTCTTGCCATGTCATTTTAGGGCTAGGGCCCAAATATCAGCCTAATCTAGAGCTAGTGTGGATTACATAATAGAAAATAATGGTGATAGTGTCACCCACTATTGATACGTTCCAGGCTGACTGCGATGTTTGTTAGAAGTAGACACCGCACAAGGTGGGACTTTTTGGGCCCACGGCGAGCTAGCTGACAAGGTGGATGGAACGGATCACCTCATTGTGGGCCTTAGGCTATGGTACAAATGGCTATATAGTACAGGAAGTGAACACGTGAAAACCACGATCCATATAACATGCAACCAAGGCCCATATAACATGATAACTACGACCCATGCAAACCACAACCCATATGGGCCCACATTGATGTATGTGTATAATCCATGCCGCCCATCCTTTTTGCCATGTGATTTTAGGGCTAGGGCCCAAATATCATCCTGATCTAGTGCTCATGTGGGCCACGAAATAGAAAATAATGGTGATTATTGAAACTTTTCAGGCCTATTGTGATGTTTGTTAGAAGTGGACACTGCCCAAGTCAGGACTTTTTGGGCTCACGGCGAGCTAGCCGACAAGGTGGATGGATCGGATCACCCCATTGTGGGCTTTAGGATATGGTACCAATGGCTAGGTAGTAAAGAAAATGAACACGTGAAAACCACGATACATATAACATGATAACCAAGACCCATATAATATGACAACTACGATCCATGCAAACCATGACCCATATAAGCCTACATTGATATATGTGTATAATCTATGCCGCCCATCCTTTTTACAGTGTCATTTTAAGGCTAGGGCCCAAATATCAGCCTGAGCTAGTGCTTATGTGGGCCACAAAATAGAAAATAATGATAACTGTTGAAACTTTTCAGGCTCACTATGATGTTTGTTACATGCAGTCTTGAGTACGTTGTCAACTTCATAACCACTTCATAATTAATTCTTCTGAAGTTTTACAGCTAATTGGCGTAAATGGAGACCGATTCACTAAGTAACAAGCTATGTTAAAGGCTTCAATCCATATCTTCTTGCGTAACTCAACATTACTCAACATACTTTGGGCTCTCTTCAAAAGAATCTGATTCATTCATTCTACCATACCATTCTACTTTAATGTGTGCCAAACAATATTATACCATACTATTTTTTCATCTTTACAAAATTGGGTTGAATTCATTTGAAGTGAATTGTTCACCATTGTCTATCCTTAATACTTTCAATTTTCGCCTTAACTATTTTTCTACTATCGACTTCCACACTTTAAAAGAATAAAAAATGTCTGATATATACTTTATGAAGTAAACTCACACCTTTCTAGAGTAGTTATATTGAATGATACAAAGAGTAGTCATGTGGTATGAGGCCCCAAAATCCAAAATCCACTCATCTTTGAGATGGTCAAATTTGGATGTAGTCAAAATGTCACCACCATCCACATATTCACTAGATTTTGTTGTGTTGGCCTCCTTTAGTGCTTCGTTTGATTTTCCTCCCTTCTGAGCTTTAAGATTTAACAATTTTTCTTCATATGCTCTCGTCTCCTACAATTTCATCATTCATCTTCCCTATGCCCTTAAACTTAGACTATGAATGTGAGTTTCCTTTTAAAATTCTTTCTCCTAGCTACCAGCACATTCGTAGATGACCCCACACTGTTGTCCTTCTTTCTCAATATCTTTGACTAAATGACTGAAATGATAGTCTCGACATCAATGGTTTATCTATCGTCGCATATATTGTTTATAAAGCTATCGTAAGACTCTGGTAGAGAGTTCAATAAAATTATGGTTTGGTATTCATCACCAATCTTCACCTTTGCACTAGTCAATTTGCAAAGTATCAGATTAAACGTGCTTCTGACTCTTCCGCCATCTTTAGATTATAAAATTATTTTTTCAGATACAATCAATTTGACAAAGGTTTCATCATCTATAAGGTATCTAACTTCTTTAAAATCCTATATATATATATATATATATATATATATATATATATATATATATATATCAAGGACATTGTATAGGACACCATCCGCCAAACATATTTTGATTGAGGTTTTTACTATCTTATCAAATTCTTCTCACTCTTCATCAGTCATATCCGTTGAATACTTCTCTACACTAAGAAGTGTGTGATTTAGGTCTTGCTGAATTAGAAGGCCTCTTATCTTTACCCTTAACAGTTCGAAATTATTTTTTCCAGTGAACTTTTCTATTTCATACTTTATGTTAGATCCTTTAATCGTCATGTCTCAAATCCAAACTCGAATCTTAGCGTTATCTTTGATACTACTTATTAGGGAACCGTGGAAGCAAACCTTAAATTTGAATCACGCAACAATTAGCAAATGAAAACAAAGCATGCATAAATATACATATATTTTACATGGAAAAATACTCATAAAAAAAAACTACGTCACAAAGCGACAACAATCACTATAAAAATAAAAAGTACAAGATATGGATGAACTTATAATAAAAAATTATATTTATTTTCTCATCTCCTAACCCTCCGATTGAAATACCCTAATCCCACAATTACACTCATATATATAGCATATAACACCTGAAATAAGAAACTAATCTCGCAATTATGCAAACTCGTATGCGTATTTGATCTAAGCATCAATGGATCGAGCAGTCCTCAATAGATCGAGCTCCACATGTTCGAGCGATCGAACATGCTCAAAAATGTTCACAGTGTTTACAAGTATTTTTCAAATTATGTTGAACGTTCAACTTGATAAGTCAACCGATTGAGAGAATCCAAAATTGTCCAAATACCAATCTGTTTCATTCAGAGTGGTACCAATCTGTTTCATTCAGGGTGCTCTCGACCACTCGATCAGGCCAGTCGATCAATCGAACCCTGTTTCGTGAACAGATTGAAGACATCTCACAATAAATAATGTAAAATACTCAAGCTTTAAAGCTGGCATATGAAAATTGCTTTGATCACTCTGCCTTCTTATAAATGTCTCCCTCACTCTCCTAACACACCTGTGTCATGGACTACCAAGGTATCTGATCCTTTTAATTCCCCATGGTTTGGCACCAGAACATTGGTGGGGACCAGAGAGCTACCTTCACTTTTGGAGGAACCCATAAATTTAACCTCTACACGTGAAACTTCACTCTGCACAAAGTCTAATAGGAAATGTAGCGTACCCGGCTCCGCCCAACCTATTTGCCATCCAGCTATGTCCATCCGTGAAAAATCCGCCAAGACTTGTTGGACGATGTCGACGGTCCACGCTTATGGACAAAGAATTAAGGATCCCTTATTCCTTACCTGATTCTTTTGGTTTTTCTTCTGCGAGAACGTTACTATTCCATTGTGAGTTTGGCATTATTTAAAAATAGGGCACTGATCATCTTCCTCACCTGTGGTCCCGTGGACGGCCATCCATACTGTTAAACTTGTGTGTCACATTGCAGGTGGACTATATATCTAATATTACAACGATCAAGCGATCCTAACAATAGTAGGTAACAAATGGATTGTTAAAAGAAAAAAGAACAGTGGTCCTAATTCAAAGGGAAAAATCAGAAGGTCGGTAGTATCATATCTGTGCAATTTTTCTGTGATGCTCCATCCATAGTTGGGTCAGTAATTAAGATGGTTTGGATTTCCATATAAATTATTACATGTGTATGGTTAAGAGTCACCACCAATTTTCACTGGGTGGAAAACCAGTGTAAAGACTAGACCATAAGTTGCCTAGTCTAAAGACTCGGTCTTGCTTATCGCATCTTCCTTCCGGTCTTCCTTGTACTTTTCCACGCAACCGTAGAGTCTACGTTTGCATGAGACTTTTGATATGTGGAGTCCATGGTTTGGCAATCCAGACCGTTGATCTGATCATCCAATTGTAGATTGAGTTTGCATGAAAAACCTTCTAGATTTAAAGATTCTCAACGTTCAATCAATGGCCTACAAAGAGACATATGGGATGCGGATTTCCTGCAAAAGCATTTAGCAGGAAGTTCCTGTGCTAGAAACATAGGTGCGCCCACTGTGATGTTTGTTAGAAATCCACCTCGTCCATCCGTTTTGTGAGATTATTTTAGTCCATGAGGCCAAAAACGAACTGGATCCAATACTCAGGTGGGCTGAAAATGTGAGGATTAAACGTCCACAGTTAATATTCATGGGGTACAAGTTTTGAATCGGGCTAATACTTCTGCTTTCAGTTCATCCCAGAAGGAATGACACTATGAACGGTATGGATGGCATGTAAACATTACTGTTGACCCCAAATAGGTTTCAACGGTATTAATTTCCCTACCCACCTTTTTCCTTTAGTGTGGCCGACTTGCGTATTAGATCCTTCTGATTATTTATTTATTTATTTATTTATTTATTTTATTTTAGTTCCTAAATGAGCTCACTAAATGGATGAACAGGATAAATTTCTCGAAAACATTAAGGTGGGCCACTGCTAGGTTTCCGCGTCCAGATATATGTTCGCATATTGATGCTAGAATAGGTCATGCCTGAAAGGTTGGGATATTCCAACCTTGAAAGTTTTTCATCCATTGTCCATTCACGTGATGGATTGTTGGTCGGGGTAGATTTTTGAGGAAGGTTCTATCCAGAGTTGGGAGTAACAGACCAATGGTTTAGATTTTTGGGAAGGTTCCATCCATCTTAAAGACCGACCTAGGGCCCATCTTAGTATTTCGTGTATACCGCTTGGATGGTATATGACCCGACGGGAACCGGACCACTGTACGAGTACATTGGGCCTGGGCGAAAAAAGAGAAATTTCTAACTGTACGACCACTGTATGGCCCATTCCCGAGACCAAGCCCACCCCATTTTACGTTCCAAAATTACTCCCCAGGTATACGGATGGCTTGCAAAAGGTCGAAAATGCCCCCTGCTTTTTCCTTCAAGCGGATCGGCTGGTGCTCGGGGACGAGCGCTGACGCTGATCGAACTCCGAGTTGTAATAACGGTTCAAAGGAGATCAACGTTATGTATTTATTATATCCACGAGCGTTCATCCATATTTTGAGATCATTTCCGAGCATTATTCAAAAAATAATATCATATCCAAAAATCAACTAGACCACACCACAAAGAGCAGTAGAAAATTGATTTTCACCGTTGAAACTTTTGTAGGGCCCACCATAACATTTATTTTCCATCCAATCTATTCATAATGTCACGAAGACTTGGATGAAGAAGAAAAATAAATTTCGTAATGATCCAAAACTCCCACGACCCGTAAAAGGGTTTCAACGGTGCATGTTCAATTTCCAACTGCCTTTTACAGTGTGGTCCACTTAATAGTTAGATCGATCTTATTTTTTATCCCAAGCCTTAATATGAGCTCTCCAAATAGATGGCCGGTTTCGATATAACACAGACCTCATAATGGGACCCACAAAAACAAAAAAAAAAAAAAACTACAGACTATCGATGTGAGATTTTATTTATTTTTTTTTATTTCTTTTAATGGAGAGAAATTTTCTTCCCTTACATTTTTCTTAAATACATAATTATGTAAATATGTATATATAAGTATATAAAAATATTTTTCTATCTCTTAATTCATTTCTTTGTATATTTATTTAACAAGCATATCTCCTAAACTAGAATGAGTTACATAACGTACCATATATGATTTTGGGGTAGGAGAAGCTAATTTAGCCAACGAAGATAGTAATTTTCTGAGAGTCCATCGGGTCGATGGTTAAAAATCCACTTCACGGTCAATTCACTTCACTTCAAGGCCATTTGCACACACTTCGCGGTTAATTCACTTCACTTCACCATCTTTTCCATGCATTTCAAGGTCATTCCTAGCAATTCCGTGTTCATTCATGGTCAATTCAACACACTATACGGTCAATTCACTTCACTTCAGGGCCATTTCCACGCACTTCGCGGTCATTTCACTTCACTTCACTATCATTTCCATGCATTTCACGGTCATTCCTAGCGATTCCGTGTTCATTCACGGTCAATTCGACGCACTTCACGGTCAATTCACTTTACTTCACGGCTATTTTCACGCACTTCGTGGTCATTTCACTTCACTTCACCGTCATTTCCATGCATTTCACGGTCATTCCTAGCGATTTCGTGTTCATTCACGGTCAATTCGACGCACTTCACGGTCAATTCACTTCACTTCACGGCCATTTCCACGCACTTCGCAGTCAATTCACTTCACTTCATCATCAGTTTCATGCATTTCATGATCATTTCTAACGATTCCGTGTTCATTCACGGTCAATTCGATGCACTTCATGGTCAATTCACTTCACTTCACGGCTATTTCCACGCACTTCGCAGTCAATTCACTTCACTTCACCGTCATTTCCATGTATTTCACGGTCATTCCTAACGATTCCGTGTTCATTCACGATCAATTCGACGCACTTCACGGTCAATTCACTTCACTTCATGGTCATTTCCACGCACTTCGCAGTCAATTCACTTCACTTCATCGTCATTTTCATGCATTTCATGGTCATTCCTAGCGATTCCGTGCTCATTCATGGTCAATTCAACCCACTACACGGTCAATTCACTTCACTTCAGGGCCATTTCCACGCACTTCGCGGTCATTTCACTTCACTTCACTGTCATTTTCATGCATTTCACGGTCATTCCTAGCGATTATGTGTTCATTCACGGTCAATTCGACGCACTTGACGGTCAATTCACTTCACTTCACGACCATTTCCACGCACTTCGCGGTTATTTCACTTCACTTCAACGTCATTTCCATGCATTTCACGGTCATTCCTAGTGATTCCGTGTTCATTCACGGTCAATTCGACGCACTTCACGGTCAATTCACTTCACTTCATGGCCATTTCCACGCACTTCACAGTCATTTGACTTCACTTCACTGTCATTTCCATGCATTTCACGGTCATTCCTAGCGATTCCATGTTTATTCACGTCAATTCGATGCACTTCACAGTCAATTCACTTCACTTCACGGCCATTTTTATGCACTTTGTGGTCATTTCACTTCACTTCACCGTCATTTTCATGCATTTCACGGTCATTCCTAGGGATTCGGTGTTCATTCACGGTCAATTCGACGCACTTCACGGTCAATTCACTTCACTTCACGGTCAATTCCACGTACTTTGCGGTCAATTCACTTCACTTCACTATCATTTCCATGCATTTCACGGTCATTCCTAGCGATTCCGTGTTCATTTACGGTCAATTCGACGTACTTCACGGTCAATTCACTTCACTTCACTGCCATTTCCACACACTTCGTGGTCATTTCACTTCACTTCACCGTCATTTCCATGCATTTCACGGTCATTCCTAGCGATTCCGTGTTCATTCACAGTCAATTCGATGCACTTCACAATCAATTCACTTCACTTCAAGTCCATTTCCACGCACTTCGCAGTCAATTCACTTCACTTCACCGTCATTTCCATGCATTTCATGGTCATTCCTAGTGATTCCGTGTTTATTCACGGTCAATTCGACGCATTTCACAGTCAATTCACTTCACTTCACGACCATTTCCATGCACTTCGCTGTCAATTCTCTTAACTTCACCATCATTTCCATGCATTTCACAGTCATTCCCGGCGATTTCGTATTCATTCATGGTCAATTCGACGCACTTCACAGTCAATTCACTTCACTTCACAGTCATTTCCATGCAATTCGCGATCATTTCACTTAACTTCACCATTATTTCCATGCATTTCACGGTCATTCCTAGCAATTTCGTGTTCATTTCACGGTTTGGGTTTTGGGATTTGAGAATGGATTCGGGTTTAGGTTATAGGTTTTAGTTTCAATTTTGGTTATAGGTTAACGGTTTAGGTTATAGGTTTTTGGATTTGAGAATGGGTTTGGGTTTAGGCTATAGGTTTTAGTTTTTGTTTAGGTTATAGGTTTTGGTTTAGGTTATAGCTTTTGAGATTTGATAATGGGTTCGGGTTTAAGTTATTAGTTTTGGTTTTGGTTTAGGTTATAGGTTGTAGGTTTAGGTTAAGGTTTACGTTTAGGTTTTGGGATTTGAGAATGGGTTCGGGTTTAGGTTATAAGTTTTGGTTTCGGTTTAGGTTATAGGTTAACGGTTTAGGTTAAGGTTTAAGTTTAGGTTATAGGTTTTTGGAATTGAGAATAGGTTCGGGTTTAAGCTATAGGTTTTGGTTTTAGTTTAGGTTATAGGTTTTGATTTAGGTAATAGGTTTTGGGATTTGAGAATGAGATCGGGTTTAGGTTATAAGTTATAGGTTTTGGTTTAGGTTATAGGTTTTGGTTTATGTTATAGGTTATAGTTTTTGGTTAAGGTTTTGGTTTAGGTTTAGGTTATAGGTTTTGGTTTTGGTTTAGGTTATAGGTTTTGGTTTAGGTTTTAGGTTATAGGTTTAGGTTAAGGTTTTGGTTTAGGCTTAGGTTATAGGTTTTGAGATTTGAGAATGGGTTTGGGTTTAGGTTATAGGTTTTGGTTTTGGTTTAAGTTATAGGTTTTGGGATTTGAGAATGGGTTCGGGTTTAGGTTATAGGTTTTTGGATTTAAGAATGGGTTATGATTTAGGTTTAGGAAATCGAGTTCAGGTTCGGGATTGAGTTTAAGTTTGAGTTTTCAAGTTTAGGTTTAGGTTAGGGAGTTGAGATTAGGATTAGGTGTGTATTTAGCTTTAGAGAATTGAGTTTAGGTTGTAGGTTTAGGGAAAGGTTAGGTTTAGGTTATAGGTTTTGGGATTTGGGAATAGTTTTAGGTTATAAGTATATGTTTAAGTTAGGTTATAAGTTAAGGTTTAGGGATTTGAGTTTAGGTTTAGGCTAAGGTTTAGGTATAGGTTTAGATTTAGGGAATTGAGTTTAAGTTTTAGGTTTAGGGAAAGGTTAGGTTTAAGTTATAGGTTTTGGGATTTAAGAATAGTTTTAGGTTATAAGTATAAGTTTATGTTAGGTTATATGTGAAGGTTTAGGGATTTGAGTTTAGGTTATAAGATTAGGTTTAAGTTTAGGTTTAGGGATTTGAGTTTAGGTTATAGGTTTAGGTTTAGGTTTTAGGTTTTACGTTTAGGTTTAGGTTTGGGTTTCGATTTTGGGATTTGAGAATGGGTTTGGGTTTAGGTTATAGGTTTTGGTTTCGGTTTAGGTTATAGGTTTTAGGATTTGATAATGGGTTCAGGTTTAGGTTATAGGTTTTGGTTTCGGTTTAGGTTATAGGTTTTAGGATTTGATAATGGGTTCAGGTTTAGGTTATAGGTTTTGGGATTTAATAATGGGTTCAGGTTTAGGTTATAGGTTTTGGTCTTAGTTTAGGTTATATGTTTTGATTTAGGTTATAGGTTAACGATTTAGGTTTAGGTTATAGGTTTTTGGATTTGAGAATGGGTTAAGGTTTAGGCTATAGGTTTTGGTTTTGGTTTAGGTTCTAGGTTTTGAGATTTGAGAATGGGTTTGGGTTTAGGTTATAGGTTTTGATTTTGGTTTAAGTTATAGGTTTTGGTTTAGATTATAACTTATAGGTTTAGGTTTACGTTTAAGTTATAAGTTTTGGTTTTAGTTTAGGTTATAGGTTATAGAAATGGCTGTGAAGTGAAGTGAATTGACTGTGAAGTGCGTCGAATTGATCGTGAATGAACACGGAATCACCGGGAATGACCGTTAAATGCATGGAAATGATGGTGAAGTTAGGTTAATTGACCGTGAAGTGCGAGGAAATGGCCATGAAGTGAAGTGAATTGACCGTGAAGTGCATCGAATTGACTGTGAATGAATATAGAATCGCTAGTAATGACCATGAAATGCATGGAAATGACGGTGAAGTGAAGTGAAATGACCACGAAGTGCGTGGAAATGGCCGTGAAGTGAAGTGAATTGACCGTGAAGTTGGTCGAATTGACCGTGAATGAACACGGAATCGCTAAGAATGACCATGAAACGCATAGAGATGATGGTGAAGTGAAGTGAAATGACCGCGAAGTGCGTGAAAATGGCCATGAAGTGAAGTGAATTGACCGTCCAGTGCGTCGAATTGACCGTGAATGAACATGGAATCGCTAGGAATGATCGTAAATTGCATGGAAATGACAGTGAAGTGAAGTGAAATGATCGCAAAGTGTGTGGAAATGGCCGTCAAGTGAAGTGAATTGACTGTGAAGTGCGTTGAATTGACCGTGAATGAACACGGAAACGCTAGAAATGACCGTGAAATGCATGGAAATGACGGTGAAGTGAAGTGAAATGACCGCGAAGTGCGTGGAAATGGCCATGAAGTGAAGTGAATTGACCGTGAAGTACGTTGAATTGACCGTGAATGAACACGGAATCGCTAGGAATGACCGTGAAATGCATGGAAATGACAGTGAAGTGAAGTGAATTGACTGTGTAGTGCATGGAAATGGCCATGAAGTGCGTCGAATTGACTGTGAATGAACACGGAATCGCTAGGAATGACCGTAAAATGCATGGAAATGACGGTGAAGTGAAGTGAATTGACCACAAAGTGCGTTGAAATGGCCATGTAGTGAAGTGAATTGTCCGTGAAGTGTGTCGAATTGATCGTGAATGAACACAGAATCGCTAGGAATGACCGTGAAGTGCGTGGAAATGGCGGTGAAGTGAAGTGAAATGACCGTGAAGTGCGTGGAAATGGCCGTGAAGTGAAGTGAATTGACCATGAAGTGCGTCGAATTGACCGTGAATGAACACGGAATCGCTAGGAATGACCGTGAAATGCATGGAAATGACGGTGAAGTGAAGTAAATTGACTGTGAAGTGCGTAGAAATGGCCGTGAAGTGAAGTGAATTGACCGTCAAGTGCGTCGAATTGACCGTGAATTAACACGAAATCGCTAGAAATGACTATGAAATGCATGGAAATGACGGTGAAGTGAAGTGAATTGACTGTGAAGTGCATGGAAATGGCCGTGAAGTGAAGTGAATTGACCTTGAAGTGTGTCGAATTAACCGTGAATCAACACGGAATCGCCGGGAATGACTGTGAAATGCATGAAAATGATGGTGAAGTGAAGTGAATTGACCGCGAAGTGTGTGTAAATGGCATTAAAGTGATGTGAATTGACCATGAAATGGATTTTTAACCATCGACTCGATGGAATCTTAGAAAATTACTATGTTGGCTGGCTAAATTACCTTCTCCTATCCCAAAATCATATATGGTACGTCAAGTGAAGTGAATTGACCGCAAAGTACGTGGAATTGACCGTGAAGTGAAGTAAATTGACCATGAAGTGCGTCGAATTGACCGTGAATGAACACCGAATCCCTAGGAATGACCGTGAAATGCATGAAAATGACGGTGAAGTGAAGTGAAATGACCACAAAGTGCATAGAAATGGCCGTGAAGTGAAGTGAATTGACTGTGAAGTGCATCGAATTGACGTGAATAAACATGGAATCGCTAGGAATGACCGTGAAATGCATGGAAATGACAGTGAAGTGAAGTCAAATGACTGTGAAGTGCGTGGAAATGGCCATGAAGTGAAGTGAATTGACCGTGAAGTGCGTCGAATTGACCGTGAATGAACACGGAATCACTAGGAATGACCGTGAAATGCATGGAAATGACGTTGAAGTGAAGTGAAATAACCGCGAAGTGCGTGGAAATGGCCGTGAAGTGAAGTGAATTGACCGTCAAGTGCGTCGAATTGACCGTGAATTAACACGAAATCGCTAGAAATGACTGTGAAATGCATGGAAATGACGGTGAAGTGAAGTGAATTGACTGTGAAGTGCATGGAAATGGCCGTGAAGTGAAGTGAATTGACCTTGAAGTGTGTCGAATTGACCGTGAATCAACACGGAATCGCCGGGAATGACTGTGAAATGCATGAAAATGATGGTGAAGTGAAGTGAATTGACCGCGAAGTGTGTGTAAATGGCATTAAAGTGATGTGAATTGACCATGAAATGGATTTTTAACCATCGACCCGATGGAATCTTAGAAAATTACTATGTTAGCTGGCTAAATTACCTTCTCCTATCCTAAAATCATATATGATACGTTATGTAACTCATTCTAGTTTAAGAGATATGCTTGTTAAATAAATAGAGAAATAAATGAATTAAGAGATAGAAAGATATTTTTATATACTTATATATACATATTTACATAGTTATGTATTTGAGAAAAATGTATGGGAGAAAAAGTTCTCCCCATTAAATATATATACCATCGCGATAGTCTGTAGTTTTTTTTTTTTTTTTGTGGGTCCCATCATGAGGTCTGTGTTATATCCAAACCATCCATCTATTTGGAGAGCTCATATTAAGGCTTGGGATGAAAAATAAGATAGATCTTACTATCAAGTGGACCACACTGTAAAAAGCTGTTGGGAATTGAATGTATACTGTTGAAACCTTTTTAGGGGTCATGGAAGTTTTGGATCATTACGAATTTTTTTTTTCCTCTTCATCCAGGTCTTTATGACCTTATGAATAGATTGGATCGAAAATAAATGTTATGGTGGGCCCTACAAAAGTTTCAATGGTGAAAATCAATTTTCTGATACTCTTTGTCGTGTGGTCCGGTTGATCTTTGGATATGATTTTTTTTTATTTTTTTTTGATAATGCTCCGTGATGATCTCAAAATATGGGTAAACGTCGTGGATATAATAAATATACAACCGCTCGGCTCATGTAACGTTGATCTCCTTTGAACCGTTCGTACAATCGGGAGTTCGAGGAGCGGCAGCGCTCGTCAGCAGGGGCATTTTCGACGTTTTGCAAGGCATCCGTACACTTGGGGAGTTTTCTTAGAAAGTAAAATGGGATGAGCCTAGATTCGGGAATGGCCATATAGTGGTCGAGCAGTTGGAAATTTCTCACGAAAAAAAGAGCGCCGATTTCCTGTAACCCATGCAACCTGAATCTCTTTGGGTCCACTGTAATGTATGTGTGACATCCACTCCATCTATCAGTTTCAACTGGTAGTCATTAGGATATTAGTAAAAAATTTGAAGATGATTTAAAACTCAATGGACAACATCATAGGAAACAGTGATGATTGAATGGCCGGCATTAAAAACTTCATATGCCTCCGGTAATATTTTTTTATATTATTATTATTATTATTATTTTCCATACAAACTGTTGGTAAGGTTACACAGGCCTACATGAAGCCAAACACAAATATCAGCTTGATCCAAAACTTTTTAAACAGTAGGCATTCAATCACTAGGGTTGCCTGTGATGTGGTCCAACTGAGATTTGGATCTACTTCATCTTTTGGCCTCACCGATAAAATGAGCCAAAACAACGGATGGACGGTGACGATATACAACATATACATCAAGTTGAGCCCCGCAGTCACGGCCTCGGTCAGTGCTCCGCTCACTGAATCCGCGTCCGTTGCAGCTTATTCGGCACCGGTTTGAACGACGGAAGTCATTTCCACAAAAAGGATACCTATATCTAAAATTAAATGGTCCGCGGGCCCCGCTGTAATCCTGATGTAACATCCACACCGTCTATCATTGTTTAAACAGATACTTCAGCATTTTATATCAAATATCGATTAGATCGAAGTTTTAAATGGGCCACAAGACAGGGAACAATGAGTTTGGGAGCGTTCACCATTGAATCCTTCCTGGGGCCGCCGTTATAGTTACATGCCATCCAACCCCTTCACAAGGTGAGTTCCACTGTGATGAAGGAAAATCATATACCAGTCTTATACAAAACTTCAGCGGGTCCAAAGAACCTTTCAACGGCATACGTCTAATCTTCAATTTTCCTTGTGGTGTGATCCACATTTGTTTTCTATGGTCCTGATTTTTGGTATTAAGTGTTAATATGATATGTCACAAATGATGAACGAAGTGGATTTTAGAAGCACGAATCAATGTTGGCCGGAGTCCTTTGATGGACTTCTTTTCATAAATTTTTGGTGTGAGCGGGCACCATAGTTCTGCGGGTGGGGTTACCATGATCTAAATGTCTATCAAAGCCGTCTATCCCATTATTTTAAAGCATGAAAACAAAAATGACTTAGATCCAATGCTCAAGGCTCAAGTGGACCACATCAAAACATAAGCTTGGTTGCATTTAATATATAAAACATTAACTGTCAGTTGCATTAAATGCAGGAATCATAGTGGTGTTGTACATTTACGTGTTGGATCTGACTCATTTTTAGGTTCGTGCCTTAAAATGATACGAAAAAAAGGAAACGGCTTGGATAAATAGATAGATGACCGTGGGAACGCCGGCAGAACTGTCCGTTCGGGGATAGGGACCGGCGGGAGTAAGATGCAGTCCGAGTCCGCGTCCGCTCAAGATGGGCTCAGTCGGACGCGACTGCGTACTATCCCGCCCGTGCGGTAATTCGTCTGGGCAGGGCTCTGTGGAGCCCACCATAATGTAAGTATTTTATCTATACCATTATTCATTTTTATATGATCATTTTAATTTGTGAACAAAAATTTAAGGTAGTTCCAAGCTTAAGTGGACCACAAAGTGGGGATTGAATGTCCACCTTTAAAAACTTCTTGGGAGCTGGAGAACTACCGGATCAAGCTGAAATTTGTGTTTTCACTTCATCCAAGTCTGCATGACCTTATTAATATGTTGGGTGATAAAAAAAAAATCACGGTGCCCTTAGAAAGGTTTCAATGGTGGGTGTCATTATCACTGCAGCTTCCTTTGATGTGGTCTACTAGAGTTGTGTATCTGCTTAAATTTTTGGTTAATATATTAAAATGATCATATAAAAATGATTAACGGTGTGGATAAAATACTTACATAATGATGGGCCCACAAAGTTATACCCGGATGGATTACCATTCCAGCCGGGTAGGACACAATCCGCGTTTTACTCAGTCAGGGAAATGGATTGGCTACGGATGCTGCAACTAGCCAATGGCTAGTGGTCCGTGCTGCTTTGTGTGCCCACTATAATGTATGTGTTTCATCCACGCGGTTCGCATATTCTTCCGAATCATTTTATACCATGAAACCAAAAATAAGGTTGATCAAAATCTCAAATGGACCGCACAGTGTTGATTGAACGCCTACCATTAAAAACTTCCTAGGGGCCACGAAAGTTTTGGATCAAGAAGGTATATATTTTTTCCCTTCATCAAAGTCTTTATTACCTAATCAACAGGTTCGATGTCAAACAACCATTACAGTGGGCCCCAGGAGGTTTTTAACGGTGGACATTCAATCACTACTGTTTTTCCATGGTGTGGTCCACCTGAGGTTTAGATCCACTTCATTTTTGGGTTTAAGCACTAAATTTATCTTTCAAAATGGATAGAGGGCATGGATAAAACAAGTACATCATGGTGGGTCCACATAGCTAGCACCGACCACTAGCCAGTAGCCACCTCGCTGATGGCAGCGTACTAGCCAAACCGCGTCCGTCCGTTAGCCATTTACCAGTCCGGAGGTTTTTGTGTTTGGTCCATAGCCCACCAGAGGTTCAGAATCAGTCAATCATGGGTTCCACTTGTAGAAATTTGGAACAGTGTGGGCCAAGATTGAATGATGTAGGGCCTATTTATAGGGTCCATCTCCCACCTAGTGTGCACAGATGCGTTAGAGAGAGAGAGAGAGAGAGACAGAGAGAGAGAGAGATGGGTTTGTATTTGTTGCTTCAGCTCTTCTGGCTAGCAACAACAGTAGAAGTACTAGCATCCCAACCTCCAGTAACAGCGAAGCTGGGCTGCCCAGACAAATGCGGGGATGTTAGCATTCCCTACCCATTCGGCATCGGCGATAGCTGCAACGTTGGCGTAGGAGGCTTCAATATCACCTGCAAACAACACTCTTCCCCATCCCAAACCGTTTTGGGGTGCGTTTGAGGTTCTGGAAATATCGTTAGCGTCCGGCCTAATGAGAATTCCAAACTATATAAGCTACCAGTGTTTCGACAATATGGGAAACTTCAACTACTCCCTCACTGGGCTCCAGTTGTATAAAGATTACTCCTTCACATTCTCAGCAACCCTTAACAGATTCATTGCCATCGGTTGCGATACTGTTGGCTTGATCACTGGCCAATGGGGCAGCGACTTCACGAGTGGTTGTGTTTCAATTTGCCGCCTCCTTGACAACGTGACCACCGACGGCTCTTGCTCGGGGGCAGGATATTGCAAAACCGAGATCCCAATGGGTTTGAAGAAATTTTCGGTGGATTTTACTAGCTTCTCTAGCCATCGAAATGTCTCAAGTTTCAATCCGTGCAGCTTCGCCTTTCTGGGTGAGGAACATGCGTTCAGATTCAAACCTTCAGACCTGAAAGAAACCAACTTTTTCCAGGCAAAACCACCCCGGTGGTGATTGACTGGGTTATCGGAAATGAAGGGTGCGAGATCGCACGGAAGAACTCGGCCACCTTCGCTTGCGTGAGCGAGAATAGCTACTGCTACAACCCGACCAGTGGTTCGGGTTACCGGTGCAATTGCACTGAAGGTTTCCGGGGGAATCCTTATCTCCATGGAGGATGCCAAGGTCTGATGATCCTTTCCAACTCTATTTATTATCCCATGCAAATGCTTAGACACACCTTGTGGTCGTGAAAATGAGGTGGATTGGACAAGTGCGAAATCCAACCGTTCATCTTAACTGTTACTTGGGTCCAATCCACTCTTTTGATCCAATACGGATCTCTTCTTCTAGGGAGGTAAGGATCGTCCATCATGTGGTGGCCATCCTTCATGGCCAATCTTGTGGATGAAAAGGCATTCATTTTCTATGCACCAGATCTGAAAGGTACAAGTGGTTCTATACTGGGCCATCGGAGATCAGATGTACCAAACGGCTCAAATCCATCTCATTAAGAATAGCTACTACCATAATTAGCCTGGGATACGTGTGCAATTTGCTCTCAAGGTTATGGAGGGATCCTCATCTCCCTTGAGGGTGCCAGGGCAGGACGATTCTTTCCAGGGACGGGTCCCAGACTGAAAATGAGGTGGATTGGACAAATCAACGACCCAAGCATTGATCTGGACCATACATTCAGTCTTATCTGCTTTTTGAGTAACACCCAAAAAAAATCAAGCATTGATCCGGACCATACATTCAGTCTTATTCCATTAGTGTGATGTCAATTACTGACCTGTTCTTTTTTGCTTGTGATGGCTGGTTTGTAGATATCAACGAGTGTGAGGAGGATCACCAGAAGATACTTTGTCTAAATGATTGCATAAATCTGCAAGGAAATTATTCTTGTTCCTGTCGAAAGGGTTACCATGGACTCCACGATGATAAGAGAGAATGCATTAAAGACACAAATGAATTTCCAGTGACCACTGTTGTTCTAGGTAAGTCCTCTATAACAATTACCATAATAGTTCATCAACTCATTCATCCACGGGGCACTTGTTCGAGTCAACTTAGCTTGAACTAATATCAGTAGACTCAACTTCATTTTTTGTTTTTGTTTGGGAGCTTCTTCTTCTTTGTTTTTTTCTTTTTTTTTTTTTTTCTTTTTTTTACTTCCTTTGACTTGTTCTCCAGCCAAGTAGTATTCCATGATTTCTTAGGAAGGAATTTTTACCAAAATGACCCCAACATGTGTACCTTACGCATAATTGGCTTCCATTTACAAAGCCTTACTATTATTATTTTTTTGCCCTTTAACAGTAACTTGAAAAGTTTTGGAATGAAAATGCCTTTACTTGGAGCCCAGTGCAGACGTTGAGTGTGGAAGAAACTTTGAGGCTTTAATCCCCAAACATGCTGTAGTCACCACTTAGTTAGTTAGGCATCCTTTTCCGCCCGTTGATGCATGTTCTTTACTGTACAAGACTATTTGATTTTTAGGAAGAATCCTGAGAACTTTCAATATCAAAAAATAAAGCTATATTACACTAGACTCTAAGGCCTAAGTAGCAAAAATAAAGAAAAATAGAAAAGCAACATAGGAGTATGGAGAGTGTATTGCATTAAGCCATATTTGCAAGGTTTTAAGACCCGAGCAAACGAAGTAAAGAAAATAAAGAAAAAGAAGATGCATACGGATACATAGGTTTAAGGAAATTATTGATGTTCCAGTATGTATGGAACGGAATATGGCTTGATTCAACTTGTGGAAAGGAAAATAGGAAATCAGACATCATTTTCGATTAAAATGATTTGTCGGACATTCCGAATTCCAACCCTACCCAATGATTTCAATGTGTTTATTGGCTTTGAACTTCAATTGACAAAGTAGTCTGGCAAGGAGAATTTTTCCAAGAAGATAGAGGACCCCACAAGTTTGGGCACATGCAACTTTAAGACCAGGGAGAGTATGACAGGGTAGGAACTAGCTTCAGAATTTAGTTAAGTTGTTCTCTAGGGACTGGCGAAGTACTCAATAACCTCTACCCTTTCTGGAATTTTCTCTCCTGCCTTTCGAACTCTCCTCCGTTCGCAGCAAGCTGCTTTAAATAGACAATGAGGTTTACTCAGGCCCTCGAGCAGAGAGACAAAGATGAGGGGAGGTTCAAGGCAACCTGATGCAACTGTAGTATCGTAAAAAGTGGCAGGCTCGAACACATTAGACCTTCGAAATAAGGCCACATGGTTGCTGGACATGGAAATGGGCCATCATGGACTGTTCTTACACAGAAAGTAGCCCATGGACCATTTCTACGTAGAAACAAACCTTGAGAAACTAACTTCATGGTCTGTTTATAGCTATTTCAACTTTTTAAAATAAGGTCTACATTTTGTGGGTGCTCCGGAGACTGTATTCCCTCTTTGGCTTGCCACCCGTGTACTCTGGCGATAGCTGATCTAACCTGATATCTGTCTTCAAGGCTTGTCCTATGTCGCATGGGTGCTTTGATTGAGACCTAAATAAAACCGATGAGCAAGGACTCGATCTTCTTTAATGTGGGGTGTCTACACACATGACAATTTCAACCCTTAACACAAAACAACCTCAACCCTAACAACCCCGACCATTGCAACCTTGACCCTTGACACATGACAACCTTGACCCTGACCCTTAACACCATAAGGGCGTCGTTTGTAGTGCCAACCATTGGGTATGTAACGAATCCACTCCGTCCATTGGAGTTGGCATTTCATAAAAGGCCATAGGCCAAAGAATAAGCCACACTTGCAGATTAGGTGGATCACACCATAAGGAAAATGTTGAGAGTGAATGGCCACCGTTATCATTTGTTTGGGCCATAAAGAGCTCATATTAGGTTGAAGTTAATGTATCCCACTAAAATAGTGGGCCACAAAAAAGATAAATGGATTAAATCTTCCTTAAAGTGGACCAAATTACCATGTGATGACCACCTCATTCAACCGGATTGGATCTTAGAGGCTTTGCTCACAAGCTAAAGCAAGTATAGGTAGAATGAAAGTAAGGGCATTTTGGTTAGTGAAAAAGTTTAAAAAAAACTGCCAAGAACTATAAAAAGTAGAAAAATAAAAAAAATAAAAAAATAAGAGAGAAAAAAAGGTTGCTTTCTTGGAACGGTTATACCTCGAGGCCATTTAATAAAAATTCATTTCAAAATCAATCATAATTAGTGGCAGTAAATGTTACCCATAACTTCAAGGAGGAAAAGGAATTGCTGGCTTGGGTGGGGGCATATTGGTATTAATGTAAAATTCACCCTATCATCAAGTGAGTCATCCCGTGTTAAGAATTTGGGCTCAAAAATCTCCATCCATGGTTCAGGTAGACCACAAGATTAGGAACAGTGCACATGGAAATCTTGCCTTCCAAACTATTTCCCTTCATGTGTGGCCAGCTTGAATCATGAATAGGCTTGTTTTTTGGGCCTTTGGCCTACTTTTAGTGTTTTTTTTTTGTTAAACTGGGTGTATATTATTGATGCCAAAATCCGATCAGCCCTCCCTCCACGTCGACCACCACGTATAATTCCTGAAACCTGCACCAGGAAAGTAGGCAAAGGTGACCCTGGCTAAGCCGGGGGACCCTCCGATGCCTAAGTCAGGACAAGGGAATCAGACTCTGAGTAGAGAGTAGAGGAGAGCTCGATTTTTCGTACCTGTAGATATGGTGATATGTACTATTTATACCTGCCTATGAGGTGGTCTGAGTCCGATAATCTCGGTACGATCAGAGAGATTCTAGGATTATAGAGATATTGCCCGCAATCTACTGATCGCGCAGCGTATCTGGTGGATCGTGCGCTCCTGCGAGCGAAGTTACCGGATACGTCTCGATATGGCAGTTTCCATATTGAACGAGTGGGATATGTACGTCGGAGAGTCTGCTCGGCCCGACTTATCTAAGGATACCACTAGTCCGATCCGCCTAGTCGGGTCAGTCGGTTCCACCATGGCTGGAAGGGCTGACTTCAATAAGCGGTGTGGTTAAGGCATCGAAGATCATCCGATCGGAGTATGATCCCGAGTCGTGCACCAACCGTGTCGTCTGCTCGGATAGATCACGTTCCGAAGCAGGTCAGATGGATCATGCCTCGGCTCGGACGGGCACATGGGACAGTGTTGTACCATGAGCTCGGATTTTCCATAACAGAAGCCCCCTACTCTTCGAGCTTGCTCGCGGGCTCGGAGAGTACTTAGGCAGGAAATCTCCTGCCCTCATCGTAATGATGGCAGATATCGAATCACGCGTGCTCGTCGCTTCGGTTAACGCGTGGCGACGGTTACGATCCCGCATCTCTTCTCAGCCTGTGAGAAGCCACCACATAGACCTGAGAAGGCGTGCCCATAATGCTCCGACTGCTGTGGCGCTGCTTCGCGTATCAAGGCGCACTGCCCAATGTCAGGGCCGTACCGACGGTTCGGTATACGTCCAATGCGGTGTTGCCATGTGTGCTCGGAGATAGGCTCGTGCCGATTCAGCTGCTGCCATTAAGGTTTGCCATCAATGCGAAAATCGTTCGCAGCCTATATAAGGGCGCCCCAGACCTTCGCATAGCATTTTACATTCCGTTTCATAAGAGCATACCGGAGAAGCGATTTTCGACGAGAGGCGATTCTGACCGACTTCAAAGTTTCCGTCAGTAGGCGATTTTCGGCAACCACCCGGTGAGTCTCGCTGACCTTCGCTTTTTTTTCTGCCATGTCTTCCGATCTGAAAATGGTCCGTGGATACGGTGATGATTCCGAGCCGGGGACTACTGAAAGTGAGAGTGGGTCATCCAAAGGCCCTTTCGAGGCCACTTTACCGTATCCCCCGCCTCGAAAGCAAAAGACATTGGCTTCTAAGACCAAGCAGCCCAGTAAGAAGACAACCTCCCGACCCCGCCGAGCAGAGACAGCTACCACCACTGAGATGCCTGCGAATCTTCGTACCGCAGAGGTAGTCCCCGGGGGTTCTGTCATGTCAGAATCCCAAATGGAGTGGATCCGCTCGGAGTTCGATATCCCAGACTCCATTCAGAAGGGCTCCCGGTCCCTTGGACGTTGCCGGCGCCCCAGCTAAGGGAGAGGTGGCCATCTTCCTATGTGCGCTGCACTGCGGGGTCCGACTACCACTACATCCCTTCATTCGGAAGGTAGCGACCTATCTCGGGTTGACCCCTGGACAGTTCGCTCCGAATGCATGGAGGGTGATGACCTCAGCCTACATAATTTGGAAGCAAGTTGGGAACCCCGAGCTGACCCCATAGGAGCTGTTGAGCCTGTACACGGTCAAGCATGATAGCAACGACCCATGGTACTATTTCGCGACTTAGGGGAGCAAAGGGTCGGGGTTGGTAATACACTTATTATCTTCCAACAAAGACTGGAAGAACAGGTAGTTTTGGGCGGCGGGTGATTGGGAGGCGTCGGCGGCTGAGTTCAGGACCCCAACTGGCTGGGTTCCGACCCATTTTACTAAGTCAGGTCGGACTTCATTTTGTATTCAAGTTGTTGCTTTGATTTTTACTTCAGTCGAAGTAACATTTCCTCCTTTTGCAGTTTTTAAAAAGGGGCTGTCGCTCCTCGACTCGGACCAAAAAAATCAGGTTGCAAAGGCCAGGGCGCGGTCGGAGTCACTTCGCTCCTGGGCCAATCTGATCACTGCAGCCAACCTCCACTGGTCCGGGCTCTGCAAATCTTAGCTTCTGCTTTTATCCCTTAGTAAGTTGTCTTAATCTTTTCGATGAGCTTTCTTTTGGTTATTTATTAGTTGACATGAAATTTTATTTTTTTTTTGCAGGTATGGCCGAGGCGTCCGGGGCTCGGAAGAGAAAAACAGCTCCGACGGCGGTGAAGTTGCTCAAAGAAGCCCCCCGAGTGAAGATCACTTGAAAGAAGCTGGCCCTCCCCCACGTGGGGGAATCTTCTGCTGCACCAACTCCATCATCCCCAACACTGAAGCCAGTTGGCTCGTCCTCCGTACCACCGACTCCGGCGCTCCCTGGTACCGTCGTGATTCCCCCGGTAGTCTTGCGTCCGGTGGTACGTCTTCCGCCCGGACTCATCCAGACGACTGTGGTCGGCACCCCTGTCATGCCGAGTACCGTTGCTCCTCGATCTCCCGCCTCCGTCGTTCCCCCCACAATGGAGGTGCCTGCCGCGGTCCCTTAGGCCCATATCGTTGTGCCTTCCTCCTCCGAACGGGAGGAGGCCAATAAAATAGCTGATAATGCGCTTCCCCCTTCCGAGGTCGGGGGGGAGGTCCGCGCCGAGGGTCAAAACTCGGCCGGCAGTAAGGTAGGGGCCGAGAGGGCTGAGGCTTCGGCCCAGGCGGGCACAAGCGGTTGGAGGTTTGAGCCCGGTTATCATGCTTTCTTGGCTCCGTGGGCTGCCAAGCATGCTAAGGAGGAGGATATCGCTCAGACTCTTGAGCGATCGGAGGGCGGCTTCTTGAACGACTTCGCCTCCATGTGCTACATGGTATGTCTCCGAGAAGACCCTCTTTTTTTTTCTTTTGTTGTTATACACTGTAGATTCTGATCTTTATTTTCTGTTCAGGCCTTCCCGATGTTGCTCTCCATTCGTCAGAGAGTGCGTGAGCGCAAGGAGACGGAGGCAGAGTTGGAGGCCCTACAAGCCGAGGCAGCGGCCATGAAGGCTGAGCAGACCAGCCTGCACCAACAGCTTGCAGGCGAGAGGGCTAAGGTTAGGTGGCTGCAAGGTGTTATCATTGTCTTGGAGGCCAGGGAGCTGCAGCTGCAGGATAAGGCAGATGACTTCAAGAATACTGTCGATGCGGCGACCGCTGAGCTGACCCGTGTCAGGGCCCACGCGGACTCCTTGGCCATGGAGACCGCTCGGCTCGGAGAAGCTCTGAACCGCACTAAGGCCGTGACGACTGAAGAAAGGACACGACCCTTGAATCAGGCCGTGGAAGCCCAGCGAGCAAAGGATGAGGCTTCTTTGGCCGCAGCGGTTGTTGCTGTTGTCGAAAGCTTCAAGACTTCAAAGGAGAGGGTCGCTGAAGTGTTGAGGGTCAAATATTGCATATTAGATCCCGGTTATTTCCTGAATTTATGAACATAATGCTGTTTAATGGCCCGTTTTTATCGTGTTTGTGTTGCAAGGGACTTTAGGAGCTTGGGCTGAAAAAGGATATTAAAAGCATGGTTTTAACGCTCAAGATTCACCAAAGAAAGTTACAGGACTCAAGGGGAATAAGATCGACGCCAGAAACCAAAAAAAAACCCAAGAAACTGAAGCTCAAGTGGGCCTAAAAGTCGGTCAGAATGCAAGATCACAGGGTTCCCACCATCCATTCAGTTTGAAACTTTATATATGGCCTGACGATCAGAAATCAACCGCACACGAAGAAAATCAGTCGTTGAATCACCGTGGAAGTGGCCCAACGATCAAAACAGCCCATAAATCTGTAATTTGGGGCTCACCTGATATCTATATGTGCTTCAATTTTGATCTCAATGGCTTACATGAGATGAAGAACCAGATGGACGGAACGGATTTCTCGTGAACATCATAATGGACCCCACATGAGGGAGTGCGTGCATTTAGTGCACGCACACACGAGCCGCACCGGACGGTCAGCCCGGTCAAAAGACCGGCTGACCCGTCTCTCCTTCTTCGTCCGCCGGTTCATACTTGTGGGCCCCACTCGACGTTCGAAGTAATGATTAGAGCCGTCCAAGGCATCCAGAGGGCGGGTGTAATCCACACCTAGGTGGCCTTTTTGGCTCATGCACGTGTACACACGTGAATCGTAAGTAAATCGCAGGATGGACGGCAGCGAGAAAAGTTCAGTGAACCGCATCTAAGTCAATCCAATCTCACCCTTCTCAGACGATTTTTCGTCCCGAAACCAATGGACGGATTGGATTTTACACATGCCGTCAATCTTGGGTCCACCGATCATCACAGAGCTTCTGCAGAAGTTCTGTTTCGCGTAAAAAGTTACGGTTTTTCGTTGTGGACCACCCCCGTACCACAGAAATCTAATCTGGACCGTCTATAAGTCTCACACAGCCCCTCTCACTCACGCTTAGGTGACGGAATAGAAGAAGACAACGATGATCAGTTTTTAACTGTTCAACAGCGGGTCGGACGGTGTAACGAAATAAACTATGGGCCACCACGGTTTTAATACAAAACCGATCAGTTATGAACGGTTTTTTATAATAAATCCAATGAACAGATCAGATCAAGCAACAGACTTTGTTTCGCTGAGATATAATCATGCCAAAAAGCGTCGATTCTTGTTTTTGCGCATGACTGCGAAAGTAGCTGCGGAAATCCCCTACCCTCTCCACCAATTTCCTTCTGCTATAAAAAGAAGAGAGAAGAGAGAGTTTGGGGGCTATCCTTGGCTTGGACGTGAGCACAGGAAGAGCAAGGGGGACTTGGCTCGGTCGGAACGTGGAACGGCAACGAGAGAGAGAGAGAGACAGGGAGAGTTCTTTTAAAGGTTTTAATTTATTTTATTTTATTTGTTTTAGTTTTATGTGAGTTCAGCCCATCTATGTGTGGATAAACCTCTTAGCTAGGGCTAAGAGGTGAAGCTTGTAACGTGATGGGAGACGTTTAATTATGCCTTTTGTTTAATATTGAACTAATTTTGATTTAATTTTATTTTGGGAATATTTTTAGTTCTTAATGGTCTGTTGTGACTGAAATTACAATGGGTCTGCGATGCTTTGAATATTTCTATTTTCTTTTCATGTTTACGATGTTAGGAAACCCTGTTGTTCACCATAGTCTCCTGGGCATGGTTGGATGACGGTACCCTTCCTAACCTTCATACATGGGATTGGTTGGTAATTAGTTTAATTCTGTTGGTGGCCATAGTCTTCCAGGCATGGTTTGGTGATGGAATCCAGTCTAATTTATATACCTTTCATCTCTTGAAAATTAGATCAATGTCAGTTCAGTTAATTTCCATAGAACATGCATAAGATCTCCCTGATCTCTACAAGCGGATCCTCTGAATCCCTAGTGCCCTTCTCTCTGAATTTCTCCTAAGTTTTAGATAATAATTTCATAATTATTCCTTGAAATTCTAGTTGATTTAGATTTCATCTCATTCTAGTTCTAATTCTACTTAATTTTAGATAACGTACAAGTTTCAGTCCCTTGGGATTCGACCTCGGTCTTATCGAGTTTATTACTACATCACAACCCTGCACTTGGGGAGTGAACAAGTTTTTGGCGCAGTTGCCGGGGACTGTTGGATACGTTTTTCTGAAATTAATTAGTTTTAAGATTAGTTTAGGATTAGATTTTCTTTTTAGAAATTTTTAATTCTAGGTTTAGAAGCTTAGTTATTTTCCTTATTAGAAATTTTTCCTAACTTTAAAAACTTGCTATTCTTCATTCGATCTGATTTTTAGAACTAACCTAATTTTTATTTTTATTTTTTTGTAGGAAACTTCTAATTTAGTAATCTCTTTCTAATTTCTCTTTCTTTGGAATTTCTTCTTTTTTCTAGAAATTAGTTTACTCTTAATTAGGACTTTCTATTCTTAGAAACTAACTTATTTTGTTTTATTCTGCAGGTTCTTAACCTAGGACTTCAAATTTGATAATTTCTTTCCATCTCTCCCCTTTATTTTCTAAATTTTTACTTCTTTTCTCTTAGGTCTAGGTAGAATTTAAATCGAGGGCAGAGTGTGTTTTATGACCCAGTGGGCACGCGACAACACTCGACGTCTCGTGACTGAAGGAGGATTAGTTGAGGGGTTGACTGTCAATCGCAGGACTAGACACCACTTGAATTCTCCTGAGTTAGAGAAGGTTATGACCGAAAATCAACCTCAAGCACTACCCCAACCTAGGGTTGAGGAAGTACATGATGAGAATGAGGTGCACCACGCACCCCGCCTCGTACTTTACGAGATTATTTACAACCGGCGGGGGTGAGTACGCCCTCATGCATGATTTTTTTTAAGAATACAGGACATATGGACATCAAACCAGGGGTTATCCAACTCCTTCCTAAGTTCTATGGGCTTGAGTCTGAAGAACCATACTTGCATCTGAAAGAGTTCGATGAAATCATAGGCACCTTATACTTCCCTAATGTATCTGAGGATACTATTAGACTAAAACTCTTTCCATTTTCCTTGAAAGAAAAAGTCAAGACGTGGTTACATTCACTGCGTCCTAGATCCATTAGCACATGGAATGATATGCAGAGGGAATTTATAAAAAAAAATTTCCCACATCATAAGACAATTACCCTCAGGAGAACAATCATGAACTTTGCCCAAAAGGAAGATGAAACATTCTTCCAATGTTAGGAAAGGTTCAAGGATCTGGTTAATGCATGCCCACAACATGGCTTTGAAATATGGCGCATTATGAATTTTTTCTATGATGGGCTAACATCTTCCATGCGCCAACTGGTCGAGACAATATGTAACGGAGAATTCATCAATAAAAATGTCGACGAGGTATGGGATTACCTCGATAGTCTTGCTGAAAAAATACAATCATGTGACTATTACCCAAGGATGAACACTACGTCTAGGCCGACTCATTCAAGGAAAAAAGGAGGAATATATCTCCTGAAAGAGGATAATGATCTTAACGCTAAGGTGGCCAATCTCACTAGAAATTTTGAGGCCATAGAAGGAAGGAAGGAAAAGGTTAATGAAAGTGTTTGCGGCATCTGTGATTGCAACATTCATACTACTGAAAATTATCCTTCAATACCTGCCTTTCGAGAAGTATTAAATGAACAATCTAATGCCGTAAATAACTATCAAAGCCCTTTCAATAGACCACCCTCTAATACGTACAATCCTGGCTGAAAAAATCATCTGAATTTTAGTTGGAGGAACGGACAAACTGCTACCCCTCAAGGTTTCTTCAATCAAAATCCAAATCAGGGGAGACCTCAAGAAGAACCGGTTCAAAATTCTGTGCAAGAGCTGACGCAGATAATACGAGATTTAATATAAAAGATAGATTCACGTATGACAGCTATAGAAAAGGGGATGCTTCCTGCACAACCAATCTCCAATCCTAAACCGCAATACGAGATAGGTAATCCCAGCTCTTCAAATCAAATGGGGCATGCTAAATCCATTACCACTCTTAGAAGTGGGAAGGTTATTGATAAAACCCTTCCGGTTAGGCCCGAAAAGCCTCAAGAACTAGAAGAGGACAACAATGATGGATCTAGTGGCGCCCCACAAAAAATTAAACTGGAACCTCTAGAAAAGCCAGTTGCTCCGTTTCCCCAACGGTTGGTTGAACCAAAACGTCTATCTAACTCTCAGGATATCCTAGAAGTGTTGAAACAAGTGAAAGTCAATATTCCTCTGCTTGATGTTGTAAAATAGATACCTTTATATGCTAAATTCCTAAAAGACTTATGCACGACCAAACGACGAAAAAGTGTTCAAAAGAAAATTTCTTTAACTAAGAAAGTGAGTGCCATCCTGAAACAAGATGTGCCGCAAAAATTCAAGGATCCCGGTTGCCCAACTATATCATGTGTAATTGGAAACTATCGAATTGACCACGCACTTCTTGACTTAGGAGTAAGCGTCAATCTGATTCCCTACTCGATATACCAACAGTTAGGTTTGGGTGAATTAAAATCCACTCGAACCACACTACAACTTGCTGATCGTTCTGTTCGTGTACCAAGAGGGATCATCGAGGATGTGTTGGTCTAGGTTGATAGATTCTACTACCCTGTTGATTTTATCATCTTGGACACAGATTCCTGTCATCCTTGGTCGCCCATTCCTGTCCACTTCAAATGCAATTATCAATTGCAGGAATGGTGTTATGACTGTCTTTTAAAAATTTGACATTGGAATCGAATATCTTTTTCAATAACGGCATCAGCTCAGAGGATGATGATGATTTCCACGATGTTAACATGATTGATTCTTTTGTGAAAGATAGAACACCTCTCACCTTATCCTCTGATCCTCTAGAGACGTGCCTGGCCCACTCCCATGATCTTGATGATGATATAATTAGGGAGACGTGTGTCATGCTGGATACTGCACCGGTACTTGAAGTTAACCGGTGGAGGCCACAAATTGAAGAATTGCCCCAAACTGATGTAGTGCCTCTACCGTCTAACCTCAAACCACCGAAGCTTGACCTAAAACCTTTGCCCTCTGATTTAAAATATGTGTATTTAGGTCAAGATGAGACATACCCGGTGGTGATCTCTGCCCACCTGAAAAAAGAACAGGAGAGTATGCTCATATCTACTCTCATTGAGCATAAGGGAGCTCTTGGATGGATGATAGCGGACCTCAAGGGAATTAACCCATCGATTTGTACTCACCACGTATATCTTGAGGATAATGCAAAGGCTGTTCGGCAATCACAGTGTAGAATAAATCCAAATATGAAGGAAGTGGTTAAGGCCGAGGTTCTCAAACTATTGGAAGTGGGGGTCATATACCCCATATCCGATAGTCAATGGGTGAGTCCAACTCAGGTGGTTCCTCAGAAGTCCGGGATCACCATCGTAGCCAATGTCAATAATGAACTCATGCCGACCAGAGTTACTACTGGTTGGAGAATGTGCATTGACTACAGGAAGCTGAATACCGTCACTAGGAAGGACCACTTTCCTTTGCCCTTTATAAATCAGATCTTGGAAAGGTTAGCTGGTCATTCCTATTACTGTTTCCTTGACGGGTATTCAGGTTATAATCAGATTGAAATCGTCCCTGAAGATCAGGAAAAGACCACATTTACATGTCCCTATGGCACCTTTGCTTACAGAAGGATGCCATTCGGGTTATGTAATGCCCCTGCCACCTTTCAGCAATGCATGATGAGTATCTTTTCTGACATGGTGGGAAAATATTTAGAGGTCTTCATGGATGATTTCTCTGTTTTCGGTTCATCTTTCAGCGAGTGCTTAACAAGTCTTAAATGTGTGCTGAAAAGATGTGAAGAAAAAAACTTGGTACTTAACTCGGAGAAGTGTCATTTTATGGTTCAAAAGGGAATTGTCCTTGGGCATATCATCTCGTCCAAAGGAATCGAGGTAGATACGGCAAAAATTGATCTTATCTCTAACCTACCTCCACCCAAGAATATCAAAGACGTGCGATCCTTCTTAGGACACGCAGGCTTTTACAGACGATTCATAAAGGACTTTAGTCTCCTCTCTCGTCCTTTATGTAATCTTCTTCAAAAGAATACACCATACGAGTGGACTAAGCAGTGCCAAGAAGCTTTCACTAAGCTTAAGGGCATGTTAACCACTGCACCTATCATGCAGCCACCCGACTGGAGTCTTCCTTTTAAACTTATGTGCGACGCCTCTGATTATGCTCTTGGAGCGGTTCTAGGCCAGAGAAAAGATAAGCGGCCTTACGTTATTCACTACGCAAGTAGGACTCTAAATCCTGCCCAAGTGAACTACTCGACTACGGAAAAAGAACTTTTAGTCGTCGTGTTCGCTTTGGACAAATTTAGGTCCTACCTAATCGGATCCAAGATCATTATTTATACAGATCATGCGACACTTAAGTATCTTCTTTCTAAGAATGATTATAAGACCCGCTTAATACGATGGATCCTTCTACTCCAAGAATTTGATTTGGAAATCAAAAATAAAAAGGGAGTAGAGAACGTATTGGCCGATCATCTTTCTCGCCTTAATGCCTCTGATTCCCTTGAGGCGACCCATATCAATGACATGTTCCCTGATGAACAACTGTTTAGAGTCTCTCATTCGCCTTGGTTCGCTGATATTGCCAATTATCTTGCTACAGGTGCCATACCAATACACTGGACGTCACAAGATAAGAAGAAATTTTTTACCAAGGTACGTAAATTTTTCTGGGATGATTCATATTTGTTTAAATATTGCCCAGACTAAATCTTAAGGAGATGTGTGCCAGACGATGAGCATCAAAGTGTCATCTCCTTCTGTCACTCACAGGCCTGTGGTGGTCACTTTTCTGCTAAAAAGACCACTGTCAAGATTTTACAGTGTGGCTTTTACTGGCCCACTATGTTCAGGGACACTCATGAGTTTTGCAAAGCTTGTGAGCGTTGTCAAAAATTGGGAGCATTGTCCCGTCGAAATATGATGCCTTTGAATCCCATCCTTATTATTGAAGCATTTGATTGCTGGGGCATTGATTTCATGGGACCATTCCCCCAATCATTTGGAAATCTGTATATTTTGCTCGCCGTAGACTATGTCACTAAATGGGTCGAAACAATTTCATGCAGCAAAAATGACCATCGCACGGTCATTAAGTTCTTAAAAGAAAATATCCTGTCGCGGTTCGGGACGCCTCGAGCCATCATCAGTGATGGGGGCTCACACTTTTGTAATAGACCATTTGAGAGTTTAATGAAGAAATACGGTATCTCTCATAAGGTGAGCACCCCATACCATCCACAGACAAGTGGACAAGCTGAGATTTCCAATAGAGAGATCAAACATATCCTGGAAAAAACGGTTAACCCTAACCGTAAGGATTGGTCAATCCGATTGACCGACGCCTTATGGGCATACCGTACTGCTTTTAAAACTCCTATTGGAACATCTCCCTTTAGACTTGTCATGGGAAAGCTTGTCACTTGCCCGTGGAATTGGAACATAAAGCATACTGGGCGATCAAAAATTTAAATTTTAATTTGGACAACGCTGGCTCGTTACGCAAACTTCAGTTGAATGAACTTGAAGAAATCTGGAATGATGCGTACGAAAACTCGAGAATTTACAAGGACAAGATGAAGGCGTTTCATGATCAACATATTTTACGGAAATCATTCACACCAGGTCAGAAAGTCCTTTTGTACGATTCTCGACTCCACCTCTTTCCGGATAAGCTTTGATCTCATTGGACCGGCCCTTACATTATCGTCACTGCTTATCCTCATGGGGCCATCGAGATAAGAGATCATGACAATGGCAAGGAGTTTAAAGTAAATGGACATCGATTAAAGCCATTTGTCGAGACATTTGATTCAGAGGACATGTCCATGCCTCTGATTGCTCCTGTTTAGCAGGACTGATCTCCTAGTCTGATGGAAGTATAGGTAGGTTTGTCACTTTCATAGGACTAGGATTGTTGCTTTATTTGTCTGGCTGAAGACGGTAAATTTAGTGCTCCTGGGAGGTAATCCAGTTTTTCATTTCATTTTTCTAGTTAGATGATTCAATGTTTGTGGGTAACATTACTGTAAACCCTCACGAGACTACAACTCGTCCACTAGGGGTAACCTAGGGGTTTAAAGGCTTGTTGCATACGCTAAATGCAATCGAGAGCACCTGCGAAAGTGGTATAGGTACGATTTTATTTTCGTTATTTTTGTTTTTCTTTTTCTCTCGTGCTAACCAGCTTCCATACTGTGATCTCATGGAAAATCTCTCTTGATTCGTTATCCAGGTACTATCTTCCCATCACTTTACTTTCGTTGTTCCATGTGCATTGCATGCCCATATCTTTGAGGACAATGTAGATTTTAGGTTGGGGGTGGGAGATTAGGTAACCTAATCAGTGTTTTTCTTGGTCTTGAGCAAAAATTGTGAAAATTTTTAAAAATTTTCTAAAAATTCCTGTGAACTCAAAGTAATTTTGACAGATATCCCTAATTTAGATTTGTAAGATACATGATGTTGGATTTATGACTCGTGGATTCAGCTATCTGTTAGCCTTCACAGTTAAGTCTGATTTGTTAATCCATGATGAGAAGTTTTAAACATTGATTGAGTCATGATTGCATATGTCACATCTCGTTTCCACATTAAGATTTCAATTTGATATTAAAGGATTAACTTAGTAATCATTAAGCATGAAAGGAACTAGCCTGGATAAATTGCTTATTATGATCATTAGAAAAAGAAAAAAAAAAGAGAGCAGAATCGAAGAAAAAGAAAATACCCAGGGTTGGGCGAATGACCTTCACTGTAAGTTTGCTCCCCACAGGTAAAGGTTTGATTCCCCAAGGTTAACATTTAAAAAATTATTGGGCGACTGGTCTTTACCATAGGTTTGCTCCCTATAAGTAAGGATTCGATTCCCCTCCTGGGCATTACTTTTAAGAGAAAAATCAAAAGCTGGAATTTCTGAAGCAGGTTTGGTTCGGGTTTTGGTTATCATGAATTCTCTTGTTGGTTACCACTGATATCCTGAAATAGAGAAATGAATTCTAATGTTGATAAGCCGAGATTACACTATACACCCATGGATCTTAATGTTTAGAATGATTCTAATTGATGGATTAATACTTTGAACTTGATTATAAAGTTTACTGCGTACTTGAGTCCAGGAGAAAATATTTTCCAACATTCATGAATCTTAGATTTCTTATATCTGGATTGTCTTTCAAAAATCATTCGGGTTTACAGAAATTTTCTTATGCGTCTTAACTTAATTTTCGCAAACTTTGCTCGAGACTAGCAAAATGCTAGTTGGTTGTATTGAGGGTCAAATATTGCATATTAGATCCCAGTTATTTCCTGGATTTACGAACATAATGCTGTTTAATGTCCCGTTTTTATCGTGTTTGTGTTGCAAGGTGACTTTAGGAGCTTGGGCTGAAAAAGGATATTAAAAGCATGGTTTTAACGCTCAAGATTCACCAAAGCAAGTTACAAGACTCAAGGGGACTAAGATCGACGCCAGAAACAAAAAAAAAAAACCCAAGAAACTGAAGCTCAAGCGGGCCTAAAAGTCGGTCAGAATGCAAGATCACAGGGTTCCCACCATCCATTCAGTTTGAAACTTTATATATGGTATGACGATCAGAAATCAACCGCACACGTAGAAAATCAGCCGTTGGATCACCGTGGAAGTGGCCCAACGATCAAAACAGCCCATAAATCTGCAATTTGGAGCTCACCTGATATCTGTATGTGCTTCAATTTTGGTCTCAATGGCTTACATGAGATGAAGAACCAGATGGACGGAACGGATTTCTCGCGAACATCACAGTGGACCCCACATGAGGGTGTGCGTGGATTTAGTGCACGCACACACGAGCCGCACCAGACGGTCAGCCCGGTCAAAAGACGGGCTGACCCATCTCTCCTTCTTCTTCTCTGATTCAAACGGCGGACGCAGTGCGTTCGCCAGTTCATACTTGTGGGCCCCACTCGACGTCCGAAGTAATGATCAGATCCGTCCAAGGCATCCAGAGGGCGGGTGTAATCCACACCTAGGTGGCCTTTTTGGCTCATGCACGTGTACGCTCGTGAATCGTCAGTAAATCGCAGGATGGACGGCAGCGAGAAAAGTTCAGTGAACCGCATCTAAGTCAATCCAATCTCACCCTTCTCAGACGATTTTTCGTCCCGAAACCAATGGACGGATTGCATTTTACACATGCCGTCAATCTTGGGTCCACCGATCATCACAAAGCTTTTGCGGAAGTTCTGTTTCGCGTAAAAAGTTACGGTTTTTCGTTGTGGGCCACCCCCGTACCACAGAAATCTAATTTGGACCGTCTATAAGTCTCACACAGCCCCTCTCACTCACGCCTAGGTGACGGAATAGAAGAAGACAACGATGATCAGTTTTTAACCATTCAACCGCGGGTCGGACGGTGTAACGAAATAAACTATGGGCCACCACGGTTTTAATACAAAACCGATCAGTTATGAATGGTTTTTTATAATAAATCCAATGAACAGATCAGATCAGGCAACAGACTTTGTTTCGCTGAGATATAATCATGCCAAAAAGCGTCGATTCTTGTTTTTGCGCATGACTGCGAAAGTAGCTGCGGAAATCCCCTACCCTCTCCACCAATTTCCTTCTGCTATAAAAAGAAGAGAGAGGAGAGAGTTTGGGGGCTATCCTCAGCTTGGACGTGAGCACAGGAAGAGCAAGGGGGACTTGGCTCGGTCGGAACGTGGAACGACAACGAGAGAGAGAGAGAGAGAGAGAGAGAGAGACAGGGAGAGTTCTTTTAAAGGTTTTAATTTATTTTGTTTTATTTGTTTTAGTTTTATGTGAGTTCAGCCCATCTATGTGTGGATAAACCTCTTAGCTAGGGCTAAGAGGTGAAGCTTGTAGCGTGATAGGAGACGTTTAATTATGCCTTTTGTTTAATATTGAACTGATTTTGATTTAATTTTATTTTGAGAATATTTTTAGTTCTTAATGATCTGTTGTGACTGAAATTACAATGGGTCTGCGATGCTTTGAATATTTCTATTTCCTTTTCATGTTTATGATGTTAGGAAACCCTGTTGTTCACCATAGTCTCTTGGGCATGGTTGGATGATGGTACCCTTCCTAACCTTCATACATGGGATTGGTTGGTAATTGGTTTAATTCTGTTGGTGGCCATAGTCTTCCAGGCATGGTTTGGTGATGGAATCCAGTCTAATTTATATACCTTTCATCTCTTGAAAATTAGATCAATGTCAGTTCAGTTAATTTCCATAGAACATGCATAAGATCTCCCTGATCTCTACAAGTGGATCCTCTGAATCCCTAGTGCCCTTCTCTCTGAATTTCTCCTAAGTTTTAGATAATAATTTCATAATTATTCCTTGAAATTCTAGTTGATTTAGATTTCATCTCATTCTAGTTCTAATTCTACTTAATTTTAGATAACGTACAAGTTTCAGTCCCTTGGGATTCGACCTCGGTCTTATCGAGTTTATTACTACATCACAACCCTGCACTTGGGGAGTGAACATGAAGCTGCAACGTTGTACAATCGCGGCTTCGACGCTTGCCTCGATGCAGTCCTGGGTTTATACCCAGACCTTGACCTTGATTTCCTCCTGCCTGACGACTCTGAAGATGCCCCGGTCGAAGTAGTCAGTTCGGATCCAGCTCCTGACGCCTAGGCTCCTGATGCCCAAGCTCCTCCTCCGGCCTGAAGACTATCATTTTGCTTTTTTAAAAAAAAAAAACTATCAATGTACTTTCAACTATGTACTTTTGTCCCTCCGAGGGAATTCAATGAAGAACATTCTTTTTACATTGTCCATTTGTATGTCGAGCTGGTTTCTTTATGGGTTTAGTCAGCCGCCGTTTAATTAGTTTTTAGAGTTGATTGTCCGAGCCTTCTTGGCTCAAGTTTTAGTTGGGTCTGATCTCTTTGGATGCCCGGCTCGTCGCCTTTGTTTTGTTTTATGCCGAGCCGAACACTTAACCGAGGGTCGAGTTATTATTAAGCTTTTTCCCTTGGAGGGGTGCCTTGTCAATCTTTCGTTAGGTTGGGTTCCGATTCTTTAAGGGATCGGACCATTTATTAAGCTTTTTTCCCTTGGAGGGATGCCTTGTCGATCTTTCGTGAGGTTGGGTTCTAATTCCTTAAGGGATTGGACCATTTATTAGGCTTTTTTCCCTTGAAGGGATGCCTTGTCGATCTTTCACAAGGTTGGGTTCCGATTCCTTAAAGGATCGGACCATTTAACTCATGCTTGTGCAGATAAGGCAATCGGACAAGCATTCAAAGGTAGAATCGATCTTTTATTAAGAGCCTTAAAGGCCAGTCGTTCGGAGGCATACATTTTATTATGAGCCTTAGGCTATTTCCTCACGGGTAGTAGATCTTCAAGTGCTCGGCGTTCCAAGGATGAGGGAGATGACGACCTTCGAGGTCTTCCAGGTGGTACGAGCCCTGTTTGGCAGATCTAACCATAGGATATGGACCTTCCCAATTGGGTCCGAGCGCTCCTGTCCCTAGCTCGGCCGTGTTCTGGAAAACCCGCCGGATGAGTAAGTTCCCTGGTCGGAAGCGCCTGACTCTGACTTTGGAATTGTATAAGCGTGCAACCTGCTGGTGCCGAGCCTCTGTTCGGAGCTTGAAAATTTCTCTGAGTTCTTCGAGCAAATCCAGATTAGTCGCCATCTGCTCGGAGTTCTAACTTTCTTCGAAACCCCTAACCCGCACCGTAGGGAGTCCGATTTCCACCGGCACCATTGCCTCCGAGCCGTAGGATAACGAAAATGGAGTTTCGCCCGTCGAAGTCTGGGATGTAGTCCTGTAGGCCCAGAGGACGAAGGGGAGCTCTTCGGCCCAATTTCCTTTTGCTTTTTTCAGCCTCGTCTTGAGATGGTATTTGATAATCTTGTTGACCGCCTCTACCTGTCCGTTCGACTGTGAGTGCCGAGGTGATGAGTAGGTGTTCACAATGCCAAATCCTTGACACATACTGCGAAACTTATCATTGTCGAATTGGCGGCTGTTATCAGAAACGATGGTTCTCGGAATCCCGAACCGGCAGATGATATTTTTCCATAAAAAATCGATTACTTTCTGCTCGGTGATCTTTGCGACTGACTCGGCCTCGGCCCACTTGGTGAAGTAATTGACCGCGACTATAGCGAACTTGACCTGTCCCTTCCCAGTGGGCAAGGGACCGATGATGTCGATCCCCCATTGAGCGAACGACCATGGCCCACTCATGGGGGTCATTTCTTCTGCCGGTTGCCTCGACACAGCAGTAAAACGCTGGCACTTATCGCACTTTCGAATAAAATCCTTGAAGTCTTGCTTAAGGGTTGGCCAGAAATACCCTTGACGAAGTATCTTCATGGCCAAGGCGCGACTGTCAGAATGGTTTCCGCAGATTCCCTCGTAAATCTCCCGAATCACGTAGTCGGCTTCATCCGGTCGGAGACATTTAAGGTAAGGCTGAGAATGCCCCTTCTTGTACAGCACTCCGTTTAATATGACGTACCGAGCTGCTCGGACCCTAGGTCACCTAGCCTCTAATTTATCCGAGGGGGCCTCACCGGTTGATAGGTAATTGAAAATCGGGTCCATCCAACTAGGAATGGACTGGACGGGGTTAACTTTCTCTGACTGGCTAATACTTGAGTGTTCAATGAACTCGACCGGAACAAAGCGTGAGAACTTCCCCTCGAAGGTCGAGGCGAGCCTCACTAGGGCATCGACCCATGAGTTCTCGGCTCTGGGGATCTGCCGGATAGTGCAACTCCAAAACTTCCCAATCAATTTTCTTGCTTCCTCAAGGTAGGCGATCATTCTGGCTTCCTTAGCTTCATACTCCGAGGAGATGTGGTTCACTACTATCTGTGAGTCACAGCAGACTTGCAGAGTTTGAACGCCTAGGCTCGCTGTCAACCTGAGCCCGGCTAACAGTGCCTCGTACTCGGCCTCGTTATTTGAAGTTTTGAACCCGAGCCTGATGACGTATTGGATTGTTGTTGAATCAGGTGCAACCAGGACGACACCGGCTCCAGCTCCTTTAATGTTGGAAGATCCATCAACATAAAGGACCCACCCCGGATCCGACGCTACTTCTTGATTGTTCAGCGGGACAAACGGTGTCATTTCAACTTCCTTTCTGACTTGCTCTTCATCTGGAGTTGTGAATTCGGCGATAAAGTCGGCTACGGCTTGACCCTTGAGTGTTGTCCTGGGTCGGAATTGGATATCAAACTCTCCGAGTTCTACGGCCCATTTAGTCATCCGACCTAACACTTCGGGTCTCTGGAGGATCTGCCTCAGAGGAGAGTCTGTTAGCTCAACTATGCAGTGGGCTCAAAAATATGGCCGCAGTCTTCTGGCTGAAACGACGAGGCACAGTGCCAATTTCTCCAAAGACTGTTACCTTGTTTCGGCTGGTACCATGGCTTTACTTGCATAATAGAAGGGGTACTTCTTGCCTCCGACTTCTCTGATCAGAGCCGAACTGACAGCTGAAGCCGAGACGGCGAGGTAGAGGAACAAAGGTTCCCCTTCTTTAGGCTTGGTCAGTAGGGGTGGTGAATCCAAGTACTATTTTAATTGCTGGAAGGCTTGCTCGCATTCCTACGTCTACTCCACCCTCTTGTGACCCTTCAGCTGCTGGAAGAAGGGAAGGCATTTATCCGTAGCCCTAGATATGAAGCGTCCGAGGGCTGCGACTCTTCCCGTGAGACACTGTATTTCCTTGAGAGTCCGAGGCGAGTTCTTGTCCAGGAGGGCTTTGAACTTGTCTGGGTTCGCCTCGATACCCCGCTGGCTGACTTAGAAGCCTAGGAATTTCCCTGACTCAACCCTGAACACGCACTTGGCGGGGTTAAGCTTCATCTGGTATTCACGGAGGACGTTGAATGTTTCTTCGAGATCAACAAGGTGGTCAGAGGCTTTGATACTCTTCACCAGCATGTCGTCCACATACACCTCCATGGTGTGTCCGATCTGTTTAGCGAACATCTGATTCACTAGTCTCTGATACGTTGCCCCAGCATTTTTCAGGCCAAATGGCATGACCCGGTAAAAGTAGAGTCCCCTGTCCGTGACAAAGGTGGTCTTCTGCCTATCTGGGGGATGCATGGCGATCTGGTTGTAACCAGAGTAAGCGTCCACAAACGAGAGTAACTCGTGTCCGGCCGTGCTGTCCACTAGTTGGTCGATCCGAGGTAACGGGAAGCTGTCTTTGGGACACGCCTTATTCAGATCAGAGTAGTCTACGCAGACCCGTCACTTCCCATTTGACTTCCTGACGAGCACAACATTTGCTATCCAGTTAGGGTAGTATACTTCTTCTATGAAGCCCGCATCGAGCAGGACGGAGACCTCCTCGGCAATGGCTTCATATCGTTCGGCATCGAACGACCTTCTTTTTTGCTTAACTGGCCGGTGGTCTGGGTCCACGTTCAGCCTGTGAACTTGCACATCGGGTGAGATCCCCGGCATATCTACGTGTGACCATGGGAAGACGTCTCGGTGTTGTCTCAAGAAAGCCAATAACTCGTTCTTCCGCTCGGGATTCAGTGATGATTCGAGCTGAACAGTTTTGTTCGGATCTGATTCATCGAGCGACACTCTTATCAGATCTTTGACTGAGGAACTTTCTTCTGTCGATCCCCAAGGGTCCAAGGTGTCCACTACGAGTGTTTGTTTGGCGGCCCCTTTCCTTACGGCTATCGCATAACACTTCCGGGCCTCGCATTGGTCTCCTCGGAAATAACCAATCCCACCTTCGGTTAGAAACTTCATCATCATATGATAAGTTGAGACGACCGCCCTCATCGCATTGAGGGAGGGTCGGCCCAGAATCACGTTGTGGACCGATGGAACATTGACAACTAAAAAGTCAACCAAAAGCGTGACTTGATGTTGCCCTTCTCCCGCTGTTACTGGGAGGGAGATGGCTCCTTCGGAGATGACTCTCTCTCCGGCAAAGCCGTGCAAGGGAGTCTTCACAGGTCAGAGCTTGGACCGTGGAATTCCCATCTTCTCGAACGTCTCGGAATACATGACGTCAGCCGAACTCCCGGTGTCGACAAAGATGCGGTACACTTTGTGATTAGCTATGGTCATAGTGATCACTAGCGCGTCGTCGTGCGGATGCTGGATCCCACATGCATCATCTTCTGTGAAGGTCGGGCTGCAAGGAGCGACACGGAGTTCCTTACTGGGACGTTCTGTCAGGTGAATGTGGTGTTCCGATTCGGAGCTTCGGGAATGGGCTTTCCGTGCCCTATTCGAATCCCCTCCCTCAGCTGAGCCCCCGAAGATGGTGCGAATTTCGGCGGGCTCCTCTCGGGGATTGTTCGACTGCTCTTGCGGCCGTTCTTCTCTCCGAGTGAATTTTTTCTTTTTGGCATAACGACGTAGATGTCATTTGCGGATGAGGGACTCAATCTCGTCCTTCAGATCCATACAGTCGTCCGTGTTGTGACCATGGTCCCGGTGGAAGCGACAGAATTTTCGCTTGTCCCTGTGTTCTGGATCAGCCCTCATGCAAACCAGCCAATTGAGTAGCCTTTCTCCTCGAATTCTAGAAGGATCTGCTCGACGGATGTATTGAGCGGAGTGTAGGAACGGAATTTTCCTTCCGGCCTACGGGTCGGACGACGATCGAGAGAAGCGCGGTCATCCGTCCCTTTGCTAGCCGGCTGGGAGTCTTCGTTCCGGGGTCTCTTTCCCTTGTTTGTCGAGTCAGACACCTGTGTGCCCTTTCGGGCGTTGGTGAACTCCTCTGCGTTCGTGTACTTCTGAGCTTTCGCCATGAAGTCTGCTAGTGTCTTCGGTGGATTCTTTCCAATGGAGAAGGTAAACTTTTCTTCTTTCAGTCAGCTCAGAATGGCCGCGAGGGCCATCTTATCATCGTAGTCCTCGACATGCAATGCTTTTTCGTTGAAGCGGGCGATGTAATCCTTCAATGACTCCTTTGGGGTCTGCTTAATGGTGAGCAAGTGGGTGTTGGGCTTCCGACTTCTCTTACCGCTTATGAATTGCGGAGGAATAGTCGACTCAGTTCCGTGAATGAGCCTACGGAATTTGATTTCAGCTGGCGATACCAAATCCGAGTGGATCCGGTGAAGGTGATAGAGAACCCTCTACACATCATCGCATCCGTTGCAGTCTGGATCTGCATCCATGATCTGTAGGACTCCAAGTGTTTGGATGGGTCCTCAGATCCTTAATACTGGATGACAGGAGGCATCCGAAACCTCTGCGACATCACTTCAGCCATGATGACCGAGGTGAAGGGAGGCTCGGTCTCTTCCATCATCGCCTGGATCGTAGTCGGAACTGTCGATTGTTCTTGCTTTTTCTCCAATATCAGGAATTTATCCTTCAGTTCCGCAAAGCGCGCTTCCCAGGGATCCTTATTTTCAGCGACGACCTCTGGCGCATGTTCGACCTCCGGCGTTCCTCTCTCTCTCCTTCGTTCCAGCTGATGACGGAGATCCGAGGGCGATAGGGTAGATGTTGCTGAATGAACGGTCGTCGGAGTCCGAGTAATGGGGTTCCACGCGGATACCTTCGCACATGCCGTAGGAAGATTTTGACCCGAATACGGTACCCCCGAGTGTTGGGGGGCTTCGGGCCTCACACTCCTCGGTACGGAGTGAGTTTCCACGAACAGCCCTATCGGCTCGAGGACGGGTTGTTCTTGAGCAGGGCGTGGATCTAGCTCTCTCTGTTTCATTCGATTTATCTCGTCGCGCAGGGCCTGGATCTCGTTATACATGGTGCGATACTTGCTCGACCGATTACGCAAACGCTAGGAAGGCCCTGGTGCGGACTCGGCATGAAGCGATGATGATGACCGAGTCTGCTCATTGGGTTGCGGCTGCACCGCTGCAGCTTTCTTCTTCTTCGCCATTGCTTGGGAAAATGGGAACCTGACTTCTAGTTTCAGGTTCCCACAGACGACGCAAAAAAATGTTGATGCCAAAATCCGGTCGGCTCTCCCTCCACGTCGACCACCACGTATAATCCCTAGAACCTGCACCAGGAAAGTAGGCAAAGGTGACCCTGGCTAAGCCGGGGGACCCTCTGATGACTAAGTCAGGACAAGGGAATCAGGGTCTGAGTAGAGAGTAAAGAAGAGCTTGATTTTTCGTACCTGTATATATGGCGATGCGTACTATTTAACCTGCCTATGAGGCGGTCTGAGTCCGATAATCTCGGCACGATCAGAGGAATTTTAGGATCATGGAGATATTATCCACAATCTACTGATCGCGCAGCGTATCTGATAGATCGTGTGCTCTTGCGAGCGAAGTTACCGGATACGTCTCGATATGACAGTTTCCATATTGAACGAGTGGGATATGCACGTCGGAGAGTCTACTCGGCCCGACTTATCTAAGGATACCACTAGTCCGATCCGCCTAGTCGGGTCAGTCGGTTCCACCATGGCTGGAAGGGCTGACTTCAATAAGCGGTGTGGTTAAGGCATCGAAGATCATCCGATCGGAGTATGATTTCGAGTCGTGCACCAACCGTGTCGTCTGCTCGGATAGATCACGTTCCGAAGCAGGTCAGATGGATCATGCCTCGGCTCGGACGGGCACATGGGACAGTGTTGTACCATGAGCTCGGATTTTCCATAACATATATTAATCAGAAAAAACCTGTATAACTCATCCACTCATCCGGGCTTGACCAGAGAGAAAAAAACCCCGGTTGAGCCTATCAGAAGCTTCATACATGTATACCACCATCCAGCCCCTTTGGACTGCCCGAACGGACCTGCCTAATGATTCCCAGCCCGACCCTATCAAGGAACAAAAGACTCCCGACCAAAAAGTACTTTTAGTGTCCCATGCAACGGTCAGAGTAGATTTGACATGCTCAACACAGCGGGCCTTGTAAAAATTAATGGTGGACATCTCTATCAACTGTTTCCATCAGTATAGCTCATCTAAATCATATATTCACATGACTTTTTGGCTCTGAGCTCAATACAGAATTACACATCGAATCATCTAAGAGGATCTCAAGTAACATCTTGTTCGTTGAAAAGTGAGACCTTCCCAGGAACAGCTATTGGATCAGGCGTTACACACGGTGGATGTTTCCTAACTGTGGAACCCACCTTAGTATGTGTTGTATATCCACGCTATCCATCAGTTTTTACATATCATTTTTGTACATTGTCCTGGAAATAAAGTAGATCCAAATCTCAAGGACCACACCACAGAGAACAGTGGACAATGAACGCCCACCATTAAAAGCTTTCTAGCACCCACGGTAATGTTGATTTGCCTTTCAACCCTTTGATGAGGTCATATAGACTCGGTTGAAGGGAAAACAGAAAAATCAGCTTGATCTAAACTTTGTCACCGCCCAGAAGTTTTTAATGGTCAAGTTTCCTGTGGTGTGGTGCATTTGAGATATAATCTACTTCATTTTTGGGACTACTCCATATATTGAGGTGGAAAAACCAATAGACAGCATGGATATACAACACATACATCAAGGTAGGCTCCACAGTCAGGTATACACCCACTATGCTATTACCCCGGTTGCACCACTCCCCAGTGGACTCGGATTGCTCAGGGACAACACCTGGTGTTGACCTGGCAAAATTGTGTGGGCCCTACTATGATATATGTGCTGTATCTATCCCGTCCATCCATTTTTTCTGGATCAGTTTAGGGCGTGATCTAAAAAGTGATTCATATCCAAAGCTCAAGTATCACAGAAATCAGTGGGGATAACACATACATAGGCGTGGGACTAGAGAACTTCAACAGTTCAAATCATTTTCCACTGCCCATTGACATTTTAACAGTTCAAATCATTTTCCACAATCATTAGACGGTCAAGATCGTTGTCAACCATGGTTGGATGTTCATCTCACTAATTTTCCAACCTTTGAGTGATCCATATTGCTTCTCACCATCACTAGACAGTCCAGATCGTGTCCTCATTCCCCATCTCGAAACCACTAACCATGAACTTTTGAACAGCCTGTATCATTGGACGATCTAGATCATTGCCCATAGGCTTTTAAGCTGTCCAAATTGTTTTTCACCATCATTGAACGGTCCAGATCACTGTCCACGGACTTTTGAATGGTGTAGGTTCTTGTCCAGCATCATTGGATGGTCCAGATCATTGTTTACATACTTTTGAGTGGTGGTTCCGAATACTCTCCAATATAATTGGAGTTTTGAGGACTTTTGAACAATCAGATCATTGGATAGTACAAATCATTGTCCACAGGCTTTTGAACGGTCTAGATTGCCGTTAATCATCATTGGATGGCCTGGATAAAGGAGCAACTTCAGGTGCCCTTCACATAAAGAACTAAAATATCCGATGCATTTTTTGTGTGCCCTTCCTTAAATATCAAATGTGTGATTTTATTTTTTTTCTATTTATAGATATTAGAATATTACTTTTATTTAAGCTTTGTTTGGTAGATGCATAGCCTTAATATTCCTCTGCCTAGAAAGTAAGAATTTTACTCTCTCTCTCTCTCTCTCTCTCTCTCTCTCTCTCTCTCTCTTTCTCTTTCTCTTTTTTTTTTTCTTTTTTCTTTTTTTTAAATTTAAAAAGATTTTTGTTGAATTATTTTTTTTAATTTATATTTTGCCTTATTTTGGCCCTTCCTATCTGATTTATGAGGATGGCATGTCTCACATCGTTGCTAACTTGAAGCTTGGAAAATATGGACCAAGTCGCCCCTCTATGATTTTTCTTCTTTCAAAAATGCACTTCTTCTATTATATTTTTAAGTTTTTGAAAATCCTCGTCACTTTCCGAGCTGGAAAATTACCAGATCAACCATTTCAGCAATCATATAGATCGAGTAAAAGCTTAAAAAGAAGAAGAAGAAGAAGAAGAAGAAGAAGGGAAAAAAGAAAAAAGAAAAAAAGAAACTCATATCACATGAATGAAGGGTTAAAAGAGTGAGTTTCTACATTTGGATCCATATAAAAATTATTAGCTTGCAAATTGACAAGGTTGAAATGAGCAATAAATAACATGTAAAAATCGAATAGCCCGACTGTCCTAATGTATCATTTGGATGGTAATGGCATGCTTACACAAGTGAGACGTACAACAGACATGTTCTCAAACAACAAATTTATAGCGGTAGGAAAATATGATTTTATCATAACATGCCTAACATATAGTTCTCAGCATGAGGCATTTTATGAAAGTCTAATTCACTTATCTTTGAGTGTCGATGCAGGTATTGGCTTAAGTCTCTTAATTCTACTCATTGGTAGTCCTTCCTTGTATTGGGTATGGAGGAAAAGAAAGCTCATCAAACTCAAAGAGAAATTCTTTCAACAAAATGGAGGTTTTCTATTACAAGAAAAGATCTCTTCTTGTCAATCATCTACTGAGCCATGCAAAATCTATACTACAGAAGAGCTGGAAAAGGCAACCAATAACTATGACAAAAACCAAATTGTTGGTCAGGGAGGCTATGGCACAGTTTACAAAGGAATTTTACCAGACGAGAATTGTCGCCGTTAAAAAGTCCAAAAATGTTGATGAGACCCAAATCAAGCAATTTATAAATAAGATCCACATCTTATCTCAGATCAACCATAGGAACATTGTAAAGCTCGAGGGTTGCTGTTTAGAAGCAGAAGTTCCCATCCTGGTTTATGAATTTATTTCAAATGGAACCCTTTCCCAGCATATCCATGATGAGGGCCGTGTGTCGGCAATTTCATTGGAAATTCGTTTAAGGATTGCTGCAGAAACTGCAGGGGCACTTTACTATTTACACTCGGCAGCTTCCACACCTATTTTTCATAGAGATGTTAAGTCTGCTAATATACTTTTGGATGATAATTTCACAGTGAAAGTGTCTGATTTTGGAGCTTCAAGATTGGTTCCGTTGGATCACACTCGGATAACGACATTGGTGATGGGGAAATGGGGATATTTAGACCCAGAGTACCATCAAACAGGCCAATTAACAGGAAAGAGTGATGTTTATAGCTTTGGTGTAGTTCTTGTGGAACTCTTGACGGGTGAGGGGACCGTTTCTTCCACTAGATCCCAAGTTAATAGAAGCCTTTCTAGCTACTTCCTCTCATCAATGAAAGAGAATCGGATCTTTGAAATTTTAGAGGAACGAGTTCAAGAAGAAGGGACGGAAGAACAGCTCATTGCAGTTGCTCGGCTTGCTAAGGGATGCTTGAAACTTAAGGGGGAAGAGCGACCTACGATGAAGGAAGTGGTGGTGGAGCTAGAGGGCTTAAGAAGGATTCATGAACATCCTTGGGAACCAAAGAACCATGAAGAGACTGAGAACTTGCTAGGTGAACCTGGAGCTTCGCAGGGCTACACTGGCAATGTAACAAATGAATATAGTGTTGATGGCCACACCCTATCAGCACTAGATATAGAGATAGGGCGTTGGTTCACTTCCATTAAAAAGATCTTACCACACTTAATTTCTTTCGAAGGTAATACCCTAATATCTTATCTTGTTTTTGCAACTAAGATGAATAGCACAAAGGGAATTGATATCTTCAACAACTCTAATTGATTTGTTCGTATACCCATTTTCTGTTTTGGAAATTGAAATAGTGCCTTTTTGTTGGGTGTCAATATAGTGAAGAAGTAGAATATGGTGGAGCCATCTCTCTACATTACACATGCCAGGCTGATGTGTGAATTGGGTCCACCAAGATGCAGGGGCCAGCGTGGATGGTTTATCTAAAAAATCACTCATTTCTCATCTTTGGCCATTATAGTGTTGAAAAACGAAAAACTTGGAACTATTAAATATGAAGTGAGATGAGCTGTAGAAAATGTTTTATTATTAAATGTAAGCTATCCATCTTGGTGCCAGTGACCTAATAGGTGCATTAACCTGCCACGTGTTATGTGGAGAGATGGCTCTACCATATAATAGTTCTTTTGGGTTGATACATTGCAGCATCCAATCCACTAAGCTTGTGGTACCTCCATTCAATTCTCAAAATGAGGAAGTAGTGTATGAAAATCACCAAAGTGGGTGTAAGTAGTAGCTCCCTATTCTAATATGATATTTGACTTTTTGTTAACATTTCAGGTAAAATAGTGTTGTATTGTGCCAAGGGAGATATGGTTCATATACTACAAGTCAATAAGCGTTTTCCACAACTCACGTTCACCTGTGGATACAAGTTATTAGTATGTAGTAGAAGGTATTCGGCTACGTCCACCGTAATGTGGTGTCTTCAAGTATAAAACACGCATGTCTAAGTTGCATATATGTGCAATAATATGGATAGAGATCCCCTACTTATCTGTTGGTCTCTTTTATGTATTCCTCGCATTCTCAATAAAGTACATATGATGAACTTTTTCAAAATGTAGTCCCAGCAACTCTAACATTGTTAGTACCATAGCCCACATCAGGGCCTTGGATCCAAACCGTTCCTAATTTCACCAGCATCAATGATGAACCCCAATCATCCAAAATATTACCATTCTAGATCTAGATCAACTCACGACTTGCACTCTTCTATTGGGGAGTGGATTGCTTGTCACCCTTAATGTTGGTAGCTAGGTGGGGCCTACCATGATGTTTGAGAGAAATCCACTCTTTCCATCTATTTTTCGACAGGGCAGAAAACAATGGGGGTTGAATGTCTACTGTCGAAACAGTCACAGGCAGCAAAAGTTTTGGATCAGGTAAATATTTTCATGTTTTCAGTTCATTCCAGTGGGAATGAGCTCATGAACAGTTTGGACAGCATGCAAATATCATGGTGGAATCTGAATATATATATATATATATATATATATATATATATATATATATATATATATATATATATATAAAGGATATATTCATTTAAAGGGGAAAAAAAAAAAACTAAACAAAAACAGGCCTGACTATCATGAGAAAAAGAACAAAAGTAAAACTAATCCTCCCTCAATCCTCCAAACCCACTCTATCCATAAATAACAGACCTCTAATGATATAGGAGAGTTCGGATGAGGACCAAAGGAATCCAAGTGTCTGACTATCGCTACACTTGCAAATTAGAGCGTCCGCTGCCACGTTAGTATCCCCACGGATGTGAGTTAGCTTGACCTCCATAATATCCACGAGCGACTTGATTCTAGCCTGTCAGTACCAAATGGTCCATGCGGGAGAGAATTTGTTGGAGAGGGTCCCTACCATGGATTTTATATATATATATATATATATATATATATATATATATATATTATATTATTTTTTTAAGGGCAAACTGCGGCCCAGACTCCATTCAATCTCCAAAAAGGAATTACATTCGGGTGGGCCAGGAAAAGATCTAGGCCAACCTATCATAATAGACAACTGAATGGAAAATAGAAAACTGAGCTATACAGGACTAGACAGGAAAACGACACTCCCGCTACGAGACAGGGGAGCTGCATAAAGGACAGGGAAAGAAACCAAAAAAAATAAAAATAAAAAAGGGCCCTATGAAATCTTTTTAATGGCCCATAACCCCATTTTATCCAGCCTGATTAAACCTCTAACCTCAGATGGAAGAGCGGAGAAATCCCGGTAGGAGGAGAACCGCTCGGAGCTACTCCCGATGCGAGCCAAGGCATCCGTCGGGCCATTTCCTTCCCTTGGGATGTGCCGAAAGGAGAACGACCAACGAGAAGCCAGCGCTTGAATTCTCTTAATCCAATGGTTCCAAGCGCAGCTCGGATTGTGCGACCACGAATGCCCTATGTGGTAAACGCTGATTTTAATGAAAAAAGTAGATCTTTTACTACAAAAAAAAAAAAAAAAAAAAAAAAAAGAAACTCGGATTGTGCGATCCACAAATCAAGCCAATGACAAACCTTGAATCTGACTCCACCTCAATCTTGGAAAAACCCAGACTAAGGCAAGAGAAAAGCCCATTCCACACAGCTTGGAGCTCCGCCATGTTGCCGAATCCAACCCCAAAACCCATAGAGAAAGCGAAAAGAAGGTTACCATTTGAATTCCTGCAAATCCCCCCACCTCCCGAAGGGCCTGGATTTCCCCTCGCCGACCCATCCAAATATAGCTTAACCTAGCCTTCTCTCGGCTTTCTCACCAGACCACTTGGAAGACGGCCCTCCGCGAGTCCCTGGCCCCCCAGCGCTAAGGGCGACCAGCCACCAATGAACACGGGCAATAATTGACCCGCTAGACACAGCCTTCCCACCCATCTTAGTGGCATTCCTGGCCTGCCAAGTCTCCCAAAGGAGCAAACTCGGTGTGATCTTTCGATGGGCCACGTTCTTGCCTCCAATCAAATCTTTAACCTTCAGCCCCCTGATAAGAACAGGATTATCTGATTCCGCATGATCTACTAGGGCCCCAACCCAGTCTAGTTTTGGTCCCATAGGCTGATATCACCATGACCAACCTGCCATCGGAGATTATGTCCAAGAAGAGGAAAAAGTCTCCTGATACTAGCCCACATGGGGGAAGAATTCTGACGCCTAATCCCTACCATGGACTTAAGAGTCGCTCTCCACATCCACCTTCGTGAAACCCAAGTCCCCACAGGGGTGTTATCTTGGATCTGGATATGTTTGAATGTTAGGTATTATGTCCCCACTTTTTCCTACCATGTGGCCCACTTGAGTTTTGCATCTGCTTCATTTTTGTACTCATGTCCCTAACATGAGAAGGAAAAATGAATGGACGAGGTGGATTTCTTACAAATATTACAGTGGATTCCACTGGCTTCCGATAGTATGACCCTACTACGGTCAAGGGTCGCAGAAGTTCGTGTCCCTTTTGTTGGACCACCCTTATTATCGAACTGCAGAGGTCAGACCTTTCTCAATCATGATCCGTCCCATGGTTCGCATAGTAAGCTCTCCTGATTGAGATCCAAAGCCAATCCGGACCATCCAGAACCGATCCATGGTCCAGATTGGCCAAACATGAATACTGGCAATCCAATTCATGCTGGCCACATAGTAGTAATCCGGACTGACAGCTCGAGCCTCGTGATTGCTGAGGTGTCAAATTTACCCACCGATCCAAAATCTCCACTTATTCGCCCGCAATGGTTTGTTTCACCCTGAGGATGTCAAAAAGTGTACAAACAGCCCATGTTAGCACCAGAAAAATTTCAATTCTCACAGGCCACTTCTATAATATTGAATATTTGATTGATACCTGATTGATACCAACGAGGTTTAAAAAATTTCATCCACGAGGCCCAAGTATTTTAACACTCCTGTGTAGAACTAAAATTTCCATGTTCCAATATACAATTCACACCCAATCAACTAGGTTCAATCATGCATATGTAATTCTTTGTTTTCTTTTTTTTTTTTTCAAATTATCTCTACTCTCCATTCCCGAGGGAGAAAACTTTACAGGACTCGGACATTTCGTGCTGGCACGAGAAAAGGAAAAGTAAATATGTGGCTGCCTATCATTTCCATTTACACAGGCGTATGGGGCGGGCCCGCTACCTTCCCCACCCTAGATTCTTCAACGGACCCCAACCCCTCCTTATCTAAGTGCATATATAACATCATATTACATGCTCTTACATACATTAATGTAGTCAATCAACCGGTGTTGCAATCATGTACCCAACCAACCAAGGTCTCATCATACATGTGTAATGCATACTACCAAATATGCACCCAATAAAGAGGGGTCCAATCATCCATGGCTCTTATGTCCACATGAAATTGATATCAATGTCCCATGGATGTTAATTACATATAACCATCCAATGGTCCCTATATGTAAAGTAATGAATAGTCCAAAATCATATTTAGTACCTCGAATCACTCATAATACATATGTATGCATGTCCAAAGTGCACCCTACATGCATGGTCATGGGACTATAAGCAAGTGTTCACATTTTTTCATCTATTCAAGTGGTCTAATATAATCACACATATACAAATAATAGCATAACTTAATGTTACTTTGCCTATAGTTAACTATTCAAGGCCACGTGATTAGATGGGTCATACTATACAACAATTCAAATAGCTAAGTGGCCACATATATCACAAGTTTACATAGCTAAATTGCCCCACAAATATCTCTGATCTACGTTGTTGAATGGCCACAAAATTATCAGACGTTCACATGACTAGGTGGGGGCACACACATCACAAGATCATATAATCAAGTGGCCATACCAATAATTCCACATAGTTTAGTGGTCATACAAATACCCCGAGTTCACATGGCTAATGGCCACACTCATCGTCATATTTTACCATTGTGGGGTGGGCCTCACACATCATATAATCACTTAATCAAATGGCCACACATACGGTTAAGTTCACATAGTGAGGTGAACCATGGTGTTGGGGGAGGTGGATGCATATGCCGCGACCACCTGGGCAACATGATTTTCGCCTTCCACAATCAGTATGGTCAAGTTTCCAATATGGTTGCAGAAGCCCGAGCCATGGTTGATGACATCAATCTTTGTAAAGACATGGGGCTATCATCCATCATTGTTGAAATAGATTCATGAGCTCTCTTCGACGTGGCCTCAAGCCCTTCTTCTTCATGCAGCAAGAAACTTTGGTACCACCTTGGATCTATCCACCAGCTCGGCCAACCCCTTAACCTCCGCTTTTCTCACATCCTTCGCGAGGGGAATTTTGTGGTTGATGACCTAGCCAACTTAGCCCACAGCGGTGCCTTTAAAAGCCCGTTTCTCAACTCCTCATGCATTTCCCGTCTCATAAAAGGGACTATGGTTCTAGACAAAGCAGGGACGGGCCAAATTAGACACCGCAAAATGAAAAAAGGAGTTGGGTAACCTCACCCCCTCCTCGACCATCCCGCTCCCCTGCTAGCTTTTATCCCCGCTTGTCGATTCTCCGACATGTAGCTTCGACTGCCCTCTTCTAGCCTCTCCATCCCTACTGCGGCCGCTCTTCTTTTTCCATCTTTATTTTTTCTACTTTCGGTATATGATAGTCGGGGCCCAATTTCTATTTTTGTTCATCGTGGTCTCGCCCGAATGGATGTACAATTGTCTTTATCAATACAATGCCGGTGGCAAATGCTCACCTTTCTCCAAAAAAAAAAAAAAGAGGTGACTGTGGGTACATCTCATGACCTTTGGGTTAGATGGCCACATGGTCATCATAATTATTTTTTGAATTTTTTTATACAAGGATAATTATGGCTTCGACATTCCCACCCTCCCCTTCTTCCAACCATCATACCTGTGGTTCACTGTAATTTTCTTTGTTTGTCATCCATCCATGTTCAAGGAATTAACAATCACGATCTAGGCTACTATATGTGTGGGGTCATCCATCTATGATCCCTCTATACACATAATCCCACTTTGTAATCCATCTTTGATTTTATCTTTGTATCATGCATGGCCCATATTGCACACGTGGGTTAATTGTGCATGTATGGATAATTGTATATGTATGACCATTTATGCTACTACACGTGGAACGTACTATACACGTCACTAGTACACTATATTTACATGTAAATTAATAATTAGTTGTTTATATTCAAAAGTTTCTCATTACAAAAGGGATTTTGAATTAGTAGGCCCACTTCTGTAACCCGACCGAATGATTAATTTAACATAAAAATTAGCTATAGGCTTCATTGAGCTGGGCTTATCCCAATTATCCATCTTAAATGAAGACTTTATGTGTTATTTGATGATTCTTAAAGGATTTATTATTCTAAGTCGAGTCATATATAAATACCCAATTACAAGCTGTAAATAATTTACAAATTATCTAAACACAGTCAACCGTTTATCTATAAACAAATAACATCTTAAAGCCAAATAGAATAGGCTGCAGTAAGCATTTTATACTCATAATCCGATTATCAGTAATCCAATTACAATGTAAGGATTTTATAGTTATCCACATGACACCTGACACAAAAATCTAGCCGAGTAAAATAAGGTGAATTTTAAAATGGCCTTCATTGGCAGTCTGTGCACAAATTTGATTCTCTGGGCATGAAAAAAGTTATAACATAAGAAAGAAATAACATGATATAAATTCTCATAATTCAGTGCGGTTGTTTGCAAAGGCCACTTTCAGGGATGCGGATTCATTCACATACTTTGGTCAGGTGGTGATCCTCAAGCCCTTCGTACACGTGTTATATATCCACGCATCTATCCATTTTCCAGCTCATTTTAGGAGGTGGGCCAAAATTGAAGCAGTGGACCACTCTGTATAGAAAACAGTGGTGACTAAAGCCTACCATTTCCTTTCTCTTTTAATGCAAGTTTCTGTTCTCTCTCTCTCATAAACAAAATCAAAAAAAAAAAAAAAAACACGGTCTACCATTAAAGCCTTCCTTGGGCCACTATAATATTTATTTGCCATCCAACCTATTGAGTCAAATGGATCTTGAATGAAGGGAAAATACAAATTAGATTGATCCAAAACTTTTTATGGTCCACAAGAAGTATTCCATGGTCAATCACTACTTTGGACGCGGACTGGGCCTGATCTTGGCTGGAAATCAATCCATGCCAAGGCTCTGTGGGGCCCACCATGATGTATGGCCTTTTATCCATGCCACCATTCTTTTTTTTAGATCATTTTAGGATATGAGATAAAAATGAGAGAGATCTAAGGCTCAAGTACTGGACCACACCAGAGGAAGCCGTGGTGATAATGCCCACCATCGAAACATTCCTAGGCCCCACCCTAATGTTTATTTGCCATCTAACCTGTTCATAGGGTCATCTAGACCTGAATGAAGGGAAAAAAAGAAAAAGGAAAAATAAAATAAAATCAGCTTGATTCAAAACTTTTGTGACCTTGGAAAGTTTTTATGGTGGACGTTTAATCCTTACTATTTGGCCTACTTGACCCTTCGATCTGCCTCATTTTTAAGCTTCTACCCTAAAATAATTTAGAAAATTAGATACCTAGACATGACAGTGGAGCCCACACAACCCCCTGCCTACAATGATTCCGTCTAAGTGTGGCATGATGCAATCGGCTTCCCACGACTATTTCCTGTGTGGTCCCCCTGAGATTTGGATTTTCTTTTAGTTTTGAGCACACATCTTAAATTGAATTCATAAAATTAATGGATGGCATGGATATATAACATATACATCAAGGTAGGCCACTTGGGCAAGACACGACTTGACTGAATCCACACCCATTTTCCACACGGTTTCATATATGCTTGTTAGTAGAGGTGGACATTCCTGACCCGATCTAGCGGATCTGACCCGATCAGACCCGTTTCGAACAGAACCAACGGCCCAGATCAAGCCTAATCGAGTCTGAAAATCCAGATCCAGTCGTTCTTCGGGTTGGGTCCGAATAGAGGTCTATCCGGACAGATCCGAACCGAAAACCCGATCCGATTAGAACCGCACCGAACCGATCCGACCCGACCCGAGGGGACGTGTATTATCACATTCGGTAAGAGAGAGAAAGCTTTCATTTTTGATAAGAGAAAGAGCTTTAACAAGAGAAGACAAAGCTTTCGTGAAAGAGAGACGGAGCTCTCCAGAGGGAGAGAGCATTCGGACAGAACGGATTGGCTACTCCCCCTGCCACCAGCTCCGTCGCTGGTGGTGAGTGCTCTATGGGCCCCACCATGATATATGTGTTTCATCCATTTTTTAAGATCATTTTAGGTCTTGATCCCAAAAATGAGATGGATATAAATCTCAAGTCAATCACACCACAGGAAAATAATAGTGATTTGATATCCATCATTAAAATCCACCTAAGGCCCACTGTACTGTTTATTTGACATCCAATCTATTGATTAGGTCATACAAGCCCAGATGAAGGGAATAAATAAAGATCAGCTTGATTCAAAACTTTTATGGTGCCCAAAAAGTTTTTAATGGTCGACGCTCATTGAACATTATTTCCTTTAATGTGGTCCACTTGATATTGGGATATACCTAATTTTAAGTTTTGAATAATAAAATGATATGGACAAATAGATGGACGGAATGGATGAAACACATACATCATGGTGGGGCCCACAGAGCACCGAGTTGTTGTAGAGCTATAGGGACGTGTATGGTGTAGCTATAGCCTATAGTTGTAGCTGTCAAGATTTCAGTGACATTTTAGTAAAAGACGGGTACTGACTCTCCTCGAGCTCTGAGTTGTATGAATGGTTCAAAGGAGATCAACGTTATATGGGCCCCACAATGATGTATTTATTATATCTATACCATTCAGATATTTTTAGAATCATTATAGTGCATTATCCAAAAAATGAATAATATCCAGGATCATCTGGACCACACCGAAAATAGCAGCAGAGATAATGATTTTCACTGTTAAACAATTCATGCGGTCCACTTGATAGTTAGATCTTTCTTATTTTTTTTGTCTCAAGCCTTAAGACGAGCTTGCCAACTAAATGGTCGGTTTGGATATAACACATACTCTATGATCAGACCCATAGAACTTACTAACCTCAATACAGCAAAGTGCACCCAAGTATGCCCTCGAGCTCTAAGTTGTACGAACGGTTCAAAGGATATCAAAGTTATAAGGGCCCCACAGTGATGTATTTATTATATCTACACCATTCATATATTTTTAGAGATCATTTGAGAGCATTTGAAGGAAAAAAATAATCACATCTAAAGCTTAAATGGACCACACCGACAATAGCAATGAGGATATCCAAACCTTGCCCAGTCTGATCCAATCAGTTTTTTTCGACCGAGTTGGACCCGGATCAGATCAAGCCATGTGCACTTCTAATTGGTTCGAGTCAGGTGATCCCGGATCGGATTGAGTTCAGGTTAGGCAGTTGTGATTTAGGATCAGATCAAGTTGGACCCAATCCGTTCCGACTCGGTCCGATGCCCAGCTCTACTTGTTAAATCTGCGACAACGACTTACGACACATTTTCCACGTCGTTGCAGCCGAGACTGGCTTAAAAATCATACTTCATTAGTCAAGGCTTTTCTTCTCATTAGTATTTGTGAAAGTAACGGTTGTCCAACCGACGACCTTATTTTTTCAAATTCAAGCCCGCATGGGCCTGCCTATATGTCACATGTCCCATCTCCAACCAAGTGGATCCCATCCATCCGTTGAAAAAGAGTTTAGGACATACTTAAATAATCTGCAGCACCTGTTTTCTTCAAACATAGAACACCCAAGCTTGTAGGGCCCACTATATTTTATATGTAAAATCCACTCCGTTTGTTAGGTTCAACTCTCATGCTAGGACCTGGGGCAAAAAAAACTAAGAAGATGCATGAAATAGAGAAGGATATGATGTCGAGCATCATCTTCCTCAAGAGGATAACTATTCCGAATTCATGGAACTTTTCTAGACTCCTCACAGAGACTTCTCGAATCCACGAGAAAAGAAAGCAGAAAGTAGAAATAAATTCTAATAAATTCAAAATTGATTAATGAATGAATAAAAATGAGTTCACAACCCTTTAAATAGGGGTACTAAGTAATGGGAAAGAAATCAGAATCAAACTACAACTAAAACTCCTAGAATTCGCGATTTACTATAAATAGTAAACTTACTATTTATAGACAGTCGTGTTGTCTACTTGTGCGCAAGGTTTTTGGCTAAAAATAATAAGTGTCACGCCCCAAACCCGAAAATCGGATTCATAAGAATCCCAATTACCGAATCTGGTGCCGACAGCCTCCGTAGTACCCCATTCTCGGCTCCTAGCATTCATATGCCAGATTCTGATCTTGAGATCCTACAGGGAGGATTTTTTTTGGTATATTTAACTAGTAATAAGCATAACCACAAGATTATCCAATTCACAAAGGCAACATCATCATCACATATCCATTAATATAATCGTTTGAGTACAATACTGAAAGGAAAATACATAAATAAAAATCAAGCTCCAGAAGACCGCTGCACGCTTCAAGCTCAACACTGCTGCAACCTAACATCACCTACACGCATCTATCATGCATAAGCTTATAGAAAGATTAGAGGGTGGTGTAAGTGTGTGCACAAGGTAAGTATCAAATGTTCAATACAATGCCATCATCATACAATACCGAAATTAGCAGAAATACTGATAAGATCATGAATTATCAAAGTAAGTAGAAATATAAACAAGATCCTAAATCATACGATAACAGAGTAAGCGAAAGTACGGACAAGTCCATAAGTAAATTAATAGCAGAATACGCAATATAGAACAGCTATGCAACAAAGAGTCATGAAGAGCCAAATATCAGATGCCGAGGATGCAATGCAATATGCAATGCGAATGAAATGACCATGCTAGAGTGTGAAGTCGGGATGATAGTACGTAGTATCGCAGGCTATGGGGTCCACCACAAGGGACTTCTATCCAAACCAGTCTCATACCTAAATTTGGATAGTCAGACTCAACATGGTAAACTCCTGATCTTAGGTTAGTCACGTGCCTAAGAGAAATTCTTGCCATAACGAAGGTACACAACGATTAATTGCGCACCACCAGCCCGAGTGGATAGTGAATGAATGATTGAGCATGCAACTCGTACTCAATAAGTCCACATATCAGTACGATTCCTCTCTGAGAAATCACCGAGGTCTATTACACTCCAAACCAGATTGTGGTCTCATCGCGCGCAACAAGGCGAGTGGAAGAGACCTCACTATCCGCCTGCCAATATCGGGCCCGGCTCGTCGATAGTGGACCCATTCCTCGAGCTGGTCAAACTCAGCCTAGCTTTACCCCCTCCTCTCGAGCAGGTAAGGCCACACCCCCTTCCAACCGACCACGACATAGTGAAGAGCGCAGTCATCTGGTAATCGACACTCGGCGCTCACTACCCACTCGATCTAGACGTTGGAGCAACCTCTGGAACCAAGAGGGTTCTGAAACTTTCACCCAAGGATATCTATAGCACCCCATGTAGAACAGATTTTTGGTATCCCATCTGACCATCCACGATATGCCTGTGGAGGCTATGGACCTAATGTCGATAGGGCATACAGTAATCATAGCACACAATGCAAGATGCATGAGTCATATAATCCAGTCATGCATCAATCCTGTGCATACCGTGCGCTCACATGAGACAATCTCTGCCTATCAGGGAGTCTCATAACAACCGGCACTATGACATATGAAATGGTCAATCACATTTCATAACAAACATGCAGATGATGCGTATGTATTATGATGCTATGCTGTCACATACTCATAATCGGTATCAATAACCAGCATCAACAATCGGCCTCAACAATGTAGACATCTAACCAACATTGCCCCAAGGAATGACCCCCACAGGGCCAAACACATAATTGGCCGACGGCCTCACACAAAGGCCTAATATACAACATAGTGGGCCTCGTCCAAGGACCACAGATACATCACAATGGGCCTCAACTATGGGTCATATATACATCATATAGGTCTTGACAATCGGCCTTAGCAATTGAAATCGAAATCGGAGTAGGCCTCAGTAATCGGGATCGGTCACGACAATCAGAATCGTCAATCGGCCACGACAATTGGAATTGATCGATAATCGGAATTGACAATCAGTCATGATAATCGAAATCAATCGGTAATAAGAATCAGCAAATCGGTCATGTCAATCAAAATTGACAATCGGTCACAATAATCGAAATCGATCGGTAATCAGAGTCGGCAAATCGGTCACGTCGATCGGAATCGGCAATCGGTCACATCAATCGGAATCGATCGGTAATCAGAGTGGACAAATCGGTCACGTCGATCAAAATCGGCAATCGGTCATGGTAATCAAAATCGATCGATAATCAGAATGACAAATCGGTCACATCAATCGAAATCAGCAATCGGTCACAATAATCGAAATCAATCGATAATCAGAATCGGAAAATCGGTCACGTTAATCGCACCGGTAATCAGCAGATAAATAAAATGGGGTCCATAAATGATCAGCCCATCAACTATAGTATAAAGATCAGCACTCGGCCGTGGTTATATCAAATTCGATAACACGGAGCCATCCGTCTACGGCGAATGAGGCCTACTTATTTGGGTTAACCCACTAAGGAAATGATGAGAATGACCTAACAAGGCCTAAGGGAAGGTCACGATGTAGACATCTAACCATCATTGCCCATCAATGTGGACATCTAACCAACATTACTCGTCAATGTGGACGTTAAACCAACATTGCTCCCTTGGAGTGGTCTACATCGACTAGACATATAGTGGGCCCATGGCCTCGCGTACAATCATGATGGACCTCATTTACGTCACATAGGCCTCGTCACACGGGCCAACATAAATCACATCAGGCCTCGAATACACACAACAGGTGGGCCTCACACTAGGGCCTTAAATATATCTCAATGGGCCTCTTTCGTCAAGTAGGCCACATCACATGGGTCTAATATACATCGCAACGGGCTTTATATGCATTAAGTTGACTGCATCAATGGGTCACACTAATGGGCCTCATACACATCAAGTGGGGTACATCGATGGGCCACACTAATGGGCCATCATATATGTCAAGTGGGTTGTGCTAATGTACCGCACCAACGGGCCATACCAATGGGCCGTAAATGCATCACCATGGGCCCCATACATGGGCCTCATGTACAACGTGTGGGTCACGTATCTGGGCCTAACAATACAAACAGGTGGGCCCCGCCCACGGGCCAAAATACATCCTGATAGGCCGCACCAATGGGCCATAAATACATCACATTTTGCCTTATATATGGGTTGTAAATACATCTTAATAGGCCTCATGCCTGGGCCCTAATTACATTTCATCGGGCATCATCAAATGGGCCACATACACATCAAGGTAGGCCCCATGATTTGGACGGTCTAGGTGACCCAAATGGCTAGACGGTTTGAATACAACACGTACCTCAAGGTAGGCCATAAGTCCAAGAGGCGGATGACGGAGATATACAATACATGTAAAATGGTAAGCCCCACATGACATCATCCAAATATTGTCCAACACCATCCAACACTATCTGGACGGTATGAATAAAATAAATACATCATGGTGGCGTCCTACCGTCCCACGTCCAGATGGACGGTGTGGGATCAAAACATACATCATAGTGAGTCTTTCAACAGATGGACGGCGTGGATTACAAAACATATATCACGATGGGGTCCTCACAGATGAGTGGACAGTGTGGATTTAAATCCATATGTTAGTGGGTCCCACATGACTTGGGACGTCAAGATAGCCGCTAGTGTGAGGACTCAACCCTTCTGTCCAGCAGGTGGGTCCCACATGGGGCCCACTACATATAGACACACACACACACACACACACACACACACACACACACACACACACACACACACACACACATATATATCATATATGCAGATATAATATAATATTATATTATTAATATATACATTTATATATATGCAGGGGGTGCATGGTGCAGCGTCCAGATCAGCTGGATTAACGGTGTGGATATAAAATAGATACATCAGGGTGGGTCCCACATGCATGGCCCACCAGGGATGTGGATCTGCCTCACGTCCAGATGGACGGTTGATAAGCAACACAAACATCAAGGTGGCTACCCCAAGCTCCTGCCCATCCCAGCTACAAGGATGGACGGTGTGGATGGAAAACATCCATCATGGGCCCATGTGCTGTACTCAGCACGTCACCAAGATGGGCCCCACGTGCACTTTCAAAATGGTCGGACGGTTTGGATTAAACACAACCTCATGATGGGCCACTTGCTAACGTTAAAGCAATGGCCCACCGTTCCCAAATGGACGGACGCTTGGATATACAACAGATACATCAAGGTGGGGTCCCACCTCCACACGTGTCACACGTGTGGAGTGGATCCCACGAGCAGGGAGGGAATATAAATCACAAGCATGTGCTGGCCCCATAGCACGTGCTGCGTCAGTACAGCAACCTGCTGCTGTGAGGGACCCATCGTCCCATGCTGCTGGACGGTGAGGCAAAACACATCAAGGCCCATGTGTGGGATGGGTATCCACCGTCCAAGCAATGGACGGTGAGGATATGAAACATATGCATCGTGTGGGCCCCACACAGATGAACGGTTTGGATAGAAATGACCATACCCATAATCAGGGCCATACACCAGTCAATCCGTCCAGTTATACTGCACGGTTGATAGCATCAGACATCAAGGTGGATCTTCACTGTCCAGGCCTTTGCACTAGACAGTGCAGATAAAATGCAGCATCAAGGCGGGGCCACGTGGGTGGGGTCCATGTCCCAATAAGGGAGGAACGGTTATGATAAAACCCATACCTCCTGGTGGCCCACAGACTCGCTGATGCCAGTGAAGCAGGTGGAGATGGTGGGGACCACAGCACTCGTTGACGCCAAACAGCAGCTGCTGTTGCGTGGTGGACGGTTAGGATATAATATATACATCATGGTCAGGGCCCTACCAACAGATGGACGGTGTGCATAGAACACCCACATAACGTTCTGTCCCGGGTTCTGCGAACGTACAGAGCGGCTCCCAGCTGCAAGGTTCCCACCGTCCAGATGGACGATGGGATGGAACACATGCCTTACGTGGGCCTCACTGTCCTCGTGTGGACAGTGTGAGCAAAGAGTTCATCAGGTGGGCTCCACCAACAGATGGATGGTGGGATGGATCACATACATCAGGTGATGCCACGTCAAGGGCCCACCCGTTTTGGGTTCAAGCGGATATTTATGTTTTCATTTCACGCAGTCCAGTAGCCTCAGCTGTTGGACGATCCACTACTGGACGGTGCATTCCATACGTCCATCAAGGTGGGGTCCACATACATGTGGCCCAATCCATCTAAGTGGCTAAAAGAAGATAGAGAGAGAAAGAGAGAGATTAGGGTCCCTCATATGATCACAACACATGCATGAAATGGATCCCCCTTGTCCCATAATCAAGGGTTAAGATCTACACAAAAGAAAATCACTCACAAAATAAAAGAAAAAGAAAGAGAGAGAGAAAGAAAGAAGCACCTACTTTTGATCGCCTATTCCTTCTTCCGCCTATGCACCCTAGAGCTCCAAGAGGACATTTTTAATGGTTGAGATGATGATCCAAGGGTTGAATTTGATGGTAGGAAGGTGGGTCACACCTAGCTTCTCCATGGAAGCCATGGATGGTTTCTTACTTGGAGGATGAAAGAGAGAGAATAAGAGGGAGAGAGAGAGAGGGATGGGTGTGAGTGATGGGTGATGAGTACTTGACATGTAAGGGATGGCTTTGTAAGAGAGAGAGTTGACTTTAGGGGAGGGGTGGTTGTACCTGACATGATGTGATAATTGATGGAATTGATGAGATTGATTTGACATATTATAGAGATTCTCTTGGAATTACAAATGCACAGCATTTTCTCGAATTGAACGCGGGCCCACATCTTCTGGCCTAGGTATCGCCTCGGTGCGTAATACGCGACGTCAGAACCACGGTGACGGTGCGGTCGCTAGGGTATAAGTCTCAGGTCTAGCCGACTCTGAAATACGAAATATGACTCAAGGTCATGCGTGACTGCCGATTATAAATCGCGAGTTGCCGAAATTCGACCGAGAGGACCGCGGAAGCCTATGGAACAGTACAGGCTAGGATACGGGTCTTACAGTAAGTATACTATTTGGCTTCACCAAACCGTTCTCCTAATTTTTCTAAGCTCTTTTCACGTTGGACACAACTCCTAAAGCCCAACGGACGAAGAATTATAATCAAACTAAAACTTACTATTTATAGTAAAAATGAAATTAAAATAGGAAAATGACCGTCGATCTGGCAGTTTTTTGCAAATCCGACTTGGGCAACCCAACATAGCAAGGTTTATTGGCTAAAGTAGCTTGTTCTATCCCAAAATCATATATTTTACATCAGATAACTCATTCCGGATTGCGAAATATGCCCGATTTAAGGTTCGATGGTCTGGATCACTTTTGTCGTCGATCTGGCCTTTTCTGATCCATCTTGGCCATGTAACTGTCTACGACCCACTCTACATCAGTCTCCTCTACCTCAAAAGGTCTGATGATCTTGAATGATTCGGTCTATGTGGGGCAAGCTGCAATCAGCTTTCCACCACTATTTCCCGTGGTGTGGCCTCTCAGGATTTAGATCTGCTTTACTTTTGAGTCCACGTCTTAAAATGAATTGGTAAAATAAATGAACGGCATGGATATACAACATATACATCAAGGTGGGCCCTTGTCAAGACACGACCCGACTGAATCCACACTCATTTTCCACACGGTTCCGTATGTGCAGCCTGTCCAGAAATACGGATCCACACTCATTTTCCACACGACCTGACTCAATTCACACTCATTTTCCACACGGTTCCACACTCATTTTCCACAAGTTACGACATTTTCCATGCCAGTGCAGTGGAGACTAGCATCTTTGACCGCAACACATGGCTCAATTAAATCATTGAATGTTGGGGTGACTACCCACATATGTGGTTGTAAGGTCTCAACACAGTTTAATTCATATCATCAGGTTACTGGACAATCAATGCAGGTATGATACAGTGGAAATTCATGCTCCCATGGTTCTACCATTGAAACATTCCCAATGGCTACGGTGATATTTATATGCCATTGAAATTCTTCACCCGGATGGACTCGCGAAACAAAAATATTAGCATGATCTGATGCTTTTGTGGCCCAAGAATGTTTCAACGGCGGAGATTGAATCCCCGCATTTTCCTTTAGTGTGGCCTACTTGATTCTGGATCTGCCTCATTTTTAGGCTCGTGCCCTAACAGGAGTTGAAAAAATGGATGGATGGAGTAGATTTCTTACAAACATCACAGTAGGCAATCCACGTCGAATTTTGAAAACGTTATATTCCATGGACACAGATTATTCAGAATTTCGTACGGTGGACCCCATAGAGCCCATGCCAGGACCAATTCCGTCCGGCCTTGGGTCTATTTCCACGCCGTTTCGTTCACGCACGAACATCACTTTCCACGCTGTTTCGTACACGCACGAACATGATTTTCACGCAGTAACACCCCAGCTTGCGTCTGGATTCTCCATGATACAATCTTATAGACAGATTTGAGGGGGCAATGTATTACTAATATGGCCAAAGAGTCCACTGACAAAATGACAAAAATACCATTTTTACTCTAAGAAGGAATGTTGTCCGTTGGATGAAACCTGCGTGGGGCATCACTTGATGATCTGGGACGTTCGCTGGGTAGGGCTCACTGCTGATGGGAGGTTGCCTAAATGATCTGACCTATAGGATGGTCCTGATTACCCGACTGGGCCTAACTTTCCATTTTGATAGATGTAGCCTAATGTAAGTAAGTTGCAAACCAGCAGTTGGATGGAGACATCTGATAGGGGACGTATTCGTGCAAGAATCATCCATGATGAAAGAGTTATGTGGTACCAAAGTAGTGGATTTCTATAAAGTCCTCTAGCTACGATGAAGCCTATGATCTGATAATCTAGACCGTCCATATGATAGGTTCTCAAAGGATGGAACTAGCCCTATATACTGAAATAAGACTGCCAAACGAAAGATCATTTTCCTGCAACGTGTAGCGATGGTCCAAATTTAACACAAAAAGCCAACAATCAGATGCATGGGATGTCCCAACGTGGGTAGCATCCAATAGACGGTTTGGATATTTGATCCATCATGTCCTTGGTCCAAACGATTCAGTGGACCCAGTGATTGATACCCACTAGCCGGCCTACTGATTAGAATCACACACAATCCATGCTCGGACCTTAAAAAATAAATAAATAAAATAAAATAAAAATAAAAAACAGATACTTCTCATTTCAGACGATAAGAAAGGCTTATCAAAGTCCCACACAATATTTCGGGCCCCCTGGTGCCAAAAAATTAGAGAGAGGGCCTTTGTTAAGGAGTCAGACACGACTCCCTGTACAAGCAAAGGGAAAAGGACGGATAACAAAAATTGAACAAGCAATTGGCCTTAACTGACCGCTCTGAGCGACCCTAGCCCAACCGTATCCAAAAAGATCAGCCTGCGGATATGTAATGGGAGCATCCATGGATGAATATGAATCGAGTTTAGTTGGAGATGGCTCCCTTTTCTAGGCCAAGCTGTACGCAGGACTGTTACCTTCTCTGAAAGTGTAAGGCCTACTTAGGTTACCAGCACCAAACTGTCCATGTTCGGACCTATTAAATAGACGGACTCAGATATCCTGCAAGAGCCTTTAGCAGGAAGTTTTTGCGCTAGGAACCTAAGTAGGGCCCACCGTGATGTTTGTGAGAAATCCACCCATATCATCCGTTTTATGAGCTCATTTTAGGGAGCCGGATCCAATACTAAAGTGGGCCGAAAACGAGTTATTGAACTTATTCGTGAGGCCACAAAAGTTTTGAATCAGACTGATATTTATTTTTTCATTTCATCAATGGTATGGATGGCATGTAAACATCACTATCAACCCCATGCAGGTTTCAATGTTAGGAATTTCCCTACACGCCTTTTCTTTTAGTGCAGCCGACTTGAGTCTTGGATCCTGCTCATTTTTGGTCTCTTGCCCTAAAATGATCTCACAAAATGGATGGGTGGATTTCTCAAAAACATCACGGTAGGCCCACCTAGGTTTCCGGTGTAGGAACTTCATGCTAAAGGCTTTCTCAGGAAATCCAAGTCCTAAATAAACGTTATAAGAAGGGAAAAGGATGGGCTATTTCCCTGCCACCAACCCAGTGGCTGGTATTCGGTGCTCTATCAGACCCACCATGATGTATGTGTTTCATCCATTCCGTTCATCCATTTTTACGGATCATTTTAGGGCTTGATACCAAAAATGAAAGGTATATTAATCTAATGTGGACCACACCACAGGAAAACAATATTGATTGATTATCCACCATTAAAATCCTCCTAAGGTCCACTATATTGTTTATTTGACATCCAATCTGTTAACTAGGTCATACAAACTCAAATGAAGGGAAAAAAACAAAGATCGGCTTAATCCAAAACTTTTATGGCTCCTAAAAAGCTTTTAATAGTCTATGTTCATTCAACACTGTTTCCTGTAATGTGTTCCACTTTTTTTCTTTTTCTTTTTTCTTTTTAAAGGTGGACATGTACCACTGAAAATTATTAAATCAAAGAGACCAGATGTATAACCACTTGCGCTGGCTCCAACAAAAAGGAAAGGAGCCTCGGCTATCATATATCGGCTCTCCCACATAACTATAGCACAAGAAAAGGAGCCTACACTGAAATCAGGCTTTCAAATAACTCAGACCTACTTTATCAAGAATCAAGAAACCCCTTCTCAGCAATTCCGAACGAAAGCGATAGAATGAGTTGCCACACCCTTCACTTGCCATCCTGGCAAGCACGTCTGCCACCAAATTACCCTCACAGTAAATATGCGTAATGTGCTCAACTTGAGATTGGGATATACCTCATTTTTGGTCTCATACCATAAAATGATCTAGAAAAATAAATGGACAGCATGGATGAAACACATACATCGTAGTGGGGCACACAAAGCACCGACCATTAGCCATTGGCTAGTGGTAGGGGGCATAGCCAATCCGTTTCCTATAAGAAGATGTTTGGAATTACTTCCTCTCTCCACTCGATCTGAATCGTCCATTCTTCATGCTATTGAGGGATGGTTAGGATCATCACATCGGCATGGCTTTTTAGCCATGAATGTACCCGAACAATACGAACGAGTGGACAGCTTGCACAAAACTGGCACCTGAGGACAACGATGGAATGCACTCTTCCGTACATTGTCCTCCTGGAAGAAGAAGACTTGAAGAGAACGAATTCTCCACTGCAACAACCGCACATGCATTTTTTCCATCTGTGTTAAATCCACATCTCTCTCACATTTTCATGCAGAGTACAATTATCATTGGGACAGCTTGCCAAGTCAACAACACCTGACATACGGTGAATGTCTAGAGCATGTTTAAATGGTCAGAAAGACTTTGCCTCCAACAAGATGTTTTACCATGTTTTGATAGTAATGGAACCATTTCAAAATATATTAATTTTTGAAACATTGTAATTAAATTTTCTTGTAAAATACTTTTACATTAGTTGATTTTTGTAAGAGATTTATTTACATTTTCACTTGTTATCCAAACGTAACTTCACAATGAAATTCAAGAAATGCGTCCTTACTATAAATATTGTAAAATCATCATTGAATAAGCTATTGTAAGACTCAACAAGAGAGTTTAATAGAATTAGGTTTGGTCTTCCTTGTTATTCTTCACTCCTACGATAGTTAATTTATAAAATATTTGATTAAACACGTTGATGTGATTATTAACATCTAATCCTTCTGTCATCTTAGGATTAGACAAAATTTTGTTCGGATACAAACTATTTGACAACGATTTCATCATTTACGAGCTATTTAACTTACTCAAAGTCCTGTGATGGTCTTTTGATCAAGGACATTGTATAGGATGTCATGCACAAAACATATTTAGATTGAGGTTTTCGCCTTCTCTTCCAATTCTTTCAACCCTTTATGTTGGACACTTCTCTACATCAAAGAGTGTGTGTTGCATCTTTTACTAAACTAAAAAGTCTCTCATATTTACTTTTCATAATTCGAAGTTCTTTTCCTAATAAACTTCTCAATTTCATACTTCACGTTTGATTCCTTAATCATCATATTTAAAATTCAAAGTTGAATATCAATGTTATCCCTAATACCATAAAAACTCCTAAATTTGAATTACATGACAATAAATAAATGAAAACAATGCATATATAAGTACACATGAATTTTATGTGGAAAAAAAAAAAAAAAAAAAAACTTTGTATTAAAAAAATTACAATAAAAAGTGACAACGGTTACTATGAAAATAAAAAGTATAAAAGATATATGAATTTACAATAAAAAATATATATTTATTTGCTCCTCTCCAAACTCTAAAAACATTTAAGCTTCGATTGGAATATTCTAATCACACAATTACACCCATATATATAACATAACACCTAAAATTAGAAACTAATATTTGTAATTACGCAAAATTGCGCGCGTCGTCATTTTTTTTTCACACACGCACACACACCCCACACACTCATGCTAGTGGAATTTCACCACCTATGGGTACTTGAACCCTTGACCGAGAGTTGCCGATTTAAGCATCAATTGATCGAGCAGTCATTGATTGATCGAACTCTACATGTGCGAGTGATCGAACATGCTCAAAAGTATCCAAAGCACTTACAAATATTTTTAAAATTTTGTTAATAAATCTACTCAACAATTCAATTGATTGAGACTGTACAAAATTATCTAAAGACTAAATTGTATAATTCGAAGTGCTCTCGGTCGCTTGACCAGGTTGATTGATTAATCAAAACCATGTTTCATATACAAATTGAAAATATCTCACAACAATTGTGAAATAATCAATGTTTAAATATTGCATATGGAGGTTGCTTTTATCAGTCTGCCTGCCTTCTCATGAATGTACTCCCTCACTCTCCTCGAACGACCGTGGCATGGATTGCCATGGTATGTAATCCTGTTAACTCTCCATGCTTCAGTTTTGGCGTTCCGCCGTAGATTTCAACAGCACACATGAATCTTCACTGGGCACAAGGTCTAATAGGAAGTGTAGTGTACCCGGCACCCATTTGCTGTGTACATCCGTGAAAACTCGGCAAAGACTTTATTGAATGATGTCGACGGTTCACGTTTATGTCCTTTTCCCGATTCTCTTGTTTCCTACTGCAAGATCTTTCACCAGACTCCATTGTGAGTATGTCACCATTTAAAAAGAGTTGACTCATCATCCTCAACTGTAGGACCAGTGGACGGCCATCCATACTGTTAAACTTAGGTGTACCATTACAGGTGGAGCATATATCTAAAATTACGATGATCAAGCTATCCTAGCAACAGTAGGTAACAAATGGATTATTAAAAGAAAAAAAACAGTGGTCCAAATTCAAAGGGAAAAATCAAAAGGTTAGTTGTGTCTTATCTGTGCAATTTTTATGTGATGCTCTGTACACAGTTGGGTCAGTAATTTAGATGGTTTGGATTTCCATATAAAATATTTCATAGGTATGGTTGAAGAGTCACCACCAATTTTCACTCGGTGGAAAACCAATCTAAAGACTAGACCATATTTTGGCTAGCTAGTCTAATGATTCGGTCTTGCTTACGGCATTTTCAGAGTAACTTCCAGCTGTACGACCCCTAAATGGCCATGACGCCCACTTGCTTTTTACCTCCAACGAATAAGCCCCGGCTGTACGGCTTCATTGCCCAGGTCGAAAATGCCCCTGCTTTCTTTCCGGAAGCAGGCGAGCAGATCGCCTGGTGCTCGAAGACGAGCGCTGGCGCTCCTTAAACTCCGAACTGTACAAACGGTTAAAAGGATACCGAAGTTACATGGGACTCACAGTTATGTATTTATCATATCCATGACGTTCATCCATATTATGAGATTATTTTGGAGCATTATCAAAAAAATAAAATCATTTGCAAAGATCAACTAGGCCACACCACAAAGAGCAGTGGGGAAATTCATTTTCACCGTTATAAATTTTGTACAGCCCACTATTACATTTATTTACCATCCAATCCATTCATGAGATCAATAAAGAGGAAAAATAAATTTAATAATGATCCAAAACTTCTCAATCCTTAAAAGAGTTTCAATGGTGGATGTACAATCCTCCCCTACCTTTTACAGTGTGGTCCATTTGATAACTAGATATATCTTTTTTTTCGTCCCAAGTCTTAATATGAGTTTGCCAAATAGATGAATGATTTGGATATAATACATACCTCGTAATGAGACCCATGAAAAGCAATAGAGATTACAACAGGAAAGGAAAAGGCATAGCCAACGAGTTCGGGTAGACAAGGTTGGGACCCGATCGACCGGATCAACTAGAATGAGTTACATAACGTACCACATATGATTTTGGGGTAAGAGAAGCTAATTTAGCCAACTAGTGTAGTTATTTTCCAAGATTCCATCGGGTCGATGGTCAAAAATCCATTTTATTCACTTCGCGTTCAATTTCATTCATTCTATTCACTTGCGGTCAATTTCATTTACTTCACAGTCAATTTCAATCAGTTCGCGATAAATTTCATTAACTTTGCGATCAATTACATGCATTTCGCGGTGAATTTTGGCGAATTCCCTTTACTTCACGGTCAATTCCATGCATTTCACGGCCAATCCCAGCAATTCCCCATCACTTCATGGCCAATTCCATGCATTTCACGGTCAATTTCTTTCACTTCGCAGGCAATTCCATGCATTTCACGGTCAATTCCCTTCACTTCACGGTCAATTCCGTGCATTTCACAGTCAATTCCCATCATTTCACGGTCAATTCCATGCATTTCATGGTCAATACCGGTGATTCCGCTTCACTTCAGGGTCATTTCCATGCATTTCACAATCAATTGAGTTCACTTCACAGTCATTTCCAAGCATTTCACAGTCATTTCGGGCGATTTTATTAGATTCATGATCATTTCTATGCACTTCATAGTTAATTCCCTTCAATTCACGGTCAGTTCCATGCACTTCACAGCAACTGTGAAGTGCATGGAAATGACCATGAATCTAAATGGAATCGCCAGAATTGACCATGAAGTGAAGCGAATTGAATGTGAACTACATGAAAATGACCGTGAATCTAAACGGAATTACCAGAATTAACTGTGAAATGCATGGATTTTGTAACACCCCGAATTTTTTGCTAACCTGGAATTAGACGTCCTTAGGCAACGGGTCAACCATAGCACCTTGGTAACCTCTCAAAATTCGATTCCAAAGCCAGAAAAATCATTTAGAACCTAATTCTTTAGAAATTTAATATGAATTAGCCAGCGCTACATTCGATTTCCTGTAAAATTAGCACCAACCACTTTCAATACGATCTGTATGACCCAAAACCTCTAGAATTGTTAACGCTATAATATCCTGAAACCTAGGATCAAACTCTAAACCTGTTTGCTCTCACGAACCCTTTGAAATTTCGTGTTGGATCTAAATCACGCGTCGAAAGTCCGATATTTACAATCTCAGACCATTATGACCGCTTAGTTGGGCTTGACAATCATTTCGAAAATCAAGCCTAATCGATGTCCTGAGACTATTTTACTGAGTTCGGAGTGAAGAGAGTGAGAAAAGGTAAAGATTTAGAAAAATAATTTTAAATCTGGCACGTGTCTTTGCGCGTTATTTTTAAGCGTTCTGACCGTCAGAATTTAGCCAAATTTCACCCACGGATCAGGAAAAATTTCTCTTTCATGTCATAAAACTTGTGACCCTGATCGAGTTTCGGTGATCGCTGAACTAAAACTGGTCCGCCACGGTCGATCTGGAAACCCAATTGGACTGAAAACTCTGCCTGACCTAGATTCAATATTAGAGAGCTTAAGTCCGAGCGCATTTAGTAACAGGACCTCCAGAAGTGTTCTGTTGGATCGGAACAGACCCGATTTGGTTATAACTTAAGTATACCTTGACTTTAAGTCTGTTTTGGTCATGTTTGAGTTTATAAAAGGGCCTTAAACCCTTAGCTTTCTAACCCATACGAATTTGGAGAAAATCTAGGACAAAGAAGAGAGAAAAGAGAGAGAAAGTGAGGGAGAAGTTGGAGATTTTTCCTGGAATTCTTCCCTGCTGCTACACGTGCCAGATCCTTCCACCTACATCGCTATTCTAGCGATTCAAACGCCGTTCTAGGTAAGAAAACCCTAATCTCAAGCTGTTTTAGGGATTCCATCGATACAATTAGCAAAGTAGCTGATTTATCTTGTGATATAAGTCGTCATACAGGCGTTGGCAAAGCGTAGAGTTTCTATTCGATTCGATACACTTCTACGGCGTAAGGTGCGGATCTTAGATGCTTAGATTACCTGTTTTCAAGGCTTTCAATGTCGTTTAATGGTAGATTGTTGACAAGAATACTGTTTGACATGTAGAACATGCTGTCTGTTTTTCATTTCGAATACGCACGAAGAATATGAGATTTAGGGTATTTTAGATATTTGTAGAAAATACAGTATACGTACGTATTTTGCTAAAATGATTGTCATGTTTATTTGTCGTGTTATTATACTAGTTATACGTGTATGATTTGTTTAGTGAAGAGATTCGCCCTAATGCACATATTGGCCGACATATGTTATGTAGACTAATGTGTGTAGACTAAGTGTTTGTTGAAATGCCTAAATCAATATGATTTATGCCTGCCATCTGTATTGAATGTAAGAACATAATTGTTGTGTATTAGACATCTCCTTGATATAAGGATTTGTCATATTATGTGTTGAAATCAACATACGTCAAGTACGTTGAAGTTGTGTAGTCTAAGTGTTTGTATAAATGTATGTATTAGTAAGTATTGAGTAAATGGTGTTGTAGATTAGCATTGAGACTGGATTCTCAACTACTATGATGATGCACATGATTTTCTCCATGCTTTTTGTATTGAATTGACTACCTTAGGTGTGAAATACTCGTGTATGGTTAACTGCTTATGATATACGTTATAACATGCTGATAACATGTTGCAATTACTTGTATTTCAATTCTGTCTTTTTCATATGATTACTGATTCATATTACATGTGCTTCGGACTATACTCTAGTCCAGGCAGTTAGTAACAGTTTAGAATTCGTGGTTGGATTCTATTTGCCACGAAGGATGTGTATGACGAACCCGAGTTGTACTAGAGTCATCGGCAGTGGCTAGGCCACACGAAGTGCTCGTGCACTTCATGTCGGTCGATTCAACGTACGCTCGTGCTAGTCTGACTCATCAAGTAACCCGACTGACCATTGTATATTCACCTTGTATTCGTAATAACTACTTGAACCTAGGGTACTGAACTTACCAGTGTTAACCCTGATAACCGTGGTACCTTGATCCACTAAGACTCATGAGCCGGGCATGGTGGTATGGGACACTGTGGTCGAGCTGTCGGCCTACGCTGGGGCCACAAACCTCTCTTTAGTAACCAGTGAGCACCCTACTCTGAGCAGATTATGGTGGTATGAGACACTATATTCTTGTTGTCGGCCTACATTGATAAGGTGATGGGGGAGTGGAGTAACGAGTGCGAGTAACAGCCCTGGCAGCCCTTTGTAGTGACCTTGAGTTTATCCTGACACCGCATGGGGACGACAAGTTCTGATGCAGTCTTAAGGATATAAACTAGGCTTATATTGATAAGGTGATGAGGGAGCGTAGCAACGAGTGCGTGCAACAGCCCTAACAGCCCTTGCAGCGACCTATAAATATATCATCGTATGAGAATACTAGGAGTGACGACCCTAGACAGGATCCTTGTTGAGAATGATATAAGGAAAGTACCCTAGTTTCCCAATCCTGCTGTATGAAAAGGACTAATAATAAATTTGGTAATCATATTCATATCCAACTGCATGTGCCTGGAAGATGTGGAACACTGAGGGAAGAAAGCATGCCGTATAAGTAAGATAGTATCGCATGAGTGAGTATGTCGGTAAGGGCATCCATCATATCTTTCATGCTTGCATTAAGCACAGCGTTAGGAATGTATGATTTGATTGCTCTATCATTATCGCTTGATTGATTTGATAACATGCTAACCTTTGCTCTATGATTCCACTGAGTTAGCTACTCACTCCCACGTTACGGGACGGTGTTGCGCACACCAACCAGTCCCTATTTTAGTTTCAGGTGATGACGCTGCTTGTGAAGCGGAGCCGGACTTGTATGTGATGAGGAGGATTTCTCCTATATGCGTGTTCTGATCGACGGGATTACATGGAGTTTGATTAGATGCCATGACACTTGTTTTTTTGCACTTTTAGAGCACTCATGTATATTCTTTAAATTCATTTTTTGAGTATACATATATATATTTAACCTGGTAACATGTTCATACTCTGGAGACCTACAATAGTTCATATATTATATACATCTATCACATTCTTCCACTTGCATAATTTAACTGTCTCTGGAGTATGATATGCTGTTTTAGCTTAATCCCGCTCATGTTTCATACCCTAACATAGACAACATTCAATCATAAGCATTTATGTTGCATAAGTGATGTTCTGGAACTTGGAAGTTGGGTTTCTACTCAACCCCCGATTTTCGAAATGTTACAGATTTTCATATAAATTATTACATGTGTATGGTTAAGAGTCACCACCAATTTTCACTGGGTGGAAAACCAGTGTAAAGACTAGACCATAAGTTGCCTAGTCTAAAGACTCGGTCTTGCTTATCGCATTTTCCCTCCGGTCTTCCTTATACTTTTCCACGCAACCATAGAGTCTACGTTTGCATGATATTATTGATATGTGGAGTCCATGGTTTGGCAATCCAGACGGTTGATCTGATCATCCAATTGTAGACTGAGGTTGCACGAAAAACCTTCTAGATTTGAAGATTCTCAACATCCAATCAATGGCCTACAAAGAGACATATGGGACACGGATTTTCGGCAAAAGCATTTAGCAGGAAGTTCTTATGCTGGAAACATAGGTGGGCATACTGTGATGTTTGTTAGAAATCCACCATGTCCATCCGTTTTGTGAGATTATTTTAGTCCATGAGGCCAAAAACGATCTGGATCCAATACTCAGGTGGGCTGAAAAATGAGGATTAAACGTCCATAGTTGAAATATTCACGGGGCACAAGTTTTAAATCAGGCAAATATTTCTGCTTTCAATTCATCCCAGAAGGAATGACATTATGAACGGTATGGATGGCATGTAAACATTACTGTTGACCCAAGGTAGGTTTCAACGGTGTTAATTTCCCTACCCACCTTTTTCCTCTGGTGTGGCCGACTTGAGTATTAGATCCTTCTGAACTTTTTTTTATGTGAGGTCCTAAATGAGCTCACAAAACGGTTGAACAGGATAGATTTCTCAAAAACATCAAGGTGGGCCATTGCTAGGTTTCCGCGTCCAGACATATGTTCGCATATTGATGCTAGAATAGGTCTTGCCTGAAGGGTTGGGATATTCCAACCTTGAAAGTTTTCCATCCACCGTCCATTCGCGTGATGGATCGTTGGTCGGGCTAGATTTTTGAGGAAGGTTCCATCTAGAGTTGGGAGCAACGGACCAATGGTTTAGATTTTTGGGAAGGTTCCATCGATCTTAAAGACCGACCTAGGGCCCCTTGTAAAAATTGAAAGCCCATCTAAGTATTTCGTGTGTCCCGCTTGGATGGTATATGACCCGACGGGAACCGGACCTCTGTACGAGTACATTGGGTCTGGGCGAAAAAAAGAGCGCCGATTTCCGGTAACTCATGTAACATAAATCTCTGTGGGGCCCACTGTGATGTATGTGTGACATCCACTCCATCTATCAGTTTCAATTGGTATTCGTTAGGATATTAGTAAACAATTTGAAGATGATTTAAAACTCAATGGACAACATCATAGGAAACAGTGATGATTGAATGGCTGCCATTAAAAACTTCATATGGCCACGATAATGTTTTTTTTTTTTTTTTTTTCATCCAAACGGTTGGTAAGGCTACACAGACCTAAATGAAGCCAAACACAAACGTCGGCTTGATCCAAAACTTTTTAAATGGTAGGCATTCAATCAACAGTGTTTCCTGTGATGTGGTCCACCTGAGATTTGGATCTACTTCATCTTTGGGCTTTACCAGTAAGTTGACCCAAAACAACGGATGTAAGGTGACCATATACAACAAATACATCAAGTTGAGCCCTGCGGTCACGGCCTCAGTCAGTGTTCTGCTCACCGAATCCGCGTCCATTTCCATTGCAGCTTATTCCGCTCCGGTTTGAACGGCGGAAGTCATTTCCACAAAAAGGATGCCTATATCTAAAATTGAATGGTCCGCGGGCCCCACTGTAATCCTGATGTAACATCCACACCGTCTATCATTGTTTAAACAGATACTTCAACATTTTATATCAAATATCGATTAGATCGAAATTTTAAATGGGCCACAAGACAGGGAACAATGAGTTTAGGAGCGTTCACCATTGAATCCTTCCTGGGGCTGCCGTTATATTTACATGCCATCCAATCCCTTCATAAGGTGAGTTCCACTATGATGAAGGGAAAATCATATACCAGTCTTATACAAAACTTCAGCGGGTCCAAAGAACCTTTCAACGGCATACGTCCAATCTTCAAGTTTCCCTGTGGTGTGACTCACATTGGTTTTCTATGGTCCTGATTTTTGGTATTAGGTGTTAATATGATATGTCACAAATGATGAACGAAGTGGATTTCACAAACACGAATCAATGTAGGCCGGAGTCCTTCTTTGGACTTCTTTTCACAAATTTTTGGTGTGAGCGGGCATCATTCCGCTTAGAGCTGAAGATGGACGCGGATTGCGTCCTACCTCCGCCCGTCTCTAGCTCCTGACGGGTAATTTTGTGGGTGGGTTTACTATGATCTATATATCTATCCAAGCCGTCCATCCCTTTTCTTATATTATTTTAAGGTATGAAAACAAAAAATAACTCGGATCTAACGTTCAAGTGGACCACACCAAATAATAAGCTTGGTTGCATTTAATGCACAACCAGTTGCATTAAATGCAGGAGTAATGGTGCTGTTGTCCATTTGAGTGTTGGATCTGACTCAATTTTATGTTTATACTTAAAATGATATGAAAAATAGGATGAACGGATTAGATAAATAGACAGATGATGGTGGGACCGCCTGCAGAACCGCCCGTTCGGAGATAGAGACCGGTGGGAGCAGGACGCAATCCGCGTCCGCTTAAGATGGGCTCAGTCAGGGAAACGGTTTGGCTACTGAGACTGTCACTGGCCAATGGCTAGTGGTTGGTACTCTGTGTGCCCACCATAATGTATGTATTTCATCCATGCCGTTCACATATTTTTTCGGATCATTTTATGGTATGAACTCAAAAATGAGGTTGATCCAAATCTCAAATGGACCGCACAATGTTGATTGAACACCCACCATTAAAAACTTCCTGGGGCCACGAAAGTTTTGGATCAAAAAGGTATATATTTTTTACCTTCATCAAAGTCTTTATTACCTAATCAGCAGGTTCGATGTCTAACAACCATTACAGTGGGCCCTAGGAGGTTTTTAATGGTGGACATTCAATCACTACTGTTTTTCCATGGTGTGGTCCACCTGAGGTTTAGATCCATCTCATTTTAGGGTTTAAGCACTAAATTTATCTTTCAAAATGGATAGAGGGCATGGATAAAACAAATACATCATGGTGGGTCCACATAGCTAGCACCGACCACTAGCCAGTAGCCACCTCGCTGATGGCAGCGTACTAGCCAAACCGCGTCCGTCCGTTAGCCATTTACCAGTCCGGAGGTTTTTGTGTTTGGTCCATAGCCCACCAGAGGTTCAGAATCAGTCAATCATGGGTCCCATTTGTAGAAATTTGGAACAGTGTGGCCCAAGATTGAATGATGTAGGGCCTATTTATAGGGTTCATCTCCCACCCAGTGTGCACAGATACGTTAGAGAGAGAGAGAGAGAGAGAGAGAGAGAGAGAGAGAGAGAGAGATAACTGCAACAACAGTAGAAGTACTAGCATCCCAACCTCCAGTAACAACCAAGCCCGGCTGTCCAGACAAATGTGGGAATGTTAGCATTCCCTACCCGTTTGGCATCGACGATAACTGCAACATTGGCGTAGAAGGCTTCAATATCTCCTGCAATAACGCTCCTCCCCATCCAAAACCATTTTGGGGTGAGCTTGAGGTTCTCGACATATCATTAGTGCCAGGCCTAATGAGAATTTCAAACGATATAAGCCACATGTGCTACGACAAAGTCACAGGAGATACGGTCAACTGGTCCACCATGGGGTTCTCGTTGTATGAAAATTACTCCTTCACATTCTCAGAAACCCTTAACAGATTCATTTCCATCGGTTGCGATACTGTTGGCTTGATCACTGGCCAATGGGGCAGCGACTTCAACTCGACTAACGGTCCCGGTTACCGGTGCAATTGCACTGAAGGTTTTCGGGGGAGTCCTTACCTCCATGGAATTGGAGGATGCCAAGGTATGATGATCCTTTCAAACTCTTTTTATTATCCCATGCAAATGCTTAGACACACCGTTTGGTCGTGAAAATGAGGTGGATTGGACAAGTGCGAAATCCAACCGTCAATCTTAAATGTTACTTGGGTCCAATCCATTCTTTTGATCCAATATGAATCGCCTCTTCCAGAGAGGTAAGGATCGTCCATCATGTGGTGGCCATCCTTGATGACCCATCTTGTGGATGAAAAGGCATTCATTTTCTATGCACCAGATCTGAACGGTACAAGTGGTTCTCTACTGGGCCATCGGAGATCAGATGTACCAAACGGCTCAAATCCATCTCATTAAGAATAGCTACTACCATAATTAGCCTGGGATACGTGTGCAATTGCTCTCATGGTTATGGAGGGATCCTCATCTCCCTTGAGGGTGCCAGGACAGGACGATTCTTTCCAGGGACTGGGTTCCCAGACTGAAAATGATGTAGATTGGACAAATCAACGACCCAAGCATTCATCTGGACCATGCATTCAGTCTTATCTGCTTTTTGAGTAACACCCAGAAAAAATCAAGCATTGATCAGTCTTATCTGCTTTTTGAGAAACACCCAGAAAAAATCAAGCATTGATCTGGACCATACATTCAGTCTTATTCCATTAGTGTGATGTTAATTACTGACCTGTTCTTTTTGCATGTGATGGCCGGTTTGTAGATATCAACGAGTGTGAGGAGGATCACCAGAAGACACTTTGTAAACATGATTGCATAAATCAGCCAGGAAATTATTCATGTTCCTGTCGAAAGGGTTACCATGGACTCCACGATGATAAGAGAGAATGCATTAAAGACACAAATGAATTTCCACTGACCATTGTTGTTCTAGGTAAGTCCTCTATAACAATTACCATAATAGTTCATCAACTCATTCATCTCCGGGGCACTTGTTCGAATCAACTTAGCATGAACTAATATTAGTAGACTCAACTTTATTTTTTGTTTTTGTTCGGGAGCTTCTCTTTTATTTATTTATTTATTTACTTCCTTTGACTTGTTCTCGAGCCAAGTAGTATTCCATGATTTCTTAGGAAAGAATTTTAACCAAAATGACACCAACATGTGTACGTTACACATAATTGGCTTCCATCTACAAAGCCTTGCTATTATTATTTTTTTGCCCTCTAACAGTAACTTGAAAAGTTAAGGAATGAAAATGCCTTTGCTTGGAGCCCAGTGCAGACGTTGAGTGTGGAAGAAACTTTGTAGCTTCAATCCCCAAACAACATGATGTAGTCACCACTTGGTTAGTTAGGCATTCTTTACTTTACAAGACTATTTGATTCTTAGGAAGATTCGAGAGAACTTTCAATATAAAAAAATAAGCCATATTACACTAAGACTCTAGGGCCTAAGTAGGAAAATTAAAGAAAAATAGAAAAGTAGTATAGGAATATGGAGAGTGTATTGCATTAAGCCATATTTGCAAGGTTTTAAGACCCGAGCAAGCGAAGTAAACAAAATAAAGCAAAAGAAGATACATGCATATGTATAGGTTTGAGGAAATTATTGACATTCTAGTACGCGTGGAACATAATATGGCTTGATTCAAATTGTGGGAAGGAAAATGGGAAATCAGACATCGTTTACGATCAAAATGAATTGTTGGACATTCCGAATTCCAACCATACTTGTTGATTTTGATGTGTTTATTGGCTTTGAACTTCAATTGACAAAGTAGTTTGGCAAGGAGAAATTTTTCAAGAAGATAGAGGCCCCCACAAGTTTGGTCACATGCAACTTTAAGACCAGGGAGAGTATGACATGACATGAGCTAGCTTCGGAATTTAGTTGAGTCGTTCTCTTAGGACTGACGAAGTACTCAATAACCTCTACCCTTTCTCGCATTTTCTCTCCTGCCTTTTGAACTCTCCTCCTTTGTTTGCAACAAGCTGCTTTAAATAGACAACGAGGCTGACTTAGGCCCTTGACCAGAGAGACAAAGATGAGGAGAGGTTCAAGGCAACCTAATGCAACTGTAATATCATAAAAAGTGGCAAGCTCAGACATGGAAACGAGGCACCATGGACTGTTCTTAGGCAGAAAGTGGCCCATGGACCATTTCTACGTAGAAACAATCGTTGAGATACCAATTTCATGGTGTGTTTATAGGTATTTCACATTTTTTTTTTTTAAAATAAGGCCGACATTACATGGGTGCTCCAAAGACCGTATTCCTCCTTTGGCTTGACACCTGTGTACTCTGGCAATAGCCGATCTAACCCGATGATTGTCTTCAAGACTTGTCCTATGTCGTATGGGTGCTTTGATTAGGACCTAAATAAAACCGATGAGCAAAGGCTCGATCTTGCTAAATGTGGGGTGTCTACACACATGAAAACTTCAACCCTTAACACCCAATAACCTCGACCCTAACAACCCTTACCCTGACAACCTCAAAACTTAACACATGAGAAGCGTGACCCTGACCCTGACCTTGACCCTGACCCTGACCCTGACCCTTCGCACCACAATAGCGTCCTTTGTGGTGCCAACCATTGGGAATGTAACAAATCCACTTCGTCCATTAGAGTTAGCATTTCTTAAAAGATCTTGGACCAAAGAATAAGCCACACTTCCAGATTAGGTTGATCATACCACAAGGAAAATGTTGAGAGTGATCGACCACAGTTATCATTTGTTTGGGCCATAGAGATCACTCATATGAGGCTGAAGTTAATGTATTCCCACTAAAATGGTGGGCCACTAAAAGGATAATTGGATTAAATGTTCCTTAAAGTGGGCCAAATTACTATGTGATGACCACCTCATGCAATAGGATTACATCTTAGAGACTTCTCTGGCAAGCTAAAGCAAGTAATGATAGAATGAACACAAGGGCATTTTGGTTTTTTTTTTTTTTTTTTTAAGAAATATAAAAAGTAGGAAAAAAAAAAAAGAAAAAAAAAAGAGGTTATTTTCTTTGAAAGGTCATACCGTCAGGCCATTTAATAAAAATTCATTTAAAAAACAATCATAATTAATGGCAATAAATGTTACCTATAACTTCAAGGAGGAAAAGGAATCGATGGCTTGGGTGGGGCCATATTAGTATTAATGTAAAATTCACCCTATCATCAAGTGAGTCATCCAGTGTTAAGAATTTGGGCTCAAAAATCTCCATCCATGGTTCAGGTAGACCACAAGATTGAGAACAGCGCACATGGAAAGCTCGCCTTCCAAATTATTTCCCTCCGTGTGGCAAACTTGAATCATAAATAGGCATTGTTTTGGGCCTTAGGCCTACCTTTAGTGTCACATCCAATGGCCGGAGTGCATTTCACATGCTAAACACATTGGGTCATGTTAAAATTAACGGTGGACGTCTCTATCAACTGTTTCCATCAGTATAACTCGTCTAAATCATATATACACAACTTTTTTTGGCTCTGAGCTCAATATAGAATTACACATCTAACCATATGAGAGGATCTCAAATAACATTACCGTGAGCCTAAAGAAAAAAAAGAAAAAGAAAAGAAAAGAAAGAAAGATGGGCGTCTGTGTTACATGTTCGTTGAAAAGTGATACCTTCCCAGTTCCCAGGAACAGGAAGTAGATCAGGCGTTACACAGGGTGGATGTTTCCAGTGGAACCCACCTTAATATATGTGTTGTATATCCACGCGGTCCATCAGTTTTTACAGATCATTTTTGTACATGATCCTAGGAATAAAGTAGATCCAAATCTCAAGTGGAGCACACCACAGAGAACAGTGGACAATGAACGCACACCATAAAAAGCTTTGTAGCACCCACGGTAATGTTGATTTGCCTTCCAACCTGTTGATGGGGTCATATAGACTCGGATGAAGGGAAAACAGAAAAATCAGCTTGATCTAAACTTTGTCACCGCCAAGAAGTTTTTAATGGTCAAGTTTCCTGTGGTGTGGTCCATTTGAAATTTAGATCTACCTCATTTTTGGGACCACTCTATATATTGAGGTGGAAAAACCAATTGACAGCATGGATATACAACACATACATCAAGGCAGGCCCCACAGTCAGGGATACACCAACTATGGTATTACCCCGGTTGCACCTAATCCACTCCCCAGTGGACTCGGATTGCTCAGGGACAACACCTGGTGTTGACCTGGCAAAATTGTGTGGGCGATACTATGATATATGTGCTGTATCTATCCCGTCCATCCATTTTTCCGGATCAGTTTAGGGCGTGAGTTTAAAAGTGATTCATATCCAAGGCTCAAGTACCACAGAAAACAGTGGGGATAACACATACATATCCGTGGGACGAGAATTTCAACAGTTCAAATCATTTTCCACTGCCCATTGACATTTCAACAGTTCAAATCATTCTCCACAATCATTGGACGGTCAAGATCGTTGTTCCAGATTGTTGTCAACCATGGTTGGATGTTCATATCACTGTTTTCCAACCTTTGAGTGATCCATATATATTGCTTCTCACCGTCACTAGACAGTCCAGATGGTGTCCGCATTCCACATCATTAGACGGTCGAAACCACTAACCACGAACTTTTGAACAGCCCAGATCACTTTCCACCATTATCATTGGACGATCTAGATCATTGCTCATAGGCTTTTAAGCTGTCCTAATTGTTTTGCACTATCATTGAACAGTCCAGATCACTGTCCACGGACTTTTGAATGGTGTAGGTTCTTGTCCAGCATCATTGGATGGTCCAGATCCTTGTCTACATACTTTTGAGTGGTGGTTCTGAATACTTTCCAATATAATTGGAGTTTTGAGGACTTTTGAACAATCAGATCATTGGGTAGTCCAAATCGTTGTCCACAGGCTTTTGAACGGTCTAGATTGCCGTTAATCATTATTGGATGGCCTTAATAAGGGAGCAACTTCCGGTGCCCTTCACATGTTGCCAAAAAAAATAAAATAAATAAAAAACTAAGATATCCGATGCATTAGGAAGGTATTTATGTCATTTTGATAGTAGGGAAGGTATTCCATTATTTAGCCTTTGATCTTTTGTGTGCCCTTCTTTAAATATCAAATGTGTGATTTTTTTTTAATTAAAATTTCTATTTATAGTTATTAGAATTTTACTTAAAAATGAATAAATAATTTTACACAGCCTTAATATTCCTCTACCTAGAAAATAATTAAGAATTTTACTTAAAAATGAATAAATAAATAAATAGGATTTTTGTTGAAATTTTTCTTATTTATATTTTGCCTTATTTTGACCCTTCCTCTCTGATTTATGAGGATGACGAGTCCCACATCGTTGCTAACTTGGAGCATGGGCAATATGGACCAAGCCGCCCCTCTGTGATTATTCATCTTTCAAAAAAGGCATTTTTGCTATTGCATTTTTAAGTTTTTGAAAATCCTCATCACTTCCCGAGCTAAAAAATTACCAGATCAACCATTTCAGTAGTCATATGGATCGAGTAAAAGCCTAAAAAAAACACACACTCACACACACATGAATGAAGGCTTAAAAGAGTGATAAGATCCATGTAAAGATTATTAGCTTGCAAATTGACAAGGTTGAAATGGGCAATAAATAACATGTAAAAATCGAATAGCCCGACTGTCCTAATGTATGATTTTGATATTAATGACATGCTTAGAGAAGTGAGACGTACAACAACAGACATGTTCTCAAACAATAAATTTGTAGCTGTAGGAAAATATGATTTTATCATAACATGCCTAACATATAGTTCTCAGCACGAGGCATTTTATGAAAGTCTAATTCACTTATCTTTGAGTGTCAATGCAGGTATTGGCTTAAGTCTCTTATTTCTACTCATTGGTAGTCCTTCCTTGTATTGTGTGTGGAGGAAAAGAAAGCTCATCAAACTCAAAGAGAAATTCTTTCAACAAAATGGAGGTTTGCTATTGCAAGAAAGGATCTCTTCTTGTCAATCATCTACTGAGCCATGCAAAATCTATACTACAGAAGAGTTGGAAAAGGCAACCAAAAACTATGACAAAAACCAAATTGTTGGTCAGGGAGGCTATGGCACAGTTTACAAAGGAATTTTACCAGACGAGAGAATTGTTGCTGTTAAAAAGTCCAAAATAGTGGATGAGTCCCAAATCGAGCAATTTATAAATGTGATCCACATCTTATCACAGATCAACCACAGGAACATTGTAAAGCTCGTGGGTTGCTGTTTAGAAGCTGAAGTTCCCATCCTGGTTTATGAATTTATTTCCAATGGAACCCTTTCCCAGCATATCCATGATGAGGGCCGTGTGTCGTCAATTTCCTTGGAAAATCGTTAAGGATTGCCGCAGAAACTGCAGGGGCACTTTACTATTTACACTCAGCAGCTTCCACACCCATTTTTCATAGAGATGTCAAGTCTGCCAATATACTTTTGGATGATAATTTCACGGCGAAAGTATCTGATTTTGGAGCTTCAAGATTGGTTCCGCTAGATCACACTCGGATAGCGACATTGGTGATGGGGACATGGGGATATTTAGACCCAGAGTACCATCAAACAGGCCAATTAACAGGAAAGAGTGATGTTTATAGTTTTGGTGTAGTTCTTGTGGAACTCTTGACGGGTGAGGGGCCCGTTTCTTCCACTAGATCCCAAGTTAATAGAAGCCTTTCTAGCTACTCCCTCTCAGCGATGAAAGAGAATCGGATCTTCGAAATTTTAGCAGAATGAGTTCGAGAAGAAGGGACAGAAGAACAGCTCATCGCAGTTGCTCGGCTTGCTAAGAGATGCTTGAAACTTAAAGGGGAAGAATGACCCACAATGAAGGAAGTGGTGGTGGAGCTAGAGGGCTTGAGAAGGTTTCATGAACATCGTTGGGAACCAATGAACCATGAAGAGACCGAGAACTCGTTAGGTGAACCTGGACCTTCGCAGGGCTACATTGGCAATGTAACAAATGAATATAGTGTTGATGGCGATGCCCTATCATCACTAGAGATGGGGCGTTGATTCACTTCCATTAAAAAGATCTTACCACAATTTCTTTTGAAGGTAATACCCTAATATCTTATCTTGTTTTTGCAACTAAGATGAATAGCACAAAGTGAATTGATATCTTCAACAACTCCAATTAATTTGTTCATATAACCATTTTCTGTTTTGGAAATTGAAATAGCGCCTTTTTGTTGGGTGTCAATATAGTGGAGATTGAAGAAGTAGAATATGGTGGAGCCATCTCTCTACATTACACATGCCAGGCTGATGTGTGAATTGGGTCCACCAAGATGCAGGGGCAAGCATAGATGGTTTATCTAAAAAATCACTCATATCTCATCTTTGGCCATTATAGTGTTGAAAAACGAAATATGAAGTGAGATGAACTGTAGAAAATGTTTTATTATTAAATGTAAGCTATCCATCCTGGTGCCAGTGACCTAATAGGTGCATTAACCTGCCACGTGTTATGTGGAGAGATGGCTCTACACATAATAGTTCTTTTGGGTTGATACATTGTAGCATCCAATCCACTTGTGGTACCTCCATTCAATTCTCAAAATGGGCAGGGTAAGTAGTGTATGCGAATCACCAAAGTGGGTGTACGTAGTAGCTCCCTATACTAATATGATATTTGACTTTTTGTTAACATTTCAGGTAAAATAGTGTTGTATATATTGTGCCAAGGGAGATATGGTTCATATACTACAAGTCAGTAAGCGTTTTCTACAACTCACGTTCACCTGTGGATACAAGTTATTAATATGTAGTAGAAGGTATTCGCCTACGTCCACCGTAATGTGGTGTCTTCAAGTATAAAATACGCATGTATAAGTTGCATATATGTGCAATTATATGGATAGAGATCCCCTACTTATCTGTTGGTGTCTTTTATGTATTCCTCGCATTCTCAATAAAGTATATATGATGAACTTTTTCAAAATGTAGTCCCAGCAACTCTAACATAGTAACATAGCCCACGTCAGGACCTTGGATCCAAACCGTTCCTAATTTCACCAGCGTCAATGATGAACCCCAATCATCCAAAATATTACCATTCTAGATCTAGATCAACTCATGACTTTCACTCTTCTATTGGGAAGTGGATTGCATGTCACCCTCAACGTTGGTAGCTAAGTGGGGCCCACCATGATGTTTGAGAGAAATCCACTCTTGCCATATATTTTTCCATGCGACAGAAAACAATGGGGGTTGAATGTCTACTTGTTGAAACAGTCACAGGCCACAAAAGTTTTGGATCAGGTAAATATTTTCATGTTTTCAGTTCATTCTAGTGGGAATGAGCTCAGTTCATTCTAGTGGGAATGAGCTCATGAACGGTTTGGACAGCATGCAAATATCACGGTAGAATCCAGAAATATATATTTTTTAAAGATATATTCATTCAAAGGAAAAAAAAAAAAAAGAGTCCGAAAGATTCGAGCAAACCTGTCAACCAAAAACAAAAACAGGCTCGACTATCATGAGAAAAAGAACAAAAGTAAAACTAATCCTCCCTCCAATTTTCTGAACCCACTCCATCCATAAATAACAGACCTCTAATGATAGAGGAGAGTTCGGCCGGGAATTGAAGGAATCTAAGCATCTGACTATTGCTACACCAGCAAGTTAGAGCGTCCGCTGCCACGTTAGCATCCCTAGGGATGTGAGTTAACTTGACCTCCATAATATCCCTGAGCGACTTGATTCTGGCTTGCCGGTACCAAATGGTCCAGGAGAGAATTTTTTGGAGAGGGTCCTTGTTGGGGGCCTTGCACAAAACCTTAGGATCTAGCCGTCCAGAACAAACCAGAATTATGGAATAACAATGCAATGAAAATCAATCAAAGCACAATCACACACCACACAAGAGATTTTTACGTGGAAAACCCTCCAAGAGGTAAAAACCACGGGACCTCGTCCAGATCAACAATCCACTATGAAGTAGAACGTTACAACCTTCTTCACTTACGTAAGAGCGGATAAACAGTAAGAGAATACAAGAAAAATTGAGAGATCTAACCGATTACGAGGACGTAGGAGCGCTGAGATATAGATTGCACCATAGATTACCTCCATGAGTATAACCTCCCTTCTACAAGCTTCCTCCTTCTCTTTCTCTCTCACCTTTGATAACCCTCTTGTATTTTTCTCATACAATATGATACCCTAGAAAATCCTAGGGACCCATTTTTATAGTTTTAAGAAACTCCTTTCCGCATCCTAGTTGCGAAAGGACTTGCGTATCCCAGTTGCGAAAGGACTTACGCATTCCGGTTGCGAAAGGACAACGGGTCAAAAAACCTATCAAATCTCCTCCTTCTTGACCCAAGAGGGATTCACCTTCTTTAAGCCAGCCAGGTTTTTACAAACTTCAAACTTGTCCTTGAGCAAGGCCTTGGTCATCATATCTGACCCATTATTGTCCGTGTGGACCTTCTCAAGCTGTAACACCTTCTGTTCTAAAGTATCCCTGATCCAGTGATATCGAATCTCTATGTGCTTTGACTTGGAATGCTGACTTGGATTCTTGTTCAACTGTATAGCACTTTGACTATCGCAATAGACCACGTGCTGCTCCTGCTTCAGGCTAAGTTCTTGTAAGAACCTCTTTATCCAAAGCATCTCTTTATATGCCTTTGTGACTGCAATGTACTCGGCCTCTGTCGTCGACAATGCTACGACCTTCTGTAGCTTGCTCCGCCAAGAAACTGCTCCCCCTTCAAACGTAAACATGAACCCCGATGTAGACTTCTTGGAGTCTATGTCGCCTGCCATATCTGCATCTTTGTAGCCCTCTATCACAGGTTTACCGTCACCATAGCATAGGCTCAACTTGGATGAGCCTCTTAGATACCGCAGTATCCACTTCACTGCTGCCCAATGTTCTTTGCTAGGATTGGCAAGATACCGGCTGACAACACCAACCGCATATGCTATGTCTGGGCGTGTACACACCATAACATACATCAAACTTTCTATAGCTGACGTGTAGGGTATCTTCTACATCTCTTCCACATCTGCCTTCGTCTTGGGACACTGCCTGTCGCTCAATCTGAAGTGAATATCCAGTGGAGTACTGACCGGCTTCACTGCATTCATATTGAACCGTTATAGGACTTTCTCAATATACTGCTCTTGTGACAGCCAAAGCTTTCTGCTGCTTCTGTCACGGGTTATCTCCATTCCTAGGATCTGTTTAATTGGGCCCAAGTCTTTTATCGTAAAAGACTTTTCCAACTCCTGTTTCAGCCATCGATCTTCTTGATGTCCTTACCCATGATGAGCATGTCATCAACGTATAAGAGCAGAACTAAGAAATCACCATCTGAGAACTTGTGCGTGAACATATAGTGGTCCGACTCCATTCTATCATACCCATGCTGTAACATGAACGAATCGAACTTCTTGTACCATTACCGTGGAGCTTCTTTCAGCCCATACAAGCTCTTCCTCAGTCTACACACCATATGCTCCTTGCCCTTAACTTCGAACCCCTCTGGTTGACGCATGTAGATCTCTTCTTTCAGGTCACCATGGAGGAAGACAGTTTTAATATCTAACTGCTCTATCTCCAGATCCATGCTAGCTGCCAACCCAAGTAACACCCGTATGGATGTCATCTTCACCACTGGTGAGAATATCTCCTCGAAGTCTATGCCTTTCCTCTGAACGAACCCTTTTAACATAAGTCTGGCCTTGAACCTCGTCTATGAATTCTTATGCTCAACCTTCTTTCTAAACACCCACTTGTTGCTCAGAGCTTTCTTGCCCTTAGGCAGTTTCACCATGTCATAGGTGTGGTTCTTATATAAGGATTTTATCTCCTCTTGCATAGCTTTCAACCACTCCCCCTTATGCTCGTCGGCTAGGGCCTCAGAATAATCTTCTGGCTCTCTGTAACACCCCGGATTTTGGCCAATCTAGAATTTGACGTCCTTAGGCAATGGGTTAACTAAAACACCTGAAAAATTGCTCAGAACCCAATTTCATAGCCAAAGAAACCACTTAGGATTAATTCCTATGGAAATTTAGCGTAAGTTAGCTAGCGCAACGCTGGAGTAGTTGGGAAACAGTCCCTGATCACTTTAAATACGTTCTACAAGACCCAAATCGAGTAGAACGTATGACTCCATAATACTTTATAACCTCGGATCAAACTCTAAGCGGGTTTGTTCTCTGGACCACTTTGAATTCTTGTATTGGATTTAGACCGCGCGTCGAAAGTCCGTTACTTCCTATCTTAGACCGTTAGAACCGCCCAGCTGGACTTGACAATCATTTCGAAAATCAAGTCAAACCGATAATCACAGACTATTTCATTGAACCAGGACTGAAGAGACCGCGAATAGGGACAGAATTGGAATTTCAAATTCAAATCTGGCACACGACTTGACACGTCAGTATTGAGCGTTCTGACTGTCAGAATTCATCCAGATTACACCCTCGGATCAGGAAAAATTTCTATTTATTATTATGAGACTTCCAGCCCTGATCTACGTGCGGTGACCGCTGAACTGAAACTGGTCCGCCACGTGCGATCTGCGAACCCTGCCGGACTGAAAACTTAATGCGCGCTAGATCTGGTACGCATGAGCTTAAGTCCGATCGCATTCGACCAGGGGACCACCAGAAAGCATCTTTTGGACCGAAACAGCCCCGATTTGGTTACCCCTCAAGTGAAACTTGTTCCCGAGTCTATTTCGGGCAAGTTTGGGCTTATAAAAGGGCTTGAAACCCTCACTCCTCTCTCCCATCCGAATTTTCAAAAACCCTAGATTGGGAGAGAGAAAAGGTGAGAGTTTGTGAGAGAAGGTGGGAGAGCTTTCCCTGCTGCTGCTGCACGTGCTTAAGCGGCGTATTCCAATCACTTTGCCGGTGATTTCTCCGCATTTGCAGGTAAGAAAACGCCCTAGAAAGTTGCTGATTTGATGCTTCTTTAGTTTCATAGTTTGTTAGTTGATAAATCTCGTAAATCAGGTTCCTTAGTCACCGTAGACGAAGCGTATACGCTCCGTTCGAATCACTTCACCTATAAGGGAAAAGGTGCGGATTTTAGACGCTTTGATTGACTGTTTTCAAAGCTTTCAATGTCGTTTAATAGTAGATTCTTAACGGCAACGCCGTTTGACATGTACAACATGCTGTCCGTTTCCTGTTTCGTAAACTAACGAAGAATATGAGATTTAGGGCATTTTAGTTATTTGTAGGAAGTATAGATTTCATTCATATTTTGCTGATGTGATTGACATGATATGTTGTCGCATTAGGATGTTAGGAATACGTGCATAATTAGTTTGGCGAAGAGATTCACCTAAATGCGCACTTCGGGTCGACATACTATATGTAGACTTAAGTGTGTAGTGTATGTGTTTGTATAAATGCTTGTATTAGTATATATTGAATTAAATAGTGTTATGAATTAGTTTGAGATTGATTTCTCAATTAATATGCTGGTGTGAATGGTTTCCTACATGTTAGCCATATGCATGATTTCATGATATGAATGAAATGCATGTGCTTGACGATTCGCTTAAGCTGTATGTTATAACATGTGCTTGATGATTTCCTTATGAGTTACTTTGAGATTGAATTCTCAATTAATATGTTGATGGAGAGGATTTCCTATATGTTGGCGACATGCTTAATTTCATTATATGTGTGAAAGACATGTGTACGATGATTTACTTAAGTTGTATGTAATAACATGTGTTAACATGCTCTCATGGTTGTATTTCATTTCCATTACCCTTACACAACTGCTGATGTGATTCTATGATTGTTTGGGACTATGCCTAGTCCAGGCAGTCGGTAACTGAGCGAATTCGTGGTTAGCTTATCTTCGCCACGAACGACGCGTCGATGAACGCGAGTCATATTTGGAGTTGACGGCAGTGGTTAGGCCACGCGAAGTGTTTTACGCACTTCATGTCGTTCGACTTGAGATGCGATCGCGCTAGTCGAGCCCGTCAAGTAACCCGACTGGCCGATGTATGTTCACCTTATATGAGTCATAACTGCTCGAACCTAGGGTACTGAACTTACCATTGTAAACCCTGTTAACCATGGTACCTTGATCCATAAAGACTCATGAGCCGGGCATGGTGGTATGGGACACCGTGGTCGAGCTGTCGGCTTACGCTGGGGCCATAAACCTCCCCGTAGTGACCAGTGAGCACCTAGTCTCGTGAGCAGATTATGGTGGTATGGGACACTATATTCTAGCTGTCGGCCTACACTGATCAGGCGACGAGTCCTTTGTAGTGACCGCGAGCGTATTCTGAGTCTACGGGAGGCGACGACCCTTCAGTAGCAGTAGAGTACAGTAGGCCTGTATTGATAAGGTGATGGGGGAGCGGAGCAACGAGTGCGTGCAACAGCCCTGACAGCCCTTGCAGCGACCTACGAAATATACATCGTATGAGACTACTAGGAGTGACGACCCTAGACAGGATCTGTGTTGGGATTGATATAAGGGAAGTACCTTAGTTTCCCAATCCTGCTGTTTGAATGGACTAATAATAACTCGAAAATCATATCACCATAGCATTGCATGTGCCTGGAAGATGTGGAGCACTCTAGGGAGTGTGGCATGCCGCGGTCGTAAGATGTTGCCGTATGAGGGAGATCGTCGGTGAGGGCATACATCACGTCATGTCATAATTGCATTAACAACAGTATTAGGAATGTTTGATTTATTGCTTTACTATTATCGCATGATTGATTTGAGAACATGTTAATCCTTGTTCTATTATTCCACTGAGTTAGCTACTCACTCCCACGTTACGGGACGGTGTTCCTAGACACCCACCAGACCCTTTTGTGATTGCAGATGATGGCGAGGCCTGCGAGGCGGAGCTAGACTTGATGATGAGGAGGAGGATCCCTCCTTTATGCGAGTTCTAATTGACGGGATTACAGGGAGGTTGATTAGATACTTTGACACTTGTCATTTTATATTTTTAGCGCACTCATGTATATTCGTTTTGTCTACTTTTAGAGTATACATGTATGTATATAACCTGGTAACATATCCATACTCTGGAGGCATACAACAGTTTATATATGTTATACATACTATCACAGTCTTCCGCTTGTTAATTTAACCGTCTCTGGAGTATGATATGCTGTTCTAGCTTAATCTCACTCATGTTTAATGCGTTATCACAGACAACATTCAATCATACATATCTATGTTGCATAAATAACATTTTGGAACTCGGGAGTCGGGTTTTTGCTCGACCCCCCGATTTTCGGGATGTTACACTCTCCCCCATCGGTTAACATAATGTGCTCATGCGGCGAGTACCTCTTGGACAGCTGTCTGTCCCTAGATGACCTCCTCACTTGTGGCTCAACAGGTAGATCAAGTATGAGCTGCTCCCCCGGTACATCTTCTTTAGGAACTCCTTCGTCCTTTGCACCTTGCTGTACTCCTCCGTCATCAGGCACCACGGAAGGAATAACTGGATCCATGTCCTCTAGCTCACCTGAACTAGGTTGGTTCTTCTCTGGCTTACTAATGTCTTCTATACACTGATCTTCAAAGAAAACCATATCTCTACTTCTTACGAGCTTCCTCTCGGTTGGATCTCATAATCTATAACCGAATTTTTCATCACCGTACCCTAAGAACACACACTGCCTGATCTTCATATCGAGCTTGGACCTCTCGTCATTTGGTATGTGAACAGATGCCCTGCATCCAAACACCCCGAGATGATTATACGATGGATCTTGTCTAGTCCACACCTTCTCAGACACTTCTTTATTCAATGGGGCTGATGGAGACCTGTTTATCAGATACACTGCCGTGTGCATTGCTTCTCCCCAGAACGTCTTGGGAAACTTTGCATGGGATAACATGCATCTGATTCTCTCAACAATGGTGCGATTCATTCGCGCAGCTACACCATTACGCTGGGGGGTCTTGGGAACCGTCTGTTCATACCGTATACCCATGGACTTGCAGTACTCATGAAAGTCGCCGATGTATTCACCACCATTATCAGTGCGGATGCACTTCAATGATCTACCCGTCTCTCTTTTTACCATAGCATGAAACAACTTAAACACACCAAAGACCTCGTCCTTGGATTTCAAAGCATAATCCCAAACCCTCCTAGATGCATTCTATAAAAGTAACAAAATACAATGCCCCACCTAAGGTTTTTGTCTTCATAGGACCACAAACATCAGAATAAATCAAATCTAATGCATGCACTTTATTAACATGAAAAACAGTTTTAACAAATGAAACTCTATGTTGTTTCCCTGATAAACAATCAAGACAGGTTTTGAGAAGTATACCTGTCACGTCTGGAAGGAGCCGCTTCCTCGCTAGTAGCTGAAGTCCTTCTTCACTCATGTGGCCTACACGTTTATGCCACATGTCAATAGCTGAATCTTCCACTGCGTTCAACCCATCCTTGCATACACTGATACTTGCCTTATATAGGGTGTAACACTTTTTTTCTCTGGATGTGATCAACGAACCCTTGATGAGCTTCCAGCACTCACCAGCAAACTGGCTTTCATAGCCATCATCATCCAACCTTCCCGTCGACATCAAGTTGAGGCAAAGGTCTGCGATATGCCTCACATCTCCGAGAACCAATGTTCAGCCCACATCGGTCTTCACACAAATAACACCGACTCCTACGATCTTCGATACGCCAGAATTTTCCATCTTCACGGTCCCATAGTCACCTGACTTGTAGCTTGTGAAGAAATCCCTGCATGGAGTCGCATGAAAAGAAGCCCCCAAGTCTATCACCCAGTCGGTGTCCTGACCCGTAGCCGTGAGACATACATCATGATCTGTGAAAAGAATAATAACAACGTTGCCATCTGAAGTGACCGCAGTGGAATCAGATTCATCTTCCTTCTCCTTTCCTTTTCCTTTCTTATCGTTTTTAGCCTTACGATATTCATGCTTATAGTGACCCTTCTTGCCACAATTCCAGCATTCAACATCTTTTCTTTTACTCCACTTACCTCTTGATTTATCTCGGGGCCTTTCCGTCCTTCCTGTTCTTTCCTCTCCCCCGTTCCTGTGTCACAAGTGTCTCTTGCTGAGTAGACCCCTGAGACTTCCTCCTTGTCTCTTCATTGAAGAGACAGCTAGTAATCTGTTCCATAGATATCTTGTCGTCTGGCGCGGAGTTACTTAGAGAGACCACCAATGTCTCCTAACTGTTAGGCAACAAACTAAGCAATAGTAAAGCCTGCAATTCATCATCTAAGACCATCTTCATAGAGGAGAGTTGGTTCACTATATTGCTGACTTCATTCTTGTGCTCGGCCACAGAACCACTATCCTTGAACTTGAGATTCACAAGTCGCTTTATCAAAAAAATCTTATTACCGGCTGTCTTCCTCTCATACAACCCTTTTAGTTTCAGCCATAGGCTAGTGGCTAAGGTTTCCGTAGACACATGGTGGAACACAGAATCATCTAACCATTGTCTAATAAACTCTACTACCTTTCAGTCCAACTTCTTCCAATCTTCATTAGTCATATCCTTGGATTTTGCTGATATGCCTAAAATTGGAGAATATAAATCCTTGCAATAAAGTAAGTCCTCCATCTTAGCCTTCTATATGGTTCAGTGAGAACCATTGAGGCTGATCATCCTTGATGAGCCACCTTCCATAATTCCAAAACGATCCTACCCGTTCAAAGAACCTAGCACTCTGATACCACATTGTTGGGGGCCTTGCACAAAACCTTAGGATCTAGCCCTCCAGAACAAACCAGAATTATGAAATAACAATGCAATAAAAATCAATCAAAGCACAATCACACACCACACAAGAGATTTTTACTGTTTATCTTCTCCTGCGTGAGTGAAAAAGGTTGTAATGTTATACTTCATAGTGGATTGTTGAGATATAGATTGCACCATAGATCACCTCCACGAGCATAATCTCCCTTCTACAAGCTTCCTCCCTCTCTCTCTCTTCTCTCTCACCCTTGATAACCATCTTGTATTTTTCTTATACAACATGATACCCTAAAAAACCCTAGGAACCCCTTTTTATAGTTTTAGGAAACTCCTTTCCATATCCTAGTTGCGAAAGGACTGAAACAAAAAAATGACGGAAAAATGAATGGACGAGGTACATCACAACATCTCTTTGTTGGACCACCCTTATTATCGAACTGCAGAGGTCAGACCTTTCTCAATCATGATCCGTCCCATGGTTCGCATAGTAAGCTCTCCTGATTGAGATCCAAAGCCAATCCGGACCATCCAGAACCGATCCATGGTCCAGATTGGCCAAACATGAATACTGGGAATCCAATTCATGCTGGCCACATAGTAGTAATCCGGACTGACAGCTCGAGCCTCGTGATTGCTGAGGTGTCAAATTTACCTAAAGTAATGTCAAATTTACCCACCGATCCAAAATCTCCACTTATTGGCCCGCAATGGTTTGTTTCACCTTGAGGATGTCAAAAAGTGTACAAACAGCCCATGTTAGCACCAGAAAAATTTCAATTCTCACAGGCCACTTCTATAATATTGAATATTTGATTGATACCTGATTGATACCAACGAGGTTTAAAAAATTTCATCCACGAGGCCCAAGTATTTTAACACTCCTGTGTAGAACTAAAATTTCGATGTTCCAATATACAATTCACACCCAATCAACTAGGTTCAATCATGCATATGTAATTCTTTGTTTTTTTTTTTTTTTTTTTCTTTTTTTTTTTTCAAATTATCTCTACTCTCCATTCCCGAGGGAGAAAACTTTACAGGACTCGGACATTTCGTGCTGGCACGAGAAAAGGAAAAGTAAATATGTGGCTGCCTATCATTTCCATTTACACAGGCGTATGGGGCGGGCCCGCTACCTTCCCCACCCTAGATTCTTCAACGGACCCCAACCCCTCCTTTTCTAAGTGCATATATAACATCATATTACATGCTCTTACATACATTAATGTAGTCAATCAACCGGTGTTGCAATCATGTACCCAACCAACCAAGGTCTCATCATACATGTGTAATGCATACTACCAAATATGCACCCAATAAAGAAGGGTCCAATCATCCATGGCTCTTATGTCCACATGAAATTGATATCAATGTCCCATGGATGTTAATTACATATAACCATCCAATGGTCCCTATATGTAAAGTAATGAATAGTCCAAAATCATATTTAGTACCTCGAATCACTCATAATACATATGTATGCATGTCCAAAGTGCACCCTACATGCATGGTCATGGGACTATAAGCAAGTGTTCACATTTTTTCATCTATTCGAGTGGTCTAATATAATCACACATATACAAATAATAGCATAACTTTTTCTTTTTTTTTTTTGGAAAGGATAATTAACTCTTTATCATAATTATCAAGTTCATTGATCCAGACTGCTGATATGAACACAGAATGAGTCATCTTAAGAATATTTGCAGATAAGAAGATCCCAATCTTTACATCATTGGCCTTTAAAAATAAAATAAAATATATATATATATATATAAACACACTCACACTCACACTCTACCCCCACACATGCACTCACTCACACACACCTACCCAGCACACTCCGGCGCACTCGCACCACAAGGGATGTTTGAATGTGTATTGTCTCATGTAATGTTCCCATGACCATGTATTTTCAGGCCACTGATTGAAGTGTTAGGATTATTGTGCCAGTGGAAAAGTCAAAACACTAGTGGGAGAAGATGGATAATTATCCAAGCAGGGCTTTTTTTTTTTTTTTTCAAAATGATTGTATATAAAAACTGCACAGGTGCAGGGGATACACACATATTTCGGGTGGGCATCACAAAGTGATCGATGCCTAGCCTATCGTGTAGAGAGGAGTTAAGTCTCCCTCAGATATCCTAATCCTACCTTATCCAAAAACAGCAGGCCTTTGGCAACGTGCGGGAGATCAGATTGTGAATTGAAGAAAAGTGAAGCCTGAGATGCGCTGCCTAACTTAATGTTACTTCGCCTATAGTTAAGTATTCAAGGTCACGTGATTAGATGGGTCATACTATACAACAATTCAAATAGCTAAGTGGTCACATATATCACAAGTTTACATAGCTAAATTGCCCCACAAATATCTCTATTCTACATTGTTGAATGGCCGAAAAATTATTAATGGCCGAAAAATTATTAATAGTTCACATGACTAAGTGGGCACACACATCACAAGATCATATAGTCAAGTGGCCATACCAATAATTCCACATAGTTTAGCGGTCATACAAATACCCCGAGTTCACATGGCTAATGGCCACACTCATCATATTTTACCATTGTGGGGTGGGCCTCACACATCATATAATCACTTAATCAAATGACCACACATATAGTTAAGTTGACATAGTGAGGTGAACCATGGTGTTGGGGGAGGTGGAGGCATATGCCACGTCCACTTGAGCAACATGATTTTCACCTTCCACAATCAGTATGGCCAAGTTTCCAATATGGTTCTAGAAGCCCAAGCCATGGTTGATGACCTCCATCTTTGCAAAGACATGGGGCTATCATCCATCATTGTTGAAACAGATTCACGAGCTCTCTTCGACGTGGCCTCAAGCTTTTCTTCTTCATGCGGCTGGAAACTTTGGTACCACCTTGGATCTATCCACCAGCTCGCTCGACCCCTTAACCTATGCTTTTCTCACATCTTCCATGAGGGGAATTCTGTGGCGGATGACCTAGCCAACTTGGCCAGCAGCAGTGCCTCTGACAGCCTGTTTCACAACTCCTCATGCCTTTCTCGTCTCATAAAAGGGACTTTGGTTCTAGACAAAGCAGGGATGGGCCAAATCAGACACCGCAAAATGAAAAAAGGAGTTGGGTAACCTCGCCCCCTCCTCGACCATCCCGCTTCCCCACTTTTATCCCCGCTTGTCAATTCTCCGGCGTGTAGCTTCGGCTGCGCTCTTCCTACCTCTCCATCCCTGCTGCAGCCACTCTTCTTTTTCCATCTTTATTTTTTCTACTTTTGGTATATGATAGTCGGGGCCCGATTTCTATTTTTGTTCATCATGGTCTCACCCGAATGGATGTACAATTGTCTTCCTCAATACAATGCCGGTGGCAAATGCCCACCTTTCTCCAAAAAAAAAAAAGGTGACTGTGGGTACATCTCATGACCTTCGGGTTAGATGGCCACATGGTCATCATAATTATTTTTTGAATTTTTCTATACAAGGATAATTATGGCTTTGACATTCCCACCCTCCCCTTCTTCCAACTGCAGACCTGTGGTTCATTGTAATTTTCTTTGTTCGTTCGTCCATCTATGTTCAAGGAATTAACAATCATGATCTAGGCTACTGTATGTGTGGGGTCATCCATCTATGATCCCTCTGTACACATAATCTCACTTTGTAATCCATCTTTGATTTTATCTTTGTAGCATGCATGGCCCATTGTACGCGTGGGTTAATTGTGCATGTATGGATAATTGTATATGTATGACCATGTATGCTACTACACGTGAAATATACTATACACGTCACTTTGGACGGGCTTGGGGCCTTTGCAGGATCTTGTGTCTGTCCCCATCCCTGACAACATCCTATCCCTCAAGATCAGGGACTTCCTGGGGGCTGCTGGCCCGCTTCCGCCTTCAGCCATCCTTACATATCTGCCCCAACGCACTATAAATCACATCTTTAATGGGGGCTTTGCTACTACGAAGGGCCGCCCATCCTGTCTTTGGCCCCTTGACTCGTCAGGTTTATTCACCGTGAAGTTGGCCTGGAAGCTCTCTCGATCCCCGTCTTCATCCCTAAGGTGGAGTAAATGGCTATGGTATAAGCTTCTCCATCCAAAAATCTTGGTATTTTGTTGGAGACTGTTGCATGGAGCTATCCCGGTAGATGTCCGAGTTCAATCGAAAGGAATTCCAATGGCTTCCAAATGCTGCTGCTGTGAAACGGTTTCTCCCAAAATCGGAATCCATCTCCCATCTTTTCCTAACAGGTAATCTGGCCTTCTCACTTTGGATGCACTTTAGATCCAGCTATGGGATTTCTCCTCTGTCCCATTTATCCATAGAGGGCAAGCTAGATCAGTGGAAAGAAGCGTTAGCACCGGGCAATGCCCCTCTGCTGTCCCATTCTATAATCCCTGCTTTGATTCTATGGAAAATCTAGAGGTCGAGAAATGAAGTCAGATTCGAGGGAAAAGCAATTATGGTCTGCGTCTCCATTGCACGTATCATCTGGTGGGCTAATACCATTCTTGGGGAGGCACCAAAGGTGTGCCCTGCTAACACCCACAGCATGCCTGGGCGTTGGATCCCTTCCCCCTCCCCACCTCGTCCTTTTCATGCCGGCTCCTTGATCATCACATGGAAAAAGACACCGAAAGGATTGGTCAAACTTAACGTGTTGGAGATTTTGACCTGCGGAATCACACAGATCTAGATCTAGGATAGCAATTCAATGCACTACAAGAAATCCTACTTTTAGCAACGAAAATTTTCGTCTCTAAAAGCCACTTTTTCGTACCAAAAGGTATTTAGCGACGCAAAATTTCGTCGCTAATACACCGTCCCTACAGAGTTTCCGCAGCGAAAAAATTTAAATCGTTGCTAAATGGAAGGTTTTTAGCGACGAAAGTTTCGTCGTTAAAAAAATTGTATACGACTTTTAGCAGCGAAAATTTTCGCTGCAAAAAAAAAAATCATTCCACTTTCGTTGCTCTAAAAATCTATGGAAGACTTTCAGCAGCGAAAACTTTCGTCGCTACAAAACTGTACAAGACTTTTAGTAGTGAACATTTTCACTGCAAAAAATAATTGTTCCACTTTTAGCAATGACAATTTTCGTTACTAAAAAATCTGTGGAAGACTTTTAGCAGCAAAATTTTTTTCGCTGCTAAAAATATTCATTCAACTTTTCGCAACGACACTTTTCGTCACTAAAAAAATATTACAAGACTATTAGCAACGAAAATTTTTGCTGCTAAAAATATATTTTCTGGTTTTAGCAATGAACAATTTTGCAGCGAAAAATGCTTTACAAGAGTTTTAGCAACGAAAATTTCGTCCCTATAATTTTTAGAAAACTGTTAGCAACGAAACATTTCGTCGCTAAAAATAGCTAACAAAACTTTTAGCGGCGAAAATTTTCGTCTCTAAAAGTCTCTTTTTAAAAAATATCCAATACAAAATTCCGTACAAAATACCTGATAGACACCTGTTGCAATATATTTCATTATATTCATCTTGATATACCTGTTATATCATCATATTCATATTCACATCCTGATATATACCTGTTATGTATCATATTTTTCCTGATATACACCTGTTATATCATAATACACCTGTCAAATTTCATCATATTCACATTCAGATCCATCTAACCCAAACAAGTAAATCCATCCAAACATAAACTACATACATCCAAACACAATCTTATACACATCACATTCATTCACACATAAATACATATAAGTTTAACATCATAAATAAAAAGAAAAAATCATAAAGATGTGGTGCGGACTGTACGGGCTCCTCGTGGCTCGCGGACCACTTGTACTGCTGGTATAACTTACCGCGGTAAGCCTTGAACCGCTCATTCATCATGTCATCGACGGCATATGAGATGTGCGGAACACTCAAATTCAAGTGAAATTTATCCTGCAGTTTCATAAATAATAGATTAAGACAATAAACTTATTAAGAAAATAACTTCTTCATAAATGAACTTTTATAAAATAAATTAGAATTCATAAGTTTAGGTTTAGGTTAAGGTTAAGGTTAAGGTTTAGGTTTAGGTTTAGGTTTAGGTTTAGAATAAGGTTTAGGTTAAGGTTATGGTTTAGGTTATAGGTTATAGTTATAGGGCATTGAGAATAGGTTAAGGTTTTAGGTTTATGAAATCGAGTTCGGGTTCGGGTTTAGGTTTAGGTTTGGGTTTTCAAGTTTAGGTTTAGGTTTAGGTTTAGGTTAGGGAGTTGAGATTAAGATTTGGTGTAGGTTTAGGTTTAGGGATTTGAGAATAGGTTAAGGTTTAGGTTTAGGAAATTGGGTTCGGGTTCGAGATCAGGTTTAGGCTTGGGTTTTCAAGTTTAGGTTTAGGTTAGGGAGTTGAGATTAGGTGTAGGTTTTGGTTTAGGGATTTGAGAATAAATTCAGGTTTTAGGTTTAGGTTTAGTGTAGGTTATAGGTTTTGATTTTGGTTTAGGTTATAGGTTTTGGGATTTGGGAATAGTTTCAGGTTATAAGTATAGGTTTAGGTTTAGGTTATAGGTTTTGGGATTTGAGAATAGGTTCGGGTTTAGGTTATAGGTTTTGGTTTTGGTTTAGGTTATAGGTTTTGGTTAAGGTTATAGGTTATAGGTTATAGGTTTAGGTTTAGGTTTAGGTTAAGGTTAGGTTTAGGTTATAGGTTTTGAGATTTGGGAATAGTTTTAGGTCATAAGTATAGGTTTAGGTTAGGTTATAGGTTTTTGGATTTGATAATGGGTTCGGGTTTAGGTTATAGGTTTTGGTTTTGGTTTAGGTTATAGGTTATAGGTTTAGGATAAGATTTAGGTTTAGGTTTAGGTTATAGGTTTTGGGATTTGAGAATGGGTTCAGGTTTAAGTTATAGGTTTTGGTTTTGGTTTAGGTTATAAGTTTTGGGATTTGAGAATGGGTTCGGGTTTAGGTTATAGGTTTTGGTTTTGGATTAGATTATAGGTTATAAGTTTAGGATAAGGTTTAGGTTTAGGTTTAGGTTTAGGTTATAGGTTATAGGATTTGAGAATGGGTTCGGGTTTAGGTTATAGGTTTTGGTTTTGGTTTAGGCTATAGGTTTTGGGATTTGAGAATGGGTTCGGGTTTAGGTTATAGGTTATAGGTTTAGGTTAAGGTTAAGGTTAGGTTTAGGTTATAGGTTTTGGGATTTGGGAATAGTTTTAGGTTATAAGTATAGGTTTAGGTTAGGTTATAGGTTAAGGTTTAGGGATAGGTTATAGGTTTTGGGATTTGAGAATGGGTTCGGGTTTAGGTCATAGGTTTTGGTATTGGTTTAGGTTATAGGTTTTGAGATTTGAGAATGGGTTCGGGTTTAGATTATAGGTTTTGGTTTTAGTTTTGATTTAGGTTATAGGTTATAGGTTTTGGTTTTGGTTAAGATTAGGTTTAGGTTATAGGTTTTGGGATTTGAGAATGGGTTCAGGTTTAGGTTATAGGCTTTGGTTTTGGTTAGGTTATAGGTTTTGGGATTTGGGAATGGGTTCGGGTTTAGGTTATAGGTTTAGGTTTTAGTTTAGGTTATAGGTTTTGGTTAAGATTATAGGTTATAGGTTTAGGTTTAGGTTAAGGTTAGGTTTAGGTTATAGGTTTTGGGATTTGGGAATAGTTTTAGGTTATAAGTATAAGTTTAGGTTAGGTTATAGGTTTTGGGATTTGAGAATGGGTTCGGGTTTAGGTTATAGGTTTTGGAATTTGAGAATGGGTTCGGGTTTAGGTTATAGGTTTTGGTTTTGGTTTTGGTTTAGGTTATAGGTTTTAGTTAAGGTGATAGGCTATAGGTTTAGGTTAAGGTTAAGGCTAGGTTTAGGTTGTAGGTTTTAGAATTTGAGAATAGTTTTAGGTTATAAGTATAGGTTTAGGTTAGGATATAAGTTTTGAGATTTGATAATGGGTTCAGGTTTAGGTTATAGGTTTTGGTTTAGGTGAGAGGTTATACGTTTAGTATAAGGTTTAGGTTTAGATTTAGGTTATAGGTTTTGGGATTTGAGAATGGGTTCAGGTTTAGATTTTAAGTTTTGGTTTTGGTTTAGGTTATAGGTGTTGGGATTTGAGAATGGGTTCAGGTTTAGGTTATAGGTTTTAGTTTTGATTTAAGTTATAGGTTTTGGTTTAGGTTATAGGTTATAGGTTTAGGATAAGGTTTTGGTGTAGGTTATAGGTTATAGGTTTTGGGATTTGAGAATGGGTTTAGGTTTAGGTTATAGGTTTTGGTTTTGGTTTAGGTTATAGGTTTTGGGATTTTAGAATGGGTTCGGGTTTAAGTTATAGGTTTTGGTTTAGGTTATAGGTTTTGGTTAAGGTTATAGGTTATAGGTTTAGGTTTTGGTTAAGGTTATAGGTTATAGGTTTAGGTTTTGGTTAAGGTTAGGTTTAGGTTATACGTTTTGGGATTTGGGAATAGTTTTAGGTTATAAGTATAGGTTTAGGTTAGGTTATAGGTTAAGGTTTAGGGATAGGTTATAGGTTTTGGGATTTGAAAATGGGTTCGGGTTTAGGTCATAGGTTTTGGTGTTGGTTTAGGTTATAGGTGTTGGGATTTGAGAATGGGTTCGGGTTTAGATTATAGGTTTTGGTTTTAGTTTTGATTTAGGTTATAGGTTATAGGTTTTGGTTTTGGTTAAGGTTAGGTTTAGGTTATAGGTTTTGGGATTTGAGAATGGGTTCGGGTTTAGGTTATAGGCTTTGGTTTTGGTTTAGGTTATAGGATTTGGGAATGGGTTCGGGTTTAGGTTATAGGTTTAGGTTTTAGTTTAGGTTATAGGTTTTGGTTAAGGTTACAGGTTATAGGTTTAGGTTTAGGTTAAGGTTAGGTTTAGGTTATAGGTTTTGGGATTTGGGAATAGTTTTAGGTTATAAGTATAGGTTTAGGTTAGGTTATAGGTTTTGGGATTTGAGAATGGGTTCATATTTAGGTTATAGGTTTTGGTTTTGGTTTTGGTTTAGGTTATAAGTTTTGGTTAAGGTGATAGGTTATAGGTTTAGGTAAAGGTTAAGGCTAGGTTTAGGTTATAGGTTTTGAAATTTGAGAATAGTTTTAGGTTATAAGTATAGGTTTAGGTTAGGTTATAGGTTTTGGGATTTGATAATGGGTTCAGGTTTAGGTTATAGGTTTTTGTTTAGGTGATAGGTTATACGTTTAGTATAAGGTTTAGGTTTAAGTTTAGGTTATAGGTTTTGGGATTTGAGAATGGGTTCGGGTTTAGGTTTTAGGTTTTGGTTTTGGTTTTGGTTATAGGTTTTGGGATTTGAGAATGGGTTCGGGTTTAGGTTATATATTTTAGTTTTGATTTAGGTTATAGGTTTTGGTTTAGGTTATAGGTTATAGGTTTAGGATAAGGTTTAGGTTTAGGTTATAGGTTATAGGTTTTGGGATTTGAGAATGGGTTCAGGTTTAGGTTATAGGTTTTGGGATTTGAGAATGGGTTCGGGTTTAAGTTATAGGTTTTGGTTTAGGTTATAGATTTTGGTTAAGGTTATAGGTTATAGGTTTAGGTTTTGGTTAAGGTTATAGGTTATAGGTTTAGGTTTTGGTTAAGGTTAGGTTTAGGTTATACGTTTTGGGATTTGGGAATAGTTTTAGATTATAAGTATAGGTTTTGGTTAGGTTATAGGTTAAGGTTTAGGGATAGGTTATAGGTTTTGGGATTTGAGAATGGGTTCAGGTTTAGGTCATAGGTTTTGGTATTGGTTCAGGTTAAAGGTTTTGGGATTTGAGAATGGGTTCAGGTTTAGGTTATAGGTTTTGGTTTTGGTTTAGGTTATAGGTTTTGGTTTTGGTTATGGTTAGGTTTAGGTTATAGGTTTTGGGATTTGAGAATGGGTTCGGGTTTAGGTTATAGGTTTTAGTCTTGGTTTAGGTTATAGGTTTTGGGATTTGGGAATGGGTTCGGGTTTAGGTTATAGGTTTAGGTTTTGGTTTAAGTTATAGGTTTTGGTTAAGGTTACAGGTTATAGGTTTTGGTTTTGGTTAAGGTTAGGTTTAGGTTATAGGTTTTGGGATTTGAGAGTTGGTTTGGGTTCAAGTTATAGGTTTTGGTTTTGGTTTAGGTTATAGGTTTTGGGATTTAAGAATGGGTTCGGGTTTAGGTTATAAGTTTTGATTTTGGTTTAGGTTATCGGTTTTGGTTTTGATTTAGGTTATAGGTTTTGGGATTTGAGAATGGGTTGTATAGGTTTAGGTTAGGGCATAGGTTAAGATTTAGGGATAGGTTATAGGTTTTGGGATTTGAGAATGGGTTCGGGTTTAGGTCATAGGTTTTGGTATTGGTTTAGGTTATAGGTTTTGGGATTTGAGAATGGCTTCGGATTTAGGTTATAAGTTTTGATTTTGGTTTAGGTTATAGGTTTTTGGATTTGAGAATTGGTTCGGGTTTAGGTTAAGGGTGTGGTCCCTGCAAATACAAATATAAACACGCCCTGTCCAAATGGCCAGGCCCTTCCAATGTCGTTCATAGAAAATGGACAGCTTCATCATGGTCATAACAGCGGTTCCCACCTTCCAGGGACCCCTGCTCTTCCAGATAGCTTCGACGCACATCCGGGTCTGTTCTATTAATTTCGAGTAAATACATAAACACGGTCTGTCCAAATGGTCAGGCCCCTCCAATGCTGTCCATAGAAAATAGACAGCTTCATCATGGTCATAACAGCGGTTCCCACCTTTCAGGGACCCCCATTCATCTGGATAGCTCCTACGCACATCCGGGTCTGCTCCATTAATTTTGAGCAAATATATAAACACGACCTATCCAAATGGTCAAGCCCCTCCATTATTGTCTATAGGAAATGGACAGCTTCATCATGGTCATAACAGCGGTTCCCACCTTCCAGGGACTCCCTCTCGACATCCGGATAGCTCCGACGCACATCCGGATACATAAATAGGTACAGTTTCACAGAACATTATTGGTAATGTTTCAAATGCATACCTCCCTTAAAAAGTCCTTCAGTTGATCCTCATGAAAGTCCTGATCTGTTAGAACCTTAACAACAACATCCTGCATTCCATGATTAAATAAATAAGAAGATACATCATCTTTACTTTCAAGTCAAACAAAAATGGGACAAAGAACCATGTAAGAAACACAAAGAAAAATGTGGATTTCTTTGAATATGATAAAGAGATTGGTCCAGAAACTGAACCACAAATTACTCTCATCAGGTTAATTATCAGAATAACATTTCCAGAGAAGTTCCCTACATTAAACACTTGCCTATGTAATTCAATTATCTTCAGTAAAATCAAATTACTGTCTTAAAAGAAATGCATGCCACGCATACGAAACGTCATTTTTAAACCAAACTACACTCGCTATTTTCAAATCTCATGCGGCCACTTCATTCCCCCACTATCTCCCTCGATTTTTCCACTCTCACCTCTCTGTCTCTCTCTCTTGAAGCAAAAAAGGAAGAAAAAAAAAAATCTCTTTTATATTTTTTCAATCCATCTTCCATTTTCTTCTTAATAAGAAAATCCATATTTACTAATATTCCATTTTCTATTTTTCAAAAGAATGAGTTCGGACTCTGAAAGCGTCGGCTCTAGCACTCGTACAGTTAGCCCAAACCCTAACCAAGGACTCCAAAATTACCAAGTACTCATAAACATTCATTGCAAGCATTTTTTGTCTGTGTATGATGACCATACTGTTTGAAGCAATTTAGGAAATAAGATATGACTTACAGTCGAAGGAATGTGAAGTAACCAATAAATTCACCAACAAAGGGCTTAGCTGCACACACCAAAAACAAAAAAGTGTTTAGCTTCATGGGTTTAGTAATTTTCAGCTGGAAAGTGAACTTTCTCATGAAAGAATAACACATGGTCAAACAAATGAAATAACTGCGACTATAGCCCTTGTCACCTTCCAATAGCCCAAGAACAAACGTTATATTTGTTATGGTGCACACTTCATGGAACTGTATGAAAACACCCGTTGCACAAGCATTTCTCTATAACAATATGACAAAGAAAAACTAGCAGTTTAATGAAAGAAAAGATCTCACCAAGTTGGAATTTGACTAGTTGGTATTTCTTTCTCAAACTTCTATGTTGGAAGCATAACAATGTAGCTGAAATATGTGAAAGCACTGTTTGGGAATAAACTAGCTGGTAGAACAAAAACGCAGACTTGCTTTGAAGTTTGAACAAGCTCCAAGTTCCTATTCCAAACCCATGATTATTCAAAATAGGCCCACTTGATGGACTTAGTCACTTTTCATATGATTGACAACTTACTGATCCATTCAACCAAACCAAGTATGGAAAACGAATGTTTTCATGCAATTTCCATAGAAACTTACCTGATGAATGTCCTCACAAACAACAAGTTCCCACATGACAAGTCATGGTGCAACAACCTATGGAAAGTGTCTAGAGTTGGGATTCTTTGAGTTACAAAGAGAGGATCTGGTCTTGAAAAAATGGTATTAAGAAAGTTGGGATTTAAAGAAGGTTTGAATTTTATACCATTTGGATCCTTGAAAAAATAGTTAATAGCTTGGTAAAAGAAACAGAAACGCATAGAAATGTTGGGTTTTATAGAGTTGGTAACCTGAAAAGGTGAAAATAGCTATCTATGCAAAGACGTGTGTATGTAAAAAATTCTTGCAATATTATCAGAAAGAAAATCAAAAACTCTTCATAATCTATAGTTAATGTTGTTCTCTCATTTTCAAGAGCATAGACCCAATATGAATGTGTGAAGCTTCTACAACTTTCCTTTTTTTGGTACACTAGTAAACCTGGATCACTCACACATGCTACACTCTCTGTTTGTAGGCAACTAGACAAGTAGTAGCTAGGTGGAGTTGGTTGTTAGTTACCAATACATGTTATGTTACACAAAAGTTACATAACAGAGGAATACTACTTGTAGCCACAAGACATGAATGCCCACATGTGCCATCTTTGAACAGATGTATTTGCCATCAATCTATCTCCATGCAGTGTGTAAAGTGCAGAGTATTTAATTGTTAAGAGTGCCAGTGCCTGGCATACTGTTCTTCATAGATCATCTATCTAATGGTTACAGAAAGGGACAAAGAATACAAATTTGGAAGAAATAAAGTACATACCTGACTGGAAAATAATGAATTCGGGACTATGACAGGAAACTTCTCAGAATTCAGTAAGGATGTAGTTGTTAGTCCCATGTCCACCACTTGACCTTCAAAAGAAATTAGGCATGTTGAAAGTTCATAAACCATACATGAGATGCAAATTCTATACATTGTTTTGTTTCTTTCTAAAATTCTGAGGAATAGGATGCAACCACTTGTAACAATAGTGGAGTTCTAAAATTCTGAGGAATAGATGCATGTCCATTGAAATGGTTGTTGCTATCTTCTCCAATACCAAATCAGTGGAATAGAATTGCAAATGATAAAATGAGATGCAGGCAATTATTACAAATTAAACCTGAAATTCCTTGCAAGCAAGCATACACAATCACACTTAGAATACCAATCTGGAAATTGTCATGGGTAACTGCTCTAAGAGTTGTACTAATCTGGAAATTGTCATGGGTTACTGCTTTAAGAGTCACCCTCTTTGCAGTAAGCATCAATGAACAAGAACATATCAAGTCTACTAGAACACCAGAAGTGAATCACACCTCTTTCTTGTAGTGCAAATGCAAGCTAAGACATGAGTAGCTTGACCCAATAAGCAAACAATAAAAATAACCAACAGCCTGCAGGAAAATAATAATAAGGAACACAAGAAACTACCAAAAAAGTTAACCTTTCTCTTTACAGCCAGTCAAACCAAAAAGCATACGAAGGATGAACTAAAAAAATGAATTGTTTATCCATTAAACTGACCTGCATCCTTAACTACAAGTAAAAAGCTTAAACAGAAAACTGACCAAAAAAGGACTTAAAAGAAACAGGTGATGTTCCAATTAACAAAAGATCTCAAAATTGGGAAAAATAAGCACATCCACCAAAATACAGCCAAATCACATTGGTGGTTTGACATAAACACTACTCTTTAAAAATTTTGAATACAAGAAACAACTGCTTATTAGTCACAGGAGAAAACTTGCCATAAAATTACGAAAGAGATATTCAAATGCGGAACATAGAAGATTCGACTTCCTATCCCCGACCATAAGCAAGATCTTAGAACAGACCATATCCTTACAAAACCAAATATTCAAAAGCATTTCTTTGGTTGTTGCAGTTCATGGCCAGAAATTAGAAGTACTTGACATTATTTCTAAGGAAATAAATACAAGTAGCATAGCATGAAATTCTTCAAAAACCCTCTCCAAAATGCTTTGTATAGACTGTTAAATGTACTAACCCGAACTCTTTTGTTACAGGCATATTGCAATGTCCCATCAAAGTTGTTTTCACTAAATTGAGATAAGATATCAATAGATAAGAAACTCCAATACTTATACTCTGATCTTCACAAACGAATCCGAAATCTTCCACTTGACCAAGTTAGCCATGGAAAATAAAATTTTACTCCAAAAACAAAAAACGCCCAGTTAGGTAGACACCTAAAAATGAGCTCACCTCATTTTATTTAACAGTAATTATGTATTAGAGACTTTGATCTCTAATATAGTGTTCATGATGAATTCGAGATCAAGATTTCTAATACATAATTATTGTTAACTAAAATGAGGTAAACTCCTTTCTTGGCATCTACCAAATAGGGCCATAAAATGCTTTTATCTGTAACATTTACTTATGAACAGTAGATATATAGATGGCATCCAAAGCTCTATAAACTGATTCGTATTGTGGATATATAGTTAGCTTGAAACTTGAAACCATTCTGCTAGACAAGCATTAATCCTCTTCATCAAAATTTAAGAATTACTGAATAAAAAGCACTTTCAGTCAAGAGGGCTATATACATTCCACCTAAAGAAACTGTGATAACTAAAGCATCTAGTGCTGCTTTATGCAACAATGGCAATAGCAATTCTGTCATAGCAACGGTTCCCGACAATAATGGCAATAACACCTAAAGAATATAGAGTATTCAAGAAGCCCTTTTGAAACAAATGAGAGGTCGGTAAATCAGTATAATTGAATAGTAGAACATATTACAAATTCCCACTTCTATGATTTTCTTTTATGATTCAATGATTCAGATATGCTAATTATACCTTAATAATAATATTATTAATGGTGAAGTAACTAAAATGTACTTGTAAGTGTTCGAGGCCAAGCCACTTTGAGCAATCCTATTACCGAAGGAAGGCATTATGCAAGCAACAATACAAGCAGACATCAAGAAAAGCAAGTTTCAACCCAACAACTAATCAGCATCTTTTCATTAATCTGCACCAATTGAAGTAAACATAAGATGGTCAATGGCTAATACAATAATAATAATATAAACACCATGATAATGGGTTATATTAAATCTAATCAAGATACCAGGTTTAGAAAAAGGGTCACTCTCTTCATTGAACCATTTTCTTCAAAATCACGTTTGAAGAACTGAGTTGTCTCCATGTTGACTCCCATAGCTACAAAAACAATGGCAAAATTGTCCTCCACTCCATCTTGTCAATTAATAAAAATGATTAAGAAAATCCATATCACTCGAAAAGTTTGAACCCTCACATAATTCTTTTTTAAAAAAATTATATTAAAAAAAACTTCAAGGCCAAAAAAAGAAATTGCGATGTTATTTTTCAATTGTCACATCATTGAAAATTAAAAAGAAATTACAATTGTAAATTAATCAACATTTCGCTAGAGCATTTAAGTTTTGCAAGTTAGAAAATATCACAGGTCATTGCAACAAAATTTAAACATTTGGCAATGATTTGGACTCGACCCATATTTCCATCAGCTAACCAGCACACTTAGAGAGAAAATTTGCAAGTGAACTTATGATTGATTTTTTTTAATTTTTTTTTTTTCATTTTAATTTTCTTTGGTTAAAATTTTCTATTCCAGTGAATTATTAAGAAAAAGTACACTCCTTTTGCTACTTGTTCAGATTGGATTATGAGACTAAAACCAATTACTAAAATATCCAAGTAAGCCTCAGGCAATATAGGAGGACCATTGTCTATCGGTCTTCCTGATCCATTGAAAATGCGTCCAAGCATATCTATTGATACAGGGGTTTTCAAAACCTGCAAGTGGAAAGTTTGAAAAGGGTAAAAAGGGTCCTCCAGAAAAGTTTCTCCCTTTTCCTGATGTAACGGATAAGGCAAGAAGTGCAGATACCAGAGGTTGAACTTTAAAAAAAACACCATTGTCAACACCTAATGAAGTAAAATAAAATCCATCATGAAATAGAGAAAAATGAAGTAATCCAAACTATCACCATCATCATGAAAATTACATCAGTTCACTAGGAAAATAGGATACATAAGCCTATCCTGAATACCTGGAACAAGGCTAAGATGATGGTGGCATCCTAAACAGAACTTAAAAGCTAAAAACATTCAAACAGGGGTGAGAATTCTGCTTTGAAGCCAATGATTATTTGGGCTAGGCCCGAGTTTTTTTCTTCTTAATGGCCTGAGAAGCTAACCGGTTGTGACTTATTTAAACTCTCCAATCCTCTAGTACTTGTTAGTTGACTAAGTCAGGCCAAGATCCTTAACTAGACAGACTGAGGCTGCAACATAATAGATCAAATAGGTAAAACACATCAGCTCTTGAGACCATACTATGAAACCAAAGATATTAATCAATCATATGCTTCTTAGGATTAAAAAAACTAGATAAAATCAACTCAATGAGGGATTTTAAGAGGTTTTAACCTCTTCCCGTTATCAGCAATGTCATCTATGAGAAAAACTACATATGAATCAGAGAATCATGTTAAATGGAACAAAGGGAAAGAGATATCAGGAGTGATAGCTTACACAAATTCATCTCAATAGCAGGTATTGTATTGTGCTCACATTTCACATTTGTGTTGAATATCACTCTATGATCATCTTCCTTGGTCTAGTTTCAACATTGTTTACCATTTTTTATGTAGGAAAGACCTCACACGTTTCAATTTGTTCCTAGCGGAAAACAAGTAAGAAATAGAGCTTCCCTTGTTACATGGTACCATTTATATGGAATGATTTACTTCTTTTTCAGGTCAAAGCATGTGAGGTTGAATGGTTGCACTCATTCAACATTGAAAACTTCTATGAATGTTATTTTTAATGGTGGGCGTTTAATACCTACTTTTTCGGGACTATTTTTTATCCCCCTTAGCTTTGAAAGTGTCCGCGACCCATGATCCATTCGGTCCATCAGACAATAAACCATTTATAGCGGACACAGGACCTCAATTCAGGCTCAATCAATCTACAGGCCATGCCTAGGCCTGACTTTCAGGACCAACTAAATAACAGGTGGCATCCTGGCACCAATTCGAGCACTTAACACCCAAAGACAGAAAGGAACCACCAATAACAAAATTATCTTATACTCACCTACATTGAGAAACATCGTAATTTCTAGAAATTATAACATGGACATCCCTAATCACAATAACGTCTGCCCTAGATTAATTGTAACCGAAATAATCTGATTTTGAATGGTGTGTTTGGCTACAACAAATATCCTGAATTTCATGATATTTGTTATAACCAAACGCGCCCTGAGCAAAAAATCTACAAAATGAGATAAATAGAACCCTAATTTACACAAAATCGATTTTTGAACAAAGAGGAACACAAGAATACGAATTTAAAGAATCTACGCATTCCATTTATGAAACCCATGTTTGTCTCCTTTGTAAAATCCTAAAATCCCCAATTTGTAAAATCAGAAAAACCAATTTCAGGGTCCACATTCAAATTTGTAAGCCCTAAAATCCCCAAATCCCTAAATGAGTGTCCACATTTGAATTGGAAATCCACAAATCACTAAATCCGCAAATTCATAAATCAACATTGAGATTGAGAGAGATTGAGAGGGCGAGAGAGAGAGAGAGAGAGAGAGAGAGAGAGAGAGAGAGAGAGAGAGAGAGAGAGACCTCACGTTCGTGAATCTAATTGAATCGAGTTTCAGAGAGATAAAGGGAGGTCGTGATTGAGAGAGGAATGGAGGTGGTGCGTGGATAGGGAGGACCTTGGACCACCGCTCGGCAAAACGAGGATCGGCAGGGAGAGAGATGGGGAGTTGAGGATGGGGTTGCTTTTGTCGGGAGTCGAGATGGAGAGTGATTGAGAGAGATGGGGATTCCAGATGGAGAGAGAGAGAGGGAGAGAGGTGGGGAGAAGATGGAGAGAAAGGAGCGAGAAGGCTTTTTGGTGGGGCGCTGGAATGAAATGTGAGCGCGAAATGTGGGCACTGGAAGAAAACGTGGTCGCCCATTTACAATGAAATGCGGCCCCACCCTAATATATATCATTTATCTGTGTCATTCATTAAATTCAACTAATGTTTTAGAGCTTTATCCCAAAAAAAATGAAAAATAGAAGGCTCATATGGACTACACCAGAAATCAACGAAAGGCAGTTAATCTCCATTGTTTCCCATGGTATGGTCCACTTGAGTTTCAATTTACCTACTTTTTGGGGCTAATGCATTAAAATTAATGTCAAAATTGATGGATGGCTTAGATTAAATACAAACATTGTAGCAGGCTAATACATTAAAATTTTTTTAACTTATCAATTTTATTTTCCAGAATGTTAAATTTTTGTGAAATCTCAGTGTTTTTTAAATCTCATGTTTTAATCATTATTAATTTTTTAAACTAAATTTTCTTTTACAAAATGTCAATTTTATGTCAAAATGTCAATTTATTAATCTCAATTTTTCTTTTTTCTTTTTCAAAAATTTTAACAAAAATCACATTTTTTTTATCAAACTTTTCAATTTTCTTCAAAATACAAATTATGAATTTTTTTTCAAAATTTCAATTTTTTTTTCCAAAAATCTATTTTGATTTCAAACTTATCAATTTATTCAATTTTCTCAAAATTTTCAAGACGCCATTTTTTTAAAAAGCACCATTTTTTTTCAACTTTCAAATTTTTTTTTTCAAAATCTCAATGTTTTTCTAAATCCCTATTTTTTTAAAAAAAAATCTCTATTTTTCTCAAACATTTTCAATTTTCTTTTGCACAATCCGATTTTTTTTACTTCTCAATTTTCCTTTTCAAAAAGTTAGTTTTTTGTCAAAATCTCATTTTTGTTGTCGAACTTTTCAATTTTTTTTCAAAATACAAAATCCCAATTTCTTTTTCAAAATTTATTTGTTTTTCAAAGTTGTCAGTTTATTCAAACTATATTTCACACTCAACATGGACTAAGTATACAACTCCCATTATCTCTTACAATAATGCATGCTAATTTCATTGAACCTAGAACTAAGCCCCAGGACACTGTCTGTGGACTGGTAAGTCAGATTGCGGCAATGATGGAGCAACTAGACCAATTGACTGCCCGGTGGGATATATTGACTAATTTGAGCAGGCACCCTATAATCATTAGAATTCCTCACCGTTCAGACCCGAACAACCATGGTGGGAAGTGGATTTACTTAAAAAATTCACTAAACTGCATCCTCCAATTTTTAATGGCGCTTCCAATCCATTGATTGCTGAGGATTGGCTAAAAGGAATTAAGAAGATGTTAGAAGCTATGAACTGCCCTGATAGTCAGAAGGTCAAACTTACGACATTTATCCTTCAAGGTGAAGCTGGTGCGTGGTGGAGAATAGCTAAGCAGATGGTTCTAGTTGGACATGTTTAGACCTGGAATGAATTCCAGGATAAATTTTACGAGAAGCATTATCTGAAAGCATACTGCACCCAAAAGATATCTAAGGACTCCAGCTTTAGTTTACTTTTCTAGCCTACTAATCAAGGATCTAATCCCAAGTCCAGCCTCTTTCATTAGCCATGTCTGTCCACCAGCCTGACCCGTTTGTTTTGCCTGGCCTATCTACGATTTCAAATGTGTTTTTATCATGGGTCGCACTTAACGAACAACTTAGATGTTACATAAATTAGATGATCTGGCCTCAGGCTGGGGTCCTTCACAGTCATTACAGGTTAGCTTGGGGGTAACGTTTTAACTCTGTGGGCCATACTTAGATAGATCTTGGCCATGCCTGAGCTAGGCCCATTGACAACTCTAATACTATGCTGGAATCAGTAATTTGAATAGGTTTGGCTCAATAGGTTCAAAATTCGGCCTTAAATCAACCCCACCATTATGTATGTGTTTAATCCATGTTGTCCTCTACCTCCCCTCTCTCTCTCTCTCTCTATATCTCTCTTCCTCTCTCTCTAATCTCTCTCTCACTGACAGTTGCCAAACGCTCTACCCACGCACGCCCTCTTTCTCTCTCTCTCTGAAGCTCAGTTTGACCGTGAGATATCTCTCTCTCTCCCTCTCAATCTCTCTCAATCTCAATACTGATTTAGAAATTTGGGGATTTAGAGATTTAGGGTTGAATGACAAATAAACTTTACTTTAGACCCTAGGAAGTTTTTAATGGTGTCCATGGACCTTACGGCTATCAATGGAATGGCCCACGTTGGGGCCAATACATATATACGCTGTGGGGCCCACTATTCCACGTGACGGTGGCCCACCATAGAGTTTATTTTCCATCTAACCTGTTGTTAATCTAAAATATGATGTTTGGAGGGGTTCTTTTTTTCCTGTTTATGACCCAATAAACAAATTGGATACCAAACAAACAGTACCGTGGGCCTTATGAGGATTTTAATGATGGATATCCAATCACTATTGTTTTCATGTGGCGTGGTCGACCAAATATTCATATATCTCTCATTTTTGGGCCCCACCATAATGTATGTTTTATATTTATTCCTTCCATTTAGAGAGATTATTTTAGAGCAATATCCAAAGAACGAGTTAAAGCTCTAGTGGACCCAGCACATCACAGAAAACCGTGGGACAGTGACGCCCACCATTAAAAACTTTATAAGGCAACAAAAGTTTGTTGGGCCAATTGTGAATTCATGTAGTATATCCATACCGTCAATCTTTTTTTGCATATCATTTTAAGGGTTGAGCCCAAAATTGAATTATATCAAAATCTCAAGTGGACCATACTGAAGCAAACAATGGAAGGATGGATTTCCACCGTTGGAAACCTTTCTAAGGCACCCAGTGATATTTATTTGTCATCCAAACTGTTCATAAGATCACACTTAGAATGGATGAAGGGAAAACACAAATATCATCTTAATCTAAAACTTTTGTAGGCCCCAAGAACTTTTCAACGGTAGACTTCAATTCACGCTGTTTTAAGTGGTGTGGTCTACTTGAACTTTAAATATGATTAATTTTTGGTTTAAAGCCCTAAAATTATACGTTAAAACAGATGAACGGAGTTGATATAACGCTGTTTCAAGTGGTGTGGTCTACTTGAACTTTAAATATGATTAATTTTTGGTTTAAAGCCCTAAAATTATACGTTAAAATAGATGAACGGAGTTGATATAACGCATGAATGATGGTGGGCCCCACAGAGTTTACTCAATACACTAGCATACTGAGTAACCTGCTTCCGTCCAAGAGCCTCTCTCTCTCTCTCGTTTCCCAAAGCTCTCTCGTTCCTCTCCGTCTCTCACGCATCCTCTCCCTCCCTCTCTCTGTCTCTCTCTTCCTCTCTCTCTGATCTCTCCACCGTCCTCTCTCAGTCTCTCTCACTACCAGAAACATTGTTATCAAGGCTTTTTGCCTCACCCCATCCCTAAATCGTGCACGCCAATATTTCTCCCAAAACCCTTTTTTCCCTCTTCTCTCCCAAATCACGCGCCTCATCCCCAAATCCCGAAATAGTCTCTCTCTCTCTCTCTCTCTCTCTCTCTCTCTCTCTCTCTCTCTCTCCATCGTCTCTCGATCTCCCTTTTCCACTCCGGCCAGTAAGAGGAAGAAGCACCAGCAATAGCTGCAGCTCCCCTTCTCCAACAGCCGCAGCGGTATGATACTCTCTCTCTCTCTCTCTCTCTCTCTCTCTCTCTCTCCTAGTTTCATCATGTCTAAAATATCTTGCAGAGTGTGATGGATCATACTACAAAAAAATTGTGCTGGGTTTTCCACCGTTGAAACCCTTTTTGTAGGCCCACTATGATGTCTATCTGTCATCGGACCTGTCCATATGGTCACCTGGACCTGGACGTGGGGGCAGGGCCCACAGATGGGGCAGATCCAAAGATTGATGGACTCCACCACATAAGCTACAGTGTTTTTCTGTCCACCATTGAAACCCTTCCATAAGGCCCACCATGCTGTTGTTGTTTTCTTTTTTCAATCAGACCTGTAGTAAAGGAAGACATAAATGTCAGCTTCATCTAAGCTTAAATGGACCCCACCATAGGCAATTATGATGATTGACTAATTTTTGTACCATGTTTTCCCCATGTATGAAATAGAAATTAAATGCCATAGCCTAAGAATTGGGTTAAGTACCTGTGCTGAATAGGATCTGTTTGCCAATTGATTTAAACCATCCATTTTGTTTGCACTTTGTGGATCACCTGATGAATCCATGGACCTGATTCTTGGGGCCATGGCATTTACAGTTAGGGCCAAGACAAGGGCATGCAGATGGTCCCAATGCCTGTGAGCTTGAGCCCAAAACTTGAGTGTTGTTAAAGCATAAGGCACTATTCAGAATTTTGCTCAGGATGCAATGCCTCTGATTGTATGTATGTATGTATGTATGTATGTATGTATATATATATATATATATGTATGTATGTATAAACCCTACAACTCATTTCGATCCTAGCCCTGACTCTCTCTCTCTCTCTCTGTTGATGTTGGCCCTTACTATATCTTTCAAGTTCTTTATATTGCTTGAATGCCAAACTAAGTGAGTATTTTGAGATAAATATGAGATTTTCACTACCTATTCTAATAAGAAATGAAAATTGGAATTCATGTTTAAATAATTCAGTGATACAAGGCTTACCAATCCATGGATGTGGAGTTGAGGTAGTCAGGCTCTTCCAACGGATGCTAGGGGAAGGACTGATATCCGACAATGTGGCCTTCACAGTCATCTTAGCATGAATGTTGGAACTGTGAAGAGGAACAATGAGTGTTGTAACTTATGCGGGGGACGTCCTGTGAAATCTTGCTATTATGTTAACCAAATGATGTCGTATGGAGTTTATTATTTTTAAAACCCTCACACTTTCTTATATTGATGCTACACACCAGGAATGTAAGAAGTCTTGCTATTAAGCTCTATAAACATAAACTTTGGTAAGTCTAGCATGTTAAAAAGACTACAAAAAACAACTTATTTTATGAAATTGAATAGTAAAGCTGGTCAAAGGGTTCAAGTAAAAACCATAAGAAATGTTTTGTCACTATATAATTAGCAAAACTACTGGAGTATGTTTCAGAACTATATAATTAGTTTACCATCAAAGGACAAGAAATTAAGATTTGTTAAGATTACATGAGTAGCTTAGTAGGAGTTGTTCTTGAAAAATGATGCACATGCCTTTTTTATGTTAATTTATTTTTAAAGGTGGTGGATCTTCAACAACATCTATGAGAAGGTGTCTGGAGTTTCATGTGTTTGCGGACAGTAGTGCTTGTACCTTGAGAAATGAGAGAAGTTGGTGAAGGGTTTTTAGAGTCTAGCATAGCAGAGATGGACATATGTAGGCACATATTTTCAGTGGACAACTATGTTGTGATGCCTTTGTTGTTTAAGAAATTTCTTTTAATTTTCTTTTGGAGGGAAAGCTACAGTACAAATTGATTTATAGGACTTATTTGGATTTTTATTTTTTATTTTTTAGATGGTTGCAATCATTTTGACCTATATTTATTATGGTAATGATGGTTAGAAAACAAAATATCTTTTTCGTTGGTCAACAAAATCCAATATCAATTCTTTTCCAACATGATTCTACGCTAAAGCTAAAAAGAACATGAATTATTAAAGGATTCTTGTATTTGTAAATTTCTTTAAAAAATTAAAATAAAGGAATGATGAGAATCCTTTAACACTATCATGGTATGTATTACGTTTATCTGTGCATTTTGATGGGAAATCGATGATTGATGTTTTTTTTTTTTTGGATTTACTTATATTTTTCAAATTTTTTTATTTTTTATTTTTTTAGTTTTTTATTTTTAAAAAGTAAATAAGAAGAAATATTATGGTTTGTGATATGATTTGTCATTTGATAAAATGCTGAGTAGCAGCAAGACTTCACGTCTTCCCTCAGAATCATTTTGATATCCTGCATTTGTAAAAAAAGATAGATAACAAATTCAAATTAACTGCCAAAGGAAGTGCTTTGTTACCACTTACCAGTATTGTGATTGAATTTCTCTATTCCAAATCAACAGATTTGTGAGTGCTCTGAAATTTTTTCTGGATTGGAAGTGCTCAATCTGTCCAGAAACCGCCTCACAGATTCATGTGGTTCTTACCTTTCAACGATCTTGGAAAATTGCAAAGGTATGGTGCCTCTGGTTGCTGCTTGATTTACTTCGATGTTAGTACTTCTTTCTTAACAAGAGAAAAGTGATAGCCACTCATAAGAGTAGGATTTCAAATCTTTCTCTCCATGTGTTCCACTGGTGCTTGTGATCCAGCTTAGTCATCTGTTGGGCTCTGCTGTGTCAATGCGATGTGGCTGAAAAATCAACCCGGTTTGTCATCAGGTGGGCCACATGTGTATGTAAAGATGGATGATTAAGAAAATGTCCAACAATCCACATTCAACACACGCATAGCCCACCAGTCACCAATATAAAATTTCCAAGCACAGGGTTGGTTCCATGGTCGTTAACTGTCTACGTTTGAAATCATTCCATTGCGTAACATATTGTCCAACACCGATACCACTACATAGTGCCCTCTATCGGGCTATTTTGGGCCGATATGGGGCTGATGCACCTGTATTGGAAATAGGCAATTCTGGTACATATCAGGTGAACCGTACTGATTTCAAATGATACTTTAAGCCTTGCTCTCTTTTTGACTTCAATGTTTACATGTTATAGAAAAATCTGTGTTCCTTTTTTTTTTTTTGATGATTATTCTTTGTTATGTAGCACTAATATAGCTTGAACATAGAGGAATGTTCTATCACTTCCAGAACAGTTCAGAAGATCGTTGATGCATTGGATGTTTGCTCTGTACTTACAAAACTTTGTTTAGGTATTCCTTGTGATATGATTGCTGGTCATTGACTCAACCGAGTTGTTGAGATAGTTTTCTAGATTATCTCATTTCATATGCTAATAGCTTTAAAAACTGTTTCTTTCTACAGGGAAAAATAACCCCATCACTGGCAATGCTATCTGCAATCTATTGGCGAAATTGGCTACTTTGAAGAGGTGTAGTTTCTTATCATAGTTCTGGAAAGTTCTTGAGTCAACTCGAAATTTGGCAGACTCAAATCATTTGAATTTAAGTCAAGTCGCTTTCCTAACTTGGTTTGATTGATGAGACCCGCCTTGATAGGTTGACTCGACTTTAGTGGCCTGATTCAAATTTTATTAATTTTTGAGGCTGTAAGGCTTAAATCTGAGAAAATTTTTATTTGATATATATATATATATATATATATATATATATATATATATATATATATATATATATATATATATATATATATATATATATATATATATATATATATATATATAAAGATAGGTATTTTTGTGTTTGTAGTTGAACATGTAGTAGCCAACGACAAATTGTGTTAGAGAATGTTATTAATTTATTCATTGGTGCATTCATGTGTGTGAGGAGTACGAATTGCATGTGAATTTCACATGCAATGGGTGCATGTGCTTCAGTGTTTCAGATTTGTAGGACTTTAGATTTGTGCAAAAGGTGGGCTCCACTGTGGCTATCATCTAGTGAAAAAAAATCTGATGTTTTAGACAAGTAAATACAATTTTTAGTTCACAATACATCTAAAGTTGGAAACATAATTTGGCCAGTTCAGTTTGAATTAATTGTATGCCATGTGTACAAGTTCTCAATGCATGTGTATCATCCACAAAATAGGGACAAAGTATCAATTTGGTGTAATTTTTTATTGCGTTTTCATGCACCGGTTAACTGAATTGGGAAGATACAGTTAAAAGATGATTCGGCCAATTCACCCTGACTCGAGCCAGTTGTGAGCTCATGCATAGAATGTTTGAAGCAGCACAAGGTAATTCTCTTGCTCATGCATAGAATGTAACTATTGCATTATGAGCTTATGGAGTGCTGAAGAGTTAACTGCTACTTCTTTCCTTTTCCAGAAACTTTGGGCCGTCCAGAACCTTGATAAAAAGTGGTTGCTACTTCAAAAGCGGAAGAATGCTCTTCAATTGTACCACAATAAGTGCTTTCAGGAAGAAGCTCGAAGGATTAAAGATGAGATGAGGCTTGCATTGAATCAGCAGCTTTTTAACTCTATTCTTGAGTCTCTTAAGGTTGCCGAATCTGAAAGAGAGGTTGATGATGTTGATGCAAATTTTAATTTACATTTCCCTCCAGGTGAAGTGGAAGTGGAAGAAGGGCAGTTTAAGAGGCCAAAACGAAAATCTTTGTATAATATTTGCAGTAAGGCTGGTCTATGGGAGGTAGCAAACAAATTCGGGTTTAGTTCAGAACAATTTGGGTTGCTCCTAAACCTGGAAAAGATGGTATGTATATTCTTATCATAACCTTGCATTGGCTTTGAACATAAAGTGTAACCATGCCCCACTTCACTTGATTCCAGCGGGTGGATGAATTGGAAGATGCCAAGGAAACTCCTGATGAAATAGCTGCGAACTTTACATGTGCGAGGTTTGAGACTCCTCAAGATGTGCTCAAAGGTGCCAGGCACATGGTATGTTTTCTACTTTATTGTTGCCCTAAGTTTTAAGTTTCATTATTTGTGTGGAATTTACAGCATATTGGGCTTGGCATTTTTAGCATTTTTAGCAAAAACCAACAACTGTTGTGAGCCATCTGTCAGGAAACATGTTCGTAGTATATTCATGGAGAAAGCTGTGGTCTCAACTAGTCTTACACCAGTTGGGAAAACTGCAATAAATTATTTTCATCAGTTCGCAACTGTCAAGTGGTTGGATGAGAAGCCATTCTATCAATTCAAAGATGCACAGTGGCTTCTTATCTAAAAAGTGGAAGAAGAGAAACTCCTTCAGGTTACCATAAAATTGCCAGAAAATGTTTAAACTAATTTATTAAGTGATTCAAATGATTATTACATCAGTGATGGAGTTAGCAAGTCTGCTCAGCTTTGGAATGAGCAGCGGAACTTGATATTGAAGGACGCTTTCTTTAGTTTTCTTCCTTCAATGGAAAAGGAAGCCTGATCCCTCTTGACGACAAGAGCCAAGAACTTCACAAGAGCCACAAAAGTTGTGGATCAATCTGATATTTGTGTTTTCGCTTCACCCAGGTTCGTGTGACCTAATCAAGATGTTAGATGGCAAATAAACATTACAAAAATTTGAGTTTATGTAGAATAAGGACAACAAGGGTAAATATGACAATTTTCTAATTTTCAAACTTTTTAGTTTGTGTTTACCAAATAAGTTTTTGTAAAAAAGTGCTTATTTTCAGCTATCAGAACTTTTAGAAAAATTACCAAACAAATATTTCAGTACTTTTTAAGTATTAAAATTTAGTACTTTTAACTTTCAACACCTAAATTAATTTTCAGACCTTATTTTTCAGTTTACCAAACGACACCTTAGTTCCTTTTTGTTGATTCAGTTCTTTTTCATTCATAAGTGGACTGTTTACTGTTAATATTCTAATCATTTTTTGGAAGACAATGCTTTTCTCTTCATATTTCTCTTGTTGTATTACCGACAATGACCTTTTTGCAATGTTAAATGTTTGATCTTTTTTATTGGAATCAAAATTTATTAAAACAACCTTACTGTTAATATTCTAATCATTTTTTGGAAGACAATGCTTTTCTCGTCATATTTCTCTTGTTGTATTACCGACAATGACCTTTTTGCAATGTTAAATGTTTGATCTTTTTTATTGGAATCAAAATTTATTAAAACAACCAAGAGAAGATTGGATCATATCCGTCAAGACAATGGATGGGAAGGTCCCACACATTAATAAGACCAAGAGGCTGCTTATAGTGTTCAACCTAATCTGTCATATTGATCAACCTACCCAAAAAAGGTTAATAGTAACTCTGGAGAACTGGGTTTCCATGAAACTTTAACCCAATAAAGCTTGTTATAGATATTCATATATTGAAGCTGCATGGATTCAAGCTTCATAAGACTGTACAATTGTATATATGGTGTTGGATGGAAATTTTCTCGAGGTCCAAGAGGATTTCAATGGGATAACAGTAATTAACATGGGAATGCAGAAGATCCAGTGACCGACAATGAAAATAATTTATATTTTCAGATACACTTTTTTCTAGTTGTTGCTTTTGTGTTGCAAATTGGCATTCAGCTTTTACATCCAAGTAAATTTTTGTTTTATTGGTACAGTTATCTTGCTCTGGGTACCTGTAGTCTTGGTATGTCTCATTGTCCTTCAATAATTTAATATATCGAGATTTCTTTCCCATCATCATTTATATTTTTCTTCTTAATCAATACTTAGAAGTTAATATAATCATTTACTCAGTTTTACAATCTTTAAAATCTTTATATGTAAATCTGTGCCCATATGCATTGTCGGAGAAACTAAAAAACTTACTCATTCTCAGATTGCATTGTGCAATATGCATCCATTATTCAAAGAAAGGGTGACATTCCAAGCACTCATACTCTCTCCTTGCTAGCTAACTTGGTGAGTCTTCTTTCCTTCATACTATATGATTCATTGATGAAGTGGCTTAGCCATTTAGACAGGCCCATGTTTATATATTATCTTGAAATTGATGAAGTAGATTCGGATGTGCGTCGGAGCTATCCGGATGTTGAGCGGGGGTCCCTAGAAGGTGGGAACCGCTGTTATGACCATGATGAAGCTGTCCATTTTCTATGGACAGCATTGGAGGGGCCTGACCATTTGGACAGGTCGTGTTTATGTATTTATTTGAAATTAATGGAGCAGACTCAGATGTGTGTCAGAGCTATCCGGATGAACGGGGGTCCATGGAAGGTGGAAACTGCTATTATGACCATGATGAAGCTGTCCATTTTCTATAGACAGCATTGGAGGGGCCTGACCATTTGGACAAGCCGTGTTTATATATTTGCTCAAAATTAATGGAGCAGACCCGGATGTGTGTCGGAGCTATCCGGATGAGCGGGGGTCTCTGGAAGGTGGGAACCACTGTTATGACCATGATGAAGCTGTCTATTTTCTATGGACGGCATTGGAAGGACCTGGCCATTTAGACAGGCCGTGTTTATATTTGTATTTGCAGGGACCACACCCTTAACCTAAACTTGAACCAATTCTCAAATCCAAAAACCTATAACCTAAACCAAAATCAAAACTTATAACCTAAACCCGAACCCATTCTCAAATCCCAAAACCTATAACATAAACCTAACCCTATAACCTATAACTAAAACCAAAACCTATAACCTAAACCAAAACCAAAACCTATAACCTAAACTCGAACCCATTCTCAAATCCCAAAACCTATAACCTAAACAAATACCAAAACCTATGACCTAAACCCGAACCCATTCTCAAATCCCAAAACCTATAACCTATCCCTAAACCTTAACCTATAACCTAACCTAAACCTATACTTACAACCTAAAACTATTCTCAAATCCCAAAACCTATAACCTAAACCTAACCTGAACCTAAACCTAAACCTATAACCTATAACCTTAACCAAAACCTATAACCTAAATCAAAATTAAACCCGAACCCATTCTAAAATCCCAAAACCTATAATCTAAACCAAAACCAAAACCTATAACTTAAACCCGAACCCATTCTCAAATCCCAAAACCTATAACCTAAACTAAAATCAAAACATATAGCCTAAACCGAAACCCATTCTCAAATCCCAAAACCTATAACCTAAACCTAAACCTTATCCTAAATCTATAACCTATAACCTAAATCAAAACCAAAACCTATAACCTAAGCCCGAACCCATTATCAAATCCCAAAACCTATAACCTAACCTACCTATACTTATAACCTAAAACTATTCCCAAATCCCAAAACCTATAACCTAAACCTACCCTTAACCTAAACCTAAACCTTTAACCTATAACCTTAACCAAAACCTATAACCTAAATCCGAACCCATTCTCAAATCCCAAAACCTATAACCTAACCTAAACATATGCTTATAACCTAAAACTATTCCCAAATCCCAAAACCTATAACCTAAACCTAACCTTAACCTAAACCTAAACCTATAACCTATAACCTTAACCAAAACCTATAACCAAAACCAAAACCAAAACCTATAACCTGAACCCAAACCCATTCCCAAATCCCAAAACCTATAACCTAAACCAAAACCAAAACCTATAACCTAAACCCGAACTCATTCTCAAATCCCAAAACCTATAACTAAAACCAAAACCAAAGCCTATAACCTAAACCCGAACCCATTCTCAAATCCCAAAACCTATAACCTATCCCTAAACCTTAACCTATAATCTAACCTAAACCTATACTTGTAACCTAAAACTATTCCCAAATCCCAAAACCTATAACCTAAACCTAAACCTATAACCTATAACGTTAAGCAAAACCTATAACCTAAACCAAAACCAAAACCAAAACCTATAACCTAAACCCAAACCCATTCTCAAATCCCAAAACCTATAACCTAAAGCTAAACCTAAACCTTATCCTAAACCTATAACCTAAACCAAAACCTATAACCAAAACCAAAAACAAAACCTATAACCTAAACTCGAACCCATTATCAAATCCCAAAACCTATAACTTAACCTAAACCTATACTTATAACCTAAAACTATTCCCAAATCCCAAAACCTATAACCTAAACCTAACCTTAACCTAAACCTAAACCTATAACCTATAACCTTAACCAAAACCTATAACCTAAACCCGAACCCATTCTCAAATCCCAAAACCTATAACTTAACATAAACCTAAACTTATAACCTAAAACTCTTCCCAAATCCCAAAACCTATAACCTAAACCTAACCTTAACCTAAATGTAAACCTATAACCTATAACCTTAACCAAAACCTATAACCTAAACCAAAATCAAAACCTATAACCTAAACCCGAACCCATTCTCAAATCCCAAAACCTATAACCTAAACCCAAACCAAAACCTATAACCTAAACTCGAACCCATTCTCAAATCCCAAAACCTATAACCTAAACCTAAACCAAAACCTATAACCTAAACCCGAACCTGTTCTCAAATCCCAAAACCTATAACCTAAACCTTACCCTAAACCTATAACCTATAACCTAAACCAAAACCTATAACCAAAACCAAAACCAAAACCAAAACCTATAACCTAAACCCAAACCCATTATCAAATCCCAAAACCTATAACCTAACCTAAACCTATACTTATAACCTAAAATTATTCCCAAATCCCAAAACCTATAACCTATAACCTAAACCTAAACCTTATTCTAAACCTATAACCTATAACCTAAACCAAAACCTATAACCAAAATCAAAACCTAAACCTAATCCTAAGACCTAAATGTATTCTCAAATTCCTAAACCTAAACCTACACCTAATCTTAATCTCAACTACTTAACCTAAACCTAAACTTGAAAACCCAAAACTAAATCCGATCCCAAACCCGAACCCGATTTCTAAAACCTAAACCTTGACCTATTCTCAATTCCCTAAAACTATAACCTATAACCTATAACCTAAACCTAATCTAAACCGATAACCTAAACTTAAACCTAAAACCTACATATATTCTCAAATTCCTAAACCTAAACCTACACCTAATCCTAATCTCAACTACTTAACCTAAACCTAAACTTAAAAACCTAAATCTAAACCCGATCTCGAACCCGAACCCAATTTCCTAAACCTAAACCTTAACCTATTCTCAATTCCCTAAAGATATAAGCTATAACCTAAACCTAAGCTAAACCTATAACCTTAAACTAAACCTAAAACCTAAATGTATTTTCAAATTCCTAAACCTAAACCTACACCTGACCCTAATCTCAACTCCTTAACTTAAACCTAAACCTAAACCTAAACTTGAAAACCCAAGCCTAAACCCGATCCTGAACCCAAACCCGATTTACTAAACTGAAACCTTAACCTATTCTCAAATCCCTAAACCAAAACCTACACCAAATCCCAATCTCAACTCTCTAACCTAAACCTAAACCTAAACTTGAAAACCCAAGCCTAAACCCGATCCCGTACCCAAACCCGATTTACTAAACTGAAACCTTAACCTATTCTCAAATCCCTAAACCAAAACCTACACCAAATCCCAATCTCAACTCTCTAACCTAAACCTAAACCTAAACTTGAAAACCCAAGCCTAAACCCGATCCCGAACCCTACCCAAATTCCTAAACCTAAACCATAACATATTCTCAAATCCCAAAGATATAACCTATAACCTTAACCTATAACAAAACCTATAACCTTAACCTAAACCTTAACCTATAACCTTAACCTAAACCAAAACCTATAACCTAAACCTTAACCTAGGTTAAGGTTATTTTTCTTTTCATTTGTCTGGATCATCTTCCATATGTTCTCTCTCTTTTCATTTATTTTTTTACATAGGATTGTTTATATTTGGATGGATGCAGTTTATGTTTGGATGGATGCAGATTATGTTTGGATGAATGTAGCTTATGTCTGGATGGATTTACGTTTGTTTATGTTTGGATGGATGCACTTTATGTTTGAATGAATGCAGTTTATGTCTGGATGGATGCAGTTTATGTTTGGATGAATGTAGCTTATGTCTAGATGGATTTACGTAGTTTTGGTTTAGATGGATGTGAATATGAATATGATGAAATATTTTATATAACAGGTGTATATCAGGAAAAATACGTTGAAGGGAAATTTGAGATGAAATTTTTTTTAAAAAAGACTTTAGCGATGAAAATTTTCGTCACTAAAAGCTCCAGCAACGTTTTTTAGCAACGAAAATATTCGTAGCTAAAAGCAAACCTTTGGATTTTCTTTCAACAATGAAGACATTTTCGTTGCTAAAAGTTCCAGCCATGGTTTTTGTAGCTACGAAAATTTTCGTAGCTAAAAGTAAAGTTTTCATTTTTAGCTACGAAAATGTTCGTAGCTAAAAGTAAACCTTTGGATTTTATATCAAAAAATGTTTACACATTAGCGACGCTAATTTTTGTCGCTAAAAGTCTCAGCCACGTTATTCAGCTATGAAAATGTTCATAGCTAAAAGTCAACCTTTTAAAAAAGTGTTCACACATCTAGCGACGGAATGTTTCGTTGCTAAAAGTCCCAGCCAAGTTTTTTGCTAGGAAAATGTTCGCTGCTGAAAGTAAACCTTTGGATTCATTTGTTATTTTTAAAAAAAAGTTCACAACATTTCGTGACGAAAATGTTCGTTGATAAAAGTGACTTTTAGCTACGAATTTACAATTTCGCCGCTAAAAGTAAACTTTTAGCAACGAAAGTTTTTTTCATCGCTAAAAGTCACTTTTAGCAACGAAAAGCATTTTGTCGCTAAAAGTTTCGTTGCTAAAAATCCTTTTTCTTGTAGTGATGGCACCAAGCACAGAAGAGAACACAGAGAACACCCAGATTTAACGTGGAAAACGCTTTCAAAAAAAAGCCACGGTACAAAGCAACAGATCTCCACTATGTAAACAAAAATTACAAAGAGAGAGGACTTACCCGATTTGAACAACTTCGAATCTCACCCTTGCTACAGCCTTTAATTTCCCTGGAACCCCTTTAGAAAGATTTCTCATTCCCTAGAAAAGCCTTAGGAACACGTATTTATAGTTTAGGCAACTTTCCTTCCGCACCCTTACGAAAGGCCGACACAAAATCTGTAGTCCGCATCGGATTCGAAAACGAATCTGCGTAACCTACGACTAGTTGAGAAGACTTCTCGACTAGTCAAAGGACCCCTACGACCGGTCGTGCATAGGCCACAACTGGTCGAGCAACTCAGACCTCAAAAACACTGCTCGCTGGACTTTGAGTCGTGCACTGCTCGATTGGTCGTACTGACTCTCATGACCGGTCGAGTTATGCTCACGACCGGTTGAGCACGCTAAAGAATTTTCAGATTTAAGACATCTCTCAACAATCTTCAGCATGTCTTCAATCTTCAACCGTGTAGCTTCTTGATTTCTTCTCTTATTTCTGTATCACATCATAGCTTCTTGTACACATTTCGTCCTTCTTTTACGCCATCGCCAAGCTAAGAGAAGTTTCACAGAACTTGAACTTCTCTATAGGAACAATCTTGTTGATTATGTCTGTCGGATCTAAATCCACATGCCCAACCACCTTTGCTCCTGTCTTCTCAAAAGAAAAGACGTAGTCTTCTTACCATCTCACTGCTTCCCAATATTGCTTACTGGGGTACTTGCTCATAACACTGATAGCCTGTGAAATAACCGGTCTAATCCAGACCCTGGCGTACACTGCCAACCGTATTCGAATAAGGCTCATGAGATATCTTACTTTTCCTCATCTTTTTTGGGACAAATCCTTAGGAAAACTTGAGGAGAGATACGTAGGGAACGCTCTCCGGCTTTACCTGGCCAATCACATCCTTGATCAATACCTATACACAACATATTCCTCCTGTAATTACCAAAGCCTACTCCTCCTTTAGTCTTAATACCAAGAACCATCTTTGCAGCCCTCGATCATTTATCCTGAATATCCCACTTAACTGAGTCTTCAGTACATTAATTTCAAATATGTCATAATTGGCGATCTACATGTCATCAATTCTTGACTCACCATGAAGGAATCAAATCACTGTTTAGGCGAAGATCGAACCACGACCTCCTGCAAAGTCTTTTCTTAGCCCCTTTAACTTTGAACTGCTCTGTTTGCTTCATGTAGATCTGCTCTTCACTTTCTCTTACAGAAGCGCAGACTCCACATCCATCCTTCCAGATCAAGATTACATTGGCCAACCAGCGCCAATCACAGATCTAATAGACACATGTTATATTGTTGGCGTGAATATCTCTAAGAAGCCGATCCCTCCTCTCCGAGCATAACCCTTCGCTACCAACCTTGCCCTGTATCTATGTTGTAACCTCCTGAAGATCCACATGCATCCAACTGCTCTCCAGCCCACTGGAAGCTCTACTCGCTCCCATCTGTCGGTCTGGTACAACGAATCCATCACATCACCCATACTCACCTTTCACTTCTCAGCACCAGGCTCACCTAGAGCCATCTGAATAGAAGATGAATCCTCCTGCGATATTCGAGTCATCCATGTACCTCACCGATATTCTGCGATCATGCCGTATGATTCTTCTCACAGGTGGCTGCTCCACCTTCTTTGTATCTCTATCGGCACGTCCCAGCCTTTCTACCCTGCTCACTCATGTGGCCATGCCCATCATGCCACACACATGCAGAAGTGGAATCCGCTACATCCACCGCAGCTCCACCTTTTGAAGTGCTCCCGATCAACCTGTACAAGTTACCGAGTCGTTGCGCTTTCATGATTACCCGTGCCCCCTTGGATACTTTAAGAGCACCATCAATACCTGTGTACTTGCATCCTTTTGCCTCAAGTACACCAAGAGAAATCAGATTCCGCTTCAAATCAGGAACGTGCCTCACATCTATCAAGGTACGCTCCACCCCATCAAACATCCTGATGCGCACCGAACCAACAGCCAGAACATTACAGGAAATGTCATTGTCCATAAATATCTGTCTACTATCGTACTCCCTGTAGCTGGTAAACTAACTCCGATAAGGAGTCATGTGAAAAAATGCCCGTGTCTAACATCCACTTATCCTTACAATCATCGTATGACCGTCTGAGCGAAGACATAGATAAAACATCACCATCGCTTCCATCTGACGTGACAACGTTGGCCTCCCTGCATGAAGCCTCAAAACATTCCCTCTTCGATTTAGGATTTTCACAATCCTTCTTCACATGTCCTTCCTTCCCACAATTTCAGCACTTTACCTTTCCTTTACCCTTGCCCTTGGATTTGGATCTAAAACCTAAAGAACCTGTACCTTGTCTAGAATTCCTACCCACTATAAACAGTGCATCAGAAGATGTCCCCATGTCATTGTTCAATTGTCTCATAGCCTTCCTTTAAAGGGCTGAGATAACGGTGTCGACACTTAAGGTTTTATTCATGTTACACATAGTGTCCTTGAATGACTCATAAGACGTTGGAAAAGAATTCAGTAACATACATGCTTGTTCTTCATCTTTCATTACTTCCTCCATATTTAGCAATTTGCAAATTAATTTATTAAAGTTGCTAATGTGAGCCTCCAAATCTCCACCCTTTGCCATCTTGAAGTTATACCACTGCCGCTTCAAGCGTAGACAATTTTCAAAGAATTTTTTCTCATAAACATCCTCTAACTTCGCCCATAACTTAGCCGCAGTTTTCTCCCTCATGACATTGTAGAGAACCTCATCCGTGAGACATAAACGGATCAATGATAAAGCTTTCTTATCAAGAGTATTCCAATCAGCATCAGTCATAGTAGACTTCCGCTCCTCAAGAGCACCATCTTCGCCTTGCTTGATTAAGAAACTCATCATCTTGATTTTCCATAACTCAAAATTATTTTTTCCTGAGTACTTTTCAATCTCATACTTAGCGCTCGCCATTAATACTAATCCCTCAAATTCAGATATGTGCTCCAACGATCGCTCTGATACCACTTATTGGGGATTATGACCTACAGAATCACACAGATCTAGATCTAGGATAACAATTCAATGGCACCAAGCATACAAGAGAACATAGAGAACACCCAGATTTAATGTGGAAAACCCTTTCGGGAAAAAACCATGGCACAAAGCGACAGATCTCCACTATGAAAACAGAAATTACAAAGAGAGAGGACTTACCCGATTCGAACAACCTCGAATCTCACCCTAGCTACACCTTTTAATTTCCCTAGAACCCCTTTAGAAATCTTTCTCATTCCCTAGAAAAGCCCTAGGAACACTTATTTATAGTTTAGGCAACTTTCCTTCCGCACCCTTGCGAAAGGCCGACTCAAAATCCGTAGTCCGCATTTGATTCGGAAACGAATCCATGTAACCTACGACTGGTCGAGCAAACTTCTCGACTGGTCGAAGGACCCCTACGACCGGTCATGCATAGGCCACGACCGGTCGAGCACCTCAGACCCCAAAAACACTGCTCACTGGACTCTAAGTCCTGCACTGCTCGACTGGTTGAACAGACTCCCATGACCGGTCGAGCCATGCTCACGACCGGTTGTGCACGCTAAAGAATTTACAGATTTAAGATATCTCTCAACATAATGTCGATGGGTCGTCGAGAGGGAACCCGAGATTGTTTGGTGGTGGTGGCGTTTGCAGGGATGAAAACAGAAATCTTCTTTTTGCTTTCTCGGCTGGCTACGGGATGGGTTCGAACAATTTTGCTGAGTTACGTGAGATTCACGATGGGGTTACCGTCTATCTGGAACGAGGAATGCATTATATTGAAATTCAATCAGACTCTAAGATCGTCCTGAACCTCCTTCTTGGGAAGGCGCGCACACCGTGGCCTTGGAAACATTGGGTCTCCAGAATTTCTGCCTTATTCCAAATTGGATCTTGCTCCCTAAACCATATTCTCAGGGAGGGCAATGGGCTGGCTGATGCCATGAACCGTATGGGTAGCGATCTCCAAATGTCCTCTCTTATCCCTCATACTTCTTCCCTTCCGAGGCAGATCAGGGGGCTGATTTTCCTGGATAAGGTCGGTCTGGGAACGATTAGAACCAGGCAGGCTACATCTGTTTAGTGCTGGTTTGATTTGTTTTTGGTTTCGTTGTCTTTTATTTTTTTATTTTTTTTGGTTTTCTTCATATGATAGGAGGGGCCCGAGTTTTTTTTTGTGGTTCGCCCTCCTGAATCTCTCGTTGTACATGCCTTGTTTATAATATCAAAAAACGTTGCTCAAAAAAAAAAAAAACCTACTATACATGTCATTAGTACACGATATTTACGTGTGAATTAATAATTAGTTGTTTATATGCAAAAGTTTCTCAATACAAAAGGGGTTTTGAATTAGTAGGCCCACTTCTATAGCCCCACCAAATGATTAATCTAACATAAAAATTAGCTATAGGCTTCATTGAGCTGGCTTTATCCCAATTATCCATCTTAAATGAAGACTTTATATGTTATTTAATGATTTTTAAAGGATTTATTATTCTTAGTCAAGTCATATATGAATACCCAATTACAAGTTGTAAATAATTTACAAATTATCTAAACACAGTCAACCGTTTATCTATAAACAAATTACATCTTAAAGCCAAATAGAATAGGCTGCAGTAATCATTTTATATTCATAATCCGATTATCAGTAATCCAATTACAATGTAAGGATTTTATAGTTATCCACATGACACTTGACGCAAAAATCTAGCCGAGGAAAATAAGGTGAATGTTTAAAATGACCTTCATTGGCAGTCTGTGCACAATTTTGATTCTCTGGGCATGAAAAAAGCTATAACATAAGAAAGAAATAACATGATATAAATTCTCCTAATTTAGTGTGGTTGTTTGCAAAGGCCACTTTCAGGGATATGCGGATTCAGTCACATACTTTGGTCAAGTGGTGATCCTCGATCCCTTCGTTCACGTGTTATATATCCACGCATCTATCCATTTTCCAGCTCATTTTAGGAGGTGGGCCCAAAATTGAAGCAGATCCAAATTTCCATGTGGACCACTCTGTATAGAAAACAGTGGTGATTAAAGCCTACCATTTCCTCTCTTTTAATGCAAGTTTCTGTTCTCTCTCTCTCTCAAAAACAACAAAAAAAAAAAAAAAAAAAAAACACGGCTACCATTAAAACCTTCCTGGGGCCACTATAATATTATTTTCCACTTCAGCATTTCGCTGTTCTTTGTCAAACACTGTCCACTTTTCATTAAGTTTGGGTTTAGTGATAGTGGTTTCATTTTCAAGTACAATTTGTTCAGATGATACCACATATCCTTTTTCAACTACATCCCAAACTTCATGATCTAAAGATCTCAGGAAGTAATGCATTCTAGCCTTCCAGTAAGCATAATTTGAACCATCAAATACTGGAGGTCTAGTGACAGATGAGCCCTCTCCTTTGGCCATTTTCTACTTCAGTCAAGATCAATCTCTAGGCGGTGAAGCCCTTAAAGAGAGACCCGCTCTGATACTAATTGAAATAGCGGTGAAGACCGCTTGAGTTGAAGTAGGAATAAGCCAATATGTCCTAGAGGGGGGTGAATAGGATTTTTTTAAGGTTTTACGATTTATTTAAATATCCTTATCACACTAATCCTATCATAGAGTACAGATTAGGATTACTAAAAATTAACTCTACTGGCTTCCAAGCCTGGTAGAGGATCCAATCACAAACTATTAAAAGACAGGCAATTCATTGATAAGGTTGTGATGGATATGACTGTGTGTGTATATAAGATGTGAATTCAGATAATCAGATATAAAGGCATGCAAGAAAATCACATAAATGAAAAATAATACCAATCTCAAACACAGTCATTTTATAGTGGTTAGACTACTTGTCTACTCCACTACCGGCTTCCACACTCAACCCTTGAGTGACCGAATTTCACTAAGGAGGTTTTCCATGGTTCACCTCAAACCTAAGGTTTTAAATCAGGTTCACCTTTAACCTTTACAGAGGTTTCTACTCGGTTCACCTCAAACCCTAGAGTTTTGTTGGCGCACTCCTAACCAGATGTTTATGCCCACACAAAGTAAGGGTCCACACAACGCACCTAAATGTTTATGCCCACACAGAGCAAGGGTCAATACAACGCACCCAGATATTTATGCTCTCCACAGAGCAAGGGTCCACACAATGCACCCTGCACGTACACTCCCATCGGAGGCCTCCTTTGAGGACTTCAAATGGTGAGCAACACCTACGACCCAATCTTAAAAAGGAATGATCATAAATGTCCTCTGGACTCTTAGTACTTACAGATAAGTTGATGAGTCCCTTTTAGCGCAGTGATGAAGATCTCCTTTTCGTTGATGAAGAGTCTTCAGCTCCATTGATCTGCAACACAAAGATGTACCTATACTAGGCTTTAGGTTGGGTCAAGGTGATGATGGAATTCCACTCTCTATAGATTTTCCTATAAGGAAGATAGAGTGGTTCCAATCATCTATGCATTCAAGGCATCCCAGCTTAATGATTTGTCATTAAGGTAGTAGTTGAAGGATCATTGAATGCGGAAGTTCATTCCCCAATCCACTCTATTGAATATCAATGATGAGGGTGGATTGGAGGATGAACTTACTAAGAGAAAGGGCTTAGGATAAATGATATGAAGTTTAAAACACTCAAAAGCACTCTGTTCTTTCTCAACTAGCAATAAAGACAAACCTCTCTATATATAGGCAAAAAGTTTCAACGGATATAAAACGGTCACATTTATGACAGAGTTTAATATCATCGAGCAACGGTCGATATGATCGAGTGTATACTCTCGATTGTATCGACTGACCTCTCGATGATACAAACTCATATGTCATTACGCTTTTTGGAAACCTTTCGCCAACTGGTCGATGGGATCGAGATATCCATCGATGTTATCGGATTTCAAACTCCGATTCCATCGAGAGATATACTGATCTAACGACAGGTGAAAACAAGAGATACATCTTGAAGAATTTCAGGTTTTACAGATATGATCGGGGAACAGTCGATGTCATTGGAATTTGTATATTGATGATATCGGAGACCTTGTCGATCGGATCGATAAATCGTATAGATTTACCTACAAGCTTGCTAGACGATCTGTGTTCGGACTCTATCCAATCGACCATGTCTCGATATGATCGAGATATGAATATCGATTTATCGACTGGCCCCCCGATCATCAATAAAAACAACCTGAAATTTATGCTGGAAGAAACATGCGCCCACTATCGATAGGATCGACTGACTTTCGATATGATCGGTATTTGAGTTCAGATTGAATCGGACAATCAACAATATATTGAAGCACATAGAGGTTTTCTTTAGAAAAACAGGGGCGCCGAAAAAATAGTCTGTCGATATTTTTGATCCTCTTCCGATAGGATCGATATTCAAATACCAGTACTGTAATGCGATGAGTACTGGACGTCATGCCAAGGCTTAACATGAATACTATGAAATATGAGTCTTACACAGCCAATGCGAATGCAATAAGAAGTAATGTTAGTGCTCATATCCAATCCACATATCAAATAAATTTTCATCATAAGAAAATCACTGGGGTCCATTACACTGCTGGATGATTGCCGCTTTACAAACATGGTCATGAGGGTCCATTACACTGCTGAAAATCACGCTGTATTTGTGAAGACTACAGACGCTGGTCATGAGGGTCCATTACACTACTGGATGATTGCCGCTAGATGATTGCCGCTTTACAAACATGGTCCATTACACTGCTGAAAATCACTGGGGTCCATCCATGCACCTGGTATGCTCAAGTAACATTTTTGGTGTCCAAACATGGTCATCCACGCTGTATTTGTGGAGACGACAGCCCTGATGAAGCAAGGGCGATAATGCTCATATGTTATGCAATGCCAGATACATGAAGCACACAATCAACCATGCATCGATTCCAAGCATCCAACGTGCTCAAGAGGGAATACTACATCCCTTAGAGAAGGTAACATGCAATGCCTAATGGCACAATATGACCACACACACACAGTGTCAACCAAGCATACAATGATGTACATGGGTCATGAGGGTGAATTTAATCACACTATATGGTGATATACAATGTATATTACATTCCTCCTATCCAAGAATGAACCAAGACTAGGTACTTAGACAATATCCTTAAGGAATCTAACTTCTAGTAGGGGCCCATTTACCTAGGGTAGCCCACGAGGCTAAGTATACAAGGTACAAGTTTAAGTAATATAGAAATGAGCCTAACAAGAGTCTAAGATGATTATCCAATCACTCTTAAATACAACCGGGCCTAGAGGGGTCCATAATTGGGACATTTAACCATTATTCCCCAAAAAGGCATATCAACCATGAACTATATGAATAGAAGGCCCAAGGCCTACATTTAAGATAAAAATAAAGGTTACCACATACATATATTCCTCATAATAGACCATAAAAAGATATAATACCACTTTTAATAATATGAGCTCCAAGAGGAAAATTAAGGCCCAAGGCTCAATTTCCAATGGCCATAGAATCCATGCATTAAGTTGGACATGGTGGGCAGCCTGCGTACACAATATACGGCTCAAAAAAAAGTTTAAGTTTATATGAAATGGGCCTAACTACATCAGCCCAATAACTAGCAATTTAAGTGGACAACCAATGGCCCAATAATATCCTTATCTCAACCCATAAGTCCATCAAAATGGTGAAAGTCGGCCCAATATATGGTTGGGCCAAGCTGGAACGTCCCAACTCACTCTGGGCCTATGGGATGCCCCAAAATTCTGATCTAAGATGGGGTCCTCATGTGATCATTAAAGGTGACCCAAAAGAATGCACTAATTAAGCCTAAAGATTATAAGAAAACATAAGCATATAACATGTACACAAGTTCTCAATATGGTGGGCCCCATAATCGAATGAAGTTTTAACCATAAAATTGTACATCTAAGGTCCTTTGATAAAATTTTGGCCCGTTTAGCTACCTAGACCTGCTAAGGTCTAGAAATTAGTTAACTATGTGAAAAATAATCTCATGAAGGCCAACTATACTCACTGGAGGACCCCACCAGATTGAGAGTGTGTATATATCATGAAAAGATCAAGTGGACCTGTTATTGGATTATGATTCCAGCAGCAACCCAAGGCAGAGAGTGCCTTCAAGATCGGGCGATCCAAGGCTTGGACGGCCTGGACCAAACTGCGTTAAGGTAGGTTCCACATACATTCACATTGAGCCTTAAACAAATGGCCTAAGGTCTATGGTGGGCCTTTAATGATCTATAGAAAAACCCATGGGCCTACCTTAGGACCACCTAGGAGAACATTCAACCTTAACTGGGTCCCAAAAGGTAGCCCGCTACGTATGTAAAGAAGAGTCCAAGGCTCTATCAATCCATGGCCTAATGGGACACTCATTGTGGTGGGCCTAGTGGGTGGCCCAGTAGTTCATTCACATAGGCCATTTTGCACTTAACATAAGCGAGTTGGGCCTCACATCTTAGCCCAAGTATAGGGTCAATTTAGTGGGTAGCTAAAAGGCCTAACTACTTACATACTGTAGCCCTTAAACCCATCACAATAGGTAAAAGAGTATAGGCACAAAGGTCAGTGGGCCTACTAAAAGGATCTAGTCCACAAGGCCTAAGGAATTAGTTAACTAATCAAACGCAACATTGCAATACAACTCAACTTGGGTGGGCCTCAGCTAGGACCCAATCACACCCCAAAATGCTGTAGAGAAAGGGTAAGATAACTGATCTAAGTCCTCCTCACATCTGGTGGGCCATGCTGCCCCAATTCATTTATGGGTGGCATCATTGGGCCCATTGCTAAATTCTAGCCCTCCTAAATTTTTAGGTTGGTTGGAATCTAACAATAAAAGTATTTCTTAGTATATTTAATCCCTGATGGCCCACACACATCCCCGTGGGTCCCACCAGATGAGAGAGGATATGCAACACATATATCAAGTGGGCCAGGCCATAGAAATGTAGGCCCAGCAGTAGCCTAAGGTAGCGATGTCCCATGTGTAGGTAGTTCTATGGGCCCGGGGTTTCTAGCCCAAAAATCCACCCAATGGGCCCCAATTGAATACCGAAAAAAAAGGGAGGATGATCAATACCCTAAGGACCCCACATGGATGGATGGTGAGATATACAACACATTAAGGTGGGCCCACGAAGTAGGTTGGATGGCCAGCCCAGACTAGATGCCCAGGCCTGGGCGTCCCTGCCTGGTGGGACACTCCCCGCCGTACTACAGAAAGCTTAAATGTCCATTGGGCTAAAATTTTACAGGGTGACACTTCCATGGGAGGAGCACACCTCCACAAAATTTCATGATTTTTGGATAACTTGAAGTATTTTAATTAATTTATAGAAATCAGTCTATCCAGAAAATCAGACTGACCTGGACTTCCCAACGTGGTGGCCGGTCCAGCCCTTACCACGGTGTACACAGGGGTCCATTGGCCCTAAAAATTTTTAGGTGGGTCCTACCATGAGTGTTCCACCTCCCTACAAAATTTCAGACTTTTATACAACTAGAAATATTTTAATTCATTTAAAGAAAACAATGTCTTGAGATTATGCCTGATCTAGACACCACAATATAGAGGGCCAGTTTAGCTATTTTCATGGTGTGTACAGGTGTCTATTAGCCCTGAAATTTTGTACGTGTGTCCTAATATAGATGGGTCATCACCCTACAAAATTTTAGGAATTTTGAAGTAGTATAAGTATTTTATTTATTTGAAACACATTATGGATAGCAAGGTCCAGAAATAATTCCTGTTGAAACATTGCTACTGTCCCGAACTTGTGCACCCCATTAGAGTGGGCCCAGGTCTGCTAAAATTTGGTGAAATATAGGGCCAACATCCTTGTACAAGTATAAAATAAGGTGGGGTCCACAAAGGTGGCCCACTATTTTAGAAACAAGCTGATATTTATGTTTTTATAACATCCAGAGTGGCTGGACAATCCAGAAAATCTAGACTGACCAACCTTCTTGGCTCACCTTTTTGGGTGATCAATCAAGGGCGGATGGAGGTGGAATTTAACACACATCAAGGTAGGGTCCACACCTCTAAGAATCATTTATCATTGAGAGTGAAACATCCCTCTTATTAGTCCATAATCCCGACCCAAAAACCATCCAACAACTGTCCAGAAAATTTCTGGACAATAACATATATATGAAATGAACTGAACATGGGAATTAAAATAAGGGAAATCACCCCATGAAATCAGTGTTGTGGTCCACCTCAGTGGGCCCTACAAACATTCAGGCCAATTCTCCTTCATAAAACCCATTGCATGCATCCGATATGGAGGAATTAGGAATACAACGTCCAAGGAATGGACAGCCATGGGCATCCACCTTGCTTGGACGGTCTGGATATTTCAAAGCCCCCAAGTGGGCCACACACATCATAAATGAAAGATAAAATAAGGAAAAAATGAAGGTCCTGTCACAAGAGAGGATCTCTGCTACTATTGAGGTCCTCCCTTCATCACAACACATTCATGTCATCCATTAGATCATATACAATCTAGATCTAACACATGCATGGAGTTAGGAATCAATCTAATGGTAGGGATTCCTTTACCACCAAAATATATGGTCCAGATGACCCCTAAAAGACATGCATCAAAGAAAAAATGCCATGATGGGGTCCATGAAGAATGGTCGCATTCATGGAACATGTATGCAAAGGAATGAGCCATTGGCCTCAATCATGGGAACATGGGGGACCTCCATCATCACTTGATGGGCCCCATAAGTTCCTAAGGATGAGATGAAGGAGAATCTATCACATGAAAATCTAAAAATTTTAAGCTAAGTGCACCCACCTTAATGGATCTTCAAGATTTTCCTATCTCCAAGCTTCTTAAGCTTTAAGGGTTATAGATTTATGGTTGAGATTACTTTTTAAAGGTTAGATTGGGAGGTTTTTAAGAGAAAAAGGGCTAAAGTTGCTAGAATATGGAGGAGAGGTGGAATGAGAGAAATGAAAAGGGAGAGAGAGAGAGAGAGAGAGAGAGAGAGAGAGAGAGAGAGAGAGAGAGAGAGGGTTTATAGGAGAGGCATCACTGCTCTCCCTCTTTGGTTAGAGAAAGCAATCATAACCTATGGTGAAAATAACAAAGTTGTTAGGCTTAGACTAGGGATGGTGGTGTTTAGAGTCGATGGTGTTCAATCCATGCAATTGTTTAGTGTGTGTGTGGTGTGCATGGGAAATTGTGCCATGGAGATGGCCCATGTACAAAAAGTAGGTCATATAATGAAATGTTCATAACTTTTGATCTGTGGGTTGGATGGACGCACAAGACACGTCGTTGGAACCTCAACGACGATATGATCGATATGGAATAGTTCTAAGGTCGATCTGAATTAGGTTTATGTGACCGGACTCAAGGATGACCACAAACACATTTCGAGGGTCGCGGGTCGTCAGAATTTGACCGGTAGGACTCCGAGACCAAAATGGACGGAATACATACTTACACATAAGCTTTCACACATGAAAAATAGGGTCGAATTTCACAGGAATATTTGTGGACCATCTAGGTGGACCCCACTTATTTAATATGAGGTTTAATCCCTCTAATTATTTCTCTATGGAATGGAAATGGACAGCATATGTTGTCAAAATTTCAAGCCTAATTGATGTATGGTTTTAGAGATTGTTTTAATGCCTATTTAAAAGGCTTTTCTTCATGATTTTTTTTAGCATTCTCTGAGGTGTGGACCCTACCTTGATATAGGATGGAGCCCACACCTTCTACCCTTGATTTGAGACCCATAGAGTGGGCCTAAGAGGGCTGGATGGTCCAGATTTTTCTGGACTGTCCAGTAATCCTATATGTTGAAAATGTCCCTGTATTGGCCTAGTTTTGGAGATGATGAGCCACTCTAGTGCACCCCACATGTTTTCCATTTATGGGTGCATACAATCCACCTATTTCCCCTTTATTTTGGTAGGCCTAGGCCCACCCCATTGGGTGCATAAGATGGGGCTAGCAACATTATTTTTCTGCAGTAGAATTTTTGCAACATTGCTGCCCATTTGGATTAAAATTGTTTAGGAGCGTTTATGGCCCTACTTTTCCCCCCATTTTGTGGCCCACTTAAGGGGACCCACTTCAGGTGTAAGTGGGCCACCTAAATCATTAATTTTGGGGATTTTTGGGCTGGGATGGCAGCCCCATGCTGGACGTCCAGCTGGCTGACGTCCAACCATGGGCTGGCCATCCACCCCTTTTGTGAACCACCTCGATTTATGTGTTCTTCCCTCATCTTCCTCCCTTGTGTGGCCCACTGAAGTGTGGACCTTCCCTTGGTGGGACATCCACTTGTGGAGCTCACTTTGATGTGTTTTTGGATGGCTGTCCAAGCCTTGGACCTTCCACCCTAGGCCCATTTGATTTATTTGATGCATATCCACTCTCCATCTGGTGGAGCCCCCTTTGTATATTGTTGGCCACCATGGAATTAACATTCATTTAATTTTACCAATTTTTGGACCTCAGTAGGCCCAGGAAGTTAGGTGGGTTGAAAGTCCAATAAGGGGCCTTAAAAGTACATTGTATGTGGCTAAAATTTTAAAGGGTATGGGGCCCACCATATTGAAAAACTTGTTTTTATGTTTCATTCTTTTATTCTTAAATTTTTGGGCTCAATTAGTGCTCTTAGAGGCCTAATTTAGTTGAATTATGAGGACCTTAGATGAACCAGATTTTTAGGACATCCAGCAAGCCCAAATTGGGCCAGGACGTCCAAGCTTGGCCCAGTTGTATGTATGGGATGTTTCCACCATTATGTTGGACTTTTGGTCTAAAATATAAATATGATTGGGTCCTTGATTGCCCAACCAAATTACCAGTTTTTGGACTGATGTTGCGAAGCCCGTTTGACCCAACTTTGACATGATTTTTGTCTATGTATTTGGGCTTATGGGCTGCCCACTAAGACCAAAATAATGCATGGATTCGGTGGCCATTGAGACTTGGGCCATGATTCGCCTCTTTTGGCTTATCACGCCCCAAACTCAGAAAATGGGCCTACAAAATTCCCGATCGCCAAATCCGTAGTACTCCATTCTCGGCTCCTGAGACTCATATGCCAGATTCCAATCCTGGGATCCTACAAGGAGGATTTTCAGTATGATTTTTTATTTTTTATTTTTTTAATGAAGCAAAACCACAAGCATAACAAAGTCACAAAATAACATCACCACATATCCACTATATCAAAAACTTTAAGTACAATATGGAAAGGGAAATACGAGGTGATTAAAAAGTTTTAAAATAATCTGATGCACGCTCCTGCTTCAGCGCTGCTGCTATCTAACAACACCTGCACATAATGGTCATGCATAAGCTTACAAAAGCTTAGAGGGTGGTGTAAGTGAGTCCACAAGACAAGCCCCAAGTATACAATATCAGCGTAATGCAAAAATATGTGGGTAAGTCCATTAATACAAATTTTCATACCAAGGTTATGTGATGCAAGGCATGAATGCTATTGGCTATACCAAGACCATGCGATGCGAGGCCTATATAGCCAGATGTCATATGCGAGATGCAAATCAAGCATGTCATTCCTTATCAAGTACACATATCAGTACAGTTTCTCTCTGGGATATCACCGGGGTCTAATACACTTCACACTAACTGTCGTTTCCCTAGCCATACAGCCTAGTAAGTAGAATAGACCACACTATTCGCCTGACCAGTAGTCTGCCAATACCTACCCGGCTCATCGATAGCTGACTCATTGCGAGCTGATTAAACTTAACCTTGCTTACAACCCCCTCAATAAGATGGATAAGGCCACACCCCCTTCCAACCGATCACGACACAGTGGAAGCTGCGACTTACTGGTATTCGGCACTCGGGCGCTCGTGTATCCACTCGGTCTAGATGTTGGAGCATCTCCTAGTACCAAAAAGATTTTAGGACTTTCACCCAAGGACATCCTAAGTACTCACAGTGCTAGAACCAACTATTTTTAGTATCCGATACGGCCATCCACGATGGGCCGGTGGAGCGATAACCTTGATGTCCCTAGGGCGTACAACTACCATGTCACACATATGCAAGATGCATGAGTCATACCGTTCAGTCATGCAATAATCCTGCGTGTACCATGCGCTCATGTGGGTAACTCCTATCAGTGAATTCCATTAATAATCTGCCCAATGACATATGCTATGATCAGTCCCTACTCATATCAAGCATACATATGATGCGTATGAGCATGAATCATGGAATTATACTAAGCAAGTTATATGGTGATGAACTATCCTCACAATGAAGATGGGCCTAGACGGCCTACATACAACAAGTATGGGCCTATCAATGGGCCCTAGGGAGAGTCATAATGTGAACGTTTAACCAACATTATCCTTAAAATGTGGACATCAAACCATCATTGCTCCCAAGGCACGACCTGTCATAAACATCATTACACAAACCATGGTGGAATCACATATTGCGATGGACCTTATATACATCCCATTGGGCCTCTACCCAGGGGCCTCAAATGCATCAGATGGGCTGCATCATAGGGGCCTCATATACATCAAGGTGGGCCTCAACAATAGGCCTTACACACATCAAGGTGGGCCTAAAAAATGGGCCATAAATAGATCAAGGTGGGCCTTATCACATCCCTATAAAAAAGAATACTATTGAAGGATCATTTGGACCATACCACAAATAGCAATGGTGATAATAATTTTCACTGTTAAATAAATCACAAGGCCCACCATAAAGTTTATTTTCCACCCAATCTAATCATAAGTTCTTAAAGACTTGGATTAAGAGGGAAAACAAATTTCATATAGATCCAAAACTTCTACAACCCAAAAAGGGTTTCGATGGTAGACGTTCAATCCCCATTATTTTTTGCGGTGTGGTCCACCTAATCAATGGCTGGATCACGATGTGGCCCACTGTGATGTATTTTGAGATCTAACCTATTCATAAATTAACATAGTGATAGATGAAGTGGAAACAAATATCAGCTTAATAAGAAACTATTGTGGCCCTTAGAAATTTTGAACAGTGGATGTCACTGACCCCATTAGTGAAATGGTGGGGTCCGCTTGAACTATGGATCTGACTCATTCTTTAATTCATGCCATAAAATGATGCCTCAAAATGGTTAGGTGGCATACATACAACTCATGCATCATGGTGGGTCCCACCATCCAAGGTCTGGATGGTGTGAATATAATACCCATACATCATGGTGCAGCCTCACATGTGGGGTGGGTCCCACCGTCCAGTGATGTGGACGGTGTGGGTAAAACACATACACTATGGTGGGGCTAGTGCTGGGACCCACGGTCCCTACCCCTGAAACATGTAGCAGCAGGACGCTACTGCGCTGATGTTGGCATCAACAGCCCTGCTGCATGTATTTTATATATATATATATATATATATATATATATATATATATATATATATATATATAAATTTCTCATGGTTTTTTCTATGTGGGGCCCGCATAAGCAAAATCCACCCCAGCCATTGGATTTTACGGCTTGAGACATACCAAACGAGCCCAATATTCAATATGCTTTGGTGTATAGAAACATCAGAGTGGATTTTAACAGTAAAAATCACTATTTTCTATTTTATGGCCCGCCCAATAATCGGATTGGTTTCATTTTTCGGCTCAACGCCTAAAATGAGCTGGGGAATGGAATGGATGGCATGGATAAGAAACATATTTCCATGTGGGGCCTGCATGAGCAGTCCACCCAAAACTTTAGAGTCAAACTCATATTATTTTTATTAGTACGCCCACTATCTATTCACACTTCACTTGTCCCACGTCCAGCATCCTTGGACGCTAGACAGACGGCGTGGGTATTTCATCAAGGTGGGTCCCACATGGACGTGGCCCACCTGATTTGAATCATTCTAATACTTTTTTTTCAACACCATAAGGTAGGGCCCACATGGTTTGGATGGCCATGGGGTCCATTTGATGGATGGTTTGGACACAACATACACTCATTAAATGGGCCATTAAATAAAGAAAATAGAGAGAGAGAGAGACATGATGATGGAGGGACCCCGACACTATGGGCCCTCCCTTCTGTGATTTACAACTTACATATGGGCCCATCGATCAAAATCAACGGTGGAGATCCTTTCTCCACCGAAATGCAGGGTCTAGATGACCCAATCCATGCAAGGAAAATAAACATCATGATGGAGTCCATGAAGAATGGCCTCATCATGGAATGATCATGGGAATCAAGGTGGACCATCGGCCATATTTAGGGTCCAAGGTGAGATCCATACCATCAATCGTTGGGCCTCACTTGGCCCATCATAAAAACATAAAATCTAGGCCTATAAAAACATCCACCATTTGATCTTCTTGGTCCGATGGAACGCCAATCTCCTTGTGTCTCACCTTGATGGAGGGTGATGAGAAATGAAGGGCTAGGATGATAGATCTTGGGATGGAAAGTGGGCCACACAACACTTACTTTTCTCTCTTGAAAATGGCTTGGACGTCCACTTTTTTTAGCTTGGAATTTGTGTTGAGAGAGAGAGAGAGAAGGGGTGGTTGTAAGAGAGGTGATGGGTGTGAGTGATGGATGCGAGGTGAGTGATGAATGTGAGGTGAGTGATGGGTGATGTGAGAGATTTGTTGACTTTTAGGGTAGATAGCTTGACTTGTGGAGAAAGAAAGTATAAGTTGTGTACTTTAATTGATTGATTGATTGATGGGATATGTTGTAGAGATTCTCTTGGAATTACAAACCATGGCATTTTCTTCGAAATAAACGCGGGCCCACATCTCCTGGCTAGGGTATCGAATCGGTGTGCAATACATGGCGTTGGAACTACAGTGACGGTGCGGTCGCAATGGTACAAGTCTCTGATAAAGTCAACTCAAATCTATAGGATATGACTTAGGATCGCGGGCAAACGTGATTATAGGTCGCAGGTTGCTGAAATTTGATGGGAAATATCCAGGAGTCAACGAAACAGTACGGACTAAGATACGGGCCTTACAACTCTCCCCACCTAATAAAAATTTTATCCTTGAAATTTAAACTACCATCACAACTAAGCATAACTTATAAGGGAAAAGGAACATAACATCATATATAATCAAAACACATTACAACATACAATCAAATATTGAAAAGATGGGGATGTCACTCTCCAATCTCTCCCTTACGCTCCCAAGATGCCTCATCCACACTATGATGGCCCCATTGCACCTTCACTAAGGGAATAACCTTAGTCTGGAGGACCTGCTCCTTCCGATCGTGGATATGAACTGGTTGCTCAATGTAAGAAGCGTCCTCACGAACCTCCAACAGCTGCTAATTAATAATGGGAACGATGTCTAACCCACACTTCCTCAACATAAATATGTGAAAAATGTTGTGGAAGTCAGGTAACTGAGATGGCAAGGTAAGCCAATAGGCCACGACGCCAATGGCCCCGGTGATCTCAAAAGGTCATATGAATTTCAGGGCAAGCTTGCCCTTCGTTCTAAAATGAACCACACCCTTCATGGGTGAGACCTTGAAATACAATCTGTCCCCTATTGCAAACTCCAAGGGATGATGTCGACAGTCAATAAAACTCTTCTGCCTGTTCTGAGTTATGCACATCCTCTGCCTGATAATATCAATAGCCTCTGACTTCTGTTGCCCAAGCATGTGACCTAGGAGATGCCATTCTCTAACCTCGGTCCAACAACTCGGAGATCTGTATGGTCTGCCATATAATGCCTCAAAAGGAGTCATGCCAATGGTCACCTGATAGCTGTTGTTGTATGCGAACTTAGCCAATCTCAGATGCTCGTCCCTACCTGAGAAATTAATCACGTAGGTCTAAAATATATCCTCAAGGATCTAATTGACCCTCTTGGTCTGGCCATCGGTTTGTGGATAATACATGGTTCTGAGCTACAAATCAATGCCCATCGCTCTCTGAAAGCTCCCCCCAAACTGAGACATGAACTTCAGGTCTCAGTATGAAACGATCGAGACAGGAAAACCGTGCAGTCTCACGATCTCATCAACAAATAGATTGGCGAGCTGGTCCACATGCTAGGTCTCACGAATCGTAAGAAAATGTGCCGACTTCGTCAGACGATTCACGACAACCTAGATGGCATTATGACTGCGTTGTATCCTCGGTAAACTCATGACAAAATCGGTAGATATGTGCTCCCATTTCCACATCGGGACACTTAACGGTGATAATAGACCAGGGGGTCTCTGATGATCGGCCTTAACATGCTAGTACGTGTTACACTCGCTTACAAAACTGGTTATCTGGCACTTCATCCCTATCAAAAAATACTAATGCCTCATATCGTGATATATCTTTGTGAAGCCAGGTGGATAGAGAACCGCGATCGATGTGCCTCAGTCATAAGATCTCTGTGCAACTCAGGTATATTTGGGACATATAATTGGCCCTTGAAGTGAAGTCCACCATTAGAACGAATCTGCCATTCTGACTGACTCTCAGATGCTGCTTCTACTCGGTAATCCTACATTAATTCATTTGCCTATTGAGCCTCGATCACCCTTGTGATAAGAAAGGGTTGAATTGACAGGCTCGATAGCTGAACGATAAAAGACTGAAGCCAATATCGAAGTCAAATGCAGACACATCCTCAAGCATCTTTCACTCTTGAATCATCATGTGTGCTACCAAACCTCGTGGTTGACGGCTGAGGGCATCCGCCACCATGTTCGACTTACCTGGGTGGTATTGGAGATCAAAATCATAGTCCTTCAGGAGCTCCATCTAATGCCTCTGCCTCATGTTTGGCTTGGACTGAGAGAACAGATACTTCAAGCTCTTGTGGTCAGAGAAGATCTTTAACCTCACCTCATAGAGATAGTGCCTCCACACCTTCAATGCGAAGACAATTGCTGCCAACTCCAAATCATACGTGGGGTAGTCATCTCATGGACCTTGAGTTGGCGAGACACATAAGCCACCGGCTTCCCGTGCTGCATCAGGACAGCACCCAAGCCAACTCACGAGGCATCGATAAATTCAACAAAGCCATCACTCTCAGAGGGAAGAGTGAGGACAGGAGCAGACATGAGGTAGTCTTTCAGCTCCATAAATGCTTGCTCACAAGTGTCCCTCTAAACGAACTCGGCAACCTTCTAGGTCAACTTGGTCAACGGGGCTGCAATAAGAGAGAATCTCTCAATGAAACGTTAGTAGTAGCCCTCTAAGCTAAGAAAATTATGGATCTCGGATGCGTTCGTGGACTGGCCCTACAGACGCACGACATCAATCTTCGAGGGGTCCACTGTGATGCCCTGCCTCATCACCACATGACTGAGGAACTTCACCTTCTCCTGCCAGAACTCACACTTCTCCAACTTTGCATAAAGTTGGTATGAACGGAGGGTCTGCAAGGTAATCTCCAGATGCCGCTCATGCTCCTCACAGGTCCTCAAATATATGAGAATCTCATCGATGAACACCACAAAAAACTGGTCGAGATACAGATGGAAAACCTCGTTCATCAACTGCATAAATACTACGGGTGAATTGGTCAGTTTGAAGGACATGACGTGGAACTTAAAGTGACCATAACGTGTCCTGAAAGTTATCTTCGAGATATCCTCATCTCGGACCTGAACCTTATGATAACCAGACCACAAGTCAATCTTCGAAAAGAATTGCACCTCCTGTAGCTGATCAAACAAATCATCGATCCTCAGAAGCGGGTACTTATTCTTGATCATGACCTTATTGAGCTCGTGGAAATCTACGCAAAGCCTCAACGAGCCATCCTTTTTCTTCATGAAGAGTTTCGGTGCTCCCCACGGTGAACTGCTAGGACGAATAAAGCTTAGCTCACGTAACTCAGCCAACTACTTTTGCAGTTCCCATAACTCCAACGGTACCATACGATACGAGGCCTTCGAAATAGGTAAGGTACTAGGCACGGATCAATCTGGAACTCGGTGTGCAGACGAGGTGGTAACCCCGAAAACTCCTGGAACACATATAGAAAACCACAAACGACTGGAAGTTGGTCGATACTCAAAGTAACTGACTCCTTAACGACACATGACAATAGGCAAGAAAGATACTCTCCTCTGAACTCGGCAACAAATTAGAACTCTTACACGCTGGTTATACAGAACGTGACTATCCTCTCAAAGCAGTCCAATATAGCATAGTACTCGGCAAGTCAATCCATGCCCAGGATGACATCAAACTCGGACATCAGCAATACGAACAAATTAGCAGGTAAAAAGATATCCCCAATCAGAAGGAGGTAAAATGAGTAAAATCGGTCTAAACTACAGTCTTCCCTAAGGGCATCGATACTAACAAATCCTCATGGGCAGACTTCATCGGTAAACCAATCGATTAGAAAAAATCATCGGCTATAAAGGAATGCGATGCACTAGAATCAAACAATACACGTGAAATGCATGTAGAAACAGGGAGAGTACCCTCGACGACCCCTCCTAATGACTGAGGGTCCTATTGGGTGACATAAAATCTGCTCTGGGCTTGCTGGGGAGGTGCAGGTCCCCTCTGAGGTCTCTATTATTGCTGCTACCACTGTGGCGGCCTGATCTGTTACCTCTGATGCTACGGGTAAGGTCCCGGAGGCTGGTGCTACGATCGCTGCTATTGTTGTGGGGGCTGTCGTGGAGGCTGATACAGTGTCCTCGGCTGTTGCTGCTGCCGATGGGGACACTCGTACCTACGATGTCCTGTCCTACTGCGTCCAAAGCAAGTGCCTGAAAATAGTCACGGAGGTGGTGCTAGGGGTGTCACTGGTGCTAGGAATGCTGTGCTGGTCATGCGTCGCTGTTGTGGTCGATGTTACTGCTGTTAGGAGCTACTAGAGGGTGCCTTCCTCTTCTGATCTCCTCTCTATTCATGAGCTCTCTACAAACTAGCCCAATCTGACTCGTAGATCTAGGCCCTCTCCACAATTTGCTCAAATGTCGGAAGCATGTGTCTGATCACATGGCTCTTGAGGGCAGGACGCAAACCGTTCTAAAAATGGCAAGCCTTCCGCCCCTCATCATCAACAATACGTCGCAAATCTCGATAGCGTGACAAAACATGCCTCATACTGGGACACAGTCTTGTCTCCCTAGACTAGAGTCTCAAACTCTAATGCATGCTGCTGGTGCTATGCTCAGGAAAGAACTTTCGGTCAAACTGATCTACAAAGTCCTTCTAGGTCTACTCAAAATCGGCAGCTACCACTCAGGCGACAGATGCCAACCAATGCTGAGCCACACCATGAAGAAGAAATATGACTAACGGGACTCACTGCTGGGTCGTACATCTCATGGTGTCGAATATCTTCTCTAACTTGGAGCACTATATCTCTACTGCAGTATGGTCTGGCTCACCTTGAAAACACAAGGGATCGTGCTGTAGTTAGTACTTGAGAAGGGTGCTTGCACGCTCCTGCTTGACCTCGGCTAGTGTAACAGTAAGACGCCTGCTCTGTCCCTGAAGAATAGCGGTAATCTCTTGTAGCATCTGTTGCAACTGGACGACACTCACAGGTATGGTCAGATCTGCACCAGTCTCAGGTAGAGGAGGGGCATCCCCAGACTGGAAAGCAGGAATATTCGATGTTGGAGTGGGAGTCGCAGGTGGTAGAGCGGGAGTCGCAGGTGGTGGAGCGAGATTCGCTTGAGTCGTTCTTCTAGGCGGCATGTCCTAGAGGAAGGAACAAAGGCCTATCAGCCTTAAGAATTCTTGAAGGCATGAACGTTAAGGGTCTATGTCGAAAATTTGCTAAGTTATTCAGGGACCTATTCATTCTAAGTTCATAGTAGATATGCGATGTGATCCTTAGGTATTCCCAAGATATACTTTGATACCAACTTCTGTCACATCCCAAAATTGAAAAATGTGCCTACAAAATTTTTGATCACCGAATCCGGCTGCGACAGCCTTCGTAGTATCCCATTCTCGGCTCCCGACACTCATATGCTAGATTCCAATCTTGGAATCCTTAAAGGAGGATTTTTAGTATGATTTTTTTTTTTTGTAATAAAACATAACCACAAGCATAACCAAGTCACGAAACAATATCACCACATATCTACTGTATCAAAAACTTTAAGTACAATATGAAAATAGAAATACAGGGTGATCAAAAAGCTCCAAAATAATCTGATGCACGCTCCTGCCTCAGTGCTGCTGCGATCTAACAACACCTGCACATAATGGTCATGTATAAGCTTACAAAAGCTTAGAGGGTGATGTAAGTGTGTGCGCAAGACAAGAGCTAAGTATACAATATCATCATAATGTGAAAATATGTGGGTAAGTCCATGAATACAATCAGTCGTACCAAGGCTATGTGATGCAAGGCATAAATGCTATCGCTCATACCAATACCATGCGATGCGAGGCCTATGTAGCCAAATGTCATATGCGAGATGCAAAGCAAGTATGTCAGTCCTCATCAAGTACAAATATCAGTACAGTTTCTCTCTAGGATATCACAGGGGTCTAATACACTTCACACTGACTGTCGACTCCCTAGCTGCACAACCCAGTAAATGGAATAGACCACACTATCCGCCTGACCAATAGTCTGCCAATACCTACCCGACTCATCGAAAGTGGACTCATTACGAGCTGGCCAAACTTAGCCTAGCTTACAACCCCCTCACTCGGGCGGATAAGGCCACACTTCCTTCCAACCGACCACAACACAGTGGGAGACGTGGTCCACTGGTATTCGACACTCTGGCACTCGCGAATCCACTCAGTCTAGACATTAGACCATCTCCTAGTACTAAAAAGATTCTAAGACTTTCATCCAACGACATCATAGGTGCCACAGTGCTAGAACCAAGTATTTTTGATATTCGATACAGCCATCCATGATGTGCCGGTGAAGCCACGACCTTAATGTTGTTAGGATGTACAACTATCATGTCACACATATGTGAGATGCATGAGTCACACCGTTCAGTCATGCAGCAATCCTACGCGTACCATGCGCTCATGTGGGTAACTCCTATCAGTGAGTCTCATAAATAATCTGCCCAATGACATATGCTATGATCAGTCACTACTCATATCAAGCATATATATTATGCATATGGGCATGAATCATGGAATTATACTAAAAATGTTATATAGTGATGAACTATCCTCACAATGAAGATGGGCCTAGATGGCCTACACACACAAGTATGGGCCTATCAATGGGCCCTAGGGAGAGTCATAATATAGACATTTAACTAACATTATCCTTTCAATGTGGACATCAAACCATCATTGCTCCCAAGGCACAACCCATCATAAACATCATTACACCAACCATGGTGGAATCATATATTGCAATGGACCTTATATACATCCCATTGGGCCTCGACCCATGGGCCTCAAATGCATCAAATGGGCTACATCACATGGGCCTCATATATATCAAGGTGAGCATCAACAACGGACCTTATACACATCAAGGTGGGCCTCAAAAACGGGCCTCATACACATCAAGGTGGGCCTCAACAGTGGGCCATAAATACATCAAGGTGGGCTTCAATAATGGGCATAAATACATCAAGGTGGGCCTCATCACATCCTTAAAAAAAGAATACTATTGAAGGATCATTTGGACCATATCACAAATAACAATGGTGATAATAATTTTCACTGTTAAATAAATCACGGGGCCCACCATACCCAATCTAATCATAAGTTCTTAAAGGCTTGGACTAAGAGGGAAAACAAATTTTATATAGATCCAAAACTTCTGCAACCCAAAAAGGATTTCAATGGTAGACATTCAATCCCCACTGGTTTTTGTGGTGTGGTCCACCTGATCAATGGCTGGATTAGGGTGTGGCCCACTGTGATGTATTTTGAGATCCAACCTATTCATAAATGAACATAGTGGTAGATGAAGTGGAAACAAATATCAGCTTAATAAGAAACTACTATGGCCCTTAGAAATTTTGAATAGTGGATGTCACTAACCCCATTAGTGAAATGGTGGGGTCTGCTTGAACTATGAATCTAACTCATTCTTTAACTCGTGCCATAAAATGATGCCTCAAAATGGTTGGTCGGCATAGATACAACACATGCATCATGATGGGTCCCACCATCCAAGGTCTGGATGGTGTGGATATAAGACCCATACATCATGGTGTAGCCTCACACGTGGGGTGGGTCCCACCGTCCAGTGATGTGGACGGTGTGGGTAAAACACATACACTATGGTGGGGCCAACGCTGGGACCCACATTCCCTGCCCCTGAAACACATAGTAGCAGGATGCTGTTGCGCTAATGTTGGCAGCAACAGCCCTTGTTGCATGTATTATATATATATATATATTGATTTCTGATGGCTTTTCCTATGTGGGGCTCGCATCAGCAAAATCCACCCCAGCCATTGGATTTTATGGCTCGAGACAGACCAAACGAGCCCAATATTCAATATGCTTTGGTGTACAGAAACATCAGAGTGGATTTTAATGATAAAAATCACTATTTTCTATATTATGGCCCGTCCGATAATCGGATTGGCTTCATTTTTCAGCTCAACGCCTAAAATGAGCTGGGGAATGGAATGGATGGCGTGGATAAGACCCATCCATCCAGGTGGGGCCCACATTAATAGTCCACCCAAAATTTTAGAGTCAAACTGATAATTTTCTGTTAGTATACCCACTGTCTGTTCACACTTCACTCGTCCCACGTCCAGCGTCCCTGGACGCTGGACGAACATCATGGGTATTTCATCAAGGTGGGTCCCACATGGACGCGGCCCAATTGATTTGAATCAGTCTGATACTTGTGTTTTCCACCACCATAAGGTAGGGCCCACATGGTTTGGACGGCCATGGGGTCCATTTGATGGACGGTTTGGACACCACATACACTCATTAAATGGGCCACAAAATAAAGAAAAGAGAGAGAGAGAGAGAGAGAGAGAGAGAGAGAGAGAGAGAGAGAGAGAGAGAGACATGATGATGGAGGGACCCCGGCACTATGGGCCCTCCCTTCCGTGATTTACAACGTACATCAAGTGGGTCCTATTACATATGGGCCCACCGATGAAAATCAACTATGGAGATCCTTTCTCCTCCAAAATGTAAGGTCTAGATGACCCTATCTATGTAAGGAAAATAAATATCATGATGGGGTCCATGGAGAATGGCCCCATCATGGAATGATCATGGGAATCAAGGTGGACCATCGGTCACATTTAGGGTCTAAAGTGAGATCCATACCATCAATCGGTGGGCCTCACTTGGCCCATCATAAAAATATGAAATCTAGACCTATAGAAACACCCACCATTTGATCTTCTTGGTTCGATGGAATGCCCATCGCTCTCCTTATGTCTCACCTTGATGGAGGGTGATGAGAAATAAAGGGCTAGGATGATAGATCTAGGGGTGAAAAGTGAGCCACACAACACTCACTTTTCTCTCTTGAAAATGGCTTGGACATCCACTTTTTTTTTGCTTGGAATTTGTGTTGAGAGAGAGAGAGAGAGAGAAGGGTTGGTTATAAGAGAGGTGATGGGTGTGAGTGATGGATGTGAGGTGAGTGATTAGTGATGTGCGAGATTTGTTAACTTTTGGGATAGATTGCTTGACTTGTGGAGAAAGAAAGCACGGGTTGTGTACTTTGATTGATTGATTGATTGATGGGACATGTTGTAGAGATTCTCTTGAGAGTACAAATGGACGACGCTTTCTTTGAAATAAACGCGGTCCCACATATCCTGGATAGGGTATCGAATCGGTGTGTAAGACGCAGCATTAGAACCACGGCGATGGTGTGGTCACAATAGTACAAGTCTCGGATTAAGCCGACTCAAATCTACAGGATATGACTTAGGATCGTGCGCAAACGTCGATTATAGGTTGCAGGTTGCTGGAATTCAACAGAAAGGATCACGAGAGTCAACGGAATAGTACAGACTAGGATATAGGCCTTACATGGCCCATATTGTTATATGTAGGCTGGGCCATTTTCTTAAGGCCCATTGTGTGGAATATCTGTATATGGCCACCCCTTTTATTCTTATAGTGGTTTTGAGTCCCAGGCCTTGCTTCTAGATAGATTATGGTTGTGACACCTTTGAGGGATAATGGTGGTTAAATGTCCCTATTACATACCCCTTTAGGCCCATTTGATAGGCCTTTCTCATCTATGGGTGATTAAATGTCCACCATAGACCCTTGTTGGGCCCAATCTCATCATTTAGGCCCATGACATTGTCTACTTAGTCTCGTGGGCTACCTCAAGCTATTCGGCCTCCACTAGTAGTTGTGTTCCAAATTTGTCAAGTATCTAGACCCGAGGTCAGTACATCATTTCATTGCACACTTAGTCATTTTTATGACTTATGGGCATCATTTGTGTGCTTGATAGATGGTTGATTGGTCATGGTATTATGCTATTGGGCAGGCTGTTATAGGACTCCCAAGGTGATGGAGTTGTTCCACTTGAGCGCGCTGGATGTGCAAGATTGGATGCATGGTTAATTGGTGTGGCTCATGCATCTGGCATTGCATAACACATTGATATTCGCCCTTGCTTCATCAGGGCCGTAACCTGCACAGGTATATCGTGGATGGTCAGATTTGGACATCAAAATTATTTGTTTGAGCACTTAGGGCACGTAGGATGTCCTTGGTTGAAAGTCATAGAACCTTCATAGTACTAGGAGATGCTCCAGCGCTAAGACCGAGTGAAAAACATGAGCATTGGTGCCTTTACCATTAAGTCGTGTATCCCACTATATCGTGGTCGGTTAGGAGGGGGTGTGGCCTTACCCACCTGAGTGAGGGGGCAATAGCTAGGCTGAGTTTGACCAGCTCATAAATGAGTCTGTTACCATCGAGTCTTGTTGTTGATTAAATATCCACAAGTGGGTAGTTAAATCTCTTATGCTCGTTGGGCTGTGCGGCTTGGAGAGTGGCAGTCAGCATGTAGTGTATTTGACCCCGGTGATTCATGGACTTGATGTGAGGATGAGCATGATCGTATTGCATATTGCATATGACAATTGGCTGTATAGCCCCACATTCCATAGCCTTTGATTGGTAGATTGTATTCTTGCCTTGCATTGTTTAGCCTTCTAACGGCTACTGGTATTCATCGTCTTAGTGCATTTTTTCGCATACTCTGATATCACATTCATGTCACCTGTCCTGCACACACTTACACCGCCCTCTATGCTTTCTATAAACTTATGCACGATTAATGCGTGCAGGTGATTCTAGGCCAGAGAATGGAGTAGGAGCTGGAGCATGCCGTTAATCCTTTTGGAGTTTCCTTTATATAGACTTTGTATTTCCCCTTGAGCCTTGTACTTGTAAAAAGTTTTAAATTCTTAGTGGATTTTGTAATGGTGTTCCGGTAGTTATTATCTGTAGTCATGATGTTATGATCTTAGGTATGCTCATTATGAATCAGACTTATGTTATAGAAATCCTTTTTGTATGATCCCAGGATCAAAACCTGGTGAATGAGTGCCAGGGGCCGAGAATGGGGTATTACAGAGGCTATCGCTGCCGAATTCGACGATCGGAAATTCTGTGAGCCCAATTTCCGAGTCTGGGGCGCGACACGCACCCAACCCTAAGTGTCGATTCCCACCCTGATTTTCCCCCCATACGTACGTTGTGCACCCCAAGTTTAAGTTCCAGGACCAATCTTTGCCTGGTTCACACTAGTTTTTTGTGATTTCACTGTCTCCACACTATGCATGTTCTACCGGTGATCGAATGTCGCGTTTGGGTGGTAATGCTCGATGAGGCTCGTGCATGTCTCCTATACAAGGGAGATGCTATCAAAATTCTCAGGCACTGGCACCTAACAAGGCTTGTGCATGCCCTGAATGTAAAGGGAGACGATGTTAAAATCTCCATTTTGGACCTTCATCAAGACGATCGAATTCCATCATGAGAGGCATGACACAGTGTGTAATCATGCCTTGGCACGAACTACACATAATCAAAGTTGGTCAATCAAGCCTAAATATTGCATATTTATCCTCTTAATTGCATTAAAGTTAAAAATCAAAGATGAAATCACGTTTAAGAATGATTAATTAAAGTTCAAAGGAGGTTATGATGAAGAACGGACGATTTGGATGAATTGAATGAAGATTTGAAGTGTTAAAGACCTAAAGAAATCAAGTAGTGAGGTGATGAATGCAGCCGAAACTAAATATTGAAGATGAAAAATCACATGGTCAATTAACAGAAATCACAGATTGTTTGGTCCCGTTTGAGGTATGTTTGGTTTGACCAAAAGTATCTAAGATAGTACAACAATAAATACTGGTTTTCAGAGTAAATTTAGTTCAATTGTTAGATGTGGAGTGATGCTCGATGACATCAAAGGTAGGTTCGGTGAGACCTAAAGGAGACGGAGAATTAAGGCATGTTTTGAAGAAATTCGGTTGTAACCAGAAGAAGTTTCAACTAGATTTGGTGTGACTTTGGTGTTATCGAAGATGATTATCTGTGCAACCAAAGCATAACAAAAGTGCGTAAATTTAAATCCAGTCCAAAGTTAGTGTAAAATTTACTTATTTAAAGGGGTGTTTTAGCATATTTTAAGTACGAATTAGGGCTCAGGAGCGAGACCAAGAGGCGGTGGAGCTTCCACAGTGTCCTTAAATCCTTTGATTCTAGTTTATTTTTCATGTTTTTCTTTTGTTTTTATTTAAGATGTTAGTCATGTTTGGCTAATCTCTTAGCTAAGGTTAAGGGATGTACCTTATGATGAATTTTTTATATTTATTTCATTCTCAATGAAAGTTTTAGGTTTTTATGTCACTATGCCAAAATTTTTTTTTTTTTTTTTTTAAAAAAGACAAATGCTTGCTTTATTTTGGTTTAACAACGGATCTTGTTTGTCAACAAATTTTACAACTAATTATTTCAAAAGTCCATCGCCAATTTATGTAGTTCCATGTAAAATTTTGGTTGGGAACTTTTCAACTATGTAGAATCCGTCGCAATTCGTTATTTTGCGACGGATTGGGTCCGTCGCAAAATATGGTTTTTCATTGGATAATTTCCAATTGAAAAATTGCCTCTTCCACGTTTTCAACACTCGGCAACACTTCTCATCATATGTGATGGATCGCGGTCTATCTCAAATCTTTCCAAATTTCAAAGGTTTGCCCAAACCTAGTTATTCTTTTTTGGTGTAGAATTTAATGAAATTTGCACTTTATTATAATCAAAGAAAGTATTTTTAATATAATTAGCAACTTTGTCCTAAACTTCAATATAATTTTTTTAAATGAATTGATTGAATGCATCAGTTATATATTTTTCTTGCTTTTCGCAATTGAGTAGAATTTATGTTTATTTTTGCGTGAAAATTGGTTTTAAATGGTTGCCAATATCACATGAAAATCCATTAAGTTGTTGTTTTTGTAAAAAACTAAAAACTATTTTTTTATTTTTATTTTTTTTAAAAATGAATATTTTAAAAAAGGAAGTAAATTCGAAAATAAATAAATTTGAGATTAAAAATAAATTAAAATTTTGAAAAAAAAATTATCATCTTAAAAAAGAAATTTTAGAAGTTAAAAAAACTAAAGTACTCTGAAACAGAATGTTGAGAAGTTTAAGAAAAAAATTACAACGTTTAAGAAAAATTGAGATTTTAAAAATAATTTTAATTCAATACAAATTGAATTTTGAATAAAAAAATGACATTTTCAAAAGAGAGAGAGAGAGAGAGAGCATTTTAAATAAAGTTGATAATTTTGAAAAAAAAAATAGATTTTGGTAAAAAATTGACAATTTTTAAAAAGTTTAAATTTTTTTATAATTATAAAAAAAAAAGTTTCAAAGTTTCAAAAAAAAATAAAAAAAATAATAATAACAATGTCAGAGTAAAAAAAACAAAATTTTGAAAAGAATTAATATTAAACTGTAACTGAAATGTTGAAAAAAATTGACATTTATAAATAAAAAAAATTATCACTTTAAAAATATTATAAGTTGAAAATAAAATAAAATGAGATGTTTGAATAGATTGACATGTATGAAAAAGAAAATAGATTTTGAAAATTGAGAGATAGATTCTATATTTTGAATCTATATTTTGAAATTTTTTTTTGAAAAGTTCCATAATAAAAATTAGTTTTTGAAAAAAAAAAAGAATTTGAAAAGAAAAAACAAATTGAGAAGCTTGGAGAAAAACATTTTGAAAAAGAAAATGGAGAAGTTTGAAGAAAAAATGAAATGAAATTGAGAAGTTTAAAAAAGGTTGTGATTTAAAAATAAAAAGTAAAAAAGTAAAATAATAATAATAATAATAATAATAATAATAATAATAACAACAACAATAACAATGTGAAAAATTGAGATTTCAAAAAAAACTAATATTTCAAAAAATTTGACATTTTAAACAAAAAAATTGGCACTTTGAAAAAAAAATAATAAGTTTGAAAATAATTAGATATTGAAAAAGTCTGAGATTTTTAAAAAGAAATTGAGATTTCGTATTTCAAAAAAAATAAAAAATAATTGAAATGTTTCATAAAAAATGAAATTGTGAAAAAATTTGTGATTTTTGAAAAAAAAAAAAAAGAAAAGAAAAAAAAAACAGAGAGAGAGAGTAATAAAAAATGACATTTTGAAAAAAAAAATGGGGAAGTTTAAAAAAATGAGATTAAAATAATCTCGATTTTGACAAAAAAATGAAAATTTAAAAAGAAAATTAAAAAGTTAAAAAAAAAAGTGATTTTGAAAAAAAAACAAATGAATACGTTAAGAAAAATTGAGATTTTGAAAAATAAATTAATATTAAAAACCCACTGAGATGTTGACAAAATATTGACATTTTAAAAAAGAAAATTAAGAAGATGAAAAATTTTGTTATTTTGATAATTTTTTTTTTAAAAAAAAAAGAAAAAAAAAAGTGGCATCCAGAAAAAATGGAGAAGTTTGAATGAAATTGATAAGTTTGAATAAAATAGATTTTGAAAAAAAAATTTGAAATATTGAAAAAAGAAATGGAAATTTGGAAAAATAAATTTAAATTTCATTTTTTTTTTAGATTTTTTATTTTGGACAAAAGTTGATAAGTTTGAAGGAAATGAGAAGTTTGATTTTAAAAAATGACGTTTTAAATAGAAATTGAGATTTTTTAAAAAAATGGAATGAGATTTAAAAATAAAATCGTGAGACTGAAAAAAATTGAGAAATTTCAAATGAGTAGACCAAATTCATTGGTGGACATTTATTGGAAGGTTTAAATTACTAGGGGCATCCACTAGTTGAACGTCCAACCATTTGTGCATGCACACAATTTCACTTGTACAAATTGATGGCCCAAGTATAATGAATTGTAATTGCAAGAATAATTTATAATTATGAGATTAATCAAACTCTATGATCACGCCATCCTAAAGTTGATCTGAACGGCAGATATGTTCGGAACATGCTAATTACGACAGAGAATAAATTCAACCTAACATAATCTTAAATGAATGGGATTCGTCCAAAACACTTTTTAAATGGACACAATCAGTTTGTCTAGATCCAGACGGATGATGGATAATCTGATTGGTCCAGATTGAAGAGTAAATGACTTCAGATCTTCATATTAAATTTCATTCGATTTGACTGTTGGATCATAAGACATGGCCATCATATTGTCAATCAATCGTAGTTGTCCAATACCTTTCTCATTTGAAACCTGATTGGGGTCAGTGACTAGTCAAATCCAAGCTCTTAACGACTAGATCATATTTTCAAATCAGGACAAATTTTTAGGTCAAAATTGTACCACAACTTGCTAATCTCGGGGAAACCAAAAACAATTGCAACTTGCTACCTCATAAAAATCAAGAAAAATCAAGTGGGGATTAAACACCTCCCAGTAAAATTTTCGTACAGCCTGCATAGCCACAAGAAAGCTTTGATCAAACAAATATGGGTGTTTTCCCTTCATCCATATCTTTGTTAACTTATGAAAAGATGAGATATCGAGCAAACATTATGGTGGGCCCTAAAAAGGTTTCAACGATGGGTGTCATTGTCCCACACTATTTTATGTGGTGGTGGGGTCCACTAGAAAAAGGTTGACATTTTGAAAAATAAAAATAAAAATAAAATGGAGAAGTTTGAAAAGGTCGAAGTTTTGAAAAAAAAAAATCTAATATTTGACAAAAGTTTCACATTTTGAAAAAGAAAATTGAGAATTTAAAAACTTTATAATTTTTTTTTTTTTTTAAATTAAGAATCTTGAAAAAAAGACAGTAGAACCTACCTTGATGTATGAATTGTATATCCATGCCACCCATATGTTTTGCAATATCATTTTATGGCATGATCTATGAAATGAAGTAGATCCAATTATCAGGTGGATACGGGGTAGATTTTAGCGTCGTCAAAATCCCACTGTTTCTGCCCCATTGTCGCCGGCAGGAACTCACTGCAACCGTTGCCGCTGCACTCATCTCCATTATTGACCTAGTAGTGGATACGGGGTAGATTTGTTGATTTCGGGAGAATCAGGGGATACGGATTTTACATAACCCCTCCATCTCAAGGGTCAGGTTCTTGTAGGTAAATCCGTCCATCTTCTCTTCTAGTTCAGTTGAGAATAGGGGATAAGGTTTGTACATTAGCTATTTGTTGAATATCCTGAGAGAAGGTGGGATTTGTCCTAGGGTTGTGCTTTGGAATGATCACCTTAGAAGGATATACCCTGGCATGGTATGATGGTTGATACTCCGGTGCTAGGAAATTGCAAGCATGCCATACATTGACTTAATTGAGTTTTTTCACCTTAAACTCATTGGCGAATGACGTGCATACTTATGACCAATTGAGGTGGTCACATATGTGCCATTTTGGCATTTGCATGTGGTTGCATGTTTGTGGGCAAGGCTTCAGTGGACAATGAGCATGTTTGAGGCTTTACCACACATTATCTAGAGCTTGTGCATTAGTTGCACCTTCATAAATGGAGAATATGTGCAATCTGGGTTAGGTGAATTAGAGCAATAGAGTGCACAAGGCAGATTTTTATTTTTTTATTTTTTCCTTTTAAACGTTAATGGATAAGTCAAATTGTATCATCTGTCATTTATAGGAAAACGCTTATTGTTCGGCCTTCAATTGCAGAGGTATGAGGTTCCTTTCGTGTAATTGAAGTTTCACTGGTTCATTTTTTCCCTCACAGATTCTTATTTTTAATTTTATAATATTTGCATCCAAGAATTGTAATTTTTCTGTGTTTGTTGCATTCATCTGGTCAATCAGAATTGATGAAATTGTGATTTTCTTTTTTCCTTTTTCACTTTTTTAAAATGAGATTTTGTGATTTTGCATGTTTATTGCGATTGAATATGGAATTGTTCATTTATATTCTTTCATAGATCGCTTAATGTAAAGAATAAAAAGGTTATTTACATTATATGGTATGTGACTTGTAGGAAGTACAATGCATTCATTCATGGTGGAGATTCTCATTGGAAGACCATCTTCATGGTAAGATGACAATATTGCCACACTTCAACATCAAAGCTTTTAACTTTCAAATTTAGAAGATGAAGAGTGGCATTTTCTCATGTTTAACATCAAAGCTTTTAACTTTCAAATTTGTGTGGCATTTTCTTGCTCAATAAGAGATTTGTGTAACATTATAAATCTTATATTTGAAATTTTGGAAAAAGAATTGAGCCTATAACTGGAAGAAGAAAAAAAAAAAAAAAAGAAGAAGAAGAAGAAAAGCACCTCTGTAGCCATTTTTTAGGAAAGGCTACCTCAAAAAAGCCACGTCTATGGTGGTAACCTTCTTACAGGTGTTCGCATTATTCATGAGAAGGCTCTTCTAAATGGTGGGTATTCTTTTATCAAACCTCTAAAAGCACACATCTAAAAGTGGTTTGACTTCTTTCTTTCTTTTATTTTTTCCTTTTATTATGATTATTTTATTATTTTATTTATTTTTTTCCATTCACAGTTTTGTGAAAGTTGCCTCCAACTATAGGCAAAAAGAAAAGATAGAGCAGATTCTTGCTCATATACATAGGCAAAATATGCAAATAAATAAACCACAAGAGTTAAGACATTTGAACTAGATATATAGGAAATCCGCATGCAACATACTTGCATATTTTTAGAAGTATGCTCATTGAGTCAATATAAATGTGGAAGTTGTTAGTGCACTCATTTTTGCAACCTGATTTGTCAATCATGTGAGTCATTGTGTCTATAATTAGTTGAGCCTGTGGAAAGTGAAGATCGAGGAAACAAACGGAGAATAAGCATCAAGGAGCATATACAAGTAAAAGATATGCCTTGGTAACCCTAACCCTTGACCAAAACAACCCTATAACCTCTAGATAATCTTGTCCCAATTAGGAATACTAATTTGATCATCCCTTAACCTTAGGAGATCAAGAAAAATATGATAAAGAAGGTCATAAAAGGTGTGAATCTGCTATGTAGAAGATAGCTCAAATCAGCAGATTACAGGCTATGTTTGATGGCATCGAAGACTTGGTCGATGGCAACGATTGAGAGTCGGGAATGTCCAACAACTAAACTAGATTTATGGCTGGAATTCTTGATGGCATCAAGGTGTCTTCAATGACATTGAAATTTAAGTTTTGATGACATCGAAGTCCCCTCGATGGCATCGATTGAGATATGAAATTGTCCAACAAGGTTTTGGGATTTTCCTCTTGACTCTCTCGATGGCATCAAAGCCACTTCGATGTTATCGAAGATCATATCGATGCAATCAAAATGGGTCCATAATTGTCCAACAAGAAAATATGATTTTTGACTGGAAATCTCAATGGCATCGAAGGAATCCTCGATGGCATCGAAGACCCTTCGATGGCATTGACATGACCATTTTTTTCCTATTTTTTTACCGTTCAAGCTCAAACTGTTTATAAAAAACATTCGGTTCTTGGGCTTTTTGATGAGTTTTTGGAGCAATAGAAGGCAAGGTGATCCCATATGCAAATCCATAATCCTAAGCTTTTATTCTATTGAGTTGTAAGCCATTTCCTTTGATATTACAACTTTAATGAGGATTCCAACCACAACATTGAGACGTGCTTGAACTCCTCCATTTCCTAGAGATTGGACTTAAGCATCTTGGTAAATCATTATCTAGATCTTCTATGAGACCCATCTAGTTGAATCCCCCATAATAAACAACTTTCTATTAGTTGTAGGAGATTCGACCATCCCCCATCACCTTAGCACCTCGGAGAAAGCATCACAAGTAAGGTGATTGATCATGGAGCTGAAGCTTTGGCGAAACAGCTGCAACATGATCGGGGGAGCATCGGGGAGACGATTGGAGCACGGGAGAGCGAAACTCAAATAACCCAAGAGGAGCATCAAAAGGAACTTAATCCGACAAGTCAGTATCATGTGTAAGAGTTCATGTTTGTACTACTTCCTTTTGTAGGTTAGAGTTCTAGAGTTTGTGTTCAAACTCACCTAGGTTCTTTTGTATAGGACCTTGGTTCTTGTGTAAGAATTTGGCTCTTATGTAGGACCTGAATGAGTTGGGTGCTTTGGCAGGACCCTTGCTCTTGTGTAGGGCATAAACTTTAGAGTCCTTATGTAGGGCTGTAAAGGTTAGAGGTGAACCTGATTTAAAACCTCCGATAGTGAAATCCAGTACACTCATGGGTTGCGTGCGTCCGCCGAGAGTGAAGTAGGCAAGTAGCCGAACCACTATACATGCTTATTTTTTGGGATTGTCATTTACGCATCTTATTTAATTATGCTACTGTGTTGAATGCTTAATTATGAATGCATGATTAGATGAATGCTTAAGTTGATAGGTATCACATCCCACACACACATGTTCACTATAATTTTATATACTAGTTGTTTATTTGCATATCTTTGTAGTCTATGATTGGACCCTCTATTGGCTTGGAAGCCTTAGAGTTATATTTCCTTAATCTAATTGATAATTAGTTTAAGTTAGGTAATTAATATTTAAATAGGTCTTAATCACCCCCTTTAGGACTTAGCCTACTTTCTATAGCTCTATCATACTTCCACACATAATGCATTGCGACCCATCTAGCGCAATTTCAATTGGTATCAGAGCGGGTAACTCTTGAAAGGCGTAACTGCTTGGAGTTGATCCTAGGAGCTTAAGAATGTTGTCTAACCAAGAGGGTAATGTTATCTCACGACCATCATACGTTGATGGGTCTAACTATGCCTATCAAAAGGCTAGGATGAGGATATTCCTAATGTCCTTAGACCATTCAGTTTGGGATGTTGTCGATGAAGGATGGACAATTTCCATGGAAGATGCTGTGGTTAATGGTAGAACTGTGAGTGCTCCCAAACATAAATCCTAATAGAGTGCCACTAAGAGAGCTGGGTATACCTATAATGTCAACTCTCAATGTTATTTATTGTGCAGTTTCCCCCGATGAATTTAAATGCATATGTACTTGTACAATGAGGAAAGAAGCATGAGACATCTTGGAAATCACCCACGAAGGAGCGAACAAAGTAAAAATATCGAAGCTTCAACTCTTAGTCACCCAATTTGAAAACATTAAGATGGAAGAGTCTGAAACTTTCATGGAATTCTATTCTAAACTAAATGACATTTGCAATTCCATGTGGGGTTTTTGAGAGAGGATTCCGAAAGGATGCATTCCTAGGTAAACTCTTAGATCCTTGTCGGATAGGTTCGCTCCCAAGATAACCTTTATAGAAAAGTGTAGGAATATAGATTAGATGAAAGTAGAAGAACTTATAGGTTCCCTACATACATTTGAACTACACTTTAAACTTTTATGGAATTCTATTCTAAACTGAATGACATTTGCAATATCATGTGGGGTTTTTGAGAGAGGATTCACACATATAGGCATTCACACAAACATAAAGAAGCTAAATCAAAAAGTGATAGTGATGATGTGAATGAAGAGGAATTAGCTAATACACTTAAGAAATTTCTCAATTTTACTAGAGGAAAGAGTTGTGACAAGAAGGACAAGAAGGTGGACAAGCTTAAAGGAAAATCCACTAAACCATCTAAATAAGTCCAATGTCACAGCTGTGGAGATTATGGACATCTTGCCCTTGATTGCCCTAACAAATCAAAATCCAATGGCAAGACAATGGCAGCAACATGGGATAATACAGAGGAGTTCGAATCTATTCAAAGTGACTCTCTAGTGAGGAAGACTCAAGACGTATGTGCATATTATCGGCTCATATCTCACCATCCCTCCGAAGAAATTTGGGAGACCATAAGTCCACAAGGAAGTAACCTTAATAGTCTATTTGAGCTGAATTGGTAAATCAGAGGACCATGCCTCCTAATATGAGCTCTATTATTGAATTTGAGAATTTCAGCCTCATACTTCAATATATAGGTAAATCAAAGGATTCTAGCCTCATTTTGTGCTTTAATGGTATATTTGAGGATTTAGCCTCCTTTACTTTGATAATCCAGGCTTTAAAGTTGTTGAATTGTATATCAAATGTTTATTGCCTAGATTATCTTTGGTCATTCTAGTTTTTATTGGTATATTCTTCAAATAACCTTAATTTGCATGCTCAATGGTTTTCATGTTAATATGTAACCCTAACCCTTGGTAGTATAAGTCTTTTAATTGGTATATCTTTGACTTATAGAGTTGGTTCATATGTGACTTTTATTGGTATATTTTTCTTTGAACTAAACATTTGTCGAATACTAACAAAAATGGTAAGAAAGATCAAATCCCACCAAAACAATGTATTCTCTTATGTAGGGTTTGTTTTTTGTATTGCAAGTTTGATCGGGGAAGCAATCCAGGGGGAGCATTACTACATTACATGTCTTAGTGTTTTGAGTTGTAAATTTTTATTTGACATATAATTTTGTTAGTGGTTTTGATATGTCATTGGTATGGACCATGATATTGTCTTAGGTTAGGTAATTAACAAAGGGGGAGATTGTTAGTGCACTCATTTTTGCACCCTGGTTTGTCAATCACGTGAGCCGTTGTGTCCATAGTCGGTTGAGCCTCTGGAAAGTGAAAACTGAAGACACAAGCGAAGCAAAAGCATCAAAGAGTATGTACGGGTAAAAGAGATGCCTTAGTGACCCAAACCTTAACCAAAACAACCCTATAACCTCTAGATGATCTTATTTCAATTAGGAATATTAATTTAATCATCCCTTAGCCTTAGGAGACCAAGAAAAACATGATAAAGAAGGCTAAAAGTGGTGCGAATTTTTTGTGTAGGAGATAGCTCAAACCAGCATATTCCAGGCCATATTTGATGGCATCGAGTTGCCATTGAGCCATCGAACTGCCTTCAATGACATCGAAGACCTGGCCGATGGCAACGGTGGAGAGTCGGGAATGTCCGACAACCAAACTAGATTTGTGGCTAGAATTCTTGATGGAATTGAGGTGTCTTCGATGGCATAAAAAATGAAGTTCGATGACATCGAAGCCCCTCGATAGCATCGATTGAGATCTGAAATTGTCTAGTAGGGTTTTGGGATTTTTCCCCCGACTCTCTCGATGACATCAAACAATCGGTGCAATCAAAGATCATATCGATGTAATCGAAATGGGTCTAGAATTGTTTAACAAGAAAATATGATTTTTTGCTGGAAATCTCGATGGCATTAAGGAGCCTTCGATGGCTCGAACTATTTATTAAGGGTATTTTATTCTTGGACTTTTTTATTGTTTGTTAAAGTAATAGAAGGTAAGGTGATCCCATATGCAAATCCCTCATCCTAACCTTCTATTCCATTGAGTCGTTAGCCATCTCCTTTGAGATTACAACTTTAATGAGGATTCCAACCTCAACATTAAGATGTGCTTGAACTCCATTTCCTAGAGATTGGACTTAAGAATCTTGGTAAATCATTGTCCAGATCTTCTACAAGACCCATCTAATTGAATTCCCTAGGATAAACAACTTCCCATTAGTTGTAGATATTCAACGACCTCCCATCACCTTGGGCACCTCAGAGGAAGCATCACAAGCAAGGTGATTGATCATAGAGCTAAAGCTTTAGCGAAGCAGCGGCAACATGATCGGGAGAGCATTAGGGAGCTGATTGGAGCACGAGAGAGTGAAAATCAAGCAACCCAAGAGGAGCATAAAAAAGGATTCAATCCGACAAGTACGTGTCATGTGTAAGAGTCTATGTTTGTACTACTTCCTTGTATAGGTTGGAGTGTAAGAGTTTATGTTCAAACTCACTTAGGTTTTTTCGTATAGGACCTTGGCTCTTATGTAAGGCTTAAACCATCTAGTTCTTATATAGGACCTTATATCCTAAATGAGTTGGGTGCTTTGGTAGGAACATTACTCGTGTAAGGCATAAACTTTAAAGTCCTTGTGTTGGGCTATAAAGGTTAGAGGTGAAACTAATTTAAAACATCCGATAGTGAAATTCGGTATACTCATAGGTTGAGTGCGTCCGCCGGGAGTTGAGTAGGCAAGTAGCAAAACCACTATGCATGCTTGTGTTTGGGATTGTCATTTGCGCATCTTATTTATTTATGCTAATTTATTGAATGCTTAATTATGAATGCATGATTAAATGAATACTTAAGTTGATAGGTATCACATCCCACACACACATGTTCACTATAATTTTACAGACTAGTTGCTTATTTGCATATCTTTGTAGTCTATGCGATTGGACCCTCTATTGGTTTGGAAGCTGTAGAGTTATATTGTCTTACTTAGTTTAATAATTAAGTATTTAAATAAGCTTTAATCACTCCCCATCTAGGACAACCTACATTCTATAGCTCTGCCATACTTCTGCACATAACGCATTGCAACCCATCCGACATAATTTCAGAAGCATTTAAACTTATTAACGGTGTACCTTTTGTAACATAAGCTAACTATTTTTGTAGGAAGCACAAATGTTTTTTGCGGGTTGTTCTGGTTGCAAATTCCTTGCCCGCGCTAAATAATGAACGGACAATGACATAAAAGACTCTAAAAGGTCTAAAACATTATGGGTGGCAATGGTCAATGGGTAATGGGTTTTTCTCTCTTCTTTTCTTTGGATCTTCGAAGGGTTTTATGAAAGAGCTCTGATTTTTCTTTTATTTCTTTGAATCTGTTTTACTGGACTTTTTTTTTAAAAAACAATTTGAACTTTGTTATCATGAGTTGAAGAGGAAGGAAAGGAGAGGGATTTTTTAGCTGGGAGCATTTGATTTCCTTTCTTGTTGTATTTTGGTAGGACACTACACCAAAGAAGAAATATCAACTTATTCCAAAACTTTTATCACCCCCAATAAGTTTTCAACAGTAAGTGTTCAATCTCCACTATTTCTTATGATGCAGTCCACCTGAGGTTTGGATCTACCTCAGTTGTAGGGTCATGCCATAAATGAGCCGAAAAATTGGATGGACGACGTGGATAAAACACATACATCGTGGTGGGGCCCACAAAGCTTTGACACCAGATAGCTGGCTATTGCTGGGGTACTTAGCAGCGAAACAACGTCTAGGTGGGATGTACTATGGGGAGAACTTGGAATAGGAATGCATGCCACCACGTTGTTTATATGGCATCCAACCCATTCATCAGGTGGGCCCCACCAGGAAAAAGAGTCATCCATGTACAAACCCCCCTTTCCATAACCTGATCACTGACATTTCCTTTCAAACTTAGATGGTATAGGATACAAAATTGATGTGTTGTCCTTTCTAAAGTACTCACGTTGTTGCCTTGCGTAAGTCCCATTTTGTCATTCTTGAAATTTCTTAACCTTTTATAGCACTTGCTCTTGAGACTTCAAAATCAATTCAACTAATCCCATGCAAATGCTTTTGCATTGAAGTTATGGATAATATTTTTATAAACTAATAGAGCTTCATGAATGATGAAAGTTGGATCTTAATGCACAAAAAGCTACAGTTCTTCTAGAGATAAAATGCCTAAGCAAGATAGGATTGAGACAACTTAGGCAATGGGTTCTTTAGTAAAACTGCAGGATGGAGTTGAGTCATCTCTTGGAGTAAAAGGCTAGAGATGCATCATGCAAGGAAAAAATATCAGTGCAAGATGGAGTTAAGAAAAAGAAGAAGGTAGATGGACAAAATATTAGAACCAACCAATTGCTAGCCATCAAATGGGCTGTTAAAAGAAGTTCAAGAAAAAGAAAAAGAAAAGACAATTTCAACAGTTCAAATTCAATGTCAGTACTCAATGATTAATTAATGTAGGGGCATTTTCACACCAGGCTCGAGTGGGATTACTTGTGGGATGCGGGGTCACACTTGGGATGGGCGGCCCGTGTGAGGCGGGTGGCTCGTGTGAGGCGGTAACCATGTGATTTGGGGCTCATAAGGGGGTTCAGCCAAGGTCCTAACCCATGAGATGTTGGGCCTGGGTTATGAGATAAAGAGATTGATTCACCATGACCTAATAGTTCGAGCTTTTAGAGCAAGTGGTTGATTGTCCTGCATCAAAGTGGTATTAAAGCAGGAGGTCTCATGTTCGAGACTCCTCACTGAGGGTGATTAATGGAGTAAACATTTCTGGTTGCGGCTACCACTACCCCAACCACATGGGAGCTTAATCTCATAAACTATAAGATCAAATTCTACATTAGATTTTGAATAGTAAACATAATTTCACCATAGGAAATGTTTTTGTTAATGTATTTTACTGCCACAATATATGGCTAGAATGAAGTTTTGGCTCTCGTGGCCAATGAGTTTACAATAAATACAAAAGGAAGTCCTTGTCTAACATTTGGCTTCTTGACAAGGATATGGTTTGATGGAATCTTGTTGAATTGTCTCTTTGGAAAATCTAAAGAGAGGAATTCACCATTATGGTTCTACAGGAAACCATTATTCTAGGAGTTAGAATCCAAAATAGTCAATATAGACATATTGAAACCTCTTCCTCCTAATCAGTTGGGGGAATGTGAAAAACCAATAAACAAGTACAAATCAAACTTGTTTTTCATAATAACTGAGGAATTGTTGTACATCTGTTTTAAGAAAATGAATGTTCAAACTTTTTAAGGTATCACCAGGAAATGGATTTCGATTTTTAAGGCCTTGTTTCGTATTCGGGAAATGAGTATGTGAATTAGGTAAATTCATAAACTTGTCAAATTCATGGTTTGCATAGGATTTTGATTTAATAAATTTTAAATCACTGTTTGGAATCAAACTACCAATCTTTTGATTTGCAGAATACTAATTATGGTAAAACATTTATTATAAGGAATTACTTTTTGTGCAATTTGGATTTACACAAATCCATGGATTTATAGAGATGTGGATTTAAGAAATCCGTCTCCACAAAAAATAAATAAGGTAGATTTGCATTAGTATCTCAGTTTCAATTCAAACATGAGTTTGATTCACACTCCATGTTCTGAGAAAGATTTACCATCATGAAAGAGGAAAAAATTGACCTCACGACCAGACTCCAAAATTTTTTTAAACAAAGAGGTATTTCATAAATCAAATGGTTTTTGTGAGATCCATGAATTTCACGAATCTCATCCCTAAATCCCTCACCTTAAACAAACCAACACCTCCTTTTCTAAACAAAGAGAAAATGTGATTTTTCTGCATAAACTAATTTTATTTCTAAGATTTTTCATGTCCCAAAACACACCCAAAACCAAATTGATATCTACACCAGGTAGTTGATAGAAGCATCCTTACTACCTATGGTAGTATAGTAACAAATCTTGTTCTAGACAATTTCTTCAGAGATTTTCAAAATTTGAAGTTTCTTCTCAAGGTATTATATGGATGCATCACCAAAAATAAAAATATTTAAAAATATTTATTGTAAGTTAATAAATAAAATTAAAATTTTAATATGTATGTGTAACACAAAATTGTGTTTTTATTCTTTTTTTTTTAGTGAATATTGTGATATTTTAGTTTCTCAGAGGCATCCAGCTTTAAAAGGAAACCATCCGTGGTGCCCCGACCCCATTGCTGATAAAAAAGGGTCTGTAGGAAAGCCCAAATGAATACGGATTCTAACAATCTGTGATCAAAACTTGAAAGTTAACATGCTAGAGTTAATCGGGTTGTCAATGTTGCGCAGCACGCCAACAACGCAGTAGGCCGAGATCCAATCTCACGCCTCACCCACAAACGATAAACAGAAAGGAATATAAACTAGAAACAGATAAAAGCAATTCAAACAAATCACAAGACAAGATATACGTGAAAAAATCCCAAACTATGGAAAAAAACCACGGATGCAAACTTCCACTATGAAGAAAAATAAAGATTACAAGGCAAAATACTAACCTCTTCCTTGGAAGCACATAGAAAACCTTTAGCCCACACCTTAGAAATATTTCTCAATATTTCAATTCTACCTAGAAAAGCCCTAGGAACCCCTATTTATAGTTTAGGTAACTTCCCTTCCGCACCCTTGCTAAAGGCGACACCAAAATCCGCAGTCCGCATCAGATTCGGAAACAAATCTACATAACCTTCGACTGGTCGAAGGAGAACTTTGACTGGTCAAAGGGAGCTACGACCGGTCGAACAATTCCTTCGACTGGTCGAAGGACCCAAAACATGAAAAAAAAGGACTCGTTGGACTTTGAGTCGACGGTCCACGACAAGTCAAACAGGCCCCTACAACTGGTCGAACAGCTCCTACGACCGGTCGAAGGTAGCCCAGATGTGGCTCCACTTCTCAACAATCTCCCACTTAGAGACACATCGCCATAGACCTTTATCTTCTTCATCCGGAGTGCACCACCTCCCCGTCTTCAAGCCTGAAGACCAATCAAAGCTGAACAAAGCTTCAGCTTCTCCTGTGTGACCATCTTGGTCAGCATATCTGCAGGATTCTCACTTGTATGAATCTTCTCCAGAGCAATCGATCCATCTTCCAGTAACAAACGTATGAAGTGATATCTGATGGAAATATATTTGGTCCTTGAATGAAAGGCTGAATTTTTAGCTAAGTGTATTGCACTCTGACTGTCACTGTACAGCTTACAATATACTTGGTTCTTACCCAAGTCTTTCATAAAACCTTGCATCCACACCATCTCCTTGTATGCTTCTGTAGCCGCAACATATTCTGCTTCTGTCATACTAATAGATACTATCTTCTGTAACTGAGAGACCCAACTGACTGCAGCACTACCAAGAGTAAACACATAACTTGTAGTGCTTCTTCTGCTGTCGATATCTCCTACCAAATCTGAATCCACATAGCCTTGCAGCTTGATTTTTGATCCACCATAACAGAGCCCTACATCCTTAGTACCCACCAGGTATCTGAGGATCCACTTCACAGCTTTCCAATGTTCCTTCCCGGGGTTGTTCATGAATCTGCTAACAACTCCCACTGCTTGAACAATGTCTGGCCTCGTGCTCACCATAGCATACAAGAGACTCCCAATAGCTGACGCGTATGGGACTTTAACCATGTAGTCCTGTTCCTCCTACATCTTTGCACCTTGCTCCTTAGATAGCTTGAATTGGTTGGCTAATGGAGTGCTAACTGGCTTAGCACCTCTCATATTGAATCGATCAAGTACCTTGACTATGTACTTTGCCTGTGACAAAATCAATTTCTTATTTTCCCTGTCACACTTTATCCTCATGCCTAGGATTTATTTTGCAACTCCTAAATCCTTCATGGAAAATTCTCTAGACAATTATCTTTTGAGATCTGAGATGTCCTTCATGCTTGAACTGGCCACAAGCATATCATCAACATATAGCAGAAGGATGATGTACGACGTATCAAACTTCTTCAAGTAATAACAGTGGTCTGCATGACATCTCCTAAAACCGTTTCTCGACATGAAACTATCAAACTTCATATACCACTGTCTCGGGGCCTGCTTCAGGCCATATAGACTCTTCTTTAGTCTGCACACCTTATTCTCATTACTTGGTGCCACGTATCCTATTGGCTGATGCATATATATTTCTTCTTCAAGGTCCCCATGAAGAAAGACTGTCTTAACATCTAGATGCTCTAGATGTAAGTTCTTTGTAGCCACTATACTCAAGACCATACGAATCGTAGACATTTTCACTACCAGTGAAAATATTTTAGTGAAATCGATACCTGTCTTTTGTTGAAACCCTTTCACAACCAATCTAGCCTTGTACCATTTCGAACCATAGTGCTCCTCCTTCAGTCTATAAATCCACTTATTATAAAGAGCTTTCTTATCCTTGGGTAGAGTGATTAGTTCCCATGTGCGATTAGACTTAAGAGAGTCCATCTCCTCATCCATGGTCTGCTCCCACTTAACCCGTGTATCTGAATATAATGCCTCTTCAAAACACTCTGGCTCACCATTATCTATCAGCAGTAGATAATGTAAGGGGTTGAGTATCGGACCATGGGTCTCCTCTCATGAGTAGACCTCCTCACAACCGGTGTTTGTGGCTCTGCCTCATAATGCTCCTGTGCATGATCAGCCTGTGGCGTTGTAACACTCATGTCCGGTAACTCTTCCAACTCTACGAATTCCTTTTCCTCGGCCTTATTTTCTTGCACACTGTCCTTATGCATCACTTTTTCATTGAAGACTATGTCCTTGCTTTTGATGATTTTCCTATTTTCTGCATCCCAAAACCTCTAGCCAAAATTATGCTGCCCGTAGCCTATAAACGTGCACCTCCTGGACTTCACATCCAGCTTATTTTTATGCTCTACATAAATGTGAACATATGAAGTGTAATCGAACACTCTAAGATGTGTAAGGTTCACTTCTTTCCCAGTTCACTTTTCTTCTAGTAGCCCACCATCCAATGGTGTTGAAGGACTTCTATTGATAAGATATATGATAGTATTTATAGCATTTACCCAAAAGGTCTTGGGCAACCCTACATATAACCTCATGCTCCTGGCGTGCTCAAGGATGGTCCTGTTAATGCGTTCAGCCACACCATTCTGTTGCGGTGTCCCTGGAATCATTTTCTGATGTTTGATTCCACTTACTGCACAATACTCCTCAAACCTCTTATCACAATACTCTCTCCATTATTAGATCTGAGACACTTTACTGTTTTACCTGTCTCATTTTCTACCATAACTTTTTACTTCTTAAATGCATTAAATACATTAGATTTATACTTTAAGAAATAAACTCACAGTTTTCTACTAGCATCATCAATAAAGGAAACAAAATAACGTGAGCCACCAAGAGATGATACCTGTACTGGTCCCCATACTTCAGTGTGTACAAGCTCCAATAGATGCGTCTTTGGAGCGCGTCTTATCTTCTTGAAGCTTACCCTCTTCTGCTTTCCATATACGCAGTCCTCACAGAATTCCAAGTCAAGAGACTTCAGCCCTGATAGCTTCCCTTTTGACAACAGCACTTTCATCCCTTTCTCACTCATATGTCCCAACCTCTAATGCCATAACTGGCCATTCACTCTAGTTGATGCGACTGTGAGTGAACTATACGACCCTGAAGTCACGTACAAAGTACCTTCCTTTTTACCTCGAGATATCACCAAGGCACCTTTTGTGATCTTTCAGGAATCACTAGTGAATGTCGTCATATAATCGGTGTCGGCTAGCTGCCCCACTGAGATCAGATTCCTTCTCAAACTCGGTACATGTTTGATATCCTTCAATTTTAAAACTATTTCTTCTTTCTGATTGACCTGAATGTCTCCCTTTCCAACAATACTACATGGCTCATCATCACCTATGTAGACTCTCCCAAAGTCATCTGACACATAATCACGCACAACTTCCTTACATGAAGTGGCATAAAACGAATCACCCGAGTCTATAACCCAAGACTCATTCCTCGCATCAAGAGATAAGATCAATGCCTCTGTGTCGCTCTCCTTAGACAGATTCACTAAATCCTTCCCACCTTGAGAGCTTTCATCTTGTTTCTTAAGCGCCCTGCAATCACGTTTCATATGCCCCTTCTTGCTGCAGTGCCAACACCCTTCTTTGTCTTTCGTTCCCTTGGACTACTTCCTCTACTTAGAACGCCCGTGTTTATTGTCTCCTTTATTCTGCGATCTTCCTTTTCCTTCAACATTTAGAGCATTCCCTGAATCCCCTGAAACTCCTGATGCCTTCCTTCTAGATTCTTCGCTGAGAATTAGACCGACAAATCATCAAATTTCAATTTTGTCGACCCTGAAGAATTTCTCACAGCAATCACCAAACCATCCCAACTGTCTGGCAGACTGGATAAGATCAATAGCGCCCTGACCTCATCGTCAAAAATGATGCCAACGGATTCCAACTGGCTAGTGACTGTATTGAACTCTTTTAGATGTTCAGCCACACTCCCACCATCTGACATCTTTATATTGAATAGTTGTTTCATAAGATGAATCTTGTTGGATATTGAGGATTTTTCATACATGGTGGTTAGGGCTTCCATCAATTCTTTTGTGGTTTTCATCTTGGATATGTTGAAGGCGACAGTCTTAGACAAAGAGAGTCCAATAAAAACCATTCATCATCCGTCATCTTTTCTGGTTTCTTCTCTTTTCCTTCTAGAGGAATGTAGAGGTCCTTTTGATATAGATAATCCTCCATCTGCATCTTCTAGAAGGAAAAGTTTGAACCATCAAACTTCTCAATTCTAGTTTTTTCATCTTCCGCCATCGCTCCCAATAGAACTAAACCAATAGCTCTAATACAAGTTGTTGCGCAGCACGCCAACAACGCAGTGGGCCGAGATCCAATCTCAGGCCTCACCCACAAACGATAAACGGAAAGGAATATAAACTAGAAACAGATAAAAGCAATCCAAACAAACCACAAGACAAGATATACATGAAAAAACCCCAAACTAGGACAAAAAACTACGGATGCAAACTTTCACTATGAAGAAAAATAAAGATTACAAGGCAAAATACTAACCTCTCCCTTGGAAGTACATAGAAAACCCTTAGCCCACACCTTAGAAATATGTCTCACTATTTTAATTCTACCTAGAAAAGCCCTAAGAACCCCTCTTTATAGTTTAGGTAACTTTCTTTCTGCACCCTTGCGAAAAGTGACACCAAAATCCGTAGTCCGCATCAGATTCGGAAACAAATTTGCGTAACCTTCGACTGGTCGAAGGAGAGCTTCGACTAGTCGAAGGGAGCTACGATCGGTTGAACAATTCCTTCGACTGGTCGAAGGATCAAAAATATGAAAAATTAGGACTCACTGGACTTTGAGTCGACGGTCCACGACCGGTCGAACGGGCTCCTATGACCTATCGAACAGCTCCTACGACCGGTCGAAGGTGGCCCAGATGTGGCTCCACTTCTCAATAGTCAACAAATTGGGTTCAGGTCATGTCCTATAATACTTGCCGGTAATTTAGGTTAAGATGGTCCTCTGAAGTACTTGACAAGTCCTAAAAAATTCCTAATTTGATTCTTAGCATCTTACCAATCATTGTTTTTCATACTCTTTCATCCTACCTGAGACATACTTGCCAACCTATTTGTTTTAGAGAAAGCTGGTTGACTATTGTGCCAAGTATGTCTTGGTCTTTAATTGTTATGGCAGCTACGTTTCTATTTCCGCATGCTGCATTTGGATGCACAATTGAATTCAATTGTATTAAAGTTAAGTAAAGAGGATATAGCTAGGTTGTGCTCACCTTTGCATTCATAATGTAGAAGTAGCCCTCAAACCGAAGTTCCATTCTTTTGGACTTTAGTCAAATGATTTGAAATGTTATCAAAGACAATTGCAATATGGTCCTTTCACATTATTGTGGTTATTTCAATTCAATTCATTAGTGCATCCAAATGCAACCTCAGCTATATCTTGCCTTGCATTAAAAAGAAAAGAAAATCATTATCGATGGATCTCACTTTATCCTGTAGCTAGAAAGAAAATTTTCTAAGTTGTCACTAAATACTAAGAGCATTTGTGTAATGGTTGGAGATGGTTATGAGTGGTTTGCAGGTCAACCTTGTTCTGACTGTATTTGAATGAGATAGGAAAGCAGGTTGAAGGAGATTCTTCCACTGTCAGGTTAAAGCATCTTATATCTTCCATGTATATTCTCCTGAATAGTATCTCTACCTCCATGCTCATAGTTCTACATGTTCCTTCTTTTATAGATGCTGCACTTGTACCCAAGATGGAAAGGAGCACAACAACTGTAAGTTCAGCAGAAAAATAATTAAGCAAGGCAATAGAAGTTTATTTCAGGCTGCTTTTGGTTGCTCCAAATATCATGAAATTTCATGATTAATCATCTAATTCAGTGCAAAATATCTTAAAATTTCATGATACTTGGTGCTGCCAAATTCACCCTTAATTACTTAAGAATGATCAGAATCTTTCTCTGGTCACTCCATTTCAGTAAACCACGCAACCATAGTTTGTTAAGTAGCAATCTGCGCTAAAACACCTTTTGTTGCGTAGTGCATCTAAAGGTTCTTTAGCCTCACAATATGATCTTTCAGACACAGGTGGAGCATGAGACAGTTTGGTTCATGGAACAATGGGCCCACAAATTGAAAGGCTGCTTCTATTTAAGGAATCTAATGTGGAGGACATGTTTCAGTTTGAAAATGTATTTCTAGTAACTTGCCAAGAATATTCCCATTAATACCTCACACTCGCACCTAACCCCTTCAAATGAACGCTATTTATTGGGTTACTGTTGTTGTTTCAGTACCAGTTTTTTTACTTTTAGCATTCCTATTAGAGTTTTTAATTTATTTTTTTTTGTTCATGAAACTAGCCAGTCGCATATTATTCCCACTCCGGTTTTGTTTTTTTTTTTTTTCTTGTCTTTGTTGTTGGCAGTTATGGTTTTATATTTGTACCAAAGGTGACGGATTGACAGCCTCTAACTAGCAATGATAGATACCTGGTGGCTGCAACTAATGGGGTATTCAAGAAAATGATTGTGCAAGATATCTGTGATCTAATATGGGATGCATGCATTCAAGATTGAAAAATAAGAATCCGATTCTACCAACACAAAATTGTTGGCTGTGGAAGGCAATGTGACAGTGGAAGGCTGTGGCAGTTCATGTGTATTTGTAGTTTATTATGAAAACTTTAAATAGACCATTAATTCTTTTGTTGGTATTCCGTTGATTGTTTTGTCTTGATGAATGTTAAATGGGTGAAACATGCACATGTTTAATCATTGGTTGATTATGATATTGTTCGCTTCAGTTGATAAAAACCAGAGTTAAAGATGTATTTAGTCTCGGTTGGTGTCAACTAAGGTAAAAAATTAGATTTAGCTTCAGTTGTTCAGAAATGAGGTTAAAAACTCAATTTAGCCTCGATTGATGCTAAAAGAGGATAAATCCATCTTTAGCTTTGGTTTTGCCTCTGTTACCTAAACTGAGACTGTGAAATGACCAAGCTATATGTCCTTGGGGGGAGGGGGGAGAAGAATTTAGGATAAATACAGCAGAATTAAAGAAAGAGAAATAGCCAAATAAAAAAAAATCAATTCTCAATGTTAAATTAAAATTCAACCTCAAAATTCAAATCTTGAAAGATTGATACAAAAGTTGTTCTAAGGACAACCTTAACCCAAAAACCAGAGTTTATGATAGGACAACCTTATTTTTTGAAAGATCTTTATATCAAAAACTCAAACCGAAGAGGAATAAATAAATAACAAGGAACTGAAATAAATTACAAGAATATAAATCTAAACTATTACAACATTACCCACTGAGCTTGAAATGAAAATATTACACCATTCACATCCACACATACATCCTACAATTCTGAATGATAAACAATAGGAAATATAAATCACACATCCACAAAACATAAGAGATTATAGTGATTCGCCTGTGTGTACACCAACTGTTAATAAACAGCCACAAAGCTACTCCACTCCTAATATCCTCACACAGTGGATATTAGCATTCACTATTAAAGATAGGTTTTTCAGGTTCACCTAAAATCTTCACAATTGTGTCTTTCTCTATGGGCTTACACAATTTTATTTTATTTTATTTAAAAAAAACCCCAATTCTGAGTTTTCCTGGCTCTCCTGAGATAACCAATACAATGAGATTTTTTTAGCAAATCAAAATAAAACCAAATGAAAGTAAATTACATAAACGTAAAATACCTGAATTTCTCTTTCGTTGTAGTAGCCTATAAGAACCTAATCGGAGTAGAGATTTGAATGTCAAAGTTCAATGTCCAATACTCACTTTACAATGGTTCTAAGTTCTAATTGATTTTAAATTAAACTAGATGGACTAGCTTTAATTGATTTTGATTCTAGAAAAAGAAAAATAAAACTTCCTCTTTTCAGATCAGATTGGAATAAAAGAAACAAAATCAATTTAAAAAGCAAAAGAAAGAGAATATTAAATATGCACACTTAGCTTAAATGGAGCACAGACTTATCTCTCAGAAGGCTGAATTAAATTAACTTCAATTTTCTTAATTATTCTGAGATTCGTGCTCATTTATAGGTGAGCAAATCGCATCTTCGACTAGTCTAGAGATCTCTACGACTGGTCGTAGAACCAACGGACATTTGAAATTTCGGGCACGATAAGATAAGGCGATTTCATGACTAGTCGTAGGTAGTCCATGACTGGTCAAAGTTCTCCTTCAACTGGTAGAATGTTGCTCACGACTAGTCGAAGCTAGTCGAATTTCAATGCTGTAGTTCGAGTCATAGGTTCACGACTGGTCGAACGAGCAGTCGACCCTGTTCATACGACTAGTCGAATAATCCCCAGGACTGGTCGAAGCTTAACAAAAAAATATGAATTTTTACAACAAACTTACGACTGGTCTAGAAATAGTTTGGTTGGTTGAGGCAGTGCTAGGGCTAGTCGAACAAAGTTCAGGACTAGTCTTAGAACAGACCAAACTTACTTATATAAAACATATGAATTATGTATCCAAAATGACCTACTCTGAAGGTCAAACATACCTCAATAGTGAAGTAAGGACATTGAAATTTAAAGACGAGTGACCTTTGAGAATAATGAAGCTTGAAATCTTGGTGTAGCTTGAACTTGAAAGTTTCTTGAGATCTTGATGTCGAACTTGAAAGCTTCTCGAGATCTTGAATTATGCTTGTCATGAATTAAGTTGAACATTCTCACATTCTCGAGTCTTGACTTGTGAACAGTGCTTGTCTATCGAAGCTGATCTTGTTAGACTTTTGTCATGACATGGCATATCTTGAGTAGAGCTTTGATCTTCACATATGCAAGCTACATAACAAGATATAAATAGTGTCTTTGGCACCACAAATTTGACAATATAAAGGGGCTATCAACTATAACACTTACAATCTCCCCCTTTGTCAAATTAGTGACAAAACACATAATATTAAAGAGTCATGCACCAGTTATTATCAATTGGCATATATTCATATTAGTATAAACCAATAAATCAATTCAACATATATTCCACCTCTGCACATACTCCCCCTGAGTAACATATAACACAGAAAATATGCACTGCTACTACACCCTCCTCATAACATAGACATCCATTCTCCCCCTTTTTGACACAATATTACAAAGGAAGCACAGAACAAATGGTTGAGGAGTAATAATGAAAGAGATATATGAGAGTTATAAAGACAAGATATGAGAAAATAACATAAGAAATACACATAATCCATAAACAAAGCTAATTCAAAGATAGAGCTCAAAAACAGAGAGAACAGAAAAGTAATAATGTTATTACAGTCCAAAAAAAAAAGAAAAAGGAACTAATCTGAGCCAAATGAAGGAGCAGGGATGGAAAGATCAAGTTGATGCATGCCCATGTTTAAGCGCCTAAGATATTGCACATATACTTGAACTGTAAATCATGGGCAACATTCATGTTTTCTACCTTAATATTCATATTCTCAACCTTCTCTTCCAATGCACGTAAACGTGCATCAAACTCAGATGGTTCATAATCTGGATCATTAGCAGAATCAGATTTAAGTTCTTTAAAAATATCATCCATGTTAATATCATTAGGAGAAAGATCACAAGCTTCTTCCTCATGTCCAGCTTCGGCACCACCAACACCATCACCTTGGCTAGGAAGGAAATCCAGCTTCATCTTATTGATATTAGAATTGTTAAATATAAGATGATGGATAGGAGCCTCTCCAACAGGCATATCGACTAACATATGTGTAACCAACACAGTCATCAGATAAGTAAAAAGTATGTCACTGTGACCTGGATGGAGATAAAACTGAATAATGGAATGACAAATCAAGGATGGTAAATAAACATGAACATCTTTGGTAACAGTATGAAGAACACGGACCATGAAGGACGTCAATTCAGATTTATTACCCAATCGATGATACAAGTTGGATAAAAAAATTTTGTGAAGAATTCTGTATTTGGGTAACAAAAACTTTGAGGGGAGTGCATTCTCTTTATGCGTTCATTGTACATCCAAATTGCATAAGGCTCTAGTGAGTATACGTTTCTCAGTTGCTGAAAGTTTTTTAGATAAAGTATGGATGAGAATGCCATCATCATTCACAGGAATTTCCATAAGAGCTAAAATCAAATGACGATCAACATCAAATAGTCCTTCTCTTGTGGCTATTTTAAAAGTTAAATTTTCTAGTGAAAAATCACTTACGCAAGCGAACATGGACTGGGCAATAGACTGGTATAATGGCCCACCCCAATGCAATAAGTTATCCCAGCCTACAGCTTGAAACATATAAAGGATATCAAAAGGAGCAGTATGATTAATATCAACAGGATGTTCAACGTTACGCAATCTGATATCTTGAACATAAGTCAGATCATCCTCGGGAGCCTGAAGATGACGCTTAGTGATAGGAGTCAATCTGGAGGAAGATGGACCATGGGAAGTTGTATTTCTCCCTCTAGATGCCATTTGCAATAAGGATTTCAAGGAAAAAAAGTGTTGTAATGGATTGAGAAATGAGTTTTCGCAAATCAGATTTGGGTGAAGAAAAAAAATACCAAATCTCAATGAAATTCGAAATAGATAACTTCAAGAGAGAAATAGAATTAATCTAGACACAAATCTACAAGAAAAATGCAAATGGAGCGCTAACCTTGAAGATTTTGAAAGGTGAGTTCGGCTGGTCGGGCGTCAGCTCGTCGGAGAGAGAAGAAGAAATGAGGAAGAAAGTGATTTTCCCCAAATTTAAGTAAATCACCGTGATCTATGATTGGTAGTGGGTTTTCTTCGACCGGTCATACCACGACTGGTTGAGGAAATCCTCGACTGGTTAAGTACCACACTAAAAAATAAATTTCCTACATTATTCACAAAAATTGAAATCTAAACTAGCATATATACTATGATACAAATAGGCATAAGAAATCACCTTAGAATGCACATACCAAGATCAAATTTTAATTTGTTAACCCTGCTTTTGTCAAGCAGTTTAGTGAAATTGTCAGCACGTTGATTCTCGGTAGAGATATATTCCAAAGATATAAACTTTTCTTCCACTAATTCATGAATATAATGAAATCTAATGTCAATGTGCTTAGTACGTGAATGCTAAATTTGATTTTTGAAAATATTTATGGCACTGGAATTATCGCAATATAACAACATTGAATCCTATTTAATTCCATAATTACTTAACATGCGTTTCATCCAAACAAGATGAGTACACGCATTACCAGCTGTGATATATTCAGCTTTAGCAGTAGAGAGTGATATAGAACTTTGTTTCTTGCTAAACCAAGAAACTAAACAATTTTCAATATAAAAATAACCATCACTGGTTGATTTTCTATCGTCAATATTACCAGCCCAATCAGCATCCGAGTACCCAGCTAATTGAACACTAGTCTCATGTGGATATCAGAATCCGATATTTACATTACTTATGACATATCACATAATCTGCTTAACAGCAGTCAAGTGCGATTCTTTAGGATCAGACTGATATCTAATGCAAATACCAACACTTAGATCGATATCGGGTCTACTAGTAATTAAATACAATAAACTACCAATCATACTCTAATATAATTTTGGATCCACATTTTTACCTGCAAAATCTTTTGAGAGTTTCAAAGTTGTACTCATACGAGTATCAAAGATCCTACCATTCTCAAATCCAAATCTCTTAATAAAATTCATAGCATATTTAGATTGAGAAATGAACATCCCATCAGGTTGTTGTTTTACTTGTAACCCAAGGAAATAATTCAATTCTCCAACCATGCTCATTTCAAACTGAGATTTCATCAAATCTGCAAACTCAATAGTCATGTCAGTACAGGTAGATCCATAAATGATATCATCTACATAAATTTATACTATTAAAATGTGATCGTTATGTTTTTTAATAAACAGAGTTTTATCAACACATCCCATTTGAAAATTATGGCTTAATAGAAACTTTGTTAGTTTCTCGTACCATGCCCTAGGAGCTTGTTTTAAGCCGTAAAGTGTCTTTTTAAAGCGATACACATGATCAACATTTTTGGGGTCTTCAAAAATGGGTTGTTCAACATAGACTTCTTCATGAAGATCGCCATTTAAAAACACACTTTTTACATCCATTTGGTAAATCTTAAATTTTCTAAAACAAGCAATGGATATAAAAATTCTGATTGATTCCAGACGAGCTACTGGTGCAAAGGTTTCATCATAATCAATACCTTCAATTTGAGTGTAACCTTGTACAAGCAGCCTAGCCTTATTTCGAATTATATTGCTAAGATCGTCAGACTTATTTTTGAAAATCCATTTGGTTCTAATGATGTGTTTATCTTTAGGTTTAGGTACAAGATACCAAACATCATTTCTCACAAATTGGTTAAGTTCTTCTTACATGGCAACAATCTAGTTTTCATCAGTAAAAGCTTCTTTTACATTAGATGGTTCTGTCTGGGATGTAAAACATACGTAATTACATATATTCTCAAGTTGTTTACGGGTACGAACACCTATGAGAGAGTTTTCAAGAATCTATGTGGTTGGATGATCTTTAACAGTCCTCAATTCAGAATTAGTCTGATTAGATGAAGTATCAGGTTTATCAATTACAAGAACTTCATCATTATCTGGACTTGAGACTGGTATGTTTAAATGATCATCAATGACCACATTGATGGACTCTTGAATCATACCAGTCCTTTTATTCAGAACTCATAAGCTCGAATGTTTAAAGAATATCTTAGAAAGATCCCTTCGTCACTCTTCATATCAAACTTTTCCAGATTTTCACGATCTCGTAAAATATATCACTTGCTCCCAAAAACTTGAAAGTATTTGACAGTAGGCTTTTTATTGAACCACCACATTTCGTAAGTCATTTTATTATTGCCTTTACTAGTGTAAACCAGATTAATGATATAGCAAGTTGTATTAACTGCTTCAGCCCAAAGCTTCTTAGAGAGCTTCATGCTATTCAACATGACATTAGCCATTTCTTTAAACACTCTTTTTTTTTTCTTTCAACTATACCATTTTGTTGTGGAGTTTTGGGCACTGTAAATTCATGTAATATTCCCTGGTCGCTACAGAACTTCTTATAACTACTATTCTCAAATTCAGATCTATGATCACTATGAATCTTACTGACTTGAGATCCATTTTCAGTTTGAATCCTTTTGAGAACCTTTTTCACTTCTTTAAGGGTTTCTGATTTGTCCCTTAAGAAGACTACCCATGTATATCTGGTAAAATCATCTACAATTATCAAGATATATCTTTTAGCACCTCCACTTTCCGTCCTGGTAAGTCCTACAAGATCCATATGGAGAAGCTCAAGTAGTCATGATGTGGCATTAGAATTCACTTTTTTGTATGAGTTCCTTGTTTGTTTGCCAATCTGGCATTCGCCACATATTTTATCTATCTTCTGTAGTTTGGGTAGACCTCTTACTAGTTCTCGTTTGTTCAATCTATATAAATTTCGGTAGTGTACATGTTCAAGACGTTTGTGCCACAAATCAGCCTCGTCTGTATGGACCATGTAATACAAATCAGTCTCGTCTGTATGGACCATGTTCAAGACGCTGGATTCGCTTATGATATAGCAGTTTTCAGACGTTTTACGTTCAGTTAATATTACCGAACCCTTGTTATTTAGAATCTCACAACTTTGATTAGAAAATCTTACATTGTGGTTATTGTCACATATTTGAGATATGCCTAGCAAGTTATGTTTTAGGCCTTCAACATATAAAACATTCTTGAACAAAGGAAGGTTATAAAGTTGAACCGTACCTTGGCCCATAATCTTGCAGTTGCTGTCATCACCAAAAGTGATTGAACCATTAGTTATATCTTTAAGATTAGTGAATAAACCTTTATCACCAGTCATATGCCTTGAGCATCCACTGTTTAGGTACCACTTCGAATGGCTTGTAGCTTTAAAAGCTGTGTGGGCAACCAAGCAGGTACCCTTTGGAACCTATTTCATAACCATTTTTTTAGGTGAATAGTTGGTCCTCTTTCATTTATAAGAGTTATAAGTATGACCTAGTGAGTTAGACTTTAGAAGCTCCTTAAGTAAATCAACTATCTTTTCAGCTAAATGACTATGGTTTTACTTTTTATAGTTGATATGGTTTTTAGGTTTTTGAAAAGATTTAGATTTTTTAGAAAACATTTGATCTTTCCCTTTTGAGTTTAATATCTCTCCCTTTATGAACTTAGGAGGAGAATTCTTTGGTTTAGATGGAACACTCTTATTATAGCCCAGACCGGATCGATCACCACATTTTCTTGATCCTGATAAGAGTTTTTCTAATTTAGGATCTCCTTGGGCATATTTCCAATTTTCCTTTAAACTCAAGAGAGAAGAAACTTCATTTTTAAGTTGTTCGTTTTCAAAATTTAGATTTTCAATCTGGGAGGTTTTGAATTCTAAATCGCATTTAGATTTTTCAAAACAGTCTGAAATATGGGACTTTTCTAAAACAAGAGCTTCATAATTTTCCTTAAGTTTTAAAAATTTCTCTTTTTGAATCTTCAATTTCACAGCAATTTTACAACTTTCTTTGTATAGGGCATTATATGCATCATGAAGATCATCTTCGTTTTCACATTCACTATTCAGATTTTCTTCACTAGTTGAGTCATCATTATCTGAAAAAGTGAATTTGGTTAGAGTCATAAGGGCCTTAACCTCATTGCTCGACTCGGTTTTAGAATCTTCTAATTCAGAGGACTCATCCCAAGTAGCCACCATATTTTTCTTTTTCGACTTGCCCTTATTAAGACATTTGTTAGCAGAATGCCCATACTCATGGCAGTTGTAACACTGACTGTCATTCAATGATTTTCTAGTTTTAGATTTAGGTTTCTTTTTATCATTTACTTTTTGAAGATCAACCCTCTTTTATTTTTAAAAATCTTATAAAATTTTTTCGCTAAAAGGGTCATATCATCTTCAAAGTTTTGTAAATCAGAGTTTAAATCATTTTCTTGAAAACCATTTTTTTAAAGTTTTTAAGGCAATATATTTACCTTTTAGAGCTTTAAAGGTTAACTCATAAGTCTGTAATGAACCAACTAATTCCTCAACCCTCATATTGTCCGTATCACGAAGTTCCTAGATTGCGGTTACTTTAGAATTAAACTGTTCAGGAAGTGAGTGTAGTATTTTAGCACATATTTTTCTTTCAGGGATTTTATCGCCTAGACCCCACATAGAGTTTACAATGCCATTCAATCTGGTATAGAAGTCCATGAACATTTCATTTTCTTTCATATGTATTTCCTTAAATTTAATTGTGAGGATTTATATCTTAAATTTCTTAACAATTGAAGTACCCTCGTGTGTCATTTCCAATATATCCCAAGCTTGTTATGCAGAATCATAGGATATAATTCTTTTAAATTCATCCGGTGATAGTGCACAAGTAATTGCATTTAGTGCTTTTGCATTTACACTACTCTCACTTTTCTGAAGTGTGGTCTAAGAGAAATAAGGTGTAATTCTCATAGATTTTAAACCATCAATACCAGTTACTTCAGTAGTAGGTGGGGTCCATTCATTCATTGTGGCTAGCCACACACTTTCATCCACGGATTTGAGGAAGATCCTCATCCTGGCTTTCTAATAGGCATAATTGGTGCCATTGAAAGGTGGAGGCCTAGTGACCGAAAGGCTATCAAAATTTGACATCTTATATATATATATATATAGCTTAGATCGTTAGCTCAGAAAATAAATCCAAGAAAAAAGAATTAAAAGCGAGCTATTAAGCTCTGATACCACTTGAAATGGCCAAGCTATATGTCAGAGGGGGCGGGCGGGGGTGTGAATAGGACTATGCCAAATTTAAGATAAATATAGCAGAATTAAAGAAAGAGTGATAGCCAAATAAATAAATCAATTCTTAATGCTGAATTAAAATGCAACCTCAAAATTTAAATCTTAAGAGATTGATATAAAAGTTGTTCTAAGGAAAACCTTACACCAAAAACCAGAGTTTATGGTAGGACAACCTTATTTCTAGAAAGATCTTTGTATCAAAAACTCAAACCAAAGAGGAATAAATAAATAGCAAGGAACTAAAATAAATTGCAAGAATATAAATCTAAACTATTACAACATTTTCCACTGAGCTTGAAATGAAAATATTGCACCATTCACATCCACACATACATCCCATAATTCTGAATGATAAATGATAAGAAATATAAATCACACATCCACAAAACATAAGGGATTATAGTGGTTCACATGTGTATACACCAACTGTTAATAAACAGCCACACAGCTACTCCACTCCTAATATCCTCACATAGTGGATATTAACATTCACTATCAAAGATAGGTTTTTCAGGTTCACTTAATACCTTTACAATTGTGTCTTTCTCTATGGGCTTACACAATTAAAAAAACCCCAATTCTGAGTTTTCCTGGCTCTCCTCAGATAACGAATACAATGAGATTTTTCTGGAAAATCTCAAAAGAAAACCAAATGAAAGTAAATTACATAAACGTAAAATACCTGAATTTCTCCTTCGTTGTAGTAGCCCAGAAGAACCCAGTCAGAGTAGAGATTCGAATGTCAAAGTTCAATGTCCAATACTTACTTTACAATGGTTCTAAGTTCTAATTGATTTTAAATTAAACCAGATGGGCTAGCTTTAATTGATTTTGATTTCAGAAAAAGGAATATAAAACTCCCTCTTTTCAGATCAGATTGGAATACAAGATATAAAATCAATTTAAAAAGGTAAAGAAAGAGAATATTAAATATGCACACTTAGCTTAAATGGAGCACAGACTTATCTCTCAGAAGGCCGAATTACATTAGCTTCAATTTTCTAAATTATTTTGAGATTAGTGATTTATTTATAGGTGAGCAAATTGCATCTTTAATTGGTCTAGAGATCTTTATGAATGGTCGTAGAACCAACAGATATTTAAAATTTCGGACGTAATAAGATAAGTCGGTTTCACGACTGGTCATAGGTAGTCTACGACTGATTGAAGGTCTCCTTCGACTGATCGAAGGTTATTCACGACTAGTCGAAGCTAGTCGAATTTCAACGTTGTAGTTTGAGTCGTAGGTTCACGACTGGTCGAAGGAGTAGTTGACCCTATTCATACAACTAGTCGAACAGTCCCTAGGACTGGTTGAAGCTTAACAAAAAAATCTGAATTTTTACAACAAACTTACGATTGGTCTAGAAATAGTTTGGCTGGTCGAGGCAGTGCTAGGGCTAGTCGAACAAAGTCCAGGACTAGTCTTAGAACAGACCAAACTTACTTATATAAAACATATGAATTATGTATCCAAAATGACCTACTCTGAAGGTCAAACATACCTCAATATGTTATTAGGTGTAAAGATTCAAAAAATGATGAATGCATACACATTTTTTGTTTAGAAAAAATTTTAACGAAGGACTAAATTCATCGATGATTTCAGAAGGTTTGAAATATCGATGGATTTCAATGTCCATCGCCTATCCAAAGAGTTGTGATGGATCATATACGTCGATGAGATCATAAGGTTTGAAATATCATGAACTTTTGGCAAAAATGATCCATCATTTTTTTTCCTTTCGATGGACCTTATCCATCGTTTACAATTTACAAGAGCAGTATTCAACAGACCATGTGATAGATGAAGTTCATTGTTAATTGCATTTACGACAAACTTAGTCTGTCAATGTTTTGTTGTTTTAGCAGTGTATTGAGTTGTGATTAGATATGATTGAATTCCTAAATTAGAAAGGGAATCAATCTATAGAATTGATTAATCTATTGTCACCTCCAGGTACATTAGATGCTTTTGATTCCCTATGATTAATTGCTTAGATATTCATCAAAGATCAAACCTATCGTAATTCTAATCTATGTTGGATATTTGTGATTGATTTTATTGTGATATCTTCAAAGTGTAACATATTGGAATTTAATTTTAACTGAGTTATCAATTCAAAAGGACAAATTAAGTTCAAGTTCTATTAATTGGGGATTCATGGATCCTTAGTCATTTTCATTAGTTGTTTTAAATCCTTTCTAATTAGCTAGATTAAAAACCCAGACAACTCGATTAGTTTTAATTATATTCTCACTAAAATCCCTGTGGATTGACCTCAGTCTCACCAAGGTATTACTACATCGCAGCCCTGCACTTGGGGTTGTCAACCCTTGGGTTCGATCATTGGTTGAATCCTAACCACCTCAATTTAGACCATCCACACACCTATATATATATATATATATATATATATATATATATATATATATATATATGTGTGTGTGTGTGTGTGTGTCATTGGTGTCCTAATGGGCCTAGTCCACGCACTATATCATTCAAAGACTAATAAGGCATCCTTTATTAATTAATTGTGGTTTCCCCCTATGTAATGCCTTAATTTTCGATGTGTTTGCTTAGATTTAGAAGAAAATTTCTATTCATGTGTGAAATTGTGTGGATTATCTACCACTGTACGCAAAAGCTTAGCAGAGCTTAGAATTATGGCTAAGTCCTAGAGGGGGATGAAAAGGACCACTTAAAAATTATGCTTCAATTGTTGAGTATGAAATATTATATATTTCTCCCTTGTTATGTATTGGTTTTATAAACATAGATGCGCTTAATCAATCTAATTACATATGTTTTCACTTGCGATGTGATTTGGATAGTTAAAGTGAAAAGGATGTTTAAAGCGATGATTTAATGTCCAAAGAATAACCAACTGAAGGAATGAATATATGGATGACAATATTGAAGAATTCAAGTACCAAATATTCAAGAAGATCAAGTGAGGAATGAAGAAAATTAAATGTCACACCCCAGAATCGGTAACCGAACTCACAAGGAATCCGATAGTCGGTTCTGATCACAACAGCCTCTATAGTACCCCACTCTCGACTCCTGAGGCAAGTTCCGATCCTAGGATCTCACAAGGAGGATTTTCATAACCAAATAACTATTTTCGATACGAGCATACCCATGATCACAACAAGTATATCTGAGAATAATAAAGGTACACATCACAAAATCTACTATAAATTTGAACTTTTACAAGTACAAAGCAGAAAAGAAATACATCTGATAGCAAAAGAAGTAGGAAGAAGATCTGCAACACTGGAGTCATCGGCTCAACTCTAATCCAAGCTCTGTCGCTACAATGCTAATCAAAATGTCCAGACCTTCCCCATCATCAAATACCCCTTGCATGTGTCACATTTAGGTGGATTTTGGAGCCACATGTCTAAGGATGGACTGCTATGGGCATCCTAACTTCATGGTTGGTCTGAATTTTTGTTGGCCTATAAGGTGAGCCACACATGCAAGATCAGAATTATATCATAAAGGAAAAAATAAATAATCAGCTACAAGAGGAGGGGCTCCACCACATTGAGGCCCTCCCCTTCATCAATCACACCATACATTCCTTCTATTCATATGTTACAACAAAGATCCACCACATGCATGTCCTAGATTCAAGATCAATGGTTGGGATGTAATTCCAACCATGATTCCAAGGTCTAGATGACCTATCATGCCATTGAATCCAAATAATCCTCCATGATGGGGGCCCACAGAGGGAAAACCCCATGCATGGGCATGCATGCATCAAATAGGCTATTTGGCCATAACTAAATGATGATGTACGATCTCCACCATTGATTGGTCGTACACTTCTCATATAAAAAAGAGATCTAAGAATATAAAAATAGAAATCCTAAATCCTAGGAGTACACCCAGCTTAGATTGCTCCAAACTTGGACCACCTAGCTCCTAGTGCACCAAAGGATCCATATCAATGGGTGAGATTGAATTTAGATGGTTAGATGTATTTTCAAGGGTTGGATTTGAGGGGTTTTGGCGGCTGGAGAATTTAAAGATTTTTAGAGGAAGGTTGCTAGCTATGGAGGGTAGAAATGAGGAGGGAGAGATAAGAAGAGAGATAGAGAGAGAGAGAGAGAGAGAGAGAGAGAGAGAGAGAGAGAGAGAGAGAGAGAGAGAGAGAGCATGGTGGTTTTGTAAGAAAAATAATCATTATCATAGGAAGGAGTTTACAAAGTTGTAGGTTAGACTAGGTCTCAGGTGGTATTTGTAGTTTGTGGTGTTAGTTATGGATCTTTGTGTAGTGTGTGGGTAGTGTACCTTGAAACTTGTGCCAAGGGTGATGGTGGTCCACATGCATTCCACCTAAGTGAGCCACATGATCAATGGTCATATAATAAAATGTAAACAACTTTTGATCTACATATCGGATGGACATACAAGACATGTTGTTGGAACCGTAACGACGATACAAATAAGATGGCATAGGTCTCGGGCCGATCTAAGTCGGGTCAATGTGACCGGACTCAAGGATGACCGCAAACACTAACCAAGGGTAGCGGGTCGCCGAGATTTGATCGGTAAGACTGCAGGACCATGAGAAATGAAATGCATACCAACACACATGCACACGCAAGAACTCGGGTCAGGTCTTACATCAAAGATTTGAAGTGAAGAAGCCATGAAAAAGGAATCCTGAAAATTCAAAGCTAGAAAAATCATATTCTGAAATTTCCAAACTAGAAAGACAAAATCCTGAAAAACTGCAAAAATAGCCCATCAATGCCATCAAAGATAACTTCAATCCCATCAAACCCTTTTAATCCTATCAAGAAAATCATAAATTTTCTCAGTTAGTTACTGGACACATTCTTCGATGTCATCGAAGGTGTGCGGGACTGTGTAAATTCAAAGTCAGTTTCCAATTTTTCTAAGACGATGTGAAAGATGGAGTTCCAAAACTATAAATTGGGGCTCCTAGGAAGTCTCAAATCATCTTTTAAGAGTAGAAGGAATAGAACAAGGAGTTGTGGAGCCTTTAAGGAGCCCTCTCTTCTCCAAACCTTCGTGTAACACCCTGAAAATCGGGGGTCGTGTATAAACTCAACTCCCGAGTTCCAGACCGTCACTTATGCAACAAAAATGGTTATGATTCAATGTTGTCTGATTTAAAGCATTCACATGAGTAAAAGTATACCAAAACTGCAATTCATACTTCAGATCCAGTGATAAAAGCAAGCGGAAGACTAAACAATATATATATCACTGTATGGGAAAAACAAAGTAATCTCAACTGTCTCCAAAGTATGACTACATCTCTGAGTCTCATATACATGTAAATAGACAAAAGAATAAGTTCAAAATAGTCCCACTGAAGTCCCCCTCGATCCAGGTCACCTACGGGAAGCCGTCGTGATACTGCATATACGAGAACTCATCCTGGTCCTCGTCAATCTCCGGCTCCACCTCCTGGATCTCGTCGTCACCTGCAACTACAACAGGGTCTGGTGGGTGTTGCAAACACCATCCCGTAACGTGGGAATGAGTGATCAACTCAGTGGAATCATAGAGCAAAGATTAGCATGTTCACAATTCAATCACGCGATAATAGTAAAGCAGTAAATCAGACAATTCTAATACTGTTGTTAATGCAAGATGATATGACGTGATGTATGCCCTCACCGACGATCACCCTCATGCGGCAACATCTTACGACCGCGGCATGCCACACTCCCTAGAGTGCTCCACATCTTCCAGGCACATGCAATGCTATGGTGATATGATTACCAAGTTGTTATTAGTCTATTCAAACAGCAGGATTGGGAAACTAAGGTACTTCCCTTGTATCAATCCCAACACGGATCCTGTCTAGGGTCGTCACTCCTAGTAATCTCATACGATGTACATTTCGTAGGTCACTGCAAGGGCTGCCAGGGCTGTTGCTCGCACTCGTTGCACCGCTCCCCCATCACCTTATCAATACAGGCCTACTGTACTCTACTGCACGAAAGGGTCGTCGCCTCCCGTGAACTCAGAATACGCTCGCGGTCACTACAAAGGGCTCGTCGCCTGATCAGTGTAGGCCGACAGCTAGAATATAGTGTCCCATACCACCATAATCTGCTCACGAGTCAAGGTGCTCACTGGTCACTACGGGGAGGTTTGTTGCCCCAGCGTAGGCCGACAGCTCGACCACGGTGTCCCATACCACCATGCCCGGCTCATGAGTCTTCGTGGATCAAGGTACCACGGTTAATAGAGTTTACAATGGTAAGTTCAGTACCCTAGGTTCAAGCAGTTATGATACATACAAGGTGAACAAACATCGGCCAGTCGGGTTACTTGACGGGCTCGACTAGCGCGATCGCATCTCGAATTGAACGACATGAAGTGCGTGAAACACTTCGCGTGGCCTAACCACTGCCGCCAACTCTCAACACGAATCACATTCATCGACGCGTCGTTCGTGGCTATGACCAGTCAGCCACGAATTCGTTCGGTTACCGACTGCCTGGACTAAGTCAAGTCCCACACATCTATTGAATCACATTAACGCTATATATCAGGGTATTGGAATTGAAACACATCATGTGAGCATGTTAGCACATGTTATAACATTCAACTTAGGCAAATCTTCAAGGCATGCTTTCCATGCATATTCAACTTAGGCAATTCTTTAAGGCATCATTTCTATGCATGTGATGCAATCATGCATAAGGTCAACATATAGGAAATCATTTAGGTTAGCATATTAATCATGAAATCAATCTCAATCTACTACATAACATCATTCAATGCAATACATACTAATACAAGCATTTATACAAACACATACACTACACACTTAAGTCCACATATAGTATGTCGACCCAAAGTGCGCAACTTGGCGAATCTCTTCGCCAAACTGATTATGCAAGCATTCCTAACTCTCTAATGCGGCGACAAATCATGTCAATCACGTCAGCAAATTATGCATGGAGACCGTACTTCCTACAAATGACTAAAATGCCCTAAATCTCATATTCTTAGTTAATTTGCGAAACAGGAAACGGAGAGCATGTTGTACATGTCAAACGGCGATGCCGTCGATAATCTACTATTAAACGACATTGAAAGCGTTGTAAACCGACAATCAAAGCGTCTAAAATCCTCACCTAATCTCTTCCGATCGCGGGAATTTGAACGGAGCGTGTACGCTTCGTCTACGGCTGTAGGAGAACCTGATTTATGGATTTAGTTAGCTAACATGTTCAGAATCTACATAAACCCTAAATCAGCAAGTTTTTGGGGTTTTTCTATACCTGAAAAAGTGGAAAAATCACCAGCCAGGTGATTGGAATGAAGTGTTGAAGCAGCACTGTCAGGGGCTCGGATGCGGGGAAAAATCTCCTCTTCCCTTTCTCTCAAACTCTCTCTCTCTTTTCTAGGGTTTGTGAAATTCGTATGCAAGGAAGGAATGAGGGTTTCAACCCCTTTTATAAGCTTGGAAACGCCGAAAATAGGCTCCGGGACGAAGTTTACTTATTGCCTATCCAATTCGGGGCTGTTTCGGTCCAAAAACTGATTTCTGGTGGTCCCCTGGTCGATTGCGATCAGACTTAAGCTCATGGGTACCAAATGTACCTCGTATTAAGTTTTCAGTCTGGCAGGGTTCGCAGATCGCACGTGGCGGACCAGTTTCAGTTCAGCGGTCACCGCACATAGATCAGGGCTGAAAGTCCCATGATAATAAATAGATATTTTTCCTGATCCGAGGGTGTAATCTGGATGAATTCTGACGGTCAGGACGCTTAATACTGACGCGTCAAGTCGTGTGCCAGATCTAAATTTGAAATTCCCAATTCGTCCCTATTCGCGGTCGCTTCAGTCCGGGTTCAACGAAATACTCTGTGATTATCGGTTTGACTTGATTTTCGAGATGATTGTCAAGTCCAGCTGGACGGTTCTAACGGTCTAAGATAGGAGGTATCAGACCTTCGACGCGCGGTCTAAATCCAATACAAAAGTTCAATATGGTCCAGAGGACAAACCTGCTTAGAGTTTGATCCAAGGTTATAGAGTATTGTAGAGTGGTCTGTTCTACTCGATTTGGGTCTTGTAGAACGTATTTAAAGTGATCAGGGACTATTTCCCAGCTACTCTAGCGTTGCGCTAGCTAACTTACGTTTAATTTCCATGGAAATTATTTATACGCGATTTCGGGTCAAATCGGTACTCGATTCCAAGTACGGATTTTTCACGGGCGTTACAATCTATCCCCCTTAACAAATAATTTCGTCCTCAAAATTTATACCTGTTCGTACTCCTCGAGAAGCTGTGGGTAGTTCTTTCTGATCTCGGCTTCTGTCTCCCAAGTAGCCTCCTCCTCAGAGTGATGCGTCCATAGTACCTTCACAAGGGGAATCACCTTGCTACGCAGTACCTGCTCCTTCCGGTCTAAGATGCGTGTCGGTCGCAGGATATAAGTAACATCCTCTCCTAACTGCACCTGCTCCCATCTGATGATATGGGAAGGATCAGCAACGTACTTCTTCAGCATAGAAACATGAAATACGTTGTGGACGCTCGCGAGGGGCGTGGGTAAAGCCAATCGGTAAGCCACTTCTCCCACACGATCGAGGATCTGAAATGGACCAATGAATCGCGGTGTCAGCTCCCCCTTCTTCCCAAACCGAAGGACTCCCTTCATAGGGGAAACTCGCAAAAACACATGATCCCCGACTGTGAACTCTAGTGGTCTCCGTCTCGTATCGGCGTAGCTCTTCTGTCTGCTCTGCGCTGTAAGAAGCCGACGTCGAATAATATCAATCTTCTCTGACGTCGCCTGCACCAACTCTGGGCCAATCAAGCTGCGCTCACCGACCTCTAACCAGCAATGCGGTGCGCGACAAGGTCGCCCATACAGCGCCTCATAAGGTGCCATGCCGATACTCGTCTGGAAGCTATTGTTGTACGCAAACTCCGCATATGCAAGACAGTCATCCCAACTGTCCTTGAAGTCCAATGCGCAAGCCCGCAACATGTCCTCCAGGATCTGGTTCACTCGCTCCGTCTGTCCGTCCGTCTGTGGGTGGAAGGCAGTACTGAACTTCAACTTCACACCCATAGCCTCCTGAATGCGAGTCCAGAAAATAGAAGTGAACCGCGTGTCTCTGTCCGACACGATCTCCAACGGAACTCCATGCAGACGCACAATCTCTCGGATATACAATCTAGCCAGCTCGTCTGCAGAGTTCGTAACTCTGATCGGTAGGAAGTGCGCCGACTTCGTCAATCGGTCGACGATCACCCAAATGGAATCATGCCCCTTTCTCGTCCTCGGCAACCCAGAAATGAAGTCCATGGAAATGAAATCCCATTTCCACTCTGCAATCGGCATAGGCTGCAAAAGTCCAGGTGGTCGGCGATGCTCTGCCTTCACCTGCTGACAAGTGAGACAACGGGACACGAACTCAGCAATGTGGGTCTTCATACCTTCCCACCAATACGTCCTCTTCACGTCACGATACATCTTCGTGCTGCCAGGATGCATCGCGAGTCTAGTAGAATGCGCAGCCTCGAGAATCTCTCGTCTCAAGTCAGGGACATCTGGGACGCATAGGCGGCCACGGTAACGTAAGCCTCCATCCATACCAACTCGCCAGTCGGCGTCAGCATCATCACTGGCCTGCTCTCGAAGCTCAGTAAGATGCGCGTCGTCCCTCTGCGCCTCGATGACACGGTCATCGATCTGGGATCGCACCTGTACATGTGCGATGAACTCAAATGGCTCCTCTACGGTGAGTTTCTGCTCAAAGTCTCGCAAAAACTCCACCATATCCCACTCGGCAACCATCAGCGGAGCCGCAAACTCTATCGCCTTCTTGCGGCTCAACGCATCAGCCACAAGGTTCGCCTTCCCAGGATGGTAAGAGACTTCAAACTTGAAGTCCTTCAGCGTCTCCATCCATCGCCGCTGCCTCATATTCAAGTCTCGCTGCGTGAATATGTACTTGAGGCTCTTGTGGTCGCAAAAGAGCTCGAACTCCTCTCCGTAGAGGTAATGTCTCCAGAGTCTCAGTGCGAATATAACGGCTGCCAACTCCAGGTCGTGTGTAGGGTAATTCTCCTCGTGCTTCCTTAATTGTCTCGAGGCATACGAAATTACCCTGTCCCTCTGCATAAGGACACAACCCAAACCAACGCTAGACGCGTCAGTGTATATAGTGTATCTAACCCCCTGCTCTGGCAATACTAGCACAGGGGCGGACGTAAGTCTGTCCTTCAGCTCCTGAAAAGCTGACTCCGCCTTATCATTCCAGGCGAACCTCACGTCCTTCCGTGTCAACTGAGATAAGGGTCTTGCGATCTTCGAGAAATCTTGAATGAAGCGCCTATAGTAACCAGCGAGACCCAAGAAACTCCTCACCTCAGTGACAGAACCAGGCTGCTCCCAGTCCTGCACCGCAGCTACCTTAGACAGGTCAACTGCCATGCCGTCCTTGGACACCACGTGTCCCAGAAACTTCACCTCCTGCTTCCAGAAGTCGCACTTCTTGTACTGTGCGAACAACTGATGTCGTCTGAGCGTATCCAGGACCAAACGTAAATGCTCCTCATGCTCCTCTCGACTCCTATAGTATACCAAAATGTCGTCGATGAAGACAACGACGAATCGATAGAGGAAAGGCCGAAAAACCCGGTTCATCAGATCCATGAACACGGCCGGTGCGTTCGTGAGACCGAACGACATCACGAGGAACTCGTAGTGACCAAAACTGGTCCTGAATGCTGTCTTCTGCACGTCCTCATCTCTGACGCGCAGCTGATGATATCCTGACTGAAGATCAATCTTCGAGAAGTACTGCGCTCCTCTCAACTGATCAAACAAGTCATCGATCCTGGGCAAAGGGTACTTGTTCTTCACTGTGAGTTGGTTCAGCCTGCGATAATCAATACACAATCGCAGCGAACCATCCTTCTTCTTCACGAACAAGACCGGTGCTCCCCAAGGAGATACCCTAGGCCGTATAAAGCCAAGCTCTAGCAGACCATCAATCTGCGTCCGCAACTCCTCCATCTCACAAGGTGCCATGCGATACGTCGGCAGTGAGATGGGTGTAGAACCAGGAATCAGATCGATAGTGAAATCGATCTCACGTCGGGGCGGCAAACCAGGGATCTTCCTGAACAGATCCCCGAACTCAGAAACAACTGGCGTCTGCTCAAGTACCTGGGCACCAGCGTCGCGCAATAGAGTGGCGTAGCTAAGAATGCAGAAAGGAAGATTTACCCGCACTGAAAATGTGAAAGGCGTGCCCTCAGGCTCGTACACCGTCACCACACGAGCCTCGCAGTCAATCTCGGCTCTCGCTGCAGTCAACCAGTCCATGCCAAGAATGATGTCGAGATATACGAGCGAGGGATCGACGACCAGATCAAGAGTCATCGTCCTGCCTCCCAGATCAACTAAACAACCCTCACACATCTGGGTGACATCCGAATAATCTCCATGAGCTGCAAGGACTCGCACGCTATCCATAGTGATAGTCTGCAACCCAAGACGTCTGACTACGGCACGCGATATCAAAGAAATCGTGGAACCAGTGTCCACCATGACAAGAACGGGAGTACCTCCGATATGACCCGTGACTTCGAAGGCTGAATGCTGGAAAGTCGGCGTCGTAACGGCCTCAGCGGTCAGTGCATGAACTAGCGCCTGCTGTGGCCGGTTCGGCCGCTGTGTCAAGGGCCGTGGAGGCTGTCGAATCTGCGATACCGTAGGTCTGAACGAAGGATGCGCAGGAGCTGACCGTATAGGCGGTGCTGATGTCGCCTGTGGACGTACACGATCAATCTTCTGCGGCGGTGAGAACCCACTGTCCCGCATCCTGGAAAAGCAACTCTGCGCTAAATGGCCCGTCCTCCCACAGTATGTGCATGATAAATCAGGGCGCCGAAACGGTCGTACAGGTGTCGTGGTCCTGGTAGGAGGATCAATGCGAGGCCTCTTGCCCGCGAAGGGCCTATCTGGCAACTCCGGTCGTGGCCTGGAAGTAGTCGGGCCTCGAGATCGCGCAAGTCGATCCACGTCCTGCTCTGCCCGCATGGACATGTGAACCAACTCCGCATAGGAGGGGAAACTGACACAGCACATCTTCGACCGAATATCCGGTCGCAAGCCCTCCAAAAAGCGCCGTATGCGCATCTGCTCATCAGCCAGAATCGTCGGGACGTACCTGCCCAACTCTGTGAACCGATGCTCATACTCAGTAACCTTCATCGCTGCCTGCCTGAGACGGAGAAACTCATTCTCCCTCTCGTGCCTGTAGGTCTGGGGATAATACTTCTCATGGAAGCGGAACTCGAATGCTGCCCACGTCCATACGAAATCTGCGGCAACAGTCCGCAATATACTATCCCACCACATACTGGCCTCTCTCTCAAATAGGAAGGTAGCCAGCTCTACCTGCTCTGCCTCGGTACAGTGTAACATGCGTAGAATCTTCGACACTCGGTCGAGCCAGAACTCTGCCTCCTCAGGTCTGTGAGAACCCGAAAAAGTAGGAGGCCGCAAGCGCTGAAATCGCTCCAGAAGGCCCCGTGTGTCGGCAGGATTCCCCGCAGGGAAAGCAGGCTGCACAGGATGCGCTATGCCCTCATCCTGGGCGTAAGTATAGGCATCCTCAGCTGGATGCGCAGGTGGTGCAGGTGGAGTAGATGTAGTCGCACCCCCACCCTGGGCTAAAGTCCCAACTATAGTGGTCAATAGCTGCTGCTGCTGTAGCATCATAGCCATCATCTGCTCGAATCTATCAGGGGGTGGAGCAGGCTGTGGCGGATGAGGTGCGGAAGTAGATGCGCGCTGTGGCTCTCGAACTGATGGTGTAAATGGCGGTGGTCCATCTGTAGGACCAACAGCAGGCTGAGACGATCGAACAGTCTCAGGAATCGGGCCCACAGCAGGGTCCAGACGAGTGCCAGACTGAGAAGGAGTCTGATCCATCTGCTCAGACAATGAAAGCCGAACCGCGCTCCTCGTAATCTTAGGTGGCATTCCCTATATTCAAAATAGGGCGCAACCTTATCAGTCTCAAGTGCACATATACACCACAATCATTCACTAAAGAGTCAAAGGCATTCCATGCATTTCAATTAATCAAAATTGTCACAATACAAGGGATATATCCTTACAAGCATCATGACTAGAATGACATGGAAATTAAAACAGTTAAGCAACAGCAACTTAAGCAAAGCACTAGCCCTAATAGGCTTTACATACATAAAACAGGAAATGACTAACTACTAATAACAACATCAAAGATCGCATCGCTAGTCGGAATCTGGTGACGGAGGAGGAGCACCCTTATCCTGTAAGCAACACAGGATTGCCTTCAAGGTGCGAGTCACCTTGCCAAACTTCTTCTTCGTAACGGCCTTGGCATCAGCGACCTCTGCTCGAAGTTCTTGGACTTCCCTTCGCAAAGCGGTCTGGCTCTCCTCCATCCGAGCAATGCGGTCGTCGATAGTAGTCTGCGCAGAAGGAGGAGGGCTCTCATCAGTATCCTGAGCCTCCTCTTCTGCTTCTTCCTGAGTCTCTTCCTGAACCTTTGCACTAGGTTCTTCTTCGCTTTGATCTTCCTCTTCATCAAAGTCGTCCCCACTATCCCTTTCAAGTTGATTTTCACGATATTGCGACCCAATCTTCATTTTAACCATTGTCGACTCATCGATGGTGTGAATCGATACCGGCAATTCGGGTCCAAGTCGATAGGCAAACTCAAGCGCAATCTTGCAAATGAGTCGGCCAAAGGGAAGGGATTCGGATGTTCTCCTCGACCTGGCTATGAGAACTATCTGCCGTAAGATGAAAGTGGCCATACATTCGTTCTCTCCCTGGGCCACCAGAAATAAGAAATCGACCATAAGACGTGTACATTCAATGCGGTTCGTCGACCTAGGATAAACATTGAACGTGCAGATATGATGCAACAGGCGCAAATCCTCAGACATGTATGTCGCTTTGAGGCTATTATTAGGCTGCCATGGAACCAACTTACTGCACAGAAACCTGGTGCGGTGATCTCGTTCACGTCTAGTCCTCAAATTCTTCTCACTTGGATGTACATCACCTAGAGGCACGTTGAGAAGTCGCGCAACCAACCGGACGTCGATCGTAGCCATCCGATCTCTACCAAAAGGGATTTTGAACTGCAAAGGCTCCAAGGTAGGATTCTGGATGTTAGCATAGAAGGCACGAATGGTGCTTACATTAGCACGAGCGCGAGCTTCAAAGATCGGTCCCCAGTGCGCAGCTTCAATGCGTTCAAACAATAGATATTCGCCGAACAATCGCCCATCTACGTCCGCCTCAAATAACACTCTACGATCAGTGTATTCACCATGAGGCATCTCTGATAGAATGGTTCGTCCAAGGTGTGCATAGGGATCCAAATCCCGCTTTGTACGGCACTCCAGGACTGCAGCTGGACCTGCGGCGGCGCTTGAACTTGCAGCACCACCCCGCGGTCTTCTCGATCGAGCAGGGCGGCTCTGCCGAGCCTCGTCTGTCGCAGTTTTCCTCTTACCCATCAAAGATATGATGGATGAGAGCGACAAAAGGCCCAAAATGGCTTCCACAAAAGCCATGGAAAATGCTGAAAATGCGAAGAAATGGCTGCCCAATCTGACAAAAGGAAATCTAGGCGTCGTAGAGGGACGCTTCAAGCTTCCCAAGACTGTACTTTCAGGGAAAAATAAGAACAAAAAGATGGGATGGAGCACCTCACGATTTCAGCACTATTTGGGAGATTTTGGAGCTCCAAATGGGAAAATCTTCAAGGAAAGGGGCTGCCAACACCCAATAATTGATGGGTGGTGGTCGGTTTTGGCCAAGGAAGGGTTTAAGAGTGGTTTGGGTCGCCGGGGTTTGGAATGGAGTGCTGAAAATCGAATCTAGGGTATGCAAGGGGGCTGTTTGTGAAGGAGAGGTGGGTTTTGGGGGTTTTCGTGATGTGGGAGGTAGCTAGGGGTGATGTGGAGGCTTTTTAAGTGGGTGCGCCCGAAGGATAGCACCAACCAAGCTCGCCGGCCGACGATGCATCGCCCGGCCGGCGATGGCATCGCCGGTCAACTCGCAATTTGACCGGTGGGACCCCATGGGTCTGGTCCCCCATGGTCCCAGGGTCCCAAAAAGTCAGGTCCCACCCCTTGGTTCATTGTATTTTGGTCTCTATGAGCCCAAACATGTGTTCGGGGATTTCCGGGTCCACATCACAATCCCGAATACCAAACCATATGATGCAGCATATTAATTTGGGGTAGAAGGAGCCAGTACATCTTTCTAGCTCCTTAGTTACTAAAGAAAGTGAAGTTAGAATGGCCTTATGGCCATTTTTCATGAAATTTTACTATTCACAGTAAAATTTGGTGAATGTGCTAATTTGTGTTATTTTCACATTAGGTTTGATGCCTAATATGAAATGGATAAGAAATAACTGAAGGTTGAAGTGTTTAGAGAAGGAATTTTGAAGATTTTTGGTGAAACGGGGTTTTTAAGCCCTGGCGATTGATTACTGGAGTCGTGGTCATCCCACGGCCCAAAGATTCACTTTTGCGGTTTAAAACCGCTCATAGGACGTCTCCACCCGACTTCCTACAGCTTAGAAGTGATTCGGGTCGCTTTACGCGACCCGAGATACGTTACAGACTCGATCTTGCGATCGATCCTTATAGACTTCGCCTATCGGCGAATCTGTGATCCTAGAAGTGTTTCTAGACCCTTCTCGCACCCACCTAAGTCAAAGGAAGCGACAGCGTACGTCGCAAGACCATAACCCAGGCCCAGTATACTCTCATTCATGCTCTGATACCAACCTGTAACACCCTGAAAATCGGGGGTCGTGTATAAACTCAACTCCCGAGTTCCAGACCGTCACTTATGCAACAAAAATGGTTATGATTCAATGTTGTCTGATTTAAAGCATTCACATGAGTAAAAGTATACCAAAACTGCAATTCATACTTCAGATCCAGTGATAAAAGCAAGCGGAAGACTAAACAATATATATATCACTGTATGGGAAAAACAAAGTAATCTCAACTGTCTCCAAAGTATGACTACATCTCTGAGTCTCATATACATGTAAATAGACAAAAGAATAAGTTCAAAATAGTCCCACTGAAGTCCCCCTCGATCCAGGTCACCTACGGGAAGCCGTCGTGATACTGCATATACGAGAACTCATCCTGGTCCTCGTCAATCTCCGGCTCCACCTCCTGGATCTCGTCGTCACCTGCAACTACAACAGGGTCTGGTGGGTGTTGCAAACACCATCCCGTAACGTGGGAATGAGTGATCAACTCAGTGGAATCATAGAGCAAAGATTAGCATGTTCACAATTCAATCACGCGATAATAGTAAAGCAGTAAATCAGACAATTCTAATACTGTTGTTAATGCAAGATGATATGACGTGATGTATGCCCTCACCGACGATCACCCTCATGCGGCAACATCTTACGACCGCGGCATGCCACACTCCCTAGAGTGCTCCACATCTTCCAGGCACATGCAATGCTATGGTGATATGATTACCAAGTTGTTATTAGTCTATTCAAACAGCAGGATTGGGAAACTAAGGTACTTCCCTTGTATCAATCCCAACACGGATCCTGTCTAGGGTCGTCACTCCTAGTAATCTCATACGATGTACATTTCGTAGGTCACTGCAAGGGCTGCCAGGGCTGTTGCTCGCACTCGTTGCACCGCTCCCCCATCACCTTATCAATACAGGCCTACTGTACTCTACTGCACGAAAGGGTCGTCGCCTCCCGTGAACTCAGAATACGCTCGCGGTCACTACAAAGGGCTCGTCGCCTGATCAGTGTAGGCCGACAGCTAGAATATAGTGTCCCATACCACCATAATCTGCTCACGAGTCAAGGTGCTCACTGGTCACTACGGGGAGGTTTGTTGCCCCAGCGTAGGCCGACAGCTCGACCACGGTGTCCCATACCACCATGCCCGGCTCATGAGTCTTCGTGGATCAAGGTACCACGGTTAATAGAGTTTACAATGGTAAGTTCAGTACCCTAGGTTCAAGCAGTTATGATACATACAAGGTGAACAAACATCGGCCAGTCGGGTTACTTGACGGGCTCGACTAGCGCGATCGCATCTCGAATTGAACGACATGAAGTGCGTGAAACACTTCGCGTGGCCTAACCACTGCCGCCAACTCTCAACACGAATCACATTCATCGACGCGTCGTTCGTGGCTATGACCAGTCAGCCACGAATTCGTTCGGTTACCGACTGCCTGGACTAAGTTAAGTCCCACACATCTATTGAATCACATTAACGCTATATATCAGGGTATTGGAATTGAAACACATCATGTGAGCATGTTAGCACATGTTATAACATTCAACTTAGGCAAATCTTCAAGGCATGCTTTCCATGCATATTCAACTTAGGCAATTCTTTAAGGCATCATTTCTATGCATGTGATGCAATCATGCATAAGGTCAACATATAGGAAATCATTTAGGTTAGCATATTAATCATGAAATCAATCTCAATCTACTACATAACATCATTCAATGCAATACATACTAATACAAGCATTTATACAAACACATACACTACACACTTAAGTCCACATATAGTATGTCGACCCAAAGTGTGCAACTTGGCGAATCTCTTCGCCAAACTGATTATGCAAGCATTCCTAACTCTCTAATGCGGCGACAAATCATGTCAATCACGTCAGTAAATTATGCATGGAGACCGTACTTCCTACAAATGACTAAAATGCCCTAAATCTCATATTCTTCGTTAATTTGCGAAACAGGAAACGGAGAGCATGTTGTACATGTCAAACGGCGATGCCGTCGATAATCTACTATTAAACGACATTGAAAGCGTTGTAAACCGACAATCAAAGAGTCTAAAATCCTCACCTAATCTCTTCCGATCGCGGGAATTTGAACGGAGCGTGTACGCTTCGTCTACGGCTGTAGGAGAACCTGATTTATGGATTTAGTTAGCTAACATGTTCAGAATCTACATAAACCCTAAATCAGCAAGTTTTTGGGGTTTTTCTATACCTGAAAAAGTGGAAAAATCACCAGCCAGGTGATTGGAATGAAGTGTTGAAGCAGCACTGTCAGGGGCTCGGATGCGGGGAAAAATCTCCTCTTCCCTTTCTCTCAAACTCTCTCTCTCTTTTCTAGGGTTTGTGAAATTCGTATGCAAGGAAGGAATGAGGGTTTCAACCCCTTTTATAAGCTTGGAAACGCCGAAAATAGGCTCCGGGACGAAGTTTACTTATTGCCTATCCAATTCGGGGCTGTTTCGGTCCAAAAACTGATTTCTGGTGGTCCCCTGGTCGATTGCGATCAGACTTAAGCTCATGGGTACCAGATGTACCTCGTATTAAGTTTTCAGTCTGGCAGGGTTCGCAGATCGCACGTGGCGGACCAGTTTCAGTTCAGCGGTCACCGCACATAGATCAGGGCTGAAAGTCCCATGATAATAAATAGATATTTTTCCTGATCCGAGGGTGTAATCTGGATGAATTCTGACGGTCAGGACGCTTAATACTGACGCGTCAAGTCGTGTGCCAGATCTAAATTTGAAATTCCCAATTCGTCCCTATTCGCGGTCGCTTCAGTCCGGGTTCAACGAAATACTCTGTGATTATCGGTTTGACTTGATTTTCGAGATGATTGTCAAGTCCAGCTGGACGGTTCTAACGGTCTAAGATAGGAGGTATCAGACCTTCGACGCGCGGTCTAAATCCAATACAAAAGTTCAATATGGTCCAGAGGACAAACCTGCTTAGAGTTTGATCCAAGGTTATAGAGTATTGTAGAGTGGTCTGTTCTACTCGATTTGGGTCTTGTAGAACGTATTTAAAGTGATCAGGGACTATTTCCCAGCTACTCTAGCGTTGCGCTAGCTAACTTACGTTTAATTTCCATGGAAATTATTTATACGCGATTTCGGGTCAAATCGGTACTCGATTCCAAGTACGGATTTTTCACGGGCGTTACACTTCGATTCTAGTTAGTATTTTTTTTTTTTTTTTCTATTTGAGTTTTAGTTCAATATGTCTATGATTGGCTAACCTCTTCGCTAGAGCTAAGAGGTGAAGCTTATAGTTTTTTTTAGTGTTTACTTTGATTCAAGTTATTTGGTTTCTAGGTTGAATAATTCATTGATATTTGGTTTAAATGAAGAAGTATTTCAATTTTATTTTCATCCATTGTCTACTCCGGGCATTTTGGATGCTTAGGAAGATTATGAATAGTTTCTTACATGTTTTGCAATAGATTTATCTATAAAATCTATTGATTTATCATTGACTGTGGGAACAATAGATGTTTTGAATTCCCTGCAATCAATACTTTAGTGATCTATGAGGGAACCAATTCAATGAAAGTTCAAATTTATTTTGATGCATGAATGATGATCTAACCACTCTATTATTCAGCTGAATAGAGTAAGACTTTAATTCTAGTTGAGTAATCTAATTGAATCAAGTAAATTAAAGTTAAGATATGGCCATAAGTGGACCCTTGGTGCTCTGATATTTTATTTTTAATAGTTTCTTCCACAATTACTTCTTAAAAAATAAAATTCAGTAAATAGTTTAGATTCTAGTTCTAGTTCTAACGTAGTTCAGAAACTGCACAAATTGCAAGTGTAAGATCTGTATCTTAGTCCGTACCTTTCCGTAGGCTTCCGCGGTCTTTCTGGTCGAATTTCGGCAACCTTCGACCTTTATCTGACGTTTGCACATGATCCTAAGTCGAGTTCTGCGAACTCGAGTCGACTCAACCTAAGACTTGTGCCCTGGCAACTACATCTTCGTCGGGCTTCCAATGCCGTGTACTGCGTGCTGAGGCGATACTCGGGCCAGGAGAAGTGGGCCTGCATTCGGTTCAAGGAAAATGCCTCGAGTTGTAAAATTCAAGAGAATCTCTATAACATGTCAAATCAATCCCATCAATCAATCAACCACATCACATCTCATGTCAAGTACACATCACCTTTCACCTATTCCCAAGTAACCCCAAAGTCAAAAAGTTCTTACACAAGCCCATACCTTTCTTACACAAATTATCTCAAAAGTCAAAAAATTCTTACACCCATCACTCACCACATCCATCATTCATCTCTTTCTCTCTCTCCCTTTACAAGTCTCTCTCTTATTTTTCAAGCTCAATTCCAAGCAACTGTAAGACCTGTATCTTAGTCCGTACCGTTCCGTAGACTTCCGTGGTCTTCCTGGTCGAATTCCAGCAACCTTCGACCCTTAACTGGTATTTGCGTGCGACCCTGATTCACACGCTGTCAACCCGAGTCGACTCAACCCAAGACCTGTACCCTAGCGACCACGTCATCACTGTGATTCTGATGCCATGACTTGCGCACCAAGGTGATACCCTGGTCAGGAGATGTGGGCCAGCATTCGGTGCGAGGAAAACACCGCGCGTTGTAAAACCCAAGAGAATCTATACGACTTATCACATCAATCCATCAATCCATCGATCTTAACATGTCAAGTACACATCACCTTTCACCCTTTCCCAAACAAGCCCCAAAAGTTAAAAAGTTCTTACACAAGCCATACTTCTCTTACACCATTTGCCACAAAAGTTAAAAAAATCTCTTACACCCATCACTCACCACATCCATCACTCCATCACCCATCACTCTCTCTCTCCCTTTACAACTCTCTCTCTCCTTCATTTTTTAAAATACTTTTCCAAGTAAGAGAACTCCATACGTCCAAGCCCCTCCCTCTCTTCCAAGCTCCAATTATGACCCACCTTTCCATCCTAAGATCTCCCATCTTAACCATCAAAACCTCATCTCCTTTGTTGGAATCAAAGCTACGGAGCTAAGGAACCCAAGGGAGCAAGAAGATCAAACGGTGGGTGCTTTGATAGAGTAGTTTTCATGTTTTTAAGATGGTCCAAGTGAGGCCAACCGATCAATGGTTTGGATCTCACTTGGGACCCTAAGATGTGGCCGATGGGCCACTTTGATCATCATGATCATTCCATGATGGGGCCATTCTCCATGGACCCCATCATGATGTTTATTTTCTTGTATACCTAGAGTCATCTAGACTGTCTATTTTAGTGGAGAAGGGATCTCCACCGTTGAATTTTGATTTAATGGGCCCATGTGTAATGGGACCCACTTGATGTATGATTGGTTGCAAGGGAGGGCCCATAGTGTCGAGGTCCCTCCATCACATCGTTTCTCACTCTCTTCCTCTCTCTCCCTCTCTTTTTCATTTGTTTATGAGATGATGATGTGGTTGTGTGGCCCGCTCGGATGGACCCCACCATGAAGTATGTATATTATCCAAGCAATCCATAAGTGGGGCCCACTTTAAATGTGTTGTACCCATGCCATCCATCATCTGGTGGCCCACTTAAGTAGGCCCACATCCTTGTTCTTGGAATGTCAAACCGTCCAGCGTCCCTGGATGTTGGACGTCATTTGGAAAACACAAATATAAGCTTGGTTTAAGCTTTTGTGTGGACCACTCATGCAGGCCCCACCTTGATGTATGTATTCAATCCATGCCGTCCATTCCTTTCCTAAGCCCATTTTAAGAGTTGAACCGAGAAATGGAGCCAATTTGAGGTGCTGGCGGACCATAGCATAGCAAACAGTGTGTCTACCATTAAAATCTACCCTGGAGTTTTGATGTGCTAAAAAACATATTGAATATTGAACTCGTTGGGTCTGTCTTGAGCAATAAAGACCAATGGCTGGGGTGGATTTACATGATGCGGGCCGTACACCCAAAAAATTACAAGAAAATGCAATTTTAAAAAAATAGAAATTAAGCAGCAGACGCTGCTGCAGAGGGCGCAAGCAGTGCCTGCTGCCTATTCGCAGGCAAACAGATGGACGGACGTACTGGGACCCACGGATCTAGCTGTGGGCTCCACCATGATGCTCATTTGTCATCCAACTCGTTCATTTGGTGGGCCACCTCCTGAGGTGGGCCCCCTCTAAAAATTAGCCTCATCCAAAGCTCCGATGGCCCACATCATAGGAAACAGCAATGATTAAATGTTTTCCATTGGATCCATTTGGGGGGTATTACAGAGGTTTTGGATTCAATATGAAATTTGTTTTTACTCTTCGTCCAGGTCTCCGTGACCGTATGGACAGATTGGATGGAATACAAACATTGTGGTGGGCCCCACGTAGGACTCACAATGATGCATGTGTTTTATTCACACCGTCCACCATGGACGGTGGAACCCACCTTGGTGCATGTGTTCACCACACCGTCCAGGGGTGGATGGTGGGACCCAATGGTGCATGTGTTCTCTCCATGTCATCCATTTATATAGGACCCACCATGATGCATGGGTTGCATCCAAGTCCATCCATCCATTTTAAAAGCTCATTTTATAGTATGAGTTAAAGAATGAGCCAGATCCATAGTCTAAGTGGACCCCACCTTGACATGTTATGAGGCCCATCTTAATATATCTATGGTAGTCCATTGGGGCCCACTTTGATGTGGATGTAAGGCCCATGTTATGAGGGCATTCAATGTACTTATGACCCATGATTGAGGCCCACTTTGATATATATGTAAGGCCTATGGGTCGAGGCCCATTAGATGTATTAGGGGCCCATGGGATAAGGCCCACTGAGATGTATTAGGGCCTATGGGTTGAGGCCCATTTGATGTACATATGGGGCCCAATGGGTGTGCCCATTTAATACACATAAGGCCCATGTGATTAGGCCCATTTGATGTATTCAAGGTCGAACGGGTTATGGCCCATTGTAATGTACATAAGGCCCATTGGTGCGGCCCATTGATGTGGCCCACTTGATGAATATAAGGCCCATATGATATGACCCATTTGATGTATTTAAGGCCCAATAGAATGTACCTAAGGTCCATTACAATGTGTGATCCCAACATAAATTATGTAATGATGTTTACGACGGGCTATGCCTTGGGAGCAATGTTGGTTTAACGTCCACATTGCAAGAATAATGTTGGTTAAATGTCCGCATTAAAATTCTCCCCATGGCCCATCGTTCGGCCCATACTTGCAGACCGAATAGGCCTATCTACGTTATGAACAGCATTCATCACCATATAATATGTTTAGTATAGTTCCATGATTCATGATCATGCGCATCATATGTATGCTCGATATGAGAAGTGACTGATCATAGCATATGCCTTCGAGCAGATTGTTTATGGGCTCCCGGTTAGGCAGTGTTGCCCAACATGAGCGCACGATACGTGCAGAATTTCTGCATGACTGGATAGTGTGATTCATGCATTCACATTGTGTGTCATGGTTACTGTACGCCCTAGCATCATCAGGGCTGTAGCCTCCACAGGCGTATCGTGGATGGCAGGATTGGATACCAAAAATCTTGTTCTACATAGGGTGCTATAGATATCCCTAGGTGAAAGTCCCTAAACCCTTATGGTACCAAGAGGTTTCTCCAACATCTAGACCGAGTGAGTGTACGAGTGCTGAGTGCCAATTACCAGGAGGCTGCGCTTTCCACTGTGTCGTGGTCGGTTGGAAGGGGGTGCGGCCTTACCCGCCAGATAGTAGGGGGCAAAGCTCGGCTGAGTATGACCAGCTCGAGGAATGAGTCCGCTATCGACAAGTCGAGCCCAATATTGGCAGGCGGATAGTAAGGTCTTTTCCACTTACCTTGTTGTGCGTGATGGGGCGACAATCTGGTTGGAATGTACTAGACCCCGGTGATATCCTAGAGTTGAGCTGTATTGATATTTGGACTTAGATGAAGATTTATATGCTTGAGTTACATCTCGTATCGCATGGCCTTGGTATGGCCGACATCATTCATTCCTTGCATCGCATGGCCTTAGTACGGCCAATGGTATTCATGGATACATCAGCATGTTCTGCATTACTCTGATATTACATGATCATATTCCTACCTTGCGCACACACTTTCACCACCCTCTAAGCTTTCCATAAGCGTATGCACAACCGTTGCGTGCAGGTGACATTGGAACGCAGCAACGCTAAGGCAGGAGTGCTTTGCAGATCATTTTGAAGCTTTTTGTTCATCATCATTGTATTTCCCTTTATGCTCATTGTACTTATAAAGTTTTTTATCATAGTGGAAATGTAATGGAGTTTTTGGTTGTTGTTTGTGAGTTATGCCTTTGGTTATGCTTATTACGAATCAAACTGACGATGAAAATCCACCTCATAGCATCTCAGGATCGGAACCTGGCGAATGGGCACCGAATCCGAGAATGGGGTTCTACGGAGGCTGTCGGCCCCGGATTCGGCGATCGAGAATTTTGTGAGCCCGATTTCCGAGGTTGGGGTATGACAGCAACTAAAAACACCACACGTCCAACATTTCTAACCTCCAAGAGAACTTTGTGTGTGGCCCACTTCCTACCCTCTCATCTCCCATCTTAACCATCCAAACTTCATCTCCTCCGTTAGGATCAAAGCTAAGGACTAAAGGAAGCCAAGGGAGCAAGAAGAAATGGACGGTGGGTGATGTTGGACCCCCATTTTTCTCTTTTGTTATTTAGTTGTTTTGTGATTAAGGGCCACATATGGTGGGACCCACCTTGATGTATGTTTGTATATAAGACGGACCCATAGTGGCAGGGCCCCTCCATAATCACCGATTTCTTTCCTCTCTTTCTCTATGATGAATGGCCCACCTGTGATGTGTGTATTTTATCCATGCCATCCAAAACGGTGTGGCCCACCTTGATCATACCTTTTTAATCGACGCCGTCCATCTGTTTTATCTAAGCCATCTAGTGGGCCTGAATGATGGGCAAACACAAATATTAGGATGATTCAAATAGGTGGGCAATGTGGGACCCACCTTGATGAAGTGTTCATCCACATCGTCCATCCAGGGACATTGGATGTAAATGAAGGAGGGTGTGGCTGACAGTGAAGTGTCAACTGTCAGTGGGTGTGCTAATAGTGGGGAGTGTGCTAACAGTGGGGTCCATAGGACCCATCCACATCCTCCACCCTGTAGAAGGACCACACCATAGTGTATGGGTTTTATCCAGACCGTCCATTACCCCTGGAAGGTGGGACCCACACCCGTGTGGGGCCCTCCTTGATACGCCCGGCAGCACCCAAATCCATAGCTCAACTGGTAAACTGGGTGAAAGACACCTCGTTTCAACATGGGACCGACGTCCCATAGCTCAAGTGGTAGACAGAGTGAAAGATACCTCGTTTCAACGTTGAGGCCTTGGCATTGATTCCCTAGTGTGGTGGCTAGCAGTGAAGTGTGTACAGACGGTGGGGTCCGTGGGACCCACCCACACCGTCCACCATTTTGGGCCACACTGTGATGCGTGTGGGATGTCCACTACCCCTAGACAGTCGGACCCACCCCCACGTGTGGGCTAGTATGTTGTGTGTGTATGTCTAGGCCGTTTAGGGCCTGAACATTGCTTGTATATTAAATATAATATTAATATATTAATTATATATTATATTATAATATATATGTTTTATGTGTATATGTGTGTGTGTGTGTGTGTGTGTGTGTGTGTGTGTATATATCTCCCTCATTAATGCAGAAAAGCTCCGTGTACAGTAGTTGACATCTTTAATATATCAAATATTCATATTTTATATTACCTGTTGTGGTGGACCCTACCTGGGACCCACCTCTACTCTTTCTTTTTTTTTTAAATCAGCAAGTTGCTCCCTTGGCGTCGGCTAGGTCCGTGGTACCTGTTGCACATGTGGATGCAATCCACACCGTCCAGCTTAATGGCCCCCACCATGATGTATGTGTTTTATCTTCACAGCCACTGTTTGGGTGGTGGAGCCCACCATGATGCATACGTTGTATCTAAACCATCCAACCATATTGATATATCATTTCATGGCATGAGTAAAAGGATGGATTAGATCTAAAAGTTCAATTGGACCCCACCATTTAAATAGTGGACCGTGACATCCACCGTTCGAACTCCTAAGGGCCACGGTAGTTTCCAATTAAGTTGATAATTGTTTTCATTTTATTTATCTCTATGTCGACTTATGAATAGGTCGAATCTCGAATACATAAGGGTGGGCCTGATTTGATATACATTTGGCCCATTTGACTCGGCCCATTAATTCGGCCCATTTGACTAGGCCCGATGTGATGTACTTAGGGCCTAGTTGTTAGGTTGATGTGATATACGAGGCCTGTTATTGAGGCCCACCGTGATATATATATATATATATATAAGGCCCATCTTGATGTACTTATGGCCCATCCATTAAGGTTGTCACACCCCAAACCCGAAAATCGGATTCACAGGAATCCTAATTGCCAAATCCGGTGCCGATAGCCTCCGTGGTACCCCATTCTCAGCTCCCAGTGTCCACCCGATAGGTTCCGATCCTGGGATCCTATAAGGAGGATTTTCCAACGTATATTTGTCTCATAAGAAGCATAACCACAAGTATACCCAAATCATAAAGGCAACATCATCATCACATATCAAATAATATAATTATTTGAATACGATGCTAAAAGGAAAAATACATATGTCGAAATCAAAGCTCTAGAAGACAGCCACATGCTCCAAACTCGATGCTGCTGTGACCTAACGCCACCTACACGCATCTATCATGCATAAGCTTATAAAAAGCTTAGAGGGTGGTGAAAGTGTGTGTAAGGTAAGTGTCAAGTTACAATAAAGCCCATAAATCATACATCATTAGGACAAGCAAAAATACTGACAAGATCACGAATCATACGATATCGAAGGTAGCGGAATTATATTGGTAAGTCCATGAGTCATACAATATCAGAGTAATGCGAAAATATATTGGTAGGCCTATAAATACCATCAGCCTTATCCAGGCTATGCGATGCAGAAATATAATAAAAACAATATCATGTACTGATGAAGCAATGTAGATTAGATATGCAATGCGGAGACAGCAAGCTAAATATCAGACAAAGATGATGCAATGCAATATGCAAATCCTGATGAACCCACAAATACTGTCAGTCGTATCTAGGCCGTATAAATGCATAAACATAGTAATTCAAAATGTCATATGCTACGGATGTAATACGAGATGCGGTGCAAATGGAATGACTATACTGGAGTGTAAAGTCGGGATGATAGTACGTAGTATCGCAGGCTATGCGGTTCATCACAAGGGACTTCTATCCAAACTAGTCCCATACTTAAATCTAGATAGTCAGACTCAATGTGTTAAACTCTTGATCTCAGGTTAGTCGTGCGTCCCAACCGAAATCCTGATCATTGTGAAGGTACAAGTAACAAATAGTTGCGCACCACCAACCCAAGTGGGTAGTGAATGAATGAATGAATATGTAACTCTTGCTCAATAAGTCCACATATCAGTACATTTTCTCTCTGGGATCATCATCGGGGTCTAGTACACTCAACACCACCTGCCGCCCCATCAAGCGCACAACTGGGTAAGTGAAAGAGACCTCACTATCCACCTGGCCAGTAGTCTGTCAATACCTATCCGGCTCGCCGATAGCGGACCCATTCCTCGAGCTGGTTAAACTCAGCCTACCTATGCCTACTCCCTCGGGTGGTTAAAGCCACACCCCCTCCCAATTGACCACGACACAGTGGGAGACGCGGCCTCCTGGTATTAGACACTCAGGCGCTCATGTATATCCACTCAGTCTTGATGTTGGGGCGTCCTCTGATACCAAGAGGATTTCAGGAATTTTCACTTAGGGCCATCTATGGAAGCCCGATGCTCGAACCAAACATTTTCGTTGTCCCATCTGACCATCCACGATATGCCTATGGAGGGTATGATCGTGATGTCACAAGGGCATACAGTAATCACAACCACAATGCAAGATGCATGAGTCATACAATCCAGTCATGCATCAATCCAGCACGTATAGTGCGTTCATGTGAGATAATCTCCGCCTATCAGGGAGTCTCATAACAACCTGCCCTATGACATATGCAATGGTCAATCATATCTCATAACAAACATACAGATGATGCGTATGGGCATGTATCATGATGCTCTGCTGTCACATACTCATAATCGGTATCAATAACTGGCATCAGCGATCGGCCTTGACAATGTGGACATTTAACCAACATTGCTCCCAAGGAATGACCCATACAGAGCCAAACATATAATGGGCCCACGACCTCACATAAAAGCCTAATATACAACACAATGGGTCTTACTTAAGGGCCACATATATACAACGGGTGGGCCCTGCCCATGGGCCTCAAATACATGACATGTGGGCCCTACACATGGGTCTCATATGCATCCAATGGGCCACGTATCTGGGCCTCGAATACATCAACTGGGCCATGCATCATGTGCTTATTACATATCACAATGGGCCTTGCCCATAGGCCACGAATACATCACAATGGGCCTCAACTACGGGTCACATATAAATCATATAGGTCTCGACAATCGGCCTTAACAATCGAAATCGACCTATACAATCGGCATCGACAATTCAGAATCAGCCTATACAATCGGCCTCGACAAATCAAAATCGGCCACGATACTCGGGCACGATAATTGAGATCGATCGATAATCAGAATCGGTAAATTGATCACGTTAATCAGAATCTATAATCGACCACGACTATCGAGATCGATCGATAATCAAAATCGACAAATCAGTCACGTCAATCGAAATCGGCAATCAGTCACGACGATCAGAATCGGTAAGAATGGGCCTAACAAGGCCTAATGGAAGGTCACAATGTGGACATTCAACCATCATTACCCATTAATGTAGACATTTAACCAACATTGCCCACAAGGAGTGGCCCACATAGAGCCAAATGTATAGTAGGCTCATGACCTCACACAATGGCCTAATGTACATCATGATGGGCCTCACTCAAGGGCCAAGTACACATCATCACAGGCTGAATACCCGGGCCTAAAATACATCATAAAGGGTCACATCAATGGACCGTGCCGATGGGCCTCATATACATGAAGTGGGTGGCATCAATGGACCGCGTCATGATTTGGAAATACGTCACAATAGGCCGCATCCATGGGCTAGAAATGCATCATAATGGGCCTCGGCACATGGGCCATAAACACATCATATGGCCTTGCCCATGGGCCTCGAATACATCACAATGGGCCACAACCCATGGGCTTCAAATACACAATAGGTGGGCCTTACACATGGGCCTAATATACATCATAGGTGGGCCCTGCACATGGGCCTCATACACATTAAGTGGGCTGCATCAATGGGTTGCACTAATGGGCCATAAATACAATACACATCATGGTGGACCCCACATCCCATGGACGGTGTAGATATGCATCGAGGTATGGCCCATGTCCAGCGACAGATGGACAACTAGATATAGAGTACATGCATTAACGTGGGCTCCACACAACACCGTCGAGATATGGACGGTGCGGATACATAATACATACATCAATGTGGGCTCCACCCACTGCCAAAACAGATGGACGGCGTGGAAAACATATTCTTTAAAGTGGTCCCACACCCACGTGACTGGATAGCGAGATGGTAAAACACATACCTCATAGGTAGGCCTTACACATCCAGCAGATGGCCCCTACACGACCAGCAGGTGGGCCACACAGATGGAAGGTGTAGGTACAACACACACGTCAAGGTGGCCCATGTCCCACGACCTAGATGGACCGGATATAACACAGACCTCACATGGGCTTCACAGATCTAACTGATGTCGAATACATATAGTTGGTGTGAGGTATCCTAGCCCATCCGTCCAGTAGGTGGGTCCCACATGAGGCCCACCACATACATTATGTATGTAGTATAATATAATATAATATTATATTGTATACTATTTATTTTATTTAAAAGAAAACTTCCAGTGTCCAGAACTTAAACGCTAGATAGATGGCATGCATAAAACGTATGCATCAAACACATGCGTCCTAAGGGGTCCCACCGTCCTGGGCAAATGGACGGTGTGGATATAAAATAGTTATATCAAGGTGGGTCCCACATACATGGCAGGTGAGGTTAGAATACATACATCAAGGCCCCTAATACATCAGTTGACGTCCTTCAAGATGGACGGTCTCGATATGACACGTACATCATGGTGGAGTACCCCTGCATTGTCCAACTGATCCAGCACCGTCCAGATGATCTGGACAGTGCGGATGAAAATAATACATCACGTGGGGTACCCCTACACCTTCTCAAGGTGTCCAGCACCGTCCAAAGCATTGTATAGTGTAGATCAAATTACATAAATCATGGTGGTCCCACACAGCTTGCTGACATAAACAGCAGCTACTAGCTGCGTGCGTGAGGTACACTAGCCAATCAAATCAAGGTGGGCTACGAGGGTGGGGTCCATGTGCTAGGATAGGCACACGTGCAAATAAGGTGGACCCAGAAGATGGGTGAGATGGATGCAATAGATGAGAGGGGTGCAGGCAAGGTTCTCACATCATGTGGGCCCACGTGTGGACTGCTGTGTATACAACACATACAAGTAGGTCCCACGTGTCACGTGTAGCATGCCCAGCATGCCCAGCACATGCAGCACCGTCTCAACTGGATAGTGTAGGTATAAAATGCATATAACGAGGTGGGCCCTACCTCAAACGTGTCACGTCCCAAACTCGAAAACCGGGCTCACAAAATTCCCGATCGCCGAATCCGGCGCCGACAGCCTCCGTAGAACCCCATTCTCGGCTCCTAGCTCCCATTCGCCAGGTTCCGATCCTGTGATGCTACGAGGAGGATTTTCAACGTCAGTTTGATTCGTAATAAGCATAACTAATGGCATAACCCACAAACAACAACCAAGAACTCCATTATATTTTTATTATGATTAAAAACTTTACAAGTACAATGAGCATAAAGGGAAATACAATGGTAAAGAACAAAAACTCCAAAACGATCTGCAACGTGCTCCTGCCTCAGCGCTGCTGCGAATCAACGTCACCTACACGCAACAGTCGTGCATAAGCTTATAGAAAGCTTAGAGGGTGGTGAAAGTGTATGCGCAAGGTAGTAATATGAACATGCAATGTCAGAGTAATGCAGAATATGCAGATGGATCCATAATATCATGAGCCGTACCAAGGCTATGCGATGCAAGACATGAATGGTATCGGCCATCCCAAGGCCATGCGATGTGCAATGCAACTCAAGCATACAGATCCTCATCTATGTCCACACATCAATACAGCTCAAATATGAGATATCACCGGGGTCTAATACACTCTAAACCAGATTGTCGCCACATCACGCGTAATAAGGTAAGTGGAAAAGACCTCACTATCCATCTGTCAATATCGGTCACGACTCGTCGATAGCAGACCCATTCCTCGAGCTGATCAGACTCAGCCTAGCATTGCCCCCTACACTCGGGCGGGTAAGGCCGCACCCCCTTCCAACCGACCACAACACAGTGGAGAGCGCAACCGTTTGGTAATCGACACTCAACGCTCATCTACCCACTCGGTCTAGACGTTGGAGTAACCTCTTGGTACCATAAGGGTTTAGGGACTTTCACCCAGGGATATCTATAGCACCCCATGTAGAATAAGATTTTCGGTATCCAATCCTACCAACCACGATATGTCTGTGGAGGCTACGGCCCTGATGTCGCTAGGGCGTACAATAACCATGTCACACAAATGTGAAATACATGATTCACGCTATCCAGTCATGTAACAAATCCTGCGCATATCGTGCGCTCATGTAGGGCAACACCGCCTAACCAGGAGCCCATAAACAACCTGTCTGAAGGTATATGCTATGATCAGTCAATCCTCATATCAAGCATACATATGATGCGTATGATCATGAGTCATGAAACTATACTAAACATGTAAATGAGTGATGAACCATTCTTATAGCGCAGATGGGCCTAGACGGCCTATACACAGCAAGTACGGCCCAGTAATGGGCCCTAAGGAGAGTCGTAATGTGGACATCCAACCAACATTACACTCGCAATGTGGACGTCAAACCAACATTGCTCCCAAGACACGATCTTTGTAAACATCGCTACTTAGTCTGTATTGGAATTACACATTGCAATGGACCGTAGGTTCTTCCCATTGGGCCTTACATATATATCAAATGGGCCATATCTTATGGGCCTTTTATTCATGAGATGGGCCACATAAATGGGTCACACCAATGGGTCTTATGTTCATTGCAATGGGTCAAAATCCGTGGGCCTTGGACTGCATCAAATGAGCTTAACTCATGGGTCTTAAAGGTAACGAATGGGCCACACCAATTGAACCCCATATGTACGCCAAATGGGCCTTAACCCTTAGGCCTTGCATGCTTATCAAAGTGGGCCTAAACCCCTAGGCCTTACATATATCAAATGGGCCTCACCCATAGGCCTTACAAATATCAAATGGGCCTAACCCATAGGCCTTATATGAATCAAATGGGCCTACTTCCATGGGCTTTAAAAATGCATCAAATGGGTCCAATTTCATGGGCCTTGGAATACATCAAATGGGCCTAGTCCCATGGACTTGAAACATATCAAGTGGGCCTAAACCCATACATGAGTGGCCCACCCAACCAACAGCTCGTGCCTTAAAATGATCTCACCAAGTGGATGGACGGTCTGGATGCATCACATGCATCTTGGTGGGTCCCACTGCCGCTGGACAGTGGGGATGACACATGCATCAAGGAGGGCTCCACTGTCCGCTGGACGGTGGAGACAATACTACATTAAGGTGGGCGCCACCGTCCACTGGACGGTGGACTTAAAACATATACATCATTGTGGGTCCCATGTGGGGCCCACTGTAATGTTTAGATGTCATCCAACCCGTTTATAAGGTCACTTAGACCTGAATGGAGTGAAAACACAAATTGCAGATTGATCTGAAACTTCTGTGGGCCTAGAAGGAGCTTTCAATGGTAGATGTTCAATTCCACTGTTCCCTATGGTGTGGGCCACCCGAGCGTCGAATCGGCCCCATTTTTGGAGGGGGCCCACCTTAGGGTGTGGGCCACCATTTGAATGGCATGGATAAAACATATAAATCAAGGTGGGGCCCACGGTAGGGGTCGTGGGTGGCTGTCCGCCCGCCAGCCTAACACTGCACGCAGCAGCGTGCAGCGGCTGCCGCTGTCAGAGGAAGGCAGAGGCTCTGCCTCTTGCAATTTTTGGGAAAAACCCATTTTTCTGGGGTTTTTCGCATGTGGGGCCCACTTTACAAAAATTCGCCCCTGCCATTGCGTTCAGTGGCTCGCAACAGGCGAAATGAGTCCGGAGTTCAAAATTTTAGGATGATTAAAAACACTAGGAATTACATTTAACGGCAATCACCAAAGATTCTATACTATGGCCCACCAGTGGATCATGTCAGCCTCATTCTTTGGCTTAATGGTTAAAATGATACAAGGAATAGGATAGACGGCTTGGATTGTTCCCGTATATCAAGGTGGGGCCTATGCAGGTGGGTCACACCCAAAGCTTGAACAAAGCTTATATTTGTGTTGTTCACTTGACGTCCAGCGTCCCTAGACGCTGGACGGTGGGACTAATTCAAGTGGGCTGCCCTCGTGGACTCCAAATAGTGAGTGGTGAGGGCCCCCAAATGATGGGTGGGGGTACATGAGACCCACATCAAGGTGGGGTCCCTTTGGATGAATGGTTAAGATGTCCCACAACCCATCAAGTGGGCCACAAAATCGTATTACCATATGAAAGAAGAATGAAATAAAAAGAGAGAGGGAGAGAGAGAGAGAGAGAGAGAGAGAGAGATTGGAGAGTGGGACACGCTTGAGATGGAGGGGCCTCAACACTATGGGCCCTCCCTTATGATGAATCATACATCAAGTGGGTCATCTAGCACATGGGACCATCAAAACTTAAAATCATCAGTGGGGATCCTTTCCCCACCAATATGGATGGTCTAGATGACCTTTCTAAAGAAATAAACATCATAATGGGGTCCATGGAGAATGGACCCACCATGGAATGATCATGATGATCCAAGTGGTCCATCGGCCACAACTTAGGATCCCAAGTCAGATTCACACCATTGATCGGTGGGCCTCACTTGGCCCATCATAAAAATAAGAAAGAAACTACCCTATAGAGGCACCCACCGTCCGATCTTCTTGCTCCTAGGGGTTCCTTGACACCTTAGCTTCAACTTCAATGGATGAGATGATGAATGGAGGGTTGAGATGGGAGATGGTGGGGTAGGAAAGTGGGCCACTTGGAGCTTAGGAATGCTTGGAGAATTCCATACGTATGGAGCTTGGGATTTTGGTTGCTTGGAGATTTGAAATGAGAAAGAGAGAGAGTTATAAAGGGAGAGAGAGAGTGATGGATGGATGTGGTGAGTGATGGTTGTGTAAGAAATCTTTGACTTTTGTGGCCTTTTGTGTAAGAGAGGTATGGGTTTGGAAGACTTTTGTGGTCTTTGTGTAAGAAAGGTATGGGTATGGAAGACTTTTGTGGCTTGCTTAGGAAAAGGGGTGAGAGAGATGTGTACTTGACATGTACTTGACATGTGATGGATTGATGGGTGATTATTGATGGGATTGATGTGATTGATGTGACACATCATAGAGATTCCCTTAGGTTTCGCAATGCGCGGTGTTTCCTCGCACCGAACGTCGGCCTACAACTCTCGACCAGGGTATCGCCTCGGCACCCGAGTTACGGCATTGGAACCGCAGCGATGGAGTGGTCGCTATGGTATTGGTCTTGGGTTGAGTCGACTCGGGTTGTCGGCAGATGAATCAGGGTTGCGCGTCGATATCGATTAAGGGTCGAAGGTTGTCGGAATTTGACCGGTAAGACCGCGGAAGTCTATGGAATGGTACGGACCAAGATACGGGTCTTACAAAACGTCCAGAAATGACTGGACGGTGGGGATGGAATCACATACACTATGGTGGGTCCCCACCTTGGATGGACGATGTGGATGAAATCCACACATCTAGTGGATCCCGTCCAACCACACATCAGGGGAGTCCACACACGTGGCCCATATATATATATATATATGGGAAAAGGTGTGATGCGCTCAAGCTCATGGCTCTGTCCCATGCGGTCGAGCTGTGTGGGCCCCACCGTGATGCCTTTCGAACATCTACCCCATCAGTAAGATGCGCCATTCCACCGTGGACCTAGGTCTTAAAAGTTAAGTCAATCCGTGACTTGTGTGGGCCACACCACATACAGAAGTGGAGAGGGGCCGTGCAACCATTAAAACATTCATAATCATTTTTGGGGCCCACAAAAGATGTGGTTTGCAAATCCAGCCCATCCATTATGTGTCTCCCACTTGTATGAGGGTTCAGACCGAGTTTCAGCAACATTCAAAACTCAGGTGGGCCCCACCAAGTGCTTTTATATGTTTTAACGGTGTCTTCATATGATTTTAGATGGTATGGCCCACCTGAGTTCCGTATACAGCTGATTTTTGGGATATCCCATAATTTAAAGGGGAACCATCAAATGCACGATGTTGATGGTTGACATGCATCACGGTGAGGCCCACACAGCTCGAGCTCACAATAAGCTTATCGTGAGCTCGAGCGCATAGTACCTTTTCCCTATATATATATATATATATATATTATATTTTATATATGCATGTATACATACATATTATGTATATATAAATATGATACAAATTTAATATAATATAATATCCTATCTTCAAAAGAGACAAGCGTCTAGACCCTCTGGACGCTTGGACGAACGGTGTGGATTTACGTTATGCACAACACAGTGGCATCCCACCACCTGTCCAGATGGACACTATGGATGAATCACATACTTCATGGTGGTTCCACGTCCAGTAGGCCACACGTCTGGGATCAAGCTGATATTTATATTTTTCCTCCAATTGGGTCCATCCAAATGGACCATCGATTGGGCCCACTCGGTGAATGGTATGGGTCAAGTGGGACACACTCCATAAAAAAATGGAAAGAGAGAGAGAGAGAGAGAGAGAGAGAGAGAGAGAGAGAGAGAGAGAGAGAGAGAGAGAGAGAGAGAGAACGGTGGAGATGGGAGGGACCCCGCCACTATGGGCCCCTCTTTGATACAAGGCATACATCAAGACGGGTCCCACCATATGTGGGCCCTTAAATAACATATTCGATGGTTAGATCACCCACCTTTGATCTTCTTGGACTTCTTCTTCCATCAACGCATCATTGAGTTCCAAGGGACGAACTTCAACAGTTGAGACTGGTTTTAGAGGGTGGGATTGGATGTTAGGAAGGTGGGCCACACCAAGCTCTCTCATGGAGATTGGAGGAGCTCAGAAATTGGGTTGCTTCCTTAAAAATGGGGAAATGAGAGAGAGAGAGAGATGAGAGAGAGAGGTGTGAGTGATGTAAGAGGGTGATGGGTGAAAAGGTGAGTGATGGGTGATGTGTACTTTGACATGTGAGGGATGGGTTGCTTTGACTTTGGAGTTACTTGGGGATGGAGTTTTGTACTTGACATAAGAGGTGATTGATGGAATTGACTTGACATGTTGTAGAGATTCTCTTAGGATTACAAATGCGCAGTGTTTTCTCCAACTGATCACGAGCCCATATCTCCTGGCTCAAGTATCGCCTCGGTGCGAAAAACTTGGCATTAGAATCGCTGCGACGGTGCGGTCACTAGGGTATAAGTCTCAGGTCACGCCGACTTTGATATATGGGATATGACTAAGGATTGCGCGTAAATACCAATAATAGATCGCGGGTCGCCAGAATTCGACTGGGAGGGCCGTGGAAGCCTACGGAATGGTATGGTCTATGATATAGAGGCCCACCTGATATACATAGGGCCCATATTTTTTGGCCCATTTATTGTTTCTAAGGCCCATGGGTCGGGCCCAATTGGATGTACACAAGTCCATTATAATGTGTGACTCTACCATGGTTTGTGTAATGATGTTTATGACGGTCGTGCCTTAGAAGCTATGTTGGTTTGACATCCACATTGTAAGAATAATGTTGGTTAAATATTCACATTATAATTCTCCTCAGGGCCCATTGTTAGGCCCATACTTGTAGGCCATCTAGGCTCATGTTTGTTATGAACAACATCCATCACCATATAACAAGTTTAGTATAGTTCCATAATTCATGATCATACGCATCATATGCATGCTTTATATCAGAAGTGACTGATCATAGCATATGCCTTCGATCAAATTGTTTAGGGGGTCCCAAATTAGGCGGTGTTGCCCTACATGAGCGCACGATATGCGCAGGATTGCTGCATGACTAGATAATGTGATTCATATTCGCATTGTGTGACATGGTCACTGTACGCCCTAGAGACATCAGGGTCATAGCCTCTACAGGCATCTCGTGGTTGGCAGGATTGGATACCAAAAATTTTATTCGACATGGGGTGCTATAGATATCCCTAGGTGAAAGTTCCTAAACCCTTATGGTACTAGGAGGTTGCTCCAATGTCTAGACCGAGTGAGTGCATGAGCGCCAAGTACCGATTACTAGAAGGCCGCACTTTCAACTGTGTCATGGTCGGTTGAAAGGGGGTACGACCTTACCCGCCTGAGAGGAGAGGGCAAAGCTAGGCTGAGTTTAACTAGCTTGAGGAATGAGTCCTCTATCGACGAGCCGAACCCGATATTGGCAGGCGGATAGTGAGGTCTTTTCAACTCACCTTATTACGCATGCGATGGAGCGCCAATCTGGTTGGAGTGTTCCAGACCCCGGTGATAATCCAGAGTTGAGCTGTATTGATATGTGGACTTAAATGAGGATTTGTATGTTTGAGTTATATTTTGCATCGCATGACCTTGGTATGGCCAATATCATTCATGTTTGCACCGCATGACCTTGGTACGACTAATAGTATTCCTAAATTCACAGTATATTCCACATTACTTTGATACTGCATAATTGTATTACTACCTTGCACACGCACTTTCAACACCCTCTATGCTTTTTATAAGCTTATGCACGACCGTTGCATGTAAGTGATGTTGGATTGCAGTAGTGTTAAGGCTAAAGCGCGTGAAAAATCATCTTAGTGCTTTTGTCTATCGTCATTGTATTTCCCTTTTTACGCTTTGTACTTATAAAATTTTGATCATGGTGGAAATGTGGTGGAGTTTTTAGTTATTTTTTATGGGTTATGCCTTTGGTTATGCTTATTACGAATCAAACTGATGTTAAAAATTCTATTCGTAGTATCCCAAGATCGAAACTTGGCGATTGAGCGCTGGGAGCTGAGAATGGAGTTTTACAGAGGCTGTTGGCACTAGATTTGGCGATTAGAAATTTTGTGAGCCCGGTTTCTACGTTTATGGCATTGTAAAATTTGGTATCAGAGTATAACTTGGGAATAACTAAGAACAACATTACATATCTGCTATGAATGGCTAAGTTCCGAAGTTCGGATAGCTTAGTGATCTTTTATTATAGACCCTTAACGTTCGTGCTTTCGAGAGTTTTTTAAAGTTGATAGGCACTTTTGCACTTTCCTGTAGGACAAGATGCCCAGGAGAGTGACCCGATCAACTCCCCCTCCACCACCTGAGACTCCCGCTCCACCACCTGCGGCTCCCACCCTACCACCTACGATCCCCACTCCACCACTAGAGGTTCATATCATTCATCCTGAGGATGCTGCTCCTCCACCAAAGACCGGTGCAGATCTGACCATATCTGTGAGTGTCTCTCAGTTACATCAGATGTTGCAGGCTGTGATGACCACCCTTCAAGGGCAGGGCAGGCACCCCTTCATTTCGTCAGACCAGGTAGAGAAGGAGCGCACCAATGCCCTTCTTCGAGAGTTCCGATGGCTCGATCCCACGCGTTTCCTGGGCGAGTCAGACCCGACATCAACTGAGAGATGGAACTCTGATGTGGAGAAGATATTTGATACGATAGGATGTATGACCTAGCAGCAGGTCCGATTAACAGTATTTCTTCTCCATGGCGAGACTGACCACTGGTGGACATCAGTCTCCCAAGCAGCAAGTGCCAATTTTGTGTGGACCTAGGAGGATTTTATGGATTGGTTTGATCGACGGTATTTTTCTGATCACATTCGACGACAACGAGCATTGGAGTTCGAGGCCCTGATGTAGGGTGATATGACAGTGGCTCAGTATGCGGCTTGTTTTGTAGCGCTGTCTAGATTTGTGCCATATCTGGTAGATAATGAGGAGAGAAGAGCCTGCTGCTTCGAGGATGGCTTGAGTTACGATCTTCGAGGTCGTGTTATTGGACATGAGCTCCTGATTTTCGAGGGGGTGGTATGGAGGGCCCAGATTTATGAGGCCGAGTGGGCTAGTTCTCAGTCTAATTGCGGTCAGAGGAAAGACTGGAAGAGGCAGGCTCCTTCCAGTGACTCCATACAGCTTCGACCACGGCAGTAGAGGTGCATAAGTCACCTAACCTTTCGAGTGCCTGCACCACCTCCAAGGCAGTTCACCAGTGACTGTTTTGGGTGCGGTACCAGGGGACACTCTCACAGTGTCCCCACCCCCACCAACAGCAGTAGCCCAGAGGTTCATTGCAGCCTCCACCACACTAGCAGCAGAGGCCCCCACAACAGCAACGACAGTAGCCCCCACCATGGCCACCTCAACAGCAGCATCAGCATCAGCACCAGTATCTAAGGATGCAGCAGCAGAGGCAGTAGTTTCAACCACCTCAGCGACCCCAACAGCAGCAGCATGCTTATAAGGGACAGGCACCTCCCCAGCCGACTCATGCTAGGTTCTATGCATCTTAGGAGGAACCGAAATCATATGAAAGAGTCATTGAGGGTATACTTTTAGTCTTTATATGCAATGCACGTGTGTTGTTTGATTCTGGTGCATCGCATTCTTTTGTGGCTGAGAGTTTCTGCTGATCGACTAGCTTGCTTTGGAGTCTGCTCGTGAGGGCCTGTTAGTATCAACTCTCTTGGGGAAGACTGCAGTGTTAAGCCAATCTTTCTCATCTTGCCCCATTCTAGTTGGGGATACCTTTTTGCCTGCTGATTTTTTTGCTTTACCAATGTCTGAGTTCAATGTCATCCTGGGTACAGATTGGCAAGCCGAGTACTACGCCATATTGGACTGTTTCACGAGGATAGTCACGTTCTATATACCCGGCGTGCCACAGTTCTACTTCATTGCAGAGCCCAGAGGAGAGTCGTTATCTTGTTTGATGTCATGTGTCATAGAAGAGCCCATAGCAGTGAGCATTAACCATTTGCCTGTGGTTTGTAATTTTTTCGATGTGTTTTAAGAGATTTCAGGATTACCGCCTTGCTAACTCACCAAGTTTCAGATTGATCTCGTGCCCGATACCGGGCCATTTCGAAGGCCCCGTATCGTATGGCATCGTTGGAGCTGGGGAAGTAGTTAGACAAGTTACGCGAGTTAGGCTTTATTCGCCTGAGCAGTTCACCGTGGGAGTGCCGGTACTCTTCGTGAAGAAGAAGGATGACTCGTTGAGGCTTTGCGTAGATTACCTCGAGCTCAACAAAGTCACGATCAAGAATAAGTACCCGCTCCTGAGGATTGATGATTTATTTGATCAGTTGTAGGGTGCACAGTTCTTTTCGAAGATTGACTTACATTTCAGTTATCATCAAATTCGGGTCCGAGAGGAGGACATTTAGAAGATAGCTTTCAGGACACGCTATGGTCATTTTGAGTTCCAGGTCATGTCCTTCAGACTTACCAATGCACCCGCGGTCTTCATGCAGTTGATGAAAGAGGTCTTTCGCCCTTATCTCGATCAGTTTGTTGTAGTCTTCATCGACGACATTCTGATATATTCGAGGACCCGTTAGGAGCACAAGTAGCATCTGGAGGTTACGCTGTAGACCCTCCGCGTACACCAGCTTTATGCGAAGATGGAGAAGTACGAGTTCTGGCAGGAGGAGGTGAAGTTCCTCAGTCACGTGATGACGAGGGAGGGTGTCGTAGTGGACCTCTTGAAGGTTGAGGCAGTGCGCCAGTGGGGCCAACCCACGACTGCATCCGAGATCCACAGTTTCCTTGGTTTAGTGGGCTACTACCGACGTTTCATTGAGAGCTTCTCTTGTATTGCAGCCCCGCTGACTAGGTTGATTCGGAAGGGTGTAGAGTTTATTTGGAGCGACGCCTGGGAGCGAGCATTTATGGAGTTAAAGAACGCCTCACGTCCGCTCTTATCCTCACTCTTCCCTTTGGGAGTGATGGATTTATTATATTTACCGATTCCTCGCATATTGGTTTGGGTGCTGTCCTGATGCAGCACGGGAGACCAGTGGCCTTCACGTCTCGTCAGCTCAAGGGTCATGAGCTGAACTACCCTACACATGATTTGGAGTTGGCTACAGTTGTCTTCGCACTAAAAGTGTGGAGGCACTATCTCTATGGGGTTAGGTTCAAGCTCTTTTCTGATCACAAGAGCTTGAAGTACCTCTTCTCGCAGTCTGAGCTGAACATGAGGTAGAGACACTGGATGGAGCTCCTGAAAGACTATGATTTCGATCTTCAGTACCACCTGGGCAAGATGAACATGGTGGAAGATGCCCTCATCCATCAGCCACGTAGCCTAGTGGCGCATATGATGGTCCAAAAATGGAGGATGCTCGAGGATATCACAGAGTATGATTTTGAGTTTAGCCTGTAGTCTTCTATCGTGCAGTTATCGAGCCTGTCGATTTAACCCTCTCTTGTCGTAAGGGTGATCGAGGCTCAACAGGGAGTCGTTGTAGAGTTATATGGCTGAGGCGGCATCCAAGAGTCAAGTAGATTGGTTCAGATGGTGGACTTCGCTTCAAAGGCCGATTATGTGTCCTGGATATTTCTAAGTTATGCAGAGATCTTATAACCGACGCACATCATTGCAGTTTTCTATCCACCCTGGCTCAACGAAGATGCACCGCGATATGAAGCAACAGTATTTTTAGGCAGGGATGAAGTGTCAGATCACCAGTTTTGTGGCTGAGTGTGACACATGCCAGCGTGTCAAGGCCGATCATTAAAGACTCCTTGGTCTATTGTAGCTATTGAGTGTCCTTATGTGAAAGTGGGAGCATATAACGATAGATTTTATTATGGGCTTGCTGAGGACTCAGCACGGTCATGTGACATCTCGGTTATTGTGGATCGTCTGATGAAGTCGGCACATTTCCTTGCGATGCGTATGATTTAGTTTGTGGACCAGCTTGCGAGGTTGTTTATCGAGGAGATCATGAGACTACATGGCTTTCCAGTCTCAGTCATTTCTAACCGAGACCTGAGGATCAAGTCTCAGTTTTAGGAAGCTTTTAGAGAGCGATGGGGACTGATTTGTAGCTCAGCACCACGTACCATACACAGACCGATGCCCAGACCGAGAGGGTCAACCAGATCCTTGAGAATTTGCTTTAGGCCTACACGATTGATTTTAAGGGTAGTTGGGATGAGCATCTGTGATTGACTGAGTTCGCGTATAACACCAGCTATTAGGCAATCATCGGCATGACTCCTTTTGAGGCACTATATAGCAGACCATGAAGATCACCGAGTTATTAGATCGAAGCTGGGGAGCATTGTCTCCTAAGTCCCAAGCTTGTGCAACAGACATCAGAAGTTATCGATATCATCAGGTAGATGATGCGCACAGCTCAGAGCCGACAGAAGAGTTTTCTTGATCACCGGCATCGGCCCTTGGAGTTTGATGTAGGGGACCATGTGTATCTCAAGGTCTCACCCATGAAGGGCGTAGTTTGATTTAGAGCGAAGGACAATCTTCCCCCGAGATTCATAGGACCTTTCGGGATCAGTGGACGTGTTGGCGCCATGGCCTATCGACTTACCTTGCCATCTCAGTTGTCTAGCGTCCACCATTTTTTCCATGTCTCTATGTTGAGGAAGTGTGGGTCAAACATCGTTCCTATTATTGATTGACAACCGTTAGAGGTTCGCGAGGATGCTTCATATATTAAGCAGCCGGTTCGTATCCTTGATCGAAAGGAGTAGGTCCTCCGGAACAAGCTCATTCCATTCGTGAAGGTTTAGTAGGGTCACCATTCTATTGAGGAGGCTTCTTGGGAGCACGAGGCTGAGATTCGAGAGCGCTATCCTCATCTCTTTGATGATTGATTTTGTATGTTATCTCCGATTTTATATAGTGATGTCATATTTCTTCTTCCTCTCGAGTTATGCCTAATTGTGATAATTGTGTAAATTTTGAGGACAAAATTTTTATTAGGAGGGGAGAGTTATAAAACTCGTATCTTAATCCGTACCATTCCGTAGGCTTCCGCGGTCTTCCCAGTCGAATTCTGGCAACCTTCGACCTTTATTCGACGTTTATGCGCAATCCTAAGCCGTGTCCTACGAACCCGAGTCGACTCAACCCCAGACTTATGCCCTGGCGACCGCATCGTCGCAGCGGTTCCGATGCCATGTCTCGTGCGACGAGGCAATACCCAGGCTTGAAGATGTGGGCCTGCGTTCGGTTCGAGGAAAATGTCGGGCGGTGCAAAATCCAAGAGAATCTCTAAACATGTCAAATCAATCCCTTCAATCAATCAACCACATCACATCTCATGTCAAGTACACATTACCTTTCACCCATTCCTAAGAAACCCCAAAGTCAAAAAGTTCTTACACAAGCCCATACCTTTCTTATAAAAATTACCTCAAAAGTCAAAAAGTTCTTACCCCCATCACTCATGACTTCCATCACTCCATCACCCATCTCTCTCTCTCTCTCTCTCTCTCTCTCTCTCTCTCTCTCTCTCTCTCTCTCTCTCTCTCTCTCTCTCTCTCTCTCTCTCTCTCTCTCTCTCTCTCTCTCTCTCTCCCTTTACAAGTCTCTCTCTCATTTCTCAAGCTCAATTCCAAGCAACCAAAAACACCACATGTCCAACATTTCTACCCTCTAAGAGAACTTTGTGTGTGGCCCACTTCATACCCTCTTATCTCCCATCTCAACCATCCAAGCTTCATCTCCTTCTTTAGGATCAAAGCTAAGGAGGAAAGGAAGTCAAGGGAACAAGAAGAAGTGGACGGTGGGTGATCTTGGACACACATTTTTCTCTTTTATTATTTAGTTATTTTGTGATTTAAGGGGCCACATATGGTGGGACCCACCTTAATGTATGTTTGTATATAAGAGGGGCCCATAGTGGCAGGGCTCCTCCACCATCACCGATTTCTTTCCTCTCTTTCTCTATTTCTCTCTCTCTCTCTCTCTCTATGATGAATGGCCCACCTATGATGTGTGTATTTTACCCATGACGTCCAAAACGGTGTGGCCCACCTTGATCATACCTTTTTAATCGACGTCGTCCATTTATTTTATCTAGGCCATCTAGTGAGACTGGATGATGGGCAAACACAAATATCAGGCTAATTCAAACAAGTGGGCCATGTGGGACCCACCTTAAGGAAGTGTTCATCCACACTGTCCATCCAGGGATGCTAGACGTAAATGAAGGAGGGTGTGGCTGATAATGAAGTGTCAACTATTAGTGGGCATGCAAATAGTGGAGAGTGTGCTGACAGTGGAGTCCATAGGACCCATCCACGTCCTCCACCCTGTAGATGGACCACACCATAGTGTATGGGTTTTATCCAGACCGTCCACTACCCCTGGACGGTGGGACCCACGCCCGTGTGGGGCCCTCTTTAATATGCTTGGCAGGGCATGGGGCCCTCCTTGATACACTTGGCAGCACCCAAATCCATAGCCCAACTGGTAAACCGGGTGAAAGACACCTCATTTCAACGTGGGACCCACGTCTCATAGCTCAAGTGGTAGACAGAGTGAAAGATACCTCGTTTCAATGCAAAGGCCTTGGCATTGATTCCCTAATGTGGTGGTTATCAGTGAAGTGTGTACAGATGGTGGGGTCCGTGGGACCCACCCGTGCCGTCCACCATTTTTGGGCCACACTATGATACGTGTGGGACGTCCACCGTTCCTGGACGGTGGGAACCACCCCCATGTGTGGGCTAGCATGATGTGTGTGTATGTCTACGCCGTCCAGGGCCTGAACGTTGCTTGTATATTAAATATAATATTAATATATTATATTATAATATATATGTTTTATGTATATTATATATATATATATATATATATATATATATATATATATATATATATATATATATATATCTCCCTCATTCATGTAGAAAAGTTGCATGTACAGTAGCTGGCATCTTTAATATATCAAATATTCATATTTTATATTACCTGTTGTGGTAGGCCCTACATAGGACCCACCTCTACTCTTTTTTTTAAAGAAGCGAGCTGCTCCCTTGGCATCAGCTTGGTCTGTGGGACCTGTTGCACATGTGGATGCAATCCACACCATCCATCTCAGTGGGCCCCACTGTTATTCTACATGCAGGCCCCACCAGGATGTATGTGTTTTATCTTCATAGCCATTGTTTAGGTGGTGGGGCCTACCATGATGCATACGTTGTATCCAAACCATCCAACCATATTGAGATATCATTTCATGGCATGAGCAAAAGGATGGGTTAGATCTAAAAGTTCAATTAGAGCCCATCATTTAAATAGTGGACCGTGACATCCATCGTTCAAACTCCTAAGGGCCACGGTAGTTTCCAATTAAGTTGATAATTGTTTTCATTTAATCTATCTCTATGTCGACTTATGAATAGGTCGGATCTCAAATACATAAGGGTGAGCCCGATTTGATATACATTTGGCCCATTTGACTCGGCCCATTTAAATCAGTCCATTGATTCGACCCATTTGACTAGGCCTGATGTGATGTACTTGGGGCCCAGTTGGTTAGGCCAATGTGATATATGAGGCCCGTTTTTGAGGCCCACCTTGATATATATATATATATATATATATATATATATATATATATATATATATATATATATATATATATATATGAGGTCCATATGATTATGCCCATCTTAATGTAGTTATGGCCCATCCATTGAGGCCCACCTGATATACATAAGGCCCGTGTTATGTGGCCCATTTGTTGCATCTAAGGCCCATGGGTCAAGGCCTAATTGGATGTACACAAGTCCATTACAATGTGTGACTCTACCATGGTTTGTGTAATGACGTTTATGATGGTCGTGCCTTGGGAGTAATGTTGGTTTGATGTCAACATTGTAAGAATAATGTTGGTTAAATGTCCGCATAATAATTCTCCCCAGGGCCCATTGTTAGGCCCATACTTGTAGGCCATCTAGGCCCATCTTCATTATGAACAACATCCATCACCATATAACAAGTTTAGTATAGTTCCATGATTCATGATCATACACATCATATGTATGCTTAATATGAGAAATGAATGATCATAGCATATGCCTTTGAGCAGATTATTTAGGGGGTCCCGGATAGGCGGTGTTGCCCTACATGAGCACACGATACGCGTAGGATTGTTGCATGACTGGATAGTGTGATTCATACATTCGTATTGTGTGATATGGTTACTGTACACCCTAGCTACATCAGAGTCATAGCCTTCACAAGCATCTCATGGTTAGCAGGATTGGATACCAAAAATCTTATTCTACATGGGGTGATATAGATATCCCTAGGTAAAAATCCCTAAACCCTTATGGTACCAGGAGGTTGCTCCAACATCTAGACCAAATGGGTGCATGAGCGCCATGTGTCGATTACCAGAAGGCCACACTTTTCACTGTTTTGTGGTCGGTTGGAAGAGGGTGCAGCCTTACCCGCCCGAGCTGAGCGGGCAAAGCTACGCTGAGTTTGACTAGCTCGAGGAATGAGTCTGCTATCGACGAGTCGAGCCTGATATTGGTAGGTGGATAGTGAGTTCTTTTCCACTCACCTTGTTGCGCGCGTGGGGTGACAATCTGGTTAGAGTGTACCAGACCCCAGTGATATTTCAGAGTTGAGCTGTATTGATATGTGGACTTAGATGAGGATTTGTATGCATGAGTTACATTTCGCATCGCATGGCCTTGGTATGGCCGACATCGTTCATGCTTTGCATCGCATGGCTTTGGTCCGGCTAATAGTATTCATGGATTCATCAGCATATTCTACATTACTCTGATACTGCATAATTGTATTACTACCTTGCGCGCACACTTTCACCACCCTCTAAGCTTTCCATAAGCTTATGTATGACCGTTGATCGCAGCAGCATTGAGGCTAGAGCGCATGGTAGATAATCTTGGAACTTTTGTCTATCATCATCGTATTTCCCTTTTTGTGCTTTGTACTTGTAAAATTTTAATCATAGTGAAAATGTGATGGAGTTTTTGGTTGTTATTTGTGGGTTATGCCTTTGGTTATGCTTATTATGAATCAAACTGATGTTGAAAATTCTCCTTGTAGTATCCCAGGATCGGAATCTGGTGGTTGGGCACTTGGAGCCAAAAATGGGGTTCTATGGAGGCTGTCGGCGCCGGATTCGGCAATCAGAAATTTTATGAGCCTGGTTTTCGCGTTTGGGGTGGATAGCAAGTCCCTGTGTGTACGACCTCAATCTCACCGAGTTATTACTACATCATATCCATGCACTTGGGGTTTATGAACACCAATTAGAATCAATTAACACTTAGGCTTCCAAGCTAATTGGGTTCAATAATATAGACTACAAGAGATGCAATAATATAAATAACTAGTCCATATGGTGATATGTGAAAATACCAATTGTGTTTATTCTAATTTAAGTGCCTAGCATACAATCTATTTCATGAATTTATATACTCAAATCATCCATGAGTATAAATAAAATTGCAAGCACATAAACAATTGCAAATATAAGAATGTATAGTGGTTCGGCGACTTGCCTAGTCCACTCTCAGCAGATGCATTCTCCTCAAGTGTACTGGATTTTACTATCTTGGAAGTTAATTTTTAATAGGTTCACCCCTACCCTTTGCAAGCATACATTCCCACTGGAGCCTCCCACAGAGACTTACACAAGTACACTCCCATCGGAGGCCTACATAAGGAATTGACAAACGTACACTCCTGTTAGAGATGTACACGAGGACTTAACACGTATACATGATCAAACTTAAATATTACATATTTATCCCCTCGATTGCACTAATTTTGGCTACATTTAATTAATTAATCGATCTAATTATATATGCTTCTCACATGCAAGGTGATTTTGGATCTAAAGCTGATACGTGCTTAAATTGATGATTTAAAGCTAAAAAATAGACAAAGCTCGAAGGTAATGAAAGATTAGAGAATTGGAGATCAAAAGTTAAATATTTTAAGTGCCAAAGATCCATAAAAATCAAGTACCAAAGACGAAAAAAAGTTTGAAAAATCACACACTATAATAAAAGAAATAACAAATTATTCGATTCCACCGAAGGTTGGTTCAAACCGATTGAAAGTACCAATGGTCAAGCAAGAAACAAAGAATTTCATATTTAATTTAGTTTGAATGTTAGGTGCCACTGAAGTGATGTTCAATGCCATTAAAGATATGTTTGGTGCGACTAGAGGAGACAGAGACTTCGAACATATTTTGGAGAAATTCAACTGCAGCTAAATGAATGTTTTGCTGGACTCAGTTCGACTTTGGTACGACCGAAGCATAACAAAAGTGCAGAAATTTAAAGTCGGTCGAAAGTTGGTGCAAAATTTTCCTATTTAAATGGGTGCTTTAGACTATTTTAAAGATGAATTAGGGCTTGAGAGAGAGCAAGGGGTGGTGGAGCTTCCACGAAGTCATCCTTCTTCTTCGATCCTTTAGTTCTAGTTTATTTTTCATATTCTATTTTATTCTAAGATGTTAATATTGTTAGGCTAATCTCTTAGCTAAGGCTAAGGGATGAAGCTTGTAGTTAATTATAGTATTTAGTTTATTTAATTTAACAGCAATGGTTCCAATGATGATAATAGATTGAATTGATTTGGATTTTACTTTAAATCTTTTGAGTTTTTTATTTCTGAATTTTTTCTGACCTATGGTTACAATGAATGCTTTGATTTAGCAATTATTTAGTTTGATTAAAGAATGAATCAATTTATACAATTCGTTGATCTATTCTAGACTTTGGGCACAATAGATGACAGAATTCTCTACGATTGAGATCCAAGTTCTTTATGAGAGAATCATTCAATTGAATTCATATTTTGATTGGTGTTTATGACTAGTTTAGTAGAAGTGTTGTAAGACCCATATCCTAGTCCATATCGTTCTATTGGTTTCTGTGATCCTTTTGGTCAAATTTTGACAATTCTAGACCTGTATCCGACATTTACGCGTGATCCTAAGCTGAGTCCTGCATACCGAAGTCGGTTCGAACCGAAACTTATACCTTAGTGACCGCGCCGCGCCGCGGTTCTAATGTCGTGACTCATGCACCGAACCGATACCCAGGTTAGAAGTTATGGGTTCATGTTCATTCTGAAGAAACGCCGTGCGATGTGAACTTCGAGGGAATCTCTACAACCTATCCCATCAATCAATCAATCAATGTCAAGTCAAGTCACTCCATACTTCAAGTATAATAACCCATACCCTACCCTTACCTCTCTCTTATACAAGCTACCCAAAGTCAACTCTTACATCACCTCATCCATCACTAACCCCATCACCCATCACTCCTCTCTCTCTCTCATTCCATCTCTCCACTTCCAAGCAACCCAAAAGCTCACACGTCCAAGCTCTCTCTCCCAAAGCCAAGTGTGGCCCACTTTCCTTACCCACTCATCTCTCATCTACACCATCAAAAGTCCATCAACCACCATCAAAAGAGAAGGCAAGGAGCATAGGAGTCCAAGGGATCAAGGAGGAGTGCAAGAGGTGGGTGATTGACCGTTAGATTTCATTTTATTTAGATACCACTTGTTGTGGGACCCACAATGATGTATGTAATGTAAAAAGGGGCCCATAATGGCGAGGTCCCTCTACCTTGCTGGTTTTCTTTTTCTTTCTTTCCCTCTTCCCTTTCTTTGGTGTGATGTCTTGTGGTCACCATGTGCAAGACAATCTTGACCGTCCGATCATGAGGCCCACCTTGCAGTGGATCCATTCGATGGTCAAGATGAAGGAAAAACATGAGTATCAGACTGGTTAAAATTAGGTGGGCCACATCCATGTGGGACCCACCTTGAAGTGTTGGCTACATGGCATGTGGGACCCACCACAATGCTATGTATTCATGCCGTCCAGCGTCCTGGATGCTGGACATGCGTGGTGGCTAACATAGAGTACATGTACTGACATGGGTATGTACTAACGAGCTAAAAAAAAAGAAGAGGAATTTATATTCGTTTGGGGTGAGCCACCCATGTAGGCTCCACCTTGATGTATGGTGTTGATCCACACCGTCCATTCCCTTACTCAGCTCATTTTAGGTGTTAAGCCGAAAAATGAAGCAAATTTGATTATCTGGCGGGCCATAGTATAAAAAATAGTGGTTCTTGCCATTAAAATGTACTTTAAAGTCTTTTGTACACCAAAATACCTTGGTTATTAGGCTCGTTTATAATGAGCCGCAGGATTCAATGGCTGGAGTGGATCTGCTCGATGCGGGCCCCACCTACAAAAAACCTTAAATTCTTTAAAAAAATAAAATAAAATAAGCAGAGGGTAGCAACGTCCTGCTGCGTGGACGCTGGAGGCAGGCGGGCCCTAGCCGTGGGCCCCACTATGATGTGTGTCTACCATCAACACCTTGCATTTGGTGGGTTCCCCTCAGGGCTGTGGACCGCCCAAAATTCAGCCACATGTGGTGTTCAGGTGGCCCACATCACAGGAAATAGTGGATTGAACATCTACCATTGAAACCCTTCTAGGTGTCACGAAAGTTTTGGATTATTATGAAATTTATTTTTCCACTTCATCTGGGTTCGTATGACCTCATCAACAGCCTAGATGGTAGATAAACATCACCATGGGCCCTAGGTTCACGTGATCTTATGAACAGTTTGGGTGGCAAGTAAACATCACATGGGCCCCTGGTCAGTTTGGATGGAAAATAAACATTACGATGGGCCCCAGTTCCACCCCAGGTCTACGTGGCCTTATGAACTGGTTAGGTGGAAAACAAACGTTATGGTGGGCCCCTAGTCCACGTGACCATATGAACAGTTTGGATGTCATATAAACAGTACAATGGGCCCTAGGTCTGAGTGACCTTATGAACAGTTTGGATGTCAAATAAACATTACCATGGGCCCCAGGTCTGAGTGACCTTATCAATGGGCTGGATGGAAAATAAACATCATTGTGGGCTCCACATGGGATCCACTAATACAGGTATTGTAACCCACACTTTCCATTAGTGTGGGCCCCACCATGGGTATGTACCTCATCTATGTCGTCCATCCTTTCAATCACTATGGGATCCACCATGATGCATGTGTTACATCCAAACCATCCAACCCTTTTTCCAAGTTCATTTTAAAGCTTGAGCTAAAAATAAGATAGATCTAATTATCAAGTGGACCACACGACACAGTGAGGACTGAACGTCTACCATTGAAATCCCTCCAGACCCTATGATCAGATCGGATGGGGAATAAATGTTGTGGCGGGCCTTGGGAATTTTAATGGTGGAAAAATCATTAACAACATTTATTTTTGGTGTGGCCCATTTGATATGTATATGGCCCATGTGGTGTGGCCCACTTTCTATATGGAGGCCCATCTTGATTCATTTGTGGCCGTCTATTGAGGCCCACATTGGCATATATATATGAGGCCCATATGATAAGGCCTATCTTGATGTAGCTATGAAACATCCACTGAGGCCCACTTTGATATATATGAGACCCATGCTAGGAGGCCCATGGGCCGAGGCCCAATGGGATGTACATAAGGCCCATTATAATGTGTTTCCACAATGGTTTATGTGATGATCTTGACGGCGGGCTACGCCTTGGGAGCAATGATGGTTTGACGTCCACATTGTGTGGATGATGTTGGTTAAATGTCCGCATTGTCAGTCTCCCTAAGGCCATTGGTAGGCCCATACTTGTAGTGTGTAGGCTGTCTAGGCCCATCTTCGTTATGAACAGAGCCCATCACCACATAATTTGTTTAGTGTAGATCCCTGATTTATGATCATATGCATCATATGTATGCCTGATATGAGGAGTGACTGATCATAACATATGCCTTTGGGCAGATTATTTATAAGCTCCCTAACAGGCGGAGTTTCCCTTCATTAGCGCGCAATTTGCACAAGATTGTTGCATGAATGATAGTGTGATTCATGCACTTCACATTTATATGACATGATTACTATACGCCCTAGCGACATCAGGGCTATGACCTCCATAGACACATCATGGATGGTAGGATCAAATACTGAAAATATTCTACCAAAAATATTCTTACTAAGCATTAGGGTGTCATAGATGTCAGTGGGTGAAAATTTCTAAATCTAATAGTACCAGAGGATGACTCCAACGTCGAGACCAAGTGGATATATGAGCACACGAGGGCCGAATACCAGGAGGCCACGTCTCCCACTGTGTCGTGATTGGTTGGAAAGGTGTGTGGCCTTACTAGTCCGAGGGTAGGGGACAATATTAGGCTGAGTCTGACCAGCTCGTGAATGGGTCTGCTATCGATGTGCTGAATAGGTATTGACAGACTATTAGCCAGGCGGATAGTGAGGTTTCTTACGCCCACTTGGACTGTGCTGTTGGGAGAGCGACAGTGCCATTTGTAGTGTACTAAACCCCGGTGATTATCCAGAATGAGAACTGTACTGATATATGATGAGGATTGTCATGCTTGAGTTGCATCTCGCATCGCATGGCCATGTTATGGCCGATAGCATTTATATCTTGCACCGCATAGCCTTGGTATGTCTAATTGCATTCATGTACTCATCAACATGTTTCTGCATTACTCTGACCTTACATTCAGAGCATGCTTTTATCGTGCACACACTTACACCGCCCTCTAAGCTTTCTATAAGCTTATGCACGATTGATGTGTGAAGGAGATGCTAGGACACAGCCGTAGTCTTGCTGTAGTTGGAGCATACAGTCCACAGTTTGGAGCACACAATCGAGCTTTTGGAGTTTCTATTATTTTCATTATCTTATATTTCCCTTCTGACGTATTGTGCACAGTTTTTTTATTATGGTGAATTTTATGATGGTGTTCTTGTGGTTATTGTTCATGGGTTATGCTTAAGGTTATGCTCATTACAATTCAAATTGATGATTAGAAATCCTCCTTGTACCATCCCAGGATCAGAACCTGGTAAATGGATGCCGGGAGCGGAGAATGGGGTTCTACGGAGGCTGTCGGTGCCGGATTCGGCAATTGGGAATTTTGTGAGCCCGGTTTCTGAGTTTGGGACATGAAAATTATTATCTGATTAGATAAGATAGAATTTTGAATCCAATTGAGTTATCATAATTAAATCAATAAATTAGATAGTATAACTATTAAAAGTGGATTCTTGGGTCCTTGGTCATTTTTATTATTTTTTTTAAACCCTTTTTACTTTACTGGATTAAAAACTCATACAAGTTTTTTACCTTTAGACTAGTTCTAGTTGTGTTTCACATTCCTTATGGATCGACTTTGGTCTCACGGAGTTATTACTACATCATAACCTTGCAGTTGGGGTTGTCAACCCTTGAGTTTGAAAGTTTTTGGCATCGTTGCCGAGGAATGGCTTTGAACAAAATAGGTTTAGATTTCGTAGGTTTGATTTCTCTTTTAGGTTAGATTTTTCTATTTATCTAAATTTTTCTAACCTAGGTTTTTTTTTTTTTTAGGTTTTATAATTTTAATTTTTTTCTAGGGTTTGTTTTATTTTATATTTTCTGACATTACTAACACCAGCTACTAGTTTTTATATTTTGTAGGATCCGTGAGTAGCTCCTCTCTTCTGGTAACACTAATCCCCTCTCTTCTTAATTCCTTTCCATATAGTTGTAGAATTCTGATTTTTAAGTTAGTTTTTTACTCTATTTGTTGTATGTGCAGTTCATGCCCAATTGAGTAAATGATCACACGTTAAGACTTCAAGGTAAAGGAGGTTTGGTCGACAGGCTCACAATCCATCGATGAGTTAGAAAACACCTATATACTCATGAAACATTATCTAGAATCATGGATGAAAGTAAATAAAATTTTGATGAGAATCTTGGACGAAACACACCACCATTTAGGACGGTGCATGATGAGAATGAAGCACACCAAGTTCCACCAGTTTAGACTTCACGTGATTATTTACAATCGATGAGAACAAGTATACCTTCCTTAATGATTTTCCCAACCAACGGGGGAAACATGGATGTTAAATCAAGGGTCATCCAATTACTCCCTAAATTCCATGGACTTGATTCTGAAAGTTCATACTTGCAACTGAAAGAGTTCGGCGAGATTGTCACCACCATACACTTTAACAACGTTCCTACTGATCTAATTAGACTGAAACTATTTCTATTCACTCTAAAGGAGAGAGTCAAGTCATGGCTCCACTACTTAAGGCTGTGATGTATTGGCACATGGGTCGAGATGACTCAGGAGTTCCTTAAAAGGTTATTCTCAATTCATAAAACCAACACTCTCAAGCATGAAATTATGAGCTTCTCCTAAAAGGGAGACGAGACTTTTTTCCAATATTGGGAATGGTTCAAAGACTTACTTCTCTCTTTTTCACACCATGGCTACGAGATTTGATGTGTAATTAGCTTTTTTTATTATTAATGATGGACTATTCTAGAACATGTGTCAATTCGTAGAGATGATATATAATGGAAAATTTATGAGCAAGGATCCTAAAGAAGCTTGGGATTACTTTGAAATGCTAGCAAAAAATGCCCAATCATGAGACACATCCAACCAAGCTAGTAATCCTAGGGCAGTGTCACGAGAGAAGGGAATACATGTGCTCAAAGATGGGGACAATGTTAGTGCAAGGTTGGAGGATCTCACAAGGTTGAGGCCATGGAACTTAGGAAGGATGCGGTCCAATCCATCGAGGTCGTTGAAATCGTATGTGGTATTCACGAAAGTAATGCTCACCTAACTAAGGATTGTCCTACAATCTTGGCTTTTTAAGAAGTATTGCATGCTTAAGTGAATACTACGAACACTTATCAACACTCTTTTAGTGCACCAAATTCTAACAAGTATACTCCCGAATGGTGAAATCATCTAAATCTTAGTTGGAGGATAGACCAACTGCAAATGCAAACAATAATTTCCAAGGGCCATCTACTGGTACACCACAAGTACCCCCACCAAAGAGAACCCTTGAGGATACATTGAATGCATTCATGCAAGGGAAAATGCAATGAAATCATAGTATTATGCAAGCCATAAATTAAATTTAAACTTTGTTTGCAAGATTTGAGACACGCCTAAGTGTTGGGGAGAATGGGACCTTTTTGGCCCAACCTCAGCCTAACCCCAAAGGACAATTTGAGAGAAATGATCCTAATTTTTTAGGCTAATATATGGAACATGTTAAATCCATCACCACCTTGAGAAGTTACAAAGTGATTATCAAGGAAACTCCTAAGAATGTTGAGAAACCTGAGGAATCTAAAAATTCTAAGGATGATGTTGAATCTAGCAATGCTCCACTTGACAAAGAGCCAGAACATGGGCCTAAGCCTGTAGCCCCATTTCCCTTGTCTTACCTTATCAAAATGACTAAGTGAAAATGATGACATTTTAGAGGTTTTCCAACAAGTCAAGATCGACATCCCCTTGTATGTTGCATTAAATAAATTTCATCTTATGCTAAATTCTTAAAGGATCTATGTGCGGTAATGTCACTCCCCAAACTTAAAAATCAGGCTAACAAAAATCTCGATCACCGAATCCGGCGTCGAAAGCCTCCATAGTGCCCCATTCTCATCTCCCAACACTCATATGCTAGATTCCAATCCTGGGATCCCACAAGGAGAATTTTCAGTATAATTTTTTTTGTAATGGAGCATAACCACAAGCATAACCAAGTCACAAAATAACATCACTACATATCAACTATATCAAAAACTTTAAGTACGGTGCAGAAAGGGAAATACAAGGTGATCAAAAGGCTCTAAAATAATCTGATGCATGCTTCTGCCTTAACACTGCTACGATCCAACGTCACTTGCACGCAATGGTCATGCATAAGCTTACAAAAGCTTAGAGGGTGGTGTAAGTGTGTGCACAAGACAAGTGCCAAGTATACAATATCAGAGTAACGTGAAAATATGCTGGTAAGTCCATGAATACTATCAGCCGTACCAAGGCTATGTGATGCAAGGAATAAATGTTATCGGTCATACCAAGGTCATGCGATGTAAGGCCTACGTAGCCAAATATCATATGCGAGATGCAAAGCAAGCGTGCCAGTCCTCATCAAGTATACATATCAGTACAGTTTCTTTCTGGGATGTCACTGAGGTCTAATACACTTCACACTGACTGCCGCCTCCCTAGCCGCATAGCCTAGCAAGTGGAAGTGATACACTATCCGCCTGACCAGTACTCTGCCAATACCTACCCGTCTCATCAATAGTGAACTCATTTGTGAGCTGGTTAAACTCAGCCTAGCTTACAACCCCCTCACTCAGGCCGATAAGGTCACACCGCCTTCCAACCGACCACGATATAGTGAGAGACGCGGCTAACTGGTATTTGGCACTCTTGCACTCGTGTATTCACTTGGTCTAGACATTGGATCATCTCCTGGTAACAAAAAGATTCTGAAATTTTCACCCAAGCACATCCTACGTGCCAACAATACTATAGCTAATATTTTTTGGTATCCGATATGGCCATCCACGATGTGCCTGTGGAGGCCACGACCCTGAAATCACTAGGGCTTACAATGATCTTATCTCACATATGCGAGATGCATAAGTCACACCATCAATCATGTACCAATCTTACACATACCACACACTCATGTGGGTAACTCCTATCAGTGAGTCTCATAAATAATCTGTGTAAGCCTCGTATCCTAAACCCTACCGTTCCATAGACTTCTATTGTCTTCTTGTTCAAATTTTGGTAACCTTTGAACCTTAAGCGATATTTACGTATAACCCTGAGACTCATGCCGTCAATCCGAGTCGACTTAACCCAAGACTTGTACCCTAGCGACCGTGTCATCACTGCACTTTCGATGCCTCGACTCGCACACCGAGGCGATACGCTGGTTCAGAGATGTGGGCCAGCATTGCGAATTCCGAGAGAATCTCTATGACTTGTCACATTAATCAATCTCATCATGTCAAGTACATGTCAAGTACACATCACCTTTCACCCATTCCCAGCAACCCCTAAAGTCAAAAAGTCTCGTACACATCCATGCTTTTTCTTACACCATTTGCCACAAAAGTTAAAAAGACTCTTACACACCCATCACTCACCACATCCATCACCCATCACTCCTCTCTCTTTACAACCGTCTCTCTCATTTTCATTTCTCAAAAACTCCCTTTCTTAAGAAAGAAAGCAGCACACGTCCAAGCCTCTCCAATCCCTCCTAAGCAACAAGTGTGGCCCACCTTTCCTACCCTTTCATCTTCTATCTAAACCGTCCAAACCTCATCACCCTCCATCAAAGTGAAGCACAAGGAGACCGGCTTTTCAACGGACCATAGAGATCAAATGGTGGGTGCTTCTATAGGCTAGTTTTTCATGTTTTCATGATGAGCCAAGTGAGGCATACCGATCAATGGTTTAGATCTGTAGACACCCCACCCAGGCTACACCTTGAGAAGGTTAAAACTGTCCAGGAACCATGATCATACCTAATCCCTGCCTAAACCGAACCAAAGTCCCTAAAACCCAAATCTGCAACCTAAAACCACGATCCAAACCATTCAACACACATGCAACCCTGCTTATACCCTATAGCATGACCCAGATCCTCTTTACCCAAGCCAAAACCCATTTTTCTGAGCCAAAAAATCTAAAAGGAGACTTTCGAGCGAACCCACACAGTGTACAAGGCTCGCACTCGTGAAACTGGCCTGAACTGAGCCCGAGCGGTAGTCTGACTACCATCTACGGTACTTCAGGTACCGCCGCTCGCGGGCCGCATACGGACAGCTGTCCCAAAAGTCAACTTTCCTTCAAAATTACCCTCCCAAATTTTACTATTTACCTTTTTACCGCCCCCATAGCAAATGAGAGTGTGTCATGTGGCATTCCTCTCTCTCCAACCAACCACAAGCCTCTATGTCATCCTTTTAACCCTTACCTACCCCCTATTGACAGCCATGCCATTGGAGACGGCTATAAATAGCCCTCTCCTCTTCTCATTTCAATACAACCAACACACATCAAGAGCCACTCTTCACTTCCAAGTCTAAGTGAGAAAGAGGGAGAGAGGGAGGAAGAGAGTGAGGGTGAGGAGGAGCTTTAAAGCCCTCAAGTCTAGATTTTTTAGCTATCTCCTTAACCCACTCCTTGCCTTCCTAGCCATCCTGACCTCCCAGCCTAACCTTGTTGATCATGGTTCAACCCACATCTTATCCTACTCAAGAGACCAAGCCAAAGATCCATTCATCTTATAAGCATCCATCATGACATTTACTCCCTTATCAACCCCCCCGCTTCTCTAGATCTCTAGTGAACGGATGCTCTGTGGCTTGCCGTATATTGGATTATGTCACATCAGAAATTTCTAGTGATCTAGTCCATTTTTTTTACCTCTTTGCATAAGCATCATCACATCCGCCCTCTAGACACGCCGTCAGATGTATGCTTGTGGCTTGCCAAAATTTCGGATCTTGCCGCATCAGAAATCCACGTGTGTGCCTAGTCCCATCTCGGCCATAGCATTCATCATCCTTTGAGATTATTTTACCACACCGAGTAGAGACCGTACATTTGTACGGGAGAGAGGGTGCCTAACACCTTCCCTCTTTGTAACCGAGGTCCCTAATCTGGAATTCCGGATCGCAGACCAGGAGTGAATCTAAGGCTGGGAAGTCTCCAAATTTTTCTCACCTTGCGTTTTTCATGGTTCTAGGCGACCACTAGATTTCAAAATTTTTCGGCTAGTGGCGACTCCAATATCCATAATCAGCCTATCACCCCCAATCAACCATACAAAATGCAAATCAAGTGTGGGCGCTGATTTTTTCAGTGTCTACAGAATGGCGACTCCACTGGGGAGTATTCTGCTAGAGCACACTAGCTGAGACCCAATTTAAAAACGTGTGGTACTCTAATCTCAAGGCGCTGGATCTTGAATTTGTCGAGGAAATCACCCATCCCTTTATTGACGAATCAGGTGAAAAAATCTTTTGGCTTACTCTTGCGTAGCTACATATCGGAACCATGACCACCCGATCCTGGGCAGCTATAACCCCTCAAGCTACCCATGAAGAAGAGCCTGCAGCTCAGCTAGCTCCCGAAACATCAGCACCCACACCCACATCGGCATCGGCGCAACCACTACCACCGGCTTCGGTAGACCACAAGGCAACACCACCATGCAAGAAATGGCCCAGAGTCTACAGGCAGTATAAGAGCTGTTACATCGCCTAGTGTCAAATGCCACACCAAACACACAGGCAACCCCGCCTAGTGTACAAAATAGCTCACTCCCTCAGACTCCTTTTGCCTTCTCTCTCATTTTCCCAGCAAATCTCGTACTCTCTCTCTCAGAAGAGTCAATACCAGAACAACAGCAACCAGCAAACGGGAGCAACCCTCCCATACATCCCTATTCAATACATCACAACAATCAGGTTACAACACAGGCTCCCCCTAACGGGAACCACCGACAAGAACTTGTGGATACCCATGAAGGGGGCCAGTTTCGAGTCCAATTCACTCCCCCTAACTGGAGTAACATTCCAGAGTTGGCAGATACCCCAGGCGGGAGCCACTTCCGAACTTCACACCCTCCTCCGAAAGGGAGCAGTGTTCAATTCTAGCCACCCCCCGTCACCGGGAGTCCGTCTTCTTTCCAACAACATCCCATCATCGATCCATATGAAGAAGAAGCAGCGCAGGCCCTACAACAAGGGGCAAGATATCCGCAACAAAGAAAATCAGAGATTGAGGAACTACGAGAGTAGTTACAGATGGTACAAAACTAGCTTCAGAGACAACAAGGAGTGGATCACCCATCCACCAAGTTCATGGATCTTTGTCCCTTCCGACGCCCGAGTACCTCCAAATTTTGAGGTACCAAAATTCAAAAGATACGACGGTAGTAGGTGTCCCATGGCACATCTAAAGGCATTTTATGGGGAACTCAATGCAATAGCAGGGAATGATGGAGCCTTGATACGACTCTTCCAGAAATCTCTCAAGGGCGATGCTTTGGATTGGTATACCTCTTTGGATAGCCATCAAATCAGAACGTGGGAAAAGCTCTCTAATGCATTCATTGACAGGTTCTCATACAACCTGAATATGGCTCCAAGAAGGTCCGACTTAGCTGCCTTGAGAAAAAAAGTGACGAATCCCTATCAACATACGTAGGACGATGGCGAGCCATAGCAGCTCGGATGAGAAACCCCATCGATGACGAGGAGAAGATATCCATAATTGTACACTCGGCAAATCCTAGTATTTCATGATATCTAATCTCGTACCCATACGTAAACTTTTCTCAACTCATCCGAGCTGGAGAACAAGTCGAGGCAGGGATCAGAGCCGGAACCATTTCTCCATGGCCACATCAGACCTTTACAATCAAAAGAAACAGAGTCGAAGGGAAACCTGTTGGTTATGGGAATGGGAACGGCATTGCTCCCGCGCAGCGCACTACAGAAGTTAATAACATTGTGGCCAACACTCAAGGCAATCAGTATGCTCCACAACAGGAGCCATAGTATGATAGGTAATACCAATCGCAGCCAAACAGGAAGTACCAATCACAGCAAGCCCAGCAAGGATATCAGGGGCAGTCGTCTCAATAACAACAACAACAGCCTAAGGAAAATGCGTCAGGCCCATACAAGCAGGCAATGTTATGGAGAAAGTTCACCCCTTTAGCACAAACATATAGTCAAGTTCTGACAATGCTAATGCAAAAGCAACTCCTGACACCTCTCCAACCTCGACTTCCTCCTAACCCCTTACCACCTGGTTACAATGAAAATCAATACTGTGCATATCGTCGGGCTCCTGGCCATCTGACGGACAGCTGCTTCCCCCTAAAACATGTGGTCCAAGATTTGATCGAAAGCCAGAAGATTGCAATCACCCCACAGGCTAACAATACAGCTCAGGCCAATATTCTCCAAAATCTCCTGCCATCGTATCAAACAGGACCCAGCACATCTGGCACCTCTACTGTCAACCACATTGAAGGAGGGCAACCCAGGTATTCCTCCCAACATCATTCCATACAAGCAATCATGCCAGACACAACGAACTGGGCATGGGAATACCAACAGGCACCATCGCCTAGGCCTCAGATATTCCTCGAAGTAGCGCCAGCCATTCAACCCCTCGTCTTTTTAGAAGCAGCACCGGCCGTTTAACCACTCATGACCCTCGAAGCCACACCCAACAGGTCACACTTACAGCATCTTGCATCTCAAGGGGCACACTCCGCATATCCAAAAAGGTCAAATTCTGAACCTGTCATTCTCCCAATAGGTCTCCCCGATCTATCTTTGCTTACTTTTCAAGGGGCACCCCCGGTTCAAGGTCTCAAATTCCTGATGCCTCACCAACTGGCACATGGCCAGAGGACCTCTCCTGTACATCAAAAGGTGGGAGAAGACACCAATGTTAAAACCTGTCAAAATCCGATGGCACCTCAAGAGAAACCATCAAGTCTTCGACAAACTGTCACAACCACAACCCCTCAGCCTCAGGAACCCCTGATATATTTGGAAGGGAGGGCAGTTCCATTCTACAACCCGAAGGCAGTCCCATGGCATTACCCAGAATGTGCTGAAGTAGGCAACAATGAGAGGTACTTCAAGAGAGATAACCAAAATCTAAAGGAAACCCGGGGAGCTTTGTCGGGAACCACCTACAAAACCGACGGTGCTTATGACATAGCAGCCCAGCTCAAAACCATTCCTGCACGGATATCCATCTGGGAACTCTTATGCACATAAAGATCTCATCAAGAAATTCTTGCAAAGACTCTAAATGACGCACATATCTCTCCTGAAGTACCCTCTGAAATGGTGGCAAGTATGATTGGACAACTCCTCGCACCACGAGCCATCAGTTTCTCTGATGATGAATTACCACCTGAGGGATGCAAGCACGGATGCTCACTGAACATAGTGGCCCGCCATAAAAATTTTAAAGTCCCACTTGTACTCATTGATAATGGATCTAGCCTTAATGTCTTCCCTCTAAGGACTGTTGAACGGTTAGGGATAGAATCATCCTCTTTCAGGCCCAGCACTATGAGTGTTATAGCCTTCGATAATTTTCAAAGGCAGGTTTAGGCAGAGATTGACATTGAGCTACAAATTGGACCAGACTTGACCCTTGTCACATTCCAGGTCATTGACATCCCTGCCCCATTTAATCTCCTGTTAGGGCGGCCATGGCTCCATGTTGTTGAAGCCATTCCCTTAACCCTCCACCAAAGAGTCAAATTCCCTTCAGGGAATCGAATCATCTCTGTATTGGCCGAGTTAGAAATTATCCTGCCAGTAGCGGTTAATATCCTAGAAACTGACATCCTTATGATTGACATCCAACATGTAGAGGGCGATGTATCATATCACAGCTTCGAGTTCGAAGTTGTAAATTTAATTGCTAATCCTCGCCCTCTCACTGCTGAACATGTCATTTCCCCTGCTGAACGATTAATCTAGAACTACCGTGCTGAGTTCCATAAAAAAGGTATAGTAGTACAACCAGCACGTGCCAACGTGCAGAGACAGGGGCTGGGGTATCAACCAAAACTAGAGGATCAGGTTGAGAGGCCAAAGAAAGGTCAATCCTTCAAGTACACACCCATCCAGTTTATCAAGGCTGGAACAGTTTGTGGAAAGCCGATGATTCCCCTTGAGGACCATCTCCAGCAACCCAAATTCTCTGATCATTCCCACCCGGAATCTGTCTGGCCACCCATAAGATGGGACAAGATTCTCAAGGCATCAAAAATATATCTGACACAAGGGGCAAAACCCCCAGATTCACCACAAAGGGCAAGGGCCACGGAAACAGGTCCACCCATGTGGGATCTAGAACCAGGGATCCTCCTGAAAAGGATGCAGGCAAACCCAGGGAGACACCCATTCCCGCACACGGTCAAGGGAACATGTCCCCTACACCAGCCCAGCAACACAAGGGGAAGAAACAGCCCATCCATTGGATTGACAAAGGGAAGTGGCCTGCCCTTGACTGGACAGACATCAAGGTCCCATCACAGGACTAACCAGAGGAACCAGAAGAATTTTAGCTCTTGGGCGAGGAAGTCGAATCAAATTCTGACTCTGAACCGAGCCCAGCAGACATCATGGTCATCAAAGCAGGTGACCTGCAGGAACACACAGGTCTGGACAGCGAGATTGGAAGGGGGGAAGAATCACCATGGACAGCTATCCCCCTAACAATCGAGTCGGTTGGTGAATCCTCCGTGGATGCCGATCTAAAAAAAAAAAACACCGATGTAAATAGCAGTTGGCACCCCAGATTAGGACAGGATCAATCTTGGTTTGTAACACTGTCCTGTTCGGGACCTCCAGGCGACACAAAAAAATTAAAAAAATTTTAAAACCTAAAAACATCATATATTCCCAAAAGCACAAAAAAATCAGATATTTCTCACAAAACATCAGAAAATTTTCAAAACACAAAAACAATAGAAAAGCTTGCAAAAACCACTGTGCCAAACATCTCACACACATCGTAGGAGTTCGAGGTCGACTCGTATGATTTCAATCTCGAGTTGGACTTTGAGCTCATGGGTTTGGATAAAGCCTCGGATGAGGGAAATGATGATACAGCTCTCGAATTCGAGGACTCCCTCGAAAAATTTAAAACAAAAGCCAATGTTGTAGCAGACGACTTTGAAATTGTGAACTTAGGGTCAGCTGAACTCCCTAGAGAGGTGCGCATCGAAAGATCGTTGTCTCCGAAATACAAGCAGAGAATGATGGAGTTTCTGAAACTGAGGTTGTCCAACTTCGCTTTCTCGTATGAGGACATGCCTGGGCTTGATGAAGATCTGGTGGTGCACCATCTACCAATAAAGCCAGACATGAAGCCAGTCAAACAAAAGCTACGAAGAATGAAGCCAAAATGGACCCTAAAGGTTCGTGATAAAGTCATCAAACAATACAATACCGGGTTTCTAGTAGTCTCCAACTACCCAGAATGGCTCGCAAATATCGTACCAATTCCAAAGAAGGATGGGAAAGTCAGAATGTGCATCGATTTTATAGATCTCAACAAAGCAATTCCTAAAGATGACTTCCCTCTGCCTCACATCGAACATTGGTAGATAATACTACTGGACACAAGATCTTCTCCTTCATGGACGAATTCTCTGGATACAATCAGATTAAAATGGTCATCGAGGATCGTGAAAAGACCTCCTTCATCACACCATGAGGAACTTTCTGCTACAGGGTCATGCCCTTCGGATTGAAGAAAGCAGGAGTTACATATTAGTGAGCCATGACTGCCCTATTCCACGACATGATAAACAAGGAAATGGAAGTCTACGTGGACAACATGATCGTCAAGTCTCGCACAATCGAAGGACACTTCGAAGATCTCAAGAAGCTTTTCAACAGGTTAGAAAAGTTCAAGCTCCGACTCAATCCAAAAAAATGTGTCGTCGGGGTAACCGGGGGCAAACTTTTGGGCTTCATCTTCAGCGAGGATAGTATTCGGGTAGATGAAACCAAGACCAAGGAAATTATTGAGATGTCGCCACCCAAGACCGAAAAAGAAATTTGAGGCTTCCTCGGACGGATCCAGTATATTAGCCGATTCATCGCATAGCTCATCCCCATCTGTGAGTCCGTATTCAAACTCCCGTGGAAGAACTCGCTAAAGGAAAGCAATGATGACTATCAAGCAGCCTTCGATAAAATCAAAGCGTACCTGCTGAATCCTCCGGTGCTCATGCCACCTGTTCCAGGAAGGCCATTACTGTTATACGTCTCCATCGCAGTAGAAGCAATTGGATGTATCCTTGGCCAACACGATGATTCAGGAAGAAAAGAACAAGCGATCTACTATCTGAGCAAACGCTTCATGAGCTATGAAGCCAAATACTCCAGCTTAGAAAAAATGTGTCTCGCCCAAGTCTGGGCAACACAGCGACTACGAAAATACATGATCACTCACCCAGTCCTTCTGCTTGCTCTCATAGACCCATTGAAGTACCTGTTCGAGAAATCAGTGCTAACGGGTAGAATTGTAAAATGGCAATTATTGCTTTCTGAGTTCGACATCACCTATGTCACTCAGAAGGCAATCAAGGGGTAAGCACTGGCCGATCATCTAGCCGCACATTCCCTGCTCGACTACCAACCATTGAAGACCTTCTTCCCTGATGAGGACATCCTCCTAATCGAGGAAGAAGAGGAAAGAAAGGCAAGAGAATGGACACTCTTCTTCGACGGAGCTGCAAACTTGAAAGGAAGTGAAGTAGGCACCATACTTTACTCTCTCGAAGACGTCTCAGTTCCCATATCCAGAAGAGTAGCATTCCAGTGCACTAGCAACGTAGTAGAATATGAAGCATGCATCGCCGGCCTAAGAGAAGCCATAATCCTTAATGTAAAGAAATTACGGGTCTTCGGGGACTTGCAACTCATCATCAATCAGACAAACGGCGACTGGAAGACCAAGGACGAGAAGCTGATCCCATATCATGTCTATCTTGAGAATTTAATCAAAGAGTTTGAAGAGATCACTTTCTCTTACATGCCCCGAGTGAAAAATCAATTTGCAGACGCTTTGGCTACCCTCGCCTCAATGCTGGAAGTCCCAAAAGGAGTTGCTGAATGGGAACTCACTGTTGAGCTTCAGGAGGAACCTGCATTCTCCCTACAAATCAATGAAGCTGACCTTCCCTCAAACGATCGGCCATGGTATACAGACATCAAGGAATATCTCGAGTACCAGAAGCACCCAGAAGGAGAAACTCTGACAGATCGTCGCACCATATAATGGCTGGCATCACAATTCGTAATTACCGGCGACATCCTCTACAAGCGATCCTTCAACCAAGTACTTCGCTACGTGGATGAAACATAGCAACGCATGTCATGTCAGAAATCCACGAGGGACTATGCGGCCCACACATGAATGGGCACATGATGGCGAAAAAGATCTTGCGACTTGGCTACATTAGCTCACAATGGAGATAGATTGCTGCAAGCATGTAAGGAAATGTTTCAAGTGTCAGGAACATGCAAACTAGATCCATGCCCCTACATCTGAACTCTACAACCTGACATCTCCATGGCCTTTCTTTGTATGGGGGCTAGACATCATCTGTAAAATCAGCCCTAAAGCTTCAAATGGGCATGAATACATCCTGGTAGCAGTGGACTATTTCACCAAGTGGATAGAGGCAGCATCCTATACCACCATCGCGGCATCTCATGTCATAAAGTTTATGAAGAACAACATCATCAGCCGCTATGGGGTCCCTCAGGCATTCATTACTGACAACGAAACTCCGTTCGTCAATAAAAGGATGGGCGATTTCCTCGATAAATTCAAGATCCAGCGTCATCGATCAAGCCCCTATCGTCCCTAGATGAATGGTGGGGTTGAAGCGGCAAACAAGACCATCATCCGCATACTAGAGAAGATGGTGAAAACATACCGCGACTGGTCGGAGATACTTCCTTATGCACGTTGGGCCTATCGAACGTCTGTACTGTCTACTACAGGTGCAACTCCATATGAGCTTACGTACGGAATGGAGGTGGTACTACCAGTTGAGATTGAAATCCCATCACTACGGATATTGCTAGAAAGCGAAGTCGAGGAGGGCCAGTGGCAGCAAGCAAGGTTCGATCAACTGCATTTGGCAGATGAAAAGCGCATGCGGGCGCTAAGCCACTCCCAATGTTATCAAAGAAGGATCGCTCGGGCTTACAATAAAAGGGTCCGCAAAAGAAGTTTTAAAGTCGGCGACATGGTCATGAAGCGTATCTTGCCATTGCACCTACCAAATTCCAGAGAAAAGTTCAAACCCTCGTGGGAAGGACCACTGATCATCCGAGAAGTACTCCTAAGAGGCTCTCTCCGGCTCACCAGTCTGAAAGAAGAAGATCTTCCCGAGCCCATCAACGTCGACAACGTGAAAATCTATCACAGGTAATCCTACCTGACTTTGTCAATGATTACAATCGCAAAGCTGCACCCATCATTTCCCTACAAAAAAAAAAGAGAAAGGAGGAGGTATATCTACCACTTCTCCCGTCAGAAAAACACTAATCGTCCATCCCACAAAAAAAAAGAAGAAGCAAAGAAAAAAAAAAGAAAAAAGAAAGAAGCAAAAAAAAAGAGAAAATAAGACCCCAAAAAAAAAATAAAACAAATCCCTCCCTTACCAAAGGCAGCTTTCAATTGTACTCAAGGACAATGATAAGATGGAAATCAGTTGGTCAGCAATGAAGGAAGTCTCTCCGCCTCCTCCATCACCCCTGGCGCACCAAAGGAAAATAAAATAAAATAAAATAAAAACACAAAGGACATGCCTAAGCAAAAAGGGCGAGTTGAAAACCTGAAATGACGGCTCGAGTAAAAACAGCGGGCATGTAGCGGACTTGGTGAAAACCTGAAAAGGCGCCAAGGGTAAAACAGCATAGCTGTCAAGGAGTAGGCAAGATCAAAAACTCGGGACGTAGTGAAAATCCGAAAGGACACTACGGGCAAAAATGACAGGAAAAGCTGGACGTAGTGAAAACCTGAAAGGGCGCTACGGGTAAAAACAACAAGAAAAGTAAAAATAAAATAAAATAAAAGTGCAGGTACAAAAAGAGTAGAAGCAACAAATGCCCCAACAAGATACAAAGAAAAGACAACTTTGGATCAGCACTCTATCAAACTCTGCCCAAATCCACGGGATGCGAACTCGGATACCTCTTCAGGGAACTAAGACCCTAAGGATACAATCTAGACTACTGCACACAACGTGGGCTGAGCCCAAGATTCTGATCCCAATCATCCAAAGCACGAATCCAAACACAAGCAAACATTGACATTTGGCACAAACAAAAATTTTCTTTCATTCCTTTAAAACTTTCTTACAAGTATTTTATCTTCCTATTTTCCAAAAAAGGCCAAAAATACCAAAAAATAAAGGTTTCAGGTACGCAAAACAGTTGGTCGGCATCAAGCATCACAAGTAGGCTACTATCTCTCATACATCGACAATCTTTGCCTAAGCCTCTCTATCTCCATGCACAGGTAGAAGGCCTCATCCCTCTCTAGGAAAAGCGTCGCGAGCATACTCTCATCATATCGCCGCCCCACTACCAAACGACGAGCCATGTCCTCATATGTGTGTCAGAGGACAGCAATCTCACTGATCAAGTGGTCATGTGTGGCCAACAAGAAGGAAGGATCAATGAAGGGTCGCTCCTCAAAAGCCTCAAACAAGTCAACAACACATGAAGAGGATGAAGCAGTATCACCCACCATGTCCCGATCAGCAACCTCATCCTCCAAGTGCCAATCCGGAACCTGTCGATAAAGAGATTGCTCCGCAACCCACCTCTGATACGGCACTGTTGCCAAAGGGGGAGCCCAGGACTCAAGCTCTAGCATCGCTGCATCCAACGATCCCTGCCAGGACATCCAAACCCGTCTGTACAAGGTAATCAGGTCGGAAGGAAAAGAAGCATGGCCAAATCCAGAAAAGGCAAACTCTAGGATGTCCTGCCAAAAGCCAAACTGACGAAGAAATCACACAAGATGATAAGAGCAGTATCCCCAAAGGCCTAGCAATAGCAAGGGGGTGCGAGCTGCACTACAGATCAGCGGCGGGTGACAGAGCCAGGTAGCCTCCCAGTTAACCTCCCATCCCTAAAGCTGAGAGAGCATGTAGAGGTACAATGGCTCAGTGGCTCAGCACCAGAAGGAAGGCCATCAAGTAGCAAAGACAACACATCATCACGGCGGGAATCAGGCTAAGAAAGCATAGGGGTCATATAAAGATGTTCCCATAACCACACCTAGGGAGGAATAAATCAAACTTAAGATGCAAGTAAAAAAAAAAAGAGAGAGAAGGGAGCAGAGTAAAGAGTACCTGAAGGAATGAGCAGCAACCCCGCAAGATGCGGGTACGTCCGAGAGAGCACTTAGTCAGCCCTAAGAAGAGCTCCGCCAGCACCACGAAAATGATGCTCCTGCGATGCAATATACGATGGAATACGTCTAACAAAGCTCCCAACAACAATCGTCTCCATCCTGAGAAGAGCAGCTCGGCCAAGACACAAAATATCAGCGCATTCAGGAACTAAAGCTGACGATCGGATCCAGGGGTACCTCGAGGAGTAGAGCAGCGGTCATACAACATCTCAAGGGACAACTCACCAGCCCCACCCTCCGCGGTAGGGAGGGCCGTAAGAAATCCAAACCAGGCAATCAAATCAGAAGAACGAACTGGCTCGGATGAAGGAAAATAGGGCTCCCGAGTAAGAGGCAGACTAGACAGATGAGAAAACTCCTCCAATGATGGGCCCAACTCCAAGTCATTAAAAGAGAACAAATTCAAGGATGGAACCCAATCGTATAACGCCACACTCAACAACCGTCAATCTAGGAGAACTCGATGCAAGTGGAGAACCTCTTGGAAACCCAGGGAGTTCAACTCGAAGATCTCGAACTCGGTCAAAGTCTCGATCCAAAGATGCAATCGCTCGAAACATGTACCACGAGGCATGCAACCAATAGGTCCGGACAGGTACGCCCTCAATGATCAAGATCCCTGGATCAGCAGGAGAGTCATAAAAAATGGGCATCTCCTCGTCTAGTAGGTCGATCTCATGGTGATGGAAGAAGCCAACATCTCCCATCGCATCACACAAAGTGTCCTGAAAAGCAGTAACAGGCGGGCTCGAGCTACCAATAACTGTCACCTCAGGAGTTGACTGAAACACATGAGCCCCAGGAGTCGAAGCACCTATGGAATCCCAATGGCTAACAGGACTGACACCACGAGCCCCGACCATGACTCCCTGTCCCAACACTGTCTCAATATCCGCGTCAAAAATCTGAGTCAGGCCATCTGCGAACGAATCATCACATGCCAAATCCAAGCCACTTGTGCCACCAAAATAGGGCCCGCCATCCATAGAAATCCGATCCATCCCATCCATGCCATCCACTACAGCAATACCACCATCCACACAATCCATAATCATTGATCCATCAACCAAGCCATCCCTCATTATCATCATACCATCCCCACCATCCAACTCACTCATCATAAGCAACAAAACCTGGAGGCCCACCTGGAGTAACTCCATCAAATTCATCCAAGCCATCTATCCTCGCCAAACTCACATCCATAAACCTTGGCGGCCCATCTAGCATGGATCCATCGAACCCATCAAACCCTTCTATCCCATCCAATCCAATCTCATATCCTCCATTAATGGTGGTAGGAATGTCATAAATAGCATTGATCTCCCCAAAAGAGCCCACTACTCCCCCACCAACCTCCATCAACTCTTCCATAAATGGATTCCCTCCACCATTATTGGACCCACCAACTCTCTCACCACTCATGAGCCCATCATTGCTCCCATCATGGCTGGCCATAACCAGCACCAAAAAAGAGAAAAGAGGACAAAAGGGGAAGAGGACAAAGAGAAGGAGACAAAGGAGGACGGACAAAAGAGATGATTGGACGGATAGGGACAGCAAGGAATGTCCGAAATAGGTCAGCAAGAATGAACAGGAAGACGAGATGGTCACTGGAAGAAAAGATAAACGGAGGCGGCACCCCAATTACCGCCTGCAGTAATCTGATCACCGCCTGCAGACCTGCCATTTTTGTGTCATTGATTCAACACTGACAAGACAGAACGACAGGAAAAAAGTCAGTGGGCGGCAGTCTGATTGCCGCCCGCGTAGTTCGACTGCCGCCCGGGCCCACTTTCGGTCACATTTTGGGTGGGATCCACCTCGGTAGGCCAGGACCTTAGAACAAACATCCATACACCCAGAAGGGGTCCCGAAGGTGCACAAAAGTAAAGATTGAAAAAGAACAGCATCAGTAAACTGAAGTCTATAAACATGAAGATTTCACATCCAAGAAAGTAAGATACAACAAGCTAGTCGTCATCAGGAAGATATGCATCAGTATCCTGGTGATGAAAATGAGGCCCTAAGATCCCTCCTCCAGCAAAATGAGCACCGCCACTGGGAGCATAGCCAGGCTGTAGAATTGGGTCGATACCATGCTGCTCACACCAGGTGTTGTACTCTCTAGATAGATCTATGAAGGCGCTAGCGTCATAACCCTCCAGTGCAGCAGTCAGCTCCCTTTCGGGCACTGATCTCCAATTAGAAGGACCAGAAGGAGGACTAAATGGCACCATCGGACTACCGGTTAGCTGCCAGAAAAGTCTCTCTCCCAAGTACCATTTCGTCACACAAGGATCCTCAAGAATACGGCGTCGAAAAGAAGCCTGAAAAGCTTCCTGGGCCCCAGGAGTAAGTGCCGCATTCGATCAGAGATACGACCTGGATAAGAACTGCAAAAAGGGAAATCAAAGATGCTCGCGAAAAAGATAACACATGGGCAACACAGAAAAGGGCGAGATCACTCACATCACTCGGAACAAGGGCATCAACATTTGACCTTCAGGCAAGGTCTGAAAATAAACGCATGCGGCTGTAGTTATCCTTGTACCACAGTATCATGTGAGGAAACGGAGGTGAATGGTAGATTAAGGTAGGGGCCAAATGTGGAAAATGATCAAAAAAGTAAACCTGCACGAATCACGGTCAGAGGAGGACAAACCAATTCATCCCCAGTGAAAATATTGTAAAAGATGGAGGCCAGAGAGAATACCTCAATGACAGGGTAAAAGCCAGTCAGGGATCGGCTGATACAACGACTGGCCTTATCCATCCCGTCGTACAAATAGGCCAAGAGGGCTGCATTCCAATTATACGGTGTGGGAAAGGTGATATCTGCCACAAGCGACAACAAACGAGAACTCACCAACTCATTCTTGTGATAGAAAATCATCGCACCCATAGTGTACAAAATCAGGGCACACGCTTTCACCACAGCCGCTGCTTCGGTTTCAGGGATACGGCTGGCAAAGTTTGATGATAACTAGAGGAGTTTGAAGCGAGGACCAGAAAAGTCTGCCTCGTCCAGCATCATCCCCAGTAGACTCATCCAATCCTCTTCAGTAGGCACCGGAAGGTCATCCTCAAAAGGGACGGACCCCCCATCATATCGAAGACCCAACTTCATGTATATGTCATATGGGGTAATACCCCACTCTCCAAAAGGAAGATGGAAGGTATGGGTCTCAGGGTGTCATCTCTCAACCAAACCAGATAAGAGAGACATGTTTGTCCGACTTAGACGGACTCCAAACAGATGAGCGAAGGGGATCCACTCTAAAACCTCGAAGAACAACGGTTGTGAGTCCTGGAACCAATCAGGCCAGTGCGTCCTGACCCCGCGTCCTCTCAAAAAAGCAAGTACACCACCTTCTCGAGGAATATCGGACAAATGCCGACCCTCACAGGGCACGAAGCACGGATCAGGTGACTGGTGGGAAGAGCTAGCCTTATTTTTTCCACAATGAGGCATGCTGCACAGATAAGGTGCACAAGTAAGTATACTCAAAAGCCTATTCCAAGGCTCATTTCAAAAAAGCCCATTCCAAAGCTCATTTCAAAAGGCCCATTCCAAGGCCCATTTCAAAAAGTCCATTCCAAGGCTCATTTCAAAAGGCCCATTCAAAGGCCCATTCCAAGGCTCATTTCAAAAAAGCCCATTCCAAGGCCCATTTTTAAAAAGCCCATTCCAAAGCCCATTTCAAAAGGCCCATTCCAAGGCTCATTTCAAAAAGCCCATTCCAAGGCCCATTTCAAAAGGCTCATTTCAAGACCCATTTCAAAAAGCCCATGTCCAAGGCCCATTTCAAAAAGCCCATGTCCAAGGCCCATTTAAAAAAAACCCATTCCAAGGCCCACCAGGCCCATGCTAAAAGGCCCAGTACACATTCAGTAAGACCATTCCCAACGTCCATACATCTAGACCGGTTAAGATCATGATGTAGGGCCCATCTGAAAAATTCCATCCGTCCATTATCCACCATAAGCAACCGATCATCATTTACATCATCCATACACACAAATAGGCCCCAAATCATCAATCCAACGGTTCAGATCATCACTAAAAAAAAAGAAGAAAAGTAAAAAAAAAAAGGGTGAGGCCCTTTTCTTACCACACCCCACTCCACCCAAAAAAAAATACAATAATAGTCCAGCCAACCATCTGGCCCAAACAAAACAATTTCAACAAAATTCAACGGCTCAGATCCGATCAAGGTGGTCTAACGGCCCTGATCACAGTCTTCTCCAAACTCTAAGAAGAAATCCAACCCATCAAAACCCCTAAGATGAATGGCCCAACATGGTTCAGCAAGAGTGTAATGGCCAAGATTACCTGAAATGTAAGGAAAGAGGAAAATATAAGGAAAATATACTTAGAAAATCTCTCCAAAAATAGCTCCAGGGACCACAATGGGTCCCTGAATGTCCCAACTGCAAGAATGAAATAGAGGAGAAGGCCACACCGGACGGACCGATGCACTGAACGGACCAGCGATCCAAATGACACGCAGGCGGTAGCCGGACTGCCGCTCGCGGTAGTCCAACCGCTGCCTAACCGAAAAAGTGCATGGGGCAATGGGCTCTCCCCTAGGGCTAGTGAGAGCAACCGGTTTTTGCCTCTAACCGCTGGACAATACCCAAAATATTTTTAAAAATAAACCCAAACTCTCAAAGGTTTTTAAAAATAGTCCTGCATTTTTAAAAGTTACAAAAATAGCCTCCAAATCTTCAACAGTCACAAAAACAGTCCCCAATTCTTCAAAACTTACCAAAACAACCTCTTTTTTCAAAAAAATAAAAAAAAATAAAAAATTACCAAAATAAGCACACAATAAATCCCAAGTAAGTATAGCCTTAAAAGGGTCTGCTTCTTCCAAGCTATTAGCCCCATTAATTCATTAGTTGAGGCCATCTGGCTGTTCGATCCAGACTTTGTAATAAAAATCGGAAGATGAACGCCCTCCCATGAGATCGAACGGACCTTTCAAAATTTAAAAAAATATTCCAAACTATTAGCCCCATTAATTTATTAGTGGTGGCCATCTGACTTTTCTACCAATAAAAACTGAACGACGACGCCCACCCGCGAAATCGAACGGATATTTTCCAAAAAAAAATTTAAAAAAATATATTTTCAAATAAAATTTTCAAGGAGTCTAGCTCCAAAGGGAATAGCTTTCAAACAGAATTGTACAAGGCTCGCACACGCGAAACCGGCCCAAACTGAGCATGGGCGGTAGTCTGACTACCGCCTAAGGTACTTCAGGTACTGATGCTCACAGGTCGCGTGCGGACAGCTGTCCCAGCGTCCAAAAGTTAACTTCAAAATTACCCTCTCAAATTTTACTTTTTACCTTTTTATCGCCTCCATAGCAAATGAGAGTGTGTCATGTGGCATTCTTCTCTCTCCAACCAACCACAAGCCTCCATGTCATCCTTTTAACCCTTACCTACCCCCTATTTACAGCCATGCCATTGGAGAAGGCTATAAATAGCCCTTTCCTCTTCTCATTTCAAGACAACCAACACACACCAAGAGCCACTCTTCACTTCCAAGTCCAAGTGAGAAAGAGGGAGAGAGGGAGGAAGAGAGTGAGGGTGAGGAGGAGCTTTAAAGCCCTAAAGTCTAGATTTTTTAGCTATCTCCTTAACCCACTCCTTGCCTTCCTAGCCATCCTGACCTCTCAGCCTAACCTTATTGATCACGGTTCAACCCACATCTTAGCCTAAATAAGAGACCAAGCCAAAGATCCATTCATTTTATAAGCATCCATCATGACATTTACTCCCTTCTCAACCCCCCTGCTTCTCTAGATCTCTAGTGAACGTATGCTCTGTGGCTTGCCGTACATCGGATCTTGTCACATCAAAAATTCCTTGTGATCTAGTCCATTTTTTTTTACCTCTTTGCATAAGCATCATCACATCCGCCCTCTAGACACGCCGTCAGATGTATGCTTTGTGGCTTGCCGAAATTTTGGATCTTGCCGCATCAGAAATCCACAAGTGTGCTTAGTCCCATCTCAGCCACGGCATTCATCATCCCTTGATATTGTTTTACCATACCGATAACTCATCAGATAATTTTTTTTTTTGTTATGGAGCATAACTACAAGCATAACCAAGTCACAAAATAACATCACTACATATCAACTATATCAAAAACTTTAAGTACAATGCAGAAAGGGAAATACAAGGTGATCAAAAGGTTCTAAAATAATCTGATGCGTGCTTCTGCCTTAGCACTGCTACGATCCAACGTCACTTGCACGCAACGGTCATGCATAAGCTTACAAAAGCTTAGAGGGTGGTGTAAGTGGGTGCGTAAGGCAAGTGCCAAGTATACAATATCAGAGTAATGCAAAAATATGCTGGTAACTCCATGAATACTATCAGCCGTACCAAGGCTATGTGATGCAAGGAATAAATGCTACCGGCCATACCAAGGTCATGCGATGCAAGGCCTACATAGCCAAATATCATATGCGAGATGCAAAGCAAGCATGCCAGTCCTCATCAAGTATACATATCAGTACAGTTTCTTTCTTGGATATCACTGGGGTCTAATACACTTCACACTGACTGCCGCTTCCCTAGCCACACAGCCTAGCAAGTGGAAGAGATACACTATCCGCCTGACCAGTACTCTGTCAATACCTACCCGCTCATCAATATCGAACTCATTTGTGAGCTGGTTAAACTCACCCTAGCTTATAACCCCCTCACTCGGGCCGATAAGGTCACACCCCCTTCCAACCGACCACGACATAGTGAGAGACGTGGCCAACTGGTATTTGGCACTCCTGCACTCGTGTATTCACTCGGTCTAGACATTGGAGCATCTCTTGGTAACAAAAAGGTTCTGAGATTTTCACCCAAGCACATCATACGTGCCTACAATGCTAGAGCTAATATTTTTTAGTATCCGATATGGCCATTCACGATGTGCATGTGGAGGCCATGACCCTGAAATCACTAGGGCGTATAATGATCTTATCACACATATGCGAGATGCATAAGTCACACCATCAATCATGTACCAATCTTACACATACTACACACTCATGTGGGTAACTCCTATCAGTGAGTCCCATAAATAATCTGTGTAAGCCTCGTATCCTAAACCGTACCGTTCCGTAGACTTCTGTTGTCTTCCTGTTCAAATTTTGGTAACCTTTGAACCTTAACCGATATTTGCGTGTAACCCTGAGACTCATGTCGTCAATCCGAGTCGACTCAACCCAAGACTTGTACCCTAACGACCGCGTCATCGCTGCACTTTCGATGCCTCGACTCGCACACCGAGGCGATACCCTGGTTCGGAGATGTGGGCCAGCATTCAGTGCAAGGAAAACACTGCACATGCGAATTCTAAGAGAATCTCTATGACTTGTCACATTAATCAATCAATCAATCAATCTCATCATGTCAAGTACATGTCAAGTACACATCACCTTTCACCCATTCCCAGCAACCCCTAAAGTCAAAAAGTCTCTTACACATCCATGCTTTTTCTTACACCATTTGCCACAAAAGTTAAAAAGACTCTTACACACCCATCACTCACCACATCCATCACTCATACAAGTTTTTAACCTTTAGACTAGTTCTAGTTGTGTTTCACATTCCCTATGGATCGACTTTGGTCTCACGGAGTTATTACTACATCACAACCTTGCACTTGGGGTTGTCAACTCTTGAGTTTGAAAGTTTTTGGCATCGTTTCCGAGGAATGGCTTTGAACAAAATAGGTTTAGATTTCATAGGTTTGATTTCTCTTTTAGGTTAGATTTTTCTATTTATCTGAATTTCTCTAACCCAGGTTTTATTTTTATTTTTAGGTTTTCTAATTTTAATTTTTTTTCTAGGGTTTGTTTTATTTTATATTTTCTGACATTACTAACACCAGCTACTTGTTTTTATATTTTGTAGGATCCGTGAGTAGCTCCTCTCTTCTGGTAACACTGATCCCCTCTCTTCTTAATTCCTTTCCATATGGTTGTAGAATTCTGATTTTTTAAGTTAGTTTTTTACTCTATTTGTTGTATGTGCAGTTCATGCCCAATTGAGTAAATGATCACACGTTAACACTTCAAGGTAAAGGAGGTTTGGTCGACAGGCTCACAATCCATCGATGAGTTAGAAAACACCTATATACTCATGAAACATTATCTAGAATCATGGATGAAAGTAAATAAAATTTTGATGAGAATCTTGGACGAAACACACCACCATTTAGGACGGTGCATGATGAGAATGAAGTACACCAAGTTCCACAAGTTCAGACTTCACATGATTATTTACAATCGATGAGAACAAGTATACCTTCCTTAATGATTTTCCCAACCAACGGGGGAAACATGGATGTTAAATCAAGGGTCATCCAATTACTCCCTAAATTCCATGGACTTGATTCTGAAAGTTCATACTTGCAACTGAAAGAGTTCGGCGAGATTGTCACCACCATACACTTTAACAACGTTCCTACTGATGTAATTAGACTGAAACTATTTCTATTCACTCTAAAGGAGAGAGTCAAGTCATGGCTCCACTACTTAAGGCTGTGATGTATTGGCACATGGGTCGAGATGACTCAGGAGTTCCTTAAAAGGTTATTCTCAATTCATAAAACCAACACTCTCAAGCATGAAATTATGAGCTTCTCCTAAAAGGGAGACGAGACTTTTTTCCAATATTGGTAATGGTTCAAAGACTTACTTCTCTCTTGTTCACACCATGGGTACGAGATTTGGTGTGTAATTAGCTTTTTTTATTATTAATGATGGACTATTCTAGAACATGTGTCAATTCGTAGAGATGATATATAATGGAAAATTTATGAGCAAGGATCCTAAAGAGGCTTGGGATTACTTTGAAATGCTAGAAAAAAATGCCCAATCATGAGACACATCCAACCAAGCTAGTAATCCTAGGGCAGTGTCACGAGAGAAGGGAATACATGTGCTCAAAGATGGGGACAATGTTAGTGCAAGGTTGGAGGATCTCACAAGGTTGAGGCCATGGAACTTAGGAAGGATGCGGTCCAATCCATCGAGGTCGTTGAAATCGTATGTGGTATTCACGAAAGTAATGCTCACCTAACTAAGGATTGTCCTACAATCTTAGCTTTTCAAGAAGTATTGCATGCTTAAGTGAATACTATGAACACTTATCAACACTCTTTTAGTGCACCAAATTCTAACAAGTATACTCTCGAATGGTGAAATCATCTAAATCTTAGTTGGAGGATAGACCAACTGCAAATGCAAATAATAATTTCCAAGGGCCATCTACTGGTACACCACAAGTACCCCCACCAAAGAGAACCCTTGAGGATACATTGAATGCATTCATGCAAGGGAAAATGCAATGAAATCATAGTATTATGCAAGCCATAAATAAAATTTAAACTTTGTTTGCAAGATTTGAGACACGCCTAAGTGTTGGGGAGAATGGGACCTTTTTGGCCCAACCTCAGCCTAACCCCAAGGGACAATTTGAGAGAAATGGTCCCAATTTTTTAGGCTAATATATGGAACATGTTAAATCCATCACCACCTTGAGAAGTGACAAAGTGATTAACAAGGAAACTCCTAAGAATGTTGAGAAACATGAGGAATCTAAAAATTCTAAGGATGATGATGAATCTCGCAATGCTCCACTTGACAAAGAGCCAGAACATGGGCCTAACGCTGTAGCCCCATTTCCCTTGTCTTACCTTATTAAAATGACCAAGTGAAAATGATGACATTTTAGAGGTGTTCCAATAAGCCAAGATCGACATCCCCTTGTATGATGCATTAAATAAATTTCATCTTATGATAAATTCTTAAAGTATCTATGTACGGTAATGTCACGCCCCAAACTTAAAAATCAGGCTAACAAAATTCTCGATCACCGAATTCGGCGCCGACAGCCTCCATAGTGCCCCATTCTCATCTCCCAGCACTCATATGCTAGATTCCGATCCTGAGATCCCACAAGGAGGATTTTCAGTATAAATTTTTTTGTAATGGAGCATAACCACAAGCATAACCAAGTCACAAAATAACATCATTACATATCAACTATATCAAAAACTTTAAGTACAGTGCAGAAAGGGAAATACAAGGTGATCAAAAGGCTCTAAAATAATCTGATGCGTGTTTCTGCCTTAGCACTGCTACAATCCAACGTCACTTGCACGCAACGGTCATGCATAAGCTTACAAAAGCTTAGAGGGTAGTGTAAGTGTGTGAGCAAGGCAAGTGCCAAGTATACAATATCAGAGTAACGTGGAAATATGCTGGTAAGTCCATGAATACTATCAGTCGTACCAAGGCTATGTGATGCAAGGAATGAATGCTATCGGCCATACCAAGGTCATGTGATGTAAGGCCTATGTAGCCAAATATCATATGCGAGATGAAAAATAAGTATGTCAGTCTTCATCAAGTATACATATCAGTACAGTTTCTTTAAGGGAATCACTGGGGTCTAATACACTTCACACTAACTGCCGCCTCCCTATCTGCACAGCCTAGCAAGTGGAAGAGATACACTATCCGCTTGACCAGTACTCTGTCAATACCTACCCGGCTCATCAATAGCGAACTCATTTATGAGCTGCTTAAACTTAGCCTATCTTACAAACCCCTCACTCGGGCCGATAAGGCCACACCCCCTTCCAGCCGACCACGACATAGTGAGAGACGCGGCCAACTGGTATTTGGCACTCCTGCACTCGTGTATTCACTCGGTCTAGACATTGGAGCATCTCCTGGTAACAAAAAGGTTCTGATATTTTCACCCAAGCACATCCTACGTGCCTACAATGTTAGAGCTAATATTTTCTAGTATCCAATATGGCCATCCATGATGTGCCTGTGGAGGCCACGACCCTGAAATCACTAGGGCGTACAATGATCTTATCACACATATGCAAGATGCATAAGTCACACCATCAATCATGTACCAATCTTACACATATTACACACTCATGTGGGTAACTCCTATCAGTGAGTCCCATAAATAATCTGTGTAAGCCTCGTATCCTAAATCGTACCGTTCTGTAGACTTCTGCTGTCTTCCTGTTCAAATTTTGATAACCTTTGAATCTTAACCGATATTTGCGTGTAACCTTGAGACTCATGCCTTCAATCCGAGTCGACTCAACCCAAGACTTGTACCCTAGCGACCGCGTCGTCGCTGCACTTCCGATGCCTCGACTCGCACACCGAGGCGATACCCTGGTTCGGAGATGTGGGCCAGCATTCAGTGCGAGGAAACACTACACATGCGAATTCTGAGAGAATCTCTATGACTTGTCACATTAATCAATCAATCAATCAATCTCATCATGTCAAGTACACATCACCTTTCACCCATTCCCAGCAACCCCTAAAGTCAAAAAGTCTCTTACACATCCATGCTTTTTCTTACACCATTTTCCACAAAAGTTAAAAAGACTCTTACATCACCCATCACTCCTCTCTCTTTATAACCCTCTCTCTCATTTTCATTTCTCAAAAACTCTCTTTCTTAAGAAAGAAAGCAGCACACGTCCAAGCCTCTCCAATCCCTCCTAAGCAACAAGTGTGGCCCACCTTTCCTACCCTTTCATCTTCCATCTCAACCGTCCAAACCTCATCACCCTCCATCAAAGTGAAGCACAAGGAGACCGGCTTTTCAACGGACCATGGAGATCAAATGGTGGGTGCTTCTATAGGCTAGTTTTTCATGTTTTCATGATGGACCGAGTAAGGCATACCGATCAATGGTTTAGATCTGTAGACACCCCACCCAGGCTACATCTTGAGAAGGTTAAAACTGTCTAGGAACCATGATCATACCTAATCCCTGCCTAAATCGAACCAAAGTCCCTAAAACCCAAAATCGCTACCCAAAACCACGATCCAAACCATTCAGCACACATGCAACCCTGCCTATACCCTATAGCATGGCCCAGATCCTCTTTACCCAAGCCAAAACCCATTTTTCTAAGCCAAAAAATCCAAAGAGAAGACTTCCAAGTGAACCCGCACAGTGTACAAGGCTTGTACGCGCGAAATCGGCCTGAACTGAGCCCGAGCGATAGTCTGACTACCGCGGGTGGTAGTCTGACTACCGCTTACGGTACTTCAGGTACCACCGCTCTCAGGCCGCGTGCGGACAGCTGTCCCAAAAGTCAACTTTCCTTCAAAATTATCCTCCTAAATTTTACTTTTTACCTTTTTACCGCCCCCCATAGTAAATGAGAGTGTGTCATGTGGCATTCCTCTCTCTCCAACCAACCGCAAGCCTCCATGTCATCCTTTCAACCCTTACCTACCCCCTATTTACAGCCATGCCATTGGAGAAGGCTATAAATAGCCCTCTCCTCTTCTCATTTCAATACAACCAACACACACCAAGAGCTACTCTTCACTTCCAAGTCCAAGTGAGAAAGAGGGAGAGAGGGAGGAAGAGAGTGAGGGTGAGGATGAGCTTTAAAGCCCTCAAGTCCAGATTTTTTAGCTATCTCCTTAACCCACTCCTTTCCTTCCTAGCCATCCTGAGCTCCCAGCCTAACCTTGTTGATCATGGTTCAACCCACATCTTATCCTACTCAAGTGACCAAGCCAAAGATCCATTCATTTTATAATCATCCATCATGACATTTACTCCCTTCTCAACCCCCCTGCTTCTCTAGATCTCTAGTGAATGTATGCTCTGTGGCTTGCCGTATATCAAATCCTATCACATCAGAAATTCCTAGTGATCTAGTCCATTTTTTTTACCTCTTTGCATAAGCATAATCACATCCGCCCTCTAGACACACCGTCAGATGTATGCTCTGTGGCTTGCCGAAATTTTAGATCTTGCCGCATCAGAAATCCACGTGTGTGCCTAGTCCCATCTCGGCCACAACATTCATCATCCCTTGAGATTATTTTACCACACCGAGTAGAGACCGTACATTTATACGGGCATAGAGAGTGCCTAACACCTTCCCTCTTTGTAACCGAGGTCCCTTACCCGGAATCCCGGATCGCAGACCAGGAGTCAATCTAAGGCAGGGAAGTTTCTGAATTTTCCTCACCTTGCGTATTTCATGGTTCTAGTCGACCGCAGGATTTTAAGATTTTTCAGCTAGTAGCGACTCCAACATCCATTATCATCCCCCAATCAACCATACAAAACGCAAATCAAGTGTGGGCGCCAATTTTTTCAGTGTCTACAAGATCTCACTTGGGACCCTAAGATGTGGCCGATGGTCCACCTTGATAATCAATATCATTCCATGATGGGGCCATTCTCCATGGACCCCATCATGATGTTTACTTTCCTAGCTCGAATAAAGGTCGTCTAGACCGTTTATTTTAATGGAGAAGAAAGCTCCACTGTTGGATTTTGATTTAATGGGCCCACATGTATTGGGACCCACTTGATGTATGATTGATTGTAAGGGAGGGCCCATAGTGTCGGGGTCCTTCCATCACGCGTGTCCCACTCTCTTTCTCTCTCTCTCTCTCCCTCTCTTTTTCATTTTCTTTTCATGTGATGATGATGTGGTTGTGTGGCCCATCAGGATGGACCCCACCATGAAGTATGTATTTTATCCAAGCAATCTATAAGTGGGGCCCACTTTAAATATGTTGTACCCACACCATCCATCATTTGGTGGCCCACCTAAGCAGGGCCACCTCAATGCATGTGCAACGCCAAACTGTCCAGCGTCCAGGGATGCTGGACAAAGGGAAAACATAAATATTAGCTTGTTTCCAAGCTTATGGGGTGGTCCACTCATATAGGCCCCACCTTGATGTATGTATTCAATCCACGCCGTCCATCGTTTTCCTCAGAGCATTTTAGGCATTGAGCCGAGAAATGAAGCTGATCCAACTAACCGATGGCCCGTACCTTAGTAAATGGTGACTTCACCATTTAAATTCACTCAATTTTTCCTACACACCGAAAGATGCCCAATATTGAGCTTGATGGATTTGTTACGGGCTGTAGAAATCAGTGGGCGGGGTGGGTTCTTCCGATGTGGGCCCCATGTACAAAAAACCTTTAAAAAATGAGATTTCAAAAAAATAAAATAAAGTAAAATATACAAGGTGCAGCGCTTGCTGCTGCTATGCAGCAGGACGCTTCCAGCGTCAGCGTGAAACGGGCAGGGACCCACGGCCCCAGCCATGGGCCCCACCATAATGCTTATTTGTCATCTAACCCGTTCATTTGATGGGCCCCTTCCTGAAGTGAGCCTCCTCCAAATATTGGCCAGATACGAAACTTAGATGGCCCACATAATAGGAAACAATGGTGATTGAGCGACTGTCATTGGACCCGTCTGGGCGTCCAGTAGTTTTGGGTCGATATGAAATTTATTTTTACTCTTTGTCCAGGTCTTTGTGACCGTATGGACAGATTAGACGGCATATACATAATAGGGTGGGACCCACATGGGACCCACAATGATGTATGTATTTTATTCACACCGTCCACCATGGATGGTGGAACCCACCATGGTGTATGTGTTTTCACCACACCGTCCAGGGCTAGACGATGGGACCCCAATGATGCATGTGTTCTCTCTATGCCGTCCATTTATATGGGACCCACCTTGATGCAGGTGTCGTATCCAATTTGTCCATCCATTTTTTAAAAGATCATTTTATGGCATGAGTTAAAGAATGAGCCAGATCCATTGTTCAAGTGGACCCCACCTTGACATGTTATGAGGCCCATCTTGATTTATCTGTGGTAGTCCATTGGGGCAACTTTGATGTGGATGTAAGGCCCATTTGATGTATTTGTGGCCCGTGCTTAAGGCCCACTTTGATATATATACAAGGCCCATGTTATGAGGCCCATTTTGAAGCATTCTAAGGCCCACGGGTTATGGCCCATTACAATGTACATAAGGACCATTGGTGTGGCCCATTGATGTGGCCCACTTGATGAATATAAGGCCCATATGATATGGCCCATTTGATGTATTTAAGGCCCAATGGGATGTACCTAAGGTCCATTGCAATGTGTGATCCCACCATGGTTTATGTAATGATGTTACGACAGGCTATGCCTTGGGAGCAATGATGGTTTGACATCCACATTGTAAGTATAATATTGATTAAATGTCCACATTACGACTCTCCATAGGGCTCATTGATAGGCCTGTACTTATTGTGTGTAGGCCGTCTAGGCCATCTACGTTGTAAGGATAGCGCATTACTTCATAACATGTTTAATATAATTTCATGATTCATGAACATACGCATCATATGTATGCTTGATATGAGAAGTGATTGATCATAGCATATGCCTTCGGGCAGATTGTTTAAAGGCTCCTGGATAGGCGATGTTGCCCTACATGAGCACAATATACTCACAGGATTGTGGCAAGACTGGATAGTGTGATTCATGCATTTGCATTGTGTGATATGGTATTGTACGCCCTAGCAACATCAGGGCTATAATATCCACAGGCATATCATGGTTGGCAAGATTGGATACCGAAAATTTAGTTCTACATGTGGTGCTATAGATATCCCTAGGTGAAAGTCCCTAAACCCTTATGGTACCAAGAGGTTACTCCAACGTCTAGACCGAGTGGGTGTATGAGCGCCGAGTGTCGATTACCAAATGACTGCATTTTCCACTGTGTCATGGTCGGTTGGAAGGGGGTGCGGCCTTACTCGCCCAAGAGGAGGGGACAAAGCTAAGATGAGTTTGACCAGCTCGAGGAATGGGTCTGCTATCGACGAACCGAGCCCGATATTGGCAGGTGGGTAGTGAGGTCTTTTCCACTCACCTTGTTGCGCGCGATGGGGCGACAATCTTTTCCACTACCTTAGGGAGGACTGCAGTGTTGGGCTGATTTTGCTCGTCTTTCCCCATTCTAGTTGGGGATACCTTTCTGCCGCCGATCTATTTGCATTGCCGATGTCTGAGTTCGATGTCATCCTGGGCATGGATTGGCTCGTCGAGTACTATGCCATTTTGGACTGCACCGCGAGGATAGTCACGTTTTGTATACCCGATGTGCCGCAGTTCCAGTTCATTGCTGAGCCTAGAGGAGAGCGGTTATCTTGTTTGATGTTCTGTGCCATAGAGGAGCCTATAGTTGTGTGCATCAATCAGTTGCCCGTGGTTTGTGATTTTCCTGATGTGTTTCAAGAGATTTTGGGATTACCGCCTTGTCGACTCACAGAGTTTTAGATTGATCTTGTGCCCAGTACCGTGCCTATTTCGAAGGCCCCGTATCGTATGGCACCATTGGAGTTACGGGAACTGCAGAAGCAGTTGGACGAGTTGTGAGAGTTGGGTTTTATTCGTCTGAGCAGTTCACCGTGGGGAGCGCTGGTACTCTTCTTGAAGAAGGATGGCTCATTGAGGGTCTGCGTTGACTACCGCGAGCTCAACAAAGTCACGATCAAGAATAAGTACCCACTCCCTAGGATTAATTATTTGTTTGATTAGCTGCAGTGTGCACAGTTCTTTTCGAAGATCGACCTGCATTCCGGTTATCATTAGATTCGGGTCTGAGATGAGGACATTCCGAAGACAGCATTCAGGACGCGTTACGGTCATTTTGAGTTTCAGGTCATGTCCTTCGGACTGACTAATGCACCCGCGGTCTTCATTTAGCTGATAAACGAGGTCTTCCGCCCATATCTCAATCAGTTTGTTGTAGTCTCCATCGATGATATTCTGATCTATTTGAGGACCCGTGAGGAGTACGAGCAGCATTTGGAGATTACTTTGTAGACCCTCCGCGCACACCAGCTGTATGCGAAGCTGGAGAAGTGCGAGTTCTGGCAGGAGGAGGTGAGGTTCCTCGGTCACGTGGTGATGAGGGAGGGTGTCGCAATGGACCCCTCGAAGGTCGAGGTAGTGTGTTAGTGGGGCCAGCCCATGACTGCGACAGAGATCCGTAGTTTTCTTGGTTTGGCGGGCTACTACCGGCATTTTATCGAGGGCTTCTCTCGTATTGCAGCCCCGCTGACCAGGTTGACCCGGAAGGGTGCAGAGTTTTTTTGGAATGATGCTTGCGAGCGAGCATTTACGGAGTTGAAGGACCGTCTGACATCCTCTCCTGTCCTCACGCTTCCCTCTGGGAGTGACGGTTTTATTGTATTCATTGATGCCTCGCATATAGGTTTGGGTGCTGTCCTGATGCAGCACGGGAGACTAGTGGCCTTTATGTCTCGTCAGCTTAAGGTCCATGAGCTGAACTATCCTACGCATGATCTGGAGCTGGCTGCAGTTGTCTTCGCATTGAAGGTGCGGAAGCACTATCTTTATGGGGTCAGGTTCGAGCTCTTCTCTGATCACAAGAGCTTGAAGTACCTCTTCTCGCAGTCTGAGTTGAATATGAGACAGAGGCGCTGGATGGAGCTTCTGAAGGACTACAATTTTGATCTCCAGTACCACCTGGGTAAGGTGAACGTGGTGACAAATGCCCTCAACCGTTAGCCACGAGGCCTAGTAGCGCATATGATGATTCAGGAGTGGCGGATGCTTGAAGATATCGCAGCGTATGATTTTGAGTTCGGCCTACAGTCTTTTATTGTGCAGTTATCGAGCTTGTCGATTCAATTCTCTCTTGTCGTAAGGGTTATCGAGGCTCAGTAGGCTGATGCGTTGTTGTAGAGTTATATGACTGAGGCGGTATCTGAGAGTCAGGATGATTGACAGATTGGTACAGACGGTGGACTTCACTTCAGAGGCCGATTATGTGTCCCAGATATACCAGAGTTACGCAGAGATCTTATAACCAAGGCACATCGATCACGATTTTCTATCCACCCGAGCTCGATGAAGATGTACCGTGGTATGAGGTGATAGTATTTTTAGGTGAGGATGAAGCGCCAGATTGCTAGTTTTGTGGCCGAGTGTGACATGTGCCAGCGTGTCAAGGCCGATCATCAGAGACCTCCTAGTCTATTGCAGCCGTTGAGCGTCCTGATGTGGAAGTGGGAGCACGTGTCGACTGATTTCATTATAGGATTACCGAGGACTCAGCGCGGTCATGACGCCATTTGGGTTGTTGTGGATCGTCTGACGAAGTCGGCATATTTCCTGGCGATGCGTGCGACTTGGTCTATGGACCGGCTTGCAAGGTTATTCATTGGAGAGATTGTGAGACTGCATGGAGTTCCAGTCTCGATCGTTTCTGACCGAGACTCGAGGTTCACGTCTCAATTTTAGAAGAGCTTCCAGAGACCGATGGGGACTGATTTGCAGCTCAGCACCGCGTACCATCCGCAGACCGAGAGGGTCAATCAGATACTTGAGGATATGCTTCGGGCTTGTGCGATTGATTTTGGAGGTAGCTGGGATGAGCATCTGCGATTGACTGAGTTCGCATACAATAACAGCTATCAGGAGACCATCGGCATGGCTCCTTTTGAGGCACTATATGGCAGACCATGTAGATCACCAAGTTGCTGGACCGAGGTTGGAGAGCGCCGTCTCCTAGGTCCCGAGCTTGTGCAGGAGACGTCAGAGGATATTAACATCATTAGGCAGAGGATGCGCACAGCTCAGAGCCGACAGAAGAGTATTGCTGATCGTCGGTGTCGTCCCTTGGAGTTTAAGGTAGGGGACCATGTGTATCTCAAGGTCTCACACATGAAGGGCGTAGTTCGATTCAGAGCGAAGGGCAAGCTTGCCCCGAGATTTATATGACCTTTTGAGATCACTGGGCACGTTGGCGCCGTGGCCTATTGGCTTGCCTTGCCATCACAGTTATCTGGCGTCTACGACGTTTTTCACGTCTCCATGTTGAGGAAGTGTGGGTCAGACATAGTTCCCGTTATTGATTGGCAGCCATTGGAGGTTCGTGAGGACGCTTCTTACATTGAGCAGCCAGTCTATATCCTTGATCGGAAGGAGCAGGTCCTCAGAACCAAGGTCATTCCGTTGGTGAAGATTCAATGGGGTCACCATTCCGTAGAGGAGGCTTTTTAGGAGCATGAGGCTGAGATTCGAGAGCCTTATCCTCATCTCTTTGATGATTGATCTTGTATTGTATTTTGTATGCTGCCCCTAATTCTATATGATGACGTTATGTCTCTTCTCCCTCATGAGTTATGCCTAGTTGCGATGATTGTGTAAATTTCGAGGATGAAATTTTTATTAGGAGGGGAGAGCTGTAAGACCCGTATCTTAGACCGTACCGTTCCGTAGACTTCCGCGGTCTTACTGGTCGAATTCCGGCAACTTTCGACCCTTAACCGATATTTACGCGCGACCCTGATTCATACACCATCAACCCGAGTCAACTCAATCCAAGACCCGTACCCTAGCGACCGCGCCATCACTGCGGTCTGATGCTGCGACTCGCGCACCGAGGCGATACCCTGGTCAAGAGTTGTAGGCAGACGTTCGGTGCGAGGAAACGCCACGCGTTGCGAAATCCTAGGGAATCTATACGAGGTGTCCCATCAATCCCATCAATCCATCAATCAATCAATCCATCACATGTCAAGTACATGTCAAGTACACATCACCTTTCACCCATTCCCAAGTAACCACAAAAGTCAAGGATTTCTTACAAAGCTCATACCTCTCTTACACAAAAAGACTCAAAAGTCAAAAAGTTCTTACACCTCCCATGCCTTTCTTACACAAATGGTCACAAAAGTCAAGGTTTTCTTACACACCCATCATTCACCACATCCATCCATCACCCATCTCTCTCTACAACACTCTCTCTCTTTCTCATTTCTCATCTCATTCTCCCAAGCAAAGCTCCATACGTATGAGAGCTCTCCAAGTACTCCTAAACTTCTAAGTGTGGCCCACCTTTCCTACCCCTTCATCTCCCATCTTAGCCTTCCATTTCTCATCTCCTCCATTAAAATCCAAGGTAAGGTGCTAAGGAACCCCTAGGAGAAAGAAGATCGGACGGTGGGTGCATGATCGTAGTAGTTTTTCTTATTTTTGAGATGGGCCAAGTGAGGCTAACCGATCAATGGTTTGGATCTCACTTGGGACCCTAAAATGAGACCGATGGCCCACTAGGATCCTCATGATCATTCCATGATGGGGCCATTCTCCATGGACCCCATCATGATGTTTATTTTCTTATATTAGAAGGTCATCTAGACCATCCACACCGGTGGGGAATGGATCTCCACCGTTGATTTACGATCTCGGTGATCCCATGTGTAGAGGGATCCACTTGATGTATGATTCATTGCAAGGGAGAACCCATAATGTCGGGGTCCCTCCATCACAAGCGTGCTCCATCTCTATCTCTCTCTCTCTACTTTCTTTCTTTTTTTATATATATTGTGTTTGTGTGGCCCACTTGCATGGACTCCACCTTAAAGCATTTATTCTATCCATGCCATCTTCAAGTGGGGTCCACCTTATATGTTGCACCCACACCATCCATCAGTGGTGGCCCACCTAAACAAGGCCCGCCACAATGCTTTTTTTTAAAAGACCCAACCGTCCAGCGTCTGAGACGCTGGACGTCCCTGCCTAAGTAAAAAAAAAAAAAAGAAAAGGGAAGGTTTTAGGTGGGCCGGCTCGTGCAGGCCCCACCTTGATATATGTGTTCAATCCATGCCGTTCATCCCTTTTACCAACTCATTTTAGGCGTTGAGCCGAAAAATGAGGTTGACCTGTTGATCAGGTGGGCCATACTATAGAAAACCGTATCCCTTACCATTTAAAGTTATTTGGACCCACCTTGCTGCATCTACATGCTAAAAATGTTGAACATTGGACTCGTTTAGTGTATTTGAGCCCCTCAATTCATTGGACGGTTTAGATCTCCGAAAAGTGGGCCCCACATGTGACTTTCCTCAAGAAAATAGAAATCAGAAAGAAAAGAAAAATGCAAAGGCAAGAGGCAGCACCTCTGCCTCTCTAACAGCAGCAGCAGCACACTGTTGGGTCCAGCGTTACGGGCGGACAGACCAGCAGGGTCCCACGGCTGGAGAGCAGGGTCCCACGACTCCAGTCGTGGGCCCCACCATGATGAATACGTCTTATCCACGCCGTTCATGTGATGGGTCAGCCCCTGAGGTGGGCCCCCTCCAAGTTTCAGCCTGATCCAACGCTCAGGTGGCCCACACCATATGAAACGGTGGAATTGAATATCTAACATTGAAAACTTCTTTAGGGCCACAGGGGTTTTTAATCAAGCTGAGATTTTTATTTTCCCTTCAACTAGGTCTGCATGACCTTATTAAATGGGTTGGATGCCAAATAAATATTACAGTGGGCCCCACATGGAGCCCACAGTTGATGTATGTGTCTTGCATCCACCGTCCAGTGGACGGTGAAGCCCACCTTATGCATGGATTTTATTCACTCCCCCCTGCTGGTAGGCAAATAAATATCACAGTGGGCCTTCCCCTGACCCACACGTTGGATGACAATTAAACATTGCAATGGGCCCCTCTCCAATTTAGGTGGCTAATAAACAATACAATGGGCATCTAGGCCCATGGGACTAGGCCCATCTGTTGTATTTTAAGGCCCATGGGACTAGGCCCATTTGTTGTATTTTAAAGCCCATGGGACTAAACCCATTTAAATTGTAAAAGGCCTATAGGTTAGGCCCATTTGATTTACAAAAGGCCTATGGGTTTAGGCCTATTTGAATTATATTAGGCCCATGAGTTAGGCCCATTTAAATTGTAAAAGGCCTATGGGTTATGCCCATTTGATTTATTTAAGGTCCATGGGATTGGACCCATTTGATGTATGATAAAGCCCATGGGAGTAGGCCCATTTGATATGTATAAGGCCCTTGGGTCGAGAACCATTGATGCATTCTAAGGCCCACGGGTTATGACCCATTGCAATGCCCTTAAGGCCCATTGGTGCGGCCCATGGATGTGGCCCACTTAATGAATATAAGGCCCATAGGATATGGCCCATTTTGATATATTTAAGGCCCAACGGGAAGTACCTAAGGTCCATTGCAATGTGTGATCCCAACACGGATTATGTAACGACGTTTACGGCGATCGTGCCTTGGGAGCAATGATGGTTTGACGTCCACATTGCGAGTGTAATGCTGGTTGGATGTCCACATTACGACTCTCCTTAGGGCCTATTATTAGGCCCTTACTTATTATGAATAAGTCGTCCGGGCCCATCTGCATTGTAAGAATAGTTCATTTCATTATAACGTGTTTAGTATAGTTCCATGACTCATGATCATACGCATCATATGTGTGCTTGATATGAGAAGTGACTGATCATAGCATATGCCTTCGGGCAGACTGTTTATGGGACCCCGATTAGGTAGTGTTGCCCTACATGAACGCACGATACGCGGAGGATTTTCAGCATGATTTGATAGTGTGATTCATGCATTTCGCATTGTATGACATGATTATTGTACGCCCTAGCGACATCAGGGCCGTAGCCTCCACAGACGTATTATGGTTGACAGGATTGGATGCTAGAAATCTTGTTCTACATGGGGTTCTATAGATATCCCTAGGTGAAAGTCCCTAAACCCTTATGGTACCAAGAGATTGCTCCAACGTCTAGACCGAGTGGGTAGATGAGCGTTGAGTGCCGATTACCAGACGGTTGCGCTCTCCACTATGTCGTGGTCGGTTGGAAGGGGGTGCGGCCTTACCCGCCCGAGTGTACAGGGCAATGCTAGGCTGAATTTGACCAGCTTGAGGAATGGGTCTGCTATCGACGAGTCGTGCCCGATATTGACAGACGGATAGTGAGGTCTCTTCCACTTATCTTATTACGCGTGATGTGGCGGAGATCTGGTTTAGAGTATACTAAACCCCAGTGATATCCCAGATTTGAGTTGTATTAATGTGTGGACATAGATGAGGATTTGTATGCTTGAGTTGTATTTCACATCGCATGGCCTTAAGATGGCCGATATCATTCATGTCTTGCATCGCATAACCTTGGTACGGCTCATGATATTATGGATCCATCTGCATATTCTGCATTACTCTGATACTGCATGATCATACTACTACCTTGCGCACACACTTTCACCACCCTCTAAGCTTTCTATAAGCTTATGCACGACAGTTGCGTGCAGGTGACGTTAGCGCACAGCAGCGCTGATGCAGGAGCACATTGCAAATCGTTTTGGAGTTTTTGTCCTTCATCATTGTATTTCCCTTTATGCTCATTGTACTTATAAAAGTTTTTTATCATAGTGAAAATGTAATGGAGTTCTTGGTTGTTGTTTGTGGGTTATGCCTTTGGTTATGCTAATTACGAATCAAACTGACGTTGAAAATCCTCCTCGTAGCATCCCAGGATCAGAACCTGGCGAATGGACGTTAGGAGCCTAGAATGGGGTTCTACGGAGGCTGTTGGCGCTGGATTCAGCGATCGGGAATTTTGTGAGACCGATTTTCGAGTTAAGGGCGTGAAACCCATGGAATTACGTGTCGACCAAGAGGGTCACTACCCAGAGCACATTACGTCCATAATAAATATTTAAATCACTAGTCGTGATACCTCTAACACATCACTTGGATAAAAAGGGAAAATAAATTGAAACATAGGAGTTTTAGAATTCCAAGGCACATGCCCAAGCCATAAAGGAAGGTAGCACAAGGCTAATATAATAAAGAAGAAGTGTAGTGATAAGCTAACTCAATGAAAGAGAAGAGTAGCGATATGCTAACTCAATAAAAGAAGAGAGTAGCAATGGCTAACTCAATAAAATTGGTAAAGGGTAAGGGCAAGGCTTGTATCCATAGCCTCACATAAACTCATAAAGATCATGCATAATTAAAATCATATCTTAACCATAATTTTCAAAGGATAAATAATTAATGATGGTAAATCAAACAATTACAGGGAGGATTCAAGTAATATAGAAGCATGAAAAAATAAGATAAATCACATCAACTTAAATGAAGGCAAGCTTAAAGGAATCCCTCAACTTAGGTTGTCTGATCTTATGGTTAAATGCTCGAGACATGCTTCAAGACCAACTCTTATCTTAATTCACCTAGTTTTGAATTTGGTTATAGTAGATGTCAGATTAAATCTAAGTTTAGTGAGTGTAACTCAATAAAAGATGATAGTAGCAATAGCTAAGTCAACAAAATTGGTAAAGAGAAGAGTAGCAATGACTAACTCAACAAAATTGGTAAAGAGAAGAGTAGCAATGACTAACTCAACAAAATTGGTAAAGGGCAAGGGCAAGGCTTGTATCCATAGTGTAACACCCTGAAAATCGGGGGTCATGTATAAACTCAACTCCCGAGTTCCAGACCGTCACTTATGCAATAAAAATGGTTATGATTCAATGTTGTCTGATTTAAAGCATTCACATGAGTAAAAGTATACCAAAACTGCAATTCATACTTCAAATCCAGTGATAAAAGCAAGCGGAAGAGTAAACAATATATATATCACTGTATGGAAAAACAAAGTAAATCTCATCTGTCTCCAAAGTATGAATACATCTCTGAGTCTCATATACATATACATGAACAAAAATAAATATTCAAAATGGTCCCACTGAAATTCCGTCGACCCAGGTCGCCTACGCAAAGCCATCGTGATACTGCATGTACGAGAACTCGTCCTGGTCCTCGTCGAAGTCTGGCTCTGCCTCCTGGATCTCAGCCTCACCTGCATCTACAACAGGGTCTGGTGGGTGTTGCACACACCATCCCGTAACGTGGGAGCAGTGGAATCATAGAGCAAAAATTAGCAGGTTCACAATACAATCATGCAATAATAGTAAAGCAGTAAATCAGACAATCCTAATACTGTTGTTAATGCAAGATGACATGACGTGATGTATGCCCTCACCGACGATCTCCCTCATACGGCACCATCTTACGACCGCGGCATGCAATCGTCCCTCAAGTGCTCCACATCTTCCAGGAACATGCAATGGCATGGTGATATGATTTCCAAGTTATTATTAGTCCGTTCAAACAGCAGGATTGGGAAACTAAGGTACTTCCCTTGTATCGATCCCAACACAGATCCTGTCTAGGGTCGTCACTCCTAATAATCTCATACGATGTATATTTCGTAAGTCACTGCAAGGGCTGTCAGGGCTGTTGCTCACACTCGTTGCACCGCTCCCCCATCACCTTATCAATACAGCCCTACTGTACTCTACTGCAACGGAAAGGTCGTCGCCTCCCGTGGACTCAGAATACGCTCGCGGTCACTACAAAGGACTCGTCGCCTGATCAGTGTAGGCCGACAGCTAGAATATAGTGTCTCATACCACCATAATCTGCTCACGAGTCTAGGTGCTCACTGGTCACTACGGGGAGGTTTGTGGCCCCAGCGTAGGCCGACAGCTCGACCACGGTGTCCCATACCACCATGCCCGGCTCATGAGTCTTCGTGGATCAAGGTACCATGGTTAAAAGGGTTTACAATGGTAAGTTCAGTACCCTAGGTTCAAGCAGTTATGACTCATACGAGGTGAACATACATCAGCCAGTCGGGTTAATTGACGGGCTCGACTAGTGCGATCGCATCTCAAGTCGAACGACATGAAGTGCATAAAACACTTCGCGTGGCCTAACCACTGCCGCCAACTTCAAACACGACTCACGTTCATCGACGCGTCGCTCGTGGCTAAGACCAGTCAGCCACGAATTCGCTCGGTTACCGACTGACTGGACTAAGTCTAGTCCCAAACACTTATGGAATCACATCAGCAATTTATGTAAGAGTATTGGAATTGAAATACAATCATGTGAGCATGTTAACACATGTTATAACATTTCACTTAAGCAAATCTTCAAGCACATATATTCCATGCATGTAATGAAATCATGCATATAGTCAACATGTAGGAAATCATTTAGGTCAGCATATTAACTGAGAAATCCATCTCAAACTACCACATAACATCATTTAATTCAATACATACTAATACAAGCATTTATACAAACACATACACTACACACTTAAATCTACATATAGTATGTCGACCCAAAGTGCGCAACTAGGCGAATCTCTTCGCCAAACTAATTATGCACGCATTCCTAACTTCCTAATGCGACAACAAACCATGTCAATCACGTCAGAAAAATATGAATGTAAACCGTACTTCCTACAAATGACTAAAATGCCCTAAATCTCATATTCTTCGTTACTTTACGAAACAGGAAACGGAAAGCATGTTGTACATGTCAAACGGTGATGCCGTCAATAATCTACTATTAAAGGACATTGAAAGCGTTGTAAACCGTCAATCAAAGCGTCTAAAATCTTCACCTTATGTCTTACGGATGCGTGATTTTGAACGGAGCGTGTACGCTTCGTCTACGGCAGTAGGAGAACCTATTTTACAAGTTACGTTAGCTAACACGCTATGAATCTAAGTAAACCCTAAATCAGCAAGTTCTAGGGTTATTTTATACCTGATAAAGAGAAGAAATCACCGGCCAGGTGATCAGGAAGTGTTGCTGTAGCACGTGGAAGTAGCGGCACGGAGGCGGGAAAAATCCTCCCACTTTCTCTCTCAAACTCTCTCCTTTTCTCTCTCCCAAATCTAGGTTTTTCAATTTTCGGATGGGAGAGAGGAATGAGAGTTTCAACCCCTTTTATAAGCTTAAAAATGCCAGAAACAGGCTCCGGAACGAAGTTTACTTATTGCATATCCATTTCGGGGCTGTTTCGGTCCAAAAGATGCTTTCTGGTGGTCCCCTGGTCGAATACGATCGGACTTAAGCTCATGCGTACCAGATATAGCACGTATTAAGTTTTCAGTCTGGCAGGGTTCGCAAATCGCACGTGGCGGACCAGTTTCAGTTCAGCGGTCACCGCACGTAGATCAGGGCTGAAAGTCTCATGATATAAAATAGAAATTTTTCCTGATCCGAGGGTGTAATCTGGATGAATTCTGATAGTCAGAATGCTTAATACTAACGCGTCAAGTCGTGTGCTAGATTTGAATTTGAAATTCCAATTTTGTCCCTATTCGCACTCTCTTAAGTCCGGGCTCAATGAAATAGCCTGTGATTGTCGGTTTGACTTGATTTTCGAAATGAGCGTCAAGTCCAATAAGGCGGTTCTAACGGTCTAAGATAGGAAGTATCGGACTTTCGACATGCGGTCTAGATCCAATACAAAAGTTCAAAGCGGTCCAGAGACCAAACCTGCTTAGAGTTCGATCCGAGGTTATAGAGTATTATAGAGTCGTTGGTTCTACTCAATTTGGGTCTTGTAGAACGTATTTAAAGTGATCAGGGACCATTTCTCAGCCACTCCAGCGTTGCGCTAGCTAACTTACGCTTAATTTCCATAGAATTTAATTCTACGCAATTTCGGGTCGAGTTGGTACTCGAGCCCAAGTATGGATTTTTCATGGGCGTTACACATAGCCTCACATAAATTCATAAAGATCATGTATAATTAAAATCATATCTTAACCATAATTTCCAAAGGATAAATAATTGATGATGGTAAATCAAACAATTACAGGGAGGATTCAAGTAATATAGAAGCATGAAAAAACAAGATAAAACACATCAACTTAAATGAAGGCAAGCTTAAAGGAATCCCTCAACTTAGGTTGTCTGATCTTACGGTTAAATTCTTGAGACATGCTTCAAGACCAACTCTTATCTTAATTCGCCTGGTTTTGAATTTGGTTATAGTAGATGTCAGATTAAATCTAAGTTTAGTGAGTCTTTGGAGGCTTCATTTGTGTAATGTGTTATGTGTCACCTCTGTTGATAAATTCTGATTTAGAGGGTTTTAGGTGTATTCTTCCAATGGTCGACTCAGTTCGAGACGATGATGTTCTCCACCTCCATTGTTTAGAAAAAGGGGCAGATGTTTGAAAGGAAAGAGAATAAAGGAGGACCTAGACCTGATCTGTTTCTAGGGCAGCAACTCAGTGAGTTGACACACATGATTAAATCTTCCTTCTTCATCAATGATGGCTAGCAGTTCTCAAAGTTCCTCTTTCTATGGTGATCGTCCAGCTCTCTCTCTCTCTCTCTCATCTCTTTCTTTCTCCCAGTTTCGCTTAATGTATCTTTCAGCAGATGAGGTGGAGATTTATAAAGGTTTTTTTTTCACTTTCTTGGAGGTTCCTGTGTAAGCTGAAGAAGGCGTGCACGTTTGGTTGCTCAAGCTGGAGTTGGATCAGTTTTGGATGGCCCACAGATGAAGGATCGTGATCACATTCTTAGATGTAAGAATGTCCAGTTAGTTGATCGAAAGGTGGCCCTACTTCAATGGTGGATCCGTCCCTTGGCCATTTCATCTGAAACCGTCCATTCTGGACTGTCTGAGATGGTTGTCCAACACTCTTTGGCCCATAGATCTATGGTCTGGATGATCCTGCAAAGTGATCTTACACGAACACGGCTACTGCGATTTGCAGTTCGTCTTCGTGGAAATCGACGGAGCACCAAGCCTTTTGTTTCTTTCTTTCCTTCTTCGCTAATGTGGATGTGGTCAGAATTTCCATCTCCGAGGAGTGGACAACTCGGATTGGAGCCATGCTTCAAGATCCAATCGCCATTCGTAGCAGAAGTTGGGGCGCGAATGAGTTCTTTGCAGTTTGCACGAATCGTCCGATCGATCCGAAAGTTTCCAACGAGGGAGGTCTTTTCCCAATCTTTCCGACATCCCTAGGAGGATTAAAATTTCTTGTTCTCCATTTTGAATGGTTCATATTGGAATCTGGCCCTTGGGTTCGATCATGGAAAGTCTTAAAGAACGGCTGGTTTCCCGCCGGAAGTCGTTATGCAAAGGGAGTTGGTTTTGAGTTGTTGTGGAGTTGGTGGGGCCCACTTATGGAAATCTTTGGGCCGATCTTCACCATTCATCTATCTCTTGTGATGGCGTTAGGTTGTGAGCCAAGATATGGGGTGGATGTAGGTCCTAAGTGGACCACAGGTTTTGAAGTGTGTGGGTGCTATTTAACATGAGAGTTTTACATGAGGTTTATTATATTGCTGAATAGGTAGGTTTTGGGTTCATAATTATAACTCTACCCTCTTCCTTTGTCCATACTTCTGTCATCCGTATCTTATAGTTTAACCGTCCAAATGCGATGGGATGTGACGGGTGGTTGTTATTTTACAAGCCCTTTCTAATGCCTAAGTTTGAGCCCCGATCGCTTCCAGACAACCTAGACACTTCCTCAATGAACTGTATTGCTCTGAGGTTTTAATGCAGCATTTATATACGTCTATCATTGTTTGTGTGGTACCTTTCGGTGTTCGTTTTATGGTAAGTGGTTTTTTTATCTCTCAAATGTTACTAGCTAATTCTAAAAGGAAGCCATGGGATGTTGTCATAATGATCTGGGTCGTTCATACTTAGTAAGGACAATTTGGGTCGTTACAAAATTTTCCTATTAAAAGGGGTGTTTTAAACTATTCTAAAGATGAATTAGTGCTTGGGAGAGAGAACAATGGGTGGCAAACCTTCCTTCTACATCAATCCTTCAGTTCTAGTTTATTTTTCATGTTTTCTTTTGTTCTAGGATGTTAACCATGTTAGGCTAATCTCTTAGCTAAGGTTGAAGGATGAAGCTTATAATTAATTACAATTGAAAGTATGAGCTATAGATGTCCTAGAGGAGGGGTGAATAGGACAATACAAAATATTTCGATATAATGCAGAATAATAAAATAAATACTCTCAATTGCTTAGAGTATTGAAATCTTGATTCCAAATAGTTTGTAGGACAATCTTCACCTAAAAGATTTAGGCAAGACAACCTTATTTCACGATGTCTTTGAGATCAAAATATTAAACTTAGTAAGAGACAATCAAACACAAGGAAACCATATAAAGAATTAAACAATCACCACAATGCACAAGGAGTTATAGTGGTATGGTGCTTAATTCCACACATACTCCACTCTCAATATTATTACCCTCGTATTCTAGCTTTCACTATTTCAAAGTTTTCACAGGATCACCTTAATAACCTTATATAGTTCTTGTAATTTTCACGGGCTATCACAAAAAAAAAAAAACCCACTTTGTGATTTTCACGGGCTCACCACAAAACAACCCACTGAGATTTCCCGATTATCTTAAAAAAATCTAAAATGAAATAAAGTGAATACAGTACTTATCTTCAATTGGCGAGTTGAAGATGTAAAGCTTAATTACAATGATCTTCTTTCTTGGGATATTGGTGAAGTCATATATATGTTCAACCCCAAAAAAAAAAATATTGGGATCTAATATATTTTCAATGTAATAAAAAATACCCTAGTGCTGCAAATTCAATTATCGAATTCTCAAGTAGAGTATTGATTACTCTATTAAAAAAGATTAAACTAACTTGAGAAAGAGAATAGAATAAGCTAAATCAAATATAAGAATTACTGCACAAATAAATTAAGGAGGCTTGGACTTTCATTCTATGTTTGAGAAGATAAATCTCTAATTTTCATGCTATGAATGAGTAAGAGAAAGCCTCTATTTATAGCCAAAGGATTTGGAAATTAGGCTAACCCAAATTTAGGTTCGGCTGGCCAAATTCCAACGATTGCGTTCCAACAGATATTCGAATTTCGCAGCATAAAATCTTTCAAAAATTTGGCTAGCTCAAGCTAAAATTTGACTGGGTGAATACATGGTTCGACTGACCGAATTTCCATGAGATCTGAAAACTTATCTTGCTAAAAACTTGACCAAACATACTTTGGGCTAGCCGAGCAGACAGGCTCGGCTGGCCGAACCCAAGGTTGGGCTAGATGAACTTTCTTCAGAAAAATACTTTCTTGTTGTATACTTACCCAAATTATGTTGGGTTGGCCGAAGGTAGTTAGGCAGGCCAAACTTAAGGTCGGGCTGGCCCAACTCTAGTGTATTTTACTTGGAATCATATGTTATCATGATGTTATATGAAATACACCTAACCTAGGGTCCATCTAGGGTTATACCACATGATGGTTGATACAAATAAAATGTTTCGATCTTCAAACCATGTAAAGCTTTTAAGGCTTGAGATGTTGAGTCTTGCTTGAGATGTTGATCGAGTCTTTACGAGTCCTTCTTGGGTTATCGAAGAGTATCTTCATGAGTACTTGTGCTCCTTTCAAAACTACAAAATTTGACAATCCTAATTGTGTTAAGTATAAGCACTTATAACAGTATTTAATTTTGTTTCACAGCATGTCAACAACGCAGTGAGCCGAGATCCAATCTCTGGTCTCACCCATAAACAATAAATAAGAAGAAATATAAACTCGAAATAGAATCAAAACATTCTAAACAAACCATAAGACAAGATATATGTGAAAAAATCGCAAACAAGGGTAAAAAACCATGGATGCAAACTTCCACTATGAAGAAAAATAAAGATTACAAGGCAATATACTAACCTCTCCCCTGAAAGTATAGAGAAAACCCTTTACCCACACCTTAGAATTATTTTTCATACTGTAGAAAATTCCTAGGGACACCTATTTATAGTTTAGGCAACTTCCCTTTCACACCTCTGCGAAAACCAACTCAAATTTTCACAGTCCGTATCAAATCCAGACTCAAATCTGCGTAAGCTCGACTTGCCGTGCAAAGTCTTCGACCGGTCAAGCACATCCCACTACTAGTCGAGCACGTCAGAAATATAAAGTCCCAACTCGTTGAAAAATGAGTCAAGATAGTCCATGATTGGTCGAGCGGGCCACTCGACCAATCAAGTAGGTCACTCGACTAGTCGAGCGACCGTTCAGATGTGGCTCCACATCTCAACAATCTCCCACTTAAAGACACATCGCCATGAACCTTTGTCTTCTATATTCGGAGTGCACCACCTCCCCGTCTTCAAGCCTGAAGATCAATCAAAGGTGAACGAAGATTGAGCTTCTCCCATATGACCGCCTTCGTCAGCATATCCACAGTATTCTCACTTGTATGAATCTTCTCTAGAGCAATTAATCCATCTTCCAGTAACGAATGGATGAAGTGATATCTGATGACAATATGCTTGTTCCTTGAATGAAAGGTTGAATTCTTAGCTAAGTGTATTGCAGTCTGACTGTTACTGTATAGCTTACAATCTGCTTGCTTCTTACCCAACTCTTCCATGAAAACTTGCATCCATATCATCACCTTGCATACTTCTATAGCTGCAACATATTTTGCTTCCTTCATACTGATAGATACTATCTTCTATAACTGAGAGACCTAACTGACTGCAGCACTACCCAGAGAAAAAATATAACCTGCAGTGCTTCTTCTACTGTCGATATCTCCTGCCAAATCTGAATCCACGTAGCCTTGTAACTTGATTTTTGATCCTCCATAACACAGCCCTATATCCTTAGTACCTACAAGGTATCTGAGGATCCACTTCACAGCTTCTCAATGTTCCTTCCCGGGGTTATTCATGAACCTGCTAACAACTCCTACTACTTGAGCAATGTTTGGCCTCGTGCTCACCATAGCATACCTGAGACTCCCAATAGCTGACGCGTATGGGACTTTAGCCATGTAGTCACATTCCTCTTACGTCTTTGCCCCTTGCTCCTTAAATAGCTTGAAGTTGTTGGCTAATGGAGTGCTAACCGGCTTAGCACCTCCCATATTGAATCGATCAAGTACCTTGGCTATGTACTCTGCCTGTGACAAAATCAATTTCTTATTTTCTCTGTCACACTTTATCCTCATGCCTAGGACTTTTTTTTGCATCTCATAAATCCTTCATGGCAAATTTTGTCGACCGTTGTCTTTTAAGATCTGAGATGTCCTTTATGCTTAAACCGGCCACAAACATATCATCAACGTACAGAAGAAGGATGATGTACAACGTATCAAACTTCTTCAAATAACAACAATGGTCTGCATGACATCTCCTAAAATCATTTCCTAACATGAAACTGTCAAACTTTTTGTATCACTGCCTTGGGGCCTGATTCAGGCCATATAAACTCTTCTTCAATCTAAATACCTTATTTCTGTGTTCTGCATCAATGTGAACATATGAAGTATAACCAAACACTCTAAGATGTGCAAGGTTCACTTTTTTTTCAGTCCAAGCTTCTACTGGTAACCCACCATCCAATGGTGCTGAGGGACTTCTATTGATGATATATGCGGCAGTATTCATTGCATATGCCCAAAAGGTCTTGGGCAACCTTACATGTAACCTCATACTCCTGACACCCTCAAGGATGGTCCTATTAAGGCGCTCAGCCACACCATTCTGTTATGGTATCTCTGAAATTATTTTCTGATATTTGATTCCATTTGCTACACAATACTCCTCAAATCTCTTATCACAGTATTCTCCCCCATTATCAGATCTGAGACAATTTACTATTTTACCTGTCTCATTTTCTACCATTATTTTTCACTTCTTAAATACATCAAATACATCAGATTTGTTCTTTAAGAAATAAACCTACAGTTTTCTACTAGCATCATCAATAAAAGAAACAAAATAATGTGAGCTACCAAGACATGATACTTGTGCTAGTCCCCACACATCAGTTTGTACAAGCTCCAATAGATGCATCTTTGGAGCGCGTCCTGTCTTCTTGAAACTTACCCTCTTCTACTTGTCATACCAGCAGTCCTCACAGAATTCCAAGTTAATAGACTTCAACCCCGGTAGCTTCCCTTTTGACAATAGCACTTTCATCCCTTTCTCACTCATATGTTCCAACCTCTGATGTCATAATTGCCCATTCACTCCAGTTGATGCGACTGTGAGTGAACTATACAATCCTGAAGTCACGTACAAAGTACCTTCCTTCTTACCTCAAGATATCACCAAGGCACCTTTTGTGATCTTTCAAGAATCACTAGTGAATGTCGTCACATAACCGGTATCAACCAACTGCCCCACTGAGATTAAGTTTCATTTCAAACTCGGTACATGTCTGACATCCTTCAATTTCAAAGTCGTTCTGTCTTTCTAATTTATATGAACGTCTCCCCTTCCAACAATACTACACAACTCATCATTACCCAGGTAAACTCTCCCAAAGTCACTTGACACATAAGCACGCAAAACTTCCTTACCTGAAGTGGTATGAAACGAAGCACCCGAGTCTATAACCCAAGACTCATTCCTCATATTAAGAGCCAAGATCAATGCCTCTATGTCACTCTCTTGAGATAAATTCACTGAATCCTTCCCACCTTGAGAGCTTCCTTCTTTTTTTTAACCACCCTGTAATCACATTTCATGTGCCCCTTCTTGCCGCAATGCCAACACCCTCTTTATCTTTCGGTCCCTTGGATTTCTTCCTCGACTTAGAACATCCGTGTTTATTACCTCATTTGTTCAGCGATCTTTCTCTTCCTTCAACGTTTAGAGCATTCCTTGAATCCTTTGAAACTCCTGATGCCTTTCTTCTAGATCCTTCTTTGAGAATTAGACTGGCCACATCATCAAATTTCAGTTTTGTCAACCCTGAAGAATTTCTCACAGCAATCACTAAACCATCCCAACTGTCTGGCAGACTAGATAAGATCAATAACACCCTGACCTCATCCTCAAAAATAATGCCAACAGATTCCAACCGGCTCGTGACTATATTGAACTCTTTTTAGATGTTCAACCATGCTCCCCCCATTTGACATCTTCATGTTGAATAGTTGTTTCATAAGATGAACCTTGTTGGATGCTAAGGGTTTTTCATACATGGTGGCTAGGGCTTCCATTAATTCTTTTGTAGTTTTTATCATAGATATATTGAAGGCGAAGCTATTAGACGAAGAGAGTCAGATCATTCATAAAGTCTTTTGATCCAATAAAAACCATTCATCATCTGTTATCTTTTCTGGTTTCTTCTCTTTTCCTCCAAGAGAAATATAGAGGTCCTTCTGAGATATATAATCCTCCATCTGCATCTTTCAGAAGGTAAAGTTTGAACCATCAAACTTCTCAATTCTAGTCTTCACTTCTTCCGTCATCACTCCTAATAGAACTAAATCAATAGCTTTGATACCAGTTGTTGCACAACACGCCAACAACGCAGTGAACCAAGATCCAATCTTCGGTCTCACCCACAAATGATAAACAAGAAGAAATATAGACTAGAAACATAATCAAAGCATTCCACACAAACCACAAGACAAGATATACATGGAAAAACTCCAAACAAGGGGAAAAAATCACATATGCAAACTTCCACTATGAAGAAAAAGGAAGATTACAAGGCAATATACTAACCTCTCCCTTGGTAGTACAGATAAAACCCTTTGCCCACACCTTAGAATTATTTCTCATACCCTAGAATAGCCCTATGGACACCTATTAATAGTTTAGGCAACTTTCCTTTCGCACCTCTGCGAAAACTGACTCAAAATTCCGTAGTCCGTATTAAATCCGGACTCAAATCTGCGTAAGCTTGACTGGTCATTCGGAGTCTTCGACCGGTCGAGCGGCACCCTTAACTGGTTGAGCACATCCCAGGACTGGTCGAGCACCTCGAAAATTCAAAATTGTAACTCGCTGGAAAATGAATCGAGCCAGTCCACAACTGGTCAAGCGGGCCACTTAACCGGTCGAGCGGCTGTCCAGATGTGGCTCCACATCTCAACAAATTTATTTGACTCAACAACAATTCTTTAAAGGATGATAATATATTGAATTGATTTGGATTTTACTTTAAAGCCTTTGAGTTATTTATTTCTGGATTTGTTGTGAACTACAATTACAATGAATGCTTTTATTTAGCAATTACTTAGCTTGATTAGAGAATGAATTAATCTGTATGATTCTTTGATTTATTATAAACTTTAGGCACAATAGATTATTGAATTCCCTATGATTGAGATTCAAGTGTTTCATGAGAGAATCGTTCAATTGAATTCATGTTTTGATTGGTATTTATGATTGGTTTAATAGAATTATTATCCAGTTGGATATGATAGAATTTTGATTCCAATTGAGTTAACAGAATTGAATAATAAATTAGATATTGTAATTTCTATGAGTGGATTCAAAAATCCTTAGTCATTTTTAGTATTTATTTTAAACCCTTTCTACTTCGTTGGATTAAAAACCCAAGCAAATTATTTACCTTTAGATTAGTTCTAGTTGTGTTTCACATTCCCTGTGGATTGGCTTCAGTCTCACTGAGTTATTACAATATCGTAACCCTGTACTTGAGGTTATTAACCCTTGGTTTCTGACATGCCCCAAACCCGAAAATAGGATTCACATGAATCTCGATTGCCGAATTCGGTGCCGACAGCCTCCGTAGTGCCCCATTCTCAGCTCCTGACAATCAAATGCCAGATTCCGATCCTGAGATCCTACAAGGAGGATTTTCAGAATGAATTTTTTTTTTGTAATGGAGCATAACCACAAGCATAACCAAGTCACAAAAAAATATCATCACATATCCACTATATCAAAATCTTTAAGTACAATGCAGAAAGGGAAATACAAGGTAATCAAAAAGCTCCAAAAAAGGTCCTGATATGCACTCCTGCCTCAGCGCTGCTGCTGTCCAACGCTACCTGCACGCAACGGTCGTGCATAAGCTTACAAAAGCTTAGAGGATGGTGTAAGTGTGTGCGGAGGGCAAACGCCGAGTGTACAAGATCAGGTAATGCGGAAGTATGCGATAAGTCCATGAATATACCAAAGCTATGTAATGCAAGGCATGATGCGAGATATGAATGTCATCGGCCACACCGATGCAATGCAAGGCCTACATAGCCGAATGTCATATGCGAAATGCAACCCAAGCAAGTCGGTACTCATCATATACACATATCAGTACAGTTCCTCTCTGGATATCACCGGGGTCTAATACACTTTGCAGAGACTGCCACCTCCCTAGCTACACACTCAAGCAAGCGGATAAGACCTCACTATCCACTTGACCAGTAGTATGCCAATACCTATCCGGCTCATCGATAGCGGACTCATTTGCGAGCTGGTGAAACTCAGCCCAGCTTATAGCCCTCTCACTCAGGCGGATAAGGCCACACCCCCTTCCAACCGACCACGACACAGTGGGAGACGCGGCCTACTGGTATTCGGCACTCGGGCACTCATGTATCAACTTGGTCTAGATGTTGGAGCATCTCCTGGTACCAAAAAGGTTCTGGGACTTTCACCCAAGGACATCCTAAGTGCCCACAGTGCTAAAATAAGTATTTTCGATATCCAATACGGCCATCCACGATGTACCTGTGGAGCCACGGCCCTGATGTCGCTAAGGCGTGCAGTGATCAAGTCACACGTATGCGAGATGCATGAATCACGCTGTCAAAACATGCAGCAATCCAGCACATACTGCACGATCATGTGGGGCACTCAGTCACATAACGAGTCCCGTAAATGGTCTGCCCAATGGCGTATGTTATGATCAGTCATTACTCATATCAAGCATACATATGATGCGTATGAGCATGAGTCATGAGATTACAGTAAGCATGTTATAAGGCAATGAATAGCAACGGGTATGGACCTATCAATGGGCCCTAAAGAGAGTTACAATGCGGACATTTAACCAACATTGTACACATAATGTGGACGTCAAACCAACATTGTTTCCTAAGCACGGCTTGCCATAAATATCATTTCACGAACCATGAGAAACGTACATTGCAATGGACCCTAAGGACATCCGTTGGGCCTCGATCCCTGGGCTTTAGATATATCAAATGGGTCATATTACATGGGCCTCACATTCACCAAATGGGTTTCATTAATGGGCCTCACCAATGAGCCTTATGTACATTGCAATGGTCCATGACCCATGGGCCATGAAATACATCAAAGTGGGCCTACACACATGAGCTTAAATATGTCAAATGGGCCACTCCATTTGCACTTCATGCACATCAAATGGGCTTGATCCCATGGGCTTTAATATGTATCAAATGGGATTGAAACCCGTGGGCCTTATATAGGATAAATGGGCCGGATCCCATGGGCATTGCATATTTCAAATGGGCCCAAACCCATGGGCATTACATATGCCAAATGGGCTTAATCCCATGGCCATAGATGTGCACCAAGGTGGGCCTAAATGAATGGCCATAAATGGATATACATACCAAAGTGGGCCCTTTTGAGCCATAGATCTGGCTCATTTTCAGCTCAAGACATGAGTTTTTAAAATGGATAGACTGTGAGATGCAATGCATGCATCATGGTGGGGGTCACATGAAGGCCCACCATCATAATCATATTTTAATATAATATATAATTTATATACAATATATGTATCTACACATACACACACACACGCATACACACACACGCACACACACATACGCGTACACTCACACATGCATACACACACACGCACGCACACACACACACGTGCACTCACACACACGCGTACACTCATACAGGCAGTGGGCTCCACCGTCCATGCGGACGGTGGAGTTAGGCACTTACATCACTGTGGAGCCCACTATAATGTTTATAATCCATCCAACCCGTTTATAAGGTCACAGGGACCTGGGTGAATAGGAAAAACAAATTTCGGTTTGATCAAAAACTTCTGTGGACCCCAAAAGGATTTCAGTGGTAGAATTTAATCACCACTATTTCTTGTGGTGTGGGCTGCCTGAGTCTTGGATGGACCTCATTTTTTGGGGAGGGCCCACCTCAGAATGTGGGCCACCTATTGGATGGCGTGGATACAAAATATACATCATGTGGGGCCCACGGCAGGGGCCTTGGGCTGCTGTCCGCCCGCCCGCTGCAAGGCCGTAGGCAGTGCCTGCGGCTCTGACGGCAGCAGCAGAGCTACTGCTTTGCTTATATTTTTTTTTTGGAAAAAAAATATTTTCTGTGGTTTTTCATATGCGGGGCCCGCTTGAAGTGCATCCACTCTGTCCATTGTATTCCCAAGCACAAAATACACCCATCAAGACCAATATTGGCTATTTTTCAGCGTGTAGGAAGAGTTTTGGTAGAGTTCAATGGTAATGGTACCATTTTTAAAACTATGGCCCACCAAATGCTCCGATCAACCCCATCTTTCATTTCAACGCTTAAAATGGAGCTCTAAATGGGATGGACGGCATGGATTGAATACATACATCAAGATGGGGCCTATACACGTGGTCTTTCCCAAAGGCTTAGAAATAAGCCAATATTTGTGTTTTTCTCTTGATGTCCAGCGTCTAGGGACGCTGGACGTTTGGACGTATATGCTTAAGGTGGGCCCTGCTTTAGGTGGGCCACTACATGGCTACATGGTGTAGGTATTATATCTCTAAAGTGGGCCCCACATACGGATGGCTTGAATAAAATACATATTTCATGGTGGGGCTCATTCAAGTGGGCCATGTGGCCACATCAACCAACAAGGAAGGTAAATAAATAAATAAATAAAAAGGAGGAAGGGAGAGAGTAAGAGAGTGGGACACGTGTGATGGAGGGACCCCGGCACTATGGGCCATCCGTTTCAATCATCCAATCATACATCAATGGGTCTCATTGCACATGAGCCATCCAAATAAAAGATCAAAGGTGGAGATCCCTCTCCACTAGAAATGGACGGTCTAGATGACCTCTTTAATACAAGGAAAGTAAATATCATGATGGGGTCCATGGAGAATGGCCCCATCATGGAATGATTTGATGATCAAGATGGGCCATTGGCCACATCTTAGGGTCCCAAATGAGATCCACACCATTGATCGGTGGGCCTCACTTGGCCCATCATAGAAATTTGAAAATCTAGCTTATGGAAACACCCACCACTTGATTTTCTTAGTCCGTTGGATAGCCGGTCTCCTAGAGCTTCACTTTGATGGTGGAGATGGGAAATAGATGGCTAGGATGGGAGATTTAGGAGTGGAAAGTGGGACACCAAAATGCACATTTCTCATGAGAAGAGCTTGGACGTGAGAGGGCTCCCTTGCTTGGGTTTGGAGTGTTGAGAAATGAGAGGGAGAGAGAGAGTTGTAAGAGTGATGGAGTGATGTGAGGTGATGTAACGCCCGTGAAAAATCCGTACTTGGGCTCGAGTACCAACTCGACCTGAAATCGCGTAGAATTAATTTCCATGGAAATTAAGCGTAAGTTAGCTAGCGCAACGCTAGAGTAGCTGGGAAATAGTCCCTAATCACTTTAAATACGTTCTACAAGACCCAAATCGAGTAGAACAAATAACTCTACAACACTCTATAACCTCGGATCAAACTCTAAGCAGGTTTGTTCTCTGGACCACATTGAATTCTTGAATTGGATCTAGACCGCGCGTCGAAGGTCCGATACCTCCTATCTTAGACCGTTAGAACCGCCCAGCTGGACTTGACAATCATCTCGAAAATCAAGTCAAACCGATAATCACAGACTATTTCGTTGAACCCGGACTGAAGCGACCATGAATAGGGACAGATTTGGAATTTTAAATTCAAATCTGGCACACGACTTGACGCGTCAGTATTAAGCATTCTGACCATCGGAATTCATCCAGATTACACCCTCGGATCAGGAAAAATTTCTATTTATTATCATAAGACTTTCAGCCCTGATCTACGTGCGGTAACCGCTGAACTGAAACTGGTCCGCCACGTGCGATCTGCGAACCCTGCCAGACTGAAAACTTAATACGAGCTACATCTGGTACACATGAGCTTAAGTCCGATCGCAATCGACCAGGGGACCACCAGAAAGCAGCATTTGAACCGAAACAGCCCCGAAATGGATAGGCACCAAGTAAACTTCGTTCCGGAGCCTATTTCTGGCATTTTTAAGCTTATAAAAGGGGTTGAAACCCTCATTTCTCTTTCCCATCCGAAAATTGCAAACCCTAGGAAAAGGAGAGAGAGTTTGAGAGAGAGATTGGAAGGGATTTTTCCCGCTTCCAAGCCGCCGATTGCTGCTGCTTCAGCACCTCTTCCCAATCACCTGGCTAGTGATTTCTCCGTTCTTTCAGGTACAAAACAACCCTAGAACGTTCTGATTTAGGGTTTATCGAGATTTAGGGCGTGTTAGCTAACGTATTTCGTAAATCAGGTTGTCCTACTGCCGTAGACGAAGCTTACACGCTCCGTTCAAAATTCCGCATCCGTAAGAGGCTAGGTGAGAATTTTAGACGCTTTGATTGACGGTTTACAACGCTTTCAATGTCGTTTAATAGTAGATTATCGACGGCATCGCCGTTTGACATGTACAACATGCTCTCCGTTTCCTGTTTCGTAAATTAACGAAGAATATGAGATTTAGGGCATTTTAGTCATTTGTAGGAAGTGCGGTCTACATTCATATTTCGCTGACGCGATTGACATGGTTTGTTGTCGCATTAGGGAGTTAGGAATGCTTGCATAATTAGTTTGGCGAAGAGATTCGCCTAGTTGCGCACTTTGGGTCGACATACTATATGTAGACTTAAGTGTGTAGTGTATGTGTTTGTATAAATGCTTGTATTAGTATGTATTGAATTAAATGATGTTATGTAGTAGTTTGAGATTGATTTCTTGGTTAATATGCTGACCTAAATGATTTCCTACATGTTGACCATATGCATGATTCCATTACATGCATGGAATGTATGCCTTGAAGATTTGCTTAAGTTGAATGATATAACATGTGTTAACATGCTCACATGATTGTATTTCAATTCCAATACCTTTGCATATATTGTTAATGTGATTTCATAGATGTGTGGGACTAGACTTAGTCCAGGCAGTCGGTAACCGAGCGAATTCGTGGCTGACTGGTCATAGCCACGAACGACGCGTCGATGAACGTGATTCGTGTTTAGAGTTGGAGGCAGTGGTTAGGCCACGCGAAGTGTTTTACGCACTTCATGTCGTTCGACTTGAGATGCGATCGCGCTAGTCGAGCCCGTCAAGTAACCCGACTGGCCGATGTATGTTCACCTTGTATGTGTCATAACTGCTTGAACCTAGGGTACTGAACTTACCATTGTAAACCCTGTTAACCATGGTACCTTGATCCATGAAGACTCATGAGCCGGGCATGGTGGTATGGGACACCGTGGTCGAGCTGTCGGCCTACGCTGGGGCCACAAATCTCCCCGTAGTGACCAGTGAGCACCTAGACTCGTGAGCAGATTATGGTGGTATGGGACACTATATTCTAGCTGTCGGCCTACACTGATCAGGCGACGAGCCCTTTGTAGTGACCGCGAGCGTATTCTGAGTCCACGGGAGGCGACGACCCTTCCGTTGCAGTAGAGTACAGTAGGCCTGTATTGATAAGGTGATGGGGGAACGGTGCAACGAGTGCGAGCAACAGCCCTGGCAGCCCTTGCAGTGACCTACGAAATATACATCGTATGAGATTACTAGGAGTGACGACCCTAGACAGGATCTGTGTTGGGATTGATACAAGGGAAGTACCTTAGTTTCCCAATCCTGCTGTTTGAATGGACTAATAACAACTTGGAAATCATATCACCATAGCATTGCATGTGCCTGGAAGATGTGGAGCACTCTAGGGAGTGTGGCATGCCACGGTCGTAAGATGTTGCCGCATGAGGGTGATCGTCGGTGAGGGCATACATCACGTCATATCATCTTGCATTAACAACAGTATTAGGATTGTCTGATTTACTGCTTTACTATTATCGCGTGATTGAATTGTGAACATGCTAATCTTTGCTCTATGATTCCACTGAGTTGATCACTCATTCCCACGTTACGGGATGGTGTTTGCAACACCCACCAGACCCTGTTGTAGATGCAGGTGAGGCCGAGATCCAGGAGGTGGAGCCAGAGATCGACGAGGACCAGGATGAGTTCTCGTATATGCAGTATCACGACGGCTTCCCGTAGGCGACTTGGATCGAGGGGACATCAGTGGAATTTTTTTTGAACATTATTCTTTTGTTTATGTACATGTATATGAGACTCAGAGATGTAGTCATACTTTGGAGACAGATGAGATTTACTTTGTTTTTCCATACAGTGATATATATATATTGTTCAGTCTTCCGCTTGCTTTTATCACTGGATCTGAAGTATGAATTGCATTTTTGGTATGCTTTTACTCATGTGAATGCTTTAAATCAGACAACAATGAATCATAACCATTTTTGTTGCATAAGTGACGGTCTGGAACTCGGGAGTTGAGTTTATACACGACCCCCGATTTTCAGGGTGTTACAAGTTGGTATCAGAGTATGAATAAGAGTATACTGGGCCTGAGTTATGGTCTTACGACGTACGCTGTCGCTTCCTTTGACTTAGGTGGGTGTGAGAAGGGTCTAGAAACACTTCTAGGATCGCAGATTCGTCGATAGGCGAAGTCTATTAGAATCGATCGCAAGATCGAGTCTGTAATGCATCTCGGGTCGCGTAAGACAACCCGAATCGCTTCTAAGCTGTAGGAAGTCAGGTTAAGACGACCTATGAGCGGTTTTAAACCACAAAAGTGAATCCTTGGGCCGTGGGATGACCACGACTCCTGTAATCAATCGCCAGGGCTTAAAAACCCCGTTTCGCCAAAAATCTTCAAAATTCCTCCTCTAAACACTCTGACCTTCATTTCTTTCTTATCCATTTCATATTAGGCATCAAAAATAATGTGAAAATAACACAAATTAGTACTTTCACAAAATTTTACAGTGAATAGTAAAAGTTCATGAAAAATGGCCATAAGGCCATTCTAACTTCACTTTCTTTAGCAACTAAGGATCTACATAGATGTAATGGCTCCTTTTACCCCAAATTCATATGCTGCATCATATGGTTTGGTATTCGAAATTGCGATGTGGTCCCGGAAAGCTCCGAACACATATTTGGGCTCATACAGACCAAAATACGATGAACTAGGGGGTGGGACATACATTTTTGGAACCCCTGGAGCATGGGGGACCAGACCCATGTGGTCCCACCGGCCAACTTGGAAGTTGGCCGGCGATGCCATCGCCGGTTGGGCGATGCATCGCCGACCGGTGGGGTCCGTTGGACCTAAATCTTGGGCACACACCCTTAAATAAGGTCTACACCCTCCCTAGGTAGCTCTCATCTCACGAAAATCCCTAAATCATACCCCTCCTTCACAAACAGCCCTCCCCATAGCCCTATTTTCGATTTTCAGCAACCATCTCCAAACTCCGGCGTCCCAAATCACTCCTAGGTCCCTCCTTGGCCAAAACCGACCACCACCCATCACTTATTGGGTGTTGTCAGCCCCTCTTCTTGAAGATCTCACCATTTGGAGCTCCAAAAATCCTCAAATAGAGCTGAAATCGTGAGGTGCTCCATTCTATCTTTTTGTTTGTATTTTTCCTTAAAACTACAGCCTTGGGAAGCTTGAAGCATCCCTCTACGACACCTAGATTTCCCTTTTTCAGATTGGGCAGCCACTTCTTCGCATTTTCACCGTTTTCCATGACTTTCGTGGAAGCCATTTTGGGCCTTTTATCACTCTCATCCATCATATCTTTGATGGGTAAGAGGAAAACCGCAATAGACGAGGCTGGGCCGAGCCACCCTGCTTGATCGAGAAGACTGCGGGGTGGTGCCGTAAGTTCAAGCACCGCCGCAGGTCCAGCTGTAGTCCTGGAGTGCCGTACAAAGCGGGATTTGGATCCCCATGCACACCTTGGACGAACAATTTTATCAGAGATGCCTCATGGCCAATACACTGATCGTAAAGTGTTATTTGAGGCGGACATAGATGGACGATTGTTCGGCAAGTATCTGTTGTTCGAACGCATTGAAGCTGCGCATTGGGGTCCGATCTTTGAAGCTCGTGCTCGTGCTAATGTGAGCACCATTCGTGCCTTCTACGCAAGCATCCAGAATCCTACCTTGGGGCCTTTGCAGTTCAAAATCCCTTTTGGTAGAGATCGGATGGCTACGATCGACGTTCGGTTGATTGCGCGACTTCTCAACGTGCCTCTAGGTGATGTGCATCCTAGTGAGAAGAATCTGAGGACTAGACGTGAACGAGATCGCCGCACCAGGTTTCTGTGCAGTAAGTTGGTTCCATGGCAGCCTAATAATAGCCTCAAGGCGACGTACATGTCTAAGGATTTGCGCCTGCTGCACCATATCTGCACGTTCAATGTTTATCCCAGGTCGACGAACCGCATTGAATGTACACGTCTTATGGTCGATTTCTTATTTCTGGTGGCCCAGGGAGAGAACGTATGTATGGCCACTTTCATCTTACGACAGATAGTTCTCATAGCCAGGTCAAGAAGAACATCCGAATCGCTTCCCTTTGGCCAACTTATTTGCAAGATTGCGCTTGAGTTTGCCTATAGACTTGGGCCGGAATTGCCCGTATCGATTCACACCATCGATGAGTCGACAATGGTCAAGATGAAGATTGGGTCGCAATACCATGAAAATCAACTTGAAAGGGATAGTGGGGATGACTTTGATGATGAGGAAGATCAAAGCGAAGAAGAACCTAGAGCAGAGGTTCAGGAAGAAGCTCAGGAAGAAGCAGAAGAGGAGGCTCAGGATACTGATGAGAGCCCTCCTCCTTCTGCGCAGGCTACTATCGACGACCGCATTACTCGGATGGAGGAGAGTCAGACCGCTTTGCGAAGGGAAGTCCAAGAACTTCGCGCAGAGGTCGCTGATGCCAAGGCCATTACAAAGAAGAAATTTGGCAAGGTGACTCGCACCTTGAAGGCGATCCTGTGTTGCTTACAGGATAAGGGTGCTCCTCCTCCGTCACCAGACTCCGACTAGCGATGCGATCTTTGATGTTATTATCAGTAGTTAGTCATTTCCTGCTTTATGTGTGTAAGCCTGTCAGGGCTAGTGCTTTGTTCATGTTTTTGTTGTTTAACTGTCTTAATTTCCATGTAATTCTAGTCATGATGCTTGTAAGGATATATCCCTTGTATTGTGATAATTTTGATTAATTGAAATGCATGGAATGCCTTTGACTCTCTATGTGAATGATTGTGGTGTATTTGTGCAATTGAGACTGACAAGGTTGCGCCCTATTTTGAATATAGGGAATGCCACTTAAGACTACGCGGAGCACGGTTCGGCTTGCATTGTCAGAGCATATGGATCAGACTCCTTCGCAGTCTGGCACCCATGCGGACCCTGCTGTGGGCCCGATTCTTGAGGTGGTTCGATCGTCTCAGCCTGCAGCTGGTCCTACAGATGGACCACCGCCATTTATGCCATCAGTCAGAGAGCCGCATCGCGCATCTACTTCCACACCGCGTCCGCCACAGCCTGCTCCACCCCCTGACAGATTCGAGCAGATGATGGCTATGATGCTGCAGCAGCAGCAGCTTCTGACCACCATAGTGGGGACATTAGCCCAGGGTGGGGGTGCGACTACATCTACTCCACCTGCACCACCTGTGCATCCAGCTGAGGATGCCTATACATACGCCCAGGATGAGGGCATGGCTCATCCTGCGCCGCCTGCTTTCCCTGCGGAGAATCCTGCCGACACACGGGGCCTTTTGGAGCGATTTCAGCGCTTGCGGCCTCCTACTTTCACGGGTTCTCACAGACCCCAGGAGGCTGAGTACTGGCTCGACCGGGTGTCGAAGATCTTGCGGATCTTGTACTGCACCGAGGCTGAGCAGGTGGAGCTGGCTACCTTCCTGTTTGAGAGAGAGGCCAGCATGTGGTGGGATAGCGTACTGCGGACCGTTGCCGCAGACTTTGTATGGACGTGGGCAGTATTTGAGTTTCGCTTCCATGAGAAGTATTATCCCCAGACCTACAGGCACGACAGGGAGAATGAGTTTCTCCGTCTCAGACAGGCAGCTATGACAGTTACCGAGTATGAGCATCGGTTCACAGAGTTGGGCAGGTATGTCCCGACGATCCTAGCTGATGAGTAGATGCGCATACGGCGCTTTTTGGAGGGCTTGCGACCGGATATTCGGTCGAAGATGTGTTGTGTTAGTTTTCCCTCCTATGCGGAGTTGATTCACATGTCCATGCGGGCAGAGCAGGACGTGGATCGACTTGCGCGATCTCGAGGCCCGGCTGCTTCTAGGCCACGACCGGATTTGCCAGACAGGCCCTTCACGGGCAAGAGGCCTCGCATTGATCCTCCTGCTAGGACTACGGCGCCTGTACCACCGTTTCGGCGCCCTGATTTGACATGTACATACTGTGGGAGGACGGGCCACTTGGCGCAGAGCTGCTTTTCGAGGATGCGGGACAGTGGGTTCTCGCCGCCGCAGAAGATTGACCTCCGGTACAGTGTGTACGTCCACAGGCGATATCAGCACCGTCTATACGGTCAGCTCCTGCGCATCCTTCTTTCAGACCTCCGGTATCGCAGATTAGACAGCCTCCACGGCCCTTGACACAGCGGCCGAATCGACCACAGCAGGCTCGAGTTCATGCATTGACAGCTGAGGCAGCTGCGACGCCGACTTTCCAGCATTCAGCCTTCGAGGTCACGGCCCATATCGGAGGTACTCCCGTTCTTGTCATGGTGGACACTGGTTCCACTATTTCTTTGATATCGCGTGCCGTAGTCAGACGTCTTGGGTTACAGACTATCACTATGGATAGCGTGCGAGTCTTTGCAGCTCATGGAGATTATTCGGATGTCACCCAGATGTGTGAGGGTTGTTTGGTTGATCTGGGAGGCAGGACGATGACTCTTGATCTGGTCGTCGATCCCTCGCTCGTTTATCTCGACGTCATTCTTGGCATGGACTGGTTGACTGCAGCGAGAGCCGAGATTGACTGCGAGACTCGTATAGTCACAGCGTACGAGCCTGAGGGTGCATCCTTCACATTTCCTGTGCGGGTAAATCTTCCTTTCCGCATACTTAGCTACGCCACTCTATTGCGTGACGCTGGTGCCCAGGTACTTGAGCAGACGCCAGTTGTTTCCGAGTTCGGGGATCTGTTCAGGAAGATCCCTGGTTTGCCGCCTCGACGTGAGATCGATTTCACTATCGATCTGATTCCTGGTTCTACACCCGTCTCACTGCCGATGTATCGCATGGCACCATGTGAGATGGAGGAGTTGAGGACGCAGATTGATGGTCTGCTAGAGCTTGGCCTTATACGGCCTAGCGTGTCTCCTTGGGGAGCACCGGTCTTGTTCGTGAGGAAGAAGGATGGTTCGATGCGATTGTGTATTGATTATCGCAAGCTGAACCAGCTCACAGTGAAGAACAAGTACCCTTTGCCCAGGATCGATGACTTGTTCGATCAGCTGAGAGGAACGCAGTACTTCTCGAAGATTGATCTTCAGTCAGGTTATCATCAGCTGCGCGTCAGGGATGAGGACGTGCAGAAGACAGCATTCAGGACCAGTTTTGGCCACTACGAGTTCCTCGTGATGTCGTTCGGTCTCACGAACGCACCGGCCGTGTTCATGGATCTGATGAACCGGGTATTTCGGCATTTCCTTTATCGATTCGTCGTTGTCTTCATTGATGATATTTTAGTGTACTCTAGGAGTCGAGAGGAGCATGAGGAGCACTTGCGTTTGGTCCTTGATACGCTCAGACGGCATCAGTTGTTCGCACAGTACAAGAAGTGCGACTTCTGGAAGCAGGAGGTGAAGTTTCTGGGACACGTGGTGTCCAAGGATGGCATGACAGTTGACCTGTCTAAGGTAGCTGCGGTGCAGGACTGGGAGCAGCCTGGTTCTGTCACTGAGGTGAGGAATTTCTTGGGTCTCGCTGGCTACTATCGGCGCTTCATTCAGGACTTCTCGAAGATCGCGAGACCCTTATCTCAGTTGACACAGAAGGACGTGAAGTTTGCCTGGAATGATAAGGCGGAGTCAGCTTTTCAGGAGCTGAAGGACAGACTTACGTCCGCCCCTGTGCTAGTATTGCCAGAGCAAGGGGTTAGATATACTATATACACTGACGCGTCTAGCGTTGGTTTGGGTTGTGTCCTTATGCAGAGGGACAGGGTAATTTCGTATGCCTCGAGACAATTAAGGAAGCACGAGGAGAATTACCCTACACACGACCTAGAGTTGGCAGCCGTTATATTCGCACTGAGACTCTGGAGACATTACCTCTACGGAGAGGAGTTCGAGCTCTTTTGCGACCACAAGAGCCTCAAGTACATATTCACGCAGCGAGACTTGAATATGAGGCAACGGCGATGGATGGAGACGTTGAAGGACTTCAAGTTTGAAGTCTCTTACCATCCTGGGAAGGCGAACCTTGTGGCTGATGCGTTGAGCCGCAAGAAGGCGATAGAGTTTGCGGCTCCGCTGATGGTTGCCGAGTGGGATATGGTTGAGTTTTTGCGAGACTTTGAGCAGAAACTCACCGTAGAGGAGCCATTTGAGTTCATCGCACATGTACAGGTGCGATCTCAGATCGATGACCGAGTCATCGAGGCGCAGAGGGACGATGCGCATCTTACTGAGCTTCGAGAGCAGGCCAGTGATGATGCTGACGCTGACTGGCGAGTTGGTATGGATGGGGGCTTACGTTACCATGGCCGCCTATGCGTCCCAGATGTCCCTGACTTGAGACGAGAGATTCTCGAGGCTGCACATTCTCCTAGACTCGCGATGCATCCGAGCAGTACGAAGATGTATCGTGACGTGAAGAGGACGTATTGGTGGGAAGGTATGAAGACCCACATAGCTGAGTTCGTGTCCCGTTGTCTCACTTGTCAGCAGGTGAAGGCAGAGCATCGCCGACCACCTGGACTTTTGCAGCCTATGCCGATTGCAGAGTGGAAGTGGGATTTCATTTCCATGGACTTCATTTTTGGGTTGCCGAAGACGAGGAAGGGACATGATTCCATTTGGGTGATCGTCGACCGATTGACGAAGTCGGCGCACTTCCTACCGATCAGAGTTACGAACTCTGCAGACGAGCTGGCTAGATTGTACATCAGAGAGATCGTGCGTCTGCATGGAGTTCCGTTGGAGATCGTGTCGGATAGAGACACGCGGTTCACTTCTATTTTCTGGACTCGCATTCAGGAGGCTATGGGTGTGAAGTTGAAGTTCAGTACTGCCTTCCACCCACAGACGGACGGACAGACGGAGCGAGAGAACCAGATCCTGGAGGACATGTTGCGAGCTTGCGCATTGGACTTCAAGGACAGTTGGGATGACTGTCTTACATATGCGGAGTTTGCGTACAATAATAGCTTCCAGGCGAGTATCAGCATGGCACCTTATGAGGCGCTGTATGGGCGACCTTGTCGCGCACCGCATTGCTGGTTAGAGGTCGGTGAGCGTAGCTTGATTGGCCCAGAGTTGGTGCAGGCGACGTCAGAGAAGATTGATATTATTCGACGTCGGCTTCTTACAGCGCAGAGCAGACAGAAGAGCTACGCCGATACGAGACGACGGCCACTAGAGTTCACAGTCGGGGATCACGTGTTTTTGCGAGTTTCCCCTATGAAGGGAGTCCTTCGGTTCGGGAAGAAGGGGAAGCTGGCACCGCGATTCATTGGTCCATTCCAGATCCTCGATCGTGTGGGAGCAGTGGCTTACCGATTGGCTTTACCCATGCCCCACGCGAGCGTCCACAACGTATTTCATGTTTCTATGCTGAAGAAGTACGTTGCTGATCCTTCCCATATCATCAGATGGGAGCAGGTGCAGTTAGGAGAGGATGTTACTTATATCCTGCGACCGACACGCATCTTAGACAGGAAGGAGCAGGTACTGCGTAGCAAGGTGATTCCCTTTGTGAAGGTACTATGGACGCATCACTCTGAGGAGGAGGCTACTTAGGAGACAGAAGCCGAGATCGAAAAGAACTACCCACAGCTTCTCGAGGAGTACGAACAGGTACAAATTTCGAGGACGGAATTATTTGTTAAGGGGGGTAGATTGTAACGCCCGTGAAAAATCCGTACTTGGGCTCGAGTACCAACTCGACCCGAAATCGCGTAGAATTAATTTCCATGGAAATTAAGCGTAAGTTAGCTAGCGCAATGCTAGAGTAGCTGGGAAATAGTCCCTGATCACTTTAAATACGTTCTACAAGACCCAAATCGAGTAGAACAAACAACTCTACAACACTCTATAACCTCGGATCAAACTCTAAGCAGGTTTGTTCTCTGGACCACATTGAATTCTTGAATTGGATCTAGACCGCGCATCGAAGGTCCGATACCTCCTATCTTAGACCGTTAGAACCGCTCAGCTGGACTTGACAATCATCTCGAAAATCAAGTCAAACCGATAATCACAGACTATTTCGTTGAACCCGGACTGAAGCGACCGCGAATAGGGACAAATTTGAAATTTCAAATTAAATCTGGCACACGACTTGCCGCGTCAGTATTAAGCATTCTGACCGTCGGAATTCATCCAGATTACACCCTCGGATCAGGAAAAATTTCTATTTATTATCATAAGACTTTCAGCCCTGATCTATGTGCGGTGACCGCTGAACTGAAACTGGTCCGCCACGTGCGATCTGCGAACCCTGCTAGACTGAAAACTTAATACGAGCTACATCTGGTACACATGAGCTTAAGTCCGATCGCAATCGACCAGGGGACCACCAGAAAGCAGCATTTGAACCGAAACAGCCCCGAAATGGATAGGCACCAAGTAAACTTCGTTCCGGAGCCTATTTCCGGCATTTTTAAGCTTATAAAAGGGGTTGAAACCCTCATTTCTCTCTCCCATCCAAAAATTGCAAACCCTAGGAAAAGGAGAGAGAGTTTGAGAGAGAGATTGGAAGGGATTTTTCCTGCTTCCAAGCCGCCGATTGCTGCTGCTTCAGTACCTCTTCCCAATCACCTGGCTGGTGATTTCTCCATTCTTTCAGGTACAAAACAACCCTAGAACTTGCTGATTTAGGGTTTATCGAGATTTAGGGCGTGTTAGCTAACGTATTTCGTAAATCAGGTTGTCCTACTGCCGTAGACGAAGCTTACACGCTCCGTTCAAAATCCCGCATCCGTAAGAGGCTAGGTGAGAATTTTAGACGCTTTGATTGACGGTAAACAACGCTTTCAATGTCGTTTAATAGTAGATTATCGACGGCATCGCCGTTTGACATGTACAACATGCTCTCCGTTTCCTGTTTCGTAAATTAACGAAGAATATGAGATTTAGGGCATTTTAGTCATTTGTAGGAAGTGTGGTCTACATTCATATTTCGCTGACGCGATTGACATGGTTTGTTGTCGCATTAGGGAGTTAGGAATGCTTGCATGATTAGTTTGGCGAAGAGATTCGCCTAGTTGCGCACTTTGGGTCGACATACTATATGTAGACTTAAGTGTGTAGTGTATGTGTTTGTATAAATGCTTGTATTAGTATGTATTGAATTAAATGATGTTATGTAGTAGTTTGAGATTAATTTCTTGGTTAATATGCTGACCTAAATGATTTCCTACATGTTGACCATATGCATGATTCCATTACATGCATGGAATGTATGCCTTGAAGATTTGCTTAAGTTGAATGTTATAACATGTGTTAACATGCTCACATGATTGTATTTCAATTCCAATACCTTTGCATATATTGTTAATGTGATTTCATAAATGTGTGGGACTAGACTTAGTCCAGGCAGTCGGTAACCGAGCGAATTCATGGCTGACTGTTCATAGCCACGAACGACGCGTCGATGAACGTGATTCGTGTTTAGAGTTGGAGGCAGTGGTTAGGCCACGCCTTCATGTCGTTCGACTTGAGATACGATCGCGCTAGTCGAGCCCGTCAAGTAACCCGACTGGCCGATGTATGTTCACCTTGTATGTGTCATAACTGCTTGAACCTAGGGTACTGAACTTACCATTGTAAACCCTGTTAACCATGGTACCTTGATCCATGAAGACTCATGAGCCGGGCATGGTGGTATGGGACACCGTGGTCGAGCTGTCGGCCTACGCTAGGGCCACAAACCTCCCCGTAGTGACCAGTGAGCACCTAGACTCGTGAGCAGATTATGGTGGTATGGGACACTATATTCTAGCTGTCGGCCTACACTGATCAGGCGACGAACCCTTTGTAGTGACCGCGAGCGTATTCTGAGTCCACGGGAGGCGACGACCCTTCCGTTGCAGTAGAGTACAGTAGGCCTGTATTGATAAGGTGATGGGGGAGCGGTACAACGAGTGCGAGCAACAGCCCTGGCAGCCCTTGCAGTGACCTACGAAATATACATCGTATGAGATTACTAGGAGTGACGACCCTAGACAGGATCTGTGTTGGGATTGATACAAGGGAAGTACCTTAGTTTCCCAATCCTGCTGTTTGAATGGACTAATAACAACTTGAAAATCATATCACCATAGCATTGCATGTGCCTGGAAGATGTGGAGCACTCTAGGGAGTGTGGCATGCCGCGGTCGTAAGATGTTGCCGCATGAGGGTGATCGTCGGTGAGGGCATACATCACGTCATATCATCTTGCATTAACAACAGTATTAGGATTGTCTGATTTACTGCTTTACTATTATCGCGTGATTGAATTGTGAACATGCTAATCTTTGCTCTATGATTCCACTGAGTTGATCACTCATTCCCACGTTACGGGATGGTGTTTGCAACACCCACCAGACCCTGTTGTAGATGCAGGTGAGGCCGAGATCCAGGAGGTGGAGCCAGAGATCGACGAGGACCAGGATGAGTTCTCGTATATGCAGTATCACGACGGCTTCCCGTAGGCGACCTGGATCGAGGGGACATCAGTGGGATTTTTTTTGAACATTATTCTTTTGTTTATGTACATGTATATGAGACTCAGAGATGTAGTCATACTTTGGAGACAGATGAGATTTACTTTGTTTTTCCATACAGTGATATATATATTGTTCAGTCTTCCGCTTGCTTTATCACTGGATCTGAAGTATGAATTGCAGTTTTGGTATGCTTTTACTCATGTGAATGCTTTAAATCAGACAACAATGAATCATAACCATTTTTGTTGCATAAGTGACGGTCTGGAACTCGGGAGTTGAGTTTATACACGACCCCCGATTTTCAGGGTGTTACAGGTGAGTGATGGGTGAGGTGAGTGATGGGTGAAGTGAGAGGTTAGTTGACTTTGGTGGTTGCTTGACTTGTGGAGAAAGGAAGCATGAGTGCTTGTACTTGACATAAAGTGATTGATGGGTGATTGATTGATGGGATTGATTTGACACTTCGTAGAGATACTCTTGGGATTTACAACGTGCGGTGTTTTTTCTCGAACTGAACGCGGGTCCGCGTCTCATCGTCTGGGTATCGGATTGGTGCGTGAGTTGCGGCATTGGAACCGCGACGACGGTGCGGTCACAATGATACAAGTCTCGGATTAAGCCGACTCAAATGAATAGAATACGACTTATGGTCATGCGCAACGTCAACTACAGGTCTCGGATTGCCAGAATTTGACGAGAAGGATCGCGGGAAGCAACGAAACAGTACGGATTAGGATACAGGTTTTACAGTTTCAATCAATACACTCCCATCAAAAGCAAACACAAGGACTTGATCAAGTTTAGATCACAAACTCTATACAAGAAAAGAGTATATAATGGAATATAAAATTGACAACCTACTTGTTGGATTGAGCCCCATTGTAACACCTTGCTTGAGATACATCTTCTCTTCTTGAATCCGCTTCTCTTGTGCCCCCACAATCTTTGTAGTCTATCTTCTTTCACTACCTTAAATCAGCTATCATGCACTTGATACTCCAATGAGGCTACTAAGGTAATGGAAGGATTGTAGAATCTCCTACAATTAATAGATAGTTGGATTCCAAATGGGGATTCATCTAGATGGATACTCTATAGGTTGATAAAAATTAGGATTTACATATGAGATTGATGTCTAAACTCTAGAGAAGGCTTGAGATCATGTTCTTCTTGTAATGAAGCTTGGAATGCTCATTAGAGGGAAGAATCACTAAGAAGAGAGCATGAATCTCTTTAAGATGGAGCCTACGAAGTATGGTAGAGCTTGGGATGCACTAGGGTTTCTAAAACTCCAAAATTCATCATTTACAAAAAGATTTGATTGTAAAATTTATATAAAAAAGCTCCAATGGATCTATGTCTAACTTTGATCGATTGACCAACTCCTTCGACCAATTGAATTTAATTTGATTATAAAGAAAAAATCATGTTGGACACTTTTGGGCACTTTCAATAGATCAAACTTGATATGTCGAACGATCGAGGTTTCTACAAAAATATGGCAGAAAGCTCATTAGACATTTTCGACCATCTTCAATCGATTGAGCAAAAGGCCTTTGATTAATCAAGACCAATCGAAGGTTTTTCGATCGATTGAGAGCGATTAAAGGTTCGCTCGATTGTCAACGATCAATCAAACGTGTGTGTGTGTGTTAGTGTTCTTTCTTTTGCACATGAACTAGCCAACACAAACCAGATGACCACGAGTTTTTCTATTTAAAACAAGTCATCTAAGGTAAGTTGTTTTGGACCTAAAAAGGGTCATGGGTAGGATTACCAAGACATCTCATGATTTACATGTTGTCTTTGGCCTTGATGCTTCAATTCTTCAAGTCTTCAATCTTCAAAATCTTCCTATGGAGGTTTAACCAACTCAAGACACCCTATCTCACATTACATCATGCCCCAGACTCGGTAACCGGACTTACAAGGAACCCGATAGCCGGTTCTGGCAGCAACAACCTCCGTAGTACCCCATTCTCAGCTCCTGAGGCAAGTTCCGATCCTGGGATCCTACAAGGAGGATTTTCATAACAGTATAATCATTACCAATACGAGCATACCCAAGATCACAACAAATATATCTAAGAATAATAAAGGCATACATCACAAAATCCACCATGAATTTGAACTTTTACAAGTCTTCATAAGGTCCAAAAGGGCGTACATAAGATAATAGAAGAAGGAGAGAAAAGTCTGCAACACCGAGGTCATCCAGTTCATCTCTAATCTAAGCTCTGTCACTACAATGTCTGCCTAGGATCTCCTACACACATCAATCGTACATAAGTTTATATAAACTTAAAGGGTGGTGAAAGTGTGTGACAATGGTGCACAGAAGAATAGTAGGAGGTATAGGAAGGAAAACATGCTTAATGATAATATCACTAACCTTACCAAGGCTTATCATGAATACAATGAAATGAGTACCGGACGCCCTACTAAGGCGATGCATAAAGGGGTCTTATACAGCCGATGCGAATGCGATGCAAAGTGATGTCAATGCTCATCTTAAATTCACATAATAAGTACATTTTCAGTCATAAGGAAATCACCGGGGTCCATTACATTGCTGGATGACTGTCACTCTACAGACCCCACACAATCAAACGAGCATAAAAGACCTCACTACTAGCCTATGGACAACCAATCACCAGCAAGGCCTGACGGTAGTGAACTCATTTACGAGCTAGTCAAACTCAACCTAACAATGCCTCCTTACATCAGGAAAGTAAGGCCACACCCCTACCCAACCGATTACACGAAAGTGGGAGTAGTGGCCTAACAGTATAAGGCCCTTGTGCGCTCATAATTTTCACTCGGTCACGGCGTTGGGGCAGATCCTTGGTACCATGGAAGTTTCAAAATTTTCACCCATGTGCATCCTATGCACCCAGTATGCTCAAGTAATATTTCTGGTGTCCACACATACGGCCATCCACGAACGTCCCTATGGAGGCACAACCCTAATGAAGCAAGGGCAGTATCATTATGAAATGCAATGTTAATGCATGAGTCACACATACAGATCATATACAAGCTTCAGGCACTCAATGTGCATAAAGGGAGAAACTCCATCCCTCTATGACCACCACATAATGCAATCAATTCACACAGATGATACATATAGGTCACAATGATGTAAGTGCGCTACCTATAAAATATATTCCTCCTACCCAAGGAGGGACAAGGTCTTGATACATATATAGGTACTCTAAGGAGAAGTGAAGTCCTCTAGTGGGGGCTCAATATTTTGGGGTGACCCATAAGCTAAGAGAGTCATAAAGTCTCAATGGAGGAAACGGTCCTAACAAGGTCCAAGGTGGGGTTTCAACCACCTATAAGGGCCCTATAGGCCTACCTTCGGGCCACCAAGGAGGACATCCAACCCCAACTGGGTCCCAAAAGGTAGCCCGCTATACATTTAAAGTAAGGTCCAAGGCCCAAGCAATCCATGGCCTAATGGGCCATACACTAAGCCCAATACCTAAGCAAGATGGTAAGCCCTTCAAGCAAGGTTTGGGCCCAACCATAACAATCATAAGACTACTCATTGTGGTGGGACTAATGGGCAACCCATTATTCCATCATATGGGCAACCCTTATATTTAAAACAAGTAAGTTGGGCCTCACATCTCGGCCCAAGTATGGATTTATTTTAATGGGCAAGCAAGGGCCCAACTACTTGAATATTGGCCCATAAAACCTATCACAATGGAATAAATAAATATAGGCCCCAAGAGTCCAATGGGCCTATCAAGACTTTCAAGATAATGGGCCTAGGAAAACCTAACAAATAAGTAAGAAGACTAGTCCAATAAAAATCTAATTGGAATGAGCTTTAAATATACACTAATTAAGCCTAAAAAAATCTAACTAAAATGGGGCAAGATATGTGTAATAATGTCCCCAAATTGGTGGACCATGCTGCCCCAAAACATTCATTTATGGGTAGCAATCATGGGCCTGTTGCTGAAATTCCAACCCACCCACAATCTGGGCTTGTTGGAAATTCCAAAATAATTAATTCTTAAATTTATTTTAATTCTTGGTCACCCATACATGACACAGGGGGGTCTACCAAATGAAGGGAGTGGATTTAAAACATAAATCAGATGGGTCATGCTGCCGAACTAGACGTCCAGTAGCAGCCGAATGGGTCAAGCGTCCTGTGTATCAGCAACTCTATGGGCCTGGGTATTTAGCCTCAAAAACTCATCCAATGGGCCCCAATTGAATGCTACTGAAGTGGAAGATGATCAAGTTCCCTATGGACCCCACATGGATGAATGGTGGGATGTAAAATACATTAAGGTGGGCCCACAAAGTGGCCTAGGGGGCTAGTCAAGGCTAGACGCCCCAGCCTGGGTGTCCCAGCCTATTGGGCCACTCCACGCCGTGCCACGGTCGATACGGAGGCCAGTTGGTCCTAAAACTTCACAGGGTGGTACTTACATGGGTGGTTCAAACATCCACAAAATTTTTTAATTTTTGGATAATTATAAGTATTTTAATTAATTTAAAGAGAACAGTCTGTCCAGAAAAATATATCTGATCTGGACGTCCCAATGTAGTGGGCAGGTCCAACACTTGCCACAGTGTGCACAGGGGTTCGTTGGGCCCAAAAATTGTTAGGTGGGTCCTACCATGGGTGATACACCTCTTTCTAAATTTTCATAATTTTTAGATACTCAGAAGTATTTTAATTAAATTTAGAATTGCAATCTGTATAGGGTGAAATGTTGCTAGAATTATAACTGTCCCTATGCTGGGGATCACATGGAGTGGGCCTGGACCCACCCAAAGCCTTGGAAATTTTGAAAAAAAGGTGGCCCTACATCTGGACAACAAGTGGGGTCCACTGGGGTGGCCACTTCTTCCAGAAAGTTAGGTGAATATAGTGTTTTCTGTCATACTGTATTCCTAAACTGTCCAGAAATTTTTAGACAGTTCGCCATCTTTGGCCCAACCCATGGGCCATGAACATAGGAGGTAGGGTGTGGACCCCATAACACATCAAAGTGGGGTCCACACAATACAAAATCCCTAATGAAGTTTGGGATAAAAAGGCTTGCAATGGGTCTAATCAGTAGCTCAAAACGTATGCTCCAACTGGGCCTAAAATCTGGACAGCCACATAGGTTGTCCATATTTCAGCCCACGCAAATAAATCAAAGGGATCCATAGCCTTGATTCCTCATGTGGGGTCTACCCTGATAGGTTCACAAAATTCTTGGCCCATCAGAGCACTCAAGCCTCCATGAAAATCCATTTTAGAGGCCATTCAAATCATGCATGCATAATTAGGCCTGAACGTCCAATCAAGGTGGGCTTCGACGTCCCATCTTGCTAGTTACAAGGGATGTTTCTAACCTAATTTAGTGGGCCACACATCATTAGAGAATATACAGAAGAAGATAAGGAAAATGGGGGAGAGAAGGAGCAAGATCGGCCATAAGTGGAAGGTCTCGCCACTAATGGACCACCCACACATAAATCCACACCATCACTGTATTATACACTTACATGCAAGCCAAGATGCATCAAAATAAGTTGCTAGATGGTAGGGATCCCTTCCCTACATGCATGTAAAGGCCTGGGTGGCCCATGAGATGCAAAAAATAAGAGGAGATCATCATGGTGGGTCCATAGAAAATGGACCTCCATGGAATGGATTGCGAAGGATCTAGGCCCTTGGCCTTCATCCTAGCAACCGTATAGGGCCTCCACCATGGATTAGTGGGCCCCACATGCTTCCATGCATGTAGTGAAAGAGAAAGGAAGAAACGAAAGAAGAAGGAGAGATAAAGCTAAGAAAAAGCGCCCACCTTAAGATCACTCCTTCCTTCTTCAAGGGCTAACTCCAAAGCTTAAGGAAGGCTTCTAATGGTGGTGATGAGGATTAAAGGGTGGTATTCGGAGAGAGAAGAGAGATGGATTGTAGGAAAATGGGGAAGGTGGTGGACATTCCTCCATGTAAGAGAGGGAAATGAGAGAAATGAAAGAGGAGAGAGAGAGGGATGGAGAGTTCTAACTAAGAAATGAGTGTTCTTGGAGAGAGGGTTGCTTGGGAAGGGTGGTTTCATCATTGCTCATGGGGAGGAGAAACCAAAGCTCATCATGAGCTTCTAGAGAAGCAAACCAACTAGCTAGGTTATAGGGGTAGGCATGATGAAAAGGGTAGGTTAGGTTGCTTAGGTTAAAGCGGTAGGTGGGGCCCACTCTTGGGAAACGTGTAAGGGCCTAAGTGGGTCCCACATGTAAGATGGAAGGCCAAAATGTTGGGATCCATATCTCAAGATGCACATGTTAAAATCATGCATGAGACGCGGCGTTGGAATTACGGCGACGATGTGATCAAGATGGCATAAGTTTCTGGCCGATTCGAGTTAGGTCAACGTGACTAGACTCAAGGATGACCGCATACACTATCCGACGGTCGTGGGTCACCGGGATTGGACCGGTAAGACCGCGTGACCACAAGAAATGAAATGCGTACTCACACACACACATGCACTTGCAAGAACTCGGGTCGGGTCTTACAATCCTATCCACCAATAAAGAAATTTTGTCCTTGAAATTGATAAAATCCGAACAACAAACGCATAAACACCATCATATATATATATATCTCAAGCATCAATCACAAGAGAAGGCAATACAAGCATCACAAGCAATCAATCATCAAACAAATGGGGATTACAGTCTCTAATCTCAGCCTCACGTTCCCAAGATGCCTCGGCCTCCGAACGATGACCCCATTTCACCTTCACCTAAGGAATGACCTTAGTCTTGAGGACCTGCTCCTTCCGATTAAGAATACGAATCGGCTGCTCGATGTAGAAAGCATCCTCACAAACCTCGAGTGGGTGCCAATCCAATCACATGAATAGTATCCGACCCACATTTCTGTAACATAGAAACATAGAATACTTCGTGGATCATAGACAACTCAGGAGGTAAGGCAAGCCTATAGGCCACAATGCCCACGTGCTCGGTAATCTCAAAAGTTCTAATGAATCTAGGGGCAAGCTTACCCTTCACACCAAAATGAACCACGCCTTTCATAGGCGAGACCTTGAGATATACCATTTCCCCTACTACGAACTCGAGGGGTCAACGTCAACGATCAGCAAAACTCTTCTGCCGGCTCTGAACTTTCCGCATCCTCTACCTAATAACATCAATAACCTCCAACGTATGTTGCACAAGCTCGGGACCTACGAGACAACGCTCTCCAACCTCGATCCAACAGCTAGGAGATCTGCACGGTCTACCATAAAATGACTCAAAAGGAGCTAAGCTGATAGTCGTCTGATAGCTATTGTTGTATTCGAACTCAGCGAGGCACAAATATTCATCCCAACTATCCATAAAGTCAATCACATAAGCTCTGAGCATATCCTCAAGGATCTTGTTAACCATTTCGGTCTGCCCATCCATCTGCGGATGATAAGCGGCGCTAAGACGCAAAGTGACCCCCATCACCTACTGGAATCTCCTCCAGAACTGAGACAAATCTGGAGTCTCGATCTAAAACAATCAAAATTGGCATGTCGTGCAGTCTCATTATCTCCTCAATGACCACCTTTGCAAACCGGTCCATAGACCAGGAAGCACACACCGGAATGAAATAACCGACTTCATCAGACGATCAATAATAACCCAGATGGTATTGTAACTGCACGGAGTCCTCGATAAACCTGCGAGGAAGTCCATCGATACATGCTCCCACTTTCACTCTAGAATGCTCAATGTCTACAAGGGAGCAGGGGGTCTCTGGTGTTCAGCCTTGACACACTGGCATGTGTCACACTCGGCCACAAAACTAGCAATCTGACGCTTCATCCCCTGTCAAAAGTACTGCCTCCTCATATCATGATACATCTTCATGGAGCCCAGGTGAATAGTAAGTCTCGATCAATGTGCCTCGGTCATCAGATCACGATGCAACTCTGGCACGTCCGGGACACAGATCGACCTTTGAAGTGTAATCCACCATCGGGATCAATCTACCAGTCTGACTGCTCCACTGATGTGGCCTTTGCTCGGTACTCCAAAAGTGACTCGTCCGTCTGTTGAGGCTTGATTACCCTAACCATGAAAGAGGGTTGAATCGACAGCTTGAAAGTTGAACAATGGAGGACTACAGACTGAACTTAAAGTCAAACTCTGAAACATCCTCGAGCATCTGCCACTGACGCACCATCATCTGAGCCACTAGGCCTCATGGCTGACGGCTGAGCGTGTCCGCCACCATGTTCGCCTTGCCCAGGTGGTACTAAAGATCAAAATCATAGTCCTTCAACTGCTCCATCCATCACCTTTAACGCAGGTTGAACTCAGACTGTGAAATAAATACTTCAAGCTCTTATGATCTGAGAAGAGCTTGAACCTGACCCCATATAGACAATGCCTCCACACCTTTAGTGCGAAAAAAATCACCGTAAGCTCTAAATCATGGGTGGGGTAGTTCAGCTCGTTGACCTTGAGCTGGCTCGAGGCATACGTCGCTGGCTTCTCATGCTGCATCAGTACAGTACCCAAGCCAATTTTAGAGGCATCAGTGAAAACAATAAAACCCTCACTCCCATTAGGAAGAGTGAGAATAGGAGGGGACATGAGGCAGTCCTTCAACGCCGTAAATACCTCCTCACAAGTGTCACTCTAGACGAACTCGACGCCCTTCCACATCGACCGAGTCAGTGGTGTAGCAATACGGGAGAAACCCTCGATAAACCGACAATAATATCCCGCTAGACCAAGGAAGCTACGGATCTCGGACTCGTTCGTCGGCTGGCACCACTGACGCACTGCATCAACCTTCGAGGGGTCCACAACGACACCCTCCCTCGTCACCACGTGACTAAGAAATTTCACTTTCTCCTGCCAAAACTCACACTTCTCTAGGTTTGCATACAGCTGGTGGGCATGGAGGGTCTCCAGCACAATCTGTAAGTGCTCAAAATGGTCCTTCTAAGTCCTCGAATATACAAGAATATCATCAATGAATACCACCATGAACTGATCGACGAATGGTCAGAAGACCTCATTCATCAGCTGTATGAATATGGAGGGCACATTGGATAGTTCGAATGACATGACCAGGAACTCAAAGTGACCGTAGCGTGTCCGGAAAGCCATCTTCAGAATGTCCTCCTCTCGGACTTGAATCTGATGGTAACCAGAGCACAAATCTATCTTAAAAAAATATTGTGCATCCTATAACTGGTCGAATAGATCATTAATACCTGGAAGTGGGTATCAGGTCTTGATAGTGACTCTGTTGAGCTCTCGATAGTTCACACAGAGCTGCAACGAGCCACCCTTCTTCACAAACAATACCAGGGCTACCCAAGGTAAACTGCTGGGATAAATGAAACCTAACTCCTAGAGCTCATCCAACTGATCCTGCAATTCCCTCAACTCTAACGGTGTTATCCGGTAGGGGACCTTTGAGCTAGGCGCGGGATCGGGCACCAAATCAATCTGAAACTCCACTTGTCAACGCGGTGACAAACCTAGGATCTCCTGAAACACATCTAGGGTACTCATAAACAACTGGCAGCTACTCAATTCACTCTGCCACAGAATCCTCGATGACAGAAGTCAAGAAACTAGATAACAGATCTCCACTGGGCTCGGTGAAAAACTGGAATACTGGCAAGCCTAGAGTGTGAAATGTAACTATCCTTGCAGCACGGTCCAAGATGGAACAATACTCCGCAAACCAGTCCATACCCAGAATAATATTAAAGCCTATCATCGGCATCACGAGCAGATTGGCAGGAAGAAACATCTCGTTCACTAACACCTGGCAAGAAGGGCAGTGACGGGTCAACACAACAGACTTACCCATGGGAGTCGAAATGGCCAAGGCCTTGACACGAACTCCAACGAAATACCGGTCGATTGGCAAAACTACTCGTCCATAAAAGAATGGGAGGCACCAGAATCAAATAAAATATGAGCAACACAAGTAGAAATAAGAAGAATACCCTCGACGACTCCGTAGGTCGATAACTGCAGGTCTGGGCGTGGTGCCTGCTACGCAGAATAAAATCAGCCTTGAGCTGGTAGGGGAAGTAAACCAGAAGACTATGGATCCGAAATCTTTGCCTGCTGGGCTGAAATATATACTAGACCCAGAGACTAGACATATGGATATCCCCTCAGCTGCTGCTGCTACTGTTATCTCTGTCGGAGAGGTATACCTGGTTACCTTTACTGCTGAGGAAGAGCCCTAGGAGCAGGGGCTGGAAGCTACTCTCTCTGCTACTGCTGGGGAGGATGAGGAGGAGGCAACTTTGGTGGCCTCTGCTGATGTATGGGGAGAGGGCACTCATGCCTCCAATGTCAGGCCTGACCACAACCGAAGCAAACACCGAAAAGGGGGCCAAAAGATGGAGCGGCTAGCGGTGCTGATGATGATGATGGAGCTGCTGACTAAACCGCAGGCTGTCGAAAATCTGATCTTCCCCTCCATCTCTACTGACGGTGCTGCGTGGAACTGTCGACTGGTACTCTCCTCTTCCAGTCTCCACTGGAACTCTTCCCTCTCGATCTCTAGGTCATAACCCAGTCCTCCTCATAAACTAGTGCCCGATGAACAACCTAGTCGAATGTCTCCAAACAATGTCCCACCACACAGCTACGAAGGGCAGGATGCAAGCCAGTCAGAAAACGACAAGCCCTCATCTTCTCATCACTAGTGAGATGAGGAGAAAATAAAGACAAGGCCAAGAAACGGGCCTCATGCTGTGACATTGATAAATTACCCTGAACTAGAGTCTCAAACTCAATCACCCTCTAAATCTGAACATGCTCGGGGAAGAATTTCTAGTCGAAATGGACCACAAATTCCTCCTAGGTCCAAACAAACTGAGGCCCGACCATCTTTGATACGAACGACCACTAATGATGGGTCTCGCCCTGAAGACGATAGGTCACAAGGGAAACTCTCTGATCCACAGGACATTACATAGTATCAAAAATCCTCACGATCGCAGTGCGTCATTCTTCAGAGGTAGAAGGGTTAGGGTCACCACTAAACCTCAGGGGATCATGCTACCAGAACTCTCGAGATATCCTGCTCACACGTGGTAAGTCAGACTGCCCATGAACCTCGGTAGTAGCAGGCTGACGGGTCTTCAAAGTGGTAACGACAAACTACATCAGTAGCTAAAAATGCTCGGTGCCTACTGCTACTATCGGTAAAATAGGAGCAGCACTCACCTCACGCGGAGGTACGAGTGCGGATGGCGGAGCAAGAGCCTTTGTAACCGGAAAGGCAGGCTGAGGGGGAACCGGCTGGGGAACTAGACCAACTGAAGGAATGGGCGCTATAGGCTCAACCAGAGGAATAGGCTAAATCAGGACCTCGAGAATTGGATCCTCTACGACGGGAGTGGGATGTGCTCGAGTAGAACGGGTATCTAGGGAGCGTTATCCACGGGCACCATGACCACGGGCACCACGACCACGGGTGTCATGACCACGGGTATCACGTCTAGGCGGCATCGTCTATAAAATAACGATGCAGCAAGGAATCAAGACAATTACAGGCTTAATACAGAGTGAAAAGAAGGATCTCAGGACACTACTTGTCCTACGCTTTCAGCAAATATGTGATGTTATCTCAAGTTATTCCAGAATTATTTGTTATGCTCTGATACCAACTCCTGTCATGCCCCATACTCGGTAACTGGACTCACAAGGAATCTGATAGCTGGTTCTGACTGCAACAGCCTCCGTAGTACCCATTCTCAGCTCCTAAGGTAGGTTCCGATCACGGGATCCTATAAGGAGGATTTTCATAATATTATAATCATTACCAATATGAGCATACCTAAGATCACAACAAGTATATCTGAGAATAACAAAGGCACACATTATAAAATCCACTATGAATTTGAACTTTTACAAGTCTTCATAAGGTCCAACAGGGCATATATAAGATAATAGAAGGAGAGAAAAGTCTACAACACTAGGGTCCTCAAACTTAGATCTAATCCAAGCTCTGCCACTACGACGCCTACCTAGGATCTCCTGTACGCATCAATCATGCATAAGCTTATAGAAGCTTAAAGGGTGGTGAAAGTGTGTGATATGGTGCACAGAAAAATAGTAAGAGGTATAGGAAGGAAAACATGCTCAATGAAAATATTATCAGTCTTACCAAGGCTTATCATGAATACGATGTAATGAGTACTGGTCGCCTTACCAAGGAGATGTATAAGGGGGCATATACAGCTGATGCGAATGCAATGTAAAGTGATGTTAGTGCTCATCTTCAATCCACATAATAAGTTCATTTTCAATCAAAAGAAAATCACTGGGGTCCATTACACTACTAGATGACTGCCGTTCTACAGACCCCACACAGTCAAAAGAGCATAAGAGACCTCACTATCTGTCTGTGGATAGCCAATCACAAATAAGGCCTGATGGTAGCAGACCTATTTAGGAGCTGGTCAGACTCAGCCTAGCAATGCCTCCTTACATCAAGCGAGTAAAGCCACACCCCTACCTAACCGACTATAACACAGTGGGAGTCGCGGCCTAATGGTATAAGTCCCTCGTACGCTCATAGTTTTCACTCGATCACAGCGTTGGGGCAGATCCTTAGTACCATGGAAGTTTTAGGAATTTCACCTATGGGCATCCTATGCACCCGGTATGCTCAAGTAATATTTTCGGTGTCCACACATAAGGTCATCCATGAACGTTCTTGTGTAAGCACGGCCCTTATGAAGCAAGGGTGGTATTATCATGAAATGTGATGTCAATGCATGAGTCACACATACAGATCATGCACAAGCTTTAAGCACTTAATGTGCACAAGGGGAGAAACTTCATCCCTCTATGACCACCACACAATGCAATCAATTCACACAGATGATGCATATGGGTCACAATGATGTAAGTACACTACCCGTAGAATATTTTTCTCCTTCCTAAGAAGGGACAAGGTCTAGATACATAGATAGGTAAGAAGTAGTGAAGTCCTCTAGTGGGGGTTCAATACTTTGGGGTGACCCACAAGCTAAGAGAGTCATAAAATCTTAATGGAGGAAACGGTCCTAACAAGGTCCAAGGCGAGCCTTCAACCATTAATAAGTGCCCTATGGGCCTACCTTTGAGCCACCAAGGAGGACATCCAACCTCAACTAGGTCCCAAAAGGTAGCCCGCTATGCATATAAAGTGAGGTCCAAGGCTCAAGCAATCTATGGCCTAATGGGCCATACACTAAGCCCAATACCTAAGTAAGATGGTGGGCCCTCAAGCAAGATTTGGGCCCAATAGTAAAGATCATAAGACTACTCATTGTGGTGGGACTAATGGGTAGTCCCTTATTCCAACATATGGTAACCCTTATATCTAAAACAAGTAAGTTGGGCCTCATATCTCGGCCCAAGTATGGATTTATTTTAATGGGCAAGCAAGGGCCCCACTACTTGAATATTGGCCCATAAAACCCATCACAATAACATAAATAAATATAGGCCCTAAGGGTCCAATGGGCCTATCAAGAGTTTCAAGATAATGGGCCTAGAAAAATCCAACAAATAACTAAGAAGACTAGTCCAATAAAAACTCAATTGGAATGGGCCTTAAATATACACTAATTAAGCCTAAAAATCTAAGTAAAATGGGGCAAGATATGTGTAATAATGACCCTAAATTTTGTGGACCATGCTGCCCCAAAACATTTATTTATGTGCAACAATCATGGGCCTATTACTGAAATTCCAACCCACCCATAATCTGGACATGCTGGAAATTCCAAAATAATTAATTCATAAATTTATTTTAATTCCCGGTGACCCATACATGATATAGGATGTGTCACACTCCAAACCTGAAAATTGGATTCACATGAATCCCGATTGCCAAATCCGGTACCGACAGCCTCCGTAGTGCCCCATTCTCGGCTCCTGGTAATCAAATGCCAGATTCCAATCCTGGGATCCTACATGGAGGATTTTCAGAATGATTTTTTAGTTTTTGTAATGGAGCATAACCACAAGCATAACCAAGTCACAAAATAACATCACCACATATCCACTATATCAAAAATTTTAAGTACAATGCAGAAAGGGAAATACAAGGTGATTAAAAATCTCCAAAAGGTCCTGATACGCGCTCCTGTCTCAGCGCTGCTACTGTCCAACGCTACCTGCACGCAACTATCGTGCATAAGCTTAAAAAAGCTTAGAGGGTGGTGTAAGTGTGTGCGTAAGGCAAACGCCAAGTGTACAGTATCAGAACAATGCAGAAGTATTTGGTAAGTCCATAGAATCAACCATGCCAAAGCTATGCGATGAGATGTGAATGTCATCGGCCACACCGATACAATGCAAGGCCTATAAAGCCGAATGTCATATGCGAAATGCAATCCAAGAAAGTCGGTACTCCTCAAGTACGTATATCAGTACAGTTCCTCTCTGGATATCACCGGGGTCTAATACACTTCGCAGAGACTGCCACCTCCCTAGCTACACAGTCAAGCAAGCGAAATAGATCTCACTATCCGCCTGACCAGTAGTCTGTCAATACCTACCCGGCTCGTCGATAGCGGACTCATTTATGAGCTGGTCAAACTCAGCCTAGCTTATAGCCCCCTCACTCAGGCGGATAAGGCCACACCCCCTTCCAACCGACCACGACATAGTGGGAGACGCGGCCTACTGGTATTCGGCACTCGGGCGCTCGTATATCCACTCGGTCTAGACGTTGGAACATCTCTTGGTACCAAAAAGGTTCTGGGACTTTCACCCAAGGACATCCTAAGTGTCCACAGTGCTAGAATAAGTATTTTCGATACCAATACGGCCATCCACGATGTACCTGTGGAGCCACGGCCCTGATGTCGCTAGGGCGTGTAGTGATCAAATCACACATATGCGAGATGCATGAATCACGCCGTCAAATCATGCAGAAATCCAGCGCGTACTGCGCGATCATGTGGAGCACTCCGTCTCATAACGGGTCCCATAAATAGTCTACCAAATGGCATATGCTATGATCAGTCGATACTCAAACCAAGCATACATATGTTGCGTATGAGCATGAGTCATGAGATTATACTAAGCATGTTATAAGGTGATGGATAACAACGAGCATAGGCCTATCAATGGGCCCTAAGGGGAGTTACAATGCAGACATTTAACCAACATTGTACATACAATATGGATGTTAAACCAACATTGTTCCCTTGGTACGGCCCGCCATATATATTATTACATGAACATGGGAAGTCACACAATGCAATGGACCCTAAGGTCATTCCGTTGGGCCTCGACCCATGGGCCTTAGATACATCAAATGGGCTGCGTTAATGGGCCTCACCAATGAGCCTTATGTACATTGCAATGGTCCATGATCCATGGGCCTTGGAATACATCAAAGTGAGCCTCACAACTTGGGCCTTGGAATACATCAAAGTAGGCCTCACAACTTGGGCCTTAAATATATCAGATGGGCCTACACACATGAGCTTTAAATATATCAAATGGACCACTCCATTTGCGCCCCATGCACATCAAATGAGCTTGAATCCCGTGGGCCCTATATAGAATAAATGGGCTGGATCCCATGGGCATTGCATATGTCAAATGGGCCCAAACCCAAGGGCATTACATATGCCAAATGAGCTTAATCTGATGGCTTATCAAATGGGCCTAATCCCATAGGCCTTATATATGTCAAATGGGCTTAGTCCCATAAGCCTTATACATGTCAAATGGGCTTAATCCTATGGCTCTTATACATGCCAAATGGGCTTAATCCCATAGGCATTAGATGTATACCAAGATAGGCCTCAATAAATGGCCACCGTTAAATCAATATGGGCCCTATACACATGCCAAGGTGGACCCTACTTGAATCATAGATCTGACTCATTTAATAGCCCAAACATGAATTCACAAAATAAATGGATGGTTTGGATGTAACACATGCATCATGGTGGGTCCCACTGTCCAAACAATGGACAGTGTGGTAAAACACATAAATCAAGGGGGGTTCCACCATCCACAACAGTGGACGGTGTGGTTAAACACATACACCATGCTGGGCTCCCACCGTCCCCTGGATAGTGTATATAAAACACACATATCATTGTGGGTCCCATGTGGGGCCCACCATAACATTTATTTTCCATCCAACACGTTGATAAGGTCACTCAGACCTGAATGAATAGGAAAAATAAATTTCAGCTTGATCCAAAACTTGTGTGGACCCCAAAAAGGTTTCAAGGGTAGAATTCAATTCACACTATTTCAGCTGGTGTGGGCCACCTGAGGCTAAGATCAACCTGATATTTTTATGGGGCCCACCTCTAGGGGTGACCCACCTAATGAACGGATTGGATGGAACATAAACATCAAAGTGGGGCCCACACGAGGAGCCGTGGGCCCCTGGCATCCGTCCGTCCGCCCCTGGCTCAGGACGCCTGGGCGTCCTCTCTCCTGACACAGCAGCAGCAATGCTGCTGTGATGTTTTTTTTTAAAAAAAAAATCATTTTTTTGTGATTTTTCAGGTGTGGGGCCCGCATATGATGGATCCACTCCGTCCACTGAATTCTATGGCCTAATACAATTCAAACAAGTCCAATAAATGGTATTTTTTTGACTCAAGGTGGGCCCTAGCCGATTTTTAATGGTAAAGACGATGTTTGCTATGCTATGGCCCGCCTGAACATCGGATCGACACCATTTTTCGGCTCAACGCCTAAAATGGGTCGGGAAAGAGGATGGACGGCATGGATTAGAAACATACATCTAGGTGGGGCCTATACCAGTGGTCCCTTCCAAAGGCTTTGAACAAGCCAATATTTGTGTTTTCATTCCAGTGACGTCCAGACGTCACTGGACTCTTTTGGGCTAAAAAAATATTTTAAGTGGGCCTTGCCTAGGTGGGCCACCACATAATAGGTGGTGTGGGTACAATGCATATAAGGTGGACCCACTCATGGATGACTTGGATAAAATACTTACTTCAAGGTGGGGTCCATCCAAGTGGGCCATACGGCCATTTCATCACACACAAGGAAATAAAAAAAATAAATGGAAAGAGAGGGAGAGAGAGATAGAGTGAGACACGCATGATGGAGGGACCCCGGCACTATGGGCCCTCTATTTCAATCATCCAATCATACATCAAAGGGCCCATTGCATATGGACCATTAAACAAAAGACCAACGGTGGAGATCCCACTCCACTAGAAATGGACGGTCTAGATGACCCCTTTAATACAAGGAAAGTAAACATCATGATGGGGTCCATAGAGAATGGCCCCATCATGGAATGATGTAACGCCCGTGAAAAATCCGTACTTGGGTTCGAGTACCAACTCGACCCGAAATCGCGTAGAATTAATTTCCATGGAAATTAAGCGTAAGTTAGCTAGCGCAACGCTAGAGTAGCTGGAAAATAATCCCTGATCACTTTAAATACGTTCTACAAGAACAAAATCGAGTAGAACAAACGACTCTACAACACTCTATAACCTCGGATCAAACTCTAAGCAGGTCTGTTCTCTGGACCACATTGAATTCTTGAATTGGATCTAGACCGCACGTCGAAGGTCCGATACCTCCTATCTTAGACCGTTAGAACCGCCCAGCTGGACTTGACAATCATCTCGAAAATCAAGTCAAATCGATAATCACAGACTATTTCGTTGAACCCGGACTGAAGCGACCGCGAATAGGGACGGATTTGGAATTTCAAATTCAAATCTGGCACATGACTTGACGCGTCAGTATTAAGCGTTCTGACCGTCAGAATTCATCCAGATTACACCCTCGGATCAGGAAAAATTTCTATTTATTATCATGAGACTTTCAGCCCTGATCTACGTGCGGTGACCGCTGAACTGAAACTGGTCCGCCACGTGTGATCTGCGAACCCTGCCAGACTGAAAACTTAATACGAGCTACATCTGGTACACATGAGCTTAAGTCCGATCGCAATCGACCAGGGGACCACCAGAAAGTAGTTTTTGAACCGAAACAGCCCCGAAATGGATAGGCACTAAGTAAACTTCGTTCCGGAGCCTATTTCCGGCGTTTTTAAGCTTATAAAAGGGGTTGAAACCCTCATTTCCCTCTCCCATCCAAAAATTGCAACCCTAAGAGAAAAGGAGAGAGAGTTTGAGAGAGAGATTAGAAGGGATTTTTCCCGCTTCCGAGCCGCCGATTGCTGCTGCTTCAGCACTTCTTCCCAATCACCTGGCTGGTGATTTCTCCACTTTTTCAGGTATAAAATAACCCTAGAACTTGCTGATTTAGGGATTACCTAGATTCATAGCATGTTAGCTAACGTATTCCATAAATCAGGTTCTCCTACTGCCGTAAACGAAGCGTACACGCTCCGTTCAAAATCCCGCAACCGTAAGAGACTAGGTGAGGATTTTAGACGCTTTGATTGACGGTTTACAATGCTTTCAATGTCGTTTAATAGTAGATTATCGACGACATCGCCGTTTGACATGTACAACATGCTCTCCGTTTCCTGTTTCGTAAATTAACGAAGAATATGAGATTTAGGGCATTTTAGTCATTTGTAGGAAGTACGGTCTACATGCATATTTTGCTGACGTGATTGACATGGTTTGTTGTCGCATTAGGGAGTTAGGAAGGCTTGCATAATTGGTTTGGCGAAGAGATTCGCCTAGTCGCGCACTTTGGGTCGACATACTATATGTAGACTTAAGTGTGTAGTGTATGTGTTTGTATAAATGCTTGTATTAGTATGTATTGAATTAAATGATGTTATGTAGTAGTTTGAGATTGATTTCTTGATTAATATGCTGACCTAAATGATTTCCTACATGTTGACCTTATGCATGATTGCATTACATGCATGGAATGTATGTGGTTGAAGATTTGCTTAAGTTGAATATTATAACATGTGTTAACATGCTCACATGATCATATTTCAATTCCAATACCTTTGCATATGTTGCTAATGTGATTCCATAGATGTGTGGGACTTGACTTAGTCCAGGCAGTCGGTAACCGAGCGAATTCGTGGCTGACTGGTCATAGCCACGAACGACGCGTCGATGAACGTGATTCGTGTTTAGAGTTGGCGGCAGTGGTTAGGCCACGCGAAGTGTTTTACGCACTTCATGTCATTCGACTTGAGATGCGATCGCGCTAGTCGAGCCCGTCAAGTAACCCGACTGGCCGATGTATTTTCACCTTGTATGTGTCATAACTGCTTGAACCTAGGGTACTGAACTTACCACTGAAAACCCTGTTAACCATGGTACCTTGATCCACGAAGACTCATGAGCCGGGCATGGTGGTATGGGACACCGTGGTCGAGCTGTCTGCCTACGCTGGGGCCACAAACCTCCCCGTAGTGACCAGTGAGCACCTAAACTCATGAGAAGATTATGGTGGTATGAGACACTATATTCTAGCTGTCGGCCTACACTGATCAGGCGACGAGCCCTTTGTAGTGACCGCGAGCGTATTCTGAGTCCACGGGAGGCGACGACCCTTCCGTTGCAGTAGAGTACGATAGGCCTGTATTGATAAGGTGATGGGGGAGCGGTGCAACGAGTGCGAGCAACAGCCCTGGCAGCCCTTGCAGTGACCTACGAAATATACATCGTATGAGATTACTAGGAGTGACGACCCTAGACAGGATCTGTGTTGGGATTGATACAAGGGAAGTACCTTAGTTTCCCAATCCTGCTGTTTGAATGGACTAATAACAACTTGGAAATCATATCACCATAGCATTGCATGTGCCTGGAAGATGTGGAGCACTCTAGGGAGTGTGTCATGCCGCGGTCGTAAGATGTTGCCGCATGAGGGTGATCGTCGGTGAGGGCATACATCACGTCATATCATCTTGCATTAACAACAGTATTAGGATTGTCTGATTTACTGCTTTACTATTATCGCGTGATTGAATTGTGAACATGTTAATCTTTTCTCTATGATTCCACTAAGTTGATCACTCATTCCCACGTTACGGGATGGTGTTTGCAATACCCACCAGACCCTGTTGTAGATGCAGGTGAGGTCGAGATCCAGGAGGTGGAGCCAGAGATTGACGAGGACCAGGACGAGTTCTCGTATATGCAGTATCACGACGGCTTCCCGTAGGCGACCTGGATCGAGGGGACTTCAGTGGGACTATTTTGAACATTATTCTTTTGTTTATGTACATGTATATGAGACTCAGAGATGTAGTTATACTTTGGAGACAGATGAGATTTACCTTATTTTTCCATACAGTGATATATATATTGTTTAGTCTTCCGCTTGCTTTTATCACTGGATCTGAAGTATGAATTGCAATTTTGGTATACTTTTACTCATGTGAATGCTTTAAATCAGACATCATTGAACCATAATCATTTTTGTTGCATAAGTGACGGTCTGGAACTCGGGAGTTGAGTTTATACACGACCCCCGATTTTCAGGGTGTTAAAAATGATCTTGATGATCAAGATGAGCCATTGGCCATATCTTAGGGTCCCAAGTGAGATCCACACCATTGATCAGTGGGCCTCACTTAGCCCATCGTAAAAATAAGTAAACTACTCTATCAAAGCACCCACCACTTGATCTTCTTGGTCCGTCGGGATGCCAATCTCCTAGAGCTTCACTCTGATGGTGGAGATGGGAAATGGATGGCTAGGATGATGGGATTTGGAGATAGGAAGTGGGCCACCAAAATGTACATTTCTCTCATGGGAAGCCTTGGACGTGGGAGGCTCTTGCTTGCTTGAATTGTGATGAGAAGTGAGAGAGAGAGGTGTGATGTAATGAGAGATGGAGTGATGTGAAGTGAGTGATGGGTGAGGTGAGTGATGGGTGAAGTGAGAGGTTAGTTGACTTTGGTGGTTGCTTGACTTGTGGAGAAAGGAAGCATGGGTGCTTGTACTTGACATGAGAGGTGATTGATGGGATTGATTGATATGATTGATTTGACACTTCGTAGAGATTCTCTTGGGATTTGTAATGCATGGTGTTTTTCCTCGAACTGAACGCGGGTCTGCATCTCATCGTCTGGGTATCGGATCGGTGCGTGAGTTACGGCGTTGGAACCGCGGCGACGGTGCGGTCGCAATGATACAAGTCTCGGATTAAGCTGGCTCAAATGTATAGGATACGACTTACGGTCGTGTGAAAAGTCGATTAAAGGTCACAGGTCGTCGGAATTTACAACGGAAGCAACGGAACAGTACGGATTAGGATACGGGTCTTACAGCTCTCCCCACCTAATAAAAATTTCATCCTCAAAATTTACACTGCTATCGCAACTAACCATAACTCAAAAAGAAAATAGGGAACATAACGTCATATATAATCAAGCACCATAATACATCATACAATCAATCATCGAAAAGATGGGGATAATGCTCGTGAATCTCTGCAGCGCTCCCAAGACGCCTCATCCACACTATGGTGGCCCCACTGTACCTTCACCAAGGGAATGACCTTGGTTCTGAGGACCTGCTCCTTTCGATCAAGGATACGAACTGGCTGCTCAATATAAGAAGCATCCTCACGAACCTCCAACGGCTGCCAATCAATAACAGGAACGACGTCTAACCCAAACTTCCTCAACATAGAGACATGGAAGACGTTGTGAACGCCAGACAACTGCGACGGCAAGGCAAGCCGATAGGCCACAGCGCCAATGCGCCCAGTGATCTCGAAAGGTCCTATGAATCTCGGGGCAAGCTTGCCCTTCGTCCCAAAACGAACTACACCCTTCATGGGTGAGACCTTGAGATACACAGTCCCCAACGGCAAACTCCAAGGGACGATGCCAACGGTCAGCAAAACTCTTCTGCCGGCTCTGAGCTGTGCGCATCCTCTATCTGATGATGTCGATAGCCTCTGACGTCTGCAGCACAAGCTCGGGACTTAGGAGACGTCACTCTCCAACCTCGGTCCAACAACTCGGAGATCTGCACGGTCTGCAATATAATGCCTCAAAAGGAGCCATGCCAATGGTCGCCTGATAGCTATTGTTGTACGTGAACTCAGCCAATCGCAGGTGCTCGTCCCAACTACCCGCGAAATCAATCGCGCAAGCCCGAAGCATATCCTCAAGGATCTAGTTGACCCTCTCAGTCTGACCATCAGTCTGCAGATGATACGCGGTGCTGAGCTGCAAATCAGTGCCCATCACTCTCTGGAAGCTCCTCCAAAACTGAGACATGAAGCTCGGATCTCGGTCTGAAACAATCGAGACAGGAACACCATGCAATCTCACGATCTCATCAATAAACATCCTGGCGAGCCGATTTGTATGTCAAGTCTCACGAATTGTAAGAAAATGTGCCGACTTCGTCAGACGGTCCACAACAACCCAGATGGTGTCATGACCGCGCTGAGTCCTCGGTAAATCCAAGATAAAATCGGTAGATATATGCTCCCACTTCCACATCGGGACGCTCAGCGGCTGCAATAGACCAGGGGGTCTCTGATGATCGGCCTTGACACGCTGGCAGGTGTCACATTCGGCCACAAAACTGGCTATCTAGCGCTTCATCCCTGACCAAAAATACTGGCATCTCATATCGCGATACATCTTCGTCAAGCCAGGGTGGATAGAGAAACGTGATCAATGTGCCTCGATCATAAGATCTCGGCGTAACTCAGGAATATCCGGGACACATAATCGGCCTCTGAAGCGAAGTCCACCGTCAGAACCAATCTGCTAATCCGTCTAACTCTCAGATGCTGCCTCTGCTCGGTAATCCTATAACGACTCGTCTGTCTGCTGAGCCTCAATCACCCTTGCGACAAGAGAGGGTTGAATCGACAAGCTCGATAACTGAACGATAGATGACTGCAGACCAAACTCAAAGTCATACTCTACTATATCCTCGAGCATCCTCCACTCCTGAATCATCATATGCGCCACCAGGCCTCGTGGCTGACGGCTGAGGGCATCGGCCACCACGTTCGCCTTGCCCGTGTGGTACTGAAGATCAAAATCATAATCCTTCAGGAGTTCCATCCAACGCCTCTGCCTCATATTCAGCTCGGACTGAGAGAAAAAATACTTCAAGCTCTTATGATCGGAAAAGAGCTCGAATCCCACCCCATAAAGATAGTGTCTCCACACTTTCAGTGCAAAGACAACCGCTGCTAGCTCCAGATCGTGCGTAGGGTAGTTCAGCTCATGGACCTTGAGCTGACGGGATGCATAAGCCACCGGCTTCCCGTGTTGCTTCAGGACAGCACCTAAGCCAACTCGTGAGGCATCAGTAAATACAACAAATTCATCACTCCCAGAGGGAAGAGTGAGGACAGGAGCAGACGTGAGGTGGTCATTCAACTCCATAAATGCCTGCTCACAAGCGTCGCTCCAAACAAACTCAGCACCCTTCCAGGACAACCTGGTCAACGGGGCTGCAATGCGAGAGAATCCCTCAATAAATTGTCGGTAGTAGCCCACCAAACTAAGAAAACTACGGATCTCGGATGCATTCGTGGCCTGGTCCCACTGACGCATAGCATCAATCTTCGAGGGGTCTACAGCGACACCCTACCTCGTCACTACATGGCCAAGAAACTTCACCTCCTCCAGCCAGAACTCGCACTTCTCCAGCTTCGCGTAAAGCTGGTGTGCACGGAGGGTCTGCAATATAATCTCAAGATGTCGCTCATGCTCCTCACGAGTCCTCGAATATATCAGGATGTCGTCAATAAATACCAGGACAAACTGATCAAGATACGGACGGAAGACCTCATTCATCAACTGCATGAACACTGCGGACGCATTGGTCAGTCCGAAGGACATGACCTGGAACTCAAAATGACTGTATCGCGTCCTAAAGGCTAGGGATATCCTCATCTCGAACCTGAACCTGATGATAACCAGACCGCAAGTCTATCTTTGAAAAGAACTGCGCCTCCTGCAGCTGATCAAACAAGTCATCGATCCTCGAAAGTGGGTACTTATTCTTGATCGTGACCTTGTTGAGCTTGCGGTAGTCTACGCAAAGCCTCAACGAGCCATCCTTCTTCTTTACGAAGAGTACCGGCGCTCCCCACGGTGAACTGCTCGGACGAATAAAGCCTAGCTCGCACAACTCATCCAACTGCTTCTGCAGTTTCCGTAACTCCAACGGTGCCATACGATACGGGGACTTTGAAATAGGCGTGGTACCGGGCACAAGATCAATCTGGAACTCAGTATGCCAATGAGGTGGTAATCCCGGAATCTCCTGGAACACATCAGGAAAATCACAAACAACCGGCAGCTGGTCGATACTCGAAGTAGCGGGCTCCTCAACGGCACATGATAACAGGCAAGAAAGCTGCCCTCCTCTGGGATCGGCAACAAACTAAAACTCTGGCAGGCCGGGTATGCAAAACGTGACTGTCCTCGCAGATCAGTCTAATATGGCGTAGTACTCGACAAGCTAGTCCATGCCCAGGATAACATCAAAATCGGACATCGGCAATACAAATAGGTCGGCAGGCAAGAAGATATCCCCAATCAAAATAGGGCAAGACGCGTAAAATTGGCCCAACACTGCGGTCTTCCCTAATGGTGTCGATACTACCAAATCCTCACGGGCAGACTCCAACGGCAAACCGGTCGATCGACAGAAATCATCGGTAACAAATGAATGTGATGCACCAGAATCAAATAGTACACGTGCCATGCATGCAGAAACAGGAAGAGTACCCTCGACGACCCCTCATGATGACTGAGGGTCCTGCTGGGCGGCATAGAGTCTGCCCTGAGCCTACTGGGGAGGTGCAGGTCCCCTCTGAGGTCTCTGCTGCTGTTGTGGTCGCTGTGGGGGCCTAACCTGCTGCCTCTGCTGCTGTGGGGGAGGTACAGGAGGCTAGTGTTGTGATCGTCGCTGCTGTGGTGGCTGTCGTGGAGGTGGATGTGGTGCACTCAGCAGCTGCTGCTGCTGCGGATGGGGACACTCGTGCCTACGATGCCCTGTACAACCGCACCCAAAGCAAGTACCTGTAAACGATCCTGAAGATGGTGCTGGGGGTACTGCTGGTGCTCGGAATGCTGGGCGGGTCGTGCGCTTCTGCTGTGAATGATGCTGCTGATGGGAACTACTAGAGGGTGCCTTCCTCTTCTGATCTCCCCTCTGATCGCGGGCTCTCTACACACTGGCCCAATCTGTCTCATATATCAGGGCTCTCTCTACTATCTGCTCAAATGTCGGAAGCATGTTTCCGATCACACGGCTCCGGAGGGTAGGACGTAAGCCGTTCTCAAAACGGTGGGCCTTTCACCCCTCATCATCAACAAGATACGTCACGAATCTGGATAGTGCGACGAACCGAGCCTCATACTAGGACACAGACATGTCCCCCTGGACCAAAGTCTCAAACTCTAGTGTGCGCTGCTGTCGCACATGCTCAGGAAAGAACTTTCGGTCAAACCGGTCTATAAAGTCCTCCCAGGTCCACTCAAAATCGGTGGCTACCGATCGGGCCATAGATGCCCACCAATACTGAGCCTCGCCCTGCAAAAGGAATACAGCTAATGGGACTCACTGCTGGGTAGTACATCTCATGGTGTTAAAAATCTTCTCCACCTTGGAGCACCATATCTCTGCAGCAGTAGGGTCTGGTTCATCCCGGAAACGTGGGGGATCGTGCTGTCGGAAATCCTTGAGAAGAGCGCTCGCACGCTTCTGCTTAGCCTCGGCCGGTGACATTGTGGGATGCCTGCTCTGCCCCTGAAGAATGGCGGTCATCGCCTGCAACATCTGCTGCAACTGAGTAGCACTCACAGGTATGGTCGGATCCTCACCGGTCTCAGGAAAATGAGTGGCATCCTTAGGCTCAAAGGTAGGACTATCTGGTAGTGGAGCAGGAGTAGCAGGTGGTAAAGCAGGAGCTGCGGGTGATGGTGTGGGAGTCGAAGGTGGTGGAGCGGGATTCGCTCGGGTCGTTCTTCTAGCCATAACGTCTCCTACAAGAAGGAACAATGGTCTATCAGTCTTGAGAATTCTCGAAGGCACATACATTAAGGGTCTATGTCGGAAAATCGCTAAATCATTCAGATTCGGAACCTATTTATAGTAGATATGTGATGTGATCCTCAGGTACTCCCAAGTTATGCTCTGATACCAACTTCTGTCACACCCCAAACCCGAAAATCAGATTCACATGAATCCCAATTGTCGAATTCGGTGCCGACAGCCTACGTAGTGCCCCATTCTCGGCTCCTGGTAATCAAATGCCAGATTTCGATCCTGGGATCGTATAAGGAGGATTTTCAGAATGATTTTTTTTTGTAATGGAGCATAACCACAAGCATAACCAAGTCATAAAATAACATCACCACATATCCACTATATCAAAAATTTTAAGTACAATGCGGAAAGGGAAATACAAGGTGATCAAAAATCTCCAAAAGGTCCTGATACATGCTCCTGTCTCAGCATTACTGCTGTCCAACGCTACCTGCACGCAACTATCGTGCATAAGCTTACAAAAGCTTAGAGGGTGGTGTAAGTGTGTGCGTAAGGCAAACGCCAAGTGTACAGTATCAGAACAATGCAGAAGTATGTGGTAAGTCCATAGAATCAACCATGCCAAAGCTATGCGATGAGATATGAATGTCATCGGCCACACCGATACAATGCAAGGCCTATATAGCCAAATGTCATATACGAAATGCAATCCAAGCAAGTCGGTACTCCTCAAGTACGTATATCAGTACAGTTCCTCTCTGGATATCACCAAGGTCTAATACACTTCGTAGAGACTGCCACCTCCCTAGCTGCACAGTCAAGCAAGCGGAATAGACCTCACTATCCGCCTGACCAGTAGTCTGCCAATACCTACCCGGCTCGTCGATAGCAGACTCATTTACGAGCTGGTCAAACTCAACCTAGCATATAGCCCCCTCACTCAGGGAGATAAGGCCACACCCCCTTCCAACTGACCACGACACAATGGGAGACGCGACCTACTGGTATTTGGCACTCGGGCGCTCGTGTATCCACTCGGTCTAGACGTTGGAGCACTCCTGGTATGAAAAAGGTTTTGGGACTTTCACCCAAGGACATCCTAAGTGTCCACAGTGCTAGAATAAGTATTTTCAGTATCCAATACGGCCATCCACGATGTACCTGTGGAGCCACGGCCCTGATGTCGCTAGGGCGTGTAGTGATCAAATCACACATATGCGAGATGCATGAATCACGCCGTCAAATCATGCAGAAATCCAGCGCGTACTGCGCGATCATGTGGAGCACTCCGTCTCATAACGGGTCCCATAAATGGTCTACCAAATGGCATATGTTATGATCAGTCGTTACTCAAACCAAGCATACATATGATGCGTATGAGCATGAGTCATGAGATTATACTAAGCATGTTATAAGGTGATGGATAACAACGAGCATAGGCCTATCAATGGGCCCTAAGGGGAGTTACAATGCAAACATTTAACCAACATTGTACATACAATATGGACGTTAAACCAACGTTCCCTAGGTACGGCCCACCATATATATCATTACATGAACATGGGAAGTCACACATTGCAATGGACCCTAAGGTCATTCCGTTGGGCCTCGACCCATGGGCCTTAGATACATCAAATGGGCTGCGTTAATGGGCCTCACCAATGAGCCTTATGTACATTGCAATGGTCCATGATCCATGGGCCTTGGAATACAACAAAGTGGGCCTCATAACTTGGGCCTTAAATATATCAGAGGGCCTACACATATGAGCTTTAAATATATCAAATGGGCCACTCCATTTGTGCCCCATGCACATCAAATGGGCTTGAATCCCGTGGGCCCTATATAGAATAAATGGGCTGGATCCCATGGGCATTGCATATGTCAAATGGGCCCAAACCCAAGGGCATTACATATGCCAAATAGGCTTAATCTGAGTGACCTTATCAACAGTCCACCAGATGAAGGGAGTGGATTTAACACATAAATCAGATGGGTCATGCTGCTAGACTGGACGTCCAGCAGCAGCCCAATGGGTCGGACGTTCCATGTGTAGGCAACTCGATGGGCCTGGGTATTTGGCCCCAAAAACTCATCCAATGGGCCCCAATTAAATGCTAATAAAGGGGAGGATAATCAAGTCCCCTATAGACCCCACATAGGTGAACGGTGGGATATAAAATACAGTAAGGTGAGCCCATAAAGTGGCCTAGATGGCTACCCAAGGCTAGAAACCCCAGCCTGGGTGTCCCAGCCTGGTGGGCCACTCTAGGCAGTACCACGGTCTGTATAGGGGCCCGTTGGCCCTGAAAATTCATAGGGTGGTACTTTCATGGGTGAGTCACACATCCACAAAATTTTGTGATGTTTGGATAATTATAAGTATTTTAATTAATTTAAAGAAAACAATCTGTCCAGAAAAATCTATCTGATCTAGACGTCCCAACGTGGTGAGCTGGTCCAGACTTTGCAACGGTGTGCACAGGGGTCCGTTGGCCCCAAAAATTATTAGGTGAATCTTAACATGGGTGGGACACCTCTCTCTAAATTATCATGATTTTTAGATACTCAAAAGTATTTTAATTAAATTCAGAATTACAATCTGTATAGGGTGAAATGTTGCTAGAATTATAACTCTCCCTATGTTTAGGACCACATGGAGTGAGCCTAAACCCACCTAAACCCTTGAAAAATTGGGGAAAAAGGTGGCCCTACATCTGGACAACAAGTGGGGTCCACTGGGGTGGCCCACTTCTTCCAGAAAGTCAAGTGAATATAGTGTTTTCTGTCATACTGTATTCCTAAACTGTCCAGAAATTTCTGAATAGTTAGCCAACTTTAGCCCAACCCATGGGCCTCAAACATGGGAGGTAGGGTGTGGGCCCCACACCACATTAAAGTGGTTTCCACACACTGTAAAACCCCTAAAGAAGTTTAGGATAAAAATGGCCTGAAATCTGGACAGCAACATAGGCTATCCATATTTCAGCCCACGCAAATAAATCAAAGGGGTCCATAGCCCTGATTCCTCATGTGAGGTCCACCCTAATAGGTTTATAAAATTTCAGACCCATCAGAGCTCTTAAGCCTCCATGAAAATCCATTTTAGAGGCCATCCAAACCATGCATGCATGATTGGGCCTGAACATCTAATCAAGGTGGGCTTGAACGTCCCATCTTGCTAGGGGCCTGGGATGTTGCTGACCTACTTTGGTGGGCCACACATCATTAGGGAATGTATGGAAGAAGATAAGGAAAATGGGGGAGAGAAGGAGCAAGATCGGCCATAAGTGGGAGGTCTCGCCACTAATGGACCACCCACACACAAATCCACACCATCACTATATCATATACTTACATGCAAGCCAAGATACATCAAAATAAGTTACTAGATGGTAGGGATACCTTCCCTACATGCATGCAAAGGCCTAGGTGGCCCATGATATGTAAGAAATAAGAGGAAATCATCATGGTGTATCCATAGAAAATGGCCCTCCGTGGAATGGATTGTGAAGGATTTAGGCCCTTAGCCTTCATCCTAGCAACCATATAGGGCCTCCACCATGGATTGGTGGGCCCCACATGCTTCCATGCATGTAGTGAAAGAGAAAGGAAGAAACGAAAGAAGAAGAATGAGAGATAAAGGCAAGAAAAAGCACCCACCTTAAGATCACTCCTTCCTTCTTCAAGGGCTAACTCCAAAGCTCCAAAGGAAGGCTTCTAATGATGGTGATGAGGATTAGAGGATGTGATTGGGAGAAAGAAGAGAGACGGATTGCTGGAAAATGGGGAAGATGGTGGACATTCCTCCATGCAAGAGAGGGAAATGAGAGAAATAAAAGAGGAGAGAGAGGGAGGGAGAGTTCTAGCTAAGAAATGAGTGTTCTTGGAGAGAGGGTTGCTTGGGAAGGGTGGTTTCATCATTGCTCATGGGGAGGAGAAACCAAAGCTCATCATGAGCTTCTAAAGAAGCAAACCTACTAGTTAGACTATAGCAGTAGGCATGATGAAAAGGGTAGGGTAGGTTTCTTAGGTTAGAGTGCTAAGTGGGGCCCACTCTTCGAAAACGTGCAAGGGAAGAAGTGGGTCCCACATGTAAGATGGAAGGCCAAAAATGGTGGGATCCATATCTCAAGATGCACATGTTGAAATCATGCATGAGACATGGAGTTAGAATTGCGGCAACGATGCTATCAAGATGGCATAGGTCTCGGGCCAATCCAAGTCGGGTCAACGTGACAGGACTCAAGGATGATGGCATACACTATCCGAGGGTCACGGGTCACCGGGATTCGACCGATAAGACTGTGGGACCACAAGAAATGAAATGCATACTCACACACACACATGTACTTGCAGGAACTCGGGTCTAGTCTTATACGTTATTAACAAAACCAAGGCATTAACAATCTCCCCATTTGTCAGTTACGTGATAAAAACTAACTTTGACCTTGTCATGGTCCATACCAATGATAAACAAAAACAAATCAAAATATTACAAGATTTACAACATAAATGCAGGACTTGACATGTCGACACTTGCAATGTTCCCCCTAACTTTATCAATTTCCTACAATAAATAGAATATGAAAAACAGCATTCAACTTGTTTTGGTGGGACTTGATCTTTCTCCCCCATTTTATCAGTAAATGACAAAAAGACAATTCCATAGATATACCTATAAGAGCATAATATGGAAAGCTCTATAAATCATGATTTTACCTATAAGCACATATTAAGAGGGAAATATAGGGTTTATATAAACATTAAAACATGGAGCATGCATAATATTATCATCTGAAAGATATACCTATCAACAAATAATGACAAAGACAGTTTAACGAAAAAAATATAATAGTAAATGAAGTAACTTTAAAGATAAACTACTAAAAGGTTAAAGAGGCTAACATCCTTAGATATAACTATTAAGTGCACATAAACCTTCTAAGGTCACCTATCCTTCTTCACAATCCACTTGGGTGTGAATTTCCTAAGACACAGATTGATATTAGGAGAGAGGTCTTCTTTTTCAGATTCAACTCTCTTAGGTGATGCCCTATTTGGAAATATATATTTGGTAAGGGATTTACCTATGTATTTCCTACCCTGAATGTTGTCCCCCAACTAAGTATTTTCCTACTTTTCTCATTCAGAATGGCAACTTGTTTTAACAATTCTCTCATATGATTGGTCATTTTAGGAAACTTCTTATTCTTCTCCAATGATTTTTTAGGACTCCTCTGTTGATATGTCACTTTCTCAGTCATAGAGAATTTACCTATATAGTTTGAGACTGCAGTGGGTTGCCGATTTTTATAGATAAGGCATTAAAATTTCATATGGCCTATATGACCATAAGAACGACATATGGAGGAGCTTCTAGATTTACTCCCTAAAGCAATGAAGTCCTTAGAGATCACCAAGGGGGCAGAGTTTATTCTACGAGTATTCCTATTATATACATGACCTGTCTTGATCCCTGAAGGTTGTCTACCCAATCTTAACGATTTTCCTAATTGTTCTTGTTAGGAAAACCTAACTTGTATTAGCAAGATTTGATTCTAGTTGGCTAACTTGTGTTCTCATGTCTTGATTTTCATATTTAATTATATCAAGCTCACATTGAAGACTTGAGCATCTCCCTAAAGTCTCATCAATCTTAGACTTTGGATTTTCCTTTTCTTGAATAAGGGAGACTTTTTTAGATTCAACGTTGTTTCAACAAAGAAACGAATGTAATTTAGTTGGAATATTCATATTCAATATTAACAGAGAAATACGAGAGAACAATCATCATTGAATGTTTATTAATTCAAGGTTTGGATTACATCCTCGTGTTTCCCTTGATTCAAAAAATAAAGCATAGTGAATCAATGCAATAAAGGAAAGAAAGGTTATTCAATGGCGATTTCGGCAACATTTTGGCATACAAAGCGTCCATCACGGTGACAAAGAAGTTGTGTGGACTCGAGATCTGTAAGTGCTATAATTTCTGCTCCTTTGATTGTCAAATTTGGTAGTGCCAAAACCACAATCTGTGTCTTATGTAGCACGTTGATATATATATGTTCAAGACAATGCATCATATGTTCAAGTCAAGTCAAGTGCTTCAAGTCAAGAACAATGATCTACTTCAAATGCAAGATCAAGTACATTGTTTACTTCTTTAAAGCTTCAACTGACAATGTTGTAAAGAGACATCGAAAGACATGTGAATGGTTCAAGACTCAAGGTAAAGATCAACATATGTAATACAAATTCAAGATTTAAAAGATCTCAAGTACAAGAGTGCAAGCTTCATCATGTGTCAAGATTGCAAGCTTCATAGACTTCAAAGAAAGACTATCAACTAAAAGAAATAGATAAGTGTTTGGTCTATTTTTCGACTAGTTCTAGCATTGGCTCAACCAATCCAAGAAATTTTAAGACTAGTCCTAAGTTTGTTGTAAATTTTTAGAATTTTTTTTTGAGCCACGACTAATCCTGGAGACTGCTGGACCGGTCATGTGAACAGTGCATGATTTGTTCACGACCAGTCCTGCAGCCATGACTCGAACTCTAGCAACTATTTCTGGTTCTTCATAACTAGTCATGAACAGGTTATGACCAGTCGTGGAGGTCACACGACCGGTCGTGCAGTGCCTACGACCGGTCGTGGAAAGGTTTTATACGATCGCGCTAAAAATTTCAAAAATCAGTTCAACCTACAACCAGTTGTAGTGTCTACAGGACCAATCGAAGGTGCGATCTACTCACCTATAAATGGACGATGAATTTCAGAGTTTTCAAATTCAATTCAAGTAAAATCAAGGAATCACTTTGAGAGATAAGTTAGTAATTTATTTAAGCTATATTGTGCTCATTTAATATTCTCTTTTTATAGCTTTCTTTGCATTTGATTTTGAATTTCCTTATTCCAATTAATATTTGAAAGAGGAATTGAGATATTCCTATTTCTTGGAATCAAAATCAAATCAAGCTAGCCCAAGGTACTTTAACTCTAAAATCAATTTAAAACTTAGAACCATTTCATATGTGAGTATTGGACATTGATCTTCAACGTTGAACTTCTACTCCAACTTGGTTCTTCCGGGCTACAACAAAAGGAGAAATCCAGGTATTTTACATTATTGTAATTTTCTTTGCTTTTGTTTCTTTTAAGATTAAGCCAAAAAAATCTCATTGTTTTGATTATCTGAGGAAAGCCAGAAAACTCAGAGTGAAGGGTTTTTTGAATTGTGTAAAGCCCACTTGAAAGACACATTTGTGAGGGTTTTAGGTAAACCTAAAAAACCTATTTGAATAGTGAACACTAATATCCACTGTGTGAGGATATTAGGAGTGGAGTAGTTGTGTGGCTATTGTTTAACAGTTGGTGTACACACAGACGAACCACTATAACTCTTTACGTTTTGTGGATGTGTCATTTATTTTCTATATCTTTTATCATTCAATATTGTGGGATGTATATGTGGATGTGAATGTTGTAATATTTACTTTGCAAGCATTGTGGAGAATGTTGTAATAACTTAGATTTCATTTCTTTGTTATTTATTCATCTGTATCAAGTTTGAGTTTTTGATACAAAGACCTTTCTAGAAATAAGGTTGTCCTACCATAAACTTTAGTTTTTGGTGTAAGGTTGTCCTTAGAATGTCATGCCCCAAATCTAGAAATCGAATTCACAGGAATCCCGATCACCGAATCCGGTACCAACAGCCTCCGTAGTACCCCATTCTCGGCTCCTAGCGTCCGTACGCTAGATTCCGATCCTGGGATCCTACAAGAAGGATTTTTTTTATTATTATTATTTTTGGTGCAATTAACTCGTAATAAGCATAACCACAAGATTACCCAATTCACAAAGGCAACATCATCGTCATATATCCACTAATATAATCATTTGAATACAATGTTGAAAGGGAAATACATAAATCGAAAATCAAGCTCCAGAAGACCGCTTCACGCTCCAAGCTCAATACTGTTGCAACCTAACATCACCTGCACGCATCGATCGTGCATAAGCTTATAGAAAGCTTAGAGGGTGGTGTAAGTATGTGCACAAGATAAGTGCCAAGTATTTAATACAATACCATAATCGTACAATACCGGAAAACTAGTAATCCATAAACCATACAATGTCTGAATAAGCAGAATACTGATAAGAGCAGGAATTATCGGAGTAAGCAGAAATACTGACAAGATCATAAATCATATGATAAAAGAGTAAGCGGAAGTATGGACAAGTATATAAGTCAATCAATATCAGTACGGTTCTTCTCTGGGAAATCATCGGGGTCTAGTACACTCTAAACTAAATCGCCGCCACATCGCGCGTAATAAGGTAAGTAGAAGAGACCTCACTATCCGTTTGCCAATATCGGGCTCGACTCGTAGATAGCGGACCCATTCCTCGAGCTGGTCAAACTCAACCTAGCATTGCCCCCTACTCTCGGGCGGGTAAGACTGCACCCCCTTCCAACCGACCACGACATAGTAGAGAGCGCAGCCATCTGGTAATCGGCACTCAACACTCATCTACCCACTCGGTCTAGACATCGAAGCAACCTCTGGAACCAAGAGGGTTTAGGAACTTTCATCCAGGGATATCTATAGCACCCCATGTAAAATAGATTTTCAGTGTCCCATCTGGCCATCCACGATATGCCTGTGGAGGCTATGACCCTGATGTCGCTAGGGCATACAGTAATCACAACACACAATGCAAGATGCATGAGTCATACAATCCTTTCATGCATCATTCCTGCACATACCGTGCGCTCATGTGAGACAATCTCCGCCTATCAGGGAGTCTCATAACAATTAGCACTATGACATATGCAATGACCAGTCATATCTCATAACAAACATGCAAATGATGCGTATGGGCATATATCATGATGTTATGCAGTCACATACTCATAATCGGTATCAATAACAGGCATTGACAATTGACATCGACGACGTTGACATTTAACCGACATTGTCCCCCAAGGAATGGCCTACATAAAGCCTAACATATAGTGGACTCATGGCCTCACATAAGGGCCAAATATACAACACCATGGGCCTCACTCAAGAGTTTAATACACATCACGATGGGCCTTTCACATGGGCCTAAGATACATTACAATGGGTTCCATCGCCTAGCCCTCAAATGCATCACAGTGGGCCTCATCACATAAGCCTCATATATATCACATTGGGCCTTAAACACAGGCTGGATACACATCACAACGAGCCGCATATACATCACATTGGACCTCGACAATCAGAATTCGGCGATCAGCCACGACAATCGGAATCGATAATCGGCCACGATAATTGGCCTCGATCAGTAATCGGCCTCGATAATCAGAATCGATCAATCGGACATGACAAGTAGAATCGGCAATCGGTCACGTCAATCGATAAGAGGCCACGATCGGTAATCAGTCTCGATAATTGGCCTCAAACGGTAATTGGTCAATCGGCCACAACACGCAGAGTCGATAATCGGCCACGTCAATCGATAATCGGCCACGATCGGTAATCGGTCAATCGGTCACGACACGCAGAGTAGACAATCGGCCACGTCAATCGATAATCGGCCACGATCGATAATCGGTCAATCGGTCACGACACGCAGAGTCAAAAATCGGCCATGTCAATCGATAATCAGTCACGATAATCGGCCTCGATCGGTAATCGGTCAATCGGTCACGACACGCAGAGTCAACAATCAGCCATGTCAATCAATAATTGGCCACGATCGGTAATCGGTCAATCAGTCACGACACGTAGAGTCGATAAACGGCCACGTTAATCGATAATCGGCCACGATCGGTAATCGGTCAATCGGTCACGACACACAGAGTTGGCAATCGGCCACGTCAATCGATAATCGATCATGATCGGTAATCGATCACGATAATCGACCTCGATCGGTAATCGGTCAATCGGCCACGACAAACAGAATCGGCAATCGGCCACGTCAATCGACAATCGGCCACGATCGGTATATCGATCTCCATAATCGGCACCGATAATCAGCATCGATAATCGACACCGATACTCAGGGTCGATAATCGGTGTCGGCTTCGATACTTGACACCAATAATCAGCAGATAAACAAAGCGGGATCCATAGATGATCAGTCGATCAACCATAGTATAAAGATCGACACTCGGCCGTGGTTATATCAAATTCGACAGCACGGAGCCATCCGTCTATGGTGAATGGGGCCCACTTATTTAGGGTTAACCCACGAAGAGAATGGGCCTAACAGGGCCTAAGGGAAGGTCGTAATGAGGCCATCTAACCATCATTACCCCTCAATGTGGACATCTAACCAACATTGCTCCCAAGGAGTGGCTTACATAAGGGATTCATAAACAACGTAACGGCCACACATACATCTCATTGGGCCTCATCATATGAACAGGAATATATCACAATGACCTCACTAAATGGGTCGGACACACATCTCAATGGGCCACGACATATGGGCCGATTATACATCTCAATGGGCCACGACCCATGGGCCCCAATACATCATAATGGGCCACTACCCGTGGGCCTCAAATACAATAAGTGGGCCACATCAATGGGCCTAATACCATGGGCTTCAAACACACAACAAGCGGGCCTCATGGGTGGTTCAAAAATACATCAAGGCGGGCCTCACCGATGGGTCACAAGTACGGCAAGGTGGGCCTCATGGTGGGCCACAAATACATTAAGGTGGGACTCATGGATGGGTCATAATCTCATCAAAGGTGGGCCTCATATATGTCATGTGGCCACATCGTCGAGCCGCACCAATGGTCCCATATACGTCAAGTGGGCTGCACTAATGGGCCGTATATCCATCACAGGTGGGCCCTCGCAGCAAATGGGCCCCACCAGATGGTCAGAGTGGATATAGAATGCATACATCAAAGGTGGGTCACACGTCCCACGGACAGAGTGGATAAAATATACATCATGGTGGCCCCTCGTCCTTAAGCAGCGTGGATGAAATCATATATCAAGGTGGACCACACATCCGTTAAAATGGACAGACAGTGTGAATACAACACATCATCAAGGTAGACCCACCATCCTTAACAGATGGACGAGGCTAATAAAGTACGTAAATCATGGTGGGCCACGATGGATGGCCTGGTTGATCAGTTGAACGGCGTGAAGAACACATATACATCAGGGTGAATAAAATACATACACTGGTGGGTCCCACCATCCTGTCCATCTGGACGGTGTGGATATACAACAAGGTGGGTCTCACGAATATATATGTATATATAAAAATATATCTTTTAATATTATATTAATATAAGTTCAAACGTCCAGCCCTCTATTCAATGGACGGCTGGGAGTAAAAACAGATGGACAGTGTTGATACAACGCATGCATCACGTGCACATGGGCCCCATGGCTGCTGATGTAACAAGATAAACGCATATATCACGGTGGGTTCCACGTAGGGCCCACCATATAATATCACATATATTATTATATTAATATTTATATACATACGCACATGTATACAAAATATAATATAATATTATATTAGAGAAAGAAAGTCCAGCGTCCAGCGTCCAGACCCTCAGGACGCTCTGAACTGACGGTGTGGATTAACATCACCAATGAGGGGTCCATCTGAGGTGTGGATGGCGTGGGTTCATACGTCATCGAGGTGGGTCCCACGTACTACACTCCACACGGACGGCGTGGATATAAATCACATGCATCATTGTATCCCATTTAACTCACTGACGTCAGTCAGCAGTGGGCCACCATCCAGATGGACGGCATCAGATAAAGCACTTACATCAGTAGTGGGGCCCTATATGGATGAACGGCTGGACATAACATATACATTATGATGGGTTTCCACCGTCCAGGGGTGGACGGTGTGAATAAAACACATAATTCACGGTGAGTTCCACGTGGGGCCCACCAAAATGCTCATTTGTCGTCCAACCTATTGATAAGGTCGTACAGACCTGGCAGAACAGGGGAAATCAAATTTCATCTTGATCGGAATCCTTTGTGACCCATAAAAGGTTTTCAAGGGTAGATGGTTCACCCCACTGTTTCCACTGATGTGGGCCACCTGAGTCTTGGATATGGATCATTTTTGGAAGGGGCCCACCTGAGGAGGGGTCCCATTAAGTGGACGATGTGGATATAAAATATACATCATGGTGGGGCCCACACACAGGACCGTGGGTCGCTGCCTCACGCCCGCCGTCTGAGCGCAGGACGCCTGCGTGTCCTCTCCTGTCAGCAGCAGCAGCAATGCTGCTGCTGTTGTTGTTTTTTTTTTTTTTTTGAAACCTTGTTTTCTAGCGGTTTTTCCTAAGTAAGGCCCGTGTCCGAAAAATCCAACCCATTCATTGCATCCCTTGGCTCAAGACGGATCAAACGAACCCCATATCCAATGAATTTCAGCGTGTAGGAAGAAACCAAGTGAATTTAAATGGTAAAGATCATTTTTTGCTAAGGTATGGCCCACCAGAAAGTTGGATCAGCTCCATTTTTCAGCTCAACGCCCTAAATGTGCTGGGGAACGGAATGAACGACTTGGATTAGAAACATATATCAAGGTGGGGCGTTTAAGAGTGGTCCACTTAAAGTTTTTTTAAAAAAATCAATCTGAATCTCTCTTTTTTTTTTCTCTGGACGGTACACCACCCGCCGGTTCACACTTCATAGAAGTCCAGCGTCCCTGGAAGCTGGACGGATTTAGATACAACACATTAAGGTGGGTCCCACGGGTGGGGACCACGGCTAGTGGGTCCCACATGGATGTGACCCACTTGATTTGGATCAGCTCGATATCTGTGTTTTCCCATCTCTCTAAGGTAGGGCCCAAATGGTTTGGACGGTTGGATAAGACATACATCAAGTGGGGTATATCCGGGTGGGCCACACCGCCACATCGTCACACACAACAAAAGTGAAAGAGAGAGAGAAAGAGAAAGAAAGAGAAAGAGAGAGAAAGAGAAGAATAGAGGCACCCACTTGATCGCCTATTCCTTCTTCCACCTAGGCACTCTATAGCTCCAAGAGGGCATTTTCGACGGTTGAGATGATGATCCAAGTGTTGGATTTGGTGGTAGGAAGGTGGGCCACACCTAGCTTCTCCATGGAAGTCATGGACGGTTTCTTGCTTGGAGGATGAAAGAGAGAGATTGAAAGAGAGAGAATGAGAAAGAGATTATGATGTAAGGAGAGAGGGATGGGTGTGATGGGTGAAAAGGTGAGTGATGGGGGTACTTTGTGTAAGAGGGTGTTGACTTTAGGGGTTGCTTGGGGATGGGGTGATGTGTACTTGACATGAAGTGTGATTGATGAGATTGATGAGACATGATTTGAAATCTTTATTGGGTTTGCAATTACGCAGTGTTTTCTTGAACCGAACGTGGGCCCACATCTCCTGGCCTGGGTATTGCCTCGGTGCGCGAGTCGCGGCATCGGAACCGCGACGACATCGCGGTCGCTAGGATACAAATCTCGGGTTAAGTCGACTCAGGTTAATGGCGTGTGAATCAGGGTTGCACGTAAATATCGGTTAAGGGTCGAAGGTTGTCGGAATTCTACCGGGAAGATCGCGGGAACCTACGGAATGGTACGGTCTAGGATACGGATCTTACATAGAATAATATTTGTATCAACCTCTCAATACTCATACATTTGAGGCTACTTTACTTTTCAATATTGTGGTTTGTTTAAAGTGTTATCTTTCCTTTAATTATTTTTATTCTGCTATTATCATTTTAATTTGGCATAGTCCTATTCACCCCCCCACCCCCCCCAAAAAAAAGGACATATAGCTTAGCCTTTTCAAGATCCCTTGTTAAGCTTCACATAGGAGAACAAGTCAAGGAAAATTTTGGAAAATGGCATAACAAAATGGCCCATTGGAAGTCTTGTTGCACAAGCATGGAGACCCATTGCACGGGCATGCAATAGGTTTACCTCTTACGGGATACCTAGTCGTCCCAACTCTGAGAGCTCCAGAGTACTTTTCCAACTTCTTTAATCCCACAAATGAAGAGAGTAAGGGGTATTTATAGGCATTCGCACATGTAAACCGTTCCCACAAAATAGAACTGGGTGCACAACAGGCAAGGGGGTGCAACAGGCTGGTCATACAACAAAACTGGGTTTTCAACGGGCTGGTTGCACAATAGAATTGAATGTTTAATAGGCTAGCCACATAATAGAATTGGATGTTCAAAAGGCTGGTCGCACAATAGAACTGGGTTTTCAACAGGCTAGCCACACAACCGAACTAGGTTTCATGTAAACTTGTGCATTTTTTGTGCTCCAACAAGCATCTTTAAGTTTGTTAGCCAATTGATTTCTGCCTTTACCAATCTTAACTTTTTCAAAACTTTCATACATTTACCGAAAAGTTGGTTGTAGGCCTCTTACAATTTGACATCTCGTTCTTCACATTCATCATCAAAGGATGTTGCACCTTCTTCCTCCCACGAGTTATGGTTGGATACTTCTCCCATGTCTTTAGTCATAGGGAGAGTAAAGGTGTTAAAGACAGTTAAGGTTTACATCGGTCCAAGGTCTCCATCATAATAGGATTTTTCATAATCTAATTTAAAATCCTCATACTCATCTCGTTGTGTTGTTAGTGTATTGATTTAATAACCTTGTTTGTCAATCACGTGAGTCATTGTATCATATAGTCAGTTGAGCCCTTGGAAGCTAAAAACTGAAGACACGAGAGGACATTGTTGAGACTCAAATATTGTATATTTTCCCCCATTTATACATTGATTTATTAAACATGATAATGCTTAATCACCATATTCATGCATGTTTCTCTTACCAGGTGAATTTGAGAGCTTGATTCGAAAACAATGTTGAAAGCAATGATTTAATGCTCAAAAGATTACAAAGTAGGGTTTGGAGATTTGGAAGTCATTAATAAAGAATTCACATGCCAAAGATCCAAGAAAACCAACTGCAAAGGATGGAGAAAAGAATGGCAGAAGCACAAGTCAAACAGAAGAAAAACCAGACAGTTTGATCTAACCCGAGCCAACTTCGGTTAAACCGAAAGTGCACAAAATAGTCTTGCAAGAATTAGAATTTTCAGATTTTAATTCGGTTCGACCTGAGCCAACTTCGGTCCGAATGAAATTGTACAAAACAATCTAATAAGAAATTGTGGTTTTCAGAATTAATTCAGTTCGACCTTCAGCTCGACCGAAGCCAACTTCGGTCTGACCTAAATACTCTACATATAAATTTCAAACGTGACTTTGGTCTGACCAAAGCGTAATAAAAGTGCATAATACAGGGTCGATTTGTAAAATTTCAAAACTATAAATAAAAGTCCCTAAGATGTTCTAAAGCATCTTCTAGGGTTTAGAAAGGGAGAGAAGGCTTAGGTGGAGCGCTAACAACGTTATTTCACTTCGATATCTTCATAGTTCTAGTAGATCTTTCTAATTTTATTTTATTTTTCTTTTAGGATGTTAGTTTTCTCAAGCTAATCTCTTAGGTAATGCTAAGGGATGAAACCTATAGTTTATTTTGATATTTAGTTAGCGTTGATTTAATTTTATGTTGAACTTCATTGATTTCTAGTTTGATTTAAGGAATATTTTCAATTTTTTATAGTTTATTGTGAGTCCAATTACAGTAGATGTTATGAGAACTTTGAATATCTTCTTACTTATTTTAAATTGTGTGATGGGTATAAGTCGTTGTTCACCATCATCTCCTGGGCATGGTGGATGATTGAATTCCCTATCATCATTGCAATTAGGCGGATATTTGGGAACAAATTCAATAAAATTTTAGACTCTGTTTTAACCGCTCTATCATCTAATTGGATAGGTTAGGACTCTGATTCCAATCGAGTTATCATTGAATCAAGTAGATTGAATATTGAGATTGTTATATGTAGATTCCTGGATCCTTAGTCTTTTACCTTTATTATTTAAAACTTTTTTTCTAAATCGTTGGATTAAAAATCCGGACCAACCAAGTTAGACTTAGATTAGTTCTAGACCATGTTCCCCATTCCTTGTGGATTCGACCTCTGTCTCACAGAGTTATTACTACATCGCAACTCTGCACTTGGGGTTATGAACAGACATGATCATCACGGAGTAACGAACAGATAAATAAGGTTCCTAAGAAGCCTAATTGGAACATGATAAGTAAGGCTAGAAGAGGTGTGAAGTTATTATGAAATCGTATGCCCAAAACAACAATTTCTGTATGATGTTTGATCCCATCGAGCGAATCTCAATTAGTTTCGATCGATCAAGCTCAATCGATCGAAGGTACTCAGAAATGTCCAACAACAAATTGACAATTTTATGAAATTTCTCGATGCCATCGAACTAACCTTCAATCCCATTGAAGGGGAGTTCGATCAAAGGCATCTCTTGATTGATCGAATCAACCATTTTCTTTTTATTTTTTTCTTCCATTGGAACTTAGTTCCTATATATAGGGCATACAGGCCTTGTGCATTTAGAAGAATTTTCAGTACAAATAGAGGCTAGGTGTTTTTCCACTCATACCACACATCCTAGACCACCATATAAATATTTTCATGTTAATATTCGTGTGATCATTCACTCTAATTAGTATTACATGCTCATATTCAAATATGTGGATGAACTCTCACTTTTCTAGATATTAGACAGTGCCTATAGTCAAATCCTTGTTTAAACTCTCTAGAAGACCCTTCTAGGTGAATCCCCTAGGATTACAACATTCCTATGAGTTATAGGAGATTCACTGATCGATCTAAAAGGATGACAACCCCAAGTGCAGGGCTGCCATGTAGTTTTAACTCAATGAGACCATGATCGAATCCTCAATAACTTATATTTATGCATTCTCAAAATACTTTAGAATTAGAACTAAAACTAAAAATAGAATTAATTATAAAACTTGAATTAGAATAAGTAATGACAAAAATCTAAGTAATGTAGAGAGAGAATCAATGAAATAAAACACTAGAGCATCAAGGATCAACTTCTAGCCATTTAAAATGCTAATTCACTTGATTCAATTAGATAACATAGTTGGAATCGAAGTCCTATCCTATCCAGCCAGATAATAAAGCAGTTAATTCAAAATCCACAACTTAATATAGATTTGAACTTCAACTGATTCAATTTCCACATGAAAAACCAAGTTATTGCTTGTAGAAAATTCAAAGTATCAATTATGCTCATTGTCTACAATTAATCCATGAATTTTATAGATCGATCCCTTGCAAAATAAAGAAGCCAACAATCTTAGCCTTTCTAAGCATCTAAAGTTCCTGAAGTCAACAATAGATCAAAGTAAACTAAAATTAAAGCTCTACTCAAACTAAAATCACTTAATTGTTCAATATTCAAACCATAGAACTTGAATCAAAGTAAACTAGAATATTAAAAATAATTATAAGCCCCATCTCTTAATCCTATCTAAGATATTTAGCCAACCTTTGTCATACTTGAAATAAACTAAAAAAATATATGAAAAACAACTTAGAAACGAAAAATTGAAAAAGAAGAATAGCTCCGTAGAAGCACTACAACATCTTTCTCTCTCTCTCTTAAACCTTAATTTGTATCTAGAATGGCCTAAATCACCCCCATTAATATGAGAAATTTCTACACCAACTTTGTACCAAATTCAATTTTTTTCACTTTTGTTATGCTTCGATCGCGCCGATGATGGCCTTCGGTCACACCAAAGTTAAGCTAAATTAACTTTCTATTGCAACTGAATTTCTTCAAAACATATCTGAACTCTGTCTCCATTTGATCACACTGAACCTTCCTTCAGTGGCACCAAGCATCACTTTGGTTACACATAACAGTTAAGCCTAATTTACTCTAAAAATCACCATTTCTTACTGGCCCATTTTTGGCACTTTCAGTCAGACCAAACATAACTTTGTTGGGACCGAACAGTCTGTTAATTCTGTTATTAGACTATGTGATTTTTTAGACTTTTCTCTATCTTTGGTACTTAGTTTTCTTGGATATTTACACTTGAAATTTTTATCTTCTAATCTCCAAATCTCCAATTCTTCATTGCCTTTGAACTTAATCTCTTTTTGAGTTTTAAATCATCCATTTAAGCACATATTCAACTTTAGATCCAAAATAATCTCGCATGTAGAAAACATATCTTATTAGAACAATTTAGTACTTGAATGCAGCTGAAACTAGTGTAATCGAATAAATAAATATGCAATATTTAGGCTTGATCATTCACCCATCCTCTCCTGCCTTGCTCACCTCATTGGTACTTCATATATAAGACAAACGACGATAGGAGCTGAAGCATTGACAACGCATCGATATCAAGGATTAGAGGAGAAAATGGAGAGCTAATTGAAGTACGAGAGAGCATTAATCAAGCAACCCAAGTAGATGCTACAAAAGGGGCTCAATCTAACAAGTTGTCAAATTGTAAGAGTCTATACACTCCATCCATGTGTAGGATTGAGTGCAGAGTTTGTAACACAAACTCGTGTAGTTTCTTATGTAGGACTGTTCACTCCACAAGTGTAGGGTTGTGATGTAGTAATAACTCGGTAAGACCGAGGTCGAATCCCAAGGGACTGAAACTGTACGTTATCTAAAACTAACTAGGACTAGAACTAGAATGAGATGAAATCTAAATCAAATAAACTTTAATGAAGAATTGTGAGATTATTATCTAAAAATTAAGAGGAATCAGAGATAGGAAACTAGGGATTCAGAGGATCCACTTGTAGAGATCAGAGAGATCTTATGCCAGCTTAAAGAATCATGGAGTTTAACTAAACTTCTGTTGATATAGTTTCAAAGAGATAAAAGGTATATGAATTAGAATGGATTCCATCACCAAACCATGCCCAGGAGACTATGGAAAACAACAGAATTAAACTAATTACCAACCATTCACATGTATGAAGGCTAGGAAGGGTACTGACATCTGACCATGCCCAGGTGACTATGGTGAACAACAGGGCTTCCTGACATCATAAAGATAAAGGAGAAAAGGACATGCTCCAAGCCATTGCAGACCCATTGTAATTTCAGTCACAATAGACCATTAAAGACTAAACAAAACATGCCATTAATAAAACTAATAATTGTTCACTCCCCAAGTGCATGGTTGTGATGTAGTAATAACTCGGTAAGACCGAGGTCGAATCCTAAGGGACTGAAACTTGTACGTTATCTAAAATTAACTGGAAATAGAACTAGAATGAGATGAAATCTGAATTGAATTATAAATTGAGGAATAATTTTAAACTATTAATCTAAAACTTATAAGAGAAATCAGAGGTAAGGAAACTAGGGATTCAGAGGATCCACTTGTAGAGATCAGGGAGATCTTATACTTGCATCAGAAATCATGGAAATTACTGAACTGCCATTGATCTAGTTTTTAAAGAAATGAAAGGTATATGAATTAGAATGGATTCCTTCACCAAACCATGCCCAAGAGACTATGGAAAACAACAGAATTAAACCAATTATCAACCAATCACATGTATGAAGGCTAGGAAGGGTACCATCATCTGACCATGCCCAGAAGACGATGGTGAACAACAAGGCTTCCTGACGTCATAAACATAAAGAAGAAGAAGGAATACTCAAAGCCATTGCAGACCCATTGTAATTTCAGTCACAACAGACCATTAAAGACTAAAAATATTTCTATACTAATCAAACTAAAATCAACGTCAATTCATATATTAAAATTAAATTAAAAGCATGGAATCTCCCATCTCACTACAAGCTTCACCTCTTAGCCCTAGCTAAGAGGTTTAGCTTGACATGGATGGGCTAGATCTCTCCATAGTCAGGAAAAATAAATAAACATGAAAAGAAAACTTCTCTAATCTCTCTCTTTCTTCTCTCACACTCCACATCCCAGCCTCCAAGCTCTGATCTTCCTCCCAAGACCTGAATGAATGCTCCCCACATCCAAAACCTCCTTATATAACTGTTAGAGTCGTGAAAATCGAATTTGAATCGGATTCGAAAAGCTGTCGCACGCCCAGCGAAAGCTTTTTAACAACCAAGTTTGGGGCTTCAAAAATCACTACTTTCCTCGCTCAAATTCTAAAGAAATACCATTCCTTAGGACTTTCTTGGGTCCTCTATATGATAGACGGTTCAGATCTGTCATATGATCAAAGATGGTGGGCCACAATTGCCTGAAAAGGTCAATTTTCACGGATGTGCGAAACCTTTCACACCATTTCGCTGTTGTGATCGATGGGCCCCACAGAAGCATTTTCTGGAAAATTCATCCTGTCCATTGGATTCAGGATAAAATTTCAGTCAAGAATGAGTGGTTTTGAACGTCCATTGACATGTCTCAGAGAAGAAATCACTAAAAGATTAATTTTGAACGTCCCAGGATAGCCCTTTCTTGGCCCCTGTATCTCACATGTGTATTCGCATGAGTGAAAAGTTTAAACATGGTTTTGTAGTGCTCGCGGCTGTCTACACGATGGACGGTTTGGATTGAGCTTATGGGGCACGTGTGGGGCCCACAGCTGATCGCAAAAACGGCCATTGGTCGGTTACGCGGCACGTAAGAGCGCTTTATTTTTTCTTTCGTTCAGAGACGGTCAAACCGTCTCTGACGCTTGCCCTGCACAGCTAGTGCATATATGCACTATACATATTCTGTATATGTGGGGTCCACGATGATGTGTTTCTGAAATCTGATCCAGTCATTAATCTTCTCATATTATTTAAGCCGTCAATACCAAAGTTGAGGCAGTTCCAGATATCAGGTGGGCCCCAAATTGAATATTAATGGGCTGATTTGTCTGTTGGCCCACTTCCCGAGATCTTCAATGACTGAAATTTTATATGTACGGTTAATTTATGGCCCTTATCATGTGTATAAATTTTTGAGTCAATCGGATAGCGGGAACCATGTGATCTTGCATTCTACACCAATTTCAGGCCATTTGCAAGTGAACGGCTGAAATTTCTCGGGTCCCTGGCGTCCATATTTGTCGATTTTAGTCCCTGGAGTCCGTCCCTTGCCCTGGTGATTATCAGAAAGTTAAATCTAAGCTTTTGGCATCCTTTTTCAGTCAATTCTCCTATTCACACCCTGCAACAAAACACGATTAAAACCGGACGTTAAATGGTATTATGCTCGTAAATCTAAGTAATAAATGGGGTCTAATATACACTATTTGACCCTCCACACAACCCCCCACCAGCATTTTGCTAGTCCCGAGCAAAATATGTGAAAAATAAGTTGAGACTTATATGAAAATTTATGTAAAGCCGAATGATTTTTGAGAAATAATCTAGGCATTAGAATTCTACGATTCATGAATGTTGGGCATTACTTGCTCTTGGACTCAAGTGCACGGTAAACTTCCTAATGAAGTTTAAAGTAGTAATCCATAAATCAGACAAATTCTGAACATTATGATCCATGAGTGTATAGTGGAATCTCAGCTAATCACATTAAGATTGAATTTGTTATTTCAGGATCTCATTGGTAACCAGCAAGAGAATTCATGATAACCAAACTTGCCTCATAAATTCCATCTTTTGATCTTTTCAACTTTTTATTTTTTCATTAATAGTCATGCCAAAAAGAGGAATCAAATCCTTACCAATGGGGAGCAAACCTATGGTGAAGACCATACTCCTAGACCTTTTTCACATATCATTCATGGGGAATTAACTCTACACCTATAGGGAGCAAACCTATGGTGAAGATTAATTATCCAACCTTTTCAATTTTTATACCATGATGGCAAGATATTTCAGGCTGGTTCCTTTCATGCTCAGTGATTACGAAGTTAATCCTTCGATATGGAACTGAAATCTAAATGCATAGGCGAGACGTGACATGTGAAATCATGACTCAATTAATGTTTACAACTTCTAATCACAGATTAATAACTCGATCTTAACTGTGAAATTTAACAGATACTGAATCCCAGAGTCCGAAATTACCAACATCACGTATCTTGAAAAAATAAATTAGGCATATCTGTCAAAATCATTTCGAATTCACAAGAATTTTTTGGAAAAATTGTAAAAATTTTCACAATTTTTTCACAATTTTTGCTCAAGACTAAGAAAATACTGATTAAGAAGCCTAATCTCCCACCCCCAACCTAAAATCTACATTGTCCTCAATGTAAAAGATATGGTCATGCAATGCACATGGAACAACGAAAGTAAAGTGATGGGAAGATAGTACCTGGATAACGAATCAAGAGAGATTTTCCACGAGATCACAGTATGGAAGCTGGTTAGCACAAGAGAAAAAGAAAAATAAAAATAACAAAAATAAAATCCTACCTATACCACTTTCGCAGGTGCTCTCGATTGCATTTAGCGTATGAAACAAGCCTTTAAACCCCTAGGTTACCCCTAGTGGACGAGTTGTAGTCTCGTGAGGGTTTGCAGTAATGTTACCCACAAACATTGAATCATCTAACTAGAAAAATGAAATGAAAGGCTGGGTTGCCTCCCAGGAGCGCTAAATTTACCGTCTTCATCCAGACAAATAAAGCAACAATCCTAGTCCTATGAAAGTGATAAACCTACCTATACCTCCATCAGACTAGGAGATCAGTCCTGGTAAACAAGAGCAATCAGATGCATGGACATGTCCTCTGAATCAAATGTCTCGACAAATGGCTTTAATCGATGTCCATTTACTTTAAACTCCTTGCCATTGTCGGGATCTCTTATCTCAATGACCCCATGAGGATAAGCAGTGACAACAATGTAAGGGCCTGTCCAACGAGATCGAAGCTTATCCGGAAAGAGGTGGAGTCAGGAATCGTACAAAAGGACTTTCTGACCTAGCGTGAATGATTTTCGTAGAATATATTGATCAGGAAATGCCTTCATCTTGTCCTTGTAAATTCTTGAGTTTTCGTACGCATCATTCCGGATTTTTTCAAGTTCATTCAACTGAAGTTTGCGTAACGAGCCAGCGTTGTCCAAATTAAAATTTAGATTTTTGATCGCCCAGTATGCTTTATGTTTCAATTCCACAGGCAAGTGATAGGCCTTCCCATAGACAAGTCTAAAGGGAGATGTTCCAATAGGAGTTTTAAAAGTAGTACGGTACGCCCATAAGGCATTGGTCAATCGGATTGACCAATCCTTACGGTTCGGGTTAACCGTTTTCTCTAAGATATGTTTAATCTCCCTATTGAAAATCTCAGCTTGTCCACTTGTCTGTAGGTGGTATGGGGTGCTCACCTTATGAGAGATACCGTATTTCTTCATTAAACTCTCAAATGGTCTATTACAAAAGTGTGAGCCCCCGTCACTAATGATAGCTCGAGGCGTTCCGAACCGCGACAGGATATTTTCTAACAAAAATTTAATGACCTTGCGATGGTCATTTTTGCGGCACAAAATTACTTCGACCCATTTAGTGACATAGTCTACGGCGAGCAAAATATACAGATTTCTAAATGATTGGGGGAATGGTCCCATAAAATCAATACCCCAGCAATTAAATGCTTCAATGATATGGATGGGATTCAAAGGCATCATATTTCGATGGGACAATGCTCCCAATTTTTGACAACGCTCACAAGCTTTGCAAAACTCATGAGTGTCCCTGAACATAGTGGGCCAGTAAAAGCCACACTATAGAATCTTGGTCGTGGTCTTTTTAGTAGAAAAGTGACCACCACAGGCCTGTGAGTGACAGAAGGAGATGACACTCTGAGGCTCATCGTCTAGCACACATCTCCTTAAGATTTGGTCTGGGCAATATTTAAACAAATATGGATCATCCCAGAAAAAGTTACGCACCTTGGTAAAGAATTTTTTCTTATCTTGTGACGTTCAGTGTGTCGGTATGGCACCTGTAGCAAGATAATTAGCAATATCAGTGAACCAAGGTGAATGAGAGACTCTAAACAGTTGTTCATTAGGGAACATGTCATTGATATGTGTCGCCTCAAGGGAATCAGATGTATTAAGGCGAGAAAGATGATCGGTCACTACGTTCTCTACTCCCTTTTTGTCTTTAATTTCTAAATCAAATTCTTGGAGTAGAAGGATCCATCGTATTAGGCGGGGCTTAAAATCATTCTTGGAAAGAAGATACTTAAGTGCCGCATGATCTGTATAAATAATGATCTTGGATCCGATCAGGTAGGACCGAAATTTGTCCAAAGCGAACACTACGGCTAAGAGTTCCTTTTCCGTGGTTGAATAGTTCACTTGGACAGGATTTAGAGTCCTACTTGCGTAGTGAATAACATAAGGCCGCTTATCTTTTCTTTGGCCTAGAACCGATCCAAGAGCATAATCAGAGGCGTCGCACATAAGTTCAAAAGGAAGACTCCAGTCGGGTGGCTGCATGATAGGTGCAGTGGTTAACATGCCTTTAAGCTTAGTAAAAGCTTCTTGGCACTGCTCAGTCCCCTCGTATGGTGTATCCTTTTGAAGAAGATTACATAAAGGACGAGAGAGGAGACTAAACTCTATGAATCGTCGGTAAAATCCTGCATGTCCCAAGAAGGATCGCACGTCTCTAATGTTCTTGGGTGGAGGTAGGTTAGAGATAAGATCGATTTTTTCCTTATCTACCTCGATTCCTTTGAACGAGATGATATGCCCAAGGACAATTCCCATTTGAACTATAAAATGGCACTTCTCCCAGTTAAGTACCAAATTTTTTTCTTCACATCTTTTCAGCACACATTTAAGACTTGCTAAGCACTTGCTGAAAGATGAACCGAAAATAGAGAAATCGTCCATGAAGACCTCTAAATATTTCCCCACCATGTTAGAAAAGATACTCATCATGCATCGCTGAAAGGTGGCAAGGGCATTACATAACCCGAATGACATCCTTCTGTAAGCAAAGGTGTCATAGGGACATGTAAATGTGATCTTTTCCTGATCTTCAGGGGCGATTTCAATCTGATTATAACCTGAATACCCGTCTAGGAAACAGTAATAGGAATGACCAGCTAGCCTTTTTAAGATTTGATTAATGAAGGGTAAAGGAAAGTGGTCTTTCCTTGTGACGGTATTCAGCTTTCTGTAGTCAATGCACATTCTCCAACCCGTAGTAACCCTGGTTGGCACGAGTTCATTATTGGCATTGGCTACGATGGTGATCCCGGACTTCTTAGGAACCACCTGAGTTGGACTCACCCATTGACTATCGGATATGGGGTATATGATCCCCACTTCCAATAGTTTGAGAACCTCGGCCTTAACCACTTCCTTCATGTTTAGATTTAGTCTATGTTGTGATTGCCAAACAGCCTTTGCATTATCCTCAAGATATATGCGGTGAGTACAAATCGATGGGTTAATTCCCTTGAGGTCCGCTATCGTTCATCCAAGAGCTCCCTTATGCTCAATGAGAGTAGATATGAGCATACTTTCTCGTTCTTTCTCCAGGTGGGCAGAGATCACCACCGGATATGTCTCATCTTGACCTAAATAGACATATTTTAAATCAGAGGGTAAAGGTTTTAGGTCAAGTTTCGGTGGCTTGAGGTTAGACGGTAGAGGCACTACATCAGTTTGGGGTAACTCTTCAATTCGTGGCCTCCACCGGTTAACTTCAAGTACCGGTGCAGTATCAAGCATGGCACACGTCTCCCTTATTATATCATCATCAAGATCATGGGAAAAGGCCAGGCACGTCTCCAGAGGATCAAAGGATAAGGTGAGAGGTGTTCTATCTTTCACAAAAGAATCAATCATGTTAACATCGTGAAAATCGTCATCATCCTCTGAGTTGCTGTCGTTATTGAAAAAGATATTTGATTCCAATGTTAAATTTCCAAAAGACATAGTCATGACACCATTCCTGCAATTGATAATTGCATTTGAAGTGGACAGGAATGGGCAACCAAGAATGACGGGAATCTGAGTGCTTGTGTCATTGATGGGTTCGGTGTCCAAGATGATAAAATCAATAGGGTAGTAAAATTTATCAACCTAGACCAACACATCCTCGATGATCACTCTTAGTACACGAACAGAACGATCAGTAAGTTGTAGTGTGGTTCGGGAGGGTTTTAATTCACCCAAACCTAACTGTTGGTATACCGAATAGGGAATCAGATTGACGCTTGCTCCTAAGTCAAGAAGTTCGTGATCAATTCGATAGTTTCCGATTACACATGATATGGTTGGGCAACCGAGATCTTTGAATTTTTACGGTACGTTTTGTTTCAGGATGGCACTCACTTTCTCAGTTAAGGAAATTTTCTTTTGAACACTTTTTCATCATTTGGTCGTGCATAAGTCTTTTAGGAATTTAGCATATAAAGGTATTTATTTTACAACATCAAGCAGAGAAATATTGACTTTCACTTATTTCAACACCTCTAGGATATCCTGAGAGTCAGATAGACGTTTTGGTTCAACCAACCGCTGGGGAAACGGAGCAACTAGCTTCTCTAGAGGTTCCGGTTCAAATTTTTGTGGGGCGTCACTAGATCCATCATTATTGTCCTCTTCTGGTTCTTGAGGCTTTTCGAGCCTAACCAGAAGGGTTTTATCAATAACCTTCCCACTCCTAAGAGTGGTGATGGATTTAGCGTGCCCCATTTGATTTGAAGAGCTGGGATCACTAACTCCATAATGCGGTTTAGGATTGGGAAGAGGTTGAGCTGGGAAGCTCCCCTTATTTCCAATCGTATTTTCAGCTATAAGTTCATGTATTGCTTTTGTAAGGTCTAGAAAGGCTTGCATCATACCCTGATTGAAAAGCTCTTGCTTTTGAAAATGTTTTAAAACCAAATCCTCTTGAGGTTGCTCTTGAGTTGGATTTTGGTTTAGGAAACCTTGAGGTGTAGCCGTTAGTCCATTCCTCCAACTGAAATTTAGATGATTTTGCCAGCCAGGATTGTACGTATTAGAGGGTGGTCCATTGAAAGGTCTTTGATAGTTATTTACGGCATTAGATTGTTCATTCAATACTTCTCGAAAGGCAGGTATTGAAGGACAATTTTCAGTAGTATGAATGTTGCAATCACAGATGCCGCAAACACTTTCATTAACCTTTTCCTTCCTTCCATGGCCTCAAATTTTTTGGTGAGATTGGCCACCTTAGTGTTAAGATCATTATCCTCTTTCAGGAGATATATTCCTCTTTTCTCCCTTGAATGAGTCGGCCTAGACGTAGTGTTCGTCCTTGGGTAATAGTCTCATGATTGTGTTTTTTCAGCGAGACTATCGAGGTAATCCCATACCTCGTCGACATTTTTATTGATGAAATCTCCGTTACACATTGTCTCGACCATTTGGCGCATGGAAGATGTTAGCCCATCATAGAAAAAATTCGTAATGCGCCATATTTCAAAGCCATGTTGTGGGCATACATGAACCAAGTCCTTGAACCTTTCCCAACATTGGAAGAATGTTTCATCTTCCTTTTGGGCAAAGTTCATGATTGCTCTCCTGAGGGTAATTGTCTTATGATGTGGGAAAAATTTCTTTATAAATTCCCTCTGCATATCATTACATATGCCAATGGATCTAGGACGCAGTGAATGTAACCACATCTTGGCTTTTTCTTTCAAGGAAAATGGAAAGAGTTTCAGCCTAATAGTATCCTCAGATACATTAGGAAAGTATAAGGTGCCTATGATTTCCTCGAACTCTTTCAGATGCAAGTATGGTTGTTCAGACTCAAGCCCATGAAACTAGAGACTCAGAAGGCTTTTTCCAAAAATATCAATGTACAAGCGAGTCAGCACAAGAGAGAAATCAACAAAATAAAATAACAAAAATAAAATCAAAAAAAGAAAATCCTACCCATACCACTTTCGCAGGTGCTCTCGATTACATTTAGCGTATGCAATAAGCCTTTAAACTCCTAGGTTACCCCTAGTGGATGAGTTGTAGTCTCGTGAGGGTTTGCAGTAATGCTACCCACAAACATTGATCTTACTAATTAAAAAAAATGAAATGGAATGAAAAGCTGGGTTGCCTCCCAGTAGCGCTAAGTTTACCCTCTTCAGCCAGACAAATAAAACAACTATCCTAGACCTATGAAAGCGATAAACCTACCTATACCTCCATTAGACTAGGAGATCAGTCCTGGTAAACAGGAGCAATCAGAGGCACGGACATGTCCTCTGAATCAAATGTCTCGACAAATGGCTTTAATCGATGTCCATTGACTTTAAACTCCTTACCATTTTCGGGATCTTTTATCTCGACAGCCCCATGAGGATAAGCAGTGACAACAATGTAAGGGCCGGTCCAACGAGATCGAAGCTTACCCGGAAAGAGATGTATTCAAGAATCATACAAAAGGACTTTCTGACCTGGCGTGAATGATTTTCATAGAATATGTTGATCATGAAACGCCTTCATCCTGTCCTTGTAAATTCTCGAGTTCTCATATGCATCGTTCCGGATTTCTTCAAGTTCATTTAATTGAAGTTTGCGTAACGATCCAGCGTTGTCCAGATTAAAATTTAGATTTTTGATCGCCCAGTATGCTTTATGTTCCAATTCCACAGGCAAGTGACAGGCTTTCCCATAGACAAGTCTAAAGGGAGATGTTCCAATAGGAGTTTTGAAAGCAGTACGGTACGCCCATAAGGCATCGGTCAATCGGATTGACCAATCCTTACGGTTAGGGTTAACCGTTTTCTCCAGGATATGATTGATCTCTCTATTAGAAATCTCAGCATGTCCACTTGTCTGTGGATAGTATGGGGTGCTCACCTTATAAGAGATACCGTATTTCTTCATTAAACTCTCAAATGGTCTATTACAAAAGTGTGAGCCCTCGTCACTAATAATGGCTCAAGGCGTTCCGAACCGCGACAGGATATTTTCTTTCAAAAATTTAATAACTGTGCGATGGTCATTTTTGCGGCACGGAATTGCTTCGACCCATTTAGTGACATAGTCTACGGCGAGCAAAATATGCAGATTTCCAAATGATTGGGGGAATGGTCCCATGAAATCAATGCCCCAGCAATCAAATGCTTCAATGATAAGGATGGGATTCAAAGGCATCATATTTTGACGGGACAATGCTCCCAATTTTTGACAATGCTCACAAGCTTTGTAAAACTCATGAGTGTCCCTGAACATAGTGGGCCAGTAAAAGCCACACTGTAAAATCTTGGCCGTGGTCTTTTTAGCAGAAAAGTGACCACCACAGGCCTGTGAGTGACAGAAGGAGATGACACTCTGATGCTCATCGTCTAGCACACACCTCCTTAAGATTTGGTCTGGGCAATATTTAAACAACTATGGATCGTCCCAGAAAAAGTTACGCACCTTAGTAAAGAATTTCTTCTTATCTTGTGATGTCCAACGTGTCGGTATGGAACCTGTAGCAAGATAATTAGCAATATCAGCGAACCAAGGTGAATGGGAGACTCTAAACAGTTGTTCATAAGGGAACATATCATTAATATGAGTCGCCTCAAGGGAATCAGAGGTATTAAGGTGAGAAAGGTGATCGACCACAACGTTCTCTACTCCCTTTTTGTCTTTAATTTTCAAATCAAATTCTTGGAGTAGAAGGATCCATCGTATCAGGCGGGGCTTAGAATCATTCTTAGAAAGAAAATACTTAAGTGTCGCGTGATCTGTGTAGATGATGATCTTAGATCCGATCAGGTAGGATCTAAATTTGTCCAAAGCGAACACTACGGCTAAGAGTTCCTTTTCCGTAGTCGAGTAGTTCACTTGGGCAGAATTTAGAGTCCTACTTGCGTAGTGAATAACGTAAGGCTGCTTATCTTTTCTCTGGCCTAAAACCGCTCCAAGAGCATAATCAGAGGCGTCGCACATAAGTTCAAAAGAAAGACTCCAGTCGGGTGGCTGCATGATAGGTGCAGTGGTTAACATGCCCTTAAGCTTAGTGAAAGCTTCTTGGCACTGCTCAGTCCACTCGTATGGGGTATCCTTTTGAAGAAGATTACATAATGGACGAGAGAGGAGACTAAAGTCCTTTATGAATCGTCTGTAAAAATCTGCGTGCCCTAAAAAGGATCGCACGTCTCTGATGTTCTTGGGTGGAGGTAGGTTAGAGATAAGATCGTTCTTTGCCTTATCTACCACGATTCCTTTGGATGAGATGATATGTCCAAGGACAATTCCCTTCTGAACCATGAAATGACACTTCTCCCAATTAAGTACCAGATTCTTTTCTTCACATCTTTTCAGCACACATTTAAGACTCGCTAAGCACTCGGTGAAAGATGAACCGAAAACAGAGAAATCGTCCATGAAGACCTCTAAATATTTTTCCACCATGTCAGAAAAGATACTCATCATACATCGCTAAAAGGTGGCAGGGGCATTACATAGCCCGAATGGCGTCCTTCTGTAAGGAAAGGTGCCATAGGGACATGTAAATGTGGTCTTTTCCTGGTCCTCAAGGGCGATTTCAATCTGATTATAACCAGAATACCCGTCAAGGAAACAGTAATAGGAATGACCAGCTAGCCTTTCTAAGATTTGATCAATGAAGGGCAAAGGAAAGTGGTCTTTCCTTGTGACGGTATTCAGCTTTCTGTAGTCAATGCACATTCTCCAACCAATAGTAACTCTGGTTGGCACGAGTTCATTATTGGCATTGGCTACGATGGTGATCCCAGACTTCTTAGGAACCACCTGAGTTGGACTCACCCATTGACTATCGGATATGGGGTATATGATCCCCACTTCCAATAGTTTGAGAACCTCGGCCTTAACCATTTCCTTCATGTTTGGATTTAGTCTATGTTGTGATTGTCGAACAACCTTTGGATTGTCCTCAAGATATATACGGTGAGTACAAATCGATGGGTTAATTCCTTTGAGGTCTGCTATCGTCCATCCAAGAGCTTCCTTATGCTCGATGAGAGTAGATATGAGCATACTCTCCTGTTCTTTCTCCAGGTGGGCAGAGATCACCACCGGATATGTCTCATCTTGACCTAAATAAACATATTTTAAATCAGAGGGTAAAGGTTTTAGGTCAAGCTTCGGTGGCTTGAGGTTAGACGGTAGAGGCACTACATCAGTTTGGGGCAACTCTTCAATTTGTGGCCTCCACCGATTAACTTCAAGTACCGGAGCAGTATTAAGCATGGCACACGTTTTCCTTATTATATCATCATCAAGATCATGGGAGTGGGCCAAGAACGTCTCCAGAGGATCAGAGGATAATGTGAGAGGTGTTCTATCTTCCACAAAAGAAATAATCATGTTAACATCGTGAAAATCGTCATCATCCTCTGAGTTACTGCCGTTATTGAAAAAGATATTCGATTCCAATATCAAATTTTCAAAAGACATAGTCATAACACCATTCCTATAATTGATAATTGCATTTGAAGCGGACAGGAATGGGCGACCAAGGATGACGAGAATCTAAGTGCTCGTGTCATTAATGGGTTCGGTGTCCAAGATGATAAAATCAACAGGGTAGTAAAATCTATCAACCTGGACCAACACATCCTCGATGATCCCTCTTGGTACACGAACAGAATGATCAGCAAGTCGTAGTGTGGTTCGAGTGGATTTTAATTCACCCAAGCCTAACTGTTGGTATACCGAGCAGGGAATTAGATTGACGCTCGCTCCTAAGTCAAGAAGTGCGTGATCAATTCGATAGTTCCCGATTACACATGATATGGTTGAGCAACCGGGATCTTTGAATTTTTACGGCACGTCTTGTTTCAGGATGGCACTCACTTTCTCAGTTAAGAAAATTTTCTTTTGAACACTTTTTCGTCGTTTGGTCGTGCATAAGTCTTTTAGGAATTTAGCATATAAAGGTATCTGTTTTACAACATCAAGCATAGGAATATTGACTTTCAATTATTTCAACACCTCTAGGATATCCTGAGAGTTAGATAGATGTTTTGGTTCAACCAACCGTTGGGGAAACGGAGCAACTGGCTTCAATAGAGGTTCCGATTCAAATTTTTGTGGGGCGTCACTAGATCCATCATTGTTGTCCTCTTCTAGTTCTTGAGGCTTTTCGGGCCTAACCAGAAGATTTTTATCAATAACCTTCCCACTCCTAAGAGTGGTGATGGATTTAGCGTGCCCCATTTGATTTGAAGAGCTGGGATCACTAACTCCATAATGCAGTTTAGGATTGGGAAGAGGTTGAGCTGGGAAGCTCCCCTTGTTTCCAATCGTATTTTCAGCCTTAAGTTCATGTATTTCTTTTGTAAGGTCTTGAAAGGCTTGCATCATACCCTGATTGAAAAGCTCTTGCTTTTGAAAATGTTTTAGAACCAAATCCTCTTGAGGTTGCTCTTGTGTTGGATTTTGGTTTAGGAAACCTTGAGGTGTAGCCGTTGGTCCATTCCTCCAACTAAAATTTGGATGATTTTTCCAACCAGGATTGTATGTATTAGAGGGTGGTCCATTGAAAGGTCTTTGATAGTTATTTACAGCATTAGATTGTTCATTCAATACTTCTCGAAAGGCAGGTATTGAAGGACAATTTTCAGTAGTATGAATGTTGCAATCATAGATGCCACAAACACTTTCATTAACCTTTTCCTTCCTTCCTTCCTTCCATGGCCTCAAATTTTCTGGTGAGATTGGCCACCTTAGTGTTAAGATCATTATCCTCTTTCAGGAGATATATTCCTCCTTTTTCCCTTGAATGAGTTGGTCTAGACGTAGCGTTCGTCCTTGGATAATAGTCCCATGATTGTATTTTTTCAGCGAGACTATCGAGGTAATCTCATACCTCGTCGACATTTTTATTGATGAAATCTCCGTTACACATTGTCTCGACCATTTGGGGCATGGAAGATGTTAGCCCATCATAGAAAAAATTCGTAATGTGCCATATTTCAAAGCCATGTTGTGGTCATGCATTAACCAGATCCTTGAACCTTTCCCAACATTGGAAGAATGTTTCATCTTCCTTTTGGGCAAAGTTCATGATTGCTCTCCTGAGGGTAATTTTCTTATGATGTGGGAAAATTTTCTTTATAAATTCCCTCTGCATATCATTCCATGTGCCAATGGATCTAGGATGCAGTGAATGTAACCACATCCTGGCTTTTTCTTTCAAGAGAAATGGAAAGAGTTTCAGCCTAATAGTATCTTCAGATACATTAGGGAAATATAAGGTGCCTATGATTTCGTCGAACTCTTTCAGATGTAAGTATAGTTCTTTAGATTCAAGCCCATGGAACTTGGGAAGGAGTTGGATAACCCTTGGCTTGATGTCCATATGTCCTGTATTCACGAAAAAAATCATGCATGAGGGCGTACTCACCCCCGCCGGTTGTAAATAATCTCGTAAAGTACGAGGCGGGGGTGCGTGGTGCACCTCATTCTCATCATGTACTTCCTCAACCCTAGGTTGAGGTAGTGCTTGAGGTTGATTTTCAGTCATAACCTCCTCTGTCTCAGGAGAATTCAAGTGGTGTCTAGTCCTGCAATGGACAGTCAACCCCTCAACTAATCATCCTTCAGTCACGAGACATCGAGTGTTGTCGCGTGCCCACTGAGGCATAAAACACACTCAGCCCTCGATTTAAATTCTACTTAGACCTAAGAGAAAAGAAGTAGAACTTTGAAAAATAAAAGGGAAAGATGGAAAGAAGTTACCAAATTTGGAGTCCTAGGTTAAGAATCTGCAAAACAAAACAAAATAAGTTAGTTTCTAAGAATAGAAAGTCCTAATTAAAAGTAAATTAATTTCTAAAGAAAAGAAAAAATTTCAAAGAAAGATGAATTAGAAAGAGCTTACTAAATTAGAAGCTTCCTACAAAACAGCAAAATTGAGTTAGTTCTAAAAATCAGATAGAAGGAAGAATAGCAAGTTTCTAAAGTTAGGAAAATTTTCTAATAAGGAAAATAATTAAGCTTCTAAACCTAGAATTAGAAAATTTTAAAAAGAAAATCTAATCCTAACTAATCCTAAAACTAATTAATTTCAGAAAAACGTACCAACAGTCCCCGGCAACGGCGCCAAAAACTTGTTCACTCCCCAAGTGCAGGGTTGTGATGTAGTAATAACTCGGTAAAACCGAGGTCGAATCCCAAGGGACTGAAACTGTACGTTATTTAAAACTAACTAGAACTAGAACTAGAATGAGATGAAATCTAAATCAAATAAACTTTAATGAAGAATTGTGAGATTATTATCTAAAACTTAAGAGGAATCAGAGATAGGAAACTAGGGATTCAGAGGATCCACTTGTAGAGATCAGGGAGATCTTATGCCAGCTTAAAGAATCATGGAGTTTAACTGAACTTCCATTGATATAGTTTCAAAGAGATGAAAGGTATATGAATTGGAATGGATTCCATCACCAAACCATGCCCAGGAGACTATGGCTAATAACAGAATTAAACTAATTACCAACCATTCACATGTATGAAGGTTAGGAAGGGTACTGACATCCGACCATGCCCAGGTGACTATGGTGAACTACAGGGCTTCCTGACATCATAAACATAAAGGAGAAAAGGACATGCTCCAAGCCATTGCAGACCCATTGCAATTTCAGTCACAACAGACCATTAAAGACTAAACAAAACATGCCATTAATAAAACTAATAATCAACATCAATTCAGTTTTTAAACAAAAAGCACGAGCAAGGTCTCTCCCATCACACTACAGGCTTCACCTCTTAGCCCTGGTTAAGAGGTTTAGCCAAGCATGACTAAGCTAATCTCAAAAACAGTAAAAATAAAAAAAACTCTTCCTGTAATTTGAATCCAAGCTTTCAGCTGTAGATGCCCCAAGATCTGATCTCCTCTCCTCCATTCGAGCTCCTCCACGTTTTCTCCCTCTCCCTTATATAGTTGCTGAAGACGGTGGAGTGCTGTCGATAGAGTCGGTTTCGCAGCAGCAAAAATCGGAAACATCTTCCGCAGATCCCCTGCGTAAGCTCTGTTACGCAGTCAAGGAATCAGTCCAAGAAACTCCATTTTTCCTTGCTTTTGTCCAAAAGGATACCGTCCCTTGGGACCTTTTTGGATGGCCTACATGATGAACGGATCAGATCTTTCATCTGATCATGGCCGTGATCACAGAACAGCTCGCAACTGCCGACTGCGTTAAGACGCTGAAACAGGGTCTGCGCAAGATGGGTTTGCTGTTGAAGTTGGTGGGGCCATGATCATTGGTGGTTGGAAAATCCACACCATCTATTAGGTCCGTGATAAAATTTCAGCTGGAGAGGGTCAGTTTTAAATGTTTGTTGATGCGGTCCACTAAAGTAATCTCGCTCCAACGGCTGTGAATGAAGTAAGATAGCATGTTTGTGATTGCTGTGACAGGCACGTGCACGTGCATGACTGACAACGGTCAGCATGGGTTTGACCAGATCGAGCCTCTCTACATGATGGACGGCTCGGATCGGTCATCCGGATGATGAAGGTGGGCCGCTGGTGGAGCAGCGGACGGATGACGTGCGAAAGGAACAGAGACTTCCGTCTCTGTTCAGGAGTCAGGCAAGCGCGAGTCAAGTGCAGTCAAACTGCGTTTTTGGCTCGCGTGTGACATGGGTGCACATCCAGTGCGTACTCCCATTCACGCAAATGGATCCCACCTCGCTGCATGTAAGAAATTCGCTCCGTCCATCTCTTCCCTCGGAATATTTAAATGGTTGGGACCAAAATTAGAGCATATCCAGATATCAGGTGGGCCCCAAATCAGAGTTTTATAGGCTGATCTATCCTTTGGGCCATTTCTAGAGGGATCCAATGGATGAAAATTGACATGTACGGTTAATTTGTGGCATTAAGACCATGTATGAAATTTCAAACCGAACGGATGGTGGGAACCCTGTGATCTTGTACTCTGGATGATTTTTGGGTCACTTAAGCTTCAGTTTCTCGGTTTTCTTCAATCCCTAGCATGTGATTCTGTCGATCTTAGCCCCCTGGAGTCCCGTAACTTGCCTTGGTGCATCTTGAGCATTAAAACCATGTTTTCAACACCCATTTTCAGTTCAAGCTCATAAAGACACCCTGCATCACAAACACGATTAAACGAGCCATTAAACAGTATCTTGTTCATAAATCCAGGAAATAATCGGGGTCTAATATGAAATATTTAACCCTCAACAAGGACTGTATCACCACTAACACGGGTAAGTATGTGTGTAAGTCCTTATGTAGGTTGTCAAACATGAGTATGTATGTGTTGGTTTTTGTGGGAGCAAATCTCGGTCTTAAATTAAGATCGAGGTTGTTGGCTAGTCGATAGAAAATCAATTAAAGTCTCTTGTGGGACCCTCTGGTGGGAGTGTACTCTACATAGGTTCTTATGTAAGACCACGATCCTTGTGTGGGGCTGTAAGGGTTAGAGGTGAACCTGATTTAAAACCTCCGATATTGAAATCTGGTACACTCACGGGTTGAGTGCGTCTGTCAAGAGTGAAGTAGAGAAATTGAACTACTATACATGCTTGTGTTTGAGATTGTCTTTTGAGCACTTGTTTAATTATGCTTGTGAATTTAATTTAATGAATTATATGTATGAATGATTAGATAAATGCTGGGAGTTAATAATTAGCACATCCTATATACACATGTAGACTATCTTATATAGACTAGTTGCTTAGCATGTCGTATCTTTTATAATCTATGTGATTGTACCATCTATTAGCTTGGAAGCCTTAAAGTTAATTGTCTTACTTAATTTAATTAGCATATAATTTTAAGTAAGAAATTTTATAATAAAAGGCATAAATTTTATTTAATCTTAATCACCCCCCTCTAACACATAACCTTCATTATGTAGCTCTGCCAAGCTTTAATGTGTAGCCATAGTATCTTATATCACATTCAGTTTTATTTGTTGTTATAGCCTTTCCTTTGAATTTGTATTTGTTAAGACATGAGAAGGAAGTATGACTATAACCCTCGCAATTGCGATAACAGGTTTCTTTTAGTTTTTCGAAAGATTTACTTATATGTATAGAGTCAAAAGATATACGCTCTATGTCATAATACCATCTATTGTTAAACATGATTTTAAAGCTCCAAATGAATTTACTCTAAATGATTAAGTCCTCGAAGAGCAATCCTCTCCGATACCATTTAAAATTATGTTGATTGTCTACCACGGCATGTGGAAGTTTAGTGGAGCTTAAAATTATGGCTAAGTCTTAGAGGGGGTGAAAAAAACCACTTTAAAATTATGCACCAATTAAAATAAATTAACACGTAGGCTTTCAAGCGAAGTGGGTCCAATAGTATAGACTACAAGAGATACAATATTATAAGTAACTAATTTATATGATGAGATGTGAAAATACCAATTGTGTGCACTAAGTTAAGTGCCTAGTATACAACCAATTTCATGCATTCATATGCTCAAATAAACCACATAAATAGAATTACAACCACATAAACAATCGTAGACACACTGATGTATAGCGGTTTGGTTACTTGCCTACTCCACTCCCGGTGGACGCACCCTTCTCGAGTGTACCAAATTTCACTATCTTGGAAATTTTTAATAGGTTCACCCCTAACCTTTATGAGGGTATACTCTCATCGAAGACTCTAATTGAAACTTACACACATACACTCCCCTTGGAGGCCTACACAAGGACTTAATAAACTTACAATCCTGTTGGAGGTCTACACCAGAACTTAACATATGTATAATCACATTAGAGGCCTATACAAGGACTTGATAGAGTTTGGGTCACAAACTTGATACTCAATCCGACACAATGAAAGAGCATACAATCAACTTTCAAATTGACAACGTATTTATCAGATTGAGTCTTGTTATAGTAACTTGCTTGAAATGTGTCTTCACTTCTTGAATTTGCTTCTCTTGTTCTCCCCCGATCTTTGAAATCAATATATTTCTGCTTCCTTGAATATGTTTCCTTGCACTTGATGCTCTAATGAAGTTACCAAGATAATGAGATGATGATGGAATCTCTACAACTAATAAATAGTTTGTTTTGATATAAGGATTCATCTAAATGGATGCTCTAGAGGTTAATAGACTTTAAGATTTACCTATAAGATTGATGTCTAAACTCTATAGAAGGCTTAGGATCATGTTCTTCTTGTAATGGAGTTTGGAATTCTTATTATAGTGAAAAATCACTAAAAAGAGAGCATGAACCTCTTCGGGATAGAGCCTAAGGGGTATTGTAGAGTTTAGGATGCACTAGGATCTTTAAAACTCCAAAATTCATCATTCACACAAAGATCTTATTGTAAAATTTATATTAAAAAAAAAGCTCCAATGGATCTATAATGGCTAGCTTCAATCAATCAAGTGACCCCTTCGATCAATAGAACTTAATTTGATTATAAGGAAGAAAGCATGTTGAACACTTTTGCGCACTTTCGATCGATCGAACTTGATATATCGATTGATCAAGGTTTTTACAAAAATAAGACAGAAAACTCATTGGACATTTTCAATCATCTTCAATTGATTAAGCAAGGGCTTTCAATCAATTAAGACTGGTCAAAGGTTTGCTCGAATGATTGACAATCAATAGAACTTGTGCATATTTATTTTCTTACTTTTGCACGTGAACTAGCGGACTCAAACCAGATAAATAAGAGTTTTTCTATTTGGAACAAGTCATCTAGCATTAGTTTTTTTGGACCTATAAGGGGTCTAGGACTAGGATTACTAAGGCACTTTATGATTTACCTATTTTTCACCCTTGATGCTTCAAATCTTATAGTCTTCGGCCTTCAAAGTCTTCATACCAACTCAAGACACACTAGCTCACTTCATTGACAAAAATGAGGCACTAACAATGTGTATTTAAAGCACGCATGCACCTGTATGCACGACCCTGCACAAGTGCACTACCCCACCTCACACATGTGCATCGCACGTACATATACTCTCGCAGGCGCACATACAAATCCTCATGCATTGACCATTGACCAAAGACTTCAACTTGTTGACCATGGACTTTGGAGTGGTCCTCACATGCCATATCACCCCTCGCTTTATACCTCACTTCAATAAGTCCATGTCAACAAAGGGAAGGAGTTTCTACCCAAACCCCCTCCTCTACCCGTGACATCACTCCCCCTCTCCTCTCTCACGCCTAGCCAATAAGTCACATCCCTCTCTCCTATACTCCACGTCTTCTCTCTCATACTCCCCCATACCTCTCACCATTCCCCCTCTCTTCTCCACTATAATAACCTCGCCGCCTTTCTCTCACTCACCCTCTCACACTACCAACCCTTAGCAAAAGAGAGAAGGAAAGAAAGAAGAGGAAAGAGAGAAGAGAAAGAAAGGAAGAAAAAGAAGAGCAAAGAGAGAAATAAATAAATAAATAAAAGAAAAAGAGAGAAGAGAACAAAGGTAAAGAAAGAGAAAGGAGGTGAGGTGGTGCCGCCGAAGCCGATCGAAGAGGAGCCACATCACCTTGCACCAACACAAGTGGGTTGTCTCTCTCCCCTTCTAGCCTTGCTTATCTTGGGCCCAAGTAGGGCCCACAATGTTGTATATGTTATATCCTCACCATCCACCCACTTTATCAAGTTAGAATAGGGCATGAGCCCAAAATTGAGGTTGACCCAAAAACCCAAGTGGACCGCTCCTCAGAAAAATAGTGATGATTGACACCCATAGTTTAAATCTCCCTTGGAGGCCAATTAATGCATATATTGTATCCACACCACCCATCTATTTGGGCAAGTGTTATATCCTATTTTTGGCCATTCTAGAAAAATAAATAGGAAGGCGACATGTGGCTTCCAATGAGGAATAAGAAGTTGATGAAAAGATCTTCAAGATACTTAGAGCATTTTTTCTGGGATTATAGCGGGTGTAAATTCAATTTTACATGTTAGGGGATGGTCGAAGAAATATTGTGGTCGAGTTATGAGTGAAGAGAGAAATGTAGTTGAGTTGTTCAAGTACAAAGGCACACTACTAAAAAAATGACCAAAGGCTACGGACTATTCTGGTTTTTTGCTACGGCTATAAACCATAGTTTATTTGCTACGGCTTAAAACCGTAGCTAAAACTGTGCAAGCCGTAGCTAAAAGCTAATCCGTAAAATGTACATACAACTTTGGATACTTCATAAGGGACTCTACAAGGCCCATTAAAATGTGTGTACTTCATTTAGCACATCTATCATTTTTTAAGAGTTTTTTAGGACAAGAACCCTAAAAAGGAAGTAGATCGAAAGCACAAGTGGGCCACACGGTAGGAAAGAGTGGAAATTAATCTATTGATCGATGGTGTGGTTCAATTAAACCTTCAATTTTCCTAGATGTTGGGTTCATTTCTTATAAAAAAAATTACAAAATTAATGGATGGAGTGGATATATCAATTGCATCAAGATGGACCCCACAAAGCCCTTGACAAGGTTGTCCGTACAAATCCCGTCAAATGTGAACCGAGAAGGGCTCGTTACGGATTGTTCAATAGCTACGGTTATGTTGTCTTTTAGCTACGGTTAAAAACCATAGCAAGTAAAAAGAAAAAAAACGCACGACCTTTTTCTTTTTCCCCTCTCACGAAATATTTATTTCCCTCCACTCAACCCTATTCCCTCTCCCCCGCCCCTTTTCTCTCTCTCGATCTCTCGCGCCCCTTCTCTCTCTCTCTCTCTCTCTCTCTCTCTCTCTCTCTCTCTCTCTCTCTCTCTCTCTCTCTCTCTCGATCTCCTACACTCCTTTTCTCTCTCTCGATCTCTCCTCTCACGAACTCCTCTTCTCTCCCTAACCATCCCCTCCCACTCGATCTCACGAACTCCTCTTCATCAATGGATGATTTCGAGTTGTTGCACTCCCGGTAGTGAAGGACCTAAAACCTCTCTCTGTTGAAAGATTCGGAACCCCTCTCTCACTCCCACTCACAAAAAATCAAAAACCCCTTTTCGCTAATAGATCTGAAAGCAGGGCTCTCTCTGCTACTTGTCACAAAAGTCACAGGTAAGGCACCAAACAAGCTCTTTAAGGAAATGTTATTTTATGTAGAAACAATTTTCAATCAATTTTTTGTTGTTTGTTTCCAAATTTTGGATGTTTAGATTTAGGGGTTTCTGATTATTATTTTTTTTTTATACATTTTTTTTACTGAAATCGAATGTTGAGATTAGAGTTTCTAAAATTTATTTGTAAATTTGTTGCATAATGATGTGGAGGGGGATTTCCCTTGGAAAATGCATGGTGTACCCTATTGTGAAGCTTAATATGGTATTGTGGGCTGCAGCATGGTTCGATCCCAAGCCAATTAATCGTTGCTTCACTAACATCAATCTAGTGTCTAGGCACAAGAACATGTGGAGGAAGGGATGCCAACTGCTTGACGAAATTCCCAAAGCCCATGTAGCACAGGCATGCACCTCTTATGTATTTATCGCAACTTCTTTCCATTAATATTTCAAATATATATTAGAGTAGTTATCATAGGTTTTGATTTTGTTGTTGCATTGATTTGAATTGCAAGTGGGTTTTGTTGGGCAGGTGCATGCTTTATATGCACAACACTAGCAAGCTTAAAACATGCATATATGGTTATACAGCCACCACCTTCAGGTATATACCCTACCTCCTCCTCCAAACATGTGGAAGTGTAACCACTGCAGTAAGTTGTAATGCATTTGTGGACTTATGGAATTGAAAATATAGCTCAGGGAGCAGGGATGAGTTGCCTTAGCATGCTGGCTACTATGCTAAGGAAACACTCTTTTATGCAAGCTTGGGCTAGGCAATAGGAACACAAAACTCTTATAGATGCTATAAGCATGCAATTAATTACAAAGGTTTATTAAAATCAACCAGTTGCTTTGAGAAATAAAAATATGGTTCCAATAGAATAACCTATGCCTATGCAATTCAATTGTTTTGCTAAGCTATGGTTTTGGGAAAAGTGTGTCATGATCAAGGGAGGTGATTCAATAATTGTGTAATTAGCCATGAATATTTTTGTCGTAGCAAGGTACTGCAATATTTTTGTTATTGTTTTGTGGTACATTTTGAAGTTCTTTCCTTGATGTGATGCAGTCCCAATTTATTCATTTTTGTAATATGTGCAGGCTTGTCAATGTTCATAATTGCTAGCATGTTTAATGATCTTTAATTTAGTGTTTTGATGGTCCGATACATTAGTTTTTCCTTTGCCCAAAATAGCATTTGGATGTTTGCACTCTGCAGTTTGCAGCATGATTTTTTTTTTCTTTTCTTTTTTGTTTTGTTTTGCTTTGTTTTTGTTTTTGTTTTTGTTTTTTATTTTTTGGTTTCTTTTAACAACTTCCCATCCCACTTAGAAATTTTAGAAAGCGCTTGTATAAAAATGTTGTTTTAACCCTGCTGTCCATATGTGCTATGAGTGATTCAGTAGAAAGAGATATGGAGTTGTTAGTGAGAAATGAACATTCATCATGGCTTGAGGGTAAATAGGAAAATGCTTTGTTATGGCTAACCATATCAGAAATCTCCATTTTGCACATTGCAAATGCAAACAGAATGTAATCAAATTCCTTTCAAGTGGGACATCCATTGCTTGACAAAAGAAAAAAAAAATGTATTCGCCCTGTAAGTATTTTTAGACTGACAGCTATCTCTATTGGTGCAAATTAGCTGGACTGTCCAAATCATCTTACCATGAAGCCAGATATCCATGGTTTTTGGCTCATTCTTTCTTAAGTGGTGCTATCATCTTGTGGGTTTTTTCTTTCTTTCTTGTCTTTATTCAATGGAGTTATGCCTTTGTGTTGGATTTTTGACTAAGGGTTAAAGTATCGTCTGAAGTATGTATGTACTGCCTGAGATGGACATGTTTCATCCATGAATGGCCTGGTTCTGGGGTCACGACCTTGATTTTTAGACTCATGCACTATCAATTTGTTTATCTTTTCTTTGTTTTTTTTTTAGTCAATTCTCTGAGAAATTCTACTTCATGTTTCTCTGATGGATTTTGCAGGATTTCAGATTGTTGTGTGTTCTTCATTGTCCTATGATAGACTAACCATTTGTTCTCGTCACTTGTTACTTTATCATATTGCCCTTGGATGTTATACTATCACAAGATCATAACCAGATAGTGGCTTTACTGAAGTATGTACAATATAACTTTCTACCTCTAATCCAGTAATGCTCTATCAAACTCATGAGTAGTATTCTAAGGTACCTTGAACTACCTCTGTTTGGACATTTATCATAGAAGTAGCTCATGATCTCAACTTACCTAATGTCTATTTGGGCATTTGTCTACGGATGGCAAGCACTAAAGAACTTAAAGCTTAGTTCCCATTTTGGCCCAAAGCCTATATTCTGAGAGTAGTTCGTGAACTTAAATGTATTGGTCAAATGGGGAGCTCTTACTTCTTGGAGAGAACACACGTATTAGTCAGGTCCTAGCCATGTTGGAAAACTGGCTGATTACAACGTACAGGACACAACAACATTGCTCAGAGTTGTTGATTGCAACAGATATTCAACCACGACCTTGTTTCATCTAAGAAAGGGGGTCTTTTAGAGGCTACATCTGGATTTTTCTTTTCGTAGCTTAGTTTTTTGGTGAATCTATGTTGAGTGCCTCTATTGGTTTCTTTATTCCTCAGGGAAAGCAAGATTCATGGAGCCCATATGGACAAGAGCAGAAAGACATGAATTCAAACCTGGATTCGATTTCAGAGTATTTATTCTCAATGATTGGTTTTTGTAATAGGTGGATTTTTTGTCAATTTTATTCAATATTCTCATGAGAAGCATTTTCTTTCAACGGATCTCTCGACTACAAACACTCTTCAACTTTCACAACCAAGGAGGTGATTCACATTATTCATTATTAGTGTAAGTTATTTGTTATGAATGGCTTTACTACTTTGGATGTGGCATGGGCTAGAGATTGTCTATTTATCCATTTTGTTAGCAATCCTTTTTCTTGGGAATTAGTTTGGACAGAGTTACAATGGACTGGCCATTGTAAGTTTTAGTTGTGCATGGCACTTTAATAGTTCCAGTCCCTGCATGCTGGAAGTAGATCAGGCCATATATGTACCCCCTTCAAACCCATATATCAGGTGAATGCATTGCTCCGTCTGGTGACTCTTAACAGCTTACCTATGGGTAGTGGCAGTAATGTCATTTGCATTTCTTAGATATGATTAATATGTACATAGAGATTGTGTACTAGGCCAGGGTTTGGCCTAATAAGTTTTAAAGTAGGTTTGGGCATAGAAAATCTGATCCATGTTAGCCCAGTACAGGCCTTGTAATATGCATTAGGGAGTCTTCCGACTCAAGGCGCTTGCCTACCATAGGTGAGCTGACCTGGGCCCCATAGGATATTCATGGGTTAACGAGTTCCTAGAATGATGAAAATTTTGATAATCTGACAGAGTGAGATGGATGACATACAGGCACTTGGCAATTACATAGGATTGTGTACAGGCCATTGATGAGTTTTAAAAACCATCATTTTTTTCCATATATAATGTGGCCCACCTGATGACAGGCCTGACCTGATTTTTGCTTTGCAGGTAATTTGTTGGGGTCCACCTGGTGAACAGCCTAGATCCCGCTTGTAGGTTTAGAAAAGGGGAGCTACCTGTTGCTGGCGCCTGCATTGAATTGCAGTCAGTTCTCTTGCCACAGAGTTAGCATGCCAAAATGCTAGTCGGGTAACTGCAACTAGTCGTAGCACTCCTTTCTTGAATTTGCAGGCAAACAACTTAGTTATTTGTTGGTTTTAACTGAAGAAGCATGAATATATATATATATATATATATATATATATATATATATATATATATATATATATATATATATATATATATATATATATATATATATATATATATATATATATATATATATATATATATATATATATATATATATATATATAACCCAACAATATTTTCAACGATGACCACCATTCCCTTTCTTTTTTCATCAAACTAAAGACTATTTTTCAGTTTTTTTTTTTCTAATCATCCATTTGTAATCATCAAAAGCCTTCCAATCAGTGCCTAGGATTCAATCAGTGTAATTTGTAACACATTGCCCATCGTCTTTAGGGGCTAGCAGATGAACAGTCTTGATTTCTCAAGTGTTTGCCACATGTAAAGGGATACAGGTGCTTGATTATTAACTTAGAGTAAAATAAGAGACACCACTAGCTATAGATGAGAAATTTGTGCAACTGGTTGCGTGTGGGACCTGCTATGGCATGAGAATTTTTATTTTTTATTTTTGACTCATTTCTTCTTGGAAATGAAGTGGAAATCCTCTCTCTACATGTGAAACTGTGGTCCTGTTCTCATCCAAACAATCTGGATATACATTGCATTGGAAATATTTCTACTTGTAAAAGCCTGGTTTGGGTTGTACCAAAGGTCTAAAACATGTTGTTCCTGAGTTTCACAAACAATCCAATTACCCTTAATTTTGCAGCTAACCAAACTTCAAGGTGAAAAATTAGGCTGATTTCATGGAGCACAAACTGCTACAGTTTTGTTCTGGTCTAGTAAGTGGTCAATACTCATTATATGTTACAGGGGTGGATTGGATTATGTTACTGGAAAACTGAGAAAGTGCAGTAGCATCAGGGGTGGATTGGATTATGTTACAGGCAAACTGAGAAAGTGCAGTAGCTTTCAATTTTAGAGAATGAGTTTCTCTCTTTCATTTGATTATTTGTAGATAGGCACGCGCCAAACAATGGGAAGTGACCAATGATCAAGGCAGCCATTGTGTCCAGTCCTCCGCAATCAGTAATTTGCTAACAGCCATCAGGATTCTCATTTGTTAGGTTCATCAGAATTAGCAAAAATTCTAATATTTATATACGATGCCATTGTGTTTTTCCATGAGAAGCTGTCTTCACTTTGGAGAGCTGTTGAATAGATGCCAAAATTCGTTTCTCATGTATTGTTACTGCATTAAAACTGATTCCACATGGTTGTTTTGTGGTAATTTTTTCCCATTTCTGGATTGCATTAATCTGCTGAGGTGATACTGAGCTCAGTACATGAGCTGGGATGGAGCCTGGGTCTTCCCTTGTATCTGCTTCTGCACTAACTTTGCTAATGATCTGGATGTGAAGCAATGGTTTTGAGCTGGTTTCATGTGTTAGATGAGATGGCAAATTGATCTCTTGGATTTTTCCTTCCCATCTTTAGGGTTATTAGTAACCAGCATTTTCTTGTGTGCTGCAGAATTGGTTTTATTATGGAAGAAAACCAATTAATTGATCTCAAAGGTGTAGAATTCGGTGGAAAGTTGATTTTCCATTTTTGGTGGGTAGTTTGAATTCCTGCTATTAGACATCCATGATATCTGGTCACCACTTTGTGTGAACTCCGTTAGTTACACTTGTGCATTTTGTTGGAGATGGGTCTCTGGATTGGAATAAATGGCTGTCTGAATTTTCTGATATAGGATAGTTCCACTTAATCGTCTGTTAAATCCTTTAGGCAATAAAACATTGTAAATGGGCCTTAGTCCACCTCTAAATCAGGGGAATTTATAGTCTTATTTCCTTCGCACAACGTCTATATGTTCTGTTCAACCACCTTTGATACACGTATACTACCCACCCCTCTTTCCTCCCTGTCCATCGAATATGGCTAAATGTGGTATAATTTTAGATGGTTTGGTGCATGCTTCTTTGACTGCATACAAACTGAGCCTTGGACATCAATCATGTTAGTGCATGTGAAAGGTTGGTGCATCTGTAATAATGTTTTCAGAAGACCTGATCCTTCCTACTCCAAACTTCTTCTCAATAGAGCTATTAGGGTAAAAATCCCCCCTAAAAGAACTATTTCTTTCTTCATTGATTTTTTTTTTCTCCGAGTATTTTCTTTTCTCCATTTTGAGTTTTTTTTTTCCTTAAATGGGTTGCAGGTCTTTGGTTTTGCTAATAAGTACAGAGGTTCTTACAGCAATGGGTTAAAGCCATATGTTTGCCATTTTTACTGCTCTTATTCTGGCTATCAGGTTTTTTTTTTCTTTATTTTTTTTATTAGAAACTTCTCTTTTATATAGATTTTTTTATTTTAAAAATCTCTGATTTTTCATTGTCTTTATCTGAATTGAAGGATGAGCTATTGTGGGGAGCTGCTTGGCTCCACAAAGCCACAAAAAACCCAGCTTATCTTAACTACATTCAGGTGAATGGTCAGACAATTGGAGCTGATGAAACTGACAATACCTTTAGTTGGGATAGCAAACATGTTGGGGCAAGAATCTTAATTTCCAAGGTTTGTTTTTTCTTTCTTTCGAATTTGCATCCCTTCTATTTTTGATTTTTTTTTTTACAAAAAATAAGACATGGGTTTTAAGTTATCTGTTGTTTTTTTTGCCATTTTCAGGCATTTTTAGTTCAAAATGTGAAATCCCTCCATGATTACAAGGAGCATGCAGATAACTTCATATGCTCTCTTATACGCATATGACCGGTTTAGTCTGAACTGAATTTAGTCATAGCTCCTTTGTCATTGACTGGTTTAGTCTAAACTGAATTTAGTCTTATCTCTTGATCAATATTGCCTATGTTGGGCTCATGATCTTGACTGGGAACTGGTAGTTCAGCTTCAATTGAATCGTCAATGCTAGGTATTTCATATCCATAATCTAATGGATATTCTAGCACACTAGTGACATATGCCAATTGTTGTGTTAATAGCTGGGTTATATAGTCACATGTGTTGATGCCTGTTTCCCTCTAATTGTTGCCTTGGTCCCTTGTTGGCACTGGCAGTCCAGTCCCCATAAATAAATAAATACGGCTGCTGTCTCAGCTGCTCTCTCAAAACATTTAATTGGCCTAAATAATGTGGCTGTTGTAAATGGGACTTGAACATTCAAAGAGTGAAACAGGGCCTTGTAGCCAGCAGTATTGAAACCAATAATATTTCCACTACATGTCATGCTATTTGCCACAAGCATCAGATGTTCTTTTAGCACGCCTTTTGCAACCATTTTTATAGATGTTGACAGTCACTGAACTGACTAACCAAAAGCACATGAAATTCTAAGCAGTTTTTGAATTTGTTGATTTCCATATGGTGTAGATCTCCTCGTGTCAATTAAGTGCATCATAGGTAGGCATGAATCCATGGCTACCCTCCAAGCATCACTGCTTTTTTTGGCTACATCTTTCTCAATGACCACCTCAACAACTACCTCACCCGTCCGTAACTTCCCATCATTTCTCACCCAAGTTGTCGAATCTGAACCAATCCAAATAATGTTAGCCATATGCTGTAACGCCCGTGAAAAACCCGTACTTGGGCTCGAGTACCAACTCGACCCGAAATTGCGTAAAATTCATTCCTTTAGAAAATATGACTTGGTTAGCTAGTGCAACGTTAGAATAGATGGGAAATGGTCCCTAATCACTTTAAATATGTTCTACAAGGCCCAAAGCGAGTGGAACCAATGGTGCTATAATGCTCTAAAACCTCGGACCAAACTCTAAGCAGGTTTGTTCTCTGGACCACTTTGAATCTTTGTATTGGATCTAGACCGCACGTCGAAAGTCCGATACCCCCTATCTTAGACCGTTAGAACCGCCTAGCTGGACTAGACACTCATTCCAAAAATCAAGTCAAACCGATAATCACAGGCTATTTCATTGAGCCCGGACCGAAGAGAGTGAGAATAGGGTTAGAATTGAAATTTGAAATTCAAATCTAGCACACGATTTGACGCATCAGTATTGAGCGTTCTGACCATCAGAATACAGCCAAATTACACCCTTGGATCAAGAAAAATATCTATTACATATCACGAGACTTATATGCCTGATCTTGGTGCGATGACCGTTAAACTGAAACTGGACCGCCACGTGCGATCTGGGAACCCTACTGGTCTGAAAACTGGATGTGTGCTAGATCCAGTATGCATGAGCTTAAGTCCGATCGCATTTGGCCAGGGGACCTTCAGAAATGCCCTTTTGGACCGAAACGGCCCCGATTTGGTTAGGCACCAAGTAAACATTGTTCCCAAACCTATTTTGGGCATGTTTTAGGCTATAAAAGGGGTTGAAACCCTCACTCCTCTCTCCCATCCGAATTTGAGAGAAACCCTAGCTTGGGAGAGAGAAAAAGGTGAGAGATTGTGAGAGAGTGGGAGAGTTCTTCTTGACACTTGTGCTACGTGTTGCACGTGCTTAAGTAACACACCTCTACCGCTTTCCCGGCAATTTCACCACTATTCTAGGTAAGTAAATACCCTAAATAGTTGCTGATTTGAGTTTCCTTTGTTTCCATATCGATGTAGCTTATGGATCTCGTGTATTAGGTTCCCTATTCGCCGTAGACGAAGCGTATACGCTCCGTTTCAATTCACGTGTTTACAAGACATAAGGTGAGGATTTTAGACGCTTTGATTGACGGTTTCCAACGCTTTCAATGTCGTTTAATAGTAGATTCTTGACGGTATCGCCGTTTGACATGTACAAAATGCTCTCCGTTTCCCGTTTCGTAAACTAACGAAGAATATGAGATTTAGGGCATTTTAGTCATTTGTAGGAAGTACTGTTTACATTCATATTTTGCTGATGTGATTGACATGGTTTGTTGTCGCATTAGGAAGTTAGGAATACGTGCATAATTAGTTTGGCGGAGAGATTCGCCTAATTGCGCACTTCGGGTCGACATACTATATGTAGACTTAAGTGTGTAGTGTATGTGTTTGTATAAATGCTTGTATTAGTATGTATTGAATTAAATGATGTTATGTGATAGTTTGTGATTGATTTCTCAATTAATATGCTGACCTAAATGATTTTCTACATGTTGACTAAATGCATGATTTCATTACATGCATGGAATATATGTGCTTGAAGATTTGCTTAAGTTGAATGTTATAACATGTGTTAACATGCTCACATGATTGTATTTCAATTCCAATACTTTTACATATATTGCTGATGTGATTCCATAAGTGCTTAGGACTAGACTTAGTCCAGGCAGTCGGTAACCGAGCGAATTCGTGGCTGACAGGTCATAGCCACGAACGACGTGTCGATGAACGCGATTCGTGTTTGGAGTTGGCGGCAGTGGTTAGGCCACGCGAAGTGTTTTACGCACTCCATGTCGTTCGACTTGAGATGCGATCGCGCTAGTCGAGCCCGTCAAGTAACCCGACTGGCCGATGTATGTTCACCTTGTATGAGTCATAACTGCTTGAACCTAGGGTACTGAACTTACCATTGTAAACCCTGTTAACCATAGTACCTTGATCCACGAAGACTCATGAGCCGGGCATGGTGGTATGGGACACCGTGGTCGAGCTGTCGGCCTACGCTGGGCCCACAAACCTCCCCGTAGTGACCAGTGAGCACCTAGACTCGTGCGCAGATTATGGTGGTATGGGACACTATATTCTAGCTGTCGGCCTACACTGATCAGGCAACGAGTCCTTTGTAGTGACCACGAGCGTATTCTGAGTCCACGGGAGGCGACGACCCTTCCATTGCAGTAGAGTATAGTAGGCCTGTATTGATAAGGTGATGGGGGAGCGGTGCAACGAGTGCGAGCAATAGCCCTGGCAGCCCTTGCAGTGACCTACGAAATATACATCGTATGAGATTACTAGGAGTGACGACCCTAGACAGGATCTGTGTTGGGATTGATACAAGGGAAGTACCTTAGTTTCCCAATCCTGCTGTTTGAATGGACTAATAACAACTTGAAAATCATATCACCATGCCATTGCATGTGCCTGGAAGATGTGGAGCACTTGAGGGTCGATTGCATGCCGCGGTCGTAAGATGTTGCCGTATGAGGGAGATCGTCGGTGAGGGCATACATCACGTCATATCATCTTGCATTAACAACAGTATTAGGATTGTCTGATTTACTCCTTTACTATTATCGCATGATTGAATTGTGAACATGCTAATCCTTGCTCTATGATTCCACTGAGTTGATCACTCACTCCCACATTACGGGATGGTGTTTGCAACACCCACCAGACCCTGTTGTAGATGCAGGTGAGGCTGAGATCCAGGAGGTGGAGCCAGACTTTGACGAGGACCAGGACGAGTTCTCGTACATGCAGTATCACGATGGCTTCGCGTAGGCGACCTGGATCGAGGGGACTTCAGTGGGACTATTTTGGACATTTACTTTTGTTCATGTATATGTATATGAGACTCAGAGATGTATTCATACTTTAGAGACAGATGAGATTTACTTTATTTTTCCATACAGTGATATATATATATATTGTTTAGTCTTCCGCTTGCTTTTATCACTGGATCTGAAGTATGAATTGCAGTTTTGGTATACTTTTACTCATGTGAATGCTTTAAATCAGACAACATTGAATCATAATCATTTTTATTGCATAAGTGACGGTCTGGAACTCGGGAGTTAAGATTATACACGACCCCCAATTTTCAGGGTGTTACAAGTTGGTATCAGAGCATGAATGAGAGTATACTGGGCCTGGGTTATGGTCTCGCGACATACGCTGTCGCTTCCCTTGACTTAGGTGGGTGTGAGAAGGGTCTAGAAACACTTCTAGGATCGCAGATTCACCGATAGGCGACGTCTATTTGAATCGATCGCACGATCGAGTCTGTAACGCATCTCGGGTCGCGTAAAGCAACCCGAATAGCTTCTAAGCCATAGGAAGTCGGGTTGAGACGTCCTATGAACGATTTTAAACCCGTAAAAGTGAATCCTTGGGCCGTGGGATGACCACGACTCCTATAATCAATCGTCAGAGCTTAAAAAACCCCGTTTCACCAAAAATCTTCAAAATTCTTCCTCTCACCACTCTAATATTCATTTATTTCTTATCCAATTCATGTTAGGCATTAAACCTAATGTGAAAATAATACAAAATAATACTTTTACAAGATTTTATAGTGAATAGTAAAATTTTATGAAAAATGGCCATAAGACCATTCTAACTTCACTTTCTTTAGCAACTAAGGATCTAGATGGATGTACTAGCTCCTTCTACCTCAAATTCATATGCTGCATCATAGGATTTTATATTCAGGATTATGGAATGGTCCCGGAAAGCCCTGAACACATGTTTGGGCCTATGTAGGTCAAAGTACAATGAACCAAGAGGTGGACCGTACATATTTAGGGTCCTTGAACCATGGGGGACCGAACCCATCCGGCCCCACTGACCGGATGTACCACTGGTCGGCGATGCCATCGCCGATCCGGCGATGCATCGCCGTACAGGTGGGCCCACTTGAAGTGCAATTCGGGCGCACGCCCTTAAATACCATGTACACACCCCCCATATAGCTCCCGTCCAAAGAAAACTCCTAAATCATAACCCTCCTTCACAAACAGCCCTCCCCATAGCCCTATTTTGGTTTTTCAGCAACCATTTCCAAAATCTGGGATTCCAAAATGCCTCTAGATCCCTCCTTGGCCAAAACCGACCATCATCCATCGATCCTTGGGAGTTGACAGCCCTTCCTCTTGAAGATTTCATCATTTGGAGCTCTAAAAACCCCCAAATCGAGCTGAAATCGTGAGGTGCTCCATTCCACTTTTCCATTTCCATTTCTCCTTGAAAATGCATCCTTGGGAAGCTTGAAGCATCCCTCTACGACGCCTAGATTTTCTTTTTCCAGATTGGATAGCCACTTCTCTACATTTTCATCGTTTTTCATGGCTTTCGTGGAAGCCATTTTAGGCCTTTTATCACTCTCATCCATCATACTTTGATGGGTAAAAGGAAAACCGCAACAGACGAGGCTGGGCCAAGCCGTCCTGCTCAATCGAGAAGACCGTGGGGTGGTGCCGCAAGTTCAAGCGCCGCCGCAGGTCCAGCTGCAGTCCTGGAGTGCCGTACAAAGCGGGATTTGGATCCCCATGCACACCTTGGGCGAGTAATTTTATCAAAGATGCCTCATGGCCAATACACTGATCGTAAAGTGTTATTTGAAGCGGACGTGGAAGGGCGACTGTTCGGTGAATTTTTGTTGTTCGAGCACATTGAAGCTGCGCATTGGGGTCCGATCTTTGAAGCTCACGCTCGTGCTAATGTGAGTACCGTTCGTGCCTTCTACGCTAGTATCCAGAGTCCTACCTTGGAGCCATTGTAGTTTAAAATCCCTTTTGGTAGAGATCGGATGGCTACGATTGATGTGCGACTGATTACGCGACTTGTGAACGTACCTCTAGGTGATGTTCATCCTAGTGAGAAGAACCTGAGGACTAGGCGTGAACGAGATCGCCGCACCAGGTTTCTGTGCGGTAAGTTGGTTCCATGGCAGCCTAATAATAGTCTTAAGGCAACGTACATGTCTTATGATTTGCGCCTGCTGCACCATATCTATACGTTCAATGTTTATCCCAGGTCGACGAATCGCATTGAATGTACACGCCCTATGGTTGATTTTCTGTATCTGGTGGCCCAGGGAGAGAATGTATGCATGGCTACTTTCATCTTACGACAAATAATCCTCATAGCCAGGTCAAGAAGAACATCCGAATCGCTTCCCTTTGGCCGACTGATTTGCAAGATTGCGCTTGAGTTTGCCTATAGACTTGGGCCGGAATTGTCAGTATCGATTCATACCATTGATGAGTCGACTATGGTCAAGATGAAGATTGGGTCGCAGTACCGTGAAAACCAGCTTGAGGAAGACAGCGAGGATGACTTTGATGATGAGGAAGATCAAAGCGAAGAAGAACCTGGAGCAGAGGTTCAGGAAGAAGCTTAGGAAGAGGCAGAGGAGGAGGCTCAGGATACAGATGAGAACCCTCCTCCTTCTGCCCAGGCTATTATCGACGATCGCATTGCTCGGATGGAGGAGAGTCAGACCGCTTTGCAAAGGGAAGTTCAAGAACTTCGCGCAGAAGTCGCGGATGCCAAGGCCGTTACAAAGAAGAAATTAGGCAAGGTGACTCGCACCTTGAAGGCGATCCTGTGTTGCTTACAGGATAAGGGTGCTCCTCCTTCGTCCCCAGACTCAAACTAGCGATGCGACCTTGATGTAGTTGTCAGTAGTTAGTCATTTCCTGCTTTATCAGTGTGAGCCTGTTAGGGCTAAGGCTTTGCTTATGTTGCTGTTGCAATTTTAACTATCTTAGTTCCCATGTATTTCTCGTCGTGATGCTTGTAATGATATATCCCTTGTATTGTGACAATTTTGATTAAATAAAATGCATGGAATGCCTTTGACTCCTTGTGTAAATGATTGCGGTGTAATTGTGCTATTAAGACTGACAAGGTTGCGCCCTATTTTGAATATAGGGAATGCCGCCTAAGGCTACGCGGAACACGGTTCGGCTTGCACTGACTGAGCATATGGATCAGACTCCTTCGCAGTCTGACACTCATGCGGACCCTGCTTTGGGCCCGATTCCTGAGGCAGTTCAATCGTCTCAGCCTGCCGCTGGTCCTACAGTTGGACCACCGCCATTTACACCGTCAGTCAGAGAGCCATATCGTGCATCTACTTCGACACAGCATCTGCCACAGCCTGCTCCACCTCCTAACAGATTCGAGCAAATGATGGTTATGATGCTGCAGCAGCAGCAGCTTCTGACTACCATCGTGGGGACATTAGCCCAGGGTGGGGGTGCGGCTCCATCTACTCCACCTGCACCACCTGCGCATCCAGCTTAGGATGCTTATACATACGCCCAGGATGAGGGCATGGCTCATCCTGCGCCGCCTGCTTACCCTGCGGGGAATCCCGCCGATACACGGGGCCTATTGGAGCGGTTTCAGCGCTTGCGGCCTCCTACTTTCACGGGTTCTCACAGACCCGAGGAGGCTGAGTACTGGCTCGACCGTGTGTCGAAGATTTTGCGGATGCTTCATTACACTGAGGCTGAGCAGGTAGAGCTGGCTACATTCCTGTTTGAGAGAGAGGCCAGCCTGTGATGGGATAGCGTACTGCGGACCGTTGCCGCCGACTTTGTATGGACATGGGCAGCATTTGAGTTCCGCTTCCATGAGAAGTATTATCCCCAGACTTACAGGCACGACAGGGAGAATGAGTTTCTCCGTCTCAGATAGGCAGCTATGACAGTTACAGAGTATGAGCATCGGTTCACGGAGTTGGGCAGATACGTCTCGACGATTTTGGCTGATGAGCAGATGCGCATACGGCGCTTTCTGGAGGGTTTGCGACCGGATATTTGGTCGAAGATGTGTTATTTGACTATTCCCTCTTATGCGGAGTTGATTCACATGTCCATGCGGGCAGAGCAGGATGTGGATCGGCTTGCGCGATCTCGTGGCCCTGTTGCATCTAGGCCACGACCAGACTTGCCAGACAGGCCCCTCGCGGGCAAGAGGCCTCGCATTGACCCTCCTACTCGGGCCATAGCGCCAGCACAATCGTTTGGGCGCCCCGAGTTATCGTGCACATACTGTGGGAGGTCAGGCCACTTGGCGCAGAGCTGCTTCTCTCGGATGCGGGACAGCGGGTTCTCACCGCTGCAGAAGATTGACCGTGCTCGTTCACAGGCGATATCAGCACCGCCTTTGCGGTTAGCTCCTGCGCACCCTACATTCAGACCTCCGGTATCGCAGATCAGACAGCCTCCACAGCCCTTGACACAGCTGCCGAACCGACCACAGCAGGCTCGGGTTCATGCATTGACAGCTGAGGCAGCTGCGGCACCGACTCTTCAGCATTCAACCTTCGAGGTCACGGCCCATATTGGAGGTACTCCTATTCTTGTGATGGTGGACACTGGTTCCACAATTTCTTTGATATCGCGTGCTGTAGTCAGGCGTCTTGGGTTACAGACTATCACTATGGATAGCGTGCGGGTCTTTGCAGCTCATGGGGATTATTCGGATGTTACCCAGATGTGTGAGGGTTATTTAGTTGATTTGGGAGGCAGGACGATGGCTCTTGATCTTGTCGTCGATCCCTCGCTCGTTTATCTCGACGTCATTCTTGGCATGGACTGGTTGACTGCTGGGAGGGCCGAGATTGACTGCGAGGCTCGTATGGTGACGGTGTACGAGCCTGAGGGCACGCCTTTCACGTTTTCAGTGCGGGTAAATCTTCCTTTCCGCATACTTAGTTACGCCACTTTATTGCGCGACGCTGGTGCCCAGGTACTCGAGCATGTGCCAATCGTTTCCGAGTTCGGGAATCTGTTCAGGAAGATCCCTGGTTTGTCGCCCCGACGTGAGATCGATTTCACTATCGATCTGGTTCCTGGTTCTACACCCGTCTCACTGCCGACGTATCGCATGGCACCATGTGAGATGGAGGAGTTGAGGACGCAGATTGATGGTCTGCTAGAGCTTGGCCTTATACGGCCTAGTGTGTCTCCTTGGGGAGCACCGGTCCTATTCGTGAGGAAGAAGGACGGTTCGATGCGATTGTGTATTGATTATCGCAGGCTGAACCAGCTCACGGTGAAGAACAAGTACCCTTTACCCAGGATCGATGACTTGTTTGATCAGTTGAGAGGAGCGCAGTACTTCTCGAAGATTGATCTTCAGTCTGGATATCATCAGTTGCGCGTCAGGGATGAGGACGTGCAGAAGACAGCATTCAGGACCAATTTTGGCCACTACGAGTTCCTCGTGATGTCGTTCGGTCTTACGAATACACCGGCCGTGTTCATGAATCTGATGAACCGGGTATTTCGGCCTTTCCTCTATCGATTCGTCGTTGTATTCATTGACGACATTTTGGTGTACTCTAGGAGTCGAGAGGAGCATGAGGAGCACTTACGTTTGGTCCTGGATACGCTCAGACAGCATCAGTTGTTCGCACAATACAAGAAGTGTGACTTCTGGAAGCAGGAGGTGAAGTTTCTGGGACACATGGTGTCCAAGGATGGCATGACAATTGACCTGTCTAAGGTAGTTGCGGTGCAGGACTGGGAGCAGCCTGGTTCTGTCACTGAGGTGAGGAGTTTCTTGGGTCTCGCTAGCTACTATCGGCGCTTCATACAAGACTTCTCGAAGATCGCGAGACCCTTATCTCAGTTGACACGGAAGGACGTGAAGTTCGCCTGGAATGACAAGGCGGAGTCAGCTTTTCAGGAGCTAAAGGACAGACTTACGTCCGCCCCTGTACTAGTATTGCCAGAGCAAGGGTTAAATACACTATATACACTGACGCGTCCAGCGTTGGTTTGGGTTGTGTCCTTATGCAGAGGGACAGGGTAATTTCGTATGCCTCGAGACAATTAAGGAAGCACGAGGAGAATTACCCTACACATTACCTAGAGTTGGCAGCCGTTATATTCGCACTGAGACTCTGGAGACATTACCTCTACGGAGAGGAGTTCGAGCTCTTTTGCCACCACAAGAGCCTCAAGTACATATTCACGCAGCGAGACTTGAATATGAGGCAGCGGCGATGGATGGAGACGTTGAAGGACTTCAAGTTTGAAGTCTCTTACCATCCTGGGAAGGCGAACCTTGTGGCTGATGCATTGAGCCGCAAGAAGGCGATAGAGTTTGCGGCTCCGCTGATGGTTGTCGAGTGGGATATGGTCGAGTTTTTGCGAGACTTTGAACAGAAACTCACCGTAGAGGAGCCGTTTGAGTTCATCGCACATGTACAGGTGCGATCTCAGATCGATGACCGAGTCATCGAGGCGCAGAGGGACGATGCGCATCTTACTGAGCTACGAGAGCAGGCCAGTGATGATGCTGACGTCGACTGGTGAGTTGGTATGGATGGGGGCTTACATTACCGTGGCCGCCTATGCGTCCCAGATGTCCCTGACTTGAGACGAGAGATTCTCGAGGCTGCACATTCTACTAGACTCGCGATGCATCCAGGCAGCACAAAGATGTATCGTGACGTGAAGAGGACGTATTGGTGGGAAGGTATGAAGACCCACATAGCTGAGTTCGTGTCCCGTTGTCTCACTTGTCAGCAGGTGAAGGCAGAGCATCGCCGACCACCTGGACTTTTGCAGCCTATGCCGATCGCAGAGTGGAAGTGGGATTTCATTTCCATGGACTTCATTTCTGGGTTGCCGAAGACGAGGAAGGGACATGATTCCATTTGGGTGATCGTCGACCGTCTGACGAAGTCGGCGCACTTCCTACCGATCAGAGTTACGAACTCTGCAGACGAGCTGGCTAGATTGTACATCAGAGAGATTGTGCGTCTGCATGGAGTTCCGTTGGAGATCGTGTCAGACAGAGACACGCAGTTCACTTCTATCTTCTGGACTCGCATTCAGGAGGCTATGGGTGTGAAGTTGAAATTCAGTACTGCCTTCCACCCATAGACAGACGGACAGACAGAGCGGGTGAACCAGATCTTGGAGGACATGTTGCGAGCTTGCGCATTGGACTTCAAGGACAGTTGGGATGATTGTCTTGCATATGCGGACTTTGCGTACAACAACAGTTTTCAGGCGAGTATCAGTATGGCACCTTATGAGGCGTTGTATGGGCGACCTTGTCGCGCACCGCATTGCTGGCTAGAGGTCGGTGAGCGTAGCTTGGTTGGCCTAGAGTTAGTACAGGCGACGTCAGAGAAGATTGATACTATTCGACGTCGGCTTCTTACAGCGCAGAGCAGACAGAAGAGCTACCCCGATACGAGACGGAGGCCACTAGAGTTCACAGTTGGGGATCATGTGTTTTTGCGAGTTTCCCCTATGAAGGGAGTCCTTCGGTTCGGGAAGAAGGGAAAGCTGGCACCGCGATTCATTGGCCCATTCCAGATCCTCGATCGTGTGGGAGCGGTGGCTTACCGATTGGCTTTACCCACGCCTTTCGCGAGCGTTCACAACGTATTTCATGTTTCTATGCTGAAGAAGTACGTTGCTGATCCTTCCCATATCATCAGATGGGAGCAGGTGCAGTTAGGAGAGGATGTTACATATATCCTGCGACTGACACGTATCCTAGACAGGAATGAGCAGGTACTGCGTAGCAAGGTGATTCCCCTTGTGAAGGTATTATGGACGCATCACTCTGAGGAGGAGGCTACCTGGGAGACAGAAGCCGATATCAGAAAGAACTACCCACAGCTTCTCGAGGAGTACGAAAAGGTATAAAATTTCGAGGACGAAATTATTTGTTAAGGGGGGTAGATTGTAACGCCCGTGAAAAACCCGTACTTGGGCTCGAGTACCAACTCGACCCGAAATTGCGTAAAATTCATTCCTTTAGAAAATACGACTAGGTTAGCTAGTGCAACGTTAGAATAGCTGAGAAATGGTCCCTGATCACTTTAAATACGTTCTACAAGGCCCAAAGCGAGTGGAACCAATGGTGCTATAATGCTCTAAAACCTCGGACCAAACTCTAAGCAGGTTTGTTCTCTGGACCACTTTGAATCTTTGTATTGGATCTAGACCGCACGTCGAAAGTCCGATACCCCCTATCTTAGACCGTTAGAACCGCCTATCTGGACTTGACACTCATTCCGAAACTCAAGTCAAACCGATAATCACAGGCTATTTCATTGAGCCCGGACCGAAGAGAGTGAGAATAGGGTTAGAATTGAAATTTGGAATTCAAATCTGGCACACGATTTGACGCATCAGTATTGAGCGTTCTGACCGTCAGAATACAGCCAAATTACACCCTTGGATCAGGAAAAATATCTATTACATATCACGAGACTTATAGGCCTGATCTTGGTGCGATGACCGTTAAACTGAAACTGGACTGCCACGTGCGATCTGGGAACCCTACCGATCTGAAAACTGGATGTGTGCTAGATCCAGTATGCATGAGCTGAAGTCCGACCGCATTTGGCCAGGGGACCTTCAGAAATGCCCTTTTGGACCGAAACGGTCCCGATTTGGTTAGGCACTAAGTAAACATTGTTCCCAAGCCTATTTTGGACATGTTTTAAGCTATAAAAGGGGTTGAAACCCTCACTCCTCTCTCCCATCCGAATTTGAGAGAAACCCTAGCTTGGGAGAGAGAAAAAGGTGAGAGATTGTGAGAGAGTGGGAGAGTTCTTCCTGCCACTTATGCTACGTGTTGCACGTGCTTAAGTAACACACCTCTACCGCTTTCCCGGTAATTTCACCCCGATTCTAGGTAAGTAAATACCCTAAATAGTTGCTGATTTGAGTTTCCTTTGTTTCCATAGCGATGTAGCTTATGGATCTCGTGTATTAGGTTCCCTATTCGCCGTAGACGAAGTGTATACGCTCCGTTTCAATTCACGTGTTTACAAGACATAAGGTGAGGATTTTAGACGCTTTGATTGACGGTTTCCAACACTTTCAATGTCGTTTAATAGTAGATTCTTGACGGTATCGCCGTTTGACATGTACAAAATGCTCTCTGTTTCCCGTTTCGTAAACTAACGAAGAATATGAGATTTAGGGCATTTTAGTCATTTGTAGGAAGTACTGTTTACATTCATATTTTACTGATGTGATTGACATGGTTTGTTGTCGAATTAGGAAGTTAGGAATACGTGCATAATTAGTTTGGCGGAGAGATTCGCCTAATTGCGCACTTCGGGTCGACATACTATATGTAGACTTAAGTGTGTAGTGTATGTGTTTGTATAAATGCTTGTATTAGTATGTATTGAATTAAATGATGTTATGTGATAGTTTGTGATTGATTTCTCAATTAATATGCTGACCTAAATGATTTTCTACATGTTGACTAAATGCATGATTTCCTTACATGCATGGAATATATGTGCTTGAAGATTTACTTAAGTTGAATGTTATAACATGTGTTAACATGCTCACATGATTGTATTTCAATTCCAATACTTTTACATATATTGCTGATGTGAATCCATAAGTGCTTGGGACTAGACTTAGTCCAGGCAGTCGGTAACCGAGCGAATTCGTGGCTGACAGGTCATAGCCACGAACGACGCGTCGATGAACGCGATTCGTGTTTGGAGTTGGCGGCAGTAGTTAGGCCACGCAAAGTGTTTTACGCACTCCATGTCGTTCGACTTGAGATGCGATCGCGCTAGTCGAGCCCGTCAAGTAACCCGACTGGCCGATGTCTGTTCACCTTGTATGAGTCATAACTGCTTGAACCTAGGGTACTGAACTTACCATTGTAAACCCTGTTAACCATGGTACCTTGATCCACGAAGACTCATGAGCCGGGCATGGTGGTATGGGACACCGTGGTCGAGCTGTCGGCCTACGCTGGGGCCACAAACCTCCCCGTAGTGACCAGTGAGCACCTAGACTCGTGAGCAGATTATGGTGGTATGGGACACTATATTCTAGCTGTCGGCCTACACTGATCAGGCGACGAGTCCTTTGTAGTGACCGCGAGCGTATTCTGAGTCCACGGGAAGCGACGACCATTCCATTGCAGTAGAGTACAATAGGCCTGTATTGATAAGGTGATGGGGGAGCGGTGCAACGAGTGCGAGCAACAGCCCTGGCAGCCCTTGCAGTGACCTACGAAATATACATCGTATGAGATTACTAGGAGTGACGACCCTAGACAGGATCTGTGTTGGGATTGATACAAGGGAAGTACCTTAGTTTCCCAATCCTGCTGTTTGAATGGACTAATAACAACTTGAAAATCATATCACCATGCCATTGTATGTGCCTGGAAGATGTGGAGCACTTGAGGGTCGATTGCATGCCGCGGTCGTAAGATGTTGCCGTATGAGGGAGATCGTCGGTGAGGGCATACATCACATCATATCATCTTGCATTAACAACAGTATTAGGATTGTCTGATTTACTGCTTTACTATTATCACATGATTGAATTGTGAACATGCTAATCCTTGCTCTATGATTCCACTAAGTTGATCACTCACTCCCACGTTACGGGATGGTGTTTGTAACACCCACCAGACCCTGTTGTAGATGCAGGTGAGGCTGAGATCCAGGAGGTGGAGCCAGACTTTGACGAGGACTAGGACGAGTTCTCGTACATGCAGTATCACGATGGCTTCGCATAGGCGACCTGGATCGATGGGACTTCAGTGGGACTATTTTGGACATTTACTTTCGTTCATGTATATGTATATGAGACTCAGAGATGTATTCATACTTTAGAGACAGATGAGATTTACTTTGTTTTTCCATACAGTGATATATATATTGTTTAGTCTTCCGTTTGCTTTTATCACTGGATCTGAAGTATGAATTGCAGTTTTGGTATACTTTTACTCATGTGAATGCTTTAAATCAGACAACATTGAATCATAATCATTTTTGTTGCATAAGTGACGGTCTGGAACTCGGGAGTTGAGATTATACACGACCCCCGATTTTCTGGGTGTTACATATGCACTCGAGGGTGACCATTAACCAGAGTCCCCAACAAAATTGGGCAGATAGCTTGAAAAAAGGAGCCCTTAACTAACCCAAATGCCTCAGAAGGATAGTCAACACCATTAACAAAATACTTATTTTGGAAGTGAAAACTCATATCCTTAACCAAACGCCTTGAATAAAACTTCCCTCAGTCATAAAGTTGAAGCCCCAAAAAGCCAAGTTGTTAAACAACCTTACTGATAGCTGAATCATTTTTAGAATCTATCAAATTACCCAAAGCAGATAACTTTAGAATACGAGTCAAGATAGGCAGTTTTACAGTTTTCAGGTAACTTTCCACTTGCAACTCTACAAGTTCATTATAATTTGATCTCAAGTGAAGCAGCAAAGGTGATATGTCCTGAATCTTCTTCTTTAAATCTTTAGTAACAGCCTTGGGAATATCAAAATCATTCAAGCCAACACTATATCCTTCTAAAAAGAGAATCTCCATCAGCAATGGCTGCAACATATTAAAGAACTTAACAGCCTCTTTTGTTCCCTTCTTGTCAAGAACAGAAGTAACAATCTCTGTGAATGATGACTGCAGTAAATCTCTATTGAAATCAATCCTCACCATTTCACTTTTACTGATCAAATGCCTCTCCCCACATGGTAACATACTTAGAATTGCAGTTCTGTAGTATCTGTTCAATTCAATTATTTCCATAGCTGGTAACTTCTTTCAACAGGTGGGTAATGTATATTTCCATCAACTGCACATGGTATTCTTCCATCTGTGTTAACCAACTTTAGACAAATTTATTTGTTTTTTCTTACAAATAGAATGTTGATGGAGATATTTAACTTTAGACAATTTTATTATTATTTTTTGGCAGAAAGCAGTCTCAAAGAGTAAGATTTTCTGAAGCAGTGGTAGTTACTAATGCCAGTAGTAGCACAATCTTTGTGGCACTTCTCATTACATGGTTTGGTCTGAAATAACATTTCTTTTTTTATTGCTGCATCTGATCTTGAATCTCTCTGGATTACCCAATTCGGCTCCATTGAATTTGTTTCCGCAGGTAAAGTTCTGCTTCTTGTTTGTTCTTAATGAATGCTTCATCAATTCACTTCTATGATTTTTCTTAGACCATGTGCACCACCTGACAACTCTACAGGTTATATAACATGAAATCACAATTTAGCTATTTTTACCATATTACCTCTGCAGTACAACTTAGTGGGCTGCCTCCGTGGTCTTAGAGGGAACTCTCTCAAGTGAGTGGAGACAAATCTTGAATGCAATGTCTTGATTAGAGGGCGTGGCAGCATCAAAGACCCAACTTGGGTAGTGATATTCTTTGTTTAAAGATATGAAAAATAAGGGGAATGAGACTTAAAGAATGATATTCTTTTCTAATGTTTTAGCTACATATTTCTATGCATTTGCTGAAAAATCCTTCAATGAAGGAAAAAAAATCATCCAGTGCATGGGAAAAAAAATTTCCTCCACACCTTACATTAAAATCACCCAATTGATAAATAGGACCATCTTTTAAAAACTAATTTGAAATCATCCAAAAGAAATACCAAACCTTATTCTGTTGAAATTCCTATCAAAGATACCAAATTAACAAGGTAAAATTGTCATCCCTTGAGTACTCTTGTTCCATGAATTGGATTTGCATGGCTCTAGAAGGATGGAAGACTAATGGCCTGTTTGTTAAATCTGAAATTCGAAGTCTGAATCTGAAATCTGAATTTGAAGTCAGAAAACTAATCACATATGGATTTCAATGGGCCAGGCCCGGGGTTAGCTTCTGTCTTGATTTTGAACTATTCAGGCTGGACCTATTCAAGGTTTTGATTTTACTTTGCCTCATACAGGCCTTTGACAGTCCTACTTCCGCATAATATGATCTAGACTTCCAAAATCATAACTAATAATATGATGCTCAAATGATGGAGCAATGCAAAAGTGCAAGATTTGGTGAGCTAAGTCCACATGTTTTTGCAATTGCAGGTGCTGCTTACTGGTAGGATCATACTCATGTTTTGTAGTACTGAAACATATTGTTTCTTCTTCCACATATTGTTTTTGCAATTGCAAAAGTGCAAGATTTGGTGAGCCTTATGTACACTCACAAATACATACGTGTATATGTGTGGCTGACATAACTGCATTTGTTGCAGATCATTAAGGAAGATTTCACTTGTCCCTCATGGTTCTCTACCAATGCAAAAAACCTAATCAAAAGGATTTTGGACCCTAATCGTTTAATTGTATGTACTTTTCCTTTTTTGTGCTTTGACACAAGCACCATGCCTTCAGCTTGTTAGAATAAATTGTTGAAATTGATGCTAGGTCTCTTTGCAAACATCTTATTATAGAGGAATGATATTGTACACAAATAGTGGAGCGCACATGATGGGCAATCCAAATCGTTTGCCATGTGTCCCCTTGGGAACTTGGCTGCAAATTTTCATGTGCAATTAGGCATTCTAAATATATGGTGCACTTCACAGTGCAACAAGAATTCCACACTTGGATATTGCTCAAACTACATTTTGCTATTGTTCTTCTTTTAACACATTTGTGACTGCCATTTTCAGAAAGCTTGCATTTGGTAGTTTTTTATGCTGAAGTTCGGCTAAAAGGCTTTCTTCATATCATAATTAGTTGCAACTTGTTGACAGATGCATGAAGTCATGCGAGATGTTACAAACTATTTCCCAATGGCAATAATTATTGGAAGATGCTGTGATAAGGTACTAGAGCAATTAGCTACTTTGCATGGAAAATAGGTACAGGCAGGTGTATTTGTCATTTTACTTTTTACAGGCTCATGCTTTTCCAGCCTGGGGTGGTATGTTTGTCTTATCTGCTGATTTGGCTACACAGTTACATCTTATTCTGTTAATTGGATTTTATTGGAGATAGGAGAACGCATTTCAATCAGATGTGGTCATTTTTTGTTCTTTAATAGCAACATGTCTCTTGTTTTCTAAGAAACAGAATCTGCATAAATGGTCCCAAATGTCATTGACTTCACAAACCATAGTTAAAAAAGGGATCTCATCCAATGTGTATCTTTTCTATCTAGATATCTCTCATGTTACCAAAGCTGAGGCTGTGTGTGTCGGTTTGTGCAGGGGCCATACTATTGTGGTGTCGGAGCTGACAAGGCATTTGGACGAGACATTGTTGATTCTCACTACAAAGCATGCCTTTATGCTAGAATTAACATTAGTGGGATCAATGGAGAAGTTATTCCTGACCAGGTAGTAATCTCTTGCTTGTATTCTCTCTTTTGGTTTAGCATCTGATGCAGGCCATGGGAAATACCATCTGATGATGCCTAACATATGAGATATGGAAATGTTGCTATGAAAGGGCGCTAAAAAAATTGAATGTGATATATATATATATATATATATATATATATATATATATATATATATATATATATATATATATATATATATATATATTTGAACATGCTTTAGGATACATGCACAACAAAGCTTCTCCTTAAAAACTTTCCTTGAACTACAGGCTTTGTGGAAAATATTCACATATAATTAACATTTAGCATGTATTTGCAGGTCCGCAACTGAAGTATCTCTGTAGCACAAGTGTTTGCATCTGTCGACTGATCATCGCACTTGTTTTTAACAGGATGAAGTTGAAGAGGAATAGCTTTTTCATGTGTCTACATTGTTTGTATGATGAAATTGATTTTCAACCATGTGCAGTAAGCTTTCAGATCAAAGCAAAGCTGAGAATAAGGTGTTAGTTGATGAAAATTTGATAACCAGTAAAGGCACATCCATGGAGTTCTCGCTTGCGATTGTTGAGAAGCTATTTGGCTGCGAGAAGGCATTGGATCTTGCTGTTAATGAGAACTTTAAATAAACATGTAACTATTATGTTGGCATTATAATTTTGTAAATGGATTGAAATGAATGATTGTATTTGATTGAATGAATGAATAATTTAGCCATGATGTATTTATATGTATTAGCTTATATGAGTTGATCTATCAGGGCATGTATTATAATGGTAAGAGATGCCATTATTAATAATATTATTATTTGTTTTAAAAAAAAATAGGTAGTAGCTACGGCTATTAACTGTAGCCGTTTATCCGGAAACCGTAGCTATTGCAAATTTCAGCCTATTGCTACTGTTCTCACTCAACTTTTCACTACAGATATAATCCGTAGCTGTATATACTTTAGAGCTACGAAAGATATGGCTACGGATTAAATCCGTAGCTATTGCTTCTATGGCTACGGTTTAAAGCCGTAGCCATAGCTTTTAGACCTATGGCTACGGTATCAATGGCGACGGTTATGCTACGGACTAAAACCATAGCCATAGGTCTTTAGCTACGACTTTTATCCGTAGCCTTTTCCCTATTTTTTGGTAGTGGCAACTGAAAGGACCAAAGTCTTGGCTGACAGGAGAGGAACCGTCGTAAAAAGAAACGTAACCAAAGAAGGATCTAAAAGACTTTTTTATTGTCATAATTATTGCAATAATGGCAGGAGGAACAGAAAGTTGCAATAGAACTCTATAAATTGTAGATGAATCCAACAAAAAATAACAATCAATCCAACACAACAACTAATCAAATCAAATCGATCAATTTATCTTTTATCTCAGCTTATCCTAAGAGTAGTAATAATCTAGTAGAGGTAATTTCTAATTATAATCCTTAGCTGTAATCCAAACCTATGCTCATACATTGGATTTGATGTTTATCATATATCACATGATTCTTTAAAGAAAAACATTCTTGCAGTTGCTCTTAATGATCGATTGTGAGTTTTTCTTTTTATTTTATTGCACTAGTATTCTGAAAGTTTTTTCTTAAAGAAGTCACAAAGTAACCCATCTTTAAGGAAGAACCTCATCCTCTGATTATCACCTAATCATTATCAAATTCTGTAAGTGGATGAACAAGTGACCAATCTTTTCATAATTTAGTCATATACGTTCATATTAAATATATTTGCTTATTTCAGCTCTTGGATCGAAGTTGATTCATTTGGATCTGAGTCGCTATATCAATTCTAAAGTGTTCGTGTACACTACACATGACAGAAAGCAAAACCAACGGCCAACCGCAGGTAAGAGGCCCACTTGACGTGTATTATCCATTCACGTGGGCCCACCCAGATCTACGTGAATATATCCACGCTGTCCAGCCATAGAGCCCATCTAATGTATGTGTTGCATGGACGTCATAATGCGTGTATCTTATCCAGCCGTCCGTCCATCCTCCAGCAAATCCTGATTTATACATCTTATATCCAACCGTCCATTCATCTTCCAGCCCACCAGGCTGTACGTATTGTATCCAGACGTCCATCCTTTTTTCAACTCATCTTAGGGGCATGAGCCCAAGACGTACAGCAGATCCATGACTCAAGTGGGCCCCACCCGTGGAAACAGCTAGCGGTGACAAATAGCCATCGTTGCAACCTTCCTTGGGCCCACCACTGGAAGCAGCGCTCAGGGCCTGAGCCCAGAAATGGAACAGATCCATAGCCCAAGTGGGTCCCACCACAACAGCAGCGTTTATGGGATGCCACCGTTGAAATCTTCTGTGGGGCCCACCGTGACGTTTATGTGCCATCTTAACTGTCCATAACGCCACGCAGGCCCTATGACTGAGTCAGATTTAAAACTCAAGTGGACCCCGTCACATGAAACAGTAAAGACGATCACCCACCGTTAAAAACTATCCAACCTATTAATACGGTCATGCGGACCTAGACGAATGTGAATACACATATCAACTCGATCCAAAACCTTCGTGGCCACCAGGATGTAGGGTCCACCATAGTATGTATGAGTATGCAGCGAGGCCCACAACACCGTAGAGCCCACGGTAATTGTATGATTATGCCATGATAGTGTATATGAGTATACCTTGAGGCCCACAAGACCATGGAGCCCATCGTAAGTATATATGAGTATGTCATAACGCCCACTAGACTGTAGAGCCCATCGTATTGTGTGTTGAGTATGCTGTGGAACCAACGAGATAATGGGTCCACCGTGCTATGTTCAGGTGTGTCATGAGGCCCATCGTACCGAGGAGCCCACCTTGTTGTGTGTATGTGCTATGGAACCCACAAGGTCATGGAGCCCACTATGTACGTGTGCACATGTGGTTTCAAATTAGGCCGGTCGTGCATTGTATAGGGCCCACCATCTTGGATAGTGGAGTCTATCATATCATTTGTGTGTATTGGGCTTATACGGGCTAGCCACGAGAGGTTTCGGGACCAACTGTTAGGCATTGAGGTCCACCTTGACACTATGAGCGCCAGCCAACTAATCAGATAGTTGGATCCACCATGAGTGCGTGAATGTGCAACCCACCACTGGGACAACAATGTCCATTTTGTAGTTTACGTGACACCCACTGTGGGAGGCCCATAAGCCAGAAATATGATGTGTAAAGTAGTGATTAGGATTTAACATTAAATCACAAGAAGCACACAAACAATGCGTAGATTAATAGTTTGACCTTATGATTTTTAAGCCAAAAGTAGTTTACTTGAATGCATGCTAACCTACCAGAACTTGGCTGATGACGCCTGGAGATAATGCTTGCATATGTGGAAAATAACCATATTTGACTTTTATTATATATACTGGATTGTGTGCATATGAACTCATGTTCAAGTATGATCTTAGGGGAACAATAGATTGATGAAATGTGCTAAAATAGTATGCACATGCAGACTATCATTTGGGTATAATCAAGTAATACATTTGACTTATGAGTCATATATAATATAGACATGAACCATAAATCATACTCCAACCCATCAAATCAGACAATATCAGTCGCTCTTCCACTACGCTTCTTATGCAATGAATATTCAATCACGGCTAACTAAAACTCAGTCGTCGCTCTTCCACTACGCTTCTTATGCAATGAATATTCAATCATGGCTAACTAAAACTCAGTCGCTCTTCCACTACGCTTCTTAAGCAATGAATTCAAACTAAAAGAAACCAAAACTAGCTAAACAGAAATAAACATCTAAAAATGGTACTCCACTCATTCTCCAAACTTGATCTTAATTTTGAAAATTAAAATTCCTAAAGGGTAAGCTGCGGGACCAGTGAAGACAATCCTTACTAGTTTCCAAAAATACATACCATCTAGAAATAGACAATTCTTCAAAATAATAGGTTTTTAAAATATAAAGATTCTTCCATACAATCAATTTCCCACTATAACAACTATACAATAGTAATATTTTCCAAATAAGAAAGGTTTCCAAAAAAGGTAGGTTTTCAAGTCTAACAGTTGTATAAGCATAATATTTTCAAAATTAGTAATTTCCAAATATGAGAGGTTTATAAATATAGCAGTTTTTTTAAGAAACTAGCCAAATTACCAACATTTTGCAACTGTAACATTTACAACTAAAAATTAACCACAAGACAGATATGATTTAAAAGAAAAAAGAAAAGGAAAAAAAATTAAATATGGATAATATGTATGCATATGTAAAAAATGCCTTCATTCACAAGACACCAATCATCATAACACTCGGACTTCTTATCAGCCGTAGGCTAAAACCCTCCAGTACAAACTTCGTTCTCCAGTGCCATTTCACAATCCTAACATGCATAACTTGGATTAAAGTGAGGGACCAACTCAATGTCGTGGAGCTAAAACAACTGTCTTCTAGTGAGAGTGCCACAATTCTGAAATATATCACTCCACCAAGACTAAGGTGAGCCAAAACGTACCAATTGGGGTTTAAGGTCCTTCAACCTAAGGATTGTTGGGCTTCATTTATTTTGCTTTTTGGGATTTTTAACTCACGAGACATTAATTTGTCCAACTATTTATAAGTATTCCAGAATACTCAATGCATGAGTTCCTCTTGAATTACAAACACACACAATCATATATGGAATCTTTCCACAAATCAACTTTCCAAACTATACTTTTTTTAAGTAACATGTTTTCCATAAACCACTTTTCATGAATTATTATCTTTAGGATGACCTAGGGCAGAGCACCCATAATCTTTTAGGAACAATTTAGGGCAAAGCACCCATATTTCATATAATTTTCATAAACTTTCTATGATGAACATGCTTCCATAATACCATGCATACACATGCTCTTTACTGTACATGAATGTGATAACCATAATTCTATAAAAACATAATGAAAACACATTAATAAACATAATAGTATACCTTACTGGATTTTTTTTCTAAAAATTCATATAAATTTCTAAGAACATAACCAATTTGCATAACCGTCTAGATTATCAAGTGTATACAACGTGGTGACAGAATAAATTCTCATTCTATATATGGATTTTAGGTTAAGTTGCTTACCTAAAATCATACTATATATTTTCAGTTTTGATTTATCGGTCTTGCAACAACCAAATAAAAATTCAGCAAGGCCCTAAGACGTTGATCTTCACATGCATATACAGTGATTTAAATCAAACGATCTTGATATAAGAATTCTGTAAGGTGGGCCTAATTGATCAACGGTATGGATCTCACTAAGGGTTGGACAATGTGACCGGGCATGCCAGTGGACCCCACTCAAGCTATGATTAATATAAAATCATGTAAGGGGTAGTGCTCTATAGCTGTGTTGCACACACAATGTTTTGGTTGGACTGGGAATGCTAAATTTATGCCGAGCCTTAAGGGGAGGAGTTTCGGTGGGTTTCAAACTCCTTACCCTCGACAACTATGTAAACATAGCTGGGTCCCCAAGCCTGCACATTGCAGCCTCCTTCATCCCATTCCGACACTTCTATAAAGGTGTAGGGTGTGGAAGATTGCAGCATTTAGTCTACAGTCGTAACATCTCTATCATGTACAATTTCTATTCTGATTGATCGATCCCCATCTCCAATACACGGCGAGATCTTTTCAATTCCGCAAATTAAGTTTTACACTCAAAACTTAAATAAAAATGCAAACTCTCAATCGTAGATATTATGACAAGAAGAAGTAAATAAAATGTTAATTATTATAATATTTTCATCATACTAAAAATAAAATAAATAAATGGGTTTGGAAGATAAGCCTACTTTATGCATTTCATATATCGAAAATGATCTATATAAAATAAAATAATAGAAAAATAAAATAAATAAATAAATGAATAAATAAAACTTTAGAATGTCATAAGAATCCCCTTACTTTGATCAAAATGTAAAAAGGGATTGTTTTTTTTTCATTTTTTTATTTCTTTTTTTCTTTTGTCCTTTCTTCTTCCAATGTCTCTAATGAGGACATCAAACCCTTCAAAGGTTATCAAAGACTAAGGCAACCGATGAATACATCTTTATGTCGCTATGATAGTTCGTGACACAATCAGTGAGAATTTTGAAGACCTTACACATGTCCCTGGATTAATTGAAGGCCCCGCATTAGGAGAACACACGTGAATGATGAGTTAGAAGATTGATCTGTTACGCAGGATTTTTTTATTTTTTAGAAAGCTTTGTTTTGTGCATTTTTTTTCTTTTGTTATAGGGGTAGTTTAGTCATTTTCTTTTAAATCTAAATTTTATAAAATAGGGTGATTTCTACACTAAACTTAATAATGTTTTTTAATGAAAGCTTGGTGTCTCCTTCCCTCTCTCTCTCTCTCTCTCTCTCTCTCTCTCTCTCTCTCTCTCTCTCTCTCTCTCTCTCTCTCTCTCTCTCTCTCTCTCTGTGGTAAGTTCTTCTCTTCCCCTAATAGATTTTCTTCTTCTAACTTTTATTTATAACCTTCCAACCTTTTTCTTCTTTTTTTACGTAATCTTTTTTTATTGCTATTGACCCTAAAAATTTGAGAATTGATCTCAACCCACTCTTAGATTTTTCAGTTGTCCATATTCTATAAATCATTTTATTTCGTGGACGAGAGAAGCTGTATTGATTGTTAGATTGAAACGATACAAGATCGGGAGGTCCCATCCCTCGCCGGATTTAATCCATGCATGATTTGAATACGATACCACAGGATTGTCATGATGGTCTGCAGTCATTGCATGTTCCCTTTATTATTATCTTTACTATTCTATGGAATGTGAATATTTCAATTGATTTTCTTAGTTTATTTTACCGGATAATTTTGGTACTCACACATGCATTCTAGTTTAGACTATCCTGCATCAAATTTGGTATCAAAGCTTTAGGTTTTACATGGTTTTTGTTAAATCGAGTTATCTGAACTTAGGATCATTTGTTTCTCATCTAGGATTGTCTAGATAATTTCAAATCTATATCCCTCAGAAATTGCAAACATGGATTTTCATATTCACAGTCCTATGAGATATAAATCTGAATTTCCATATTCGTTCTTTCATTCTAGTTAAATCTAAATATCTACAGCATTCATACATCATATATAAATAGGATAATACATCTATATTGAGGTATGTTCAAACCTTAGAGCCAAGCTTAGGAAAATCGAGTTCGAGTTTTTAGTCTATGCCCATTAGAAGTGGTAAGGGTTTTGGCTGACACCCCATCATGAGTAACGAGCAATTAAACGATCACTTCGCTCAATTACTCCAAAAGATAACTTCCATAGAGACATCCAACAAAAATATCAAATGAAAACTGATCACCACCGAAGCTAGACTTGAGCGATTAGAGGCATCCCAAAGGGAGAACCCCACTGTTGGGGGAGATGTGTAGTCACAGATAGGTGGTGTTGGTGAGGAGCCAACCCTTAGACAAACTCCCACCAATGGCAGGCATGTGAGTAGAGAACAGGCATATCAAGACCGCTTTGATCCTAACAAGAGGGCCATAAAGAATGTCAGGATTGATGTCCGAGCTTTGATAGTCGCTTTAACCCCAAGGAATTCCTTGACTGGTTAGCTGACATGGACCACTATTTTGAGTGGCATGATATGTCAGAGAATCGACAAGTGCAGTTTGTCAAAATGAAGCTTGCGTGGTAAGCAAAGATATATTGGACCAATAAAGAGCGTAGGATTGAATAGGAGGGAGGAGCTCCCATTACCCAATTGAGCGAGATGAAAACTATTCTAAGAGAGAAGTACCTACCTCTCTCTTATCACTAGAAGATCCTGGAATAATGACAATCTTTACGCCAAGGATTCATACCTATCATAGAATACATCGCAAAATTTGAGGAATTCATAATGCAGTATGATATTGAGGAAGACCCTCTAGTAATGCTCACGTGTTTCATGATGGGCCTTCGATTGGATCTTGAGCGTGTGCTTTGGGCTCATCCCATGACAGATTTTGATGAGATGTACCAAGTGGTGCAGGAATTAGTGTAGTAACTGGAGACTCCTATCATAAGATGGTTCAATTTCTGATATTCTAATGTTAAGACTGGTTCTCAGGGAACTAGATCCAACATTGGTAATCAACCCAGGGCACAGGAGAACATTTCGTCTAGGCCTAGGGATGACAAGGAAAAAGACGTCATTGGTGCTAGTTCAGGTGAAGGACAAAATGTGCAATGCTATGAATGTGGTAATATTGGCCATTTTACAACTCAGCGTCCCATTAAGAGTAAAGGAAAAGCCTTAGTCATAGGCGATTCTCAGGATAGCGAGTATGATCAACGTGACTCTAAAGTCAAAGAATATCAGCCCGTAGGATCATTGAGTGATGAGGATGAGGTGAGTGATAATGCTACACTAGTAGTTATCAGGTGTGTGCTAGCCCAGACTAGAAGTAGTGTTGACTGACATCGCAACACTATCTTCTACACGGTCGTCAAGTATGGCAAGAAGAATTGTAAGCTGATAGTAGACAGTGGGAGTTGTCAGAATATAATTTCCACTAGCACCTTAAGCAGTCTAAAGTTAGAGGTCACCCCTCATCCTAAATCATACAAAGTCTCATGGGTAGACAAGAGTTCCCTTCCTGTCACCCATCAATGTCTTGTACCCATCGAGTTCGGGTCTATAAGGAGTCCCTGTGGTGTGATGTGTTGCCCATGGATGTAGGTCATATCATCTTAGGTAGATCGTGGCTTTTCAATAATGACATCATGATCTACGGTCGTTCTAATTACATAACGGTAAGAATATTAAAATTAATCATATGCCACCACAACACACTGCACAGAAGAAAGGCAAGAAGGCTAGTGAGCCTAAAGAAGGAAATCCACACCCAAGTCTCTCCACATCATCACAGCTAAAGAGTTTGAAAGAGAGACTGAGGAAGATTCGACGGTGTATGTCTTAGTGTCTATAAAGGCTACACCAAAAGTACCAATAGAGTTACCTCATGAGGCAGCTTCAGTCTTAGTGGAGTACAGAGATGTATTCCCTGAGGATTTGTCAGATGAGTTGCCACCCATAAGGGACATCCAGCATGCCATTGATCTTGTCCCTTAGTCGACTCTACCAAACCTTCATCACTATAGGAAAAACCTTGTAAAGCATACAGAGTTGAAGAAGCATGTAGATGAGCTCCTGTGAAAGGGTTTCATCCAACAGAGCATGAGCATGTGTGTCATACTCTCTTTATTAACACCTAAGAAAGACGGCACTTGACGTATGTGTGTGGACAATAGAGCCATTAACAAAATCACGGTCAAGTATAAGTTTCTCATACCTAGGCTTGATGACATATTATACATGATGGCTAAATCCACCATTTTTTTCAAAATAGATCTCAAGAGCGGGTATCACCAAATCCGTATACGTCTCGGTGATGAATGAAAGATAGCCTTCAAGACGAAGGATGGGCTATATGAGTGGTTGGTCAAGCCTTTTAGCTTGACTAACACACTCAGCACTTTCATGCGAGTGATAACCCAGGTCTTGAAACCGTTCATGAGGAAATTCTTAGTGGTGTACTTCAACGTTATCCTAATCTATAACACCACTAGAGAATCACACCTTGAACATTTGAAGTTGGTCGATAATGTCCTTAAGGCAGAGAAATTATACACTAACTTTAAAAAGTATTCATTCATGTCCAGTCAGGTTGTGTTTTGGGGTTTATAGTGTTAGCAAAAGGGATGCATGCAAACCTAAAGAAAGTCAAGGCCATAGTTGATTGGCCTGAACCGAGGAATATCCATGAAGTGTAAAGCTTTGATGGCTTGGCCACATTCTACTGTCAGTTCATTAGGAGTTTTAGTACGATTATGGCTTCCATTATAGTGTATGAAGAAGGGATAATTCATGTGGTTGAAAACTGCAGTTAAGGCTTTCAAAGAAATTAAGGACAAGATGGTCGAAACTCCCATCATGTGCCTTCTCAACTTAGCTAAAATCTTTAAAGTTACGTGTGATGCATCTGGTGTTGGTATAGGTGGAGTCCTAAGTCAAGAGGGTCATCATGTTACCTATTTTAGTGAGAAACTGAATGTTGCAAAATAAAAATACCCTACTTAAGATAAGGAATTCTATACGATAGTGCAGTCTTTAAAACATCGGCACCACTACCTCCTATCGCAGGAATTTGTCTTATTCTCTAATTATGAGGCTATAGACACCCCACCCAGGCTAATATCTTGGGCAGGCTAAGACAATCCAAGGGCCATGATCAAATCCTAAACCAAACCCTAATCCCAAACTAAACTTAACCCTGACCCAAAAATCTCAAAACCTCCAAACCAAGACCCAAAACCCTGATCCCAACCATTCAATCCACACACAGCCCCCGCCTACACCTTATACCTTGATTAGAACCCGTTACCCAAGCATAAATCCATCTGTCTGAGCCATAAAAGCCCAAAAGGAGGCCACCGATCGAACTCACACCTCAAGCAAAGCCCGCACGGGTGAGCCCAGCCCAAACGAATCCTGGGCGGTAGTCTGACTACCGCCGGTGGTACTCGGAGTGCCGCCACTCACAGCCCGCATGTGGATAGTTGTCCCAGTATCCAAAAGTTAACTTTCTCCTAGAATTACCCCCCAATCCGAGCTTATTTACCCTTTTATCAACCCTTTTTGCCAATGAGAGCATGTCACGTGGCATCTCTCCCCCTCCAACCAATTACCTCTTGCCATGTCAACATTTAACCCTCCCAAGACCAGAAATTACCACATTACCATGGGAGGAGGCTATAAATAGCCCTCTCCTCTTCACATTTCAAGACAAAAACTCTTCACTTCCAAGCTTAAGTGAGAAGGAGAGTAAGAGGGAGAGAAGGAGCAAGAGAGTGAGGGTGAGGAGGTGCTCCCAAGCCTTCAAGTCCAGATTTTTCAGCTATCCCCTTAGCCCACTCCCTACTTTCCAAACCATCCTAATTTATAATCTAACCCAGTGAGATCATGGTTCGATCTATGTCTTAACCTATCCAAGATTCAAGTCGAAAGATCCATCCAATCTACAAGCATTCATCATGACATCTACTCCCTTCTCAATCCCCCTACTTCTCTAGATCTCTAGTGAACGTATGCTCTGTGGCTTGCCGTACATTGGATCCTGTCACATCAGAAATTCCTAGAGATTTAATCCACTTTGTCATCTCTTGCATAAGCATCATCACATCCGCTTTCTAGACACGCCGTTGGATGTATGCTTTGTGGCTTGCCAAAATCTCGGATATGGCTGCATCAGAAATTCGCGTGTGTGCCTAAATCCTATCTCGACCATAACATCTATCATCCCTTAAGATTATTTTACCACACTAAGTAGAGACCATACGTTTGTACGGGCAGAGAGGGTGCCTAATACCTTCCCTCTTTGTAACCGAGGTCCCTTACCCGAAATCCCAGGTCGCAGACCAGGAGTCAATCTAAGGTAGGAGAGTCTTCGAATTTCTCCAACCTTACATATTCCGCGGTTCTAGCCGATCGCGGGATTTTGAGATTATTCAGCTAGTGGCGACTCCAACATCCACAAATCAACACCCTAACCAAAAACATAACATACAAACCAGCGTGGGCGTCGATTTTCAGTGTCTACAGAATGGCGACTCCACTGCGGATCCTAGCTTGCACTAGCTGAGACCCGACTCAAAAGTGTGTGGTACTTTAATCTTAAGGAATATCATCACTTCATTCATACGAAAAAATAAAAAGTGTCTTTGGCTTGTGACCTCTTGGGTGTAAATTCGAACCATGACCACCCGATCCCATGCAGTTATGACCTCTCAAGCTACCCATGAAGAAGAGCCAGTAGTTCAGCCAACTCCCGAAACATTAACACCCGCACCTACACCAGCACCCGCATTACTATCACCAATGGCTCCAATAGACCCACAAGCTAATGCCACCATGCAAGAAATGGCCCAGAGTCTCCGAATAGTACAAGAGCTTCTATTTCGCCTAGCACCAAATGCTGCACCAAACACACAGGCAACATAGGCAAGTGTGTCGAACAATTCACTCTCAAACCCCTTTTGGTTTTTCCCTCACTCCCCCAGCGAACCCTGCTCTCCCTCTCCTAGAAGAATCCATACAAGATCAACAGCAATCAATAAACGGGAGAAACCCTCTCACACATCTCTATTCAATACATCACAATAATCCGGCTACAACACAAGTTCCCCCTAACGGGAACCACAGACAAGAACTGGCGGATGCCCACTAAGGGGGCCAGTAGCAAGTCCAATTCACTCTCCCGAATGGGAGAAACACTCTGGAGTTGGCAGATACCTCAGGCAGGAGATATTTTCGAACATCGCACCCTCCTCCTAAAGGGAGCGGTGCTCAATTCCAGCTACTCCCGCCACCGGGAGTCCACCACCCTATTCTGGATCCATATGAAGAAGCTGCACAAGCCCTATAGCAAGGGGCAAGATATCCACCACAAGGTAAGTCCGATATTGAGGAACTACGAGAGCGGTTGCAAATGGTGCAAAATCAGCTTCAAAGACAGCAAGGAGTGGACACCCATCCACCAAATTTAGGGACCTCTGTCCCTTCCCAGACGTCCAAGTACCTCCAAACTTTGAAGTACCGAAATTCAAAAGGTATGATGGTAATGGGTGCCCCATGGCACACCTAAAAGCATTTTGTGGTGAACTCAATGCGATAGTAGGGAATGATGGAGCCTTGATATGACTCTTCTAAAAATCCCTTAAGGGTGATTCTTTGGATTGGTACACCTCATTGGATAGCCATCAAATCAGAACCTGGGAAAAGCTCTCCCAGGCATTCATTGACAGGTTCTCATACAATCTGAATATGGCTCCAAGAAGAATTGACCTGTTTGCCTTAAGGCAAAAAAATAATGAATCATTGTGAGCATACATAGGATGATGGCGGGTCATGCCAGCCCGAATGAGAAACCCCATCGACGATGAGGAACAGATATCCATGATCGGACATTCAACAAATCCCAACATTTCAGGATATCTAATCTCGTACCCGTACGTGAATTTCTCCCAACTTATCCGAACTGGATCAGGGTCGGAACAATTTCTCCATGGCCACATCAGACCCCTACAATCAGAAGAAACAAAGTCAAGGGAAAATCTGTTGGATATGGGAATGAAAACGGCACCACTCCCGCGCAACGCACTATGTAAGTCAACAATATCATTGCCAACACTCAAGGCCATCAATATGCTCCACAACCGGAGCTGTGGCAAGACCGGCAATATTAGCCACAAGCAAATAGACAGTACTAACCACAACAAGCCTAACAGGGATATCAAGGATAGTCATCTCAACAATAGTAGCAACAACCCATAGGCCATACAAGCAGGCAATGTTGGGAAAGAAGTTCACCCCTTTGGTACAAACATACAGTAAGGTGCTGGTGATGCTAATGCAAAAGCAACTCTTGACACCACTCTGGCCATGACTTTCACCCAACCCCTTACTACCATGTTACAATGAAAATCAGTATTACGCATATTATCAGGCTCCTGGACACCTAACCGATCGATGTTTCGCTTTGAAGCATGTGGTCCAGGATTTAATCAAAAGCCTGAAGATCATTGTCACCCCACATGCTAGCAACATGGCTCAAGCCAACATTCTCCAAAATCCCCTACCACCGCATTAAGCAGGACCCAGTACTTCCAGCACCTCTACCATCAACCACATTGAAGGAGGGTAACCCATACACTCCTTCCCACATCATTCCATACAAGCGATCATATCTAACACAGAAAATTGGACGTGGGGACACCAACAAGCACCATCACCTGGACCACAGGTATTCCTGGAGGCAGCACCCGCAACACATCCTCTCGTGTTCCTTGAAGCAGCACCTAGTAGATCACATCTCCAACATCTCGCTCTCCAAGGGGCACACTCAACCCCATCCTCAGTACATCCAAAAAGGTCAAATTCTGAACCTGTCATTCTTTCAATAGGTCTCCCTGATCTAGCCCTGCTAACCTTGTGAGGGGCACCCTTGGTTCAAGAACCAAGTTTCCTAATGCCTCACCAACTGGCACATGCTCAGAAAACCCTCCCCACATCTCAACAAAGGAAAGAAAATCCCCTGGCCAAACCCGATCAAGAGTCGGAAGCACCTCAAGAGGAATCATCAAACCCGCCACAAATAGTTCCATCCATAATCTCTTAGCCTCAAGAACTGCTGATATACCTAGAAGGAATAGCGGTTCCATCCTACAACCCAAGAGCAGTCCCATGGCATTATCCTGAATGCACCAAAGTGGGCAACAATGGGAAGTATTTTAGGAGGGATAACCATAGCCCAAAAGAAACCCGGGGAGCTTCATTGGGAACTGCTTGCAAAACCAATGTTGCTTATGATATAACAACCCAACTTAAATCTATTTTTTCTCAAATGTCCATCTGGAAACTTCTGTGCACATTAAGATCACATCGGAAGATCTTTGCAAAAACACTGAATGATGCACATATCTCTCCTGACGTACCTCCCGAAATGGTGGCAAGTATGATTGGACAATTCCTTATACCATGAGTCATCACTTCCTCTAATGAGGAGTTGCCACCCGAAGGTCGCAATTATGGGCGCTCGTTGAACATATTTGCCCATCATAAGAATTTCAAGATCTCACTCGTGCTCATTGATAATGGATCCAGCCTTAACGTTTGCCCTTTGAGAACTGTTGAACGGTTAGGGATAGAACCGTCTTCTTTCAGACCCAACACCATGAGTGTTAGAGCCTTCGATAACTCTAGGAGACAGGTTGAGGCAGAAATCGACCTCGAATTGCAAATTGGACCAGACATGACCCTTGTCACATTTCAAGTCATTGACATTCCTGCCTCATTTAACCTTCTGTTGGGGCGGCCATGGCTCCATGCTATTGAAGCCATCCCATCTACCCTCCATCAAAGGGTTAAATTCCCTTCGGGAAATTGAATCATTACGGTATTGGCCGAGCTAGAGAACATCTTACCAGTGAAGGTCAATATCCCAAAAATTGACATCCCGGTGATTGAAATTCAGTATGCAGAGGGTGACATATTATACCACAGCTTCGAATTCAAAAATGTGAATGCAATCGCCAATCCAAGACCTCTCGCTGCTGAATATGTCATTCCCCCTACTGAGCGATTGATCTTAAACTATCGTATCGAGTTTCATGAAAAAGGTATGGTGGTAAAGCCCGCACGTGCCAATGTGCAAAGACGGGGGCTGGGATATCAACCGACATCGGAAGATCAAGTTGAGAGACCAAGAAAGGGTCAACCATTTAGATGCACACCCATCAAATTCATCAAAGCTGGGACAGTTCGTGGAGACCCGATGATTTCTCTCGAGGACCGCCTCCAGCGGCTCAAACTCTTTGAACATTCCAACCCGGAGTCTGTCTGGCCACCAATAAGGTGAGATAAAATCCTCAAGGCACCAAAGGCACATCTGATGCCAAGGGCAAAACCCTCAGGTCCACCACATAAGGCAAGGGGCATGGAAAATGATCCACCCGAAATAGCGGTAAAGACCGCTTTAGTTGAAGTAGGAATATCCCAATATGTCCTAGAGGGGGGTGAATAGGACTTTTTAAAGTTTTTATGAATTATTAGAAATCCTATCACATTAATCCTATCTCAGGGTATAGATAAGGATTACTCAAAATTAACTCTACTGGCTTCCAAGCCTGGTAGAGGATCCAATAACAGAACTATTTAGATGATACGCATGAAGTAGTTATAGTCTATGATAGATGTGACTGTGTGTGAAGTGTGAGCAGATATGAATGTAATTAACATAATAATACAAATAATCAAGCACAAGAATCAAACACAAACACAGTCATTTTTATAGTGGTTCGACTACTTGTCTACTCCACTCCCGGCTTCCACACTCAACCCTTGAGTGATCGAATTTCACTAAGGAGGTTTCCCATGGTTCACTTCAAACCTAATGTTTTAAATCAGGTTTACCTTCAACCTTTACAGAGGTTTCTACTCGTTTTACCTCAAACCCTGGAGTTTTACTGGCATACTCCTAACCAGATGTTTATGTCCACACAGGGCAAGGGTCCACACAACGCATCGGAAGGTTTCTACTCGGTTCACCTCTAATCCTAGAGTTTTTCTGGCGTACTCCTAACCAGATATTTATGCTCTCCACAGAGCAAGGATCCACACAAAGTACCCGGAGGTTTCTACTCGGTTCACCTCTAACCCTAGAGTTTTACTGGCGTACTCCTAACCAGATGTTTATACTCTTCACAGAGTAAGGGTCCACACAACGTACCCCACACGTACACTCCCGTCGGAGGCTTCCTTCGAGGACTTCAAAGGGTGAGCAACACTTAAAATGCAATCCTAGAAAGGAATGATCATAAATGTCCTCTGGACTCTAAATACTTACAAATAAGTTGATGAGTCTCATTCAGCGCAATAATGAAGATCTCCTTCTTGTTGATGAAGAGTCTTCAGCTCCCTTGATCCGCAACACAAAGGTGTATCTATACTAGGCTTTAGGTTGGGTCAAGGTTATAATGGAATACCACTCTCTAAAGATTTTCTTATAAGGAATATAGAGTGGTTCCAATCATCTATGCATTTAAGGCATCCCAGCTTAATGATTTATCATTAAGATAGTAGCTGGAGGATCCTTGAATGCGGAAGTTTATTCTCCAATCCACTCTATGAGATATCAATGATGAGGGTGGATTGGAGGATGAACTTCCTGAGAGAAAGGGCTTAGGTAAATGATAGGAAGGTTAAAACTCTCAGAAGCACTCTCTTCTTTCTCTACTAGCAATAAAGACTAATCTCTCTATATTTAGGAAAAAGGTTCCAACGGATATAAACGGTCATATTTATGACAGAGTTCGATATCATCGAGTAGTCGTCGATATGATCGAGCGTATACTCTCGATTGTATCGGCAGACTTCTCGATGATACAAACTCAATTGTCATTTCACTTTTGGAAATCTTTCGTCAACTGGTTGATGGGATCGAGACACACATCGATGTTATCGGATTTCGAACTCCAATTCCATCGAGAGATGGATCGATCTATTGACAGGTGAAAACAAGAGAGAAGCATTGAAGAATTTCAGGTTCTACAGATATGATCAGGGAACAGTCGATGTCATCGAAACTTATACATCGATCATATCGGAGACCGTGTCGATGGGATCAATAAATCGTATAGATTTACCTATAAGCTTGTTGGACGATTTTTGTCCGGACTCGATCCAATCGACGAGGTCTCGATATGATCAATATATGAATATCGATTTATCGACTGGCACCCTGATCAACATTAAAAACATCCTGAAAATCATGCTAGTGAAAACATGCACCCACAATCGATATGATCGACGGACTTCCGATATGATCGATATTTGAGTTCAGATTGAATCGGATAGTCATCGATATATCAAAGCTTATGTTAGTTTTTTTTAGAAAAACAGGGGCACCGAAAAATACTCTGTTGATATTATCGATCTTCTTTCGATAGGATCGATATTCGAATATCGATGATATCGACTCACCAGTCGATATATCGATAAATCGTCCAGATGATTGTTTGATTGCTGGATGCTTTTTATCCTCACTCGATTGTATCGATTTGAGATGTCGAGGACATCGACAGAGCTGGTCGATCATATCGAAGGGGTAATCGATATAATCGACAGTGTAAGAAAAACTTTAAAGATTTTTCTTTTTGATAAAAAGTTTTCTTACACAGAAACCCTAAGATGTTCTAGTTCTTTTTAAGCGTTTTAATCACCTGGTGTTTTGGGACATGGGATGTGAGGCTATGATTTACCTATGGCGAGCTTCCACACATCCAGTTGAGGCAAACGCTTGATTCGATCTTCCTGTTAGGCACTGTTATCCGACTGACTCAACTTACAACGTAATTGACAAACCAGGGCACATAGTAGGTACACTTTCAATCTCCCCCTTTGTCAATTACGTGACAAAATACCCAAAACACCCTAGGAACATATTTAGATAGATACATCCTAAATTGTGTGTACATGTATTAACACAATTTTATAAATTCTAAACACCCATGTACACACCCAGTAAGTTTTTTTCCTTACTTCAAAAACTCTCCCTTTCTTGTTGCGGCTGCTCCCCCTAACACCTGCAACACAGATATACAATTTTCCGCTTGGGGTGTTTAAATTGTTCTCCCCCTTTTTGTCAGTCATTGGCAAAGGCATAAAACATGATATTGACTGAAGATTGAAGCATATGGGAGAACCATATAGAGATGTATTTGTAGTAAACTAGTGTGAATCATGCATCAATGATAGAGCATTACGAGAGCAATAGCAGATAAGATAGTCATTTAAAATCTCATACATTGCAATAATTCACCAGATAAACCAAGATGACAGTAATGATATATAAGTAAAAACAGCACATGCCATGCAAAACTATGGATGCATTGAGATAAGATAGAGAAAAACAGTCAATAAGACTCTATCACAAGAAATTCGGGGGGTATATTTAAACAAAAAAGAAACAACCTTGGCAAGTCTGTAATTCATCACACCCATAAATGTGATCACAGGCATTCAAAAAGATATTTAGGCCGGAGCATTTCAAAAGGACTTCAGGAATGTGATGGATGTATATCCTGAGCACGCTTATGGAGTAGGTAGATGTTTTAGAACTCGTTTAGTTGCACGTTGCAAGATCATCAGTCGCTGTTGAACTTCAGAAAGATAGGCTTCGCAATCATTTAGTTTCTCTAAAATGTGAGCTTGTTCATTCAGAAGATCTTGTATGCTGTCTCGCACAGGGATATCAGAGTCAGAATTTTGCACCAATCTGCTACAGCCAGGAATTGAACCAGTTCTTCCACCACAAAACACATTTTCAAAGATGTTTAGTTTATGTATGTCTTCAAAGTTGAACCACGCACAAGGATGAGGAAGATCATAAGTCGATGGTAGTCCGTATTGACATGAAAGCTTAGATAGAAGATATGGAAATGGTAGTTTAGTGATGGATGCTTCTGTAAGCACACGGATCAGCTGTTGTACAATTAGAGTGGTAGGCATATTGAAATTCTCAAATGAATGTCATATAGAATGTTAAGAATGTATGGTGAGAGTTTGTTGCCGAAGATTTCACAGGGATAGACATTAGTGCTGAAAATGCTGTGAAGAATCCTATAGGTAGGATCAAGATACTTGATATGGAGAACATTTTTGGCATTCCTGGGAATTGTGGCACCATTGCACAAAGCACGAGTAATTTCCACCCATACACCAAGACCGTTCATATTGCGATTAGTTATAGATATTCTAGTGAATTCGATGTCAATCAGCCTACTTATCAGTTTAGGTGTGATGTATTCGACTTGATTGACGATCGCAACTGAGATGATTGGAGGATTGTTAACAACATTGAAGATTGAGCTAATAAGCTGATGTACCAGATTATGTTGAAACGTTCCACCAAGATTCACAACATTTTTCCATCCAATCTGTTTTAGAAGATCTATAATTCTGAAGGGTTCAATGCTTGTTTTGTGAACCATTCGCTCCCCCACAAGGTTTAAGTTAAATAAAGAAGAAGAGGTGGTTACATCATGCTTACCTTTCTTCTTTTCAGTTGATGCATGCTGTGGATGAAGCAATCCTTTTTCTTTTTCCATCTTGGGGAGATGAAATGTCCAGGTCTGAGAGCACCAAATGCGGCTCTCCTTTTGTTCTTCTGATTCTCACCAAGCAACTACTATCTATTCCTTTGATCATATTTTCTGATTCCAAATGTTGATTTCTAATTTCAAGCTCTAGGGAAGAACAACCGTCCCGACGTTTCAACTATCCAGAGAGTCATCGATTCTATCGATTCTCAGTCAATGTGATCGACATTCTCAAGTGGCCTATCGGCACTCATATCGAAGGTGGATCTTTTCGAGTTTTTCAGTCTAATGATTGTTCTTATATAAAATAGTATCTTAATGAAGTTCGTAGAGAGTATTAGAAAAATTTTGTATATCATCTGTACATTAAAAAGTATAAACATTTGAATATTTATGTACAAAAAGTGAGGTGAGATGCCTCAGATTGTTTCTTGAATGCTCAGCAAAATTGCATCATTTCAACAAATATCCAGGTTTTGATGCATAACCTAGACTAATTTCTTCACTCTCAGTGTTTATCAATATCACTCCTTCCTTTTCCTACAATAATGTAGCAGTGGTTATTTGTGCGAAGACCTTTCATAATTGATTTCCCTGATTGATCGAGAATCTCGCATACTTCTTTGTTGAAATTTACCACATGCCCATTATCGCAGATTTGAGAGATGCTCAGTAAGTTACGTGTTAATCATTTTATGCAAAAACCATTCTCATTCTTAAACAGATTAATTCCTTCTATAATTTCCTGTCCAATTACTTCAGCAATGGTTCCATATCCATACGTGACTACCCCTTTGTGAAGATCCTTATAGTTTGAAAGGAGAGACTTGTCACCTGTGACGTGTTTTGAGCAACCACTGTCCAGGTACCATTTAGCCATATTGCCTAATAAATGATCTGATTGAGTACAAGGCAATTTGTCTTTTCCTTAATCACCCACTTTGTGACAGGAGTTTTACTTGTGGTAGATTTGTTCTTCTTATCTGATTTGTCCACATAACTTAACTGCTCCTTCATCCTGTCAACTATCTCAAGTGGTGATGATTGTATACTTCTTTTATTTAGCTCATAAACTGACTCCTCATTTTTATAATGAGCTGGGATAGGTTTGGTGTTACTATTGGATGCAACAGATTTTCCAAATGCTTGTGCATTAATTTTTGTTCTAGCCTTTTCATAACCCAATTCCTTTTCGTCCTCTCCATATTTTCTTATTCCTAACAGTTTTTCTAATTTTTCACCACTCTGGGAAAATTTACAGTTTATTTTGACAATTTTTCTAGATTCTTCTAGATCATTTTGAAGTGTATAATTTTTATTCTGAAGAATCAGGTTTTCCTCATTTAGTTCTTTGACTTGTTTCTTTAATTTCTCTGACTCAGATTTCAATGAGTTGTTAGTTCTTTTAAGTCTATCATTATCTGAGTGACATTGCTGCAAATCAGTGATTAGATGAGTATTAATATTTGAAGCTTTCTCCAGATATATTTGTAGCAATTCCTTTTTGTTTTCAACTATTCCAAGTCTCTTGACAATCTTAACGCTATGGATGTAAAGTTGATCGTAAGCCTCTTGTAGTTCATTTTGCTCTTTATCTTCTTCTTCTTTAATTTCCTCATTGTCAGATGAAAATGATTCAGTGGCTTGTTGTTCTTTCTCAGATTCAGTTGGAATGATCGAAGTAGTGGAGACCATAAGTATTTTCAAGGATTTTTTATCTCCATCACTTCCTGAGTCACTGTTTTCTAAATTTGACTCTTTCGTATCATCCCATGTGGCAGCCATCGCCTTGCCCTTGGTTTTTCTGTTTGGTCATTCAGTAGATAGGTGTCCATACTCATGACAGGCATAACATTGTGGTTCTTTAGTCTGTTTACCAAATTTGCCTGCAGAAGGTTTGTAGTTCACCTTTCTTCCTCTAAAAGGATGGCCGCGATTCTTCTGAATCTTTGTGCTAGCAAGGCCACTTCCTCATCTTCATCTTCTTTTTCGCTCTCACTGTCCTCATGTTTTGATTTCTTAGAAGTTTTTAGGACAGTGTTTTTAGATTTTTGGGGTTGTGTGAAGTGTAGTTCAAAAGTTTGTAGGGAACCTACTAGTTCTTCTACTTTCATCTCATCAATATTCCTATACTCCTCAATTGTTGTTACCTTGGGATTGAAGCGTTCTAGTAAGGATCTTAAGATTTTTCTACATATTTTAGGTGTTGGAACCTTCTCTCCCAAACCACCCATGGAGTTACAAATGATGTTCAATTTGGTGAAAAACTTCATAAATGTCTCATGCTCTTCCATCCTGAGATTTTCAAACTATGAAGTTAAGAGTTGTAGTTTAGACCTCTTCACAGTGCTTGTGCCTTCATGGGTCATTGCAGTAAATCCCATGCTTCCATGGATGTCCCACACATACTTATTTGATTGAATATATCTTGGGACATGGCACAGTAGATGGCGTTCATTACTTTTGCTTCAGCATTTCGCTGTTCTTTGTTAAACGCCATCCACTTCTCATTAGGTTTGGGTTTAGTGATTGTGGTTTCATTTTCAAGTATAATTTGTTTGGATGGTACCACGTATCCTTTTTCAACTGCACCTCAAACTTCATGATCCAAAGATCTCAGGAAGTAGTGCATTCTAGCCTTCCAGTAAGCATAATTTGATCCATTAAATACTGGAGGTCTAGTGACAGATGAGTCCTCTCTTTTGGCCATATTTCTACTTCAATCAAGATCATTCTCTAAGCGGTGAAACCCTTAAAGAGAGACCCGCTCTGATACCAATTGAAATAGCGGTAAAGACTGCTTGAGACCCGCTCTGATACCAATTGAAATAGCGGTAAAGACCGCTTTAGTTGAAGTAGGAATATCCCAATATGTCCTAGAGGGGGGTGAATAGGACTTTTTAAAGTTTTTATGAATTATTAGAAATCCTATAACACTAATCCTATCGCAGGGTATAGATAAGGATTACTTAAAATTAACTCTACTGGCTTCCAAGCCTGGTAAAGGCTCCAATCACAGAACTATTTAGATGATAAGCATGAAGTAATTATAGTCTATGATAGATGTGACTGTGTGTGAAGTGTGAGCAAATATGAATGTAATTAATATAATCACACAAATAATTAAGCATAAGAATCAAACACAAACATAGTCATTTTTATAGTGGTTCGACTACTTGTCTACTCCACTCCTGGCTTCCACACTCAACCCTTGAGTGACCAGATTTCACTAAGGAGGTTTCCCATGGTTCACCTTAAACCTAAGGTTTTAAATCAGGTTCACCTTCAACCTTTACAGAGGTTTCTACTCGGTTCACCTCAAACCCTGGAGTTTTACTGACGTACTCCTAACCAGATGTTTATGCCCACACAGGGCAAGGGTCCACACAGCGCACCCGGAGGTTTCTACTCGGTTCACCTCTAACCCTGGAGTTTTACTGGCGTACTCCTAACCAGATGTTTACGCTCTCTACAGAGCAAGGGTCCACACAACGCACCTGGAGTTTTTACTCGGTTCACCTCTAACCCTGGAGTTTTGCTGGAGTACTCCTAACTAAATGTTTATGCTCTCCACAGAGCAAGGGTCCACACAACGCACCCTGCACATACACTCCAGTCAGAGGCCTCCTTCGAGGACTTCAAAGGGTGAGCAACACTTAAAACCCAATCTTAGAAAGGAATGATCATAAATGTCCTCTGGACTCTAAATACTTACAAAGAAGTTGATGAGTCTCATTCAGTGCAATGATGAAGATCTCCTTCTTGTTGATGAAGAGTCTTCAGCTCCCTTGATCCGCAACACAAAGGTGTATCTATACTAGGCTTTAGGTTGGGTCAAGGTTATGATGGAATACCACTCTCTAAAGATTTTCTTATAAGGAATATAGAGTGGTTCCAATCATCTATGCATTTAAGGCATCCCAGCTTAATGATTTGTCATTAAGATAGTAGCTGGAGGATCCTTGAATGCAGAAGTTCATTCCTCAATCCACTCTATGAGATATCAATGATGAGGGTGGATTGGAGGATGAACTTCCTGAGAGAAAGGGCTTAGGTAAATGATAGGAAGGTTAAAACTCTCAGAAGCACTCTCTTCTTTCTCTACCAGTAATAAAGACTAATCTCTCTATATATAGGCAAAAGGTTTCAACGGATATAAACGGTCATATTTATGACAGAGTTCGATATCAACGAGCAGTCGTCGATATGATCGAGCGTATACTCTCGATTGTATCGGCAGACCTCTCGATGATACAAACTCAATTGTCATTTCGCTTTTGGAAACCTTTCGCCAATTGGTCGATGGGATCGAGACACACATCGATGTTATCGAATTTCGAACTCCAATTCCATTAAGAGATGGATCGATCTATCGACAGGTGAAAACAAGAGAGAAGCCTTGAAGAATTTCAGGTTCTACAGATATGATCGGGGAACAGTCGATGTCATCGAAATTTGTACATCGATCACATCGGAGACCTTGTCGATGGGATCGATAAATCGTATAGATTTACCTATAAGCTTGCTGAACGATTTTTGTCCGAACTTGATCCAATCGACGAGGTCTCGATATGATTGATATATGAATATCGATTTATCGACTGGCACCCAATCATCATTGAAAACATCCTAAAAAGCATGCTGGTGAAAACATGTGCCCACAATCGATATGATCGACGGACTTCCGATATGATCGATATTTGAGTTCAGATTGAATCGGACAGTCATCGATATATCGAAGCTTATGTTAGTTTTTTTAGAAAAACAGGGGTGTCGGAAAACAGTCTGTCGATATTATCAATCTTCTTCTAATAAGATCGATATTCGAATATCGATGATATCGACTCACCAGTCGATATATCGATAAATCGTCCAGATGATTGTTTGATTGCTGGATGCTTTTTGTCCTCACTCGATTGTATTGATTTGAGATGACGAGGATATCAACAGAGTTGGTCGATCATATCGAAGGGGTAATCGATATAATCGACAGTGTAAGAAAAACTTTAAAGATTTTCCTTTTTGATAACAAGTTTTCTTACACAGAAACCCTATGATGTTCTAGTTCTTTTTAAGGATTTTAATCACCTGGTGTTTTGGGACATGGGATGTGAGGCTATGATTTACCTATGGCGAGCTTCCACACATCCAGTTGAGGCAGACGCTTGACTTGATCTTCCTGTTAGGCCCTATTGTCCAACTGACTCAACTTACAACGTAATTGACAAACCAGGGCATGTAGTAGGTGCACTTTCACCACCCACAAAGGACCCAGAACCAGGAGTGCCCCTCGAGGGAGACATAAGCAAGAACAAGGAGGCATCCATCTCCACCCACAGTCAAGGGGACACATCCTCGCCATCAGCCCAGCAGCACAAGGGGTAGAAGCAGTCCATCCATTGGATTGACAAAGGGAAGTGTCCCTCACTTAACTGGACGAACGTCAAGGTTCCATCATAGGATGAACCTGAGAAGCCAGAAAAGCTCCAACTGCTGGGCGAAGAGATCGAATCAGATTTCGACTCTGAGCCCAGCCCAGCAGACATCATGGTCATCAGAAAAGATGACCCACAGGAACTGACAGGCCAAGACAGGAAGATCGAAAGGGGGAAAGAACTAAATTGGTCAGTCATTCCCCTGACAATCGAATCAACCAGTAGGCCAGTAAAGGATGCCGATCCAAAAAAAAAATGCCAATGTAAATAGTGGCTCGCATCCCGAGTTAGGAAAGGATCAATCATGGTTTGTAACACCGTCCTATTCGGGACTCCTTGGGGAAACCAAAAAAATAATCAAAAAATTTTCAAAACATAAAAACATCACATATTCCCAAAAATATAAAAAAACTCAAATATCCCTCGAAATCACAAAACATCAAAAAATAATTAAAATACAAAAATAATAGAAAAACTTCCAAAAATCACTATACCAAACACTTCACCCACAACATAAGAGTTGGAGGTCGACTCGTACGATTTCAATCTAGAGTTGGACTTCGAACTCATAGGTTTAGATGAAACCCTGGATAAGGGAAATGATAATACCACTCGCGAAATCGAGGATTCCCTCAAAAAGTTCGAAACAAAGGCCAATGTTGTGGTAGACGATTTTGAAATTGGAACTACCTAGAGAGGTGCACATCGGAAGGTCATTCTCCTTGGAACACAAGCAGAGGATGGTGGAATTTCTGAAACTGAGGTTGTCCAACTTTGCCTTCACGTACGAGGACATGCCAGGGCTCGGTGAAGATCTGGTGGTGCACCACTTGCCAACAAAGCCAGACATGAAGCCCATCAAGAAGAAATTATGAAGAATGAAGCCAGAATGGGCTCTGAAGATCTGTGATGAAGTCATCAAGCAATACAATGCTGGATTCTTGGTGGTCTCCAACTACACAGAATGGCTCACAAACATCGTACCAGTTCTAAAGAAGGATGGAAAAGTCAGAATGTGCATCAATTTCAGGGATCTCAATAAAGCAAGCCCTAAAGACGACTTCCCTCTGCCCCACATCGACACGCTAGTAGATAATACTGCTGGACACAAGGTCTTCTCCTTCATGGACGGTTTCTCAGGATACAATCAAATCAAGATGGCCATTGAAGATAAAGAGAAGACTTCCTTCATCACACCATGGGGAACTTTCTGTTATCGGGTCATGCCCTTCGAACTGAAGAACGTAGGAGCTACATATCAGCGAGCCATGACTACCTTGTTCCATGACATGATAAACAAGAAAATGGAAGTCTACATGGATGACATGATCGTGAAGTCTTGCATAATCAAAAAATACTTCAAGGATATCAAAAATATCTGCGACAGGCTAGAAAAGTTCAAGCTCCGTCTCAACTCGTAAAAATGTGTCTTCGATACAACCAAAGGCAAGCTGTTAGGCATCATTGTCAGCAAAGATGGTATTCGGGTGGACGAGACTAAGACCAAGGCAATCATCGAAATGCCACCACCTAAGACTGAAAAGGAAATTCAGAGTTTCCTCAGACGGATCTAGTATATTAGTCGATTCATCACGCAGCACACTCTAGTCTGTGAGCCCATATTCAAGCTCCTGCGAAAAACTCACCAAAGAAATGGAATAACGACTATCAAGCGGCCTTTAATAAGATCAAAGAGTACCTACTGAATCCACCAGTACTCATGCCACCTACCCCTGGTAGACCATTACTGTTATACATCTCTGTCACAACAGAAGCAAACGAATGTATTCTTGGCCAACATGATGATACAGGAAGAAAAGAGCAAGCGATCTACTATCTGATCAAACGATTCAAGAGCTATGAAGCCAAATACTCTAGCATAGAAAAGACATGCCCCGCCCTGGTCTGGGCAACACAATAGTTACAATAGTATATGATCACTCACCCAGTCCTTCTGCTCGCCCGCATGGACCCATTGAAGTACTTGTTCGAAAAACCAGCTCTAACAGGCAGGATCGTAAAATGGAAACTACTACTTTCAGAATTCAACATCAACTATGTCACCTAGAAGGCAATCAAGGGATAAGCACTGGCTAATCACCTAGCAGCACACTCTCTACCGAATTATCAACCATTGAAAACCTTTTTCCCTAACGAGGACATCCTCCTTATTGAGGAAGAAGAAGAAAGGAAGGCGGGAGAATGGACATTCTTCTTCGACGGAGCGGCAAACTCGAAAGGGAGTGGAGTAGTGTAATACCCTGGATTTTTTCCAACCTGGAGTTAGACGTCCTTAGGCAATGGGTCAACCATAACACTTTCAGAGCTCAATCCCAAAGCCAAAGAAATCACTTTTCAACCCATTTCCTTCAAAACTCACCTTTCACCACCTCATTCTTCAAATTTCTCCAAATACTTTCATATTAAATACGACTCCTTAAGTTTAAATAGTAAAGAACACCAACCCTAGAGTATTAATGATGAAGAACAATACCGAAGCTAAAAATTATCATGAATAGTAAATAAATGAGCAAAATAGGTTTCGACCCTTAACCTTTTAGAATCTAATAAGATAGATAGGTTATTTGGATAGATTAGCGTCTCCTACTCCAAAATCATATGCTATAGGCTACAGAAATTCATTTCATTTTGCAAACTGCCCTCGAAATGCCTCGAATGGAGTCGTGGGCCCACCCACACTAATCCACAATGATCCAACGTGGGCCCCACATATTTTTTGGACCTAGGGGGCAGGGGGAACCCAGCCCATATGGCCGGCCTCGCCAGAGATGATTTTCATCGGTGATGGCATCGTCGATTCCACGATGCATCACCGGTCAAATTTTTTGAATGGGTCCGGGCTTCAGGCTGGAGGTGTTTGGGGGCTAGGGTAGCCGCCAGGTATGTGGGTCGTCCATTAAAACCTCCCCAATCAGGTACTTCCTTCACAAAGTGACCCTCCAAGCTCTCTTTTCTCACCAAAATGCCTCATTTTTGGTAAAAACCACCCCTCTAAACTCTTTTTTCTTCCGTTTCCAAACACCCTCGCTCCACCCTCCAAATCTCATCTCAAACAAAAACCAATAAAGGCTACTTCCTTTATAAATCCAACGAGAATCAACTAGCGTTGCACTAGATGGCCTATGAAATTCTCACCAATCACATTCAATACGATCTGCTAGAGTCAAAACGTATAGGATAAGTGACGCTACAATACCGTAAAACCTGGGATCAAACTCTATTCTCGATTGCCCTCGGGAGCACCTTGAAACTTTATATCAACTCTGGACCGCACGTCGGAAGTCCGAATACCCCAGACTTAGACAAATATGACTGCCTAGTTGGACACTCCAGAGTGAAGAGTGTGAGAAATAAATATAATTTATAAAATATGGCACGTTCGCTTGTGCGCTTTTTCTAAGCTTTCTGACCGTCAAAATTCAATCAAATTTCACCCTCGGATCAGGAAAAATTTCCCTTACATGTCATAGTATTTGTAGCTCCGATCGAGTTTCCATAACCGTTGAACTGAAATTAGTCTGCCACGGTCGATCTGGATATCTGCTTAGACTGAAAACTCTGCCTGACCTAGATCCAATGTCACGGAGCTTAAGTCCGACCGCATTCAGTCACAAGACCTCCAGAAATGCTCCGTTGGATCAGAACAAGCCCTCTTTGGTTACAAAATAAGTATACCTTGGCCCCAAGTCTATTTTGGTCATGTTTGGGCTTATAAAAAGGGCTTAAACCCTTGCTCTTTCATTCCATACGAATTTGGGGAGAGAAGAGAGAAAAGAGAGAGAAAGGGAGGGAGATTTGGAGCTCTCTCCTGAGAGTCTTCCTTGCTGATCCACGTGCCACATCCACCTGCCTGCATCCTTCTCCCAGTGATTCCAATGCACTTCTAGGTAAGAAAAACCCTAACCACTTGCTGTTTTGGGATTCCGTCGATTCAAATAGCAAAGTAGCTTATACATCTTGCGCATTATGTCGCCGCTACGCTATTGACGAAGCGTATACGTTCCGTTCGAAACAATACACGTCTACGGCAAAAGGTGAGGATTTTATACGCTTTGATTGAATGATTTCAAAACTTTCAATGTCGTTTAATAGTAGATTATCGACGGCAACTCCGTTTGACATGTACAACATGCTGTCCATTTTCTGTTTCGTAAACGTACGGTAAATATGAGATTTAGGGTATTTTAGGCATTTGTAGAAAATACCGCATACGTCTGTATTTTGCTGAAATGCTTGACATGTAAATTCATCGTGTTATGATATTAAGTATGCGTGCATGATCTGTTTGGTGAAGAGATTCGCCCTATTGCGCACTTTGGGTCGACATACGCTATGTAAACTAAGGTGTGTAGACTAAGTGTTTGTATAAATGTTTGTATTAGTATGTATTGAGTAAATGGTATTGTAGATTAGTTTTGAGAATAAATTCTCAATCCATATGATGTTGTATATGATTTCCTACATGTTGGCTATACGTATTGATTTCACTATATATATGAAATGTAGGTGTTGGATGATTTTCTTACGTTGTATGCTATCACATGTTGTGAATATGCTTTGGTTGTTTGAATTTCAATTATGTCACACTCACATGATCATTGATGTTGTTTATAAATGCTTAGGGCTATACGTTAGTCCAGGAAGTCGGTAATGGATTGAATTCGTGGTTCACTTCTATTTGCCACGAAAGACGCGTCGATGAACGCGAGTCGTGTTTTGGGTTGGCGGCAGTGGTTAGGCCACACGAAGTATTTTATGCACTTCATGTCGTTCAGCTTGAGATGCGTCGTACTAGTTGAGCCCGTCAAGTAACCCGACTGGCCATTATATGTTCATCATGTATGAGTCATAACTGCTTGAACCTAGGGTAATAAACTTACCATTAGAAACCCTATTAACCATGGTACCTTGATCCATAAAGACTCATGAGCCAGGCGTGGTGGTATGGGATACCGTGATCGAGCTGTCGGCCTACGATGGGGCCACAAACCTCCCCATAGTGACTAGTGAGCACCTATGACTCGTGAGCAGATTATGGTGGTATGTGACACTATATTCTTGCATTCGGCCTACACTGATCAGGTGACGAGCCCTTTGTAGTGACCGCGAGGGTATTCTGAGTCTATGGGAAGTGACGACCCTTCCGTAGCGACGAGAGTACATTAGGCCTGTATTGATAAGGTGATGGGGGAGCGGTGCAACGAGTGCGAGCAACAGCCCTGGCTGCTCTTGCAATGACCTATAAATATAACATCGTATGAGATTACTAGGAGTGACGACCCTAGACAGGATCTGTGTTGGGATTGATATAAGCAAGGTACCCTAGTTTCCCAATTCTGCTGTATGAAAAGGACTAATAACAACTTGGTAATCATTATCCATATCGCATTACATGTGCCTGGAAGATGTGAAGCACTGCGGGAAGAAAGCATGCCGCGGGCACAGATGGTGTCGCATGAGGGAGAATGTCGGTGAGGGCATCCATCATGTTATTTCATGCATGCATTAACAACAGTATCTAGGAATGTTTGATTGTTTGCTTTACTATTAATGCGTGATTGATTTGATAACATGTTAATCTTTGCTCTATTATTCCACTGAGTTAGCTACTCACTCCCACGTTATGGGATGGTGTTCTGAACACCCACCACTCCCTATTTTAGTTGCAGATAATGGCACTGCTTGTGAAGCAGAGCTGGACTTGTATGATGATGAGGACTTCTCCTCCGTGTTTTGATCGACGGGATTATAGGGAGGTTGATTAGATGCCATGACACTTGTCATTTTATATTTTTGGAGCACTCATGTATATTCTTTTCTTTCTATTTTGGAGTATACATGTATTTAGTTAACCTGATAACATGTTCATACTCTGGAGACTTACAATCATTTATATATTTTATATATCTATCACATTCTTCCGCTTGCTAATTTAACTGTTTCTGGAGTATGATATGCTGTTTTGGCTTAGTCTCAATCTTGTTTAATGCCATTCTACAGACAACATACATTTATCATCATCTATGTTGCATAAGTGATGTTCTGGAACTCGGGAGTCGGGTTTCTACCCGACTCCCGATTTTCAGAATGTTACAGATGGTATCAGAGTATGATTTGGATTAAACCAGACCTGGATTATGGTAACACAACGCACACTGACGCACTCTGACTTAGGAAGGGGACGATGGAATCTAGAAACCATATTAGAATCCCAAGTTTCACCGACGGACGAGATTAACTACCGTAGCATAACCCATGCATAACCAAGACCATGTGAAATGATCTCATATCCCTACTATTCTTTACAACTCTTCACCTTCTTTATACCCCCCTCATTTGGGCACAGAACCCATACCTTTGAGTCTCATAACCTTCTCAACCTCCGAATGTTAGGACATGTAGGGCCCGTTCGACCAACTGCAATAGGTAGGATTAGGGCCAATGGAATTGTAAAAGTAACAAGAAATGCATATGTACGGTATTGTCCCTAGATTGGGTGTATTCCATGATCTCTAATACTATGCTCAGGATGTAGGTAATTAGAAGTAAATCCCGTTATCTCCTTTCAAATTACACTTGGAAATTTATCATCATGGGACTTGGAAATCCCATCTCCTACTTCCCAACACAAGACTCATTTTCCAAAGCCTATGAATCGATTTTAATCCCCTCCCACCCTCCTACCAAATATGTCATTCCTAATCTCGAGGTGGAATTAGTAACGCTATCCATTTAATACAACTTCATACCACTAGCCCAAACAGGCCCTTAGAATTTTGGACCTAGAGTTGGTATTCCTAGATTTAGAAAGATCTGACAGTATAGGAAATCTAATAAATTAATGATGTAAACTCTAGGACCTCTTTAGTTGATATGAGCATATGTGTAGTGCTCGAGCGCAGTTACGTTTAGGTTTGGGCAACTCAATTCCAATTAGGTGACCTTTCACCCTAAGTGATAAAATAAATTCCATGTATTCGAAATGATATCAAATCATCTCACTTATGAGCGTATACTTTCGATTACAACTGGTGGATTACCACTACCCATAAGTTACGACTAGGCTACTAGTTACTAAGGAATGTAAAGGACTGATTTTGCTAAGATAAGTGAAATATAGACTTAGTTAGTCGGCTTGACAAGGTGGAAGTGAGACCTCATTCTTTCGTTGAATCCCCATAATACTTACAGGCTTCTTTAATAACTCTTAAGGAGGTTGTTTGATTAGAAACTATTCACGCTGGGAGAGAACTTATAAATCCCTTGAAATTAGTAATAGGTCAAATCAATACACTCCCTTAGAATTGTTTTCCCAAGGACTTATTACATTTGGAAATGCGGAGTAAAGGAACTGCATATATAAGCGAAGTATTCACGGTTTGAATTGACTTCTCAATCCTGGTAGTTGCCAATGAATCCAATGCTCTGATCAAGCAGAAGATCGGCATCGGCTAGGATTAAGAATTGATACAATAAATTTTCTGTCATAGTCTAGGCAGAAAGTCTATGTATCCGACTCAGACCCACTACACAACTTTTCTTCCGTGTTAGCCCAATCACCTACAACCAAAAGTTATAACTTTGCCTTTGGGAAGTGTTGAGGACATATGGCCATTAGAGATTAGGTATCTTGCCGGCAAGCTTATACCTGTCCCTGAAATCAACCACAATACCCATCATTTCAGTTCTTTTCTATATCCATAGATACCAATGCCATAGAACGCATCATTAGCAAAGGAAGACCAATGTAGCAAGAGGTTGTTTCCCATTTCATGTCAAGGATAGGCCCTAAGTTACACCTCATTCCGATATACGGATCGAGACATAGATTCTTGAACCTTAAGTATAACTAAGTTTTAAGGGGGGTAGAACGTATCGAGCCCAATCTAGTTAGGATTAGCTAGTATAACAGTTGGATCAGAATAGCGCAGTGGAAGCGTGGTTGGCCTTTTCCCCACTGGCCCAGGATCGAAACAGTTGATTTAGGTTATACGTAAGGTTAGGTCATTAAATATGATTTGAACTTTCCTTAGAATGTCAGTACTAAAGTTTCTCTAGAGACTCATTACCCTTAGCCAATTTCGGGGACGAAATTATGTTTTAAGGGGGGTAGATTGTAATACCTCAGATTTTAGCCAACCTGGAGTTAGACGTCCTTAGGCAATGGGTCAACCATAACACTTTCAGAGCTCAATCCCGAAGTCAAAGAAATCACTTTTCAACCCATTTCCTTCAAAACTCACCTTTCACCACCTCATTCTTCAAATTTCTCCAAATACTTTCATATTAAACATGACTCCTCAAGTTTAAATAGTAAAGAACACCAACCCTAGAGTATTAATGATGAAGAACAATATCGAAGCTAAAAATTACCGTGAATAGTAAATAAATGAGTAAAATGGGTTTCGACCCTTAACCTTTTGGAATCTAATAAGATAGATAGGTTAGTTGGATAGATTAGCGTCTCCTACCCCAAAATCATATGCTATAGGCCATAGAAATTCATTTCATTTTGCAAACTGCCTCCGAAATGCCTCGAATGGAGTCGTGGGCCCACCCACACTAATCCACAATGATCCAACGTGGGCCCCACATATTTTTTGGACCTAGGGGGCAGGGGGAACCCAGCCCATATGGCCGACCTCGCCAGAGATGATTTTCATCGGCGATGACATCGCCGATTCTGCGATACATCGCCGGTCAAATTCCTCGGTTGGGTCCGGGCTTCGGGCTGGATGTGTTTGGGGGCTAGGGTAGACCCCAGGTATGTGGGTCGTTCGTTAAAACCTCCCCGATTAGGTACTTCCTTCACAAAGTGACCCTCCAAGCTCTCCTTTCTCCCCAAAACACCTGATTTTTGGTAAAAACCACCCCTCCAAACTCTTCCTTCTTCCGTTTCTAAACACCATCGCTCCACCCTCCAAATCTCATCTCAAAAAAAAACCAATAAAGGCTACTTCCTTTAGAAATCCATCGAGAATCAACTAGCGTTGCACTAGATGGCCTATGAAATTCTCACCAATCACTTTCAATACGATCTGCTAGAGTTAAAACGTATAGGATAGGTGATGATACAATACTGTAAAACCTAGGATCAAACTCTATTCCCGATTGCCCTCGGGAACACCTTGAAACTTTGTATCGGCTCTAGACCGCACATCGGAAGTCCGATTACCCCAGACTTAGACGAATATGACCGCCTAGTTGGACACTCCAGAGTGAAGAGTGTGAGAAATAAATATAATTTATGAAATCTGGCACATTCGCTTGTGTGCTTTTTCTAAGCTTTCTGACCGACAGAATTCAATCAAATTTCACCCTCGGATCAGGAAAAATTTCCCTTACATGTCATAGTACTTGTAGCTCCGATCGAGTTCCCATTACCGTTGAATTGAAACTGGCCCACCACGGTCGATCTGGATATCTGCTCAGACTGAAAACTCTTCCTGACCTAGATACAATGTCAGGAAGCTTAAGTCCGACCGCATTCAGTCACAGGACCTTAAGAAATGTTCCGTTGGATCAGAACAAGCCCTCTTTGGTTACAAAATAAGTATACCTTGGCCCCAAGTCTATTTTAGTCATGTTTGGGCTTACAAAAAGGGCTTAAACCCTTGCTCTTTCATTCCATACGAATTTGGGGAGAGAAGAGAGAAAAGAGAGAGAAAGGGAGGGAGATTTGGAGCTCTCTCCTGGGAGTCTTCCCTGCTGCTCCACGTGCCACATCCACCTGCCTGCATCCTTCTCCCGGTAATTTCAACACACTTCTAGGTAAGAAAAACCCTAACCACTTACTGTTTTAGGATTCCGTCGATTCAAATAGCAAAGTAGCTTATACATCTTGTGCATTAGGTCACCGCTATGCTGTTGACGAAGCATATACGTTCCGTTCGAAACAATACACGTCTACGGCAAAAGGTGAGGATTTTATACGCTTTGATTGACTGATTTCAAAGCTTTCAATGTCGTTTAATAGTAGATTATCGACGGTAATGCCGTTTGACATGTACAACATGCTGTCCGTTTTTCGTTTCGTAAACATACGGTAAATATGAGATTTAGGGTATTTTAGGCATTTGTAGGAAATACTGCATACGTCTGTATTTTGCTGAAATACTTGACATGTAAATTCATCGTGTTATGATATTAAGTATGCGTGCATGATCTGTTTGGCGAAGAGATTTTTCCTATTGCGCACTTTGGGTCGACATACGCTATGTAGACTAAGGTGTGTAGACTAAGTGTTTGTATAAATGTTTGTATTAGTATGTATTGAGTAAATGGTATTGTAGATTAGTTTTGAGAATGAATTCTCAATCCATATGATGTTGTATATGATTTCCTACACGTTGGCTATACATATTGATTTCACTATATATATGAAATGTAGGTGTTGGATGATTTGCTTACATTGTATGCTATCACATGTTGTGAATATGCTTTGGTTGTTTGTATTTCAATTATGTCACACTCACATGATCATTGATATTTTTTATAAATGGTTGGGGCTATACGTTAGTCCAGGCAGTCGGTAATGGATTGAATTCGTGGTTCGCTTCTATTTGCCACGAAGGACGCGTCGATGAACGCGAGTCGTGTTTTGGGTTGGCGGCAGTGGTTAGGCCACACAAAGTGTTTTATGCACTTCATGTCGTTCATCTTGAGATGCGCTCGTACTAGTCGAGCCCGTCAAGTAACCCGACTGGCCATTGTATGTTCACCATATATGAGTCATAACTGCTTGAACCTAGGGTACTAAACTTACCATTGGAAATCCTGTTAACCATGGTACCTTGATCCATAAAGACTCATGAGCCGAGCATGGTGGTATGGGACACCGTGGTCGAGTTGTAGGCCTACGCTAGGGCCACAAACCTCCCCGTAGTGACCAGTGAGCACCTATGACTCGTGAGCAGATTATGGTGGTATGGGACACTATATTCTTGCTGTCGGCCTACACTGATCAGGTGACGAGCCCTTTGTAATGACCGCGAGGGTATTCTGAGTCTACGGGAGGCGATGACCCTTCCGTAGCGATGAAAGTACATTAGGCCTGTATTGATAAGGTGATGGGGGAGTGGTGCAACGAGTGTGAGCAACAGCCCTGGCAGCTCTTGCAACGACCTACAAATATAACATCGTATGAGATTACTAAGAGTGACGACCCTAGACAGGATCTGTGTTGGGATTGATATAAGCAAGGTACCCTAGTTTTCCAATCCTGCTGTATGAAAAGGACTAATAATAACTTGGTAATCATTATCCATATCGCATTGCATGTTCCTGGAAGATGTGGAGCACTGCAGGAAGAAAGCATGCTGCAGAAGCAGATGGTGCCGCATGAGGGAGAATGTCGGTGAGCGCATCCATCATGTTATTTCATGCATGCATTAACAAAAGTATCTAGGAATGTTTGATTGTTTGTTTTACTATTAATGCGTGATTGATTTGATAACATGCTAATCTTTGCTCTATTATTCCACTGAGTTAGCTACTCACTCCCACGTTACGGGATGGTGTTCTGGACACCCACCAGTCCCTATTTTAGTTGTAGATGATGGCGTTGCTTGTGAAGCGAAGCTGGACTTGTATGATGATGAGGAGGACTTCTCCTCCGTGTTTTGATCGACGGGATTATAGGGAGGTTGATTAGATGCCATGACACTTGTCATTTTATATTTTTGGAGCACTCATGTATATTCTTTTCTTTCTATTTTGGAGTATACATGTATTTAGTTAACCTGATAACATGTTCACACTCTGGAGACTTACAATCATTTATATATTTTATATATCTATCACATTCTTCCGCTTGCTAATTTAACTGTTTCTGGAGTATGATATGCTGTTTTGGCTTAGTCTCAATCTTGTTTAATGCCATTCTACAGACAACATACATTTATCATCATCTATGTTGCATAAGTGATGTTCTGGAACTCGGGAGTTGGGTTTCTGCCCGACCCCCGATTTTCAGGATGTTACAAGTAGACGTCATACTCTACTCTCCGGAGGATGTCCCAATTCCCATATCCAGGAGGCTGACACTCCCATGCACCAACAATATAGCCAAGTATGAGGCTTACATCGCTAGCCTAAGAGAGGCCATAATCCTCAATGCAAAGAAGTTACGAGTCTTCAGAGACTCACAACTCATCATCAATCAGATAAATGGCGATTGGAAGACCAAAGATGAGAGGTTGATCCCATATCACGTCTACCTAGAAAATTTGGTCGAAGAATTCGATGATTTCATATTCTCCCACGTGCCTCAAGCCAAGAACCAATTCGTAGACGCTCTGGCTACTCTCGCCTCCATGTTAGAGATCCCAAAGGGAGTTGCCGAATGGGAACTCGTCGTCAAACTCCAAAAAGAGCCCGCATTCTGTCCTCAGATCAACGAAGCTGAAACTCCCTCAAAAAATAGGCATGGTACACAAACATCAAAGAGTATCTCAAACATCAGAAGTACCTAGAAGAAGCAACACAAGCTAATCGACGCACTATCTAATGCCTATCAACACAATTCGTGACCACTGGGGACATCCTCTACAAACGATCCTTCAACCAAGTCCTTCTCTGCTGTGTGGATGAGTCAAAAGCGGCACAGATCATGTCAAAAATCCACGAAGGACTATGTGGCCCGCACATGAACGGACACATGATGGCGAAGAAGATCCTACGACTCTGCTATTATTGGCTCACGATGGAGACAGATTGTTACAAACACGTAAGGAGATGTTTTAAGTGTCAAGAGCACGCAAACCAGATCCATGCCCCTGCATCCGAACTCTATAACTTGACGACACCATGGCCCTTTTCTATATAAGGGCCAGACATCATCGACAAGATCAGCCCCAAGCTTCAAATGAGCATGAGTAAATCCTAGTGGCAGTAGATTACTTCACCAAGTGGATAGAGGCAGCCTCCTTCACCACTATCGCGGCATCTCATGTGGTCAAGTTTATAAAAAACAACATCATTAGCCGTTATAGGGTCCCTCAAGCCATCATCACTGACAACGGAACTCCGCTCGTCAATAAAAGGATGGGCGATCTCCTCGACAAGTTCAAGATTCAACGCCATCGATCAAGCCCATACCGTCCCCAAATGAATGGTGGGGTCGAGGCTGCAAACAAAACTTTCATCCGCATACTGGAGAAGATGGTGAAGACATATCGTGATTAGTCAAAAATGCTTCCTTACGCACTCTGGGCATATCAAACGTATGTACAGTCTCTTATAAGCGCAACTCCATATGAACTTTCATATAGAATGGAAGCGGTACTACCAGTCGAAATTGAAATCTCATCACTCTGGATATTGTTAGAAAGCCAAGTCGACGAAGGAGAGTGGCAACAAGTAAGGTACGAGCAGCTGCATCTAGTAGATGAAAAGTGCATGAGGGCGCTAAGCCACTCCCAATGTTATCAAAGAAGGATCGCCTGAGCCTACAACAAGAGGGTCCGCAAGAGAAGTTTCAAAATCGGTGACATGGTCATGAAGCACATCCTACCGCCTCACCTACCAGATCCCAGAGGAAAATTTAGACCCTCGTAAGATGAGCCGCTAATCATTCAGGAGGTACTCCTAGGGAGTGCTCTTCGACTCACCAATCTAAGAGGAGAAGATCTACCTGATCTCATCAACACCGATAACGTGAAAATTTATCACGGGTAACCATACCTAACCTTGGCAAGGATTACAATCGCAGAACTACGCCTATTACTTTCCCACCAAAGAAAAAAAATAAGAAAGAAAAATATCCATCATCTCCCATCAAAGACACCCGTCACTTCTCTCGCAAAAAAAAAAAGTGAACAAAAAAAAGAAAAAGAGAAGAAGAAAAAGCAAAATTGAAGAAAAAAATAAGGAAGAAGGAAAAAAGAAGAAAAAAGGAAAAGATAAGAAAATCATAAAAGAAGACCCAGAAAAAATACAACAAATCCTTCCCCAAACCTCCACACAACCCCACCAAAGGCATCTTATGATTGTACCTAAAGACAAGGATAGGAAGGTAATCAGTTGGCCGGCTATGAAGGGAATCTCTCCGTCTCTTCAAGCACTCACCAAAAAAAAGAAAGAAAGGCATGTCTAAGCAAAACAGGCAAGGTGAAAACCTGAAAGAGCGCCTCGAGTAAAAACAGCAGGCATGTAGTGGACTTCGTGAAAACCTGAAACGGCACCAAGGGTAAAAACAGCATAACCGCCAAGGGGCATTAAGATCAAAGACCCAGGACATGGTGAAAATCTGAAAGGACGCTATAGGAAAAAATGACGGGAAGAGTCGGACGTAGTGAAAACCCGAAAGGGCGCTACGAGAAAAAATGACAAGAAATAAAAATAAAAAAAATAAAAAATAAAAGTACATGTACAGAAGAAGCCGAAGTAGCAAGCACCATAACGAGATACAAGGAAAGTCAACTTCGGATCAGTATGCCATCAAGCTCTGCCCAAATCCACGGAATGAGATCCCGGACACCCTCTCAGGGAACCAAGACCCTAAGAACACAATCCAGACTACTGCACACAACATGGGTTAAGCCTAAGATTCTGATCTCAAACATCCAAAGCACAAATCCAAACATAAGCGAATGCTTGTAAACTTGGCACAAAACAAAATCTTCCACTTCTTTAAAAGCCCTTTTTTGAATACATAGTTCTCTTTCCTTTTTCTCCCCTGAATGCAAGAAAAATAAGTCGTCGCCTACAAAACAAGGGTCACAGGTAAACGCTTACCTCTCGCAACGATAATCTCTGCCTAAGCTTCTCTATCTCCATGCGTAAGTAAAAGACCTCATCCCTATCCAGGCAATGCGCCGCGAACATGCTCTCATCATATCGTCGCCCTACTGCTAGCCGACGAGCCATGTCTTCACATGCATGGCAGAGGACAGCAATCTTAGAGATAAGATGACCATGCGTGGTAAGTAAGAAGGAAGGATTAATAAAAGGTCGCTCCTTAAAAGCCTCAAACGAGTCAACAACGCATGAGTAGGATGAAGCGGTATCACCCACCATGTCCTGATCAGCAGCCTCATCCGCCACATGCCAGCCCGAAACCTGAAAATAAAGTGACTGCTCCGCCACCCATCGCTTATAGGGCACTATGGCCAAAGGGGAGCTCAAGACTCAAGATCCAGAGTTGTCGCATTCATGGAACCCTACTAGGAAATCCAGACTCACCTATACAAGGCCGTTAAATCAGAAGGAAGAGGGGTGTGCCCAAATTCGGAGAAGACCAAGTCTGGAATATCCTACCAAAAGCCAAACTGTTGGAGGAAGCGAATAGGATGATAAGAGCAGTACCCCCGAAGACCCAGTAACAACAAGGGAGTGCGAGCCGCGCTACAAATCAACGGCAAGCGACAAAGCCAGGTAGCCTCCCAGCTAATCTCTCATCCTCGAAGCTGAAAGAGCATGCAGTGGTACAATGACTCAGTGGCCTTAGCACCAAGAGGAAGGCCATCAAGCAACAAAGACAGCACATCATCACGGCAGGAGTCAGGCCACACAAGCACAGGAGTCATATAAAGGTGTTCTCACAACCATACCCGGAAAACATAAGTCAAGCTCAGGTGGCAAGAAGAGAACAAAGCAAAAGAAAAGAGAAAAGCCAAGAGTACCTGAAGGAATGAGTAGCAGCCCCGGAGGATATGAGTACGCCCAAGTGAGCACTCGGTCAGCCCCAAAAAGAGCTCCACCAGCACCACGGAAGTGATGCTCCTGCGATGAAGGACACGGCGAAAGACATCCAGCAAAGCTGCCAATGATGACCGTCTCCATCTTCAGAAGAGCAGCTCGGCTAAAGCACAGAATATCAGTGCATTCAAGCACTGAAGCTGGAGGTCTGACCCGGGACCCCCACGGGCAGTGGAACAACGATCATACAGGACCTCGAGCGACAGCTCACCAGCCCCGCCCTTTGTAGTTGGAAGAACGGTAAGAAATTCAAACCAAGAGATCGGATCAGACGAACGAACCGGCTCAAAAGAAAGAACATAAGGCTCTCGAGTAAGAGGAAGACTAGACAAGCGCATAAACTCCTCCAGCAAGGGGCCCAACTTCAGATCATTAAAAGAAAACAGATTCATGGATGGAACCCAATCATACAACGCCGCACTCAACAGTCGTCAGTCTAGGTGAACCCTGTGAAAGTGGAGAACCTCTCGAAAGCCCAAAGAACTCAACTCAAAGATCTCGGACTTGGTCAAGACCTCGATCCATATATGCAGTCGCTCAGAACAGGTGTCACGTGGCTGTAAACGGCAGGTCCGAACAGGCACACCCTCTACAATCTGAAACCTTGGAGCTAGCGGTGAATCGTCAAAAATGGACATGCCCTCGTCCATCATATCGATCTCATGGTGTCAAAAAAAGCCAACCTCGCCCATCACATCTTTGGCAGGCCCGAACCGCCAATGATCGCCACATTAGGAGCAATCTGAAACAAGCAAGCCCCAGGAGCTACAATGCCGGAAGCATCCCAACAACTGACAGGATCTGTTCCTTGGATCCCGACAGTAGCCGACTATCCCATCACCACCTCAAAATCCGCACTAAAGATCTAACCCAAACCATCCACGAGAAGTCCATCACCTGTCAGATCTGAGCCATCCAAACTGTTAAGATGGGGGTCGCCACCCCTCCCGACCAGATCTACCACATCTTCCACACCATCCATCCCACCATCAATCAAGCCATTATCTGTCATCATTGTACCATCCTCTCCAATCGGACCACTTGACACCAGCATCACACCATCCTCACCATCAAATCCATCCATCCTCATTATTTCAACACCCATGAACCCTGGTAGTCCATCTGGCATAAATCCATCAAGCTCAATCAACCCTCCCCTATGAACACCATCAAACCCACCAAGTCCCGCCATCCCTTCCAACCCAATCTCATTAATGGTGGTAGGAACTATGTCATGAATAGCATTAATCTCTCCAAAAGGACCCATTATACCATTATCAATCACCATCAATGCATCCATAAATGGGCTCTCACCATCATAAATAGATGACCTACCACCCTTCTCTCCCTCATTCATGGACCCACCAACCCCTCTAATATTTGCAGCCATAATAAGGACAAAAGAAAGAAAGGACAAGGGAAAGAAGGGGCAAAGAAGAAGAGACAAAGAAAGGACAAAACAAAATGATTGGACGGTCAGGGAGAGGAGAAGAATATCCAAAAAGGGACAGGAGGAATGAGCAGAGAAGAGGGAGCTCGTTGGAAGAAAAGACGAACAGAGGCGGTATTCCGATTACCACTCGCAGTACTCCGAGAACCGCCGTCAGATCTGACATTCTTGCATCGCTGTAGCACTGACAGTGTAGAATGGGATAAAAAAGTCAAAGGCAGTAGTCCAAATACCGCCAGCAATAGTCCGACTACCGCCCCGGCCCAGTTTCGAGTGAAATTTGAGCAGGATCTGCTCCAAAAGGCTAGGACCAAATAACATACCTCTACATGCTCAATTGGATGGTGAAAAATGATCATGAGAAGACCTAAGAAGGCAACATTGAACAACCAAAATTTTATATAAACAGGAGGTCTACATAGCTGGACACATGATATAATGAACTAATCGTCATCAGGAAGATAGGTATCTGTATGCTTGCGATGAAAATGAGGGCCCAAAATCCCTCCTCCAGCAAAACAGGCATCGTCGCCTAGAGCATAGCCAGGCTGTAGAATCAGACCAATGTCGTACTGCTCACACCATGAGCTAAACACTCTGTCCAGGTCAACAAAGGCACTGGCCTCAAAACCCTCCAAGGCAGCGGTCAACTCTCTCTTCGGCACAGATCTCCAGTCAGATGGTTCGGATGGCAGACTAAGTGGGACTAATGGGCTGCCGGTCAGCTGCCAAAAGAGCCGCTCTCCAAGGTACCATTTCATCTCTCGAGGGTCTTCCAGAATGTGACATCTCCATGAGGCTTGAAAAGCCTCCTAAGCTCCAGGAGTCAACGCCGCATTCGACTGGAGATATGGCCTGGTGAGGAACTACAAAAAGGGAAAAAGTTAAGAGTCAGCAAAAAATAGAACATGAGTGATACAAGGCAAGACAAATCACTCACATCATCAGGAATAAGGGCATCGATATAAGACCTCCAGGTGAGATCAGAAAATAGATGTATACGGCTGTGGTTATCCTTTTACCACAGCATCATGCAAGGAAATAGAGGTGAATGATCGATCAAGGTGGGAGTTAGATGGGGTAAATGATCGAAAAAGCAGACTTGCATAAAACCACAATCAGAAAAGACACACCAGATCATCCCCATAGAGAATATTACAGAAATGGGCATTAAGAAAGTACTTCGATGACTGGGTAAAAGCCAGTCAAGGATCGGCTAGCACAATGATTGGCCTTGTCCAGCCCTTCGTATAAATGAGCCAAGAGGGTCGCATTTCAGTTGTATGGTGTGGGAAAAGTGATATCTACCATGTACGACAATAGACAGGAACTTACAAGCTCGTTCCCGTGGCAGAAAATCATCGCACCTATGGTATACAAAATCAGGGCACGAGCCTTCATCACAGCCGCGGCTTCAATCTCGGGGATACGTCGAGCAAAATTCGATGAGAGCCAAAGCAGTTTGAAATGATGACCGAAATAATCGGCTACATCTAGCATCATCCCCAGTAACTCCATCCAGTCGTCCTCAAAAGGTACCAGAAGATCATCCTCAAAGGGTATAGATTCTCCATCATATCGGAGACCTAGCTACATATATATGTCATAGGGAGTAATCCCCCACTCTCCAAAGAGCAGCTAGAAGGTATGAGTCTTAGGGTGTCATCGCTCAGCCAAAGCAGATAAGAGGGACATGTTCGTCTTGCTCAGACGAACTCAAAATAGGTGCGTAAATGGAGTACGCTAGCGGATGAGGATCATGGAACTAGTCAGGCCAATGGGTCCTGACCCCTCATCCTCTCAATATTACAGGCGCACCGCCCTCCTGGGTTATGTCAGATAGGTGTAGGCCCTCTCACGGTATGTTGCACGGATCAGCCGACTGGCGAGATGGACCAGCCTCATTTCTACCCCGACGTGGCATACTGCACAAACAAGGCTCACAAGTAAGTATCCTTCTCACCATGAAAAGCAAGGGGCTCCAATGTCAAAGCCCATAAGGCTCAAGCCCATTTCAAGGCCCATTTCAAAAAGCCCATGTCCAAGCCTATAAGGCCTAAGCCCATTTCAAGGCCCATTTCAAAAAACTCATGTCTAAGCTCATGTCCAAGTCCATACGGCCTAAGCCCAATTCAAGGCCCATTTTAAAAAGCCCATGTCCAAGCTCATAAGACCCAAGCCTACTTCAAGGCCCATTTTAAAAAGCCCATCTCAAAGCCCATGTCCAATTTCATTTCAAGGCCCGTTCTAAAAACCTACCTCTAAGGCCCATGTTGAAGGCCCATTTTTCAAAGCCTCTTCAAAGCCCACCTCCAAAAAAATCACCATCCATAATAAATCCATGCATCTGGACATGCCGAGATCATGATGTAGGGTCCGCTTGAAAAATCTCATACGTTCATCATTCACAAAGTGGCCAACTAACAAAATCTATACCATCTACACACTTAAATGGGCCCTAAATAATCCATCCAATGGTCCAGATCATTCAAAAAAAATAAAAAACACACACAAACACAAAAAAAAAAATGTATATATATATACATGATAATAATTCAGCCGACCATTAGGCCCGAAATAAGAAAATTTAACAAAATCCAATGGGTCAGATCCAATTAAGACAGTCTGACGGTCCCCGATTAAGGCCCTTCCCAAAATCCACAAAGAAATCCAACTCCTCAAGAGCCTACCTAAACAAATGGCCCAGCAAAATCTAGCCAAAACCTATTGATCAAGATTACCTGAAGATGGGAATGAAAGAAAATAGGTTGAAAATCCACATGAAATCCTCCAAAATAGCTTCTAGGGACCACAATGGGGTCCCTGGACATCCCAATGTTGAATTCAAATAGAGGAGGAAGATACATCGGACGGACCAGCTCACACCACGGACCAGCAGTTCGTTTGGTGGACTGGCGGTAGCCGAACCTCTGGCAGTAGTCTAACTGCCGCCGCCAACCAACAGCTGCCTCCAGCAGTGTGCTGTCCCCCATGGAAATTTGCATTGACCAGTCATCCCTTTGGACCAATGGACAAAAACTAAAAAAAAATTACCCAAAAATCCCAGAAAGTTCCAAAAAATCCCAAAAATCCCAGAAAATCCTAAATTCCCAGAAAATCCTTTTAAAAAATCCTAAAATTGCCAAAAAATTGTCAGCAATCCCAAAATAAAATAAAATAACATCCCCAGGGAGTATAGCCTTAATAAGGACAATTCTTCTAAACTATCAACCCCATTGAGTTATTAATGGAGGTCATCTGACTTTACTACAATAAAAACCATGTGACGATGCCCACTTGCGAGATCGAACGGATATTTTTTAAAAAATTAAAAAAGTATTTTCAAAGTAAAATCCCCTAAGGAATCTAGCTCCGAAGCAGATAGCTTTCCAAATAAAAAGGTTTTTTAAAATACCAACGCACGCGACGCGTAGTACACTGAGGAATCTTCCATATTCTCGAATTTCGATTAGTGCGAATAGCTAAATAAGATTTGATCTCTTTCATTTTCCTCGAAGGATGATCGAATTCGTACATGATACATGTACGATTGGCCCGATCTCTATATCTAAACAGTCGTACAAATGCTAGTAGGAATGAGTGGATCTATCTCTAAAAAGAACAATCAAACTTAAAATGACAACAATCCATTGTAACCAAAGTATTAGAATCAGTAGACCACATAGAAAATGAATACCTGCACATACCTAGTATGGGATGTTCAAAAAACTTGATTAAGTCCAAGTCGACGTAGTGAGTTCCCCGTAAGGCCGCACCAATGCACAGGGCAGCTAACTACTTTTACAATCAAATAGATCGAATACTCATAGGGTGATTACGTAGCAAAGGAACGACAAACCAAACAGTATAGGAATCCTCATAAAGTCACGACGAATATGCAGAGGCCCTTACTTTTCAGACTTACCCTCTAATGCTATTAACAATCTGATGTGAAAAAGGTTATGATTGGTGACTCATAAAGCTGTAACAAATGTACAGGGGATAATCACAAAGTTTTTCTCAACCCTCGTGATATGTACAAGTCATCTTTCTCCAAACATTTGACTGACAATGATACCATGGCAGGCAATAGATTCAAATCACTACCCTTTTCTAACCAGAAGGGTGGGTTGTCCACTCGCGTTGACCTTCGGTTGCTCGCAACCTTGGTCAAAGAGGGGCATCTGTAGACACCCCACCCAGGCTAATATCTTGGGAAGGCTAAGACAATCCAGGAGTCATGATCAAATCCTAAACCAAACCCTAATCCCAGACTAAACTTAACCCTGACCCAAAAATCTTAAAACCTCCAAACTAAGACCCAAAACCTTGATCTCAACCATTCAATCCACACATAGCCCCTGCCTACACCTTATACGTTAATTAGAACCCGTTACCCAAGCCTAAATCCATCTGTCCAAGCTATAAAACCCCAAAAGGAGGCCACTGATCGAACCTGCAACCCAAGCAAAGCCCGCACATAAGAGCCCGGCCCAAATGAATCCTGGGCGGTAATCTGACTAACGCCGGTGGTACTAGGAGTGTCGCCACTCATGGCCCGCATGTGGATAGCTGTCCCAGCATCCAAAAGTCAACTTTCTTCTGGAATTATCCCCCAATCCGAGCTTATTTACCCCTTTACCAATCCTTTTTTCCAATAAGAGCATGCCGCATGGCATCTCTCTCCCTCCAACCAATTACCTCTTACCATGTTAACATTTACCCCTCCCAAGACCAGAAATTACCACATTACCATGGGAGGAGGCTATAAATAGCCCTCTCCTCTTCACATTTCAAGACAACAACTCTTCACTTCCAAGCTTAAGTGAGAAGGAGAGTGAGAGGAAGAGGGGGAGGAAGAGAGTGAGGGTGAGGAGGTGCTCCCAAGCCTTTAAGTCCATATTTTTCAACTATCCCCTTAGCCCACTCCCTACTTTCCAAACCATCCCAATCTCCAATCTAACCCAGTGAGATCATGGTTCGATTTATGTCATAGCCTATCCAAGATTCAAGCCGAAAGATCCATCTAGTCTACAAGCATTCATCATGACATCTACTCCCTTCTCAACCCCCCTGCTTCTCTAGATTTCCAATGAACGTATGCTCTTTGGCTTATCGTACATCGGATCCTGTCACATCAAAAATTCCTAGAGATCTAATCCACTTTTTCATCTCTTGCATAAGCATCATCACATCCACCTTTTAGACACGCCGTATGATGTATGCTCTGTGACTTATCGAAATCTCGAATCTGGCTGCATCAAAAATCAACTTGTGTACCTAGTCTCATCTCGACCATAACATCCATCATCCCTTGAGATTATTTTACCATACTAAGTAGAGACTGTACATTTGTACGGGCAAAGAGGGTGCCTAACACCTTCCCTCTTTGTAACCGAGGTCCCTTACCCGGAAACCTAAGTCGCAGACTAGGAGTCATTCTAAGGTAGGAGAGTCTTCAGATTTCTCCAACCTTACATATTCCGCGGTTCTAGCCGATCATGAGATTTTGAGATTATTCGGCTAGTGGCGACTCCAATATCCACAAATCAACCTAATCACCCCCACCAAAAACATAACATACAAACTAGCATGGGCACCAATTTTCAGTGTCTACAGAGGCCTTATGTTATCTTCACTCAAAGAAGAAACTTAACCCAAGGCATGTTTAGTGGGTTGCGTTCCTTCAAGAGTATTCATTTTTCTTGAAACACAAGGCCGGAGTAGAGAATAAACTAGCCAATGCACACATGTCCAGAGTGAAGGAGTTGTCGGCTTTGAACAACTAAGAGATGAGTACCCCACATGTCTAGATTTTAGGGGTACATATACATCACTCTCGAGTAATTAGCAAAGTGCGAGGGATTCGTGTTAAGAGATGGATTCTTTTTTAAATGAAATCATTTATGTATTCACCGTACGTCCCTCCGTGAATTCCTCATTTAGGAGCTTCATTTGGGAGGGATAGCTAGGCACTTTGGTCGCGATAAGACTATTGCCCTCGTAGAGGATCATTTCTACTGGCCAAGTCTCAAGCAAGATGTCTTCAAAATTTTAAGGTAGTGTAAAATGTGTCAAATGGCAAAGTAGCAAAAGAAAAATTCTTGATTATATACGCCATTACCTGTGTTATATGCTCTGTGGAAAGACATTATCATGGATTTCGTGCCTGGGCTTCCCAAGATGATTAAAAAGCATGATTTCATTTTTGTTGTTATGGACTGCTTCTCTAAGATGACGCATTTCATCACATGTTCTAAAACTTCGGATGTGTCTAATATTGTTAAGGTCTTTTTCGATGGTGTGGTCCATCTCTATGGTTTACCTAAGACCACAATGTCTGACTATGATATCAGATTTACCAGCTATTTTTGGAAGACACTGGCATATGATGGGAACACGTTTACAATTTTCTAATGCATACCACTCCTAAACTAATGGCCAAACTGAGGTGGTTAATCGTAACCTTGGAAACCTCTTACAATGCTTAGTGGGTGAACATGTGAAAACTTGGAATCTAATTCTACCTATAGCCGAATTCGTGTATAATAGTTCAGTCAATAGATCTACATGGTTGAGTCCACTTAAAATTATTAGTGGGTAAAAACCTCGATTGCCCATAAACTTGTTGCCCATGTCAGTTACATAAAGATCTTCTGAGTCAGCCGATGCATTTGCACGACACTGTTTCGACAATAAACGAAAAGTACTTGATTTAGGGATTATCTTACTAAATAATAACAAAGAAAGAATGAAGAGAACAATCATCACATTTTATTTATTATGAATTCATTTACATCCTTCTCATCCTTTGATTCCAAGATAAGGTACTTATGATTAAAGAGTACAAGTATTGAATAAGGTCAATATCAATTTTGACAGCATTTCAACTCGTATTATTCATTTCTTTATAAGAGAAGAGTTGTGCGGATCTTCTTTCATGCATATTCCTCCAAATGACATAAAGGAATGCTAAAATCCTTCAGAAGACTACACATGTGTCATGCCCCAAACACAAGAACCAGACTCATAAAATTCTCAATCACCGAATCCGGTGCTGAAAGCCTCCATAGTATCCATTCTCGACTCTCAGTGCCCATACCCCAATTTCTGATCCTAGGATCCTACAAGGAGGATTTTTAGTATGAATTTTTTGGTAAAGGAGTATAACCACAAGCATAACCAAGTCACAACAACATCATCACCACATATCCACTAATAAAATCATTTGAGTACAATGCTAAAAGGGGAAAATACATATATATGAAACAAAACTCCAAAGCTCTGGCACCTGCTCCTGTCTCAACGCTGCTACGACGTAACGTCACCTGCACGCAATGGTCGTGCATAAGCTTACTATGAAGCTTAGAGGGTGATGTACATGTGTGCACAAAATATGTGCCAAGTATATAATATCAGCGTAAGCGGAATACTGCAAGTCTACAAGTCCTTCGATATCAGAGTATGCAATGTAGATCGGTTATGCAATGCGGAGTCATAGTGAGTCAAATAACAGATGCCGAGGATGCAATACAATATGCAATTTTTAATAAGCCATGAATACCATCAACCTCATTTAGGCCTTATAATTGCAGAAACATAGCAACCCAAATGCCATATGCCGCGGATGTAATGCAATATGCAAATCCTGACGAGTACATAATACTATCAACCTTATTCAGGCTAGGCAATACAGAAGCATAGTAAACTAAGTACTATGTGTTGAGGATGCAATGCAATATGCAGTGGGAAAGAAATGACCAAGCTAGAGTGTGAAGTCAGGATGATAATATGTAGTATCGTAAGCTATGGGGTCCATCACAAGGGACTTCTATCTAAACCAGTCCCATACCTAAATTTGGATAGCTAGACTCAATGTCGTAAACTCCTGATCTCAGGTTGGTCACACATCCAATCAAAATTCTAGCTATTACGAAGGTACACATAATGATTTAGTTGTGCACCACCAGCCCGAGTAGATAGTGAATGAATGAATAAATGAGTCAAATGTTGAGTACGCAACTCCTGCTCAGTAAGTCTACATATAACCACTATAAAGCTTTCAATGTAGGGTAAGGTTTTACCCCACTGCATGTACAGTAGCCTTCCAACCACTAGTAGCTCACCCAAGCCCTTAGACCCCTCCCACATGTGTAATAGAGATGAGGTGTCATAATATCAGAATCGTACATCTTTGGGATCATCACCGGGGTCTAATACACTCGCCTTGCCGCCCCAACTGACCGCACAACTAAGTAAGTGGAAGAGACATCACTATTCGCCCGTCGATATCAGCCCGTCTCGTCGATAGCGGACCCATTTCTCAAGCTGCTTCAGACTCAGCCTAGTCATTACCCCCTCCCTCAGGCAGGTAAGGCCACACCCCCTTCCAACTAATCACGACACAGTGAGAGACGTGGCCTCTTGGTATTCGACACTCGTGCGCTCATGTATCCACTCGGTCTCAACGTTGGAGCATCCTTCATAGTACCATAAGGGTTTGGGGACTTTCACCCTTAGACATCTATGGTGCCCCTGTGCTAGAATTAATATTTTTAATATCCAATCCTGCCATCCACAATATGCCTGTGGAGGCTACAACTTTAATATTGCTAAGGTGTATAGAGATCATGTCACACAAATGCGAGATGCATAAGTCATACCATCCAGTCATGCATCAATCCTGCACGTATCGCGCTCATGTGGGATAACTCTATCTCACAAGGAGCCCTATAATAAACTAGCCCAATGGCATATGCTATGATCAATCACTCCTCATAACAAGCATACATATGATGTGTATGGGCATGTATCATGATGTAATAAAGTACATAAGCATGATTATCTGATAAGGCAAACAACAATAATCGACAATTGACCATCACCGGCATGTCACATATGAAGAGTGTAAACTGAACGAAATGCTCCTTCTACAACTATAGGAGCCCATGCGGTATGTCTTACATTAGACTTCCAAGGCTTTGCATGATCTAAGACAGGGACGATGGGTCTAGTCCATACATCGAGATAGGTTCTACATAGTGGATATACCAAACCTGATACTACGTATTCTTCCATCTATAGTAGGGGAGGTGATGATGATCTACTAATGTCAAAGATAAGCCTCACACTTATCCTAAGAAGGTAAATGAACAGTGTGGATGATACATACATAACACGGGGTCCTAACAATCGATTACAAGGTAAGATACATCTCATGGCATGAGTCAAGCGGGTATACAACAAGTGGGCTTCCTCACTCTCTTTATCATGAACAACTGGGCTTTCCTATGAGGACCCGATACGAATACAAGGTGAGCCTTGGTAGGATCCACACATCCAAAACTATGTAACCCTATGAATGGTCCTTCTCATCATATAAGTGGGCCTCAGGTTTTGGTTACTATGCTTGGGCAAACACATGTATCTAGCTGGACCACATTTGCTATGGAAGGCCCAGTTAAGAACAAAAGGAGGGCTCCAAGGTTTGGGTAGTTCTACAAGGTGTGGTGGCAAGCATCATTATTAAATGGGGTCCAACGGCTTGGGTTAGCTCAATAAGGTAAGGTGAAAGTCACTACATCAATGTGGGCCCAATGTTTAAGATAGCTCAATAAGGGAAAGATGGGTATCACTAGCATTAATGGAGGCCCAACGATTTGGGATAGCCCATTAAGGATAGGGTGGAAATGGACGTAACGATGAGCCTAGGGAGGTTTATAATGCGGACATTTAACCACCATTTCTCCTAAGGTGTGGCCCATTTGGAATATGGAATCTAGCTTATAATGGGGGCCCACGTCCATGAAACAAAGAGTAGGCCACGTGTGTAACATATACATCAGGGCGGGCCTCATAGGATAGCCTTATGGCCTAGAAAATGGGTTAATAATGTACTTACAATACGCACATCAAAGTGGGCCTCACAGCTGCACAATGGGCAGCAAAACATACAACAAGTGGAGCCCTTACACATCATTAATGGGCCCTACCAAAAGGTGGCCAGCGTGGACATGGTACATACAATATGGTAGACCTTACACACAATCACAATGGACCTCATCAATCACAATGGGCCTCATACAATTGCAATGGTCCTCATACTATCACAATGGGCCACATACATCTCAATGGGCCTCATCAATCACAATGGACATCATACAATTACAAAGGTCCTCACTCGATGTAGCTGGACCAGCCAATGGACGGCCTGGATAACATACACATCACAGTGGGTCCCACACATGGCAGATGGGCCTCACACGTAATGGACGGTATGGATATAGAATACATACATCAAATGGTTCCCACCGTTCCTTGCTGGACGGTGAGGATGAAACACATATGTCAGTGGCTCCCATTATAATGTGCATCGCCCAGGAAGGTGGGCCCTGTGCATGCAACAGGTGGGCCCTACACATTCAGCAGGTGGGCCCTGCATGTGCAGATGGGCCCTACTAAATGGACAGCATGGATATATAACGTATACATCTCGGTGGGCTGCCTACCCTAGACGACGTGGATAAAAAAATACATCACGGTGGGCCACTACCCTGAACGGCGTCCAGCCAACAGGCGGCGTGGATACAAAGCATACATCTCTGGTGGGTCCTGCCATCCTAGCTGGATAGTGCAGACGAAATAGATACACCACGAGGGTCCCACCATCCCAGCTGGACGGTGGATGGAATATGTACATCAGATGGGTCCCCCCGTCCTTGCTGGACAGTGGAGATGAGGCACATACATCAAGGTAGGCCCCACGTCCAGGGACTGGATGGTGGGAATACAACACATACATCACGTGGCCCCACAGCCGCTGGATGGCATGAGTACAGCACATTCATCATGTGGGGCCCCACACGTGGGACGTTGTGGATAAAACACGTACATCATAGGTGGGTTCCCACCATCCAAATGGACAGTGAGGATAGAACACATATATCACGGTGGGTCCCACCGTCCAGCATGGATAAAACACTTACATCATGGCAGGCCCCACCACCTATACGTGCAACACGTGCAGGGTGAGTCCCACGTCTAGAGATGGACGGTGCATATAAAACACATACATCACGTGGGGTCCACACGGATGAACGTGTAGATATGATACATACATCACTATTAGGTCTCACCATCCATTTGCTGGACAGTGCGGACGCCACGCATGTACATCAGGGTCCCACCGTCCCCACACTGGACGATGAGGATGTACAACATATACATCAATGTGGGGCCATGTGTTAGATATAGCACACGTGCAGGGTGGGCCCTGCAGATGGAGGGCATGGATGAAACAGATGGATGGTGTGAATACAACACCTACATCATGTGGGCTCCACCGTCCCTTGCTGGACGGTGGATAACATGGATGGATGCATGCATCAGGTGGGGTCCACGTACACGTGGCCCACTTGATTGAATCAAGCTGATATTTGTTTTCCTTCATCTAGGCCTATCTAGAGAGACAAGTAGCAAGCCTGTCCGCTGGACAGGCAGCAAGGTGGGCCCACAAGCGGACATCGAGGTGACTACCACTGGTGGACAGCACGGATCAAATACATCCATCAAGGCAGGCCACAAATAAGGAAGAGAGAGAGAGAGAGAGAGAGAGAGAGAGAGAGAGAGAGAACGTGTGATGGAGGGCTCCGCCACTATGAGCCCTCCTAGGATTACAATACATATATCAAGTGGATGTCCTAAAACAGGTGGGCCTTAATCAGAATTATTGGTGGAAAACCCTATCCCCACCACAAAGATCAAGGCTTAGATGGCCACTGTAAGATGGATAATAAATAAACATCATGATGTGGTCCATGGAGAATAGACCCATTATGGAATAAATATATGAATCATGGTGGGCCATTGGCCGCACCTTGGGTTCAAAGTGTAATCCATACCATCAATCGGTAGGCCCCACTTGGCCCATCATCAAAAATCATAATCTAATCCTACAAAACACCCACCAATTCCACTTCTTCTTGGTTCCTTGTAACTTTAAGATCCTTGGCTTCATCTTTGATGGAGGATGATGAAGATTACGGGGTTGAGATGAGAGATTTGGGGTAGGGAGTGGACCACACAGTTGGGTTCCTTTCTTTCCTTAGGATTTTCTGTAAGTGCTATAGTTTATAGCCCTTTGTTATTGTCAAATTTGTGGTGACAAAGACATTGGTTTGAAGCTGTTTATGTGATGAATAAAAGATCCATTCAAGATCTCAGAAGCTTTCAAGTTCAAGATCTCAAAAGCTTTCAAGTTCAAGATCTTAGGCTTAATTATACTCAAAGGTCACTTGTCTTCAAGTTTCAATGTCCTTGCTTCACCATTGAGGTATGACTGACCTTAGGTTGACCTTTAGAGTAGGTCATTTTGGATACATAATCCATATATGTTTTATAAGTGAATTTGGTCTGTTCTAAGACTAATCCTGGACCTTGTTCGACTAGTCTTAGCACTGGTTCGACCAGTCCAAGAAATTCCACGACCAGTCCTAACTTGTTGAAGATTTTCAGAATTTTTTGGTTACTCTACGACCAGTCCTGGAGACTGTTCGACCAGTCATATGAACAGTGTCGATTGGTTCTACGACCAATCGTATATCTAAGATTTAAAGTACAGTGTTTAAAATCATCTATCTACGACCAGTCGTATACAACCTACGACCGGTCGAAGGTGACCTACAACCAGTCATAGGGTACCTACAACTAGTCGTGAAACTGTCGGATCTTATCGCGCCTAAAAATTTAAATTTTTGTTGGTTCTTCGACCAGTCGTAGAGGTCCTAAGACCAGTCAAAGACATGTTTCGCTCAGCTATAAATAAAGCACGAATCTCATAATAATAAAGACAATTCAAGCTAATTAATTCGGCCTTCTGAGAGATAAGTCTGTGCTCTATTTTAAGTTAAGTGTGCGCATTTAATATTCTCTTTCTTTAGCTTTATTAATTGATTTTGTTTCTTGTATTCCAATCTAATCTGAAAAGAGGAATTATTATTTCCTTTTCTTTAGAATCAAAATTAATTAAAGCTAGCCCATTTTGGTTTAATTTAAAATCAATTAGAACTAGAACCATTGTAATATGAGTTTTGGACATTGAACTTGGACATTCAATCATCTACTCTGACTAGGTTCTACGGGGCTACTACAACGAAGGAGAAAATCAGGTATTTTACATTTAATTATAAATTTCTTTTTGTTTTGGTTTCTTTTGAGATTTGCCAGAAAAATCTCATTGTATTGGTTATCTAAGGAGAGCCAGGAAAACTCAGAAGTGGGGTTTTTTAATTGTGTAAGCCCACAGAGAAAGACATAATTATGAAGGTTTTTGGTGAACCTGTGAAAACTTAATTTGATAGTGAACGCTAATATTCCCTGTGTGAGGATATTAGGAGTGGAGTAGCATTCTGTGTGGCTGTTGTTTAACAGTTGGTGAACACATAGGTGAACCACTATAATCCCTTGTATGTGGTGGTTGAATGGTTCATATTTCATATATTTAATTATTCATTTGTAGGATGTATATGTGGATGTGAATGTTGTAATCATTTATTTCAAGCATTGTGGAAATGTTATAATAGTTTAGCATTTATTTCTTGTTATTCCTTTATCAGCTTCTTTATTTGTTCTAGTAAGGTTGCCCTGTCATTCCTATGGTGTATGGTTGTCCTTAGAACAAAATATATTTTTAATTACAATTTATTCTTCAATGCAGTTTGTATTTAATTTTTTATTATTCCTCTTCGATTTAAGATTTGATACAAAGACCTTTCTAGAAATAAGGTTGTCCTACCATAAACTGTAGTTTTTGGTGTAAGGTTTTTCTTAGAACAACATTTGTATCAACCTCTCAAGATCTGAATTTTGAGGTTGCTTTACATTCTTGCATTGTGGTTTGTTTATATTATTTGTTGGCTATCGTATTTATTTAATTTTCACTGTTATAAGTTTTATTTGGCATAGTCCTATTCACCCCCCCCCCCCCCCCCCCCCCCCTCTCATTAAGACATATAGCTAGGCCTTTTCAAGTGGTATCAGAGCCTAATAGCTCGTTTTTAATTCTTAATTCTTTGATTTATTTCCTGAGCTAACGATTCAAGCTATTTAAGATGTCAAATTTTGATAGCCTATCAGTCACTAGGCCACCACCCTTTGATGGCTCCAACTATGCTTATTGGAAAGCCAGGATGAGGATTTTCCTTAAATCCATGGATCAAAGTGTGTGGCTAGCCACTGTGAATGGTTGGAACCCTCCTAACACTGAAGTAATTGGAGTTAATGGTTCAAAATCTATGAGAGTAACACCTTATTTCTCTTGGACCACACTTCAGAAAAGTGAGAGTAGTGCAAATACTAAAGCACTAAATGCAATCACTTGCGCACTATCACCAGATGAATTCAAAAGAATTATATCCTGTGATTCTGCAAAACAAGCTTAGAATATATTAGAAATGACACACGAGGGTACATCTATTGTAAAGAAATCAAAAGTCCAACTCCTTACAACCAAATTTGAAGAAATTCATATGGAGGAAAATAAAACATTTATGGACTTTTATACACGATTAAATGACATTGTAAACTCTATGTGGGGTCTTGGTGATAAAATCTCAGAAAGTAAAGTGTGTGCAAAAATACTACGCTCACTTCCTAAACGGTTCAACTCTAAAGTAACCGCAATCCAGAAACTTCGTAATACGGACAATTTGAGGGTTGAGGAACTAGTTGGTTCTTTACAAACCTATGAATTAACTTTTAAAGCTCCAAAAGGAAAATCGATTACTCTTAAAACTTCTAAAAATAATTTTAAAGAAAAATCTGATGTAGATAACTTTGAAGATGATATGGCCCTTTTGGCAAAAAAGTTTTATAAAATCTTCAAAAGTAAAAAGAGAGTTGATTTTCAAAAAGGAAATGATAAGAAAAGATCTAAACCTAAATTTAAAACTTAAAAATCTTTAAAAGATAGTCAATGTTACAACTGCCAAGAATATGGACATTTGGCTAACAAGTGTCCTAAAAAGGACAAACCCAAGAAGAAAGGTATGTTGGCTACTTGGGATGAATCCTCTGATTTTGAAGCTTCTTCTGAATCTGAAGATTCTGAAACTGAGTCGGGTAATGAAGTGAAAGCCCTTATGACTCTAGCCAAATTCACATTTTCAGATAATGATTCAACAAGTGAAGAAAATCTTAACAGTGAATGTGAAAATGAAGATGATCTTGAAGATGCCTATAATGCCCTATACAAGGAGAGTTGTAAAATTGCGGTAAAACTGAAACTTCAAAAAGAGAAATTTTCTCAACTCAAAGAAATTTATGAATCTCTTATTTTAGAAAAGTCTCGTATTCAAGACTGTTTTGAAAAGATAAAATGCAATTTGAACTTTAAAACTGCCCAAGTTGAAAATATTAAATCTAAAAATGACAAACTAAAACATGTAGTCTCTTCTCTCTTGAGTTTAATGGAAACTTGGAAATACGCCCAAGGTGATTCTAAATTAGAAAAACTCTTATCAGGATCGATAAAATGTGGCGATCAATCCAGTCTAGGTTATGATAAGAATTTTTCTCCTAAACCAAAAAATACATCTCCTAAGTTTGTAAAGGGAGAGACCTTAAACTCAAAAGGGAAAGGACAAGTATTTTCTAAAGACCTTAAATCTGTTCAAAAACCTAAAGGAAATTATTTAAGAAGCATAACCAAAATTCTTTGGCTGAAAAGATAGTTGATTTACTTAAGGAGCTTCTAAAGTCTAACTCAATAGGTCATACTTATAATTCTTATAATCGAAAGAAGACCAACTATCCACCCAAACCCAAAATGGTTATAAAATGGATTCCAAAGGTCACTTTCTTAGTTGCCCACACCGCTTTCAAAGCTACAAGCCATTCAAAGTGGTACTTAGATAGTGGATGCTCCAGGCATATCACAGGCGACAAGGCTTTATTCACCGATCTAAAAGATGTGACTAATAGTTCAATCACATTTGGTGATGGCAGTAACTGCAAAATTATGGGCCAAGGCACGGTTCAACTTTATAACCTTCCGTTATTTAAGAATATCTTATATGTTGAAGGACTAAAACATAATTTGCTAAGCATATCTCAAATATGCGATAATAACCATAGTGTTCGATTTTCTAATCAAAGCTGTGAGATTCTAAACAACATGGGTTCTGTAATACTAACTGGATGTAAAACATCTGAAAATTTCTATATTGTTAGTGAATCCAGCTCATCTAATTAAACATGTTACATGGTCCATATAGACAAGACTAAATTGTGGCACAAACGTCTTGGACATGTACACTACTGAAATTTATATATATTGAGCAAACGGGAACTTATAAGAGTTCTATCCAAACTTCAAAAATTAGATAAGATATGTGGTGAATGCCAGTTAGGCAAACAAACAAGGAACTCATACAAAAAGGTGAATTCTAATACCACAACAAGACCACTCGAACTTCTCCACATGGATCTGATAGGACCTACCAGAATGGAGAGTCGAGGTGACAAAAGGTATATCTTGGTAATAGTAGATGACTTTACTAGATATACATGGGTAGTCTTCTTAAGGGACAAATCAGAAATCCTTGAAGAAGTAAGAAAAGTTCTCAAAAGGATTCAAACTAAAAAAGGTTCTCAAATCAGTAAGATTCATAGTGATGGATCTAAATTTGAGAATAGTGATTTTGAGAAGTTCTGTAGCGACCAAGGAATATTACATGAATTCTCAGCGCCCAAAACTCCACAACAAAATGGTATAGTGGAAAGAAAAAATAGAGTGCTTCAAGAAATGGCTAATGTCATGTTGAATAACATGAAGCTTTCTAAGAATCTTTGAGCTGAAGTAGTCAATACAACTTGTTATATTATTAACCGAGTTTACACCAGTAAAGGTAATAATAAAATAGCTTACGAAATGTGGTTCAATAAAAAGCCTACTGTCAAATACTTTTGAGTTTTTGGCAGCAAGTGCTATATTTTACGAGATCGTGAATATCTGGGAAAATTTGATATGAAAAGTGATGAAGGGATCTTTCTAGGGTCTTCTTTAAACAGTCGTTCTTATAGGGTTCTAAACAAAAGGACCAGTGTGATTCAAGAGTCCATCAATGTGGTCATTGATGATCACTTAAACACATCAGTCTCAAGTTCAGATAATGATGAAGTTCTTGCAATTGATAAACCTGATACTTCATCTAATCAGAATGATTCTGAACTAAAGACTGTTAAAGATCATCCAACTACTTGAATTCTTGAAAACCCTCTCACTGGTGTTCGTACTCATAAACAACTTGAGGATATATGTAATTATGTATGTTTTACATTCCAGATAGAACCATGTAATGTAAAAGAAGCTCTTGCTAATGAAAACTAGATTGTTGCGATGTAAGCAGAACTTAACCAATTTGTAAGAAATGATGTTTAGTATCTCGTACCTAGACCTAAAGAAAAACACATCATTGAAACAAAATGAATTTTTAAAAATAAGTCTGACGAGCTTGGAAATATAAATAGAAACAAGGATAGGCTAGTGGTACAAGATTACACTCAAATTAAAGGTATTGATTTTGATGAAACCTTTACACCAGTAGCACGTCTTAAATCAATCAGACTATTTATATCCATTGCATGTTTTAGAAAGATTAAGATTTATCAAATGGACGTGAAAAGTGTTTTCTTAAATGGTGATTTGCATGAGAAAGTCTATGTTGAACAATCAATGGGTTTTGAAGATTCCAAAAATGTTGATCATGTGTATCGCCTTAAAAAAGCACTCTATGGATTAAAACAAGCTCCTAGGGCATTGTATGAGAAACTAACGAAGTTTTTATTAAGCCATAATTTTTAAATGGGATCTGTTGATATAACTTTGTTTGTTAAAAAATATAATGATCATATTTTAATGGTTCAGATTTATGTTGATGATATCATTTATGGATCTACTTGTACTGACATGACTACTGAGTTTGCAGATTTGATGAAATCACAGTTTAAAATGAGCATGGTTGGGGATTTGAATTACTTCCTAGGGTTACAAGTAAAGTAACAACCTGATGAAATATTCATTTCTCAATCTAAATATGCTTTGAATTTAATTAAGAGATTTATATTTGAGAATGGTAAGAATTTCAATACTCCTATGAGTATTAGCTTAAAACTCTCAAAAGATTCTGCAGGTAAAAATGTTGATCCGAAATTATATCAGAGCATGATTGGTAGTCTATTGTATTTAACTGCTAATAGACTTGATATTGCACTAAGTGTTGGTATTTGTGTTAGATATCAGTCTAATCCTAAAGAATCACACTTGATTGTTGTCAAGCAGATTGTGCGATATGTTGCAAGTACTGTTAATCTCGGTCTTTGGTATCCACATGAGACTAGTGTTCAATTAGCTGGGTACTCAGATGCTAATTGGGTTGGTAATCTTGATGATAGAAAATCAACCAGTGGTGGTTGCTTTTATATCGAAAACTGTTTAGTTTCTTGGTTTAGCAAGAAACAAAGTTCTATATCACTTTCAACAGGTGAAGATGAATACATCACAGCTGGTAATGTGTGTACGCAGCTTGTTTGGATGAATCGAATGCTAAGTGATTATAGAATTAAACATGATTCTATGTTATTATATTGTGATAATTTCAGTGCCATAAATATTTCAAAAAATCCTATTCAGCATTCTCGTACTAAGCACATTGACATTAGATTTCATTATATCCGTGAATTAGTAGAAGAAAAGGTTATATCTTTGGAATATTTACCTACCGAGAATCAACGTGCTGATATTTTCACTAAACCTCTCGACAAAAGCAAGTTTAACAAAATAAAATTTGATCTTGGCATGTGCATTTTAAGATGATAATTTGTACCTTTTGTATCATATTATATATTATTGTTAGTTTAGATTTCAATTGTTGCAAATCATGCAGAAAATTTTATAAAACTCAAAGAAAAATTGCATTTTTGTCTGGTCCTCGACCGATCGTGAATATATACGACCAGTCGTGGTACGACCGGTCGTGTACATCCATGACCAATCGAGGAACTCGTGAAATCACTTTAATTTGGAAAAACACTTCATCTTTCTCATTTCTTTTTCACTCACCAACGAGCCGACGTCTGACTAGTCGAAGCCAACCTTCGAAATCTTCATGGTTAGTGCTCCATTTATGTTTTTTTTTTAGATTTATGTATAGTTTACTTCTATTTCTCTCTTAAAGTTATTTATTTTGAATTTCATTGTGATTTGAGGCTTTTCTTTTGAAAAATCTGATTTGAGAACACCCTCTTCTCAATCCTTTGCAACTCCTTGTCTTCTTAATATCTTTGTTGCAAATGGCTTCTAGAGGGAGAAAAATAATTTTTCATGGTCCATCTTCTTCCAAATCGGCCTTTATCACTACGCGTCATCTTAGGGCTCCCGAGGATAATTCATCCTTTGTTCGGGACATCAGATTGCGTAATGTTATTGTTGAACATCTTGTTGATATTAATCATATTGCTCCTTTTGATATCCTTCCTATGCTCTAAGCTGTAGGTTGGGATAACTTATTGCATTGGGGTGGGCCAGCATACCGGTCCATTACCCAGTCCATGTTTGCTTACATATGTGAATTTTTACTAAAAAATCTAACATTTAAAATTGCCACAAGAGAAGGACCATTTGACGTTGATCGTTACTTGATTTCAGCTCTTATGAAAATTCCTATGAATGATGAGAGAGTTCTCATTCATACATTGTCTGAAAAACCCTCATAGACTGAAAAATGCATGCTAACTAAGGATTTATACAATCTGGATGTTCAATGGATGCATAAAGAAAATGCGCTCCCCTCAAGATTTTTGTTACCTAAATACAGAGTTCTTCATAGGATCTTTCTGTCCAATTTGTATCCTCGATCGGGTAATAAAACTGAATTAACGGCTTTCATGGTTCGTGTTCTTCATAATATTGCCAGAGGTGCTCATCTTTGCTTACCATCCTTGATTTGTCACTCTATCATTTAGTTTAGACTTCATCCTAGTCATAGTTATATCCTTTTTAGTTGTTTGATGACTGTATTGGCTACACACATGTTAGTCGATATGCCGGTTGGAGAACCCCCTATCCATCATCTGATATTTAACAACTCTAATATCAATAAGATGAAGCTGGAATTTCTTCCTAGTCAAAGAGATGGTGTTGGTGAGGGTGAAGATGAACATGAGGAAGAAGCTGGTGATCTTCCTCCTGATGATATTAACATGGATGATATTTTTGAAGAACTTGATTCTGACTCTGCAAATGATTCAGATTTTGAGCTTTTTGCTTTTGATGCACGTTTGCATGCATTGGAAACTAAGATTGAGAATATCAATGTTAGGATGGAAAACATGTCTGTTGCCCATGATTTACAATTCAAGTATATGCGCAAGTATCTTAAGCGCTTGAATAAGGGCATTCATCAACTTGATCCTTCCATCCCTGCTCCTTCATCTGGTTCAGATTAAATTTTTTTTATTTTATGGTCTGTAATAACTATCTTATTATTGTGCTCACTTAACTGGATTTGTTACTGTAGCTTTAGTTAACTTGGCTCAATTTATGAATTATGTGTGTTGCTTATGCTATGTTCTCATATCTTGTATTACCTCTTATTTATCTCCTTACTTATCACTCCTTAGTCATCTGTTTTTTGCTTCCTTTTTCATATTGTGATAAAAAGGGGGAGAATGGATAATGATTCTTATGCTTCCCATGTTGGATTGGAGTGAATAGCATTGTGCATAGTGCATTTTTTTTGATATGTTACTCAGGGGGAGTATGTGAAGTATGTGATGTGGAGTATGTGACTGTATGTGCAGAGGTGGACTGTATGTTGAATATTTATTTACAGGTTCATGAATGTGTGCCAGTTAATAACAACTGATGCATGATTCTTTAATCAGATATTCTGTGTTATATATCATATCTTGGAAATATGTTTTGTCACTAATTTGACAAAGGAGGAGATTGTAAGTACTATAGTTTATAGCCCCTTGTTATTGTCAAATTTGTAGTGACAAAGACACTGCTTTGAAGCTATTTATGTGATGAACAAAAGATCCATTCAAGATCTGAGAAGGCTTCAAATTCAAGATCTCAGAAGCTTTCAAGCTAAAGATCTCAGAAGCTTTCAAGTTCAAGATCTCAGGCTTAATTATACTCAAAGGTCACTTATCTTCAAGTTTCAATGTCCATGCTTCACTATTGAGGCATGACTGACCTTAGGTTGACCTTTAGAGTAGGCCATTTTGGATGCATAATCCATATATGTTTTATAAGTGAATTTTGTTTGTTTTAAGACTAGTCCTGGACCTTGTTCGACTAGTCCTAGCACTGGTTTGACTAGTCTAAGAAATTTCACGACCAGTCCTAAGTTGTTGAAGATTTTCAGAATTTTTTAGTTACTCTACGACCAGTCCCGGAGACTGTTCGACTAGTCGTATGAACAGGGTCGACTAGTTCTTCGACCAGTCATATATTTACGATTCAAAGTACAGCGTTTAAAATCATCTGTCTACGACCAGTCGTATGCAACCTACGACCGGTCGTGAAACCATCAGATCTTATCGCACTTGAAAATTCAAATTTATGTTGATTCTTCGACCAGTCGTAGAGGTCCTAAGACCAATTAAAAGACGTGTTTCTCTTAGCTATAAATAGAGCACAAATCTCATATGTAACACCCTGAAAATCGGGGGTCGTGTATAAACTCAACTCCCGAGTTCCAGACCGTCACTTATGCAACAAAAATGGTTATGATTCAATGTTGTCTGATTTAAAGCATCCACATGAGTAAAAGTATACCAAAACTGCAATTCATACTTCAGATTCAGTGATAAAAGCAAGCGGAAGACTAAACAAGATATATATCACTGTATGGAAAAACAAAGTAATCTCAACTGTCTCCAAAGTATGACTACATCTCTGAGTCTCATATACATGTACATAACAAAAGAATAATGTTCAAAAAGTAAAGTCCCACTGATGTCCCCTCGATCCAGGTCACCTACGGGAAGCCGTCATGATACTGCATATACGAGAACTCATCCTGGTCCTCGTCATCATCTAGCTCCACCTCCTGGATCTCATCGACACCTGCAACTACAACAGGGTCTGGTGGGTGTTGCAAACACCATCCCGTAACGTGGGAATGAGTGATCAACTCAGTGGAATCATAGAGCAAAGATTAGCATGTTCACAATTCAGTCACGCGATAATAGTAAAGCAGTAAATCAGACAAGTCCTAAAACTGTTGTTAATGCAAGATGATATGACGTGATGTATGCCCTCACCGACGATCACCCTCATACGGCAACATCTTACGACCGCGGCATGCCACACTCCCTAGAGTGCTCCACATCTTCCAGGCACATGCAATGCTATGGTGATATGATTACCAAGTTGTTATTAGTCCATTCAAACAGCAGGATTGGGAAACTAAGGTACCTCCCTTGTATCAATCCCAACACGGATCCTGTCTAGGGTCGTCACTCCTAGTAATCTCATACGATGTACATTTCGTAGGTCACTGCAAGGGCTGCCAGGGCTGTTGCTCGCACTCGTTGCACCGCTCCCCCATCACCTTATCAATACAGGCCTACTGTACTCTACTGCACGGAAGGGTCGTCGCCTCCCGTGAACTCAGAATACGCTCGCGGTCACTACAAAGGGCTCGTCGCCTGATCAGTGTAGGCCGACAGCTAGAATATAGTGTCCCATACCACCATAATCTGCTCACGAGTCAAGGTGCTCATTGGTCACTACGGGGAGGTTTGTGGCCCCAGCGTAGGCCGACAGCTCGACCACGGTGTCCCATACCACCATGCCCGGCTCATGAGTCTTCGTGGATCAAGGTACCACGGTTAATAGGGTTTACAATGGTAAGTTCGGTACCCTAGGTTCAAGCAGTTATGATACATACATGGTGAACAAACATCGGCCAGTCGGGTTACTTGACGGGCTCGACTAGCGCGATCGCATCTCGAACTGAACGACATGAAGTGCGTAAAACACTTCGCGTGGCCTAACCACTGCCGCCAACTCTCAACACGAATCACATTCATCGACGCGTCATTCGTGGCTATGACCAGTCAGCCACGAATTTGCTCGGTTACCGACTGCCTGGACTAAGTCAAGTCCCACACATCTATGGAATCACTATAAAAGGTATTGGAATTGAAATACATCATGTGAGCATGTTAGCACATGTTATGACATTCAACTTAAGCAAATCTTCAAGGCATACTTCCCATGCATATTCAACCTAAGCAAATCCTCAAGCACATACATTCCATGCATGTAGTGAAATCATGCATTTTGTCAACATGTAGAAAATCATCTAGGTCGGCATAATAATTGAAAAATCAATCACAAAGTATCAAATAACATCATTTAATTCAATACATACTAATACAAGCATTTATACAAACACATGCACTACACACTTAGGTCTACATATAGCATGTCGACCCAAAGTATGCAACTAGGCGAATCTCTTCGCCAAACTAATTATGCACGCATTCCTAACTTCCTAATGCGACAACAAACCATGTCAATCACATCAGCAAAATATGAATGCAAACAGTACTTCCTACAAATGACTAAAATGCCCTAAATCTCATATTCTTCGTTAGCTTACGAAAGGGGAAACGGAGAGCATTTTGTACATGTCAAACGGCGATGCCGTCAAGAATCTACTATTAAACGACATTGAAAGCATTGGGAACCGTCAATCCAAGCGTCTAAAATCCTCACCTAGTGTCTTGTAGACTCGGGAATTGAAGCGGAGTGTATATGCTTCGTCTACGGCGAGTAAGGAGCCTAATACATAAGATCCATAAGCTACATCGCCATGGAAACAAGAAAAACTCAAATCACCAACTATTTAGGGTTTTTACTTACCTAGGATTGCGGTGGAATCGCCGGGAAAGCGGTAGAGAAGTGTCGCTTAAGCACGTGCAACACGTAGCACAAGTGGCGGGAAGAACTCTCCCACTCTCTCACAATCTCTCACTCTTTTTCTCTCCCCCAAGCTAGGGCTTCTCTCAAATTCGGATGGGAGAGAGGAGTGAGGGTTTCAACCCCTTTTATAGCCTAAAACATTCCCAAAATAGGCTTGGGAACAAAGTTTACTTGGTGCCTAACCAAATCGGGGCCGTTTCGGTCCAAAAGGGCATTTCTGGAGGTCCCCAGGCCAAGTGCGGTCGGACTTAAGCTCATGCATACTAGATCTAGCATACATCCAGTTTTCAGACCGGTTGGGGTCCCAGATCGCACGTGGCGGCCCAGTTTCAGTTTAACGGTCACCGCACCAAGATCAGGCCTATAAGTCCCGTGATATATAATAGATATTTTTCCTGATCCAAGGGTGTAATTTGGCTGTATTCTGACGGTCGGAATGCTTAATACTGATGCGTCAAATTTGTGTGCCAGATTTGAATTTGAAATTCCAACTATGTCCCTATTCACACTCTCTTCGGTCCGGGCTCAATGAAATAGCCTGTGATCACCGGTTTGACTTGATTTTTGGAATGAGTGTCAAGCCCAGCTAGACGGTCCTAACGGTCTAAGATAGGAGGTATCGGACTTTCAACGTGCGGTCTAGATCCAATACAAAGATTCAAAGTGGTCCAGAGAACAAACCGGCTTAGAGTTTGACCCGAGGCTTTAGAGCATTATAGCACCCTTAGTTCCACTCGCTTCGGGCCTTGTAGAACGTATTTAAAGTGATCAGGGACCATTTCCCAGCTATTCTAACGTTGCACTAGCTAACCTAGTCGAATTTTCCAAAGGAATGAATTCTACGCAAATTCGGGTCGAGTTGGTACTCGAGCCCAAGTATGGATTTTTCACGGGCGTTACAATCTACCCCCCTTAACAAATAATTTCGTCCTCGAAATTTTGTACCTTTTCGTACTCCTCGAGAAGCTGTGGGTAGTTCTTTCTGATCTCGGCTTCTGTCTCCCAAGTAGCCTCCTCCTCAGTATGATGCGTCCATAGTACCTTCACAAGGGGAATCACCTTGCTACGCAGTACCTGCTCCTTCCGGTCTAAGATGCGTGCCGGTCGCAGGATATAAGTAACATCCTCTCCTAACTGCACCTGCTCCCATCTGATGATATGAGAAGGATCAGCAACGTACTTCTTCAGCATAGAAACATGAAATACGTTGTGGACGCTCGCGAGGGGCGTGGGTAAAGCCAATCGGTAAGCCACTGCTCCCACACGATCGAGGATCTGAAATGGACCAATGTATCGCGGTGCCAGCTTCCCCTTCTTTCCGAACCGAAGGACTCCCTTCATAGGGGAAACTCGCAAAAACACATGATCCCCGACTGTGAACTCTAGTGGTCTCCGTCTCGTATCGGCGTAGCTCTTCTGTCTGCTTTGCGCTGTAAGAAGCCGACGTCGAATAATATCAATCTTCTCTGACGTCGCCTGCACCAACTCTGGGCCAATCAAGCTGCGCTCACCGACCTCTAACCAGCAATGCGGTGCGCGACAAGGTCGCCCATACAGCGCCTCATAAGGTGCCATGCCGATACTCGCCTGGAAGCTATTGTTGTACGCAAACTCCGCATATGCAAGACAGTCATCCCAACTGTCCTTGAAGTCCAATGCGCAAGCTCGCAACATGTCCTCCAGGATCTGGTTCACTCGCTCTGTCTGTCCGTCCGTCTGTGGGTGGAAGGCAGTACTGAACTTCAACTTCACACCCATAGCCTCCTGAATGCGAGTCCAGAAAATAGAAGTGAACCGCGTGTCTCTGTCCGACACGATCTCCAACGGAACTCCATGCAGACGCACGATCTCTCTAATATACAATCTAGCCAGCTCGTCTGCAGAGTTCGTAACTCTGATCGGTAGGAAGTGCGCCGACTTCGTCAATCGGTCGACGATCACCCAAATAGAATCATGCCCCTTCCTCGTCTTCGGCAACCCAGAAATGAAGTCCATGGAAATGAAATCCCACTTCCACTCTGCAATCGGCATAGGCTGCAAAAGTCCAGGTGGTCGGCGATGCTCTGCCTTCACCTGCTGACAAGTGAGACAACGGGACACGAACTCAGCTATGTGGGTCTTCATACCTTCCCACCAGTACGTTCTCTTCACGTCACGATACATCTTCGTGCTGCCAGGATGCATCGCGAGTCTAGTAGAATGCGCAGCCTCGAGAATCTCTCGTCTCAAGTCAGGGACATCAGGAACGCATAGGCGGCCACGGTAACGTAAACCCCCATCCATGCCAACTCGCCAGTCGGCGTCATCATCATCACTGGCCTGCTCTCGAAGCTCAGTAAGATGCGCGTCGTCCCTCTGCGCCTCGATGACACGGTCATCGATCGGGGATCGCACCTGAACATGTGCGATGAACTCAAATGGCTCCTCTACGGTGAGTTTCTGCTCAAAGTCTCGCAAAAACTCAACCATATCCCACTCGGCAACCATCAGCGGAGCCGCAAACTCTATCGCCTTCTTGCGGCTCAACGCATCAGCCACAAGGTTCGCCTTCCCAGGATGGTAAGAGACTTCAAACTTGAAGTCCTTCAGCGTCTCCATCCATCGCCGCTGCCTCATATTCAAGTCCCGCTGTGTGAATATGTACTTGAGGCTCTTGTGGTCGCAAAAGAGCTCGAACTCCTCTCCATAGAGGTAATGTCTCCAGAGTCTCAGTGCAAATATCACGGCTGCCAACTCCAGGTCGTGTGTAGGGTAATTCTCCTCGTGCTTCCTTAATTGTCTCGAGGCATACGAAATTACCCTGTCCCTCTGCATAAGGACACAACCCAAACCAACGCTAGACGCGTCAGTGTATATAGTGTATTTAACCCCTTGCTCTGGCAATACTAGCACAGGGGCGGACGTAAGTCTGTCCTTCAGCTCCTGAAAAGCTGACTCCGCCTTATCATTCCAGGCGAACTTCACGTCCTTCCGTGTCAACTGAGATAAGGGTCTCGCGATCTTCGAGAAATCCTGAATGAAGCGCCGATAGTAGCCAGCGAGACCCAAGAAACTCCTCACCTCAGTGACAGAACCAGGCTGCTCCCAGTCCTGCACCGCAGCTACCTTAGACAGGTCAACTGCCATGCCATCCTTGGACACCACGTGTCCCAGAAACTTCACCTCCTGCTTCCAGAAGTCGCACTTCTTATACTGTGCGAACAACTGATGCTGTCTGAGCGTATCAAGGACCAAACGCAAGTGCTCCTCATGCTCCTCTCGACTCCTAGAGTATACCAAAATGTCGTCGATGAAGACAACGACGAATCGATAGAGGAAAGGCCGTAGTACCCGGTTCATCAGATCCATGAACACGGCCGGTGCGTTCGTGAGACCGAACGACATCACAAGGAACTCGTAATGACCAAAACTGGTCCTGAACGCTGTCTTCTGCACGTCCTCATCTCTGACGCGCAGCTGATGATATCCTGACTGAAGATCAATCTTCGAGAAGTACTGCGCTCCTCTCAACTGATCAAATAAGTCATCGATCCTGGGCAAAGGGTACTTGTTCTTCACTGTGAGTTGGTTCAGCCTGCGATAATCAATACACAATCGCAGCGAACCATCCTTCTTCTTCACGAACAAGACCGGTGCTCCCCAAGGAGATACGCTAGGCCGTATAAGGCCAAGCTCTAGTAGACCATCAATCTGCGTCCTCAACTCCTCCATCTCACATGGTGCCATGCGATACGTCGGCAGTGAGACGGGTGTAGAACCAGGAATCAGATCGATAGTGAAATCGATCTCACGTCGGGGCGGCAAACCAGGGATCTTCCTGAACAGATCCCCGAACTCAGAAACAACCGGCGTCTGCTCAAGTACCTGGGCACCAGCGTCGTGCAACAGGGTGGCGTAGCTAAGAATGCGGAATGGAAGATTTACCCGCACTGAAAATGTGAAAGGCGTGCCCTCAGGCTCGTACACCGTCACCACACGAGCCTCGCAGTCAATCTCGGCTCTCGCTGCAGTCAACCAGTCCATGCCAAGGATGACGTCGAGATATACGAGCGAGGGATCGACGACCAAATCAAGAGTCATCGTCCTGCCTCCCAGATCAAGTAAACAACCCTCACACATCTGGGTGACATCCGAATAATCTCCATGAGCTGCAAGGACTCGCACGCTATCCATAGTAATAGTCTGCAACCCAAGACGTCTGACTACGGCACGCGATATCAAAGAAATCGTGGAACCAGTGTCCACCATGACAAGAACAGGAGTACCTCCGATATGGCCCGTGACCTCGAAGGCTGAATGCTGGAAAGTCGGCGTCGTAGCTGCCTCAGCGGTCAGTGCATGAACTCGAGCCTGCTGTGGCCGGTTCGGCCGCTGTGTCAAGGGCCGTGGGGGCTGTCGAATCTGCGATACTGTGGGTCTGAAAGAGGACTGCGCAGGAGCTGACCGTATAGGCGGTGCTGATATCGCCTGTGGACGTACACGATCAATCTTCTGCGGCGGCGAGAACCCACTGTCCCGCATCCTCGCAAAGCAACTCGGCGCTAGGTGGCCCGTCCTCCCACAGTATGTGCATGATAGATCAGGGCGCCGAAACGGTCCTACTGGCGCCGTGGTCCTGGTAGGAGGATCAATGCGAGGCCTCTTGCCCGCGAAGGGCCTATCTGGCAACTCCGGTCGCGGCCTAGGAGTAGTCGGGCCTCGTGACCGCGCAAGTCGATCCACGTCCTGCTCTGCCCGCATGGACATGTGAACCAACTCCGCATAGGAGGAGAAACTGATGCAGCACATCTTCGACCGAATATCCGGTCGCAAGCCCTCCAAAAAGCGCCGTATGCGCATCTGCTCATCAGCTAAAATCGTCGGGACGTACCTGCCCAACTCTGTGAACCGATGCTCATACTCGGTGACCGTCATCGCTGCCTGCCTGAGACGGAGAAACTCATTCTCCCTCTCGTGTCTGTAGGTCTGAGGATAATACTTCTCATGGAAGCGAAACTCGAATGCTGCCCATGTCCATACGAAGTCTGCGGTAACAGTCCGCAATACACTATCCCACCACATACTGGCCTCTCTCTCAAACTGGAAGGTAGCCAGCTCTACCTGCTCTGCCTCAGTACAGTGCAACATGCGCAGAATCTTCGACACTCGGTCGAGCCAAAACTCAGCCTCCTCGGGTCTGTGAGAACCCGTGAAAGTAGGAGGCCGCAAGCGCTGAAATCGCTCCAGAAGGCCCCGTGTGTCGGCAGGGTTCCCCGCAGGGAAAGCAGGCTGCGCAGGAAGTGCTACGCCCTCATCCTGGGTGTAAGCATAGGCATCCTCAGCTGGATGCGCAGGTGGTGCAGGCGGAGTAGATGCAGTCGCACCCCCACCCTGGGCTAAAGTCCCGACTATGGTAGTCAATAGCTGCTGCTGCTGTAGCATCATAGCCATCATCTGCTCGAATCTATCAGGTGGTGGAGCAGGCTGTGGCGGATGAGGTGCGGAAGTAGATGCGCGCTGTGGCTCTCTGACTGATGGTGTAAATGGCGGTGGTCCATCTGTAGGACCAGTAGCAGGCTGAGACGATCGAACAGTCTCAGGAATCGGGCCCACAGCAGGGTCCGGACGAGTGCCAGACTGAGAAGGAGCCGGATCCATCTGCTCTAACAATGAAAGCCGTACCGCGCTCCTCGTAGTCTTAGGTGGCATTCCCTATATTCAAAATAGGGCGCAACCTTGTCAGTCTCAATTGCACAAATACACCACAATCATTCACTAAAGGGTCAAGGGCATTCCATGCATTTCAATTAATCAAAATTGTCACAATACAAGGGATATATCCTTACAAGCATCATGACTAGAATGACATGGAAATTAAGACAGTTAAGCAACAGCGACAAAAGCAAAGCACTAGCCCTAATAGGCTTTACACACATGAAACAGAAAATAGCTAACTACTCATAACAACATCAAAGATCGCGTTGCTAGTCGGAGTCTGGCGACGGAGGAGGAGCACCCTTATCCTGTAAGCAACACAGGATTGCCTTCAAGGTGCGAGTCACCTTGCCAAATTTCTTCTTCGTAACGGCCTTGGCATCAGCGACCTCTGCTCGAAGTTCTTGGACTTCCCTTCGCAAAGCGGTCTGACTCTCCTCCATCCGAGCAATGCGATCGTCAATAGTAGTCTGCGCAGAAGGAGGAGGGCTCTCGTCAGTATCCTGAGCCTCCTCTTCTGCTTCTTCCTGAGTCCCTTCCTGAACCTCTGCACTAGGTTCTCCTTCGCTTTGATCTTCCTCTTCATCAAAGTCGTCCCCACTATCCCTTTCAAGTTGATTTTCACGATATTGCGACCCGATCTTCATCTTAACCATCGTCGACTCATCGATGGTGTGAATCGATACCGGCAACTCGGGTCCAAGTCTATAGGCAAACTCAAGCGCAATTCTGCAAATGAGTCGGCCAAAGGGAAGGGATTCGGATGTTCTTCTCGACCTGGCTATGAGAACTATCTGCCGTAAGATGAAAGTGGCCATACATACGTTCTCTCCCTGAGCCACCAGAAATAAGAAATCGACCATAAGACGTGTACATTCAATGCGGTTCGTCGACCTAGGATAAACATTGAACGTGCAGATGTGATGCAGCAGACGCAAATCCTCAGACATGTACGTCGCCTTGAGGCTATTATTAGGCTGCCATGGAACCAACTTACCGCACAGAAACCTGGTGCGGCGATCTCGTTCACGTCTAGTCCTCAAATTTTTCTCACTTGGATGTACATCACCTAGAGGCACGTTGAGAAGTCGCGCAACCAACTGGACGTCGATCGTAGCCATCCGATCTCTACCAAAAGGGATTTTGAACTGCAAGGGCTCCAAGGTAGGACTCTGGATGCTAGCATAGAAGGCACGAACAGTGCTCACATTAGCACGAGCGCGAGCTTCAAAGATCGGTCCCCAGTGCGCAGCTTCAATGCGTTCGAACAACAGATATTCGCCGAACAATCGCCCATCTACGTCCGCCTCAAATAACACTCTACGATCAGTGTATTCACCATGAGGCATCTCTGATAGGATGGTTCGTCCAAGGTGTGCATGGGGATCCAAATCCCGCTTCGTACGGCACTCCAGGACTGCAGCTGGACCTGCGGCGGCGCTTGAACTTGCGGCACCACCCCGCGGTCTTCTCAATCGAGCAGGGCGGCTCGGCCCAGCCTCGTCTGTTGCAGTTTTCCTCTTACCCATCAAAGACAGGATGGATGAGAGTGACAAAAGACCCAAAATAGCTTCCACGAAAGCCATGGAAAACGCCGAAAATGCGGAGAAATGGCTGCCCAATCTGACAAAAGGAAATCTAGGCGTCGTAGAGGGATGCTTCAAGCTTCCCAAGGCTATAGTTTCAGGGAAAAATAAAAACAAAAAGGTGGAATGGAGCTGCTCACGATTTCAGCACTATTTGGGGGATTTTGGAGCTCCAAATGGGAAAATCTTCAAGGAAAGGGGCTGCCAACACCCAATAATCAATGGGTGGTGGTCGGTTTTGGCCAAGGATGGGATTAGGATGGGTTTGGGTCGCCGGGATTTGGAATGGAGCGCTGAAACTCAAATCTAGGGCATGCAAGGGGGCTGTTTGTGAAGGAGAGGGGTGTTTTAGGGGTTTTCGTGGGATGGGAGGTAGCTAGGGGTGTTGGGGGAGGCATTTAAGTGGGTGCGCCCAAAGGGCAGCACCGTCCGAGGTGGCCGGCCGGCGATGCATCGCCCGGCCGGCGATGGCATCGCCGGCCAACCTCCAGGTTGGCCAGCGGGACCCCATGGGTCTGGTCCCCCATGGTCCCAGGGTCCCAAAAAGTCTAGTCCCACCCCTTAGTTCATAGTATTTTGGTCCCTATGAGCCCAAACATATTTTTGGGGCTTTCCGGGTCCACATCGCGGTCCCGAATACCAAACCATATGATGCAGCATATGGATTTGGGGTAGAAGGATCCAGTACATCTTTCTAGCTCCTTAGTTGCTAAAGAAAGTGAAGTTAGAATGGCCTTATGGCCATTTTTCATGAAATTTTACTATTCACTGTAAAATTTGGTGAATGTACTAATTTGTGTTATTTTCACATTAGGTTTGATGCCTAACATGAAATGGATAAGAAAGAACTGAAGGTTGAAGTGTTTAGAGAAGGAATTTTGAGAATTTTTGGCAAAACGGGGTTTTTAAGCCCTGGCGATTGATTACTAGAGTCGTGGTCATTCCACGGCCCATGGATTCACTTTTGCGGTTTAAAACCGCTCATAGGACATCTCCACCCGACTTCCTACAGCTTAGAAGTGATTCGGGTCGCTTTACGCGACCCGAGATGCGTTACAGACTCGATCTTGTGATCGATCCTTATAGACTTCGCCTATCGGCGAATCTGTGATCCTAGAAGTGTTTCTAGACCCTTCTCGCACCCACCTAAGTCAAAGGAAGCGACAGCGTACGTCGCAAGACCATAACCCAGGCCCAGCATACTCTCATTCATGCTCTGATACCAACTTGTAACACCCTGAAAATCGGGGGTCGTGTATAAACTCAACTCCCGAGTTCCAGACCGTCACTTATGCAACAAAAATGGTTATGATTCAATGTTGTCTGATTTAAAGCATCCACATGAGTAAAAGTATACCAAAACTGCAATTCATACTTCAGATTCAGTGATAAAAGCAAGCGGAAGACTAAACAAGATATATATCACTGTATGGAAAAACAAAGTAATCTCAACTGTCTCCAAAGTATGACTACATCTCTGAGTCTCATATACATGTACATAACAAAAGAATAATGTTCAAAAAGTAAAGTCCCACTGATGTCCCCTCGATCCAGGTCACCTACGGGAAGCCGTCATGATACTGCATATACGAGAACTCATCCTGGTCCTCGTCATCATCTAGCTCCACCTCCTGGATCTCATCGACACCTGCAACTACAACAGGGTCTGGTGGGTGTTGCAAACACCATCCCGTAACGTGGGAATGAGTGATCAACTCAGTGGAATCATAGAGCAAAGATTAGCATGTTCACAATTCAGTCACGCGATAATAGTAAAGCAGTAAATCAGACAAGTCCTAAAACTGTTGTTAATGCAAGATGATATGACGTGATGTATGCCCTCACCGACGATCACCCTCATACGGCAACATCTTACGACCGCGGCATGCCACACTCCCTAGAGTGCTCCACATCTTCCAGGCACATGCAATGCTATGGTGATATGATTACCAAGTTGTTATTAGTCCATTCAAACAGCAGGATTGGGAAACTAAGGTACCTCCCTTGTATCAATCCCAACACGGATCCTGTCTAGGGTCGTCACTCCTAGTAATCTCATACGATGTACATTTCGTAGGTCACTGCAAGGGCTGCCAGGGCTGTTGCTCGCACTCGTTGCACCGCTCCCCCATCACCTTATCAATACAGGCCTACTGTACTCTACTGCACGGAAGGGTCGTCGCCTCCCGTGAACTCAGAATACGCTCGCGGTCACTACAAAGGGCTCGTCGCCTGATCAGTGTAGGCCGACAGCTAGAATATAGTGTCCCATACCACCATAATCTGCTCACGAGTCAAGGTGCTCATTGGTCACTACGGGGAGGTTTGTGGCCCCAGCGTAGGCCGACAGCTCGACCACGGTGTCCCATACCACCATGCCCGGCTCATGAGTCTTCGTGGATCAAGGTACCACGGTTAATAGGGTTTACAATGGTAAGTTCGGTACCCTAGGTTCAAGCAGTTATGATACATACATGGTGAACAAACATCGGCCAGTCGGGTTACTTGACGGGCTCGACTAGCGCGATCGCATCTCGAACTGAACGACATGAAGTGCGTAAAACACTTCGCGTGGCCTAACCACTGCCGCCAACTCTCAACACGAATCACATTCATCGACGCGTCATTCGTGGCTATGACCAGTCAGCCACGAATTTGCTCGGTTACCGACTGCCTGGACTAAGTCAAGTCCCACACATCTATGGAATCACTATAAAAGGTATTGGAATTGAAATACATCATGTGAGCATGTTAGCACATGTTATGACATTCAACTTAAGCAAATCTTCAAGGCATACTTCCCATGCATATTCAACCTAAGCAAATCCTCAAGCACATACATTCCATGCATGTAGTGAAATCATGCATTTTGTCAACATGTAGAAAATCATCTAGGTCGGCATAATAATTGAAAAATCAATCACAAAGTATCAAATAACATCATTTAATTCAATACATACTAATACAAGCATTTATACAAACACATGCACTACACACTTAGGTCTACATATAGCATGTCGACCCAAAGTATGCAACTAGGCGAATCTCTTCGCCAAACTAATTATGCACGCATTCCTAACTTCCTAATGCGACAACAAACCATGTCAATCACATCAGCAAAATATGAATGCAAACAGTACTTCCTACAAATGACTAAAATGCCCTAAATCTCATATTCTTCGTTAGCTTACGAAAGGGGAAACGGAGAGCATTTTGTACATGTCAAACGGCGATGCCGTCAAGAATCTACTATTAAACGACATTGAAAGCATTGGGAACCGTCAATCCAAGCGTCTAAAATCCTCACCTAGTGTCTTGTAGACTCGGGAATTGAAGCGGAGTGTATATGCTTCGTCTACGGCGAGTAAGGAGCCTAATACATAAGATCCATAAGCTACATCGCCATGGAAACAAGAAAAACTCAAATCACCAACTATTTAGGGTTTTTACTTACCTAGGATTGCGGTGGAATCGCCGGGAAAGCGGTAGAGAAGTGTCGCTTAAGCACGTGCAACACGTAGCACAAGTGGCGGGAAGAACTCTCCCACTCTCTCACAATCTCTCACTCTTTTTCTCTCCCCCAAGCTAGGGCTTCTCTCAAATTCGGATGGGAGAGAGGAGTGAGGGTTTCAACCCCTTTTATAGCCTAAAACATTCCCAAAATAGGCTTGGGAACAAAGTTTACTTGGTGCCTAACCAAATCGGGGCCGTTTCGGTCCAAAAGGGCATTTCTGGAGGTCCCCAGGCCAAGTGCGGTCGGACTTAAGCTCATGCATACTAGATCTAGCATACATCCAGTTTTCAGACCGGTTGGGGTCCCAGATCGCACGTGGCGGCCCAGTTTCAGTTTAACGGTCACCGCACCAAGATCAGGCCTATAAGTCCCGTGATATATAATAGATATTTTTCCTGATCCAAGGGTGTAATTTGGCTGTATTCTGACGGTCGGAATGCTTAATACTGATGCGTCAAATTTGTGTGCCAGATTTGAATTTGAAATTCCAACTATGTCCCTATTCACACTCTCTTCGGTCCGGGCTCAATGAAATAGCCTGTGATCACCGGTTTGACTTGATTTTTGGAATGAGTGTCAAGCCCAGCTAGACGGTCCTAACGGTCTAAGATAGGAGGTATCGGACTTTCAACGTGCGGTCTAGATCCAATACAAAGATTCAAAGTGGTCCAGAGAACAAACCGGCTTAGAGTTTGACCCGAGGCTTTAGAGCATTATAGCACCCTTAGTTCCACTCGCTTCGGGCCTTGTAGAACGTATTTAAAGTGATCAGGGACCATTTCCCAGCTATTCTAACGTTGCACTAGCTAACCTAGTCGAATTTTCCAAAGGAATGAATTCTACGCAAATTCGGGTCGAGTTGGTACTCGAGCCCAAGTATGGATTTTTCACGGGCGTTACATCATAATAATAAAGAAAATTCAAGCTAATTAATTCGACCTTCTGAGAGATAAGTTTTTGCCTTATTTTAAGCTAAGTGTGCTTATTTAATATTCTCTTTCTTTAGCTTTATTAATTGATTTTATTTCTTGTATTTCAATCTAATCTGAAAAGAGGAATTGTTATTTTCCTTTCTTTGGAATCAAAATCAATTAAAGCTAGCCCATTTTGGTTTAATTTAAAATCAATTAGAACTAGAACCATTATAATGTGAGTTTTGGACATTGAACTTAGACATTCAATTATCTACTCTGACTTGGTTCTACGTGGCTGCTACAATGAAGGAGAAAATCAGGTATTTTACATTCAATTGTAAATTCCTTTCTGTTTTGGTTTCTTTTGGGATTTGCTAAAAAAATCTCATTGTATTGGTTATCTAAGGAGAGCCAAGAAAACTCAGAAGTGGGGTTTTTTAATTGTGTAAGCCCATAGAGAAAGACACAATTGTGAAGGTTTTGGGTGAACTTGTGAAAACCTAATTTCATAGTGAACGTTAATATCCCATGTGTGAGGATACTAGGAGTGGAGTAGCATTCTGTGTGGCTGTTGTTTAACAGTTGGTGAACACACAGGCGAACCACTATAATCACTTGTGTGTGGTGCTTAAATGGTTTATATTTCATATCTTTAATTATTCATTTGTAGGATGTATATGTGGATGTGAATGTTGTAATCATTTATTTCAAGCATTATGAGGATGTTGTAATAGTTTAGCATTTATTTCTTATTATTCCTTTATCAGCTTCTTTATTTCTTCTAGTAAGGTTGCCCTACCATTCCTATGGTGTATGGTTGTCCCTAGAACAAAATATATTTCTAATTGTAATTTATTCTTCAGTACGGTTTGTATTTAATTTTTTATTATTCCTCTTCAATTTGAGATTTGATACAAAGACCTTTCTAGAAATAAGGTTGTCTTACCATAAAATCTAGTTTTTGATGTAAGGTTGTCCTTAGAACAACATTTGTATCAACCTCTCAAGATTTGAATTTTGAGTTTGCTTTACATTCTTGCATTGTGGTTTGTTTATATTATTTGTTGGCTATCGTATTTATTTAATTTTCGTTGTTATAAGTTTTATTTGGCATTGTAACATCCCGAAAGTCGGGGGTCAAGTAGAAACCCAACTCCCGAGTTTCAAAATGTTATTTATGCAATATAGATAATTTTAAATGCATATAGTCTGTAAACAGGCGTTAGACAAGATTGGGATTAAGCCAAAACAGCATATCATACTTCAAAGACAATTAAATTAACAAGCGGAAGACTGTGATAGTATGTATAACATATCTAACTGTTGTATGTCTCCAGAGTGTGAACATGTTATCAGGTTAAATACATACATGTATACTTCAAAAATAGAAAGAAAAGAATATACATGAGTTCTCTAAAAATAGGAAATGACAAGTGTCAAGGCATCTAATCAACCTCCCTGTATTCCCGTCGATCAGAACACGCATAAAGGAGGGATCCTCCTCATCATCATACAAGTCCAGCTCCGCTTCACAAGCAACACCATCATCTGCAACTAAAATAGGGACTGGTGGGTGTTTCAAACACCATCCCGTAACGTGGGAGTGAGTAGCCAACTCAGTGGAATAATAGAGCAAAGATTAGCATATTCTCAAATCAATCAAGCGATAATAGTAAAGCAATGAATCAAACATTCTTAAATACTTTTGTTAATGTATGCATGAAATGATATGATGGATGCCCTCACCGACATACTCCCTCATACGGCACCATCTGCGTCCGTGGCATGCTTTCTTCCCGCAGTGCTCCACATCTTCCAGGCACATGCAATGCGATATGAATAATGATTACCGAGTTGTTATTAGTCCTTTTCATACAGCAGGATTGGGAAACTAGAGTACCTTGCTTATATCAATCCCAACACAGATCCTTTCTAGGGTCGTCACTCCTAATAATCTCATACGATGTTATATTTGTAGGTCGCTGCAAGGGCTGACAGGGCTGTTGCTCCACTCGTTGCACCGCTCCCTCATCACCTTATCAATACAGGCCTAATTATCCTTAAGACTGCATCAGGATAAACTCAAGGTCACTACAAAGGGCTCATCACCTGATCAGTGTAGGCCAACAGCAAGAATATAGTGTCCCATACTACCATAATCTGCTCAGAGTAGGGTGCTCACTGGTCACTACGGGGAGGTTTGTGGCCCCAGCGTAGGCCGACAGCTCGACCACGGTGTCTCATACCACCATGCCCGGCTCATGAGTCTTTATGGATCAAGGTACCATGGTTAACAGGGTTTTCAATGGTAAGTTTAGTACCCTAGGTTCAAGCAATTATGACTCATACATGGTAAACATACAATGGCCAGTCGGGTTACGTGACGGGCTTGACTAGAACGAGCGCATCTCAAGCTGAACGACATGAAGTACATGAAACACCTCGTGTGGCCTAACCACTGCCGCCAACCCAAAACACGACTCGCATTCATCGACGCGTCCTTTGTGGTACCTAGAAACCAACCACGAATTCGATCCATTACCGACTGCCTGGACTAAGTCATAGCCCCAAGCATTTGTGCATCAACATCAGTAAGCATATGTGAGTAACAGAAATGAAATACAATATTGTAAGCATGTTGACACATGTTATGACATACAACTTAAGCAAATCATCTCACACATGCATTTCATGTATATAATGAAATCAATACATATAGCCGACATGACGAAAATTATTTACATCAGCATATTACTTGAGAATTCAATCTCAAAACTCATACACAACACCATTTACTCAATACATACTAATACAAACATTTATACAAACACTTAGACTACACACTTTAGTCTACATAGCGTATGTCGACTCAAAGTGCGCTTAAGGGCGAATCTCTTCGCCAAACCAACCATGCATGCATTCTTAATATTCTAACACGATAAATAGCCATGATAAACATTTTATTAAAATATGCATGTATACAGTATTTCCTACAAATGACTAAAATGCCCTAAATCTCATATTTTCCGTACATTTACGAAACAGAAAACAGACAGCATGTTGTACATGTCAAACGGCATCGCCGTCAATAATCTACTATTAAACGACATTGAAAGCATTGAAATCATCCAATCAAAGTGTCTAAAATTCGTACCTTTTTACCCTAGATGTGTATCGTTCCGAACGGAGCGTATACGCTTCGTCTACGGCGACCCGGCGACCTAATATACAACATGTATAAGCTACTTTGCTATTGGAATTGACGGAACCTTAAATCAGTAAGTGTTGAGGGTTTTCCTTACCTAGAAATGCATTGGAATCGCCAGGAAAGTGATTGGAGTGCGGTGCTTTGGCACGTGCAAAAGCTGCAGCAAATGGCGGGAATTCTCCCCCACTACTCTCTCAAAATCTCTCACCTTTTCTCTCTCTCAATCTAGGGTTTTATCCAAATTCAGATGGGAGAGATATGAGAGGATTTCAAGCCCTTATATAGGCTAAAACTTCACCAAAACAGACTTGGGAATAAAGTATATTTGGGTTATAACCAAATCTGGACTGTTTCGATCCAAAAGAGCATTTCGGGAGGTCTTCTGGCCGAACGCAATCGAACTTAAGCTCATGGATACTGGATCCTGCTCACAGCAAGTTTTCAGTTCGGTAGAGTTCGCAGATCGCACGTGGCGGTCCAATTTCAGTTCAGCGGTCATCGCACCTAAATCAGGTCTACAAGTCTCATGATATGAAAGGAAAATTTTTTCTAATCCAAGGGTGAAATTTGGCTGAATTCTGACGGTTAGAACGCTTAATAATAACGCGCCAAGTCTCATGCCAGATTTGGATTAAAATTTCCAAATCTAACCCATTTCTCACTCTCTTCACTCCAGGCTCAATGAAATAGCCTCAGAGCGTCGGTTGGCCTTGATTTTTCAAAGGATTGTCAAATCCAGCTAAGTGGTCATAACGGTCTAAGATGGTAGATATCGGACTTCCGACGCGCGGTCTAGATCTAATACGAAGTTTCAAAGGGTTCCCGAGAACAAACCGGTTTAGAGTTTGATCTTAGGTTTCTACGTAACATAGCGTTAGCAGTCCTACTAATTTTGGGTCTTATAGTTTATATTTAAAGTGATCCAAGTTAATTTTACTGAGTATTCAGTTTGATACTTAACCAAATTCTACCCTAATAGGGCAGAATACGGTCTTAGGGCCATTCTATGCCCCATTTTGGGCACTTCTAGTTGTCATATTATTTTTATTATTTTTTTAAAGTTTATCATCAAGTTTACCCTGACTCCACCAAATTTCATAAGATTCCGAGTTGTAGAAAAACTATAAAAATTCCAGAAGCAGCAGCTGTCCAACAAGTGATTTTCGGACAGTTGCACACAATGACATACTTTAAACTATATTAAATACTTTATTGTATTTTTTACATATTTGTATATAAAACTAAACTCATTTAGCTTCAACCTGGGTTTTGAATCACCTAAATCGGAGTTATAACGAAGGAGATATGATTTTTCAAAGTTGGAAGAAATGCGCAGAAAAAAGTGCAGAAACCGGCCTGCCAGACCGTTGTACGGACGGATTCGGCGATGCCTCGCCAAACCGGCGATCCCATCGCCGCTCGCTGACCTGCTTGGGGTGATTTCACCATCTGATATTTGAAATACGTATATTTTAGAACCTGGGATGAGTTATTTGACATGCAATATATGATTTTGGGGTAGGAGAAGCTGATCTATCCAAATAGCCTACTTATTTTGTGAGATTACAAAAGGTTAATGGTTAAAAACCCTTTTTATTTATTTATTTACTATTCATAATACTTTTTAGTTTAAGTATTGATTAACATCACCTAAACTTTAAGATTTGTGTCTAATATGAAAGTTCCTACAAAATTTTGAAGGATAAAGTAGTGAAAGGTGAGATTTTCGAAGGAAATAGGGATTTGAGACTTTTGGGATTAAGTTTTGAGAAGTTAATCAGGTGTTAGGATTGACCCATTGCCTAAGGACGTCTAATCCCAGGTTGGCAAAAATTTGGGGTGCTATAATCTACCCCCCTTAAAACACAATTTCGTCCCCGAAATTGGCTAAGGGTAATGAGTACCTAGAGAGACCTTTGTATTGACATTATAAGGAAGGTTCAAATCTTAGTCGATGACCTAACCTTACGTATAACCTAAATCAATTATTTCGATTCTGGACCAGTGGGGAAGGGGCTAACCATGCTTCCGCTGCGCCACTCTGATCTAACGGTTACATTGGCTGATCCTATCAAGATTGGGCTCAATACGTTCTACCCCCCTTAAAACTTGGTTCTACTTAAGGTTCAAGATTCTATATCCCGATCCGTATATAGGAACGAGGTACAACTTAGGACCTGTCCTTGACATAAAATGGAAAACAACCTCTCACTATATTGGTCTTCCTTTGATAATGATACGTTCTATGACATTGGTACCTATGGTTGTAGAAAGGAGCTGAAATGATGGGTGTTGTGGTTGATTTCAAGGATGGATGCGAGTTCGTGCAAGAGGTCTAATCTCTATTGGCTGTATGTCCTCAACATTTCCCAAAGGCAAAGCAATAACTTTTGGTTATAGGTGGTCGGGCCAACACGAAGAGAAGTTGTGTAGTGGGTCTGAGCCGGATACGTTGAACCTTCTGTCTAATCAGGACAGAAAATTCGTTGTATCAGTTCTTAATCCGAGTCGATGCCGATCTTCTACTTGATCAGAGCATTTGATTTATTGGTAACCACTAGGATTAAGAATTCAATTCAAACCGCGAATACTTCGCTTACATATACAGTTCCTTTACTCCGCGTTCCCGAATGCAATAAGCCCATAGGGAAGACAAATCAAGGGGGAGTGCTAGTTTATTATAAGTTCAATCTGAGGGATTTATAAGCTTTCCCTAAGAGTGAATGGTTCTAAGTGGAAACAACTTTCTTAAAGGTTATACCAGAAGTCTATAAGTATCAAGGGGATCTATTGAAGGAATGAGGTTCTACTCCAACCAAATCTAACCTAATATTCCTTAGCATACACAGGCTTTACACTACTTAATATAACTAGCAGACTAGTCTGTAACTCATTGGCTATAAACCAGAGTCTAGGCTCATACGCTAGATGGTTTCATATCATTTCTAATACAGGGAATTGTTCTATCGCTTAGGGTTAAGATTGTCTAAATGTGATTGGATTTCCTATATCGTCAAACCTTTCAAATCTAGGAGCACTAACTCTAGGTCCAAAATGCCAAGGGCCTATATGGCCAGTAGCATTAAGTTGTATGAAATGAAACTGTTTTCCTAATCCTACGTCGGGGTTAGGAGTGGCATGCTTGGTAGGAGGGTGGGGTGGGATAAAAACTAATTTTGTAGGCTTAATCCCAGGATTTACAACATGGCAGTAGACAGGATAGGATACACCCAATCTAGGGATAATACCTTACAGCGAACGAAACGGCATGCACTCCATCTAACAAAATTTGTCACAATACATGGAATAAAGTTCCACATGAATTAGGACAGGAACACATTCGGCTTTGCTAAGCCCAAAATAATACACAAACTCATTTTCTACATGTGATCTCACTAGACCCAACAACAATAAAACACAAAAATTCCAAAAATGGTAATCAAACAATCTACAGGATAACGGCCTACATGGGATTTGAGGTTTGCATAATTGAGACCAAAAAGAGTGTAAAGGCTCAAATAACAGGGACATGAGAGGGGGATGGTGGAAGGGAGAAAAAAGGCTAAAATAGTCTCAACAAAGCCATGGAAAAAGAGGGAAAATGGGGAGAAATGGCTGCCCTAATGGGCTGAAACAAATCTAGGCCCTGTAGAGGGGTGAATCAAGCTCCCAATGGCTAGATTTTCAAAGAGAAAGGAGCAAGATAAGATGGAATGGAGGTCCACACGATTTTCAGCCTCCAATGGAGGATGGGAGAGCTCCAACGGATGAAAATGGAGAGGAAAGGGGGCTTGTATTGCTGTGAGTGAAAGGGTAGCGTCGGTTGTGACAAAAAATAAGAATGGGAGAGGTTTGAAGACGGGATTTGAGAGTGATGCAGCAAAAACTTGAAGAAAGGAGAGCTTGGGGGCTTGGATTGTGAAGGAGATAGGGTTTTGGGGCTGTTTCGAGGGACGGCCCACATACCAGGAGGCCATACAACACCCCAAACACCACCGGCCTGAAGGCCGGCCCGAGTGGGGCCCACCGGTCGGAGATACATTGCCAGCCAAGTGGCAATCCGTCCACGCTGGCCATATGGGCCGGGTTCCCCCTGCCTTAGGGACTTCAGATATATGTGGGTCCCACCCTAGTTCATTGTAGTTTGGCCTAAATAGGCCTAAAACTCCGTTCGGGGTGTTCCACGGCCAATTTGCAATCCAGAATAAGTTTATGGATCATGTAACATATGATTTTGGGGTAGGGGAGGCTAATCCATCCAAGTAACCCATTTATTACAAGATATTTCATAATTGGAATGGCCAGAAGTCCAATTCTTACCTATATTTACTATTTATAGTAAATTTTTGTCGAAGCATGTTTTTCTATCATCAACACATTAGGATTCATGCCTAGTGTGAAAAGACTTAGAAAAAGTTAAAGAATAGGGTAGTAAGAGGAAGGATTCTGAAGGAATTGGCTGAAACGGGGTTTTTAAGCCTTGAGATTGAGTGTAAGGGTTGTGGTTGCCCCACAACCCAAGGACATGCATTTTCGAGTTGAAATTCCTTTGGGAACCTCTCAAACCTGCCTACTAACAACCTACAAGCTACTTAGGTCACCTCACGCGACCAAAGATACGTTACGGGCTCGATCAAATGAACGATTTGAGTAGACTTCGCCTATTGGCGAAACTGCGATCCTATAAGTGTTTCTAGGTTCCTTTCGCACCCACCTAAGTCGAAGGAGCGACAGCGTACGTCGCGTGGACATAACCCAGGTCCAGTTTAATCTCAACCATGCTCTGATACCAACTGTAACATCTCGAAAATTGGGGGTCAGGTAGAAACCCAACTCCCGAGTTCCAAAATATTATTTATGCAACATAGATAATTTTAAATGCATGTTGTCTGTAAACAGGCGTTAAACAAGATTGGGATTAAGCCAAAACAGCATATCATACTCCAGAGACAATTAAATTAACAAGCGGAAGACTGTGATAGTATGTATAACATATCTAACTGTTGTATGTCTCCAGAGTATGAACATGTTACCAGGTTAAATACATACATGTATACTTCAAAAATGGAAAGAAAAGAATATACATGAGTGCTCTAAAAATAGGAAATGACAAGTGTCAAGGCATCTAATCAACCTCCCTTTATTCCCGTCGATCAGAACACGCATAAAGGAGGGATCCTCCTCATCATCATACAAGTCCAGCTCCGCTTCACAAGCAACGCCATCATCTGTAACTAAAATAGGGACTGGTGGGTGTTGCAAACACCATCCCATAACGTGGGAGTGAGTAGCTAACTTAGTGGAATAATAGAGCAAAGATTAGCATGTTCTCAAATCAATCAAGCGATAATAGTAAAGCAATCAATCAAACATTCCTACATACTGTTGTTAATATATGCATGAAATGATATAATGGATGTCCTCACCGACATACTCCCTCACACGGCACCATTTGCGTCTGCGGCATGCTTTCTTCCCACAGTGCTCCACATCTTCCAGGCACATGTAATGCGATATGGATAATGATTACCGAGTTGTTATTAGTCCTTTTCATACAGTAGGATTGGAAAACTAGGGTACCTTGCTTATATCAATCCCAACACAGATCCTGTCTAGGGTCGTCACTCCTAGTAATCTCATACGATGTTATATTTGTAGGTCGCTGTAAGGGCTGCCAGGGATGTTGCTCGCACTCATTGCACCGCTCCCCCATCACCTTATCAATACAGGCCTAATTATCCTTAAGACTGCATCAGGACTCGTCGCCCTCATGCAGTGTCAGGATAAACTCAAGGTCACTACAAAGGGCTCGTCACCTGATCATTGTAGGCCAATAGCAAGAATATAGTGTCCCATACCACCATAATCTGCTCAGAGTAGGGTGCTCACTGGTCACTACGGGGAGGTTTGTGGCCCCAGCATAGGCCGACAGCTCGACCACGGTGTCCCATACCACCATGTCCGGTTCATGAGTCTTTATGGATCAAGGTACCATGGTTAACAGGGTTTCCAATGGTAAGTTCAGCACCCTAGGTTCAAGCAGTTATGACTCATACAGGGTGAACATACAATGGCCAGTCGGGTTACATGACGGGCTCGACTAGCACGAGCACATCTCAAGCTGAACGACATGAAGTGCATAAAATACCTCGTGTGGCCTAACCACTACCGCCAACCCAAAACACGACTCGCGTTCATCGACGCGTCCTTTATGGTACCTAGAAACCAACCACGAATTCGATCCATTATCGACTACCTGGACTAAGTCATAGCCCCAAGAATTTATGCATCAACATCAGTAAGCATATGTGAGTAACAGAAATGAAATACAACATTGTAAGCATGTTAACACACGTTATGACATACAACTTAAGCAAATCATCCCACACATGCATTTCATGTATATAATAAAATCAATACATATAGCCGACATGACGGAAATCATTTATATCAGCATATTACTTGAGAATTCAATCTCAAAACTCATACACAACACCATTTACTCAATACATACTAATACAAACATTTATACAAGCACTTAGACTACACACTTTAGTCTACATAGCGTATGTTGACTCAAAGTGCGCTTAAGGGCGAATCTCTTCGCCAAACCAACCATGCACGCATTCCTAATATTCTAACACGATAAATAGTCATGGCAAACATTTTATCAAAATATGCATGTATATAGTATTTCCTACAAATAATTAAAATGCCCTAAATCTCATATTTTCCATACATTTACGAAACAGAAAACGGACAGCATGTTGTACATGTCAAACAGCGTCGTCGTCGATAATCTACTATTAAACGACATTGAAAGCGTTGAAATAAGCCAATCAAAGTGTCTAAAATCCGCACCTTTTTACCCTAGATGTGTATCGTTCCGAACGGAGCGTATACGCTTCGTCTACGGTGAACCGGCGACCTAATACACAAGATGTATAATCTACTTCGCTATTGGAATCGACGGAACCTTAAATCAGCAAGTGTTGAGGGTTTTCCTTACCTAGAAATGCGTTGGAATCACCGGAAAAGTGATTGGAGTGCGGTGCTTTGGCACGTGCAAAAGCTGCAGCAAATGGCGGGAATTCTCTCCCACTATTCTCTCAAAATCTCTTACCTTTTCTCTCTCTCAATCTAGGGTTTTATCCAAATTCGGATGGGAGAGATATGAGAGGATTTCAAGCCCTTATATAGGCTAAAACTTCACCAAAATAGACTTGGGAACAAAGTATATTTGGGTTATAACCAAATCTGGACTGTTTCGATCCAAAAGAGCATTTCGGGAGGTCCCCTGGCCGAACGCGATCGGACTTAAGCTCATGGATACTGGATCCTGTTCACATCAAGTTTTCACTCCGGTAGAGTTCGCAGATCGCACGTGGCGGTCCAATTTCAGTTCAGCGGTCATCGCACCTAAATCAGGTCTACAAGTCTCATGATATGAAAGAGAAATTTTTCCTAATCCAAGGGTGAAATTTGGCTGAATTCTGACGGTCAGAATGCTTAATAATAACGCGCCAAGTCTCGTGCCAGATTTGGATTAAAATTTTCAAATCTAACCTATTTCTCACTCTCTTCACTCCAGGCTCAATGAAATAACCTCAGAGCGTCGGTTGGCCTTGATTTTTGAAATGATTGTCAAGTCCAGCTAAGCGGTCATAACGGTCTAAGATGGTAGATATCGGACTTCCGACGCGCGGTCTAGATCTAATACCAAGTTTCAAGGGGTTCCCGAGAACAAATCGGTTTAGAGTTTGATCTTAGGTTTTTAGGTAACATAGCGTTAGCAGTCCTACTAATTTTGGGTCTTATAGTTTATATTTATAGTGATCCAAGTTAATTTTACTGAGTATTCAGTTTGGTACTTAACCAAATTCTACCCTAATAGGGCAGAATACGGTCCTAGGGCCATTCTATGCCCCATTTTGGACACTTCTAGTTATCATATTATTTTTATTATTTTTTTAGGAGTTCATCATCAAGTTTACCCAGACTCCACCAAATTTCATAAGATTCCGAGTTGTAAAAAAATTCTAAAAATTCCAGAAGCAGTAGTTGTCCAACAAGTGATTATCAGATAGTTGCTCACAATGACATACTTTAAACTATATTAAATATTTTATTATATTTTAAATATTTTTATATAAAACTAAACTCATTTATCTTCAATCTAGTTTTTGAATCACCTAAATCGGAGTTATAACGAAGGAGATATGATTTTTCAAAATTGGAAGAAATGCCTGAAACTGGCCTGCCAGACCGTTGTACGGACGGATTCGGCGATGCCTCGCCAAACCGGCGATCCCATCACCGCTCGCTGACCTGTTTGGGGTGATTTCGCCATCTGATATTTAAAATGAGTGTATTTTAGAACCTGGGATGAGTTATTTGACATGCAATATATGATTTTGGGGTAGAAGAAGCTAATTTATCCAAATAGCCTACTTATTTCATGAGATTACAAAAGTTTAATGGTTAAAAACTCTTTTTTTTAATTTATTTACTATTCATAGTACTTTTTAGTTTAAGTATTGATTAACATCACCTAAACTTTAAGATTTGTGTCTAATATGAAAGCTCCTAGAAAATTTTGAAGGATAAAGTAGTGAAAGGTGAGATTTTTGAAGGAAATAGGGATTTAAGACTTTTGGGATTAAGTTTTGAGAAGTTAATCAGGTGTTAGGATTGACCCATTGCCTAAGGACGTCTAATCCCAGGTTGGCAAAAATCTGGGGTGTTACAGGCATAGTCCTATTCACCCCCCCCCCCCCCCCCCCCCCCCCCCCCCTCTCTAGGACATATAGCTAGGCCTTTTTATTTTCTCTCTTGGTTGCTTAAGATTTTGGGTATAGAAATGAGATGGGAATGGTGTTGTGTAAGAGGGATGGGATGAGAGGAATGGGTGTGTAAGGAGAGATGACATGAGAATTGACTTTGGCAATGGGAGAGGTATGGGTTGCCATGCTTTGTTGGTAAGAAAGGGATGGGCTAGATAAGGGTTGTACTTGACTTATACATGATTGATTGATGTGATAGATTGGGTAGAGATTCTCTCAGGATTTGCAATGCACGGAATTTTCTCAAAATATATACAAGCCCACAACTCCTAACCTAGGTATCACATTAGCACACAAGATGCGGCATTGGAACAATGCACGGCATTTTCTCAAAATATATGCAAGCCCACAACTCCTAACCTAGGTATCACATTAGCACACAAGATGCGGCATTGGAACCGCGGTGACGGTTCGGTCACTAGGGTGCAAGTCTCGGGTTAAGTCAACTCAAATCTATAGGATAAAACTTAAGGTTGTGCACAATTGCCGACTACAGGTCGCAGGTCACAAGAATTCGATAGGAAAGATAGCATGTTGAGGGTCAAATATTATATATTAGACCCCAGTTATTACCTGATTTTATGAACATGATATTGTTTAACGTCCTATTTTAATTGTGTTTGTGTTGCAAGGTGAATTTAGGAGGTTGGACTAAAAAAGTATACTAAAAGTATGGATTTAACACTCAGAAATCATCAACGCAAGGGACAGATCCTATAAGACCAAGATCAAAGAAATTACACGTCAGAGATCCGAGAAAATCAAGTGATTGAAGTTCAAGTGACCTAAAGTCGCCTTGAATGCAAGATCAAGGGGTTTTCACCATCCGTTTGGCTCAAAACTTTATATATAACCTGAGGACCTTAAAATTAATGGTACACATCGAATTTCAGTCATTAGATTCTTGTGGAAGTGACCCAACGGACAGATCATCCCATAAATCTCTGATTTAGGGCCCACCTAATACCTGGATATGCTTCAATTTTGGACTTAACCCCTTAAATAAGGTGAAAAATTGGATGGACGAAGCAGATGTTGCATATAGATCACAGTGGACCCCACGTGTACACACGTGTGTACAGAGTACACACTGACCGACTGTGCACCGGATGGTCAGCCCGGTCAAAGCTGGGCTGACCCACCTTCTTCCGCAAAAAGCAACAGTGGGCGGGCGCTATTGGGACGGCTGATCATAGTGGGCCACACCCATCATCCAAACAGACAATTTGGACCATCCATTGTGTCCAGGGGGTGGCCACAACCCTAGACAAGGCGTTTTCTTACACCCATGCATACGTACACATGTAGATCAAAGGAAAACACAAGATGAACAGTGAGGTGAACTAATACAGTGGACTGCACCAACCTCGACCAAAACCACTCTTTCCTACTAAAATTTTACCAGGAATCTAATGACCGGGGTGGATTTCACCGAAAATATCACTATGGGGCCCATCGAACACGTTAGCGCAGAAAAGAAGGTAGATTACACACGTCCAGTTTTTTAGGACGTTGCGGGGAGTTGTGGGCCACTGATCGTGGTCAGATACAAGATCTGCACCATTCGGAAGAGAGAGAAGAGGGCCAAGACCAACACAATGAAGGCCAAATAAAGGATGTGATGGTCATTGTCCCAAAAATCTACACCAAACGCAACTCTATTTGCGTTTTCTTAGTTGCACGTGCGTAAGCTTTCACAAAGCTACGTAAAAGATCTCCATCGACTGACTCTAGCCACCACCCTACCTTGTGCTATAAAAGAGAGAGAGATTTGGACGTGGAGGGGCATCCTTAGCCGTGGAGGAAAGATGGGCAGCCGTGGAGGCAGGGAGAAGAGCAAGAAAAAGAGAGAGGGCGTGCGACTGTGGACAGCTCCTGTTTCTTTTCTTCTTCTTCATTATTTCTTTTTCTTCTTTCCTTCAGGTGTTAGTTTGATCATGTCTATGATCAACTAAACCTCTTAGCTAAGGCTAAGAGGTGAAGCTTGTAGCGTGATGGGTAATTTCCTATTGCTTGATTCATGTTGATGAACCATCTTTGATTCTAGTTTGATTATAAGTTATACTTTCAGTGTTTAATGGTTTATTTTGACTCAAATTATAGTAGATCTGTAATAGCTTTGAGTATGTTCTTTTCATTATGAGATTATGAATTTAGGAAGCCATGTTGTTCACTATCATCTCCTAGGCATGGTTGGATGATGGAATCCTTCCTAATGTTCATAACTCTCTTAAATTGGTTGTGGATTGGTTAAATTATGTTGTTTGTTTTATCTAATGGGCATGGTTTTGTGATGGAATCAATTCTAATTCTTATACCTCTTGTTTATTGAAAAATGGATTAAAGGAAGTTCAAATTGGTTTTTAATGAAATATATTCCAACTGGATGAAGATAGGACTTTAAATCCAGTTATGTTTTTGAATAAAGTGTAGATCTTTTTGATCTCTACAAGTGGATCCTTGGCACCCTAGTTTCCCACCTTTGAATTTTACAAGTTTTAGTCTAATATTTCACCATTACTTCTCTTAAAATTCCTTGATTTAGATTACATCTTCACCTAATTCTAGTTCTAGTTACTCTCAGAATACATACAAAGTTCAGTCACTGTGTATTCGACCTCGAACTTACAGAGATTATTACTACATCGTGACCCTACACTTGGGGTTGTGAACAAGTTTTTGACACCGTGGCCAGGGACTAACGGTTGCATTTTTCTAAAATTAACTAGTTTTAGAATTAGGTTAAGATTAGGATTTTCTAACTTAGGTTTAGGTTTTGCTGTCAAACTTTTTTTTAGAAACTAACCTAACTTTCTAATTATGTAGGACTCTTAGATAGGCTTTCTAAATTAGTAATCTCTTTCTAATTCTTCTATTTTTATATTTTTTGGGATTAACGTTTTATTTTTCTATTTTTAGAAATTTTCTAATTCTAGGATTTTCTTTTTAGAAACTAAATTACTTTTTAACTCTAGGTTTAGAACTTTCCTAATTATTTTTAGAAACTTTTTATTTTTGGTTTTAGAAAATTTTCCTTTTTAGAAACTAGTTTACTTTCTATTTCTATTTTAGGAACTTTCTAACTTTAGAATTTCTATTTTTAAAAACTAATTTCTTTTGTTTTCTTTTGCAGGATCTTAACATAGGAACTTCTAATTTGGTAACTTCCTTTTAACTTCTCCTCCTCTTACTTTCCATACTGCAATAGGTTATTTTCTTTTATTTTTCGTAGGATTACATTCAGAGTTAGGGTTTCACTATGAAAGAGTGGGTATGTCAATATGCTGAGATGGATAAGAGAGATTGGGGAGGGAGATATAATGATTATGATGGAATTCAATCTATATCTCAAGATATTTCTAAAACCATCATCGAGAATCGACTGGAATATTATGCTCTATCGGTTTAGAAGTCCTTATGTGATCATAATTATGGGAATGAGGACTATTATCAACCATCATATTCCCCCACCTATGATCCGTATGATTACTATCAATGGAAACATCAAAATTGGGAAGATGAACCATCAATATACCCTAGTGAACATTCTCTTTGGTCTTCTACCTTTGAAACCCAATCAGAAACGATCCAAGAGGAGTTACTTCAGGGTAACATATATGATTTTTTGGGCCTTAGAAAAATAATAGAAGCACTTGCATTGCACATCGATAAGACATTGGAGGCTTGTTCATCCTAGCCACAACTTAATCCAAAAGCACAATGCGAGGAAAGTGATCCTAACTCGCTTTTGAAGAACTCTGGAATTTGAAATTAAGAGTTAAATTATGTTAATGAGCATATGGTTCAATTCCCCAAAGAGTAGATCTCAATGACAAAAGAATAATCAATAGACGTGGGTGTCTTTCAAATATAATGATGATGACACACTTCACTCACATGACGCACTTGGTTTCAATGATAAGGGAGAGGTTAGTTTATTCAAACCTCAACCCAATTTAGAAAGAGAATGTGAGGAAAGTGATCCCATCCCCAAGTGTGTACTGCACTGAATTGGAAGATGATGAGTATTGGGATGACAATCATGAATGTGCAGCTCAAATTTCTCTAGAATTAATTTCAAGTTTGGTCCAGGTCAATGATCAAGGAGTATATTAAGTGGTTGACAACAATGATTTACTCCACCCAACTGACATGACTAATTTAAATGTGGAGGTTCAGCTCCTTACAATCGACCCTTCTAACTCTTGTGAGACATGTTTATACCACTCCCATGAATTGAATGATGATATGATTCGGGAGAGGGACGAGTTGCTCTATACGACTCTGGAATTTGAAACTACCCAGTTGAGGCCACCATCTGAGCTGTACACTTTTCACAATTCAATCTTTTCTGAGTAGTATCAATTAATAGAGTCATCACATCAATACTTCATCTACTGACCTTCGATCTGTCTGTTCAGGGTTGGAGTAAGAGAGCATACCTCCATCTACTTTTAAAGATGATGGAGTCCTTGAGCATCTCATTACAGATTTCAATGTGAAAAATAAGTCACTCTCAGCTGAATTTCCCAATTCTTTGGATAATTGCTTGACACACTTTTTAGATTCGAATGATCTTATGATTAAAGAAATAGTGGATGCCTCGTAAGAGAATATCTCAGTAGTTGTTACTAACTGAGAGAACCCTTATTCTGAAGTCTCTCCTTCCCCAAATCCTGAACATTTATCATTAAACGAGGAGGAACTGAAAATTGAACCGAAGTCTAAAACTTTGAAATGTGTCAAGACTACATCATTTTCTGAAAATTTTTCTAAATTTTATCTACTTATAGTCTCTGATTCACCATGGAGTACTAACATTGACACTTTTTCTATCACAGGTGAATCATATATCCTTTGGATACCTCAAGCGATTCAACAACAATTTTTTGATGAGGTACATAAGTTTCTCTAGAAAGTCATGCTTCAGGGCATCCAAGCCTAATGCAAAAAGGGCTTTTAAATGATCTCGTTGAGAAACTTGCTGAGAAACTTACCAAGATATTGGCCAAAAGTGTAACGCCCGTGAAAAATCCGTACTTGGGTTCGAGTACCAACTCGACCCGAAATCGCGTAGAAATAATTTCCATGGAAATTAAGCGTAAGTTAGCTAGCGCAACGCTAGAGTAGCTGGGAAATAGTCCCTGATCACTTTAAATACGTTCTACAAGACCCAAATCGAGTAGAACAAACGACTCTACAATACTCTATAACCTCGGATCAAACTCTAAGCGGGTCTGTCCTCTGGACCACGTTGAACTTTTGTATTGGATTTAGACCGCGTGTCGAAGGTCCGATACCTCCTATCTTAGACCGTTAGAACCGCCCAGCTGGACTTGACAATCATCTCGAAAATCAAGTCAAACCGATAATCACAGACTATTTCGTTGAACCCGGACTGAAGCGACCGCGAATAGGGACGAATCTAGAATTTCAAATTCAAATCTGGCACACGACTTGATGCGTCAGTATTGAGCGTTCTGACCGTCAGAATTCATCCAGATTATACCCTCGGATCAGGAAAAATTTCTATTTATTATCATGAGACTTTCAGCCCTGATCTATGTGCGGTGACCGCTGAACTGAAACTGGTCCGCCACGTGCGATCTGCGAACCCTGCCAGACTGCAAACTTAATACGAGCTACATTTGGTACACATGAGCTTAAGTCTGATCGCAATCGACCAGGGGACCACCAGAAAGCAGTTTTTGGACCGAAACAGCCCCGAAATGGATAGGCACCAAGTAAACTTCGTCCCGGAGCCTATTTCCGGCGTTTTTAAGCTTATAAAAGGGGTTGAAACCCTCATTTCTCCCTTCCATCCGAAAATCCCAAACCCTAGAGAAAAGAAGAGAGAGTTTGAGAGAAAGAGAGGAAGGGAATTTTCCCGCTTCCGAGCCGCCGACTGCTAGTGCTTCAGCACTTCTTTCCAATCACCTGGCTGGTGATTTCTCTCCTTTTTCAGGTATAAAATAACCCCATAACTTGCTGATTTAGGGTTTACCTAGATTCATAGCACGTTAGCTAACGTATTCCATAAATCAGGTTCTTCTACTGCCGTAGACGAAGCGTACACGCTCCGTTCAAAATCCCGCAACCGTAAGAGACTAGGTGAGGATTTTAGACGCTTTGATTGACGGTTTACAATGCTTTCAATGTCGTTTAATAGTAGATTATCGACGGCATCGCCGTTTGACATGTACAACATGCTCTCCGTTTCCGGTTTCGTAAATTAACGAAGAATATGAGATTTAGGGCATTTTAGTCATTTGTAGGAAGTACGGTCTACATGCATATTTTTCTGACGTGATTGACATGGTTTGTTGCCACATTAGGGAGTTAGGGATGCTTGCATAATCAGTTTGGCGAAGAGATTCGCCAAGTTGCGCACTTTGGGTCGACATACTATATGTGGACTTAAGTGTGTAGTGTATGTGTTTGTATAAATGCTTGTATTAGTATGTATTGAATTAAATGATGTTATGTAGTAGTTTGAGATTGATTTCTTGATTAATATGCTGACCTAAATGATTTCCTACACGTTTACCTTATGCATGATTGCATTACATGCATAGAAAGTATGCCTTGAAGATTTGCTTAAGTTGAATGTTATAACATGTGTTAACATGCTCACATGATGTATTTCAATTCCAATACCTTTGCATATAGTGCTAATATGATTCCATAGATGTGTGGGACTAGACTTAGTCCAGGCAGTCGGTAACCGAGCGAATTCGTGGCTGACTGGTCATAGCCACGAACGACGCGTCGATGAACGTGATTCGTGTTTAGAGTTGGCGGCAGTGGTTAGGCCACGCGAAGTGTTTTACGCACTTCATGTCGTTCAACTTGAGATGCGATCGCGCTAGTCGAGCCCGTCAAGTAACCCGACTGGCCGATGTATGTTCACCTTGTATGTGTCATAACTGCTTGAACCTAGGGTACTGAACTTACCACTGAAAACCCTGTTAACCATGGTACCTAGATCCACTAAGACTCATGAGCCGGGCATGGTGGTATGGGACACCGTGGTCGAGCTGTCGGCCTACGCTGGGGCCACAAACCTCCCCGTAGTGACCAGTGAGCACCTTGACTCGTGAGCAGATTATGGTGGTATGGGACACTATATTCTAGCTGTCGGCCTACACTGATCAGGCGACGAGCCTTTTGTAGTGACCGCGAGCGTATTCTGAGTCCACGGGAGGCGACGACCCTTCCGTTGCAGTAGAGTACAGTAGGCCTGTATTGATAAGGTGATGGGGGAGCGGTGCAACGAGTGCGAGCAACAGCCCTGGCAGCCCTTGCAGTGACCTACGAAATATACATCGTATGAGATTACTAGGAGTGACGACCCTAGACAGGATCTGTGTTGGGATTGATACAAGGGAAGTACCTTAGTTTCCCAATCCTGTTGTTTGAATGGACTAATAACAACTTGAAAATCATATCACCATAGCATTGCATGTGCCTGGAAGATGTGGAGCACTCTAGGGAGTGTGGCATGCCGCGGTCGTAAGATGTTGCCGCATGAGGGTGATCGTCGGTGAGGGCATACATCACGTCATATCATCTTGCATTAATAACAGTATTAGGATTGTCTGATTTACTGCTTTACTATTATCGCGTGATTGAATTGTGAACATGCTAATCTTTGCTCTATGATTCCACTGAGTTGATCACTCATTCCCACGTTACGGGATGGTGTTTGCAACACCCACCAGACCCTGTTGTAGATGCAAGTGAGGACAAGATCCAGGAGGTGGAGCCAGAGATCGACGAGGATCAGGATGAGTTCTCGTATATGCAGTATCACGACGGCTTCCCGTAGGCGACCTGGATCGAGGGGACATCAGTGGGACTTTCTTTTTGAACATTATTCTTTTGTTATGTATATGTATATGAGACTCAGAGATGTAGTCATACTTTGGAGACAGATGAGATTACTTTGTTTTTCCATACAGTGATATATACATTGTTTAGTCTTCCGCTTGCTTTTATCACTGGATCTGAAGTATGAATTGCAGTTTTGGTATACTTTTACTCATGTGAATGCTTTAAATCAGACAACCTTGAATCATAACCATTTTTGTTGCATAAGTGACGGTCTGGAACTCGGGAGTTGAGTTTATACACGACCCCCGATTTTCAGGGTGTTACAAGAAGAGGAACCTTGCAGCATGACTGAGTAGCTTTTTCTTTGCTTTTATAGGACTAAGATAGTTTGCATGATATCATTTTAGGATAGTCAGTTTTATGCCGTTAGGATAGTTTTCTTGCCAGTTGTTTTAGGATAGTTTGCTTTTATTGGATTGAGCCTTGTGCCGAACCATCGTCACGTTAAGATCTCTTTAAAAGTAGCCTCTTAACTCCTTCATCAGGCATTATCCTTCCATCACTTCTCCTTCAATTCCATTGCCTCATATGCATTACAAGTTGATATCTTTTACATTGAGGACAATGTAGATTTTAGGTTGGGGACGGGAGATTAGGTTACCTAATCAGTGTTTTCTCAGTCTTGAGTAAAAATTGTGAAAAATTTTTAAAAACTTTTCTGAAAATTCTTGTGAATTCGAGTGATTTTGAAGGATAGTCTTGATTTAAGAAGTATAAGATACGTAATGGTGGTGATTTACGACTCTTGGATTTAGTCACCTATTAAATTTCACAATTAAGTTTGAATTATTAATCCATGATTAGAAGTTTTAAACATTGATTGAGTTATGATTTCACATGTCACATCAAGCTTACACATTAAGATTTTAATTCGATGTTGAAGGGTTAATTTGGTAATCACTAAGCATGGAAGGAACCAGCTTGGGGAATTTTTCCATCATGTTCGATAAGAAGAAGTGAAAAGAAAGAAAATAAATAAATGCCCAGCTAAAAAAAAATTATCGTCGAAAACGGCTACTTATTAAAGATCTTTGAAAAGATTGACATAGTGTGAAAGCCATCGATGGAAAAAATCAAAAGATGGATGAATGAAAAGATGAACTGTAAGACAAGTTTTAATTTAGGTTTTGGTTGTCTTGAATACTCTTTTAATTATCAATGTTATCATGAAAATTGGCAATTGAACTCTTAATGATCATAAGTTGAGATTACACTTTACACTCATGGAACTCAATGTTTAGAATTTTTCTAATGGATGAACTAATACTTTGAACTTGACTATGAAGTTTACCGTGCACTTGAGTCTAGTAGAAAGTAATGCCCAACATTCATGAATCTTAGAATTTTATTTACCGGATTATTTTTCAAATATCACTTGGTTTTATAAGAATTATCCTGTAATTCTTAAATTATTTTTCGCATACTTTGCTCGGGACTAGAAAAATGTTGGTTGAGGATTGTATTGAGGGTTAAATATTGCATATTAGACCCCAGTAATTACCTAATTTTACAAACATGATACTGTTTAACGCCCTATTTTAATCGTGTTTGTGTTGCAAGGTGGATTTAGGAGCTTGGACTACTAAAGGGTATTAAAAGCATAGATTTAACGCTTAGAAATCTTCAAGGCAAGGGACGGATCGTAGGAGATTGAGATCGAAGAAATTACATGCCAGAGTTCTGAGAAAATCAAATGATTGAAGTTCAAGTGGCTTGAAAGTCGCCCTGAATGCAAGATCACAAGGTTCTCACCATCCTTTTGGTTCGAAACTTTATATCTACCCTGAAGACCCTAAATTAACTATACACATCAAATTTCAGCTATTGGATCCTTATGAAAGTGACCCAACTGACAAATCAGCCCATAAATCTCTTATTTGGGGCCCACCTGAACCTGGATATGCTTCAATTTTGGCCTAAACCCCTTAAATAAGGTGGAAAAATAAATTGACGAAGCCGATGTTGTATATACATCACAGTGGACCCCACATATACACACGCGTGTACAGAGTACACACTAACTGGCTGTGCACCGGAAGGTTAGCCCGGTCAAAGTCGGGCTAACTTGTCTTCTTTCGTGAAAAGCAACAACGGTCAGGTGCTATTGGGATGGCTGATCACAGTGGGCCACACCCATTGTCCAAACGGATGATCTGGACCATCCATTGCATCTAGGGGGTGGCCACGACCCTAGATAACGTGTTTTCTTGGACCCATGCATACATACACACATAACACGACAGAAAACATGGGATGAACGGTGAGGTGAGTTGATATAGTGGATCGCACCAACCTCAACCAAAACCACTCCTTCTCGACTGAAATTTTTCCAGGAATCCAATGAATAGGGTGGATTTCACCGAAAACATCACTGTGGAGCCCACCAAACACATCAGTGCAGAAAAGAAGGCAGATTACGCACGTCCAATTTTTTCGGACGTTACAGGGAGTGGTGAGCCACTAATTGTGGTCAGATGTAAGATTTGGACTATCCAGAAGAGAGAGAAGAGGGCCAAGACCATCACCATGAAGGCCAAACAGAGGATGCAATGGTCGTTGTCCCAAAAATCTACACCAAACACAACTTTATTTTCGTTTTCTTGGTTGTGCTTGTGTAAGCTTTCGCAGAGATGCGTAAAAGCTCTCCATCGATCGACTCTAGCCACCACCCTACCTTGTGTTATAAAAGAGAGAGATTTGGACATGGAGGGGCATCCTTAGCCGTGGAGGCAAGATGGGCAGCCGTGGAGGCAGGGAGAAGAGCAAGAAAAAGAGAGAGGGCGTGCGACTGTGGATGGCTCCTGTTCTTTTCTTCTTCTTCATTATTTATTTTTCTTCTTTCCTTCAGGTGTTAGTTTGATCATATCTATGATCAGCTAAACCTCTTAGCTAGGGCTAAGAGGTGAAGCTTGTAGCGTGATGGTTAGTTTTCTATTGCTTGATTCATGTTGATGAACCATCTTTGATTCTAGTTTGATTATAAGTTATACTTTCAGGGTTTATTGTGACTCAAATTACAGTAGATCTGCAATAGCTTTGAGTATATTCTTTTCATTATGAGATTATGAATTTAGGTGGCCAGGTTGTTCGCCATCGTCTCCTGGGCATGGTTGGATGATGGAATCCTTCCTAATGTTCATAACTCTCTTAGATTGGTTGTAGATTGGTTAAATTATGTTGTTTGCTTTATCTAATGGGCATGGTTTTGTGATGGAATCAATTCTAATTCTCATACCTCTTGTCTATTGAAAACTGGATCAAAGGAAGTTCAGATTGGTTTTTAATGAAATATATTCCAACTGGATGAAGATAGGACTCTAAATCCAGTTGTGTTCTTGAATCAAGCGTAGATCTTTCTAATCTCTACAAGTGGATCGTTGGCACCCTAGTTTTCCACCTTTGAATTTTATGAGTTTTAGTCTAATATTTCACCATTACTTCTCTTAAAATTCCTTGAGTTAGATTACATCTTCGCCTAGTTCTAGTTCTAGTTACTCTCAAAATATGTACAAGGTTCAGTCTCTGTGGATTCAACCTCGGTTTTACTGAGATTATTACTATATCGCGACCCTACACTTGGGGTTGTGAATATCAAAGTTGCGCGAGTCGAGGAGTTATACAGGCCTGCGCAACTCCTCATAGTTGTGGGGCTCTTCTTCTTTGTTTCTCTCCAATACTTGTTAGAGATATCAAAGTCTTCTATTCAGCAACTCTAATCTTCCAATCCTTAAAATGAAGGGATTGGGGGGTATTTATAGGCTTTCACATGTTTATATCCCCATAATTTATGCCATGGGACTCACTTCACAAATCTTCTCATTGTACTACGCATAACTCATTATACCTGTCAAAAACAAGTTGCCTAGTCCCGCGCAACTCACCTAAGTGGTGCGGACTCATGCAACTCCTGTCTCGTGCAACTCGGCCCTCTCGCGCAACTCAATTGTCTTTGTTATTTGTATGGTCTTTTTTCTCTTCTATTTCTCTTCATTCTTCTTTCTTGGTTACTTTATGCTTTATTTTTTATGTTCCAACAAATGCCCTCTTGATCCAATGTTTGACTGCTCATCAAGTCAATTGAAGGATCGAAATCCTTCTATTCTAAGAGTCAAGTTGCGTGGACCTGCATAAGTCAAACGAATCGAGTCCCACGCAACTCTAATCAAGTCTCAATCGGCTATAAATACTAGCCTTCACAATCATTTTCCTACTTCAATTGTTTTTTAAATATAAAAGAGAAACAAAAAGGAAACACTTACAGTCAGCCGTAGGAAGTAATTATAAAATTGCTTTTTTAAAAGAGAAATTTCTTGTATTGCAATGTAAATTTGTCTAACATATGAGCATAGACTTGGATTACAATTAAGGATTACAAGTACTAGATTACTGCTACTCCTAATGTAAGATTAGGCGATTAGTCATGCTAAGTAACGTAAAAGACTGATTATGCTAATGAACATAAATGATAATTGAAAGATAGATTTGATTTGTTTAATTGGAATGGTATAAGACACTTTACTTGTTTGAATCCTTTGCTATTTATAGATCTCCTTCTGATAGTCATGTAGATGCTTCTTCTCCATGTTTAGTCGATGATAGCAATCGCTTCGGCACCACTTCGGCTTTCCAGACTCTTCTTGGACACCTGTCCCAGTAATCGCTTTAGCACCGCTTTTTTCTCGATCATGTCATATATTCGAGTTTCTTAGCTATGCTTTATCTATGGATGACATGTAGCACTCTAAGCAACGGTAATTCCACCACACATGTTCAAAATATAAAAAATAAAATAAATTTAGACGCCCTTAATTAGGGCAAGTTTACATATTGGAACAGATTTTTCGCGGTAGGTTCTGCAAGCCCAACCTTAGGTTTAGCTAGCCGAACATGCCTGATCGACCAACCCTAATATGTAGGGTCAACTTTCCAACGTACAATCTTTTTTGGATCTTAAAGAGATTTGGCCAGCCGAACCCTATGTTCGACCAGCCAAAATGTAGGTTCAGCCCACCGAATCTAGGCTTGGGCTAGACGAATGTTTGAAAGATCTTATCCTACAAAATCTGAAGATCTATTGGAACGCAATCATTGGAATTCAGCCAACCGAACCTAAAATCGGGTCAGGCGAATTTCCAATTCCTTTGCTATAAATAAAGGCATTCTCTCATTCATTTATACAACGAAATTCAGTGAGAATCCTCCTATAAGAAAGAGAGAAAGCCAGGCCCCTTTTAAGCTATTGAGCGGTAATTCTAATCTTTTATTTTAAGCTTATTTTATTCTCTTTCTCAAGTTGCTTTAACTGTTTTTAATAGAGTGATCTAAACTTTACTTGAGATCTAAATAATAAAATTTGTAGCACCTAAGGTTTTTGTTTATATTGAATACATTATAGATCCCTATATTCTTTTTGGGTTGAACTCATACACGGCTTCATCAATATCCCAAGAAGCAGATCGCTGCATCCAAGCTACAGTCACGTTTTTAACTCGCCAATCGAAGATAAGTATTGTATTTACTTTATTTTATTTTGGATTTTTTTGATATAGCCTGAAAATCTCAGCAGGTTTGTTTATGGTGATCCTATGGAAATCACAAAGTAGGTTTTGTTGTGATAGTCCATGAAAATCACAAGAACTATATTAGGTTGTTAAGGTGACCCTGTGAAAACCTTAAAATAGTGAAAGCCAAAATTGCAAGGGTAGTAATTTTGGGAGTGGAGTAAGAGTGGCTTTAAGCACCGAACCACTATAATTCTTTGTGCATTATGGAGATTGATTTTACTCTTTATATGTTTGATTAGCTCTTGCTAAAGTTTGATATTTTGATTTCAAAGACATCGTGAAATAAGGTTGTCCTGTCTAAATCTTTTAGGTGAAGGGTGTCCTATAAACTATTTAATATTAGGAATTCAATATTCTATGCAATAGATTATAATTGTTTTATTATTCTACATTATATCGAAATATTTTGTATTGTCCTATTCACCCCCTTCTAACACATCTATAGCTCGTCCTTTCAAGTGGTATTAGAGATAGGTTGCTCTTTTGAGGATAAACATTCTAGAGCTATATTCAATGCTATTAGAATGTCAAATTTCAATAGTCTATTAATTTCCAGGCCACCTCCCTTTGATGGCTCAAACTATTCTTATTGGAAAGCTAGGACGATGATTTTCTTCAAGTTCATTGATAAAAGTGTGGCAAGCCACCATGACCCAATGGATCCCTCCAATGATGGAGGTAGTGGCTGAAAATGGAACCACATTCATGAAAGAAATCACTTATACCTTTTGGATAACAACTCAGAAAAGTGAAAACAGTGTTAATGCAAAAGCCCTTAATGCTATTACTTATGTTTTATCACAAGATGAATTCAAAATAATCATTTCTTATGATACAACAGAACAAGCATGGGATATTCTTGAAATGACAAATGAAGGGACTAACATTGTCAAAAAGTCTAAAATTCAAATCCTCACAACAAAATTTGAGAAAACCTATATGGAAGAAAATGAATCATTCATGGACTTCTATATGAAACTAAATGACATTGTTAACTATATATGGGGTCTCGAAGAAAAAGTCCTTAAAAGCAAAGTGTGCACAAAAATACTATGATCACTTCCTGACAGGTTTAATTCTAAAGTCACTACAGCTCAAGAATTGAGGGATACTGATGCTATGAAGGTAGAGGAATTAGTTAGATCTTTACAAACTTATGACTTGAATTTCAAAGCTCCTAAGATCAAGTCCATAGCCCTTAAATCTTCTAAATCTAAATCTAAATCTAAAGATAAATTCTAAAAATGATGAGAATGAAGATGATATGGCTATGTTGGCTAAAATAATTTATAAAATTTTCAAAAATAAAAATAGATTAGATTTTCAAAAACCTTTTGACGAAAGAAAAGGAAACTCAAATGTTTGGAAATAAAAAATCTAAAGACACTCAATGCTTCAACTATTTTGAATATGGGCATAGAGCTTCAAAATGTCCTAAGAAGGATAAATCTAGAAGAAGAGGCATGACTGCCACTAGGGATGAATCATCAGAATCTGAATCCAATTAGAAACTAATGAATTAGACCAAGAAACTGAGAAAGAACAAAAGGCCTTCATGACCATAGCTAGAATCATTTCCTCAAATGATTATGAAATTTCTTACTATGAAACCCCTGAAAGTAATTCTAAAAATGAAGAAGATCTTCAAAATGCTTATAATGCCCTATACAAAGAAAGTTGTAAGATTACAGCTAAACTGAAAGTTTAAAAAGAAAATTTTGTTAATCTGAAATTAGAACTTGAAAAATCAGTTTTGAAAAAATCTCACTTTTCTGATTGCTTTAAGAAAACCAAACTATATTTAAGTCTGAAAATTTATGAAATTCAAAATATCAAAAATGAAAATGAGAATTTAAAATTAGAAGTTGCTTCTCTTAAAACTTCAAAAGAAACTTGGATATACACCCAAGGTGACCAGAGACTTGAAAAATTATTAACTGCATCTCAACGAAGTAGTGATAAATCTAGCTTAGGATATATCAAGAGTCGCATAGAAAAATCTAAAAATTCTACTCCCATATTTGTAAAAGGTGAATCTTCAAAATCTAAAGTAGAAACTATAAGGGAAATAAAGAAGAATGAAAAACCTTTTCAAAAAACTTCTAATCTAAAAACTATGACCAACTATCATAAATATCAAAGGAAAAGTAATAATCATTTAGCAGATAAGATAGTGGACTTACTTAAAGAGCTGTTGAAATCAAACTCTAGAAATAATAAAGTAAGTAGAAACAAGAAAAAATTTTATTCTCAAACACAACAAATAATAAGAGATCCTCCTAAACCCAAAACCATAATGAAATAGGTTTCAAAAGATAAGTGTCTTGTTATCCACACAGATTTCAAACCAAGTAGCCATTCAAGATGGTACCTGGATAATGAATGTTCTCGACATATGATAGGTGATAAGGCGATTTTATCAGACATCAATCAAATTGATGGCGGCTCAATGACATTCAGAGATGGTAGTAACTGCAAGATCATCGGAAGAGGTAATGTAAAACTTCCAAATCTACTTATATCTTTAAAGATGTCTTATATGTTGAAGGTTTAAAACATAATTTGCTAAGCATCTCTCAAATTTATGATAATAACATAGTGTTAAATTTTCAGATCACGGATGTGAGATAATTAATAATCAAGGTAATATAATATTAAATGGTTGAAGAACCTGTGAAAATTGTTATATCATTGATGACTCTTGTTCTTCAACTCACTCTTACTGACATGGTTCAAACAGACGAAGCTGAATTATGGAATTAATGTCTTGGACATGTAAACTATAGAGATCTATGTAAATTAAGTAAGAGAGATCATCTTCGAGGTTTACCAAACTTAAAAAATTAGAGAAGAAAGTATGTGGTGTCTGACAAATAGGCAAACAAATCAGGAGTTGTCACAAAAAAGGTGAACTCCTTATCCATAACAAGACCTCTTGAACTGCTCCATATGGACTTAGTTAGACCAACTCGAATGGAGAGTGGAGGCAGTAAGAAATACTTTCTAGTTATAGTTAATGACTACACTAGATACTCTTGGGTAGCCTTCTTAAGAGAAAATTTTGATGCTTTTGACGAAGTTAAAAAGTTATTTAAATGCATTTAGACTGGAAAAAAAACTATCTGTGAAAAGAATAAGAAGTGACCATGGCACTGAATTTAAAATAATAATTTTGAGAAGTTTTGTAATGACCATGGATTATTACATGAATTTTCTGCTCCTATAACCCCTCAGCAAAATGGTGTTGCCAAGGGGAAAAATAGAGTTCTATAAGAAATGGGGAGTGCTATGCTAAATAGTAAAAAATTAGCAAAAAATTTAAGGGCTGAAGCTGTTAATACCGCTTGCTATATCATTAATCGAGTTTATATAAGAGCGGGTAAAAATAAAACGGCTTATGAACTTTGGTTTAATTAAAAAAATTATGTAAAATATTTTTGTACTTTCAAAAGAAAATGCTTCATTTTACAAGATTGAGAACATTTGGGAAATTTTGAAGAAAAATGTGATAAGGGTATATTTTTAGGGTATACTCTGAATAGTATAGCATATCATAAATGTTGTTATCAATGATCAAACTATCACTCTTAATTATGATCAGGATGATGAAATTACTATTGACAATCAAACTGAATCATCATCAAAAGTAGATCCAATTGAGAATAGATTAGTCAAAGATCATCCGACAAATTAAATATTTGGTAATCCTCACACTGGTGTATAAACCAAAAGACAATTGAAAAACATATGCAATCATGTGTCCTTCACTTCCCAGATGGAACCAACTAATGTAAATGAAGCCCTTGCTAATGAAAGTTGGATTTTGGCTATGCAAAATAAATTGAATTAGTTTATCATAAACGATGTTTGGTATCTATTTCCTAGACCATTTGACAAACATGTGAGTGGAACTAAATGGATCTTCAAAAATAAATCTGATGAATTTAGCTATATTATAAGAAATGAAACATGATTGGTTGTATAAGGGTACACTCAAATTGAAGGAATTGAATATGATGAGACCTTTGCTCTAGTTGCACGACTTGAATCCATCAGGTTATTTATTTCCATTGTATGTCATAAAAATTTTAAAATATACCAAATGGATGTTAAGAGTGCCTTCTTGAACGGTTACTTAAATGAGGAAGTTTATGTACAACAACTAAAGGTTATGAAGATCTTAAACTTCCTAACAATATATACCGTCTTAAAAAGGCTCTATATGGCTTAAAACAAGCTCCAAGAGTATGGTATGAGCCTTTCAACTAATTCTCAAATACCAAAAAAGCTTTAAAATGGGAAGTGTTGATAAAACCCTGTTTATCAAAAAAATACAATGAAGATATGTTGATTATTCAAATATATGTAGAAGATATTATCTATGGATTAACAAATACTAACCTTTCCTCTAAATTTGTAAATTTGATGAAATCAAAATTTGAAATGAGTATGGTTGGTCAGCTGAAAGTGAAACAGCTTAAGGATGAGATATTTATCTCTCAAACCAAATATGCGATGAATCTTATTAAGAAATTTGACTTTGAGAATGGTAAAAATTTTCAAACACCAATTGCTACAACACTCAAATTGTCTAAAGATGATTAAGGGAAAAGTTTTGACCCCCGTCTCCACCGTACCATGATTGGTAGTTTGTTATATTTAACTGCCAGTAGACTTGATTTTCTTTTAGCATAGGCATATGTGCTAAATATCAATATAACCCTAAAGAATCTCATTTATCAGCGGTTAAAAGAATTATCAGATATTTTTCTAGCATGGCTAATTTGGGTTTATGGTATTGTGAGACCCGACCCGAGTTCGCATGTGTGCATGTGTGTGTAAGTATGCATTTCGTCCACCTTGGTCCCATGGTCCTACCGATCATATCCCAGTGACCTGTGACCCTTAAATAGTGTTTGTAATCATCCGTAAGTCAAGTCATGAAGACCCAACTCCGATCGAGTTGAGACTTATGCCATTGCGACCACTTCGTCGTTGCGGTTCCGACGCCACATCTTGTGCGTCCATCCGGCGTGTAATCATAAGTTATGTGTATTTTATTTTCTAAGCCCTTAATCATGATCATGTGGCCTACCTAGGAGTGGTGTGCATGAATTTCTAGGTAGGTCCTACCTCTTGGCACTATCTAGGAGTGGTGTACACACTACACACACAGTACCTAGGCCCTATCCCTACACCACCCATCCTCAAAACACCACTCACTAACCTAAAAAGCCTACTAACCCTACAATATTATTTTTAACTCTCTATTGTTATGATTGTTCTTCTCTATCCAAGGCAAGAGAGAGATGATTGCTTGCCTTGAAATCCCCTTTCTCTCTTTTTACCTCTCATTCTCTCTCTCTCTCTCTCTCTCTCTCTCTCTCTCTCTCTCTCTCTCTCTCTCTCTCTTTTCTTCTTCTCCAATAATTTTCCATCCATTTTTCAGCCCTTCATCCTCCCTTCTACCCCATAATCCAGCCTATAGTCTAGCATCTTGACCATTAAACCTCTTTCCTTGGAGCTTGAAGACCATCTTGGAGGTGTTTGCTTGAAGACTTTGTAGGTGGGTGTGCATGTAATTACAAATTTAGATTTCTTCTATTTTTTACTTGTTCTTCCCTTTTTCTTTCATGTTAAAGCTTATGGGGCCCATCAAATGATGGTGGTGGGCCCCAAGATTTCATAGATGGGGCTCATAGCCCATCTTACTTGCATGTATGTTTCATGCAAGGGGCCATTCTTCATGGACCCCTACATGGATTTTCTCTTTTTGATCAGGGATCTTTGGGTTATCTAGACCCTTGATCCTTGGTGAAGATTGCATCTCCACCATAGATCTCAAGTAGAAATCTCATGATCATGTAGATCTTGTATATCTTGTGGTAGTGGAATATGTGTGCATGAGTGATGAGGGGAAGGGCCTCAATGTGGCAGAGACACTTCCCTTGTGGCTGAATCCTTATTTTCTTTTTTGATAACCTTCTGATCATGAGTGTGTGGCCCACCTTGTGGACCAAAAATATCCAGACCACCCATAGAGGGTGGACGTCCATGACAGTTCACCCTTAGACGTTGGAGCCCTTTAATTCACCTATATGGGGCACATGCAAAGGGGTATTTTGTAATGGGAAAGGTCTGGATGTTTGTGGGACCCACTGGAGTGGTCCATACCATGAATTTCTTGGATTAAATCTCCTTTTAAATAGTATTTATATTTATTTATTTTCAGTTATATGTTGTTGTCCATAACTGTCTGGATAAATTTTTGGGTCATCTTAAGGCTAGATTTTTGTGCATTTGGAGGGGTATTTGGTCCTATATAATATACATTTTTTGAAGGTGTGGACCCACCTATGAGCATGCCAAATTTCAGCCCCAACTGACTCCATTTTGTTATTCAAAAGGGGGGGCTAAGAGGGGTGGTCAGCCTGATTTTCTGTTGTGTAGTCCAGCAATGTAGACTGTGGTAAACTGAAATTCATAAATTATTTTGATGATGGTGGGGCACTTTTTTGGGTTTTCTCGTATTGTATATATGATGAGAGAACTTGGCCCTCAATTTTTAGAATTTTAGAGGCCCTAGACCCACTCCGATGGAGTGTCCAAGATTAGGACAGCAACATGCATTGCAGAATTTTCCTGTATATTGTTGTCCCCTTTGTTATTTCAGAACTTTTGGGCCCCAACCCACTGGACTTTGTGTATGATCAGTTGGGGACCCATCTCTGATGTTCTAAGGCCCATTGGGCCATGATTGTGAGGCCCATTGAGCTGGACCAAAGAGCCTTATTGGACGTCCAACCTGGCTAGCTATCCATAGCCTATAGGCCCACCATGTGTATGTGTTTTATCCCAGTCGTCCCATCCATGGGTGGCCCACGTAGGGAGGGTCCACCCTACGTGGACGTCCCCTATGAGGCCCACTTTAGTGTATGTGAAGCCTGCCTTGATGTGTGTATAGCCAGGCCGTCGAGGCCTTGGACCGCCCAGGCCCATATGGGACGCCCTATGTGGGCTACCTACTAGACTTTGGTCTAATAGTGTGGCCCACCTACTCCCTTAGATTGTAAGATGTAACCATATGTGGTGAGGCCCTCTGACTTGATAGCTGGACCACTTGGGCTGACGTCCTAATAAAATGAAACAATTACTGGACTCCAATTGGCCCATAAACCTGTTGGGTTAAAAATCTAACAACATGTTACAATTATGCTTGGCCTTTGGGCTGAAATTTTAAGGAGTGGGGCCTATCACATTGTAAGGATCTTAGAGGGAATAATTTATACATTTGGTCCCTTAAATGTAGGGCTTAATAAATGCATTTTTGAGGCCCACCACAGTTGAATTTAATTGGGTCCATGAATGTAGCTAGTTGTTGAACTCTTTAGGCCCATTTTGGGCTGGAACTTGCCAGATACGCCCATTGAGCTCCTGGGCCATTTTTACCATACTATTGTGTTGGGTTAGTGGGCCAGATTACACCAGTAGATGGACCCTTGGTTGCTCACCAAATCAACTTATTACTTGGGTCGGGTTATAGGCCCAACTTACTTGACTAAGAGCATGACATTTGCCCATGAGGTTTGAGCAATGGACTGCCCACTAGGCTACCATAATACATAGGATTAGTGGCCTTTATGTTGGGCCCTTTTTCCTATGGGCCCATAGTGGTATGTATGGGTCGGGCTATGTGTGTTTCCCTTGGACCCATGTTTTAGATAGGCCTTGGGCCGCCTTTCTAAAGCCCAACATGAGTGTATGTGGTATGTTTATGGCTGCCCATTTTTTATTTCTAATGTTGTGCGGGCCTTGGGCCTTGATCCGTGATCAATTAGAGATGAGCTACCTCTTGAGAACCAATTGTAGTTGGATGTCCACATTGGTGGCCCTAAGGGTAAGTCCATGAGCTTCTATGAGTGGTTAAAAGCCCACCATAGACCCTTGTTAAGCCCGTTTCATCTATTTAGGCCCATACCATTGTTCTCCTTAGTCTCATGGGCTACCCCAGGTAAATGGGCCCCCACTAGAGGTTGTATTCCTTATGAGGAATTGGTTAAGTACCTAGACCCTTCATAGTTAGGTAGAGAGTTAATTTCACTTCATTGCCACCCCTAATTATCTTCATAACCCACTCCCATATGCATCATATGCATACTTGGTTAAGGTATGATTAGCCATGGTTGTGCCATTGTGTAGGACCTATTGGTATCTCCCTGAGGGGTGAAGTTTTCTCCTTTGGAGCATGATGGATGCTTGGGATTAATCCATGGGTGATTGTGTGCTTCATGCATCCAGCATTTGCATAGCATGTGGATATCCACCCTTGCTTCATTAGGGTCTTGCCTCCACAGGGATATTCATGGAAGGCCGTATGTGTAGACACCGAAAATATTAGTTGAGCATACCGGTTGTATAGGATGCCCATGGGTGAAATTCTCAAAACTTCCATGGTACCAAGGATTTGCTCCAACGCCGTGACCGGGTGGAATACATAAGCACACGAGGGCCTTATATCGTTAGGCTGCGACTCCCACTGTCATGTAGTCGGTTGGATAGGAGTGTGGCCTTACCTGCTTGGAGTGAGGAGGCATTGCTAGGCTGAGTCTGACCAGCTCGTAAATGGGTCCACTACCGTCAGGCCTTGCTGGTGATTGATTGTTCATAAGCGGGTACTGAGGTCTCTTACGCTCGTTTGATTGTGTGGGGTCTGTAGAGCGGCATTCATTCAGCAGTATAATGGACTTCGGTGATTTCCTTATGATTAAAAATGTACTCAACTTGTAGTTTGGATATGAGCACTGACATTATTGCATCGCATTAACATTGGTTGTACAAGCTCCTTCATGCAATTCCTTGGTATGGCGTCCAGTACTCGTCGCATCGTATTCATGATAAGACTTAGTAAGGCTAATGATATTCCCATTGAGTATGTTTCCCTTCTTGCATCTCCTACTATTCTTCTGTGTACCATTGTAACACACTTTCACCACCCTCTAAGCTTCTATAAGCTTATGCATGATCGATGCGTGCAGGAGATTTTAGGCAGGCGTCGTAACAACAGAGTGTGGAGTAGAGCTAAGCATTCGAGGACTCCAGTGTTGCCGACCTTTCTTTCTTTTCCTTTTTATCTCATGTATGTCCTTTTGGACCGTATGGATGATTGTAAAAGTTTAAATTTATAGTGGATTTTGCGATGTATGCTTTTATTATTCTCAGATGTACCTGCTGTGATCTTGGATATGCTCATATTAGTAATGATTAAACTGTTGTGAAAATCCTCCTTGTAGGATCCCAGGATCAGAACCTGCCTCAAGAGCCGAGAATGGGGTACTATGGAGGCTGTTACGGCCAGAACCAGCCATCAGGTCCCTTATGATTCAAGTTACCAAGTCTAGGGCGTGACGAGTATCCTCATGATACATCATTGTAGATTGCTGGATGTACTAATGTTGATTGGGCTGGTAATATCGATGATAGAAAATCCACAAGTGGTGGATACTTTTACATTGGAAATTGTCTTGTCTCTTGGATGAGCAAGGAGAAAAACTCAGTATCATTATCCACTGTTGAAGCTGAGTATATTATGGCAAGGAATGCATGCACACAATTAATATGAATGAAACGTATGTTAGCAGATTATGGTATTGATCAAGATACCATGAATTTATACTGCGACAATACTAGTGCCATTAACATATCTAAAAATCCTATTCAACATTCTCGAACAAAACACATCGACATTCGATATCATTATATCTGAGAATCAGTTGAAAGAAAAATTGTCATACTTGAATACATCAATACTGAGAAATAGCTCGCAGACATTCTGTGTCATATTTTCCAATTTGAAAAATGACATTGGATTATATTGTATTACTTGATTAACCATCCTTTATTGCATTTTATTTATTTATTACTTTTTATTTTATTTTGCATTAAAAGGAAAAATGTAAAAAAATAATAATAATAAATAAAAATTTTGGGGATTTTTCGGTCAGCCTATAGCTGACTGACTTGTTCGGCTAGCCAAGAACCATGCTCGAGCTAGCCGAACCGAGCACGATTTGGGAAAAATGGGGAAAAACCCCAAATGCCTCATTTTTCACTTCATCTTCCTCGACTCACTGGTGCTTCCTTTGACTAACCCATTATCCCAACTTCATCGTAAGTAATTTATTTGCTAGTTCTTACGTGTAGTTTATTTGAGAATTTTTCATTTTTCTTGAATCTAACTTTCATTTTTCTTGAATCTAGATCTCTCTTTTTGGTGGGTTTTCTTAAAAATTTGATCTAATCAAACCCATCAATCTCTTTATGACTCCTTGTTATTCTTTATTCATTTCTTCCATGAAACATTGAACTAAGCGTACCATTTGTTGTCCTCAGTCTGGTTCCTCGTCTCGCTCCGTTAATCGGGTTGTGCACACCATTCACACACCGGAGGATGAAGCGAAGAATGTATGATATTTTCATACTCGGAGTATAATTATTGAGTGACTTGTGAATGATAATTACATTGCTAATTATGGTCTGGTTGAAATTCTCTCCTAGGTAGGATGGGAGAAATTTTTTAGTTTGGGAGGAGCAACTTACCGGTTAATTGTCCAAGGAATGTATGCATCCATAAGTGAAGTTTCTTTCAAGCTGTTAACATTTAATGTTCAATTTCTGGAAGACACTCTCACTATTACACCCACCATAATATCTTTCATTATGGACATTGATATGGCGGAAGATAGAGTTCCTATTCCTACTCTTTTTGAAGATATGTATCCTTCAGAAAGAAATACCATTACTAAGGTGTTATGTGGTTTTGACGCCCATTGGCGAACTAGTAACTCTCTCCCTACTTTCAATTTACTTCCAAAATATTGCATGCTTCATTGTATCTTCACTTCTAATGTCTATCTTAGGGTAGGGAATAAAACTGATCTTACTTCCTACATGATGCGTATTTTACACTCTGTTGTATCTGGTATTCGTATTTGTCTTCCTTCGTTGATATCTTATTTGATCATTTAGTATCTTCTCCATCCTCATCATGGTTATATTCCCTTTACATTTTTTTATAACTTCTCTTACTTTGCAGTTCAAAGTCTAAATTCCTACAATAGAAGCACAAGAGTCCGAGCTTTCATTTGGTAATGCAGACTTGAATATGATGAAACTTGATTTAAGACCTAAGCAGTGAAGCGATCGGGAAGAAGTTCCTGAAGGAGATGTCAACATGGATGATAAATTTGCTTACTTGGAAGAATCTGCCGATACAGATGATTTGAACTTCCAGCCTTCTCAATTCTCTAAAAGATTGGAGAATTTAGAGAAGAAGGTGGACGTTTTATATGTTTCATAGGAATCATTACTTCAGACTTAAAAACAATAAATAAAGTACATGAAAAAGTACTTTCATCAATTTATTCAGAGTCTGAAGATCAATGGTCTTGATATGCTTGCATCGTCGTCTTCTGGTTCTGATTGATAAACTTTTAATATGGTCCGTAATAACTAAAATTCTCTTTTTGGATTACTTGCACCACTATGATAGTCTTTCCCTTCAGTACATTTGGATAATTTTATATCTAAATGTTTAAATGACTTTCTATCCTTATGTTGTATGCTATTATCCTTGATTATCTGGTTGAAGAATTCATTTATTTATTTCTTCCTTTATCAACTTCTGACAAAAATGGGGGAAAAAGCTATGGATAATATGAGCATGAGCACAAGCACAACTTTCTCATAATGAATACATATATAAGCACCTACACCTGTTCTTGCATGCATGAATTCTATGGAATTATATATATATATTTTGTAGCATGTGATATATGTGACTAAATGCTCAAGGAGAGTTTCGTATGCATGTTCTAAGGGGGAGCATCAATATCCAAGATATCACTAGTGGTGTACGGTTGTTGCTTTGAACTATAGATCATATGAGTATGATGAGTCAATTGAGATGTTGTAATATATTGTGGTGAGTTGTATGTTTGTATGTTTGTGTTTTGTCATGAAATTGACAAAGGGGGAAATTGTTAATGCTTATGCTTAAACACAACTAGGATTGTTATATTTTGTACTCCTATGAGGAGAACAAACACTCATGAAGATATTTTTTGTCAACTTATGAAGATCTGTGAAACGACTCGTTCAAGTATCTCAAGGAAGACTCAACATTTTCAAGCATAAAATTACATGGTTCGAAGATCAGAATGCTCCGTATGAGTCAACCATCAGGTGGTATAACCTTAGATTGACTTTAGGTTAGGTGTATTTCACATAACGTCATAATGATAATCTTTTATGTAAAAATACACTCAAGTTAGGCCAACCCGACATCTGGTTCGGCCAGCCTAACTGCCTTTAGCTAACCCTACATAATTCGAGAAAGTTTACAGATTGGCACAGATTTTCCACAATAGGTTCAACCAGCCAACCTTGGGTTTGTCCAGCCGAACATGCCCGATCGGCCAGCCCTATTATGTTTGGTCAAGTTTCTAGCATGCAATCTTTTTCGGATCTCAAAGAGATTTGGCCAGCCGAACCCTATGCTCTGCCAATTAAACTAGAGGTTCGGCCCATCGAACCTAGGATTGGGCCAACCAAATTTTAAAAAGATCTTATCTTACGAAATCTGAAGATCCATTGGAATGCAATCATTTGAATTTGGCCAGCCGAACCTAAAATCGGGCTAGTCGAATTTCCAATTCCTTTGGCTATAAATAGAGGCCTTCTCTCATTCATTTTTACAACAAAATTCAGTGAGAATCTTCATATAAGAAAGAGAGAAAGTCAGGCCCTTTTAAGCTATTGAGCGGTAATTTTAATATTCTGTTTTAAGCTTATTTTATTCCCTTTCTTAAGTTGCTTTAACTGTTTTTAATAGAGTAATCTAAACTCTACCCGAGATTTAGAGAATAGAATTTGCAGCACGTAGGGTTTTTGTTTATATTGAATACATTATAGATCCCTCTATTATTTTTAGGTTAAACTCATACACGGTTTCATCAATATCCTAATAAGAAGATCGCTGCATCCAAGTTACAGTCAGGTCTTCAATTCGCCAATCGAAGATAGGTATTGTATTTACTTTATTTTATTTTGGATTTTTCTGAGATAGCTCAAAAATCTCAGCAAGTTTATTTATGGTGATCTCGTGAAAATCACAAAGTGAGTTTTGTTGTGATAACCCATGAAAATCATAAGAACTGTATCAGGTTGTTGAGGTGATCCTGTGAAAACCTTGAAATAGTGAAAACCAAAATTGCAAGGGTAGTATTTTTGGGAGTAGAGTAGGTGTGGGTTTAAGCATCGAACCACTATAATTCTTTGTGCATTGTGGAGATTGATTTTACTCTTTATATGCTTGATTAGCTTTTTTTAAAGTTTGATATTTTGATTTTAAAGACGTAGTGAAATAAGGTTGTCCTGCCTAAATCTTTTAGGTGAAGGTTATCTTATGAACTATTTAATATTAAGAATTTAATACTCTAAGCAATTGATTATAATTGTTTTATTATTGTACATTATATCAAAATATTTTGTATTGTCCTATTCACCACCCCTCTAGGACATCTATAGCTCATCCTTTTAGTTTTTGATATACTGGAGTGATAGTGTGGCTAAGAACTTGGCCTACCACTTCCTAGACTAATTGCATAACTTGTTCACGATCCATACATTAAGAAGGTTCAACCACCAGTGGCAGATCTAGATTTATTGGTATTGTGCCATGTGATAAGGTGGATTCCTAAAGAGAGGGTGTCCCCTAATCATTCCTTGATTTTGAACTTCAGAAATGAAGTTTTTGGCTCCCTTCCCAGGTTGCCAGAATTCAATGGGCGGATGCACAATCCCTGTGTTGAGGCAAGATTTGCATTCCATGGTGGGGGAGATACTGACAGTACTAGTACCAAATTTCCAACAAAACTACCCTCAACGTGTAACACCCTGAAAATCGGGGGTCGTGTATAAACCCGACTCCCGAGTTCCAGACCATCACTTATGCAACAAATATGATTATGATTCAATGTTGTCTGAGTTAAAGCATTCACATGAGTAAAATTATACAAAAACTGTAATTCATACTCCAGATTCAGTGATAAAACGCAAGCGGAAGACTGAAGAATATATATATCACTGTATGGAAAACAAAATAAATCTCAACTGTCTCCAAAGTATGAATACATCACTGAGTCTCATATACATGTAATAAACAGAAATCAAAATGTCTGAAGTCCAACTAGTATGTCCCGCCAATCCAGGACACCTATGCAAAGCCGTCGTGAAACTGCATATATGAGAACTCATCCTGGTCCTCATCATAATCCGGTTTTGCCTCCTGAATTGCCGTCTCACCTGCATCTAAGACAAGTTCTGGTGGGTGTTACAAACACCATCCCGTAACGTGGGAGTGAGTGATCAACTCAGTGGAATAATATAGCAGAGATTAGCATGTTCTCAAATCAATCATGCGATAATAGTAAAACAATTAATCAAACATTCCTAGATACTGTTGTTAATACAATATGACATGACATGATGGATGCCCTCACCGACATTCTCCCCCATGCGGCACCATCTGCGTCCGCAGCATGCTTGCGTACCGCTCAATGCTCCACATCTTACAGGCACATGCAATGATATGTGGATATGATTACCAAGTTGTTATTAGTCCATTCATTCAGTCGTATTGGGAAACTAAGGTACTTCCCTTATATCAATCCCAACACAGATCCTGTCTAGGATTGTCACTCCTAGAAATCACATACGATGTTACATTTTTAAGTCGCTGCAAGGGCTGCCAGGGCTGTTGCTCGCACTCGTTGCACCGCTCCCCCATCACCTTATCAATACATGCCTAATTATCCTTAAGACTGCATCAGGACTCGTCGCCCCCATGCGGTGTCAGGATAAACTCAAGGTCACTATAAAGGGCTCGTCACCAATCAATGTAGGCCGACAGTAAGAATATAGTGTCCTATACCACCATAATCTGCTCAGAGTAAGGTACTCACTGGTCACTACAGGGAGGTTTGTGGCCTCAGCGTAGGCCGACAGCTCGGCAACGGTGTCCCATACCACCATGCCCGGCTCATGAGTCTTTATAGATAAAGGTACCATGGTTAACAGGGTTTTCAATGGTAAGTTCAGTACCCTAGGTTCAAGCAGTTATGATTCATACAGGGTGAACAATCAACGGCCAGTCGGGTTACTTGACGGGCTCGACTAGTACGAGCGCATCGCAAGTCGAACGACATAAAGTGCGTAAAACACATCGTGTGGCCTAACCACTGCCGCCAACTCCAAACACGAATCGCATTCATCGACGCGTCCTTCGTGGTAAATATAAGCAAACCATGAATTTACTCTGTTACCGACTGCCTGGACTAAGTATAGCCCCCAACATTTGTGAATCCACATCAGCAATCATATAAGAGTAATGGAAATGAAACACAACAATATAAGCATGTTGAAACATGTTATAACATACCATTTAAGCAATTCATCTAACATATACATTTTCTATACATAAAGAAATCAATACATCTAGCCAACATGATGAAGATCATTTACATCAGCATATTACTTGAGAATTCAATCTCAAAACTATTTCACAACACCATATACACAATACATACTAATACAAACATTTATACAAACACTTAGTCTACATAGTGTATGTCGACTCAAAGTGTGTATTTGGGCGAATCTCTTCGCCAAACCAATTATACACGCATTCCTAATATCCTAATGTGACAAATAGCCATGGCAACCATTTCAGCAAAATATGCATGTATACAGTATTTCCTACAAATGACTAAAATGCCCTAAATCTCATATTTTCCGTACATTTACGAAACAGAAAACGGACAGCATGTTGTACATGTCAAACGGAGTTGCCGTCGATAATCTACTATTAAACGACATTGAAAGCGTTGAAATCAGCCAATCAAAGCGTCTAAAATCCGCACCTTTTACCCTAGATGTGTGTCGTTTCGAACAGAGCGTATACGCTTCGTCTACGGCGAACCGGTGACCTAATACACAAGATGTATGAGCTACTTCGCTATTGGAATTGACGGAACTTCAAATCAGCAAGTGGTCAGGATTTTCCTTACCTAAAAATGCGGTGAAATTACCAACGAATTGATTGGGATGCGTTGCTTAAGCACGTGCAATAGTTAGTGCAGGTGGTAAGAAGATCTCTCACACACACACTCTCAATCTCACACTTTTTTTCTCTCTCTAGTTAGGGTTTCTAGCAAATTCGGATGGGTGAGATAAGTGAGGGTTTAAAGCCCTTATATAGGCTAAAATCTTCCCAAATTAGGCTTGAGAATAAGGTTTACTTGAGGTATAATCAAATCGAGGTTGTTCTGGTCCAAAAGAGCAGTTCGGGAGGTCCCCTGGCCGAATGCGATCGGACTTAAGTTCATGGTCACTGGATGTTGCTCACACCCAGTTTTCAGTCCGGTAGAGTTCGTAGATCGCACGTGGCGGTCCAGTTTCAGTTCAGCTGTCATTGCACTTAGATAAGGTCTACAAGTCTCGTGATCTGAAAGAGAAATTTTTCCTGATCCGAGGGTGAAATTTGGCTGAATTCTGACGGTCAGAACGCTTAATAATAACGCGCCAAGTCATGTGCCAGATTTGAATTTCAAATTTCCAAATCTAATCCCTTTCTCACTCTCTTCACTCCAGACTCAATGAAATAGCCTCTGAACGTCGGTTGGGCTTGATTTTCAAAATGATTGTCAAGTCCAGCTAAGCGGTCATAACGGTCTAAGATTGTAGGTATCGGACTTCCGACGCGCGGTCTAAATCCAGTATAAAGTTTCAAAAGGTTCCTGAGAGCAAACAAGTTTAGAGTTTGATCCAAGGTTTTAGGGTGTTATATCACCATTGATTCTACAAGTTTTGGGTCTTGTAGAACGTATTTAAAGTGTTCAGGGACAATTTCACAACTACTTTAACGTTGCATGCTTAATTTCTAAAGGAATTAATCCTACATGATTTCTGGTCGAGTTGGTACTCGAGTCTCAGTACGGATTTTTCCGAGGCGTTACACAACATTTTGTTAAGGTGCAGTAGGTGCCCTTTGGGCAAAGATGACCACCATTTGATTTAAGCTCTCAGTCTGGCTAGCCATTTGCTTGTTGAAGCATTCTTCTTGAATTCTTAATTTCTTTGCCTGAGCTCATTCTTGCTCGGCTTGAGCCCTCCTTTGCCCCATGATATGTTGGATTCTCAACTGCATATCGTGCAGTTCAACTGATACTGTCTCAAGAGGGTTGCTTCGAGACGTGGACACTCAATCCTGATTCGAAGGATTAGGCATTGGATTTGATGGTGACCTTAAGAGTTTAGGTGTTGGCTACACATGCATTTCATCAAGTGTAGGTAATACAAAAGGTGTTACAGGATTATTAGCTCCAGAGGAGTTTCGGGTAACCCTTCAACTTATACTTGGATGAATTCATCATGCTTATGTTACACTGATGTTTATACCAAATTAGGTGTCCCACCGGGCGTGCTAAAAATTGTTGCTCTCTCGAATGTAGAATTCGGTCATGTGTAATATTTGCGGGCATGCTAGAACCTACTATGCAGTTCAAATCCAACTGAGCAACTTTGACCCCAAGTAGCAAGATGGCCAAATGTATCAGAATTGACAATATATGATCGAGATTTGAGAAGATCAGTCACCTATTTAGCCACTTGCAAGGTATTATTTAAAATGATCAGTCGATTATTGAAGGGTAGGATTCATCCTCCAAGAATGGGTTGCACCTTGCCTTGCTCACGAAAGGATTTATAAATACAAAAGCAAACAAAAAGAAAACATTTACAGTTAGTTGTAAGAAATAATTATAAAAATACTTTTCTAAAAGAGAAACTGCTTGTATTACAGTGTAAATTTATTTAACGTATGAGCATAGACTTGGATTACAATTAAGGATTACACGTATTGGATTATTGCTACTCTTAATGTAAAATTATGCTATTAGTTATGCTAAGTAATGTAAAAGACTGATTATACTAATAAACATAAATGATAATTGAAAGATAGGTTTGATTTATTTAATTGAATTGGTATAAGAGACTTTGCTTGTTGAAATCCTTTACTATTTATAGATCTCCTTCCTTGCGACAGTCATGTAAATGCTTCTTACGGTCGATGATAGCAATCACTTTGGCACTACTTTGGTGACCAACTGCTTCAGCACCTTTTGTTTTTTTTTATCTTCTCGATCGTGTCACGTATTAGAGCTTCTTGAACCGCCTTAATTCCACCACACATGTTTGAAATATTTTAAAATTTTGTAGACACCCTTTATGATATTTGTCTAATGAAACATGTACTTTTCTAATTAGTTCTCTCGTAAATGTTAAAAAATAATAGGGTACAATTATCATTTTGATCCAAAACTTTGGTAGCTGTGAGAAGTTTTCAATGGTCAATCACCGCTATTTCCTGCGGTGTGGTCCACCTTAATTGGATATGCGGTATATTTTTGGGCTTGTATCCTAAAGCGGTCTTGCTAAAGTGATCTTGGAAAATAGATGGAAGGTGTGGATGTAAGACAAATACACCAAGGTGGGCCCCACAGTCAGGGATGCAACGACCTCAGCGGCTCCGTGGATCCACCGAAGTCCTTAGGTAGTTTCTCTCTTCCTCGCTGAATCCACCGAAGCCGCGTCCCTCTATAGTTTTCGGACGCCGGATTGGAAACACCCCTTGTCCGTCCTTAGCTAGGAATGGAGAGTGGTTCAGGGGGCCGTCATGATGTATGGGTTTCATCTATACTGTCCATCCATTTTGTCATATCATTTCGGAATAAAAGCCCAGAACAAGAGGCAGATCTAAGGCTCAGGTGGACCACACCACAGGAAGCAATAGTGACAATGACACCTATCGTGATGGTTAATTGCCATCTAACCTGTTCAAAAGGTCACGTATAATTGGACGAAGGGAAAACAAAAATATCAGCTTGATCCAAAACTTTTGTAGCCCCAAATATTTTTCAATGGCAAGTGTTTAATTCTCATAGTGTGGTCAACTTGAGGCATAAAACTGTCTCATTTTTGGGATTATACTCTTTAATGATGTGCAAAAAATGGATGCACGGTGTGGATAAAACCCATACATCATGTTGGGCCCTCAGAGGCCCGTCGGTTCCTAGTTAGCGATGGGCAAGGGTAGTACCCAATACGCGTCAGAGTTTTCTACTCTCTTACTCGCTGTCATCCAGCTCGTCAAGTAAGCAACTCTATTTTGCCAAAATGACCATTATACCGTTCGCAAAATCACAACCAACATTAAATCATTGATGGCGTTTCCGTTATTCCACCATAAAACAAGCCCAATAAGTAACAGTTCATTACGACGATGCGACAAGCCGTTTTCAAGGCCATAAAAAAAAAAAGAAAAGAAAAAAGAAATATAAAGGTAAACCAAGAAATCACCCGAAACTGTACTCCTATTTCCTTTAATCTTACCTGGAACCCACCCTCATTGATCTAAACCCTCATTCTTTGGGGTACACAACGGATTGCCTATGATACCGAAATCTGACTGATTTGATATTCAAGTGAACCTAGGCGTGGTCTGATCAGAATTAGATTTCAAGGAAAATTCCGTTCAATTGAAAAAGGAATTTCCAATCGCTATAAAATTTACAATTTGGAAATCTACATTGAGTCTTACCAAATGTAAGGTTTGGATTATTGAGGAGCGGGCCTAACGGATGTTACACAGACTAAGGGCTACTTCGTGGTCCAGCGGACTACTAAACCAGGCTCAGGAACAAAATGCAAAACAAAAAACTCTCCCCACACGAAGAAGAGAGTCGAGCAACGATCCGCGTAGCCACCGGCCTTTTTAGCCCTTTTTATTTATTTGCTTTTTTCTTTCTTTCTTTCATTTTACTTCCAACAAAAAGGCGAAAATCTCGTCTCGTTTATGAAAGCGTCCGATTCGTATATCCATCGTTTTCTTGAGCGAAGAGCCTAATCGATCCGGATCTTTCGAATTTGTTGGCGGGAATTTGGACGGCTCTATCAGCTTTTGTCTTCCCGGGAGACTTGAATTGCTGCATCTCCTCATCCTCCCATTTGAGAGAGAGAGAGAGAGAGAGAGAGAGAGAGAGAGAGAGAGAGAGAGAGAGATCGATCCGTAGGTAATTGAATGGCGTCGAGGGCAAAAGGTACGGAGAAGATGGGAGTTTCTGATAATACGAGAGGGCTTATTCTTGCGGTGCTCTCGAGCGCTTTCATCGGTGCCAGCTTCATCTTGAAGAAGAAGGGCCTCAAGCGCGCCGGTGCTTCTGGTACTCGCGCAGGTATTGGAAATTCTCTCATCTGATGAGATTCTTGATTTTTTTTTTTTTTTTAAATAATTTTTTCTCTTTTGGGTTATTGAATTGAGGTATTTGGTGATTGGGAGGTTGGAATCCAAATCTGAGACCGTTTGGATGATAAAAAAATGTTAGCTATTGTAGGATTGTTGACCGGAGGACGTGTTGTTATGCTTGGGGTTCTCTACTTTTACATGTTTGGTCCATGGTCCACTGATCTAGACTGTTCGTGTGTTGGGCACCATGATGGATGGAGCATGACCCTAAGCAATCTCTCAGTTTGGGAATGCCTAGATGCTGATCTTGTGTTCTTTTGTTCAGTTGCAATGTGCAAATTACTGTGCCTATTATTTCTCATCTCAGTGATCAATCTTCAGGCCACATGTTAAAAGGTTCAGATTGTCCTATTGAGGAGATTTTTTTTTTTTTTTTTTTTCCGGGCATGGTCCATCCGTGGTGAGCCCAACGGACCAATTTTTTCTGAGGTTGAGTAACGTTGGAGCATTTAGGACCTTTGGGTGCTTTTTGTATGTTGCTGTAGTACTTTTGTTGGGATGTATGGCTGTTTGAGCCTGTTCCTATGCAGTCCTATGAATTAAAGTAGGATTTGCATTGGCAGCTTTGCACCTCAATTAACTGAGCTTTTACTAAATACTTTTCTTTCAATTTTCTCTTTAAAAGAAAGTAAATAATTTCATCATCATCATCCAAGCCTTTTCCCAATTAATTTGGGTCCGCATCATGAATTCTGTTCTGCTGTTCCACTCTATCAAGGGCCATAGCTTTAGTTAGATCACAGGTCATCAAATGTTTTCTTACTATCTCTGTCCACATCCACCCCTTGCCTTTTTGGAGCCTTCAACTTGTACCAACTCACTCCTAACCAACGGGTTCGTGGTCTCCGTTGCACATGACCAAACCATCTAAGTCTATTTCCCTCATCTTATTACCTATTGGTGCTACTCCTTAAGTTCCCTTGAATGCATTCATTTATAATTTTACCATTCCTCATTTATCTCAACATCCTATTAACATGATGTATCTTAATTGTCCAACATTTTGTCCTATAAAGCACAACTGGTCTTATAGCTATCCTATGAAATTTCCCTTTCAATTTGAGTGGTACGCAATGATCGTGATACTACAGAGGAACATCTCCATTTCTTCAACCCATCTTGAATTCTATGCTTAACATCCTTCTCAATCTCTCAACTTTGATGAATTATTGACCCTGCGTATCGAAAGCATGGTATTAAAAAAATGGTTACACAATAGCTGTAACGACATTTACATAACAATAATGGTGGGATCTGTAATGCGTTACATGGCTGTAACACCCATTCCACAAAAATGTCTAGTAATGGGTCTCTAACCATGGTTATGAATATCTGTATCGTGTAGACTGATAAGGGCATATTGTATTCGTATAAGCTTGAAACAATACGCGATACGGGGCTATGTCGGCTGTATTTGAAAAGATTGTGCCATATTGGTTTGTATCGGCCGATACCACCCGTATTGGCACCGATATTCTGTACCCGTATTGGTCAGACCAATACAGGTATAAAAACTTAAAAAACAGGGCTTCCCCCCCCTCGATCACTCTCTCTTATTTCTCCTCCTTTGCTTTAAATGACTGAAGTGCATCAATGTAGAGAGATTTTCGGTGCAATTTACAGCTATTTGGAGGATCAAAACATCAATTTTTCATCTGATTTGAATGATTGAAAGAGGTTGGGGTTGGTTTTGAAAAAAAATCAGAAAAACGGTAAAAAATCTATTTCTTTTGTTTCCTTGTTCATATCCATATAAATGTTTATTATATGCCTAGATCTACCAAAACCCACTGGATTTGGAGATCGTTTTCATCATTTTTCTGGGTTAATTTTTTATGCATTTACGCCCGATTTTCTGTAATTTTTGATTTTGATTTTATTTTATTTTTTATATGAGCAAAGATCTGGAGTGGGGACTCAATTCCGATCAGTTCTACATCAGATTTGATCAGAAAAAAATTGGGAATTTCTGTCGAAATTTCTAGAAATTTTAGATTTTTTTTTTTTTTTTTAAATTTAAATTTTTAATCAGAGCACAGATTTGGAGAGGGGACTCAATTCTTTTATTTTTAATTTCTATCGAAATTTCAAAAAAAATTCAGAAAATGTCTTTTTTTTTTTTTTTTTTTTTTTCTGAATATACTACTTTGGGGGCTAATTTTGTTAAGATTTACAACTGACTAGTGAGTGCTAGTGACTAGACTTACATTGCTACATACATAGTCATACACATTCTCCAAGCAAGCAGAATACTAGTGACTAGTGATACTTCTTTGACACTTAATAGTTAACACTTAATAATCCAATAGTTGATACATAATCATATTAGAGAATTAGCAATATACGATATCAATTTATGACATATATCAACAATTTATATATATATATATATATATCAACACTAGAACTTACAGTAGGTCAACTCACCAGGACAACATTCTTACCAAAGAATGGTCTGATACACCATCAAATACATGGTCAAAACATTTTTTTTTTTTTTTTAAAAGATATATTTGTGAATATCTCATTTTCCCCCTATTTTTCTGATTTTTTTTCTATAAAAAAAATTCTGACCGATACGGACCGATACAGCCCCGATACCAATATCCGACGTCATATCGTATCATTTTTCCATGGGGCCAATACGATGGCCGATACTGTCATTCAGAACCATGTCTGTAACAGCCAAGGTATTTCAAAACGATTACATAACGGTCAACCTTATGTGTTACATGATCGTAACGGGCGTTATGGAAAAAAATGCTCCATATTGGTCCCATAACACCCATTACAACCATTACCGAAAAAAAGAACCATAATGGTACCGTAACACCCTAAAATGGTATTGCAACAGCCGTAACGACTTTGTAATATTACTAGGACAAAATAATTTTATTTTATTTTTCTGAAAAAAAGAAAAAAGCTATAACAACAATTATTGTTTGTATTGTAATGGTGACAACGGTGGCTATTACGGCTAGTGTTATTGTTTTGGAATACCTTGGTAATGGTCGATATGAGAGTGTAATGGGCCAAGACGGGCCCATAATCATCCCATATTGGGCCTTTGCAGTTTCTTCCTAAAAGTTTCTTTTCACCGTTAGTCTGTTACGAATCGTATCATAACAGCCATAAGGCTAATTTACGACCACTATTACCATTATCGAATACCCTTATTGAAAGTGGTCATTTTGGAAAATTTCTTGGTTAGCAATATTAACTAGTTCCGTCGTTATCACTCCTAAAGTTACTAAAATTGCACTCTATATACTTTATTTGAGTCCAATTACTTTAAATAGGGGTGTCAATGGGCCGGGTTGGTCCATCGGGCTTCTGGGCTAGGCCCAACTTAGGCTGGGCTTGGACTGCAGGATGAGGCCCGAGGGCTGGACTCGGGCTGAACTTTTAAGCCCATTTGAAAATGGGTTGGGCTCGGGCTAAGAAATCCAAATGCCTACTGGCCCGGCCCACCCGTTAGGGTTTAAAAATTAGATCCAAAATTTAAATTTCAATCCCTCATTGTGGAGGGAAAAGTTATTTCCAACAAGAAAATAAATTTCCAAAATAGGTGGGCACCGCCGTGATTTTCATGTAAAATCCACTTCGACCATAAGGCATGTCACCTTACATTAGGCCAAGGGCTAAAAAACCAGTCCCTTTCGTGTTTCACGTGAACCACACAATTGAAAACGGTGTATAGAGCCACACATACCTTCCATAATGTTTTCCTTTGTATGGCCCACCTGAATAATGAATGGGTTTGATGTTTAGGCCTCAGGTATAAGCTTTGATGTTATAACAATGTTTGGAGTGGATTTTATATAATCATCATGGTGGGCCCTAGAAATATCAAAGTTAGACCTCTCTCATATGTGTTTCCCTTGATGTGGCCCACCTAAATCACAGGTCATTTTGATTTTTTTTCCATTGGCATAAATATGAATTATACATCTAATGGTCAGAGTGGATATCACATTACACATCATGGTGGGTCCCTAAAATCTAATGGGTGAGTCTTTGGAAAGTTCATGCACAGACTTCAAGTGCCATAGATGGGCGTGCGTCTCGAGGAGGAACGTGACTTGGCTTGGACCCGGGCACATGCTATGTTGGTGTGACCCTGACTATAGGGCCCACCTGGATGTATTTATTTTATATCCAAGCAGTTCATCTATTTTAGGTTGGACCACACCACCGAAAATAGTGTTTATTGACCATTAAAAACCTTTTGTGGGCTAAAAAGTTTTGGATGAAGCTGATATTTGCTTTTCCCTTTCATCAAGGGCTGTTTGACCTTATACCTTATCAATAGGTTCGATGGTCAAAAAACATTACGGAGGACCATATGATGTTTGTAATGGTGGGCGTTCAACGACTGTTGCTTCCTATGGTGTGGCCCACTTGAAATTTTTATATTCTTCATTTTTGGGACCACACCCTAAAATAAGCTGGAAAGACACGCGGATGGCGTGGATACACAATGTATGCATCAAGGTGGGCCCTATTGTCAGGTTGCACCCACATTGCTGGTTCTAGAGCTGGGCAAGGGGTGACTCAACTTGGTGGATCCGACTCAATCAGATCCGACTCGACCCGAACTGAATGGTAGAGTCGGGTTTAGATCGAGTAGCCTTATCCTAATCCGAAACCCGACTGAGTCGAGTTTGAGTTGCATAGTAACTTGACTCGAACAGAAACTCAATCTGGTTGGACTCGAACCGATCCGAAACCCGACTCGATCCGGTTATCGGGTACTATATAAACAAAAAAAAAACCATTCTACCTACCCTAACCCTACCAGCAGCCGCTCGCTGCACCCAACTCGATCTGAGAACCCTACTTCGCAGAGCCACCCGTCCAGCCACCCTCTATCAGCAAGTTCCTCCTCCTCCTCCTCCTCCTCTCTCTGTCTCCTCCACCCATATGCACAACAACACCCGTCCCAGCTCGATTTAAGGTATTATTTATTATTATTATTATTATTATTATTATTATTATTCTTTTAATCAGATAAAAAATCCTAAATTTTAAATATCTCTAACCCTATACACTGCACCCTATTCCACCCCGACCCGATCCCAAACTCTCTCTTCCTCCCTCATCCTCCTCTTCCAAGCCCGACAACCACCCACCACCATCACCACCCCCCTCCTCTCCCTCTCTCTCCTCTCTACTCCCTCCCACCCTCCTCTTCCAAGCCCAGTATTCACCCATCACCACCCTCCTCCTCCTCCCCTCCCTCCCTCCCTCTGAATCGGTACCAACTCGAACCGACTTGGTACTTTTTACCGAGTTGGATTCAGTCCGGATTAGTCCAGGCCTGACCCGGATTCGGATTGGTTCAGGAATGCTGGACTCGGTATCGAGTCGAGTCGAGTTCGGGTTGGGCCTATTTCAAAACCGAATCGAGTTGGGTCAACCCTAACTTGGTCTTACTCGACTCGATGCCCAGCTCTAGCTGGTTCCCAGGTAGCAGCCAAGTCGCCTTCCTCGAGGAGGGGAGCAGAGTAGGTGAGACCTCATATTCACCCCTAGACGGTGCGGTCCTTACCGTGGGGCCCACCTTGATATATGTATTGTGTATCCACGCGGTCCATCGTTTTTCTAGATCATTTTAGGATATTATCCCAAAAATGAAGAAAAAAAAATCTAGTATTAGGTGGACAATTCCATTGGAAACAATGGTGATGGACCATTAATTGGTCACAAAAGCTTTGGATCAAGCTAATATTTGTTTTCTCCCTTCATCAGGCTTTGTGATCTTATTAACAGATTGGATGGCAAATAAACACTATGCAAACATTAAGGTATGCACCAAGAAGTTTTTAATGGTAGGGTATTCAATTAGCACCGTTTCCTATTGTATGGTCCACCTGATAATTGGATAGCTTCATTTTTGGCATAATGACCTAAAATAATCTGTAAAATTGGATGGACGGCATGAATATAGAATACATACATTTTTTTTTTTTTTTTTTTTGAAAGATATATAGAATACATACATCAAGGTAGGCCATACTGTAAAGGTCACACCATCCATGGTGAGGATGGGCCCTCACATAACTCGCTCCCTCTCCCTCTTTTTTTTCTCACACCCACCCACCTAATCCGCGATGATTTTAAGAAAACAAGTCATAGCTTGTGTGGGACCCACTTTAGAGTTGATATAAAATCCATCCTATCCATCAGGTGTGCCACACTATGGTTAGCTAATGTTAAAAAAATCAGCTCTATATCTAAATTAAGTGGGCCACATAATTGTAAAAAGTGTACTAGACAATGCTCGCCCTTAGAACTTTTGCCCTTGATGTGGCCCACCTAAATCACTGATATACATGATTGTTGAGGAGAATATCTAAATATTGGTGTGACATCTAATGGTTAAAGTGGATTTTATATAATCATCAAAGTGGTCCCTGTCATAATCAAGGGTGGACGTCTCTTTTGCAACTATTTTCATTTATGTGGCCCACCTGTATCACAGATCAACCTGATTTTTTATTTTATTTTATTATTATTATTTTTTATCCTAGCCTACCGTGAGATTAAACATCTAATGGTCTGAGTAGATCTTATATACATGTTATACCGAAAACCAGTTCAATTTCCTCCGACCGTACATCTCCGTTTTCCCCCTCTCATATGCCTCCAACCCAAGAGTTCCTTCCGTGTCTCTCTTTCAACTAGCCCACCGCTTCAACTTTGTCTCCATCTCTTTAACCTCCATCCCATCCCTACCATCTCTCTCAACGCTTCAACTGATGCCATTGTAGCAATAGGGTCTTCGGCTATTGCAAGAGTCCTTGGCCATTACAGCGGGTTGACCTCTCTTTTCCTATCTCTCTTGACTGCGGGGCCTACCAAATGAATGGATCAGATTTCATATCGAAGCATGCTAGAGGTAGGTCTGGTTCACTAAAATGCTTCTCTGTTTTAATAAAATTTATTTCGGGCTTGGTATCGGGCTAGACTCGGGCCATATTTGGACTAAGGCTGAAAAATACGGGTCAAGCTTGGACAGAGCTTGGCCTGGCCCTAACCCGGCCCATTGACACCCCTAACTTTAAAACCATTAGATTCTAAAGCATCACTCCATAAATCTATCTTTGTGTTTACACCTTTCCTCATCTTGTCAATCAAAACTATGCCATATGCAAACAACAAACACCATGGGATCTCTTCTTACAAAGAAATAAAATAATTCCGCTAGATAAGTTGATGGAACAGAAAGAAAGAAATCAATGCTACACTTGCAAGGTTCTTAAAAATTAATGCACCAAAATCTGCGAGGGAATCATTTCATTGAGCAACATCACTTGTAAATGTTCTCGAAAGTTTACTAGAAAAGCTAAAAATTTAGAAAACTTTTTATGCAATTAATGATGAAAGAGAAGGCTTGCATAAATTTATCAAATTGAAGAACCTTGCTTCCATTGTTTATTCAAAGATTATAATGGCTAAACTAGAAGTTAAGAAACAACAACAAAAGACAGGTAGCAGTGATTCTCCATTGTTCATATCCTTGCATGACTACATCCATATAGGAAGACAACTAGGGAGTTTTTCCACCATGCACAATGGAGTACAAGTACAAGAGAAAACTCTTCCGTGATGAGGTTTTATATCTTGTAAGCCCTGCCACCAACCCAACTAACTTTTCACTTACTACTTTCGCACTATTAATGAGCAATTTAGGGATGGCAATGGGTTAGGTTGAGGTCGGCTTGGAACCTCTTGAGCCCGATCCATTTGCTAAACAGGCAAATAGTTTTTGGCCCAAACCCATCCCACGATTTGTTACCCAAAGTCCTAAACCAACGCACTTAAAATTTACTAAGTTCTAGCTTGGCTTGGCTTCACCCATCGAATTATAATCCGGCCGGGCTTGATTTGATCTAACCTAATTTGTCCTAAATTGGATATGCATTTGCAAAACTTTTGGTGATAGAAGCAATAAAGAAATTGTTACAAATATTGAGGGGTTATTTTATTTATTTATTATTTTTTTTGTTTTAGAGTTTGGGTTAGGTCATTTGTTGCAGGTCATTGGTAATGGGTCGGTTCAAATAAGGTTCCAACCTGAGACTTACATGTTACTTATATGGGAATGCTTTTTGGTTTGATCTCAACCTGCTACCCATTTAGCATGTTTCAAACTTGGCTTAGAAGTAGGTTGGGCCAGTGATGAGTGTGCCTACCTAACCCAACCACCCATAGTCAAGGCATTACAAAATGGTTAGGTAATGGCCATAACGGTGATCATTGTTATGCATTATGGAGCTGTAAAGGCCATTATGGAAAAAAAATGGCTCGTAATGGTATGTTACGGGGCCGAAACATGTTTAAAAAAAAAGGCCATAATGGGGTGCCGTAATCATAATGGTAATGGTGATGGCCGTTGCGGCCACTGTTACCATTATGGAATACCTTGGCTTTGGTGGAAGGCCTCCTTATATATGATGCCTAGATACTCACATATGCTAATTGCTTACTAGTCATGATCTGAATTGTGACTGGTATTGGACTTTTGCAGGGCATGTTTGACTTATTTCTGTCTTTTTTTAAGGGCCTGTTTGGATGGGTGGAATCCAAAAGTATGTTTGGATGGGTGAAGGGAAATGTTGCATTTTAGGAAAATTGTGGTTAAGGAAAATGTCGCATTCCTTTATCCATATTTATAGCAATACACATATCTAGTTACATTGGTGCCCCCTATGCACGTATCCTCACCCACGCATGGCATAAACACACTTGTTGTGGTCCAAGATGGGAACTGACATCCAAGACACTCCAGCAACGTATTCCATAATGGTAAGGGTGGTTGTAATGGCCACCCCCATTACTGTTACGATGCGGCCATAACAGCCATGGAAACCCTTGTAATGGCCATTACAACACTTTAAAAAAAAAAAAAAAAAAATCTTTTTGAAAAGAAGAAGAAGAAGCCTGTATTGGCACTGTAACGAACTGTTCCAAGTTGTTTTTTTCGTAATGGCCTTTATAGCCCCATAGCAAGGAATAGTTACCACTTTTACCTTTACATAACTGTTGTTACCGTCTTGTAATGGTCGTTAGGGCACACCTTGTAATGTGGGGGCATTTTCATACTGGGCTCGAGTGGGGTGGCCTGTAAGATGCAGGGGCACACTCGGGATGGGTGGCTCGTAGAACCTAAGGATTTGGGGGCCGTGTGAGATGGGGTGGCTCATGTAGGGCGGAACCCATGGATTTGGGGCCCACGAGAGGGCAGAACCCATGGGTTCGGCTGAGGATCTAACCCATGGATTTGGGGCCTGGCCTATGAGATAAATGGATTAATTCGCCATACTCTATACGTTCGAGCTTTTAGAGCAAGTGGTTAATTGTCCTGCATCATCTTGCGGTCCAGTTTTTAGGGGGCTCTCTTTTGGAGAAACGAGAAGTAGAATAATTTTTCCTTGATGCCGATGCCCATGCCCATGCCCATGCTTTCACCCTCTAATGTTAGCCTCTTGCTTCCCTAACCTAAAAACTATTACTTTTAGAAAGTTGAAGCCCCTTGACAAACTTATCTTAAAGTAGCCACTATCGTCCATTGCCCTTTCAAACTAGAAGGATAATACATAACATTTTTTCGTTTCTTTTCTCAAAAAAGTAGTTTCTTTTGTATTTTAAACAATCTACATATTAAACTAGCTTTATTTGAAGCCTTTTTAAAACTAGTTGTTATGTGATAGCATTGCTTATATTCATGCTCTTGATGAAGTAATGACTGGGAATTAGTAGAATTTGAAGGGGATACAATAGGCATTGTCTCAGTAGGATGATTTGATTGTCTGCAGATTCTTGACTGATGTTTTGAGTGTCCTATAACAGCAAAATCCTGCCAGACCTTCCTGTTGCTTGGATATTGCTCTCATTTCCCATAAACATGGTATACAAAAACGGTTATGTAATAATGGTAATGGCCATAACTGTTATGCTTTACGGGGCCAAAACGGCTGTTATAGAAAAAAACTGCCCGTAATGGCCTTGAAACAGTCTCGGAACAGGTATTTCCAAAAAAAAAAGAAGGCTGTAACAGCCTGTATCATAATGGTAACGGTGGTGTCTGTTACGGCCACTGTTACCGTTATGGAACACCTTTCCCCTGAATCTCATGTGGTCATGATATATTATCACGTCTCCCATTCTATTTATCATTTATGTAATTTAATTTTGAGTTTTGAATGGAACTTCATCCTCCATGAGGTTTACAAAACCTGATTTTATCTTCTAAATCTGTGCTTGGAGACACACATTATTATTATTATTATTATTTTTATGCTACTTTTAATCTTAGAGAGAGAGATTAAGTGGCGGTTTTTGCAACGGGGTCTAGTTCAAGGAAGCAAGGTTACACATTGGTAAATAACCAAGAAATATTTTTCCTTTGGTTCTTATTTGTTTGAATTTCTTTGTTAGAATCTCCACTGCTTTTAGCCATTATCTACCATAAGGGTCTCGGCAAATTACATCTTTCAATTAAGGAATCAGAACCTTATGAAAATCTACTACCATTTAGCTTTTCTCTATGATCTGCTGGTCATTCAATAAGCTATTTATACATGTCTTTCTCAAAAAGGCTAAGCATCTTTCTCTCATGCTATAGGTGGTGGGGGATACACTTACCTACTAGAACCGCTTTGGTGGGCAGGAATGGTGACAAGTAAGCTCACAATCTGAGGATGAATATTTTAATGCAATTTCTTGCTTCTTCTTCTTCTTCTTCTTCTTTTTTTTTTTTTTTTTAATTTTTTTTTTAATTTTTTATTTTATTCTAAATATAGATGTGATAATTGAATGGGTTATTGATCGTGGGGTCCAAAGTTTCTTGACAAACAGTGATTCTTGGAGAGGTTGCAAACTTTGTGGCCTATGTTTTTGCTCCGGCTGTCCTTGTAACTCCCCTTGGTGCATTAAGTATAATTGTCAGGTAACTAAGATTTTGTTTCTTCTTGAGCATTGTGCTTTGAATGTGTTATTGCTGATAATGAGGTTGTGATGACTATTTTGACCTGACATGTTTGATGGATCTGATCAGTGCTGTTTTGGCACACTTCATGCTGAAAGAACGGCTGCAGAAAATGGGTGTTTTGGGCTGTGTGTCCTGCATAGTTGGCTCAGTGGTAATTGTAATCCATGCACCTCAGGAGCATACTCCAAGTTCTGTGGAAGAAATTTGGACTCTGGCAACACAACCTGGTATTATTATTTTAAAATCTTGCTTGCCCTTAAGGCTTAATCACATTTATTATTATCTTTAGTGTCTAGTATAACTTTCTTAACTTTGTGTTTGTATTCTTCACAGCATTTCTAATTTATGCAGCAGCTACGGTATCATTAGTATTAGCTCTGGTTCTGCACTTTGAACCCCGCTGTGGACAGACAAACATATTGGTTTACTTGGGAATCTGTTCACTAATGGGATCACTGACGGTAAATCATGTTTCCTTGAGTTAATAGTAATATTAGTGGCACTCCATATTCAGACTAAAGCAGTTTCTGTGACCCTTCAGGTCCTATAATTTTCTTCTGTTGGAATGCAGGTTGTTAGCATAAAAGCCATTGGAATTGCAATAAAGCTTACATTGGAAGGAATAAGTCAGGTGGCTTATCCTCAGACGTGGCTTTTTGTTACAGTTGCAGTTGTCTGTGTCATCACTCAATTGAACTACCTGAACAAGGTTTGTTGAATGTCATGTTAGGGGTGTTTATTTTTGGCGTAAATGATTGATGTTCTGGAAACAACATCAAATGCTTTGTCCCCCTACTCAACTATAGACCATTCTCACTACGAGATCTGTTCTTTGCTTAATTTACATAGTGACAGTTAGAATACTAGATATTGTATTATACGATTGCCAAGACTGGAATTACATTACACATTGATTACTGGGGGTATACGAGTTCTCTCTATTATCCTTCATGTATAAGAGATACAACGGCAGAAGTGCAGTCGTGCCCCTTATTGCATCCTTGATAACTTCGTAGTTTCTCTTCTGGGATTTTCAGATCAGATTCATTCAGATGTCCTGCTCCTTTTCTTTCACAATGCGTGCGGAAACTTTTCTTCTGTTATGCTGTTATTTGGAGTTCCAGAAATGTAATAACAATGAACTCAGTGGATATTTGATTGTTTAGCATGTTTCCAATTCTTCATCTACCACAGTTTTATCTTATTAGATCCATGCAAGTTAGTTAATGTCTTCCACGTTGCAGTATCAAAGAAGGCCTCTTTTAAACATTGCAGATCCTGCTATAGCACAGTTGTTTGTGGTAATTGAAGAAACGAGACCGTTCTTACTTTTGGTTCGATATGGAATGTTCTCCTCTGATGCTAGACTACAAAAGCTCCTTCTATATCAGCTAATGTCCTTATTCCATAACTTTGGATTTGCCACTTTACAGTGGAACGCTTAGGATACATGAAAATTTTCAATGAATCAAAGTTCATCATCTTGACAACTGTTACATGGTTCAGTCAAAGTGGGTAAAGAAACACAAACCATTATAATTCAACTGGAAGTTGTATGATTGGGCTTGAGAACAAACTAAACAACTAGTATTTGTTCTTTGTTTTTTGTTTTTTTTTTAAAAGTAAAGGACAAAAAAGTCATGCTAACATAGGGGCTTAGTTTGTGCTTTAGCATATCCTCCGTGCCTTTATTTCAAACAATTTCTGCCTCTAAACTTCAGAATTATTTTTAACTAATAAAAAAAGGCATGCTGTTGCTTCTTTCTCTAAAATTTTGCCTTTGGTCGTTTGTGAGTTGGAATGTATCAACTATCAAGTGAATTTAATTATAAAATGCAGACTTCATTTAAACCTAACTATTCTAGCTCTACCACCCACATGGTACTATTAGAATGTGTTTAGAAGTTGAAAATAATTCCGAAGTTGTCACCAAATTTGCTAAGTATGCCATATATATGAAACATGCCAAATTAGTGGGCTGGGAGAGCTTGTCAGCTCCATGATCTGAACGACTTGAATATGAACTGCTTAAACTTGCTACAATCCTATGGGATACATTCCACGAGTATTTAACTTCTTCATGCTCATGTGAAGCGAACCAGATGACTGTGGTCGTAACTGCTTTGGGTCTCTTCTTTGTTCAGAGATTGTGTTCATATCTTGATTGAGTTATGAATATTCATAGTTGTCATCCTACTTTCTTTTTCTTGTAGCGTCCTCTCTATTATTGATTATACCTGTAGAATGCACATATTACATACTTGATTGGTAATGAAGGTTCCATTGGAGAAGAAAGAGAGTTGGGGGCTCAAGCTTCTTCATCCAATGAGATGCCATCAAGGTCAACTTACTGGGTAATATAACTGTCTCCCTGTTCATCATTTTGAATTGAGATAAGAAGTGCCACTGGTACAACAAAACAAATGTGCACCTCACAGTCTTTTCCTTGAACCACTCACCATTATTCATCTGGTCCGGCTTTTTGTTGCTGCTACTACTAAAATTCAAATTCAATTTGAGGGAGTGGATAACACTCCCCGAACACTGGAGTTGACCCACCTGTTGAGATTTTTGGGCTATGGCATTCACATTTTGTGGTCCGACTGATGAGCTGCCTGATATCATATGTGCCACTTTGGTTTGCACAGAGAAATTCTGGTCTTTAATTTACTGATATTAGAGGACTCATATCAACTTATAAATTAACAGGCAAGATCAACATGATATTGTTGCAGGAATGGATATAAATACCAGCTGAGACAGAGAAATGCCAAGTTGGGAAGAAAGTATAAGATGAACATGAGAAAGACCTGTTTGCTTAGAGAAGAACAATACAAATGAATTTGATTGACCATATTCTGGATGTTGAGTTGTAGAAATCAAGGGTATGCTTGAAATTCTTTTTACCAAAAGGAGCATGACCAAGCTTCCAGTGCTAGGAAAAATAGGCTAGCCCTCATCTACAACATCCTGGCAGTAAGTCAATATGATTGAAAAGAATTCATTCTGAGTGCTTTAGAAGGATTGTGGACCCATTCTGATTGTCCCATCAACACGGATAGGCCATGGAACTACAACACCCAGATATAGGTTGGATACGCCATGTATACAACATGGACATGGCTTGCATACAGATTTCACACATACATTTGAATTGCAAGACGTGGTTGGTACTGACCTATTTTGAAGCATCTGGGTATAACCCCGCAATCACCTTTACTAGAATTCAAAAGTTCACCTCATATCGAAAGGAAAAATGTGAAGCATACCGCAGAGTGGTCTATTTCAAAAGGGCACATTCATTTCTCTCTTGGTAAAAAAAAAAAAAAGAAAAAAAAAAAAAAGAAAAAAAAAAAGAAAAAAGAAAAGAAAAGAAAAAAAGAACAATGATGTAGAATATTTCTTGTGGAGGTGAATATTCCTCTCAAACCAAACTGATTGTTTAACTCAAGTGCAAAAGAGAGTTCATAGAATTTAAAAGAAGAAGAAATGTCCTCGGAAAAGTGACTGAGCTGGTAAAACCAAATCCTTTAAATCTTTGTGATTTGGCAATATTGGTTGCATGAGAAAGGATCATAAAGTCAGGTTGTAAATGGGGATTTCAGATATCTCCATTAGAGGGTGGATGAAGAAGATTCAGAAGTTTGTCTCCAACTTTGGTTCATGATTTGAAGTTTTAATCCCAAGGACTATTCTCTTGAAGGAAAAGATGAAGGCAATTTTTTATGTGGATGTGAGAGAGAGAGAGAGAGAGAGAGAGAGAGAGAGAGAGGAGAGTAAGAATGAAAGAGAGAGAATAGAGTTCAGGCTTGTCGCCCCCTCACTCTTTCCCTTTATTTTATGTCCTTAATACAATAATGACCATAACACCCTTAATAACAAAAACAATAATTCCCAACATGTCTTAAACAACTAGTTGTTCACAACCCCAAGTGTAGGGTCGCGATGTAGTAATAATCTCGGTAAGACCGAGGTCAAATCCGCAGGGATTGATCCTGTGCGTTTCTGAAATTAACTAGAAGTAAACCTAGAAGAAGATGTAAAACTAATTCCGAAGTGATTGAGAGAGTAATTGTGAATTAAGTAATTAAAATTAAGAATTTGAAGGTGGGAACTAGGGTGCCAAGGATCCACCCATAGTGATCAGGGAGTCCTCTTGCTTGATTCAAGTAACACAATTAGAATTGGAATCTTATCCTATCAAATTAGAAAATATATCAATAAAATCAAATCTGAACTTCCGTTGACCTAATTCTCATTGAAGAAGAACTATGATAATTGGCAGTGATTCCATCACCAAACCATGCCCAGGAGACAATGACAAACAACAGGATTTACCAATCCCATAATCTCAAGGTAGGAGAATTGTGAAGATTAAGAAGGATTCTATCACCCTACCATGCTCAAGGGACAATGGTGAACAACAAGACTTACTAATTTCACAATCTCAAATTAGGAAAAGAAGATACTTAAAGCTATTGTAGATCTAATGTAATTTGAGTCACAATAAACCATTAAGAACTGAAAGTATTTCTTAAATATTAAATTAGAATCCATGGAGTTCAATATAAGCATGAATCAAAGCAGTAGAAACATCTCATCATGCTACAAGCTTCACCTCTTAGCCCCAAGCTAAGAGGTTTAGCTAATCATAGACATGATTGGATCTAAAACCCTAGAAGAAATCACGAAAACAACTAAGGAATAAGAAAAAAAACTCTTGGTGACAGCTTCTCCACCCTTTTGCTCCACTCCTTAAACCCTAGAAGATGCCTAGGAACATCTTAGGGAGTTCTATTTATAGTTGTGGAACTTCAACTTTCGCACGTAGTTGGAAAACTTTAGAAATTACTTTAAATTTACGCAGTTTGCTAAAATAGATTTCACTCTGCGCAGTTTTTCAAAATAGGCTTCACTCTGCGCAATTTCACAAAATGACCCAGAGTTTTAGAATATGCTTTTTTAGGACAATTTCAGAATTCCTTTTCTTCAAATCAAATTTTTAATTCTCTTCATTCCTCGCTTGATTTTCTTGGATCTTTGGCATGTGAATTCTTCAATCTTGGTCTCCTAAGATTCATCCATTGCCTTGGTGATTCTTGAGCATCAAATGTATGCTTTTAACATCCTTTTTAATCCAGGCTCTTAAATTTACCTTGTAACACAGACATGAGTAAAATAGAACATTAAGCATTATCATGTTTATAAAATCAAGATATAAATGGGGGATAATATGCAATATTTGACCCTGAACACTGGTAATAGAGAAAAGAGACCAAGTACTAAAAATAAGTGATTCGGTGAGAAAGAGAAATCCGTACCCCCCACTCCTCTGATGGAGCATATATATCATGAATGCCCAGCTTGACAAAGAGATGATCTAGCTGAGAATGACCTAGGACTTTTGTGAACATATTTGCTAGTGGGTCTTGGCTTTGGGACTTGACCAATGGCATGCAAATCTCCTTGCTAGGAACCTTCTCCTTGATGAAGTGATAATTGATTTCGATGTGCTTGGTTCTCTCATGAGTCATGATAGATGGGGTTATTGGCAATATGAAAAGCTACTTGATCATCACCAATGTTGTCAAATGGTATAAGCGATCCCATGCAACCCAAGGGAGTTGTGCACGTACGTGATGGCATAGCCCCTCAAACAATAAAAAAATATATGAAAAAATATTTAAAAAGATTACTAGTGTTGGGAATTATTTGTTATAGTTTTATTAGACTATTAGACTATAACAAGTGAACTAACAACCACTTAAATGAATGAATATAGTAAAAAATGTGAAAAAAACAACATACAAATTTTCTTGATGTCATTTTACGAGAGTATAAGAGTAATAAAGTGTGAGAGAGTAAGAGACTAGAGAGATTGAGAGATGAGAGCATTAGAGTGAGAGAGGCAGAGAGAATAAGCGAGTAATAGAAGGCTTTCTATAGGTAAAAAGTGAGAGAAAATGAAGCAAAAAATAAGCCCCAATAGTAAGAAATTTAATTGTTGGGAGGTTATGCCATCGCATGCTACGTATGTGATGGCATAACCACACAACTATGCCTTATGTGGTTGCATACTTCTTTGTGCGACTACATAAGCCCCAACGATACAATAACTGCATATACTACCATGGCATATGCGGTCCACTAGTCCAAAATGGCATATGCGATGGCATAAGCACTTATGAGATTGCTTATAACAATATGCCATGGCATAAGCACTTATGCGACTGCATATGAAAACATTGATCACCACAATACAACCTCATAGGAGTATCAGCAATAAATCCAAGCTTGCAACGTTTTCAACCAAATGAGTTCACACGTTGTATGGATCACTACCTTGTATTCAACTTAGCATTTGAACAAGCTACTACGCTACGCTTCTTACTCTTCCATGTAACTAGATTACTACCTACAAAAGTACAATAGCCACTGGTAGATTGTTTGTTAGATGGAGAACCGGCTCAATCTGCATCAGAATATCCTTCTACATGGAGATGGCCATTTTGCTTGTAGAGGATACCATGACTAGGCCGTCCCTTTAAATACTTGAGGATACAAAACATGGCCTCCATATAAGGAACCCAGGGAGCCTGCATTAATTGGCTAACTTTGTTGATTGGATATGTGATATCAGGTTGGTAATCATTAGATAGATTAATTTTTAACCAGTCGATATCTTCTTGGATCATCAACCAATTCTCCTTGATCTACTAGTTTCTGATTTGTATCTATGGGGGTTTCGGTGGGCTTGGCTCCTAAAAGACTTATCTCATCTAATAAATCCATCATATATCTTCTTGGATCATCAACCAATTCTCCCTGCTCATAGAGTACTGAAGACGACCCACGTCCTTCGTCTAGAAATGGTGCTGTAAAAAATTCTTTTACTCGTTAACCCCGGTACTCTCATTGCCTATTGCCATGATATTGTCCACAATAGTGTCTCAATTTTTCCTTACAAAAACAAAATGGTTAGCCTGACAATGTTTCATCCTGAATTCGAACACTATACTAAACTTTTCAAACCAAGCTCTTAGAGATGTTTCAAACCAAAATTGATTTCTGAAGACAACATACCTGATTTGACTTGCCTTGAGCAACAAACTCATGTGGTTGCTCCATTTAGGCCAATCCAAATTTACAACAATAGAAACAACCACACGTACAGAGTGAAGCTTCATTATATGTGAGCGTGTCTCTAAATTGTCAACTCCAAGATTCTGAGAGTACCCTATTGCAACCAACTAAGCTTTTAATCAATCAACTGAACCATTTGGATGATATTTCACCATATACACCCATTAGTGGTATCCAGTACAATGGGAAAAGTAGTAGTCTCTTCAAAATAAAGACTTTCCCTCCTTTAGAGAAATATGAAGTTTGTTCAAAGAATGTGATATCAGCTGACAAGTAACACCTATGGAAAATATTACTATAACATCCGTATTCCCATTGGGTACGAGAGTACCTAAGAACAATACACTTTATAGGCCCTGGTTCAAACTTGTCATGAACTTGATCAGGCTGATATTGAAACATAGGCAATCGAAAGTTTTTAAAGGAATAGAGAGTAGGAATTTAAGGACATAAACAGATGTGATTTTCCATCAACAACAGACGAAGGCATCCGATTTGTTAAGTAGCATGGAGTTAAGACTACATCACTCTAATATCTTTTCGGAACCCTCATATTCAATAACAATGCCCTAACAACCTCAAGTAAATGATGGTTTTTTTGTTCAGCTACCCCATTTTATTGTGGTGTATGCACATGAAGTTTGGTATATATATTCCCAAGCATTATTAGAATGTAGAATACATACCTTATAATTGAATTATGTTTGTGCTTTTATATGAAATTCTTTAAAAGAAAAAACTTTTGACCGAGAATAAACTTTTCATCAAATATAACCATGGCATTCGAGAATAAAAATCCACAAAAAAAACTACTTGAAAACATATAAACTAATAAGATGAACTGGGTCCCAATTATTAGAATGTACTAAATTAAAAGGTTTATCACTTTTGTCAACGCAAGGAAGAAACAACACTTTATAGTGCTTGCTCAACTCACGAGTCTCATATTCTAACTTAGACACATATGACAGATAGAACTAGACTCTTCAAACTACTTAAAGAGGGATGACCAAACTTGGAATGCCACTGATGTGGATAGATGTTTATCTGCAATGCAACTTTAATTATTCCAATGAGAGATAATAGAGTCCATTCACTTCATGCCCTCTAACAATCTCTAACAATCATCCTCACATTCTTTAGATCCTGGAATTCGTAATAGAAAATAATAAAATGTGACAAAACAATTTAAAATTTTAGTTAGTTTACTCAATGACAACAAACTCGAATGAAATTTAGGAATGTAAAGTATTGACGACAAGTGACAGGGTAGGACAAGCAGTACCCAACCTAGACACGAGTTGAAGTGCTATATACTAATGTGAGATATGGACGATGGCTTAACTAATCAAGAATAATACATTGTGCTTACCAATCAATGACCTAGGGACCACGATGTAAGATAAATTGTACCTGACCAAGCGATAGTGGTTGTGGAGGATAATGTCAATGGAACGGTCCTTCAAAAGTCTAGCATATTCATCCTTAGATAGAGTAACTATATCGCCCGAAGTACCGGGCTCAAAAACGGAGGAGATAGGCTTGAAGATATGACCCTTGGTGCCATCATCTGAAGAGCATGGACCTGATTCGCTTAAGCATGCTTACCAACAATATCCCAACGTGTATCAACCATGTGGTTACTAGACCATAATGGTCTACTGATTACTACAACCACGACTAGTACTGAAGTCTGTACCTTGGCCTCCCAAATTATTTCTTCCTTCAAAGTGACCTACCCATAAATCTCTACCACCAAAATGGCCACCACAACCACGACCACCATTAGGTGGGTGTACACCATTAAGTTTTGCCTTGATGGTACAACTGAACAGTTGAAGGCTCCCTTGGTTGTGAAGGGATGTACTTGGACCCTGATGATTGTAATGGAACATTCTCCCATGTTTTCAAATGAACTCTATTCATGTTATTCTCTCTAAGATCGTTAATCATGGCTGGCCCATCTTTCAAGTGGACATAAAAAATGCCTTTGTTTATGGTGATCTCATACAGGAGGCATATATGGAGCAAGCACATGGGTTTGTTGCTAAGGGGGAGTCAAACAAGATTTGTAAATTGAACACGGCAGTTTATGGGCTAAAGCAGTCACCACGTGCATCATTTGTCAAATTCGGTAAGGTTATGTTGAATTGGCTTTGTTCGAAGCCATGTCGATTATTCGTTTTTGTATGGAAAGGCACCTTAGGTCTATTGTGTTAGTGGTGTATGTTGATGATATTATTATTATAGGACGCGCAAGGTTTCCCGTATCGGTATCGGTTGGCGTAACGGTGCCCTCCGAAACTGATATGGATACGGGGGCATAACGGCGATACGGGGGCGTAACAGTCTATAACGGCGCAAAATTTTTTTTTTGCCAAAAAAAATATGGATTAAATCCGGAATATTCTAAGCATTCCAAATATGCATTCATTTATAAATTGGAACATGTTTATGGTGGTGTAACGGTCCACTCTTTGGTCAGAAGTTGTATCGAACTGTCTGATGAATTTATGAACCAGATAACCTGAATTTGACTACAAAATTCATATATTTAATTTTCTAACTATCTACTATCAATGATAGATATATTAGAATGAATGCAATATGAAAATATCTTACATTTAGGTGTTTGCAATTATTTTTTAGGGCCAAAATTCATACGTAAGTAGAAAAAAATATAAAAAACTAAAATAAAATGGCACCCCAAATATGTAAAATGCACATTAACATGTTCTAGTATGAGTAACACATCACATGGCATCATTAAAACAGCAAAAGAATCATTAAAAAATGATTTTTCGAATTTTCAAAAAAAGGGCCAAAATAAATGCGTAAATAGAAAAAAAATATATAAAATGTCACCCCAAATTTGTAAAATGCACATTAACATGTTCTACTATGATTAACACATCATATGACATCATTAAAACAACAAAAGAATCATTAAAAAATGATTTTTTGAATTTTCAAAAAAAGGGCCAAAATAAATGCGTAAATAGAAAAAAATATTAAAAAAAATATAAAATAGCACCCCAAATCTATAAAATGCACATTAACATGTTCTACTATGATTAACACATCATATGGCATGATTAAAACAACAAAACAACCATTAAAAATTGATTTTTCGAATTTTAAAAAAAGGGGCCAAAATTTATGCGTAAATAGAAAAAAATATAAAATGGCACCCCAAATCTGTAAAATGCACATTAACATGTTCTACTATGATTAACACATCATATGACATCATTAAAACAGTAAAAGAATCATTAAAAAATGATTTTTTGAATTTTCAAAAAAAGGGCCAAAATAAATGCGTAAATAGAAAAAAATATAAAATGGCACCCAAAATCTGTAAAATGCACATTAACATGTTCTACTATGATTAACACATCAAATGGCATGATTAAAACAACAATACAACCATTAAAAATTGATTTTTCGAATTTTAAAAAAAGGGGCCAAAATTCATCTGTAAATAGAAAAAAATATATAAAAAATATTAAATGGCACCCTAAATCTGTAAAATACACATTAACATGTTTTACTATGATTAAAACATCATATGGTATGATTAAAACAACAAAACGTATTAAAAAAAGTATAAATACCTATTTTTGACGAATTTTTGAAAAATGGCCCACCGAGCTTTGATTCAAGAAAATCCATAATATAATGTGTTTTTATCTCAAATTCCTAGCCAAGGTTGATCGAAATTAGTAGTAGAAGGAGTGAGAAATAGTTTGGAAGCAAGAGATTTCAAAAAAATAGCAAAAACAAAGTTTAAAATGGAAAAAAGGTCGATACGGGCCTGTTACGGCCCGTAACGGGCCCGTAACGGACGATACGCCCCGTAACGAATCGAATCGGCCGATACGAGGCCGAATCGCGTAACGGTTGCCACCTTTATCGGTACGTATCGGCCGATACGTAACCGATTTGGCCCACCTTGAGGACGCGACAATAGCGAGATCGAGGAGCTTATGAAGTACCTTCAAAGGTGTTTTTGTGCAAAAGATCTTGGTTATTTTAAGATGCTTTCTTTGTATAGAAGTTACCAGATCCAAGAAAGGAATTAATTTGTCTTAATGGAAATATGTTTTGAATTTGCTTACATGGAGACAAATCTTTGTGGCACTAAGCCGGTTGATACACCAAGGGATTTGAATCACAAACTGGTTGGTAATCAAGGAGATACATTTGAAGATCTAGGGAGATATACAAGATCGGTTAGGAAACTCATCTATTTAACTATCACTCGGCGGGCATATCTGATGCTACTATGAGTGCAGTGAGCTAGTTTGTAAGTTCTTCGAGGGTACCTCACATTGATGCAGTTGTTCAGATTCTACAGTATCTTAAAGGATTGCCAAGAGAAGAAATTTTGTACAAATGAAACAATCATCTTCATATCATAGGGTATTCTGATAAAAACTGGATAGGTTCTTTAATAGATAGGCAGTCTACTACAGTATACTATGTGTTTCTGGAAGGAAATCTAGTCATGTGGAAACGTAAGAAGCAATCTTGTAGTCCTATCAAATGATGAAACAAAATATAGAGCAATGGTTCATACCACTTGTGAGTTAGTGTGGATTAAGAAACTGTTGTAGGAAATGAGGTTTGTGGTGAATCTACCTATGCAGTTGTTTTGTGATAATTAGGCAGTATCCCACATTGCAAACAATCCAATCTATTAAGGAGAGAACTAAACATATTGAAGTCAATTGTCACTTCATACGTGGGGTCTCCAGTGGAGAAATCTCTACGCCATTTGTCCAATCTTAAGATCAACTTGATGATGTGTTCACCAAGGCTCTTAGTCATGGTCGGTCCATATGCGTATATTCCAAGTTTGGCATCGACAACATTTATGCTCCATCTTTAGGGGGAGTATTAATGGATGTGGAGATGTGGGCATGTGGGTCATATCACTATACAACCCACCTAAACTTTATTTTAGTTATTTTTTCTTATAATTAGTTGTTTATTTTGGTTTGGTGTATATAGGGTATTTTTGCTTTTGTTACTAAGGGTATTTTTGTCATATTAACTTTTTATTATTAATATAAAGGGGAGAGGGTGGGTGTCCAACCCTGACTTAACTTTGATCTCTTCTCTCTCCTCCCAACTTGCTTTTCTCTCTTTTTTCGTCTTTTCTTCTCTCTTTAATTTTATAATTTTGCACCTTCCATTGAACTAGATAGTGTAGGCTTGGCTCACCAATTGCTTGAACTTACACATGGATTGAGTACACATCCAACTTCTTCATTTAGCTTTCTAGGCATGTTTTTCGTAAGGCTATCAACAAGTCAGGTGCTGCTTTCTAGACCCGCCTAAGGGAGAGTTCAAATCCAAGAGCCATATTTGAGCTATTGGACCCAAATCCATTCAGGTTTAGGAACCTATTGAGTCTTTTCTACAACCATTTTTTGGGTCAATAACATGGGCTTCACATGTACCTATTGGGAGTGGAAGCTATTCATGTTCTAATGCATAAGGACCCTAAATATACTGTTCAACTGGATGCATGATAGATAACTGATTCCTACCCCTCTTGGGGGTCTAGTCCTTCCCATATTTTGTATTTGTATTTTGGCTTTGCGTGCTTCCGACTTTAAGGGCATTACTGCCATCATGTTGTAAATTGTCCATTTATCAATAACATGTATCGAATGAAAAAAGATGGACCAAGTATCATAAGGGGTTGTTTGGATGGGAGTAAATGGGGTAAGATGGGAGGTAAATGTTAGTAAATGGATAAATGGAATTGGGAGTAAATAGGGTTGATTTGAAATCCCGAGTAAATGGAAGAGGAGATTTGGGAGTAATTGGTGTGAAATGCCCTTTTTGGCTCCCTCAGAGAGCCGCATGAGTAAACAAAGGTGTCGCTATTGTCCTAATCCCTTGTACACGTTGCATGCTGATGATATTCCGAAACAATCCAATTATCGATTGCATCACTAAAATTACACCAATAGAGTGATCCAAACTGCTAAACGTTGGTCATCTAAATGGATGGTTAAAAAACATTGGCACATTGCTTTTTTGTGATCCTTACAGTTGTGGCCCATACGAGGCTCGAAATTTCCTTAATTTTTGCCAAAAGTATTTATTTCAATGGGCTTATTACAATCATTTTGTCAAATATCATGTGTACACTAATTTTGGATATTAAAGTTGATTTGGGATTGATGCAGGGACATATGATGGCCTAACCCTAGGTGTGTATATTATCAGGATGAAAATATTCAAATAAATAAATTAATCAACTAACTATTTTCAATCAAGGGGATTAAGAAAATCTCAACACAGATGAAATTATTCCGTCAGGATTATGCCCCTTAGCATAAAATCACGTAAACAGTAAAAATGGATGACCTAGGGATATGAGGATATCGCAGATTTAGCATAAGTCAGTTTAAAGTCAAGTTTGGATCTGATTCTCTTGACTAGCCATCCCTCTTTTCCATTCAAACCAAAAGGGAATATCCAGAGATGAACGAAATGGATGAATAAGAGAGGTTCGAGATGAAGAAGGTATGAATTTTAGGGCATTAAAGAAAAGAAAACGGCCGATTCTTACCTTTTCGTGCACCTCGAAGATCTAGAAAGAAAGAAATCTGAAACTGAAGTGGAATCATCAACATCCAATCGTCAATCCTGAAACCCTAATCTCTTTGATAAAAGAGGAAAAAAACATACAAATTCTTATTCATTCTATATTAAAATAGGGTTTCTCATTGTGTATATATAAGCTATGGAAAAAGTAAAAGTGCACTAAAGCCTCTAAAAACCAAGAAAAGAACAAAAAAACGCCTAAAAAAAAATAAAAAATGCACTAAAGCCCCTGAAAATAAGGAAAAGAATAAAAAAGACGCCTAGAACTAAAACACTAGTGCGATAGGGTGTGAAATCTGCCCCATGGGCATGCGGTCAGGGTGCGGTTATACTGCTCTTGCACTTGTAGTGTGTCAGAAAATGGCTCTGATGGACCTAACGTCCATCTACATCAACTCCGCCGCTCTAGTACTCTGTCGGTGACGCTGCCTCCTTTGGTACACTCTAAAGGGTGCATTCCTGATCAGAGATATTACATATATTCCTGTGAATATATTAAATAATTCCAATGCATTCCAATTCCTCCCATTTACTCCCATCCAAATAGAATATTTGGATTCCAGTGCATTTCATTTACAAGGTTCCATTTACACTTGATTTGAGTGTAATTGTGAAATAGATTTCATTTACCTCCATTTACAAGCTCCCAAACGAGCCCTAATAATAGAAAGTGAAGAACAGAAATACAACAATGGTTCACATTCAAATGAAAATGTTTGTAATATTGGTTGGTGCGATCTTTCCAATATGGGAGACTCGGGAGTTGAGTCATACTCCATCTACGATGGGAATCAACAGACCAATGGTCTAGATGACCAACCATCAGGCCCACTTTTCAGAGCTGAAAACCAAGCATACTATCCAATTAAATGCAGTCCATGCCTCCTCCCACCCGACCTGACTTATAAACTGGTCTAGAATGCTGGACCTGAACCCACCCATTCTTTGAACGTGTCTGAAAAAAGGGATCTAGATCTGTTTAAATTGGGTCAGGTACCTCGGGTACCCATGCTTCCAGGTACTTAATGACAATCCCTTGCCCCCTATGTCAAACACTTTTTTGAGTCAACAATGCTGATTGCCATTGACTTTATGCTTGGTTTTAGACTTTTTCTCATGCACTTCTGTGACTTCACCTGTTGCTAAAGAAACTCTCCTCTTGGACTCTTCATCCTTTAGCACACATGTGATTAAATTGCTTAAAGTCAAATTTATAGTATGTTCAATGGCAATGGTTCTTGAACTCGTGTGAGGCTTTTCTGTAATTATTTGTACTCATAAGAAAGTGTTACTGAGATCACCTGAGACATTACATGCAACCCTTGGTCAGTCTTCTTTTTCAGCTTTTCTGAAATATTGTAGTTACCAATTGGTCGTGATTGCAGGAACTGAAGCCATGATGCCTCACAATCGGCAGCTGCTTTTGCTTCCTTATCTTTTACTACTTAATCTTTAATCTACTGAATTTTCCTCCATGTACTTGAAATCACAATTAAGATATATGGATATATTCTCTTCACTGGTATTAAATTGGTCATCTGAGTAGAGCATGAATACCCTATGCTGACTTTTAACCATTGCTCCATCTCTTAGGTTCTCAAAAAAGTGGTTCCTTTTGTTGATCTTGTAGAAGTAACTGCTACTTTTCAGAATTACTGTTGACCTGCACGATGTTTCCGTGACTTGAAATGTTATTTTAACATAAATAAACAAACGTTTCTCCAATTGCTGTGACTTTAGGGAGGGGATATTTTTTGGGGGTTAGTCTGAAGGTCATGATATCCTTTTGTTGCAGGCGTTGGATACCTTCAACACGGCCATTGTTTCTCCAATTTACTATGTAATGTTTACAACCCTAACGATAGTGGCAAGTGCGATAATGTTCAAGGTAAATGTCGAGGATTTATCATTGTGGTTTTCTGTACTTCACCAATAACTGTGACTTGCATCTTTTCCACTTTCTTTTTTTTTCTTTTTTTTCTTCTTTTTTTTTTTTTTTTTTAAATTTTTTTAAATTTTTTTAAATTTTTTAAATTTTAAATTTTTTAAATTTTTAAATTTTTTTTAAAATTTTTGCCTTTTCTAATTCCTATACGTTATGTCTGCAGGACTGGTCTGGTCAAAATGTGAGCAGTATAGCATCAGAGCTGTGTGGGTTCATTACTGTTCTTTCTGGGACTATCATATTGCATTCCACAAGAGAACAGGAGGCAGCTCCTTCATCAGGTACACCTAGAACTAGTGCAGATGAAAATTTGCGATATGATTTTGTACTGTAACTAGATAAGGTTTCCTGAGGCACAAGATGCTTTGCGTGTGGACCCATGCTTTGGTGATCCAGACCATTGTGAGCTAATGGGCCACTTTGGATTTGGGATGCACACAAATTGTAGGTTGGAAGATCCTAGCCCTTCAATCAGTTCCCTATGAAGATATGGTTAAAAAAAAGAATATTGAAAAGGTCCTTGTTTGGTGGATAGAAGGGTGATCAGATGGTTAGGATCTTCCAATGTGGGATATTTTGTATTGTTCCCCCTTTACAGTGGGTCCCATCAGATCGACAGTTGGATGACCAGGCAATGGACCCACATAAACCGATTCATATGCTGAGGCTCAGTGTACCCGTACAATTCCTCCCAAAACTAATGTCTATTGAGTTGAGGTCGAATATGATGAATTCCTAGGATTATACCCAAGCTCAATGATGACCCTTGAACTTGTAGGAGTATTTAAAATGCTGCTCAATTAACTGAAATGGGCAAAATGTTCCTGCTTGCTTGCCCCAGGCCACCGTCACTAAGCTCGTACATGAAACTTTTATCCTACCTTGTAGCTGGTCTGTGGACAATATTTGCTGTTGTAAATGGGTAAAGGATGCTACATGTGGGTATTATGCCAAATGAGAGGTGAGAGTCCAAGGGTATGTTTGGAAGTTTCCTGTACTATGGTCCACACAATTCACTAGCTTATGAGATTTGTTTGGGAAATATCGAACTTGCATGGAGGCCATCTTAATGTGGTTCTATTTTCCTTGAAGCCCCTAATGCAAATCTCACCTCTTGGGCTCGGGTGGCCTACCAACAAATATTTGGTGCTGCATCCAAACACCGAGTTTTTTACTTTGAAGCTTAGGAATGCTAAGCCGACGTGTTTGTACAAAAAAGTGCCCACATGCCCTTGGATTGGTTAACATAGTCAACCCAGTAAGAAGAAGGCACTCTATGTTAGTGTTCCTGGTATCACCTATATTATTGATAATAACAGCAATGCTTACTGGTATCGTTGGGTCAACGATATAGATAGTGGGGGAAAATACAATTGGCAAGATATTGTCATTGTTAATAACATCACCAATATTATCACCTGTATGGTGATATAGTGAGATATCGGCAACATCCCTTTGAAAAGAAAGTTACATTCTATCGTCGATGTCATGCCATTATTGATATTATTGACAATATCTGCATTAATACCGATGAAATTTCAGAAAATAAAAACAAGTAAAAAAAACGAACTTTATTTTCTTTTTTGGATATTTTAAATCAATGCAAAATATGTGTTGAATTATTGTATATGACAATGCATAATTTGGGCCCTTTTACAATGGAAACATATTATGTATAGTTGCTTTTTTGTAATATTTTCAGTCTTTTAACATCTCTTGCAGTTCCAATGAAAAATATCTCCTTCTAAATGTTCTCCTAATGTTTCCCTCAAATAATAATATTTTTCTTGGTATCTGTGATACTATGAATGATATCTTTGCATCTTTACATATCCCAAGTCATTGATACATGTAACAATACTAATACTGTAAACACTGCTCTGTGTGGATGTGTTGGCTCCACTTACCTAAGTGGACCAATGAAGGGTTTATGGCACCTTTTCCCCCATGGGTGATTAGAAAAACTTTTGGAGGTTACCTTCCTAGCTTTTGCAAAACTTGAAAGCTGCTTTAGAGATTAGGCTAGAAACATAATCAAAGCACTTATTTTAGGTAAACTATCAATGTAATTGTCATTGAGTTTAAACCCCCCAAAGTTGATGGTGAGTCCGTATGTCCTTCCAAAATATTAACTGTCTTTATGCAAATTGGGGCCCTTTAATGTGTTTAATGCTGAGTAAAAATATTGTAATCATATTTAGCTTATGATTTGCTTTGCTACTCGCTGCAGCATCAATATCATGGTACATTTGTAGTGGCGGTGGGGATTCGTTAAAGAATATTGATGATGATCATTTCATCAGCTTACTCGGTTCGGACTATTCCTAATAGAGGCTTGACTTGACGAGGCATTTAAACCCATGATCCCCAACAAAGAGATGGGCCAGATATGTTGCAGCGGGGCATACTAGTGTGACATACTCCCGCATGTGTCGGATGGATTGGAGAGTTCTTTCAAAGCAGTTCCATGTTGTACTTTTTTCCAATGTACCCCAGTGGAGCTGGATGCAGGCAATGCAGAATTCCCAATTTGACCGTTAATCTGTGTCAGAGAACGGATACTTTTGTGGCCATTTTTGCAATGTGGTATTTTTTAATTTTTCTGTACACGTCCTTGTATGTGTAAAATATTATGTTTGCATGTTTATGAATGCATAATCAGGACGACTGTCATCTGCAGCAAAATAGTCAACTTCAAAATTTTGGTTTAGTAGAGACAATCAGAACAGGAAGCTAAACTAGAGTTTAGAGGCCTGTTTGGATGGGCACTCATGTGCATCAGCTGGCCCTTGCCAAGTTCATATCATGGTTCTAGAAACTCGCTGACTGGACTCAAAACTTGGCAGAATTGACTTAGACTTGGCAATATTTTAAACCCAGTCAGTTGGAAGCTAGATCTTGGTTCTGACTCGATACTCACTCAAGGAGACTAGTTGAGTCAACTCACCAATCGCTGGACTCAATGCAACTTCTGGTCACTTGAACCAAGTCAGTTGGTGAGTCACAATGTTGTTGTTATTATTATTATTATTATTATTTTAAAAAAAAAGTAATTTGGAAGAGTGGTGGGCGGACCCACAAACGTTGCCTGCAGGGACAATGCAGATGACAATTTATCCATTTGATATTTACTTGTATAACTTCTAAGTATTTTACCTAATAATTATAACTATTAAAGATAAAGTCCATTCAGCTCAAGTTTTCCAGTTGACCTGAACCGGCTAAACATCAAGTTAAGCTATAGGGGTTTATAGATGAAATGCAATTTAGGAATTTTCATTCCATCTATGCAAGTAGAGTGGAATCTGCAGGTAAAACAATAGTCAGACCTTCCAACGTTTTTCATACAATCTATATCTTGTGGGTTGTGCATGGGAACCTTTCCATGCAGATTGTTTGCCTTTGGACATGTAGACAGTCTGTATTATCAGATCTGGACAGTCTGCTTGGCCTGACCCACTCTTCATGGGCCATGCCTTGAAGAAATCATTCTGAATGGATGATCAAAACCTTGCTTGTAAAAATGGATGGCCAATGTTGATCATTGAAGATGGATCTAATCACAAATGTTTAGGACGGTCCGATTGTTGTTGTTTTTGTGTTTAGGAGCTGTCTCAAATGGATAGTTTGTTGGGGTTGTGGGCTGGAAAACTACCCATTTAACTAAATGTATTAGGCTTGGGTTGACCCAACCTGCCTCTATATGTTGCCAGTGGACCGGACCCAAAACATGCAACAAGATAAATACGGGTACATTTGATGTTTGTATCCACTAATTGGGCCAGGCTGAGCATAGTGTTAGTCCCATTACCCTCTTGAGTTTCATTTGTCTGAGATCAAACCAAGGTCCAATCAAACCGGGTTGATTGAGCCCATCCCAATTACAAAGGCTTAATAAATCTTAAATGGGCCAGCTTATTAGGTCAAGAGTGTAATGGTTGGCAGGCTCAGTTCAGGCCAGAAATTTTAAAATATTGGATTTTACATCACTTAAAATGGTGCGACTCTTTCACACGTGATAGTCAGTACGTCCCATCCATCATCGCCCTTATAGGGAATCAAATAGAAACCTATGTTCCTTCATCCGCCCTTCCAGGGAATGAAATAGTAACACCTATATCCGTCAATTTCTTGGTCTGTTTTGTAAATGGGTCGCATCACCCCACCCTAATCTGACCCATTGCCATCCCTAAGACTGGCATCTGTGGATGAGATGAAAAGCTAATGGGACAATCCACAAACTGAAGGCCATCTAGACAACATATGAATGCTCTCCAAGTTGGGGGTGTTCCTTTTTTTTTCTTATTTTCTTATTTTCTTTTCACAAGGGGCATTCAAATTCCCTTGCTTTCTAAACAAAATACATGGTGCATTATATTATATAAGGCCTTTTTCCGCTGAATTGATAGAAACAATTTGAAGCATCTCATTATGGCCATCTCTGGGTATTGGTTCATTACTGGACATGGGTGGTCCATTAGGGTGACTGTCACACGAGCAGAAGGTAGCAAAAAAGCACCCAGCTAAATAAATGGGGCCCACATTAACCTTAACATTAAGGTACATGCTAGCAGGTTCATCCACCATTCAAGCCAAAACAGTCCTCCAGCCAGAAGTTCATCCCCCCCCCCCCCGCCCCACCACCCACACTCCAAAGCAAAACCAAACCAATGTTTCAATAATAAAGAAAATTCTCTTGACACTTGGACAACCCGTCTTAGATTATTTTGTCACATGACAAACAACACCCTCTAACAGAAATCCGAAATTTTCTCAGTAAAAGAAGACACAAATGCACCGAGGTCCCTACAGACAGCCTTTCTTGAAGGCTATAATAATAATAATAATCATAAGAGTAATAATAGCACACACTGGCGCTTCAAAACTACCAAAACTGTCTCAGTCATGATTTTCCACAGTTACCCTGAGGTTGGGAGGGGAAAGCAAATAGACGAGGAAAACCAAATGAGAAAATATGCAAAAACCCAACTCAATCTCACGTCGTTACTCTCATGCTCATGCCTTTCAGTTATCAGCCGCCTCTCCATTCTCATTTTTCTCAGCCCTGCAACCCAAAAGAAATCAGCAACTGCAACTCAGCAACAAATCAGTTGTTTAGATGTGCCAATCTATGAGAAAAAGAAAACACAAAAGACGTTTTGAGTACTTCCTGACAGCTACTTCTTGAAACAGTTCACAATAGAAAGCTGAGGTGCATACAGTTGATTAGTTTAGAGGATATTCCACAGTGGGATGTGGGAGCTCTCAAAACTGCAACTAAGAGAACTGAAATTCACAATAATCCATGGGCTGCACTCTGTGTTATTATACATTCATGTCTCTGATGCCCCACTGAGCTTGTACATGTTGGTGTTCATAGACAGAATAAAAGATCATAGACTTGTGATGCCCTTTTCGTCATGGGTCTGAAAATGAGTTCATCCCATTTTAGTTAACAGTAATGTATTACAGGTCCTGATCTCTAAAACATAATCACTGTTAATAAAAAAGAAATAAACTCATTTTTAGGTGTCTACCAAATAGGGCCTACACAACAATTAACAGGAAACGTATCTGAGCTTAAGAGTAGGCAATTTGCAACTATTTTTTCCAGAGAAAAAAAGTGGAGGATTTTACATTTGTATTTGAAAGAATAGCCTATTCCAGGACCCTTCTGTTTATATAAATAATAAAGGTCTTTTTTTTTATAAGAAATAAAATTATAAAATTAATAAAGGTCTTTTTTTTTTTGAAAAGAAATACAAATCACCTCATAATACAGCTTGATTAGAACCCTCAGCAGCATGAGAAGCAATTGAAGATAAAAGTGAAATAATTATGGAACAGATGGATCTGATGTCCTTGACATGAGAAAGGACATCTTCTAGGAGACCAAATGACCTTGCTTGGTCTCGGAATCCCCACCCATAAGAAATGACTTTAATAATGTAAATCATCATAAATTAGATAACTGCAACATCTAAGGCAGTATGTTACTATCAGGAAGAAATTGACCAATCTGTGATCAAATGGATCTTGATTCTCCTGGGATTTGGTCTTATTCCAGGGCACTGAAAATGTTCCATAATCCAACTTTAGGACAGCTTGATAATAAGGTTACCTAGATCAGGGTCTCTTTGGTGCGTGGTTCGGGAAGGGGTAGGCGGTACGCTACATTTTCCAATATGTGGTACACTAGTGGTAGGATCATGTGTGTCACACCAACACATACACCGTATATGTAATATAGTTTTATATATGAACTCATTGCAATTTATATATGAAATGATGAATGTTTCTATAAAAAACCCCACATGCTTAATGTTATATTTATAATATTATAATTAAATAAATACAAGTACAAATCTCTATGTTTTAAATATAAATTTGCAATAACTTAATCAAAAGTAAGCATATAGAGCCATAATTTCATGTTGATCACAAATGATCCATAACCTGGAACAAAAAACAAGGGGGTTTTCGTGCTTTAGGTAACATTGCATAATATGGTGGCGGATGATATACTCAAGCTAAAATGGACAATAGCATAGACTGTGTTTGAGGTATCAATATCGTAACATGTTTCACTGGCCAGGGATATGGAAAAAATATCGATATCACTGATAACCGGAAATGCGGGGAAACATGGGAAAAACAATGGAATTTTCAATGAATCTTCAAGAGATGCTAAACTACACATTTGCATATTTAGGAATAAAAAAAATTACAAAAAGAATATATATATATATATATATATATATATATAAGTTTCCATTTAATAGGGACCTAAAAGCATGTGCCGTTGTAAGAAACAACCTAACAACCTAACCATCCATCGATATTGCAGAATATTAACAACTCACGATATTTTGCAAAGAAATCATCAACAACTGGAAAGGAAACAAAAGATTGTAGTATCAATATCACACATGTTGCAATAACAATAATATCGAGATATTATCAATATTATCAACCACAAATTGAACACTACATACAACCACGTGCCCATAAAAAAATTAAAATGGATTTTTTTAATAAACAATTTTTTTGGTGTGATATCTCTACATTGGCGAAATTATTGAAATATCGCTGATACACTTGTGATACAAGCGTCACCAAGAATTTACATAGTAAAAAATAGTGGCGATACATTGGCAATATCGATACATTGGCAATACAACTGACGCCTAGAATTTACACAGTCGAAAATACTGATGATATCAATATATTGGCAATACTTAGCAATACATTGCTGATACCTGGAATTTATGATACTACCAGTGTTATCGATATCGCTACCAGTGTTATCGGTATCGGCGAGCTGGAGATAACAATAATATTGGGGATATTTCGATAATATCGGAGATAATTCGAACAATGAGCGAAACGCCAAGGCTGCATATGGATCTTGGATGCACTGCTGAATTGGATTGCAACAGTTAGTTCAAGGAAATGACCAACTAGTAACAACCCTTCCTGATATTTATATTGAGCAAAAGGCCCCAGAATTGCAATTTACGTGGACATTGGACTAAAATGAAATATAATAGCAATTTGAGGCAAATTGTAATGGTTTTTATCTCCATTCATAAGAAACTTTCCATGTCATGTAATGGATCCGTTGAAATAATTCTCATCAACATTTCTTTCCCGACATCTTCAGGAAAGTTTGGTACTCATCTTCCTCATTATGAATACAAGGAAGATGTGACTACAGTTCTGTAATTTCCCCTTGATTGAACTGATGTTTGAGCTCAATTCAGCTTTGCATCCAAACAAAATCTAAATGGAAGAGTGATTGGAGGGGGTGTAGGGAAATCGGAGAAAAGATTATGGAGGTTAATTTGTTTAGCACTTTTGTGGGCTCTTTGGCTAGAATGAAACGGGCGCCATTTTAGGAACAAGAGTGAGAAAGTGATTTATGTCTTCAGTAGAGCCAAATCTTTTGTAATGGAATGGGCTTCCGCCTCATTTCCTATGCTTCAGCTACCGTTGGGTTGGCAATGGTTATTGGGTTTTTCTCTTTTTGGTTTTTTCTTATTCTTTTGTATATTTTGGCTGCGGCCTTTTAATGAAATGGTTATCATCTTTCAAAAAAAAAAAAAAAACAAACAAACAAACAAACAAACAAAGGGGCTACTCCAGTATGTACCCCATCTGGAAATTGAGCCAATATGTTGGTAAGCTAATGCAGAAAACAATTCCATTGGAAGGGAGAACAGAGTGGACTATCCAACAGAGGGCCTGGATTGAACTCTACAAAGATTTGGTAACTTAAAGTCCTAGTCTTGGTCTTCTACAAAGGCCATTGGAGAGTTTGCATTGAGACCAAGTAAGCAAGCTCCAAATCTAGGGAGGGAGGAGTCGACAGAAAGTGCAAGCAGAATTTCGAAACCAAATTGGGTCTCTGAAAGAAAGGGTGTGCTGAGAATGCCGTCAAGGTTCTTCAAGAAGGGGCATGATGGTGGGGTTGGAGTTTCTGCAATAACTTAATGTAAGGTATTCATTGGCGAAGAAGGATTCATGTGTGGCAAGGGCTAACCCAGCAGACCTTGCCAATTAACCCATTTGAGGTGATAGCTTCATGGTAGACTAGGAAGTAGAAAATACCTATCAGAAAGTGTTGACAGACAAGTCATACGAGAAAACAGCACTTTTGACTCCATGACGTTTAATTTTTGTGTCCCTCAGCTGGATGGATTGGTTCTGAAAAAGAGCAATGTCCATCTGTGTGGTAGAATAGCTCTTCTATTGTATTGGTGTCTACTACTTACCTCAAGAAAGAAATTTCTTCCAGGAGCCCAATGATCAAAATAATAACAAAAATGGATGTCTAATTGCCGATATAGTACTGTATGGCAGGTTAAGTACACTAACAGTAAGAACAAGAAAGGAATGAGCTCAAAAATAAATAAATGATCGTCTATGGCTTCCTCTTTGTGCTGCAAGCTGGTGAAGGATATGCATCACATAGCCAGAGATCCTCTACTATTAATGCTGGAATGCTGGAGGCAGCAATCAAGGTAGACAATCTAGATTTGGGGGGAAGATGATCTATTTCTAGGGCAAGAGCACCATTGGCTGTGAAGCTAGCTGGGGAGTATTCCCTCACCTCATTGAGGTACGTGCATAAGAAGGATATGTACCATGTTTGCCTAATCCTCTCAGGTGGGTGGGACCGCCTCCATTAGCACAACAATTTGATTCAATAGTTTGTGGGATCCCACCATCACAATTAGGCTGACATATGCGAGCCATCATTGATTCATTTCCCAAAGAGGTGTGTGTGTGGACCTAAACCTCCAATATCTTGCGCGTGGATTAGGTACTACCTCCGCCTGTTCCAAGCTCGGGACAGGCAGAGGCTCTGAGGGCCATTGTGGGCCACCATGATGTATGACTCTTATCCACACTGTCCATACCTCTTTTCATATCATTCTAGAGTACTGAGTCAAAAATAAGACAGATCCAATGCTCAAGTGGACCACACCATATGCAGCAGTGTTACTAAGGACGCCCACCGTTGAAACATTTTTAGGGCCCACTTTGTCATTTATTTTCCATCCAACCCCTTGATATGATCATATACACCTGGATGAAATGAAAAAACAGATATCATCTTGATCCAAAACTTCTATGGTCCCTAAGAATTTTTTAACGGTAGTAATTTAACCCCCACCTTGTGGCCCATTTGAGACTTGGATATTTTATATTTTTTGGATAATATTCTAAAACAATATGAAAAAAATGGATAGATGGTGTGGATAAAGTTCATATATCATGGTGGCCCCTCAATGACCCTCGGAGCCTCCACCTCTCCCGAGCTTGGAACAGGCGGGGGTAGTACCTAATCCGCGCGCCAATATCTTTAGCCGAATTGATTCCAAGAACAAGAAGAATTTCTTGAGGCTTGGGGGTAGATTCAAAAAAAAAAAGAAGAGAGAAGCCAAGACTTATTATTAATTCAATGGCAACAATTTGATGCAGCAAAACCCCAACCATACATATGAACTATCCCTGCAGTGGGCTGATCAATCCACACATGCAGCCATACACAACCATACTTACAATATCTTAGCAAAAAGTACACAACCATATGGCTCTTGGGTCGTACCTATGCACTAGCCATATGGTAGCCATGCAAATGAACTATCTAGTGTTTTGAATAGCATCCGTAGCGTGGCTACAATGCTACGTAGCGTTAACAAATAGCATAATTACCTTGTAGCGTACGCTATAGGGGTTGTAGCATATATAACATAAGCAGCTGGTATGTAATATATATATATATATATATATATATATATATATATATATATATATATATATATATATATATAGGGAAAAGGTACTATGCGCTCGACCTCACGATAAGCTCCCGTGAGGTCGAGTTGTGTGGGCCCCACCGTGATGCGTGTCGACCATCAACACCGTGCATTTGATGGGTACCCTTTAAATTATGGGATATCCCAAAAATCAGCCGTATACGGAACTCAGGCGGGCCATACCATCTAAAATCATCTGAAGACACCGTTAAAACATATAAAAGCACTTGGTGGGGCCCACCTGAGTTTTGAATGCTGCTGAAACTTAGTATGACCCCTCATCCTAGTGGGACACACATAATGGATGGGCCGGATTTGCAAACCACATCTCGGTGGGCCATTAAAATGATTATGAATGTTTTAACGGTGCACGGCCCCTCTCCACTTCTGTATGTGGTGTGGCCCACAAAAGTCACAAATTGACTTGATTTTTGAGACCTAGGCCCACGATGGAATGGTGCATCTGACTGATGGGGTAGATGTTCAAAACGCATCACGGTGGGGTCCACACAGCTCGACCTCATGGGACGGACTCATGAGGTCGAGCGCATAGTACCTTTTCCCATATATATATATATATGATAATTGTACTTAATACTCTCAACCTGTGAGATTTTAATTTCTTTTCACACTTTTGACTTGTGGTTTCAATTAGACATTATTAACTAAATGGTTTTCTTAGAAAATTGTTGATGTGATAATGATTTGATTTGGTTTATATATGTGGATTGACTTTTCATAAATAACAATTAATAACTTGTTTGAACATGCTTATACTTGAAAAAATGAATCATCTTTCAGGTTTTTTTTTTTTTTTTTTAAATAAAATACTATTTATCATATTTTTTCTATTTTTAAATTAAAAAATAGAAGTATCGTGTAGCTTACGCTACATGCCATGGAGAGTTGAACGCTATGCAACACGCTACCGCTATTTGAAAAACTGAAACTATCCTTGTGGTGGGCTCATCAGTCCACAGTGTGCAGCATACCTATGCGTATGGTATTTTAGCAAAAAGTACACAAACTATAGAGCTCTTGGGCCATACAGTTACATATTCATGCCATAGTCGGCCATTTCCTTTTTAATCGGTACTATTTTAGCAATGTAGTTTTTTTTTTTTTAGAAAAAAAAAAAAAAAAAACCTCTGGCAATAGTTATTTTATTTTTTTAGAATTCCAGATTCTACTATGATTTTAGGAATTACTTTTAGTTGTAAAAGGAGATCTGGTTCTCTATAAAAACATGTTTATGGCCATCATAGGGAACACCTGTTGATGATAATTTTGAATAAAATTCTGCTAAGAAGACGGTTTATGGTAGCTGATTTCAAGGGGGAAATAAACATCATACAGTAGCGATTTAGGAGGGAGTTATATGGGCTATCATGTTTGATCTTGCTTGATGGAGTTACTAAAATTTCTAAGAGAACTATTTGAAATTAACCTATAATTTCGGCACTTGGATTTTATTAGGTTCTTTTAATTGTTCAAAGCTCCGAACCTGGTACTTAATATCCAATTTTCTGCAACTAGGTTCACCAACTCCTTGCTTGCATTGGATTCCACGTGAACCACTGTATCACGTGTCATGAAATCAAGATGATCAGGAAAGTTTATGGCATCATGAGATCCATTTTGTTTCCAGATGTTTCTTTGCCTACACTGCCTGCCATGAAACAAACGAAGTGTCATATGGATCCATGACTGGCAGTTGTTTCCTATGCAATCAACTTCTTAGGTCGGTGTGTGGATTTTACTCCACTTGCTCCCTCCAGTTACAAGGTATAAATCATCTTCATAGGCAGGGTCCTCTATGCTCTAGATGGCAATTACTGAAGAGGAGATTTTATTTCTACAAATCTACTAGATTTTGGGTGAGATTCTACCAAGTACGGCAAGTCCAGATAGTCTGCGACTCCATTTATTTAGAAGTGTGCAATTGGCATGGGCAATGCTACTAATCAGCTTCCTCAAAATTTGAATGCCAAACTGGGCTTTTGAGAGATCTAGATACTTATATTCTTTCCTAGAATTGTAGGATTCCACAGAACTTGATATTTTCTGAATGCACCATTGAGAAAATAGCAGAGGGATGTGGATATAGGTTGTAACAGCCAGCCTTATGGCCATCGCAATATAGGCCGTAACGGCCGTTATGGAAATAGTGTGCCATAACGGCCGTTACATAAAGGTAAGAGTGGCAAGCAACCCTTACACGTTACAGGGTTGTAACAGTTGTTACAGAAAAAAATGACCCATAACAGCCGTTACAAAAAAAAAAAGAAAAAAAGACCCATAACAACTGTTACAACCCTCGTAACGGTCTGTTACGCTCCCGTAAAGAACATAATGGCCTTGCAACGGTCCATTATGGGGCCGATACAGGTTTTTTGGATTTTTTTTCCAATAAAAAGGAAAAAAAAAAAAGAAAAAGAAAAAAAGATACCTTAACGACCATTACAACATGTATCATAAAGGTATTGGTGGCGGCGTCGCCATTACAGCCACCATTATTGTTATGGAGAACCTTGGTTATGGCCCCCGTAAAGGTCTTTTTTTTTTTTTAAAATAAAAAAATAAAGAAAAACTGTATCAACCCATTATGGGCGCGTCACGGCCATTACGAGCCTTTTTTTTTTTCAAATCAGGTTTTACAGCACTGTATTACATAATTGGCACCACCATTACTGTCACGTAACAATGGTTACTTACCTTTTTTTTAAAAAAAATAAAAATACCACAAGGTCTCCACAGATGGGGGAGTGGTGAAAGCATGTGGTCTTGACAGATTGTGTGTTTTAAGACTCAATATGAATCTCCACTTGGCCATCATGGACATCAAAGTTTACGGGGTTGGCTGGTTAATCTGAGAATCCACTTGCTTTTGGCCTTGTTAATAAAATTCTTGCTATCAATAAAGAGGGCGATCATCGGTCTAGTATGCTTACATGTGCAGTTTGCTACCCTTGTGCAACAGCCACATGACTATTTGATTTCTTGCTAACTAGCCCCTACAAACAATTATTAATGACTTCCATCTTCTTTCAAAAAAATTAATGCTTCCATCTTCATGTAAGTGTGAACTCAAATACGTAACATCACATAAAGGATAAGTTAATAAGTTCCAAATAAAAGCTACTATCAAAGACCAGCCTAACATGCAATCTTGAGAAGTGGTGAAACTATATAGATCTAAAAATCATCAAATACTATCAAAATATAAAAATAAAAGCCCAAATGTCATCATCTAAGCCTTGTTCCAATCAAATGGGGTCGATTACATGAATCTTGTTCCGCCATTCCACTCTATCAATGGTCATACCTTCGGTTAGACCATATATCATCAAGTCTTTTCTAACTACCTCCATCCACGTCCTTTTAGGCCCTTTTAGGCCTTTCTCACGCCCTTTTAGGGCTTTCAAATTGTACCAACTCACTCTTAACTGAAGTGGTTCGTGGTCTACATTGCATATGACCAAACCATCTAAGTCTACTTCCCCTCATCTTATTACCTATTGATGCTACTCCTAAGTTCCCTCAAATGCATTCATTTCTAATTCTATCATTCCTCCTCTTGCCACTCATCCATCTCCACATCCTCATTTCAGCTACAATCGTCCTATGAACATGTTGTTCCTTAATTGCCCAACATTCTATCCCATAAAGCATAGTTGGCCTTATAGCATTTATTCTAGCTTAAACTTGGAATTCAATCAATTGACAAAAAATGTCCTTTGATGCAAAAAAAAAAAAAAAAGAAAAAAAAAGAAGAAGAAGAAGAAGAAGAAGAAGAAGAAGGTACCCCGGATCTTCTTGCAACACACTAATAAGTTCAAGTTAGGACTGATGAGATTCTTGTGAATTTTCTATATGCAGTAACTAAAGTCTAAAGAACAGCAGTCTTAAACAATTCAGTATATGTTTGCAGGATTACTTCAAACCAATAATTCATAAACATCATCACATCTCCACATTTCAACATTGCCAAATACTTATGGTGTCTCTAAAGAAATCCAAAATCAACATAATTTTCTACTACTTAACAATTTATTCACCAATGGCATCATTAAATACCACATCCATTCACCGCCTCAGTAGCTCAATTCATGAGACCAGTTGTCTTAACTGACCAGTTATATACTTGAAAAATTACTCTTATTTCAGTGGGGTCCATCACTGACAAACAACTTATCTAGTAACTTTACATCAATCCTATCCTTAAAAAACTATTCGGCATTGGCATTATTAATGTCATGACTACTTGTTGCCCTTTCTTTTTCTTTTTCTTTTTTCCCAAGAGGATTCAAATCCTTGTTGCCGGTTGCCCTGAATTATACATATATATATATATATATATATATATATATATATATATATATATATATATATATATATATATATATATATATATGACTCCATTGTCTCGTGGATATCCCCTGTTAATGTCAGTTTAAGGTTGAATACTGAACACTCTGTACAAGTGAGTGCACACATGACTATGGGTATGTCCAAAATTCTACATTTGAAGTAATAACATTACAGTCACAAAACCATCAACATTCGGGCCAAGCAGTCAACAAGATAGCTGAAATACAGTAAGTATTAGCATACTGTTTGAAGCTGTTCGTTTGATACAACTATCTAGTGCAGATCATTAGCATCTTCTGAATAACATGGATTGCTTAATTATCCGAAAATATCAAGAGATGAATTCATAAGCCAAACTGTAGCACAAGATCATGGATAGATTCAAAATCTCATGGCTGCAGTTAGCACCTAGAAAATGACATAATAAATGCCAAATTGAGAACATTCTTCACTTCCTTGCATGATAATCCTCAGTAAACATTAAATAACAGTCCGACAGAACCAACTCAGATAGTCATTCTGCAATCATCACAGAAATCACGTAACGGTAATCCCAAACAAGAAAACAACACAAGAACACCCCATGGCAAAAACAACTTCGCCCAAAAATCATTTGCTACAAGATTCAAATCATATGACCAATTAATAAAAACCCACAGATTGGTAGTCCTCTTATCTCCAGAAATTCCCATATAGATATCATCTCCACAACAAAAAATAAAAGATTGAAAATTTCACAGGAGGATAAAAATAGGAACCCAATTTCCTAGAACAATCAATCAATCAATTGAGAGAAGAGAAATGAGTTGAAGATACAGACCTTGGAGTATCATCAGCCGCAGAATCCGCCTTCCTCCAATTCCTCTCTGTCCGATCCTCAGGCATACTGGTCCGCCCATTCCCACTCCCGAAACTCTTCTTCCCAAAAGAAGGCCCATCACTAGACACAGCAGAAGGACTCATCTCCTTAATCTTCATAGACTCCAGCTGCTCATCAATTATCTTCCAATCTTGCCCCTTCTCTGCCAAAACTTCCTCTCTCGGTCGTGCCGCACCGAATGGGTTTGAACCCTTGCTCTTTCCTGGCCCCTGCTGTGGATCGCCGTTGGTCACAGGTAGTGTCCGAGGCTGCAGGTTGAGCCGTGGTCGCCCGCCACTCCCTTCTTCCCTTTTCTTGCCCCACGCATCCGAACCACTCCCTTCCTCCCTTTTCTTGCCCCACGCATCCGAACCACTCCCTTCCTCCCTTTTCTTGCCCCACGAATCAGAACCACTCCCTTCCTCCCTTTTCCTGCCCCATGAATCCGAATCAGCACCACCGTTGGTTCCTTCCTTGTGGAAAATATCAAACCCGCCCTTCCTATCCTTAAAACCCTCAAACCCACCGCTGCCGGCCCGCCGGCCCTCTGGCACAGGAGCATGGCTCTTGGTGGAAACCCAGCTGTCAGATTCGTCTGCACGGGACTGAGAGTCAAAGAAACCACCCCTATCCCTACGATCGAACGAGGGGGGCGGGGCCGATTTTTTCGAAGCACCCCAGTCATCGATCTCATCAGCACGGGAAGGACCGTTGTTGATGGTGTTGTTGCGGCGGGGGGCCTGGTCCTCGGTCGGGTACCTGCGGGGCCCAGAAGAGCTGTAGGAATTGAAGGCGCCGCCGATGCGGGAGGAGGAGCGTTCAAGCTCTTCAGCGGTGCGCTGGCGGGGTCCGGTGGGAAGGAGGAGTTGCTCATCGGGGGTGAGGCCTTTGGTAAGAGGAGAGCTGGTTGTCTTGCCAGAGCCGTGGGTGACTTGTTTTCCGATGGTGAACTCGGAAAGCGATACCGACTGAGATTTCTTCTTCTTGGAGGGTTTGGTGGTGACGGCAGCTGCAAGGGATGGGAAATCGGCGAGTGGTTGTTGAGTTGACTCGGACGAGTCGAGGAATAGCTCGTTTTCTCTGTCTTTCTGCTGCTGCTCTTGGAGGATATGGTCCTTGGCTTCTTGCTCCTCGGAATCCAGAGCCCAAGCTCCTGGCTTTCCCCATGCTGAAACCGTTGCCATTCTCTCTCTCTCTCTCTCAACCTCAATCTCAATCTCTTTAAGCGGTTTCTATAAAAATACTTTTACACATCCTCGGAAACGCTTGGATGCCACGAACGCCGTTTGCCGTACTAAGTAAACTCTGTGAGGCCCACACGTGATTTATGTGTCTTATCCAGGCCGTCCATCAGTTTTTTCAGATCATTTTACGGCATTATCCCAAAATTGAAATATATCCAATTCTCAATTGGACCACAATCACATGAAAAATAATGTATAAATGATGCCCACCGTTGAAACCTTCTTAGGGCCTAAAGTGATTTTTATTTGTCATCCAACCTGTTCACAACGTCACGTAGACCTGGATGAAAGGAAAACACAAATATAAGCTTAACCCAAAACTTCTGCGGCCCCAAAGAAGTTTACAACAGTAAGCACTCAATTCACAATGTTTCCCGTGGTGTGATGTATTTGAGCTTTGGATATGTTTTAATATAGGAATCATACCGAAAATGATCTGGGAAAACTGATGGACGGAATGGATCAGAAACATACATCACGATGAGCCCCACAGAATTTACTCGAGGTTAATGAGAGTTACTTAATATGCAATCCGCGTTCTACTTTCACTAACGTCGGAGAAACAAAATTGCGTGGATGAATTCCGGAGCGCCCACCACATACATCGTACCCTCTTGGACGTTGATTCCAAAAATCATGATGCTTCAACACTTAGGTAGGTCATTCGAAAAGTTTCATACTTAAAACCATTAAATTCATTTGATATGGCTCACCTAAGTTTTAAAATACTGTCATTTTTGTCTAATGGTTTCGTCCTGAAAAGGAACGTCAGATGAATAGATGAATGGATTGGATGGCATATAAACACCATAGTGAGCCCTACGCAAAACTTATAGTGACCATTACAGGCCAACCGTTTCGTGTGGTATGGCCCACCTGAATTTGGATGGTAGCAATTATTTGGTTCAACGGTTAATATAACGCACCGTACCTGATGGACGGAGCAGATCTCATGAAAGTTCCAGACACGTGGCTTCCGGTTGGCGAAAGTAAGCGCAAGTTACCCTAGTATGGCTCCTCTGTCTTGAGTTGACGGAGGCTTCCTAATCCCACCGCGTGTAGGATAGTCCCGCCCTAATGCCTTTTGGGAGTTATTTGATATTCCGACTGTCTATGTCGCTTGATACGTAGGCACTTAAAAATGTCAATGTGGCGTATATTAAACAAAAATAATCCGACTATTTAAGTAAAAGTATAAAAATCAAATTGTTTGAACAATTCTAACCACTTATCCACCAACACTTGTTTCGGAAATAAGACCATTGGATATTTTCATTTCTAACCGTCCAATATACTTCCATCAATACAATATTTCAATAACTAAATAAGATTCATTTTTTGCTCAGTGTACATGTAATCTGGTGCTCATAGTTTGGACGGCTTAATTTGAATTAACTGTATGACATTTGAGGAGTTGCTGAATGACTTTTTTAAAAACTACTCACGTATCAACCACCGCACTCTGCCAGAGTATCAAAGTATTTCCTAATCCTGCCTTCGAGTTGGACGCACGCCAGGCCTGTCCGTCTATTACTTGGAAGCGGATGAACTCGTGTACCAGCCACCCCGACTTGGCTGGTGTGTTGACGTTACCAAGTTTTGTGGCTCCCATCATGAGTTATGTGTTATATCCAAACTGTCCGTCCATTTGGTGAAAAATAAGATAGATCCAAATGTCAAAGTGGACCACACTGTAAAAAATAGTGGGAAATTGAAGGTATATCAATAAAATCCTTTTGGTGTCACGAAAACTTTGTATCAATATGATATTTGTTTTAACTCTTCATTCAAGTCAGTATGGCCTTATAAACCGATTGAATGAAAAATAAATATTATAATAGACCCTACAAATATTTTAACGGTGAGAGTCATTGTCCATATTGCTATTTGTGGTGTGGTCCACTTGAGCTTTGGACATAAATCATTCTTTAATTCATGTTCTAAAATATCTGGCCAAATGGATGAACGGTGTAGATATAATAAATACCATTGCGGGGCCATGTAACTTTGATCTCTTTAAACCGTTGGTATAACTTGGAGCTCGATTAGCGTCGGTAGCGTCGGCACTCGCCTGCGCACGGCACGTACCCACGCTAGCCTGGTCGGTGGTGTGGTACACCCGCTAACCGGCTTACCTATTACCTGGGTCAATCTAAGCGGGCGGAAGCCAAATTCAACCGTGATGTTGATGCGTCGTCCAACACTCGAAAAAGAAAACACAAAGGTTATCCTTATCCAAAAATTCGGTGGGCCTTGAGAAGGTTTCATTGGTGGATTTTAACCCTATCAAGAATGTAGGCTTGTGCCACATCTGGTTTTAACACTCAAATTTTGACTCACTAATACTTATCATGCAGCTCACGTAACAAGAATACGCCTGAAGGCCAAAGCATTCAAAAGCGATAAGAATTTATGTCTTTCCGACTTGGAAAGACAAATAACCATCTGACTGACTTCCTCTCCTGTCAGTCTCTTATTTAGAATTAAAGAGATCAAAGGTCTGTTTGGTAAATGGTATGGAATTTTATTAGATAGGATTAACACTATTATTATATAATGACTGCGTGTTTAGAAATACCATAGTATATATTTTAACCATCCAATTCTCATGTCCGGTGTTAAATTCTTCCATGGCCAAAAACAACATGTCCAGTAAAAATTCTATTTGGTTGTCCACAAAATTATAATTAACGCACTTAATTCACAATTGATGTTGGTCACTTGTATATTTATATGACTTTAATGATAAGTGTAAAGAATGCATATACATGGCTTGTAAGGATAAAACATGCATTAATATGGGGCCTACAAATGTAATAGATTTGATACAGCATGGGACTAAATACAATTACATTTCACTCAATATTTCTTCTCGTGCTTTCCAAATGTTTAGTCCAATTTGTAAGGAACCTAATACAATTCCATCCCACTTAATCTCACCTAAGCCCATGTACCAAAAAGGCCCAGAGGCTTGGATAAATCCCCTGGAATCGATCATCCCTAAAGACTCAACAGCTTAACAAGGAAGGAGCCAAGTGTGGTATTGTTGTAGTAGCAGGCGCTACTAGGCCCTTTCCTTGCTTACTGGATCACACCACTACAGACCAACTGCCTTCCATTGCAGCAGAGCTAGAGGCGGCTCTCTGAGGGGGATACAACACGAATACCCCAGTAAGCGTGCGGAGTTGAAGGAGCCGGTTGATCCATTTAGCTGGGCTACAACCTGCATGTGTTTGGATCCTTACACTTGCTTCGGTGGTAGACTCTCAGGAGTTTCAACACCCGGTCAATGGTTCTAGCATCCATAGGTGGTGAAATCCCGCTACAACGTGTGTGTGCATGTGTTATAAAAAATAAAAAAAAAAACTTGCATGTGTTTCTCTTAATACGGTGGGACGGGTCATAGCATAGTGGGTGAGGCCCTGGCTGTGGGGCTCACCTTGATGAATGCATTGTATATCCACTCCATCCATCCATTTTTCTAAGTCATTTTAGGGATAGTACCAAAATTGAGGCAGATCCAAATCTCAGGTCGACCACACCACTGAAAAACAGTAATTATTAAATGCTTGCCATTAAAAACATTCCAGGGCTCACTGTAGTGTTTATTTTCCATCAATCCTGTTGATAAGGTCATATATGCCTGGCTGAAGGGAAAACACAAATAACAGCTTGATCCAAAACTTTTGTGGGCCAAAAAGTTTTCAATGGAGGGAATTCAATCCCTACTGTGTGACCCACATGAGATTTTGATCTGTCTCATTTTGGGGACCATCCCCCCAAATGATCTAGCAAAATGGATGGATGCCATGGACATACAGCAAATTCATCAAGGTGGGCCACACTGCCACACCCACCAAGCTATTACATGTCTCACCTTAATCCATGCCCCCTCTTGAATAGGCATGCCCATTTAGGTTGGTGCAGCAAGGGTTTGAGATTAACTTAGAGATGATTACATAATCTTAGTGTTGAAATTTGTGGTTTTTGAAAAATCAAATATTCAAAATTTTTTGAGATTTTTGTTTTGCTGTGTTCACTCCCCAAGCGCAGGGTTGTGATGTAGTAATAACTCGGTAAGACCGAGGTCGAATCCCAAGGGACTGAAACTTGTACGTTATCTAAAATTAAATAGACATTGAACTAGAAAAAGATGAATTCTAAATCAAGTATAAATTGAGGAATAATGATGGAATAATTTTCTAAACTTAAGATAAATCAGAAGAAGAGAAACTAGGGATTCAGAGGATCCACATGTAGAGATCAGGGAGAACTTATGCTTGCATCAAAAATCATGAAAATTACTGAACTGCCGTTGATCTAGTTTTCAAAGAGATGAAAGGAAGATAAATTAGAATGGATTCCATCACCAAACCATGCCCAAAGACTATGGCAAACAACAGAATCAAACTAATTACCACCCAATCACATGTATGTAAGTTAGGAAGGGTACCGTCATCCGACCATGCCCAGGAGACTATGGTGAACAACAGGGCTTCCTGACATCATAAACATTAAAGAGAACGGAAATATTCAAAGCCATTGCAGACCCATTGTAATTTCAGTCACAACAGACCATTAAAAACCTAAAACATTCCCATATTAATTAACTAAAATCAACGTCAATTCATGAATTAAAATTAAAATAAAATCAAATCTCCCATCTCACTACAAGCTTCACCTCCTAGCCCTAGCTAGGAGGTTTTAGCCTGCCATGGATGGGCTCAATCCAAATAAATAAAGAGAAAAAGAAAAGGAAAAGAAAAGGGAAAGAAAAAAACCAAGCTCCTCTCTCTCTCCTCTGACCACGTTCAAACCCAAGCTCGAGCCCTCTGTTCTTCCTCCCAAGACCTTGAATGAATGCTCCCCACGTCCAAAAATCTCTTTTTATAGCTGCTGGAAGGCTGGAGTCAGTGACAGAGTTGTAGCAGGACACGGAGTGCAATTTTCACAGCCAAGTTCGGTGCCTCGAAACACGCCACTTTCCTTGCTCAAATTCCAAAAAAACACCGTCCCTTAGTACTTTCTTGGGTCCTCTACATGATAGACGGTTCAGATCTGCCATATGATCAAAGATGGTGGGCCAAAACCGGCCGGAAAAGTCGGTTTTCGCGGATGTGCGAAACCTTTCGCACCATTTCGTTGTTGTGGTCGGTGGGCCGCACAGAAGCATTTTCTGGAAAATCCACCCCGTCCATTGGATTCAGAACGAAATTTCAGTCAAGAATGGGTGGTTTTGAACGTCCATTGACGTGTCTCAGAGAAGAAATCACAAAAGAATCAGTTTTGAACGCTACCGAGCAGCCCTTTTGTGGCCTCTGTATCTCACACGTGTGCACGCATGGGTACAAAAATTCAACATATTTTTGTAGTATTCGAGCCCCTCTACACGGTGAACGGATCAGATTGGCCATACGAGCAATGGGTGGGGCCCACTACCGTTCACAAAAACGGCCGCGGCCGTGCGTCCGCTGCGAAAATTTTTTTTTTTTTTTTTTTTTTTTTTTCTTCTTTCTTTCGGTCAGAGACGGTCAAGCCGTCTCTGACACTTGCCATGCACGGTGAGTGCACCTGTGCACTGTACACGCTCATCTCATATGGGGTCCATTGCACTGTTTTGGAGAAATCTGTATCGTCCATCTGTTTTGACTCCTCATTTAAGGCGTCAATAATAATTTTGAGGCAGTTCCAGATATCAAGTGGGCCCAGAATCAACGGTTTATGGGCTGATCTGTCAGTTGCGGCACTTTTCGAGATCTTCAATGGCTGAAATTTTATATGTACGGTTAATTTATGGTCCTCAGGCGACGTATGAAGTTTCGAGCCGAACGGATGGTGGGAACCTCGTGATCTTGCATTCTGGACGTCCTTCAGGCCACTTGAGCTTCAATTTCTAACTTTTCTCGGATTTCTGACCGTGTATATTTGTCAATCTTGGTCCCCTGGAGTGTGTCCCTTGACTTTGGCGTCATCAGATCGTTAAATCTCAACTTTTAACGTTCTTTTTCCATCCATGTTCATAAAATTACTTTGCCACATAAGAATGAGAAAACGAGCCATTAGACAGCATTATATTCGTAAATCCAGACAATATCTGGGGTCTAATATGCAATATTTGACCCTCAACACAACCCCCAACCAGCATTTTGCTAGTCCCGAGCAAAGTATGCGAAAAATAAGTTGAGAATTATAGGAGAACTTTCTATGAAATCGAGTGAGATTTTGAACAAAATACGAGAAATTTAATATTCATGAATGTTAGAAATTGTATTCTCTTGAGCTTAAGCGCACCGTAGACTTCATAATCAAGTGTAAAGCATTAATCCTTCAATTAGAAAAATTTTAAACATTGAGATCCATGGATGTATAGTGTAATCTCAGCTAATCATATTAAGATTGAATTTGTTATTTCAGGATCTCATTGGTAACTAGCAAGAGAATTCATGATAACCAAACTTGCCTCATAAATTTCATCTTTTGATCTTTTCAACTTTTTATTTTTTCATTAATAGTCATGCCAAAAAGAGGAATCAAATCCTTACCAATAGGGAGCAAACCTATGGCAAAAGACCAATTACCTAAAAAATTTTTTTTTTTTTTTTTTGAATGTTTAACCTTGGGGAATCAAACCTTCACCTGTAGGGAGCAAACCCATGGTGAAGATTAATTGCCCAACCTGTTCAATTTTTATACCCTGATGGCAAGATATTTCAGACTGGTTCCCTTCGTGCTTAGTGATTACCAAGTTAATCCTTCGATATGGAACTGAAATCTTAATGTGTCAGCAAGACGTGTCCTGAAATCATGATTCAATCAATGTTTACAACTTCTAATCATGGATTAATAATTCACTTAACTATGAAATCTAACAGATCCGGAATCCAAGAGTCATAAATCCACCATTATGTACCTTGAAAATCTAAATTAGGGGTATCTGTCAAAATCACTGCGAATTCATAAAAATTTTCAGAAAAATTTAAAATTTTTTTTCACAATTGTTGCTCAAGACCAAGAAAATACTGATTAGGAAACCTAATCTCCCACCCCCAACCTAAAATCTACATTGTCCTCAATGTAAAAGATATGAGCATGCAATGCACATGGGACAACGAAAGTAAATGAGAAGTGATGGGAAGATAGTACCTGAATAACGAATCAAGAGAGTTTCCAATAGATCACGGCATGGAAGCTTGTCAGCATGAGAGAGAAAGCAGAACAAAAATAACAAAAATAAAATCCTACCTATATCACTTTCGCAGGTGCTCTCGATTGCATTTAGCGTATGCAACAAGCCTTTAAACCCCTAGGTTACCCCTAGTGGACGAGTTGTAGTCTCGTGAGGGTTTGCAGTAATGTTACCCACAAACATTGAACTAACTAACCTATGAAAGCGACTATCCTAAACCTATGAAAGCGATAAACCTACCTATACCTCCATCAGACTAGGAGATCAGTCCTGGTAAACAGGAGCAATCAGAGGCATGGACATGTCCTCTGAATCAAATGTCTCAACAAATGGCTTTAATCGATGTCCATTTATTTTAAACTCCTTACCATTGTCAGGATCTCTTATCTCGACAGCCCCATGAGGATAAGCAGTAACAACAATGTAAGGGTCGGTCCAACGAGATCGAAGCTTACCTGGAAAGAGATGTAGTCGAGAGTCATACAAGAGGACTTTCTGACCTGGCGTGAATGATTTCCGTAGAATATGTTGATCATGAAACGCCTTCATCCTGTCCTTGTAAATTCTCGAGTTTTCGTACGCATCGTTCCGGATTTCTTCAAGTTCATTTAACTGAAGTTTGCGTAGCGAGCCAGCGTTGTCCAGATTGAAATTCAGATTTTTGATCGCCCAGTATGCTTTATGTTCCAATTCCATCGGCAAGTGACAGGCTTTCCCATAGACAAGTCTAAAGGGAGATGTTCCAATAGGAGTTTTGAAAGCAGTACGGTACGCCCATAAGGCATCGGTCAATCGGATTGACCAGTCCTTACGATCAGGGTTAACCGTTTTCTCTAGGATATGTTTGATCTCTCTATTGGAAATCTCAGCTTGTCCACTTGTCTGTGGATGGTATGGAGTGCTCACCTTATGAGAGATACCGTATTTCTTCATTAAGCTCTCAAATGGTCTATTGCAGAAGTGTGAGCCCCCGTCACTAATGATGGCTCGAGGTGTTCCGAACCGCGATAGGATATTTTCTTTCAAAAATTTAATGACCGTGCGATGGTCATTTTTGCGGCACGGAATTGCTTCGACCCATTTAGTGACATAGTCTACGGCGAGCAAAATATACAGATTTCCAAATGATTGGGGGAATGGTCCCATGAAATCAATGCCCCAACAATCAAATGCTTCTATAATAAGGATGGGATTCAAAGGCATCATATTTCGACGGGACAATGCTCCCAATTTCTGACAACGCTCACAAGTTTTGCAAAACTCATGAGTGTCCCTGAACATAGTGGGCCAGTAAAAGCCACACTGTAGAATCTTGGCCGTGGTCTTTTTAGCAGAAAAGTGACCACCACAGGCTTGTGAATGACAGAAGGAGATGACACTCTGATGCTCATCGTCTGGTACGCATCTCCTTAAGATTTGGTCTGGGCAATATTTAAACAAATATGGATCGTCCCAGAAAAAGTTACGCACCTTGGTAAAGAATTTCTTCTTATCTTGTGACGTCCAGTGTGTCGGTATGGCACCTGTAGCAAGATAATTAGCAATATCAGCGAACCAAGGTGAATGGGAGACTCTAAACAGTTATTCATCAGGGAACATGTCATTAATATGGGTCGCCTCAAGGGAATCAGAGGTATTAAGGCGAGAAAGATGATCGGCCACTACGTTCTCTACTCCCTTTTTATCTTTAATTTCCAAATCAAATTCTTGGAGTAGAAGGATCCATCGTATTAGGCGGGGCTTAGAATCATTCTTAGAAAGAAGATACTTAAGTGCCGCGTGATCTGTGTAAATGATGATCTTGGATCCGATCAGGTAGGACCTAAATTTGTCCAAAGCGAACACTACGGCTAAGAGTTCCTTTTCCGTAGTCGAGTAGTTCACTTGGGCAGGATTTAGAGTCCTACTTGCGTAGTGAATAACGTAAGGCCGCTTATCTTTTCTCTGGCCTAGAACCGCTCCAAGAGCATAATCAGAGGCGTCGCACATAAGTTCAAAAGGAAGACTCCAGTCAGGTGGCTGCATGATAGGTGCAGTGGTTAGCATGCCCTTAAGCTTAGTGAAAGCTTCTTGGCACTGCTCAGTCCACTCGTATGGTGTATCCTTTTGAAGAAGATTACATAAAGGACGAGAGAGGAGACTAAAATCCTTTATGAATCGTCTGTAAAAGCCTGCGTGTCCTAAGAAGGATCGCACATCTCTGATGTTCTTGGGTGGAGGTAGGTTAGAGATAAGATCGATTTTTGCCTTATCTACCTCAATTCCTTTGGACAAGATGATATGCCCAAGGACAATTCCCTTTTGAACCATAAAATGACACTTCTCCCAGTTAAGTACCAAATTTTTTTCTTCACATCTTTTCAGCACACATTTAAGACTTGCTAAGCATTCGCTGAAAGATGAACCAAAAACAGAGAAATCGTCCATGAAGACCTCTAGATATTTTCCCACCATGTCAGAAAAGATACTCGTCATGCATCGCTGAAAGGTGGCAGGGGCATTACATAGCCCGAATGGCATCCTTCTATAAGCAAAGGTGCCATAGGGACATGTAAATGTGGTCTTTTCCTGATCTTCAGGGGCGATTTCAATCTGATTATAACCTGAATACCCGTCAAGGAAACAATAATAGGAATGACCAGCTAGCCTTTCTAGGATTTGATCAATGAAGGGCAAAGGAAAGTGGTCTTTCCTTGTGACGGTATTCAGCTTCCTGTAGTCAATGCACATTCTCCAACCAGTAGTAACTCTGGTTGGTACGAGTTCATTATTGGCATTGGCTACGATGGTTATCCCGGACTTCTTAGGAACCACCTGAGTTGGACTCACCCATTGACTATCGGATATGGGGTAAATGATCCCCACTTCCAATAGTTTGAGAACCTCGGCCTTAACCACTTCCTTCATGTTTGGATTTAGTCTACGTTGTGATTGCCGAACAGCCTTTGCATTGTCCTCAAGATATATGCGGTGAGTACAAATCGATGGGTTAATTCCTTTGAGGTCCGCTATCGTCCATCCAAGAGCTCCCTAATGCTCAATGAGAGTAGATATCAGCATACTCTCCTGTTCTTTTTCCAGGTGGGCAGAGATCACCACCGGGTATGTCTCATCTTGACCTAAATAGACATATTTTAAATCAGAGGGCAAAGGTTTTAGGTCAAGCTTCGGTGGCTTGAGGTTAGACGGTAGAGGCACTACATAAGTTTGGGACAATTCTTCAATGTGTGGCCTCCACCGGTTAACTTCAAGTACCGGTGCAGTATCAAGCATGGCATACGTCTCCCTAATTATATCATCATCAAGATCATGGGAGTGGGCCAGGCACGTCTCTAGAGGATCAGAGGATAAGGTGAGAGATGTTCTATCTTCCACAAAAGAATCAATCATGTTAACATCGTGGAAATCGTCATCATCCTCTGAGTTGCTGCCGTTATTGAAAAAGATATTCAATTCCAATGTCAAATTTCCAAAGGACATAGTCATGACACCATTCCTGCAATTGATAATTGCATTTGAAGTGGACAGGAATGGGCGACCAAGAATGACGGGAATCTGAGTGCTCGTGTCATTGATGGGTTCGGTGTCCAAGATGATAAAATCAACAGGGTAGTAGAATCTATCCACCTGGACCAACACATCCTCGATGATCCCTCTTGGTATACGAACAGAACGATCAGCAAGTTGTAGTGTGGTTCGAGTGGGTTTTAATTCACCCAACCCTAACTGTTGGTATACCGAATAGGGAATTAGATTGACGCTCGCTCCTAAGTCAAGAAGTGCGTGATCAATTCGATAGTTCCCGATTACACATGATATGGTTGGACAACCGGGATCTTTGAATTTTTGCGGCACATCTTGTTTTAGGACGGCACTCACTTTCTCAGTCAAGGAGATTTTTTTTTGAACACTTTTCCTTCGTTTGGTAGTACATAAGTCCTTTAGAAATTTAGCATATAAAGGAATCTGTTTTACAACATCAAGCAGAGAAATATTGACTTTTACTTGTTTCAACACCTTTAGGATATCCTGAGAGTTAGATAGACGTTTTGGTTCAACCAACCGTTGGGGAAACGGAGCAACTGGCTTCTCTAGAGGTTCCGGTTCAAATTTTTGTGGGGCGCCACTAGATCCATCATTGTTGTCCTCTTCTGGTTCTTGAGGCTTTTCGGGCCTAACCGGAGGGGTTTTATCAATAACCTCCCCACTCCTAAGAGTGGTGATGGATTTAGCGTGCCCCATTTGATTTGAAGAGCTGGGATCACTATCTCCATAATGCGGTTTAGGATTGGGAAGAGGTTGAGCTGGGAAGCTCCCCTTGTTTCCAATTGTATTTTCAGCCTTAAGTTCAAGTATTGCTTTCGTAAGGTCTTGAAAGGCTTGCATCATACCCTGATTGAAAAGCTCTTGCTTTTGAAAATGTTTTAGAACCAAATCCTCTTGAGGTTTCTCTTGAGTTGGATTTTGGTTTAAGAAACCTTGAGGTGTAGCCGTTGGTCCATTCCTCCAACTGAAATTTGGATGATTTTTTCAACCAGGGTTGTACGTATTAGAGGGTGGTCCATTGAAAGGTCTTTGATAGTTATTTACGGCATTAGATTGTTCATTCAATACTTCTCGAAAGGCAGGTATTGAAGGACAATTTTCAGTAGTATGAATGTTGCAATCACAGATGCCGCAAATACTTTCATTAACCTTTTCCTTCCTTCCTTCCATGGCCTCAAATTTTCTGGTGAGATTGGCCACCTTAGCATTTAGATCATTATCCTCTTTCAGGAGATATATTCCTCCTTTTTCCCTTGAATGAGTCGGCCTAGACGTAGTGTTCGTCCTTGGGTAATAGTCCCATGATTGTGTTTTTTCAGCGAGACTATCGAGGTAATCCCATACCTCGTCGACATTTTTATTTATGAATTCTCCGTTACACATTGTCTCGACCATTTGGCGCATGGAAGATGTTAGCCCATCATAGAAAAAATTTGTAATGCGCCATATTTCAAAGCCATGTTGTGGGCATGCATTAACTAGATCCTTGAACCTTTCCCAACATTGGAAGAATGTTTCATCTTCCTTTTGGGCAAAGTTCATGATTGCTCTCCTGAGGGTAATTGTCTTATGATGTGGGAAAAATTTCTTTATAAATTCCCTCTGCATATCATTCCATGTGCCAATGGATCTAGGACGCAGTGAATGTAACCACGTCTTGGCTTTTTCTTTCAAGGAAAATGGAAAGAGTTTCAGCCTAATAGTATCCTCAGATACATTAGGAAAGTATAAGGTGCCTATGATTTCATCGAACTCTTTCAGATGCAAGTATGGTTCTTCAGACTCAAGCCCATGGAACTTAGGAAGGAGTTGGATAACCCCTGGCTTGATGTCCATATGTCCTGTATTCTCAGAAAAAATCATGCATGAGGGCGTACTCACCCCCGCCGGTTGTAAATAATCTCGTAAAGTACGAGGCGGGGGTGCCTGATGCACCTCATTCTCATCATGTACTTCCTCAACCCCTGGTTGGGGTAGTGCTTGAGGTTGATTTTCAGCCATAACGTCCTCTAACTCAGGAGAATTCAAGTGGTGTCTAGTCCTGCGATGGACAGTCAACCCCTCAACTAATCCTCCTTCAGTTCCGAGACGTCGAGTGTTGTCGCGTGCCCACTGGGGCATAAAACACACTCAGCCCTCAATTTCTAACTTAAACCTAAGAGAGGAAGAAGAAATCTAGAAAATAAAAGGGAAAGATGGAAAGAAGTTACCAAATTTGGAGTCCTAGGTTAAGAATCTGCAAAACAAAACAAAATAAGTTAGTTTCTAAGAATAGAAAGTCCTAATTAAGAGTAAACTAATTTCTAGAAAAAAAAAGAAGAAATTCTAAAGAAAGAGAAATTAGAAAGAGCTTACTAAATTAGAAGTTTCCTACAAAACAGAAAAAAAATTAGGTTAGTTCTAAAAATCAGATAGAATGAAGAATTGTAAGTTTCTAACGTTAGGAAAAATTTCTAACAAGGAAAATAACTACTTCTAAACCTATAATTAAAAATTCTAAAGAAAATCTAATCTTAAACTAATCCCAAAACTAATTAATTTCAGAAAAACGTATCCGACAGTCCCCGGCAACGGCGCCAAAAACTTGTTCACTCCCCAAGTGCAGGGTTGTGATGTAGTAATAACTCGGTAAGACCGAGGTCGATTCCCAAGGGACTGAAACTTGTACGTTATCTAAAATTAAATAGACATTGAACTAGAAAAAGATGAATTCTAAATCAAGTATAAATTGAGGAATAATGATGGAATAATTTTCTAAACTTAAGATAAATCAGAAGAAGAGAAACTAGGGATTCAGAGGATCCACATGTAGAGATCAGGGAGAACTTATGCTTGCATCAAAAATCATGAAAATTACTGAACTGCCGTTGATCTAGTTTTCAAAGAGATGAAAGGAAGATAAATTAGAATGGATTCCATCACCAAACCATGCCCAAAGACTATGGCAAACAACAGAATCAAACTAATTACCACCCAATCACATGTATGTAAGTTAGGAAGGGTACCGTCATCCGACCATGCCCAGGAGACTATGGTGAACAACAGGGCTTCCTGACATCATAAACATTAAAGAGAACGGAAATATTCAAAGCCATTGCAGACCCATTGTAATTTCAGTCACAACAGACCATTAAAAACCTAAAACATTCCCATATTAATTAACTAAAATCAACGTCAATTCATGAATTAAAATTAAAATAAAATCAAATCTCCCATCTCACTACAAGCTTCACCTCCTAGCCTTAGCTAGGAGGTTTTAGCCTGCCATGGATGGGCTCAATCCAAATAAATAAAGAGAAAAAGAAAAGGAAAAGAAAAGGGAAAGAAAAAAATCAAGCTCCTCTCTCTCTCCTCTGACCACGTTCAAACCCAAGCTCGAGCCCTCTGTTCTTCCTCCCAAGACCTTGAATGAATGCTCCCCACGTCCAAAAATCTCTTTTTATAGCTGCTGGAAAGCTGGAGTCAGTGACAGAGTTGTAGCAGGACACGGAGTGCAATTTTCACAGCCAAGTTCGGTGCCTCGAAACACGCCACTTTCCTTGCTCAAATTCCAAAAAAACACCGTCCCTTAGTACTTTCTTGGGTCCTCTACATGATAGACGGTTCAGATCTGCCATATGATCAAAGATGGTGGGCCAAAACCGTCCGGAAAAGTCAGTTTTCGCGGATGTGCGAAACCTTTCGCACCATTTCGTTGTTGTGGTCGGTGGGCCGCACAGAAGCATTTTCTGGAAAATCCACCCCGTCCATTGGATTCAGAACGAAATTTCAGTCAAGAATGGGTGGTTTTGAACGTCCATTGACGTGTCTCAGAGAAGAAATCACAAAAGAATCAGTTTTGAACGCTACCGAGCAGCCCTTTTGTGGCCTCTGTATCTCACACGTGTGCACGCATGGGTACAAAAATTCAGCATGTTTTTGTAGTATTCGAGCCCCTCTACACGGCGAACGGATCAGATTGGCCATACGAGCAATGGGTGGGGCCCACTACCGTTCGCAAAAACGGCCGCGGCCGTGCGTCCGCTGCGAAAATTTTTTTTTTTTTTTTTTTTTTTCTTCTTTCTTTCGGTCAGAGACGGTCAAGCCGTCTCTGACACTTGCCATGCACGGTGAGTGCACCTGTGCACTGTACACGCTCATCTCATATGGGGTCCATTGCACTGTTTTGGAGAAATCTGTATCGTCCATCTGTTTTGACTCCTCATTTAAGGCGTCAATAATAATTTTGAGGCAGTTCCAGATATCAGGTGGGCCCAGAATCAACGGTTTATGGGCTGATCTGTCAGTTGGGGCACTTTCCGAGATCTTCAATGGCTGAAATTTTATATGTACGGTTAATTTATGGTCCTCAGGCGACGTATGAAGTTTCGAGCCGAACGGATGGTGGGAACCTCGTGATCTTGCATTCTGGACGTCCTTCAGGCCACTTGAGCTTAAATTTCTAACTTTTCTCGGATTTCTGACCGTGTATATTTGTCAATCTTGGTCCCCTGGAGTGTGTCCCTTGACTTTGGCGTCATCAGATCGTTAAATCTCAACTTTTAACGTTCTTTTTCCATCCATGTTCATAAAATCACTTTGCCACATAAGAATGAGAAAACGAGCCATTAGACAGCATTATATTCGTAAATCCAGACAATATCTGGGGTCTAATATGCAATATTTGACCCTCAACACATTTGCTGTTAAAACGCTTTTGAAATTTTCGAATTGAAAAGTACAGTATGTGTTTTTGTCCCACATCGGAAATGAAAAGAGGAAAATTGTCGTTTATATGTGGAGGTATGTGTAGTATTCTTACTTGGAGCTTTGGAGATTGAGACGTTCAGGTTGTGTGCTCTGATGATACTTGAACACACGTAGCCTCGGGCACGGGCACGAGTATAGGTAGCGTGGCTGTAGTGGCCTAGTTGGCGCACTTTGCACCATCGCCGCGAGACGGTGCGAGTGGTCTAGTATGAGCCTAGGTGTGATGGGTCTGAAAGAGTCAGGGTCTTATAGGTGATTGAGAACGGTCCTTTTTTTTTTCTTTTTTTTAAATAACTAGTAGCATTGAAATCCACAACAGTCTGAAAATGGACAGGCCATGATGACCAATAGTTAAATATTTCGATCCGACGACAAAAAACGGCTCAAATTAATGATTAATGGTCAGAAACATTTTTCAAATGTTCTGAACCATTGATGTCCAACTAGCAACGGTCCACTCCCTGATGCTTATATAAATTGGACCATTCCGGTCCAAATTTCATCAACTTAAAAATACATCTCTCCTCATCCATTAGATCCTCCAGATAGCATCTCCATCTTAAAATACTGTTAACACATCCACTGTTTGATTCTGCAAGAAGATCCGTTGCATTGAATTGTTCATAAATAGACCCTTCGTAATTGTTGCATGCAGGGCTTGTCTTATCTTGAAAGCAATTTGCCTATAACCCGTTAACAATTAATAAGGGAGAGAATCACACTTTAAGGATATCGTGTATTTTACGTGATTCAGCCAAGTGAAACGAAAATAATTAACCTTATTTATTTTTTATTTTTTGGTATCTCCAACACCTAGCCGGTGGTATGTTTTAATGTCCTCAAGGTTATGAGTTTATAAGGGCCCTCTCTTCAATGACCATTATCTCATGTACCCCATGTGGATAGGCCATTCTGGGAGGATCTTTACGATGAGACATTTCCCACCTTTGATGATGGCCTGTAAATTTTACCTTTACTGAAAGATAGTTGACATTTTATAAAGGTTAGAAGAGATTTTTTATTCGTGGCTGCAATACAAAGTGCTAACTAGCTCAATGATACCATGTATATTGTTACCAACCCTATATTTCTATCTTTCTAATTTTTTAAATAAACAACAATAGCTGAGGGCTCTCTACTTTTTGCCAACACCTACATATGTAAGCTAATCCAAATGCATATAATACTATGATCTTAATGGATACTTTGTCATGATCTAATATTCAAATTGAACTCGAATCAATTAAGTGTAGACAATCCACCCTAAATAAGGCGACTGACCACACCGGATTTGAACAACATCCAAAATGGAAAACTAAAATTCTACAACCTAAAATCCAAAAACCCTATAATGCAAAAATGTTAGAACCTAAACTTAGACACCAAAACCCTATAACCTTAGAACATGAAATCCAAAAGCCAAAACCTTAAAACCCTAGAATTTTGGTAGGTGCATAAAGAGAGAGCCTTCCTCATCTAAACCATCCAAGTTGACTTAACATATTCTAAACCCACAATAATTCTTCATCAATCATTATACCAGTCGAGATCTTGCAAAGTAGGTTTGGTATTTAAGATATCCAATCACCTTTATTATGATGTCGGGTCTCTTCTTTTCCCTCTCACATCTTCTCAGTGCATGATCACCCCATGCCACTTTCTACTGCTTTACTATTATATTTACTTTATATGGAAATGTAACACCCCGGATTTTCGCCAACCTGGAGTTAGACGTCCTTAGGCTATGGGTCAACCGTAACACTCTCAAAGCTCAATTCCAAAGCCAAAGAAATCACTTTTCAACCCATTTCCTTCAACTTCTCTAAGTACTTTCATATTAGACATGAATCCTCAAGTTTAAATAGTGAAGAACTATACTTAAACTAAAACTCACTGTAAACGGTCGCCGAGATCGAGTCCGTGCACATTCCTGATCACACCCAACGACCCCAAATCACCTCTAGACTGTCAATCGAAGGGTTTAGGCCATGTTTCATTCCATTCCAAACCTAGAAATGAATGTCCTTAGGTGGTAGGCCAACCACAACCATTACACTCAACTCAAGGCCTAAAACCCCTTTTCATCCAATTCCTTTAGAATCTCTCCTTTCACCATCCCATTCTTCAACTTTTTCTAAGTCCTTTCATACTAGACATAAATCCTAGTGTGTAAATGATGGAGAATCATGCTTAAGCAAAAATTTACTACAAATAGTAAATATATGTATAAATTGGACTTCTGATCATTCCAATCATGGAATCTCAAGGAATAAATGGTTTAGTTGGATGGATTAGCCTCTCCTACCCCAAAATCATATGCTACATAATGCATAAACTAATTCTGGTTTGCAAAATGACCCGAAATAGGGCGAAATAGAGTCATGGGCCTACCCACGCTAATCCATAATGATCTAAGGTGGGCCCCACATATATTTGGAACGTATGGGATAGGGAGACCACACCTAGATGGCCGGTCATTGCGGGAATTGAATTTGGCCGACGAGGGCCTCTCCGGTTCGGCGAGGCCTCGCCGTACAGTGGGCCCCACTCGGGCCGGCCTTTGGGCCGGAGGTGTTTGGGAGTTAGGGTAGCCCCCTGGTATGTGGGTCGTCTGTTAAAATCCCTCCGATCTAGTACCTCCTTCACAAACTACCCCTCCAAGCTCTCCTTCCACTCTCAAACGTCGTATTTTTAGCAAAAATCACCCCTCCAAACTCTTCCTTCTTCCGTTTCCAAGCACCCCCACTCCACCCTTCAAATCTCATCTCAAACAAAAATCAATAAAGGATACTTCCTTTAGAAATCTAACGAGAATCAATTAGCGCTGCACTAGATGACCTATGAAATTCTCACCAGTCACTTTCAATACGATCTGCTAGAGTCAAAACGTATAGGATAGGTGACGCTACAATACCGTAAAACCTAGGATCAAACTCTATTTTCGATTACTCTCGGGAGCACCTTGAAACTTTGTATCGGCTCTAGACCGCACGTCGGAAGTCCGATTACCCCGAACTTAGACAATCCTGACCGCCTAGTTGGACTTGACAATCACCTCGAAAATCAAGTCCAGATGATGTCCCACGACGATTTCCTCGAGTCCAAAGTGAAGAGTGTGAGAAATGTTAGAAATTAATATAATTTATGAAATCTGGCACGTGTCGCTTGCGCGACATTTTCTAAGCGTTCTGATTGTCAAAATTTGATCAAAATTTACCCTCGAATCAGGATAGGTGGCCCTTACATGTCAACGCACTTGTGGCCCTGATTGAGTACCGGTAGCCGTTGAACTGAAACTGGTCTGCCACGGTCGATCTGGAAATCCGACCGGACTGAAAACTCTGCCTGACCTAGATCCAATGTCAGAGAGCTTAACTCCGACCGCACTTAGTAACAGAACCTCCAAAAGTGCTCCGTTGGATCAGAACAAGCCCACTTTAGTTATAAAATAAGTACACCTTGGCCCCAAGTCTATTTTTGTCACTTTTGGACTTATAAAAAGGGCTTAAACCCTTGCTCTTTCATTCCATACGAATTTGGAGAGAGAAGAGAGAAAAGAGGGAAAGTGAGGGAGAAGTTGGGGCTTTCTCCTGGGATTCTTCCCTGCTGCTCTACGTGCCAAAGTCATCCACCTACATCGTTATTCCGACGATTCTGGTTTGGTTCTAGGTAAGAAAATCCTAACCCTAACCTATTTTAAGGCTCCTATGGGTACAAGTGGCTAAGTAGCTGACTCATCTTGTGTTGTAGGTTGCCAATCAGTCGTTAACGACGACGTAGAGTCCCTATTCGATTCATTACGCTCCTACGGCATAAGGTGTGGATTCTAGACGCTTAGATTACCTGTTTTCAAAGCTTTCAATGCCGTTTAATGGTAGATTACTGATGAGGATGCTATTTGACATGTACAACATGCTGTCCATTTTTCATTCTGTATATGTACGAAGAATATGAGATTTAGGGTATTTTAGGTATTTATAGGAAATACTGCATACGTACGTATTTTGCTGATATGATTGCCATGGGTATTTGCCATGTATTTATACGAGTTATGAATATATGATCTGTTTGGCGAAGAGATTTTCTCTAATGCACATATTGGCCGACATATGCTATGTAGACTAATGTGTGTAGACTAAGTGTTTGTTGAAATGCCTAAATCGATATGATTTATGCCTGTCATATGTTTTGAATGTAAGAACATAATTGTTGTGTATTAGACATCTCCTTAATATAAGGATCTGTCATATTATATATTGAAATCAACATACGTCAAGTACATTGAAGTTGTGCAGTCTAAGTGTTTGTATAAATGCTTGCGTGAGTAAGCACTTAGTAAATAGTGTTGTAGACTAGTGTTGAGATAGGATTCTCAACCATTTTGATGATGTATATGATTTCTTCCATGGGTGTTATATTTGAATTGATTATCTTATATATATATGAAATGCTTGTGTATGGTTAAATTGCTTATGTTGTACCTTATAACATGTTGCTAACATGCTTGATTTATTTGTTATTTCAATGTTGTTTATCTCATATGATTACTGATTCATATCTTTGCGTTTGGGGCTATACTCTAGTCCAGACAGTCGGTAACACTTTAGAATTCGTGGTTGAATTCTATTTGCCACGAAGGATGGATATGACGAACCCGAGTCGTACTAGAGTCGTCGGCAGTGGTTAGGCCACACGAAGTGCTTGTGCACTTCATGTCGGTCGATTCAACGTGCGCTTGTGCTAGTCGGACTCATCAAGTAACCCGACTGACCATTGTATGTTCACCTTATATTCATCATAACTGCTTGAACCTAGGGTACTGAACTTACCAGTGAAAACCCTGATAACCGTGGTATCTTGATCCCCTAAGACTCATGAGTCGGGCATGGTGGTATGGGACACCGTGGTCGAGCTGTCGGCCTACGATGGGGCCAAAAACCTCCTCGTAGTGACCAGTGAGCACCCTACTCTGAGCAGATTATGGTGGTATGGGACACTATATTCTTGTTGTCGGCCTATATTGATAAGGTGATGGGGGAGTGGAGCAACGAGTGCGAGCAACAGCCCTGACAGCCCTTTGTAGTGACCTTGAGTTTATCCTGATACCGCATGGGGGCGACGAGTCCTGATGCAGTCTTAAGGATATAAACTAGGCCTGTATTGATAAGGTGATAGGGGAGCGGTGCAACGAGTGCGTGCAACAGCCCTGACAGCCCTTGCAGCGACCTAGAAATATATCATCGTATGAGATTACTAGGAGTGACGACCTTAGACAGGATCATTGTTTGGGTATTGATATAAGGGAAGTACCTTAGTTTTCCAATCCTGCTGTGTGAAAAGGACTTATAATAACTCGGTAATCATTATCCATATCGCACTGCATGTTCCTGGAAGATGTGGAGTACTGAGGAACGCAAGCATGCCGTGGACGCAGATGGTGCTGCATGAGAGAGTATGTCGGTGAGAGCATCCATCATGTTATTTCATCCATGCATTAATCACAGTATTTAGGAATGTTTATTTTGTTTGTTTTATCATTATCGCGTGATGGATTTGATAACATGTTAATCTTTGTTCTATGATTCCACTGAGTTAGCTACTCACTCCCACGTTACGAGATGGTGTTCCGGACACCCACCAGTTCCTATCTTAGTTTCAGATGATGGCGATGCTCGTGAAGCAGAGCTGGACTTGTATGATGCTGAGGAAGACTTCTCCTCCGTGTTTTGATCGACGAGATTAAGGGAGGTTGATTAGATGCCATGACACTTGTCATTTTATATTTTTGGAGTACTCATGTATATTCTTTTCTTTCTATTTTGGAGTATACATGTATTTAGTTAGCCTGGTAACATGTTCACACTCTGGAGACTTACAATCATTTATATATTTTATATATCTATCACATTCTTTCGCTTGCTAATTTAACTGTCTCTGGAGTATGATATGCTGTTTTGGCTTAATCTCAATCTTGGTTAATGCCATTCTACAGATAACATGCATTTATCATTATCTATGTTACATAAGTGATGTTCTGGAACTCGGGAGTTGGGTTTCTACCCGACCCCCGATTTTCGGGGTGTTACAGGAAACATCTCCCTCCTAATACACCCCCTTCTTACATTTTTTATTTTACAACGTAAGCTCTCTATCTTGTTGATCAATCAAATCCTATCACAATGAAATTTAGGAATTAGCTTGTTTATTTGCTTGTTGTGTAATAATTGTCTCTTATGTCATGATTACTGTCGAGCATAACCATCTCCTTAGTCAAGTTTACAGTTCAGTAATAAGTAGTTTTTGTTTTGGATCTTTTCCACAACTGGATTGAATAATAAAAAAAAAATAGAGCTAAAAATCTTCAAGAATCCATGAATTATACAAGGTAGAGACCATACATTCATGTGGGCAGAAAATCTATGAATCCTACAAAGTAGAGACCACACATTCGTGTGAGCAGAGAACAGTGCCTAACCCTTTTATCCTTTGTCACTAAGGCCCTTTCTCAGAATCCTCGACTATATACAAATCATATGAGTTACTCAAATCAAGGAGTTTATGACTCCCTAGCTCGTCATGGTTCTAGCTTCTGGTAGATTCTAAGGCAATCGACTAGTGGCAACTCCAAGTCTCATCTAGTATCCTTTGTAGAAGTCACACGTTATCTAGCAAAAGCACTAGGTTTGAAAGTCGGGCAGGTTGGGTTGGTGCTCAACCCTAGCCCAACCCAAGGTTCCTATACCTCAACCCTAACCCAACCCAACCCAACCCAACCTCAGGTTGGGAATTCTTAACCCAAGCCCAACCCAAGCGGGCTCGATCGGGTTGGCCGGGTTGGTCAGGTAGATATATGCTAATATTTTCATTATTACATTACTCTATTATATTTTTCGTACCTATAATTTTATTAATTATATATGTAGTTATTTATCGTAAAGAAGTTCATTTATTTTAAACAAACAAGCTAAAATATAGGACTACTACTCCTTTAAAAGTCATATTGTGTATCAAGAAATCTATTTGGGAGAGAGAAATCCAGTGTATCTTGTTAGCTTGAGTCATCGGAAAATGACTTATACAGATGAAACCCGATGACATTGGAATTTTTTGTTCCTTTAACACAGATGATCCACACTTAATTATAATTAATTTATAAGGAACTTATATATTGATAGGGTTCTGGTTGGGTCGGGCAACCGAAGACCTCAACCAGAGCCCAACCCAAGTTTTATCAGGTTGGTGTTTGTATGGCCCAAGCCCGAGATTAAACCCAATACATCCTGCCCAAGCCCAACCCAATGTCAGGTCGGTCAGGGGTCGGTCGGGTTGAACCTGTGCAACTTTCAGCCCTAAAAAGCACCCACCAGGTTGGTGATCTACACAACAACAGATTTGGCAACTCCATTAAGAAGCGGTAATATCTAGGCTCAACTTGAAACATGAGATTTCTTCTTCTTCTTCGTCTTCTTTTTTTTTTTTTTTTTTTTTTTAAAGATTTTAGTTATAGTGTATGTACTTTTCTTGCAATTTACTTCCTAATACTTTATCATGCTTAAGTTTCTTTCAAATATTATTATTATTTTTTGTATTTCAAATATTATTATTATTTTTTGTATACTTCATAAATCAGGATCAATTGCACAACTTACATTCATACCGCGAGCACCTTACACGATGTAGGAACCTACCAGACCCGTAGGGGATTCCTCTATGATCTAATCATTGACAAAGCCCTCGAAAAGCATTGTCTAAGAACATACCAAAGATCGATCCACTCGGATAAGGAGGCATATCACTTAAGAAACTTAATTAAAGTTGGGAAGCCCTAGTTCATTCATACACTTTCATGTTGTTGGTACATTTCTATTATAAACTAGGGTAGAGAAAAACAACAAAAATAAAATAACATAAAATTTTCAAAAATATAATAATACAAAAATCCTAAAACCATAAAAAATATCATAAAGCAAATTACAAAAGAAGGGAAAAGCAAAAATGTCTATTACCATCATTGGGCCCAAAAACAACCAAGGAGTTATATGTTTTAAAAAACCTACAACAATCACCCCTCACAATCCCAACCTCACTTGACCTTATGTGGCCATGACAAACCAAGAAGACATGCTTGCACCTTCCTTTGCCTCAGAACCGTTGACACATGTAATTAGTGGAACCTCGACAAACCCTTCCATGGCGAACATAGCTCAAAGTAGAGGTGGGCATCGAGTCGAGTCGGACCAAGTTAGGTCCAACTCGACTCGATCTAATTTTGTCAAATACCTGACTCGAACTCGATCCGACTCGGAACCGAGTCTAGAGGGCTTGACTCGATCCGAACTGGATCTTGGCTGGGCTGACCTAAATCACGTCCGACTTAGTCAGAGATACCGAGTCGAATCGAGTTGGATACGATTCGGATCAGGTCAATGGGTCATCAAGCTGATTGGCCAGGCATTCGAAAAAGGCTGAGTCAGCACGGATGCACCACAATGGGCCCAGGCCGCTCAGAGCCATCCATTTGATATTAATTAAAATAATAAAAATAAATAAATAATACCTGAAATTGAGCTCGAATGGGCTGGGTGGAGGAGAGAGAGAGAGAGAGAGAGAGAGAGAGAGAGAGAGAGAGAGAGAGAGAGAGAGAGAGAGAAGGAAGAGGAGGATGAGCTCGAAATCGAGCCAGATGACGAACGGGTGGAGGAGAGAGGAGGAGGAGGACGTGTGTTGTGAAAGGGCCTAGCTATATGCCCTAGAGGGGGGGTGAATAGGGCAATGCCAAATAAAACTAATAACAGCGAAATAATAAAAGAAATAAAGCACAATGCTGAATTTAAAGTAATCTCATAAAGAGATTAATACTTTATCAGTTCTAAGGACAACCTTACACCAAAAACCAAAGGTTTAAGGTAGGACAACCTTATTTCTAGAACGTCCTTTGTATCACAACTCAATGAGGAATAATAAGCAAGGAAATCAAAATAACTTGCAGAAAATAAATCCTAAGTTATTACAACATTCATCCACACTTGCTTGAAGTGATTACAACATTCATCCACAAACACTTTCCACAAAACAGAATGAATAAAAGAATGAAAGAGTAAAACACATCCACAACACAACGATATATAGTGGTTCGCCTGTGTGTACACCAACTGTTATCCAAGAGCCACACAAAATGCTACTCCACTCCTAATATCCTCACACAGGGGATATTAGCATGTACTATCAAAATAGGTTTCACAAGTTCACCTAAAACCTTCACAATTGTGTCTTTGATCTCGGGCTTACACAATCTAAAAACTCCATAATCTGAGTTTTCTGGCTCTCCTCAGATAACCAATACAATGAGATTTTTCTGGCAAATCTCAATCAAAACTAAAGAAAGTAAATTGTAAAAATGTAAAATACCTGAATCACCTTTTGAAGAAGCCCAGTAGAACCAATCGGAGTAGATGTACGATTCAACGTTCAAAGTCCAATACTCACTTTAAGAATGGTTCTAAGTCTAATTGATTTTAAATCAAAAGGACTAGTTCTATTTGATTTTGAATCCAAGAAGAAGGAATATCAGAAATTTCTCTTTTCTAATAAGATTGGAATGTAGATCAAAATCAAATAAAAATAAGCTAGTAAAAGGAATATTAAATAAGCACAAAGTAGCTTAAAATAAACACAAACTTATCTCAGAGAATAACCTAAAAATTGTTTGAATAAAATGAATTGAATTGCTAAAACTCTGAAGTTCATGCTCTATTTATAGCCTAAAAAATCCCGTCTACGATTGGTCTTAGGATCCTAGGACTGGTCGTAGCTTCAAATATTTTCAAAGATTTCTGCGGGATAAGATTTTACGGTTCCACGACTGGTCCTGGGCGGTCTATGATCGGTCGTGGGCCACCTACGACTGGTCGTGGGTCACCTACGACCGGTCGTAGGACTCCTAAATGCTTGCTGGAGTTTGAGTCGTAGGTATACGACTGGTCGAATGATGAGTCGTAGAACTCTCAGGACTGGTCGTAGGATGTTCAGGACTGGTCGTAGGACAGACAGAAAGATCCAAAAATCTTCAACAACCTAGGACTGGTCCTGAAAAACTTAAGACTAGTCGTAGCAGAGCTAGGACTGGTCTTGAAGTCACTAGGACTGGTCTTAGAACAGCCCAAACAAGTATATTAAAATATATAAGATATATTTCCAAAATGACCTACGGTAAAGCCCATCCTAAGGTCAATCTAAGGTCAAACAAACCTTAAAAGTGAGATGGACATTGAAAGTCTATACACTCAGATGACCCTTAAGAGAAGCTTGAGAATATATAAATCTTGTAGTAGGCCTTCTTGAGCTTGATCTTAACTTGACATAGTCTTCTACTAAACTTGAACTTGATTGAATCTTGAACAAGCAAACTTGAAAACTTCTATACTTGAATTCTTCATCCATGACTTGAAAACTTTCTTCATTTAAGATCTTGTCTTGAAATGCGATGTCTTGATTGTAATGAATAGTCTCAAACATGAAACACAAGATATACAAGACATAGATATAGGTTTTGACACCATAAAATTTGACAACCAAAGGGATATGAAATCATAGCACTTACATGTTGCTGTGCGGCTGTGCCAGAGTAGGGGGCTCTGGGATCAAGTTGGGTGCAGAGGGGCGGCTGCTAAGGTTAGGGTTGAGAGAATGGTGTTATTTTTGTTAGGTTTATATAGTACCCAATAACTAGATTGGGTCGAGCTTGACTAGATTGGGTTTCGGTTCGAGTCGCGTTGAGTTGCTATGTAACTCGAACTCGACTCGATTGGGTTTCAGATCGGGATAGGGCTACGTATAAAGGGTTAAATATTACATATTGTCTCCCATTTATATCTTGATTTTATGAACATGATAATACTTAATGTTCTATTTTACTCATGTTTATGTTGCAAGGTGAATTTAAGAGCTTGGATTGAAAATGATGTTAAAAGCATGGATTTGATGCTCAAGAATCACCAAGGCAAGGGATGGATCTTATGAGACCAAGATTAAGAATTCACATACTAAAGATCCAAGAAAACCAAGTGAGGAATGAAGAGAATTAAACATTTGAAGTGAAGAAAAGGAATCCTGAAATCATCCTGAAAAAGCATATTCTGAAACTCTTGGTCATTTTGTGAAATTACGCAAAGTGAAGTCTATTTTGAAAAACTACGGAGAGTAAATTTTATTTTAGCAAATTACGTAAATTTGAAGCGGTTTCTAGAGTTTTCCAACTAGGTGCAAAAGTTGGAGTCCCACAACTATAAATAGGACTCCCTAAGATGTTCCTAAGCATCTTCTATGGTTTGAGGAGTGGAGCAAAAGGATAGAGAAGCCGTCGCTAAGAGTTTTTCTTCTTCTTCATAAGTTATTTTCATGTTTTATTTAAGAGACTTTACTTCAATCATGTCTATGGTTGGATAAACCTCTTAGTTAGGGCTAAGAGGTAAAGCTTGTAGCGTGATGAGATGTTTCTATTACTTTGATTCATGTATATGTTGAACTCTCTTTTATTCTAGTTTGATTATAAGGAATATTTTCTGTTTTTAATGGTTTGTTGTGACTCAAATTACAATAGATCTGTAATAGCTTTGAGTATATTCTTTCCATGCTTTGAGATTGTAAAATTAGGAAATCATGTTGTTCACCATCGTCCCTTGGGCATGGTGGGATGATGGAATCCCTTCTAGTCTTTATAATTCTCTTATGATTGATTGTGAGAATTAGTATATCCTGTTGTTTTCCATTATCTCCAGGACATGGCTAGGTGATGGTATCACTTCCAATCCTCATGATTCTCATCCATTGAGAATTAAGTCATTGGAAGTTTAGGTTTGGTTTTATTGAGATATCTTCCAATTGAATACGATTGGACTTCGATTCCAATTGTGTCCTTGAATCAAGTAATGGATTTCCCTGATTGCTACAAGTGGATCCTTGGAAACCCTAATTCTCACCTTTGAATTTCTTAAGTTTCTAATTACACACTTTACAATTACTCCCTTTAATTCCAGATTTAGATTTACATCTTCTTCTAGTTCTACTCCTAGTTACTTTCAAAATACACACGAGATTAGTCTCTGTGGATTCGACCTCGGTCTCACCGAGATTATTACTACATCGCGACCCTACATTGGGGTTGTGAACACTACTCAATCCAAACTCGACTATGTCATTTGGTTTAGGTCGAGTCGAATTTGATCGAGTAGGATCCACTGAGTCGAGTCGGGTCCTGCCCAGCTCTAGCTCAAAGCATTAAAAGATTGGAGAACTTACTAACACGATTTCTCTAGACGAGGCTGCATCCCTTGTCCAAAATACATAGGCATAATCACTTGGCACCCTAGTCAATAAATCTCTACAATCTCCTAAAGTATTCAACATTTCCTCTACTTCAACTCTAGCCTTCAACTTTTCCCTCTACTTCTACTCAAAATGCCTAGCCTCTCCTAACCTAGGTGCTATCCAATCATCAATTTTCTTTAACATCTGGTTAGAACATCCAACTATAGACACCGCACTCCAGGCTCATAATCTGATCATATTGGATCTAACTAAACCCCTAACCCGATCAACTCGCCCAACCTAAACCTTAACCCTAAACCTTAAAACATGAAAACCCATCCAAATCATTGAGTTGACTCGCTAGGTCAGCCCACCTAGTCAGCCTAGCCAGCCAAGCCAGCCAACATACCCAGTCAAATCACCTTGTCCAATTAAAGCCCAAAACCACATAAGACCCAAGGACAAACCAGAGCCCATTCAAAATACGAAGCACCAACAACGGAAGAGCCTTTGCACACTTAAGGGAGATCACCTGCCAAAGCAGGGAGTCCTGTGTGGCTTGGGCAGCACCCAATGTGTTGCCTGTCATTTGACACTCTCCCTACTTTGGTAGGGGAATTATACGTGTGCTCGTCATCCCCTTTGCAACCCTCAACTATGTGCAAAGCTAAAGTAACTTCGATGCTCCTCCCCATTAGCCAAAATTACCATTTATGCCATTCGATCAACCAATGAGATCTTGCCATGTGGTAATCTCAAATCTAGACTATCCAAACCTTTTCTAACCCTGAACTTGCTAGGAATTACAAGAAAACCTAGTTGGGAGGTTATAAATTGTCCCATCCCCTTCTCATTTTAATATAACTTTTTATTTTCCAAGCGACCAATCTTATAAACACCGAGACATCTTCTAATCCAGAAGAATCCTAGGAATCTCTCGCTATCCAAGTAACCCATCCACCAAAGAAGAACCAAGCCATTTCATCCCTCCACCAAGGAGATGAAAGAACGACATGAGATAGTTCAACCTAGGTCATCCTGGTCCAACCTGAAACCTTAGCCACCTAAGCAATAACAACTTCAATCTAAGTCTCTCAATCCAACCCTTGTGACAAAGCCATCCACCTTGCCATACGATCCAAGATAAGCTTCATCTAGTTCATCTCATAAGCATTGTGTAGCATCCACTCCCCTCTCAACCCCACTACTCCTCATATTACTAGCATAATATTTTTTTACCCAATTAACTTTAGAGTGTTCCTTGGATCTTGCCCATCAAAAACTTAAGTCAACTGGTTATTTCGCTTGCTAAGTGAGTCAGGGAAGATTTATTTAGCTCGAGACACTACTTGGCAACGATGGTGCATTACACATGACATTTTATGCACACTGCATACATAGTGCACAAGAATTGATCCTTAACAATTCGAGTAATCTTGTGAAGTAGAGACCGTGCATTTGTACAGGCATAATAGATACCTAACACCTTACTTCTCTCTAACCATGGTCCCTTACCTGAAATTTTGGATAGTAGATCGAGCCATTGTTAGGATCGAGAGCCTTTGGGTTCCTCCTCCTAAGCGTTTCTACAAGGTCTAGCCGATTGTGGAATCAGAATAATTGGCTAGTGGAAACTCTAGTCAAATATATCATACGTATCCCCCTCTTTTCATCACCACAACCAGACTAGCCCCCTCACGAATGCGATTCTCTCCTCGACGATCTAACGTTCATAAAATGACAACTCCATTGGAGATGTACTAGCCCACTAGTCGCAACCTAACTTGAAAAATAGGATTTCTCGAATTCTTGACATCTAACAATACTTGCGCACCTCCATCTACATTCAATATTCATTTTAATCACAAAATAAAAAAAATAAAAATCATTGCTCCTCTCCAAGTTAGACATCTGCGAGTGAACCCACCTTTCTGTAGCATAATTCGTATATGCTCTTAGACGGTTATGGCCAACCAAGAAGAAGAAAATCATCTTTTACCTACTCTTAACCTACCAGAAGACCATCCTCAACAAAAACAACAACAACAACCAATACAAGTCATGCCAGCCACATGCATTTAGGAGCTAGCACAAGGGATGAAAGTAATGCAGGAGATGCTACTCCAGTTCATGCAAGCCTAAGCTACAATGGCCAACAACCAGGCTAGCTCGACAATACAGTAACAACCGCCAGCTCTCACATTCCAACCTTGAAATGGCCTAGCTATATGTCTTAGAGGGGGGAGGGGGAAGGGGGGGGGGGGGGGGTGTGAATAGGACTATGCCAAATTAAAAGTATTACAGCGGAATAAAACTAAGAGATATCCAAATTGTAACACCCTAAAAATCGGGGGTCATGTAGAAACCCGACTCCCGAGTTCCAGACCATCACTTATGCAACAAATATGATTATAATTCAATGTTGTCTGAGTTAGAGCATTTACATGAGTAAGATTATACCAAAACTGCAATTCATACTCCAGATCCAGTGATAAAACACAAGCGGAAGACTGAAGAATATATATATCACTGTATGGAAAATAAAATAATCTCGAACTGTCTCCAAAGTATAAATACATCTCTGAGTCACAAATGCATATAATAAACTAAAAATCAAAATGTCATATGGTCCAACTAACAAGTCTCGCCGATCCAGGCCACCTACGTAAAGCCGTCAGAGAACTGCATATACGAGAACTCGTCCTGGTCCTCGAAGTAGTCCGGCTCCGTCTCCTGAATCTCCTCACAACCTGCATCTAAGACAGAGTCTGGTAGGTGTTGCAAACACCATCCCGTAACGTGGGAGTGAGTGATCAACTCAGTCGAATCATAGAGCAAAGATTAGCATGTTATCAATCAATCATGCGATAATAGTAAAGCAAACAATCAGACATTCTTAGATACTGTTGTTAATGCAAGCATGAAATGATATGATGGATGCCCTCACCGACATACTCCCTCATACGACACCATCTTACATTCGTGGCATGCTTTCTTCCCTTAGTACTCCACATCTTCCAGGCACTTGCAGTGCGATGTGGAAATGATTACTGAGTTGTTATTAGTTCTTTCATATAGCAGTATTGAGAAACTAAGGTACCTTCCATATATCAATCCCAACACAGATCCTGTCTAGGGTCGTCACTCCTAGTAGTCTCATACGATGTTATATTTATAGGTCGCTGCAAGGGCTGCCAGGGCTGTTGCTCGTACTCGTTACACCAAACCCCCATCACCTTATCAATATAGGCCTAGTATACTCTCGTTGCTACGGAAGGGTCGTCGCCTCCCGCAGACTCAGAATACGCTCGAGGTCACTACAAAGGGCTCGTCACTAATCAGAGTAGGCCGACAACAGGAATGTAGTGTCCCATACCACCACAATCGGCTCACAAGTCTAAGGTGCTCACTGGTCACTACGGGGAGGTTTGTGGCCCTAGCGTAGGCCGACAGCTCGACCATGGTGTCCCATACCACCATGCCCGGCTCATGAGTCTTAATGGATCAAGGTACCATGGTTAACAGGGTTTCCATCGGTAAGTTTAGTACCCTAAGTTCAAGCAGTTATGACTCATACAAGGTAAACAATCAACGGTCAGTCGGGTTACTTGACGAGCTCGACTAGTACGAGCGCATCTCAAGCTGAGCGACATGAAGTGCATAAAATACTTCGTGTGGCCTAACCACTGCCGCCAACCCAAAACACGACTCGCGTTCATCGACGCGTCCTTTGTGATAAATAGAAACCAACCACGAATTCAATCTGTTACCGACCGCCTAGACTAATGTATAGCCTCAAGTATTTGGAATCAACATCAGTGATCATGTGAGAGTAACAGAAATGAAATACAAACAATACAAGCATGATATCAACATGTTATAACATACAACATAAGCAATTCAATCAAACACAAGCATTTCACATATATGAGGAAATCAATTCATATAACAACATGGAGGAAATCATATACATGATCATATCAATTGAGAATTCATTCTCAAAGCTAACCTACAACAACATTAGCTCAATACATAGTAATACAATCATTTATATAAACACTTAGTCTACACACTTTTGTCCACATAGCGTATGTCGACCCAAAGTGCGCATTAGGGCGAATCTCCTCGCCAAAAAGATCATGCACGCATAACTAGTATAATAACACGACAAATAAATATGACAATCATTTTTGCAGAATACAGACGTATACAGTATTTCCTACAAATACCTAAAATACCTTAAATCTCATATTTTCCGTACGCAGTCGAAATGGAAAATGGACAACATGTTCTACATGTCAAACAGCATTCTTGTCGATAATCTACTATTAAACGACATTGAAAGCTTTGAAAACAGTCAATCTAGGCATCTAAAATCCTCACCTTTCGCTGTAGACGCGTAATGAATCGAATAGAAAGTCTACTCTTCGTCAATGCCTGTATGACGACGTATAGCACAAGATACGTCAGCTACTTCGCTACTTGTATCGAAGGAATCCTTAAAACAGGTTGAGGTTAGGGTTTTCTTACCTAGAAATGAGTCGGAATCACCGGAAGAGTGATTAGAATACGGTGATTCGGTACTTGCAAAAGCAGGATCAAGTGGCAGGAAACTTTCCTCACAACTCTCTCACAATCTCTCCCTTTCTCTCTCTTCTCTTTCTAGGGTTTCTTGCAAATTCGGATGGGAGAGATATGAGAGGGTTTAAGGCCCTTATATAGGCTAAAAAGTCACCTATTTAGACTTAGAACAAAGGTATACTTGGGTTATAACCAAATCGGGTCTTCTCCGATCCAAAAGAGCATTTCGGGAGGTCCCCTGTCCGAATGCAGTCGGACTTAAGCTCATAGATACTGGATGTTGATCACATTAAGTTTTTAGTCCGGTAGTGTTCCCAGATCGCACGTAGCGGACTAGTTTCAGTTCAGCGGTCACGGAGACTCGATCGAGGATTCTAAGTACACTGACCTGAGTGAGAAATGTTCCCTGATCCGAGGGTGTATTTGGGTCAAATTCTGATGGTCTGAATGCTTATACTTAACCCGCAAGCGAAACGTACCAGATTTATTTAAATTTCATTTAATTTTTAATGAATTTCACTCTTTCTCACACTCCTTGCTCCAGGCTCAATGAAATAGCCTTAGAACATCGGTTGGGCTTGATTTTTAAAACGATTGTCAAGTCCAGCTAAGCGGTCCTAATGGTCTGAGATTGTAGATATCGGACTCTCGACGCATGGTCTAGATCCAATACAAAGTTTCAAAGGGTTCCTGAGAGCAAACTGGTTTAGAGTTTGATCTTAGGTTTCAGGGTATTATAACGCCATTGCTTCTACAAGTTTTGGATCTTGCAGAACGTATTTAAAGCGATCAGGGACAATTTCACAGCTAATCTAGCATAGCGCTTGTTAACTTACGCTTAATTTCTAAAGGAATTAATCCTAAGTGATTTCTGATCGAGTTGGTACTCGGATCTTTGTACGGATTTTTCCTAGGCGTTACAATCTACCCCCCTTAACCATAAATTTCGTCTTCGAAATTTATACCTTTTCGTACTCCTCGAGAAGCTGTGGGTAGTTCTTTTTGATCTCGACTTCTGTCTCCCATGTAGCCTCTTCTTCAGAGTGATGCGTCCACAACACATTCACAAGGGGTGTTGAGGGTCAAATATTGCATATTAGACCCCAATTACTACCTAGATTTACGAACATGATACTGCTTAATGGTCCACTTTAATCGTGTTTTTGTTACAGGGTGTAATTAGGAGCGTTGGCTGAAAAAGAGTATTAAAAGTGTTGATTTGACGCTCCGAAGTCACCAAAGCAAGGGACAGACTCCAAGGACTAAGATCGACAGATATGCACTCTAGGGACCCGAGAAAATTAAGCTATTTATATTAAAAAGGCCCAGAATTGGTCCAAAAATGCAAGATCACAGGGTTCCCACTATCCGTTCGGCTCGAAACTTCATATATGGCCTGAGGACCATAAATTAACCATACACGTCAAAATTTAGCCTTTGGATCAGTGTATAAGTGACCTGATAGACAAGATCAGATAATAACCATTAAGAAAGCATCTTGGACATCCTCGAGAGATCGGGATCCAAACTGAACTGATGGAAAGAGCATGAAAAATGGTAGATAGTCGTCAAATTTCACTTCGTTTGGACGGCGCAGTAGGAAGAAACGGATGACAGACAATTCTAGAAAGGAGAGTGGCAAATTTGTAAATAACTAAAATTTCATATACATGCATGCACGTAAGTAACTGAGGTTTCTTCAACGGTGAGAAGCAAGTCATCACAGGTGAATGGTGTGGTCCACATAGAGCTCAAATTTATTTCATACTTTAACTTATGGGCTTACATATTACTATGAAGATAATGAGCGGAGTAGATTTTCGATAATGTTTCAAGAAGTGGGCCCACCTACTTTTTTTTATAACACTTTCAAAAACGTCCAGGGACGGATCAGCTTTAGATTGGGTTTTGACCGTGGCCCTCACCCATCACTCCATTAGATGATCTGACTCGTCCATTTGCTCTTGAGGATGGCCAAGACCCTGGTTATGATTCCTTTTTGGCCCCATACAAGCGATCGTGTGAATTGCTCATCCAAACGGAAGACGGACAATGCAATGAAACGTTCCCTGGGCCACACCAAATCTAACCCAAAACCAGTCAACTCCAACTGGTTTTTCGAGCAGAATCTGGTGGACGGCATGGATTTCACAGCAAAGTGGCTGTAAGTGGGCCCCACGAACACCATCAAATTGAATTGGCGTTCTCTGTTCTGTTCGCGGAACAGAGGCTGCGGATGATGTGAGTGGGCCATCATCATGGCCTAGAAAACTAATCCAGACCGTTCATTCGAGTCTTAAGGTACGCCTTATCACTGCCTAGATGACAGAATTTCTGACTATAGCGGAGGATGGTTTTTCAACCGTTCAAACACGGGTTGGGCGGTAGCAAGAAAAGCTTTGTGGGCCACACCAAAACTAAAAAGAAATCATCCCTTCCCGACAGAAATTTCGAGGGGAATACGATGGACGGAGTGGATTTCTCAAAATGATACCGAAGGGGGGGCCACCATCGTCACTGCGTAAGGAATACGCATTCCCTGTGTCAGCGTCCGAACACAGCCGGCAATTGCGGGCTGTTCTATGATCACGACCATGATCAGATGATAGATCTGATCCATCCATCGTGTAGGGTGCTCAAAAAAATCTCAGTGGACACTCTCCTTTTCAACAGAAACCGGTGGAAGATGGTGGTATTTGCCTCCGTTCTCGGTGCGAAAACAGTTGCTGCGAAAGCCGACTGATTGCTGCGAAACTGACTCCAACAACTTTCCACCGCCTGTAGTGCTGTATAAAAGGGAGGAAGAGAAGGGGAGCTGCAGGCTACGGTGGGGAAGCATTCACGGCTGAGGCTTGGGACGTGGGAAGCCAAAAAGAGCAAGTGAAGAGAGAGAGAGAGAGAGAGGGAGGAGCTTTGTGTTCTTTTCTTTTACTTTTCTTTTCTTTTTCTCTTTATTTATTTGGATTTAATCTAACCATGTTATCAGGCTAAACCTCTTAGCTAGGGCTAAGAGGTGAAGCTTGTATTGAGATGAGAGATTATATGCTTTTAATTTTAATTTTTTGAATTGAAGTTGGGTTTAGTTTGATTTCAATGGAAATATTTTTGGTCTTTAATGGTCTGTTGTGACTGAAATTACAATGGGTCTGCAATGCTCTAAATATTTTCTTTTCTCTTTTATGTTTATGACGTCAGGAAGCCCTGTTGTTCACCATAGTCTCCTGGGCATGGTCGGATGACGGTACCCTTCCTAACCTTCATACATGTGATGGGTTGGTAATTAGTTTAATTCTGTTGTTTGCCATAGTCTTCTGGGCATGGTTTGGTGATGGAATCCATTCTAATTCATACACCTTTCATCTCTTTGAAAACTAGATCAACGGCAGTTCAGTAATTTCCATGATTTTTGATGCAAGCATAAGTTCTCCCTGATCTCTACAAGTGGATCCTCTGAATCCCTAGTTTCCTATCTCTGATTTGTTTCCTAAATTTTAGATTAATTATTCTACAAGTATTCCATCATTGCTAATTGATTTAGAATTCATCTTAGCCTAGTTCTAGTTCTAGTTAGTTTTAGATAACGTACAAATACCAGTCCCTTGGGATTCGACCTCAGTCTTACCGAGTTATTACTACATCACAACCCTGCACTTGGGGAGTGAACAAGGGGGATGACCTTGCTACGCAGTACCTGCTCCTTCCTGTTTAGTATACACGCCGGTTGCAGTATATATGTCACATCCTCACCCAACTGCACCTGCTCCCATCTAATGATATGGGAAGGATCGGGAATGTATTTCTTCAGTATAGAAATATGAACTACGTTGTGTACACTCACGAGAGGCGTAGGCAAAGTCAGATGATAAGCCACTGCACCCACACGGTCAAGAATCTAGAATGAACCAATGAATCGCGGTGCTAGCTTCCCCTTCTTTCCGAACCGAAGGACTCCCTTCATAGGGAAAACTCTCAAAAACATGTGATCCCCAATCGTGAACTCTAGCGGGCGCCGTCTCGTATCGGCATAACTCTTCTGTTTGCTCTGCGCTATAAGAAGCCGGCATCTGATGATATCAATCTTCTCCAAGGTTGCCTGCACTAACTCTGGGCCAATCAATCTGTGCTCACCGACCTCTGCCGCATTCCCAGCAATGCGGTGCTCAACAGTGTCGCCCATACAAGGCCTCATAAGGTGTCATACCGATACTCGTCTGAAAACTGTTGTTGTACGCGAACTCTGCATATGCAAGACAGTCATCCCAACTGTCTTTGAAATCCAATACGCAAGCCCGCAGCATGTCCTCTAAAATCTGGTTCACTTGCTCCGTCTGTCCGTCTGTCTGTGGGTGGAAGGTAGTACTGAACTTTAACTTCACACCCATAGCTTCCTGGATCCGAGTTCAGAAAATAGAAGTAAAGCGCATGTCTCTGTCCGACACGATCTCTAAAGGAACTCCATGCAGATGCACTATCTCTCTGATATATAGCCTGGCCAACTCGTCTGCAGAGTTTGTAACTCTGATCGGTAGGAAGTGCGCCGACTTCGTCAAACGGTCGACAATCACCTAAATAGAATCATGTCCCTTCCTCGTCTTCGGTAGTCCTGAAATGAAATCCATGGAAATAAAGTCCCACTTCCACTCAGCGATGGGCATAGGCTGAAGAAGACCAGGAGGTTGGCGATGCTCTGCCTTCACCTGCTGGCAAGTGAGACAACGGGACACGAAATCCGTGATGTGGGTCTTCATACCATCCCACCAATGAGTCCTCTTCACGTCACGATACATCTTGGTGCTACCCGGATGCATCGCAAGTCTAGAACTGTGCGTAGCCTCGAGAATCTCTCGTCTCAAGTCGGGGATATCTGGGACGCATAGGCGGCCACGATAACGTAAGCCCCCATCCGTTCCAACTCGCCACTCGGCGTCTGCATCATCACTGGCCTACTCTTGAAGCTCAGTCAGACGCACATCATCCCTCTGCGCTGCGATGACCCTGTCATCGATAAAAGATCGTACCTGAACATGTGCGATGACCTCGAATGGCTCCTCCATAGTAAGTTTCTTCTCAAAGTCTAGCAAGAACTCAACCATGTCCCACTCGGCAATCATCAGCAGAGCCGCAAACTCTATCACCTTCTTACGGCTCAACGCATCAGCCACAAGGTTCTCCTTGCCAGGATGGTAGGAAACTTCAAACTTAAAGTCCTTCAAAGTCTCCATCCATCGCCGCTGCCTCATATTCAGGTCCCGCTGCTTGAATATGTACTTGAGGCTCTTGTGGTCGTAAAAGAGCTCGAACTCCTCTCCGTAGAGGTAATGTCTCCAGAGCTTCAATGCGAAAATGACGGCTGCCAACTCAAGATAGTGTGTAGAATAATTCTCCTCGTGCTTCCTTAATTGTCTCGAGGCATACGAAATTACCCTGTCCTTCTGCATAAGGACACGACCTAGACCAACGCTAGATGCGCCAGTGTATATCATGTATTTAATCCCTTGCTCTGGCAATACTAGCACAGGGGCGGACGTTAGTCTGTCCTTCAGCTCCTAAAAAGCTGTCTTCGCCTTTTCATTCCAGACGAACTTCACATATTTCCATGTCAACTGAGATAGAGGTCTGGCGATCTTTGAGAAATCTCGAATGAAACGTCGATAGTAGCCTGCTAAACCTAGGAAACTCCTCACCTCAGTGACTGAACCAGGCTGCTCCCAGTCTTGAACTGCGGCTACCTTGGTGAGATCTACCGATATGCCTTTCTTAGACACCATGTGTCCCAGGAACTTGACTTCTTCCTTCCAGAAGTCACACTTACCGAACTGAGCAAACATCTGATGCCGTCTAAGAGCATCCAAGACTGAGCGCAAGTGCTCCTCATGCTCCTCTCGACTCCTGGAGTATATCAAGATGTCATCAATGAATATGATGATGAATCGATAGAGGAATGGCCGAAGTACCCTATTCATCAGGTCCATGAACACGGATGGTGCGTTCGTAAGACCGAACGACATCACGAGGAACTCATAATGGCCAAAGCTAGTCCTGAAAGCTGTCTTCTGCACGTCCTCATCCCTGACGTGCACCTGGTGATACCCTGACTGAAGATCAATCTTCGAGAAGTACTGTGCCCCTCTCGACTGATCAAACAAGTCATCTATCCTGGGCAAGGGTTACTTGTTCTTTACCGTCACCTGATTCAGCCTACGATAATCAATACACAATCGCAGAGTACCATTCTTCTTCTTTACAAACAGTACTGGCACTCCCCAAGGAGACATGCTAGGGCATATGAAACCCTTCTCTAGCAGCTCATCAATCTGCCTCCTCAGTTCCTCCATCTCACATGGAGGCATACGATACGTCGGTAACGAAATGGGTGTCGCACCGGACGTTAGATCGATAGTAAAATCGACCTCACGCCGAGGAGGTAGCCCCGGAATTGACCTGAATACATCATCAAAATCTCGTACTACAGGGATGTCCCTCATCCTCTGATCATCGTCATAATCCAACAGAGCAGTGCAACAATTCAGTCGAGACGGATGACTGACCTGAACCAAAAATGTAAAAGCTGTGCCCTCAGGTCCATAGGCTATCACCAACCTAGTCTCGCAGTCGATCTCAGCTCGCATCTCAGTGAGCCAATCCATACCAAGTATGACGTCGTAGTGGAACAGGGAGATAACCAACAGGTCAATAGTCACTATCCTGTTACCCAAGTCTATCAAACAACCCTCGCAGACTCTAGTAATGTTGAAAAAATCTCCAGTAACCGTAATGAGAGTCGTCCCCTCCGCGGGAGCTATAGCCAAACCTAGTCTCTTGACTGCCGTGCATGAAATGAGGGAAGTAGTGGACCCAGTGTCCACCACTAGGAAAACAGAAATACCTGCAATCTGTGCCGTAACCTCGAAAGCCATGGGACTACCGTCTGATACCTCGGATGCCTCAGCTGTGAGCGCATGCACCCGAGCTTGCTGTGGATGGTTCGACCGCGATACCATGGGCCGTTGAGGGGGCCGGAACTGAGGTACTGGGGGTCGGAAAGAAGGATGCGCAGGAGCCGACCATAACGGTGGAGCAAATAATGCCTGTGGGTGAGGACGGTCGATCTTCTGCGGTGGTGAAAACTCGCTATTCCTCATTCGAGCAAAGTAGCTCTCTGCAGTGTAGCCCGATTTCCCACAATAAGCACATGTCACACCGGGGCGCCTCATCAGAAGTACTGGCGCTATAGCCCTAGGAGGAGGGTCGATGCAAGGCCTCTTACCAAGAAATGGCCTGTCCTACATATTTGGTCCTGGCCTAGTAACCACAGGGCCACGAGATCGTGCCAGTCGATCAACATCCAGCTCTGCCCTCATGGACATATGTATTAGCTCTGCATAGGAGGGTATGCTGACACAACACATCTTCGACCGAATGTCAGGTCGCAAGCCCTAAGAAAAACGTCGTATGCACATCTGCTCGTCAGCAAGTATCATCGGGACGTATCTGTCCAACTCTGTAAACCAATACTCATACTCTGTAACTGACATGCCTCCCTGCCTGAGGCGTAGAAACTCGTTCTCCCTCTTGTGCTGGTAGGTCTGGGGATAGTATTTCTCATGGAATCGGAACTCAAACGCTGCCCAAGTCCAGATATACCCGACAGAAACCGTCTGCAACACACTATCCCACCACAAATTGGCCTCTCGCTCGAACATGAACGTGGCCAACTCAACCTGCTCAGACCCCAAGCAGTGCAGCATCCTCAGTATCTTCGAGACACGGTCGAGCTAATACTCAGCCTCCTCGGGTCTGTGAGAACCCGTAAAGGTAGGAGGCTGCAAGCACTGAAATCGCTCAAGTAGGCCTCGAGTATCAGAAGTGTTCCCTGTAGGGTAAGCAGATGGTGCAGGATGAGCCATACCCTCATCCTGAGTCGAAGTCCCAGCATCCTCAGCTGGATGCACAGGTGGCACAGGTGGAGCCGCACTGCCACCCTGGGCTAAGGCCCCTGCAATCGTAGTCAAAAGCTGCTGATGCTGCTGGTGCATCATGACCATCAACTGTTCAAACCTATCAGGAGGTGGAGCAGGCTGAGGTACATACTGCGTCGAGGAAGACGCACGATACTGCTCTCTAACTGGCAGTGTGAAAGGTGGTGGTCCGACTGTAGGACCTGTAGAAGGCTGAGACTCAGGTGCAGTCTCAGGAATCGGGCCCACAACAGGGTCTGTATGATCATCACTCTGGGGAGGAACCCGATCCATAAGCTCACCCGGTGTAAGTCGTGCCGTGCTCTGAGTAGCCTTAGGCGACATTCCCTATATTCAAAATAGGGCGCAACCTCGTTAGTCTCAGCAATAGCACAAACACACCACAATCATTCACATAACAAACCAAAGAAACTCCATGCATTTCATTAAATCAAAATTCATTACAGAACAAGAGATATATCCTTACATGCATCATGACAAGAAACACATGGGAAACTAAGCCAGTCAAAGCTACAACTGCAACATAAACTAACTACTAAGCGTTCTTAGGCTTACACATAGAAAACAAGAAATAAACTAACTACGACCGACAAACGTCTGAAATCTAATCACTAGTCCGAGTCTGGCGATAGAGGAGGGGCACCCTTATCCTGCAGACAACACAGGATGGCCTTCAAGGTGCGAGTCACCTTGCTAAATTTCTATTTCATGACGGCCTTGGTATCCTCAAGATCTAGTTTCACCTCGGTCAGGAGTTCTAGGACTTCCCATCGCAAAGTAACCTGACTCTCCTCAAGTCGGGCTATGTGAACATCCCTAGCAGCTCGAGTTGCAGGAGGAGGACTCTCATCAGTATCCTGAGCCTCCTCTTCTTCTTCTTCCTGGCTTTCTTCCTCTATTTCTGCTCCACCCTCTTCTTCACCTTCATCCTCCTCGCTATCATATTTACCCTCACTGTCATCATCAAGCAAACTCAAGTGCAATCTTGCATATGAGCCAGCCAAAGGGAAGTGATTTAGACGTCTTTCTCGACTTCACTATGAGGATGATCTGTCGCAGTACAAACATGGGCATGCACACCTTCTCTCCCTGGCCCACCTGATACAGGAAATCAACCATGAGACGCGTACATTCACTACGGTTGGTCGACCTGGGATACACATTGAACGTGCAGATGTGGTGTAACAGGCGAAAATCATCCGACATGTGGGTCGCTAGGAGGCTCTTGTTACGCTGCCACGCAACCAAACCACCACATAGAAACCTGGTGCGGCGATCTCACTCACGAACACTCTTCAGATTCTTAGCACTGGGATGTACCTCGCCGAGAGGCACGTTCAAAAGTCGAGATATCAACCGAACATCAATCATGGCTACCCGATCTCTATCAAAGGGAATCTTGAACTGCAATGGCTCCAACATAGGATCCCAAATATGAGCATAAAAGGCATGAACGGTGCTCACGTTCGCACGAGACTGGCCTTTAAAGAGCGGACCCCACCTGGCAGCTTCGATGCGCTCAAACAATAAAAACTCACCAAAGAGCCGCTCATCCACATGCACCTCAAATAGAACCTTGCGATCCGTATACGCACCGTGGGCCAAGTCTGCCAACAGTGCTCTCCCTATGCGAGCACGGGGATCTAAATGCCGCTTCGTATGTAGCTCTCTCCCAACACTTGGACTAGCGGCGGTACTTGAACTAGCGGTGCCACCTCTCGGCTTCCTTGATCGTGAAGGGCGACTAGGCCCAGCTTCGTCTGCGGCGGTCTTCCTCTTTCCCATGAGAGAGAGGATGGTGGAAAGGGAGAAAAAGGCTAAAATAGCCTCTAAAAAAGCCATGGAAAATGGAGGAAATGGGAAGAAATGGCTGGCCTAGTGGGCTGGCATGAATCTAGGCCCTATAGAGGAGTGAAACAGGCCCCCAAAGGCTAGGATTTCGAAGGGAAAAGAGTGAAATGGGTTGGGATGGAGGCTCACCCAAATTTTTACCTCAAATGGAGGATGGGAGAGCTCCAACGGATGAAAATGGAGAGAGAGGAGAGAGTGTATGGCTGTGAACGGTAGAGTGGCGTCGGTTGAGGAAGAAAATGGGAATGAGAATGATTTGAAATGAGATTTGAGAGGGAAGGCAGCAAAAACGTGAGAAAGGGAGAGCTTGAAAGGGGTTTTTGTGAAGGAGGTAAGGTTTTGGGGCACTTCTAATGGACGACCCATAGCTAGGGGGGTTACCCTACCCCCCAAACTGCGTCAGCGTGACGCATGGCCCGAGTGGGGCCCATTGTATGGCGAGGCCTCGCAGACCATCTTGCAAATCTGTGATGGCCCGCCATTTGGGCGTGGTCCCCCTGTCTTGTAGTCCCCAAAAATACATGGGTCCCCTTAAGATCATCCTAGATCAGCGTGGATAGGCCCACGACTCCGTTTCGATCCATTTCGGGTCATTTCGGGTGTTAACAGCTGCATATTTGCATTTAGCGACTTCTAACAGCTGGGATTGGGTCCAGAGAGGTTTAGAACTGTCCACACACAAAATAAAAGTGGTCCGGGGTCGTTTTATGCGACCACGGATGCACACGGACTCCATCAAAATGATCGATTTGCGTAAACTTCGCCAATTGGCGGAACTGGGACCCTATGAGTGTTCCTATGTATTTCTCGCACCAACCTAAGTCAAAAAGGCAACAACGTACGTCGCGTGACCATAACCCAGGTCCGGTTTAATCCAAATCATACTCTGATACTAACTTGTAACACCCTAAAAATCGAGGGTCGTGTGGAAACCCGACTCCCGAGTTCCAGACCATCACTTATGCAACAAATATGATTATGATTCAATGTTGTCTGAGTTAGAGAATTTACATGAGTAAGATTATACCAAAACTGCAATTCATACTGCAAATCCAGTGATAAAACACAAGCGAAAGACTGAAGAATATATATATCACTGTATGAAAAATAAAATAATCTCGAACTGTCTCCAAAGTATGAATACATCTCTGAGTCACAAATGCATATAATAAACCAAAAATTAAAATGTCATATGGTCCAACTAGCAAGTCCCACCGATACAGGCCACCTATGCAAAGTTGTCAGAGAACTGCATATACGAGAACTCGTCCTGGTCCTCGAAGTAGTCCGGCTCCGGCTCCTAAATCTCCTCACAACCTGCATCTAAGACAGAGTCTGGTAGGTGTTGCAAAAACTGTCCCGTAATGTGGGAGTGAGTGATCAACTCAGTGGAATCATAGAGAAAAGATTAGCATGTTATCAAATCAATCACGCGATAATAGTAAAGCAAACAATCAGACATTCCTAGATACTGTTGTTAATGCAAGCATGAAATGACATGATGGATTCCCTCACTGACATACTCCCTTGTACGACACCATCTTATGTTCGCAGCATGCTTTCTTCCCTTAGTGCTCCACATCTTCCAGGCACATGTAGTGCGATGTGGAAATGATTACCGAGTTGTTATTAGTTCTTTCATATAGCAGTATTGGGAAACTAAGGTACCTTCCATATATCAATCCCAACACAGATCCTGTCTAGGGTTGTCACTCCTAGTAGTCTCATACGATGTTATATTTATAGGTCACTGCAAGGGTTGCCAGGGCTGTTGCTCGTACTCGTTGCACCAAACCTCCATCACCTTATCAATACAGGCCTAGTGTACTCTCGTTGCTACGGAAGGGTCGTCGCCTCCCACAGACTTAGAATACGCTCGAGGTCACTACAAAGGGCTCGTCACCAATCAGAGTAGGTCGACCGCAGGAATGTAGTGTCCCATACCACCACAATCGGCTCACGAGTCTAAGGTGCTCACTGGTCACTACGGGGAGGTTTGTGGCCCTAGCGTAGGCCGACAGCTCGACCACGGTGTCCCATACCACCATTCCCGGCTCATGAGTCATAATGGATCAAGGTACCATGGTTAACAGGGTTTCCACCGGTAAGTTCAGTACCCTAGGTTCAAGCAGTTATGACTCATACAAGGTGAACAATCAATGGTCAGTCGGGTTACTTGACGGGGTCGACTAGTACGAGCGCATCTCAAGCTGAGCGACATGAAGTGCATAAAATACTTCTTGTGACCTAACCACTACCGCCAACCCAAAACATGACTCGCGTTCATCGACGCGTCCTTCGTGGCAAATAGAAGCCAACCATGAATTCAATCTGTTACCGACCGCCTAGACTAATGCATAGCCCCAAACATTTGAAGTCAACATCAGTGATCATGTGAGAGTAACAGAAATGAAATACAAATAATACAAGCATGATAGCAACATGTTATAACATACAACATAAGCAATTCAACCAAACACAGTCATTTCACATATATGAGGAAATCAATTCATATAAAAACATGGAGGAAATCGCATACATGATCATATTAATTGAGAATTCATTCTCAAAGCTAACCTACAGCAACATTAGCTCAATACATACTAATATAATCATTTATACAAACACTTAGTCTACACACTTTTGTCCACATAGCATATGTCGACCCAAAGTGCGCATTAGGGCGAATCTCCTCGCCAAACAGATCATGCACGCATAACTAGTATAATAACACGACAAATAAACATGACAATCATTTTTACAGAATACAGACGTATACAGTATTTCCTATAAACACCTAAAATATCCTAAATCTCATATTTTCCATACACAATCGAAATGAAAAATGGACAGCATGTTCTACATGTCAAACAGTGTTCTTGTCGATAATTTATGATTAAACGACATTGAAAGCTTTGAAAACAGTCAATCTAAACATCTAAAATTCTCACCTTTCGTCGTAGACGCGTAACGAATCGAATAGAAAGTCCACTCTTCGTCAACGCCTGTATGACGACCTATAGCAGAAGATACGTTTAAGACCCGTATCTTAGTTCGTACCGTTCTGTAGACTTCCGCAGTCTTACAGGTCAAATTTCGGCAACCTTCGACCCTTAACCGATACTTACGTATGACCCTGATTCGTATACCGTTAACCCATATCGACTCAACCCGAGACCATTACTATAGCGACCGCACCGTCGTTGCGGTTCCGATGCCGCGACTTGCGCGCCGAGGCGATACCCTGATCAAGAGATATGGGCCAACGTTCGGTGCAAGGAAAACACCACGTGTTGCGAAACTTAAGAGAATCTCTACGATGTGTCACATCAATCCCATCAATCCATCACATGTCAAGTACATGTCAAGTACACATCACCTTTCACCTATTCCCAAGCAACCACAAAAGTCAAGATTTCCTTACAAAGCCCATACCTCTCTTACACAAATGCCTCAAAAGTCCTCCATTCCCATGCTTTTCTTACACAAAAGGGCCACAAAAGTCAAAAAGGTCTTACACCCCCATCACTACCACATCCATCACTCCATCACCCATCACTCTCTCTCCCTTTACAACTCTCTCTTTCTCATTTCTCATCTCATTCTTCTCAAGCAACAAAAATTCTATACGTATGAGCCTCTCCCTCCCTTTCCAAAACTCCAAGGTGGCCCACTTTCCTACCCCATCATCTCCCATCCTAGCCATCCATTCCTCATCTCACCCATTAAAATCAAAGCTAAGGAGCTAAGGAGCCCATAGGAGAAAGAAGATCGGATGATGGGTGCTAGATTATGATAGTTTTTCATGTTTTTGAGATGGGCCAAGTGAGGCCAACCGATCAATGGTTTGGATCTCACTTGGGACCCTAAGATGTGGTCGATGGCCCACTAGGATCATCATGTTCATTCCATGATGGGGCCATTCTCTATGGACCCCATCATGATGTTTATTTCTTTAGAAAGGTCATCTAGACCGTCCATATTGGTGGGGAAAGGATCCCCACCATTAATTTTTAAATTTTATGGTATACCTGGCGTGCCACAGTTCCAGTTCGTTGCTGAGCCCAGAGGAGAGAGGTTGTCTTGTTTGATGTCGTGTGCCATAGAGGAGCCTGTTGCCGCTTGCATCGACCATTTGCCCGTGGTTTACGATTTTCCCGATGTGTTCCAGGAGATTCCGAGATTACCGCCTCGTTAACTCACCGAGTTTCAGATTGATCTTGTGCCCGGTACCGCGTCTATTTCAAAGTCCCCGTATTGCATGGCACCATTGGAGTTGAGGGAACTGCAGAAACAGTTGGATGAATTATGTGAGTTGGGCTTTATCTGTCTGAGCAGTTCGCCATGGGGAGCACCGGTACTCTTCGTGAAGAAGAAATATGGTTTGTTGAGGCTCTGCGTTGATTATCGCGAGCTCAACAAAGTCACGATCAAGAACAAGTACCTGCTCCCGAGGATTGATGATTTGTTTGACCAGCTGCAGGGTGCACAGTTCTTTTCAAAGATCGACCTGCGTTCTGGTTATCATCAGATTCGAGTCCGAGATGAGGACATTCCGAAGACAACATTCAGGACACGTTAAGGTTATTTTGAGTTTCAGGTCATGTCCTTCGGACTGACCAATGCACCCGCGGTCTTCATGCAGTTGATGAACGAGGTCTTCTGCCCTTATCTCGATCAGTTTGTTGTAGTTTTCATCGATGACATTCTGATTTATTCGAGGAACCGTGAGGAGCATGAGCAGCATTTGGAGATCACGTTGCAGACCCTCCGCGCACACCAGCTGTATGCGAAGCTGGAGAAGTGCGAGTTCTGGCAGGAGGAGGTGAGGTTCCTCGGTCACGTGGTGACGAGGGAGGGTGTCGCAGTGGACCCTTCGAAGGTCGAGGCAGTACATCAGTGGGGCCAGCCCACGACTGCGATAGAGATCCGTAGTTTTCTTGGTTTGGCGGGCTACTACCGGCGTTTTATTGAGGGTTTTTCTCGTATTGGAGCCCCGCTGACCAGGTTGACTCGGAAGGGTACAGAGTTTATTTGGAGTGATGCCTGCGAGCGAGCATTTACGGAGTTGAAGGACCGTTTGACGTCCGCTCCTGTCCTCACTCTTCCCTCTGGGAGTGACGAATTTATTATATTCACTAATGCCTCGTATATTGGTTTGGGTGCTGTCCTGATGCAGTACGGGAGACCAGTGGCCTTTGCGTCTCGTCAGCTCAAGGTCCATGAGCTGAACTATCCTACGCATGATCTGGAGTTGGCTGCAGTTGTTTTCGCACTAAAGGTATGGAGGCACTATCTTTATGGGGTCAGGTTCGAGCTCTTCTCTGATCATAAGAGCTTGAAGTACCTCTTCTCACAGTCTGAGTTGAATATGAGACAGAGGCGCTGGATGGAGCTTCTGAAGGACTATGATTTTGATCTTCAGTACCACCCGGGTAAGGCGAACGTGGTGGCAGATGCCCTCAGCCGTCAGCCACGAGGCCTAGTGGCGCATATGATGATTCAGGAGTGGCGGATGCTTGAGGATATCGCAGCGTATGATTTTGAGTTCGGCCTGCAGTCTTCCATCGTACAGTTATCGAGCCTGTCGATTCAACCCTCTCTTGTCGCAAGGGTGATCGAGGCTCAGCAGGATGATGCATCGTTGCAGAGTTATATGGCTAAGGCGGCATCTGAGAGTCAGGATGATTGATAGATTGGTACAGATGGTGGACTTCATTTTAGAGGCCGATTATGTGTCCTGGATATTCCAGAGTTATGCAGAGATCTTATGACTGAGGCACATCGATCGCGGTTTTCTATCTACCCGGGCTCGACGAAGATGTACCGTGACATGAGGCGACAGTATTTTTGGGCAGGGATGAAGCGCCAGATCGTTAGTTTTGTGACCGAGTGTGACACGTGCCAGCGTGTCAAGGTCGATCATCAGAGATCTCCTGGTCTTTTGCAGCCGTTGGTCGTCCCGATGTGAAAGTGGGAGCACGTGTCTACGATTTCATTATGGGTTTGCTAAGGACTCAGCACGGTCATGACGTCATTTGGGTTATTGTTGATCATCTGACGAAGTCGGTACATTTCCTTGCGATGCGTGTGAATTGGTCTATGGACTTGCTTGCGAGGTTATTCATTGAGGAGGTTGTGAGACTGCATGGCGTTCCGGTCTCGATTGTTTCTGACCAAGATTCGAGGTTCAAGTCTCATTTTTAGAGGAACTTCCAGAGAGCGATGGGGACTGATTTGCAGCTCAGCACCGCGTACCATCTGCAGACCGATGGCCAGACCGAGAGGGTCAATCAGATACTAGAGGATATGCTTCGGGCTTGCGCGATTGATTTCGGGGGTAGCTGGGATGAGCATCTGCGATTGGCTGAGTTCGCATACAATAACAGCTATCATGCGACCATCGACATGGCTCCTTTCGAGGCACTATATGACAGACCATGCAGATCACCAAGTTATTAGACCGAGGTTGGAGAGCATCGTCTCCTAGGTCCCGAGCTTGTGCAGGAGACGTCAGAGGCTATTAACATCATCAGGCAGAGGATGCGCACAGCTCAGAGCCAACAGAAGAGTTTTGCTGATCGTCGGTGTCGTCCCTTAGAGTTTGATGTAGGGGACCATGTGTATCTCAAGGTCTCGCCCATGAAGGACGTAGTTCGATTCGGAGCGAAGGGCAAGCTTGCCCCGAGATTCATAAGACCTTTTGAGATCACTGGGTGCATTGGTTCCGTGGCCTATCGGCTTGCCTTGCCATCTCAGTTGTCTTACACCCCCATCACCACCAGTGATCTCAAAAGGTCCTATGAAAGGCAAGCCGATAGGCCATGGAGCCAATGCGCCTTGCACGCCGAGGCGATAGCCTGATCAAGAGATGTGGGCCAACGTTCGGTGCGAGGAAAACGCCGTGCGTTGCGAAACTTAAGGGAATCTCTACGATGTGTCACATCAATCCCATCAATCCATCACATGTCAAGTACATGTCAAGTACACATCACCTTTCACCTATTCCCAAGCAACCACAAAAATTAAGATTTTCTTACAAAGCCCATACCTCTCTTACACAAATGCCTCAAAAGTCCTCCATGCCCATGCTTTTCTTACACAAAAGGGCCACAAAAGTCAGAAAGGTCTTACACCCCCATCACCACCACATCCATCACTCCATCACCCATCACTCTCTCTCCCTTTACAACTCTCTCTTTCTCATTTCTCATCTCATTCTTCTCAAATAAAAAAAATTCCATATGTATGAGCCTCTCCCTCCCTTTCCAAAACTCCAAGGTGGCCCACTTTCCTACCCCATCATCTCCCATCCTAGCCATCCATTCCTCATCTCACCCATTGAAATCAAAGCTAAGGAGCTAAGGAGCCCATAGGAGCAAGAAGATCGGACGATGGGTGCTAGATTATGATAGTTTTTCATGTTTTTGAGATGGGCCAAGTGAGGCCAACCGATCAATGGTTTGGATCTCACTTGGGACCCTAAGATGTGGCCGATGGCCCACTAGGATCATCATGATCATTCCATGATGTGGCCGATGGCCCACTAGGATCATCATGATCATTCCATGATGGGGCCATTCTCCATGGACCCCATCATGATGTTTATTTCTTTAGAAAGGTCATCTAGACCGTCCATATTAGTGGGGAAAGGATCCCCACCGTTGATTTTCAAATTTTATGGTCCCATGTATAAAGGGATCCCTTGGATTGTATGATTTTATTTTTTTAGAGGGCTCATAGTGGCGGAGCCCCCCATCGCAAGCGTGTCCCACTCTCCATCTCTCTCTCTCTTTTTATTTCTTTTTATTTTATTTTATATAATAGGGTTGTGTGGCCCACTTGAATGGACCCCACCTTGAGGTACTTATTTCGTCCAAGTGTTCTTCAAGTGGGGCTCACCTTACATGTTGTACCCACAACATTCATCAGTGGTGGCCCACTTCAACAGGGCCCACCATAATGTAATTTTTTTTCTAAAAGCTAAACCGTCCAGCGTCTGGGACGCTGGACGTCCCTGTGAGAAAGAAAAAAAAAAGAGAAAGAAGGAAGTTTTTGGGGTGGTCCCCTCATAGGTCCCACCTTGATGTTTTGGCACAATCCAAGCCATCCATCCTCTTTCCCTTATCATTTTAGGCGTTGAGTCAAAGAATGAGGTCAATCCGATGATCAGGCCGGCCATACTCTTCAAAACAGTAAATTTCACCGTTTATAAAATATTTTAAACTTTTCTTTAGGCCAAAAATATTCAACATTGGACTCGGTGGACTCGTCATGGCCTGTAGAAGCCAATGGACGGCGTGGATCTACTTGATGTGGGACCCAGATGTGAAAAACCCAAAAAAAAATGGGATTTCTATTTTTTAAAAAAATAATGGCAGAGGCTCTGCCTTTTCCCTCTGACGCTACTGCAGTAGCTGCACGCTGCTGCGTGCAGCGTTTGGGGCGGGCGAACGTTAGGGGCCCACGGCCCTGCACGTGGGCCCCACCGAGATGTCTATTTGTCATCCAATCTGTCCACGAGGTGGGCCGTCCCCAGCATCAGGCCCCCTCCAAATTCTAGCCCAATCCAACGCTCAGGTGGCCCACACCACACGAAATAATGTGATTGAACCTCTACCATTGAAATTCCCTTTTGGGCCCACAGAAGTTTCAGATCAATCTGAAATTTGTGTTTTCACTTCACCCAGATCTGAGTGACCTTATGAATGGATTGGATTTCAAATAAACATTTCAGTGGGCCCCACATGGGACCCACAGTGATGTGTGTTTGTACCCACCGTCCAGGCGGACGGTGGTACCAGCCATGATGCATGTGTGTTTCACCCCCACCGTCCAGCAGACGGTGGGGCCCGCTGTGTGTGTGCGTGCATGCGTGTGGGTGTATGTGCGTGTGTGTGCAGTGTGTGTGCAATGTGTGTGCAGCGTGTGTGTGTGTGTGTAAATATATATACATATATATATATATATATATTTATATTATATTGTATTGCATATATAATATTGTATATATTATATATATTATATATATTATCTATAGTTTTTTTTTTTAATATTATATAATACATCATATTCAATGGTGGGCCTTCATGTGGGCCCCCACTCTTGATGCAAGTGCTGCATCCAACCTGTTCATCCATTTTAAAAGCTCATTTTATGGTTTGAGCTAATGAATGGGCCAGATCCATAGTCCGAGTGGACCTCACCTTAACATATTATGAGGCTCATTTGATTTATATAAGGCCTAGGGGCTTAGGCCCATTTGATTTATGTAAGGCCTAGGGGTTTAGGCCCATTTATTATATCTAAGGCCTATGGGTTTAGGCCCATTTGACTTAAATAAGGCCTATGGGTTTAGGTCCATCTGATATACATCGGGCCCATGTGATTAGGCCCATATTGATATACTTTGAGGCCCTTGGATTGTGATCCATTGTAATGTACCTACGGCCCATTGGTGAAGCCCAGTAATGTGGCCCATTTGATATATTTAGGGCCCAATGGGATGTACCTAAGGTCCATTGCAATGCGTGACCCCAACATAGAGTATGTAACGATGTTCACGACGATCGTGCCTTGGGAGCAATGTTGGTTTGACGTCCACATTGCGAGTGTAATGATGGTTGGACTCTCCTTAGGGCCCATTATTAGGCCCGTACTAATTGTATATAGGCCGTCCGGGCCCGTCTGCATTGTAAGAATAGTTCGTTTTATCATAACATGTTTAGTATAATCCCATGACTCATGATCATACGCATCATATGTGTGCTTGATATGAGAAGTGACTGATCATAGCATATGCCTTCGGGCAGACTATTTATGGGACCCTGATTAGGCGGTGTTGCCCTACATGAGCGCATGATATGCGTAAGATTTGTCGCATGATTTGATAGTGTGATTCATGCATTTTGCATTATATGACATGATTATTGTACTCCCTAGCGACATCGGGGCCGTAACTTCCATAGACGTATCGTGGTTGGTAGGATTGGATATTGGAAATCTTGTTCTACATGGGGTGCTATAGATATCCCTGGGTGAAAGTCCCTAAACCCTTATGGTACCAAGAGGTTGCTCCAACGTCTAGACCAAGTGGGTAGATGAGCGTTGAGTGCTGATTACCAGACGGTTGCATTCTCCATTGTGTCGTGGTCGGTTGAAAGGGGGTGCGGCCTTACCCGCCCGAGTGTAGGGGGCAATGCTAGGCTGAGTCTGACCAGCTCGAGGAATGGGTCCGCTATCGACGAGTCGTGTCCGATATTGGCAGACGGATAGTGAGGTCTCTTCCACTTACCTTATTGTGCGCGATGAGGTGACAATCTGGTTTAGAGTGTACTAGACCTCGGTGATACCCCAGATTTGAGCTGTATTGACATGTGGACTTGGACGAGGATTGCATGCTTGACTTGCATCTTGCATTGCATAGCCTTGGTATGGCTCATGATATTTATGGATCCATCTACATATTCCGCATTGCTCTGATACTGCATGATCATACTACTACCTTGTGCACACACTTTCACCACCCTCTAAGCTTCTATAAGCTTATGCATGACCGTTGCGTGCAGGTGACGTTGGATCGCAGCAGCGCTGAGGCTTGAGTACGTGGCAGATTACTCCGGAGTTTTTGTTCATCATCATTGTATTTCCCTTTATACTCATTGTACTTGTAAAGTTTTTGATCATAGTGGAAATGTAATGGAATTCTTGGTTGTTGTTTGTGGGTTATGCCTTTGGTTATGCTTATTAGGAATCAAACTGATGTTGAAAATCCTCTTCGTAGCATCCCAGGATCGGAACCTGGCGAATGGGTGCTAGGAGCCGAGAATGGGGTTCTACGGAGGCTGTCGGCGCCGGATTGGGCGATCGGGAATTTTGTGAGCCCGGTTCCCAAGTTTGGGGGTGACAATACGTCAGCTACTTCGCTACTTGTATCGAAGGAATCCCTAAAATAGGTTGAGGTTAGGGTTTTCTTACCTAAAAATGAGTCGGAATCACCGGGAGAGTGATTGGAATACGGTGATTCGGTACCTACAAAAGCAGGATCAAGTGGCAGGAAACTTTCCTCACAACTCTCTCACAATCTCTCCCTTTCTCTCTCTTCTCTTTCTAAGGTTTCTTGCAAATTCAGATGGGAGAGATATGAGAGGGTTTAAGGCCCTTATATAGGCTAAAAAGTCACCTATTTAGACTTGGAACAAAGGTATACTTGGGTTATAACCAAATCGGGTCTTCTCCAATCCAAAAGAACATTTCGGGAGGTCCCCTGGCCGAATGCGGTCGGACTTAAGCTCATGGATACTGGATGTTGATCACATTAAGTTTTCAGTCTGGTAGTGTTCCCAGATCACACGTGGCAGACCAGTTTCAGTTCAGCGGTCACGGAGACTCGATCGAGGATTCCCAGATAACCACATAATGAGATTTTTCAGGCTCAATCTCAAAAAAAATTAAGAAAAAATGTAAATTACAATAAATGTAAAATACCTGAATTTCTCCTTTCGTAGTAGCCCGGAAGAACCAATTGGAGTAGATGATTGAATGTAGAAGTTCAAAGTCTAATACTCACTTTAAAATGGTTCTAAGTTCTAATTGATTTTTAAGTTAAACCAAATGAGATAGCTGTATTTGATTTTGATTCAAGGAAGATGGAATTACATAATTTTCTCCTTTTCAAATCAGATTGGAATGCAAATTAAAATCAAATAACAATAAGCTAACAAAAGGAATAGTAATTATGCACAAAGTAGCTTAAAATGAACACAAACTTATCTTAGAGTGGATCCTTGATTTTACTTGAATTTCTATCTAAAACTCTAAAATTTGTGCTCAATTTATAGTAGCAGAAACCTCATCTACAACTGGTCTTGAGGACACTACGACTGGTTGTAGTAGAATGGATTTTTGAATATTTGGGCGCAATCGGATAAAACCGTTCTTCGACTGGTCGTAGGTTGTCTACGACTGGTCGTAGGACCCTTATGACCGGTCAAAGGAATACTAATTCCATCGATAGAGTTTGAATCGTAGAATTAGGACTGGTCGACACTGTTCACATGATCGGTCGAACAGTCTCCAAGACTGGTTGTAGCTAAACTAGAAATTTTAAAAAATTTGTAACAACTTATGACTAGCCTTGAAATTTCTAGGACCGGTCGAAGCAATGCTAGGACTAGTCAAACAAGGTCCAGGACTAGTCTTAAAATAGAGCAAAATCATATATAAACATATAGTTTGAATTATGTATTCAAAATGACCTACCCTAAGGTCAATCTAAGGTCTATCATATCTAAAACATGAAGCATGAACATTGAACTTCATTCATTTAGCGAAGGTAGACCTTTGAACCTTATTAAGCTTGAGCTCTCGCACTTGATGTAGCTTAGTCTTGAGATATACAAAAGCTTGAACTCAAACTTCATCTTGAGTTGCACTTGAGACTTGAAGTGTACTTTAGTCTTGTAATCTTTATCGAAGTAACTTTGAACATATATGCTTACAGATGTTGACAAAGTACATGGCTTGACTTGACTTGTAGTTGATCAATATACTTAACTTGAAGCACTTGTGAGGCAGTGTCTTGAACATATATATATACAAACACAAGACAGAGATAAATGTTTTGGCACCACAAAATTTGACAACCAAAGGACCATGTGACCATAACACTTATAATCTCCCCCTTTATCAAATTTGTGACAAAACACTCAATAACAACATAACCAGTATGAATATAACCAATATGAATATGAAAAATTATGCACAAGTTATAACAGAAAAAACTAGTTATGCACAGGTTATAACAAAAAAAATCAGTTACGGCCTGGTTAAAGAATCATGCATTAGTTAACATACAATAACTAGCACACCTCAGATGAAGTAAGAAAAACACTTCATCTTCTTACTCCCCCTGAATTACTCCCCATGAGTGGCACATATATCCAACAAAAAAAATGCTTCTACTATTCACAAATCAATTCATCTCCAAAACCATCAGAGAAATTCTCTCCCTTTTTGTCACAATATGACAAAGGAAGAACAAGACAATTGAACATGATAATTAACAGGAGTAATCAAGGAGACAAGACATATGAAAATAAAGATCATAACTATTAAAATAGTTTAATCCACAGCCAATAAACCATAGTCAGCAAACCATACAAAGTTGACAATCCAAAATAAATATAAAGTTATTACAGACCAAAGAGCTAATCAATCAATCTGAACCTGAAGAAGGAGCAGGTATGGAAGGATCAAGTTGATACATGCCCTTGTTTAAGCGCCTAAGATACTTGCGCATATATTTAAATTGTAAATCATGGGAAACATTTATGTTATCAACTTTAACATCCATATGCTCTATCTTCTCCTCTAGTGCACGCAAATGTGCATCAAACCCAGATGGTTCATAATCAGGGTCATTAGCAGAATCAGACTCAATTTCATAAAAAATATCATCCATGTTTATGTCGTTTGGAGGAAGATCATCAGATTCTTCTTCATTTCTAGCTTTAGCTCCACCATCACCATCCACTTGGCTGGGAGGCAATTCTAAGTTCATTTTGTTTATATTTGTTTTGTTAAAAGTCAGATTATGGATAGGAGCCTCTTCAACAGGTATAACGACTAACATATGAGAAGCCAAAACAGTCATAAGGTAGGCAAAAAGTATATCACTATGACCTGGATGGAGACAAAATTGAATGATGAAATGACATATTAAAGATGGAAGGCAGACTTTAGTACCAGTAACAACAGAGTGTAAAACATGAACTATAAATGTAGTCAACTCTGTTTTATTACCAGAGCGAGGATACAAATTTGAAGTAAAAATTTTGTGGAAGACTCTGTATCTGGGTAACAAGTACCTTGAGGGGAGCGCATTCTCCTTGTGAGTCCATTGCACATTCATGTTACATAATGCTCTAGTGAGCATCTATTTTTCAGTCTCAGAGAGTTTTTCAGATAGAATATGAATGGGGATACCCTCATCATTAACTGAAATATCCATAAGGCCAGATATTAAATAACGGTCTACATTAAAAGGCCCTTCTCTAACATCTATTTTGAAAGTTAAATTCTCAGTAGAAAAGTTAGATATACATGCAAACATGGATTGTGCAATAGATTGGTATGCAGGCCCACCCCAATGTAAGATGTTGTCCTAACCTACAACTCGGAGGAGAAGAAAGATACTAAATGGAACAATTTGGTTAAGATTAACAGCTTTTTTAACAATAACCTTGCGTAAATGCAAATTTTGTACAAATGAGGGATCATCTTCAGATGAACGAAGTTGGTGCTGAGTTATGCAAGTTGATATAGAGGATGATGGACCACGAGCTATTTTATTTTTTCCTCTAGCATCCATTACCGCAAAGAAATATAAAGGAGTAAGAAATCACAAGGAAATAGAGATGGATTTTTCTAGATCAGCAAATGGAGAAGAAAAAATCCCAAAATCTCAATAAAGCTTGAAAATAAGTACTCCAATGATAATAAAGAAGAGAATAGAACTTGAATCTACTATATTAACCAAAAGAATACACTAACCTTGAAGATCAGGTCGGTGGGTTCGACTGGTCGAATGTCGGCTCGTTGGAGAGGAAGTTAGAAATGAGGAAGATGAGATTTTCCCCTAATTTTAAAATAATCAACGCACTCCACGACCAGTCTTGGCCTGTCCATGACCGGTCATAGCAGGACCGGTCATGTATACCCACGACTGGTCGAGTACCGATAAAAATATGCATTTATTCATAAAAATTAAAATTTAAACATATAAATTCTCAAATATATTTACACTATGATACACAACTGCATGAATAATCAATTTTGTATACACATACCAAGATCAAATCTTAATTCGTTAAGCCTGCTTTTGTCGAGCGGTTTAGTGAAAATGTCAGCAAGTTGAGTTTCGGTCGGAATGTATTCTAAAGATAATATTTTTTCTTCCACTAATTCACGAATATAATGATATCTAATATCAATGTGCTTGGTAAGTGAATGCTGGATTGAATTTTTTAAAATATTTATAGCACCAGTATTGTCACAATATAAAATCATTGAATCCTGTGCTATTCCATAATCACTTAACATACGTTTCATCCAAACAAGCCAAGTACACGCATTTTCAGCTGCGATGTGTTCAGCCTCAGTAGTAGAAAGTGATATAGAACTTTGTTTCTTACTAAACCAAGAAACTAAACAATTTTCGATATAGAAACAACCACCACTGGTTGATTTCCTATCATCGATATTTCCAGCCCAATCAGCATCAATGTACCCTGCCAACTGAATACTAGTATCATATGGATACTAGAGACTGATATAAACTGAACTTGTAACATATCGCATAATCCGCTTAATAGTAGTTAAATGAGATTCTTTAGGATTAGACTGATATCTAGCACAAATAGCAACACTTAAAGCAATATTAGATCTATTAGTAGTTAAATAAAGTAAACTATCAATCATACTACAATATAACTTAGGATCAACATTTTTACCTGTAGAGTCCTTTGAGAGTCTTAGGGTTGTACTCATAGGAGTATCAAAAGTTTTACCATTCTCAAATCTGAACTTTTTGATCAAGTTCAGAGCATATTTGGTCTGAGAAATAAAAATTCCAGCAGGTTGTTGTTTTACTTGCAACCCTAGGAAATAGTTCATTTCCCCAACCATGCTCATTTTGAACTTAGATTTCATTAAATCTGTAAACTCAACAGTCATGTTAGCACAAGTTGATCCATAAATAATATCATCAACATAGATTTGAACCATTAAGATATCATTGTTATGTTTCTTAACAAAGAGCGTCTTATCGACATTGTCCATTTGAAAGTTATGACTGAGTAGGAACTTAGTCAATTTCTTGTACCATACCCTATAAGCTTGTTTTAGACCATAGAGAGCTTTTTTAAGACGGTATACATGATCAGTAAACTTAGGGTCTTCAAATCCTGTAGGTTGTTCAACGTATATTTCTTCATATAAATCACCATTCAAAAAGGCACTCTTTACATCCATTTGATAAATTTTAAACTTTCTATAGCAAGCAATGGATATAAAAAGTCTGATTGATTCAAGACGAACAACTGGTGTAAAGGTTTCATCGTAATCAATTCCTTCAATTTGAGTGTACCCTTGTACAACCAGTCTTACCTTGTTTCGAATAATATTACCAATTTCATCAGACTTATTTTTAAAAATTCACTTTATTCTAATAATATGTTTATCTTTAGGTCTTGGAACAAGATACCAGATATCATTTTGAACAAATTGATTAAGTTCTTCCTTCATAGCAACTATCCAATTTTCATCAGAATGAGCTTCCTTTACGTTATTCGGTTCTATCTGGGATGTGAAACATACATAATTACATATGTCTTCAAGTTGACTACGAGTGCGTACTCCAATGAGAGGGTTTCTAAGAATTTGAGAAATTGGATGACCTTTAACAGTCCTCAATTCAGAATCAGTTTGATTTGATGAAGTATCTTGTTTATCAGTCAAAAGAACTTTATTATTATCTGAACTTGGGATAGGTGTATTCAAGTGATCGTCTATGACCACATTTATAGACTCTTGAATAACACTAGTCCTTTTGTTCAATACATGATATACACGACTATTTAAAGAGTATCCTAAAAAGATACCTTCATTACTCTTAGTGTTAAACTTTCCCAGATTTTCCCGATCACATAGAATATAACACTTGCTGCCAAAAACTCGAAAGTATTTGATAGTGGGCTTCTTATCAAACCATAATTCATAAGTCGTTTTGTTATTAGATTTACAAGAATAAACACGGTTAATAATATAGCAGGCGGTATTCACTGCTTCTGCCCAAAGATTTCTAGGGAGCTTCATACTATTTAACATTACATTTCCCATTTCTTGAAGCACTCTATTTTTTCTTTTCATAATTCCATTTTGTTATGGTGTTTTGGGCACAGAGAATTCTTGTGATATTCCTTGATCGCTACAGAATTTCTCAAAATTGATATTTTCGAACTCAGATCCATGGTCACTACGGATCTTACATACTTGAGAACCTTTCTTAGTTTGAATTCGTTTGATAATCCTTTTCACTTCATCAAGGGTTTCTGATTTGTCCCTTAAGAATGCTACCCAAGTAAATCTGATATAATCATCCACGATTACCAAGATGTATTTTTTACCACCACGACTCTCCGTTCTAGTTGGTCCAATAAGATCCATATGGAGAAATTCGAGTGGTCTTGATGTGGCATTGGAGTTCACCTTTTTGTGAGAGCTCCAAGTTTGTTTACCATATTGGCATTCACCACATATTTTTTCTACTTTTTGCAACTTAGGAAGACCTCTAATAAGTTCTCCTTTGCTCAATTTGTATAAGTTACGGTAGTACACATGTCCAAGGCGTTTATGCCATAATTCTATCTCATTGGTATGGACCATGTAGCACGATTGATTAGATGAGCTACCATCACTTACAATATAACAGTTTTTAGAAGTTTTGCGACTAGTTAATATTACAGAACCCTTTTTGTTTATAATTTCACAACCTTGAATGGAAAATTTCACACTATGGTTATTATCACATATTTGAGATATGCTCAACAGGTTGTGTTTTAGTCCCTCAACATATAAAACATTCTTAAGTAAAGAGAGGTTATAGAGTTGGACCGTACCTTGTCCAATAATCTTGCAATTGCTACCATAACCAAATGTAACTGATCCATCAGTCATATCTTTAAGATCGGTGAATAAAGCCTTGTCACTTGTCATATATCTGGAACATCCACTATCCAGGTACCACTTTGAATGACTTATTGCTTTGAAAGCAGTGTGGGCAACCAAGCAGGCAACCTTAGGAACCCATTTCAGAACTGTTTTGGGTTTAGGAGTATAGTTGGTCTTCTTATGTCTGTTGTTGTAAGAATGACCTATAGAGTTAGATTTTAAGAGCTCCTTGAGTAGATCAACTATCTTTTTAGCTAGTGGGTTTCGATTCTAATTTTTGAAGTTGACATCGCTGCTTTTAGGTTTTTGAAAAGATTTTGAATTTTTAGAAAAACTTTGATAAGTACTTTTATCTTTTGAGTTTGAGGACTCTCTGTTGAGGCATAAAAAAATATTCCATAACTAGAGTATTTTGGTAAAAGTCCAGTTCAAAGGGTAATTTAGGTATTTTGGTAAAAATCCAGTTTAAAGAGTAGTTTAGGAATTTTGGTAAAAATCCAGCTCCACGGGTAGTTTAGGTATTTTGGTAAAAATCCAGTTCAAAGGGTAGTTTAGGAATTTTGGTACAGATCCAGCTCCAAGGGTAATTTAAGTATTTTGGTACAGATCCAACTCCAAGGGTAATTTAGGGGATTGAAGCAGAAGAAGATTGGAAAGCAAGGTACAAAAGAGAAGAATAAAAGAAAGAAGAGAAGTGCCTTTTGAGATTTGTTGTGCAGGACTGCGCAATAAATATCCCTTGCGCGGGTTTTTAAGGAAAGGAAAAGAGAAGAAGAACAAGCTAGTTTTTAAGGAGTTTGTGTGGTTCCGCGTAAATAATATCCATTGCGCTGTGTCGCGGAATTGGTGTTCCCTGCGCAAGGCCGCGCAACTGATATTTCGGTTGCGCAGGATCTCACAATAAGCTACGAAAATCGTCCTTTGCAAAAAGGTCCAAAGTGTTGAAAGAATAGTCCCACATCGCTAAGATCGGGATTTTCATGAGCTCGAGGGCCTATAAATACCCTCTCCCCTCCTTCATTGAGGAGGATTGAAGATTTTCAAGAGGAGCAAAGCAGAGCGGAAGATAGAAAGTAGGAGCGAAGTCTCCTGGGAGTTGCGTAGGACCCCGCAACCGATATCGGTTGCACGGATCAGCGCAACCGGACTACCCTGTAGACTGTGAAGTCCAAGAGCCATTGTGCTGTAGAAGTCCGTGGCCCAGGCTTCCTTTCTCTGGGTTTTCTCCTCTTCATGGGTTCTAAGGAGAAAGATCAGTCGATTTAATCGACATTCCTCCTAAGTCCCAGAGGATGGTTGAAACAGGCGCTGTTATGCTGCTGAAATCTCTATTTCATGAAAGATTCGTCTATTAAATCATCAATTCCTCCTAAGTATCTAGGAGATGATCAAAATAGGCGCCGAAAGGCTGCTGAAATTTCTATCTCCTTGAAGACTGGTTGATCGATTCATCAATTCCTCCTAAGTATCCAGGAGATGACCGAAATAGCGTCGGAATGCTGTCGAAATTTCCATCAAGCCATCTTCTCTTTCATTCAGTATATTGCATTAATTGTACTTTATTTTCAGAATCAAGGGAATCAGAGGATGTAAATGAACTCAGATAAATGTGATATATGTTCTCTCATTCATTATTTATTATCATTGAATAAATCCCCTGAAATGAAATGCATTTGTTTTCTTGTCGAAACAAAATGGCGACTCTGCTGGGGACTTTTATCATTCAATGGTAACTTAGAAATTATTCTGAGAACATTTATCACTTTTTGGCGTCTGTAAAGATGCCAAAATGGTGACTCTCAACAGGAACGTCCTCCCCTTCATCTCTGAAAATGAAGCACGATTTTTTTTTTAAAAAAAATTAAAATTAACTAACATATTTTTATGCTTTCTCTATGATAGAATGTCTTATCGATTAAATGCCTAATTGCAATTTTTATATGTGGAAGGTAAATAGAAGCGAGAGTAGAGAATTTCTTACAATGGGCAGAACAATCTCCATTTCACCAATAGCTCAAGAAGATGAGGAAGAACGGAGGATGGTAACATCTAAAAGTCAGAAAGTTCAATCTACTTCTGTAAGAAGCAACATCTCGCCAAGTACTGGGTCGATTATGCGAAGTGTCATAAGACATAGTCCTGCTCCGGTTATACAATCATCTCATTCGAGAAAAACAGAAAGGCCCGTCACTCCAAAAGGTCTTTCAATACCGTCAACTATAACCGTAAAGACATCTTCCGAAAAATCATTGTCGGTTCTGAAAAATAAGGGAAAGGCGACCATAACCAGTCAATGTCCACTCACATCATCTCCTGTAAAAACTATCAAGCAAGCTCATGCATTAAGAATGCCACGGTCTACGTCAGCTAGTCCTTCGAAGCGACAATACTCTAGTTTCAAATCGAATAATAATCTATCTTCTTCAACAGCGTCAGCAGCACAACGCTCGTTTCCTTCTTAGGTATCAAGACAATCAAAGTATAAAGAAACAGAAAGTTCATCAACAGATATTAATCAGCCTGATCAGTTTCCACTGGATGGGCATGTGGCTGAGGAAGTCCCTAATATGCCGACAGTGACTGCCGTAAACAACATTGAACCACAATCAGAAAAGCCACAGCCACAAGCAATAAGATTACAAGTGCCAATGCCTAATATTACTCAGAATATAACGCAGGAAGAAATTCGACAGATGGCTATTGAATCTATTCATTTAGAGAATGAACGAAGTCAGAATCAAAAAATTTCGATATCAGACACCGTATCCCCCTGAAATAGGAAAAATGTCATTTCTTGCTGACTTCGAACACCAAGACTTTCAGAAATTTAATGGGGACAGTTCATCAGAAGAGCATATGGTGCATTTCATAACAAGGATGGAAATTTTTTCTAGAGTTCCTCAATATTGTCTACGATTATTTGGATCCTCTCTAACAGGAAGAGCTTTCAGATGGTATTCAGGTTTAGCCCCAGGATCTATTCATACCTGGGAACAGATGCAGGATGCTTTTATGTTAAACTTTTCCCCTTCGGACCGAGAAGTTAGTTTGACTGAATTGGCCTCTATTCGCCAAGAAGAAAATGAATCAGTTGAAGAATTCATCAGTCGATGGACGAAATCGGCAATGTCATGTCGACATCCTCTGCGGGAATCAGAACAAGTAGAACTATGTGTAGAAGGCATGAGACCAGAATTGGCATGCCACCTGATTAATAAAGATTGGAAGACTTTTCAAAATCTTGCTACGAAGGCTTATGCTCTTGAAAAGATGATGGGAAGAGTGTCTGCCTTCCAGTCAAAATCAGCTCACATTATTCAGAAAGAAGAAATTAAAGAAGATTATCAGGATGTGGAAAAAGACAGTGATGAAGAAGATAGAAATGGCCAGGAAATTATAATGACGTATAAAAGGTCCAGGCAAAATAAAGATTACACGAAGTATTCAAAAGATGTGCTTCCTATGCTGAATCAATTGTTGGCTACGAAAATTATTTAATTACCTCGGCTAAGACATCTCGAGAGAAGTAAAAATATAAGAGGGCTGGATTATTTCCATTACCATCGTAAATTTGGGCATCATACGGAAGATTGTAATTTTCTTAGGAAAAAGCTATAAAAGATGATCGATAAGGGAGAAATTGTGATGAAAAAGAGCATGATAGAAAGAGAAAAGTGAAGAGAAATGACAGAAATCCGATAAAGAAGATTCTGGGGGCATCCACGTTAAAAGACGATGCTTCATATGGTGAATTGTCAGTAATTGACAAGATCGAGTTGTCATTGCCTGAAAACTCAAATCAGTTCAAAAGATAATCGCTATTTTGATTTCAAAAGATATCAGTATGATACTTCCAAAATCAAAAGGGGGCAAGGCAGGTGAGTAAAAACTGTGAAATATATTTCTCACCATATAATATATTTCTTTTGTATATGGATAAAGTGCAGGCTTCAAGCATATCAAATCATCACCAAATACGAAGCGTCAATGACAATCGCTAAATGCGAAGCACCAATGACAATCGCCAAATAAAAGCGTCGATGATTGTTGCCAAAATAAGCAAGCGCCAATGATCGTTGCCAAAATGAGTAACTATCGTTGTCGTCATCAATGGCTCATGCAAGCTTATTTTATCAAAATTGCTATCATCACCAAGCTTATAAACTATTTCAAATATAACATGGATATTCTCAGAATATATCGGCAACGACGAAATATCAATTATTGATTCTCAGAATATATCGGCAACGACGAAATATCAATTATTGATTCTCAGAATATATCGACAACGGTGAAATATCTTCTCAGAATATATCAGCAGCTGGCGAAATATCAGCTATGGATTCACCGTTTATGATAATGAAATAAGTAGTGGAATAAACCTACATAGTCAACCACACAGATGTTACGACAGCAATGACAAAATATCAATTAAGGCAGCCTAGCCAAGCCTATACAGCCAGCTACGCTTAAGACCTATAATCAATTAAGACAGCTGAGTAAAAGCTGTGAAATATATTTCTCACCATAGAATGCATTTCTTTTGTATATTTGAATGAAAGACAGGTTCTCAAGCATAACAAGTCATCGCCAAACGCGAAATACCAAGGACAATTGCTAAAAGTAAAGCCAAATGAAAAGCTAATCACCAACGACCAAAAGCCAATAGCTCAAAGTCTTCAACGACCAAAAGCCAATAGCTCAAAGTCTTCAAATGACCAAAAGCCAAAGTGCTAAAAGTCCACAATGCTCAAAATCGGCGGTAAACTACTTTTCTCCTTGAGCCCTTGCCCAAAATCGACGGTAAACTACTTTGCTCCTTGAGCCTTGCCCGAAATCGACGGTAAACTACTTTGCTCCTTCAGCCCAGTATCAAGTCCAGTTCAGTCGAGTCTGGTCAAGTCAAGTCAAGTTAAGTTGTCCAGTCAAAGTATGGTCAGTCAGTCCAGTAATGTCAGTCCAGTTCAGTCGAGTCTGGTCAAGTCAAGTTAAATTGTCCAGTCAAAGTATGGTCGGTCAAAGTACACCGGCACCAGCGCTCAAAAGTATAAAATTAAATTAAAGTTTAGCATGTAAAATGCTGTAAATACATATTTCAATATAGATATGCTCAAACAAGCAATTGCCTGATGAAAATTTTAAACATTGATTAGACAAACATGCAAAAATGCATTTCTCTTGAATCAGGTTCAAATTACGTCAACAGTAAATGCCTTCAAGATATTGGCGATTATCTAGTCAACAGCTCAAATTTCTGATAGTATAAGGACTTTGATATATTCTTTGGAGTCATGAAAAGAGCGGAAAAGATTATTCATTCTTCAAAAGTATCAGAAGGCTTCGCTTCAAAAATATTATCTTCTAAAAAATCTTTATGCGACATTGACCTGGAAGGGGGGGCAGGATTTAATGTCTTCAAAATAATTTATGCCTTGGTCTTTCTGATAATCTCTTATGTGTGGCGAAAGAATTCATATGCCGAGTATTATGGATAATAACATTGGAAGACTCCAAGTATCAGATCGGATGGAGACAAAGAACAAACAGAATCGTCATCATCAGTAACTTCTATGACCTTTGAAAAATTATTAAATGAAAATTGAAAAGAAGTTTTGTCTATTTTTCTATTTTTTAGAATCAGCAAAGATCCAAGAAAAAGTCTATGAAGAAATGCTAAGGAGCACAAATTAGAGAAGTCTCAGTAAAAAGACTCAGCGGTTGAAACTTTGAAGCTAAAGATGAAATCCCCAAGAGTGCGATATAAAGAATACAAAGCGGAGCACGATGAGAAGTGCAAAGATTGATTAAGCCATATTGCGAATGTCACAATCGGCCTAAAAAGAGAAGAAACTCTCAATCTATTTCAAAAATTATCAGTGCTTCCTAAAGCTATATTGAAAATTATAATGAATTAAAATACTAATTTTGATAAATTTGGTAGGAGAACCATTATTCAAAAGCTTGAGTTATGCAGATCATGAGTAAAGGAAACGATCGAAAAAGTTATTGTGGCAGGAGCAGCATTAAAGAACAGCCCCAGATATAGAGCAAAAGGAAAGAATCGCTGGAGCTGAGCAAAAGGAAAGAATCGCTGGAGTTAATCAAAAGGAAAGAATTGCTGGAGCCGATCAAAAGGAAAGAATTGCTGGAGTTGATTAAAGAGACCGTTACAGCAGCAACGGTGTTGAAAGAAAGTTCTCTGATCAAATCGCTCAAAGATGAAGGTGTCACAACTGCTGCAGAAGCGTGCTTCAATGAAAAGAGAATCTTATCCTCTCTAGTGAAACATCTGCTCGACACCATTGACTGGGGGAATTCCAGTCCTTCGCTTGAGCACCCGCATTCCAGTCCTCCGCTTGAGCGCCAACATTCCAGTCCTCCGCTTGAGCGCCCGCATTCCAGTCCTCCGCTTGAGCGTCAACATTCCAGTCCTCCGCTTGAGCGCCAGTATTCAAGCCTTCTGTTCGAGCACCATCATTCAAATCTTATAGTCAAGCGCCATCATTCCAGTCTTCCGATCGAATGCTATCGTTCAATCTTCTGGTCAAGTATGATCAGCCAGTCTGCCATGCAAGTGTAGTCATCCAGTCTCCCATGCAAGCATAATCATCTGGTCATCCTTTAGTTGCAGTTCATTCAAATTCATCAGGCAGAGGAAGATCGATCCTCCATTTGATTTCAGGAATCAATCAAAGACGGATCGAGGGGGCATCTGTTGAGGCATAAAAAAATATTCTATGACTGGAGTATTTTGGTAAAAGTCCAGTTTAAAGGGTAATTTAGGTATTTTGGTAAAAATCCAGTTCAAAGGGTAGTTTAGGAATTTTGATAAAAATCCAACTCCACGGATAGTTTAGGTATTTTGGTAAAAATCCAGTTCAAAGGGTAGTTTAGGAATTTTGGTACAGATTCAGCTCCAAGGGTAGTTTAAGTATTTTGGTACAGATCCAGCTCTAAGGGTAGTTTAGGGGATTGAAGTAGAAGAAGATTGGAAATCAAGGTGCAAGAGAGAAGAATAAAAGAAAGAAGAGAAGTGCCTTTTGAGATTTGTTGCGCAGGACCGCGCAACAAATATCCCTTGCGCGGGTTTTTAAGGAAAGGAAAAGAGAAGAAGAACAAGCCAGTTTTTAAGGAGTTTGCGTAGTTCCGTGCAAATAATATCCATTGCGCGGTGTCGTGCAATTGATGTTCCCTGCGCACGGCTACGCAACTGATATTTCGTTGTGCAGGATCTCGCAATAAGCTACGAAAATCATCCTTTGCAAAAAGGTCCAAAGTGTTGAAAGAATAATCCCACATCGCTAAGATCGAGATTTTCATGAGCTCGAGGGCCTATAAATACCCCTTCCCCTCCTTCATTAAGGAGGATTGAAGATTTTCAAGAGGAGCAAAGCAGAGCGGAAGACAGAAAGTAGGAGCGAAGTCTCCTGGGAGTTACGCAGGACCGCGCAACCGATATCGGTTGTGCGGATCCCCATAACTGGACTGCCCTGCAGTCTGTGAAGTCCAAGAGCCGTTGTGCTGCCGAAGTCCATGGCCCAGGCTTCCTTTCTCTGGGTTTTCTCCTCTTCATGGGTTCTAAGGAGAAAGATCAGTTGATTTAATCGACATTCCTCCTAAGTCCCAGAGGATGGTTGAAACAGGCGCTGTTATGCTGCTGAAATCTCTATTTCATGAAAGATTCATCGATTAGATCATCAATTCCTCCTAAGTATCCAGGAGATGATCAAAATCGGCGCCGAAAGACTGCTGAAATTTCTATCTCCTTGAAGACTGGTTGATCGATTCATCAATTCCTCCTAAGTATCCAGGAGATGACCGAAATAGCGTCGGAATGCTGCCGAAATTTTCATCAAGCCATCTTCTCTTTCATTCAGTATATTGCATTAATTGTACTTTATTTTCAGAATCAAGGGAATCAGAGGATGTAAATGAACTCAGATAAATGTGGTGAATGTTCTCTCATTCATTCTTTGTTATCATTGAATAAATCCCCGGAAATGAAATGCATTTGTTTTCTTGTCGAAACACTCTCCTTTCACAAACTTAGGAGGAATATTCTTCTGTTTAGGAGGTATGTTCTTATCATAGCCCAACGTAGATCAGTCACCACATTTTCTTGATCCGGATAATAGTTTCTCTAACTTTGGATCACCTTGGGCATATCTCCATGTGTCTTTTAAACTCAGAAGAGAAGATACTTCATTTTTAAGTTTATCATTTTCAGATTTCGAATTTTCAATCAGGGAGGTTTTGAATTCTAAATCGTATTTTGATTTTTCAAAATAATCTGAAATTTGGAATTTTTCTAAAACAAGTGATTTAAAACATTCTTTGAGTTTAGAAAACTTTTCTTTTTGAAGTTTAAGTTTGACAGCAATTTTACAACTTTCCTTGTATAGGGCAATTTAAGCATCTTGAAGATCATCTTCATTTTCACATTCACTATTTAGATTTTCCTCACTAGTTGAATCATCATGATCTGAAAAAGTGAACTTGGCTAGAGTCATAAGGGCTTTTACTTCGTTGTCCGACTTGGTTTCAGAATCTTCTGATTCAGAAGAGGCTTTAGAATCAGATGATTCATCCCAAGTAGCCAACATACCCTTCTTTTGGGTTTGTCCTTTTTAGGACATTTGTTTGCTAAATGCCCATAGGGCAATGTAAGCATCTTGAAGATCATCTTCATTTTCACATTCACTATTCAGATTTTCCTCACTAGTTGAATCATCATGATCTGAAAAAGTGAACTTGGCTAGAGTCATAAGGGCTTTTACTTCGTTATTCGACTCGGTTTCAGAATCTTCTGATTCAGAAGAGGCTTCAGAATCAGATGATTCATCCCAAGTAGCCAACATACCCTTCTTTTGGGTTTGTCCTTTTTAGGACATTTGTTTGCTAAATGCCCATATTCTTGGCAGTTGTAACATTGACTATCTTTCAAAGACTTTCAAGTTTTAGATTTAGGTTTAGATCTTTTCCTATCATTTGATTTTTGAAAATCTACCATTTTCTTGCTTTTGAAAATTTTATAAAACTTCTTTGCTAAAAGAGTCATATCATCTTCAGAATCAGAATTTTCTTCAGCAATACATTTTGAAGATTTTAGAGCGATAGATTTACCTTTAGGAGCTTTAAAGTTTAACTCATAGGTTTGTAAAGAACTAACTAGTTCTTCTACCCTCATATGATCCGTATCATGAAGTTCCTGAATTGCGGTTACTTTAGAGTTGAACTGTTCAGGAAGAGAGTGTAGTATCTTTGCACACACTTTACTTTCTGGGATTTTATTACCAAGACCCCACATCGAGTTTACAATGTCATTTAATCTTGTGTAAAAGTCCATAAACATTTCATTTTCCTCCATATGAATTTCTTCAAATTTGGTTGTGAGGAGTTGGACTTTAGATTTTTAGATAATTGTGGTACCCTTGTGTGTCATTTCTAATATATCACGGGCTTACTTTGCAGTATCACAGGATATGATTCTTTTGAACTCATCCGGTGATAGTGCACAAGTGATTGCATTTAGTGCTTTTACATCGACACTTCTCTCATTTTTTTGAAGGATGGTCCAAGAGAAATAAGGAGTTACTTTCATTGATTTTGAACCATCGATTCTAGTTACTTCAGTGGTAGGAGGATTCCATTCAATCACTGTGGCTTGCCACACACTCTCATCCATTGATTTGAGGAAGATCCTCATACTGGCTTTCCAATAGGCATAGTTGGAGCCATCAAAGGGTGGAGGCCTAGTGACTGATAGGCTATCAAAATTTGACATCTTTATATAACTTAGATCGTTAGCTCAGGAATTAAATCCAAAGAAAAAGTAATAAGAGCGAGCTATTAAGCTCTGATACCACTTGAAATGGCATAGCTATATGTCCTGGGGGGGGGGGGGGGGGGGGGGGGGGGGGAGGGGAAAAGGTGTAACATCCTGAAAAATTGAGGGTCGAGCATAAACTCCACTCACGAGTTCCAAAACATCACTTATGCAATATTTTCAATGATGGATGAATGTTATTCATATTAGTGCAGAAAACATGAGTGGGATTAGACCAAAACAACATATCTTACTCCAGAGACAGTTAAATTTCTCAAGCGGAAGACAGTAATAAATATATAAAATGTATAAATGATTGTAAGTCTCCAGAGTGTGAACATGTTAGCAGGTTAACTAAATACATGTATACTCCAAAATAGAAAGAAAAGAATATACATGGGCGTGTAAATAAAAGGCAAAATACCAAGTGTATTGGCATTTAATCAGTAACCCTGTAACCCCATCGATCAGAACCTGCATATAGGAGGAATCCTCATCATCATCATCAAGTCTGGCTCTGCTTCGCAAGCATTGCCATCATCTGCAACTAAAATAGGGACTGGTTGGTGTGTACAGCACTGTCCCGTAACGTGGGAGTGAGTAGCTAACTCAGTGGGATCTATACAGCAAAGGTTAAAATGTTATCAATTCAATTAATCAGTAATGATAAGGCAGTACAATCAAACAGATCCTAGATACTCTTGTTAATGCAAGGATAATATGAAGAATGATGCATGCCCTCACCACAATCCCCTCTGCGACATCATCTAACGATCGCGGCATGACTCACTTCCTCAGTGCTCTATCACCAATGCCGTTAGCACATGCAATGCGGTGTTATGAATATGCTTACCAAGTTCTTATTAGTCCTTTTCATACAGAAGGATTGGGAAGCTAAGACACCTCCCTTGTTTCATTTCCCAACATTGATCCATTCTAGGGTCCTCAGTCCTAGGAATCTCATACGATGTTATGTTTCTAGGTCTCTGCAAGGGCTGTCAAGGCTGTTGCGCGCAATCGTTGCTCCTCTCCCCCATCACCTTATCAATACAGGCCTACTTATATCCTCAAGACTGCAATAGGACTCGTCGCCCCTATGTAGTGTCAGGATAAACTCAAGGTCACTACAAAGGGCTGCCAGGGCTCTGGCTCGCAATTGTTGCTCCACTCCCCCATCACCAAACAGTGTAGGCCAACAGTCAGAATATAGTGTCCCATACCACCATAATATGCTCAGAGTGGGGTACTCACTGGTCAATACGGGGAGGTTTGTGGCCCCAACGTAGGCCGACAGCTCGACCACGGTGTCCCATACCACCATGCCCGGCTCATGAGTCTTAGGGGATCTTGGTACCATGGTTAAGGGAGTTTCACTGGTAAGCTCAGTACCTTAGATTCAAACAGTGGCGACCAAACATGGTGAACAAATATCGGTCAATCAGGTTAGTTGATAAGTTCAACTAGGCCAAGCGTATGTTGAGTTGAACGACATGGAATGCATAAGCACTCCGTGTGGCCTAACCACTGCCGAACACTCCAAGCACGACTCGAATTCGCTAAACTCATCCTACGTGGTGAACAACCTCAACCACAATTTACAGAACGATTACCGATTACCTGGACTATAGCACAGCCCCAATCACATACACATACAATAACTAGCATATGATTCATATTCTGCATCCATATGGACAATCATGAAGTATAACTTAAATGTAAACAATACATACAGGAAATCATACACACATGTAACATGATTCAATTAAATACATAAGCCATGGAGGAAATCATACACTTATTTAGCATGAATAACCTAAGTTACATGATTCATGAAGGGAATCATACACATCATTGATGTAGTTGAGAATCACATCTCAACCCGCACATAGGTACATCTTACTAACTCCTAACTCATTCAGACACTTTTACATACACTTAGTCTACACATTACATCATACATATTATGTATCCATTAGCATACGTATTAGGGCAAATCCTTTCGTCAAAGGGGTATCGCCCATACAACAATCATATATCCATAAAAATTAGTCATGGCGAGCATGAAAATAAATTCCATACTCATTCAGTCATTTTCACAAACACTTAGGCTACGCATACTAACTACATATCGTATGTTGATATATCATGTATTTGACCAAATCCTTTCACTAGGGAGTTGCCCCATATATCACTTGCATATACCCATGACGGATAATCATAGCATGCATGAATCCGGGTTTCGTATTCATTTAAACATTGTCACAAACACGTGAGCTACACACTTTAACATATACGGCGTATATTGGCCATGGCGTGATTTAGGGCAAGTCCTTTCACTAAAGAGTTGTCACACATGAAACAAGCATATATACATGGCAAATAATCATGTTGAACACAAATCCAAATTTTGTACGTATACGGTATTTTCTATAAATATGAAGAATACAGTATATTCAACATAATTAACATATAACTGAAAAACGAAACGGACGACACTTTATACATGTGAAATAGCATCCTAAGCAAGAATAAATCATTACTTAACATTAAAAGTCTTGGAAACCATAACCTAAACGCATATAGTCCGCACCTTAAACCAGAAAATGCGAAACAAAGTTGATTTAGACAATAAGTCTTCGTCAACAGAGGATTGACAACCTATGGCAAGAAATAGATTAGCTATAGCTTCACTACAGCTATTCTAAGCTTCAAAATAGGTTAGGGTTAGGATTTCTTACCTAAGAATGGAGTTGGAGTCACCGGAAGAACGATACGGTAGTGGTATTGAAGCACATGGAGCAGCAGGGAAGAATTCAAAAAGAAAAGCCCCAACTTGTCTCCCACTTTCTCTCTCTTTTCTCTCTTCTCTCTCCTAAGGTTTTTCCCAAATTCGTATGGTAGGAGAGAGTGAGGGCTAAAGGCCTTTTTATAAGCCCAAAAATGACGGAAATAGACTTGGGGCCAAGGTATACTTAAGTTATAACCAAATCGGGTCTGTTTCGATCCAACGGAGCATTTCTGGAGGTCCTGTTATCAAATGCGGTTGGACTTAAGCTCACTAACATCGGATCTTTAGTCAGTTAAGTTTTTAGTCCGATCGAATTTTCAGATCGTCCGTGGCGGACCAGTTTCAATTCAACGGTTACCGAACTCCGATCAAGGCCACAAGTCCTTGGACATGTAAGGGTAAATTTTCCTGATCTGAGGGTGCAATTTGGTCGAATTCTGACGGTCAGAACGCTTAAAAATAACGCGCAAGTGAAATGTTCCAGATTCTAATTTATTTTCTAAAAATCTTTCTTTTCTCACTCTCTTTACTCCGGACACAAGGAAATGGTCTCAGGACATCGGTTGGGCTTGATTCTCGAAACGATAGTCAAGTCCAACTAGGCGGTCATAATGGTCTAAGTTTATCACTATCAGACTTTCGACGTGCGGTCTAGATCTAATACGAAGTTATAAAGAATTCTCGGGAACAACTGGGTTTAGTTTTGGATCCTAGATTTTAGGGTAACGTAGCGGTAACAATTCTAGAGGTTTTGGGTCTTACAAATCGTATTTAAAGTGGTTGGTGCTAATTTTGTAGGAAATCTAGTGTAGCACTAGTTAATACATGTTAAATTTCTAAAGAATTAAGTTCTAAATGATTTCTCTGTCTTTGGAATCGATTTTTGAGAAGTTACCAAGGTGCTATGGTTGACCCATTGTCTTAGGATGCCTAACTCAAGATTGAAAAAAATCTGGGGTGTTACAATAGGACTATGTCAAATTAAAAGTATTACAGTGGAATAAAACCAAGAGATAGCCAAATAGAAATAATTTAATTCTTAAAGCTGAAATAAAAGCAACTTCAATAAACTAGTATTAAGAGATTGATACGAATTCAGTTATAAGGACAACCTTACACCATAAAAACCAAGGGTTTATGGCAGGACAACCTTATATCTAGAACTTCCTTTGTATCAAAAACTCAAACCAAAGATGAATAAATAAATAGCAAGGAATTGAAATGAATTACAGAAATTTAAATCTAAATTATTACAACATTCTCCACTGTGCTTGAAATGAAAAAATTACAACATTCACATCCACACGTACATTCCACAGTTTTGAATGATAAAAGACAGAAAGAATAAATCACACATCCACAAAATACAAAGAGTTATAGTAGTTTTCTTGTGTGTACACCAACTATTATAAAATAGCCACACAGATTGCTACTCCACTCCTAATATCTTCACATAGGGGATATCAGCGTTCACTATCAAAATAGGTTTCACAGGTTCACCTAGAACCTTCACAATTGTATCTTTTTGACTTGGGCTTACACAATTCAAAAACCCCTCTGTCTGAGTTTTCTGGCTCTCCTCAGATAACCACACAATGAGATTTTTTAGGCTCAATCTCAAAACAAACTAAAAAGAAATATAAATTACAATAAATGTAAAATACATGAATTTCTCCTTTCATAGTAGCTCGGAAGAACCAATCGGAGTAGATGATTGAATGTAGAAGTTCAAAGTCCAATACTCACTTTATAATGGTTCTAAGTTTTAATTGATTTTAAGTTAAACCAAATGGGCTAGCTGTATTTGATTTTGATTCAAAGAAGAAGGAATTATAGAATTTTCTCCTTTTCAAATCAGATTGGAATGCAAATCAAAATCAAATAACAATAAGCTAATAAAAGGAATATTAATTATGCACAAAGTAGCTTAAAATGAACATAAACTTATCTCAGAGTGGATCCTTGATTTTACTTGAATTTCTATCTAAAACTCTGAAATTCGTGGTCAATTTATAGTAGCAGAAACCTCGTTTACGACTGGTCTTGAGGACACTACGACTGGTCGTAGCAGAACGAATTTTTGAATATTTGGGCGCAATCGGATAAAATCGTTCTTCGACTGGTCGTAGGTTATCTACGACTGGTCGTAGGACCCTTATGACCGGTCAAAGGAGCACTAATTTCATCGATAGGGTTTGAATTGTAGAATTAGGACTGGTCGTAGGACAGGTCGACACTGTTCACATGACTGGTCGAACAGTCTCCAGGACTGGTCGTAGCTTAACCAGAAATTTCTGAAAATTTATAACAACTTGTGACTAGTCTTAAAATTTCTAGGACTGGTCGAAGTAATGTTAAGACTAGTCGAACAAGGTCCAAGACTAGTCGAACTGGTCGTAGGTTGTCTACGACTGGTTGTAGGACTCTTATGACCGGTCAAAGGAACACTAATTTCATCGATAGAGTTTGAATTGTAGAATTAGGACTGGTCGTAGGATAGGTCGACAATGTTCACACGATCGGTCGAACAGTCTCCAGGACTGGCTGTAGATTAACCAGAAATTTTTAAAAATTTGTAACAACTTATGACTAGCCTTGAAATTTTTAGGACTGGTCGAAGCAATGCTAGGACTAGTCGAACAAGGTCCAGGACTAGTCTTAGAACAGACCAAAATCATATATAAACATATAGTTTGAATTATGTATTCAAAATAACCTACCCTAAGGTCAATCTAAGGTCTATCATATCTGAAACATGAAGTATGAACATTGAACTTCATTCATTTAGCGAAGGTAGACCTTTGAACCTTATTAATCTTGAGCTCTCGCACTTGATGAAGCTTAGTCTTGAGATATACAAAAGCTTGAACTCAAACTATATCTTGAGTTTCACTTGAGACTTGAAGTGTACTTTAGTCTGTAATCTTTATCAAAGTAACTTTGAACATATACGCTTACAGATGTTGACAAAGTACATGGCTTGACTTGACTTGTAGTTGATCAATATACTTAACTTGAAGCACTTGTGAGGCAGTGTCTTGAACATATATATACAAACACAAGACAGAGATAAAGGTTTTGGCACCACAAAATTTGACAACCAAAGGAGCATGTGACCATAACACTTACAAACCTGCATCAAGCTCCATCCAATTATAACCTTTAGAATTCGTTTAAGACATTTGACACCAGCAATCAAAACCCTCAACCTCATTTCTCTTCTTTCAATATCCTCCTCCAAATGGGAGTCAATCTCAAAATAATCCCACAATCAAGATTCCAGTCATTTTCTAGCCAATCCCACAACTGGGATTTCCAATCAATTTTCAATAGCAGTAGCTTCTCCTAACGGAAGCCCAGGGTGAGCATTGGTGGATGCCCACAATGAGGGTTAATGTCAAGCCCAATTTAATTAGCGAATAACGACAAATACCCATCAAGGGGGGCACTTCTTGACTTCATAGCCTCCCACGATCGAGAGTTCATCTCAATTCCAGTAATCTCCAGTTCAATTTCAGTAAGCTTCCCCTCACGGGAGCTATAGGGTTAGAGACATCAACCACTATGCCAAAGATGTGGAACATGCCTTGCTGTAGAGGACGTCAGTCTTTTAAACGAGTCGAACCAAGATGGACAAGTTGCGGGAGTAGCTCTTAGCCATGCAAAACTAACTAAAAAACAACAGGGGGTAGATCTACCCTCAACAACATTCAGGGACTTATGTCCCTTTCTAGATACATAAGTACCTCACAACTTTGAGGTGCAAAAATTCAAAATATATGGAGGTAGCAGCTGTTCGACAGCCCACCTCAAGGCCTTTTGTGGAGAACTAAATGTTGCACCAGGCAACGAGGGAGTCCTCATTCATTTATTCTAGAAATCTCTGAAAGGCGACACCTTGGACTGATACACCTCTATAGATTACCACCACATCAAGACATGGGAACAACTCTCTCAGGCTTTTGTTGATAGATTTTCATACAATCTTAACATGTCTCTTAGGAGAACAGACCGGACAACCTCAAGGCATTTAAACGATGAGACATTGTCAGCTTATGTAGGACGTTGGCGAGCTATAACTGCCAGAATGAGAACCCCCACCGATGATGAGGAGCAGATCTCTATGATAGTCCACACAGTATACCTGAGTATCTCTGGGTACCTGATCTCATTCCCTTATGCAAACTTGACTCAACTCATCTGTGTCGGAGAGTAAGTTGAAGCCGAAATAAGGGTTAGGACGATCTTCCCTTGGCCTCATTAGGGAAACTTGGAAAAGCAGAGCAAAGTTGAAGGAACATCTGCAAGGTATGGGAATAGGAATGGATATGGCTCCACCCAATGTCTGACAAAAATCAACAACATCGTTGACACTGCTTAGGGCAACCAATATGCTCCCCAACAGGGATGCCAATAATTCCAACAGTACCGGTCGTAACAACCCTAACATAGATATCAACCACATCCTCCTCCTTCGCCATAAGGTTTGCAACCACCACTTCAACCACAACCACAATAGTAGCAGCAACCCAGGGGAAATGCCTAGTATCGGTACTAGAACCAACAGATGGCAAGGGAGCCTAGGAAGTTCACCCTGCTCACACAAACATATAACTGGATCATGACTATGTTAGTGTAGAACAACTTCTTACTCCTTCACAACCTAGGCCTCATCTGAACCCTCTACCTCCCAACTACAATGAAAATGAGTACTACACATACCACCAGGTCTTGGACATACCACGGATTATTGCTTTTCACTAAGGCACGCGATTTAGAATCCAATAGACAATTGAAAGATTGTTATCTCAACTCTTGAGACAACTCTTGTTGCTCCCACCAACATCCTATAAAATCCACTACTATAGCATCAACCAGGCCCTAGTTCATCAGGTGGCCCGACCTTCAATAGCATGGAGGAAGAATTCCTTGAGTGTTTCTTCACTCCCATACAGTCCATCAATACAATCTCTTACGTCTGGGCAGACGTGCCCTTGGTTTTGTGAGGGGCACGCTCGACCCCCTCCATGGATGAACCCATTATCCTCCAAGGTGTAATTTTTTTTGCATCCTTCTTCATTACCCTTAGTAATGAAAGGACCCTCCTATAATAGTCAGAATTGGGAGCTTGTGGTCTTAAAAAGGTGCTCCCTCCTATTTCGAGTCGATCGTTCTATAAGGGGCAACTCCAGCCCTTGAACTAACTATTGTACAAGGGGCACCCAACATCAGCCAAAGTTAGGAGCCAGTAGCCTAGGAAGGATCTCCCTTTGCGTATGAGCTTGTTATCTTACAAGGGTCCAATCCAACCCCCAAAATAGGAGACCCATGGGTAATGATCCCTCTCTTGCCTCACCAATTAGCTCATACCAGAAGTGAAATTGCGTCGGTTGTATAACATGACACTATGCTACATGGAAGCTTATGAAGCTTAGAATTATGAATAAGTCCTAGAGGGAAGTGGTGAATAAGACTTAAAAATATGCATCAATTAAAAGTAATTAACACTTAGGCTTCCAAGCCAAGTGGGTCTAAGTACATATATTATAAATTATTCAACAATTGAGCTACTAGTCTATGTGGGAGATAAATATCTTGTGCGTGCATGTTCAATGAATCAAGTGCCCAACATTCAATCTAATTATGCATTCATATGAATTAAACCATTCAACTCACAAACATAATAGAAATAACATGCTCAAATCACAATCACAAACACAATGATATATAGTTGTTCGGCTAATTGCCTACTCCACTCTCGATGGATGTGCTCTTCTCGAGTGTACTGGATTTCACTTTCTCAGAGGTTATTAATAGGTTCACATTTAACCTTTACAATGGTTATACATGTTTACCACAAACATATATGTACACACCCAAGTCGATGGACCACATACACACCCGTGTCAGTGACAGTCCTGCACAAAGACTTACATGTACTCACCCGTGTTGGTGGAGCACATTTCCACCTGTGTTGGTGGCTTCTGCGGAGAGTTACTTGGTTTTCTATTAGCTAATAAAGGGCCACTATGGTCCTAATCTAAGGACTTACGTATACTCCCACCGGAAGCTCGCATGGAGACTAACACATATGCACTCGTGTCTGGTGGCAGTCCTACATAAGAACATATGTATACTCCTGTCATAGATGGTCTTACATAAGGACCTAGATGAGTTTGGATCTTAGACTCAATGGACTTCAAAGCAAGTACCTTACTTATTTGATTGAGCCCCGTTGATACGTCTTTCTTGAGATGCATCTTCTTTTCTTGAATCTACTTCTCTTGTACTCCCCAATCCTTTGATATGATTGCTTCAACTCCTACGTTCGACTACCTTGCATATGATGTACCTATGAGGCTACAAAGACAATGAGAGGATGATGAAATTTTCTACCACTAATAGATAGTTGGTTATAATAAGTCGATTCACCTAAATGGGTATTCTAGAGAATTTAGGCAAGAATTTATGTGAGACCCGTATCCTAGACTGTACTATTTGTAGGCTTCCGCGTTCCTCCCGGTTGAATTCTAGTAACTCGCGACCTGTAATCGGCATTTTACGTGCGACCCTGAGTCGCGTCCTATCAATCTGAGTCAACTCGACCCGAGACTTGTACCTCAGCGACTGCGTTATCATCGTGGTTCCAATGCCGTGACTCATACTTCGATGTGATACCCGGGCTAGGAGTTGTGGGCCCGCGTTCATTCCGAAGAAACGCCGTGCAACTGCAATCCCAAGGGAATCTTTACAACACATCATATCAATGCATCAATCAATCAAGTTAAGTACAACCCATACCCTACCCATCCATCTCCCATTCCTAAAGTTAACATTTCCATCACATCTCTTACACACCCATCATTCACAACCATCACTCACCCATTACACCCATCTCTCTCTTCTTTCATCACTCTCCCTCTCTCTCATTTCTCTTTTCACTCCTAAGCAACCAAGGGAGAGACCGTCCATGGAGATGGAAATCCAAGGAGAGCCATGTGTGGCCCACTTTCTACCCCTCTCATCTCTCATCCAACCCTTTGAATCTCATCATCCTCCATAAAAGAGAGAGCCTAGGAGCTAAGGAATCCAGGGAGCTAAGATGGAGCGCCATCAGTGGGTGATCTACCATTGAATTCCATTTGAAGGCCCACTTGTATGTGTGACCTATTTTGATGTATGTGTTGTAATCTAGAAGGGCCCATAGTGGTGGGGTCCCTCCACTACGCCGATCTCCCTCTCTTTCTCTCTACTAATCTCTCTCTCCCTCTCTCTTTTGCCTAATTGTATGGCCTATTTTATGAGGTATGTATCTTATCCATGCCGTTCATGCGTTGGGCCCACCTCGATGGACTGTCCAGTGGACGAGATTGCCGCCCGTCCGTCTGGATAGGCCTGGATGAAGGAATACACAAATATCAGCTTTATACAAAGCTGAGGTGGGCCACATGTGTGGACCCACCATGATATATGCATTAGATCCACACTGTCCAGGGGCCAGGATGGTGGGGCCTACCCTAGTGTAATGTGCTTTAAATCCACACCGCCCAGAGTGTCCAGAGGGTCTGAATGCTGGACCATTTTAAAAAAAGTATATATAATTTATATAAAGAGAGAGGAGTGGGGTGACCCACCTACGTGGGACCCACCTTGGAGTATGTATTGTATATCCACTCCATCCATCTGCCTAATTGGGACGTGGACGCCCCACAGTGATGTATGGGTTGTATCCCACTGTCCAAAGGCAAGGACAGTGGGCAACTGTGATGTATGTGTTTTATTCATGCTGCATAACAGTTGTGGGGCCCACGCATGTGTGGACTCCACATGATGCATGTGTTTATCAATGTCGTTCATCTGTTTATCAATGTCATCCACCTGTTTATCAATGTCGTCCACCTGTTTTGCATCCACCGTCTAGATGGATAGACGGTGGACCATTATGATGTATTTGCTAAAATCCACACCGTTTAGATAGCTGGACAGTGGGCCACACTGTGATGTATATGTTACATCCAACCGTTTATCAGGTGGACCACACTGCAGAAATCAGTGGAGATTGAACGTCCACCCTTAAAACTGTTTGGGGTCACAGAAGCTTTGGATCAATGTGATATTTATTTTTCCTCTTGGTTCAGGTCTTTATGACCGTGTATAAACAGACTGGATGGAAAATAAATATTATGGTGGCCTTGTGAATTTTTTAACAGTGAAAATCACTATTTTCGCTGTTATTTGTGGTATGGTCCAGATGATCTTTCGATATGAGTCACTTTGGATAATGCCCTATAATAATCTCAAAAAATAAAATAATATAGCATGTGGGCCCCACCTTGATGTAATGTACATAAGGCCCATGTGATGCAACCCACTCGATGTATATGAGGCCCATTGGTGTGGCCCGTTGATGCGGCCCATCTTGATGTATATGAGGCCCATGTGATGCGACCCACTTGATGTATATGAGGCCCATTGGTGTGGCCCATTGATGTAGCCCACTTGATGTATATAAGGCCCATGTAATGTATTTGAGGCCCATGGGTTGTGGCCCATTACGATGTATATGAAGCCCATGGGTTGAGGCCCATTGTGATGTATATGAGGCCTATGGGTTATAGTCCATTGTGATGTATATTAGACCTATGAGAACGGTTCATTATGATGTATGTTAGGCTCGTGAGAGCGGCCCATTGTGATGTATATTAAGCCTGTGAGAGTGGTCCATTATGACGTATATGAGGCTCATATGTGCAGCCCAATGCGATACATTTATGACCCATTTGGTGAGGCCCACTATGATGTAATTGTGGCCCATGTATGAGGCCTGATATGATGTATTTGAGGCCCATGAGTAAGGCCCATTATGATGTATATATGGCCCACGTGAGGAGGCCCACTGTTTTGTGTTCATGACCTTTGATGAGGCTCGATGTGATGTATGAGAGGCTTATATGTGCGGCCCAATGTGATGTATATTAGGCCCATGTGATGCGGCCCATTGAGATTGTATGTGGCCCACTATGTTGAGTATGAGGCCCTTATGTGAGGCCATGGGCCCACTATATGTTTGGCCCTATGAGGGCCACTCCTTGAGAGTAATGTTGGTTAAATGTCCACATTGATGGACAATGATGGTTAAATGTCCACATTGTGACCTTCCCTTAGGCCTTTTATCGAGGCCGATTATCGATACCGATTATGAGTATGCGACAACATAACATCATGATACATGCCCATATGCATCATTTGCATGTTTGTGTGATTGTGATTACTATATGCCCTAGCGACATCAGGGCTGTGGCCTCCACAGGCACATCGTGGATAGCCAAATGGGACACCAAAAATATTTGGTTCGAGCATCTGGGTACTTTATATGTCAGTGGATGAAAGTCCCTAAACCTCTGATGCTAGGAGACGCCCGAACGTCTATACCGAGTGGATATAAGAGCGCCCGAGTGCTGAATACCAGTAGGCCGTGTCTCTGTAAGTGCTATGATTTCATATCCCTTTGGTTGTCAAATTTTGTGGTGCCAAAACCTATATCTATGTCTTGTATATCTTCTGTTTTATGTTTGAAGACTATTCATTACATCGCATTTCAAGACAAGATCTTAAATGAAGAAAGTTTTCAAGATATGGATGAAGAATTCAAGAATTGAAGTCTTCAAGTTTGCATGTTCAAGATTCAATCAAGTTCAAATATATTAGAAGAATTTGTCAAGTCAAGATCAAGCTGAAGAAGGCCTACTACAAGTTTTGTATATTCTCAAGCTTCTCTTAAGGATCATCTGAGTGTTCAGACTTTCAAGTCCAACTCACTTTTAAGGTTTGTTTGACCTTAGATTGACCTTAAGATGAGCTTTAAAGTAGGTCATTCTGGATACCAGTCTTAAGTTTTTCAGGACCAGTCCTAGGTTGTTGAAGATTTTTAGATCTTTCTGGCTGTCCTACGACCAGTCCTGTGAGTTCTATGACTCATCCTTTGACCGGTCGTAGCCCTACGACTCAAACTCTAGCAACCAATTTTAGGGTCCTACGACTGGTCGTAGGTATCTCACGACCAGTTATAGGTGGCCCACGACCAGTCATAGACCGCCCACGACTGGTCATGGAACAGAAAATCAAATTCTGCAGAAATCTTTGAAAATTTTTGAAGCTACGACCAGTCCTAAGATCCTAAGACCAGTCGTAGATGGGATTTTTCAGGCTATAAATAGTGCACGAACTTCAGAGTTTTAGCAATTCAATTCAACTCTATTCAAGCAATCTTTAGGCTATTCTCTAAGATAAGTTTATGTTTGTTTTAAGCTACTTTGTGCTTATTTAATATTCCTTTTGCTAGCTTATTTTTTATTTGATTTTGATCTACATTCCAATCTCATTAGAAAAGGGGAATTTCTGATATTCCTTCTTCTTGGATTCAAAATCAAATAGAACTAGCCCTTTTGATTTAAAATCAATTAGACTTAGAACCATTCTTAAAGTGAGTATTGGACTATGAACGTTGAATCGAACTTCTACTCCGATTGGTTCTACCAAGCTTCTTCAAAAGGTGATTTAGGTATTTTACATTTTTGTAATTTACTTTCTCTGGTTTTTGTTTGAGATTCGCCAGAAAAATCTCATTGTATTGGTTTTCTGAGGAGAGCTAGAAAACTCAGATTGTGGGGGTTTTTGAATTATGTAAGCCCGAGATCAAAGACACAATTGTGAAGGTTTTAGGTGAACCTGTGAAACCTATTTTGATAGTGCATGCTAATATCCCCTGCGTGAGGATATTAGGAGTGGAGTAGCAATCTGTGTGGCTGTTGGATAACAGTTGGTGTACACACAGGCGAACCACTGTATATCGTTGTGCTGTGGATGTATTTTTCTCTTCATTCTTTTATTCATTCTGTTTTGTGGAGAGTGTTTTTGGATGAATGTTGTAATCACTTCAAGCAAGTGTGGATGAATGTTGTAATAACTTAGGATTTATTTTTTGCAAGTTATTTTGATTTCCTTGCTTTTTATTCCTCATTGGTTTGTGATACAAGGACGTTCTAGAAATAAGGTTGTCCTACTTTAAACCTTTAGTTTTTGGTGTAAGGTTGTCCTTAGAACTGATAAAGTATCAATCTCTTTATATTAGGCTATTGAGATAATTTTATATTCAGCATTGTGCTTTATTTCTTTGTTTATTCTGCTATTATAAGTTTTATTTGGCATTGTCCTATTCACCCCCCCTCTAGGGCATATAGCTAGGCCCATTCAAGTGGTATCAGAGCCTGATAGTTTGTAACACCCCAGATTTTGGCTAATCTGGGATTTGACGTCCTTAGGCAGTGGGTCAATTAAAACACCTGGAAAATCGTTCAGAACCCAATTCCATAGCCAAAGAAACCACTTAGAATTAATTCTTTTAGAAATTAAGCGTAAGTTAGCTAGCACAACGCTGGAGTAGCTGGGAAATAGTCCCTGATCACTTTAAATACGTTCTACAAGACCCAAATTGAGTAGAACCAATGACTCTATAATACTCTATAACCTCGGACCAAACTCTAAGCAGGTTTGTTCTCTGGACCACTTTGAATCTTTGTATTGGATCTAGACCGCGCGTCGAAAGTCTGATACCTCCTATATTAGACCGTTAGAACCACCTAGCTGGACTTGACACTCATTTCAAAAATCAAGTCAAACCGATAGTCACAGGCCATTTCATTGAGCCCGGACCGAAGAGAGTGCGAATAGGGATAGAATTGGAATTTCAAATTCAAATCAGGCACACGACTTGACGCGACAGTATTGAGCGTTTTAACCATCAGAATTCAGCCAGATTACACCCTCGGATCAGGAGAAATTTCTATTTTATATCATGAGACTTTCAGCCCTGATCTACGTGCGGTGACCGCTGAACTGAAACTGGTCCGCCACGTGCGATCTGCGGACCCAGCTGGACTGAAAACTTAATACGTGCTAGATCTGGTACGCGTGAGCTTAAGTCCAATCGCATTCGGTCAGGGGACCACCAGAAAGCATCTTTTGGACTGAAATAGCCCCGATTTGGTTACCCCTCAAGTGAAACTTGTTCCCGAGCCTATTTCGGGCAAGTTTGGGCTTATAAAAAGGGATGAAACCCTCACTCCTCTCTCCCATCCGAATTTGTAAAAAAGTCTTAGATTGGGAGAGAGAAAAGGTGAGAGTTTGTGAGAGAAGGGGTGAGAGAATTCCCTGCTGCTTGTGCCACGTGCTGCAAGTGGTTAAGCCACGTGCTCTAATCACCTGGCCAATGATTCCTCCACTTTTTCAGGTATGAAATAACCCTAGAAAGTTACTGATTTGAGGTTTACTAGGATTCATAGCTTGTTAGCTGACGTAACTCGTGAATTAGGTTCTCTTATCGCTGTAGACGAAGCGTATACGCTCCGTTCGAATTTACACATCCATAAGAGACAAGGTGCGGATTTTAGACGCTTTGATTGGCTGTTTCCAACGCTTTCAATGTTGTTTAATAGTAGATTATCGACGGCAACGCCGTTTGACATGTACAACATGCTGTCTGTTTCCTGTTTCGTAAACCGACGGAGAATATGAGATTTAGGGCATTTTAGTCATTTGTAGGAAGTACTGATTTCATTCATATTTTGCTGATGTGATTGACATGATTTGTTGTCGCATTAGAATGTTAGGAATGCGTGCATAATTAGTTTGGTGAAGAGATTCGCCTAAATGCGCACTTCGGGTCGACATACTATATGTAGACTTAAGTGTGTAGTGTAAGTGTTTGTATTAATGCTTGTATTAGTATGTATTGAATGAAATGATGTTATGGATTAGTTTGAGATTGGTTTCTCAATTAATATGCTGATGTGAATGATTTCTTACATGTTAGCCATATGCATGATTTCATTATATGAATGAAATGCATGTGCTTGATGATTCACGTAAGGTGTATGTTATAACAAGTGCTTGGTGATTTCATTATGATTTAGTTTGAGATTGAATTCTCAATTAATTTGCTGATGAAAATGATTTCCTATATGTTGGCGATATGCATAATTTCATTATATGTATTAAAGGCATGTATCAGGTGATTTGCTTAAGTGGTATGTTACAACATGTTTTAACATGTTCATATGGTGGTATTTCATTTCCAATTCTTTCACATGCTTTGCTGATGTGATTCCACATGTTTGGGACTGTACTTAGTCCAGGCAGTCGGTAACCGAGCGAATTCGTGGTTGACTTATCTTTGCCACGAACGACGCGTCGATGAACGCGAGCCGTGTTTTGGAGTTGACGGCAGTGGTTAGGCCACACGAAGTGTTTTACGCACTTCATGTCGTTCAACTTGAGATGCGATCGTGCTAGTTGAGCCCGTCAAGTAACCCGACTGGCCGTTGTATGTTCACCTTGCATGAGTCATAACTGCTTGAACCTAGGGTACTGAACTTACCATTGTAAACCCTGTTAACCATGGTACCTTGATCCACGAAGACTCATGAGCCGGGCATGGTGGTATGGGACACCGTGGTCGAGCTGTCAGCCTACGCTGGGGCCACAAAGCTCCCCGTAGTGACCAGTGAGCACCTAGTCTCGTGAGCAGATTATGGTGGTATGGGACACTATATTCTTGCTGTCGGCCTACATTAATAAGGTGATGGGGGAGCGGTGCAACGAGTGCGAGCAACAGCCCTGGCAGCCCTTTGTAGTGACCGCGAGCGTATTCTGAGTCTACGGGAGGCGACGACCCTTCCGTAGCAGTAGAGTACAGTAGGCCTGTATTGATAAGGTGATGGGGGAGCGGTGCAATGAGTGCGAGCAACAGCCCTGACAGCCCTTGCAGCAACCTACAAAATATATATCGTATGAGATTACTAGGAGTGACGACCCTAGACAGGATCTGTGTTGGGATTGATATAAGGGAGGTACCTTAGTTTCCCAATCTTGCTGTTTGAATGGACTAATAACAACTCGGAAATCATATCACCATTACATTGCATGTGCCTGGAAGATGTGGAGCACTTTAGGGAGTGTGGCATGCCGCGGTCGTAAGATGGTGCTGTATGAGGGAGATCGTCGGTGAGGGCATACATCACGTCTTGTCATATTGCATTAACAACAGTATTAGGATGCTTGATTTATTGCTTTACTATTATCGCATGATTGATTTGAGAACATGTTAATCCTTGCTCTATTATTCCACTGAGTTAGCTACTCACTCCCACGTTACGGGATAGTGTTCCTGGACACCCACCAGACCTTTTTGTGATTGTAGATGATGGCGCGGCCTACGAGGCAGAGCCGAACTTGATGTTGATGATGAGGAGGATCCCTCCTTTATGCGTATTCTGATTGACGCGAATACAGGGAGGTTGATTAGATACCTTGACACTTGTCATTTTATATTTTCAGAGCACTCATGTATATTCCTTTTGTTTACTTTTGGAGTATACATGTATGTATATAACTTGGTAACATGTTCACACTCTGGAGACATACAACAGTTTATATATGTTATACCTACTATCACAGTCTTCCGCTTGTGACTTTAACTGTCTCTGGAGTATGATATGCTGTTCTGGCTTAATCTCACTCATGTTTAATACATTATCATAGACAACATTCAATCATACATATCCATGTTGCATAAATAACATTTTGGAACTCAAGAGTTGGGTTTTTGCTCAACCCCCCCGATTTTCGGGATGTTACATAGTTCGTGCTTATTGTTTATTTATTTGGATTTATTTCCTGAGCTAACGATCTACGTTATATTAAGATGTCAAATTTTGATAGCCTATCTGTCACTAGGCCACCACCCTTTAATGGCACAAACTATGCCTATTGGAAAGCCAGGATGAGGATCTTCCTTAAATCCTTAGATAAAAGTGTGTGGCTAGCCACAGTGAATGAATGGAACCCTCCTATCATTGAAGTAACTAATAGCGATGGTTCAAAAATAATGAAAGTTACAGCTTTTTCTCTTTAGACTACACTTCAGAAAAGTGAAAGTAGTGCCAATGCAAAAGCACTAAATGTAATTACTTGTGCATTATCACCAGATGAATTTAAAAGAATCATCTCTTGTGAAAATGCAAAACAAGCATGGGATGTATTAGAAATGACACACGAGGGTACATCTATTGTTAAGAAATCTAAAGTCCAACTCCTCACAACTAAATTTGAAGAAATTCATATGGAGGAGAATGAGATGTTTATGGACTTCTACACTAGATTGAATGACATTGTGAACTCTATGTGGGGTCTTGGTGATAGAATCCCAGAAAGTTAAGTGTGCGCAAAGATACTACGTTCACTTCATGAACGGTTCAATTCTAAAGTAACCGCAATTCAGGAATTTCGTGATACGGATACCATGAGGGTTGAGGAACTAGTTGGTTCACTTCAAACCTATGAGTTGTCCTTTAAAGCTCCTAAAGGAAAATCAATTGCTCTCAAATAATCTAAAAATGTTTCACAAGAGAGTACTTCGGATTCAGCAAATACCGAAGATGATATGGCGCTTTTAGCAAAAAAGTTTTACAAAATTTTTAAAAACAAGAAAAAAGCTGATTTTCAAAAGTCAAATGATAAGAGACGATCTAAACCTAGAGCTCGAAAATCATTGAAAGATAGTCAATGTTACAACTGTCAAGAGTATGGGCACTTAGCTAACAAATGTCCTAAAAAGGACAAATCAAAAAAGAAAAGCATGATAGCTACTTGGGATGAATCGTCTGATTCTGAATCCTCTTCTAAATCAGAAGATTCTGAAACCGAGTCGGGCGATGATGTTAAAGCCCTTATGACTCTAGTAAAGATCACCTATTCAGATCATGATGATATATCTAGTGAAGAAAATCTGAATAGTGATTGCGATAATGAAGATGATCTTCAAGATGCTTATAATGCCCTTTATAAAGAGAGTTGTAAAATTGTCGTTAAGCTTAAATTACAAAAAGAAAAATTTTCTAAGCTTAAGGAAGATTATGAGTCTCTTGTTTTAGAAAAGTCTCATATTTTTGATTCTTTTGAAAAGACCAAATGTGATTTAGATTTCAAAACCTCCTAAATTGAAGATTTGAAATTCGAAAAAGAAAAACTCAAAAATGAGGTAGCTTCTCTTTTGAGTTTGAAAGACACATGGAGATATGCCCAAGTGATCCAAAATTGGAAAAATTATTGTCCGGATCAAGAAAATGTGGCGATCGATTCGGGTTGGGCTATAATGAAAATACATCTCCTAAACAAAAGAACATTGCTCCTAAATTTATAAAAGGAGAGTCTTCAACTTCGAAAGAAAAGAATACCTATCAAGGATTTTCTAAAAATTCAAGGTCTTTTCAAAAACCTAAAGGTGGCCATGTCAACTTTAATTTTCAAAACTGAAATCCTTTAGTTGAAAAAATAATTGATCTACTCAAGGAGCTATTAAAGTCTAATTCTATAGGTCACTCCTATAACAACAGACAGAAAAAGACCATCTATGCTTCTAAACCCAAAACAGTTCTGAAATGGGTTCCTAAAGTTGCCAGCTTGGTTGCCCACACTGCTTTCAAAGCTACAAGCCATTCAAAGTGGTACCTAGATAGTGGTTGCTCCAGGCATATGACAGGTGACAAAGCTTTATTCACCGATCTTAAAGATATGACTAACGGGTCAGTCACATTTGGTGATGGAAGCAATTGTAAGATTATTGGCCAAGGTACGGTTCAGATTTATAACCTTCCCTTATTTAAGAATGTTTTATATGTTGATGGCTTAAAACACAACCTATTAAGCATTTCTCAGATATGCGATAACAACCATAATGTGAAGTTTTCTAATCACGGTTGTGAGATACTTGATAAAAGGGGTTCTGTTATATTAACTGGTCACAAAACTTCTGAAAACTGCTACATCGTTAGTGATGCTAGCTCATCTACTCAATCATGTTACATGGTCCATACTGATGAGACTGAATTATGGCATAAACGCCTTGGACATGTACACTATCGGAACTTATTGAGCAAAAGAGAACTAATTAGAAGTCTACCCAAATTACAAAAAGTAGGCAAAATATGTGGTGAATGCCAGTTGGGCAAACAGATTAAGAGCTCTCACAAGAAAGTGAACTCCAATACCACATCTAGACCACTCGAGCTTCTCCACATGGATCTTATTGGACCAACCAGATCGGAGAGTCGAGGAGGTAAAAAATACATCTTGGTTATCGTAAATGACTCTACCAGATTCACTTGGGTATCATTCTTAAAAGGTAAAACTAAAACCTTGGATGAAGTGAAAAAGGTCATCAAACGAATCCAAAATGAGAAAAGTTCTCATGTTAGTAAGATCCGTAGTGATCATGGATCCGAATTCGAAAACAGTAGTTTTGAGAAATTCTGTAGTGATCAGGGAATATCACATGAATTCTCTACGCCCAAAACACCGCAATAAAATGGTATTGTTGAAAGGAAAAACAGAGTGCTTCATGATATGGCTAATGTTATGTTAAATAACATGAAGCTCTCTAGAAATCTTTGGGCTGAAGCAGTTAATACCGCATGTCATATTATTAATCAGGTTTATACCAGTAAATCTGATAATAAGACTGCTTATGAATTATGGTTTGAAAAGAAACCTACTGTCAAATACTTTTGGGTTTTTGGCAGCAAGTGTTATATTTTATAGGATCGTGAAAATTTAGGTAAGTTTGATACGAAAAGTGACGAAGGTATTTTTCTTGGTTATTCTTTGAACAGTCGAGCTTATAGGGTTCTAAATAAGAGAACTGGTGTGATTCAAGAGTCCATAAATGTGGTCATTGATGATCATTTGAATACACGAGCCCCAAGTTCAGATGATGATGAAGCTCTTATTATTGACAATCAAGATATCTCATCAAGTCAAAAAGAATCTGAACCAAGGAATGTTAAAGATCATCCAACCAATCAAATACTTGGAAACCCTCTCACTGGAGTTCGTACTCGCAAACAACTTGAGAAAATATGTAATTATGTTTGTTTTACATCCCAAATAGAACCGGTCAATGTAAAAGAAGCACTTTCTGACGATAATTGGATTGTTGCTATGCAGGATGAACTTAATCAATTTGTTCGTAATGATGTCTGGTATCTTGTTCCCAGACCTAAAGATAAACACATTATTAGAATAAAATGGATCTTTAAAAATAAGTCTGATGAGCTTGGAAATATTATACGAAATAAGGCTAGACTGGTTGTATAAGGGTACACTCAGATTGAAGGCATCGATTACGATGAAACCTTTGCTCCAGTTGCTCGCCTTGAGTCAATCAGACTCTTTGTTTCCATCGCATGCTTTAGAAAATTTAAGATTTATCAGATGGATGTAAAGAGTGCTTTCTTGAATGGCGATTTACATGAAGAAGCGTATGTTGAACAACCTTCAGGGTTTGAAGACCCTAAGTTATCTGACCATGTATTTCATCTTAAAAAGGCTCTCTATGGTCTAAAAAAAGCACCCAGAGCATGGTATGAGAAATTGACTAAATTCTTACTTAGTCATATCTTTCAAGTAGGAAGTGTCGATAAGACGCTCTTTGTTAAGAAGAATAACAATGATATTTTGATGGTTCAAATATATGTTGATGATATTATTTATGGATCAACTTGCTCTAATATGTCTATTGAGTTTGCAGAGTTAATGAAATCAAGATTCGAAATGAGCATGGTTGGCGAACTTAATTATTTCCTAGGGTTGCAAGTAAAACAACAACCTGATGGAATTTTCATTTCCTATACCAAATATGCTTCAAAGTTGGTTAAAAGGTTTGGATTTGAGAATGGTAAGAACTTTGATACTCCTATGAATACAACGTTAAGACTCTCAAAAGATTCTACAGGCAAAGATATAGATCCTAAACTATATCGTAGTATGATTGGTAGTTTGTTGTATCTTACTGCAAGTAGACTTGATATTGCATTAAGTATTGGAATTTATGTGAGATATCAGTCTAATCCTAAGGAATCACATCTTACTGCTGTTAAACGGATTATTAGATATGTCACAAGTTCTAAAAATTTGGGACTTTGGTATCCTTTTGATACTAGTGTTCAATTAGCCGGTTACTCAGATGCTGATTGGGCCGAAAATATTGATAATAGAAAATCAACCAGTGGTGGTTGTTTTTACATTGGAAATTGCTTAGTTTCTTAGGTCAGCAAGAAGCAAAGCTCAATATCGTTCTCCACAGCTGAGACTGAGTATATTGTAGTTGGATATGCATCTACTCAACTAGTTTGGATGAAACGCATGCTTAGCGATTATGGAATTAATCAAGATTCAATGATCTTATATTATGATAATTCCAGTGCTATAAACATTTTCAAAAATCCAATCCATCATTCACATACTAAGCACATTGAAATTAGGTATCATTACATACGTGAGTTGGTTGAGGAAAAAGTTATTTCTTTGGAATATATATCAACCGAAAATCAACTTGCTGATATATTTACTAAATCACTCGACAAAAGCAGGTTTAATAAATTGAAAATTGATCTTGATATGTGCATTTTATATTGAATATTCTTACTTGCATGTATCATAGTGTATTATATTTATTATTATTTGTGTTTAAATTTTAATTTTTCATTAAATATTGATTTTTGGTCGATACTCGACCGGTCGTGGTTGTACACGACCAGTCGTGGTTCGACCGGTCGTGAACCACACTCGACCGGTCGTGGATCTCGTGAATGTGATATATTTGGAGAAAATTCTCTTCTTCCTCATTTTCACACCGACCTACGATGAGTCGTGGCTTGACCAGTCATAAGATTTTCTATTTTTCTTCGAGGTGAGTCCTATTTCATCATTTTTTTTGAAGATTCTTGCTCTCTATGCTTTGATTTGTTCATAGTATAGCTAGATTTCATATCTTGTTGGGTTTTTCAAGGGTTTCCTCTCAATTTGCTGATCTAGAGAAAATTCATGTTTCTTTTGTGCATCTTGCTTGCTCTTTTGTATATCTTTTTGAATATGGATGCTAGAGGGAAAAAGAAAACATCTCGTGGTCCATCTTCATCTAGATTTATACCGATAACTAAATGACACTTTCGGTCACCCGAAGATGATTCTCAAGATGTAAGAGATTTACGTGTCCGTAACATTATCATTGAGCATACCGCTGATCTCAATCACATTGCTCCATATGGTATTGTCCCTCTCCTTGAATCTGTTGGCTGGACTAATATTTTTCTTTGGGGTGGGCCTGCATACCAGTCCATTGCTCAATCAATGGTTGCATGCATCTCTGAATTTTCTCTTGATAATTTAATTTTTTCAATTAATACTAGAGAAGGAAAATTTGAAGTAGACCGTCATTTGATATCAGGTATTATGGATATACCTATTAATGATGAAGGTATACCGATTCATACTTTATACGACAAACCATCTGAATCGAAAAAATGCATGTTAACAAGAGATTTATGTAAAATTGATGCACAATGGACACATAAAGTGAATGCGCTCCCTGCAAAGTATCTGTTACCTAGATATAGAATATTACATCGGTTCTTCATTTCTAATGTGTATCCTCGGTCCGGTAATAAAATTGAGTTGACTTCTTTCATGGTTCGTGTGTTGCATTCTATTGCTTCTGGTACCAAGGTCTGTCTTCCTTCTTTGATTTGTCATTCCATTATTCAGTTTCGTCTCCATCCAGGTCATAGTGATATTCCGTTTGGTTATCTTATGACTGTTTTAGCCACTCATATGCTTGTCGATAAACCTGTTAATGAGGCACCAATTTCTCATCTTATTTTCAACAATTCCAATCTTAATAAGATGAAATTGGATCTGCTCCCTGGCCAAGTTGATGAAGGTGGTGTTGGTGGTGGTGTTGTAAACGAAAGGGAAGTTGGCGATCTTCCTCAATAAGATGTTAATATAGATGACTTATTTGATGATATAGAAACTGATTCACCTAATGATCCAGATTATGATCCATCTGGTTTTGATGCACGCCTTCGTGCTTTGGAAGAAAAGGTTGATAATATGAATATAGACCATGATATGCGATTTAAGTACATGCGAAAATATCTTCGTCGCATTAATAAGGGGTTACACCAGATTGATCCAACTATCCCTGTTCCCTCTTCTGGATCAGATTAGGTGAATTATCTTCTGGATAGTATCACATTATCTTTTTATTTTGGATATGTATTATGGATTATGGTTTGATAACATTATCTTTTGGATATTGTATTATGGATTGATGATGGCTTGATGCTTCAGGATTATATTATATCCTTTCATATCTCTTTCTCATTATCTGCTTATTCATCTATATGTTCTCCTTCCTATTGTGCCTTTCCCTTATCATTTTGTGACAAAAAGGGGGAGTAGTAAGAGTTAAAGCTTAAAGGGGGAGTTGTATGAAAAGGAAGAGTAATTTGTTTGAATTGATTAAGAAGGATATGTGGATGAGAATATGTAGTATTGATGTTATTGATTGTTTTCATGAGCAGTACTCGTATTACTCAGGGGGAGTAGAGTGATTTGTGATATTATGGCTCATGATTCCTTATTATCTTTTATGCTATGTGTTTTGTCACAAATTTGACAAAGGGGGAGATTGTAAGTGCTATGATTTCATATCCCTTTAGTTGTCAAATTTTGTGGTGCCAAAACCTATGTCTATGTCTTGTATATCTTGTGTTTTATGTTTGAAGACTATTCATTACATCGCATTTCAAGATAAGATCTTAAATGAAGAAAGTTTTCAAGATATGGATGAAGAATTCAAGAATTGAAGTCTTCAAGTTTGCATGTTCAAGATTCAATCAAGTTCAAATATATTAGAAGAATTTATCAAGTCAAGATCAAGCTCAAGAAGGCCTACTACAAGTTTTGTATATTCTCAAGCTTCTCTTAAGGATCATCTGAGTGTTCAGACTTTCAAGTCCAACTCACTTTTAAGGTTTGTTTGACCTTAGATTGACCTTAAGATGAGCTTTACAGTAGGTCATTCTGGATAAATAACTCATATATTTTAATATGCTTGTTTGGGGTGTTCTAAGACCAGTCCTAGGGACTTCAAGACCAGTCCTAGCTCTGCTACGACCAGTCTTAAGTTTTTCAGGACCAGTCCTAGGTTGTTGAAGATTTTTGGATCTTTCTGGCTGTCCTACGACCAGTCCTGTGAGTTCTATGACTTATCCTTCGACCGGTCGTAGCCCTACGACTCAAACTCCAGCAACCAATTTTAGGGTCCTACGACCGGTCGTAGGTGTCTCACGACCAGTTATAGGTGGCCCACGACCGGTCATAGACCGCCCAGGACCGGTCGTGGAACAGAAAATCAAATTCCGCGAAAATTTTTAAAAATCTTTGAAGCTACGACCAGTCCTAAGATCCTAAGACCAGTCGTAGACGGGATTTTTCAGGCTATAAATAGTGCACGAACTTCAGAGTTTTAGCAATTCAATTCAACTCTATTCAAGCAATCTTTAGGCTATTCTCTGAGATAAGTTTGTGTTTGTTTTAAGCTACTTTGTGCTTATTTAATATTCCTTTTCCTAGCTTATTTTTTATTTGATTTTGCTCTACATTCCAATCTCATTAGAAAAGGGGAATTTCTGATATTCCTTCTTCTTTGATTCAACATCAACTAGAACTAGTCCTTTTGATTTAAAATCAACTAGACTTAGAACCATTCTTAAAGTGAGTATTGGACTTTGAACGTTGAATCGAACTTCTACTCCGATTGGTTCTACCGGGCTTCTTCAAAAGGTGATTCAGGTATTTTACATTTTTGTAATTTACTTCTCTGGTTTTTGTTTGAGATTCGCCAGAAAAATCTCATTGTATTATTTTTCTGAGGAGAGTCAGAAAACTCAGATTGTGGGGGGTTTTTGGATTGTGTAAGCCCGAGATCAAATACACAATTGTGAAGGTTTTAGGTGAACCTGTGAAACCTATTTTGATAGTGCATGCTAATATCCCCTGTGTGAGGATATTAGGAGTGGAGTAGTAATCTGTGTGGCTATTGGATAACAGTTGGTGTACACACAGGCGAACCACTATATATCGTTGTGTTGTGGATGTGTTTTTCTCTTTCATTCTTTTATTCATTCTGTTTTGTGGAGTGTTTATGGATGAATGTTGTAATCACTTCAAGCAAGTGTGGATGAATGTTGTAATAACTTAGGATTTATTTTTTATAAGTTATTTTGATTTCCTTACTTTTTATTCCTCATTGGTTTGTGATACAAGGACGTTCTAGAAATAAGGTTGTCTTACCTTAAATCTTTGGTTTTTAGTGTAAGGTTTTCCTTAGAACTGATAAAGTATCAATCTCTTTATATTAGGCTATTGAGATTATTTTATATTCAACATTGTGCTTTATTTCTTTGTTTATTCTGCTATTATAAGTTTTATTTGGCATTGCCCTATTCACCCCCCCTCTAGGACATATAGCTAGGTCCTTTCAGTCTCCCATTGTGTTGTGGACGGTTGAGAGGGGGTGTAGCCTTATCTGCCCAAATGAGGGGGCTGTAAGCTAGGCTGAGTTTGACCAGCTCTCAAATGGGTTCGCTATCGACGAGCTAGGTAGGCATTGGTATACTATTGGCAGGAGGGTAGTGAGGTCTTTTTCACTCGCTAGGCTACACGGCCGGCCGGGGCGTTAGCTAGCTTAGAGTGTACTAGACCCAAGTGATGATCCTAAAGATGTACAATACTGATATGTGGACTTATTGAGCAAGAGTTGCATACTCAGTATTATATTCATTCATTCATTCACTATCTACTTGGGCTAGTGGTGAGTAACTAATTGTTATCTGTACCTTCATGATGGCCAGGATTTCGGTTGGGGCGTGCGGCCAACCTGAGATCAGGATTTTACCACATTGAATCTATCTATACAAATTTAGGTATGAGACTGGTTTGGATAGAAGTCCCTTGTGATGGACCCCATAGCCTGTGATACTACGTACTGTCATCCCGACTTCATGCTCTAGTTTGGTCATTTCATTTGCACTGCATATTTCTTTACATCCTCAGTAAATAACATTTGGCTTACTATGCCTCCGCATTGCATAGCTGACCTACATTACTTTCTCAGTATTTGATATTGTCTTGCTATGTCTTTTCGCATATCCTGGATGGGGTAGATGATATTTTTATAGACTTGTTAGTATTTTTGCTTACTTTGATATTATATGGTTTATGAACTTATTAGTATTTTCACTTACTCTGATATTAAATTCTAAGCACGCATATACTGCTCATACACTTACACCACCCTCTAAGCTTTCTATAAGCTTATGCACGATAGATACATGCAGGTGACGTTAGGATACAGTCGAACTGAGGCAGGAGCGTGCCGTTGAGTTTCTGGAGTCTTCTTTGATATCTCTATATTATATTTCCCTTTCAACATTGTACTTGAATGATTATATTAGTGGATATATGGTGATGATGTTATTCTTGTGATTTGGGTATACTTCTAGTTATGCTTATTACAAGTTAAATGTACATTGAAAAATCCTCCTTTTATGATCTCAAGATTGGAACCTGATATATGGATGCTGAGAGCCGAGAATGGGGTACTACGGAGGCTGTCGCCGCCAGATTCGGTGATCGAAATTTTTGTGAGCCAGATTTTCAAGTTTGGGATGTGATAATTTTCCTATAGGATCATGTCTAATCTTTAGAAAATGGGAGAGAACATGCATACATTCATAATAGAGCTTGAAATCTTATTAGAGTAATTAATCACAAGAAGGGTGTCATGAATCTCTTTGTTTTGGAGTGCAAGAGAGGGATAATGAGTGGAGAATCACATAGGCTCTAATTGCATAAAAAACTCATCCTTTAGCCTAAGATCTAAATGCCCTTTTATAGAGAAGTAGTTTGCAATGACTATAAAACAGGCAAATAACGGCTAGTTCTATTCGATCGATCGAACTCCCCATCGATAGGATCGAACTGGCCTTCGATTCGATCGAGGAACTCTAGATATAGGTAGTTCATTAGACATTTTCTTGCCTTTCTTCAATCGAATCGAGTCCCATTGACGGATTGTCGATTTAATTGAGATCCACTTGAAAATGCTAATTTGGGTTGTTTGTTTATCAACAGCTTTAAACCTCTAAAGACTAACTAGATTATGATCAAATAGGACTCCTAAAGCTATGAGATGATCAAACAAAGTTTACCTATTGGAGAATGGATCATCTAGAGGTTGGGTTATTTTGCACTTTAAGGGATCGAGGGTTAGGGTCACCAAGGGACCTCAATTTACTCGTTTCTTTGTTCCTTGATGCTTCATATCTTCATGTGTCTTTTGTCTTCAGCTTCAAAGGTCTCAATTGACTCACTGACACATTGACACACGTGATTAACAAACAAGTGTATTTACAAGAAGACCCACTGAAGAACAATAACGACAGTGAGGAGATGCTTCTTCAAATTGATAGTCATCCCTTAGGGAGCTCCCACATCTAAGACAACTACTCAGTAGTCACAAAGTCACGACAATGATAGCAGGGTGGTCCTACAAGCCGTAGGCCCACATGAGAATGTTCAAGCAACCACCTCCCCTACAGCGCATCCACCTCCCTTTGAAGCGTCGATGGTTCTTGAAGGAAAAGAGGCTTCATCATATAATGTGTTTCCTTGGCATTATTTGAAATGTGCCGAGATGGGGACCATGAACCCCAATGGGCAGTGCGTATGAAGAGATAATCCTAATCAAGAGAATTCTAAAGGTGCATTGTCAAGGATCAACAACAGGAATGAAGCAGCTTATGATGTTGCAACCCAACCCAAGTAGATCCCTGCCCAAATATCTCTATGGGAGTTATTGTGCACTTCGTGTGTGCATCGGGAAGCATTCGCTAAAACGCCAAATGATGCACATATCTCCTCCAATACCCCTCCTGAGATGGTTCCTCTTACGATCAGGCAACTCCTCACTCCTTAGGCCATTACATTCAGAGATGATGAGCTTCCATAGAGGGACGTAACCACGGGTGATCGCTGAATATAGTCGTGCGTCATAAGGACCTGTGGGTTCCCATAGTCCTCATCGACAACGGTTTAAGCCTAAACGTATGCCCACTAAGGATGCCAGCTCGGCTAGGGATTGAACCCTCTTCATTCTGACCCAATCACATGAATGTGAGAGCCTTCGGCAACTACAAAATGGTAGAGAGAAGTGGACATTGAGGTACAGGTCAGTCCTGGTCTCAAACATTACATTCTAAATCTTGGACATCTCAACCTCCTTCAATCTGTTACTCGGAAGACCTTGGTTTCATAAGGTTAGAGTTGTTCTTTCCACCCTCCATCAAAGGGTCAAGTACATTTTGGACAAAAAGGTTATCTCTATCTTGTCCGAATAAGAGTTCATCATCCCTGCCAACTACTCTGCTACTGAGCCGGATATCCCTGTCATTGACATCCATCATTTAGAGGAAGACATCTCGTCTCATAGCTTCGTTTTCAAGATTGTGAATGCAATCGCCAATCCATCCCCCATGAGCGTTGAGTATGCTTCCCACCTGCCAAGCAATTAGCCATCAAATATCAAAAAAGGAATCATGCCAAGGCTACAGTGATCGAACAACTCTCAAACGTAAAAAGTGGGGACTAGGATATCGTCCCTATTTCAAGGAGAAGAAGAGTTGTTGAAGGATCTTTAGATGCACTTCTATCCAATTTGTGAAGTATGGAACCATCCATCATGACGAAAATGAATATCCCCACGGACCTCCTAAGGAGACCTTCAGTTTCGGGAGGATACATAGTTTTGTTTCTGGGTTGGTCGGATGTAGCTTAGCCTCCCATCTGATAGGATAACTGATGTAGAGCGGGTCACGGACAATTTCATGGCCAAGATGGATCAGAAAAGGCACGGTCGGTGACAAAAGTGATCCGGACCATCGGACCTTAGATCGGGCGTATCTCACAATCCGGAATGAGTTATCCGACGTAAAATATATGATTTTGGGGTAGAACGAGCTACTTTAGCCAACCAACCCCACTATGCCAGGTTGCGCATCCCGGATTTGCGAGAAACCCCCTAATCGACGGTCGTTTCCTCGTTTTAATTTTGTTTTTGCTATAAATAGTAAGTTTTAGTTTGAGTATAACTTTTCATCCGTTGGGCTTTAGGAGTTGTGTCCAACATGAAAAGTGCTTAGGATAATTAGGAGAACGGTTTGGTGAAGCCAAATAGGACACTTACTATTTTTGGCCGAAAACCTTGTGCACTAGTAGACATCATGACCGTCTATAAATAGTAAGTTTACTATTTATAGTAAGTTGCGAATTCTAGGAGTTTTAGTTGTAGTTTGAGTCTGATTTCTTTCTTATTGCTTGGTTCCCTTATTTAAAGGGTTGTGAACTCAATTTTAGGGATTCATTAATAAATTTCGAATTTATTAGAAATTATTCTTATTTTCTACTTTCTTTCCTCGTGGATTCGAGAAGTCTCTGTGAGGAGTTCAGAGAAGTTCTGTGGATTCGAAATATTTATCATCTTGAGGAAGACGGTGCTCGACCTCACATCCTTCCTTGCGTCAATAACATCTTAGGGCCACAAGGGGAAGAGATAGAGATCAAGGAATTGCACTAGTAGGAGCAAGGCCATGGGAAAATTTCGCCAGACCTACTAGCTAGCCAGGAGGCTCTAATTCCTATCCTTAGCTACAATCAATCAAGGACATCTCCTGCCCACTCCAACTTCAGTCAACCAGAGCACAACCTGCCCACTCCAACTTCAGTCAACCAGAGCACAACCTGCCTACAACAGCTTTAGTCAACCAGAGGCGCAACATGCCCACTCCCTAGTCAAAAAGGAGCACAACCTACCCACTCCAACTTCAATCAACGAGGAGCACAACTTGCACACCTTAGCTTCAATCAACCAAGGGAAAAACCAGGCCACTTTAACAACGGCTAACCCGGGGCAAAAGCCCCCGTCATCCAGCAACCTTGGCGAGGTAGCCAGGGAGCTCATCCATTGGACCATGAATGTGAAGTGGTCTACCTTGAATTGGTCCGATATTCATATTACTATTTCCATTAAGGAACAAGGAGTCGGCGGAGCTCCAACATCCGTTAAGTGATTATGGGGGAGATGCTCCGATATTCAGATTCCACTATAAATTTTTAATGGTCAATCAGCCCTATTTGCAGTGGTATGGTCCACCTGAGATTTGGAGCTACTTCATTTTCTGGAATGCACTAAAATGAGCTGTCAAAACGGATGAGCCGTTTGTATGTAAACACATACATCATGGTGGGCCCCACAATGAGGGATCAACTGAAGACACGTCCTACCTAGACGGTCTAGAAGGCGTTTTGAAAAGGTAACCGTCGCCCACTATATGGACGGTCTTTATTGTTATATGGTCGGTCATGTGTACTTTTGATGAGAAGGCTATACCATGTTGCGATTCAACCGGCTCTACGCCGTGGCCTCATGTGAGGAAGGAAGAAGCTGGAGTTGCGTAGACTGGCCCACGTAACCAAAACGTATGGAGAGCGTCCCAAGTATCAAAGGAGCGTGGGAAGCTATTATTAAAGAATCTGTCCAAAAGTTGAAAGGTGGCGTAAGAGTACCGCGCGTGTGTAAATCGCGTAAGGTACCCACTGGGTTTAATTTCAAGAACCAAGAGCCATATGGCTATATCTTTCATCAGATCCACCCCGTCCATCAAGTAGTTTACCTCATTTTAACCAATAAAACGAAAATTCACGATAAGATAAAGTTTTAGCAATTTACACCAAAGGAATCAATTGGAATGGAACACTTACCGTTAGTTTTTCATAGTGCCCATTTTGTTGTCTATATACCATCCAATCCGTTCACATGATGTACCTTAGGATGAAAGAAATATAAAAAAATCAGTGTACTAAAACTCAGGTGGGCCGTAACATATGAATTTAAAGGTTTAAGGTATAAACTTTCTGAGGTGGCTCACCTGAGTGTTGGCTCGGCCTGATTATTTTTTTAAAAAAATTTATTTATCAAGGAAAAATAAGGGTGTTTTACCCCATGGATGGCTTGGATTTCACGCACGCTAGGTCATTTCTCACACATTAATACAAGTGACACAGGTAGGTACATTAGTGAGACGCACAAGTGTTTTCCTTATAAAATAGGATCACATGAGTTAGATGCCTTGGAACCTATATTTAGTATGCTATTCCTCCGAAATTCGTATTTTAAAAATTGTATACTATGTGCCCAATATCGGTATCAACGGATGTATCATACCTTTGAGATATGAAAACATATCAGCCATTGTATGATAAATATGAAGTGTATCATATAATGTATTACTATTTTTTGAAAAACATTGAATATTTGATTAATACTTTTAATAAAACTTCAAAAATATTAAAAAGAAAACATATCATTACACACTTACGAATTAAAAGATAACAAAAAAGTATATATAACAAGGTTTTTTTTTTTGGTATAAGGTCCTAAACTATGTACATGATACATTTCTTTTAGGAAAATTTGCTTAATTTTATATTTTTACAAAATAATATTAAGCAAATATATAAATATTAAAGGCTAAATAATTGCTGATCAATCTGTACCTTTAAAAAAAAGTTATTTTTAATTATGTTTAGTATTTTTTGTTAAAAATAATTTCAAAATTGCAAAAACCTTCATTAATATACAAATTGATGTTTTACATATCTAACGTGATTATTTCATACTTTAATTACAATTTAAATAAGTGAAACGAGAAAGATTTTGAGTTTTTTATTCGCAAATTAGAGTGTAGATCAGCTAACAATCATAAATACTTGCATTAAGGGTAAATAACTACTAATTAATATGGACTATTGAAAAAATATTTTTATTAAAAATATATTTTTGTTTTCCAAAAAAATAAAAGACCTCTGTCAGCCTCAAACATGTCTTCTTTTCATACTCTAATTGCAATTTAAATGAGTGAAATTGAGAAAATTTTAATTTTAATTTTATTTATTTTTTATCTAAATTCATAAACCAAAGGTTGAAATTCATAATTAAGCATACAAAACCATGAATTTCATCTTAATTCTATCAATTCCAAGTATTTTTAAAAAAGAATTAAAATAAAAAAACTTACTGTTGAAAAATTAAGCTCACCCGGTGTCCAAATAATGAAAGAGGGTTGGTCAAATTCCCCTCGAGAATAAATTAGAAGTAGAAAGTTTCACAAAAATTAAAATTTTGTAATTTTATTTTTATTTTTAATGAAAATACGAGGGAGTTGGTGATATTGCAGATTTTGACTATACTTTCAAATGGTATTGTCAATGCATGATAAATTATAATGAAAATATTTTTAAAATAATGTATTATATCGTTATATAGTTGATTCAATGTGATATTTAATAATATCTTCATTAATACCTGGAAGCTAAGGATGTTTTGTATCGGCCAAGGTATATTGAAAACTTTTTCCATAAAAAGGGTAGTTAGTAACTATATTTAAATAGTATTATAAAATAAGAGAAATAGCAACTACTTAGTGAGTAATTAAGATCGATAGCTGGGGTGGTCCACACCAGTGGGGAGTAGCATGCTAACCATAGATTTGCATGTAGGGCCACTATGGTTCATATATTTCATCCACTTCATTAATTAGGTGCTGTGACCTATTAAGTGAAGTGAAAATATTAGACAAAAAAAAAAAAAAAAAAAAAAAACCCAGCCTGATCCAAATGTCAGGAGTAGGGCTGTACACGAGCCGAGTTAGTTCGGTTAGCTTGCTTGACTCGACTCGAAAAAGTTTGATTCGACTTGAATCAAAATTGAGTTTGAACTAAGTCGAGCTGATTTTTTTAGCTTGAAAAAAATTTGAACCGAGTTCGACTCGACTCGAATTAAACCCTAACTCGAATCGAATTCGAATCAAACCAGTTTGGTGACTTGGTTACTTTGATATTGATGTTGCTCACCAAGTGTTTGATAAAATGACTCAACGAAGCGTCAGTTGGTGGCAATGGAGATATGTATATGAAATAAACATACTTTTTTCTTGATTTTGATGTTGCCTAAAAGGTGTTTGATGAAAAACTTATAAACAGCTGCTACTGTTTTACATACAGTAAGAAATTGAAAGTGTACTACATGTATTTGTGAAAATGTTACATTAGTTCGATCTTAGCTCAAACTTGGCTCGAACTAGCCCGAGCTTTTGATCGAATCGAGCTGAGCTGGAGGACTGACCCGAGTCGACTTCGAGCTAGGTTTAGCTAGTGGCCGAGCCGAGTCAAAATGTGCCAATCTCGACTCGGTTCGACTCGTGTACACCTCTAGTCGGGAGAGCGGCACCTAGAGAACTAATATGTGTTAGTAGCCATTTTGCATGGTTTCCATTGGCATGGCCCATCAGAAATTATATTGGGCTGATATTTTCTATTTACAATCAAAATATTCACCCGATGGACGGATTAGATTAACATATAACACATGAGGGCAGTAAAGAGCTTCGGTCTTTTAATCAGGTGGAGATGATTCCGGTTCCTTTCTTTAGGCGAGGAATTGTAGGGGTGATGAGCCAGCCACTCTGGACTTTGTACAGGTAGGGCCCATGGTTTAGTTATTGAATCGGTGGGTCCCACTGTGGATGGCAGATTTGAAGATCCGAACCCTTGGATCTCTAGCCTGGGAATATAGACGGTTAAAAGAAAAAGAAAAGAAAAGAGCACAATGGTCTGTGTAAGATGTCCGGAGATTGGATGGTTGGAAGATTCGGATCTGGAACACCTTTGGGGTCGCTTATCAGATCTAATGGTCTGTACCATCCAACCATAGAGCCACTTGTGCATACTGGGCTCTACATGGTCTACTCTCAGGTTGGAATCCTAATCCCCTGCACGTGCCACGTGTGTGCAAGATCCCGACCGTTCATCGTATCGTCTCCTCCATGGTTGTGCCGTGGTCCAGATACGAAACTAGTCCCATCATCATGTTGGCCATGCATCCACGCAAATGTTGAATTTTAATTATTCTTTAGGCCATACATTTTTTTTACAAGTTAGGCCCACCTGATGACCATTGATTACTAAGCATCCTTGCCACATGTTCTCAAATATTTAACAATCCTAGCCATCCAAGTAATGGAGTTCAGCACACAAGCCTTTTTATTTCAACTGTTTGTTTGTTACACCATAGTAGGCCACTGATTTCTCTTTTGTGAAGTTTTGAACCATCCATGATTTCAGATCACTGAGTTGGGCCACCAACATATTAGAGGTCCTACGGAATTGCAAGCACGCTTTATCTTCATATATGTGCTACATGCATATATATGAGGTTGTGCCATTCATCTGTTGGGCCCCACTAGATGTAGCCCCAGCCTGGAAATACAACTTAAGGGGATTATAGCCGGTGACTGGAGAAATTTTGTCCATTGAAAGTCTTTATTGGTTGGTAGATGCTCCAATTGGTAGTTAGAATTAACCAATGTGTGGATGCAAGCAAAGTTGTATCGGCCTACATTATCTAAATCATCTCTTTAAACTAATTATTTTGTTTTTTGTTTGTCAAACACCTGGCATAAAGAGAAAAAAATATATTGTGATTCATGTGGGGAGCTTAATGTGAATTTTAGTAAGTGCAACATTTATAATGCATGTGTTGCTAGCAATTCGATCAAATACAAGGTCACACATGTGATTGAGGGCCTATATTTAGATTTCACGAGTGATTGTGATGCGCGAGCATGCCAGGGTCTACTCGACTTAATATTTGATTGAACGCAGGTGCCCTTGTGTTGAGTCAAACTAATTGGAGACTGGACGCAATGTCCAGTTATCCTCTCAATCATCGATTGTGATTAGCGATTAGGCGACTTGTGAAATGGTAAGGATTAGTGTCACGCCTCAAACTCAGAAACCGAGCTCACAAAATTTCTGATCGCCGAATCTGGTGCCGATAGCCTCCGTATAACCCCATTCTCGGCTCCCAGCGCTCATTCGCCAAGTTCCGATCCTGAGATGCTACGAGGAGAATTTTCAATATCAGTTTGATTCGTAATAAGTATAACTAAAGGCATAACTCACAAACAACAACCAAAAACTTTATTACATTTTCACTATGATAAAAAACTTTACAAGTACAATGAGTATAAAGGGAAATACGATGATAGTGAATGATAACTCTAAAATGATCTGCAAAGCGCTCCTGCCTCAGCGCTGCTGCGCTCCAGCATCACCTTAGAGGGTAGTGAAAGTGTGTACGCAAGAAAGTAATATGATCATGCAATATCAGAGTAATGCGGAATATGCTGATGGATCCATAAATATTATTGGCCGTGCTAAGGCCATGTGATGCAAGGCATGAATAATGTCGGTCGTACCAAGGCCATACGATGCGAGGTGCTAATCATGCATACGAGTCCTCATCTAAGTCCACATATCAATACAGCTCAAATCTGGGATATCACCGGGGTCTAGTACACTTTAAACCAGATCGTCACCCCATTGCACGTAATAAGGTAAGTGGAAGAGACCTCACTATTCGCCTACCAATTATCGGGCTCAGCTCGTCGATAGCGGACCCATTTCTCGAGCTGGTCAAACTCAACCTAGCTTTGCTTCCTCCACTCGGGCGGGTAAGGCCACACCCCCTTCCAACCGACCATGACACAGTGAAAAGCGCGACCGTCTAGTAGTCGGCACTCGGCGCTCCTGTACCCACTCGGTCTAGACATTGGAACAACCTCTTAGTACCATAAGGGTTTAGGGACACCCAGGGATATCTATAACACTTCATGTAGAAAAAAAATTTTGGTATCCAATCCTGCCAACCACAATACGCCTGTGGAGGCTACGACCCTAATGTCGCTAGGGCGTACAGTAACCATATCACACAATGCGAATGCATGAATCACACTTTCTAGTCATGCAGCAATCCTGCGCATGTCGTGCGCTCATGTGGGGTAACACCGCCTATTCGGGAGTCCCTAAATAATCTGTCCGAAGGCATATGCTATGTTTAAACATTCCTCATATCAAGCATACATATGATGCGTATGGGTATGAGTCATGAAATTATATTAAGCATGTTATAAAGTAATAAACTATCCTTACAACGTAGTTAGGCTTAAACGACCTACACACAGTAAGTACGGCCTACCAATGGGTCCCAGGGAGAATCATAATGTGGACATTTAACCAACATTATACTTACAATGTGGACGTCAAACCATCATTGCTCCCAAGGCATAGCCCATCGTAAAAATCATTACATAAACCATGTTGGGATCACACATTGCAATGGACCTTAGGTACATCCCATTGGGCCTTAAATACATCAAATGAGCCATATCACATGGGCCTTATATTTATCAAGTGGGCCACATCAATGGGCTACACCAATGGGCCTTATGTACATTGCAATGGGCCATACCCTGTGGGCCTTAGAATGCATCAAAATGGGCTTCATAACAAGGGCCTTATATATATCAAAGTGGGCCTCAACCACGGGCCATGAATAAATCGAATGGGCCTCATAACATGGGCCTTACATCCACATCAAAGTGGGCCCAATGGACTACCACAGATAAATCAAGATGGGCCTCATTCACATACCAAGGTGGGGTCCACTTGAACTATGGATCTGATTCGCTTTTTAGCCCATGCCATAAAAAGAGCCTTTAAAAATGGATGGACAGATTGGATGCAGCACCCGCATCATGGTGGGTCCTATATAAATGGACGGCATAGAGAGAACACATGCATCAATGGGGGTCCCACCGTCCAGCCCTGGACGGTGTGGTGGAAACACATGCGCCATGGGGGTTCCACCGTTCATGGTGGATGATGTGAATAAAACACATACATCATTGTGAGTCTCACGTGGGGCCCACTGTAACGTTTGCTTGCCATCCAATCTGTTCATACAGCCACAGAGGCCTGGACGAAGGGTGAAAACAAATTTCATATTGATCCAAAACTTCTGGGCCACAAAAGATTTCAATGGCAAACGGTTCCACCCCACTGTTTCCACTGATGTGGGCCACCTGAGCTTTGGATGTGACTACTTTTTTGAGGGGACCTACTTCAAGCAGGGGCCATCAAATGAACGGTTTAGATGACAAATAAGCATCATAGTGGGGCCCACAGCTGGAGCCGTGGGTCCCTGCCTGCTGACGTCTAGCGCACCAGGACGTGCGAGCGTCCCTGCCAGCAGCAGCAGCAGCAGCAAACGCTGCTTGTTTGTTTTTTTTTTTTTTTGAAAATAGGTGTTTTTCTAAGGTTTTTCTCGTGTGGGGCCCGCATCAGGCTAATCCGACCCAACCGTTGGGTCCCATGGCTTAATACAAGCCCAACAAGCCTAATATTGAATATATTTTGGTGAATAGAAACAACAGGTGATTTTTCAATGGCAACCACCACAGTTTCCTATGCTATGGCCCACTAGATGCTCAGATCGGCCTCATTCTTTGGCTTAATGCCTAAAATGATCTAGGGAATGAGATGGATGGCGTGGATTGAATACATACATCAAGGTGGGGTCTATATGAGTGGGCCACCTCATAAGCTTGGAAACAAGCTAATATTTGTGTTTTTTTTCTTTCCAGTTCACTTCCAGTGTCCCTGGACGCTGGACGGGTTAGGTACACACGTAGGTGAGGTGGGCCCTGCTCAAGTGGGCCACCACATGATGGATGGTATGAGTACAACGCATATAAAGTGGGCCCCACTTATAGATTTCTTGGATAAAATAGATACTTCATGGTGGGGTCCATCCTGATGGGCCACACCACCACATCATCATCACATGAAAAGAAAATGAAAAAAAAAAGAGGGAGAGAGAGAGAGAAAGAGAGTGGGACACGCGTGATGGAGGGACCCCGGCATTATGGGCCCTCCCTTGCAATAAATCATACATCAAGTGAGCCTTAAAGCATGTGAGCCCACCAAATCAAAGATCAACGGTGGAGATTCCTTCTCTACCAAAATGGAAGGTCTAGATGACCCTTATCAACTAGAAAGTAAACATCATGATGGGGTCCATAGAGATTGGCCTCATCATGGAATGATCATGATGATCAAAGTGGGTCATCGACCACATCTTAGGGTCCTAAGTGAGATCCAAACCATTGATCGGTATGCTTCACTTGGCCCATCATGAAAACATGAAAAACTAGCCTATAGAAGCACCCACCATTCGATCTTCTTGCTCTCTTGGCTTCCTTTGCCCCTTAGCTTCGATTCCAACGGAAGAGATGTAGTTTAGATGGTTGAGATGAGAGATGAGAGGGTAGGAAAGGTGGGCCACACTTATTGCTTGGAAGAGTTTGAGAGGCTTGGGACGTGTGGATTTTCTCTTGCTTGGGAGAGTGGTTTGAGAATGAATGAGAGAGAGAGTTGTAAAGGGAGAGAGAGTGATGAGTGGAGTGATGGATGTGGTGAGTGATGGGTGTAAGAGACTTTTTGACTTTTGTGGCAAATGGTGTAAGAAAAGTATGGGCTTTTGTAAGAAACTTTTAACTTTGGGGTTGCTTGGGAATGGGTGAAAGGTAATGTATACTTGACATGTACTTGATCCTTAATGGGATTGATTGATGGATTGAGGTGACATGTTGTAGAGATTCTCTTGGATTTTGCAACGCGTGGCATTTTTCTCGCACCGAACGCTGGCCCACATCTCCTGACCAGGGTATTGCCTCAGTGCACGAGTCGCGGCATCAGAACGGCGGTGATGGCACGGTCGCTAGGGTGCAAGTCTCGGGTTGAGTCGATTCTGGTTGACGGCTTGTGAATTAGGGTCGCGCGTAAATACTGGTTAAGGGTCGAAGGTTGCCGAAATTTGATCACAAAGACCGCGGAAGTCTACGAAATGATATGGTCTAGGATACGGGGCTTACAATTAGATTAGCCCATTCAAATAGATTTCTTTTACCTTGTATTTAAGGACTTGTTATTTCACTAATACTTCTACAATATACTTCTGAAAAGAATGAAGATGAGCAAATAAATAAAAATGGCTGAACAATGCCGATTTCATTAATTGAATATGTAACCCATTACAATCGACAAAGTATTGATAACAACCCAGAGAAATGTGCAATCGAAAGATAAATACCTGAACAGTCTATCAAAACTGACGATTGAGACGAATGGTCATTAGGGTGTGACTGGATAGGCGTGATCACCTAAGTAAGAACTCAATTGATCAGGATCCAACAACTTAGGATTGTGGACATTTAATATAATTCTATAGTGTGGTAGTGGTTGACATGGACAATAACAATCTATGTTAAAGCTAGGCTAGGCTATGCTAAGACAATAAATGAAATATAAATTGAAAAGTAGATGTGTTTGGTGTAGGGCCTTGAGCTCTTCTTCACATGCTCCTTTTATAGCTTGTGGAGGCGGCAAAACCCTCATTGGGTTTCCTTCTTAATCTTGGATCCTCTACATTTACGACATACATTCCGAATAGAAAAGACTCTAGATAGATCCAAAACTATTGACTTCTTGAATCTTCTTCTAGTAGCTGATCCCTTTACGAGAGATCTTCATGGCCTGCTAACCAGATTCATGATCAATAAGGGGAGCCTTTTAGGACTGATCTTGGACCTTAAATCGATCATGGTCGTGCATTCGAATGGACTCTTCATCTCTTCTGATCGAGGTGCTAGATGGTCTAGATCTACTTGATATCGATCTATTATCGGAGATAGGTTGGATCATATCTTTCAACATGCTCTCCTATTTTCTTAATTTTAATTAATGTACCGCTTGAGATCCGATCTAGTTGATGTCCATTCTCTCATGATTTGGGTTCAAATCATAACAAAATTTCCTTAGATAAGGGTCCGATCTTCGAATATTCGGAACCTTCTCGAGTGTCGCAGACTCTCCAAATATCTTTGGGAAGATCTCCCATTTCGAAGGACTATGAGAGATAGCCTTGCCGAATGTATCATAGCTAGATTTGAGATAGGATACATTCTCTAGATGGGTCTTTTATAGATGTACCGGGCACGCTGCCTCATTAATTAGCATGTTAATTGTGGTCATGTGACACCCATCGATTTGCTCCTCTAAAGGCATGCATATGAGTCCGTGCCTCCGCATTAATAGCAAAATGCATAACACTAAAAGGAGATCAATTGAAGATACTCTCGGGGTAAATAGGATTTCCATAAGTAGTAATCTTGTAGTGTTAACACATGGAGGTTTTTCATTGGTCCACGTTAGGGCATAAAAAATGAGCATAAACATTGCCCCGATGTCCCTTTATATCAAGAAATGTGATCGAAAGTTTGGTGTTCGGGTTTCAACGACCATTTCGACATGTGATGCTTACCAGCACGAGATTCGTTCTCAGTCCTCATGCGAGTTAATACGAGCATCAAATTTCTCCTGTCATGATTACCAACTTTTATTATGAATGTGAAACTTAATGTTTCATTTATAAAGTCGAAAATAACACTTTCAATGGGTGGCGGCCTTTAGACACCACCTCAGGCCGATAAGCTAATTGAATTTGAACCAATGAATGGTCAACTAAAACCCTAATCCTAAACCTTAACCTTAGAAAGCTACACCTTAGGAACCCTAATCCTAAACCCTAAACTCAACTCATTTAACCTAGTTTACCCCGTTGACCTAATCCTAAACCCTAAAATCCTAAAGCCTTAAGTTAACTCGACGAGTCAACTCACCTAGTCAACTCACTTAGTCAACTTATTCGATCAATCTACCAATTCCAACAATCTAGTCAACTCACGTAATTAAGCACAAAACCAAGCCCAAATCAAAGTCCAAAATCAATCTCAATCGGAGTACCATGTAGAACCTCAATGCAGTGTCCTTCATAGTAGAGTCTTCACATGAGTGAGGGAGGCTGCCAGCCAAAGTAGGGAGTCTAAGCGGGGACTAACAGTAACTAGCGAGCCACGCAGCACTTCGCCTCTTTGGGATGGTGCCCTTTAAGCATGTGGAGCGTCCCTTTTACAGCCCATGAGTGTATGGTTGGTTTGTATTTATTCTGATGCCTATCTCCTTACCCAAATTTATCCTACCCATGAGATGATGCCATGAGGCAATCTCCAATCCTAGTCCTTCAACCATATTTTACCCATGGACTTTGTAGGAATTGCAAGAAAACTGGGTTCGGGGGATATAAATCCCTCCCCTTCCCATTTCAAGCATCCAAGAATAACCAAGTAGTGTGGAAAAGCCTCCTCATCCCTTAAGGCCTTAGCCATCTAGCAATCTCTCCACCAAGGAGAGTGAGAGTGAGAGAGTCTAGCCTTAGTCTAGCCTAGCCTAGCCAGAAACAGAGTCTCTTAAGCCACCTAAGTCCTAATCTGAGCCACTCGATTTTGCCTTTGTGACATTATCGTCCATCTAACCATTCAAACTTCAATCGGTTTCATCTAAGCATGAGCATTAACATTGTACAACAATCCCTTTTCAACCCTATGCTCATTAAATAAATTATCAATATATTGCATTTCATCATTTTCTTGTATCTAATTGGCGGGTATATGCTCTGGGCTTGCCAATATAATCAGAGCTCACCCACCAGAAACCCATTCAGTTAGTCTTTGTTTTTTATAAGCATCAACACAACATCTATCATCTCACACACCACATTTCTACATATTTTGCACTCTGCATTTTGTCGCTTCAAACTATTCTCTGCGGCTTGCCGATATAATCGGATCCTGTCCATCAGAAATTTAGATCGATTAGCCATTATCATCATTACATTACATTACATTTTTTGTGTATGAGAATTAATCTTATTCCTTAGAAGTTAGTCAAATCTTGTGAAGTAAAAACCATACATCTGTACGGACAGAGTGGGTACTTAATACCTTCCCTCTCTGTAACTGTGGTCCCTTACTCAGAATCTTTGCAAAGCAAACTCAAGAGTTCTCTTAGGATTAAGGGTATTCACACTCTCAATCCTAAGTGTTTCTAAAGGGTCTAACTGACTGTAGATTCGAAGTAATTAGTTAGTGGCGACTCTGGTCAAATATAATACCATCTTACCCCCAAAAATCCCTCGAGAGAGGCAACTCATGGAAAGTGAGTCGATCTCCCCACCTGGGATCCAACATCCACACAGCCAAAGCTTGATAGCTTAGCCATTATTTTATTAATTAGATGAAAACATAGAATACAAATTAGATTAGCATACAATGCCTCGTACTAAATTATTATGATGACTAATTTTTACTTTCCTTATTGTTGTTTCATTCCTCACTCCGGCTGGCTTGGTTGACGACCATCCTTTTTTCAGTTTACATGGACTCCCATAGTGTTGGTGTAAGACCTAGAACCCAATTCAGCCAAAATACTACACCTTTGGGACCTTCTGTGGGTAGCTTGACATTTCCTGTTGGACCCGAATCGAGCATGGAAGTACACACCCAAGTGAATGAAACCTAGAGTACTAAAAACATATGTCAACCCGACCACATCGTCATTACGAATCCAACAGTACCCTTCTCGTTGAGGCGTACACCTGAACTTGAGTTGTCATGAGAAAAACATTAACGTTAATTTGCTCAAAGAGCCTTAAATAGTGTCAAAATTCATATTTTTCTAGAAAAATCCCAAAGCTAATGAAGCCCTTAATCAAATCCTAATGGTGCCTTAATAAGGCCCTAAGCTAGATTAACCATCATTATTAAGCTTTAATTAAGGTAAGGGCTACTTTTCCATAAAGTTAATGCATTTCCTTGAATTAAGGAGAGAGAGCTACCCCACACCTTCTAGAAAACGATCAAGTCTTGATTAATCATGCTTAAAGAACCTAATCAATAGATTATAGTGTAAAGATGGCTTAGCTTAATAAAGAGGTGGGTACCAAAAGTCAACTAAATCCCTTAAATTAAGGAGAGATTGCTAACGCAACCTTTCTATAAACCATTAGCCCTAACCTTAGAACCAATATGGCCATCTAAGTGTACTTAATTATCTCAAAATAAGGTTTAAATTAAGCTTAATCAAGACCATGCACCAAAAGTTAACTTCCTTTCCTAGAATTAAGCCCCCCCTCCCCTCTAATTTCTAAAAAGGAATCTTGTGTGTAATTAGAAACTATCAAGCTCCTTTAATATAGATTTAGTGAGAAAAGTTACTTTTAAGGTGGCAAAACAAACTAAACCCTAGACCAGAAACTCCTCGTTACCCTCTCTTACATCTATAAATACACATTCCCTAAGCCAAATCCATTACTAAGAGAGAGAGGCGGCCGACCATGCAAAAAGATCCAAGCCATCCATTCCTTTAAGAAACTTCTCCTTACTCTCTCTTACTACATCTATAAATACACATTCCCTAAGTCAAATCTATCTCTGAGAGAGAGAGAGAGGTGATGGACCATCCAATAAGATCCAAGCCATCCATTCCTTTGAGACAAGGTGAGTGCACTCCCTCCCTCACTTTTCCATTCCTTAATTGCTTTTGAAATTTTGTTATCTTTTGTTGTAGGTGTGGGACCCAGAGGAGGGTGGACCCCACAGTAGAGACAAAGAACCAATTAAATCATCTAACGGTTGAACGATGGGAACAAACACAAATATTAGCTTGAGCCAAAGTTTGATCTCAAATTGATGGGGGACCCACTGATTGAGCCCCCATCGTGATGGTTATTAGCCATCCAAACCATCCATAAGGTCCCCAGGACCTGGATGTACAAGGGCCACCCAAATTCCAGCTTGGTCGAAATCACGGTCCCACCGTGATGCTTAACTGTATCCAACGGTTCGTTGTGAGGATCCCACTGGGCTATTCATCCCCCCCCCCCCCCCCCCCCACACACACACTATATATATATATATATATATATATATATATATAGAAATTCTTACACACAACTAGTTGGACTGTGAGTTTTGGTCCAACTAGCTGGGCATTGAATGTTAATAAATGTTGTATCCGGAAAATTATTTTAAAAAAGAAAATGACTTACCCACTTTGATCGGCCCCACCATGGTGTTAATGGGAAATCCACCCCAATCATCACATGATTCACCTCACGTTGGACCCATGATCTAAAAATCAGCTCCATCCGTGGTTAAGGTGGACCACACGACTAAAAATAGAATAGCGTCCAACTAGTTGCGTAATTAATGCTAATACATTTGTTACGGGAAAGTTGTTTCTCATAGGAAAAGGACTTATGGCTTGGGTGAGACCCACGGTGGAGTTAAGATGAAATCCACACCAACCATCAAATGAGTCACCCCATAATGGTCATAGGGGCAAAAAATCAGATGCATCCATAAATAAAGTGGACCACATGGTAGAAAATAGCGCCTTGGAAAAGCCTATCCTCCAAATTGTTTCCCTTCCTATGATCCACTTGAATTACAGATCAGCATGATTTCTTGGCTCTAGGTCTAATATGGAATTATACATATAATGAAAGGAGTGGATCTCATGTAAACAACATGGTGGGCCACATCAAAAGAGGAAAGGTGTGCGTTGGTTCCGAGAAAGACTGGGATGGCAAGGGAGAAATTTACGACTGTGGACCCCACCTTTTATCCATTGGATATTCTAGAAACAATACAAACTTAACATAAGCACTTAGACCTCTTGGTACAGACGACAAATTCCAGGATGAAAATACCCCTCCTTTTCACGGAAACAGATTGGGTACGCCTCCTGCCACTTGCTAATGGCGGATCGTCTGTTGTATGTGGGCCCCACCATGATGTTTGCTTTTCATCCATGCCATCCATATATTTTTCCAGATTATTTTATGGTATGAGACCAAAAATGAGGTATATCCAAGTCTCAAGTGTACCACATTACATGAAATAATGTTGAATGAGCGTTAACCATTAGAAACTCAGGTGGAGCCCACTGTGATGTTTGTGAGAAATCCTCCCCATCTAAGTTCATTCATAGGGTCAAAAAGACCTGGATGAAGAGGAAAAAAAAATTTCATAATGATCCAAAACTTTTGTAACCCCTAAAAGGGTTTCAATGGTAGACGTTCAATTCCCCACTGCCTTTTACAGTGTGGTCCACTTGATAGTTAGATCTATCTTATTTTTCATCTCAAGCCTTAATATGAGCTCGCCAAATAGATGGATAGTTTGGATATAACACACACCTCATGATGGGACCCATAAAAGTAACACAACAAAAAAGAAAAAAAGAAAAAAGAAAAATAAAGACGGCCGTGGCACTGCCGACCGCGCAGTTTGCTACAGTTATCGCTACGATTATAATCTGTAGCTATAGTGTATCAAAAATTCTAGTATTTTTTAGGCAAACTCGCTGGACAGTTCTGGACCTTTTCGATAATATCGAAAGGCTTTCGATATATCGAAGCTACGGTCATGGCTACGGTTATAATCCGTAGCTATAGGGTCCCGCTGACCCTAATTCACTAGCTTCTTTCTTTTTTTTTTCGTTATAATCCCTACGGCATTTTGTGGGTCCCATTATAAGGTATGTGTTATATCCCAACCGTCCATCTATTTGACGAGCTCATATTAAGGCTTGAGACGAAAAATAAGACAGATCTAGCTATCACCTAGATCCATAGCTCAACTGGCAGACTGAGTGAAAATATCTTGTTTCAACACTTGAGGTCTTAGTATCGATCCCAAGACCGGGGCAAGCATGAAAAAGAGCGGGGCAAATTGAAGTATGAGCAGGGTAAACTAGAAAAACAGTGGGGCAAACTAGAAAAGTAGCGGGAGAAACATGAAAAACAGCGGGGCAAACTAGAAAAATAATGGGAGAAACATGAAAAATAGCGGGGGAAACATGAAAAATAGTAGGGTAAACTAGAAAAATAGTGGGGGAAATATGAAAAATAGCGGGGTAAATATGAAAAACAACAGGGGAAACATGAAAAATAGTGGAGAAAATTAGAAAAACAGCGGGAAAAACATGAAAAACAGTAAGGCAAACTAGAAAAACAGTGGGGGAAATATGAAAAATAGTTGGAAAAATATGAAAAACAGTGGGCAAACTAGAAAAATAATGGAAAAAACATGAAGAACAGTGGGGAAACATAAAAAATAACGGGGCAAACTAGAAAAATAGTGGGAAAAACATGAAAAATAGTGGGGCAAACTAGAAAAACAACGGGGAAAGCAAGAAAAATAGCGGGGCAAACTAGAAAAATAGCAGAGAAAACATGAAAAACAGCGGGGCAAACTAGAAAAACAGTGAGGGAAGCAAGAAAAATAGCGGGGTAAACTAGAAAAACAGCGGGAGAAACATGAAAAACAGCGGGGCAGACTATAAAAATAACAGGAAAAATATGAAAAACAACGGGGTAAACTAGAAAAACAGTGGGAGAAACATAAAAAATAGTGGGGAAAACATGAAAAACAGCAGGGCAAACTAGAAAAACAGTAAAAAATATGAAAAATGGCAGGGCAAACTAGAAAAATAGCGGAGATCATGTTTTCAACTCCTAGTAAAAATAAATCTTATAAACTAGCACTATCAATAATAACAGTCCAACTCTATCATCTCTTTTCAAAATAATAACATCATTCTCAATAAATTCTTTTTGTAAAACCTAGGACCACAACTACCTACTTTATTGCTAATTAAGTTCTTAAAAAATTAAATTCTAAACCATATTTTTATGACTTGCCTAAGGCCCCCAAAAATGTTGAGCTGCACTTGTTTAGACCTGCATCACTTTCGTGCTCATGCTCTAAAATGAGCTGGTAAAATGGACAGCCACCTAGCATGGATAAAACACATCTATCATGATGGGCCTATAGAGTTTTTCAAACACAACTTAGGTAGTGGAGTCCCTTTCCATTCGAGTGGGCTTGTGTGGTGAGCCAAATACTACCAATATCTTTGATGATTGGACTGTATGGGGCCCACAACGATGTATGTGTTTTATTAATGTCGGTCATCCCTTTTTAAACGTCATTTTAGGGCATGAGTCCCAAATGGAAGCATGTACAAAGCTCAAGTGGATCGTGCAAAACACACGGGGATAATGATGTTCGTCGTTGAAACTTTTCTAAAGGGCATTGAGATGCTTATTTTTCATTAAAATTATTCCTAAGGTCACACGGTCCTGGATGAACAGAAAATAAAAACATCAGTTTGACCCAAAACTACTGTGTACTTTAGAAAGCTTTCAACGGTAGGCATTCAATCTTTACTTTTACAGTGTGTTTCTCCCGCTGTTTTTCATGTTTCTCCCACTATTTTTCATATTTTTCCCTCCATTTTTTCATATTTTTTCCACTGTTTTTCTAGTTTGACCCACCTTTTTTCATATTTTTCCTGCTGTTTTTTATGTTTTCCCTACTATTTTTCATGTTTCCCCCACTATTTTTCTAGTTTGCCCAGCTATTTTTCATGTTTCCCCCGCTAATTTTCTAGTTTGCCCCGTTGTTTTTCTAGTTTTCCCCGCTCATACTTCAGTTTGACCCCGCGCATATTTCAGTTTACCCCGCTGTTTTTCTAGTTTGTCTCGCTCATACTTTAGTTTGCCCCGCTATTTTTCATGCTTGCCCCGCTCTTTTTCATGCTTGCCCCGCTCTTGGGATCGATACCAAGACCTCAAGTCTATATCTGATAATCTACCTGTCTACACATGCAAGAGGTCCTTTTATAATTCTACAGCAATGAACTGATCTCAGTTCATCACTGCTCCAATGTACAGTTTGCAATATCGGTGAAAAATGAATTAGACAGTTTAGTTAATGGCCCTTACTATTGTGGACAAGCACATTGAAAGTGAGAACCCAAGAAACTACATAAGTTGGCTTGGTCCATCTTCAGTATACGCCCATCAAATCAATGGGATGGATCATTAAACCATGGGACCCACTTGGAAAAGTGAAAACCCAAGAAACTACACATCCACAGCTCTAGGAACGGGTAATTTTGTGTAGGCAAAGACAAATTGGTACCATACCTGGATAACGAACATACAACACTTAGTAGTCATCGAAGATGGAAATCTTTATGACCACCCGTTTGTGCCAGAAAATCTCATACATTAGAAATTTTCTGCATATTCGCTGGAATTGTAAGTTATGATGTATAGCATACTTTGTAATTTTGGTGGATGATGAAATGAACTTTATACTTTATCCCACTAAATTTTTTGTTTGCATCGCTATGCTCGTCGATCAAGTTCAATGTACATGGAACTCCATGCTTGAGATTAGCCCACTCATTCTCATGCTTGACCCGCTCATTTTCATGCTTGGCCCGCTCATTTTTAGTTTGCCCCACTGATTTTCTAGTTTGCCCTGCTGATTTTCTAGTTTGCCCCGCTTATATTTCAGTTTGCCCCACTCATAATTCAGTTTGCCCTGCTCATATTTTAGATTGCCCCACTATTTTTCTAGTTTGCCCCACTGTTTTTATAGTTTGCCCCGTTCATATTTTAGTTTACCCCGCTGTTTTATATTTATACTTTTACAATTCAAACTGAGTATGGTGGTACTCTCGGCATTGTACACTTGGCATACTTTAACTTAGATTGAAATGACGAAATTGTGGAACCGACTATTGCTGAGTCATAGTCCCAAAACCTGATTCGTTGAACGATCCTAACCTCTGATGTTTAGACCATGCAATTAAATTAGTAATTTTAAGTGCCTGCATGTTTGAAAGAGGGAAACCATGTATATTCTTCTCTCTCTCTCTGATGAATTTTCTCTCATTTTCAAGTTTTCCCCGCTGATTTTCTAGTTTGCCCCGCTCATTTTCATGCATGCCCCGCTCATTTTCATGATTGCCCTGCTCATTTTTCATGCTTGCTGTGCTCATTTTCATGTTTCCCCAACTTTTTTTTTCTAAAAGGAGGGCGATGCCCTTAAAACTTTTGATAAATGAACAAACGATGTACAAGGAACATTTTCAAGTGGGCTCCACATAAAACATCGGGCCTCACCTATCTTATTTGCTATTCAGAGAAAGAGAAACGATAAAAAATGTGCCAAGCTGCCCCTCAATGGGCATAAACAATACCAGGAAGACATCACCTCACTCACTAACAACAAGGAGGCAAATCCGACTCCTCCAATCTCCGACCTTCTTAAAATCCCACGGGCCAAAGCGACCACTCTCCCCACCTATAATATTCCACTTATACAAACCAACCAGTTGCCTATACCACTGACTCAAACAGGACACATCTTTCCATCCAGCCCTCCCAACTTCTGACCATAGACCATCGTCTGCTGCTATGATCCCACATCCAAGACCCTAAACCAACCTTAGCGATAGCACCTCCAAGGGAAGGCCCACCACAACACATAAGCAACATCCACTAGAAGTGTAACGCCTGTGAAAAATCCATACTTGGGCTCGAGTACCAACTCGACCTGAAATTGCGTAGAATTAATTCTTTTAGAAAATATGACTAAGTTAGCTAGCGCAACGCTGGAGTAGCTGGGAAATAGTCCTTGATCACTTTAAATACGTTCTACAAGACCCAAATCGAGTAGAACAAACGACTCTATAATACTCTATAACCTCGGACCAAACTCTAAGCAGGTTTGTTCTCTGGACCACTTTGAATCTTTGTATTGGATCTAGACCGTGCGTCGAAAGTCCAATACCTCCTATCTTAGACCGTTAGAATCGCCTAGCTGGACTTGACAATCATTTCAAAAATCAAGTCAAACCGATAATCACAGGCTATTTCATTGAGCCCGGACCAAAGAGAGTGCGAATAGGGACAGAATTGGAATTTCAAATTCAAATCTGGCACACGACTTGATGCATCAGTATTAAGCGTTCTGACCGTCAGAATTCAGCCAGATTATACCCTCGGATCAGGAGAAATTTCTATTTTATATCATGAGACTTTCAGCCCTGATCTACGTGCGGTGACCGCTGAACTGAAACTGGTCCGCCACGTGCGATCTGCGAACTCTGCCAGACTGAAAACTTAATACGTGCTAGATCTGGTACGCATGAGCTTAAGTCCGATCGCATTCGGCCAGGGGACCACCAGAAAGCATCTTTTGAACCGAAACAGCCCCGAATTGGATATGCACCAAGTGAACTTTGTACCGGAGCCTATTTTCAGCATTTTTGGGCTTATAAAAGGGGTTGAAACCCTCACTCCTCTCTCCCATCCGAATTTGAGAGAAACCCTAGATTGGGAGAGAGAAGGTGAGAGTTTGTGAGAGAGATTAGGGGAGATTTTTTGCGTCTTCGTGCCACCTGTTGCTAGTGCCTAAGCAACACCTCCTGATCACCACGACAGTGATTCTTCCATGTTTTCAGGTATGAAACAACCCTAGAAGTTGCTGATTTAAGGTTCACTAGGATCCATAGCTTTTTAACCAATAGATCTTGTAAAACAGGTTCTCTTATCGCCGTAGACGAAGCGTATATGCTCCGTTCAAATTTACGCATCCAAAAGAGACTAGGTGAGGATTTTAGACGCTTTGATTGATGGTTTCCAACACTTTCAATGTCGTTTAATAGTAGATTATCAACGGCATCACCGTTTGACATGTACAACATGCTATCCGTTTCCTGTTTCGTAAATCAACGAAGAATATGAGATTTAGGGCATTTTAGTCATTTGTAGGAAGTACTGATTACATTCATATTTTGCTGATGTGATTGACATGGTTTGTTGTTGCATTAGGAAGTTAGGAATACGTGCATAATTAGTTTGGCAAAGAGATTCGCCTAATTGCGCACTTCGGGTCGACATACTATATGTAGACTTAAGTGTGTAGTGTATGTGTTTGTATAAATGCTTGTATTAGTATGTATTGAATTAAATGATGTTATGAAATAGTTTGAGATTGATTTCTCAATTAATATGCTGACCTAAATGATTTCCTACATGTTGACTATATGCATGATTTCATTACATGTATGAAATATATGTGCTTGAAGATTTACTTAAGTTGTATGTTATAACAAGTGTTAACATTCTCACATGATTGTATTTCAATTCCAATACTCCTACATAAATTGCTGATGTGATTCCATAATTGTTTGGGACTATACTTAGTCCAGGCAATCGGTAACCGAGCGAATTCGTGGCTGGCTGGTCTTGGCCACGAACGACGCGTCGATGAACGCGAGTCGTGTTTAGAGTTGGCGGCAGTGGTTAGGCCACGTGAAGTGTTTTACGCACTTCATGTCGTTCGACTTGAGATACGATCGCACTAGTCGAGCCCGTCAAGTAACTCGACTGGCCGATGTATGTTCACCTTGTATGAGTCATAACTGCTTGAACCTAGGGTACTGAACTTACCATTGTAAACCCTGTTAACCATGGTACCTTGATCCACAAAGACTCATGAGCCGGGCATGGTGGTATGGGACACCGTGGTCGAGCTGTCGGCCTACGCTGGGGCCACAAACCTCCCCGTAGTGACCAGTGAGCACCTAGTCTCGTGAGCAGATTATGGTGGTATGGGACACTATATTCTAGCTGTCGGCCTACACTGATCAGGCGACGAGTCCTTTGTAGTGACCGCGAGCGTATTCTGAGTCCATGGGAGGCGACGACCCTTCAGTAGCAGTAGAGTACAGTAGGCCTGTATTGATAAGGTGATGGGGGAGCAGTGCAACGAGTACGAGCAACAGCCCTAGCAGCCCTTGCAGCGACCTAAAAAATATACATCGTATGAGATTACTAGGAGTGACGACCCTAGACAGGATCTGTGTTGGGATTGATACAAGGGAAGTACCTTAGTTTCCCAATCCTGCTGTTTGAATGGACTAATAACAACTCGAAAACCATATCACTATAACATTGCATGTGCCTGGAAGATGTGGAGCACTCTAGGGAGTGTGGCATGCTGCGGTCGTAAGATGTTGCCGTATGAGGGAGATCGTCGCTGAGGGCATACATCACGTCATGTCATCTTGCATCAACAACAGTATTAGGATTGTCTGATTTACTGCTTTACTATTATCGCATGATTGATTTGTGAACATGCTAATCTTTGCTCTATGATTCCACTGAGTTGATCACTCACTCCCACGTTACGGGATGGTGTTTGTAACACCCACCAGACCCTGTTGTAGATGCAGGTGAGGCTGAGATCTAGGAGGTAGAGTCAGACTTCGACGAGGACCAGGACGAGTTCTCGTACATGTAGTATCATGATGGCTTTGCGTAAGCGACCTGGGTTGATGGGACTTCAGTGGGACTATTTTGAACATTTGATTTTGTTCATGTATATGTATATGAGACTCAGAGATGTATTCATACTTTAGAGACAGATGAGATCTACTTTGTTTTTCCTTACAGTGATATATATATTGTGCTTTAAATTAGACAACATTGAATCATAATCATTTTTATTGCATAAGTGACGGTCTGGAACTCGGGAGTTGAGTTTATACACGACCTCCGATTTTTAGGGTGTTACAAGAAGAAATAGAGAAGATAGACTAAAGCAAAGACTAAAATAGAGGACGAAGGAGGCAGTAGCTTCTCAACAGCAAACTACGACGAGGATCTTATCAGCCAGTTGTCTCACCCAATTGGATCACAAGCTCTATTTTTCCAGCACCATATGAGAGAGGCATCCCATACCAAGACCAGGGAAGCCAACTAGGAGGATCACCTGCCATGGCCTCCCCAAACACTGAAAGCCTAAAAAGTAGGAAAACAACCTGTACACTATACATGAGAGGATCTAACAGAGCCTAGTCATTAATGTTTAACTTCATGGTAGGCTCCCCATTGAAAACGATCGAGAACTAGCAATTTCCCCAGCATGCCTCGATCAAGGAAATCCATCTGTCACTAAAACCAAATCGCCTCATCGCTTTCTTGAGAAAAACCCAATCCACCCTGTCATAGGCTTTCTCAAGGTCAAGCTTGAGAATGAGATTTTCGCCTTGAGCTTTCCTGTAAATGTTGCGCATTGCCTCAAGTGCTATAACAACATTCTCTGTAATAAACCTGCCTTTCACAAAAGCCCCTTGCTCTATGGAAATAAGCCTAGGGAGGATCTTACTCAAGCAGGAAGCCAAGATCTTTAAGAAGATTTTGTAAATAATATTGCAAAGGCTAATCGACCGGTAGTCTACAAACCCTCTAGCGGTCGGATTCTTTGGGAGAAGACTAATCAATGATGTCATAAACGCTTTAGGCATCTGATCTCCTTCCATGAAGAAACACGCTGCCTTATGAATATCATCTCCAACCGCTTTCTCATGTTTCCCCCGCTGATTTTCTAGTTTTTCCCACTGATTTTCTAGTTTTCCCCACTTATATTTCAGTTTTCCCCGCCCATACTTCAATTTGTGTAACATCCCAGAAAAATTCGTAAAAAGACCCGAGTACCACCTTAGGCATAAATCACTAAAGACCAAATCCTTTAGAATTAGGTGAGAAGTAACTAAGTGCTAAACTAGATTACTTGTGAAATTAGCCCTAATCACTTTAAATATGAATTGCAAGACCCAAAATGTGTAGAATTGTTGACGCTACTGTTTCGACAAAGAAACAAATACATTTGATTTCAAAAATTGTCTTATTCAAACATAACAGAGAAAGAGTATTGGAAACATTCATCACATTTTATTGATGCTAAGTTCATTTACATCCTCTTTACATCCCTTGATTCTAAAATAGATCATTTAGAAATAAATAACTTATTCTTTAAGTATCAAAAATTTATTTCGGCAGCCTTTCAGCGCCTATTTTGATCATCTCCTAGGACTTAGGAGGAATGTGGATCTGATCAATGAATCTTCAATGAAATAGAGATTTCATTAGCATAACAGTGCCTGTTTCAGTCATCCCCTAATACTTAGGAGAAATGTTGACTCGATCGACTAATCTTTCTCCCCTGAACCTGTCAATAGAAGAAGGCTTGAAGAAGGGAAGCCTTGCACATAGATTTCGGTGGCATAATAGCCCCTTATCTTCATAGACTGTAGGGCAGTCTGGTTATTCAAATCCGCGTAACTGATATTGGTTGCGCAGTCCTATGCAAATGACAGGAGAATCCTCTCCTACCTTTGGTCTTCTGCTCCGCTCTGCTCCTCTTGAAAACTTCAATTACCTTTAATGAAGGAGGGGAAGGGGTATTTATAGACCCTTGCATGTGTGAAAATCCTGAACTTAGCGATGTGGGATAAATCTTTTAGTGCTTTTGATCACTCTGCAAAGGACCACTTCTGCAGCGTGTTTTGGGGTCCCGCACAACTGACATTTACGTTGCGCGGACCCACGCAAGGAATATTGATTGTGTAGTACCGCGTAACTGACATTGGTTGCGCGGTCCCATGCAAACCCTTTAAAGCTATCTTTTTCTTCTTCTTTTCGAGTGTTCTTTCTATCTCCTTATCTCTTCTTACTTCAATCCTTCGCCATTTTTTTGCCTCAACAGATGCCCCCTCGATCCTTCTTTGATTAGTTTACGAAATCAAATGGAGGATTGATCTTCTTCCACTTGAAGAATATTAAATGAATTGAAACTGAAGGATGACCAAATAATAATACTCGCATGGAAGACTGGATGATCAAATGATCACGTTCAAATGAAAGACTGGATGATCGCATTTGAATGGAAGGCTTGCATGATTGTATTCGACCAAAAGACTTGAATGATGGCACTCGAGCAAAAAACTGGAATGCTCATATTCGAACGAAGGGCTTGAATGATTGCGTTCGATCAGAAGACTTGAATGATGATGCTCGAATAAAAGACTTGAATGCCCCTAGCGAGTAGTGTCAAGAAAATGTTTCACTAGAGAGGATAAAATTCTATTTTCATTGAAGTACGCTTCTGCAACAGCTGTGATGACTTTGTCCCTGAGCGATTTGATCAGAGAACTTTCTTCCAACACCGCTGCTGCTGTAACGGTCTCTTTGATCAATTCCAGCGATTATTTCCTTTTGATCGGCTCCAACGATTCTTTCCTTTAACTCTGTATCTGGGGTTGTTCTTTAATGTTGCTCCTATCGTGACACCTTTTGTAACATCCCGAAAATCGGGGGGTCGAGCAAAAACCCAACTCCCAAGTTCCAAAATGTTATTTATGCAACATAGATATGTATGATTGAATGTTGTCTGTGATAACGCATTAAACATGAGTGAGATTAAGCTAGAACAACATATCATACTCCAGAGACAGTTAAATTAACAAGCGGAAGACTGTGATAGTATGTATAACATATATAAACTGTTGTATGTCTCCGGAGTGTGAACATGTTACCAGGTTATACACATACATGTATACTCCAAAAGTAGACGAAACGAATATACATGAGTGCGATAAAAATATAAAATGACAAATGTCAAAGTATCTAATCAACCTCCCTGTAATCTCGTCAATCAGAACACGCATAAAGGAGAAATCCTCCTCATCATCATCAAGTCCAGCTTCGCCTCGCAGGCCGCGCCATCATCTGCAATCACAAAAAGGTCTGGTGGGTGTCCAGGAACACCGTCCCGTAATGTGGGAGTGAGTAGCTAACTCAGTGGAATAATAGAGCAAGGATTAGCATGTTCTCAAATCAATCATGCGATAATAGTAAAGCAGTAAATCAAACAATCCTAATACTGTTGTTAATGCAATATGACATGACGTGATGTATGCCCTCACCGACGATCTCCCTCATACGGCACCATCTTACGACCGCGGCATGCAATCGACCCTCAAGTGCTCCACATCTTCTAGGCACAGGCAATGGTATGGTGATATGATTTCTGAGTTATTATTAGTCCATTCAAACAGCAGGATTGAAAAACTAAGGTACCTCCCTTATATCAATCCCAACACAGATCCTGTCTAAGGTCGTCACTCCTAGTAATCTCATACGATGTATATTTTGTAGGTCGTTGCAAGGGCTGCCAGGGCTGTTGCTCACACTCGTTGCACCGCTCCCCCATCACCTTATCAATACAGGCCTACTGTACTCTACTGCTACTGAAGGGTCGTCGCCTCCCGTAGACTCAGAATATGCTCGCGGTCACTACAAAGGGCTGCAGGGCTGTTGCACGCACTCGTTGCTCCGCTCCCCCATCACCTTATCAATGTAGGCCGACAGCAAGAATATAGTGTCTCATACCACCATAATCTGCTCACGAGTCATAGGTGCTCACTGGTCACTACGGAGAGGTTTGTGGCCCCAGCGTAAGCCGACAGCTCGACCACGGTGTCCCATACCACCATGCCCGGCTCATGAGTCTTCGTGGATCAAGGTACCATGGTTAACAGGGTTTACAATGGTAAGTTCAGTACCCTAGGTTCAAGCAGTTATGACTCATGCAGGGTGAACATACAACGGCTAGTCGGGTTACTTGACGGGCTCGACTAGCACGATCGCATCTCAAGTTGAACGACATGAAGTGCGTAAAACACTTCATGTGGCCTAACCACTGCCGCCAACTCTAAAACACGACTCGCGTTCATCGACGCGTCATTCGTGGCGAAAATAAGCTAACCACGAATTCGCTCGGTTACCGACTGCCTGGACTAAGTATAGTCCCAAACATGTGGAATCACATCGGCAAAGCATGTGAAAGTATTGGAAATGAAATACAACCATATGAGCATGTTAACACATGTTGTAACATACCACTTAAGCAAATCACCTGATACATGCCTTTAATACATATAATGAAATTATGCATATCGCCAACATAAAGGAAATCATTTCCATCAGCAAATTAATTGAGAATTCAATCTCAAACTAAATCATAATGAAATCATCAAGCACATGTTATAACATACAACTTAAGTGAATCATCAAGCACATGCATTTCATTCATATAATGAAATTATGCATATGGCTAACATGTAGGAAACCATTTACACCAGCATATTAATTGAGAAACCAATCCCAAACTAATTCATAACACCATTTGATTCAATACATACTAATACAAGCATTTATACAAACACTTACACTACACACTTAAGTCTACATATAGTATGTTGACCCGAAGTGCACATTTAGGCGAATCTCTTCGTCAAACTAATTATGCACGTATTCTTCACATTCTAATGCGACAACAAATCATGTCAATCACATCAGCAAAATATGAATGAAATCAGTACTTCCTACAAATGACTAAAATGCCCTAAATCTCATATTCTTCGCCGGTTTACGAAACAGGAAACGGACAGCATGTTGTACATGTCAAACGGCGATGCCGTCGATAATCTACTATTAAACGACATTGAAAGCTTTGGAAACAGTCAATCAAAGCGTCTAAAATCCGCACCTTGTCTCTTATAAAAGTGTCATTTCGAACGGAGCGTATACGCTTCGTCTACGGTGAATAGAGGACCTGTTTTACAAGATCTATTAACTATCAAGCTATGGAACGGAAGAAACATCAAATCAGCAACTTTCTAGGGTTATTTCTTACCTGAAAATGTGGAAAAATCACCGGGAAAGTGATCGGAGTGCGTTGCTTAGGCACTTGCAGCAGGTGGCACGAGCAGCAAGAAATTCTCTCCTACTCTCTCTCACAAACTCTCACCTTTTCTCTCTCCCAATCTAGGGATTTTTGCAAATTCGAATGGGAGAGAGGAGTGAGGGTTTCAACCCTTTTTATAAGCCCAAACTTGCCCGAAATAGGCTCGGGAACACGTTTTACTTGAGGGGTAACCAAATCAGGGCTGTTTCAGTCCAAAAGGACATTTCTGGTGGTCTCCTGGCCGAACGCGATCGGACTTAAGCTCATGCATACTGGATCTAGCATACAGCAAGTTTTCAGTCCGGCAGGGTTCGCAGATCGACCGTGGCGGACCAGTTTCAGTTCAGCGGTCACCGCACGTAGATCAGGACTGAAAGTCTCATGATATAAAATAGAAATTTCTCCTGATCCGAGGGTGTAATCTGGCTGAATTCTGACGGCCAGAACGCTCAATACTGACACGTCAAGTCGTGTGCCAGATTTGAATTTAAAATTCCAATTCTGTCCCTATTCGCACTCTCTTCGGTCCGGGCTCAATGAAATGGCCTGTGATTATCGGTTTGAGTTGATTTTCGAAATGAGTGTCAAGTCCAGCTAGGCGGTTCTAACGGTCTAAGATAGGAGGTATCGGACTTTCGACGCACGGTCTAGATCCAATAAAAAATTTCAAACTGGTCCAGAGAACAAACCTGCTTAGAGTTTGGTCCGAGGTTATAGTGTATTATAGAGTCATTGGTTCTACTCGATTTGGGTCTTGTAGAACGTATTTAAAGTGATCAGGGACTATTTTCCAGCTACTCCAGCGTTGCGCTAGCTAACTTACGCTTAATTTCTAAAGGAATTAATCCTAAGTGGTTTCTTTGGCTATGGAATTGGGTTCTGAACGATTTTTCAGGTGTTTTAATTGACCCACTGCCTAAGGACGTCAAATCCCAGATTGGCCAAAATCCGGGGTGTTACAATCTACCCCCCTTAAAATAAAATTTTATCCCCAAAATTGGTGAAGGGCAAGGAGTACTTTTTCTAAGGAAGTTTCAAATCCTATTTAATAACCTAACCGTACATATAACCTAAATCAAATGTTTCGATCTTGGGCCAGTGGGGAAGAGCCTAACCACGCTTCCGCTACGCCACTCTGATCGAACGGCAGCGTTGACTAACCTAACTGGATTGGACTTAATTCGTTCTACCCCCCTTAAAACTTGGTTTTACTTAAGGTTGAAGAATTGTTGCATCGATCCGTATATCGGAACGAGGCGCAACTTAGGGGCTATCCTTAATCTAAAATGGAAACAACCTCTCATTACAGTGGTTTTCCCTTCGCTAATGATGCATTCTATGGCATTGGTATCTATGATCATAGAGATGAGACTAATCTCTATTGTGGTTAAGGTCAGGGGCAGGTATGAGTTGGTGGCAAGATGTCGAATTCTCTACTGGCTTTAAGTCCTCGCCATTTTCCCAAGGCAATGTGATCCCATTTGGTTGTAGGTGGTTGGGCCATCACGGAAGAAAGGTTGTGTAGTGGGTCTGAGCCGGATACATTGACCTTCTGCCGAGACTCTGACAGAAAATTCTTCGTATCAGTTCTTAATCCTAGCCGATGCCGACCCTCTGCTTGATCAGAGCATTGGATTTATTGGTAACCACTAGGATTAAGAAGTCGATTCAAACCGCGAATACATCGCTTACATGTAGTTCCTTTATTCCGTATTCCCGAATGCAATAAGCCCTTGGGGAAGGCAATTCTAAGGGGCGTGCTAGTACATTCTAAGTTCAATCTGAGGGATTTATAAATGTTCCCTAAGAGTGAATGGTTCCTTCCTATGGGCAACAATAGCAGTCTATAAGTCATAAGGGGATCTATCGAAGAAATAAGGTTCTACTTCAACCAAATCTAACCTACAATTCCTTTGCATATACAGGCTTTACACGACTTAAGGTAACTAGTAGGCTAGTCTGTAACTCAGTAGCTATAATCTAAAGCCTAAGTTTATACGTTAAATGGTTCCATACCATTTCTACTACAGGGAGTTGTTCTATCGCTTAGGGTCAAGATTGTCTAAATAGAATTGGATTTCTTATGTCGTCAGACCCTTCAAATCTAGGAGTGCTAACACTAGATCCAAAACGCCTAGGGCCTATGTGGCCGGTAGCGCTTAGTTGTATTAAATGAAACCGCATTCCTAGTCCCATAGCGGGATCGGAAGTGGCATGCTTGGTAGGAGGGTGGGTTGGGATAAAATTAATTTGTAGGCTGAATCCCGGGAGTTACAATACTCCCAATCTAGTGATAATACCTAACAAAAAATGAACGACATGCACTCCATTCAACAAATTTCAGCTATATTAAGCTCAACCCACAACACAAACACATTTTCTACCTAACAACAACAAAACACAGAAATTTCAAAACAGTAATCAAACAAGTGAAGAACGTGTAGAAATGGGATGGGTAAGAAGGTTTCCACGAGTCTGAGGATCAAATAAAAGGGACTTGAGAGAGAGAACGATGGAAAGGGAGGAAAAGCTAAAATAGCCTTAACAATAGGCATGAAAAGCGGAGGAAATGCGGAGAAATGGTTGCCCAAATGGACAGAATGAAATCTAGGCATTGTAGAGGGATGATTCAAGCTCCCTTAGGATGTATTTCCAGAAGGAAAAGAGAATAAAAAAGGGGAATGGAGCACCTCACGATTTCCAGCCTTCTATGAAGATTGTGGGAGCTCCAAATGATAAAAGTGGAGAGGAAAGGAAGTGCCAACGGCTGCGAGTGATGGAGTAGGGTTGGTTGTGACCGAAAATGAGATTGGGAGAGGTTTGACATTGAGATTTGAGGGGAAGACAGCAAAAATGTGAAGAAAGGAGAGCTTAGAGGGGCATTTTGTTAAGGAGGTACATATTTTAGGAGGTTTTAAGGTACGGACCACATATCAGGGGGCTACCCTAGCCCCCAAACTCCTCCAGCCCAAAGGCTAGACCCATCTGACGAGTTTGACAGGCGATGCATCGCCGAATCGGCGATGGCATCGCCGGTGAACTTGAAAATTGGCCATTGAGGCCATATGAGATGGGTTCCCCTTGCCCTAGGGATTCCAAAAAGGTATGATTTCCACTTTGGTTCATTGTAGATTGCCCTAGGGAGGCCCAAACATCCATTCGAGGTTTTTCGGGGCCAATCTGTAATTTCGAATACAAAATCCTATCATACAGCATATGATTTTGGGGTAGAAGGAGCTAGTACATCCATCTAACCCATTATTTGCCAAAGAAAGCGAAGTTAGAATGGACTTATGGCCATTTTTCATGAAATTTTACTATTCACTATAAAATTTTGTGAAAGTATGATTTTATGTTATTTTCACATTAGGATTGATGCTTAACATAAAAAAGATAAGAGAAAATTGAAGATTGGAGTGGTGAGAGGAAGAATTTCGAAGATTTTCAGTGAAACGGGGTTTTTAAGCGCTGGCGATTGAATACAGGGGTTGTGGTTGTCCCACGGCCCAAGGATTCACATTAACGGGTTTAGAATCGTTCAAAGAACGTCTCAACCCACTCACCAACAACCTAGGAGCTATTCGGGTTGCTTTACGCGACCCTAGATGCGATCGATTCGATTAGTCTTCGCCTATTGGCGAATCTGCGATCATATAGGTGTTTCTAGACCCTTCTCGCACCCACCTAAGTCAAAGGAAGCGACAGTGTACATCGCGTGACCATAACCCAGGCCCGGTTTAATCCAAATCATGCTCTGATACCATCTGTAACATCTCGAAAATCGGGGGGTCGAGCAAAAACCCAACTCCCGAGTTCCAAAATGTTATTTATGCAACATAGATATGTATGATTGAATGTTGTCTGTGATAACGCATTAAACATGAGTGAGATTAAGCTAGAACAGCATATCATACTCCAGAGATAGTTAAATTAACAAGCGGAAGACTGTGATAGTATGTATAACATATATAAACTGTTGTATGTCTTCGGAGTGTGAACATGTTACCAGGTTATACACATACATGTATACTCCAAAAGTAAACGAAACGAATATACATAAGTGTGCTAAATATATAAAATGACAAATGTCAAAGTATCTAATCAATCTCCCTGTAATCCCGTCAATCAGAACACGCATAAAGGAGGAATCCTCCTCCTCATCATCAAGTCCAGCTCCGCCTCGCAGGCCGCGCCATCATCTGCAATCATAAAAAGGTCTGGTGGGTGTCCAGGAACACCGTCCCGTAACGTGGGAGTGAGTAGCTAACTCAGTGGAATAATAGAGCAAGGATTAGTATGTTCTCAAATCAATCATGCGATAATAGTAAAGCAGTAAATCAAACAATCCTAATACTGTTGTTAATGCAATATGACATGACGTGATGTATGCCCTCACCGACGATCTCCCTCATACGGCACCATCTTACGACCGCGGCATGCAATCGACCCTCAAGTGCTCCACATCTTCCAGGCACATGCAATGGTATAGTGATATGATTTTCGAGTTATTATTAGTCCATTCAAACAGCAGGATTGGGAAACTAAGGTACCTCCCTTATATCAATCCCAACACAGATCCTGTCTAGGGTCGTCACTCCTAGTAATCTCATACGATGTATATTTTGTAGGTCACTGCAAGGGCTGCCAGGGCTGTTGCTCGCACTCGTTGCACTGCTCCCCCATCACCTTATCAATACAGGCCTACTGTACTCTACTGCTGTCACGCCCTAAATCTGAAAATCGGATTCACATGAATCCCGATTGCCGAATCCGGTGCCGACAACCTCCGTAGTGCCCCATTCTCGGCTCCTGACAATCAAATGCCAGATTTCGATCCTGGGATCCTGCAAGGAGGATTTTCAGAATTATTTTTATTATTTTTTTTTTTTTTATAATGGAGCATAACCACAAGCATAACCAAGTAACAAAACAACATCACCACATATCCACTATAACAAAATTTTAAGTACAATGCAGAAAGAGAAATACAAGGTGATCAAAAAAGCTCCAAAAGGTCCTGATATGTACTCCTGTCTCAGCGCTGCTGTCGTCCAACGTTACCTGCATGTGCCTGACGTGAGCAGAGGCAGCAACCTCTGCTGCCTCAAAATTAATTTTTTTTTCTTTTTGAAAACCCATTTTTTTCAGGGTTTTTATCGCGTGGGGCCCACGTCTGAAGAATCCACTGCTGCCATTGGATTCTACAACCCACAACGAATCCAACGAGTCCAATATCGAGCCTCTTTCATCGTGTAAACAGAAATCTGGAAGGATTTCAATGGTATTGATGGTATTTTCAACACCATGGCCCACTAGATATCCGGATCTTCCTCATCTTTCGGTTCAACGCCTAAAATAAGTTGGGGAAGAGGATGGACAGCACGGATTGTATACATACATCAAGGTGGGCCCTGTACAAGTGGCCCACCCCATTGGCCTTCATTTATTTTTATTTTTTTTTGTTTTCTCCAGTGACGTCTAGCGCCTGGACGTCTTTTCTTTTCTTTTCTTTTTTTTTTTTGTTGTGGGTTGTATGAAATACATTCAAGGTGGGCCCTGATTAGGTGGGCCACCCCAAAGGGATGTACATTTAAGATGGGCCCCACCCATGGACGGTTTGGATAAAATACATATTTCATGGTGGGACTAATCCAAGTGGGCCACATAGCTACATTAACATACAAGAAAAATAAATAAAGAAGAGAGGGAGAGAGAAATAGAGTGAGACACGCGTGATGGAGGGACCCCGGCACTATGGGCCCTCCGTTTCAATCATCCAATCATACATCAAAGGTCCCTTTGCATATGGACCATCAACAAAAGATCAACGGTGGAGATTCCACTCCACTAGAAATGGACCGTCTAGATGACCTCCTCAATACAAGGGAAGTAAACATCATGATGGGGTCCATGGAGAATGGACCCATCATGGAATGATCTTGATGATCAAGATGAGCCATTGACCACATCTTAGGGTCCCAAGTGAGATCCAAACCATTGATCGGTTGGCCTCACTTGGCCCATCTTAAAAATATAAAAAGTAGCCTAAAGAAACACCCACCACTTGATCTTCTTGGTCCGTTGGATAGCCGGTCTCCTAGAGCTTCACTTTGATGGTGGAGATGGGAAATGGATGGCTAAGATGATGGGATTTGGAGATGGGAAGTGGGCCACCAAAATGCACATTTTCTCTCCATGGAAGGCTTGGACGTGGGACAGCTTCCTTGCTTGAGATTTGGAGTGTTGAGAAATGAGAGGGAGAGAGAGAGTTGTAAGAGTGATGGAGTGATGGGTGAGGTGAGTGATGGGTGAGGTGAGTGATGGGTGAAGTGAGAGGTTAGTTGACTTAGGTGGTTGCTTGACTTATGGAGAAAGGAAGCATGGGTGGGTGTACTTGACATGAGAGGTGATTGATGGGATTGATGGGACATATTGTAGAGATTCCTTGGGATTTGCAACACGCGGTGTTTTTGCTCGAACTGAACGTGGGTCCGTATCTCATCGTCTGGTATCGGATCAGTGCGTGAGTTACGACGTTGGAACTGCGGCGACAGTGCGGTCGCAATGATACAGTCTCGGATTAAGCTGGCTTAAATGAATAGGATACGACTTACGGTCGTGCGTAACATCAACTACAGGTCGCGGATTATCGAAATTTGACGAGAAGGATCGCTGGAAGCGACGGAACAGTACGGATTATGATACAGGTCTTACAACTGCTACTGAAGGGTCGTCGCCTCCCGTAGACTCAGAATACGCTCGCGGTCACTACAAAGGGCTGCCAGGGCTGTTGCACGCACTCGTTGCTCCGCTCCCCCATCACCTTATCAATGTAGGCCGACAATAAGAATATAGTGTCCCATACCACCATAATCTGCTCACGAGTCATAGGTGCTCACTGGTCACTATGGGGAGGTTTGTGGCCCCAGCGTAGGCCGACAGCTCGACCACGGTGTCCCACACCACCATGCCCGGCTCATGAGTCTTCGTGGATCAAGGTACCATGGTTAACAGGGTTTACAATGGTAAGTTCAGTACCCTAGGTTCAAGCAGTTATGACTCATGCAGGGTGAACATACAACGGCTAGTCGGGTTACTTGACGGGCTCGACTAGCACGATCGCATCTCAAGTTGAACGACATGAAGTGCGTAAAACACTTCATGTGGCCTAACCACTGCCGCCAACTTCAAAACACGACTCGCGTTCATCGACGCGTCATTCGTGGCGAAAATAAGCTAACTACGAATTCGCTCGGTTACCGACTGCCTGGACTAAGTATAGTCCCAAATATGTGGAATCACATCGGCAAAGCATGTGAAAGTATTGGAAATGAAATACAACCATATGAGCATGTTAACACATGTTGTAACATACCACTTAAGCAAATCACCTGATACATGCCTTTAATACATATAATGAAATTATGCATATCGCCAACATAAAGGAAATCATTTCCATCAGCAAATTAATTGAGAATTCAATCTCAAACTAAATCATAATGAAATCATCAAGCACATGTTATAACATACAACTTAAGTGAATCATCAAGCACATGCATTTCATTTATATAATGAAATCATGCATATGGCTAACATGTAGGAAACCATTTACACCAGCATATTAATTGAGAAACCAATCCCAAACTAATTCATAACACCATTTGATTCAATACATACTAATACAAGCATTTATACAAACACTTACACTACACACTTAAGTCTACATATAGTATGTTGACCCAAAGTGCACATTTAGGAGAATCTCTTCGCCAAACTAATTATGCACGTATTCCTCACATTCTAATGTGACAACAAATCATGTCAATCACATCAGCAAAATATGAATGAAATCAGTACTTCCTACAAATGACTAAAATGCCCTAAATCTCATATTCTTCGCCGGTTTACGAAACAGGAAACGGACAGCATGTTGTACATGTCAAACGGCAATGCCGTCGATAATCTACTATTAAACGACATTGAAAGCTTTGGAAACAGTCAATCAAAGTGTCTAAAATCCACACCTTGTCTCTTATAAAAGTGTCGTTTCGAACGGAGCGTATACGCTTCGTCTACGGCGAATAGAGGACCTGTTTTACAAGATCTATTAACTATCAAGCTATGGAACGGAAGAAACATCAAATCAGCAACTTTCTAGGGTTATCTTTTACCTGAAAATGCGGAGAAATCACCGGGAAAGTGATCGGAGTGCGTTGCTTAGGCACTTGCAGCAGGTGGCACGAGCAGCAAGAAATTCTCTCCTACTCTCTCTCACAAACTCTCACCTTTTCTCTCTCCCAATCTAGGGATTTTTGTAAATTCGGATGGGAGAGAGAAGTGAGGGTTTCAACCCTTTTTGTAAGCCCAAACTTGCCCGAAATAGGCTCGGGAACAAGTTTCACTTGAGGGGTAACCAAATCGGGGCTGTTTCAGTCCAAAAGGACATTTCTGGTGGTCTCCTGGCCGAACGCGATCGGACTTAAGCTCATGCATACTGGATCTAGCATACATCAAGTTTTCAGTCCGGCAGGGTTCGCAGATCGACCGTGGCAGACCAGTTTCAGTTCAGCGGTCACCGCATGTAGATCAGGGCTGAAAGTCTCATGATATAAAATAGAAATTTCTCCTGATCCGAGGGTGTAATCTGGTTGAATTCTGACGGCCAGAACGCTCAATACTGACGCTTCAAGTCGTGTGCCAGATTTGAATTTGAAATTCCAATTCTGTCCCTATTCGCACTCTCTTCGGTCCAGGCTCAATGAAATGGCCTGTGATTATCGGTTTGACTTGATTTTCGAAATGAGTGTCAAGTCCAGCTAGGCGGTTCTAACGGTCTAAGATAGGAGGTATTGGACTTTCGACGCGCGGTGTAGATCCAATACAAAATTTCAAAGTGGTCCAGAGAACAAACCTGCTTAGAGTTTGGTCCGAGATTATAGAGTATTATAGTGTCATTGGTTCTACTCGATTTGGGTCTTGTAGAACGTATTTAAAGTAATCAGGGACTATTTCCCAGCTACTCCAGCGTTGCGCTAGCTAACTTACGCTTAATTTCTAAAGGAATTAATCCTAAGTGGTTTCTTTGGCTATGGAATTGGGTTCTGAACGATTTTCCAGGTGTTTTAATTGACCAACTGCCTAGGGACGTCAAATCCCAGATTGGCCAAAATCCGGGGTGTTACACCTTTTTTGATTGTTTCCTTTATTCATGATCTGTATAACCCAATCTTTCAAATGATGATCTTTCTTCTTCTTCTTTTATTATTATTATTATTGGGATATCTCTTCCAGCTCCAAAGGTTCATCCGCTGATTCTTCTTTTGCTGAGTCTTTTCTAGCTTGTGCTCCTTGACATAAACTTTTTCTTGGATCTTTGTGATAATGATTCTGTTTGTTCTTTATATTCATCAAATCTGGTACTTGAAGTCTTTATGACATAATTCTCGGCATATGAATTTCTCCATCATGCATAAGAGATTACCAGAAAGACCAAAGCAAAAATTATTTTGAAGATATAAATCTTGTTCCCCCTTTCCCAGTTAATGTCACATAAAGATTTCTTTTAGAAGATTCAAAGTGAATCTTGTTGATATCCCTGCAGGATGGATAATCTTTGCTGATTTGAACCTGATTCAAGAGAAACACATTTTTGCATATTGTTTTCTTAATATTTAAAATGTTCATCAGGAAATTGCACATTTGAGCATATTTAGAGTGAAATATGAATTTGCTACATTTTAAATATTACTCAGTTTATGCTTTGCATATTTGAGCATATATATAAAGTGAAATATGAATTTGCTGCATTTTGAATGTTGCACGTAGTTTAACATGATATTCAATAAAAACTAATTATAAAACACCAACATTTTATGCTTGTTAGTACATGATTTCCTATATGATGATTTTATTTATATTTTATTGGCGGCGCTAAGTTTCAATTCAGTCAATTGCACACACAGTTTAAGCTCATGAGTAGTGGAGCCGGGTCTCACGTGATGGCCTCTGTAACTCTTAGGAGTTCGCTGGACTTCTCACTGCTTAGGGAGTTCATAAACTGCGATCCATCAGAGGGGCCCATTGAAGCTACCGGGGCGGTGAACTCGGTTAGAATTACGCACAGGGTTGGCCATAGTAACTCTCTACAGTTCACGGGGCGCACAAGGTGACTTTGGGGTACCAAATCTATGGTTGCCAGTCCATTAATGAGTAGGTTTAAACCCTTCCTCATGAGTTAGTACCGGAATTGAACCATAAATCTGGGGGGTCTTACACATGGTTGGCCTATCTAAAGCTCACACTGTGGCCCTTACTTTCTTCGTCTGTAAGGTCGGGCTCATTCACGAGAGGGCATTATCCTCCATTCCCCATGACGCTACTGGAAAGCTATATAGACGGCATGGGAGTTACGCTGACTGGCCATTTGAGGACTTTTGGCCCTTAGACTTTTGGTCATTGGCTCCGTCAGCTGCTCGCATGGGTATGCGTATGATGGCCTTCACGAGCTTTTTAGGGTCACTGACTTCTCACCGCTGCCCGAATGGCGATGTTGATAGGTCTCATGCGCAGCTGGCCATTGGCTTGACTGGGCTGCCTTTTTATGATCATAGGTCTTATGCGTAGTTGGCCATATAGGCTTGCCTAGGCTGCCTTTTTATGACCAGCAACCATCACTGTCATCAACTTTATACGTGCTTAACTATATAATTTATTCCACTGCCAAAAAAATGGTAGATCAATAATTGATATTTTTCTGCTGCTGATAATGTTATGAGAACTTTCGTATTATGTTTAAAATAGTGTATCAGCCTGACGATGATAGCAATTTTGATAAGTGATTGATCGGTGACAGCGATAGTTACTATTTATTTATTTTATTTGTTTATTTACGATAACCATTGATACCTGGTGATCTTTATGAAAATCTTTGGTGTCAACGATAATCGTCAATGCTTGATAGCAATCATTATCGCTTGACAGCGATCATCAACACTTTTCATTTGGCGATGACTTAATACGCTTAAAAGCCTGCATTTCATCCACATACATTTTATAGTGAGAAATATATTTCACAGTTTTTTACTCACCTATCTTGCCCCCTTTTGATGCAGGAATTATTATCCTGATAATTTGCTGGATCAAAATCAAAATTATTTTACGGAAGGTATTTCTTAAGGAAGCGAGCATTGATTGGTATGCTTATTCTTTGCCCATCTTGATCTACAACTCTGTATGCTCCATTGAAGTATACTTCCTTTATTATGTATGGGCCACCCCATTTAGGATCAAACTTGCCCCCTGTTCGACGGGTGACTTCGATAGGTCTCTTCAACATCAGCACCATATCCCACTTTTTAAAAGAACGATACTTGACTTACTTGTCAAAGGTGGCCGATATTCTCGCTTGATATGCTCGCAGATGCTGTTGTGTAGCCAGACGTTTCTCGTCAAGCAAATTTAGTTCTTTCAATCTCATTTTTGCATTAACATCATCAGTTATAGACTGGTGCAGTGCCACTCTTAGTGACGCTATTTGTATTTCAATTGGAATTACTACTTCCACACCATAGACTAGTGAATACGGTGTTGCCCTTGTTGCTGTTCGATGAGTAGTTTTGTATGCCCATAACGCTTCCTGTAACCTTTCATCCCAATCACGTTCATTCCCTGTTACTGTTTTCTTCAATATTTTAACTATTGTTTTATTGAATGCCTCTGCTAATCCGTTAGCCGGTGGATAGTAAGGCGTTGAGAACAAGTGATGGATATTGAATTTATGACACAACTTTTCTATGCCTCTGTTTTTTAAAGGTGTGCCATTTTTTATAACAATTTTCTTTAGAATACCGTGGCGGTATATTATCGCATGTCGGATGAAATTTATTACATCTTTTTCTTTAACATTGCGCAACGCAACTGCTTCGGTCCATTTGGAGAAATAATCTGTTGCTGCCAATATATATTGCTTCCCTTTGGACGAGGGTGGATTGATAGGACCAATAACATCGAGCCCCCATGTTGAGAAAGGCCAAGAGGCAATTGACTGATGTAAGTCTTTTGGAAGAACATGTATAACATCCCCATGAATTTGACATTCATGACATCGCTTCTCATAATCTATTGTATCTTTGAACATGGTGGACCAATAATATCCCATTCTATGTACTCGATGAAATAAATTTCGACCAGCTTGATGTGCCCCACATTCTCCAGAGTATGCTTCTTGCAACACCTGGCCTACTTCTTACTCACCTAAGTAACGTAGCAACACTCTGTTGTAATATTTTTTATATAATGAAATGGTCAAACTATATGCCCTAGAGGGGGGGTGAATAGGACTATGCCAAATTAAAATTAAATACAGCGAATTACAATAAAGAAATAATAAATCAATTCACAATTCTAAAATTAAATCAATTTCAATAAACAAGCATTGAGAGGTTGATACAAATTCAGTTCTAAGGACAGCCTTACACCATAATAAACAAGGGCTTATGGTAGGACAACCTTATTTCTAGAATGTCTTTTGAATCAAGAACTCAATCTGAAAATAAATAGTAATGAATTAAAATCATAAGAATTGATTATTCCAGGGAGAACCATGCACCATAAAAATGGCAGGGCTGAAAGTGCACCTATTATGTGCCCTGGTTTGTCAATTACGTTGTAAGTTGAGTCATTCGGATGACAGCACTTAACAAGAAGATCAAGTCAAGCGTCTGCCTCATCTGGATGTGTGGAAGCTCGCCAAAAGGTAAATCACATCCCATGTTCCAAAATACCAGGTGATTAAACCCTTAAAAAGAACTAGAACATCTTAGGGTTTCTGTGTAAGAAAGCTTTTTATCAAAAAGAAAAATCAGTAAAGTTTTTCTTACACTTCGATTATATTGATTACCCCTTCGATATGATCGGCCAGCTCTGTCGATTCCTCGGCATCTTAATTGATACAATCGAGTGAGGACAGAATGCGTCCAGCAATCAAAATAATCTTCTGGATGATTTATCGATATATCGACTTAAGTGTCGATATCATCGATATTTGAATATCGATCATATCTGAAGTGGATCGATATAATCGATAGACTGCTTTCCGGCGCCCCTATTTTTCTAAAGAAAACTTACATATGCTTCGATATAGCGATGACTGTCCGATTCAATCTAAACTCAAATATCGATCATATCGGGAGTCAGTCGATCATATCGACTGTGGGGCGCATGTTCTCACCAGCATGAATTTCAGGTTGCTTTTAATGTTGATCGGGGTGCCTGTCGATAAATCGATATTCATATATCGATCATATCGAGACCAAGTCGATAGGATCGAGTCAGGACATAAATCGTCCAGCAAGCTTACATGTAAATCTATACGATTTATCGATCCCATCGAAAAGATCTCCGATATGATCGATGTACAAATTTCGATGACATCGATTGTTTCCCCAATCATATCTGTGATCCTGAAATTCTTCAAGGCTTCTCTCTTATTTTTCACCTGTCGATAGATCGAACCATCACTCGATGGAATCAGAGTTTGAAATCCGATAACATCGATGTGTGTCTCGATCCCATCGACCAGTTGGCGGAAGGTTTCTAAAAGCGAAATGACAATTGAGTTCTTATCATCGAGAGGTCGGCCGATACAATCGAGAGTATACGCTCAACCATATCGATGACTGCTCGATGATATCGAACTCTGTCATAAATATGACCGTTTATATTCGTTGGAACCTTTTGCCAATAAATAGAGAGAGTTGTCTTCATTACTGCCAGAGAAAGTAGAGAGTGCTTTTGAGAGTTTTAACCTTCCTATCATTTACCTTAAGCCCTTTCTCTCAGGAAGTTCATCCTCCAATCCACCCTCATCATTGATATCTCATAGAGTGGATTGGAGAATGAACTTCCGCATTCAAGGATCCTTCAGCTACTGTCTTAATGACACATCATTAAGCTGGGATGCCTTGAATGCATGAATGATGGGAACCAGTCTATTCTCCTTATAGGAAAATCCTTAGAAAGGTATTCCATCATAACCTTGACCCAACCTAAGGCTAGCATATATACATCTTTGTGTTGCGGATCAAGGGAGTGGAAGACTCTTCATTAACAAGTAGAAGGTCTTCATCACTGTGATGAAAGAGACTCATCAACTTATCTGTAAGTACTAAGAGTCCAGAGGACACTTGCGATCATTCCTTTTTAGGATTGGGTTTTAAGTGTTGCTCACCATTTGAAGTCCTCGAAGGAGGCATCCGACGGGAGTGTACGTGCGGGGTGCATTGTGTGGACCCTTGCTCTGTAGAGAGCATAAACATCTGGTTAGGAGTACGCCAGTAAAACTCCAGGGTTTGAGGTGAACCGAGTAGAAACCTCAGGGTGCGTTGTGTGGACCCATGTGGGCATAAACATCTGGTTAGGAGTATGCCAGTAAAACTCTAGGGTTTGAGGTGAACCGAGTAGAAACCTCTGTAAAGGTTGAAGGTGAACCTGATTTAAAACCTTAGGTTTGAGGTGAACCATGAGAAACCTCCTTAGAGAAATCCGTTCACTCAAGGTTGAGTGTGAAAGCCAGGAGTGGAGTAGACAAGTCTTCGAACCACTATAAAATGACTGTGCTTGAGTTTGATATTATCTTTCATTTATGTGATTGCCTAGCATGTCTTTATATATGATCACATCCTATGCACACACAGTCATATCCATCACAATCTCATCTATACATTGTTTATCTTTTAAATAGTTTGTGATGGGATCCTCTATTTGTCTTGGAAGCTAGTAGAGTTAAGGTTGAGTAATCCTAATCAATACTCTGCGATAGGATTAGTGTAATAAGGATTTTTAATAATTTATAAAAACTTTAAAAAATCCTATTCACTCCCCTCTCGGATATACTGACCTATTCCTACTTCAACTAAAGCGGTCTTCACCGCAATTTCAATTAGTATCAGAACGGGTCTCTCTTTAAGGGCTTCACCGCCTAGAAAGTGATCTTGACTGAAGTAGGAATCATGGTCAAGAAAGTTCCAGAGGATGTGACAGATCAAAATTGCCTTGTAATCCACACCGCTCTGAAAGCTGGTAATTGTTCGAAGTGGTATCTTGATAGTGGGTGTTCCAGACACATGACTGGTGATCGTACTCATTTTTTTTCATACTCAAACTTCGATGGTGGAGTAGTCACATTTGGAGATGGTAGCTCGGCCAGAATTGTCGGACAAGGAACAATAGGAGTACCAGGTCTTCCAAAAATTAAAAATGTTCTCTGTGTTGAAGGTCTGAAACATAATCTCCTTAGTATCTCTCAAATCTGTGACAAGGAACATCTGGTCACCTTCTCAAAAGATGTGTGTAAAATAATAGATCACACAGGAAAATTCCTCATAAAAGGTACACGCACTGGTGATAACTGTTATATTATTGAAAGTACCAATGATAAGGGTTTGTCCAAAAAATGTAACATGGCTGTGAAGGATGAATCAAGATTATGACATCAAAGGTTGGGACATGTCCATTACTAAAATTTAGCTAGACTTAGCTAAAAAAACTTGGTTAGAGGCCTTCCCAGAATTAGAAAAGAAGAAAAAGTAGTATGTGTGGAATGTCTAAAAGGAAAACAGATAAAAGTTGTACATAAAAAGATAACCACCATAGCTACAACAAAGCCCTTGGATCTACTACATATGGATCTGGTGGGTCCTACTAAAGTGGAAAGTCATGGCAAGAAAAGATACTTTTTGGTGATAGTAGATGACTACACTAGATTTACTTGGGTTGCATTTCTTCGAGAAAAATCAAATGCTTTTGGAAAATTTGTTATCTTGGCAAAACAAATTCAAAATGAGAAAGGATATGATATAAAACGTATCAGAAGTGATCATGGTGATGAATTCAAAAATTATGAATTTGAAAAATACTTCAATGATAAAGGAATTCATCATGAATTTTCAGCTCTAAAAACCCCTCAACAAAATGGGGTTGCTAAAAGGAAAAATCGAGTATTGCAAGAAATGGGGTCTGTCATGATAAATGGAAAGGACATGGCAAAGAGTTTTTGGGCAGAAGCTGTCAATACCGCCTGCTACATCATAAACAGAGTATATCTTAGATCAGTTCTGAACAAAACTCCATATGAACTATGGTATGGGAAGCTGCCAAATGTGAAATATTTTCGGGTCTTTGGTAGTAAATGCTACATTCTAAAGGATAAGGATCATCTAGGGAAGTTTGAATCTAAAAGTGATGAAGGCATTTTTCTTGGATATGCCATGAATAGTCGTGCTTATAGAGTGTACAACTTAAGAACCCTTACTATTCAAGAATCAGTGAAAGTGGTAATTGATGATCATCCTCAAGATATGAATTCTCCAGTGAATGATATAGACGATGATGTAGATTCATGCATACCTGAAAAATCAGATAACAAATCTTCATTATTGGATGAACCTCAACAATCATCAGACAAACCTGTCATCAAAGATCATCCTCAAGAGCAAATTATTGGAGACCCTAATGTCGGTGTAAGAACTAGACGACAAATAGACAATGTCTATAGTCACTTCTGTTTTACCTCAAAAATTGAACCTAAAAATATTGTTGAAGCTCTTCAAGATGAATACTGGATAAATACCATGTAAGAAGAACTTCAACAATTTCAGAGAAATGAGATATGGAAACTAGTTCCTAGACCAACAAATACTAATGTCATTGGAACAAAATGGGTCTTCAAAAATAAATCTGACGAATCAGGGAATGTAATTAGAAACAAAGCTAGATTGGTTACTCAGGGATACTCACAAATTTAAGGAATTGATTTTGATGAAACATTTTCCCCTGTTGCACGTGTAGAATCCATTAGGATTCTAATGTCTGTTACTTGTGCTCTAAAATTCAAATTATTTCAAATGGATGTTAAGAGTGCCTTTCTTAATGAGGATCTTACTGAAGAAGTATATGTGGAACAACCAAAAGAATTTTCGGACCTTAAGCATCCCCATTATGTTTACCGTTTGGACAAAGCTCTGTATGGTCTCAAACAAGCACCACGTGCTTGGTATGAACGACTAACGAAGTTTCTCCTAGACCATGAATTTCACAGAGGAAGTGTAGACAAAACACTATTTACCCATAGAACAAAGGACTCATTACTTATTGCGTAAATTTATGTGGTGATATTGTGTTTGGATCAACATGCGGAGATGAGGCATTCAAATTCGCCAACCTCATGAAATCAGAATTTGAAATGAGCATGGTTGGTGAATTGAATTTCTTCCCAGGGTTACAGGTCAAACAGCTGGATGATGGAGTTTTCATAAATCAAACCAAGTATGCTAAAGACCTAGTGAAAAAATTTGGGCTTGAATCTGGTCGGACTTATCACATGCATATGAGTACTACTCTAAAACTGTCAAAAGATACTAATGGCAAAAGTGTGGACCAGCATTTTTATCGAAGCATGATCGAAAGTCTGCTATATCTAACTGCCAGCCGTCCAGATATATCCTTTAGTGTTGGGATATGTTCTCGTTATCAAGCAGATCCTAAGGAATCTCACCTAACAACAGTTAAAAGGATTATCAAGTATGTTGGAGGGATAACCACCTTTGGACTATGGTATCCACATGAAACCTCCACCATTATTGCAGGATATTCAGATGCAGATTGGGTTGGAAATTTGGATGATCGAAAATCAACAAGTGGTGGATGCTTTTATGTTGAAAATTGTTTAGTTTCCTGGCAAAGCAAGAAACAAAACTCAATCTCATTATCAACTGCGGAAGCTGAATATATAGCTGCAGGAAACTGTTGTGCTCAACTTCTCTGAATGAAACAGATGCTGTTCGACTACGGGATTTCTCAATCAACAATGAGTCTCTTTTGTGACAATACCAGTGCTATAAACATCTCTAAGAACCCAGTTCAGCACTCTCGGACCAAGAATATTGACATCCGTCATCATTTTATCCAAGAACTAGTCAAAGAAAAGACCATTGTATTAGAATATGTTACCACTGAAAAGCAACTTTCCGATATCCTTACAAAGCCTCTTGACACAAATAGGTTCTGTGACCTCCAAAAGTCAATTGGTATTTGTTCGCATTGATAAGGTGTCTGAACTCATGGTACTCATTGAAAATCTTAAGGGCTAAGTTGCTCATGGTTAATATAAGTCAAAATATTTTTAGTCTTGATGTTGCCTGCGCAGTATCGACTTTATAATCGATTCCATCGAAACTGTTCATCGAGCTTTTTTTTGGAATGACAGTCCAATGATGCAATCGATAACTACTCGATATGATTGATATACAATCGATAAATCTGCTATATAATGAGAAAGGCGCACTCAAACTCATTTCTTCTCTCCCTCCTTCAGTCTTTATCAGCATTTTATCTCTTCGAACATGACCTCAAGGAAAGGTAAAGCTCACTTCCAATCTTTAGAAGAGACAAGCATCCAATCAAATTTCCATCAGTATCATTCGGAAAATCGTCCATCTATCATCAGTGAACAACTAGTGCTCCATAGTGCAGTTGAGCCTTTTGGTGTTGATCTCCTTCTTGAAGTAATTGGGTGGCAAAATATTCTACATCTTGGGGGATCATACCAACTGGAAGTGATACATGAAATCCTCAAACACATCCATATCATTTGTGAAGATCCTCCCAACATTCGGATTGTTCTTAAACACCACTCAAAGCTTATCACTCCGGTGACTGTGGCAAAACTTCTCGATCTTGAGGTCACTAAAATTCCAGTAACCAATCGAAATCTCAATGGATTGGGAGTATGGGGAGAAATTACTCGCGCATTGTGCCAAGGAACTACCGTTCCGCGAACTGGCAGAAATTTACTGCATATCAATCATCTTGGACCCACCTTCAAGATTCTTCACAGCATTTTTTGTTCAAATGTGTATCCATGCGATATCCTTGGTGAACATCTTTCTCCATTTATGATCAATATTCTCTATGATATATTAGGAAAATCGTGTGTGCTTGCCAACTCTTCTCCTTACGCATATCATTCGTGTCCTCCAAGGATCTCATATGGAGACACTACCCTTTCCCGTGCTCATATACAAGCTCGCCCACCATGTTGGAATTCCTGCCACATGTGATGAAGTGCTCCCGGAAGCCTGGTTTGATAATGATGCATCATTAGCAGCACAACGATTTTGTCTTCCTTTGTCTCCCTCAAGGTACAATCCTTCTAAATCCCGATCCAGTCATCCACCCACAATGAGGCCCACACAGGGAGGATTAAATCGCCTACCAATTGTCAGTCCTGAGTCAATTACTAATCGCCCAGCTCATCATCTCGAACGTCACCTACTTAATGGGTTGGTTGGCATAGAGGACAGGCTAAACAATTGTGAAAAATGTCTCACTCTTATTGAAGAAAAGCTCGATGTCCTATAGGGAACTACTCAGCACCTGGTCAACTTGCTCACAAATGATTTTTCCCAACACCATTAAAAGTTCTTGCAGTTGGCCTTTGACTATCCTATACCTCTGTTGTCCTTATGTAATTCTCCTTGGACAACTAGCGACACTACTGTCTGTGGCAGTATATATATATATATATATATATATATATATATATATATATATATATATATATATATATATATTTATACCGGTTAATATGGCTGATTCTAATTTATATTTCATTGCCATTCTTGCTGCTGTTAAAGTGACTATGCTGCTTGTTTTTCTCTAAATTCCTTCTGTCTTCATTGATGTATGACTTACAGTGTTCTCATCTATATACATCTATTTCTATGGTTCTCCCATATGCTTCAATCTTCAGTTAATATCACGTCTTATACCTTTGCCAATGACTGACAAAAAGGAGGAGAACAATTCAAAACACTCCAAGCGGAAATTGTATATCTTTGTTGCAGGTGTTAGGGGGAGCAGCCGATCATATCGACTGTGGGGCGTATGTTTTCCCCAGCATGAATTTCAGGTTGCTTTTAATGTTGATCGGGGTGCCTGTCGATAAATCGATATTCATATATCGATCATATCGAGACCAAGTCGATTGGATTGAGTCAGGACATAAATCGTCCAACAAGCTTACATGTAAATCTATACGATTTATCGATCCCATTGATAAGGTCTCCGATATGATCGATGTACATATTTCGATGATATCGACTATTTCCCCGATCATATCTGTGATCCTGAAATTCTTCAAGGCTTCTCTCTTATTTTTCACCTGTCGATAGATCGAACCATCACTCAATGGAATCGGAGTTTGAAATCCGATAACATTGATGTGTGTCTCGATCCCATCGACCAGTTGGTGGAAAGTTTCCAAAAGCGAAATGACAATTGAGTTCTTATCATCGAGAGGTCAGCCGATACAATCGAGAGTATACGCTCGATCATATCGACGACTTCTCGATGATATCGAACTTTGTCATAAATATGACCGCTTATATTCGTTGGAATCTTTTGCCTATAAATAGAGAGAGTTGTCTTCATTGCTGGCAGAGAAAGTAGAGAGTACTTTTGAGATTTTTAACCTTCCTATCATTTACCTGAAGCCATTTCGCTCAGGAAGTTCATCCTCCAATCCACCCTCATCATTGATATCTCATAGAGTGAATTGGGGAATGAACTTCCGCATTCAAGGATCCTTCAGCTACTGCCTTAATGACACATCATTAAGCTGAGATGCCTTGAATGCATGAATGATGGGAACCACTCTATTCTCCTTATAGAAAAATCCTTACAATGGTATTCCATCATAACCTTGACCCAACCTAAGCCTAGCATATATACATCTTTGTGTTGCAGATCAAGGGAGCGGAAGACTCTTCATCAACAAGTAAAAGGTCTTCATCACTATGCTGAAAGGGACTCATCAACTTATCTGTAAGTACTAAGAGTCCAGAGGACACTTGCGATCATTCCTTTTTAGGATTAGGTTTTAAGTGTTGCTCACCATTTGAAGTCCTCGAAGGAGGCCTCGAACGGGAGTGTACGTGCGGGGTGCGTTGTGTGGACCCTTGCTCTGTGGAGAGCATAAACATCTGGTTAGGAGTACGCCAGTAAAACTCCAGGGTTTGAGGTGAACCGAGTAGAAACCTTAGAGTGCGTTGTGTGGACCTTTGTCCTGTGTGGACATAAACATCTGGTTAGGAGTACGCCAGTAAAACTCCAGGGTTTGAGGTGAACCGAGTAGAAACCTCTGTAAAGGTTGAAGGTGAACCTGATTTAAAACCTTATGTTTGAGGTGAACCATGGAAAACCTCCTTAGTGAAATCCAATCTCTCAAGGGTTGAGTGTGGAAGCCGGGAGTGGAGTAGACAAGTCGTCGAACCACTATAAAATGACTGTGTTTGAGTTTGATATTATCTTTCATTTATGTGAGTGCCTAGCATGTTTTTATATATGATCACATCCTGTGCACACACAGTCATATCCATCTCAATCTCATCTATACATTGTTTGTCTTTTAAATAGTTTGTGATTGGATCCTCTATTCGGCTTGGAAGCCAGTAGAGTTTAGGTTGAGTAATCCTAATCAATACTCTGCGATAGGATTTATGTAATAAGAATTTTTAATAATTTATAAAAACTTTAAAAAATCCTATTCACCCCCCTCTAGGATATACTGACCTATTCCTACTTCAACTAAAGCGGTCTTCACCGTAATTTCAAGGGCAACCTTACTAGAATAATTACTAAAATTGAAGCACAGATTGATAAATGTATATCAAGAGATAAAATACTGAAATAAATCTCTAGATTATTACAACATTCCCCACACTTACTTGAAATATAAATAATTACACCATTCACATCCACATGTACATTCCACACAACTGAATGATGAAAGATTAAGAATTAAGAATGCATTCAATCCACAAGATAAGGAGTTATAGTGGTTCGCCTGTGTGTACACCAACTGTTTTACAACAGCCACACAGAATGCTACTCCACTCCTAATATCCTCATACAGGGATATTAGCGTTCACTATTAAAATAGGTTTCACAGGTTCACCTAAAAACCTTCACAATTGTGTCTTTTAACTTGGGCTAGCACAATCCAAAAACCCACACTATTCTGAGTTTTCTGGCTCTCCTCAGATAACCAACAAATGGAATTTTTCTGGCGAATTCCAAACAAAAATCAAAAGAATGAAAATTTTACTGAATTGTAAAATACCTGGATTTCTCCTCTTGTAGCAGCCCGGAAGAACCAATTGGAGTAGATGTTCAGATATGAAAGTAAAAAGTGCAATACTCACTTTATAATGGTTTTAAGTTCTAATTGATTTTAAATTAAATCAGACTGGGCTAGCTCTATTTGATTTTAATTCCCAAAAGAAGGAAAGCAATATTTCCTCTTTTCAAATCAGATTGGAATAACGAATCAAATCAAAGAGTAAAAAGCTAACAAAAGGAAATAGAATTATGAACAATATAGCTTAAGAACAGACACAAACTTATCTCAGAGTGGGGCTTTAAATTCACTTAATTTTCGATGAATAACTCTGAAATTTGTGTGCTATTTATAGCTGCAGAAATTCGTCTTCGACTGGTCCTAGGGTCACCACGACTAGTTGAAGAAGAAACAGATTTTTGAATTTTCGGGCGCGATCGGATATAACCGTTACATGACTGTTCATGAGCAGTCCACGACTGGTCGAAGGCCGTCCACGACTGGTCGTGAGTCTCACACGACTAGTCGTGCGACCCTTAAATTAGTTACTGGAATTAGAGTCATGGCTCCACGACTGGTCGAAAGTTGAATCGAGACCATCCCACGACTAGTCGAGCAGACTCCAAGACTAGTCGTAGACGATAGAAAAATCTAATAATTTGCAACAAAACTTTGACTGGTCTTGAAATTTCTAGGATTGGTCGAACTAGTGTCAGGAGTAGTCGAACAAGGTCCAAGACTAGTCTTAGAACAGATAAAAATCTCTTGTAGAAGTTATATGAATTATGTATCCAAAATAACCTACTCTAAAGGTCAACCTAAGGTCAATCAAACCTCAATAAGTAAGGAAATTGAACCTTCATTTGCTTAGACGTTGATCTTTACGAAGCTTGAGTTCTTCTTGTAGCTTGAACACTTCACAAGCTTTGAAGTCACTTTCAGTAAGTATGAGTTGTTCTTAGTTCCCTATCTTATGCTAGAGTCTTGACCTTGAATATACGAACTTTGAGTCTTGAACTTGAACTCTTCGTGAATATCATCAAATTTGTAGCTTGAACTAGCTTGAGGAGTTCATTGTCGTGTCTCGAAGTGTAGCTATGATGTCTCAAACATATACAACAAGACACAAGACACATATAGAGGTTTTGACACAAAATTTGACAACCAAAGAGGATTCATACCATAACACTTACAATCTCCTCCTTTGTCAAATTTATGACAAAACACACTCCTATATTCAATGCACAAAATACAATAAGAGAATCATGCACCATTAAAGAATCATGCACCGGTTGTCATTGACACGAGATAACCATAACACGAGATAACCATGTTACAAAGTATCTGGAAGTTTACTAACTAATGTATCTAGAAGTTCACTAACTCCCCCTGAGTAGTACACCTACCAATCATCATATTCATCATATGTGTACACAATTATCATCATTAATCATTAAGCACACAATTCTCTCCCTTTTTTTCAAAAATATGACAAAGGAAGAATCAAAAGTAAGATAATTAATAGAGGAGTCAAAATATCATAAAACGTTATCAAGTCAAGTCAAAGAACTCAGTCACACAACTAAAGAGAAAGCAAAGTTGTATAGTTATTACAAACCAAAGAGTAAAATCCTTAATCTGATCTAGAAGAAGGGGCAGGTATGGTTGGATCAATTTGATGAAGGCCTTTTTGTAAGTGCCTAAAATACTTGCGCATACTTTTGAATTGGGCATTTTGGCCAACATGCATCTGTTCTACCTTCTCCTCTAATGCACTCAGACGTGCATCCAAATCAGATGGCTCATAGTCAGGATCATTCCCAGAGTCAACCAATTTCATTAAAAATATCGTCCATATTGATATCATCTGGAGGAGGAGCTTCACCCTCTTCATCATTCCCAGCTTCAGTAGCAGCTCCACCGCACCAATATCAACTTGTCCTCGAGCTAAATCCAACTGCATTTTGTTTATGTTGGAGTTATTGAATATAAGGTGTTGGATAGGAGCCTCTCCAATAGGCATAGCTACCAACATGTGAGTTGCTAGCACTTTAATAAGATATCCAAATGGAATATCACTATGATCAAGATGAATACGGAATTGAATGATAAAGTAACAAATCAAAGAGGACAAATAGATATTAGCACCAGTAACAATTGAGTACAAAATGTGAACCATAAGCATAGTCAACTCATTCTTGTTTCTAGAGTGGGGATATAGATTAGAGGTGAAGATACGATGCAAGACTCTGTATCTAGGCAACAAATACCTGGTTGCGAGGGCATTCCCAGTTTGATTCCATGGTGCATCCATGTTACACAAAGTTCTAGTAAAAATGTAATTTTCAGATTCTGACACTTTCTCAGCAAGTGTGCTGGGATGAATACCATCATCATTTACTAATATATCCATGAGGCCTGAGATTAAGTGTCGATCAATGGAAAAAGGCCCTTCTCTTATAACAATCGAGAAAGTTAGTTGTTTAGTAGAAAATTCAGTAATACACGCAACCATGGCTTGCGCTATGGACTGGTATGCCGGCCCGCCCCAGCGTAAAATATTTTCCTAACCTACAGATTGAAGGAGAGGAAAAAGATTGAAAGGAGTGATATGGTTGAAATTAATGTCCTTTTCTACAATCACATTTCCCATACGCAATTCCCGAACATACGTTGGATCTTCTTCGGGAGCCCTAAGATGGCGTCTAGTGATCACATTCGATCTAGTAGAAGAAACACCTATAGGATTCTTCTTTTTAGCTCTAGGGTCCATTTTCTTGAAGAAATATAAGGAATTTTAAGAAAATAGAGATGGGTTTCTCTAGAATCAGCAAATGAGGAAGAAAACCCAAAAAACTTGAAGAAAGAGATGAAATAGACAATAACAATCAAGAAATTGAAGAGAAAAGACAATGATTCTTTAAGAAAAATAAGCAAAATGCTCTAACCTGAAGGAATCGAACACAGGGGTTCGACTAGTTGTAGCTCCACTCGTTGGAGAGGAGGGTTAGAATGAAGAGGAAGAAAGTCTTTTCCCAAATAAACACATCAGCGCGCTACACGACTAGTCGTGGGTCGTCTTCGACCGGTCGTGGCATGACTGGTCGAGTACGTCCTCGACTGGTCGTGTACCATAAAAAAAATATAATTTTCATCAAAATTTGAAATAAAAATTATTAATATATTAATATATATATATATATATATATATACATTATACTACAGAGATGCATAATCAATCATTTAAAATTACACATACCAAGATCAAATTTCAATTTGTTAAACCTGCTTTTGTCGAGCGGTTTAGTGAATATGTCAGCAAGTTGAGTTTCAGTGGGTATGTATTCTAAGTATATTATTTTTTCTTCCACTAACTCACGAATATAATGAAATCTAATGTCAATGTGCTTAGTACGTGAATGCTGGATTGAGTTTTTCAAAATATTTATCGCACTGGAGTTATCACAGTATAGAACCATTGAATCTTGTGTGATACCATAAACACTCAACATTCGTTTCATCCAAACCAACTGTGTACATGCATTTTCAGCTGTAATGTATTCAGCATCAGCAGTTGAGAGTGATATGGAACTTTGCTTCTTGCTAAACGAAGAAACCAAGTAGTTTTTAATGTAAAAACAACCACCACTAGTTGATTTTCTGTCATCGATATTATCAGCCCAATCAGCATCTGAATACCCAGCCAATTGAACACTAGTATCATAAGGATACCAAAGACCCAAATTAATTGAACTTGCGACATATCTAATAATTCGCTTAACAATAGTTAAGTGAGATTCTTTAGGATTAGACTGATATCTAGTGAAAATCCCAACACTTAAAGTAATATCAGGTCTACTTGCAGTTAGGTAAAGAAAACTACCAATCATGCTACGATACAACTTAGGATCTACATCTTTACCTGTAGAGTCTTTTGAAAGTCTTAGAGTTGTACTCATAGGAGTATCAAAATTCTTACCTTTCTCAAATCCGAACCTCTTAATCAAGTTCAAAGCATACTTGGTTTGACAAATAAAAATTCCATCAGGTTGTTGTTTTACTTGCAACCCTAGGAAATAATTTAATTCCCCAACCATGCTCATTTTGAATTCAGATTTCATTAGATCTGCAAACTCAATAGTTATGTTAGTACAAGTCGATCCACAGATTATATCATCAACATAGATTTGAACCATTAGAATATCATCGTTATGTTTCTTAACAAAGAGTGTCTTATCGACACTTTCCATTTAAAAATTGTGACTCAGTAAAAACTTTGTCAATTTTTCGTACCATGCCCTGGGAGCTTGTTTCAAACCATAGAGAGCTTTTTTAAGGCGGTATACATGATTATTAAACTTAGGGTCTTCAAACCCTGTAGGTTGTTCAACATATACCTCTTCATGTAAATCGTCATTCAAAAAGGCACTCTTCACATCCATTTGAAAAATTTTAAACTTCCTAAAACATGCGATGGATATAAAAAGTATAATTGTTTCAAGGCGAGCAACTGGTGTAAACGTTTCATCATAATCGATGCCTTCAATTTGAGTGTACCCTTGTACAACCAGTCTTGCCTTGTTTCGAATTATATTTCCCAGTTCATCAGACTTATTTTTGAAAATTCACTTTGTTCCAATTATATGTTTATCTTTAGGTCTAGGAACAAGATACTAGACATCATTACGAACAAATTGATTAAGTTCTTCTTGCATCGCAACTATCCAGTTTTCATCAGAAAGTGCTTCTTTTACGTTTGCCGGTTTAATCTGGGATGTAAAACATATGTAATTACATATGTCTTCAATTTGTCTATGAGTACGCACACCAGTGAGAGGGTTTTCAAGAATTTGAGTAGTTGGATGATCTTTAATAGTTCTTAATTCAGAATTAATTTCACTTGATGAAGTATTTGGTTTTTCAACTACAAGAACTTCATCATTATCTGAACTAGAGGCAGGTGTATTCAAGTGATCATCAATGACCACATTAATTGATTTTTGAATCACACCGGTCCTATTATTCAATACATGATAAGCACGATTGTTTAAAGAGTATCCTAAAAAGGTCCCTTCATCACTTTTAGTGTCGAACTTTCCCAAGTTTTCACGGTCACGCAAAATGTAGCACTTGCTGCCAAAAATACGAAAGTATTTAATAGTAGGCTTTTTGTCAAACCATATTTCATAAGCGATTTTATTATTTGATTTACAAGCATAAACATGGTTAATAATGTAGCAGGCAGTATTTACTGCTTCAGCCCATAGATTTTTAGGGAGCTTCATGCTATTCAACATAACATTTCCCATTTCTTATAGCACTCTATTTTTTCTTTCCACAATACCATTTTATTGTGGTGTTTTGGGCACAGAAAATTCATTTGATATTCCCTGTTCGCTACAAAATTTTTCAAAACCGCTATTTTTAAATTCGGATCCATGATCACTATGGATCTTACTGACTTGAGAACATTTTTCAGTTTGAATTTGTTTGATGATCTTTTTCAATTCATCAAGAGTTTCTAATTTGTCTCTCAAAAATGAAACCCAAGTGTATCTTGTATAATCGTCAAAATGACCTTCATTAAAACCTAAGGTCAACCTAAGGTCAATCAAACCTCAATAAGTAAGGACATTAAACCTTCATTTACTTAGACGTTGATCTTTACGAAGCTTGAGTTCTTCTTGTAGCTTGAACACTTCACAAGCTTTGAAGTCACTTTCAGTAAGTATGAGTTGTGCTCAGTTCCCTATCTTATGCTAGAGTCTTGACCTTGAATATACAAACTTTGAATCTTGAACTTGAACTCTTCGTGAACTTGAACTCTTCGTGAATATTATCAAATTTGTAGCTTGAACTAGCTTGAGGAGTTCTTGAACTAGCTTGAGGAGTTCATCGTCGTGTCTCGAAGTGTAGCAGTGATGTCTCGAACATATACAATAAGACACAAGACACATATAGAGGTTTTGACATAAAATTTTACAACCAAAGAGGATTCATACCATAACACTTACATATAATACTTCACTGCATATGATGAATCTACTTGACCATTGTCTGATTTGCAGCCTTTGCACAGATTCTTCTGGTAGGATGTTAAATTTGAGATAATTTATGAAAGGCCGATGCCAATCATCTATTGTAATCTCTAAGTATGATACAGGAAGAGTTTCAGTAACTTCTTCCACAACCTCTGTTGATGGTAAAAATCTTCTTTCCTCTATAGTTACTTGAAGAGGGCTTCGATTAGGGCAAGACAGCTGCTGCCAAACTAGCCAAGGCATTCGCACATAGATTTCGGTGCCATAACAACCCCTTATCTTCACAGACTGCAGGGCACTCTAGTTGCGTGAACCCGCGCAACTGATATCGGTTATACAGTCCTGTGCAACTGACAGGAGACTCCTCTCGTACCTTCTGTCTTCTGCTCCGCTCTGCTCCTCTTGAAATCTTCAATTATTTTTAATGAAGGAGGGGAAGGGGTATTTATAGACCCTCGCACGTGTGAAAATTCTGATGTTAGCGATGTGGGATAAATCTTTCAGTGCTTTTGATCACTCTGTAAAGGACTACTTCTACAGTGTGTTTTGGGGTCCCGCGTAACTGACATTTACCTTGTGTGGACCCACCCAAGGAATATTAATTGCGCAGTACTGCGCAACTGACATTGGTTGTGCGGTCCCGTACAAACCCTTTAAAGTTATCTCTTTCTTCTTCTTTTTGAGTGTTCTTTCTATCTCCTTATCTCTTCTTGCTTCAATCCTTCATCATTTTTTATGCCTCAACAGCTATATTACCTAAAAACTTAGAATTCATTTCAAAACTCTGTTGCTCTCAGGAGCACATTGAAACTTCGTATCAGACTTGGACCGCACGTCGAAAGTTTGATTACCGTGAAGCTATATGATTATGACCGCCTTGCTGACTTGACAACCATCTCGAAAATCAAGTCTAAATGATATCCAGAAACGTACAACTTGAGCCCGGAGCGAAGTATGTGAGAAACATGAATATCTTTAGGAAGTGAACTAAAACTTAAGTGAATTGAGTTGGTTCGCTTGCAGGCTGAATCTAAGGATTCTGACTGTCAGAATCTGACCTAATTACATCCTCAGATCAGGAAAAATTTCTAACACAAATCAGTGTACTTGTGACCCTGATCGAGTACCGGTGATCATTGAACTAAAATTGGTCCGCCATTGTCAATCTATAAATCCGATAGGACCAAAAACTTAGCCTGACCTAAATTCATGGTCAGGGAGCTGAAGTCCGACCGCATTCATTAAAGGGGCCTTCAGAAGTGCTCCGTTGATCGGAACAGACACTATTTGGCTGTAACCAAAGTATACCTTGGCCCTGGGGCCATTCCCATCACTTCTGAGCCTATATAAAGGGCCTAAACCTTAAGGGAGAGGAGAGAAAAGAGAAGGAAAGAGAGAGATGGGGTTTTCTCCTGGGATTCGATCCCTGCTACTCTACGTGCTTAGCTACCACTTTTGCATCGCTATTCTGACGATTTCAATTCTAAAATTGGATAAGAAATTCTAACCCTAATCTGTTTTAGGGTTTTAAATAGAGTAAAGGATGAAACAGCTAACCTATTTCATGTTATAGGTTACCGTTGTGTCGTAGACGAAGAAGCAGTGTTCGAACTGAGTTCGTCACGAGTCTATCGGCGAAAGGTGCAGACTATAAATGTTTAGGTTATGGTTTTCAAGGCTTTCAATGTCAGTTAATGATTTATGACTAACTTGATTGTTGTCATACGTGATTAGATGTAATGATTCCCGTTTATTACATATACATGTAAACTATGTTAAATATAATGTAATCCATGTGTTTGTTGAAATGTTTGGATGAATATGGACTTAGGATTTGTACTTGCTATGATTACCTGAGTGAGAGTACATGATTTTTGTACTTATGATAACTCCTTATGAAAGGATTTGCTATAATATATGTTGTAACTAATTTATATATGTATGTTGATATGCATAGTCTAAGTGTTTGATAAAATGTCTGAATGAGAAAATGTTTGATGAGAATTGTATTTAATAAGCGTGTTGAGATAAAATTCTCAACTACCTTATCTATATGTATAGTTTCCTTCATGTAACTTACATTCCGTTTATGAAATTTATGGATGAAATGCAATATATGGTAATATGTGCAATGTGTTCGATGAAATGCTCGAATGAGATTCGTGTTGAAAATTTTTGTTAAATTCCTATATGATTATCACATGTCTCCACATGCTGCATTTGAATATAATTGAGACTACTACCTAGTCCAGGAAATCGGTAACAATTCTTGTTTGAGTGGCCGAGCTAGTCTCACTACAATTGGTGCGTTCGGTAAATTCGAGTTGTACAAGGATCATCGAAAATAGTACCTTGTCGATTAATTCAACGTACGCTCGTACCAGTCAAACTCGTCTAATAAACTGATTGGTCTATTATGTCTTTACCATATATGGATGTTACTGCTTGAACCTAAGGTACCCCTTACCAATGTAAAGACCTGTTTCAACCACGATACCATGATCCGCTAAAACTCATGAGCCAGGCATGGTGGTATGGGACACCGTGGTCGAGCTGTCGACCTATGCTGAGACAACGAGCCTCCCCGTAGTGACCAGTGAGCAACACCGCCTCGTGAGCTGAATATGGTGGTATGAGACACTGTATTCGAGGTGTTGGCTTACATTGATCAGGTGACGAGCCCTTTGTAGTACCCTCGAGCATACTCTGAGACTGCGTTGAGGCAACGAGCCTTTCCGTAGCAACTAGAGTATAAAGTCAGCCTACACTAGTGTAGCCTGGCTGTGGTCCCCAGTCGGGTCGGTGACGAGCCTTCAAAAATAGACTGTCAGTTGGTAGGGCGTTGGTGGTAGTGACCTGAACTTGCCTATCATATACGATTAACCAGAAATGACGACTCTGAATGGATCAATGTTGGGTAAATGATATAAAGGGTGGTACCTTAGCTTTCCAATCTTGTTGTATGAATAAACTTAAGTAAGAACCTAGTTAATCATGCACATGCACCGCACTGCATGTGCTTTGGTGAGGAAGAACACTTTCGATAGGATGCCATGCGCGTCGTGAGATGAAGACGCTGAGGGAGTGTAGGTGAGGGCATGCATCATTATTTCATATCATTCTTGCATTAACAAAAGTACTTAGGACCTGATTATTGTATTGCGTTATCATTATTGCTTGACTGAATTGATAACATGTTAACCTTTGCTTTATTGTTCCACTAAGTTGATCACTCACTCCCACGTTACGGGATGGTATTTTAAACACCCACCAGACCCTGTTTTACTTTCAGATGATGGTGATGCATATGAGGCAGAGCTAGACTTTTTTGATGATGAAGAGGAGTTCTCATACATTCATCTCTCGAGCGGGTCTCTGTAAACCGTGGTCCGATCATTGGGGCTGTCGGGATGCTGATTAGACACACCTCTTCATTTGTTATTTTTGCACTTTGAAACTCTCGTGTATATTCATTTTGATCTCTTTTGAGAAGTATACATGTATATGTATAACCTGGTAACATGATCACACTCTGGAGACTTACATCAGTTATATTTTATGTATATAATTATTACAGTCTTCTACTTGCGTAAATCAACTGTCTTTGGAGTATGATATGCTGTTTTAGTATAATCGCACTCATATTTAATGTACTAATACGAAAAACATTCAATCATCATTATCTATGCTGTATAAGCGATGTGTTGGAACTCGGGAGTTGAGCTTCTGCTCGACCCCCGATTTTCAGGGCGGTACAGTTTGCCCCGCTCATATTTCAATTTTCCCTGCTGTTTTTCTAGTTTTTCCCACTGTTTTTCTAGTTTTCCCCGCTCATATTTCAGTTTGCCTCGCTGTTTTTCTAGTTTGCCTCACTCATATTTCATTTTGCCTTGATGTTTTTTTAGTTTGTCATGCGCATACTTCAATTTGCCCCTCTATTTTTCTAGTTTGCCCCGCTCATATTTCAGTTTTCCCCGCTGTTTTTATAGTTTGCCCCGCTCATACTTCAATTTTCCCCACTGTTTTTCTAGTTTGCCCTGCTCACATTTTAGTTTGACCCGTTGTTTTTCTAGTTTGCCCCGCTCATATTTCAGTTTGCCCTTCTATTTTTCTAGTTTGCCCCGCTCATATTTTAGTTTGCCCCGCTGATTTTCTAATTTTTCCCACTCATTTTCATGCTTGCCCCGCTGATTTCCATGTTTGCCCCCCTCATTTTCATGTTTGCCCCGTTGAATTTCATGCTTTCTCTGCTCATTTTCATGTTTTCCCCGCTCATTTTCAAAGAGCTCGAAACTGGTATGGATTCCTTTGTTGCAGCTCGAATGCCACAAATCGTTCATGTCATTAGCTAGTGTTTGAGCTACACAAACCTAACTTGGAAAGGCTAGTTATATGCAAACCTTAGCAGTTGGTTGAATATGTAGTTGTAGTCACTTTCCAAATTCACTTGGTGTTTGGAAGGACCTTGAGAAAGAAACCCAACTGAGAAGCTTTTTGTTACCTGAGTTTACACCTCAAATAATAACTTTCATTGTTCTAATTGTTTTAACCAATTGTAGAATCCATTAGAATAATAATTTCTGAAAATTTAACTCAAGGACCAAATGCAGGGCTGAGAATACATGAATAAAGCTTCCATGGAACTTCCATTCTATAAACATGTCGGAGGATACATTTGAAACTATGTCATATAAGCCTTTATAACATGTATGGTGATCTATTTAGCCTTTTAAGCATGATAGGCTATCCTTAGGTATCTGTTGCATGAGTTGTATACTCAGTACTGATATTTCTCTTTATGGTAGTGTAATAGTGTTTGAGGAATTACTTATGGATCTTAGAAAATAACTATATTTTTTGGCTAAATTAGCTTCTCCTATCCTAAAATCATATGTGGTACGTTAAGTATATCATTCTAGTCTAGGAGATATGCTCATTAAATAAATAGACAAAGAAATAAATTAAAAGATAGAAAAATATTTTTATGTACTTATATATACATATTTAATTATGTATTAGAGAAAAATGTAAGGGAGAAAAAGTTCTCCATGTAAAAAAAAAAAAAGCTAAACTGCTGCGGCACTATTCTTTTTTTTTTTTTTTTTTTTTTTGCTTTATTGGTTTTGTAGGTCTCATCATGAGGTTTGTGTTATATCCAAACCGTCCATCTATTTGGCGAGCTCATATTAAGGCTTGAGATGAAAAATAAGATAGATCTAACTATCAAGTGGACCACACCCTAAAAGGTAGTGGGGAATTGAACGTCTACCATTGAAACCCTTTTAGGGGCTACAGAAGTTTTGGATCATTATGAAATTTGTTTTTCCTCTTCATCCCGGTCTCTGTGACGCTATGAATGAACTTAGATGGGGAGGATTTCTCACAAACATCACAGTGGGCCCCACTTGAGTTCCCATCGCCGGATGGTCCGTCAGTATGCCAGCCAGAGGAAGGCAGGGGTATTTTCGTCCTCAAATTCGGTGTTCGTACGAGGAGGTCCAAGTGCGTATATTAAGTTTGTATTGTTTCGTAAAAACCACTGGATAAAAGGTGGGGTCCATAGTTGTAAATTTCTCAATGGCAAGGAGGGGAACGCGCTGCAGAATGTGTTCATGTGGCAGAGCTACATGGTCCTCACCATGATGTATATGTTATATCCACACCATCCATCTATTTTATCACAACATTCTTAGGGCATGAGGCCAAAAATGAGGGAGATCCAAAGCTAAAGTAGACCATGCCACAGGAAATAGTGATGATTAAATTCCACCATTGAAAACTTGTTAGGGTGACGGAAGTTTTGGATCACATTGATATATTTTTTTTTCCTAATCCAGGTCTGCATGACCTTATGAATAAGTTGGATTATGAATAAGCTAGATGTTGGATGGAAAATAAACATTACGGTGGCCATAAGAAGGTTTTAATGATGGGCGTTCAATGTTCACTATTTCCTGTGGTGGGGCTCACTTGATAGGTGGATTTGTTTAATTTTTGGGACAATCCATTAAAATTATTTGTAAAAACTGATGGACGGTGTGGATATACAACAAATATATCAAAGTGGATCCCACGGTTAAGGAAGCACTTATTGGTAACACCTGATCTACTCCCGTACGTAATTTTCTCGGAACCAACAAGTGCATCACCGACTTCAACCTTTCATCTTTTAACGGGGCCGCTGTGATATGTGTCTGGGATCCACTTCGATCATTATATGTTTAATCCCATGTTGGGCCCACAGAAAAAAATCTATGACAATTCGTGAATGAAGTGGGCCATACCAAATGGAAATAATTGGGAAAGGCGTCGACCCTTGATTTTTACAGGGCCCACCCGGTTGAGCCTTGAAAAATTCACTCCAACCATTATATGCCATACAAAAAGTTAGGCTTGATGTCCAAGAAATCATGCCTATACATGATTCAACTGGACCATACCAAAGAAGATGATTTAGAGGATAAGCTTTTCCCGATATTCTGTTTTTAGTCGTGTGGTCTACCTTAATCACGGATGGAGCTGATTTTTAGATCATGGGTCCAATGTGAGGTGAATCATGTGATGATTGGAGTGGATTTCCCATTAACACCATGGTGGGGCCGATCAAAGTGGGTAAGTCATTTTTTTTTTTTTTTTTTTATAAATAATTTTTTTAGATACAGCATTTATTAACATTCAATGCCCAACTAGTTGGACCAAAACTCACAGTCCAACTAGTTGTGTGTGAGCATTTCTCATATATATATATATATATATATATAACAATAATAATACACATTAGCCATTGACGCTGACTGCAGCCAGCGTCCTCTGGACGCTACTGCCTCAGCGTCAGCATCTGAGTCATTAGGGGCTAACGGGGTGGGCCCACTAATGGCTCCACCATGATACATGTGTTTTATCCCTGCAATCCATCCATTTTACCATGTCATTTTAAGGTATGAGCCCAAGAATGAGGTAGATCCAAGGAGCAGGTGGGCCACACGATAAGAACAACGTTGATTGCACATTCACCGTTGAATATAGTTCAGGGCCCGCCGTAATGTTTAATTGCTATATTGGCTCAGGTTCAATCTGATGCTGCACTGCTATTGATTAATTTTATTTGGATGGATGAACATCCGTTCCACTCCAGATTGGGAGAACACCAAAACACACACCAAAGCTCATATGCTCATTGGTTTGTACTGTGTTGCAGTCTTTTCTTGGGCATGTAGGGGTTTCGGATATCTGCAACCCGAATCTCATAGAATATGAACAAGCAGTGAAGGAACCATCACAGGGTCCTCTTTCTGTCTCTCATCCAAAGAATGGTATTTTGTATAAGGTACATTACTACCTTTTTTTCATAGCATCTGAATGACTGTTCAAAGAAGTCCCCATGATTTTATTTTTAATTTTTTTTTTATTATTTTTTTCCTGATCTGTTACATCAATCAATGGAATCCTTTGAGAATAACGCATGTTTGAATTGAGTTCCTTGATCTCAATATGACCCGTCTTGGTTAAATGGTTGCTAAGAAATCTGTGAACAACATGACTGGTGGGCTGGCCTAGTTATCTACTTATTATTTTATTTTATTTATATATTTATTTATTTTTCGTAATACTATGATGGATTGTTTCACCACTTAGGTACGAATCCTTTAGCACTGCATTTTAATCCCAATCAGTAATTTGTTCCTTTGCGTGTCGTATCTTCAATTCTCTTGGTGTCTGTCAACAAGCCAGCGAATTTAACTTGCCTATCCACTTCACATTGATTATGGAAAATGGTCTCTTACCGACACACATTGGATTGTCATACAATGACACGAGATCTGACACCCACGCCTGTTTTCTCGTGGCATATCACATCTTATGATTTTCTTTCTTATGAAAAATTACATATTAGCTTCTCTTAGTATTGGAAAAGTAATCTTCATTTTATCGTTTTATGTAGGCCAATCCTAATATGGCCCCAAAACTTGAAGGTGCCAGTCTTTCATTTGTTGGCAAGGATGAACCTGGTCTACGCATGAAGGTATTTATACCCTGTAGTAGTTCTTATGCTACGCCATGAAATTCGGTACTTGAATATGGAGACTTCGATCCCAAGTTTTTTGAGTGTGAACATGTTAAGAAATATGTGGGCCAATCCCTATGTGTCCACGTACGTAGGCCGGTTAACATTCAATCACAATCAATAATTAGAGTAGCTTTAAATCGATGACATTAAAAGTTAAGCATAAGTAACTAAACTAAAAAATATATGGTTAAGATCCAAAATATACAATTCTAAAAGTAGTGTCTATCCAGATGAGAACTATACAAATATAACTACCAAAAGAAGGGAAGAAGCCACAGATCTATTGGGCTGCCCCAAGCGCACCACAATCTGATCCTATTTTTGAGTCTTATGTATAAGTTAAATGGAATGCGTCAGACACCAACATAGTGAAGAAGTATCGACAAAATTTTACTCAGGACATTTTAGTTATAAACAAGTTCCCTACAAATTAATACAAATCATAAGTGTACTACTCTTATGCATGTTATGTTTCACACAAAAATTCTAAGCATGTTATGTACATTCAAATCATGTTAATGAAAGCACAACATATCCACAAAATTTTCTAAATCTAGTTTATTAAATGCATGTATGTTATGATATGTAAAATGTCCTGAGTATACCATAAGGGGTCATTCAAACAATACTTTGACCTTTAGTAGTTAGCCATGTATTCGATATTGCCTAGGGTTGTTCAAACAATACTCTGACCTTTAACAATCAATTAGGCACCCGATAACGCCTATGCAAGAATGATGGTTGTTTGAACAATACTCTGGCCTTTACCAGCCGGCCAAATCCCCAATAATGGCCAGGGTCGTTCAAAAAGTACTTTGGCCTTTAACTGTCATCCATGCACCCGATAATGCCCATCCAAGAATGATGGTCATTTGAATAATACTCTAACCTTTAACAGTCAACCAAGCACCCAATAGCACCCATCCAATATATACATGTTTAAACTAGTCTTTATTAGTTAATTTACATATAGTCGTACTTGCAAAGCTAGAATATCGCCATTATATCATGCCTCGTTGTAGCACGTAACGGATCGTCAACAATGTCCCTTAATCCAAGTTTTGGGATCGTCACTCATATGTCCAATTTATATAATCATTCTTACGATAAGGACTCGTCACTCAAGGACAGTTACAAAAAGGTAAGGGCTTGTTAGCCAACACTAAATTAAGGTGGAAATGACTCGTCACCTCCATTGGCGCTTAGTGTCACTACTAGGGGCTCATCACCCACCATAAGCCGACAACTCAGATACGGTGTCCCATACCACCATACCTGGCCCATGAGTCTTTAGTAGGATCATGTCGCATTAACAATTATAAATGGACTCATATACAATGGAAATGATGATATCACAGATTCTATATGGTCTTGTTCAATTATCAAGCATAAGAATGATTAGCTCTACATTAGACTGATCCGATCGACTACGGAGACCTCTGATAAAATCGGCATTGAGTATAAAACATCATGCGTAGTTTCAACTATTGCTAATCGTCTGTGTTCAACCTCAATCGACCATATAAGTCGTAACCAACCCAAGGTAGGTCATTAACTTAAACAATTTGCAGAGCTTGATCGATCACAAAAACAATTTAGATCATCAAGTAAATAACCATGAGCATAAAGCAATTGAATACACGTATAAATCCATACAATCCGATTTATATAAATATAATCCAATCTATATTAACATAATTTAACAAATGACATAGAAGAGTTCTAATATTAGGAATTTCATATCATTCTAGCATTTCATCGAGCATGTAGTCAACCAACATCGACTATCCTCGGCATTATAATAAAAAGGCAAATCTAGCAACTACAACTATAAAATTCTAATAAACACTTAGATTCATTATCTGAGACTATCACAGATTGATAAAAGAACACCTAAGAGAAATTGTTCGCATCTTATAAGGGTTTTAAAATCAAAATTTCATATCATTCGGGCATTTCATTAAGCATGTCATCACCCATATGCAAACAATATAAAAATTGTGATAATAAAATAATTTTATCATTCCACATACATCACATTCAATTAGCTAAAATTCCATGAAAAAGCTTGATGGTAGATCTTCATTTTAGAGTTGAAAGCCCTCCACTCGGATGCAGCCCCAGTGTCTAAAGTTTGCAGAAAATGCTCCAAACCTAAATTAAAGTATAAACTTATCATTAATGACTTAGATTTAATCCTAATTAAATATTAGACAATGAATTGGGGCTTACCCAACTCATTTAGGACTATTCCTCAACTTGATTCAATGAATCGGAGCCGAAATCAGCGTACCACCAAAACCCTAATGGAGTCACGCTCAATTTCGACACCTGCAAAATATGGGACTGCCTTCAATCGACAATCAAGATCCACAACCCTAATATACACAAACCCTGATGTTAGGGTTCCAAAAATAGAGAAAAAGAAAGGGTTCTCCAACCCTAACATCTTCAAGACAAAGAAATTGGGGAAAATCCCCAGCAAAGGGTTAGGAACCTCTTACCTTAAGAAAGGAAGATGGAGTCGGCTAAGAATCAACATTGATTGATCTTTTTCTTCACCATAAGAACCACCACTGCCAGAATCGTAAACCATGAAGAAACGAAGGAAATGGAAGCTGCTATTTTGGTGTTAAGGTTTAGGGATTTCAAAAAGGGAAGAGGAAATTGAAAAATTTGGGAATATTTGGAGGGGTTTTAAGGGCTAGGGTTTTATTTGGGGAAGGAAGAGATTTTTAGAAAGGAAAATGATGGGGGCATCACGTGCACATGCGCACGGATGTCGCCCCTATGCTCGTACAAAAGGAGAGGGAGGGCCCCACCGTTGATCTGGCCTAATGACGACGTCCAGGTTGGGTCTCTTAGTTAGAAGATGAAGTTTTGATTTACAAGAGTGAGCCCGATAGTCAAGAAAAGCCCATCATGGGATCTCATGATCGTGGCCCACTAGTCAGATTTATATCATATTTTAGGTTTTTCTTGTTTATGTTATTTAGATTATTATGAATGCTTTATATTTTTTTGATTGATTTTTATTTTGGTTTACTTCATCGCCAAGTAATAGGTTGCGCACTTGGTGTGAGTTTTTGGGTATAGGTTTTTTCCTATAAATAGGCACCCCTTGTAGTTCTTTTCATTCATTCAAGCTTAATAAAAATTCTTACTCTGTTTTTCTACTTTTAGTGAGTTGTGGAGGAATTCAAAAGTGGGTGTGAAACCTTCCTTTTTCGAAGGGCTAACTACATGGTGTGAAGCCACATCTATCCCCATCTCTCATCTTCTATTTACAGCTAGCAACTATTCATCTGTTTACAGCTAGTTTTCAGAATCTGGACATGTAGGAGGGTTGAAACTTTGGCGGAGCACTGCGCCATGACCGTATGTCAGATCGTCGTCAAACTTGGAAGGATTGGAGGTTTCCCCTCGCCGACCAAGGCGTAGGTGTCACTTTGGAGAGACGGTCTTCCATCACACATGAGGTCAGCTCACCCGCGCACCTGCTTTTTCCCCAGGTCATCGTCTGCACAAAGGAGATTTCTCCGGGTTAGGTTTTCCTCTTTTCATTCTTATTTCTTAAACCCTAGCATTAGTTTGCATTAGCCCTAATTTATTTATCCTTTTTTTTCACCCTAGGGTTCCTTGAATTGAGATTAGGGAATCCCTTAGATTAGGGAATATTTGCTATACATGAGTGGTTGATTTCTATTTTCCTTTGAGATCGTTTAGCTTATAATTTTTATTGGTCCAATCCTAGCCTGTGTAAGCCTGGACCCGCATAGATTCCCTTTTAATTGAATGTTTGAATTTTCATGTGGGATGTGGAATTTGTGTAATTGTTTCTGAATTGGTATGATTTAAGCCTGAAATCTTGCATATCAAATTTAAATCTCATGTCCTGCATCAGAAAAGATGGGGTAAATGAAGCACCAAAGGCTCTTTATAACCCCATACATGCACACTACCTGAGTCGGGCTCAGTCGACTGAGACATGCTAACTTGTGACTCAGTTTACCGAGACACTTTGTCTTGTTTCAGCCAAAATTCTCATAGTAGGACTTGATTGATTGAGATCCTCTGTCCTATTTTCCTTAAAACCTCAAACTGTCACTAGGTTGACCGAGTTTCTACTCGGTTAGTCAAGTCTAGTGGACTTGGATCACTTGAATGTCATGATTTCTTAAACTCCCACTTCAAAACCTCCTTTCTTGTCTCTATTTACCCAATTAAGTTGTTCTAGGACAAATTCACTCACACTCAGGCATTTCGCACATGACAATCTTGACCAAGGCGGTTCCAATGTTTACTCTTTTTTGTTAGACCATCAATGTCTTGCCTTATCTTCCAAAGGGATCTATCTCCACTACTTAAGGTCTCAATATTTGAGTAGTGGTTTCTTGGAAATTTATCTAGTAGGGCACAATGTACTTGGACCCTAAGCGTAACCGGATTGAAGAAATTCATTCTGGGTAGGGAAGATTGGCCACTCAAAGCGCAAACTGCAATTCAGCTATAACTTTTGATTCGAAATGAGTTATGGGACACACAACATATGAATTCCTACTATAACATGCCATTTGGGTTCAACTAACATAAGTATGTCGCATCACTCTGACTCATAACAAAATGAATCCTTCTTAGCCTAAATTCCCATTTTTAAATTTTTTTACTATTTTTAGTAAGTTTTAGATTGGACGTATCTTTTTCATCTCAAAGTTTTAGTATTCAATGTCTTCTTTAGATTTGTTTCTTATCACGTCAGGAATCATCCTACGTGATTAGAGTAAGACTTTCTATTTTTAGTAAGTTTTACTGTTTTAGAAAAGTTTTAGTTTATTAGCATTATGAGTCTTAAGTAGGGTTGCATTTACTATTTATAATCTTGTAATCTCATTTTAAAGATGTATGATAATAAAAATTTCTAGTGAAATTTTTTTTTTAGGATTTTCTTTTGAAACCTGAGTTAGCAAAATTTCGGAACGTTAGATCTTACCATTACAACATTTGGTGTTTTTCAAGTCACCCATTTTTCATGCTATTTTAATTCACTTTTTGACTAAGTCAACTTAGTGAAATCTTTAAAGTTTATAATGAACAGGCTATGTATTCCTTGTTTAAATACTCAAAGGGGTGGAGTGACCAAATATGTCTTTTTACATCCGTACAATTCTTAATGGAAAAGCATTAAACCTAAATACCCTTAGTATAGTGATGGCCAGGATAAAGGGCCATCTTTAGATAGTGTTCATCAAATTGAATAAAGAACTATGACACATGGGAAACTTTATGTGAATTGCTCCTACTACATGAATGCCCATTCTATACAATTAGAAACTTAGATGTAGCATCTAGAATAGACTTAATTAGCCTGTGGTCTAACTGAAGTTATGACCAATGATAGTGGAATAGTGAAAAAAGATACATGTAACCGAACCCAATTAATTGGAATAAGGCTTAGATGCTGATAAAGTACCATCTCCTATATTACTTATCTAATAACTCATCTTTTTGATCCATTAACTCATTTTTATCCATTCATTTCCTTGTTGCTTATACTATGTAGGGTTTTTTCTAGAAGAATGGAACGAAAGAGAAGGGGTTTGTAGAGCAGAGATAGACTGAGATATGGTTTGAATTTGTTTTTTTTTTTATTATTTTTCTCATTTTCTTTAATTCTTTTTGATCAAGGGCTTGAAATCATATTAGGGTTGTAAATGAGAAGTTAGAGTTTATTTTCCTTAGTCAAGAAAAAAAAGTTAGGGTTTGTTTGTTTTTTCTTTTTCTTTTCTTCTTCTGATTCTATTTGGGTATGTTTGTGAGCTAAATGATTTTTTATTTATTTATTTATTTATTTTTATAAATTTATTGAGAATTTGCATGGAATGCAAGGTTTTTGTGGAAGAATGGAAGGAAAGAGAAGGGATTTGTGGAGCAGAGATAGATTGAGATATGGTTTGAATTTGTTTATTTCTTTCATTTTCTTTCTTTCTTTCTTTTTTTTCCATCAAGGATTTAAAATCATATTGGCTCTATAAATGGGAAGTTTGAGCATGTTAGAAAAAAAATCAGGCTCTTGAATTTCCTTTTTCTAAGGATATAATGAACTGTCATGATATCTGCTACAACCAAATGCACCATATGCATGTGTTTCTTTTTGTTTGTCTATTGATAGTAACATACCATATACTTATCAAGTTGGTTCTACGATTGTTTATCATTTTTAAGAATTTTCTTCTTTGATATTCTTCTTTGATATGCTGCATTTCATTTTCTTTGATATAATTCTGTTGTTGATTGATGTCTTAAATCTATAAATCAGCATGTCTGTTGATGATAGTTTGATGCCATCGAAGTTGGCTCGATGCCATCGGTAAAATCTAGAATTTATCAAGTTGGCAGCTGAACACTTTCGGTGTCCTGTTCAATGTCATCGAAGGCTGTTCCATGACATCGAAGGCCTGCTTAATGACATCGATAATATTCAAAAAATTCATGTTTAGTCGCTAGAATGTTTGGTCTTTAGTTTGATGCCACTGATGGTCTGTCAAAGTCATCTAGTCCCATCGAAGGTTCCATCTAACGATAACACAGAAAATACATAGAATTGCATAAGTGCGGGATTTGTTTCCCATTCCAATCAAGATTCACCTAGAGGCTATATATATGGGTGTAATCAGGATTAGGGTGTATCTCAGATCTTTTTAATCAAGGGCTTATAAGGGAAGATTCAAGGCTTGTTGGAATTAGGTATTCTCTCATCTCTTGTAATTTCTTCTTTCATAGTGATATCTATCGCTTAGTGCCGTGGTTTTTTTTTTTTCCCTGAAAGGGTTTTTCTATGTTAAATTTAGAGTCTTTGTAATTGGGCTTGATTGTGGGATTGAAATACTTTGCTTGATTCATCTCTGTGTGCTTTCGAGGTCACCTAACAAGTGGTATCAGAGAAGAATGTTGGGGCACAGTTTAAATATGAAAGTAGAGTATTAATGACATCTAATCCTAAGTTCAATATTGAGAAGTACTCTGGAAAAAATAATTTCGAATTATGGAAGGTCAAGATGATTAGTCTCTTAGTTCAATAAGGATTGGATGATGCACTCCTTGATAAGCAACCAAAATCTATGACTGATGATGAATGGAACAAAATCAATAAAAAAGTGAGAACCTCTTTCCAATTGTGCCTAATGAATGAGGTACTCTACAATGTCATGAGACAGAAAACTGCAACAATTTTATGAGCGAAGTTAGAAGATATTTATGCAAAGAAATCTCTTGAAAATTGCCTATACTTGAAGTTGCAGTTGTTCAATCTACAGATGATAGAGGGAGGTGATGTTGAGGCTCACATTAGCAACTTTAACAAGATGATTTGCAAATTGTTGGATGTGAAAGAAATGATCAAGGATGAAGATCAAACATGTATCTTATTGAATTCTCTCCCAGCTTCGTACGAGTCATTCAAAGACATATTATGTACCGTTAAATCGTCCCTTAGTGTTGATACCGTTATCTTAGCCCTTCAAGGAAAGAAGATGAGAAAAAAATGATAACATGGGTGCCTTTACTGATGCATTGGTTACGAGGGGGAGGAGTTCTGAGAAAGATAGTATATCTTCTCGATCAACATCTAAATCCAAGTGTAAAGGTAATGAAAAGTAGAAGTACTGGAACTGTGTGATGTCTGGGCACATGAAGAAGGATTGTATAAATCCCAAGGCAAGAAAACATAACATAGAGGCTTCTTTTGGGGAAGCCAACACTATCAAGTTTGATGAAGGTACGAGTGAAAGTTATGTGTTATCAATATATATAATCGGACACTTATATGATAATCATAGGGATAAGTGGATTTCGGATACTGGGGCATCATATCACATGACTCATCATCATAGTTGGTTCACCACTTATAGAGAGTGTGATGGTGGCCAGGTATTTATGGGTAGCGATAATGCCTGTAATGTGGTGGGTATTAGAATAGTGCACATCAAGATGTTAAATGGCATAGAACGTACCTTGAACGAGGTGAGACACGTTTTGACATGAGGAAGAGTTTGATATCTCTTGGAGCGCTCGAGGTTTTCGAGCATAAGTTCATTAGTTTTGATTGTGTCCTTAAAGTTTTAAAAGGGGCACTCGTTGTTATGAAGGCACGAAGGAGCAGGAGCCTTTACTGGTTGATCAAGAGAACTTTATTGGGTGGAGTTGCAACATCTGTAGCGGATTCTACGTCTACACGTATGTGGCATGCACGTTTGGGCCACATGAGCGAGCGAGGCATGAAGGTACTTTTTGACCGTTGTTTAATTCCACTTTTTAAAGTTTTTGATTTAAGTATATGCGAGCATTGTATATATGGTAAACATTCAATATTATCTTTTAAATCTGAAAAATATGTATGTAAGGGTGTTCTTGATTATGTGCATTTTGATGTATGGAGGCCGTTACCTGTTGTTTCCACTAGAGAGTCGTCATGGTTCATCATATTCATTAACGACTATTCTAGAAAAGTATGGGTTTATTTTATGAAAAATAAATCCGATGTTTTCACCAACTTCAAGTAATGGAAGGCGATGATGGAAAAACAGTCAGGGCGAAAGGTGAAGGTTCTAAGGATAAATAATGATGGAGAATTTACTTTAGGCAAACTTAATCAATATTGTAAAGATGAAGGGATCGTGATGAACAACATAGTGTGCCATACACTAGTGCAAAACGGTATGGTTAAGTGAATGAATCAAACCCTCTTGGAGATGGCCCGATGCATGATTAGTAATGCTGGGTTAGTAAGGAATTATGGACTAAGGCCGTTAATACGGCTTATTATTTGGTGGATTGGTACCCTTTTATGGCTATTTATTGTAAAATTCCAAAGGAAGTATGGAGTGATCAGAAGATAGACTATTCGAAATTATGAGTATTTGGCTATGAAGCTTACTCTCATGTACCATCAGTTGAGAGAGATAAGATAGCCCAAAGAGCTAAAAAGTACATCAATATTAGATATAGTAGTGGTGTGAAGGGGTACAGGTTTTATGAATGGGTCACAAGGAAAATCATCATTAGCCATGCGTCAAATTTGATGAAGGATCCTTATTCCGTAAGCATGAGCAAGAGGAACTAGAAAAGTTGGTTGTGGACATTCAAGTGGATACAGATGATGCTCAGGCTAATACAAATACACAAACGGAGGTACAAGAATAGGTGGAGCAGCCACTTGTGAGAAGGAATCCGCCACGGGATCATAGGCTACTGGTGAGATACATGGATGAATGCTTGTTAAGTGTAAAATATTACATATTTTTCCCTACTTATATCTTGGTTTTATGAACATGATACTGCTTAATAGTATATTTTATACATGTTTGTGTTGCAAGGTGAATCTAAGAGCTTGGATTGAAAGAATGTTAAAAGTATGGATTTAATGCTTAAGAATCACCAAAGCAAAGGATGGATCTTAGGAGACTAAAATTGAAGAATTCACATGCCAAAGATCCAAGGAAACTAAGTAAAAAATGAAGAAAATTGAAGATTTGAAGTGACTTTTTGTGATTCTTGACTAGCCTAAATTCTGCCTCTACTAACTCTGGCTCTGGCTCGACTAGCCTAAGCTCTAGCTCGACCAGCCCTGGATCTGGCTTGACTAATCTAAGAAACTTCGGCTTGAACTCCATTAATATTTTCTTTTAACTCAACCAGTAGAAGACTGTCCTCGACCAGCCAAAGGTGATCTTCGACCAGTCAAAGATTGCCCTCAACTAGTCGAAGGTTACGCAGATTTTGCGTGGATTGCGTAAATTTGAGGCGGTTTCTGAACTTTTCCAACTCGGTACGAAAGTTAGAGTTCCCCAACTATAAATAAGAGTTTCTAGGATGCTCCAAAGCATCTTCTAGGGTTTAAGGAGTGGAGAAAAAGGGTGGAGAGCTGCCGCCAAGAGTTTTTTTTTTCTTCCTTAGTTTGTTTTTATGTTTTATTTAAGAGTTCTTGTCACACCCCAAATCTGAAAATCAGATTCACAGGAATCCCGATTACTGAATCCGGTGCCGACAGCCTCCGTAATACCTCATTCTCGGCTAGCGTCCATATGCCAGATTTCGATCCAGGGATCCCATAAGGAGGATTTTTCAATGTTCATTTAACTCATAATAAGCATAACCACAAGTATACCCAAATCACAAAGGAAACATCATCATCACATATCCACTAATATAATCATTAGAGTACAATGCTGAAAGAGAAATACATAAAACAAAAATCAAGCTCTAAAAGACCGCTGCATACTCCAAACATCACACTACTGCAACCTAGTATCACCTGCACGCATCTATCATGCATAAGCTTATAAAAATCTTAGAGGGTGGTGTAAGTGTGTGCACAAGGTAAGTGTCAAGTATTCAATACAATGTCATAATCATACAATACCAAAAATACTGGTAATCCTTAAATCGTATAATATCGGAATAAGTAGAAATACTAATAAGATCATGAATTATCAGAGTAGACAGAAATACTAACAAGAACATAAATCATACGATAACAGAGTAAGCGAAAATATTGACAAGTCCATGAATCAATCAATATCAGAATACGCAATACAAATTAACTATACAAATGAGGAACAATATCAGAATACGCGATACAGATTAACTATACAAATGAGGAGTCATAAAGAGTCAAATATCAGATGTCGTATCTAAACCATGTAAATGCAAAAACACAGGTAACCCATAATGCTATATGCCGCTGATGTAATGCAATATGCGGTGTGAATGGAATGATCATGCTAGAGTGTGAAGTCGGGATGATAGTACGTAGTATAGCAGGCTATGGGGCCCATCATAGGGGTCTTTTATCCAAACCAGTCCCATACCTAAATTTGGATAGTCAGACTTAATGTGGTAAACTCCTGATCTCAAGTTAGTTGTGCGCTCTAACTGAAATTCTGATCATTGTAAAGGTACATGCATAAATAGTTACGTACCACCAGCCCGAGTGGATAGTGAATGAATGAATGAATGAGTATGCAACTCCTGCTTAATAAGTCCAAATATCAGTATAGTTCCTCTCTGGGATCATCACCGGGGTCTATTACACTCTACGCCAGCTTGTCGCCCCTCTCCAAGTACACAACTAGGTAAGTGGAAGAGACCTCACTATTCGCCTACCACTATCAGGCCCGGCTCGTCTATACTAGACCCATTCCTCAAGCTGGTCAAACTCAACCTAGATATTGCCCTCTCACTCAAGCGGGTAAGGTTACACCCCTTCCCAACCGACCATGACATAGTGGGAGACACGACTTATTGATATACGGCCCTCATGCGCTCATATATCCACTCGGTCTCGACGTTGGGGCATCTCCTGGCTACGGAGGTTTAGGAATTTTCACCCAGGGACATCTATGGCACTCGTATGCTAGAACCAAATATTTTTGGTGTCCCATCTGGCCATCTACGGTGTGCCTATGGAGGCTACGACCTTGATGTCGTTAGGGCATACGGTAATCATGATGCAAGATGCATGGGTCAAACAATCCATTCATGCATCAATCCTGTGCATATCGTGCGCTCATGTGAGATAACCTCTACCTATCTGGGAGTCTCATAACAACTAGCCCATTGTCATATGCAATGGTCAATCACATCTCATAATAAACATGCAGATGATGTGTATGAGCATGTATCATGATGCTATGCTGTCACACACTCATAATCGGTATCGATAACTGTCATCGACAATCGACCTCGACAATGTGGACGTTTAACCAACATTACCCCCAAGAAATGACCGATATAGAGCCTAACATACAGTGGACCCATGACCTCAAACAAGAGCCAAATACACAACACCAGGGGCCTAATATACATCACAATGGGCTCCATCACTCGGCCCTCAAATGCACCGTAATAGGCCTCATCAGACAGGCCTTATATACATCCCATTGAGTCTTAAACATGGGCTTAATATCCATCACAACAGGCCTCACACACAGGCCAAATGTACATCATAATGGGCCTCATCATATGTGCCAGAAATATATCACCATGAGCCTCATATACATCAAGCGAGCCGTGTCGACGGGTCACAACAATAGGCCCCATTAAGTGGGATGTATCAATGAGACGCACTAATACACATCAAGGTGAGCCTCAGGGGTGGGCCACAAAGATATCCAGGTGGGCCATAATAACATTATTTTGGGCCTCTACAGTCGGAGTCGGCAACTAGCCACAACAATCAAAATTGATCGATAATCGGCCTTGATAATCAGAATGGGCAATCGGCCACAACAATCAGAATCGATCGATTATTGGCCACAAGAATCGGTACGGATAATCAACATTGATAGTCGGCACCGACAACCCACATATATATAAGGCGGGGTCCATAGATGGACAACAATCAATCATAATATAAAGATTGGCTCTTGGCTGTGGTTATACCAAATCTGATAGCATGGAGCCATCCGTCTATGGTGAATGAGGCCCACTTATTTGGGTTAACCCACTTAGAGAATGGTACGAATGGGCCTAACAAAGCCTATGGGAAGGTTACAATGAGGATAACTAACCATCATTGCACATCAATGTGAATATCTAACCAACATTGCTCCCAAGGAGTGACCTTCATGGAACTAAACATATTGCGGCCCACGACATTGCACAAAAATCTAATATACATCGTAAGGGGCCTCACTCAAAGGCCACATATACCTCACATCGGGTCTCACCAAATGGGTCACCAATACATTACAATGGGCCACATACTTGGGCCTATATATATATATATATTATATATATATATATTATATTATATATATATATATATATATATATATATATATATATATATATATACCAATGGGCCGCATCTTATGGGTCGAAAATGCATCACAATGGGTCTTATCGCACGGGCTTTGAATACATGACAAGTGGTCCCTGCACATAGGCCATTAATACATCTCATTTGGGCCCTACACATAGGTCCCATATGCATCAAATGGGCCACACATATGAGTCTCAAATGCATCAAGTGGGTCACGCGTTATGGGCCTAATAAGTATCGCAATGGGCCTTGCTCATAGGCCACAAACACATCACAATGGGTTGGGCCCTGCTCATTCCAAATGGGCCCATTACTAGACAACTTAGATAAAAAATGTACATCACGTGGGGGGCCACATGAACGGTGCAAACAACACAACACATTACAAGGTGGGCCCTATCACCTGGGCCTCAGAATACAAGGCAAGTGGGCCCTGTCTCATTGGCCAAAATATAAACAGATGGGCCCTATTCATAATGAGGATGAGCGTAGATGGGCTGCATGAAATTGCGGTGAAGACCACTTTAGTTGAAGTATGAATAGGTCGATATATCCTAGAGGGGGGTGAATAGGACTTTTTAAAGTTTATATAAATTATTAAAAATCCTTATCACACTAATCCTATCACAGAGTATTGATTAGGATTACTCAACCTTAACTCTACTGGCTTCCAAGCCTGATAGAGGATCCAATCACAAACTATTTAAAAGACAAACAATGTATAGATGAGATTATGATGGATATGACTGTGTGTGCATAAGATGTGATCATATATAAAGACATGCAAGGCAATCACATAAATGAAAGATAATATCAAACTCAAACACAGTCATTTTATAGTGGTTCGACGACTTGTCTACTCCACTCCTGGCTTCCACACTTAACCCTTGAGTGACCAAATTTCACTAAGGAGGTTTCCCATGGTTCACCTTAAACCTAAGGTTTTAAATCAGGTTCACCTTCAACCTTTACAGAGGTTTCTACTCGGTTCACCTCAAACCTTGGAGTTTTGCTTGCGTACTCCTAACCAGATGTTTATGCCCACACAGGACAAGGGTCCACACAACGCATCCTGAGGTTTCTACTCGGTTCACCTCAAACCCTGGAGTTTTGCTGGCGTAATCCTAACCAGATGTTTATACCCACACAGGACAAGAGTCCACACAATGCACCCTGAGGTTTCTACTTGGTTCACCTCAAACCTTGGAGTTTTACTGGTGTACTCCTAACCAGATGTTTATGCTCTTCACAGAGAAAGGGTCCACACAACGCACCCCGCACGTACACTCCCGTCGGAGGCCTCCTTCGAGGACTTCAAATGGTGAGCAACACTTAAAACCCAATCCTAAAAAGGAATGATTACAAGTGTCCTCTGGACTCTTAGTACTTACAGATAAGTTGATGAGTCCCTTTCAGCGCAATGATGAAGATCTCCTTCTTGTTGATGAAGAATCTTCAGCTCTCTTGATCCGCAACACAAAGATGTATATATGCTAGGCTTAGGTTGGGTCAAGGCTCTGATGGAATACTACTCTCTGAAGATTTTCCTATAAGGAAGATAGGGAGGTTCCCATCATCTATGCATTCAAGGCATCCCAGCTTAATGATATGTCATTAAGGTAGTAGTTGAAGGATCCTTGAATGCGGAAGTTCATTCCCCAATCCACTCTATGAGATATTAATGATGAGGGTGGATTGGAGGATGAACTTCCTGAGAGAAAGGGCTTAAGGTAAATGATAGGAAGGTTAAAACTCTCAAAAGCACTCTCTGCTTTCTCTACCAGCAATGCAGACAACTCTCTCTATTTATAGGCAAAAGGTTCCAACGGATATAAACAGTCATATTTATGACAGAGTTTGATATTATAGAGCAGTCGTCAATATGATCGAGCGTATACTCTCGATTGTATCGGCCGACCTCTCGATGATAAGAACTCAATTGTTATTTCGCTTTTGGAAACCTTCCGCCAACTGGTCGATGGGATCGAGACACACATCAATGTTATCGGATTTCAAACTCCGATTCCATCGAGTGATGGTTCGATCTATCGACAGGTGAAAAATAAGAGAAAAGCCTTGAAGAATTTCAGGATCACAGATATGATCGGGGAAACAGTCGATGTCATCAGAATTTGTACATCGATCATATCGAAGACCTTGTCAATGAGATCGATAAATCGTATAGATTTTCATGTAAGCTTGCTGGACGATTTATGTCCTGACTCGATCGAATCGACTTGGTCTCGATATGATCGATATATGAATATCGATTTATCGACAGGCACCTCGATCAACATTAAAAGCAACCTGAAATTCATGCTGGTGAGAACATGCGCCCCACAGTCGATATGATCGACTGACTCCCGATATGATCGATATTTGAGTTCAGATTGAATTGGACAGTCATCGATATTTCGAAGCATATGTTAGTTTTCTTTAAAAAAATAGGGGCACCGGAAAGCAGTCTGTCGATATGATCGATCCACTTCAGATATGATCAATTTTTGAATATCGATGATATCGAATCGAAGGTCGATATATCGATAAATCGTCTAGAAGATTGTTTGATTGCTGGACGCTTTTTGTCCTCACTCGATTGTATCGATTAATATGCCGAGGACATCGAAAGAGCTGGTCGATCATATCGCAAGGGGAATTGATATAATCGATAGTGTAAGAAAAACTTAGAAGATTTTCTTTTTGATAAAAAGTTTTCTTACACATAAACCCTAAGATGTTCTATTTCTTTTTAAGGGTTTAATCACCTGGTGTTTTGGGACATGGGATGTCAGGATGTGATTTACCTTTCGGTGAGCTTCTACACATCCAGTTGAGGTGGACGCTTGACTTGATCTTCTTGTTAGGCGCTGTTATCCGACTGACTCAACCTACAATGTAATTGACAAACCAGGGCACGCAGTAGGTGCACTTTCATTTCATACTACAAGTATGGGCCTATCAATGGGCCTTAGGGAGAGTGACAATGCGGACATTTAACCGACATCATCCTATAATGTGGACATCTAACCTTCATTGTTTCCAAGGCACTACCCATTATAAACATCATTATGTACACCATGGAGGAATCCGCATTGCAATGGACCTAATTGCCCCCATATTTGGCCTTAAGTATATCAATTGGGCCGTATCATATGGGTCTTATATTCATCAAGTGGGCCCTATCATATGGGCCACACCAATGGGCCTTATGTACATTGCAATGAGTCATAACCCATGGGCCTTGCATACATCACAATGGCCTCATGATATGGGCCTTATATATATTAAGGTGGGCCTTAACAACAGGCCACAAATACCTCAAGATGGGCCTCTCAAATGGGCCCATATATATATTGAAGTGGGCCTCAACAATGGGCCTATAAACACATCATGATAGGCCTAAACACATGAGCCTATATATATCAAAGTGGGCCACAACATTAGGCCTAAAAACGCATCAAGGTGGGCCTATATACATGTCAAGATGGGCCTAAATACATCAGCCCATATATACCAAGGTGGCCTCAACAATGGGCCTATAAACATCTCAAGATGGGCCTAAATACATGGGCCCATATATATCAAAGTGGGCCTTAAAATAATCCCCAAATGGTTGGACAATTTGGATGAAACACATGCATTATGGAGGATCCCATAGGAATGGAAAGGATGGTCAGCATAGATGAAAAACATACCTTATGGTGGGGCCCATAGTAATGGAGGGTGCGGATTATAATACATACATCAGTGGGTCCCATGTGGGGCCCACCATAAGGTTTATTTTCCACCCAACCAGCTGATAAGGTCACATGGGCTTGGACCCACCAAAATGTTTATTTTCCATCCAACCCAGTGATAAGGTCACATGGGCTTGGGCCCACCACAATGTTTGTTTTCCATCCAACCCATTGATAAGGTCACATGGACTTGGGCCCACTGTAATCTTTATTTTTCACCCCACCTGTTGAGGAGATCACACGGACTAGGGGCCCACTGTTATGTTTATTAGCCATCCAAACCTGTTCATAAGATCACGTGGGACCTGGGGTCCACGGTGATGTTATTTGCCATCCAAACTTGTTCATAAGGTCACGTGGACCCGGGCCACCACGATAGACGGCGTGGATACAAATCATACATCATGGTGGGGCCCACGGTAGGGGCCGTAGGTTCCTGCTGGGACTCCCACCTGCCGCTGGCAGCAGGCGCTGCCTGTGCCATCAGCAGCAGCAGCAGCGCTGCTTACTTTTGTTTTATTTTTTTTCCACAGAATTCACTGGGTGGGGCCCACATCGGAGTAATCCAACCCAGCCATTGCGCTCTACAGCCCAAGATAGTAGCATGGAGTCCAATATTCGATAATTTTTAGTGGGTCCCATCCACATTAGTCTGACCCACCTTGTGGTGGGTCCCATCCACATTAGCCACATCCACTAGGGATAGATACCAAGACCTTAAGTGTTGAAACGAGTATCTCCACTCACTCTACCAGTTGAATCTAGATGTGTTCCATAGTGGGTCCCACCATTCATGATGAACGGTATAAATGGAATATTAAATGGTGGGGCCCACTACATCGAATGGATAGAGAGAGAGAGAGAATGAGAGACGGTGAAGGAGAGGAGGGACCCTGCCACTATGGGCCCTCCATTGATACAACTTATACATCAAGTGGGTCCCACAACAAGTGGGCCTTTAAAATTGAAAACAATGGTAGATCACCCACCTCTCTTCCTTCTTCTTGGTCCCCTAGCCTCCTTAGCTCCTTGCCTTCGGGTTTAATGGTGGATGATGAGATCTTGATGGTAAGGATGAAAGATGAGAGGGTGGGCCACACTTGGCCTTTGGAATTTACTTGTGATGGCTTAGACGTATGGAGTTTTCATGGAATTTTGGGAGTTGCTTGAGAGGTTGAGAAATGAGAGAGAGAGAGAGAGAGAGAGAGAGAGAGAGAGAGAGAGAGAGAGAGAGAGAGAGAGAAGTGATGGCTAAAAGGGATGGGTGGAGTGGTAGTTGTAAGAAAGGGTATGGGTTGAGTTGAAAATTTGTAAAAGAGGAATGGTGAGGGAAGAGAGAGAGTTGACTTATGGAAAAAGGAGGGATGGATTGTTGTACTTATGGTATGGTGTATACTTGATTGATTGATTTGACATATCATAGAGATTTCCTCTAAATTCGAAACACGCGGTGTTTTCTTGAAACGAACATGGGTCCACAACTTCTGGTATGAGTATCGGTTCGGTGCCTGAGTCACGACGTTAGAACTGCGACAATGGCACAGTCCCTGAGGTACAAGTTTCGAGTCGAGTCGACGTCGATATACGGGACCTGGCTTAGGATCACGCGCAATCGTCGAATATGGGTCGAAGGTTGCTGAAAATTGACCAAGAGGACCGCGGAAGCATACGGAACGGTACGGTCTAGGTTACGGGTCTTACAGTTCTTAGTTCAATAATGTCTATGGTTGGCTAAACCTCTTAGTTAGGGATAAGAAGTGAAGCTTGTAGCGTGATTGGAATATTTTTTTTGCTTTGATTCATATTTATTTTGAACTTAATTGATTTGTAGTTGATTTTAAGAAATAATTTCAGTTTTTAATGGTTTGTTGTGATTCCAATTACAATAAATTTGTGATAGCTTTGAATATCTTCTTTTCCTCTTTGAGATTGTGGGATTGGTAAATCCTGTTATTCACCATCATCCCTTGGGCATGGTAGGGTGATGAAATTCCTTCCAAATTTTATAATTCTCTTCCATTGAGACTGTATTAATGAGAAGTTCAGAGATTTGACCATCTCTTTCTCTAACTAGATAAGACAAGACTCTGATTCTAGTTGGATCTCTTGACTCATGCAAGGTAACATCTCAATTACTACAAGTGGATCCTTGACACACTAGTTCCCACCTTTCAATTGTTAGTTTAATCAATATTCACAATTACTCACTTTATGTAACACCCCGGATTTTTGCTAACCTGGGATTAGACGTCCTTAGGTAATGGGTCAACCATAACACCTTGGTAACCTCTCAGAACCCAATTCCAAAGCCAAAGAAATCACTTAGGATTAATTCCTTTAGAAATTAAGTGTAAGTTAGCCAGTGCTACGCTAGAGTAGCTGTGAAATTGTCCCTGATCGCTTTAAATACATTCTACAAGACCCAAAACTTGTAGAAACAAGGACGCTACAATACCCTAAAATTCAGGATCAAACTCTAAACCGGTTTGTTCTCGGGAACCCTTTGAAACTTTATATTAGATCTAGACCGCGCGTCGAAAGTCCGATATCTACCATCTTAGACCGTTATGACCGCTTGGCTGGACTTGACAATCGTTTCGAAAATCAAGGCCAACCGACGTTCAGAGGCTATTTCATTGAGCCTGGAGTGAAGAGAGTGAGAAGAGGGTTAGATTTGAAAATTTTAATTCAAATCTGGCACATGACTTGGCGCGTTATTATTAAGCGTTCTGACCGTCGAAATCCAGCCAAATTTTACCCTCGGATCAGGAAAAATTTCTCTTTCATATCACGAGACTTATAGACCTGATCTAGGTGCGATGACCACTGAACTGAAACTGGACCGCCACGTGCGATCTACGAACTCTGCTGGTCTGAAAACTTCGTGTGAGCAACATCCAGTGACCATGATCTTAAGTCTGACCGCGTTCGGCCGGGGGACCTCCCGAAGTGCTTCTTTGGACAAGAACAGCCCCGATTTGGTTATCCCTCAAGTAGACATTGTTCCCAAGCCTAATTTGGGAAGGTTTTAGGCTATAAAAGGGCTTTAAACCCTCACATATCTCACCCATCCGAATTTTCTATAAACCCTAGCTAGAGAGAGAAAAAGTGAGAGATTGTGAGAGAGTGTGGGAGAGATTCTCCTGCCACCTGCACCAGCTTTTGCACGTGCCAAAGCACCGCACTCCAATCACTTTCCTGACGATTCTAATGCACTCCTAGGTAAGAAAAACCCTAACCACTTGCTGATTTAGCATTTCGTCGATTCAAATAGCAAACTAGCTAATACATCTTGTGCCTTAGGTCGCCGTTACGCCGTTGACGAAGCGTATCTGTTCTAATCGAAGCGATACGCGTTTAGGGCAAAAGGTATAGATTTTAGACGCTTTGATTGACTGATTTCAAAGCTTTCAATGTCGTTTAATAGTAGATTATCAACGGCAACGCCGTTTGACATGTAGAACATGCTGTCCGTTTTTCATTTCGTATACGTATGGGAAATATGAGATTTAGGGCATTTTGGATATTTGTAGGAAATACAGTATACGTCCGTATTTTGCTGAAATAATTGCCATGGCTAATTGTCATGCTATGATATTAGGAATGCATGCATGGTATGTTTGGCGAAGAGATTCGCCCTAATGCGCACTTTGGGTCGACATACGTTATGTAGACTAAAGTGTGTAGACTAAGTGTTTGTATAAATGTTTGTATTAGTATGTATTGAGTAAAAGGTGTTGTGTATGAGTTTTGAGATTGAATGCTCAAGTAATATGCTGATGTAAATGATTTTCGTCATGTTGGCTATATGTATTGATTTCATTATATACATGAAATGCATGTGTGGGATGATTTGCTTAAGTTGTATGCCATAACATGTGTCAACATGCTTACAATGTTGTACTTCATTTCTGTTACTCACCTATGCCTACTGATGTTGATGCACAAATGCTTGGGGCTATGACCTAGTCCAGGCAGTCGGTAATGGATCGAATTCGTGGTTAGTTTCTATGTACCACAGAGGACGCGTCGATGAACGCGAGTCGTGTTTTGGGTTGGCGGCAGTGGTTAGGCCACACGAAGTGTTTCATGCACTTCATGTCGTTCAACTTGAGATGCGCTCGTGTTAGTCGAGCCCGTCAAGTAACTCGACTGGCCATTGTATGTTCACCATGTATGAGTCATAACTGCTTGAACCTAGGGTACTGAACTTACCATTGAAAATCCTATCAACCATGGTACCTTGATCCACAAAGACTCATGAGCCAGGCATGGTGGTATGGGACACAGTGGTCGAGCTGTCGGCCTACGCTGGGGCCACAAACCTCCCCGTAGTGACCAGTGAGCACCCTACTCTAAGAAGATTATGGTGGTATGGGACACTATATTCTTACCGTCAGCCTACACTGATCAGGTGACGAGCCCTTTGTAGTGACCTTGAGTTTATCCTGACACCGCATGGGGGCGACGAGTCCTGATGCAGTCTTAAGGATAATTAGTCCTGTATTGATAAGGTGATGGGGGAATGGTGCAACGAGTGCGAGCAACAGCCCTGACAGCCCTTGCAACGACCTACAAATATAACATCGTATGAGATTACTAGGAGTGACGACCTTAGACAGGATCTGTGTTGGGATTGATATAAGTAAGGTACCCTAGTTTCCCAATCCTACTGTATAAAAAGGACTAATAACAACTTGGTAATCATTATCCATATCGCATTGCATGTGCCTGGAAGATGTGGAGCACTGCGGGAAGAAAGCATGCCGCGGACGTAGATGGTGCCGTATGAGGGAGTATGTCGGTGAGGGCATCCATCATGTCATTTCATGCATACATTAACAACAGAATCTAGGAATGTTTGTTTCATTACTTTACTATTATCACGTGATTGATTTGAGAACATGCTAATCTTTGTTCTATTATTCCACTGAGTTAGCTACTCACTCTCACGTTACGGGATGGTGTTTGCAACACCCACCAGTCCCTATTTTAGTTATAAATGATGGCGCTGCTTGTGAAGTGGAGCTGGACTTGTATGATAATGAGGAGGATCCCTCCTTTATGCTTGTTCTGATCGATGGGATTACAGGGAGGTTGATTAGATGCCTTGACACTTGTCATTTCCTATTTTTAGAGCACTCATGTTTATTCTTTTCTTTCCATTTTTGAAGTATACATGTATGTATTTAACCTGGTAACATGTTCACACTCTGGAGACATACAACAGTTAGATATGTTATACATACTATCACAGTCTTCCGCTTGCTAATTTAATTGTCTCTGGAGTATGATATTTTGTTTTGGCTTAATCCTAATCTTGTCTAACGCCTATTTATAGACAACATGCATTTAACATTATCTATGTTGCATAAATAACATTTTGGAACTCGGGAGTTGGGTTTCTACCTGACCCCCGATTTTCTGGGTGTTACACTTTATTTTCAGATTTCTAACTTAGATCTTCTTTTAGTTCTAGTTCTAGTTACTTTTAGAATACACAGAAGTTTAGTCCATGTGGATTTTTCCTGGGTCTCACTAAGATTATTACTACATCGTGTGTGGGATCTCGTTCTTTTCCAACATCGCTTGTGTGCACACGTGTCCCAACTTGCACCGTTGATAGACCATACACTGCACCCTAGTGCACTTAAAAAACTCACCAACGTGATTTGTTCTGGATGACATCATGTGGACCATTGTCGCTGTGGTCGCAATGGTAAAAACCATGTGTTAATCCGACACTCCATTAGTGAAATATGACTCATTGAATGTACGAGTCAAATTACGTATCCAATAACACAAGCAACCTTTATTATGCTACGCCCATTGGAGTTGAGCCCATGTCGGCCTAAAGTCCACTTTTAGAACATGAAAATTACTAAAAATTGGACAATTGCTACATGACAAAATAAGAACCTAACACATATAAGACAAGCACTGTAAGACAAAATTGAATTTTATTCCAAAACTCATCATTAGCTCTCTTCCCATGCCTTAGAAACTAATCATGGCTCATGCCCACCTCATCCTATACATGCATCCAATGCGTGTCTTGATTTGTGCCAAATTACTTCAAACAACCAATTGCAATACTCCACTTCATCATCCACCATGCATCACCTACAACCCATAACCCTTATCCATCCATTAGCCAATGCATGTCTAGATTTCTTCCACCTTGGCCAATGCATGCTTAGTATCATCCACCTCATCCATCCACTACCCATACCATACATCACATTCCACCTCACTGTTAACACCAATGAGATCCCATGAACTTGCCACATTATTTTGCCACCTCAACCCCCAATTCCCTATATAAGAGTAGGAGCTCTCTTGCACTTATTCTTTTCCTATACTTAGAAAAAATTCTACGATTTTAAGAGAGAGTGAGAGACAGTGGGGCCAAGGTGTGGCCCACCATTGATCAGGAGGGAGTGGACCACACATCATCATCCAACCATCCATCCATTGAAGTGAGTTTACACCCCTCATTCCATCTTCCTCATCCCCCTCTTTCTTCCTTTTTTTATTTTCTTGATATGTGTGGGCCCCACTGGTGTGGAGTTCTTGTGTGCATGTATTTATATTTATGGTGGTCAGAAAAGTGGCCCATGTCAGTATGGTCCACCATGATGAACATCATATCTACACCTTTCATTTGTAATCCTATTTTCATTTCTGGACAGCAAGTTCTAAAAATCATATAAAATCAACCATGCTAAGATCGGAGTTGAAACTTCGGATATTATGAATCACAATATGAACTAACTTTGGACCAAATTTCATAGCCATCCAACGGTCCAATCATCTGTAACATCAAGTTTACTTGGCTGCTGGCCAACAACACATGCAGGATTCCGATTTGCCTAAATGGACCCATTTTTAACTCTTTTAATGAATGTATTAAAAATATATGTTCCATTGAATTCATAAAAAATCGAACCATCTTTCCAATGGTATATAATAAGCCTCAATCAAACTTCTGACGGATGAGATCTTGGCCTTATACGAAAGATGTATTTGGGAGTTTATTATGACCATTTTTGTTTGGGCCATATCTATGATTCCAATGGTCAGATGTATTTGATATTTGCTCTTAACTTACTTGAGATAGTTAATAATCATATGTATGGTCCCTATGATCAGATTCTTTCATTATAAATTTAAAAAATTCTGGACCGATAGATACTTCTGTAAGGACAAATCTTGAATTTCTATGTGTGGTTCTGATGGATTCAAGGCTCTGTATGGTTTGAAACCTATAAACGGCCTGAATGACTTGTTCCCAAATTATATATTAGATCAGATTTTCCAATAGAGAATATGATCATAGATATTTCATCAATATATATTTTTTGTGTTACTTGATGAATATGTTGGATCTATGTTATACATAACTATTATCCTCTCATTGACCCACTTGGGTGTGGGATCACTTGTGATTTGTGCATTTTATTAGTTCATCCAATCTGGAACCCATGTATATTTTTGTGTGTCTCTTATTTATGGTTTGCTAGTATATGGGCCCCACTTTTTGTTGGATCTATTTCATTCCCTTTACACTTTCTGTTTGCCAAAAATTTTCTAAGTACTTAACTGTATTGCATGTAGGTCTCTTTGACACCTTGTAGTGGGCCCCACACTCTGTAGTTAAGGGTCCCACTTTGGGGGATGTTTAATCCTTATATAAGTGAGCTGGGATGTCCCATCTTTTTGTCAAGAATGATCCCTAAGTGTTTGAAAATTGGGCCCTAAGTTGTGACAGACCCTATTTCTGAAAACTGTCAGATTATTTGTATTTTGTACCAACTTTGGGCCTCTGTAGTGGACCGCATGCTGGAGGTTTGAGTAGTCCACCACTTGAAACCTCTAACCTACACTAATGAATAGATAAATAATATTTTAAATGGGCCAAATCAGACCCCACATGATCAGGAGTGGATCATAAAATGTTGTCATGCATGGTTGTGCAGAAACAGAAAATTTTTGTGTAGAAGATCAAAATGCCTATGTTTGGCCCTATACCAAATATTACGTGTGCACAACCAGTTAGTCCCAACTTATAATTTTTGAAGTGCATATATAGTACAACCAAGGGTACCTGACGGCACACTGAAATATTGTCCCTTCTAAAATTTATGTGGGGCCACGTCAGTGGGGTCCACCACCTTCCCAAAGCATTTCATGCAGTATCTAAACTTTGAAAATTAACTCTTAGGTGTTGTTGGGCTCAAAACCTTAAGTGGGTCATCTAGTATGGGCTATCTTGTATGGGCCTTACCTTTCATGTGATGAGGCCCAATGAGATATATGTGAGGCCCTTGTATGAGGTCCACTGTGATGTATATGAGGCCCATGTGATGAGGCCCAATATGATGTATGTGAAGCCCTTGTATGAGGCCCATTGTGATGTGTATAAGGCCTATGTTGTGAGGCCCATTGTGATGTATATAAGTCCCCTGTGATGAGACCCATTATAATATATATGAGGCCCATTGGATGTGGCCCATTGTGATGTATATAAGGCCGATGTGATGAGGCTCATGTGATGAGACCCATTGTGATGTATGTGAGGCTCATGTGATGAGGTCCATTGTGATATATGAGACTCTTGTGAAAGGCCCAATTATGATGTTGATCCCACCATGATGTATATGATAATGTTTATGATGCTCATCCATTTTTCTAGCTAGTTTAAGGGCCATGGGCCCCATTGTGAGATAGTCTTTATAGCAGGCTGCATTTTAGGAGACAATGGTGGTTAAATGTCCACATTGTAAACTCCCTAGGGCCCATTGGTAATCCCATTCTCCATTGTAAGTTAGAATCTAAGGCAGGCCGCACTTTAGGAGCAATGATGGTTAAATGTCCACGTTGTAAACTCTCTAGAGCCCATTGTTAAGCCCATTTCTATTTTTCCCTTATTGGGCCCTCATTGAGAATAATACTTTCCACCATACCCTGTAGTACTACTCAAACCTTGGAACCCTTCTTGTGGCCATGATATGTAGGACCATTGTGATATGTAGGCCCATTGTGATTGTATAAGGTCCATTGTGATTGTATGAGGCCATTGTGATTGTATGAGGCCCATTATTATTGTATGAGGCCCGTTGTGATTGAATGACGCCCGTTGTGATTGTAGGAGGCCCGTTGTGATGGTATGAGGCCCATTGTGATTGTATGAGGCCCATTGTACGAGGCCTGTTGTGATTGTATGAGGCCTATTGTGATTGGATGTGGCCTATTGTGATGTGTGAGGCCCATTGTGATTGTGTGAGGTTGATCATTGTTATGATTGATAATCATGCATAACATACACCATGGTTCATGCCTATACGCATCATTTGCATGCTTGTTATGAGGAGTGATTGACCATAATATATGTCATTAGACTGATTATTTTCGGGACTCCCTGAGAGATGGAGTTTCCCCACACGAGCGCGCGGTACGCATAGGACTAATGCATGACTGGATTGTATGACTCATGCATCTTGCATTTGTGTGATATGATTTCTGTTCAGCTTAGCGACATCGAGGCTGAGGCCTCCATAGACATATTATGGATGGTAGGATTGGACACTGAAAATGTTTTGGTTCTATATGGGGCGCTGTAGATGTCCTTGGATGAAAGTCCCTAAACCCTTATAATACCAAGAGGATGCTCCAATGTTGAGACCGAGTGGATGTATGAGTGCACAAGTGTCGAATACCATTAGGTCGTGTCTCCCATTGTGTCATGGTCATTTGGAAGGGGGTGTAGCCTTACCCGCCCGAGGGTAGGCGCAATGCTAGGCTGAGTCTGACCAGCTCGTAAATGGGTCTGCTATCGACGTGCCGGATAGGTATTGAAAGACTATTGGCAAGGCAGATAGTGAGGTCTCTTACGCTCACTTGGACTACGTGCATTGGGGGAGGGGAAGTACCATTTGGAACGTATTAGACCCCAATGATTGTCCAGATAGGAATTGTACTGATATTTAGATTCAGATGAGGACTGACATGACTTGTGATTGCACCTTGCATTTAACATTAGCCATGTAGGCCTTGCATCGCATAGCCTTGGTATGGTTGACAACACTATACTAAACCCCGGTGATGATCCTTAAGATGTACAGCATTGATATGTGGACTTACTGAGAAGGAGTTGTGTACTCAGCATTTGACTCATTCATTCATTCCTTCACTATCCACTCGGGCTGGTGGTGTGTAACCAAATCATTATGTATACCTTCGCAATGGCCAGGATTTCGGTTGGGGCACGTGACCAACTTGAGATCAGGAGTTTACCATATTGAGTCTAGCTATCTAAATTTAGGTATGGGACTGATTTGGACAAAAGTCCCTTATGATGAACCCCACAGCTTACGGTACCACGTACTATCATCCCGACTGCACACTCCAACCTTATCATTTCGTTTGCATTGCATACTGCTTTACATCCTTTACATATGACATATTGTGATGCCCCGTCACTGTGGTCACATGTGGGCAGGCACACGTAAGCAGACGCTGATGTGGGCGGGGCCTAGCAGGCCTAGACGAGCTACTAGTGATTGGCAGGCTACTATGCACACAGTGTAGGTAGGACCTTGTCCCACATATTTATGGATTCATCAGAATTTTCACATTGCATTGCATCCTCAGCATATGACAATTGGTTTATTATGTCCTTATACTTGAACGATTACACGTCAGCCTTGCCATTGCCTTTCCATCATATGACATATAGTAGAAAATAAAATTTGATTATCTTATTCATGATGATTAGCTATTTTAATGATTCATGGTTGCTTGTTGAGTGATATGCCTATTATTCATGTCATGTTCATGATAACCTGTATAGTTATACGACATGCTTGATTGATAACCTACTCACGTATGATAACATGATTGGTTGATAACATGCCTATGGTTGTTTTGGATGTCTTTACGGGAGCGCCCTAATAAGACGTGTTTTACTCTCAGCACGTAGTAGACTCACAAGCTGTGGTTTGCTTATACGTATGACTTACACTTTTCAGGATGCATACAAGAGCTGTTGGAGTTTACTATTGTTTCATTCATTACTATTGAGCTAGTGCACCATATCATGTGTGAAATATTGTATAGGTTCATCTCTTCGATATGCGTTGATACTATGTACAAAATGTGTACCACTTAAATAGATTAATCGTTCAAAAAAAAAATTCGCACTGAAAAATCTTCCTTGTAGGATCTTAGGATCAGAATCTGGTATATGCGTGTTGGGAGCCGAGAATGGGATACTACGAAGGCTGTCAGTGTTGGATTCAGTGATCAGGAATTTTATGAGCCCAATTTCTGAGTTTGGGGAGTGACATCGTGACCCTATACTTAGGGTTATAAACAAGTTTTTTGGTGCTGTTGCCGGGACTACTATGAGACCGACCCGAGTTCATGTGTGTGTGTAGGTATGCATTTCATTTTCCTTAGTCCCGCGGTCCTACCCGTCGAATCTTGGTGATCCACAACCCTTGGATAGTGTTTGTGGTTATCCTTAAGTCTGGTCATGTAGACCCAATTTGGATCAAGCCGAAACCTATACCATCTTATTTGCATTGTTGTTGCGGTTCCGACATCGTGTCTTGTGCGTCCATCCGATGTATAGATCATAAGTTGTGTGCATCCATGTTATAGCCCTTAACCATGATAACGAGGCCCACCTAGGAGTGGTGTGCATATTTTCTTAGATGGTTCCTTCCCTAATGCACAAGTTTTAACACATACTACCTAACACCACCTAAAATCTCATAATTTACACTACCCACCACCCATACACCACCCACAACCCTAGCCTATAGCCTCTAATAGGCTTTATTTTGCTAGATTATTATTATTTCTCTAGCCAAAGCCCCATTTCTCAAGAGAAAAACTAAAATTTCTCTTCCCTAAATAAGGTTGCAACCATTTCTCTCTTAGAAGCATCTCTCTCTCTCTCTCTCTCTCTCTCTCTCTCTCTCTCTCTCTCCTCCTCTCATTTCCCTCTTTTCTTTTTCTTCCTTCTTGTTAGTAGAAGGTGGGATGTCCCCACCTCTCCCTCTCCATTTTCAACCCTTTTTTTTCCCTAATCTCTCTAAATCCATCCATTACAAGTTCATCTCATCCATTGATTTCCCTTGGAGCTAGAGGAGCAAGGAGACCTAGATTTTTATCAGGATCAAGGTGGCTGCTTTCATCATTAAGTAGATCCTTCCTCTTCTTCATATATCTTCTTCTTTCTTATGTAGTCTCTTTCATCTCTCTCATTTAGATGTGTAGGACCCATCAATTAATGGTGGAGATCCTACACAACTATCTAGATGTGGCTATGAGGCCCACATTGTACATGCATGTCCATGCATGAGATTATTCCCTTGATGGACCCATTGCATGGTGATTTCCTCTATTTCTTTAGGCATGATGGGTCATCTAGACCCTTGCATGTGGTTGGGATGGCATCCCAACCATTCATCTCAAGATCTATGCCATACATCATAAGATCTATGTTGTACAATGTGTTTATATTGTTGTTTGTGGTTGTGATTGTGTGGGGATGACTCAATAATGATGGACTCCTCCCCTGATGGCTGGATGCTCTTCCTTCTCTTACCTTCTTTTGTAATCTGTTGATATTATGTGTGATCCACTTAGTGGGCCTGGATTTCCTAGAAAAGCCCAGTAAGGGACATCTACTCAACCTACACCATGGTTTGGATGCCCCTATTTACTACCTTAAATGTTCATGCAAGGGTCAAAATTTGGGAGTTTGTTCTGGATAATTGTGGGACCCACTAGGGTGGGCCATAATACCCAATTTATGGGCTAATCCCTTCCTTAATAGGCCCATACATTTATTTTATTTCATGTATGTATTGCTGTCCAGAAATTGCTAGATAGATTTTTGCTGGATTTTAGGATTGAATTTGGGAATGATTGGGGGACCTTTTGTACCCTTCAAATATGTTTTTCTGAAATTTGGGGATATCATCTTGATGTTCCCAAAATTTCAGTCCTATCCGACCCAGATTTAGGCCTCAAGGTGTGGCCCAAGTGAGGTGGTTAGCTTGAAATTTCTAGACTGTTTCTAACAACTTATCAGAGTGGAAATACTTAATTATAAAATAAATTTTCCACTAGTGGGCCACATCCATGGACCCCAAATTATAGTACATATATGAGGGGACCTAAAACCTATTTTTTCCAAAATTTTTGAGACCATTGATCCACCTCATTGGAGGCTCATATCAGGGTCTATCAAAATTATGCACTTAACAGATTTTCTAGATAGTTTGAATTCCTTAAATTAATTAAAATATTTTTATAAATTCTAAAATTGTGAAATTTTACATAAGTGTGGCCCACCCATGGTAGAACTTACCTACAAATTTTTGGGCTCAACAGATCCCTGTACCGACCGTGGTGTGGGTTAGACTGGCCCACCAGGCTAGGATGTCCAGCCATGGTTGGCCGTCTGCCCCACCTTGTGGGCCCACCATTGATGTATTTGTTTCTTCCACCATCCATTTAATTGTGATCCATATGAGACACGACCATCTCCCTCAGTGATACCCATTTTGGGACCCGTTTGATGTATTTTTAGGCCTTTACCCAGGCCCATTGGACCGCTGCTGGACCTTTAGTCCAACAGCATGGTTCACCTGTTTTATGTGTGTAATTTAGTCCCCCCATTTGGTGGGATCCACAGAGATATATTTTGGCCACTAGAGAACTCATACTTAATCCTTATCATTTATTGTTTGGATCCAGCAGGCCCAAAATATAGGCGGCCTGAAATTTAGTAATGAGCCCAAAATGGCTGCCCCTAATGGCATGTTTTGGGGTAGCATGGCCCACCAGATTAAGGGTAGATTATGCACATAATATTGACATTTTCTGAGGTGTCTTTGGGCTTCATGTATGTATGCTTGGAGGCCCAACGCCATTGGATTTTATTTTGGATTTATGCTCATAGTTTTGATTGGCCTTGGTAGGCCCATTCATCTTGGATCTACTAAGTTAGGCCCCTTGACCATTTGGGCCTGAATTTTACCATTTATGGTGTTGGGTCATGGGCCATAAAATGCAAAGTGGTTGGGCCCTTGGTTGCCCACTATAATGATCTTGTATGTGGGCTAATTTGTGAGGCCCAACTCACTTGGATAAAGTTAGGATATTTTCCTTATGATTGGATTACCGGGCTGCCCATTAGGCCCACCACAATATATGGGTTTTGTGACCTTCATAGTTGGGCCCAAACCTTGCTTGAGGGCCCATCATATTGCCTATGTGTTGGGCTTTGAGTATAGCCCATTAGCCATGGATTGTTTTAGGCCTTGGGTCTTACTTCATGATCGTGTAGTAGCGAGTTACCTCTTGGGAACCAGTTGAGGTTAAATGTCCTCCGGGATGATCCTAAGGTAGGCCCACAAGTTTTTCTATAGATGGTTAAAGGCCCACCATAGGCCTTAGGCCATTTATTTGAGGCTCAATATGGATTTATGTGGAGCCTACCTCAACATATGTTGGTTCAGGCCGTTCAAGCCTTGGATCGCCCGATCATGGAAGCACTCTCTGCCTTGGGTTGCTGCTGGACTCACAATCCAGAATCAGGCCCACTTGATCTTTTCATGATGTATACACACCCTCCATCTGGTGGGGCCACCTGTGAATATTGTTGAGATTGTTTCCACATAGTTAATTAATTTCTGTACTTTAGTAGGTCCAAGAAGTCAAACGGGCCAAAAGTTTATTAAAGGGCCTTAAATGTACATTTTTATGGTTAAGACTTTATTTGGCTGTGGGGCCCACCATATTGAGAACTTGTATACGTGTTGCATAATTATGTTTTCTTATAATCTTTGGGCTTAATCAGTGCATTCTTTTGGGTCACCTCTAGTGATCACATGAGGACCCCATCTTAGATCAGATTTTTGGGGCATCTTATAGGCCCAGAGTGGGTTGGGACATCCCAGCTTGGCCCAGCCATATATCGGGCCGACTTCTACCATTTTGATGGACTTGTGGGCTGAGATAAGGATGATATTGGGGCTTTGGTTACACACTTAAATTACTAGTGTTGGGCTGATGTAGTGGGGCCCATTTCATCCAAACTTAAATTTTTTTTTGGGCCGTATATTGTGTACGCAGGCTGCCCACCATGTCCAACTTAATGCATGGATTCTATGGCCATTGGGAATTGAGCCTTGGGCCTTAATTCCCCTCTTGGGGCCCATGTTGTTAAAGATAGTATTATCCCCCTTTTTTATGGCCCATTATGAGGAATATACACATATTCGACCACTTATTTTTATCTTGAATGTAGGCCTTGGGCCTTCTATCCATATAGTTCATGGTTTTTATGCCTTTTGGGGAAAGGTGGTTAAATGTCCCTATTATGGACCCCTCTAGGCCCGATTGTATCTAAGTGTAATTGGATGCTCATCTAAGACTCTTACTAGGCTCATTTCTTCATTACTTAGACCTGTAGCTTGTTTACTCAGTCTCGTGGGCTACCTCAGGTAAATGGGTCCCCACTAGAGGTTAGATTTCCTTATAGATATTGTTAAAGTACATAGTCTTAGTTCCTTCTTAGATAGGAGGAGTGTACTACTTTCTATATCACCATATAGTGCGTTTAGAACCATCTTCATGGCTGTAAGACCCGTATCATAGTTCGTACTATTCCGTAGATTCCCGCGATCCTCCCTGTCAAATTCCAGCAACCTGCGACCTATAATCGGCGTTTGTGCATGACCTTGAGTTACACGCCGTCAACCCGAGTCGACTTAACCTGAGATTTATACCCTTATGACCGTGTCGTCGCAGCAGTTCCGATGCCACGTCTCGTGCGCCGAAGCGATACCCAGACCTAGAGGTGTGGGCCCACGTTCAGTTTAAGGAAAAATGTCACGCATTGCAAAACCCTATAGAATCACTACCCAATGTCACATCCATCAGTCAATCATTCTCATCAATGGTTAAGTACACCATCACCTCACACCCATCCCCAAGCAACCCCTAAAGTTAAAAAGTTCTTACACACCCCATACCCTTCTTACACGATCTACCCCTAAAGTCAAAAAGTTCCTACACACCCCTCACTCACCACATCCATCACCCATATCTCTCTCTCTTTACCACTCTCTCTCTCTCTCTCTCTCTCTCTCTCTCTCTCTCTCATTCTCAAACCACTTTCCCAAAAAAATAATCAATTTCCAAGCTCTTTCAACCTCTAAGAAAGCTTTGTGTGTGGCCCACTTCCTACCCTCTCATCTCCCATCTCAACCATCCAAACTCTATCTCTTCTGTTATGATCGAAGCTAAGGAGCAAAGGAAGCCTAGGGAGCAAGAAAAAGTGGATGATGGGTGATCTTGGACCCACATCCTCTTTTTTTTTTGGTGATTTAAGGGTCCACTTGTTGTAGGACCCACTTGATGTATATATTATTCAAGGGAGGACGCAATAGTGGCGGGGTCCCTCCCTTACACATCCCTTTCTCTCTCTCTCTCTCTCTCTCTCTCTCTCTCTCTCTCTTCCTATGATCAATGGCCCACCTATGATGTGTGCATTTTATCCATGTCATCCAACAAGTGGGCCACTTTGATCCCGATTCGGGGTCCGCATGACTGGACGGCCACATAGGCACGGATGAAAGGAAAAAAATAAATATCGACTTGATCCAATTCTAATGGCCCACTCGTGGGACCACCATGATGTAGGTGCAATTGTCCAGCACCGTCCAGCTTGCTGGACAGTGGCTGGATGCTGGATGTAATATATATTATATAATATATGTATATATAAGGTATATATATATATATTATAATATATTATATGATATAATATTATATAATATGTTGTACTTGTGGTCCCCATGTGGGACCCACCTGTTTTGGAAATGGACGACTGCTGTACGTGTACAACAGCTGTAGAGCTATTGTAATGACGTTGCCCAGCAACGTGGACCCACCTTATATGTTTTATATTCCCACCATCCATGGCATGGGACGGTGGGTTTGATCATGTCGTGTGTGTTATATACACATCGTCCATCCAATTCAGTTAGGCTATCCATGTGTTGGATGGCTAGCAGCAGGACGCTGCATCCTTGACGTCCGCAAGTTTTGTGGGTCTCACATGAGATCCAGACCGTCCAGATAGTGGGACTCAGATCCATAGCTCAAATGTTAGGTTGAGTGAAAGATACCTCATTTCAATGCTAAGGTCTTGACATTGATTTCCCTAGTACGGGTGGCTAGTAGTGAAGTGTGTACGGACGGTGGGGTCCATGGGACCCACCCACGTTGTCCATTCCTTTAGACGGGCCACACTACATTGCCGTCTTTGAACGGTGGGACCCACCCCACGTGTGGGCTACCATGATGTATGTGTTTGTCCAAGCCATCTAGGGCCTGGACGTTGTTTCTATATTAAATATATTATATTATATTATATAATATGATATATTATACATTATATTATAATATAATGTTTTATTTATATATGAGGGTGGGCCCTATGTGGGAACCACCTCTGCCCATTTTTAGGCTGCACGTTGCACGTGCAACAACTACCTAGCTGCTCTCTTTGATGTCAGTATGGTTTGTGGGACCTGTTGCACATGTGGATAAAATACACACCGTCCAGCCATGTGGACCCCACCACTAGCTGCTGCACAGATGGCAGTAAGTTTCATGGGTTCCACCTTTTTCATTCACGTCGTCTATTAATGGGACCCACCATGACGCATGTGTCGTATCCAAACCGTCCAACCATTTGTGAGATCATTTTATGGCATGGGAAAATGAGTGAGATCTAAAGTTCAAGTGAACCCCACTATTTGCAATAATAATGGGGTACAGCCGTGACATTCACCATTTAAAACTTCTTAGGAGACACAATGGTTCCCACTTAAGCTAATATTTGACTTTCACTTCATCTATCTCTATGTTAACTTATGAATAGGTCGGCACTCAAATACATAAGCGTGGGCCCGATTGGATAAACATTTGGCCCAATGGTGTGGCTCATTTGTTATACATGAAGCCAAATTGATCCGGCCCATTCGATTCAGCCCATTTGAATCGGCCCATTTCATCGGCCCATTTGAGTTGGTCTATTTGAATCGGCCCATTCGAATTGGCCCAGTTAATCGGCCCATTCGATCGACTTGATGCGATGTACGTGAGGCCCATGAGTGAGGCCCAATATGATGTATGCGTTACCATTACATTGTGTATGAATTCCTTATATATGCCACTCCTTGGGAGCAATGTTGGTTAGATGTCCACCTTGATGGGCAATTATGGTTAAATGTCCTCATTGTGACCTTCCCTTAGGCCTTGTTAGGCCCATTCTTTACGTGGGTTAACCCAAATAAGTGGGCCCCATTCGCTGTAGCAGATGACTCTATGTTATCAGACTTGATATAACCATGGTCGAGTGCTAATCTTTATACTATGGTTGATCAACTGATCATCTATGGACCCCGTCTTATTTATAAATGCTAATTTTTGGTGCCGATTATCGAGGCCACGCCAGTTATCGATACCGATTATGAGTATGTGACAACATAACACTATGATACATGGCCATTCACATCATATGTATGCTTGTGAGGAGATGAGTGACTGATCATAGCACATGCGATTGGGCAGATTGTTATGGGACTCCCTGGTGAAGGGAGATGCCTACATGAGTGTGTGGTACGTGCATGATTATTGTATGACTGGATTGCGTGATTCACGTATCTCACATAGTGTGACATATATACTATACACCTTAGCGACATCAGGGCCATATCCTCCATAGGCATATCGTGGTTGGCAAGATTGGATACTAAAAATCTTATCCTACATAGTATGCTATAGATATCCATGGGTGAAAGTCCGTAAATCCTTATGGTACTAGAAGGTTGCTCTAATGTATAGACCAAGTGGATGCATGAAAGCCAAGTCCCGATTACTAGGAGGCCGCGCTTTCCACTCTGTTGTGGTCGGTTGGAAGGGGGTGCGGCCTTACCCACCCGAGAGGAGGGGGTAAAGCTAGGCTGAGTTTGACTAGCTCGAGGAATGAGTCTGCTATCAGCGAGTCGGGGCCGATAATGGTAGATGGATAGTGAGGTCTCTTCCACTTACCTTATTACGCGCAATGGGATGACATTCTTTCTTAGAGTATACTAGACCCCGTTATATTCTAGAGTTGAACTGTATTGATATGTGGACTTAGATGAGGATTTGTAAGCTTGAATTGCATCTTGCATCGCATGGCCTTGGTATGGCCGGCATCATTCATACCTTGCATCGCATGGCCTTAGTATGACCAATAGTATTCATGAATTCATTAGCATATTCCGCATTACTCTGATATTGCATATTGTATTACTACATCGTGCACACACCTTCACCGCCCTCTAAGCTTTCCATATGCTTATGTACGACCATTGCGTGCAGGTGATGTTGGATCACAATAACGCTGAGGTTAGAGCACATGACAAATCATTTTGGAGCTTTTTTTTATCATCATTTATTTCCCTTTATGCACTCTGTACTTATAAATTTTAATCATAGTGGAAATGTGATGGAGTTTTTGGTTATTATTTGTGGGTTATGCCTTTGATTATGCTTATTACGAATTAAACTGATGTTCAAAGTCCTCCTCGTGATATCATAGGATCGGAACCAGGCGAATGGGCCCTAGGCATCGAGAATGGGGTACTATGGAGGTTGTTGGCGCCGAATTCGACGATGGAGAATTTTGTGGGCTCAATTTTTGAGTTTTTGATGGGACAGAAGTTGGTATCAGAGCATAACTTTGGAATAACTAAGAACAACATTACATGTTTGCTATGAATGATGAAGTCCCGAGTTCGGATAGTTTAGCGATCTTTTATTACAGACCCTTAACGAGCGTGCCTTCGAGAGTTTTCAAAGTTGATAGGCACCTTCGCTCTTTCCTGTAGGACATGCTGACCAAGCGAGTTACCCGATAGACTCTCGCTCCACCACTTGAGACTCCTACACTACCACCTACGATCCCCACTCCACCATCAGAGTCCTAGTTGCAGCAGATGTTGCAGGCTATGACGGTTGCCCTTCACAGGAAGGATATGTACCCCGTTGTTTCGCCAGACTTGGCAGAGTAGGAGCATGCAAGCGCCCTTCTTTAAGAGTTCCAATGACTCAATCCTCCACATTTTCAGGGCAATTTAGACCCGACAATAGCTAAGAGATGGTGCTCTAATGTGGAGAAGATATTTGATACGATGGGATACACGACCCGACGGTGAGTCCGATTAGAAGTATTTCTTCTCCATGGAGAGGCTGAGCACTGGTGGACATTAGTCCCTCGAGCAACAAGCACCGATTTTATGTGGACCTGGGAGGATTTTATGAATTTATTTGACTGATAGTATTTTCCTGATCACATATGACGACAGCGAGCGTTGGAGTTCGAGGCCTTGGTGCAGTGTGATATGACAGTGGCTCACTATGCGGCTCATTTTGTAGCACTGTCCAGATTTACACCATATCTGGTAGATGATGAAGAGTGGAGAGCCTTCTGCTTCGAGGATGACTTGCATTATGGTCTTTGAGGCCGTGTTATTGGGCATGAGCTCCTGACTTTCGAGGGGGTGGTACGAAAGACCTAGATTTTTGAGACTGAGTGGGCCGATTCTCAGTCTGATCATGGTCAGAGGAGAGATTAGAAGAGGCGAGTTCCTTCCGGTGACTCCCAACAACATCGACCACAATAGCAGAGGTGCATAGGTTGCCCAGCCTTCTGAAAGCCAGCACCACCTCCGAGGTAGTTCACCGGTACCTATTTTGTGTGCGGTGTGATGGGGCACCGTACGTGAGAGTGTCGCCATCCCCATCAACAGCAGCAACAGAGAGGTCCATAGTAGCCTCCACTACAGTAGCAGCAGAGACCCCCACAATAGCAGCGACAATAGCCCCTGTCATCGAGGCCACCTCAGCAGTAGCAACATCAGCACTAACCTCCGAGGCAGCAGCATCAGAGGTAGCAGTTTCGACCGCCTCAGTGACCCCAACAACAACAGCACACTTAGAGGGGATAGACACCTCCCTAGCCAACTCAGGTTAGGTTCTATGCGGCTCAGCAAGACTCACAGTCATCTGGAGGAGTCGTCGAGGGTATACTTTTAGACTCTGTATGCATTGCACGTGTGTTGTTTGATTCTGGTGCATCACACTTTTTTGTGGCTGAGAGTTTCTACCGATCGAATAGCTTGCCGTTGGAGTTTGCTCTGAGGGCCTGATAGTATCGACTCCCCTGGGGAAGACTGCAGTGTTGGGCTGATTTTGCTCATCTTGCCCTGTTCTAGTTGGGGATACCTTTTTGCCTACCGATTTGTTTCCTTTGCCAATGTCCTAGTTCGATGTCATCCTGGGTATAGATTGGCTTCTCGAGTACTACGCCATATTAAACTACTCCATGAGGACAGTCACATTTTGTATACCTGGTGTATCGCAATTTGTAACGCCCGTGAAAAATCTGTACTTGGGCTCGAGTACCATCTCGACCCGAAATCGCGTAGAAATAATTTCCATGGAAATTAAGCGTAAGTTAGCTAGCGCAACGCTAGAGTAGCTGGGAAATAGTCCCTGATCACTTTAAATACGTTCTGCAAGACCCAAATCGAGTAGAACAAACAACTCTACAATACTCTATAACCTTGGATCAAACTCTAAGCGGGTTTGTTCTCTGGACCATATTGAAATTTTGTATTGGATTTAGACCGCGCGTCGAAGGTCCGATACCTCCTATCTTAGACCGTTAGAACCGCCCAGCTGGACTTGACAATCATCTCGAAAATTAAGTCAAACCGATAATCACAGACTATTTCGTTGAACCCGGACTGAAGCGACCGCGAATAGGGACGGATTTGGAATTTCAAATTCAAATCTGGCACACGACTTGACACGTCAGTATTAAGCGTTCTGACCGTCAGAATTCATCCAGATTACACCCTCGGATCAGGAAAAATTTCTATTTATTATCATGAGACTTTCAGCCCTGATCTATGTGCGGTGACCGCTAAACTGAAACTGATCCGCCACGTGCGATCTGCGAACCCTGCCAGACTGAAAACTTAATACGAGCTACATCTGGTACACATGAGCTTAAGTCCGATCGCAATCAACCAGGGGACCACCAGAAAGCAGTTTTTAGACAGAAACAGCCCCGAAATGGATAGACACCAAGTAAACTTCGTCCCGGAGCCTATTTCCGGCGTTTTTAAGCTTATAAAAGGGGTTGAAACCCTCATTTCTCCCTTCCATCCGAAAATCCCAAACCCTAGAGAAAAGGAGAGAGAGTTTGAGAGAAAGAGAGGAAGGGAATTTTCCCGCTTCCGAGTCGCCGACTGCTAGTGCTTCAACACTTCTTTCCAATCACCTGGCTGGTGATTTCTCCCCTTTTTCAGGTATAAAATAACCCCAAAACTTGCTGATTTAGGGTTTACCTAGATTCATAGCACGTTAGCTAACGTATTCCATAAATCAGGTTCTCCTACTGCCGTAGACGAAGCGTACACGCTCCGTTCAAAATCCCGCAATCGTAAGAGACTAGGTGAGGATTTTAGACGCTTTGATTGACAGTTTACAACGCTTTCAATGTCGTTTAATAGTAGATTATCGACGGCATCGCCGTTTGACATGTACAACATGCTCTCCGTTTCCTGTTTCGTAAATTAACGAAGAATATGAGATTTAGGGCATTTTAGTCATTTGTAGGAAGTACGGTCTACATGCATATTTTGCTGACGTGATTGACATAGTTTGTCGCCGCATTAGGGAGTTAGGAATGCTTGCATAATCAGTTTGGCGAAGAGATTCGCCAAGTTGCGCACTTTGGGTCGACATACTATATGTGGACTTAAGCGTGTAGTGTATGTGTTTGTATAAATGCTTGTATTAGTATGTATTGAATTAAATGATGTTATGTAGTAGTCTGAGATTGATTTCTTGATTAATATGCTGACCTAAATGATTTCCTACACGTTTACCTTATGCATGATTGCATTACATGCATAGAAAGTATGCCTTGAAGATTTGCTTAAGTTGAATGTTATAACATGTGTTAACATGCTCACATGATGTATTTCAATTCCAATACCTTTGCATATAGTGCTAATATGATTCCATAGATGTGTGGGACTTGACTTAGTCCAGGCAGTCGGTAACCGAGCGAATTCGTGGCTGACTGGTCATAGCCACGAACGACGCGTCGATGAACGTGATTCGTATTTGGAGTTGGCGGCAGTGGTTAGGCCACGCGAAGTGTTTTACGCACTTCATGTCGTTCGACTTGAGATGCGATCGCGCTAGTCGAGCCCGTCAAGTAACCCGACTGGCCGATGTATGTTCACCTTGTATGTGCCATAACTGCTTGAACCTAGGGTATTGAACTTACCACTGTAAACCCTGTTAACCATGGTACCTTGATCCACGAAGACTCATGAGCCGGGCATGGTGGTATGGGACACCGTGGTCGAGCTGTCGGCCTACGCTGGGGCCACAAACCTCCCCGTAGTGACCAGTGAGCACCTAAACTCGTGAGCAGATTATGGTGGTATGGGACACTATATTCTAGCTGTCGGCCTACACTGATCAGGCGATGAACCCTTTGTAGTGACCGCGAGCGTATTCTGAGTCCACAGGAGGCGACGACCCTTCCGTTGCAGTAGAGTACGGTAGGCCTGTATTGATAAGGTGATGGGGGAGCGGTGCAACGAGTGCGAGCAACAGCCCTAGCAGCCCTTGCAGTGACCTACGAAATACACATCGTATGAGATTACTAGGAGTGACGACCCTAGACAGGATCTGTGTTGGGATTGATACAAGGAAAGTACCTTAGTTTCCCAATCCTGCTGTTTGAACGGACTAATAACAACTTGGAAATCATATCACCATAGCATTGCATGTGCCTGGAAGATGTGGAGCACTCTAGGGAGTGTGGCATGCCGCGGTCGTAAGATGTTGCCGCATGAGGGTGATCGTCGGTGAGGGCATACATCACGTCATATCATCTTGCATTAACAACAGTATTAGGATTGTCTGATTTACTGCTTTACTATTATCGCGTGATTGAATTGTGAACATGCTAATCTTTGCTCTATGATTCCACTGAGTTGATCACTCATTCCCACGTTATGGGATGGTGTTTGCAACACCCACCAGACCCTGTTGTAGATGCAGGTGAGGACGAAATCCAGGAGGTGGAGCCAGAGATTGACGAGGACCAGGATGAGTTCTCGTATATGCAGTATCATGACGGCTTCCCGTAGGTGACCTGGATCGAGGGGACATCAGTGGGACTTTCCTTTTTGAACATTATTCTTTTGTTATGTATATGTATATGAGACTCAGAGATGTAGTCATACTTTGGAGACAGATGAGATTACTTTGTTTTTTCCATACAGTGATATATACATTGTTTAGTCTTCCGCTTGCTTTTATCACTAGATCTGAAGTATGAATTGCAGTTTTGGTATACTTTTACTCATGTGAATGCTTTAAATCAGACAACATTGAATCATAACCATTTTTGTTGCATAAGTGACGGTCTGGAACTCGGGAGTTGAGTTTATACATGACCCCCGATTTTCAGGGTGTTACAAGTTGGTATCAGAGCATGAATAAGAGTATACTGGGCCTGGGTTATGGTCTTGCGACGTACGCTGTCGCTTCCTTTGACTTAGGTGGGTGCGAGAAGGGTCTAGAAACACTTCTAGGATCGCAGATTCGCCGATAGGCGAAGTCTGTTAGGATCGATCGTAAGATCGAGTCTGTAACGTATCTCGGGTCGCGTAAAGCAACCCGAATCACTTCTAAGCTTTAGGAAGTCGGGTGGAGACGTCCTATGTGCGGTTTTAAACCGAAAAAGTGAATCCTTGGGCCGTGGGATGACCACGACTCCTGTAATCAATCGCTAGGGCTTAAAAACCCCGTTTCGCCAAAAATTCTCAAAATTCCTCCTCTAAACACTCCGACCTTCAGTTCTTTCTTATCCATTTTATGTTAGGCATCAAAACTAATGTAAAAATAACACAAATTAGTGCTTTCACAAAATTATACAGTGAATAGTAAAATTTCATAAAAAATGGCCATAAGGCCATTCTAACTTCACTTTATTTAGTAATTAAGGATCTAGATAGATGTACTGGCTCCTTCTACCCCAAATTCATAGGCTGCATCATATGGTTTGGTATTCGGGATTGCGATGTGGACCCGGAAAGCCCCGAAAACATGTTTGGGCTCATACAGACCAAAATACTATGAAATAGGGGGTGGGACATAACTTTTTGGAACCCTGGGACCATGGGGGACCAGACCCATGGGGTCCCACCGGCCAACGTGGAAGTTGGCCGGCGATGCCATCGCCGGTCGGGCGATGCATCGCCGATCGGCGGGGTCCATTGGGGCTATTTTTCGGGCGCACGCCCTTAAATGGGGTCCACACCCTCCCTATGTAAATCCCATCTCACGAAAACCCCCAAAACATACCCCTCCTTCACAAATAGCCCTCTCCATAGCCGTATTTTTGATTTTCAGCAACCAACTCCAAACTTCGGCGTCCCAAAACACTTATAGGACCCTCCTTGGCCAAAACCACCACCACCACCCATCACTTATTGGGTGTTGGCAGCCTCTTTTCTTGAAGATCTCACCATTTGGAGCTCCAAAATCCCCCAAATAGAGCTGAAATCGTGAGGTGCTTCATTCTATCTTTTTGTTTGTATTTCTCCCTGAAAGTACAGCCTTGGGAAGCTTGAAGCATCCCTCTACGATGCCTATATTTCCTTTTCTCAGATTGGGCAGCCGCTTCTTCGCATTTTCGCCGTTTTTCATGGCTTTCGTGGAAGCCATTTTGGGCCTTTTGTCACTCTCATCCATCATATCTTTGATGGGTAAGAGGAAAAATGCGACAGACGAGGCTGGGCCGAGCCGCCCTGCTCGATCGAGAAGACCGCGGGGTGGTGCCGCAAGTTCAAGCACCGCCGCAGGTCCAGCTGTAGTCCTGGAGTGCCGTACAAAGCGGGATTTGGATCCCCATGCACACCTTGGGCGAACAATTTTATCAGAGATGCCTCACGGCCAATACACTGATCGCAAAGTGTTATTTGAGGCGGACGTAGATGGACGATTGTTCGGCGAGTATCTGTTGTTCGAACGCATTGAAGCTGCGCACTGGGGTCCGATCTTTGAAGCTCGCGCTCGTGCTAATGTGAGCACCGTTCGTGCCTTCTATGCTAGCATCCAGAATCCTACCTTGGAGCCTTTGCAGTTCAAAATCCCTTTTGGTAGAGATCGGATGGCTACGATCGACGTCCGGTTGATTGCGCGACTTCTCAACGTGCCTTTAGGTGATGTGCATCCTAGTGAGAAGAATTTGAGGACTAGACGTGAACGAGATCGCCGCACCAGGTTTCTGTGCGGTAAGTTGGTTCCGTGGCAGCCTAATAATAGCCTCAAGGCGACGTATATGTCTGAGGATTTGCGCCTGCTGCACCATATCTGCACGTTCAATGTTTATCCCAGGTCGACGAACCGCATTGAATGTACACGTCTTATGGTCGATTTCTTATTTCTGGTGGCCCAGGGAGAGAACGTATGTATGGCCACTTTCATCTTACGGCAGATAGTTCTCATAGCCAGGTCGAGAAGAACATCCGAATCGCTTCCCTTTGGCCGACTTATTTGTAAAATTGCACTTGAGTTTGCCTATAGACTTGGGCCAGAATTGCCTGTATCGATTCACACCATCGATGAGTCGACAATGGTCAAGATGAAGATTGGGTCACAATACCGTGAAAATCAACTTGAAAGGGATAGTGGGGATGACTTTGATGAAGAGGAAGATCAAAGCGAAGAAGAACCTAGAGCAGAGGTTCAGGAAGAAGCTCAGGAAGAAGCAGAAGAGGAGGCTCAGGATACTGATGAGTGCCCTCCTCCTTCTGCGCAGGCTACTATCGACGACCGCATTGCTCGGATGGAGGAGAGTCAGACCGCTTTGCGAAGGGAAGTCTAAGAACTTCGAGCAGAAGTCGCTGATGCCAAGGCCGTTACAAAGAAGAAATTTGGCAAGGTGACTCGCACCTTGAAGGCAATCCTGTGTTGCTTACAGGATAAGGGTGCTCCTCCTCCGTCACCAGACTCTGACTAGCGATGCGATCTTTGATGTTATTATCAGTAGTTAGTCATTTCCTGTTTTATGTGTGTAAGCCTGTTAGGGCTAGTGCTTTGCTTATGTTACTGTTGCTTAACTGTCTTAATTTCCATGTAATTCTAGTCATGATGCTTGTAAGGATATATCCCTTGTATTGTGACAATTTTGATTAATTGAAATGCATGGAATGCCTTTGACTCTTTAAGTGAATGACTGTGGTGTATTTGTGCAATTGAGACTGACAAGGTTGCACCCTATTTTGAATATAGGGAATGCCACCTAAGACTACGCGGAGCGCGGTTCGGCTTGCATTGTCAGAGCATATGGATCAGACTCCCTCTCAGTCTGGCACTCGTCCGGACCCTGCTGTGGGCCCGATTCCTGAGGCGGTTCGGTCGTCTCAGCCTACTGTTGGTCCTACAGATGGACCACCGCCATTTACACCATCAGTTAGAGAGCCACATCGCGCATCTACTTCCACACCTCATCCGACACAGCCTGCTCCACCCCCTGACAGATTCGAGCAGATGATGGCTATGATGCTACAGCAGCAGCAGCTTCTGACCACCATAGTGGGGACTTTAGCCCAGGGTGGGGGTGCGACTACATCTACTCCACCTGCGCCACCTGTGCATCCAGCTGAGGATGCCTATACTTACGCCCAGGATGAGGGCATGGCTCATCTTGTGCCGCCTGCTTTCCCTGCGGGGAATCCTGCCGACACACGGGGCCTTTTGGAGCGATTTCAGCGCTTGCGGCCTCCTACTTTCACGGGTTCTCACAGACCCGAGGAGGCTGAGTACTGGCTCGATCGAGTGTCGAAGATTCTACGGATGTTGCACTGCACCGAGGCTGAGCAGGTAGAGCTGGCTACCTTTCTGTTTGAGAGAGAGGCCAGTATGTGGTGGGATAGCATATTGCGGACTGTTGCCGCGGATTTTGTATGGACGTGGGCAGCATTTGAGTTCCACTTCCATGAGAAGTATTATCCCCAGACCTACAGGCACGACAGGGAGAATGAGTTTCTCCGTCTCAGACAGGTAGCGATGACAGTTACCGAGTATGAGCATCGGTTCACAGAGTTGGGCAGGTACGTCCCGACGATCCTAGCTGATGAGCAGATGCGCATACGGCGTTTTTTGGAGGGCTTGCGACCGGATATTCGGTCGAAGATGTGCTGTGTCAATTTTCCCTCCTATGCGGAGTTGGTTCACATGTCCATGCGGGCAGAGCAGGACGTGGATCGACTTGCGCGATCTCGAGGCCCGGCTGCTTCTAGGCCGCGACCGGATTTGCCAGACAGGCCCTTCGCGGGCAAGAGGCCTCGCATTGATCCTCCTACTAGGACCACGGCGCCTGTACCACCGTTTCGGTGCCCTGATTTGTCATGTACATACTGTGGGAGGACGGGCCACTTGGCGCAGAGTTGCTTTTCGAGGATGCGGGACAGTGGGTTCTCGCCCCCGTAGAAGATTGATCGTGTATGTCCACAGGCGATATCAGCACCGCCTATACGGTCAGCTCCTGCGCATCCTTCTTTCAGACCTACGGTATCGCAGATTCGACAGCCTCCACGGCCCTTGACACAGCGGCCGAATCGGCCACAGCGGGCTCGAGTTCATGCATTGACCGCTGAGGCAGCTACGACGCCGACTTTCCAGCATTCAGCCTTTGAGGTCACGGCCCATATCGGAGGTACTCCCGTTCTTGTCATGGTGGACACTGGTTCAATGATTTCTTTGATATCGTGTGCCGTAGTCAGGCGTCTTGGGTTACAGACTATCACTATGGATAGCGTGCGAGTCTTTGCAGCTCATGGAGATTATTCGGATGTCACCCAGATGTGTGAGGGTTGTTTGGTTGATCTGGGAGGCAGGACGATGACTCTTGATCTGGTCGTCGATCCCTCGCTTGTTTATCTCGACGTCATTCTTAGCATGGACTGGTTGACTGCAGCGAGAGCCGAGATTGACTGCGAGACTCGTATAGTCACAGCGTACGAGCCTGAGGGTGCATCCTTCACATTTCCAGTGCGGGTAAATCTTCCTTTCCGCATTCTTAGCTACGCCACTCTATTGCGCGACGCTGGTGCCCAGGTACTTGAGCAGACGCCAGTTGTTTTTGAGTTCGGGGATCTGTTCAGGAAGATCCCTGGTTTGCCGCCCCGACGTGAGATCGATTTCACTATCGATCTGGTTCCTGGTTCTACACCCGTCTCCCTGCCGACGTATCGCATGGCACCATGTGAGATGGAGGAGTTGAGGACGCAGATTGATGGCCTGCTAGAGCTTGGCTTTATACGGCCTAGCGTGTCTCCTTGGGGAGCACCGGTCTTGTTCTTGAAGAAGAAGGATGGTTCGCTGCGATTGTGTATTGATTATCGCAGGCTGAACCAGCTCACGGTGAAGAACAAGTACCCTTTGCCCAGGATCGATGACTTGTTTGATCAGTTGAGAGGAGCACAGTACTTCTCGAAGATTGATCTTCAGTCAGGATATCATCAGCTGCGCGTCAGGGATGAGGACGTGCAGAAGACAGCATTCAGGACCAGTTTTGGCCACTACGAGTTCCTCGTGATGTCGTTCGGTCTCACGAACGCACCGGCCGTGTTCATGGATCTGATGAACCGGGTATTTCGGCCTTTCCTCTATCGATTCGTCGTTGTCTTCATTAACGACATTTTGGTGTACTCTAGGAGTCGAGAGGAGCATGAGGAGCACTTGCGTTTGGTCCTTGATACGCTCAGACAGCATCAGTTGTTCGCACAGTATAAGAAGTGCGACTTCTGGAAGCAGGAGGTGAAGTTTCTGGGACACGTGGTGTCCAAGGATGGCATGGCAGTTGACCTGTCTAAGGTAGCTGCGGTGCAGGACTGGGAGCAGCCTGGTTCTGTCACTGAGGTGAGGAGTTTCTTGGGTCTCGCTGGTTACTATCGGCGCTTCATTCAGGACTTCTCGAAGATCGCGAGACCCTTATCTCAGTTGACACGGAAGGACGTGAAGTTCGCCTGGAATGATAAGGCGGAGTCAGCTTTTCAGGAGCTGAAGGACAGGCTTACGTCCGCCCCTGTGCTAGTATTGCCAGAGCAAGGGGTTAGATACACTATATACACTAACGCGTCTAGCGTTGGTTTGGGTTGTGTCCTTATGCAGAGGGACAGGGTAATTTCGTATGCCTCGAGACAATTAAGGAAGCACGTGGAGAATTACCCTACACACGACCTAGAGTTGGCAGCCGTTATATTCGCACTGAGACTCTGGAGACATTACCTCTACGGAGAGGAGTTCGAGCTCTTTTGCGACCACAAGAGCCTCAAGTACATATTCACGCAGCGAGACTTGAATATGAGGCAGCGGCGATGGATGGAGACGCTGAAGGACTTTAAGTTTGAAGTCTCTTACCATCTTGGGAAGGCGAACCTTGTGGCTGATGCGTTGAGCCGCAAGAAGGCGATAGAGTTTGCGGCTCCGCTGATGGTTGCCGAGTGGGATATGGTTGAGTTTTTGCGAGACTTTGAGCAGAAACTCACCGTAGAGGAGCCATTTGAGTTCATCGCACACGTACAGGTGCGATCTCAGATCGATGACCGAGTCATCGAGGCGCAGAGGGACGATGCGCATCTTACTGAGCTTCGAGAGCAGGCCAGTGATGATGCTGACGCCGACTGGCGAGTTGGTATGGATGGGGGCTTACGTTACCGTGGCCGCCTATGCGTCCCAGATGTCCCTGACTTGAGATGAGAGATTCTCGAGGCTGCGCATTCTACTAGACTCGCGATGCATCCAGGCAGTACGAAGATGTATCGTGACGTGAAGAGGACGTATTGGTGGGAAGGTATGAAGACCCACATAGCTGAGTTCGTGTCCCGTTGTCTCACTTGTCAGCAGGTGAAGGCAGAGCATCGCCGACCAGATGGACTTTTGCAGCCTATGCCGATTGCAGAGTGGAAGTGGGATTTCATTTCCATTGACTTCATTTCTGGGTTGCCGAAGACGAGGAAGGGGCATGATTCCATTTGGGTGATCGTCGACCGATTGACGAAGTCGGCGCACTTCCTACCGATCAGAGTTACGAACTCTGCAGACGAGCTGGCTAGATTGTACATTCGAGAGATTGTGCATCTGCATGGAGTTCCGTTAGAGATCGTGTCGGACAGAGACACGCGGTTCACTTCTATTTTCTGGACTCGCATTCAGGAGGCTATGGGTGTGAAGTTGAAGTTCAATACTGCCTTCCACCCACAGACAGACGGACAGACAAAGCGAGTGAACCAGATCCTGGAGGACATGTTGCGAGCTTGTGCATTGGACTTCAAGGACAGTTGAGATGACTGTCTTGCATATGTGGAGTTTGCATACAATAATAGCTTCCAGGAGAGTATCGGTATGGCACCTTATGAGGCGCTGTATGGGCGACCTTGTCGCACACCGCATTGCTGGTTAGAGGTCGGTGAGCGTAGCTTGATTGGCCCAGAGTTGGTGCAGGCGACGTCAGAGAAGATTGATATTATTCGACGTCGGCTTCTTACAGCGCAGAGCAGACAGAAGAGCTACGCCGATACGAGACGACGGCCACTAGAGTTCACAGTCGGGGATCACGTGTTTTTGCGAGTTTCCCCTATGAAGGGAGTCCTTCGGTTCGGGAAAAAGGGGAAGCTGGCACCGCGATTCATTGGTCCATTCCAGATCCTCGATCGTGTGGGAGCAGTGGCTTACCGATTGGCTTTACCCACGCCCCTCGCGAGCGTCCAAAACGTATTTCATGTTTCTATGCTGAAGAAGTACGTTGCTGATCCTTCCCATATCATCAGATGGAAGCAGGTGCAGTTAGGAGAGGATGTTACTTATATCCTGCGACCGACACGCATCTTAGACAGGAAGGAGCAGGTACTGCGTAGCAAGGTGATTCCCCTTGTGAAGGTACTATGGACGCATCATACTGAGGAGGAGGCTACTTGGGAGACAGAAGCCGAGATCAGAAAGAACTACCCACAGCTTCTCGAGGAGTACGAACAGGTACAAATTTCGAGGAGGAAATTATTTGTTAAGGGGGGTAGATTGTAACGCCCGTGAAAAATCCGTACTTGGGCTCGAGTACCAACTTGACCCGAAATCGCGTAGAAATAATTTCCATGGAAATTAAGCGTAAGTTAGCTAGCGCAACGCTAGAGTAGCTGGGAAATAGTCCCTGATCACTTTAAATACGTTCTGCAAGACCCAAATCGAGTAGAACAAACAACTCTACATTACTCTATAACCTCGGATCAAACTCTAAGCGGGTTTGTTCTCTGGACCATATTGAAATTTTGTATTGGATTTAGACCGCGCGTCGAAGGTCCGATACCTCCTATCTTAGACCGTTAGAACTGCCCAGCTGGACTTGACAATCATCTCAAAAATTAAGTCAAACCGATAATCACAGACTATTTCGTTGAACCCGGACTGAAGCGACCGCGAATAGGGACGGATTTGGAATTTCAAATTCAAATCTGGCACACGACTTGACGCGTCAGTATTAAGCGTTCTGACCGTCAGAATTCATCCAGATTACACCCTCGGATCAGGAAAAATTTCTATTTATTATCATGAGACTTTCAGCCCTGATCTATGTGCGGTGACCGCTAAACTGAAACTGGTCCACCACGTGCGATCTGCGAACCCTGCCAGACTGAAAACTTAATACGAGCTACATCTGGTACACATGAGCTTAAGTCCGATCGCAATCAACCAGGGGACCACCAGAAAGCAGTTTTTAGACAGAAACAGCCCCGAAATGGATAGGCACCAAGTAAACTTCATCCCGGAGCCTATTTCCGGCGTTTTTAAGCTTATAAAAGGGGTTGAAACCCTCATTTCTCCCTTCCATCCGAAAATCCCAAACCCTAGAGAAAAGGAGAGAGAGTTTGAGAGAAAGAGAGGAAGGGAATTTTCCCGCTTCCGAGTCGCCGACTGCTAGTGCTTCAGCACTTCTTTCCAATCACCTGGCTGGTGATTTCTCCCCTTTTTCAGGTATAAAATAACCCCAAAACTTGCTGATTTAGGGTTTACCTAGATTCATAGCACGTTAGCTAACGTATTCCATAAATCAGGTTCTCCTACTGCCGTAGACGAAGCGTACACGCTCCGTTCAAAATCCCGCAATCGTAAGAGACTAGGTGAGGATTTTAGACGCTTTGATTGACAGTTTACAACGCTTTCAATGTCGTTTAATAGTAGATTATCGACGGCATCGCCGTTTGACATGTACAACATGCTCTCCATTTCCTGTTTCGTAAATTAACGAAGAATATGAGATTTAGGGCATTTTAGTCATTTGTAGGAAGTACGGTCTACATGCATATTTTGCTGACGTGATTGACATGGTTTGTCGCCGCATTAGGGAGTTAGGAATGCTTGCATAATCAGTTTGGCGAAGAGATTCGCCAAGTTGCGCACTTTGGGTCGACATACTATATGTGGACTTAAGCGTGTAGTGTATGTGTTTGTATAAATGCTTGTATTAGTATGTATTGAATTAAATGATGTTATGTAGTAGTCTGAGATTGATTTCTTGATTAATATGCTGACCTAAATGATTTCCTACACGTTTACCTTATGCATGATTGCATTACATGCATAGAAAGTATGCCTTGAAGATTTGCTTAAGTTGAATGTTATAACATGTGTTAACATGCTCACATGATGTATTTCAATTCCAATACCTTTGCATATAGTGCTAATATGATTCCATAGATGTGTGGGACTTGACTTAGTCCAGGCAGTCGGTAACCGAGCGAATTCGTGGCTGACTGGTCATAGCCACGAACGACGCGTCGATGAACGTGATTCGTATTTGGAGTTGGCGGCAGTGGTTAGGCCACGCGAAGTGTTTTACGCACTTCATGTCGTTCGACTTGAGATGCGATCGCGCTAGTCGAGCCCGTCAAGTAACCCGACTGGCCGATGTATGTTCACCTTGTATGTGCCATAACTGCTTGAACCTAGGGTATTGAACTTACCACTGTAAACCCTGTTAACCATGGTACCTTGATCCACGAAGACTCATGAGCCGGGCATGGTGGTATGGGACACCGTGGTCGAGCTGTCGGCCTACGCTGGGGCCACAAACCTCCCCGTAGTGACCAGTGAGCACCTAAACTCGTGAGCAGATTATGGTGGTATGGGACACTATATTCTAGCTGTCGGCCTACACTGATCAGGCGACGAGCCCTTTGTAGTGACCGCGAGCGTATTCTGAGTCCACGGGAGGCGATGACCCTTCCGTTGCAGTAGAGTACGGTAGGCCTGTATTGATAAGGTGATGGGGGAGCGGTGCAACGAGTACGAGCAACAGCCCTGGCAGCCCTTGCAGTGACCTACGAAATACACATCGTATGAGATTACTAGGAGTGACGACCCTAGACAGGATCTGTGTTGGGTTGATACAAGGGAAGTACCTTAGTTTCCCAATCCTGCTGTTTGAACGGACTAATAACAACTTGGAAATCATATCACCATAGCATTGCATGTGCCTGGAAGATGTGGAGCACTCTAGGGAGTGTGGCATGCCGTGGTCGTAAGATGTTGCCGCATGAGGGTGATCGTCGGTGAGGGCATACATCATGTCATATCATCTTGCATTAACAACAGTATTAGGATTGTCTGATTTACTGCTTTACTATTATCGCGTGATTGAATTGTGAACATGCTAATCTTTGCTCTATGATTCCACTGAGTTGATCACTCATTCCCACGTTATGGGATGGTGTTTGCAACACCCACCAGACCCTGTTGTAGATGCAGGTGAGGACGAAATCCAGGAGGTGGAGCCAGAGATTGACGAGGACCAGGATGAGTTCTCGTATATGCAGTATCATGACGGCTTCCCGTAGGCGACCTGGATCGAGGGGACATCAGTGGGACTTTCCTTTTTGAACATTATTCTTTTGTTATGTATATGTATATGAGACTCAGAGATGTAGTCATACTTTGGAGACAGATGAGATTACTTTGTTTTTTCCATACAGTGATATATACATTGTTTAGTCTTCCGCTTGCTTTTATCACTGGATCTGAAGTATGAATTGCAGTTTTGGTATACTTTTACTCATGTGAATGCTTTAAATCAGACAACATTGAATCATAACCATTTTTGTTGCATAAGTGACGGTCTGGAACTCGGGAGTTGAGTTTATACATGACCCCCGATTTTCAGGGTGTTACACAATTCCAGTTCATTGCAGAGCCCAGAGGAGAGCCGTTGTCTTGTATGATATCGTGTGCCATAGAGGAGCGTATAGCAGTGAGCATCGACCAGTTGCCTGTGGTTTATGATCTTTTCGATGTGTTTCAGGAGATTTCAGGATTATCTCCTCGTCGACTCACTGAGTTTCAGATTGATCTCATGCCCAGTACCGTGCATATTTTGAAGGCCCTTTATTGTATGACACTGTTGGAGTTGCAGGAGCTATAGAAGCAGTTGGACGAGTTGTGCGAGTTAGGCTTTATCCGTCCAATCAGTTCACCGTGGGGAGCACCGGTACTCTTCGTGAAGTAGAAGGATGGTTCTTTGAGGCTTTGCATGGATTACCGCGAGCTCAACAAAGTCACAATCAAGAACAAGTACCCACTTCCGAGGATCGATGATTTATTTGATCAGCTGTCGAGTGCATAGTTCTTTTCGAAGATTGACCTGTGTTCCAGTTATCATCAGATTCGGGTCCAAGAAGAGGACATTCTAAAGATGACTTTCAGGACACGCTACGGTCATTTTTAGTTCCAAGTCATGTCCTTCGGATTGACTAATGCACCCACGGTATTCACGCAGTTGATGAATGAGGTTTTTTGTCCGTATCTCAATCAGTTCGTTGTAGTCTTCATAAACACCATTCTGATCTATTCGACGACCCATGAGGAGCACGAGCAACATTTGGAGATTGCATTACAGACCCTTTGCACCCACCAGCTGTAAGCAAAGTTGGAGAAGTGTGAATTTTGGCTGGAAGAGGTGAAGTTCTTCGGTCATGTGGTGATGAGAGAGGGTGTTGCAGTAGACCCCTCGAAGGTTGAGGTAGTGCGTCAGTGGGACCAGCCTATAACTATGTCAGAGATTCACAGTTTTCTTGGTTTAGCGGGCTACTACCGGCGTTTCATTGAGGGCTTCTCTCATATCGTAACCCCGTTGACCAGGTTGATTCGGAAGGGCGCAGAGTTTATTTGGGGTGACTCATGTGAGTAGGCATTCGCAGAGGTGAAGGACCATTTGACGTCTACCCCTGTCCTCACTCTTCCCTCTGAGAGTGATGGATTCATTGTATTTACTGATGCCTCATATATTAGTTTGGGTGTTCTCCTGATGCAACACGAGAGGCCAGTAGCCTTTGCGTCTTGTCAGCTTAAGGTCCATGAGCTGAACTACCCAACACATGATTTGGAGCTGGCTGCAGTTGTCTTCACACTGAAAGTGTGGAGGCACTATCTCTATAGGGTCAGGTTTGAGCTCTTCTCTAACCACAAGAGCTCGAAGTACCTCTTTTCACAGTCTGAGTTGAACATAAGGTAGAGGCACTGGATGAAGCTCGTAAAGGACTATGACTTCGATCTTCAGTATCACTCAAGCAAGGCGAATGTGGTGGCAAATGCCTTCAGCTGTCAACCACGACGCTTGGTGACGTATATGATGGTCCGAGAGTGGAGGATGCTCGAGGATATCCCAGAGTATGATTTTGAGTTCGACTTGCAGTCTTCTATCATGCAGTTATCGAGCCTGTCAATTCAACCCTCTCTTGTCGCAAGGGTGATCAAGGCTCAGCAGGCTGATGAGTCGTTATAGAGTTATATGGCTGAGGCGGCATCTGAGAGTCAGGTAGATTGGCAGATTAGTTCAGACGGCGAACTTCACTTCAGAGGCCGATTATGTGTCCCAGATATTTCTGAGTTGCGCAGAGATCTTATGACAGAGGCACATCGATCGTAGTTTTCTATCCACCCTGGCTCAACGAAGATGTACCATGATATGAGGCGACAATATTTTTAGGCGGGGATGAACTGCCAGATCGCTAGTTTTGTGGCTGAGTATGACACATACCAGCATGTCAGGCCGATCATTAGAGACCCCCTGGTTTATTGCAGCCGTTGAGTGTCCCAATGTGAAAGTGGGAGCGTGTATCAATAGATTTTATTATTAGCTTGCCGATGACTCAATGCGGTCATGACGCCATCTAGGTCGTCGTTGATCATCTGACAAAGTCGGCACATTTTCTTATGATTCATGCGAGTTGTCCTTTGGACCGGTTTGCGAGGTTATTTATCGAGGAGATTGTGAGACTGCATGGCATTCCAGTCTCGATCGTTTCTGACCGAGACCCGAGGTTCATGACTCAGTTTTGAGAGAGCTTCTAGAGAGTGATGGGGATGGATTTACAGCTTAGCACTGCGTACCATCCGCAAACCGATGACTAGGCCGAGAGGGTCAACAAGATCCTTAAGGATATGCTTCGAGCCTCTGCAATTGATTTAGGGGTAGCTGGGATGAGCATCTGCAATTGTCTGAGTTCGTGTACAACAACAGCTATCAGGCGACCATCGACATAAATCCTTTTGAGGCACTATATGGCAGACCATGTAGATTATCGAGTTACTAGACCGAGGTTGGAGAGCGTTATCTCCTAGGTCCGGAGCTTGTGCAACAGATGTCAAAGACTATTGATATCATCAGGCAGAGGATGCGCATAGCTCAGAACTAGCAGAAGAGTTTTGCTGATCGCCAACGTTGTCCCTTGGAGTTTGATGTAGGGGACCATGTCTATCACAAGATCTCGCCCATGAAGGGTATAGTTCGTTTTGGAGTAAAGGGCAAGCTTACCACGAGACTCATAGGACCTTTTGAGATCACTGGGCGTGTTGGTGTCGTGGCCTATCATCTTGCCTTGCCATCTCAGTTGTTTGGTGTCCACAACATTTTTCATGAAGTGTGGGTCAGACATGGTTCCTGTTATTGATTGGCAGCAGTTAGAGGTTTGTGAGGACGCTTCGTATATTGAGCAGCTGGTTCACATCCTTGATCGGAAGGAGCAGGTCCTACGGAATAAGGTCATTCTGTTGGTGAAGGTTCAGTGGGGTCACCATTCTATTGAGGAGGCTTCTTGGGAGCGTGAGGTCGAGATTCGAGAGCGCTATCCCCATCCTTTTTATGATTGATTATATGTTGTATTTGGTATGCTGTTTCTGATTTTATATGATGGTGTTATGTTTCTTATTCCTCACGAGTTATGTCTAGTTCCAATGATGGTGTTAATTTTGATGACAAAATTTTTATTAAGATGAGAGTGCTCTAAGACCCGTATCATATTTCGTACCTTCCATAGATTCCCGCGATTCTCCCTGTCGAATTTTGACAACTCGTGACCTGTAATTAGCATTTGCATACGACCCTGAGTTACACACCGTCAACCCGAGTAGACTCAACCCGAGACTTGTACCTTAGTGATCATATCGTCTTTGCAGTTCCGATGCCGTGTCTCGCGCGCCGAGGTGATACCCAGGCCAGGAGATGTGAGCCTACGTTTAATTCAAGGAAAAACACTGCGCATTGCAAAACCTAAGAAAATCTCTACCTATTGTCACATCCATCAATCAATCAATCCCATCAAGGGTCAAATACACCATCACCTCACACCCATCACCAAGCAACCCCTAAAGTGAAAAAGTTCTTAAACACCCATCACTCACCACATCCATCACCCATCTCTCTCTCTCTCTCATTCTTAAACCACTTTCCCAAGTAAAAAAAATAAAAATCATCCAAGCTCTTTCAACCTCCAAGAGAGCTTTGTGCATGGCCCACTTCCTAACCTCTCATCTCCCATCTCAACCATCCAAACTCCATCTCTTCCGTTAGGATCAAAGCTAAGGAGCAAAAGAAGTCAAGGAAGCAAGAAGAAGTGGACGGTGGGTGATCTTGGACCCGCATCCTTGAAGTATGCAAGTTCTGTGGGTGCCACGTGAGATTCAAACTGTCTAGATAGTGGGACCCAGATCCATAGCTCAAATGGTAGGCTGAGTGAAAGATACCTCATTTCAATGCTGAGGTCTTGACATTGATTTCCCTAGTGTAGGTGGCTAGCAGTGAAGTGTGTACGGATAGTGGGGTCCATGGGACCCACCCACATTGTCCATCCCTTTAGATGGGCTACACTACATTGTATGTGTTTTATCCAAACTTTCCACCGTCTTTTAGCGGTGGGATCCACCCCACGTGTGGGCTACCATGATGTATGTGTATGTCTAGGCCGTCTAAGGCCTGGACATTGATTCTATATTAAATATAATATTAATATATTATATTATATTATATTAATATATATAGTATGATATATTATACATTATATTTTAATATAATGTTTTATTTATATATGAGGGTGGGCCCTACGTGGGACCCACCTCTGCCCATTTTTAGGTTGCACGTTGCGCGTGTAGCAGCTACATAGTTGCTCTCTTTGATGTTAGTATGGTCTATGGGACCTACTGCACGTGTGGATAAAATCCACACCATCCAGCCATGTCCCACCACTAGCTGCTGCACAGCTGGCGATAAGTTTTGTGGGTTCCACCTATTTCATCCACACTGTTTATCTATGGGACCCACTATGATGCATGTGTTGTATCCAAACCTTCCAACCATTTGTGAGATCATTTTATGGCTTGGGAAAATGAGTGAGATCCAAAGTTCAAGTGAACCCCACCATTTGCAATAATAATGGGGTACAATGACATCCACCATTTAAAACTTGTTAGGAGCGACAATGGTTCCCACTCAAGCTAATATTTGGCTTTCACTTTGTGTATCTCTGTGTTAACTTATGAATAGCTCCGATCTCAAATACATAAGCGCGGGCCCGATTGGATAAACATTTGGCCCATTGGTGTGCTAATTTGTTATACATGAAGCCAAATTGATCCTACCCATTCGATTCGGCCCATTTGACTTGGCCCATTTAATTCGGTCCATTGATTCAGCCCATTTGATCGGCCCATTTGAATCGTCTCGTTTGATCGGCCTATTTGAATCGGCCCATTTGAATTGGCCCATTCGATCGGCCCGATGCAATGTATGTGAGGCCCTTGAGCAAGGCCCAATATAATGTATGTGTTACCATATCATTGTGTATGAATTCCTTATGTAGGCCACTCCTTGGGAGCAATGTTGGTTAGATGTCCACATTGATGGGCAATGATGGTTAGATGTCCTTATTGTGACCTTCCCTTAAGCCTTGTTAAGCCCATTCTTTGTGTGGGTTAACCTAAATAAGTGGGCCCTATTCACCGTAGATGGATAACTCTATGTCATCGGACTTGATATAACCATGACAGAGTGTCGATCTTTATACTATGGTTGATCAACTGATCATCTACGGACCCCGCCTTGTTTATATATGCTGATTGTCGGTGCCGGTTATCGAGGCCACGCCGGTTATCGATATCGATTATGTGTATGTGACAACATAACATCATGATACATGCCCATTCGAATCATCTGTATGCTTGTGAGGAGATGAGTGTTTGATCATAGCACATGCCATTGGGTAAATTGTTATAGGGCTCCCTGGTGAAGGGAGATGCCCACATGAGTGCGTGGTACCCGCATGATTCCTATATGAATGATTGCGTGATTCATGCATCTCGCATTGTGTGACGTGTATATTACACGCCTTAATGACATCAAGGCCATAGTCTCCATAGACATATCGTGGTTGGTAGGATTGGATATCAAAAATCTTATCCTACATGGGGTACTATAGATATCCCTAAGTGAAGTCCTTAAACCCTTATGTTACTAGGAGGTTGCTTCAACGTCTAGAGCGAGTGGATGCATGGGCGCCGAGTGCCAATTACCAGGAGGCCGCACTTTTCACTTGTCGTGGTTGGTTGGATAGGGGTGTAGCCTTGCCCGCCCGAGAGGAGGGGGCAAAGCTAGGCTGAGTTTGACCAGCTCGAGGAATGAGTTCGCTATCGAAAAGTCAGGCTCGATATTAATAGATGGATATTGAAGTCTCTTCCACTCACCTTATTGCATGTAATGGGGCAGTAGTCTGTCTTAGAGTGTACTAAACCTCGATTTTATTCCAGAGTTAAATTGTAATGATATGTGGATTTAGATGAGGATTTATATTCTTGAGTTGTATCTTGCATCGCATGGCCTTGGTATGGGCGACATCATTCATGCCTTGCATCGCAGGACCTTGGTACGACCAATAGTATTTATGAATTCATTAGCATATTCCACATTACTTTGATATTGTATAATTATATTACTACATTATACACACACCTTCACCGCCCTCTAAGCTTTTCATAAGCTTATGCACGATTGTTACGTGCATGTAACGTTGGATCGCAGTAGCGCTGAGGCTAGAGCATGTGGCAAATCATTTTGAAGATTTTATCTATCATCATTGTATTTTCCTTTACGCGCTCTGTACTTATAAATTTTGATCATAGTGAAAATGTGATAGAGTTTTTGGTTGTTGTTTGTGGGTTATGCCTTTCGTTATGCTTATTACGAATCAAACTGATGTTAAAAATTCTCCTCGTATCATCCCAGGATCGAAACCTGGAAAATGAGCACTGGGAACTGAGAATGGGGTATTACAGAGGCTGATGGCACCAGATTCGGTAATCAAAAATTTTATGAGCCCAATTTCTGAGTTTGGGGCGTGGTAATGGCCCATGTGCAACTTGTATACTTGAATGACACTGTGTGTGTGTGTGGTTATGATTGTGCCATTGGGCATCACATGATACCTTCCCCGAGGGGCGTAGTATCCCCTCTTAAGCACGTTGGATGCTTGGAATTGATGCATGGTTGATTATGTGATTCATACATCTAACATTGCATAACATATAAACATTATCGCCCTTTCTTTATCAGGGCTATAGCCTCTACAGATACATCATGGATGGCCATGATTGGACTTTAAAAATGTTACTTGAGCATATGGGGTGCATAGGATGCCCTTGGGTGAAAATTCCAAAACTTCTATGGTACTAAGGATTTGCTCCAGCGTCGTGACCGGGTGGAAATATGAGCACATAAAGGCCTTACACCTTTAGGCCGCGACTCTCATTGTTACGTAGTTGGTTGGAATGTGGTGTGGCCTTACCTGTCTGAGGGAAAGAGGGTATTACTAGGCTGAGTTTGAATAGTTCATAAATGGGTCCACTACCATCAGGCCTTACTGGTGATTAGCTGTCCACAAACGGGTTGTGAGATTTCCTACGCTCGTTTGATCGAGGATCTGTAGATCGACAGTCATCCTTCAGTGTACTAGACCCCGGTAGATTCCTTATGAAGGAATTGTACTGATATGTGGATTAGATATGAGGACTGACATCACTTCGTATTGCATTTGCATCAGCTGTATAAACTTACATTGCATCGCCTTGGCATGACACCCAGTACTCATTGCATTATTTAGCCTTGGTATGGCTTCCTGCATTTATTGTACTACCTTAGTATAACTTCTCGCATTCATGGCAGCCTTGGTTAGGCTGGTTGTGTTGGCTTTGATCATGTTTCCTTTCTATATCCCTAATTATTCTTTTGCACACCATTGTCACACACTTTCACCACCCTCTAAGATTTCTATAAACTTATTCACAATTGATGCGTGCAAAGATCCTTGGTTGGTGTCTTAGTAACGGAGCTTAGATAGGTGTGCGAGCCAAGGACCCAGGTTTGTAGATGCTCTTCCTTCTTTCTTTTGTTAACACATGTATTTCCTTCAAGTATTATATCATGTATAAAGCTCAAATTTATAATGGATTTTGTAATGTGTCCTTTTGTTAAATCTAAAATTTACTTGCTGTGATCTTGGGTATACTCGTATTGTAATGGACATATGATTATGAAAAAAAATCATCCGTGTAGGATCCCAGGATCAGAACCTGCCTTAGGAGCCGAAATTGGGGTACTACGGAGGCCGTGACTGTCAGAATCAGCTATCACGTTCCTTATAAGTCCGGTTACCGAGTCTGGGGCATGACAACTACGGCTGCATTTTTCTGAAATTAAGCAAGAAAATATCCCTACATGCTACAAGCTTCACCTCTTAGCCTTAATTAAGAGTTTAGCTAGCCATAGACATGATTGGATCTAAAACCCTAAAAGAAAGCATTAAAAATAAATAATGAAGAAAGAAAAACTCTTGGGAGGCTGCTCTACCCTTTTGCTTTGCTTCTTAAAACCCAATTCATGTTTAGAACTCCTCAAAGAACCTATATTTATATCCTTTATCTGACTATCTTTGAAAATCGCCTCAAATTTACGCCTTCAATGTCATCGAACAACCTTCAACATCATCGAGCATAACTTGAATTCGGAAGTCATGCCTTTTCACACTACATAATGCCTTTTGCACTACGTAACTCTTCATGTCATCGTACATACCTTCGATGTCATCGATGAATGAATGTGTCTAGAGTGTTCTATCAAATTGCTCCAGAAATCCAAAAAAACCTCGATGTCATCGAACTGCCTTCGATGCCATCGAGTAGGTATTTGAGCAATCGAACATGGCTTTGATGTCATCGAGAACTGCACCCAATTTTTCCAGCAAACAAACTTAATTTTCATGTAATTTTTCAATGTCATCGACTTGTGTTCAATGACATCAAACATTGGCTTCGGTGTCATTGATTGGCAGTCGATGACATAGACAGTGAAGTTCAGATTCTGTGAATTTCTACACTTTACATTTCCAACTTCCTTCTCTACTTGGTTTCCTTGAATCTTGGGGTCTTAAAATCTTCAATCTTGGTCTCCTAAGATCCATCCCTTGCCCTAGTGATTCTTGAGCATCAAATCCATGCTTTTAACAGTCTTTTCAATCCATGCTCTTAAACTCACCTCGCAATACAAAAATTTATAAAATATACCCATTAAGCATTATCATGTTCATAAAACCAAGATATAAACATGAGTAAATATGCAATATTTAACACTCAACATTGTGCCTCAAGGTATTTATGTAAATCCATGGTAGTTTTAGATATGCCATTGTAAGGCCCATATCCTAGACCGTACCGTTCCGTAGACTTCCGCGGTCCTCCCGGTCGAATTCTAGCAATTTATGTCACGTAGATAGCAGTTGTGCGTGACCCTGAGTTGCATCCCGTTGATTTGAGTTAACTTTTCCCGAGACTTATATCTTTACGACTACACCATTACGGCGGTTTAGATGCCACGTCTCACTCACCGAGGTGATACCCGGTCCATTAGATGTGAGTCCGCGTTTAGTTAGAAAAAAGCACCACGTGTTGCAATCCCGAGAGAATCCATCAAATCAAATGTCAAGTACACATCCCATCACTCCCATCACTCACACCCATCCCCAAGTACAAACCCATCCCCAAAGTCAACTCTCTCTCTTACACAAGTACTCCCATCACTCATTCACCCATCACTCACATCTCTCATCACTCTTATCTTTCTCATTTCTCTCAAGCAAGCAATCGTCCAAGCTCCATAAGAGGAGAAAACTTGGTGTGGCCTACCTTCTTACACCCCATCCCACCATCTAAAGCCCATCTCAACCATTAAAATCCACCCCTTGGAGCTTTAGATCGTGTTAGCGGAAGAAGGAAGAGGAGATTAAAGGTGGGTGTTCATCATCTCGATCTTTGATGATTTGAGGGCCCACATTCGATGAGACCCATTTGATGTATGCATTGTAAGTAAGGGAGGGCCCATAGTGGTGGGGTCCCTCCCCTCCTCACATTCTCTCTCTCTCTCTCTCTCTCTCTCTCTCTCTCTCTCTTTCTCTCTCTCCGTCTCTCTCTCTCTGTTTGTGTGTTGGCGTGTGGCCCACTTGATCCACGTCGTATAAGTCGTGGGACCCACCTGACAACCGTGTATCATCCAGGACATCCGTCCACTAGCCTGGATGAAATGAAAATACACGTATCAGCTTGGTACAGCCGGTGGGCCACACGTGTTGACCCACCAGATGTATGACGTCCCTGGACGGTGTTGTGGAAACCACCTTAATATGTGTTGTATCCACCTTCTAGTAGCTGGACGGTGGTACACACCCTGATGTAAGTGTTTCATTTATACCGTCCGTCTGTTTGGACGCATGGGGCCCACCCCACATGTGTGACACGTATGGGCTGATGGGACTCCACCTTGGTGTAATTGTTCATCATCCACACCGTCCATTGGGATGTGCTGTGGTGCTAACCTGATGAATGTATTTTATACACGTTGTCCATCTATTTTTTTAGTAGCCATGGGACCCACTCCACACATGCTGCATGTGTGGAAGTGGGGCCCACATTAATGTATGTGTTTCGTATCCAAGCTATTCGTTGGAGGGACGGTGGATCCCCACAGCATGGTTGCTGCATTAACATCTATAAGTTCTGTGGGTCCCACCTGCAGTGACGTCAATAGGGTCTGTGGGCCTCCACCATGAGGTACTATTATATCTAAACCATCCATCATCTACATGTTGACGTTAGCATGCCTTGTGGGGCCTACTTTGATGAAGGGTCCTATCTAGCACTGTCCAATAGCTACTAGACTGTGGGGACCACCGTGATGTATGTTTTTCATCCATACTGCCCAACATCTAGACCCTGGACGGAGGGGCTAGCCATAATGTATGTGTTTTATCCACTGTCCACGTGAACGTGTGGACACCACCGTGATGTATTTGTTTCATCCACATCATCCTGATTGTGCTGGACGGTGCTGGATAATGTTTGGATGGTGCTGATTTACCTAGACAATGTTTGGACGGTGTTGATTTACATAGACAATGTTTGGACGGTCCTTATTTACCTGGACAATGTTTGGACAGTGCTAATCATCATTAGTGGACCATGTGTACAGTGATACACATATTACATTTACAACTATTGAAATGATTTTTGGTGCGGCCGTGATGAGGCCTACCTTGATGTATTTGTGGCCATCCATGAGGCCCACCTTGATAAATTTATAGCCCATCCATGAGGCTCACCTCGATAAATTTGTAGCCCATCCATGAGGCCCAATATGTTGTATATGAGACCCTTGTAAAGCATCCCACTTGATGTTTATATGGCTCATGTGGTGTATTTGAGGGACCAAATGCAGGGCCCACTTGTTATGTGTTTGTGGCCTTTGTCGAGGCCCAATATGATATTTTTATGGCCCACCTTGATATATTTGTGGCCCACCCTTGAGGCCCACCTTAATATATTAGTGTAGCCCATTGATGCAACCATATGATGTGTATGAGGCCCATTAGTGTGGCCCATGTGATGCAGCCCGTATATTGAGGCATATGGGTCACGACCCATTATGATATATATTGAGGACCATGGGTCATGGCCCATAGTGATGTATACTAGGTCCACGTATTCGGCCCATCGTGATGTGTATTAAGCCCACGAGTAAGGCCCGTCGTGATGTATATTAGGCCCTTGAGTGAGGCCCATAGTGATGTGTATTAGGCCTTTGTGTGGGGCCATAGGCCCACTATACGTTTGGCTCTATGTGGGCCACTCCTTGGAGTAATGTTGGTTAAATGGCCATATTGATGGGCAATGATAGTTTAATGTCCACATTGTGACCTTCCCTTCGACTTTGTTCGGCTGATCATCAAGGTTTATTGTCGAGGCCGATTGTTGAGGCTGATTCTGATTGTTGAGGCTGATTATTGAAGCGAAATTCAATTGTCGAGGCCAATTCCAATTGTCGAGGTTGATTGTTGAGGCCGATTCCAATTATTGAGGCCAATTTCAATTGTTCAGGCCGATTCTGATTGTTGAGGTTGATTTCGATTGTCGAGGCCAATTGTTGAGGCCATTTTCGATTGTCGAGGCTGATTTTGATTATTAACACCGATTTTGATTGTCAAGGCAAATTTCGATTGTTGAGGCTGATTTCGATTGTTGAGGCCGATTTCGATTGTCGAGGCTGATTCCGATTGTCGAGGTCGATTGTCGAGGCCGATTTCGATTGCCGAGGCTGATTTCGATTGCCAAGGTCGATTGTCGAGACCCATGTGATGTATATGCGGCCCGTAGTTGAGGCCCATTGTGATGTGTATTTGGCCTATGTTTGAGGCCCAATGTGATGTATATGTTTCCTGTGTTTGAGGCCCAATGTGGTGTATATGCGGCCCGTATTTGAGGCCCATTGTGATGTGTATTCAACCCATGTTTAAGGACTAATGTGATGTATATGAGGCCTATGTGATGAGGCCCATTATGGTGCATTTGAGGGCCAGGAAATGGAGCTCGTTGTGATGTATATTAGGCACATGGTGATGTGTATTAAGCTCTTGAGTGAGGCCCATGGTGTTGTATATTAGGCCCTTATGTGAGGTCATGGGTCCACTATATGTTAGGCTCTATGTGGCCCATTCCTTAGAGGTAATGTTGGTTAAATGTCCACATTGTTGAGGCCGATTGTCGATGCTGGTTATTAATACCCATTATGAGTATGTGATAATATAACATCATGATACATGCCCATACGCATCATCTGTATGTATATTATGAGATGTGATTAACCATTGCATATGCCATAACACAGATGGTTTATGAGACTCCTTGATAGGCGAAGTTACCCCACATAAGCGCGCGGTATGTGCAGGATTGGTACATGATTGGATTATGTGACTCATGCATCTCGCATTGTGTGATTATGATTACCGTACGCCGTAGCGACATTAGGGCCATAGCCTCCATGAGCATATAATGGAAGGTCAGATGGGACACCAAAAATCTGTTACTAGCATTGGGCCGCCATAGATGCTCTAGGTGAAAATTCCTAAACTCTCTGGTACCAGAGGATGCCCCAACATTAAAACCGAGTGAATATATATGAGCACATGCGGGTCGTATACCAGTTGGTCGCGTCTCTCACTGTGTTGTGGTTGGTTGGGAGGGGGTGTGGCCTTACCCTCCTGAGGGAGTAGGCATAGCTAGGTTGAGTTTGACTAGCTTGAGGAATGGGTCTTCTATTGACGAGCCAGGCCTGATATTGACAGAAAGATAGTGAGGTCTCTTTCACTTACCTAGTTGTGTGCTTGATGGGGCAGCAGGTGGCGTTGAGTATACTAGACCCGGTGATGATCCTAGAGATGTACAATACTGATTTATGGAGCAGAAGTTGTAAACTCAGCATTATATTCATTCATTCATTCATTCACTGTCCACTTGGGCTGATGGTGCGCAACTAATTGTTATGTGTACTTTCACAATGGCTAGGATTTCAGTTGGGAAGCGCAACTAACCTGAAATCAGGAGCTTACTAAATTGAGTCTATCTATCCAAATTTAGGTATGAGATTGGTTTGGATAGAAGTTCTTTGTGATAGGCTCCATAGCCTACGATACCATGTACTATCATCCCGACTTCACACTGCAGCTTGGTCATTTCATTTGCGCCACATATTATATATTACATTACATCCTTGGCATATGACATTTTGGGTTACTATGTTTCTGCATTTATATGACCTAGATGAGGTTGATGGTATTCGTAGCTCTTTCGAATTGCGTATTGTATTGCATCCTCCATATCCGATATCTGGTTCATTATGTTTTCGCATTACATAGCTGATTTACATTACTTTGTCAGTATATGACATTGGCTTGATATGTCTTTTCATCGTATATCCTAGATGAGGTTGATGATATTTTTATGGACTTGTCCGTATTTCTACTTACTCTAATATTGTACGGTTTGTAGACTTACCAGTATTTACGTTTACTCTGATATTACATTCTGAGCACGCATATACTGTTCACACACTTACACCATCCTCTAAGCTTTCTATTATCTTATGCACGATAGATACATGCAGGTGGTATTAGGTTGCAGTAGCGTTGAGCATAGAGCGTGCAGCCATCTTCTGGAGTTTTGATTTTTGATATATGTATTTCCCTTTCTGCACTGTATTCAAATGTTTATATTAGCGAATATGCGATGATGATGTTGCTTTTGTGATTTGGGTAAACTTGTGATTATACTTCTAATGAGATAAATGTACGTTGGAAAATCCTCCTTGTAGGACCACAGGATCGAAATCTGGCGTATAGGTGATGAGAGCCTAGAATGGGGTATTACGGAGGCCGTCGGCACTGGATTCGAAAATCGAGAATTTTATGAACCCGATTTTTGGGTTTGGGGTGTGACACCCATGCATCTTCGTAATTATGGGATGTGAAGCACGTTAAGTGTGAAATATTATATATTTCTCCATTATTATGCATTAGTTCTATGAACATGGATTTGCTTAATTGATTTAATTACACATGTTTTCTCTTACAAGGTGATTTTGAGAGATAATGAGAAAATAATAATAAAAGCATGGATTTAATGATCAAAGAATTACCAAGTGAAGGATTGGATTTATGGAGGTCAAGATTGAAGAATTTAAGAATCCAAGATCTAAGGAAACTAAGTGAGGAAGGAAGAAAATTGAGGAGTCAAAGTGCAGAAAATCAGAAGTGCAAACATTAACCCTTCCATGACATCGATAACACCTTTGATGTCATCGAAGTCACTTCGATCCCATCGTAAAAATTTAGAAAATTCAATTTTGTTATTGGACATATTAATTTGTGCATTCTTCAATGTCATCGAAGATATGTTCGATGCCATCGAACTGAGGTTCGATGACATTGAGAAAATACACAATTTTAAAAGTTTATTGCTGAACAATTTCCTGATTTCATCGGGACTCTTCGATGGGAGTTCGATGTCATCGAAGCTATGTAAAATCAAGTCGGTGTGAATTAAGCCTCAATAAAGGAATGTTCTAAGAGTTTTTAAACACGAATTAGGGTAGGAGTAGATTAAGGAGTTGTGGAGCTTTAAGGAGTCCTCCCTCCTCTTTAACCTTTGGTTCTAGTTAGTTTTTATATTTTTGTAGTTGAGTTTTTGTTAAATCATGTCTATGGATGGCAAATCTCTTAGTTTTTGCTAAGAGGTGAAGCTTGTAGTTTTTCTTAATATTTACTTTACTCTAATTCAAGTTATTTGGCCTTCATGTCACTACAAGAAAATCAACTCTTACCGACGAAAATTTTCGTCGCTAAAAGTGATTTTTTCATAGGTCAAAAGTTTTACTGACGAAAATTTTCATCGGTAAAAGATGGTCGGAAAAGGATTTTGCCGACGAAAAAAATTTTCATCGCCAAAGGTAAGACTTTTACCGACGAATTTTTTCGTCGGTAAAAAACTTTTATCCACAATTTTTTTCGTAGGTAAAAATAATTACAAAACTTTTGCCGATGAATTTTTTCGACAGTAAAAAATAAGTAAAAAATTTTATCGACGAATTTTTTCGTAGGTAAAACTATTTACAAGACTTTTACCGACGATTTGTTTCGTTGGTAAAAATATTTCACGATACTTTTACCTACGAAAAGTTTCATAAGTAAAAATATTTACTAAACTTTTTCTGACGATTTTGTTCCTAGGTCAAAATATTTCATGATAGTTTTACCTATGAAAAGTTTCGTAGGTAAAAATATTTACAGATCTTTTACTAACAATTTTGTTTATAGGTAAAAATATTTCATGATAGTTTTACCTAAGGAACTTTTTGTAGGTAAAAATATTTACAAAATAAAAATAAGTAAAAAAAACTTTTACCGACATTTTTTTCGTAGGTAAAGATATTTACAAAAATTTTCCCTACGAAAATTTTCGTAGGTAAATACGTGTATGAGACTTTTACCTACGAAAATTTTCATAGGTAAAACGTGGATGAGACTCTTACCTACGAAATGTTTCATACGTAAAAGTCTCTTTCTTTTTTATGTTTTTTTTTTTAAAATAATATTATAGCACAAAATTCCTAATATATACCTGTCATAATATATTTCATCATCTTCTTCCTGGTATACACCTGTTATATAATATATTTCATCGTACTCACATTCACATCCATCTAAACCCAAAATACGTAAATCCATCCAAACATAAACTACATTCATCCAAACATAAAATACATCCATCCAAACATAAACAATCTTCTCCACATCACATTCATCCATGTATAAATACATATAAGTTTAACATCATAAATAAAATAAAAAATTATTCATAGCATATTTTCTGGTGGGGCTCACAAAATTCAGTGTGGTGAACACATCGCTAGCTGTGCACACACCTAGGTCCTTACTCATGCCTTCATGGTAGATTCAAAATAGTTTCAATACAAGGTCACAAGTTCAAGTACCCATTGTGGCCGTAAGTGACTCTGGTGTGTGAGTGTGCGTTAAAAGAAAAAGAAAGAAAGAAAATGCCGATTTATCTTTTTGGGTTGAGCCTAATGGTACTTGATGATTTCTCATTAGTAGAAATTATTATTAGTTGTTTTTAGAAAGGTGAGATTAGGCCACTTATAATTATATTAATATGATAAAATGTTGTACGTGAGCAAACACCACAAAATAAACAATCCTATGAAAAAAAAAACAAATGCAAAGAGAGAGAATATATAAGAGGTAATCCTTATCTCCTTTGATGGATTCAAGCTGCATGTGCCCTACCCAACTTTCTATAAGGAGAAGTTATATGGGTCTTGGAATAATATTGGTGACAAATCCACCTTGTCTATTAATATTATCATATTGTGTTAGGACATGATTCTAAAAATGAGATAAATCCAAATCTCAAATAATCTATGCTATAAGAGATAGTGGAGATGGAATGCTTGAGTTTGAGTATACGTGCCAACAAAGCAAGATTTTCTTGTTTGTTGCCATGTGATTGGGCTACATTATTACATCAATTGGGTTTGGGTTCGGGATCGGGTTTAAGTTTGTTTTTCAAGTTTAGATTTAGGTTTAGGTTAGGGAGTTGAGATTAGGATTAGGTGTAGGTTTAGGTTTAGTGATTTGAGAATACATTTAGGTTTTAAGTTAAGGTTTAGGTTGTAGGTTATAGGTTTAGGTTTAGGTTTTAGGTTTAGATTAAGGTTAGGTTATAGGTTATAATTTAGGTTATAGGTTATAGGTTAAGGTTTAGGTTTTGGTTTAGGTTAAGGTTATAGGTTTAGGTTTAGGTTTAGGTTAAGGTTTAGGTTTAGGTTATAGGTTATAGGTTATAGCTTTAGGGAATTAAGAATAGGTTAAGGTTTAGGTTTGGGAAATCGGGTTTGGGATTGGGTTTAGGTTTGGGTTTTCAAGTTTAGGTTTAGCTTAAGCAGTTAAGATTAGGATTAGGTGTAGGTTTAGGTTTAAGGATTTGAGAATACATTTAGGTTTTAGGTTTAGGTTTAGGTTTTAGGTTTAGGTTAAGTTTATAGGTTTAGGTTTAAGTTATAGGTTATAGCTTCAGGGAATTGAGAATAGGTTAAGGTTTAGGTTTAAGAAATCAGGTTCGGGTTTGGGATCGGGTTTAGGTTTGGGTTTTCAAGTTTAGGTTTAGGGAAAGGAGTTGAGATTAAGATTAGGTGTAGGTTTAGGTTTAAGGATTTGAGATTACATTTAGGTTATAGGTTTATGTTCAAGTTTTAAGTTATAGGTTTAGGTTTAGGTTATAAGTGTATGTTATAGGTTTAGGTTAGGTTATAGGTTAAGGTTTAGGGAATTGAGTTTATGTTATAGGTTATAGGTTATAGGTTTAGGTTTAGGTTAGATTATAGGTTAAGGTTTAGGGAATTGAGTTTAGGTTATAGGTTATAGGTTTAGGTTTAGGTTAGGTTATAGGTTAAGGTTTAGGGAATTGAGTTTAGGTTATAGGTTATAGGTTTAGGTTATAGCTTATACATTCTAGGTTAAGGTTTAGGGAATTGAGTTTAGGTTATAGGTTATAGGTTTAGGTTATAGCTTATACATTATAGGTTAAGGTTTAGGGAATTGAGTTTAGGTTATAGTTTATAGGTTTAGGTTATAGGTTAAGGTTTAGGTTATAGGTTAAGGTTTAAGTTTACGTTATAGCTTTAGGGAATTGAGAATAGGTTAAGGTTTAGGTTTAAGAAATCAGGTTCGGGTTCGGGATTGGGTTTAGGTTTGGGTTTTCAAGTTTAAATTTAGGTTTAGGTTAGGGAGTTAAGATTAGGATTAGGTGTAGGTTTAGGTTTAGAGATTTGAGAATATATTTTGATTTTAGGTTTAGGTTGGGGTGTTGAGATTATGATTAGGTGTAGGTTTAGGTTTAGGGATTTGAGAATACATATAGGTTTTAGGTTTAGGTTTAGATTTTAGGTTTAGGTTTAGGTTATAAGTTTAGGTTTAGGTTAGGTTATATGTTAAGGTTTAGGGAATTGAGTTTAGTTTATAGGTTATAGGTTATAGGTTTAGGTTATAGGTTATAGGTTATAGGTTATAGTTAAGGTTATAGGTTTAGGTTATAAGTTATAGGTTATAGGTTATAGTTAAGGTTTAGGTTTAGGTTTAAGTTATAGGTTTTGGGATTTGAGAATAGGTTTAGGTTATAAGTATAGGTTTAGGTTAATGTTATAGGTTATAGGTTTAGGTTATAAGTTTATGTTAATGTTGTAGGTTATAGGTTTAGGTTATAAGTTTATGTTAATGTTGTAGGTCATAGGTTTAGGTTTAGGGAATTGAGAATACATTTAGGTTTTAGGTTTAGGTTTAGGTTTTACGTTTAGGTTAAGGTTACAGGTTTAGGTTATAGGTTTAGATTTAGGTTATAAGTGTAGGTTATAGGTTTAGCTTTAGGTTATAAGTGTAGGTTATAGGTTTAGGTTTAGGTTAGGTTATAGGTTAAGGTTTAGGTTTAGGAAATCGGGTTCAGGTTTAGGTTTGGGTTTTCAAGTGTACGTTTAGGTTAAGGAGTTGAGATTAGGATTAGCTGTAGGTTTAGGTTTAGGGATTCGATAGTACATTTAGGTTTTAGGTTTAGGTTTAGGTTTTAGGTTTAGGTTATAGGTTTTTGTTAAGGTTTAGGAAATCGGGTTCAGGTTCAGGATTGGGTTCAGGCTTGGGTTTTCTAATTTAGGTTTAGGTTTAGATTAGAGAGTTGAGATTAAGATTAGGTGTAGGTTTAGATTTAGGGATTTGAGAACACATTTAGGTTTTTGGTTTAGGTTTAGGTTATAGGTTTAGGTTTATGTTAGGTTATAGGTTAAGGTTTAGGGAATTGAGTTTTGGTTATCAGTTATAGGTTATATGTTATAGGTTTTATCGGTTATAGGTTATATGTTATAGGTTAAGGTTTAGGTTATAGGTTTTGGGATTTAAGAATAGGTTTAAGTTAATGTTGTAGGTTATAGGTTTAGGTTATAAGTTTATGTTAATGTTGTAGGTTATAGGTTTAGGTTTAGAGATTTGAGAATACATTTACGTTTTAGGTTTAGTTTTAGGTTTTACGGTTAGGTTAAGGTTACAGGTTTAGGTTTAGTTTATAAATGTAGGTTATAGGTTTAGGTTTAGGTTATAGGTTATAGGTTATAGGTTATAGGTTATAGCTTTAGGGAATTGAGAATAGGTTAAGGTTTATGCTTAGAAAATTAGGTTCGGGTTCAGGATCGAGTTTAGGTTTAGGTTTAGGTTAGGGAGTTGAGATTATGATTAGGTGTAGGTTTATGTTTAGGTTTAGGTTTTAGGTTTAGGTTAACGTTAGGTTTTAGGTTATAAGTTTAGGTTATAGGTTATAGGTTAATTTTTAATTTATAGGTTTTAGTTTAGTTTAAGGTTATAGGTTTAGGTCTGTGTGAACTTACTAACAGATTGGATCTCAAATAACAACCATGGTGGGTCTTAGGAAGGAATCAACGGTCGAGGGAACTGTCCCCACCATGATGTTTAGTTTTAGGTATTAGTTTTAGGTGTAGGTTTAGGTTTAGGGTTATACTAGGGTCTGCTCCAACAATTTCGAGCTAATACATAAACATGGCCTGTCCAAATGGCCAGGCCACTCTAATGTTGTCCATAGGAAATGGACACCTTCATCATGGTCATAACGATGGTTCCCACCTTTCAGGAAACCCCGTTCAACATTCGGATAGCTCCGACGCACATCCAGGTCTGCTCCATCAATTTCAAGCAAATACAAAAACACGACCTGTCAAAATGGCCAGGCCACTCCAATGTTGTCCATAGGAAATGGGTAACTTCATCATGATCATAATAGCGGTTCCCACTTTACAGGGACCCTCGCTCAACATCCAGATAGCTCTGATGCACATCTGGGTCTGCTCCATCAATTTTGAGCTAATACATTTAAAAATAACATAAAAGGTAAGTAAAGCAAGAAACATCCATATGAAGATATTTAGGAGAATTACTAGTGTATCTATATTCCTTCTATATGAATTTTCGAGCTTAATGCATACCTGTGATGTTGAAACTTTGAACCCATCCATCTCAGTTAGTATTTGAATCAAACCTTGCTCCCTTTCCGCACCACCCTACAATCCATATGTGAGCAAACCCATTATTTACCAAAAGTGCCTGATAGTGATAGCTAAAATACAAAGATAAGCAACTTTACATCTAGAATTTCCTCAAAAACATGAAATTTTGAAACAGAAGTGGCACCCTAAATAAAGGCTTTCAACTATTGGAAACCACCATTGGTTGCATAAAGTGACATGAGGCACATAAAGTAGATAAGAACAATGAAGACTCCATGACAACAAAACTCAATTTTAAGAGCAACTAATATGAATACATGCAAGCAAGAACATGATCAATCATCTTTCTGTTTTAAACTGATTTGTTTGGCTTCTAAATTCGTATGCATGTTTGGATGCACATGTGAATTATATTGTGAACATTGAGTTTAATCAGGAAGAAATGACAAAACCTAATGTTGTTTTTGAGTACTCATACCGAGCAAGTAACCTCAAATAAAACATTTCTTCTAGGTCCAAATCCAACTTTAAAGATTTGGCAAAACTTACAAATATGAGTCCACTCGGAATAACATATTCCAACCAAACAAATTCCAAATAACATATTCCCATAGCGTCACCATTGAAGTAACATATGAACCTATATATTTCTGCACCATCTTTCAATAACTACCTCGATCCTGTAAGAGACAGAAGATTCAAAACAAAAAAGCATGAGACATTTCCACACTACAAGAAAAATGATTAGGTCATACACTAAAACCCAAGGGATTGGACTAACACAACCATTTGATAAGTTAGAGCGGCAGTCCACATCCAACCACCAAACTTGCAGCAATCCACATCCAGCCTAGTAGAAGAGTATCTCCAACGTGTGATCAGTCACATTTGCTATCGTTGCCACCTTAACCTAACTAATTGGAGTCAGCTACATGAATTTTATTTTGTGATGTAGAGCGGGTCGCGGACAATTTCATGGCCAAGATGGATCAGAAAAGGCACGGTCGGCGACAGAAGTGATCCGGACCATCAGACCTTAGATCGGGCGTATCTCACAATCCGGAATGAGTTATCCGACGTAAAATATATGATTTTGGGGTAGAACGGGCTACTTTAGCCAACCAACCCCACTACATCGGGTTACGCAGCCTGGATTTGTGAGAAACCCCCTGATCGACGGTCGTTTCCTTGTTTTAATTTTGTTTTTACTATAAATAGTAAGTTTTAGTTTGAGTATAACTTTTCATCCGTTGGGCTTTAGGAGTTGTGTCCAACATGAAAAGTGCTTAGGATAATTAGGAGAACGGTTTGGTGAAGCCAAATAGGCCACTTACTATTTTTGGCTGAAAACCTTGCACACTAGTAGACATCATGACCGTCTATAAATAGTAAGTTTACTATTTATAGTAAGTTACGAATTCTAGGCGTTTTAGTTGTAGTTTGAGTCTGATTTCTTTCTTATTGCTTGGTTCCCTTATTTAAAGGGTTGTGAACTCGATTTTAGGGATTCATTAATCAATTTTGAATTTATTAGAAATTATTCTTATTTTCTACTTTCTTTCCTCGTGGATTCGAGAAGTCTCTGTGAGGAGTCCTGAGAAGTTTCGTGGATTCGGAATATTTATCATCTTGAGGAAGATGGTGCTCGACCTCACGTCCTTCCCTGTGTCATTTTATCATTTAGTACAAAAATAAAAGATCAGTATGGAGGCTCAACGAAATCATTGAGAAATAAAATCCATGCAAACACGCAAATGCATGCAACATAGATGAACACATGCATCAAATTAGTACAAAGGATTAAGGTACCAGCATACACATACAAACCATGTTACAACATAAGGATGCAGTGTTGAATAAACTATTGATAGATCCTAATTATTTTTCTGTCAGTAGAAGAGAATGTCTGAGGGTCCCATTTCTGATGATTCACCTTCATATTCTTGCTTCCCAACAATCATTGTACTGCCTCCATAATTTATGAATAAGGAATAATCTGCAAATATGATAGCACCAATATATGAATGTTATCCATACAAATGATTTTTCAAGATCAACTGGTGGTTCCATGGACTAAAAATTATGATATTAGAGTTCCTAGATGAGAAATGTAGCATATGCCATTGCAGCACGTGTGCATGTTTGGCCCACTAGATGACCATATAGCCTAATTTTCAGATCATGGCACATAAATAGTGATGCCCAACTGCTGCATTGCCTGGACGTTGTGACATGTACTACATTGTCACATGTGAGGAGAGTAGGATTCTATATTTCTACTCATATCCTACTCAGCCAAATAGCTATAGCAAAGCTCTTCCCACATAGTTAAGCTACATCGTGTATACTTACATTGTGCTTTTTTAGAGCAGGGGAGGTTATTTTTGAAGCATGAAGCAATACTAAAAAAAAAAAAAAAAAAAAAAAAAAAAAAAAAAAGAGAAGTAGGATGATACTAATCGGTTTTAAATCAAGAAAGACTTCGATGCATACATCATATATCTACCCATCCACCAAGTACATTTATTGACATTAGCCCTTGGGATAAAAAATCAGCCCAAACCAAACCTTAGGCAGTGAAAACCAATGGACGAAGAATGATATCATGTACACATTTATAAAATCATAATATATATATATATATATATATATATATATATATATATATATATATATATGTTTTTTTAAAAAAATAAATAAATCCATTCATGGAATCAACATGGAACACCATAAGAACCCCAAGCCCATTTGCTGAATCAACACAAACACTACAAAATGCTGTAAAAGAATCAAGACCAGTTCAAAAACACACCAAATCTAAATAATAACCATAACCATCAACATGAACAAATCTGGGTTAGGTGGAAGGAATCAAATACCCATAGTAAAATAACTACAAAGTGAATCAAGAATCAAAAGCAACATAAAAGACATCACTAAAAAAAAACCTAACTAAGAATCTCAACAAAACACACTAAAAATAAAAACTAATTGTAGATTCAAGATGACACTATAAGAATCCAAAAGATTCTTTCTTTCTTTCTTTCTTTCTTTCTTCTTCTTCTTCTTCTTCTTGTTTTTTTTTTTTTTTTTTTTTGAAAAGTAACATAGAAATTTTATTAAAACAAGCAAAAGATACAACCATAAAGAAGCAAACAACAAAGAGAAGGATGGTGGGCTGTCAAAAAAGTTTCCTTCCCTTACGAATTGAGAGCCACAAGAACCAACTCATATTGCTGAATCAAACTCACAATGAATGAGGAGATACTCCGGACTATTTATGAACAAAAAAATATACACAATAGAATCAAAATTCACCAAGGAGAATCCATGCCAAATGCCGCAAAACCAAAACCTATCAAGGAAATCAAGTCATAATGAGGTGGAATTAATGAAATACAATATGCAGGAACAATGGCATGAAAACTTTAAAAACCAAAACCTTTATCCAGAATTTAAAAAAATTAAGTGAATTGAATTGCAGAAAATATTTAGTTTAATCATGAAGAAATGAGAAAAAATAATGATGTTTTCTAGTATTCATTAGGGGAAAGAAACCCTCAACTTGCAGTCATGTTTCATTTGAGTCCAACTTGAGAGGAATAGGACTACAATTTGGAGCTCAACCCTCAATAGGAAGGCTAACTATAATCTATTTATTTCCACTTTATTGCACAACAAAATTGCAATCCAATTTAAAATTCCAACCAAATGCACCCTCAAGAACCAGAAACAACATGTAATGCATAATCTTCACCAAATGCTTAAAACCAGAACCTATTACATGTAGAATCTATAGGCAACACTGCAACCATTTAAAAATAATCTCATATAAAATCTTGCCTAATGCTCTGAAAATAGGTTTTGGTTTTGTGGCATTTGATAATGGAGGAGTAAGAACAAAATGGTTCCATGTATTGTAAGAATTCTATGCATCTTTCAAAACTGAAAAGGAATAAGTAATAATGTAAGAGACATGAATATAGTCAAACCATCCATTTTTTGTCAACATTCATCTGTTTCACAGTGCTGATTTTAAGGCCCATTTGGACGTCTAGAGAAACCATCAAAGGGAGGATGATTTCAATAATAATCACATAAAAGCAGGTCAATTCTATTTTTTATTCAATTTGTGGTAAAAAAAAGCTCTGCTGGTTTCATTTATTATTATTATTTTTAAATTTTTTGGAATAGATAAACATGCTTGTTGCAATGGATGTCCAACCAGCTATTAATTTTGTAGATGGGCAGCCTAATGCAGTCTTTGTAGTCATTGGAATTCCAAGTTCATAAAAAAGGATGTGCCCTTGGACAGTTAAGAAAATGACATATATTAGGATGATAACTTATATCATTATGAACCACAGAAACAGAATAATTAAATATTTGAAATAGATGAGATAAAAAGAAACATGTTATCAAATTTATCATCATCATCATCATCCTCTATGCATTATACCAGGCTCACAACTAATTGGGGTCAGCCAAATGAATCCTCTTTTGCTCCATTCCACTCTATTAGGGGCCATAACTTTACTTGGATTATGGGTAATGAAGTCTTTTCTTACTCCCTCTACCCATGTCCTTTTGGGCCATAAGTTATTGAAACAGAATGACTAAATATTTGAAACAAATGAAAATCTTTGGCAAGCAGGATATAATTTATCTGAGTAAAAGAAAAATGTTGTGGAAGTGATGCTACATGCACAAGATTATTTTATTGCATATTTAAATCACTGGAACTAGTCATTTAACACCTAATGATATATCTATATATGGCACAAAAACAAACAAGCTAGACAAGACATTTTCTGCAAGTTAGAACTTGTTAAGGTAAAACATTGTGAAAAGAAAAGCAAGTTACAAATCTAAGCTACAGTAAATATTGATGAATGGATTCGAACCTTGAAATAGATATCAAGTGCTCTATACAACCCATCATCAAAGGGCCTTGAAGATTCTGGAAGAGCCTTTGCTAGAGATTGTATCTTTTCAGGTTTCAGGTTTACAATTGGCATGGATTCTCTGAAAATAGGTAACACCCATGCAAAAGCCCGTATGAACCCCTGCAAGAGCCAATGAACCGACATCCACAATCGTTACAAAATGCTAACAATCAAAATCCATATGTAGAATCCACACAAAAACACTCCAATTACACTACAGAATCAACACAAAGACACTCCACATTTACATCCCCAGTTCATGGGCTCGTGCAGGCCCTTCTTTACCAACAACCCATTTTTAAATCAGCAATTTTACTTATAGATGTAAAAAAAGAAAAAGAAGAGTAAAGCTTGAATGAGTTTCTCTAATAATCGAGATCTTCAGTCAAGAATCGAAGAAGATTTACAAAACATAAGGAAATCAATAAAAATAAAATGAAGAATTACTCACCTTTCCAAGTTCGTTAAGATAGCCAGAGCGAGAGAGAGAGAGAGAGAGAGAGAGAGAGAGAGAGAGAGAGAGAGAGAGTGAGAGAGAGAGAGAGAGAATGCTAGGGCTTTGAAAATGGGATGATTGAGAGAGAGAGGGAGAGGGAGGGAGGGAGGGAGGGAGAGAGAAAGAGAGAGAGAGAGAGAGAGAGAGAGAGAGAGAGAGAGAGAGAGAGAGGGAGAGAGAGGGAGAGGGTTTTGGGCGTAAAGAGGGAGAATCAGTTTTGGGTAGAGAGAGAGAGAGTGAGAGGAAGAGAGATGGTTGTATATTGATTTGGGCACACGACTCTCTTTTCAGCACCCGCCCAATTATTTTGTGTGTGGATTGGGGGGCCCACCATGATGTATATAGTTTATCCCTTCCGTCCATTCATTTTTATAAATACATTTAGTGAATGATCCCAAAAATGAGGTATATTGAAGGCCCAAGTGGACCACACCATAGGAATCACTTGTGATTTAATCTCCATTGTTTCTTACCATGTGGTCCACTTAAGCCTTCGATATACCTCATTTTATGGGATGATACCCTAAAATTATATTTCAAAACAGATGGACGGATTAGATAGAACGCATGGATTGTGGTGGGCCTCAAAAAGTCCTTTACAGGACCTTCAATTTTTAGCGGCATAGCAAATTTTTTGCTACGGTTTATTTCCGTAGCTAAAAGCCTTCAAAGTCTATAGCCTTTGCTCATTTTTTTGGTAGTGTAAGGAAACCCTTCTCCACTATATTTAGATGAGTTACTTGTTACCCTTACCAGAGTAAACTCTGTTGGGTCCACTATTATTTATTTATTTTATCCACTCCATTCATCCATGTTAACAGATAATTTGAGGTCTAAAGAACAAAAAGGAAGCATATCCAAAGCTCAAGTGGACCACACCATAGGAAATAGTGTGATTGCACCTCTACCATTTAAAATTTCTCGGAGGACATAGAAGTTTTTGGACAATTTGATCAGTCTAGATTGAAGAGTAAATAACTTCAGATGTTTAAATCAAAATTCACTCAAATTGTTGATCAATCTTATTTGCCCAATATTTTTCTCATATGTAGCATGATTGGGGCGAGTAACTAGTCAAATTGAGGGTAATGATTAGTAAAATAGAGTGAATGGACCAGACATGTAAAATGGGTCAAATATTCTGGTCAAAATTGTGACCCAACTTATTGACACCTTGAGAACCTAAGAATTAGTGTTAGTAAGTTTTATGGGCCCCATCATGATGTGTGTCGAACATCAACACCGTGCATTTGATGTGTCCCCTTTAGCTTATGAGATATCTCAAAAATCGTTCGTATATGAAACTCAGGTGGGCCATACCATCTAAAACCATGTGAAGACATCCTAAAAATTATAAAGCACTTGGTGGGGCCCACATGAGTTTTGAATGCGGCTGAAACTGGGTCTGACCCTTCATCCAAGTGGGACACCTAATGTTTGTGTTTTCTCTTCATTCATATCTTTTTGATATTATGAACAGGTTAGATGACAAATAAACATCACTATGGGCCCAAGGAAGGTATTAACGGTGGAAATCATTATTCCACATTGTTTCATGTGACATGGTGCTCCGTGGGCCCCACCATGATTTATATGTTTAATCCATGATGTCCATCTATTTTTAAAGATCATATTATGGCATGAGACCAAAAATGACGTATATCCCAATCTGAAATGGACCACATTATAGGAAACAGTGTTGAATGTGCATCAACTATTAAAAACATTTCGAGGGCCATAAAAGTTTTAGATTAAGATGATTTTTTTTTCCCCTTCACCTAGGCCTATATGACCTAATAAACAAATTGGATGTCAAATAAACAGTACAATGGACCTTAGGAGGATTTTAATGATGGATATCCAATACTATTGTTTTTATGTGGTGTGGTCCACCTGAGTGGGTGGCACGTAGGCTTAGGTACCATTTTAGGGCGTCAAGAGAGGGACGCCCTAATCACAACTCTCATATTCAAATCTCTGTCTCTCACACGCTCTCCCTAATCAACAGGTTGGATAAAAATAAATATTACAGTGGGTACTAATGTGGGCCCATAAAGTTTTTAATGGTGGGTCTATAAACTATGATTTATACATATATAATATATAAATCAAAGTGGGCCCACACCACTGTTTCGTGTGCCATGGTCCACTTGAGTTTTGTATTTACTGAAAATTTAGGATCAACCCACAACATTAGGTTATTCACGAGTCGAGCTAGCTCGACTAACTTGCTCATCTTATGGCTTAAGTCAACTCGGATTAACTCGACTTGATTGGCCGACTCGGGCCAAGTCAAACTATTTTTTTGTAGCTTGTGTTAAGTTCGAGCCAAGTTCGACCAGGTGGTATTCCAACTCGACTCGAGCTCGAGCATGACTCGGCTCGTTATTAAATTTATAATTTTATATATATATATATATATGTGGGAAAAGGTTCTATATGGTCAAGCTTATGGTAACTTCTCATGAGGTCGAGCTGTGTGGGCCCCACCGTGATGGATGTCGAACATCTACCCCATCAATCAGATGCACCATTCCATGGTGGGCCTAGGGCTTAAAAATCAAGTCAATCTGTGACTTTTTTGGGCCACACCACATACAAAAGTTGAGAGTGGTTTCCCTCTATTAAAATATTCATAATCATTTGTTGGGCCCACTAAGATGTGGTTCACAAATCCAGACCATCCAATTATGTGTGTCCCACTTAGATGAGGAGTCAGACCAAGTTTCATATGCATCAAATTTTTAGGTGGGCCCCACCAAGTTCTTTTATATGTTTTAAGAATTTCTTCACATGATTTTAGATGGTATGGCCCACCTAAGTTCCGCGTAAGGATGATTTATGGGATATCCTATAATTTAAAGGGGGCCCATCAAATGCACGGTGTTGATGGTCGACATGCATCAGAGTGGGGCCCACATAGATCGACCTTGTGGGAAGTTCCCATGAGCTCGACCGTATAGAACCTTTTCCCTATATACCCGACCCCACCCAACCCTAACCCCCTTTCCCTTTCTTCTCTTTCTCTACCTGCCGCCCGCCCGATGCCCGAAGCCTAAAAAATGGGGTGGGTCAAAGGCTTAAGTGGACTATAAAGTGGGGATTGAACATCTACCATTAAAAATAACATTCATAGAAGTTTAGGATCGAGCTGATGTTTGTGTTTTCCCTTCATTCATATATTTTCAATATTATGAACATGTTGGATGAAAAATAAACATTACTGTGGACCTAAGGAAGGTATTAACAGTGGAAATCATTATTCCACACTGTTTTGTATGGCATGGTTCACTTGAATTTTGAATTTATTAAAAATTTGGGATCAACCCACACCGTTCATCCATTTTTCAAGATCATTTTATAGAATTATCCAAAAAATGAATCATATCCAAAGATTAAATGGACCACACCACAAATAAGGGGAATGGATTGGCTACTCCCCCTACACCATCCAATGGCTAGTGGTTGGTGCTGTGTGGGCCCCACCATGATGTATGTGTTTAATCCATGCTATCCATCTATTTTTAAAGATCATCTTATGGCATGAGACCAAAAATGAGGCATACCATAATATGAAATGGACCACATTACAGGAAATAGTGTTGAACGAGCGTCAACCATTTTAAACATTGTGGGGGCCATAAAAGTTTTGGATCGAGATGATTTTTGTTTTTCCCCTTCGAATGGATGAAGGGAAAACACAAATATCATCTTAATCTAAAACTTTTGTGGGTCCCCAAGAACTTTTCAACTGTAGACTTCAATTCATGATGTTTCAAGTGGTGTGATCTGTTTGAACTTTGAATATGATTAATTTTTGGTTTAAAACTTTTATGGAGTGGCCTGACCATTTGGACAGGCTGTGTTTATGTATTACCTCAAAATTGTTGGAGCAGACCCTAGTATAACCTAAACCTAAACTTGAAAACCCAAACCTAAACCTAAACCTAAACGTGAACCTGAACATGATTTCCTAAACCTATAACCAATTCTCAATTCCCTAAACCTTAACCTATAACTTAACCTAAACCTAAACTTATAACCTACACTATAACCTAAACCTGTAACCTTAACCTAAACATAAAACCTAAACCTAAACCTAAAACTTAAATGTATTCTCAAATCCTTAAACCTAAACCTAAACCTATAACCTATAACCTATAACCTACAACATTAACTTAAACTTATAACCTAAACCTATAATCAACAACATTAACCTAAACTTATACTTATAATCTAAACCTATTCTCAAATCCCAAAACCTATAACCTAAACTTAAACCTAAACTTAAACCTAAACCTATAACCTACACTTATAACCTATACCTAAACCTATAACCTAAACCTATAACCAAAACCTAGACTTAAAACCTAAACCTAAACCTAAACCTAAAACCTAAATGTATTCTTAAATCCCTAAATCTAAACCCACACCTAATCCTAATCTCAACTCCTTAACCTAAACCTAAACCTAAACTTGAAAACCCAAATCTAAACCCGATCCCGAACCCGAACCCGATTTCCTAAATGTAAACCTTAACCTATTCTCAATTCCTTAAAGCTATAACCTATAACTTATAACCTATAACCTATAACCTAAACCTATAACCTAAACTTATAACCTAAACCTAAACCTAAAACCTAAATGTATTCTGAAATCCTTAAACCTAAACCTACACCGAATCCTAATCTCAACTCCTTAACCTAAACGTAAACTAGAAAACCCAAACCTAAACCTGATCCCGAACCCGAACCCGTTTTCCTAAACCTAAACCTTAACCTATTCTCAATTTCCTAAAGCTATAACCTATAACCTATAACCTAAACTGTAATGCCCTAAAATTCGGGGGTCGAACATAACTCAGCTCCCGAGTTCCAAAACATCACTTATGCAACATCAAGAATTATGGATGTATGTTGTCTGTATTAGCACATAAAATATGAAATAGATTAAGCCGGATCAATAGACGTAACTTAGGGATATTGAGAAAATGCAAGTGGAAGACTTAAATACATATATAAACTAAAATAATCCCCAAGGTATGCGTGCTCTGCCCAGGGCAATATATACAGCTGTGTCTCAAAATACATGTATCTAACTGTGCAAAATCATCATAAACATATCCCAGAATCCCTGCTAGTCAGGACAAGGCTCACATGAACCTGCCTGAGAACTACATAAATGAGAACGCCTCCTCATCCTCGTCCAAATTCGACTCCGCCTCGCAAGCATCGCCGTCACCTGCAGCTAAGTCAGGATTTGGTTGGTGTTTAAGCACCATCCCAGAACGTGGGAGTGAGTGATCAAGTCAGTGGTACTATATAGCAAAGGTTAACATGTTATCAATTCAATCAAGTAGTAATGATAAAGAAGTACAATCAAACATGTCTTAGATACTCTTGTTAATGCAAGAATGATATGATGGATAGATGCATGCCCTCACCACAAACTCCCTCATGTGACATCATCTAACGATCACGGCATGAATCACTTCCTCAGTGCTCTTACACCAACACCGATAGCACATGTAATGCGATGATATGAACATGTTTACCAAGTTCTTATTAGTCCTTTTCATACAGCAGGATTGGGAAGCTAAGTCACCTTCCTTATATCAATTCCCAAACATTGATCCATTTTAGGGTCGTCAGTCTTATGAAATCTCATACAATGTTACGGTTCTAGGTCGCTGCAAGGGCTGTCAGGGCTGTTGTACGGAATCGTTACACCACTCCCCCATCACCAAATCAATACAGGCCTAACTTGTACTCTTATTACTACGGAAGGGTTGTCGCCCTCACGTAGACTCAGAGTACGCTCGAGGTCAGTATAAAGGGCTCGTCACGTGATCAGTGTAGGTCGACAGCTCGAATGTAGTGTCCCATACCACTACAATCGGCTCACGAGATAAGGTTGCTCACTGATCACTACGGGGAAGCTCGTCGTCCCAGCGTAGCCGACAGCTCGGCCACGGTGTTCCATACCACCATGTCCGGCTCATGAGTCTTAGGGGATCACGGTACCAAGGTTAACGGAAGTTTCACTGGTAAGTTTAGTGCCTTAAATTCAAACAGTAGCGACCAAACATGGTGAATAAACATCGTTCAATGGGGTTAGTTGATGAGCTCAACTAGGCCAAGCGCACATTGAGTTAAACGACATGGAATGCATAAGCACTCTGTGTGGCCTAACCACTGTCGAACATCCCAAGCACGACTCAGATTCGTTAAACTCATCCTGTGTGGCGAAAACGACCTCAACCACTATTTGCAGAACGATTACCGATTACCTGGACTGTAGTACAACCCCAATCACGTACAAGCTCAATAACAGGCATATGAATCATGTCCTACATTCATATGAACATTCATGAAATATAACTTGAGCTTAAATACAGCACAGGGGGGAAATCATACACATAGTTAACTTGAATAAGCTAAGTTATACAATTCATGGAGGAAATCATACACACAGTTAACGTGAATAAGCTAAGTTACACAATTCATGGAGGAAATCATACACACAGTTAACATGATCGGGATTCATATCTTAACAACCTTAACAATCACACTTTACTAACTACTAACTCATTTGGGCATTTATACAAACACTTAGATTACACTATTCAACATACATCACGTATGTCGACTCCGTTACATATTAGGGCAAGTCCTTTCGCCAAGGAGTTGCCGCATACATATCAAGCATATATCAACGACAAATAATCATGGCAATCATAACAGCAATTTCTATACATATACGGTTATTCTAACATATACATGAAATACGTTATTTATAACATAAAGTATACATATACGTAAATCGAAACGGATAGCGCATTTGGCATGTGTAATGGCAATCACAACATGAATAAATCATTATTTAACATTGAGAGCCTTGAAAACCATAACCTAAATGTATATAGTCCGCACCTTAAACCAGAAAATGCATATTAGATGTGATTCAGACAATAAGTCTTCGTAAACTGTGGATACGTACCTATGGCATGAAACAAGTTAGCTATAACTTCACTACAGCTGTTCTAAGCTTCAAAAAGGTTAGGGTTGGCTTAACTTACCCAAAAATGGAATCAGAATCACCGGAATAACGATTTCGATACGTGGATTCGATATGTAGTTGAACTGGGAAGAATCCCACGGAGAATCAACAGGATCTCTCTCACTTTCTCTCTCTTTTCTATCTCTTAAGTAGCTAGGGTTTAGGAAATTCATATGGAATTTGGCAATGAGGGTTTAAAGCCTTTTTATAAGCCTAAAGTTGATGAAAATAGCCTTCTGGCCAAGGTATACTTAGGTTATAACCAAATTGGGCTCTTTTTGATCCAACGGAGCACTTTTGGAGGTCCTCTTATCAAATACAGTCGGACTTAAGCTCACTAATATTGGATCTTTAGTAAATTAAGTTTTTAGTCCGATCGGGTTTCCAGATCGTCTGTGGCAGACCAGCTTCAATTCAACGATTACTAAATTTTGATGAAGGCTATAAGTACTTTGACATGTATGAGCCACCTTTCCTAATCCGAGAGTGAATTTGGGACAAAATCTAACGGTCAGAACGCTTAGAAATAACGCACAAGCGAAATGATCCAGATTACTTAAAATTATATTTTATTTTCTAAAAATCTTCGTTTTCTCACTCTCTTCACTTTGGACTTAAGGAAATGGTCTAAGTTCATAGCTATCAGACTTTCAACGTGCGGTCTAGGTCCAATACGAAGTTACAAAGTATTTCCGGGAGCAACTGAGTTTAGAGTTGGATCCTAGATTTCAGGGTAATATAGTGTCAATGATTCTATAGTTTTTGGGTCTTACAATCGTATTGAAAGTTATTGGTGCTAATTCCACAAGTAATCTAGTTTAGTGCTAGCTAAAACACATTAAATTTCTAAGGGATTTGGTTCTAATTGATTTCTGCTAGAGGTGGTACTCGGGTCTAAGTACGGATTTTTCTAAGTCGTTACAATCTACCCCCCTAAGAAAAAAATTTCATCCTCGAAATTCATACCTTCTCATACTCCTCGAGGATTTGGGGGTAATTCTTTCTGACCTCAGCTTCAGTCTCCCAAGTAGCTTCTTCTTCGCTATGATGTGTCTACAATACCTTCACAAGTGGGATAACCTTGCTACGCAATACCTGCTCCTTCCTATCCAAAGTACGCGTCGGTCGCAGTTCATAAGTGGCATCCTCGCTCAACTGTGAAAGTGCACCTATTACGTGCCTTACTTTGTCAATTACGTTGTATGTTGAGTCAGTCGAATGACAGCACCTAACAAGAAGATCAAGTCAAGCGTCTGCCTCATCTGGATGTGTGGAAGCTCACCAAAAGGTAAATCATAGCCTCACATCCCATGTCCCAAGACACCAGGTGATTAAACCCTTAAAAAGAACTAAAACATCTTAGGGTTTATGTGTAAGAAAACTTTTTATCCAATAGAAAATTTTCTAAGTTTTTCTTACACTGTCGATTATATCGATTCCCCTTTCGATATGATCGACCAGCTCTGTCGATGTCCTCGGCATATCAATCGATATAATCGAGTGAGGACAAAAAGCGTCCAGCAATCAAACAATCTTCTGGACGATTTATCGATATATCGACCTTCGAGTCGATATCATCGATATTCAAAAATCGATCATATCTAAAGTGGATTGATCGTATCGACAGACTGCTTCCGGCGCCCCTATTTTTCTAAAGAAAACTATCATCTTCTTTGATATATCGATGACTGTCCGATTCAATCTGAACTCAAATATCGATCATATCGGGAGTCAGTTGATCATATCGACTGTGGGGCGCATGTTCTATCCAGCATGAATTTCAGGTTACTTTTAATGTTGATCAAGGTGCCTGTCGATAAATCGATATTCATATATCGATCATATCGAGACCAAGTCGATTGGATCGAGTCAGGACTAATTCGTCCAGCAAGCTTACATGTAAAATCTATACGATTTTTGATCCCATCGAATGGTCACCGATATGATCGATGTACAAATTCCGATGACATCGACTGGTTCCCCGATCATATCTGTCATCCTGAAATTCTTCAAGACTTCTCTCTTATTTTTCAACTGTCGATAGAATCGAACCATCACTCGATGGAATCGGAGTTCGAAATCCGATAACATCGATGCATGTCTCGATCCCATCGACTAGTCGGCAGAAGGTTTCCAAAAGCGAAATGACAATTGAATTCTTATCATCGAGAGGTCGGGCGATATAATCGAGAGTATACACTCGATCATATCGACGACTGATCGATGTTATCGAACTCTGTCATAAATATGACCGTTTATATCCGTTGGAACTTTTTGCCTATAAATAGAGAGAGTTGTCTTCATTGCTGGAAGAGAGAAAGAAGAGAGTGCTTTAGTGTGTTTTAACCTTCCTATCATTTACCTAAGCCCTTTCTCTCAGGAAGTTCATCTTCCAATCCACCCTCATCATTGATATCTTATAGAGTGGATTGGGGAATGAACTTCCGCATTCAAGGATCCTTCAGCTATTGCTTTAATGACATATTATTGAGCTGGGATGCCTTGAATGCATAAATGATGGGAACCTCTCTATCTTCCTTATAGGAAAACATTTAGAGTGTGGTAGTCCATCATAATCTTGACCCAACCTAAGCCTAGTATATACACATCTTCATGTTGTGGATCAAGGGAGCTGAAGACTCTTCATCAACAAGTAGAAGGTCTTCATCATTGTGCTGAAAGGGACTCATCAACTTATCTGTAAATAGTAAGAGTCTAGAGGACACTTGCGATCATTTCTTTTTAGGATTGGGTTTTAAGTGTTGCTTACCATTTGAAGTCCTCGAAGGAGGCCTCCGACGGGAGTGTACGTGCGGGATGCGTTGTGTGGACCCTTGCTCTGTGGAGAGCATAAACATCTGGTTAGGAGTATGCCGGTAAAACTCCAGGGTTTGAGGTGAACCGAGTAGAAACCTCAGGGTGCATTGTGTGGACCCTTGTCCGGTGTGGGCATAAACATCTGGTTAGGAGTACGCTAGTAAAACTCCATGGTTTGAGGTTAACCGAGTAGAAACCTCTGTAAAGGTTGAAGGTGAACCTGATTTAAAACCTTAGGTTTGAGATAAACCATGGGAAACCTCCTTAGTAAAATTCGGTCACTCAAAGGTTGAGTGTGGAAGCCGGGAGTGGAGTAGACAAGTCGTCGAACTACTATAAAATGACGGTGTTTGAGTTTGATATTATCTTTCATTTATGTGATTGCCTTGCATGTCTTTATATATGATCACATCCTTTGCACACATAGTCATATCCATCACAATCTCATCTATACATTGTTTGTCTTTTAAATAGTTTGTGATTGGATCCTCTATCAGGCTTGGAATCTAGTAGAGTTAAGGTTGAGTAATCCTAATCAATACTCTGTGATAGGATTAGTGTGATAAGGATCTTTAATAATTTATAAAAATTTTAAAAAGTCCTATTCACCCCCCTCTAGGATATACTGACCTATTCATACTTCAACTAAAGCGATCTTCACCGCAATTTCAAACTACACCTGCTCCCATCTGATAATATGCGAAGGATCAGGTACGTACTTCTTCAACGTGGACACATGAAAAATATTATGCACGCCTGCGAGTGATGTGGGCAAAGCAAGGCGATACGCTACTGCCCCCACTCGATCAAGTATTTGGAATGGGCTAATAAATCTCAGCGTGAGCTTCCCTTTCTTACCAAACCTAAGAAATCCTCGCATTGGGGCAACCTTTCCCCAACATCAAACTCAAGCAGTCTCCGTCTCGTATTGGCGTAGCTCTTATGCCTGCTCTGTGCTAAGAGCAGTCGACACCGAATAATGTCAATCTTCTCTAAAGTCGCCTGAACCAACTCTGGGCCAATCAAAGTCTTCTCGCCCACTTCTGCCCAATAATGCGGTGCTCTACATGGGCGACCATACAGTGCCTCATAGGGAGTCATACCAATACTCACCTGGAAGCTGTTGTTATACGCGAACTCTGCATAAGGAAGACAGTCATCTCAACTGTCCTTGAAGTCCAACACATAAGCTTGCAACATATCCTCTAAAATCTGATTCACACGCTCCGTCTGCCTGTCTGTCTGCAGATGGAACACGGTACTGAACTTCAACTTCACACCCATCACTTCCTGGATGCGAATCCAAAAGATAGATGTGAATTGGGTGTCTCTATCTAACACAATCTCCAAGGGAACTCTATGTAGGCATACAATCTCCCTAATATACAATCTAGCCAATTTGTCGGCAGAATTTGTGACTCTAATTGGTAGAAAATGAGCTGACTTCATCAACCTATCAACGATCACCCAAATAGAGTCATGCCCCTTCCTCATCTTCGACAGTCCAGAAATAAAATCCATGAAAATAAAGTCCCACTTCCATTCAGCTATGGGCATGGGCTGAAGCAATCTAGGAGGTCAACAATGCTCTACCATAACTTGCTGACACGTGAGACAACGGGATACGAACTCAGCAGTGTAAACCTTCATATTGTCCCACCAGTATGATCTTTTCATATTCTGATACATCTTCGTGCTACCTGGATGCATCGCGAGCCTCGAACTATGGGCTGACTCAAGAATCTCTCGTCTCAAGTCAGGTATGTCTGCGATGCATAGGTGGCCTCGATATCGCAAGCCCCCATCCGTACCAATAGTCCACTCAGAGTCCCCGTCAGTACCAACCCGCTCCTTCATCTTCATCAGAAGCTCATCGCCTGCCTGAGCCTCAATGATACGGCCATCTATGAGCGGTTGTACACGAATATGTACGACGACTTCATATAGCTCTTCCACTGTGAGCTTCTGCTCAAAGTCTCACACGAATTCCACCATATCCCATTCTACAATCATAAGCGGAGACACAAATTCTATAATCTTCTTACGGCTCAACACATCTGTCACAAGGTTCACCTTGCCCGGATAGTAGAAAACTTCGAACTTAAAGTCTTTCAAGGTCTCCATCCATCAGCACTATCTCATATTCAAATCTCGCTATGAGAATATATATCTAAGGCTCTTGTAGTTGCAAAAGAGCTCGAACTCCTCTCCGTAGAGGTAATGTCTCTAGAGCTTTAATATGAAGATGACAGCTGCCAACTCTAGGTCGTGCGTAGGGTAATTCTCCTCGTGCTTCCTTAATTGTCTCGAGGCATACGCAATCACCCTGTCCTTCTACATAAGGACACAATCCAGACCAATGCGAGACACGTCGGTATATATCGTATACTTAACTCCTTGCTTTGGTAATATTAGCATAGGGGCGGACGTCAGCTTGTCCTTCAGCTCTTGAAAAGCTACTTCAGCCTTTTCATTCTAGGTAAACTTCAAGTCTTTCCTTGTCAACTGAGACAACGGTCTAGCAATTTTGAAAAAATCTTGAATAAATTGTCGATAGTAACCTGCCAGACCTAGAAAACTCCTCACCTCGGTAATTGAACTGGGCTGCTTCCAGTCCCAAACCACATCTACCTTAGCGAGGTCAACCGCAATACCTTCCTTGGACACCACATATCCCAGGAACTTAAATTCTTCCTTCTAGAAGTCACATTTCTTATACTGCACGAACAACTGGTTCTCCCTGAGAGTATTCAATACCGTTCTCAGGTGCTCCTGACTTGGGGAGTATATCAAAATGTCGTCGATAAAGACGATGACGAATCAGAACAGGAATGGCCAAAACACTCTGTTCATCAAATCCATGAACATGGCCGGAGCATTTGTGAGTCCAAAAGACATCACAAGGAACTCATAATGACCAAAACTGTTCCTTAACGCAGTCTTCTGCACGTCCTCATCCCTGATGCGCAACTGATGATATCCAAACTGTAAATTTATCTTTGAGAAATAACGTGCCCCCTTCAACTGATCGAAAAGATCATCAATCCTGGGCAAGGGATACTTATTCTTCACTGTTACCTGATTCAACCTGCGATAGTCGATACACAACCGTAGGGAGCCATCTTTCTTCTTCATAAACAAGACAGGTGCTCCCCAAGGTGACACACTTGGTCAAATAAAGCCTGCTTCACGCAAACCATCAATCTGTCTCCTCAACTCCTCCATCTCACATGGAGGCATACGATACGTCGGTAGGGAAATAGGTGTCGCACCGGGCACAAGATCAATATTGAAGTCAATCTCACGCCGAGGAGGAAGCCCTGGAATCTTCTCACACACATCAGAGAAATCATGAACTACTGGCATATCTTCTAACATCGGAACATCAGAACTCTGTAACATGGATGCGTAGCTGCTAACACGACAAGACCAACTGACCTAAACTGGAAAAGAGAAGACTGTGCCCTCAGGTCCGTAGGCTATCACAACTCTAGCCTCGTAATCAATCTCTGCTCTCATCTTCACGAGCCAGTCTATCCTAAAAATAACATCATAATGACACAGTGGGGCGATAATCAGGTCGACGACCACTGTCCTACTACCCAAATCTATTGAGCAAGACTCACAGGTCTGAGTAATATCTGACGTAGTTCCTGTAGCTGTCGTGAGTCTTACTCCCTTCGTAGGTGTCGTAACCAAACCTAGCCGCTTGATCGCAGCACAAGAAATAATCGAAACAGTGGACCCAGTGTCCACCAATAAGAAGATAGGCATACCTAGGATGTGAGCAGGAACCTCAAATGACGTCGGTGCTGAATCTGCCTCGAGCGCCTCAGCTGTGAGCGTATGAACCCGAGCCTGCTGTGGGTGATGTTGTGGAGGAACCATGGGCCGTTGTGGTGGCCTGAAATGAGGTGCTAGAGGTCTGAAAGAAGGATGAGCTGGTGCTGATCGAAGGGGTGGTGCTGAAATAACCTGAGCATCTGACGACCGATCCTCTGAGGCGGCGAGAAACCACTGTCTCGTATCCTGAAAAAGCAAGAAATCTCAGTGTGGCTAGACCTCTTGCAATAGTTGCACCACACATCAGGACACCTCAAATGGGTAGGAGATGCAGAAGACCCCTGCGGTGAATCAAAACGAGGCCTCTTACTGAGTAAAGGCCTACTCAAGAAATCAGGTCACGGCCTAGGATCCATAGGTGCTCTCGTGCGGGACAACGTCTCCCCGTCCTGCTCTGCTCGCAAGGACATGCTCACCAGCTCCGCATAGGAAGAAATGCTCACACAACACATCTTCGATTGAATCTCGGGCCGCAAACCCTTAGAAAAATGCCACATCCTCTATGGATGATCACATAGAATCAAAGGAGTATACCTGCCTAGCTTCGTAAACTGGTTCTCATACTCAGTCACCGACATGCCTCCCTGGCGAAGTCTAAGGAACTCACTCTCGTTCTCATGTCGGTAAGTGACCCTTAAGTACTTCTCGTGGAAGCATGCCTCAAACGCTGCCCACGTCCCCTCAAATCCCTCCTCAACTGTGTGGAGAATGCTATCCCACTATAAGCTAGCCTCCTTCTCAAACATGAAGGTGGCAAGCTCAACCTGCTCCGCCTCAGAACAGTGCAACGGCCAAAGCATCTTAGAGATGCGGTCGATCCAATACTCAGCCTCCTCGAGTCTGTGAGTACCTGAAAATGTAGGAGGCCTCAAGCGCTGAAATCGCTCGAATGTACCGCTCGTACTAGTATGCCCAACAGGGTGTAGAGACGAGGCAGGTGGAGTCACCGCCATCGACTGAGTAAAGATACCAGCCATGGAGGATAAGAAATACTGCTGCATCAATAACATCATCTGCTCTAGCCTATCAGGAGGTGGAGCGGACTGTGATGTAGAAGGTGTTGACGCAGATGCACGGTTCTGCTCGAAAACTGCAGGTGTGACAGGAGACACCACCGAAGGTGTCACAGGAGGTGGCCCAGCAGCAGGACCAGAAGTTGACTGAGAACTCGGCATGAGATCTGAACAAGATGGGCTCGAATGGGGGTCCATATGAGTATCGCATAGGGCAAGGGCCCCGTCGAGCGAATCTCTCAGAGAAAGATGGGCCGAAGATCTTGAACCCTTAAGTGACATACCCTACACACAATAGAGGGTAGCAACCAATGAGATTAGGCATTCACACAGTCCATCCACAACATTAACTTCACAAGCCAAAGAAACAACATGCATTTCATTAATAAAATTGTCACAATACATGACTTGCAGCATTACATGAAACGCGATAGAGAAAACATGTGAGTAAACAACTAAGCTTCAACACTAAACAACTACCAAACTAACAAGTCACTACCAAACCACACGTAAAAATAAGCAACAAATAAGTAAACAATGACTACATAAAGCCTATTCATCAGAATTTGGTGATGCAGAAGGGGCACCCTTATCCTTCAAGCAGCATAGGATGGTCTTTAGCATGAGGGTTACTTTCTTGAACTTACGCTTTACGAGGCCCCGTAAATCTACAATGTCCTGTCGAAGAGCAGCCTGACCCTCCTCGAGTCGAACTATACGAGCATCCCTATCAACCTGAGCAAGATCAGGCTCCTGAGTTGCAGGAGGAGGACTCTCATCAGTATCCCGAGCCTCCTCTTCTTCTTCATCCTGCACTTCTTGCTCTATCTCTGCCCCACCTTCTTCTTCACTTTCTTCTTCTTTGCTATCATACTCATCCTCACTTTCATCAAGTTAGGCTTCTCGTTATTGAGGCCCGATCTTCATCTGGTTGAGAGTAGTCTCGGTGATGTAATGGACCGATGTTGGCAACTCCGCCCTAAGTCTGTAGCCAAACTCGAGCGCAATCTTACATATGAGTTGGTCGAGAGGAAGCGACTCAGTCCTTGTCCTTGATCGCGCGATAAGGATGATCTGTCGTAGTACAAACATAGGCATGCACACCTTCGATCCCTGCCCCACTTGCTACAGAAAATTCATCATGAGACACGTGCATTCACTGCGATTGCTCCACCTGGGATAAACATTGAATGTGCAGATGTGGTGAAGCAGACAAAAATTACCTGACATATGGGTCGCTAAGAGGCTCTTGTTATGCTACCACTCAACTAAATGACTACACAGAAACCTGGTGCGGCGATCCCTCTCACGAACACTATTCAGATTCCTTGCACTTGGATGTACCTCGCCAAGTGGCACGTTCAGGAGTCAAGCTATCAACCCAACATTGATTGTGGCTTCCCGATCTCTGTCGAAGCAGATCTTGAACTACAAGGGCTCCAACGTAGGGTCCTGAATGTGAGCATAGAAGACACGAACAGTGCTCACATTTACACAAGACTCACCTTCAAATAGCGGACCCCACGTGGCTTCTTCCAAACGCTCGAACAACAAGTACTCGCCAAAGAGTCGCCCATCCACATGCGCTTTGAAAAGAACCCTACGGTCCTTGTAGATGCTATGAACCAACTCTGCCAACAACGATCTTCCAAATGGAGCATGGAGATCTAAATCTCGCTTCGTCTGCACTTCTCTCCCAACGCTTAAACTCGCGGTAGCTCCTCTAGGCCACCTTGAATAAGCTGGATGACTAGGCCCAACCTCATCCACAGGGGCATGCTTCTTGCCCATCAGTGAAAGGATGGAAGAAATGGAAAATAGAGCCGTGATAAGCTCTAAGAAAGCCATGAAAAGTGTAAAAAATAAAGAAAGGACTGAGATTTCTAGGTCTCCACAGATTTAGGTCTGAAATAGGAGTGTAATGGGTTAAAGAAAGGAAAAATAGAAGAAAGAAAAGATCAAAGTAAGAGGGGTTGGGGGCTGGCACGATTTTGAAGCTTAAATGAGAGATTTGGAAGCTTAAATCAAAGCAAATGGAAGGAGTAGGTGATGAGTATGGCTGAGAATGGTGGAGGGATGAAGGCTTTAATGAAAAATGAAAGAGGAAGTGATTGAAATGCTGATTTGAAAGAGAATGGGATGGTTTTGAAGAAAAGGGAAATCATGGGAGGGTGGTTTGTGAAAGAAGTAGTAGAATGGGGATGAAATAGGGGTTTAACCCTGCACCATTGGGTCCCACTAGGCCCCACATACTATCAGCCTGAAGGCTCGACCCCAACTGGCCCGTCGGTCAGTGAGGCCCTCGTCGGCCACTGGCCAATCCAGCGAGGGCTCACCCATTGGGCAAGGGACTCACCACCCCCTAGGTCTAAAAAAGTTCAAGTCCCACCCTGGAACCCCCCGAAAGTTGTTCTTTTGACCCCCTCTTCCGATTTGAGTCGTTTCAGGTCATTTCGAAACTAATCTGATCTCTGTTTACTTTTACCAATTTTTAATGGATGAAATGGGATGAAACGTCTATACCCATCAATTGATGGTCTAGACTTGATTTGGGGTCGTCATGTTTAATCAGGAGTGTGCACGGACTCGATCTCGATGATCATTTTCAGTAAACTTTCGTCGAATGATAAACTGAGAGTGCTAAACCTGTTTCTAGATTGTTGTCGCACGCTCCTATACTATAGTGGCATCAACATGCATTTTGTGACCCTAACCTAGGTCCATTTTAATCCAGATCATTCTCTGATACCAACTTATAACGCCCTGAAATCTGGGGGTCGAGCATAACTCAGCTCTCGAGTTCCAAAACATCACTTATGCAACATCAAGAATGATGGATGTATGTTGTCTGTATTAGCGCATAAAACATGAAATATATTAAGCCAGATCAGCAGACGTAACTCAAGGATATTGAGAAAATACAAGCAGAAGACTTAAATATATATATAAATGAAAATAATCCCCAAGGTATGCGTGCTCTGCCCAGGGCAATATATACAACTGTCTTAAAATACATGTATTTAACTATACAAAATCATCATATACATATCCCAGAATCCCTTCTGGTCAGGACAAGGCTCACATGAACCCACCTGGGGCTCGTCACCTGATCAGTGTAGGTCGACAGCTTGAATGTAGTGTCCCATACCACCACAATCGGCTCACGAGACAAGGTTGCTCACTGGTCACTACAGGGAGGCTCATCGCCCCAGCGTAGGCCGACAGCTCAGCCACGGTGTCCCATATCACCATGTCCGGCTCATGAATCTTAGGGGATCATAGTACCAAGGTTAATGAGAGTTTCACTGGTAAGTTCAGTACCTTAGATTCAAATAGTAGCGACCAAACACGGTGAACAAACATCGGTCAATCGGGTTAGTTAATGAGCTCAATTAGGCCAAGCGCACGTTGAGTTGAACGACATGGAATGCATAAGCACTCTGTGTGGCCTAACCACTGTCGAACATCCCAAGCACGACTCAGATTCGTTAAACTTATCATGTGTGGTGAAAACGACCTCAACCACTATTTGCAGAACGGTTACCGATTACCTGGACTATGGTACAGCCCCAATCACGTACAAGCTCAATAACAGGCATATGAGTCATGTCCTACATTTATATGAACATTCATGAAATATAACTTGAGCTTAAATATAGTATATGGAGCAAATCATACACACAATTAACATGAATAAGCTAAGTTACACAATTCATGGATGAAGTCATACACACAGTTAACATGAATAAGCTAAGTTACACAATTCATGGAGGAAATCATACACACAGTTAACATGATTGGGATTCATATCTCAACAACCTTAACAATCACACTTTACTAACTACTAACTCATTTGGACATTTATATAAACACTTAGATTACACTATTCAACATACATCACGTATGTCGACTCCGTTACATATTAGGGAAAGTCCTTTCCCCAAGGAGTTTTCGCATACATATCAAGCATATATCAATGATAAATAATCATGGCAATCATAACGACAATTTCTATACGTATACGGTTATTCTACCATATACATGAAATACGCTATTTATAACATAAAGTATACATATACGTAAATCGAAATGGATAGCGCATTTGACATGTGTAATAGCAATCACAACATGAATAAATTATTATCTAACATTGAGAGCCTTAAAAATCATAACCTAAATGTATATAGTCCGCACCTTAAATCAGAAAATGCGTATTAGATGTGATTCAGACAATAAGTCTTCTTCAACGGCAAATACGCTACCTATTACATGAAAGCTATTCTAAGCTTCAAATAGGTTAGGGTTGGCTTAACTTACCCAAAAATGGAATCAGAATCATTGAAATAACGATTTAAATTCATGGATTCGATACGTTGTTGAACTGGGAAGAATTTCACGGAGAATCAACAGGTTCTTTCTCACTTTCTCTCTCTTTTCTCTCTCTTAAGTAGCTAGGGTTTATGAAATTCGTATGAAATTTAGGAATGAGGGTTTAAAGCCTTTTTATAAGCCTAAAGTTGACGAAAATATGGCCAAGGTATACTTAGGTTATAACCAAATCGGGCTCTTTCTGATCCAACGGAGCAGTTCTGGAGGTCCTCTTATCAAATGCGGTCGGACTTAAACTCACTAGTATTGGATCTTTAGTAAGTTAAGTTTTTAGTCCGATTGGGTTTCCAGATTGTCTGTGGCGGACCAGCTTCAATTCAACGGTTATCGAAATTCGATCAATACTACAAGTACTTTGACATGTATGGGCCACCTTTCCTGATCCGAGGGTAAATTTGGATCAAAATCTAATGGTTAGAACGCTTAGAAATAATGCACAAGCGAAACGATCCAGATTTACTTAAAATTATATTTAATTTTCTAAAAATCTTTATTTTCTCACTCTCTTCACTCCGGACTCAAGGAAATGGTCTCAGGACATCGTTTGGGCTTAATTTTCGAGGTGATTGTCAAGTCCATCTAAGCGGTCATAATGGTCTAAGTTCATAGCTATCAGACTTTCGATGTGCGGTCTAGGTCCAATACGAAGTTACAATGTATTCTCGGGAGCAACTGGGTTTAGAGTTGGATCCTAGATTTCAAGGTAATATAGCGTCAATGATTCTATAGGTTTTGGGTCTTACAGATCGTATTGAAAGTTATTAGTGCTAATTCCACAAGTAATCTAGTTTAGCGCTAGCTAAAACACATTAAATTTCTAAGAGATTTGGTTCTAATTGATTTCTGCTAGAGGTGGTACTCAGGTCTAAGTACGGATTTTTCTAAGTTGTTACATAAACCTAAACCTCGACCCATAACCTAAACCTATAACCTTAACCTAAACCTAAAACCTAAACCTAAATGTATTCTCAAATTCCTAAACTTAAACCTACACCTAATCCTAATCTCAACTTCTTAACCTAAACCTAAACTTGAAAACCCAAACCTTAACCCGAACCTGAACCCAATTTCTTAAACCTAAACCTTAACCAATTCTTAATTCCCTAAACCTTAACCTATAACCTAACCTATACCTAAACCTATAACCTACACTTATAACCTAAATCTAAATCTATAACCTAAACCTGTAACCTTAACCTAAACATAAAACTTAAACCTAAACCTAAAACCTAAATTTATTCTCAAATCCTTAAACCTAAACCTAAACCTATAACCTACAACATTAACATAAACTTATAACCTAAACCTATAACGTACAACATTAACCTAAACCTATACTTATAACCTAAACCTATTCTCAAATCCCAAAACCTATAACCTAAACCTAAACCTATAATCTAAGCCTAAACCTTAACCTATAACCTAAACCTTAACCCATAACCTATAACCTATAACCTACACCTATAACCTATAACCTAAACTCAATTCCCTAAACCTTAACCTATAACCTAACCTAAACATAAACCTATAACCGACACTTATAACCTAAACCTAAACCTGTAACCTTAACCTAAATGTAAAACCTAGACCTAAACCTAAAACCTAAATGTATTCTCAAATCCTTAAACCTAAACCTAAACCTAAACCTATAACCTACAACATTAACATAAACTTATAACCTAAACCTATAACCTACAACATTAACCTAAACCTATTCTCAAATCCCAAAACCTCAAACCTAAACCTAAACCTATAACCTAAACCTAAACCTAAACCTTAACCTATAACGTATAACTTATAACTTAAACCTATAACCTATAACCTAAACCCAATTCCCTAAACCTTAACCTATAACCTAACCTAATCCTAAACCTATAACCTACACTTATAACCTAAACTAAACCTATAACTAAAACCTAAACTAAACCTATAACTAAAACCTAAACCTAAAATCTAAACCTAAACCTAAAACCTAAATGTATTCTTAAATCCCTAAACCTAAACCTACTCCTAATCCTAATCTCAACTCCCTAATCTAAACTTAAACCTAAACTTGAAAACCCAAACCTAAAACTGATTCCGAACCCGAACCCAATTTTCTAAACCTAAACCTTAACCTATTCTCAATTCCCTATAGCTATAACCTATAACCCATAACATAAACCTAAACCTTAACCTAAACCTATAACTTAAACCTAAACCTTAACCTAAACCTAAACCTATAACCTTAACCTAAACTAAAACTTATAACCTATAACCTAAACTTATAACCTATAACCTAACCTTAACTTAAACCTAAAATCTAAACCTAAACCTATAACCTAAACCTATAACCTAAGCCTATAACCTAAAACTTAAACCTAAATCTAAAACCTAAATGTATTTTCAAATCCCTAAACCTAAATCTACACCTAATCCTAATCTCAACTCCCTAATCTAAACTTAAACCTAAACTTGAAAACCCAAACCTATACTCGATCCTGAACCCAAACTCGATTGATGTAATAATGTAGCCCAATCACATGGCAACAAATAAGAAAATCTTGCTTTGTTGGCAAGCATACTCGAACTCAAGCATCACAATGCATCTATTTCTATCTCCACTATCTCTTATAGCATAGATTATTTGAAATTTGAATTTATCTCATTTTTGGAGTCATATCCTATCATAATATGATAATATTAATAAACAAGGTGGATTTGTCACCAACAATATTCCAAGACCCATATAACTTCTCCTTATAGGAAGTTGGGTATGGCACATGTAGCTTGAATCCATCAAAGGAGATAAGGATCACCTCTCATATGTTCTCTCTTTTCATTTGTTTTTTTTTCCATAGGATTGTTTATTTTGTGGTGTCTGCTCAAATATACATTTCACATTTTATCATGTTAATATAATTATAAGTGGCCTAATCTCACTATTCTAAAAGTAACTAATAATAATTTCTACCTGATGAGAAATCACCAAGTGCCATTAGGCTCAACCTAAAAGATAAATCAGCATTTTCTTTCTTTCTTTTTCTTTTAACACACACTCACACACCAGAGTTTCTTACGGCTACAATGGGTACTTAAACTCATGGCTACACACTAGAGTCTCTTATGGCTTCATCACCTCTTATTAACCCATCACTTCTCTCTCTCTTTCTCTCCCTCATTTCTCAAAAAAAGAAAATCTCTCCCAAGAAAAAATTCCTACGTCTAAGCTCCTCTCTCCCAAGCAACAAGTGTGACCTACTTTCCCTACCCTCTCATCTCACATCTCAACCATCCATCCATAATCTACCTCCAACAAACTCGAAGGTGAGCAGCTAAGGAGGCTAGGGGAGCAAGAAGGAGGCCTAGCGGTGGGTGATCCACCGTTGATTTCAATTTTAAGACCACTTGTTGTGGGACCCAGAATGATGTATGTAATGTAGTGAGGGGCCTATAGTGGCGGGGTCCCTATATTTCATTGGCTTTCTCTCTCTCTATCCTTCTTTTGTATGATGTTTTGTGGCCACCACGGTATACAACCGCAGAGGTACAGGAGCTACCCATCCGCCCGAGCACCATCGGCATCTCCAGTCACACCACTTCAGAGGCAGCTTTCTGATACATACTATGGATGCCGTGGGATAGGACACCATAGGTGGGAGTGTGCTCAACCATAGTAACATCCGAGAGCACCACAACAGCCTCCACAATAGCAGCCGAGAGCACCACAGCAGCCTCCACAACAACAGTGACAGTAGATCCTACCACCGAGGCCCCCTCAGCAGCAACATCAGCACCAGCCTCCTAGACCTCAGCAATCGAGGCAGCAATACCGACGCCTCAATGACATAAGCATTAGCAGCAGCCTAAGAGGGGACAGACACCTCCCCAGCCAACCCAGGTTAGATTTTATGAGGATCAGAAGGACCCGCAGACCTTCGGAGGAGTCGTTGAGGGTATACTTCCAGTCTCTTCATGCATCGCCCGAGTATTATTCAATTTTAGTGCTTTGCACGCATTCATGTCTTAGGATTTTTACCAATCGACTGGATTACCGACAGAGTTTGCTAGTAAGGGATTGACCGTATCGACACCCTTGGGGAAGACCACAGTATAGGGCCATTTCTATTCGTCTTGCCCTATGTTAATGGGAGAGATTTTCTTACCTGCCGACTTGTACGTGCTGCCGATGTTAGATTTTGACGTTATCCTGGGCATAGATTGTCTTACCGAGTACTATGCCATCTTAGACTGCTCCATGAGGACAGTCACATTTTGCATACCAGACTTGTAATAGTTTTAGTTCATTGTAGAGCCCCAAGGAGAGCCGTTATCTTGTTTGATGTCCTACGCCGTTGAGGATACTGTCGCCGTTTGTATTAATTAGTTGTCGATTATCTGTGATTTCCCTGACGTGTTCTAGGAGATTTTTGGGATTACCGCCGCTTCGCCATATTGAGTTCCACATTGATCTTGTGCCCGGTACCGCGCCTATTTCAAAGGCCCCGTATCGCATGACACCGATGGAGTTGCGTGAGCTGCAGCGAAAGTTGGTCAAGTTACATGAGTTGGGATTCATTCGTCAAAGCAGTTCACCTTGGGGAGCACCAGTACTCTTCGTCAGGAAGAAGGATGGCTCATTGAGGCTCTCCGTAGATTTTCGCGAGCTCAATCGGGTCACGATCAAGAACAAGTACTCGCTCCTGGGGATAGATGACTTATTTGATCAACTACATGGTGCACAGTTCTTTTTTAAGATTGACTTGTGCTTCGGTTATCATCAGATTCGGTTTTGAGAGGAGGACATCCCGAAGGCAGCTTTCAAGACGCGTTATGGTCATTTTAAGTTTCAAGTCATGTCCTTCGAACTGACCAATGCACCCACGATCTTCATGCAGTTGATGTATGAGGTCTTTCGTGCATATCTTGATCACTTTGTTGTGGTCTTCATCGACGATATTCTGATATATTCGAGGACCCGTGAGGACCATATGCAGCATCTGGAGATTGCATTATAGACCCTCCATGCCCACCAGTTGTATGCGAAGCTGGAGAAGTGTGAGTTTTGATAGGAGGAGGTGAAGTTCCTCAGTCACGTGGTGACGAGGGACAGTGTCACAGTAGACCCCTCGAAGGTTAAGGTAGTGCGCCAGTGGGGCCAGCCCATGATTACGTCCGAGATCCGTAGTTTTCCTGGTTTAGCGGGATACTATAGGCGTTTCATTGAGGGTTTCTCTCGTATTGCAGCCCCGTCGACCAGGTTGACTCAGAAGGGTGCAGATTTTATTTGACTGACGTATGTGAGCAGACATTTGTGGAGTTGAAGGACCATATGACGTCCACTCCTATACTTACTCTTTCCTCTGGGAGTGATGAATTTGTTGTATTTATTGATGCTTTACTTATTCTCTTGGGTGTTGTCTTGATGCAGCATGGAAGACCAGTGGCTTATGCATCTCATCGACTCAAGGTCCATGAGTTGAACTACCCCACGCATGATTTGGATCTACCTGCAATCGTCTTTGTATAGAAGGTGTAGAGACACTATCTCTATGGGGTCAGGTTTGAGCTTCTCCAACCACAAGAGCTTAAAGTATTTATGCTCTCAGTCCGAGCTGAACGTGAGGTAGAGACGTTGGATGGAGCTTCTGAAGGACTCTGATTTTAATCTCCAGTACCACCCAAGCAAGGTGAATGTGGTGGAAAATGCCCTCAACCATCAGCCATGAGGCCTAGTGACACACATGATGATTCAGAAGTGAAGGATGCTCGAGGATTTAACAGAGTATGACTTCGATTTTGGTCTACAATCTTCCATCATTCAGCTATCGAGCCTATCGATTCATCCTTCTCTTGTTGTAAGGGTGATCAAGGCTCAGCAGATAGACGAGTCGTTATAGGATTATCGAGCAGAGGCAACATCTGAGAGTCATACAGATTAGCAGATTGGTTCTGATGGTGGACTTCACTTTAAAGGCCGATTATTTGTCCCGGATATTCTTGAGTTGCGCAGAGATCTTATGACAGAGGCACATCAATCACGACTTTCTATCCACCCTGGCTCAACGAAGATGTATCGCGATATGAGGAGACAATATTTTTGGGTGGGGATGAAGTGCCAGATCACTAATTTTATGGCCGAGTGTGACACATGCCAGTGTGTCAAGGCCGATCATCAAAGACCCCTTGGTCCATTGTAGCCAGTGAGTGTCCCGATGTGGAAGTAGGAGCACATATCTATAGACTTCATTATGGGCTTGCCGAGGACTCAGCATGGTCATGACGCCATCTAAGTTGTCGTGGATCGCCTGACGAAGTCAGAACATTTTCTTGCGATTCGTAAGACTTGGCATTCAGACCAGCTCACCAGGTTGTTTGTTGATGAGATCGTGAGACTACACGGTGTTCCTGTCTCAATCATTTCAGACCAAGACTTGAAGTTCATGTCTCAGTTTTGGGGGAGCTTTCAGAGAGCGATTAGTACTGATTTACGGCTTAGCACTGCGTATCATCCGTAGACCGATGGCAAGACCGAGAGGGTCAATCAGATACTTGAGGATATGCTTCAGGCCAGCGTGATTGATTTTGGGGGTAGCTAGGATGAGCATCTGCAATTAGCTGAGTTTATATACAACAACAACTATCAAGCGACCATTGACATAGCTCCTTTTGAGGCATTATATGGCCGACCGTGCAGATCTCCGAGTTATTGGACCGAGGTTGGAGAGTGGCGTCTCTAGGTCTTGAGCTTGTGCAGAAGACATCAAAGGCTATCGATATCATCAGGCAGAGGATGCGCACAGCTTAGAGCCGACATAAGAGTTTTGTTGATCGCCAGCGTTGTCCCTTGGAGTTTAATGTAGGGGACCATGTGTATCTTAAGGTCTCGTCTATGAAGGGCGTAGTTCGATTTTGAGCGAAGGGTAAACTTGCCTTGACATTTATAGGGCCTTTCGAGATCACTGAGCACATTGGCACTGTGGCCTATCGGCTTGTCTTACCACCTCAGTTGTCTGACTCCACAATATTTTTCACGTCTCTATGTTGAGAAAGTGTGGGTTAGACATAGTTCCTGTTATTGATTGACAGCCATTGGAAGTTCATGAGGACGCTTCTTACATTGAGCAACCAGTTCGTATCCTTAATCAGAAGGAGTAGGACATCTGAACAAAGGCCATTACCTTGGTGAAGGTTCAGTGGGGTCACCATTCTGTTGATGAGGCGTCTTGGGAGTGCGAGGCTGAGATTTAAGAGCGCTATTTCCATCTCTTTGATGATTAATTGTATGATATGTCTTGTATGTTATCTCCGATTTTATATGACGATACCTTGTTTCCTTTTCTAATATGAATTATGTTTACTTGTAATGATTATGTAAATTTTGAGGACAAAATTTTTATTTAGAGGGGAGAGTTGTAAGATTTGTATCCCAGTTCGTACTGTCCCGTAGGCTTCCGTGGTCCTTCCGATCGAATTTTGGCAATCCTTGACTCGTATCCAACGTTTGTACGCGATCCTAAGCCAAGTCCTGCATATTATAGTTGGCTCAACCTGAAACTTGTACCTTAGCAACCGTGTCATTGCCGCGGTTCTAACGCCTTGACTCGTGCACCAAATTGATACCCATGTCGAAAGATAAGGGTCCACGTTCATTTTGAGAAAAACACTGCATGTTTTGAACTTCGAGGGAATTTCTACAACATCTCTCATCAATCAATCACTCATGTCAAATACAAGCCATACCCAAGTACTAGCAACCCATCTCTCCCATTCCTAAAGTCAACTTCTCTCTCTCTCTCTCTCTCTCTCTCTCTCTCTCTCTCTCTCTCTCCACCCATCCCTTTCGTACAACCCATCACTTCACCCATCACCCATCACACATCACTCCATCACCTCTTATCAACCCATCATTTCTCTATCTCTCCCTCATTTCTCAAAAAAAAAAAAACTCTCCCAAGAAAAAATTCCTACGTCCAAGCTCGTCTCTCCTAAGTAACAAGTGTGACCCACTTTCCCCACCCTCTCATCTCACATCTCAACCATCCATCAATCATCTACCTCCTTCAAACTTGAAGGTGAGGAGCTAAGGAAGCTAGGGGAGAAAAAAGGAGGCCTAGAGGTGGGTGATCCACCATTGATTTCAATTTTAGGACCACTTGTTGTGGGACCCACAATGATGTATGTAATGTAGTGAGGGGCCCATAGTAGCGGGGTCCCTCTATTTCACCGGCTGTCTCTCTCTCTCTCTCTCTCTCTCTCTCTCTCTCTCTCTCTCCTTCTTTTGTATGGTCTTGTAGCCACCACGGTGTAATACGATCTTAACCGTTCGATCGTGAGGCCCACCTTGCAGTGGGTCAATTGGACGACCAAGATGAAGGAAAAAAACACAAGTATTAGATTGATTCAAATCAGGTGGGACATGTTCATGTGGGACCCACCTTGATTGAAATGTGGGCCAAGTTAATGTGTGACCCACCACTATGCTTGTGTTTATCTATGTCGTCCAGCATCCTTGGACGCTGGACGTATTGGTGGTTAACATGGAGTGCGTGTACTAACATAGGTATGTACTAATGAGCTAACACAAAAAAAATATATTTTATTTTGAACTCTGCAGGCCCCACCTTGATGTAACAATCCAATCCACATCGTCCATTCCATTTCTTAGCCCATTTGAAGTGTTGAGCTAGAAGATGGGGTTAATCTTACTATCCGATGGGCTATAACATAAAAAATATTGAATTTTTACCATTAAAAGTGATTAGGACCTACCTTGAGCCAAAATATACTGAATATTGAGCTCGTTTGGTCGGTTTTGAGCCATGAAATGCAGTGGCTAGAGTGGATCCTCTCGATGCGGGCCCCACACAGGAAAAACCACAGGTATTTTGATTTTCTTCAAAAAAAATAATACATTAGGCAGCGTCTGCTGCCCCTGACACGTGAGGATGCACGACGTCCTATTGTCGTGGATGCTGGAGGTAGGGACCCAAGGTCCGAGCTATGGGCCCCACCATGATGTGTGTTACCATCCACACCGTGCACTTGGTGGGCCTTCATCTTAGCTATGGGCCACCTAAAAATCAACCATATAAGTGACTTAGGTGGCCCACGTCACATGAAATAGTAAGGATTGAAAGTCTGCCATTGAAGCCCTTTGGGTTGCAAAAGTTTTGGATCAGGTATGATATTTGTTTCCACTCTTCACCCGGGTCCATGTGACCTTATCAATAGTTTAGATGGCATATAAATAGTACAGTGGGCCTTAGGTCTGAGTGGCCTTATCAATAGGTTGGGTACAAATAAACATTACGGTGGGCCCCCAGGTCTGTGTGACCTTATCAATGGGTCGGATGGAAAACAAACATTATGGTGGGCCCCCATGTCTGTGTGACCTTGTCAACAAGCTGGGTGGAAAATAAACATTATGGTGGGCCCCACATGGGACCCACTGATGTATGTATTGTAATCCACACCTTCCTTTAGTGTGGGCCCCACCATGAGGTATGTACTTCATCTATGCCGTCCATCCTTTCCATCCCTATGGGACCCATCATGATGCGTGTGTTGCATTCAAATTCTCCAACCATTTTTGAAAAATAATTTTAAGGCTTGAGACAAAAACAAGACAGATTTATTTATCAAGTGGACCACACTGCATGGTGAGGATTGAACGGCTACCATTGACATCCTTTGGGACCTTATGATCAGATTGGATGGGAAATAAATGTTATGGCGAGCCTTGGGAATTTTAATAGTGAAAATTATTATCACCACTTATTTTTGAGTATGGCCCATTTGATATACGTGAGGCCCATGTGATGTGGCGCACTTGCCATATAAGGGTCTATTGTGATGTATTCAAGGCCCACTCGTGCGGCCCACTTGATGAATATAAGGCCTATGTGATTAGGCCCATCTTAATATAGTTATGACCCATCCGTTGGGGTCCATCTTGATATATACGAGACCCATGTACATGAGGCCCATTTAATGTATTGGAGGCCCAATGGGATGTACATGAGGCCCATTATAACGTGATTCCGCCATGGTTTATGTGTTGACCTTTATAGCGGGCTATGCCTTGGGAGCAATGATGGTTTGACGTCCACATTGTAAGGATAATGTTGGTTAAATGTCCGCATTATCACTCTCCCTAAGGCGCATTGATAGGCCTATACTTTTAGTGTGTAGTCTGTCTAGGCCCATCTTTGTTATGAACAGAGCCCATCACCATATAACATGTTTAGTATAGATCTATGATTCATGATCATACGCATCATATGTATGCCTGATATGAGGAGTGACTGATCATAGCATATGCCTACGGGCGAATTGTTTATAGGCTCTCTAATAGGTCGAGTTGCCCTACATGAGCGCGCAGTACGCGCATGATTATTGCATGTTTGGTAGGGTGAATCATGCACTTGCATCGTGTGATTGTGATTATTATATGCCCTAGCAACATCAGGGCCACAACCTCCATAGACACATCGTGGATGGCCGGATTGGATACCAGAAATACTGTTTCTAGATCAGGGCACCATAGATGTCCCTGGGTGAAAATTTCTAAACCTGATAGTACCAAAGGATGATTTCAACGTCGGGACCGAGTGGATATATGAGCGCACGAGGGCCGTATACTAGTAAACCATGTCTGTCACTGTGTCGTGGTCGGTTGGAAAGGGGTGTGACCTTACCCGCCTGAGTGAGGGGATAATTTATAGGTTGAGTTTGACCAGCTTAAGGAATGGGTCAGCTATCGATGAGCCGGTCCCAATTTTGGCAGGCGGATAGTGAGGTCTCTTCCACTCTCCCAGTTATGCATTCGGATAGGGGCGACAAGCTGGCTAGAGTGTACTTGACCCTAGTGATTTTTTAGATTGAGAACTGTACTGATTTGATGCTCTAGTGAGGAGCTGTATTGTTATGTGGATGTGGATTGGTATGCTTGACTTACATTATGCATCACATGGCCTTGTTAAGGCCAATAGCATTTATATTCTGCACCGCATAGCCTTGGTAAGGCTGATTGCATTCATATACCCATCAGCATGACTCTGCATTACTCTGACCTTGCATTCTGAGCACGCTCATATTAAGCACACACTTACACCACCTTTTAAGCTTTCTATATGCTTATGCACGATTGATGCGTGCAAGTGACACTAGGATGCAGCCGTAGCATAGTAGTAGCAGGAGCGTGCAGTCAATCCTTTGGAGTTTCTGTTATTTTCATTATCTTATATTTTCCTTCAAATGCATTGTATTTGAAAGTTTTTTATCGTAGTAGATTTTGTGATGGTATTCTTGTGGTTATTGTTCGTGGGTTATGCTTATAGTTATGCTCATTACGAATCAAATTAATGATTATAAATTCTCCTCGTAGCATCCTAGGATCAGAACCTAGTAAATGGATGCTGGGAGCCAAGAATGGGGTTCTATGGATGCTGACGGCACCAGATTCGGTAATCGAAAATTTTGTGAGCCTGGTTTCTGAGTTTGGGACGTTACACTAGGTGTGTGTGTATGATGTTTTAATTTAAACCAATCTGATTTAAATGATTTTAACTCGCAAGTATAGGAATCAGATTAAGATATGGTACATATTACGAGATCGTTTCCACGAGAATTGGTTATCACAATTTGAAATTTAAGACTCTTCTTAACTAATTCAACAAATGGTTTACCAAACTATTAAGTAAACTACCATAAATCTATGAGAAATAACCGAGAGCAATAAGGAAAATTCAATCAATAGAGAAGACTAGGACTTTTGAATCCACCCCTAATTATCCTAACCCTTATTTCACCTATTGATTCACCCTAATTCAGATTGATATAGATTTTAATAAACAAAGCACACCCTATGTCCTTGGTCGGGCACATAGAATGTATAATCTCTTAAAGCATATGGATCACATCTTTCCATCCATGGTTAGGCATAGAGAGATGTAGATTTCTGTTTTTTCCTCTATAGGAAACCTGTTCATGGTCAGACACAAGCACCTAGAAACGATTCCAAACAACATCTATATCTAGACTTTGGTTAAGCTCATAGAATGGAGAAGTATGGAGATTTCAATCAAGCACACTAGAAAAAAATAAATCAATTGAATTAGAAAAATTCAAAATAAACAATAGTTATTCAATTAGGGGCTTAATGTTAGCCCTAGCTAAACTCTAGCAATCCATAAAATCAATTATAATGAAGGAAAAATAAAATTTAAACAGTAAGAACATCTCTCTTCTTCCTTCCTCTCTCTCTCTTCTCTTTCTTCTCTTTCTGGATCTTCCTAAGGTCTGAATGATTGCTCCCCACATCCAAAACCTCCTTATATAGTTGCTAGAGTGGTGAAAAAAGGATTTGAATCGGATTTGGAAAGCTATCGCATGCGCAACAAAAGCCTTTTCGCAGCCAAGTTCAGTGCCTCGAAACACACCACTTTCCTCGCTCAAATTCTAAAGAAACACCGTTCCTTAGGACTTTCTTAGGTCCTTTACATGATGGATGGTTCAGATCTATCATATGATCAAAGATGGTGGCCCACAACCACCTGGAAAAGTCAATTTTAACGGATGTGCGAAACTTTCGCACCCTTTCGCTGTTGTGATCGGTGGGCCCCACAGAGGTGTTTTCGAGAAAATTCACCCCGTCCATTACATTAAGAATAAAATTTTAGTCAAGAATGTGTGGTTTTGAATGTCCATTGACGCGTCCCAGAGAAGAAATCACAAAAAGATCAGATTTGAACGTTGCAGGGAAATCCTTTTGTGGCATCTGTATCGCACACGTGTGCATGTATGGATGCAAAAGGTCAACATGGTTTTGTAGCTCTCAAAGCCCTCTACACGGTGGACGACTCAGATCTTCCATATGGAGCATGTTTTGGGCCCACTATTGTCCGTAAAAATGGACTTTCCGTCCATTCGCTGCAGTTAAAAACGACAACTGCCGTTTTAGAAAGATGCGGGTCAGCGCTTGCGCTGACCAAAGAGATGGTACGGTGCACGGCAGACATGTGTGTACACTATGTACGCACGCTATACATATGGGGTCCAGTGTGATGCTTCTCAGAAATCCACTTCGACCATATGTTTTGTCTCCCTATTTAAGGCTTTGACTCCAAATTTGAAGCAATTCCAGATATCAGGTGGGCCCCAAATGGGAGATTATGGGCTGATCTGTCCGTTAGCATACTTCTCGAGATCTTCAATGGCTGAAATGGCTGAAATTTAATATGTACGATTAATTTATGGCCCTCATCACATGTATGAAGTATCGAACTGATCGGATAGCGGGAATTATGTGATCTTGCATTCTGCACCAATTTCGGGCCTCTTTAACGTGAACGGCTCGATTTCCTCAGATCCTTGCCATGTAAATCTTTTGATCTTAGTCCTTTGGAGTCCATCCCCTTTGCTTACTTTGGAGCGTCAAATCCATGCTTTTAGTACTCTTTTTAAGTCAATGCTCCTGATTACACACTGCAAGAAAAATACGATTTAAGTATTTCATTAAGCATTATCATGTACGTATAATCAGACAATAAACGGGGTCTGATATGCAATATTCGACCCTCATCACAACCCCCAACCAGTATTTTACTAGTCCCGAGCAAAACATTCGAAAAGTAATTTCAAAAATAAAAGAGCAATTCCTTTAAACCTAAGTGACTTATGAACAGATAGTTGAGATGTGAAAATTCTAAGATTCATGCATGGTGAGTAATATTTTTTCCTGGAATCAAACTCATGGTAAATTTCATAATCAAGTTCAAAATATTTATCCATTAATTAGAATATTCTAAACATTGAGTTCCATGAGTGTATAGTGTAATCTCGGCTCACGATCATTAAGAGATCCAATTGTCAATTTTATGACAACCAAAACTGAAACCAACACTTGCCAACAGATTAACTTTTCATTCTACCAGCCTTTGATTTTTTATAAATAATAACACCAAAGAGGGGAATCAAATCGTCACCAATAGGGTGCAAACCTATGGTGGAAACTTATCGCCTCAATTTTTCTGAATGTCAACCATGGGGAATCGAATCTACACCTATAGGAAGCAAACCTATGGTGAAGATTATTCAACTTACCATTTCAATTCTTCTTATAAACTGATGCTAAAAATTTTATTTTCAGGCTGGTTCCTTTCATGTTTAGTGATTACCAAGTTAATCATTCAATTATTGAATCAGAACCTTAATGTGTAGGAGAGATGTGATATGTGAAATCATGACTCAATCAATGTTTACAACTTCTAATCACAGGTTAACAATTCAAACTTAACTGTGAAATCTAACAAATGGTTGAATCCAATAGTCATAAATTACCAACATGCAATCACGAATATCTTTCAAACTCACTTCAAATTCACAAGAAGTTCCAGAAAAAGTTAAAATTTTAAAAAGTTGCACAATTTTTGCTCAAAACCAAGAAAATACTGATTAGGTAACCTAATCTCCCACCCCCAACCTAAAATCTACATTGTCCTCAATGTAAAAGAAATAAGCATGCAATGCACATGGGACAACGAAAGTAAAAGAGGAGTGATGGAGAAGATAATACCTGGACGTAGGGATCAGGAGAGACTTTTCAAGAGATTACTGTGAGAGCAGGTCAGTACGAGAGCAAACTATCCTAAAATAACGTATCAAGCAAACTAACCTAACGACATAAAACCGTCTATCCTAAAATCGCATAAAGTAAACTACCTTAGTCTTATGAAAGCAGGAAAAAATTACTCTATCATACCGTAAGGTTCCTCTTCCAGCCAATATCTTGATAAGTTTCTCAGTAAGTTCCTTAACAGGATCATCCAAAATCCCTTTTTGCAATAGGTTTGGACGCACTGGAGCATGACTTTCCAGAGAAACTTATGTACCTTATAAGAAATTTTTCTTTGCATTACTTGAGATATCCAGAGTATATACGATTTACCTATGACAGAAGAAGTTTCAACGTTAGTATTCCATGGTGAATTAGAGACTACACATAAATAAAGTTCAGAAAACTTTTAAAAAAGTGATGCGGTCTCAATATATTCCGAGGTTTCACTCTTCAGTTTTATTTTCAATTCCTCTTCCTTTAATAGTAAACATTCAAAGTCTAGGGAAAGAGGGGCTTCAGAATGAGGGTTCTCTTGGTCAGTGATAACTACCAAGGTATTGTCTTGCGAAGGCATCTACTATTTCTTTTAACTTAGGTTCAATTGAATCTACAAAGTGTGCCAAGCAATTATCCAAAGAGTTGGGACGTGCAAATGAGGATGACTTATTTTTCACATTAGAGATTGTGATGATCTGCCCAAGGAATCCATCGCCCTTGAAAGTGGATGGAGGTAGACTATCTTGCTCCAACCCTGTGCAAACAATTTGAGGGTCAAGAAACGAAGTATTGATGTGAGGACTCTGTTCATTGATACTACTCAGAAGAGGCATTGAATCGTCAAAGGTATATGACTCAGATGGTGGCCTCAACTAGGTGGTTTCAACTTCCAAAGTCATATCAAGTGGTTCGTTCATTTCCCAAATCATATCATCATCCAATTTAGTGGAGTGGCCCAAACATGTGTCACAAGAGTTAGAAGGGTCAGTTGTAATGGGCTCATCCTCCACTTTTAAATCAGACATGTTAGGTGAAAGGAGTGGCTCATTTTGACTGACCACTTTGTGTACTTCTTGATCACTGAACTGGACCATACTTGAGATTGATTCCATGGGAATTTAGGCTGAACATTCATGATCGTCATCCCAATACATATCATCGTCTAATTCCCTGTCATGCACACTTGGGATGAGATTTCTTTCCTCACATTCTATTCCCAAATTGGGTGGAGGTTCAAATAAGCTGACCTCTTAATCATCATTAAACTCGAGTGTCTCATGTGAGTGAAGTGTGTTATCATTATTGTATTCGAAAGATACCCATGTCTCTTCACCATTCCTTTGAACCTCATCGAGATCGATTCATCTGAAAATTGAACCATATGCTCATTAACATAATTCAACTCTTCATCCCAAATTCCAGAGTGTTTTAAAAGTGAGTGAGGATCACCTTCCTCGCATTGTATTTTTGGATTGGGTTGTAACTGAAATGAACTAGCTTCTATTAGCACATCATAAGTAGGGAATCCAAAGGAATACTCAATGGGTTGTGGTCGGGATGAATTAGTCTCCCTTAGTCTATCAATGCGTGATTCAAGTGCATATAATAATTTCATTATGTCACAGGCTGTGTAACTCAGAAATGACCCTTCTTGGATCATTTCTGGTGGATATTCAGAAGTAGGGAACCCAAGAGAATAATCATTATAACATGTTGTTGGTTCATTTTCCCAATTTTGATGTTTTCATTGATTATAGTCATACGGATCATAGGTGGGAGAATCTAATGGTTGATAATAGTCCTTAAGCCTATAGTTATGATAATCCCAACACTCATGTACTGTCTTATTAACCCGTGGGGTGTAATTATTCTCCCGCATATGATCGAGTAAGGACTTAATAATCGGTAGATCATTAGATTCCGGTTGGTTCTCGATGATAGTTTCAGAAAAGTTTTGAGACATTGGTGGATTTCTATCATAATCATCATCCCAATATATGTTATTCTTCTCAGCATACTGACATTCCCACCCATGCATATACATGGTGAAACCCTAACTCTGAATTTAATTCTAAAGGAAAAATCCCAAACCAATCTAGAAATAGGAAGAGAGATAATTAGAAAGAAGTTACCAATTTGGAGATATATGTTAGAATCCTGTAAAAGAAAAAAAAACAAGTTAGTTTTTAAAAAACAGAAAACTTTTTAAAACTAGAAAATAGAAAGCTACTTGAAAGAAGAATCTAAATATAAAATTAGAAAATAGAAATTAGAAAAAGTAGAGAATTTAGAAAGGGATTACCAAATTTCAAGTCAGGACCCTACAAAACAGGAAATAGGTTAGTTTCTAAAATAAAATAAAATAAAACTTTCACCTAAAGTTAATAAAATCCTAAGGCTAAGAATTATGATAAGAGAGAATCTTAAATCCAATTTGGACGAAAACAATCCTCGACAAAGGCGCTAAAAATTTAGCTTTTTAATTTAAACCAATTTGATTTAAATGATTTTAACTCGCAAGTATACGAATCAGATGTAGATATGGTACGTATTACAAGATCATTTCCATGAGAACTCATTGTCACAATTTGAAATTTAAGACTCTTCTTAACTAATTCAACAAATGGTTTAGCAAACTATTAAGTAAACTACCATAAATCTATGAGAAATAAGCGAGAGCAATAAGGAAAATTCAATCAATAGAGAAGACTAGGACTTTTGAATCCACCCCTAATTATCCTAACCCTTATTTTACCTATTGATTCACCCTAATTCAGATTGATATAGATTTTAATAAACAAAGCACACCCTATATCTTTGGTTGGGCACATAGAATGTATAATCTCTTAAAGCATACGGATCACATCTTTCCATCCATGGTCAGGCATGGAGAGATGTAGATTCCTGTTTCTTCCTCTATAGGAAACCTGTTCATGGTCAGACATAAGCACCTAGATAAGATTTCAAGCAACATCCATATCTAGACTTTGGTTAAGCTCATAGAATGGAGAAGTATGGAGATTTCAATCAAGCACACTAGAAAAAGAAACAAATCAATTGAATTAGAAGAATTTAACATAAATAAAAGTTATTCAAATTAGGAGCTTCATCTTAGCCCTAGCTAAGAGTTTAGAAATCCATAAAATTAATTATAATGAAGGAAAAGTAAAATTTAAACAGTAAGAACGTCTCTCTTCTTCCTTCCTCTCTCTCTCTCTCTCTCTCTCTCTCTCTCTCTCTCTCTCTTCTCTTTCTTCTCTTTCTGGATCTTTCTAAGGTCTGAATGATTGCTCCCCATGTCCAAAACCTCCTTATATAGCTGCTAGAGTGGTAAAAATCGAATTTGAATCGGATTTGGAAAGCTATCGCATGCGCAGTGAAAGCTTTTTACAGCCAAATTCAGTGCCTTGAAACACGCCACTTTCCTCGCTCAAATTCCAAAGAAACACCGTTCCTCAGGACTTTCTTAGGTCCTCTATATGATGGACGATTCAGATCTATCATATGATCAAAGATGGTGGCCCACAACCGCCTCGAAAAGTCAGTTTTAGCGGATGTGCGAAACCTTTCGCACCCTTTCATTGTTGTGATCGGTGGGCGCCCCACAGAGGTGCTTTCAGGAAAATCCACCCTGTCCATTATATTAAGAACAAAATTTCAGTCAAGAATGGGTGGTTTTGAATGTCCATTGACGTGTCCCAGAGAAGAAATCACAAAAAGATCAGATTTGAACATTGCAAGGCAGTCCTTCTATGGCATCTGTATCGCACACGTGTGCATGTATGGATGCAAAAGGTCAACATGGTTTTGTAGCTCTTGAAGCCCTCTACACAGTGGATGGCTCAGATCTTCCGTACGGAGCGTGTTTTAGGCCCACTATCGTCCGTAAAAATGGACTTTCCGTCTGTTCACTGCAGCCAAAAACGGCAACTGCCGTTTTGGAAAGATGCAGCGCTGACCAAAGAGATAGTGCAGTGCACGGCAGGCATGTGTGTACACTATGTACACATGCTATACGTACGGAGTCTAGTGTGATGCTTCTCAGAAATCTACTCCGACCATATGTTTTGTCTCCCTATTTAAGGCGTTGACTCCAAATTTGAAGCAGTTCCAGATATCAGGAGGGCCCCAAATTGGAGATTAATGGGCTGATCTGTCCGTTAGCCCACTTCTCAAGATCTTCAATGGGTGAAATTTAATATGTACGGTTAATTTATAGCCCTCATCACATGTATGAAGTATCGAACTGATCGGATAGCGGAAACCATGTGATCTTGCATTCTGCACCAATTTCGGGTCTCTTTAACGTGAAGGGCTCGATTTTCTCGGATCCCTGCCATGTAAATCTTTCGATCTTAGTCCTTTGGAGTCTATCCCCTTACTTTGCTTACTTTGGAGCATCAAATCCACGCTTTTAGTACTCTTTTTAAGTCAATGCTCCTGATTACACACTGCCACAAAAATACGATTAAAGTATTCAATTAAGAATTATCATGTACATATAATCAGGCAATAAACGGGGTCTGATATGCAATATTCGACCCTCATCAGTGTGCACAGTTGGCGATATGTTCACCACACTGGATTTTGTGAGACCCACCAGGAAATAGGCTATGAATAATTTTTGTATTTTATTTATGATGTTAAACTTATATGTATTTATGCGTGGATTGCAAAAAAAAATGTGTGGATGAATGTGATGTGGATAAGATTGTTTGTGTTTGGATGTATGTAATTTATGTTTGGATGGATTTACGTAGTTTGAGTTTAGATGGATGTGAATGTGAATATGATGAAATATATTATATAACAGGTGTATATCAGGAAGAATATATTGTAACAGGCGTATATCAGGAATTTTGTGCTGGAATATTGAAAAAAAAAAGAAGAGACTTTTACCTATGACATATTTCGTAGGTAAAAGTCTCATCCACGTTTTTTACCTATGAAACATTTCGTAGGTAAAAGTCTCATCCACGTTTTTTTGCCTACGAAAATTTTTATAGGTAAAATTAAACTTTTAAATTTTTTTTTCAAAAATTTAAAATAACCTTTGTCACGCCCCAAACTCGGAAACCGGGCTTACAAAATTTTTGATCGCCGAATCCGGTGCCGACAGCCTCTGTAGAACCCCATTCTCGACTCCTAGCTCCCATTCGCCAGGTTCCGATCCTGAAATGCTACGAGGAAGATTTTTAATGTCAGTTTGATTCGTAATAAGCATAACCAAAGGCATAACCCACAAACAACAACCAAGCACTCCATTACATTTCCACTATGATCAAAAACTTTACAAGTACAATGAGCATAAAGGGAAATACAATGGTAAAGAACGAAAACTCCAAAACGATCAGCAACGTGCTCCTGCCTCAGCGCTGCTGCGATCCAACGTCACCTGCACGCAACGGTTGTGCATAAGCTTATAGAAAGCTTAGAGGGTGGTGAAAGTATGTGCGTAAGGTAGTAATATGAACATGCAATGTCAGAGTAAAGCGAAATATGCAGATGGATCTATAATATCATAAGCCGTACCAAGGCTTATGCGATGCAAGACATGAATGGTATCGGCCATCCCAAAGCCATGCGATGTGCAATGCAACTCAAGCATACAGATCCTCATCTATGTCCACACATCAATACAGCTCAAAATATAGAATATCACCGGGGTCTAGTACACTCTAAACCAGATTGCCGCCACATCGCGCGCAATAAGGTGAGTAGAAGAGACCACACTATCCGTCTGTCAATATCGGGCGCGACTCGTCGATAGCGGACCCATTCCTCGAGCTGGTCAAACTCAGCCTAGCATTGCCCCCTACTCTCGGGCGGATAAGGCCGCACCCCCTTCTAACAGACCACGACACAGTGGAGAGCACAGCCAATTGGTATTCGGCACTCAGCGCTCATCTACCCACTCGGTCTAGACGTTGGAGCAACCTCTTGGTACCATAAGGGTTTAGGGACTTCCACCCAGGGATATCTATAGTACCCCATGTAGAATAAGATTTTTGGTATCCAATCCTACAAACCACGATACATCTGTGGAAGTTACGACCCTGATGTCGCTAGGGCGTACAATATCCATGTCATACAAATGCGATATGCATGATTCACGCTATCCAGTCATGCATCAAATCCTGTGCGTATCGTGCTCTCATTTAGGGCAACACCGCCTAACCGGGAGCCCATAAACAACCTGCCCGAAGGTAAATGCTATGATCAGACAATTCTCACGTCAAGCATACATATGATGCGTATGATCACGAGTCATGAAACCGTACTAAACATGTTATAATAAAATGAACTATCTTATAATGCAGATGGACCTGGACGGCCTAGACATGATAAGTACGGCCCAGTAATGGGCCCTAAGGAGAGTCGTAATGTGGACATCCAACCAACATTACAATCGCAATGTGGACGTCAAACCAACATTGCTCCCAAGGCACGATCTTTGTAAACATCAGTACTTAGTCTGTAATGGATTTACACATTGTAAGGGACCGTAGGTTGTCCCCATTGGACCTTACATATATATCAAATGGGCCATATCCTATGGGCCTTTTATTCATCAGATGGGCCACATAAATGGGCCACACCAATGGGTCTTATGTGCATTGCAATGGGTCAAACCCGTGGGCCTTGGATTGCATCAAATGAGCTTAGTCTCATGAGTCTAATATATGACCAATGGGCCACACCAATTGGGTCCCACATGTAGATCAAGTGGGCCTCAACCCATAGACTTAACATGAGTCAAATGGGCCTAAACCCCTAGGCCTTAATCAAATAAAATGGGCCTAACTCATGGGTTTCAATTAAATCCAATGGGCCTAATCCCATGGACCCTTTTTATAATCAAATGGGTTTAGTCCCATGGGCCTTACAATATATCAAATGGCCTAGTCTCATAGCCTTAGAACATAGTGATTGGGCCTAAACCCATATGCCTTGAATATCAAGTGAGCCTAAGCCCATAGGCTTTACATATCGAGTGGGCCCAAGTTCTTAGGCCTTAAATGGGCCTGACCCATAAGCATTTCATAAATCAAATAGGCCTAACCCATAATCTTTTTTTTTTTTTTTGTAATTCAATGGGCCTAGCCCATAGGCCTGTTACAAATCAAATGGGCCTAACCCAGATATGAGCGGCCCACCCAACGAACAACTCATCTATATTTATTATTATTATTATTATTATTATTATTATTATTTTATTTTATTTTATTATTTTTTTTAAAGAAAAACTTCACCAAGGGCCCCACCGTCCACTGGACGGTGGGAGTACGATTGCATTCAGGTGGGTGTCACCATCCGCCTGGACGGTGGACTCAAACATCACAAATCATTGTGGGTCCCATGTGGGGCCCACTGTAATGTTTAAGTACCATCCGACCCATTCATAAGGTCGCTCGAACCTGGATGAAGTGACCACATAAATTTCATCTTGATCCAAAACTTCCGTGGGCCCCAAAAATCTTTCAATGGTAGAATTCAATCCACACTGTTTCACGTGGTGTGGTCCACCTGAGTTTTGGATCTGTCCCATTTTTAGAGGGGGGGGCCACCACTGGGGTGGCCCACCTCATGAGCAAGTTGGACAACAAATAAACATTATGGTGGGGCCCACACGCAGGGCCGTGGGCCCCTCACGCTCGCCCGCCCAATGACGCAGGACGCGCCAGCGTCACTGGCCTGACAGCAGCAGCCTCTTGCTGCCTCATTCCTCCTCTCTCTCTCCTCAAATTTTAATTTTTGCCAAAAATCACGTGTGGGGCCCGCTTCCTGGAAATCCACTCCAGCCATAGCGTTCTACAGCTCGCAACAGACAAAAAGAATCCGAAGTTCAAAATTTTTGGGTGCATAGAAACACCAGAAAAATTCTCAATGGTAACCGCCAATGTTCCCCATACTATGGCCCACAAGATATTCAGATCAGTCCCATTCTTTTACTTGACGGTTAAATCGATGCGGGTAAGGGGGTGGACGGCTTGGATCGAACATATACATCAAGGTGGGGCCTACACTAGGGACTCCCCAAAAGCTACTCCTTTTCTTTCCTTTTCTTTTTTTTTTCTTTTTTTTGTTTTTGGGTACAGGGACGTCCAGCGTCCCAGACGCTGGATGGTGAACCCCTTTTTTTTTTCTTTTTTTTTTTTTAAATATACATGGTGGTGGGCCTTTTTGAAGTGGGCCACCACTAATGGATGATTGGGGGGGGGGGGGGGGGGGGGGACCACATGCAAGGTGGGCCCCACTTGAAGGACTCTTTGACAAAAATAAATACCTCAAGGTGAGGTCCATTCAAGTGGGCCACACAACTCTATTGCATAAAAAATAAAATAAAATAAAATAAAATAAAATAAAATAAAATAAAAGAAATAAAAGAGAGAGAGGGACATGGAGAGTGGGACACGCCTTGTGATGGAGGGACCCCGACATTATGGGCCCTCCCTTACATGAAATCATACATCAAGTGGGTCATTTTTGCACATGTGACCATCAAAACTGAAGATCAACGGTGGGGATCCTTTCCCCACCAATATGGATGGTCTAGATGACCTTTCTAAAGAAAATAAACATCATGATGGGGTCCATGGAGAATGGCCCCATCATGGAATGATCGTGATGATCCAAGTAGGTCATCGGCCTTATCTTAGGGTCCCAAGTGAGATCCACACCATTGATCGGTGGGCCTCACTTGGTCCACCATAAAAATAAGAAAAACTACCCTATAGAGGCACCCACCGTCCGATCTTCTTGCTCCTAGGGATTCCTTGGCACCTTGGCTTCAACTTCAATGGATGAGATGAAGAATGAAAGGTTAAGATGGGAGATGATGGGGTAGGAAGGTGGGCCACTTGGAACTTAGGGGAGCTTGAAAAAATTCCATACGTATGGAGTCTTGGAACTCTTTGTTGCTTGGGATTGAGATGAGAGAATGAGAAAGAGAGAGAGTGATGTAGAGAGAGATGGATGGATGGATGAATGATGGGGGTGTAAGAAATCTTTGACTTTTGAGGCTTTTGTGTAAGAGAGGTATGAGTTGTGAAGACTTTTGTGGCTTTTTGTGTAAGAGAGGTATGGGCTTGGGAGACTTTTGTGGTTGCTTGGAAAAAGGGAATAAAGTGATGTGTACTTGACATGTGATGGATTGATGGGTTGATTGATTGATGGGATTGATGTGATTGATGTGACACATCGTAGAGATTCCCTTGGGTTTCACAACACGCGGCGTTTTCTCACACCGAACGTTGGCCCACATCTCTTGACCAGGGTATCGCCTTGGCACGCGAGTCGCGACATCGGAACCGCAACGACGGCGCAGTCGCTATGGTATTGGCCTCGGGTTGAGTTGACTCAGATTGTCGGCATATGAATCAGGGTCGGGCGTCGATACCGGTTAAGGGTCGAAGGTTGCCGGAGTTCGACTGGTAAGACCGTGGAAGTCTACGGAAAGGTACGGACCAAGATACGGGTCTCACAACCTTTAACGACGAAACGTTTCGTTGGTAAAGGTAAACTTTTCAAAAATTTTTAAAAAAATTAAAAACACCTTTACTGACGAACATTTTCGTAGGTAAAAGTCTCATCCTCATTTTTTACATACAAAAAGTTTCGTAGGTAAAAGTAAACTTTTTGAATTTTTTACCAAAAAATTGAAAACACCTTTACCGACGACAATTTTAGTAGGTAAAAGTCCCATACACCTTTACCGATGTATAGTTTCATAGGTAAAAGTCCCATCCACATTAGATAAAAGTAAACTTTTTCAATTTTTTTTCAAAAATTTAAAACAACCTTTACCGACGAAAATTTTCGTCGGTGAAAGTAAACATTTCAAATTTTTTTTTTCAAAAATTGAAAACACCTTTACCGATGAAACTTTTCATAGGTAAAAGTCTCATCCACGTTTTTTACCTTCGAAAATTTATGTTGGTTAAAGGAAACTTTGTGAATTTTTTTTCAAAAATTGAAAGTAGCCTTTACCGACAAAAATTGTCATAGGTAAAAGTCTCATCCACGTTTTTTACCTATGAAAATTTTCATAGGTAAAAGTAAAATTTTCAAAATTTTTTTCAAAAATTGAAAACACCTTTACCGACAAAACTTTTCGTAGGTCAAAGTATCATCCATGGTTTTTACCTACGAAAATTTTCGTAGGTAAAAGTAAACTTTTCGAATTTTTTTTTCAAAAATTTAAAACACCCTTTACCTACGAAAATTTCGTCTGTAAAAGTAAACTTTTCAATTTTTTTTTTAAAAAAATTGAAAACAACCTTTACCGATGAAAATTTTCATCGATAAAAAGGACTTTTAGCTATGAATTTATAATTTCTTCGATAAAAGTAAACTTTTATTGATGAAAATTATTTTCATCAATAAAAGTCATTTTTACTGATGAAAAAAATTTTGTCAGTAAAATTTTCGTCGTTAAAAACCATATTTCTTGTAGTGTGTTGAGTAATTCATTGATTTTTTATTTGAATGAAGAAGTATTTTCAGTTTTCTTTGATCTATTGTCGATTCCGGGCACTTTTTATGCTTATGAAGATTATTAAAATTCTCTTACATGTTTTGCAATCGTTTAGTCTATAAAATCCATTTATCTATCATTGAATTTGGGCATGGTAGATGCTTTGAATTCCCCACGATTAATACGTTGATGCTTTATGAGGGAACCAATTCAATGAAAGTTCAAATTTGTTCTAGAATATATGAATAATGATTTAATTACTCCATTATCTGGATGGATAGGATATGACTTCAATTCAAGTTGTGTGATCTAATTGAATCGAGTAATTTTACACAGTGAGCCAAAATTTTATAAATTCTACAATAAGGTAGTCACTATGTATAATGAGTCGCACACATTATTCTAGGCATGTGTTTATGTATATTAGTTACGCATGCCGATACCACTCCAATTAGTGGAATATGAGATATATATCAGAACATTTATATTGTCTCATTCTAATGAATTACTTAAATTATAGTTAATCTTGAAGGATAACCATCAATATGACTAGGGCGTTGACTCTCTCTAACCATATAAATGATGCAGGGGATGCACAGGTTGAAGATATGGGTGATGATCTCCCTATGGAAGACTATTATTAGTGACGTGGGCTTATGTCGTCGATGTTCCCATTTTAGTTTGGTTTTACTTATACTTCATGTTGCGAATTTAGATTATTGTAATAACCTCCTGAAATTGTTGTAGGATCTCTGATAATGAAGTATGAATATATGTCCAAGAGGCCTAGAGGGGGGTGAGTAAGACTTTTTAAATTTTATGCCAATTTGAAATCCTAATTGCCTAACTTAAACAAATTTGCAACTAAACTAAGCAAGGAAATTTAACTCTAAGTCTTCCAAGCCAATAGAGGGTCCAATAATATAGAATACGCTAGATATGCAAGTAAAGCAACTAATCTATAAAGATAGTATATATGAGTGTATGGGATGTGATTCCTATCAATCCTAGATATTCTGAAAAGGCCAAGCTATATGTCTTGGGGGGGGGGGGGGGGGGGGGGGGGGGGGGGGGGTGCGGGGAGGGGGTGATAACAACGGAAATTAAATGTAAATAATAAAACTACGGTTTATGGTAGGACAACCTGATTCCTAGAAAGGTCTTTGTATCAAAAACTCAAACTTGGACACAGAGGAATAAATAAATAGCACCGAAACGAAATCTAAGTTATTACAACATTCACCACAATGCTTAAAATGTAAAAGATTACAACATTCACATCCATAAGTACATCCTACAACCTTGAATGATAAAAGATATAAAAAATAAACCACACATCCAAACACAAAGAATTATAGTGGTTTGCCTATGTGTACACCAACTACTAAATAACAGTTACACATCTACTCCACTCTTAATATCCTCACACAGTGGATATTAGCGTTCACTATGAAAATAGTTTTTTCCAGGTTAACCTAAAACCCTCACAATTGTGTCTTTCAAGTGGGCTTACACAATTCAAAAACCCTCACACTCAGAGTTTTCTGGCTCTACTCAGATAACTAAACAAATGAGATTTTTCTGCCTTAATCTCAAAGGAAACCAACATAATGGAAATTACAACAATGTAAAATACATGGATTTCTATTTTTATTGTAGCCCGGAAGAACCAAGTCGGAGTAGAAGTTCGAATAGAGAAGTTCAATGTCCAATACTCACTTTGAAATGGTTCTAGGTTCTAATTGATTTTAAATTAAACCAAGTTGGGCTAGCTCTATTTGATTTTGATTCCAAGAAGTAGAATATCACAATTCCTCTTTCAAATCAGACTGGAATGCAGAAATAAAATCAAATATAAAAGCTAATAAAAAGAGAATATTAAATATGCACAATGTAGCTAAAGAATTTTATAAACTTATCTCTCAAAGTGATGCCTTGATTTTACTTGAATTGGATATCAAACTCTGAAAATCGTGCTCTATTTATAAGTATAGAAGTCGCACCTTTGACTGGTCCTGTGGACACTACAACTGGTCATAGGTCGAACTGATTTTTAAAATTTTGAGCGCGATCGGATAAAACCGTTCCATGACTGGTCGTAGGTCATCCATGACCAATCGAGGGACCTCCACGACTGGTCATGACATGTCCACGACTGGTCGTGTGGAACCTGGAATAGTTTCTGGAGTTCGAGTCGTAGCTGCAGGACTAGTCGAGGACAAGTCATGCAGTGTTCACATGACCGGTCGAGCAGTTTCTAGGACTGGTCGTGGCTCAACAAAAATTTTTAAAAATTTATAACAATCTTAGGACTGGTCGAGGACGAGTCGTGCAATATTCACATGACCGGTCGAGCAGTCTCTAGGACTGGTTGTGTCTCAACAAAAAATTTTAAAAATTTACAACAATCTTAGGACTGGTCGAGGAATTTCTTGGATTAGTCGAGCCAGTGTTAGGACTAGTCAAACAGAGTCCAAGACTAGTCTAAGAATAGACCAAGACACTTATAAAATAAGCAATTGAATTATGTATCCGAAATGACCTACCCTAAGGTCAATTTAAGGTCATTCATACCTTGAACATGACGTATGAACATTGAACATGATCTTTAACATTTATGAAGCTTGAATTCTCAACACATGATGAAGCTTGAACTTGTGAATGTTTGAAGCTTGATTATGCAGTACTTGAGTTGTACTTCATCTTGAGTCTTGAGTACGATCAGTTGACTTGTCTTTTGATGTCACTTTAAGACATTGAGCTTTGAAGCTTAAAAGTGTGAATAATGTACTTGAACTTGCAAATCTCTGAAGTAGATCTCATTCTTGTCTTGAAGCATTGTCCTTCAACTTGTGATGCATTTCCTTGAACATATTAATGTGCTACACAAGACACAGATAGTGGTTTTGGTAGTACAAAATTTGACAATCAAAGGAGCATGAGACCATAACACTTACAATCTCCCCCTTTGTCAAATTTGTGACAAAACACACTCCACAGAACATAACCAATATATACATAAAGAATCATGCATCAGTTATCAAAAGAAACCAGCTACAGCCTGGTTAAAGAATCATGCACCAGTTATAAAAAATTACATCAATACTACTCCCTCCTACTTAACTCCTCCCCCTTTCACAAGGAAAAATAATATCCATAATCCATAAATAAATAATATCCACAATCCATGCCAATCCATGCCAATATACCAAAATATATAACACTAGGCATGCAAATATCTCCCCTTTTTGTCACAATATGATAAAGGAAGGAAACAAGATATGGAAAAAAAAATTAAAAAGAAGAATAAGGGAGCAAACAAGTCAAATAATGTGCATACAAACTCATTATACAAAATCATTCAACATGAACCAACATGAACTAAATTCATCCAAAGCAGTCATACAAACTGAGCAAAAGTAAAATATCATAAGAGTTATTACATGCAAATGAAAAGAAAAATACTTAATCAGATCCAGATGAGGGAGCAGGAATAGATGGATCAATTTGCTGTAAATTCTTGTTAATGTGCCTAATATATTTGCGCATATAAGCAAATTGAGAACCCTGGGTTACACGTATTTGAGCCACCTGTTCCTCAAGAGAATACAACCTCTTAGCAAAATCAGAAGTCTTGTAGTCAGGGTCAGCCTCAGAATCTAAATCAAGCTCATCAAATATATCATCCATGTTAACATCATCAGGTAAACTGCCTTCTTCTTCAATCACTGCTTCAGTTCCACCACTACCCTCATTCACTTGGCCCTCAGCCAATTGCAACTTCTTCTTGTTTATATTTTTGTTGTTGAAAATAGGGTGTTGAATGGGTGCCTTTCCAACAGGCATAACTACTAACAAATGAGTGGTTAAAACAGTCATAAGATATGCAAAAGGAATATCATTGTGGCCAGGATGGAGACAGAACAGGATAATTGTCACACCCCAGACTCGGTAACCGGACTCACAAGGAATCCGATGGCCGGTTCTGGCCGAACAACCACCGTAGTACCCCATTCTCGGATCCTAAGATAGGTTCCGATCCTGGGATCCTATAAGGAGGATTTCCATAATAGTATAATCATTTCAATATGAGCATACCCTAGATCACAGTAAGTACATCTGAGAATAACAAAGGGCACACATAAAAAAATTAACTAAGAATTTGAACTTTTACTAGTTTACATAATATTCAAAAGAACATACATAAGGTAATAGGAAAAGATGAAGAAGTCAGCAACACTAGAGTCCTCAAGCTCAACTCTACTCCACACTCTGATGCTATGTCGCCTGCCTAGAGTCTCCTTCATGCATTAATCGTGCATAAGCTTATAGAAGCTTAGAGGCCGGTGTAAGTGTGTGACAATGGTGCACAGAAGAATAGTAGGAGGTATAAGGAAAGAACATGATTAATGAAAATATCACTATCTTTATCAAGGCTTATCATGAATACCATGCAATGAGTACTGGGTGCCATACTAAGGTAATGCATGAAGGGGCTTACACAGCCAATGCTAATGCAATGTGAGTAATGCCAGTGCTCATATCCAATCCATATATCAAATATATTTCCAGTCATAAGGAAATCATTGAGGTCCATTACATTGCTGAATGACTGCCGCTCTATAGACCCGCATAGTCAAACGAGTGTAAAAGACCTTACTACCTGCTTGTGGATAGTCAATCACCAATAAGGCCTGGCGGTAGTGAACCTATTTCATGAGCTGGTCAGACTCAGCCTAATAATGCCCTCCCTCACAGACGGATAAGGTCACATCCCTATCTAACTGACTACATGATAGTGAGAGTCGCGGCCTACAGGTGTAAGGCCCTCGTGTGCACATGTTTCCACCCGTTCATGGTGTTGGAGCAAATCCTTGGTACCACCAAAGTTTTTTGAATTTCACCCATGGGCTTCCTATGCACCCTGTATGCTTAAACATCATTTTCGATGTCCACACGTCCAATCATCCAGGAATATCCTTGTGGAGATAAGGCCCTGATGAAGCGAGGTCGAATGTTGATCATACTATGCAATGTCAGATGCATGAATCACATAAACAACCATGCATCATACCCATACAACCAACGTGCTCAAGAGGGGAAAACTCAATCCCTCACAATATCCTGCCCAATGACATAACCATGACTAATCATATCTTAGCCAAGCAAGCACATGATGCGTATGGGAGTGGGCCATAAAGATGAACAAGAAATGCCAATCGATAAAGATGTTCTCCTCTCCTCACTAGTAGAGTCTATGTACTTAAACAATTTTTTAAAAGAAACACAACCTCTAGTGGAGGTCCAATAGCCTGGGGTAGCCCACGAGACTAGGTAGATAATGGCATGGGCCTAAATAATAAGAATGAGCCTAGAAATGGTCTATGGTAGACCTTTAACTATCCATAGAAGCAAGAATGGGCCTAACAAGGGCCTAGAGGGGCATATCAAGGTGGGCATTCAACCACCGTTGTTCCCTGAAGGTGGCCTAATAATAATCTACCTAGGATCAAGGCCCATGCCCCTCTAGGCCTAACAAGGGCCTAGAGGGACATATCAAGGTGGGCAGCTATATACATATAGATACATCACAATGTTGGGCCTCGATAAAGTGGCCCAAGGCTACACATAATTCATAGGTCCAATAGGAGCAATATACAACCAGATCCACATGCAATAATATAATTCCATAAGGAAGGTTAAGGCCCAAACATAGGGGCCACTAAGTCCATACATTGTTGTGGGCATAGTGGACAGCCCATTACTCCAACACATGGGCGAGAATCATATTCAAGATAAGCAAGTTGGGCCTTACAACCTATCCCAATAGTTTAGTTGTTTTAGTGGGCAACCAAAGGCCCAACCACTCATACATTCTAGCCCACTAGCCCAATAGAAAACCATGGAGACTACAGCCCAAGAATCCACTGGGCTTATCTACAGGGTTCTAGCCCAGTTGGGCTTATAAGGGGTCTAAAAATCTGGTTACATATAAATACCCATATAGCCCAACCAAGGTGGGTCTCAATGATGCATTAATTAAATCCAAAATTTAGGGTATAAAGGCATGAATTATCCCCATAAAATCCACATAATATGATGGGCCCACACGGTAGGCTGGAGGGCCAGCCAAGGCTTGAAGCCCTAGCCTGGGCATCCCTGCCTGATGGGCCATTCCAGGCCACACCATAGTCAGCTCAAATGTCAGTTGGGTTTAAAATTTTTTAGAGTGACACCTTCATATGTGAGCCATTTCCACACAAAATTTTAAGATTTTTGGAGATTTTTAATATTTTAATTAATTTAAATAAAATAGGTTGTCTAGAGAATCAGACCGACCTGGACGTCCCAACGTAGTGGGCCAGTCCGGCTCTCTCCACGGTGTGCACAGGGGTCCATTGGCCCCAAAATATTTTAGGTAGATCCCACCATGGATGTAATACATCACCACAAAATTTCCAAATTTTTAGACATGTACAAATATTTTAACTCATTTAAAGAAATCAATTTGTCTTGAAAATCAGACTGATCTGGACACCACATTATAGTGGACTGGTCCAGCCATTACCACAGTGTATATAGGTGTCCATTGGCCCCAAAATTTTATACATATGTCTCACCATGGGTGGGACACCTTCCTATAAATATTTAGAATTTTTAGACACCCAAAAGTATTTTAATAAATTTCAGAATTCCAACCTGTCCAGGATGGAATGTTGCTAGAAATGTAACTGTCCTAAATTTGGGCCATCCAAATGGGTAGGTTCTGGGCCTCCAAAATTCCTAAAATTTGTACTCAAGGTCTCTCATTAGGTATAAAACAATATAGAGTCTAGAAAATGGCCACTTATTATAAAAATATTTATGAATTGAGGCTTTTGTCAGATTATGTTGCTAGACTGCACAACAGAAAAATTAAGTTATGTTGTCCCTGATTTAAACACCCCAAAGGGGTGGGCCCAAGTCTCCAAAAACTAGGAAAAATTAGTTTTAACCTCCCCTTACAAGTGTAATACAATGTAGGGTCCACAAAAGTGGCCCACCATTACAAAAACTATTATGTATTTATGGATTTCTAAACTGCAATGTTGCTGGATAGTCCAGAAAATCTAGACTAACCACCCCACTTGGGCCACTCCTTTGAGACCTCAATCAAGGTCAGATGGAGGTAAAATTTAGGGTACATCTAGGTGGGTTACACACCTTCAAGAAAATTATATCAAATGGGTAGAAATAGTCCTCTAATTAGTCTAAAAATCCAACCCAAAACCCACTAGAAACAGTCCAAAAATTTTCTGGACAGCAACATGCTTATGAAATAAACTGAGTATATAATTCAAATTAAGGGGATAATACTCCATAAAACCTGAGTTGTGGTCCCCCTCAGTGGGCCCCAAAAACATCCAGACCTATTCCTCTCATAAAATTTATTGTATATGCACATAAAAGGTGTAACGCCCCGAAAATCGGGGGTCGGGTAGAAACCCAACTCCCAAGTTCCAGAACATCACTTATGCAACATATATGACGATGATGATTGAATGTTGTCTGTTAGTACAGTAAACATGAGTGAGATTAAGCCAAACAGAAAATCATACTCCAGAGGCAATTAAATTATGCAAGTAGAAGACTGTGGTATGTATATAAATTATATAAAAATGATGGTAAGCTCTCAGAGTATGATTATCACCAGGTTAAATAATTACATGAAATGTGCAATAAAGAAAAGTAGTGTTTTCTATCCAAACCCTATAGTCCCGCCAACGTAACTCCAGGTCTGCTTAGACCCGCCAGAGAGTTGGACATAGGAGAGCTCCTCCTCATCATCAAATAGTCCAGCTCTGCCTCAAAGCATCGCTAATACCTGCAGCTAAGACAGAGTCTGGTTGGTTTGTACAACACTGTCCCGTAACGTGGGAGTGAGTGATCAACTTAGTGGAATTATAGAGCAAAGGTTAACATGTTATCAAATCAATCAAGTGATAATGATAAAGCAAGAAATCAAACATTCCTAAATACCATGATTAATGCAAGAATGAAATGACATGATGGATGCCCTCACCGACATACTCCCTCATGCGACACCATCTTACGTCCATGGATGCTTTCTTCCCTCAGTGCTCCACATCTTCCAGGCACATGCAGTGCGATATGAATATGATTACCGAGTTATTATTAGTCCTTTTCATACAGCAGGATTGGGAAACTAGGGTACTTCCCTTATATCATTCCCAACAAGGATCCTGTCTAGGGTCGTCACTCCTAGTAGTCTCATACGATGATATATTTTTAGGTCGCTGCAAGGGCTGTCAGGGCTGTTGCATGCATTCGTTGCTCCGATCACCCATCACCTTATCAATACAGGCCTAGTTGTACTCTTGTTGCTATGGAAGGGTCATCGCCTCACGTAGACTCAGAGTACGCTCGAGGTCACTACAAAGGGCTGCCAGGGCTGTTGCACGCATTCAATGCTCCGCTCACCCATCACCTTATCAATACAGGCCTAGTTGTACTCTTGTTGCTATGGAAGGGTCATCGCCTCACGTAGACTCGGAGTACGCTCAAGGTCACTACAAAGGGCTGCTAGGGCTATTGCGCACACTCATTGCACCGCTCCCCCATCACCTTATCAGTGTAGGCCGACAACTCGAATATAGTGTCCCATACCACCATAATCAGCTCACGAGTCTGGGTTGCTCATTGGTCACTATGGGAAGGTTTGTGGCCCCAGCGTAGGCCGACAGCTTGACCACGGTGTCCCATACCACCATGCCCGGCTCATGAGTCTTTGTGGATCAAGGTACCATGGTTATCAGGGTTATCACTGGTAAGTTCAGTACCCTAGGTTCAAGCAGTTATGACGAATACAAGGTGAACATACAACGTTCAATTGGGTTACTTGATGAGTCCGACTAGCACAAGTGCATGTTGAATCGACCGACATGAAGTGCACAAGCACTTCGTATGGCCTAACCACTGCCGACGACTCTAGTACGACTCGGGTTTGTCATACACATCCTTCGTGACGAATAGAATCCAACCACGAATTCTAAGCTGTTACCGACTGCCTAGACTAAAATATAGCCCCAAGCACTTGTAATCCAAATCAATGATCATATGTGAGTGACAGAAATGAAACACAATTAATCCAAGCATGTTAACAACATGTTATAACATACAACATAAGCAATTCATCCAAACACAAGCATTTCATATATATAAGGAAATCAATTCAATAAAACAAACATGGAAAAAATCATGTACATCGTCATATTAGTTGAGAATCCAATCTCAACGCTAAACTACAAAAACATTTACTCAATACTTACTTATACAAAACTTTATACAAACAATTAATCTACACACATTAGCCTACATAGCGTATGTTGGCCAATAATGTGCATTAGGGTGAATCTCTTCGCCGAACAGATCATACACGCATAACTAGCATAGGTACATGAAAAATACACATGGCAATCATATTAACAAAATACGCACGTATACAGTATTTCCTACAAATACCTAAAATACCCTAAATCTCATATTCTTCGTACGTATTCGAAATGGAAAACAGACATTATGTTCTACATGTCAAACAACATTCTTGTCAATAATCTATCATTAAACGACATTGAAAGCTTTGAAAATAGGTAATCTAAGCATCTAGAATCCGCACCTTAAACCAGAAATTGTGAAACGGAGTTGATTCAGACGATAAGTCTTCATCAACGGCTCAACGGTAACCTATACCATGAAATAGGTTAGCTATATTAACACTACAGCTACATGGATTACTTGAACAGGTTAGGGGTAGGATTTCTTACCTAAAAACGACGTTAGAAGCGCTGAAAGAGCAACACTGATGGATGACTTGACACATGGAGTAATAGGGAAGAATCCCAGGAGAAAAGCTCTAAATCTCTCTCTTTCTCTCCCTTTTCTCTCTCTCTCTCTCTTCTCTCGTCTCTCTCCTAGGGCTTAGGAAATTCATATGGAATGAGAGAGAGGGGTTTTAAGGTCCTTATATAGGCCCAGAATTGCTAAAAATATGCTTGGGGCCAAGGTATACTTATTTTATAACCAAAATGGGCTTGTTCTGATCCAACGGAGCACTTCTAGAGGTCTTGTTACTAAATGCGGTCGGACTTAAGCTCTTTGATATTGGATATAGGTCAAGCTGAGTTTTCGGTCCGATCAAATTTTCAGATCGACCGTGGCGGACTAGTTTCAGTTCAGTGGTCACCGAAACTCGATCTGGGCCACAAGCGTTATGACATGAGTGGGCCATCATCCCTGATCCGAGGGTAAATTTAGATCAGATTCTGATGGTCAGAACGCTTAGAAAATGTCGCGCAAGTGACACGTGCCAGATTTCATAAATTATATTTAATTTCTAAATAAATTCACTTTTCTCACACTCTTCACTCCAGACGTAAGGAAATGGTCTCAAGACATCGTATGGACTTGATTTTTGAGATGATTGTCAAGTCCAACTAGGCGGTCAGGATTGTCTAAGTTCGGGATAATCAGACCTCCGATGTGTGGTCTAGGTCCGATACAAAGTTTCCAAATGCTCCCGTGAGCAACCGGGTTTAGAGTTTAATCCTAAATTTTAGGGTATTGTAGCGTCACCTATTCTACACGTTTTGGCTCTAGCAGATCATATTTAAAGTGACTGGTGACAATTTCACAAGTCGTCTAATCTAGCACGTAGTTAGTTTCATCTAATTTTTAAAGGAAGTAGCCTTTAATGATTTTTATTTGAGGTGGGATTTGAAGGGTGGAGTGAGTGGTGTATGAAAATGAATCAGGAAGTGTTTGGAGAAGGATTTTGGGGGAGATTCGAAAGATTTTTCAAGAAACGGAAAGCTTGGAGGGGTGGTTTGTGAAGGAAGTACTAAAATGGGAAAGAAATAGGGGTTGAACCCTATACCATAGGGTTCCACTAGGCCTCACATGCAATCGGCCCGAACGGCCTGCTCGGCCTGGCCCGTTTACCGGCGAGGCCTCGCTGACTCGGCGAGGTCCTCATCGACCACTGGAGTGGTTGGCGAGGTCTCGCCATTTTGGCGAGGCCCTCCTATCCCCTAGGTCCCAAAAAAGTTTGGGGCCCACCCTGGGTCCCTCTGGATTGGCTTGGATAGGCCCCCGACTCCATTTGAGGTGTTTTCGGGGCTAATTTGCAAAACAAAATTATTTTATACAATGTGTAGCATATGATGTTAGGGTAGGAGATGCTAATCTATCCAACTAACCTATTTATTTTGTTAGATTCCAAAAGGTTAAGGGTCAAAACCCATTTTATCCATTTATTTACTATTTATGGTAAGTTTTAGTTTCGGTATTGTTCTTCCTTATTTATACCCTAGGATTGGTGTGTATTATGAATGTGTTTAAAAAAAATGAAGAATAAAGTGGTGGAGGGTGAGATTTTGAAGGAATTGGATAAAAAGAGATTTTAGGCTTTGAGATTGAGTGTAAGATGTTGGGGTTGACCTACCACCTAAGGACATTCATTACTAGGTTTGGAATGGAATGAAACATAGCCTAAACCCTTCGATTGACGGTCTAGAAGTGATTTAGGATCGTTGTGTGTGATCAGGAGTGTGCACGGACTCAATCTCAATGACCGTTTTCAGTGAGTTTTAGTTTAAGTATAGTTCTTCACTATTTAAACTTGAGGATTCGTGTCTAATATAAAAGTACTTGGAGAATTTTGATAAATGAGGTGGTGAAAGATGAGATTTGAAGGAAATGGGTTGAAAAGCGATTTCTTTTGCTTTGAGATTGAGCTTTGAGAGTGTTATAGTTGACTCATTGCCTAAGGACGTCTAATTCCAGGTTAGAAAAAATCCAGGGTATTACAAAAGGGGTAACAAGTCATCACCATCCATAGAGTGGACTGCCATGGGCGTCCAGTCTCCTTGGACGGTATGGATATTTTTAAGCCAAGTGGTGAGCCACACTTCAGAATATAAGAGATTATTAAGAGAAGAGAGGGAATCAACCATAAGGGAAGGGGCTCCGTCACATTGAGGCCCTTCCCTTCATCATAAACCACACATCTCACTATATTGATGGTATTACAAGATCTACTCATGCATGCATCTTCTAATCAGTCTAACTGATCTAAGGATCCTTCTAACTAAGAAAAAAATACCATGGTGGGGTCCATGGAGAATGGCCTCACCCATGAGTTATGCATGCACAAAAGGATGGGCCAATGGCCACACCTAAGAAGGCATGGGGCCTCTACCATCACTTGGTGGGCCCCGCATGCTTCAAACATGAGGTGAAGAAGAGAAACAAGAAGAAGGAATGTAGATCCTAAAATTCTAAATACATGCACCCCCACTTACAAGGTCTTTAAGAAAACACCTACAAGATGGTCTTCAAGCTCCAAGGTACATTGATCTAAGGTTGAGATCTTTCTTCAAGGGTTAGATGGGGGGGTAAATGAGTGAAAGTGAGCTGGAAAAATGGAAGAAAGTTGCTGGAGAATAAGAGAAGAGAGAGGGAGAGAGGGAGAGAGAGAGAGAGAGAGAGAGAGAGAGAGAGAGAGAGAGAGAGAGAGAGAGAGAAATGAGAGGGAAAAAGAGAGGATTTTTAAGGCGAGCAGTGATGAGTTGCTAGAAACAAGAGAAGCAACCATGAGTTTTCTCCTAGAAAAGGGAAGAAAATTTGAATGTTACTGGAAAAGAGGGGCTTAGGATAGAGAAATGCATCATAATTTTTCTAAGAAAGAGAGTAATCGTTGCCTAGGTTAGGTAAATTCATCATACTAGCTATAAAAAGGTGTAGGGTAGCTTGTAGGTTAAGCTAGTGTAATGATGGGATTCCAGGGTGGGTGTCACCTAGGAAAACATGTACAAGCACCTGGTGGGTCCCACATCGTGATCAATGGCCCTAATAATGCATGACCTATAACTTTTGATGGGCACATTAGATGGATGCACAAGACGTGGTGTCGGAACCACAACGATGAAGCGGACAAGATGACACTAGTTCCAACTCGATCCAAGCCGGGTCTTTATGACTAGACTTTCAAATGACTGTAAACACTATCCAAGGGTCACGAGTCATCGGGATTCGACCAGTAGGATTGCTGGACCAAGATGAACGAGGTGCATACTCGGGTCGGGTCTCACAATCCTCCCCACCAACAAATAAATTTCATCTTCAAAATTGACAAAACCGGAACAACAAAATGCATAAACATCTTCATATATATATATATATATATATATATATATATATATATATATATATATATATATATATATCTTAATCATCAATCATAAGAGAAGGCAATACAAGCAATCAATCATCGAACAAATGGGGATAACGCTCTCTAATCTCGGCATCACATTCCCAAGATGCCTCGGCCTCAGAATGATGACCCCATTACACCTTCACCAAGGGAATGACCTTAGTCCTAAGGATCTGCTCCTTCCGATTAAGAATACGAATCGGATGCTCAATGTAGGAAGCATCCTCACGGACCTCAAGTGGCTGCGAATCAATCACAGGAATAATGTTCGACCCACATTTCCGTAATATAAAAACATGGAATACATCGTGGATCGCGGACAACTCAGGAGGTAAGGCAAGCCTATAGGCCACAACAGCCACATGCTTGGTAATCTCAAAAGGTTCAATAATCTCGAGATGAGATTGTCCTTCCCAACAAAGTGAACCACACCTTTCATATGCCAGACCTTGAGATATACCATGTCCCCGACTATGAACTCAAGGGGTCGACACCGATGATTAACATAACTCTTCTACCAGCTTTGAGTTGTGCGCATCCTCTGCCTGATAATATCAATAGCTTTCGACGTTTTCTTCACAAGCTCGACCTAAGAGACGACACTCTCCAACCTTGGTCCAACAACTAGGAGATCTGCACGGTCTGCCATAAAGTGCCTCAAAAGGAACCGTGCCGATAGTCGCCTGATAGCTGTTATTGTACATGAACTCGGCGAGACGCATATGCTCATCCCAACTCCTTAAAAAGTCGATCACACAAGCCCTGAGCATATCCTCAAGGATCTGGTTGACCCTTTCGGTTTGCCCATCCATCTGCGGATGATAAGCGGTGCTGAAATGCAAAGTGACCCCCAGCACCTGCTGGACCCTCCTCCAAAATTGAGATATAAATCTGGAGTCTCGGTCTGAAACGATTGAAACTGGGATGTCGTGCAGTCTCACTATCTCCTCAATGAACACCTTAGCAAGCTGGTCTATAGACCAGGAAGCAAGTACTGGAATGAAACGAGCGAACTTTGTCAGACGATCAACAATAACCCCAATGGTATTGTGAGCACACTAAGTCTTCGGCAAGCCTGTGATGAAGTTTATTGATATGTGCTCCCATTTCCACTTTGGAATGCTCAACGGCTATAAGGGACCAGGGGGTATCTGATGATTAGCCTTGACATGCTGACATGTGTTACACTCGGCCACAAATCTCATAATCTGGCACTTTATCCCCTGCCAGAAGTGCTGCCTCCTCATATCACGATACATCTTCGTGGAGCCCAGGTGGATAGTAAGTCTTAATCGGTGTGCCTCGGTCAACAGGTCACGACGTAACTCAGGCATGTCCAGGACACACAATCTTTCTCTAATGCGTAACCCACCATCGGAACCAATCTGCTAGTCTGACTGCTCCATAGAGGCAGCCTCTACTCGATACTCCTGAAGTGACTCGTCCATCTACTGAGCTTCGATCACCCTAGCCATCAAAGAGGGTTGAATCGATAAGCTCGAAAGCTAAATAATGGAAGACTGCAGGCTAAACTCAAAGTCATACTCTAAAACATCCTCGAGCATTTGTCACTCTCGCACCATCATCTGTGCCACCAGGCCTCGTGGCTGACCGCTGAGCGCGTCTGCCACCACGTTTGCCTTGCCTGAGTGGTACTGAAGGTTAAAATTATAATCTTTCAGCAACTTCATCCATCGCCTTTGTCGCAGGTTCAACTCAGACTACGAAAATAGATACTTCAAGCTCTTATGATCTGAGAAGAGCTCGAACTTAACCCCATATAGATAATGCCTCCACACCTTCACCACACCTTCAGTGCGAAGATAACTGCTGGAAGCTCCAAATCATGAGTAGGGTAGTTCAACTCATGAACCTTAAGCTGGCGCGAGGCATACACTATTGGCTTCCCGTGCTGCATCAGTACAACACCCAAGCCAACTCTAGAGGCATCAGTAAAAATAACAAAACCCTCACTCCCATCAGGAAGGGTGAGAACAGGAGCGAATGTGAGGTGGTCCTTCAACTCTAAAAATGCCTTCTCACAGGCGTCACTCCAGACATACTCGACGACCTTCCGCGTTAACCGGGTCAATGGTGCTGCAATACGGGAGAAATCCTTGATAAACCGTCGAAATATCCCGCTAGACCAAGGAAACTGTGAATCTCGGACGCGTTCATGGGCTGGCCCCATTGACGCACTGCATCAACCTTCGAGGGGTCCACAATGACACCCTCCTTCATCACCACATGACCAAGGAAATTCATCTCCTCCTGCCAACACTCAGACTTTTCTAGTTTTGCTTACAACTGGTGGGCACAGAGGGTCTCAAGCACAATTCGCAGGTACTCGGCATGGTCCTCATGGATCCTCGAATATACAAGAATATCATCAATGAATACAACCACGAACTGATCGAGGAATGACCAAAAAACCTCATTCATCAGTTGCATGAATACAGTTGGTGCATTGGTCAGTCCAAATGACATGACCAGGAACTCGAAGTGACCAAAGCGTGTTTGGAAAGCTGTCTTCGAAATGTCCTCCTCTCGAACCCGAATCTGATGGTAACCGGAATGCAAGTCTATCTTAGAAAAACACTTTGCACCCTGTAACTGGTCAAACATATCATCAATACAGGGAAGCGGGTATCGGTTCTTGATGATGACTCTGTTGAGCTCACGATAATCTACACAGAGTCGCAATGAACCATCCTTCTTCTTTACAAACAATACTGAGGCTCACCAAGGCAAACTGCTAGGACGAATGAAACCTAACTCCCGGAGCTCATCCAACTGCTCCTGCAGTTCCCTCAACTCCAATGGTGACATCCGGTAGGGGGCCTTTAAGATAGGCGCAGTACCAGGCACCAAATCAATCTGGAACTCTACCTGCTGACACGGCGACAAACCTGAAATCTCTTAAAACACATCCAGGTACTCACAAATGACTGTCAGCTACTCAATACTCTCTCCTATAGAATCCTCAACAACTGAAGCCAAGAAACTCGATAACGGCTCTCCTCTGGGCTCAGCAAGGAACTGGAATATTGGTAAGTTTGGAATGTGAAATGTAACTGTCCTCGCGGTATAGTCCAAGATGGCACGATACTCCACAAGCCAGTCCATACCTAGAATCACATCAAATTCTACCATCAGCATCACAAATAGGTTGGCGGGAAGAAACATCTCACCTACTAACACCGGGCAAGAAGGGCAGCGACGAGTCAACACAATAGACTTCCCAATGGGAGTCGAAACGGTCAGGGCCTCAGACACAGACTTTGACGGAATACCAGTCAATTGGAAAAACTGCTCAGCCATAAAAGAATGGGAAGCGCCAGAATCAAACAAAACTTGAGCAATGCAAGTAGAAACAAGAAGAATACCCTCAACGACTCCTCCGGGTGATGACTGCGGGTCCTGGCCTAGTGCTTGCTGTGCGGAATAAAATGACCTTGAGTTGGAAGAGGAAGCAAACTGAAAGACTGAGGGTCCTAAGTTTGAACTTGCTGGGCTGCTATACACACTGGTCCTAGGGACCGGACAACATACAGATATCACCTTTGCTGGTGTTGCGGCTACTACTGTCGGTACTGCTATTGTCTCTGCTGTGCTGTCTCTACTGAGGAGGTCTGCTTGGCTACCTCTGCTGCTGTGGAGGAGCCCTAGGAGTGGCGGATGGAAGTTATGCTCTCTTCTGCTGCTGAGGAGGATGAGGAGGAAGCAACTACGGTGGCCTCTGCTGCTGAATGGGGAGAGGGCACTCACGCCTCCAATGCCCGACCTGTCCACAGCCGAAGCATACACCAGAAAAGGGACCAAAAAATGAGGTGGCAACAGGTGGTGCTGATGATGATGATGAAGCTACTGTCTAAATCGTAGGTTACTGAAATCTTGATCTGTCCCTCCATCTTTGTTGACAGTGCTACTTGGAACTGCCGGTTGGTGCCCTCCTCTTTTGATCTCCACCGGAACTCTGCTCTCTCAACCTCTGGGTCATCGCCCAGTCCTCCTCATAAACCAGTGCCCGATGAATGACCTAGTCGAACGTCTCTAAGCAATGCCTTACCACACGACTACGAAGGGCAGGGTACAAACCAGTCACAAAACGACGGGCACTCATCTTCTCATCGCTGGTGAGATGAGGAATAAATCTAAACAAGGCCAAGAAACAGGCCTCGTACTGAGATACAGACAAATTACCCTGCACTAGGGTCTCAAACTTTATCGCCCGCTGGATCTAAACATGCTCAGGGAAGAACTTCTAGTCAAAACGGGTCACAAACTCCTCCCATGTCCAAATGAACTGAAGCCCGGCCATCCTTGATACGGATGACCACAATGAAGGGCCTCACCCTGAAGGAGATAGGTCGTAAGGGATACTCTTTGGCCCACAGGACACTGTATAGTGTTAAAAACCTTACAATCTCAATGCACCAAGCCTCGACGGCAGAAGGGTCAGGGTCACTATTAAACCTCGGGGGATCAGGCTATTGGAACTCTCGGGCTATGACACTAGCACGCGGTAAGTCCAACTGCCAAAAAACTCAATGATAGCTGGCTGACAGGTCTGCAATGCGGTGGCAACAAGCTGCACCAACTGCTGAAAATGCTTAGCTCTTATAGGTACTATCAGAAAGGCAGGGTCGACAGTCACCTCAGGCAGAGGCATGGGTACAGCCGACGGAGCATGAGCCTTAGTAACTGGAATAGTAGGGTGAGGAGGGGGATTAAGTGGGGAAACCGGAGCAACTGGAGGAGTGTGTGCTACAAGCTCCACTGGAGGAACAGGCTGGATCGAGACCTCTGGAATCAGATCCTCAACAACTGGAGCAGGATGTGCTCGAGTAGGATACGTATCTCGGGCACCTCATCCATGGGCACCATGACCACGGGTGCCATGACCACGCAACATCGTCTACAAAATAATGATGACACAAGGAATCAGGATAATTACAGGCTTAATACAGAGCGAAAGGAAGGATCTTGGGGCACTACTTGTCTCATGTTCTTGGCAGACATGCAATGTTCTTCTGAGTCATTCCAGAATTACTTTCTATGCTCTGATACCAACTCCTGTCACGCCCCAGACTCAGTAACCAGACTCACAATGAACCCGATGGCCAGTTTTGGACGCAACAGCCTCCGTAGTACCCTATTCTTGGCTCCTGAGACAGGTTCCGATCCTAAGATCCTACAAGGAGGATTTCTATAACAACATAATCATTTTAATATGAGCATATCCAAGATCACAACCAGTACATATGAGAACAACAAAGGGCACACATCACAAAATCCACTAAGAATTTGAACTTTTACTATAAGGAGGATTTTCGATGGCCGGACTTGGTAACCGGACTCACAAGGAATCCGATGGCCGGTTCTGGCCAAACAGCCTCCGTAGTACCCCATTCTCGGATCCTAAGATAGGTTCCGATCCTGGGATCCTATAAGGAGGATTTCTATAATAGTATAATCATTTCAATATGAGCATACCCTAGATCAAAGTAAGTACATCTGAGAATAATAAAGGACACACATAAAAAAATTAACTAAGAATTTGAACTTTTACTAGTTTACATCATATTCAAAAGAACATACATAAGGTAATAGGAAAAGATGAAGAAGTCAGCAACACTAGAGTCCTCAAGCTCAACTCTACTCCACACTTTGATGCTATGTCGCCTGCCTAGAGTCTCCTTCACGCATTAATCGTGCATAAGCTTATAGAAGCTTAGAGGCTGGTGTAAGTGTGTAACAATGGTGCACAGAAGAATAGTAGGAGGTATAAGGAAAGAACATGCTTAATGAGAATATCACTATCCTTACCAAGGCTTATCATGAATATCATGCAATGAGTACTGGACACCATACTAAGGTAATGCATGAAGGGGCTTACCAGCTATTGCTAATGTGATGCGAGTAATGTCAGTGCTCATATCCAATCCACATATCAAATATATTTTCAGTCATAAGGAATTCACCAGGGTTTATTACACTGTTGAATGACTGTCGCTCTACAGACCCGCATAGTCAAACAAGTGTAAGAGACCTCACTACCTGCTTGTGGATAGCCAATCACCAACAAGGATTGGCGGTAGCAGACCCATTTCATGAGCTGGTCAGACTCAGCCTAATAATGCCCTCCCTCATAGGCGGATAAGGCCACATCCCTATCTAACTGACTACACGACAATGGGAGTCACGACCTATAGGTGTAAGGCCCTCATGCTCTCATGTTTCCACCCAGTCACAGTGCTGGAGCAGATCCTTGGTACCACGAAAGTTTTGTAAATTTCACCCATGGGCATCCTATACACCCGGTATGCTTAAACATCATTTATAATGTCCACACGTCCAGCCATCTATGAATATCCCTGTGGAGGTAAGGCCCTGATGAAGCGAGGGCGAATGTCAATCATACTATGCAATGTGAGATGCATGAATCACACAAACAGCCATGCATCATACCCAAACAACCAACGTGCTCAAGAGGGGAAAACTCCATCCCTTATAATATCCTTCCCAATGGCATAACCATGACCAATCACATCTCAGCCAAGCATTCATATGATGAGTATGAGAGTGGGTCATAAAGATGAATAAGAAATGCCAATGCAATAAAGATGTTCTCCCCTCCTCTCTAATCGGGTCTACGTACTTAGACAGTTTTCTAAAAGAAACACAACCTCTAGTGGGGGTCCAATAGCCTAGGGTAGCCCACGATACTAGGCAGTAATCGCATTGGCCTAATTAATAAGAATGGGCCTAACAATGGTCTATGGTGGACCTTTGACCACCCACAGAAGCAAGAATGGGCCTAACAAGGGCCTAGAGGGGCATATCAAGGTGGGCATTCAACCACCATTGTTTTCTGAAGGTGGCCTAATAATAATCTACCAAGGATCAAGGCCCATGGCCTGAGCATCGCCATAAGAAAGAGATGGGCAACTATATACATATAGATACATCATAATGTTGGGCCTCGATAAAGTGGCTCAAGGCTACACATAATTCATAGGTCCAATAGGAGAAATATACAACCAGATCCAAATGAAATAATATAGGTCTATAAAGAAGGTTAAGGCCCAAACATAGGTGCTACTAAGTCCATACATTGTGGTGGGCATAGTGGACAGCCCATTACTCCAACACATGAGTGAGAATCATATTCAAGATAAGCAAGTTGGGCCTTACAACCTAGTCCAATAGTTTAGTTATTTTTGTGGGCAACCAAAGGCCCAACCACTCATACATTCCATCCCACTAGCCCAATAGAATATCATGGAGAATACAGATCAAGAATCCACTGGGCCTATCTACAGGGTTCCAGCCCATTTAGGCTTACAAGGGATCTAAAAATCTGGTTACATATAAATACCTATATAGCCCAACCAAGGTGGGCCTCAATAATGCATTAATTAAGCCTAAAACTTAATAATCTCCACAAAATCCTCACAATATGGTGGGCCCACATGGTAGGGTGGAGGGCCAGCCAAGGTTGAAGCCCCAGCCTGGGCGTCCCTGCCTGATGGGCTACTCCAGCCCACACCACGGTCAGATCAAATGTCCGTTGGGTTTAGAATTTTTCAGTGTGACACTTTCATATGTGGGCCATGCCCCCACAAAATTTCATGATTTTTGGATATTTTTAAATATTTTAATTAATTTAAATAAAACAGGCTATCTAAAAAATTGGACTGACTTGGAAGTCCCAACGTAGTGGGCCAGCCTGGCCCTTTCCACGGTGTGCACAGGGGTCATTGAACCCAAAATTTGTAGGTAGATCCTACCATGGGTGTAACACATCCTCATAAAATTTCAAAATTTTTGGATATGTATAAATATTTTAATTCATTTAAAGAAATCAATCTATCCTGAAAATCAGACTGATCTGGACACCACATTATAGTGGACCGGTCCAGCTACCACCACGGTGTGTACAGGTGTCCATTGGCCCCAAAGTTTTGTAGGTAGGTCCCACCATAGGTGAGCCACCTTTCTATAAATGTTTATAATTTTTATACACCCAAAAGTATTTTAATAAATTTCATAATTCCAATCTGTCAAGGGTGGAATGTTGCTGGAAATGTAACTGTCCTGAATTTGGGACTCCAAATGGGTGGGTTCTCGGCCTCCAAAATTCCTAAAATTTGGACCCAAGTTCCATCATCAGGTATACAACAAGTTAGAGTCTAGAAAATTGGCTCATCTGTAGTATAAATATTTATGAATTGAGGCATTTGTCTGATTATGTTGTTGGACTGCACAGTAGAAAAATTAAGTAGTGTTGTCCTTGATTTGAACACCCCAAAGGGGTGGGCCCAAGTTCTCCAAAAATTGGGAAAAATTAGTTTTAACCTCCCTATTCAAGTGTACTACAAGGTAGAGTCTAAAAAAGTGTTCCACCATTACAAAAACTATTATATATTTATGGATTTCTAAACTGCAATGTTGTTAGACAGTCCAGAAAATCTGGACTAACCACCCCACTTGGGCCACTCCTTTGGGACCTTAATCAAAGTCAGATGGTGGTAAAATTTGGGGTACATCTAGGTAAAGTCTACACCTTCAATAAACGCCTTTCAAATAGGTAGAAACAGTCCCCTAATCAGTCCAAAAATTTGACCCAAAACCCACCAGAAACTGTCCAGAAAATTTTTGGACAACAACATGTTTATGAAATAAATTGAGCATAATTAAGGGGAAAATACTCCATGAAACCTGAGTTGTGGTCCACCTCAGTGGGCCTCAAAAACATCCAGACCTATTCCTCTTAAAAAAACTATTGCATATGCACCTAAAATGGGCAACAAGTCATCACCATCCATAAAGTGGACTGCCATGGGCGCCTACTCTCCTTGGACGGTCTGGATATTTCCAAGCCACGTGATGAGCTACACACCTCAGAATATAAGAGATTATTAATAGAAGAGAGAGAATGGCCACAAGGGAAGGGGCACCTTCACATTAGGGCCCTTCCCTTCATCACAAACCACACATCTCACTATATTGATGGCATTACAAGATCTATTTATGCATGCGTCTTCCAATCAAAATCCAATGGTAGAGATACCATCTCCACCAAGGATCAAGGGTCTAGATGACTTAAGGATCCTTCTAACTAAGAAAAAAATACCATGGTGGGATCCATGGAGAATAGCCCCACCCATGAGTTATGCATGCACAAAAGGATGGGCCAATGGCCACACCTAAGAAGGCATGGGGCTTCTACCATCACTTGGTGGGCCTCACATGCTTCAAACATGAGGTGAAGAAGAGAAAAAAGAAAAATAAATGTAGATCCTGAGATTCTAAGTACATACACACCCACCTCCAAGGTCTTCAAGCTCCATGATACATGGATTTAAGGTTGAGATCTTTCTTCAAGGGTTAGATGAGGGGATAAATGAGTGAAAGTGAGCTGGAAAAATAGAGGAAAGTTACTGGAGAAGAAGAGAAGAGAAAGGAAGAGAGAGAGAGAGAGAGAGAGAGAGAGAGAGAGAGAGAGAGGATTTTTAAGCCAAGCAATGATGAGTTGCTAGAAACAAGAGAAGCAATCATGAGTTTTCTTCTAGAAAAGGGAAGGAAATCTGAAATTTACTGGAAAAGAGGGGCTTAGGATAGAGAAATGCATCAAAGTTTTTCTACGAAAGAGAGCAATCATTGCCTATGTTAGGAAAATTCATCATATTAGCTATAAAAAGGTGTAGGGTAGCTTGTAGGTTAAGCTAGTGTAATGATGAGATTTCAGGATAGGTGTCACCTAAGAAAATGTGTACAAGTACCTGGTGCATCCCATATCATGATCAATGGCTCAAATAATGCACAGCCTACAACTTTTGATGGACACGTCAGATGGACGACAAGACACGGCGTCAGAACCACAACGATGAAGCGGACAAGATGGCACTAGTTCCAACTTGATCTGAGCTGGGTCTTCATGACTAGACTTACGAATGACCACAAACACTATTCAAGGATCACAGGTCATCGGGATTCGACTGGTAGGACCGCAGGACCAAGATGAACGAGGTGGATACTCGGGTCGGGTCTCACAATAATAGAGCGATAAATTAATGAAGGAAGATAAACATTAGCACCAGATATGATGGAATACAAAATTCAAACCATGAAAGCTATAAGTTTAGTTTTGTTACCAGACCGAGGATAAACATTTGAAATAAAAATCCTTTAAAGGATTTTGTATCTGAGTAATAAGTACTTGGAAGCAAGCGCATTCCCATTCTAACTCCATTGCGCATCTATGTTGCATAATGCTCTAGTAAGCATGCGCTTTTCTAATTCAAATGGTTTCTTAACTAGAGAACTAATAAGAATACCTTCATCATTAACAGGTATGTCCATAAGGCCAGATATCAAATGATAATCAACTTTAAATGGGCCTTCTCTAGGAGCAATTTTAAAAGTTAAATTTTCTATAGAAAAATCAGAAATGCATGTGAACATAGCCTGCGCAATAGACCGGTATGCCGACCCACCCCAATGTAGAATGTTATCCCATCCTACAGATTAAAGAAGTGGAAAGAGATCAAACGGAGCAATATGTGTAACATCTACAGGTCGCTCAACTATCACTTGTGCAACCGCAAATCCCGCACAGACCGAAGGTGGTGCCGCATGATAGGTGTCGATCTAGAAGATGACGCACCATGAGAAATTTTCTTCCTACCTCTAACATCCATTTGCAACACAGAATACAAATAATTAAAAGATTATAAAGGATGTAGAGTGGGGTTTTGATAGATTAGATTTTACAAAAGAAAAATCCCAAAACCTCAATAAATCACAAAATAAATCACTCAAAGAGTGAAAATGAATTGAAAATGACTTGAATCTACAAGAAAAATGTAAAAATGGACTGATCTTAAAGAATCAAGAAGTTGGGTACGACTGGTCGGGCATAGTCTTGTTGGAGAAAAAAGAGAAAATGAGGAAAAAAATACCTTTTCTCCAAATAAAAAGCACCAGCGCGCTACACGACTAGTCGTGGGACATCCTCGACCAGTCGTGCCACGACTGGTTGAGTACGTCCTCGACTGGTTGTGTACATATAAAAAATATGTATTTTTCATAAAAATTTAAAATTTAAAATTATAATTTAACAAATATATATACTATAATATAGAAGTGCATGTATAATCAATTTAAATTGCACATACCAAGATTAAATTTTAATTTATTAAACCTACTTTTGTCGAGCAGTTTAGTGAAAATGTCAGTAAGTTTCGTCTCGGTTGGAATGTATTCCAAAGCAATTATTTTTTCTTCCACTAATTCATGAATGTAGTAATATATTTAATGTCAATATGCTTAGTTCGTGAATGCTGGATTGGATTTTTAGATATATTTATTGCACTGAAATTATCACAATATAAAACCATTGAATCCTGTGCAATTTCATAATCCCTTAACATTCTATTCATCTATATAAGATGAGTACATGCATTTCCAGTTGCGATGTATTTAGCCTTAGCAGTTGAGAGTGATATAGAATTTTGTTTCTTAGTAAACCAAGAAACTAAACAATTTCCAATATAGGAATAACCACCACTGGTTGATTTTCTATCATCAACATTACCAGCCCAATCAGCATCTGTATAACCACCCAATTGAACACTAATATCATGTGGATACCAAAGACCCAGATTAGCTAAACTTGCGACATATCGCATAATCTGCTTAACAGCATTTAAATGTGACTCTTTAGGGTCAGATTGATATCTAGCACAAATACCAATGCTAAAAGAAATATCAGGTCTACTTGCAGTTAAATAAAGTAAACTGCCAATCATACTACGATATGATTTAGGATCTACACTTTTACCTATAGTCTTTTGAGAGTCTTAATGTTGTACTCATAGGAGTATCAAAATTCTTACCATTCTCAAATCTAAACTTTTTAATCAAGTTCAGAGCATATTTGGTCTGAGAAATAAAAATACCATCAGGTTGTTGTTTTACTTGTAACCCTAGGATATAATTCAATTCCCCAACCATGCTCATTTCAAATTTAGATTTCATAAGATCTGCAAACTCAACAGTCATGTTAGTATAGGCAGATCCATAAATAATATCATCAATATAGATCTGCACCATTAAGATATGATCATTGTGTTTCTTAACAAAAAAAGTCTTATCAAAACTTCCCATTAGAAAATTATGACTTAGTAAAAACTTAGTCAATTTTTCATACCATGCCCTGGGAGCTTGTTTCAAACCATAAAGAATTTTTTTTACGTGATAGACATGATCAACATTCTTAGGGTCTTCAAAACCCATTGGTTGTTCAACATATACTTCTTTATGTAGATCGTCATTTAAGAAAGTACTCTTTACATCCATTTGATAGATTTTGAATTTTCTAAAGCATGCAATGGACATAAATAGTCTGAAAGATTCAGGATGAGCTACTAGGGCTAAGGTTTCATCATAATCAATGTATTCAATTTGAGTGTACCCTTGTACAACCAGTCTAGCCTTGTTTCAAATTAAATTACCAAGTTCATCAGACTTATTTTTAAAAATTCACTTAGTTCTGATAATATGTTTATCTTTAGGTCTAAGAAAAAGATACCAAGCATCATTTCTTATAAATTGATTAAGCTCTTCTTACATCGCAACTATCCAGTTTTCATCAGTAAGAGCTTCTTTTATGTTTGTCGATTTGATTTGAGATGCAAAGCACACGTAATTACATATATCTTCTAGTTGTTTACAAGTACGCACCCTAGTGAGAGGGTTTCTAAGAATTTGAGTGGTTGACTGATCTTTGACAGTCCTCAGTTCATAGTTATTTTGAATTGATAAAGTATCTAGTTTGTCAATTAAGAGAACTTCCTCATTATCTGAACTTGAGGTAGGTGTATTCAAGTGATCGTCAATGACCACATTAATGGACTCTTGAATTACATCAGTCCTCTTATTCAGTACTCGATATGCTCGACTATTCAAAACATATTCTAAAAAGATCCCTTCATCACTTTTGGTGTCAAACTTTCCCAGATTTTCACGGTCACATAAAATATTGCACTTGCTGCCAAAAAATTGAAAGTATTTGACAGTAGGCTTCTTATCAAACCACAATTCATAAGCTATTTTATTGTTTGACTTACTTGTATAAACTCAGTTGATTATATAGCAGGCAGTATTTACGGCCTCAGCTCATAGATTTTTAGGGAGTTTCATACTATTTAACATTACAGTTGTCATTTCTTGAACCACTCTATTTTTTTCTTTCAATAATTTCATTTTGTTGTGGTGTTTTGGGTGCAGAGAATTCATGTGATATTTCCTGATCGTAACAGAATTTCTCAATTCTGATCCATGATCACTACGGATCTTACTAACTTGAGAACATTTTTCAGTTTGGATCCTTTTGATAATCCTTTTTACCTCATCAAGGGTTTCTGATTTATCTCTTAAGAAGGCTACCAAAGTGAATCTGGTAAAATCATCCATGATTACAAGTATGTATTTTTTTTCACCTCAACTCTCTGTCCTGGTTGGTCCTATAAGATTCATGTGGATGAGTTCGAGCAATTTTGATGTGGCATTGGAGTCTACTTTTTTTGTGAGTACTCCTAGTTTGCTTGCCAATTTGGCATTCACCACAAATTTTGTCTACCTTTTGTAATTTAGGTAGACCTCTTATCAGTTCTCTTTTTCTCAATTTATACGAATTGCGGTAGTGTACATGTCCAAGGGGTTTATGCCATAACACAGTTTCATCGGTATGGACCATGTAATACAATTGATTATATAAGCTAGAATCACTTATGATGTAGCAGTTTTCAGAAGTTCTGCGACCAGTTAATATTACAGAACCATTTTTATTTAAAATTTCATAACCAAGGTTAAAAAATTTTACACTATGATTTTTATCGTTTATTGGAGAAATGCTTACTGAGTTATGTTTTAAACCTTTTACATATAAGACATTCTCAAATAAAGGGAGTTTAGAAAGTTGAACCGTACCTTGGCCAATAATCCTGCAGTTGCTACCATCACCAAATGTGACTAATCCATCAGTCATGTCTTTAAGAGTGGTGAACAGACCTTTGTCACCAGTCATGTGCCTGGAGCATCCACTGTCTAAGTACCACTTTAAATGGCTTGAAGCTTTGAAAGCCGTGTGGGCAACTAAGCAAGTAACCTTAAGAACCCATTCATAACTGTTTTAGGTTTAGGAGTATAGTTGGTCTTCTTGTATTTGTAGTTGTTGTAAGAACGACCTATTGAGTTAGATTTTAAGAGCTCCTTAAGTAAATTAAGTAGTTTCTCAGCTAAAGGGTATTGGTTCTAATTTTTATAGTTGATATGGTTATTTTTAGGTTTAAAAGATTGGAAAGTTTGTCTTTTTAGAAAAATTTTGATTTGAACTATTGCCTTTTGAGTTTGAAGACTCTCCTTTTACAAACTTAGGAAGAGTATTCTTTTATTTAGGAGGAACATTTTTATTGTAGCCCAAAGCAGATCGGTCACCATATTTTCTTTATCTAGACAAAAGTTTTTCAAGCTTTAGATCACCTTGGGCATACCTCCATGTATCCTTTAAACTTAAAAGTGAAGAGACTTTAAGTTTAAGTTTTTCATTTTCAGATTTAAGATTCTCAATAAGGGAGGTTTTGTAATCTAAACCGCATTTCAATTTTTAAAAATAATTTGAAATGTGGGATTTTTCTAAAATAAGAGAATCAAAATTTTCTTTAAGTTTTAAAAGCTTTTCTTTTTGAAGTTTTAATTTTACTGAAATCTTACAACTTTCCTTGTATAGGGAATTGTAAGTATCTTGAAGATCTTCTTCATTTTCATGATCACTATTCATATTTTCTTCACTAGTTAAATCATCATGATCAGAAAAAGTGAACTTGGCTAGAGTCATAAGGGCTTTGACTTCATTTCCTGACTCGGTTTCAGAATCTTCTGATTCAGAAGAGGCTTCAGAGCTGGAAGTTCATCCCGAGTAGCCAATATACCTTTCTTATTAGATTCTCCCTTATTAGGACACTTGTTAGCTAAATGCCCATATTCTTGGTAGTTGTAACATTGACTATCTTTTAAAGATTTCCAAGTTTTAGATTTGGATGTTTTCTTATCATTAGATTTTTAAAAATTAACCTTCTTTTTACTTTTAAAAATTTTATAAAACTTTTAACTGAAAGAGCTATATCATCTTCAGAATTTTTTAAATCAGAATTACTATTATTTTCTTAAGAAACATTTTTAGAAGATTTAAGGGTAACTAATTTACCTTTAGGAGCTTTAAAAGTTAACTCATAAGTCTGTAATGAGCCAATTAATTCTTCTACCCTCATATTGTTCGTATCACGAAGTTCGTGGATCAGAGTTACCTTAGAATTGAACCATTCAGGAAGTGAGCGTAGTATCTTTGCACACACTTTACTTTCTGAGATTTTATCGCCAAGACCCCACATAGAGTTCACAATGTCATTTAATCTTGTATAGAAGTCCATGAATATTTCATTTCATCCTATGTATTTCCTCAAATTTGATTGTGAAGATTTGGACTTTAGATTTCTTGACAATTGATGTACCCTCATGTGCCATTTCTAAAATATCCCAAGCTTGCTTTGCAGTATCACAAGATATAATTATTTTAAATTCATTTGGTGATAGTGTGCAAGTGATTGCATTTAGTGCTTTTGCATTGACACTACTCTCATTTTTCTGAAGAGTGGTCCATGAAAAATAAGGTGTTACTCTCATAGATTTTGATCCATCGATACTAGTCACTTCAGTGGAAGGAGGGGTCCATTCAATCACTATGGTATGTCACATGCTCTCATCCATGGATTTAAGGAAAATCCTTATCCTGACTTTTCAATAGGCATAATTAGAGCCATTAAATGGTGGAGGCCTAGTGACTGAAAGGCTATCAAAATATGACATCTTATAAATAGCTTAGATCGATTAAGTAAGGAAATAAATCCAAAAATATAACAATTAAAATGAACTATTTGGCTCTGATACCACTTTAAAAGGCTAAGCTATATGTCCTAGAGGGGGTGGCGGGTGAATAAGATTATGCCAAATTAAAATGATAATAGCGGAAAATAAACACAAATAACAAAGATAATCTTACAATGCTGAATATAAAAACAACATCAAATGTATGAGTATTGAGAGGTTGATACAAATGTTGTTCTAAGGACAACCTTACACCAAAAACTAAGGTTTATGGTAGGATAATCTGATTCTTAGAAAGGTCTTTGTATTAAAAACTCAAACTTGGATACAGAGGAATAAATAAATAGCTAGCACCGAAAGGAAATCTAAGTTATTACAACATTCACTACAATGCTTGAAATGTAAAAGATTACAACATTCACATCCACAAGTACATCCCACAACTTTAAATGATAAAAGATATAGAAAATAAACCATACATCCAAACATAAAGAATTATAGTGGTTTGCTTGTGTGTACACCAACTGCTAAACAACAGCCACACAACTACTCCACTCCTAATATCCTCACACAGTGGATATTAGCATTCACTATGAAAATAGGTTTTTCCAAGTTCACCTTAAACCCTCATAATTGTGTCTTTCAAGTGAGCTTACACAATTTAAAAACCCCACACTCTGAGTTTTCTAGCTCTCCTCAGATAACCAAATGAATGATATTTTTTTGGCTTAATCTCAAAAGAAACCAACACAATGGAAATTACAATAATGTAAAATACCTGGATTTCTCCTTTTGTTGTGGCCCGGAAGAACCAAGTTAGATTACAAGTTCAAATAGAGAAGTTCAATGTCCAATACTCATTTTGAAATGGTTATAGGTTCTAATTGATTTTAAATTAAACCAAGTTGGACTAACTCTACTTGATTTTGATTCTAAGAAGTGAAATATCACAATTCCTCTTTCAAATTAGATTGGAATGTAGAAATAAAATCAAATATAAAAAAAAAAATAAAAAGAGAATGTTAAATATGCACAATCTAGCTTAAGAAGTTTACAAACTTATCTCTCACAGTGATGCCTTGAATTTACTTGAATTGGATATCAAACTCTAAAAATCATGCTCTATTTATAAGTATAGAAGTTGCACCTTTGACTAGTCTTGTGGACACTATGACTGGTCGTCGATTGAACTGATTTTTGAAATTTTAAGCGCGATCGGATAAAACCGTTTCACAACTGGTCATAGGCCATCCACGACCGGTCGAGGGACCTCCATGACTGGTCGTGACATGTCCACGACTGGTCGTGTGGAACCTGAAATAGTCAATGGAGTTCGAGTCATAGTTGTAGGACTGGTTGAGGATGAGTCATACACTATTCACACGACCGATCGAGCAGTCTCCAAGACTGGTCGTGGCTCAACAAAAAATTCTAAAATTTTGTAACAATCTTAGGACCGGTCGAGGAATTTCTTGCATTGGTCGAGCCAGAGCTAAGACTAGCCGAACAAAGTCCAGGACTAGTCTAAGAACAGACCAAAACACTTATAAAATAAGTAATTGAATTATGTATTCGAAATGACCTACCCTAAGGTCAATCTAAGGTCATTCGTACCTTGTACTTGACGTATGAACCTTGAACCTTCTTTTCTTCAGACAGTGGATGATCTTTGACATTCATGAAGCTTGAATTCTCAACACATGATGATGCTTGAACTTGTGAATGTTTGAAGCTTGATTATGTAGTACTTGAGTTGTACTTCATCTTGACTCTTGAGTATGATCAGTTGACTTGTCATTCGATGTCGCTTTAAGACATTGAGCTTTGAAGCTTAAAGGTGTGAATAATGTACTTGAACTTATAAATCTCTAAAGTTCTTGTCTTGAAGCATTGTCCTTGAACTTATGATGCATTGCCTTAAACATATCAATGTGCTACACAAGACACAGATAGTGGTTTTGACACTACAAAATTTGACAATCAAAGGAGCAAGAGACCATAGCACTTACATATTCATCTAATCATGCATCATAATTAAGCATTCAAAGTACATGAGCATCATTAAATGAATGTGCAAAGATAATCCCAAACGCGATCATAAATAGTGGTTCAGTTATGTGCCTACTCCACCCCCGACTAACGCACTTTACCCTAGAGTGTGCGAGATTTCACTATTCAATGGTTTTAAATCAGGTTAACCATAAAGCTTCACAACCTACACAAGGTATTGTCTACACAAGGAAATCAACTCATGCCTGTAAAAGGCAATCAACACATACCTAAACAAGGCAATCAGCACATTCTATGCGTATTCTCCCATCGGAGGCCTAGGAAAGGTCTTAGCGAGTTTGAGTATCAAACTCTGAATCCCAATCCTACACAAGGAAAGGTTTTTAGATCCTATGGACTCTAATAACTTACTTGTAAGTAGGTGAGCCTCATTTTAGCACATTCTGAAGATGATTTCCCTTGTTGATGAAGAGTCTTCAACTCCCTTGATCTGAAATACCTATAGATGCACCCGATGCAAGTTGCTGGTTATTGAGTCAAGGTATTTTTAGTGAATCTCCTTTATTAAATGTGGGTCTTTAAGTGAGGATGAGATTCTTGTTGAGGGTCAAATAGTGCATATTAGACCCCATTTATTACTTGAATTTACGAGCATAATATTGTTTAATGCCCAGTTTTAATCGTGTTTTGTTGCAGGGTGTGATTAGGAGAGTTGACTGAAAAAGGATGCCAAAAGCTTGGATTTAACGTTCTGATGATCACTAGGGTAAGGGACGGACTTCAGAGGACCAAGATTGACGGATATACACGGTCAAAAATCTGAGAAAACTAAGAAACTGAAGCTCAAGTGGCTTGAAACGCATCCAGAATGCAAGATCACATGGTTCCCGACATCTAATCGGTCCGAAACTTTATACATGAGATAAGGGCCATAAATTAACCGTACATTTCAAATTTCAGCTCTTGGATCACTATAAAAGTGCTCCAACTGACCGATCAGCTTATAAACCGTCGATTCTGGGCCCACCTGATATTTGAAATTGCCTCGAATTTGGAGTCAACGCCTTAAATGAGGAGTCAAAACAGATGGACGGTGCAGATTTCTCCAAAACAGTGCAATGGACCCCATATGAGATGGGTGTGTAGAGTGCATAAATACACTAGCCGTGCATGGCAAGTGTCAGAGACGGTTTGACCGTCTCTGACCAAAAGAAAGGAAAAATAAAAAAATAAAAAATTCTTACGCACCACGTCAGCGCACGGACGGCCTGCGTCCGTTTTGTGAATGTTTGTGGGCCCCACACGTGCCCCGTAAGCTCAATCCAAACCATCCACCGTGTGGACAGCCGCGAGCACTAGAAAACCATGTTTACACTTTTCATCCATGCGTGCACACGTGTGAGATACAGAAGCCACAAAAGGGCTGCCCTGCAACGTTCAAAGCTGATTCTTTTGTGATTTCTTCTCTGGGCCACGTCAATGGACGTTCAAAACCACCCATTCTTGACTGAAATTTCATTCTGAATCCAATGGACGGGGTGGATTTTCCAGAAAATGCTTCTGTGGGGCCCACCGATCACAACAGCAAAGTGGTGGGAAAGGTTTTGCACATCCGCGAAAACTGACTTTTTCAGGCGGTTTTGGCCCACCATCTTTGATCGTATGGCAGATCTGAACCGTCTATCATGTAGAGGACCCAAGAAAGTACTAAGGGACGGTGTTTCTTTAGAATTTGAGTGAGGAAAGTGGCGTGTTTCGAGGTACCGAACTTGGCTGCGAAAATTGCACTCCGTGTCCTGCTACAACTCTGTCACTGACTCCATCCTTCCAGCAGCTATAAAAGGAGGTTTTGGACGTGGGAAGCATTCATTGAGGTCTAGGAAGGAAGAGAAAGAGAGACGTGGAGGCTCGGGCAGGGACGTGAAGTAGAAAAAAAAAAGTATTTTCTTTTTATTTTTAGTTTATTTCAATTGTGGAGATTTAGCCATCCATGTCTGGCTAAACCTCTTAGCTAGGGCTAAGAGGTGAAGCTTGTAGTGAGATGGGAGATTTTATTTTATTTTAATTTTAATTCATGAATCGACGTTGATTTTAGTTGATTATTATGGGAATATTTTTAGTTCTTAATGGTCTGTTGTGACTGAAATTACAATGGGTCTGCGATGCTTTGAATATTTCTATTTTCTTTCAAGTTTATGACATCAGGACGTCCTGTTGTTTACTATAGTCTCCTGGGCATGGTTGGATGACGGTACCCTTCCTAACTTTCATACATGTGATTGGGTGGTAATTAGTTTAATTCTGTTGTTTGCCATAGTCTTTTGGGCATGGTTTGGTGATGGAATCCATTCTAATTCATACACCTTTCATCTCTTTGAAAACTAGATCAACGGCAGTTCAGTAATTTCCATAATTTTTTATGCAAGCATAAGTTCTCCCTGATCTCTACAAGTGGATCCTCTGAATCCCTAGTTTCCTATCTCTGATTTGTTTCCTAAGTTTTAGATTAATTATTCTACAAGTATTCCACCATTGCTAATTGATTTAGAATTCATCTTAGCCTAGTTCTAGTTCTAGTTAATTTTAGATTACGTACAAGTTTCAGTCCCTTGGGATTCGACCTCAGTCTTACCGAGTTATTACTACATCACAACCCTGCACTTGGGGAGTGAACAAGTTTTTGGCGCCGTTGCCGGGGACTGATGGCTACGTTTTTCTGAGATTAACTAGTTTTAGGATTAGTGTAAGATTAGGATTTCTAGTTTTAGATTTTTCTTTCTTAGAACTAACTTTATTGTTTTGTAGGGTCCTTAATAAATCGTCTAAAGTGCTAACTTTATCCGAATTTCTCTACGTTTTCTATTCTTTAGATTAGGTCGTATCTCTTAGATACTAACTATTTTATTTTATTTTTCAGGTTTTAACCTAGGAATCTTTAATCGGGTAACTTCTTTCTAACTTCTCCTCCTCTTACTTTCCACATTGTTGTAGATTTTTTTTTTCTTCTATTTTCCTTAGGATTAAATTCCGATTAAGGGTTTCATTATGTATATGCATGAGTGGCAACGTCAGTATGCTGAGAAGAATAACTTATTTTGGGATGATGATGAGATAAATCAACTTATGTCTCAAAACTTTTCTGAAACTATCATTGAGAACCGATCAAAATATAAAGATCCACCGGTTAAGAAGTCCTTACGTGATTATATGAAGGAGAATAATTACACCCCACGGATTAACAAAATAGTACGTGAGTGTTGGGGTTATCATAACTATGGTTGTGAGAATTATTATCACCCATCCGATAAAAAGAAAACACTGCATGATTATAACATGAGTGATAATAAGTATTACCAACCATCAAATTCTCCCACCTATGATTCGTATGACTATAACCAGTGGAAACATCAAAATTGGGAAAATGAACCAACAACATGTTATAATGATTATTCTCTTGGATCCCCTACCTTTGAGATCCAACCAAAAACGATCCAAGAGGATTCATATCAGAGTGACATGCCTGTCTTGAGGAAATTCGAAATGCAGTGGAAACACTCATGTCGCGCCTTGAAAAGATAGAGGAGGCTTGCTCATCCCAACCACAACCCAATCCAAAAATACAATGTGAGGAAAGTGATCCGCACTCACTTTTGAAAGAATCTGAAATTTGGAATGAGGATTTGGATTCCGTTAATGAGCATATAGTTCAATTTCCCGAGGAGTCGATCTCGATGACTGTTCGAAAGAATGGTGAAGATACATGGGTGTCTTTTAAATACATTGATGATGACACAGTTTCCTTACATGACACACAAGATTTCAATGATGAGGAAGAGGTTAGTTTATGCGAACCTCAACCCATGTTAGGTGTAGAATGTGAGGAAAGTGATCCCATCCCGAATGTGCACTGCACTGGACTAGACAATGATGCGTATTGGGATGATGGTCATGAATGTGCAGCCCAAATTCTCCCTGAATCAATCTCAAATCTGGTCCAGGTCAACGATCAAGACGTGCACGAAGTGATCGGTCAGGAAGATCTACTCCACTCATCTGACATGCTTGATTTAAATGTGGAGAATGAACCTCTTACAATCGACTCTTCTAACTCTTATGAGACATGTTTAGACCACTCCCTTGAATTGAATGATGATATGATTTGGGAGGAGGAGTTGCCCGCTACGACTTTGGAATTTGAAACCACTCAGTTCAAGCCACCATCTGAGCTGCAAACAATTGAGAATTCAGTGCCTCAATTGAGTAATTTCAATAAACAGAGTGATCACATCAATGCTTCACTTACTGATTTTCAATCTATCTGTGCAGGACTGGAGCAAGAGAGCGTACCTCCATCCACTTTCATGGATGATGGATTCTTTGCGCAGATCATCACAAGCCACAAAAACGAGTCACACTCATCTGAATTTCCCAACTCGTGGGATTGCTTGGCACACTTTGCGATTTCAAACGATCCCATGTTAAAAGAAAAAGTGGATACCTTGCGAGACAACATCTCGGTAGTCATCACTGACCGAATGAACCCTTATTCTGAAACCCTCTCTTCCCCTGATCCTAAACGTCTACTAGTAAAGGAAGAGGAGCTAAATCTAAAACCGAAGTTTAGAGCTTCAGAATATGTTGAGACTACATCACTTTTTAAGAAGTTTTTTAAACTTTATTTACTTGTAGTCTTTGATTCACCATGCGATACTAACATTGAAACTTTTTCTGTCATAGGTGAATCGTATATATTACGGATACCTCAAGCAATTCAATGGAAGATTTCATATGAAGTACATAAGTCTCTCTGGAAAGTCATGCTCCAGGGCACCCAAGCCTATTGCAAAAACGACTTTTGGATGATCCTGTTGAGGAACTTACTGAGAAACTTATCAATATATTGGCCGGAAGGGAAACCTTGTTCGATGATCGATTCAATGTTTGTGGGTAACATTACTGCAAACCCTCACGAGACTACAACTCGTCCACTAGGGGTAACTTAGGGGTTTAAAGGCTTGTTGCATACGCTAAATGCAATCGAGAGCACCTGCGAAAGTGGTACAGGTAAGATTTTATTTTATTTTATTTTTTTTCTCTTTTCTCTCTCGTGCTAACCAGCTTCCATGCTGCGATCTCTAGGAAAATCTCTCTCTTGATTCGTTATCCAGGTACTATCTTCCTATAACTTTTCCTTTATTTTTGTTGTCCCATGTGCATTGCATGTTCATACCTTTTACATTGAGGACAATGTCGATTTTAGGTTGGGGGTGGAAGATTAGGTACCTAATCAGTGTTTTCTTGGTCTTGAGCATAAAATTGTAAAAAAAATTTTAAATTTTTCTAGAAATTTTTGGGAATTCAATGTGATTTTGACGACTATCTTGGATTAAGAAGTGTAAGATACGTAATGTTAGATTTATGACACTTTGATTCAGTATTTGTTAGATTTCATAGTTAAGTTTGAATTGTTAATCCAGAATTAGAGGTTGTAAACATTGATTGACTCATGATTTCACATGTCACATCTTGCTTCCACATTAAGATTTCAGTTCAATATTGAAGGATTGACTGGGTAATGACTAAGCACGAAAGGAACCAGCCTGAAATATCTTGCCATCATGGTATAAAAATTGGAAAGGTTGGATAATTAATCTTCACCATAGGTTTACTCCCTATAGGTGTGGAGTTAATTCCCCATGAATGATATCTAAAAAGAGTCAGGTGTACGATCTTCACCATAGGTTTGCTCCCTATAGGTGAGGATTTGATTCCCCTTCCTTGGCATTACTTTGAATAGAAAAATCACAAGTTAATAGACTAATCTATGAGGCAAGTTTTGGATTAGGTTTTGGTTGTCATGAATTTTCTTGTTGGTTACCAATGATATCATGAAATTGATGATTGGATCTCTTAATGATGATAAGCCGAGATTAGACTATACATCCATGGATCTCAATGTTTAAAATTTTTCTAATTGATGGATTAATGCTTTACACTTGATTATGAAGTCTACCGTGCGTTTGAGCTCAGGAGAAAACAATTTCTAAGATTCATGAATATTAAATTTCTCGTACTTTGTTCAAAATCTCACTCGATTTCATAGAAAGTTCTCCTATAATTCTCAACTTATTTTTCGCATAATTTGCTCGGGACTAGCAAAATGCTGGTTGGGGGTTGTGGTGAGGGTCAAATAGTGCATATTAGACCCCATTTATTACTTGAATTTATGAGCATAATATTGTTTAATGCCCAGTTTTAATCGTGTTTTGTTGCAGGGTGTGGTTAGGAGAGTTGACTGAAAAGGATGCCAAAAGCTTGGATTTAACGTGCTGATGATCACTAGGGTAAGGGACGGACTTCAGAGGACCAAGATTGACGGATATACACGGTCAAAAATCTGAGAAAACTAAGAAACTGAAGCTCAAGTGGCTTGAAACGCATCCAGAATGCAAGATCACATGGTTCCCGACATCTAATCGGTCCGAAACTTTATACATGAGATAAGGGCCATAAATTAACTGTACATTTCAAATTTCAGCTCTTGGATCACTATAAAAGTGCTCCAACTGACCGATCAGCTTATAAACCGTCGATTCTGGGCCCACCTGATATTTGAAATTGCCTCGAATTTGGAGTCAACGCCTTAAATGAGGAGTCAAAACAGATGGACGGTGCAGATTTCTCCAAAACAGTGCAATGGACCCCATATGAGATGGGTGTGTAGAGTACATAAATACACTAGCCGTGCATGGCAAGTGTCAGAGACGGTTTGACCGTCTCTGACCGAAAGAAAGGAAAAAAATAAAAATAAAATAAAATTCTTACGCACCATGTCAGCGCACGGACGGCCTGCGTCCGTTTTGTGAACGGTTGTGGGCCCCACACATGCCCCGTAAGCTCAATCCAAACCATCCACCGTGTAGACAGCCGCGAGCACTACAAAACCATGTTTACACTTTTCATCCATGCGTGGACACGTGTGAGATACAAAGGCCACAAAAGGGCTGCCCTGCAACGTTCAAAACTAATTCTTTTGTGATTTCTTCTCTGGGCCACGTCAATGGACGTTCAAAATCACCCATTCTTTACTGAAATTTCATTCTGAATCCAATGGATGGGGTGAATTTTCCAGAAAATGCTTCTGTGGGGCCCACCGATCACAACAGTGAAGTGGTGCGAAAGGTTTTGCACATCCGTGAAAACTGACTTTTTCAGGCAGTTTTGACCCACCATCTTTGATCATATGGCAGATCTGAACCATCTATCATGTAGAGGACCCAAGAAAGTACTAAGGGACGGTGTTTCTTTGAAATTTGAGCGAGGAAAGTGGCGTGTTTCGAGGTAACGAACTTGGCTGCGAAAATTGCACTCCGTGTCCTGCTACAACTCTGTCACTGACTCCAGCCTTCCAGCAGCTATAAAAGGAGTTTTTGGACGTGAGAAGCATTCATTGAGGTCTAAGAAGGAAGAGAAAGAGAGACGTGGAGGCTCGGGCAGGGACGTGAAGTAGTAGAAAAAAAAAGTATTTTCTTTTTATTTTTAGTTTATTTCAATTGTGGAGATTTAGCCATCCATGTCTGGCTAAAACTCTTAGATAGGGCTAAGAGGTGAAGCTTGTAGTGAGATGGGAGATTTTATTTTATTTTAATTTTAATTCATGAATCGACGTTGATTTTAGTTGATTATTATGGGAATATTTTTAGTTCTTAATGGTCAGTTGTGACTGAAATTACAATGGGTCTGCGATGCTTTGAATATTTCTATTTCCTTTTCATGTTTATGACGTCAGGATGTCCTGTTGTTCACCATAGTCTCCTGGGCATGGTTGGATGACGGTACCCTTCCTAACTTTCATACATGTGATTGGGTGGTAATTAGTTTAATTCTGTTGTTTGCCATAGTCTTTTGGGCATGGTTTGGTGATGGAATCCATTCTAATTCATACACCTTTCATCTCTTTGAAAACTAGATCAACGGCAGTTCAGTAATTTCCATAATTTTTGATGCAAGCATAAGTTCTCCCTGATCTCTACAAGTGGATCCTTTGAATCCCTAGTTTCCTATCTCTGATTTGTTTCCTAAATTTTAGATTAATTATTCTACAAGTATTTCACCATTGCTAATTGATTTAGAATTCATCTTAGCCTAGTTCTAGTTCTAGATAATTTTAGATAACGTACAAGTTTCAGTCCCTTGGGATTCGACCTCGGTCTTACCGAGTTATTACTACATCACAACCCTGCACTTGGGGAGTGAACAATTCTCAAATGTCAAACATTCACAGAATTCCAACTTAATGATTTTCCAGTAAATGAGCCGCTGGAAAATCCTTGAATGGTGGAGTTTATTCTTCAATCTAATTTATTGATATTCCAATGATTGCATTTAAGATAAGGTTGAAGGATGAACTCTCATGAGAAAAGGGATTTAAGATGGTGGGTATTTTCCTATAGCAATTACTCTCTTAAATTTCAATATTTTTCTCAATACAAACCAAGAAACCAAGCCTCTGTTTATGAAGGAAAAAGTCCTAATTGTTAAAAAAGGGCAGATTCTATTCGTGTTCGATGTCATCGAAGTGTGTTTGATGGCTTTAGGATTTTCACAAAAATTTCTTAGATCTTATTGGACAACTTCATTCAATTGTTTGATTCATCGAACATTCTTCGATGTCATCGAAGGTGATTCGATGAAATCGGAGAGTTCAGTTCATTTTCTATAAAACACTTTAGTTAGTCTGGTCCATTTTTGATGTAATCGAACATACCTTCGATGTCATCGAAATTTGAATTTCGATGTCATTGAATGAGTTCATGATTTTTCAATAGAACTCTTTGGACAAGTTAGGCATTAGTTCGATGTCATCAAGCATGCCTTCGATGTCATCAAAGTTTAAATTTTGATGTCACCAAACATGGTTCGATTCATCGATCATTTTAAGTGAATTTAAACCCGAGCTTGTTGGACAAATGAGTGCTCATTTTTTATGCCATTGAAATAGGTTTGATGTTAACGAATATGTAAGTTCGATGTCATCGAACCCTGTTCGATGTAATCGAGATTTGTTCCAGATTTTTAGTTTGTTTGCTGGAAAAAAATGAGTCCATTCTCGATGTCATTAAAGGCAGTTCGATGAATCGAAAGTTACAGAAAACTTGTGATTTTTACCTTTGTTCTTGCAACTTATTTTTCTATTAATCTACCAAAGATGTTTTCCTAATTGATTTTAGGATAAATTAGAACATTTTAAAGGGGATTATTACTTGAGGTTTTTTTGGTCATGGGATGTGAGGTTTAGTTTACCTTTAAAGATCTTTAAACACATCCACTTTGTTGAGTTTTTAGCTTGTAGTCTTTCTTGTGGGACTCATTGGACTCTATGACTCAACTGTCACGTTAATTGACAAACAAGGACACTTTCACCTCCCACTTGAGTGACCATTAAATGATTAGTTGAACTTTTATGCTTAAATGGAATAAAAATTATAGTACGATTATTTTAATTATGAGTGTCAATGTATGTGATCTATGAAAAGTACAAGGAGTCGTACCTTGAAACATTATCTAATACCATGAAACTCGGATCCCATGCGATGTAAACAAGAGTCAATTTTCAAGGTATTACAAAGTGACCCATATGCCCAAAATGACAAGTTACAGATCTTAAATTATAAAAACATGGGTATTATTAGTTTTGTTTTTCTAGTATGAAAAAAATCATCTTGGATTTATCTAAGGCATGTAAATTAATTAGTAGGTATATAAATATAGTAGGTTTTGGGAAAAAGTTCTCATTTTTTTAGAATATTACACTAGGAGAGGGGGGGAGATCTATAGAGGAGAGGGAGAGGGAGAGAGAAATGAAACCAATGGGCTACAACATGGCTTTATTAATTGAGTTTAACGATGGCTAAAATTGTTGCGTAGTTAAAAATAGGTGACATTCCAAAACCGCCGTTAATGTGAAATTAGTGACGACCATAGGTAATGATAATCGTTTATTTCACAATTAGTGATGGTTTTAGACCATTGTATTGGTAAGTCCATTTCAACATATGTTGAGATGGTTTTTGTGTAGCTTAATAATAGTTAATAACTATCACAAACTTTAATGATCATTATTAACCACTGCTAAACCAAACGGTTTTTGCAATGATATAAAGACGTCACAAAATCCATCATTTATTTTCCCTTTACACATAATAAAATATAAGAAATTGACTTTTAGAAATGAGTTTTTATTTCTTTAAAAGATTAGTTTTAGATTGATTTTTTGTTAAGAGCTGGATTTTGGCCTACTTTTGAAAGGTCTAACAGTATTTAAATGAGGTGATTAAAAAGCCATTTGATAGTTTGTCAAATTATCTTTATAAACAACTCAAAATCATCCCGATCGGACCTGTAACGAGAGAGTGATGACTGTTCATGTGATCACGCTCGATAGCTCATGTACAACAGTTCCTGCAATCGATTGTGCTCGGCAATTCATCTTTGTGATCAATCGTGGGCACTCAATAGTTCACTCTATTGCACTTAGCAGTTTGATTAAGAGATCAATTGTGGGAACTTGGCAATTTGTGCAATCATGCTCGACAATTTGCTTGATTAATCACACGATCTATTTCCAGTGCTCACTAGTTCTAGCAATCGTGCCCAACAATTTTCTCGATTAATCGTTGGTGCTCAGTAGTTCACGTGATTGTTCTTGGTAGTTGATCTATTTTGAGTGCTTAGCCGTTTGTGCAATTGTGAGTGGTAGTTTGCTTGATTAATCGCAGGATGCTTGATAGTTTGTGTGATCGTGTTAGTAGTTCGATCTCATGATCTATTATGGAGGCTTGGTAATTTTCATGATCGCTCTCGAAAGTTTTCTTGATTAATCATGAGCACTTGAAAGTTCACTTTATCTCTCTCAAAAGTTTGATTATGCGATCTATTACAGGCTCTCAACAGTTTTCATGATTTCTCTTAACAGTTTGATCATCGGTCTATTATGGGCCCTTGGCATTCTACTCAAACAATTTCAGGAGCTCGACAGTTCATGCGATTACGCTTGGTCGTTAGATCGCATGATCTATTTCATGCACTCGATAGTTTGGGTGATCGTTCTCGGTAGTTCACTCGATTGATAATGGGCACTCGACAATTCATGTGATTGTGCTTGATAGCTTGATCACATGATCTATTACTGTTGCTCGGCAATTCTCTCGATTGATCACTAATGCTTGATAGTTTTCTTGATCACACTTAACATTTTGATCGCCCGATCCCACTCGATAGTTCTATCGCACGATCTATTATGAGCAATTAGGTGACCTGACAAGCACCCGCAATTGATTTAGTGAATTGGTGAGTGCCTGACAATAGTTAACGCAATGGAAATGTCGAGTGTGATTGCATGAATTACCAAGAGCCCTCAATAGATCGCACAATCAAAATGTTGAGCACCCACAATAGATCGTGCGATCGAAATGCCGAGCTTCTATGATCGATGTAATGAATTGACAAAGTCAATCATCCAAACTGTTGAGTGCTTAGAGTAGATCATGCGATTGAAGTAGTGAGCACGACGCAGAAACTGTCTAGCTCTCGTGATCAATTAAGAGAACTGTTGTGCGTGATCGACCAAACTATTGACCAATTGAAATAGATTGCATGATTGAACCATTGAACATGATCGTGTGAATTGCCAAGTGCTTGTGATCGCACAAACTATCAAGCACTCCAATAGATCTTCCAATCGAACTACGGAGTGCTCGTAATAGAACACGCTATCAAACTTCCAAAGGCGGTCAAGCAAACTATCTAGCACCCTCGATTGATCAAGTGAACTGTAAAGTGCCCACAATAGATCGCTCGATCGAACTGCCAATAGCAATCGCATGAACTGCTGAATGATTATGATCAATCATGCGAATTAAGGAGCTCAATCATGCGAACTACCTCAGGCAAGTTATTAAGCGCATTCACGTAAATGGTCATAGCTCTCTAAGTGGATTAAAAAAAGAACTCATTTTTTTTAGAGTAGCAGATTAGGTGCAATCCCAACTTCATGAAAGACAATGCGTCCATTACTATGAGACCCACCTTGATGTATTTGTTTTATATCCATGTTGTCCATCTATTTTGCTAGATCATTTTAAACTATATGCCCAAAAATGAAGTAGATCCAAATCTTCTATGGACCATATTATAGGAAATAGTGGTTAGTGATGCAAAAATTTGGTCCACCCTTTTAAGCCTTCGAGTACATGCACAAGAAGGAGACAAAGGAGACCCTGACTAGAGCAAGGGACCCTCTGATGCTAAAGTCATGAATCTATGTCTAATAGAATTGGTTTAGGGGTAAAGATAGTATGCGTATGTGTACCTTTCACCATCAGAGATGCCCTCATTTATAGTTGAGGAGAGGTCATAATGTGGAGGAAACTCCCTTTTTGGTAGGTATGTGTTGTAGATGGATTTAAGGCTCCTAACATTTGGGAATTCTCCCGAGATCCTTGACAGAGGTCTCGGGATCCCGATCTAATCACGGATCAACCTCCATGATCCATGGAGAGAACTTCATACCGCTCCCTCGGATAAGGTCGGATCCCAGTTAGGAATTGAGTTGGATTTGTTTGGCTTTCGGATACGGTCGGATAAGCTCATCCTCGCCTTCCGACCTATCCTTTCAATTAGGTAGAACATCTTTGTGATGTTCAATTTCTATAGCCTTTAACTTCTTCATGAGTGCTAATAGCCTCTTCAAGTTATCCCTTGGAGAGTCTATTCTAGGTCGTGACAACCTTTAGGCCAACTCTGGTTGTGCCAACCTTTAGGCCGACCTTGGTCGTTCTGACCTTCCTCAATCCGACGGTTGGGTTCTCATCCTTTATTCCACATCGAGGTGTACCAGATCTCAACCTGACCTACCTCTAGGGTTGGTCCATTTTCCCCCATTATAGTAAGCCCCCCTACTTTTAAGTCGATGAAATAGTCTTGGAAACTAGGTCGGATGCAGTCAGGTCGGGTCATTCCCCCATTAATGTTAAATAAGGTGGCAGTCGCAAGAATTGAGGCGTATTAGTATGATGATATGACACTGTCGAGGTGATGTGTCGTGGCTCGAGGTCACGTGATTTTTCAGGCCACCTTTTCGGTGCTAGACCAATGGGAAGGTGACACGTGGCCTGTACTCAGTAGTGGAGACATGCTTCAAGTGGGGATGCGCCACGTGTTGAAACGGGGGAGTCTAGGAGGTTCCGTATAGCCTCACATTAATGAGGGGCATTAAATGCCCGTACACTTGGCTCCCTTATAAAGGGGAAGCCTTAAGCCTTGAGTGGGCTCATTTGACTCTTCCTGCCTCCAACTTGCTGCAATCTTGGCAGTAGATGTTTTTCAGCAACCATGTTACACAAGACTATCAATTACATTGTATCTCCAGCGAGATCCATCCCTAATCTCCCCTCCCTGTATTTTATCTTCTTCTTGGTACATCAATTTTTTGTCATTCTTGGACCTACTGGCATGACAAAAACTTTAAGTTCTCAGGAGGGGACCTTAGGTGTTGATGGTGGGGCGAACAATATCTGCCCCATGTCAAACCCTCCATCTCTTCTGATGATGATGAGCAACGTTAAATTTTGGACGTCACGGGCATCATGAGTACTTGAAATATCCTTGGTGAAGCGGCTAGTTGAAATGGAGGAGGGTTTTTTGGTAGAAGAGGGGCTCGTCAGGTCCTCGGCAGAGGAGAACAAGTATGAGGAGAAAGGACCTATGGAGCCCATCTTGACGGAGGCCAGCCTGGTGAGGATTAAGTCGGGGTATCACATACTTGACTCGGTGGTACTTCGAGTTGCCTCGCAGGCAAGCTTCCCAATATCTCCCAAGGGAGAGGTGACCATTTTCCAGGTCGCCCTCCATTGCGGCCTCAGGCTCCCTCTCCAAAATACAGTAAAGCAGATGCTCACTTATCTGGGGATTGCTCTAGGACAGCTGATCCCCAATGCATCGAGAGCATTGATCAGATTCTTCATTCTCTATTTCAAGCTTGACCAACCCGAGCTGACTGTGAATGAGTTCCTCCATCTATACTAAGTAAAATCTAGCCCTTTGCATGATGGTGGGTATTACTTCTCTTCTTGGCGGGGAGCCGGGAATGCCTTGGTCACGGACGTTCCAACCTCCAATAAGAACTGGAAGAACAAGTGTTTTTGGGCATCGAGAGATTAGGAAGTGGCAAGAATCCCCGAGCATCTCTCTTGGGTCTTAACTTCCTTCTCTGAACTAGGTCGGTATCGTCCAGACTTAATTCCTTTCCCTTTTTTCTATACTTGGTCATCTTCGGTACTTTGACTTGATCTTGTATACTTCTCTTTTTAGTTATTCCCAAGTTCCCTTCCATGCTTGGCCTGAAGCTCTTGCTCAAATTGGCGGAGCAAGGTTGCTAGAGGAGGACGCAAGATCTTAGAGGAGGCTCCTCCAACCCAAGCTCTTGGTGAAGTCAGGTCTTGACTCCGAACTAACGGGTATAAGTCTTGACCGACCTTAGGACTTAGAGACTTAGCGGATTTGTTGCTAACTTTTTTTCTTCTTTGGTGCAAACATGATTGAAGCTCGGCCAACCACGAAGCGCAAGGCACCTCCTCTTGAAGGTGTAGCCCTGAAGAAGAAGAAGAAGAAGAACCTCAAAGAACAAAGAGAAGGTTGGTCCTTCGCTCTTCGTGGTCATGGAGGTCCTAGACGAGGAACCAACCTCAGTGCCCATCTCCACTATTTCTGAAAGGGTTACTGGGATGACCTCACTCGAGGAAGCTCGTCCCATGGAGGTGCATGAGGTGGTGGAGACCTATATAAAGCTTCCTACGCCCCAAGTGGGGGGCTCGTCGGCTCCCAACGTCCATACGCGAGATTCTGATCTTAGGATCCTAAAAGGAAGATTTTCCAATGTACATTTAACTCATAATAAGCATAACTACAAGTTTACCCAAATCACAAAGACAACATCATCATCACATATCCACTATTATAAACATTTGAATACAATGCTGAAAGGGAAATATATATGTCAGAATCAAAGCTCCAGGAGTCCTCTGCACTCTCCAAGCTCAATGCTCTTGCGACCTAACGCCACCTGCACGTATCTATCCTGCATAAGCTTATGGAAAGCTTAAAGGGTGGTGAAAGTGTGTGCACAAGGTAAGTGTCATGTATTCAATATCATGCCATAATTATACAATGTTAGAAATGCTATCAAGATCATGAATTATACGCTATCAAAGTGAAAATACTGCAAGTCTTTGAATCATTCAATATTAGAATATATAATGCAGATCGACTATGCAATGCAGAGACATAGTAAACCAAATATCATATACCGATGGATGCAATGCAATATGCAAATCCTGATAAGTCCGTATATGCCATATAAGTGCAGAAATATAGCAATCCAAAATGTCATATGCCACAGATGTAATGCAATATGTGATGCGAATGAAATGACTAAGCTGGAGTGTGAGGTCGGGATGATAGTACGAAGTATCGTAAGCTACGGGGTCCATCACAAGGGATAGTCAGACTCAATATGGTAAACTCCTGATCTCAGGTCAGTCACACTCCCCAACCAAAATCCTGACTATTGCAAAGATAGATAACAATTAGTTGTGCACCACCAACCCAAGTGAATAGTGAATGAATGAATGAGTATGCAATTTCTACTCAATAAGTCCACATATTAGTATGGTTCCTCTCTATGATCATCATTGGGGTTTATTACACTCTACACTAGCTTGTCGCTCCTATCCGAGCGCACAACTAGGTGAGTGAAAGAGGCCTCACTATTTGCCTACCAATATCAGGCTCGGCTCGACGATAGATGACCCATTCCTCAAGCTGGTCAAACTCAACCTATATATTGCCCCCTCACACAGGTGGGTACGATCACACCCCCTTCCAACTGACCACGATATAATGAAAGATGCGGCCTACTAGTATACGGCCCTTATGCGCTCATATATGTTCACTCGGTCTTGACATTAGGGCGTCCTCTGGTACTAAGAGGGTTTATAAATTTTCACCCAGGGCCATCTATGGTGGCCCGATGCTAGTAATAGATTTCTGGTGTCCCATCTGGCCATCCACGACATGACCGTGAAGGCTATGACCCTGATGTCGCTAGGGTGTACAGTAATCACAACATACAATGCAAGATGCATGAGTCATACAATCCAGTTATGCATCAATCCTATGCATACAGTGTACTCATGTGAGACAATATCCACCTATCAGGGAGTCTCATAACAACATGCCCTAATGACATATGTAACGGTCAACCACATCTCATAACAAACATGCAGATGATGTGTATGAGCATGTATCATGATGCTATGTTGTCACATACTCATAATCGGCATCGATAATCAGCCTCGACAATCGAAATCGACAATCAAAATTGGCCTCGTCCATCGGAATTGGCCTTGACAATCGAAATCAGCCTTGTTAATCAAAATCAGCCTCGACAATCGAAATTGACCTCGATAATCGACCTCGACAATCAGAATCGGCCTCGACAATCGGTCTCGACAATTGAAATCAACCTTGCAAAGGGCCTAACAAGGCCTAAGGGAAGGTCACAATGTGGACATTCAACCATCATCGACCATCAATGTGGACATTTAAGCATCATTGCTTCCAAGGAGTGGCCCACATTGAGCTAACGTATCGTAGGCCCATGACCTCATACAAGGACCTAATACACATCACTATGGGTCTCACTCATGGGCCAAATACTCATCATAGTGGGCCTCGGCACATGGGCCATGATTACATCACATTTGGCCTCTTCATATGGGCCTCACATACATCACAATGGGCCGCAATACGTGGATCTCATATACATCAAATGGGCCGCACTATATGGGCCTCATATACATCAAATGGGCCGTATCACATGGTCCGCACCAATGGGCCAATACAAATCAAGTGGGTCACATCATATGGACTGCACCAATGGGCCAATGTACATTACATGGGCTGCACTAATGGGTCAATATACATTAAGTGGGCCACATCAATGGGCCACACCAACTGGCCTCATACGCATCGAATGGACCGCATCAATGGGCCTAATACCTCACAATGGGCCACAACCCATGGGCCACACATACATCTCATAAGCCTTATCATATGGGCCTCAATATACATAATAAGTGGGCCCTGTATATGTAACAAATGGGCTGCACTAGGTGGGCAACGTGGGTATAACATATACAACATAAATCGCGGTGGAGACCACGTCACCATCCAAACATTGTTCATGTAAATCAGCACTGCCCAAACATCGTCCGCACCGTCCGGCACAATCTGGATGGTGTGGATGAAATAAATACATCATGGGGGTCTCATGCTAGCAAAATAAGTGGACAACTGGATGAAACAATACATCAAGGTGGACCCCACCCATCTCAGCCTATGGACGATGTGGGTATACAATACATAAATTAAAGGTGGGCCACACCGTCCAGCTATCTGGGCGGTGAGGATAAGGTCTATACATCATGGTCTCCCCCTTACAGCATTGTCCAGATGGACAGTGTGTATAAGGAATACATGCATTAAGGTGGGTCCCAACAGCGCAGGCCGCACCAGCAGCGGACGGTGGGCAGGGACCCACGACCCTGTGTGTAACGCCTTGAAAATCGGGGGTTGTGTAGAAACCCGACTCCCGAGTTCCAGACCATCACTTATGCAACAAATATGCTTATGATTCAATGTTGTCTGAGTTAGAGCATTAACATGAGTAGGATTATACCAAAACTGCTATTCATACTCCAGATCCAATGATAAAACGTAAGCGAAAGACTGAAAAATATATATATCATGGTATGTAAAATAAAAACAATCTCGACCTGTCTCCAAAGTATGAATACATCTCTGAGTCACATATACATATATCAAACTAAAAATCAAAATGTCATATGGTCGAACTAGAAAGTCCCGCCGATCCAGGCCACCTACGCAAAGCCGTCGAAAAACTACATGTACGAGAACTCATCCTGGTCCTCGTCGTAGTCCGGCTCCACATCCTGAATCGCCTCGCAACCTAAATCTAAGACAGAGTCTGGTAGGTGTTGCAAACACCGTCCCATAACGTGGGAGTGAGTGATCAACTCAGTGAAATCATAGAGCAAAGATTAACATGTTATTAAATCAATCACGCGATAATAGTAAAGCAAGCAATCAGACATTCCTAGATACTATTGTTAATGAAAGCATGAAATGACATGATGGATGCCCTCATCGACATACTCCCTCATGCGACACCATCTTACGTTCGCGGTATGCTTTCTTCCCTCAGTGCTCCACATCTTTCAGGCACATGCAGTGCGATGTGGATATGATTACCGAGTTGTTATTAGTCCTGTCATACAGCAGTATTGGGAAACTAAGGTACTTTCCTTATATCAATCCCAACACAGATCCTGTCTAGGGTCGTCACCCTAGTAGTCTCATACGATGTTATATTTATAGGTCACTGCAAGGGCTGCCAGGGCTGTTGCTCGTACTCGTTGCACCGCTCCCCCATCACCTTATCAATACAAGCCTAGTGTACTCTTGTTGCAGTATTCCCCGTAGGGTAAGCAGATGGTGCAGGATGAGTCATACCCTCATCCTGAGTCCCAGCATCCTCAGCTGGATGCACAGGAGGCCACAGGTGGAGTTGCACTCCCACCCTGGGCTAAGGCCCCTGCAATAGTAGTCAAAAGCTACTGATGCTGCTGGTGCATCATGATCATCAACTGCTTAAACCTATCAGGAGGTGGAGCAGGCTGAGGCACATACTGCATCGAGGAAGACACACAATACTGCTCTCTAACTGGTAGTGAAAAAGGTGGTGGTCCGACTGTAGGACCTGCAGAAGGCTGAGACTCAGGTGCAGTCTCACGAATCGAGCCCACAGCAGGGTCCGTATGATCATCACTCTGGGGAGGAACCCGATCCATCGACTCACCCAGTGTAAGTCATATTGTGCTCCGAGTAGCCTTAGGCGGCATTCTCTATATTCAAAATAGGGCGCAACCTCGTCAGTTTCAGCAATAGCACAAATACACCACAATCATTCACATAACAAACCGAAGAAACTCCATGCATTTCATTAAATCAAAATTTGTCACAATACAAGAGATATATCTTTACATGCATCATGACAAGAAACACATGAGAAACTAAGTTAGCCAAGCTACAACTGTAACATAAACCAACTACTAAGCCTTCTCAGGCTCACACGCAAAAAATAGAAAATAACCTAACTACAACCATTTGAAACTTAATCACAAGTCCGATTCTGGAGATGAAGGAGGGGCACCCTTATCCTGTATACAACACAGGATGGCTTTCAAGGTGCGAGTCACCTTGCCAAATTTTCACTTCATGACGGCCTTGGTATCCTCAAGCTCTTGTTTTACCTTGGCCCGGAGTTCTTGGACTTTCCGTCGCAAAGCAACCTAACTCTCCTCAAGTCGAGCTACATGAGCATCCCTAGCAGCCGAGTCGCAGGAGGAGGACTCTCATCAGTATCCTGAGCCTCCTCTTCTTCTTCTTCCTGGCTTTCTTCCTCTATTTTTGCTCCACCTTCTTCTTCACTTTTATCCTCCTCACTATCATATTCACCCTCACTGTCATCATTAAGATGAGCCTCATGCTGCCGAGGCACTATCCTCATCTAGTTCATGGTAGCCTCATTGATGAAATGAATCGGCACAGGAAACTCTGGCCCAAGTCTGTAAGTAAACTCAAGCGCAATCTTACATATAAGCCGGTGTCATGTCCCAAATCCGAAAATCGGATTCGTAGGAATCCCAATCGTCGAATCCGGTGCCGACAGCCTCCGTAGTACCCCATTCTCAGCTCCTAGCATTCATATGCCAGATTTTCGATCCTGGGATCCTACAAGGAGGATTTTTTTTTTTGTACATTTAACTAGTAATAAGCATAACCATAAGTTTATCCACATCATAAAGGCAACATCTTCATCACATATCCACTAATATAATTATTTGAATACAATGCTGAAAGGGAAATATATATGTCAAAATCAAAGCTCCAGAAAATAGCTGCACGATCCAAGCTCAATGTTGCTGCAACCTAACATTATCTGCACGCATCTATCATGCATAAGTTTATAGAAAGCTTAGAGGGTGGTGTAAGTGTGTGCACGAGACAAGTGCCAAGTATAAAATACAATATCATAATCATGCAATACCGGAAAGCTATTAATCCATAAACTATACAATGACTGAATAAGCAAAAACACTGATAAGAGCAGGAATTATTAGCATAAATAGAAATACTGACAAGATTATAATCATGCGATAACAGAATAAGCGGGAGTATGAACAAGTCCATAAGTTAATCAATATCAGAATACGCAATATAGGACAGCTATACAAATGATGAGTCATAGATAATTAAATGTCGAATGACAAGGATATAATGTAATACACAATTCGAAAGAGCTAACAAATATCATCACTCTCATCTAAGTCACAGGAATACAGAAACATAATAACCCACAATGCCACATGCCGAAGATGTAATGAAATATGCAGTATATGGTGCTAATGGAATGACCATGCTGGAGTGTGATGTCGGGATGATAGTACGTAGTATCGCAGGCTATGGAGTCTACCACAATGGACTTCTATCCAAACCAATCCCATACTTAAATTTGGATAGTCAGACTCAACGTGGTAAACCCCTGATCTCAGGTTAGTCACGCGCCCAACCGAAATCTTTACCATAACGAAGGTACACAATAATTAGTTACGCACCACCAGCCCGAGTGGATAGTGAATGAATGAATGAATGAATGAACATGCACTCCTACTCAATAAGTTCACATATCAGTACAGTTTCTCTCTAAAAAATCATCGGGGTCTATTACACTCCATACCAGATTGCCGCCCCATCGTGCGCAACAAGGTGAGTGAAAGAGACCTCACTATCCGCCTGCTAATATCGGGCCCGACTCGTCAATAGCGGACCCATTCCTTAAGCTGGTCAGACTCAGCCTAGCATTACCCCCTCCTCTCGAGCAGGTAAGGCCACACCCCCTTCCAACCGACCATGACACAGTGGAGAGCGCAACCATCTGGTAATCGGCACTCGGCGCTCATCTACCCACTCAGTCTAGACGTTGGAGCAACCTTTGGAACCAAGAGGGTTTAGGAACTTTCACCCAGGGATATCTATAGCACCCCATGTAGAACAGATTTTCGGTGTCCCATCTGGCAATCCATGATATGCATGTGGAGGCTACGACCCTGGTGTCACTAGGGCATACAGTAATCACAGCACACAATGCAAGATGCATGAGTCATACAGTCCAGTCATGCATCAATTCTGCGCAAACCGTGCGCTCATGTGAGACAATCTCCGCCTATCAGGGAGTCTCATAATAACCAACACTATGATATATGCAATGGTCAATCATATCTCCTAACAGACATGTAGATGATGTGAATGGGCATGTATCATGATGTTATAATGTCACATACTCATAAACGGTATCAATAACCGGCATCGACAATGTGAACTTTTAACCAACATTGCCCTCAAGGAATGACCCACATAGAATCAAATATATAATGGGCACATGGCCTCACACAAGGGCCAAATATATTAAACAGGTGGGCCCTGGTCATGGGCCTAACACATATCACAATGGGCCTTGCCCATAGGCCTCAAATACATTTGGATGGGTCACACCCATGGGCCTCAGATATATCACAATAGGCCTCAAATATACTTCGCAGGTGAGTCACATACTTGGGTCTAATACACATCAGTATGGGCTACATCACATAGACCTAATATACATCACTATGGCCACAATCCATGGGCTTTAAATACACAATAGGTGGGCCCTACACATGAGCCTCAAATATATACCACGGGTGAGCCTCAATGGACGGGTCACGAATACAACAGGATGGGCCTAATGACATGGACCCCATAAATATATCAAATAGGCCGCACCAATTGGGCCTTACATACATTGCAATGGGCCATGACCCATCGGCCTTGCAAACATCACAATGGGCCTTGCAACATAGGCCTTATACATATTTAAGGTGGGCCTCAACAACGGGCCTCATACACATCAATGTGGGCTTCAACAACGGGCCTTATACACATCAAGGTGGGCCTCAACAACGGGCCTCATACACATCAAGGTGGGACTTGACAACAGGCCTCATACACATCAAGGTGGGCCTCGACAATGGGCCTCATACACATCAAGGTTGGCCTCAACAACGGGCCTCATACACATCAAGGTGTGCCTCAACAACGGGCCTCATACACATCAAGGTGGGCCTCAACAACTGGCCTCATATACATCAAGGTGGGCCTCAACAATGAGCCTCATACACATCAAGGTGGGCCTCAACAACGGGCCTCATACACATCAAGGTGGGCCTCAACAACAGGCCTCATATACATCAAGGTGGGCCTCAACAACGGGCCTCATATATGGCCTTAGCAACAGGCCACAAATATATCAAGATGGGCCTAATCAATCAAATGGGCTAAATCAATCAAATGGCTGATACGAGCAGGCCGATCAAATGGATAAATATAAATGGGCTGTGCATTATGGAGTTATACTAAGCATGTTATAAAGTAATGCCCTATCCTTACAACGTAGCTGGCCTAGACGACTTGCATACAACAAGTACGGGCCTACCAATGGGCCCTAGGGAGAGTCGCAATGCGGATATTCAACCAACATTATACTCACAATGTGGACGTCAAACCAACATTGCTCCCAAGGTGTAGCCCGTGGTGAATAACATTACGTAAACCAGGTTGGGATCACACATTGCAATGGACCTTAGGTACACCCCATTGGGCCTTAAATACATCAAATGGGCCATGTCATATGGGCCTTTTACTCATCAAATGGGCCACATCAATGGGCCGCACCAATGGGCCTTATGTGCATTGCAATGGGTCATAACCCGTGGGCCTTAGATTGCATCAAATGATTCTCGACCCATGGGCCTTATACATATCAAATGGGTCTAATCCTATGGGCTTTAAAATACATCAAATGGGTCCAATCCCGTGGACCTTGGAACACATCAAATGGGTCCACTCTATGGGCCTTAAATCTATCAAATGGGCCTAATCCCATGGGCTTTAAAATACATCAAATGGGTCCAATCCCATGGACCTTGGAACACATCAAATGGGTCCACTCTATGGGCCTTAAATATATCGAATGGGCCTAATCCCATGGGCCTTGGAACACATCAAATGGGTCCACTCTATGGGCCTTAAATAGTTCAACAACTAGCTACATTCATGGACCCAATTAAATTCAACTGTGGTGGGCCTCAAAAGTGCATTCATTAAGCCCAACATTTAAGGAACTAAAGGTATAAATCATTTCCTCTAAGATCTTTATAATATGGTGGGTCTCACTCCTCAAAATTTCAGCCCAAGGCCAGCATAATTATAACATGTTGCTGTCCTAAATTTGGGCACTCCATTGGAGTGGGTCCAAGGCCCCTAAAACTCTGAAAATTGAGGGCCAAGGTCTCTCATCATGTATACAATGAGAGAAAGCCCAAAAAGGTGGCCCATCATCAGAAGAAATATTTTTGAATTATGGTTTTTTTTTTATCAAGGCATATTGCTGGACTGCACAGCAGAAAAAATCTGGGAGTCCAACCATCTTGGCCCATTCTTTTAGTTATGCAAACGGGGTCACTTGAGGCTGAAATTTCATAGAGTGATACTTCCATAGGTGGGACACACCCCCACAAAATTTCATAATTTTTAGGTATCTTTAAGTATTTTAATTAATTTAAACAAAATAAACTGTTCAGAAAAATCGGACAGACGTGGACGTACCAACGTGGTGGGCCAGTCCGGCCCTCACCACGGTGTGTACAGGGGTCCATTGGCCCTGAAATTTGGTAGGTGGGTTCTAACATAAGTATAACACACTCATAAAAAATTTTAGAATTTTTAAACATCTATAAATATTTTAATTCATTTACATAAATTAATCTATCTTGAAAATTGGACTGATCTGGACACCATATTATAATGGGCCGGTCCCGCCATCACCATGGTGTGTACAGACATCCATTGGCCCCAAAATTTTATAGGTGGGTCCTACCATAAGTATACCACCCCCCTAAAAATTTTTATAATTTTTAAACACCCATAGGTATTTTAATAAATCCCAAAAAAATCCAACTGTCCATGGTGGAATGTTGCTGGAACAGTGCAGAAAATCCAGACTGTCCACCTCACTTGGACCACACCTTTGGGATCCCAATGAAGGTCAATTGGGGCTAAAATTTGGAGGACATCAAGATGATATCCCCACCTTTCAGAAAAGTATATTTAATAGGTATGAATAGTCCCCAAAACTGTCCCAAAATCTGGTCCAAAAACAACCAGAAACTGTCCGAAAAATTCTGGACAGCAACATATACTTAGATAAAATTTATTATATAAGTTAAATAAAAAGGGAAATACATTAATGGGCCACACACATCAGGAAATAAAATGAGGCAAAAGAGAGATAGAAGGACAATTCGGCCATAGGGAAAGGGGCTCCTCCACTATTGAGCCCTCCCAAGATCAATTACACCCGCACATCATACCTAGATTTACATTTACAACATGGATCTTGCACATGCATGGCTTATAATTAAAATGCATGGTGAGGATGTCATCCCCACCATGGTTATAAGGTCTAGATGACCCAAACATAAAATGATATGAAATAAAACTACCATGATGGGGCCCATAGAGAAAGGCCCCATGCATGGATCATGCATGCATAAGGTAGGCCATTAGGCCACAACCATGGGATTGTGTGGGATCTCCACCATTGATTGGTAGGTCCTACACTTCCCTCATGAAAGAAAGAAAACATCTAAGATATAGAAATCAGATTTTTTTTTACATCTAGAGGAGCACCCACCGTTCGATCTTTTTGCTCCTATGAGTTCCTTAGCACCTTAGCTTGGATTTCAATGGAGGAGATGAGAAATGGAGGGTTGAGATGGGAGATGGTGGGGTACGAAAGTGGGCCACCTTGGATTTTTTTTTTTTAAAGGGAGGGAGAGCTCATACGTATGGAATTTTTCTTGGAGAATGAGATGAGAAAATGAGAAAGAGAGAGAGTGTTGTAGAGAGAGATGGGTGATGGATGGATGTCGTGAATGATGGGTGTGTAAGAAAATCTTAACTTTTGAGGCTTTTTGTGTAAGAGAGGTATGGGCTTGTAAGAAAATCTTGACTTTTGTGGTTGATTGGGAATGGGTGAAAGGTGATGTGTACTTGACATGTACTTGACATGTGATGGATTGATGGATTGATGGATTGATGGGATTGATGTGACACCTCGTAGAGATTCTCTTGGATTTTGTAATACTCGGCGTTTTCTTCACACTGAACGTTGGCCCACATCTCTTGAACAGGGTATCTCCTCGGCGGGCATCCGAACCTCAGCGATGGCGCGGTCGCTATAGTAATAGTCTTGGGTTGAGTCAATACGGATTGACAGTATATGAATCAGGGTCGTGCGTAAATATCGGCTAAGGGTCGAAGGTTGCCGAAATTCAACCAGTAAGACTGCGGAAGTCTATGGAACGATACGGTCTAGGATACGGTGCTTACAGCCGGCCAAAGGGAAGTAACTCAGACGTTCTTCTCAATTTCGCTACGAGGATGATCTGTCGCAACACAAACGTGGGCATACACACGTTCTCTCCCTGGCTCACTTGATACAGGAAATCAACCATGAGACGAGTACATTCACTGCGGTTGGTCGACCTGGGATACACATTGAATGTGAAAATGTGGTGTAACAGATGAAAATCATCCGATATGTGGGTAGCTAGGAGGCTCTTGTTACGCTGCCACTCAACTAAACCACCGCATAGAAACCTGGTGCTGCGATCTTGCTCATGAACACTCCTCAGGTTCTTAGCACTTGGGTGTACCTCGCCAAGAGGCACATTCAGAAGTCGAGCTATCAACAGAACATCGATCGTGGCTTCTCGGTCTCTATCAAAGGGAATCCTGAACTGCAATGGCTCCAACGTAGGATCCTAAATATGAGCATAAAAGGTACGAATAGTGCTCACGTTCGCACGAGATTGGCCTTCAAAGAGTGGACCCCACCTGGCAGCTTCGATGCGCTCAAATAATAAAAACTCACCAAAGAGTCGCTCATCCACATGTGCCTCAAACAGAACCTTGCGATCAGTATACGCACCATGGGCCAAGTCTGCCAATAGTGCTCTCCCTATGTGAGCACGAGGATCCAAATTCCGCTTCGTGTGTAGCTTTCTCCCAATGTTTGGACTAGCAGCGGCACTTGAACTAGCGGTGCCACCTCTCGGCTTCCTTGAACGTGAAGGGCGACTAGGCCCAGCTTCATCAGCGGCGGTCTTCCTTTTTCCCATGAGAGGATGGTGGAAAGGTAGAAAAAGGCTAAAATAGCCTCTAAAAAGGCCATGAAAAATGAAGGAAAGGGGGAGAAATGGTTGACTTAGTGGGCTAACACGAATCTAGGTCCTATAGAGGAGTGAAACATGCCCCCAAATGCTAAGATTGCAAAGGGAAAAGGGTGAGATGAGTTGGGTTTGAAGCTCACACGATTTTTAGCCTCCAATGGAGGATGAGAGAGCTCCAACGGATGAAAATGGAGAGAGAAGGAAGTGCGTACGGGTGTGAACGATGGAGGGGCGTCGGTTGTAGCAGAAAACAGGAATGGGAGTGATTTGAAACGGGATTTGAGAGGGAAGACAGCAAAAATGTGAGGAAAGGAGAGCTTGGAAGGGGTTTTTGTGAAGGAGGTGGGTCTTTGGGGTGGTTTTAACAGACGGCCCCTATGCACAGGGGCTACACTAGCCCCCAAATGGCGTCGGCCCGACGGCCCGCCCGAGTGGGGCCCATTATACGGCGAGGTCCTCGCCACTCTCTGTACTAAACGGCGATGCCTCGCCGTTTGGGGTAGGTCCTCCTGCCCTGGGGGTCCAAAATCCATGTGGGTCCCACCTTGGATCATGCTAGACTAGCGTTGATAGGCCCACGACTCCGTTTCGCACTATCTCAGGTCACTTCGGGCACTATCTGACATATATTCGCATTTAACAATTTTTAATGGCTGGGATAGGGTTTATAGAGGTCTAGACCCGCCCACTCATGAACTAGAAGTGGTCCGGGGTCGTTTCATGTGACCACAGATGCACACGGACTCGATTAAAATGATCGATTTGAGTGAACTTCGTCAATTGGTGAAACTAGGGTCCTATGAGTGGTTCTATGTTTCCCTCGCACCCACCTAAGTCAAAAGGGCAACAGTGTACATCGCGTGTCCATAACCCAGGTCCAGTTTAATCCAAATCATGCTCTGATACCAACTTGTAATGCCCTAAAAATTGAGGGTCGTGTAGAAACCTGACTCCCGAGTTTCAGACCATCACTTATGCAACAAATATGCTTATGATTCAATGTTGTCTGAGTTAGAGCATTAACATGAGTAGGATTATACCAAAACTGCTATTCATACTCCAGATCCAGTGATAAAATGCAAGTGAAAGACTGAAAAATATATATATCATGGTATGCAAAACAAAAACAATCTCGACCTGTCTTCAAAGTATGAATACATCTCTGAGTCACATATACATATATCAAACCAAAAATTAAAATTTCATATGGTCCAGCTAGCAAGTCCTGCCGATCCAGGCCACATACGCAAAGCCGTCGGAAAACTGCATGTACGAGAACTCATCCTGGTCCTCGTCGTAGTCCGGCTCCGCATCCTGAATCGCCTCACAACCTACATCTAAGACAGAGTCTGGTAGGAGTTGCAAACACTGTCCCGTAACATGGGAGTGAGTGATCAACTCAGTGGAATCATAGAGCAAAGATTAGCATGTTGTCAAATCAATCACGCGATAATAGTAAAGCAAGCAATCAGACATTCTTAGATACCGTTGTTAATGAAAGCATGAAATGACATGATGGATGCCCTCACCGACATACTCCCTCATGCGACACCATCTTACGTCCGCGGCATGCTTTCTTCCCTCAGTGCTCCACATCTTCCAGGCACATGCAGTGTGATGTGGATATGATTACCAAGTTGTTATTAGTCCTGTCATACAGTAGTATTGAGAAACTAAGGTACTTTCCTTATATCAATCCCAACACAGATCCTGTCTAGGGTCGTCACTCCTAGTAGTCTCATACAATGTTATATTTATAGGTTACTGCAAGGGTTGTTAGGGCTGTTGCTCGCACTCGTTGTACCGCTCCCCCATCACCTTATCAATACAGGCCTAGTGTACTCTTGTTGCTACGGAAGGGTCGTCGCCTTACGTAGACTCAGAATACGCTCGAGGTCACTACAAAGGGCTCGTCACCAATTAGAGTAGGCCGACAGCTCGAATGTAGTGTCCCATACCACCACAATCGGCTCATGAGTCTAAGGTGCTCATTGGTCACTACGAGGAGGTTTGTGGCCCCAGCGTAGGCCGACAGCTCGACCACGGTGTCCCATACCACCATGCCCAGCTCATGAGTCTTTATGGATCAAGGTACCATGGTTATCAGGATTTTCACTAGTAAGTTCAGTACCCTAGGTTCAAGCAGTTATGACCAATACAAGGTAAATATACAACGGTCAGTCGGGTTACTTGACGGGCTCGACTAGTACGAGCGCATCTCAAGCTGAATGACATGAAGTGCATAAAACACCTCGTGTGGCCTAAACACTGCCGCCAACCCAAAGCACGACTCGCGTTCATCGACGCGTCCTTCGTGGCAAATAGAAGCCAACCACGAAGTTGAATCTATTACCGACTGCCTGGACTAGAGCATAGTCCCAAGCACTTGCAATCAACATCAGTGATCATATGAGAGTAACATAGATGAAATACAAATATTCCAAGCATATTAGCAACATGTTATAACATACAACGAAAGCAAATCAACCAAACACATGTATTCCATACATATAAGGAAATCAATTCAATAACAACATGGAGGAAAATCATGTACATCATCATATTAATTGAGAATTCAATCTCAAGACTAATCTACAACAACATTTACTCAATATATACTAATATAAACATTTATACAAACACTTAGTCTACACACATTGGTCTACATAGCGTATGTTGACCCAAAGTGTGCACTAGGGCGAATCTCTTCGCCAAATAGATCATACATGCGTATCTTGTATAATAACACGATAAATAAACATGGCAATCATTTTGGCAAAATACGGACGTATACAGTATTTCCTACAAATTCCTAAAATACCTTAATCTCATATTCTCCGTACGCAGTCGAAATGGAAAATGGACAGCATGTTCTACATGTCAAATGGTGTTCTTGTCAATAATCTACTATTAAATGACATTGAAAGCTTTGAAAACAGTCAATCGAAGCATCTAAAATCCTCACCTTTCATCGTAGAAGCGTAACAAATCGAATAGAGACTCTACGCTTCGTCAACGTCTATATGACAACCTATATCGCAAGATGAATCAGCTACTTCACTAATTGTATCGATAAAATCCCTAAAATAGGTTGAAGTTAGGGTTTTCGTACCTAGAATAAAGTCGGAAGGACCGGAAGAATGATTGGAACATGATAGGTAAGCTCGTGTACTAGCAGGATCGAATGGCGGGGACTTTCTCTCACAAACTCTCACTTTCTCTCTCTTCTCTTTCTAGGGTTTCTTACAAATTTTTAGGTGAGAGATATGAGAGGGTTTAAGGCCTTTAAATAGGTTAGAAACTCACCTATTTAGACTTGGAACAAAGGTATACTTAGGTTATAACCAAATCGGGTCTTTCCCAATCCAAAAGGGCATTTCTGGAGGTCCCCCGACCAAATGCGATCGGACTTAAGCTCATGGATATTGGATCCTGATCACATCAATTTTTCAGTCCGGTAGTGTTCCCAGATCGCACGTGACGGACCAGTTTCAATTCAGCGGTCACGGAGATTCGATTAAGGATTCCAAGTACACTGGCCTGAGTGAGAAATGTTTCCTGATCCGGGGTGTATTTGGGTCATATTCCGACGGTCTGAATGCTTATACTTAACACGCAAGAGAAACGTGCAAGATTTATTTAAATGACATTTAATTTTTTTATGAATTTCACTCTTTCTCACACTCCTTGCTCCAGGCTCAATGAAATAGCCTCAGAATGTCAGTTGGGCTTGATTTTCGAAGCGATTGTCAAGTCTAGCTAAGCAGTCATAATGGTCTAAGATTGTAGATATCAGACTCTCGACGTACGGTCTAGATCCAATATAAAGTTTCAAAGGGTTCCTGAGAGCAAACGGGTTTAAAGTTTGATCCTAGGTTTCAGGACATTATAGCGTCAATAGTTCCAAAAGTTTTGGGTCTTGTAGAACGTATTTAAAACTAACAGTACTAATTTCACAGCTAATCTAACATAGCGCTAGTTAACTTACGCTTATTTTCTAAGGGAATTAATCCTAAGTGATTTCTGATCGAGTTGGTACTCAGGTCTCTGTATGGATTTTTTCGAGACATTACATTGTGTGTGGGCCCCACCATGATGTATGTTCAGTATCCACACCGTCCACTTGATGGGAACCCTCCTTAGGTGGGTCCCCTCCAAAAATGAACCATATTCAAGACTCTGGTGGCCCACATCAGAGGAAACAGTGGGGTTGAGCGTATACCATTGAAACTCTTTAGAGTCCTAGAGTTTTGGATCAATAAGATTTTATTTTATTTTTACTCTCCGTCCGGTTGTGTGACCTCGTCAGCAGGTTGGATAGTAAATGGACATTTTGGTGGGCCCCACATGGGACCCACGGTGATGTATGTGTTCTACTAACACCGTCCACTGCTGTGGACGGTGGAACCCACCTATATGTATGTGTTTTATCAATGTCGTCCAGCTGCTGGATGGCAGGGGGACCCCACCATATGGTATATGTTTCATCCATGCCGTCCATCTATATGGGACCCACCCCACGTGTGGGCTGCACCTATGATATATATATATATATATAGTATATATTATATTGTATATATTATATATCATTTATATATTATATTATATAATCTATACATGATGGTGGGCATTTATGGCACCCTCCTTGCTGTATGTATTGTATCCAACTGTCCATCCAATTGGCAAGACGATCTTAGGCTTAAGACTAGATATGAGGTAGATTTATTAGGTGGACCACACCTCAGAAAAACAGTGGAGAGATGAACGCTTACCTTTGAAGTCCTGTTAAACCACAACAGTTTTGGATCAACTTGATGTATGTTTTTCCTCCCAACCAAGTTTGTGTGACCTTGTAATCAAATTGGATGGAAAATAAATGTTATGGTGGGCCTTGAGAATTTGATGGTGGAAATCATTCTTGCCACTATTGTTTGGGTGTGACCCATTTGATATGTATAAGGCCCATGGACACGGTCCACTTGATGAGTATAAGGCCCATTAGTGCGACCATTGTTGTAGCCTAGTTGATATATATGAAGCCCACTGGAGAGGCCCATGGACATGGTCCAGTTAATGAATGTAAGGCCCATTGGTGTGGCCCACAGACGTGGTCCACTTGATGTATATGGGGCCCATGGGTAAAGGCCCATTGTGATGTATTAGGGCACATGGGTTGAAGCCCATTGTGATGTATTTGGAGCCCATGAGTTGAAGCCCATTGTGATATATTAGGGCCCATGGGTTGAAGCCTATTATGATGTATTTGGGGCCCATGGTTTGAGGTTCATTGCGATGTATTAGGGCCCGTGGCTGAGTCCCATTATGATGTATTTCTGACCTATTTGGCAAGGCTCATTATGATGTGTTTCCACCTCATATGTTGTGGCCCATTGTGATATATTAGGGCCCAAGTGATTAGGCCCACCTTGATGTATTTGTGGCCCGTTGCTAAGGCCCACCTTGGTATATATGAGGCCCAAGTTATGAGGGCCGTTTGACATATTGGAGGCCCATGGGTCGAGGCCCAATGGGATATACCTAAGGCCCGTTGAATGTGATTCCACCATGGTGTATGTGTTGACCTTTATGAAAAGTTGTGCCTTGGGAGCAATGATGGTTTGACGTCCACATTGTAAGAATAATATTGGTTAAATGTTCGCATTATAACTCTCCTAATGTTGGTTAAATGTCCACATTTATCACCTTATAACATGCTTAGTGTAACTCCTGATTCATGCCTATACGCATCATATGTATGCATGATATGAGGAATGTTTGATCATAGTATATGCCATTGGGCAGACCATTTATGGGACTCCTTATGAGACGGAGTACCCCACATTTCGCGCAATACACGTAGGATTGTTGCATGACTGGTTAATGCGACTCATGCATCTCGCATATATGTGACTTGATCATTGTACGCCCTAGCGACATTAAGGTCGTGGCCTCCACAGGCACATCATGGATGGCCAGATGGGACACCGAAAATGCTTGGTTCTAGCACTATGGGCACGTAGGATGTCCTTGGATGAAAATCCTAGAACTTTCTTGGTACCAGGAGATGCTCCAACGTCTAGACCGAGTAGAATACGAGCGTCGGTGCCTATGCCATGAGGCCGTGTCTCCCACTGTGTCGTGGTCGGTTGGAAGGGGGTGTAGCCTTATCCACCCAAGTGAGGGGGCTATAAGCTAGGCTGAGTATGACCAGCTCGTAAATGGGTCCGCTATAAACATGCCGGATAGGTATTGGCAGATTGTTGGCCAGGCGGATATTGAGGTCTCTTTTGCTTGCTGGGCTGTACGGCTAGGGAGGAGGCAGTCAGAGTGGAGTGTAATAGACCATGGTGATTTTTCAGAGAGGAACCATACTGATATGTGGACTGACATGATATTATGACACCCCGTCACTGTTGTACATGTGGGCGGACGCTGATGTGGATGGGTGTGATGTGGGCGGGGCTGAGGCCTAGGTGAGCTACCACACTGTGCAAGCTACCAGCGGTTGGTAGGCTACTGTGTTGAAAGGTTACTGAGAAGGAGCTGCATACTCATTCATTTATCCATTTACTATCCACTTGGGCTGGTGGTGGTAACTATTTGTTACATGTACCTTCGCAACGGCCGAGATTTTGGTTGGGGCACGGGACTAACTTGAGATCAGGAGTTTACCACATTGTGTTTGACTATCTAAATCTAGGTATGGGACTGGTTTGGATAGAATTCCCTTGTGATGGACCCCATAGCCTGCGATACTACGTACTATCATCCTGACTTCACATTCTAGCATGGTCATTTCATTCGCACCGCATAATACATTGCATCCGCAGTACTTAGCATTTTTGGTTACTATGTTATTGCATGTATATAGCCTAGACGGACTTAGCAGGATTTACAATTGCATTGTACCCTCGATATCTGACATTTGGCTCTCTGTGACTCCTTGTTCACATAGTTGATTTGTCTTGCTAGTATTTTCGATATTGTATGATTTATGGGCTTATCATTATTTCCGCTTACTCTGATATCGACCTTGTCATTTTTCCTACTTATCTCAATGATGTATGATTTATGAACTCTACTGTATACTCGGCACTTACCTTACACACACTTACACCACCCTCTGAGCTTTTGTAAGCTTATGCACGATAGATGTGTGTAGGTGGCGTTAGGTTACAACAGCGTTGAGCTTGGAGCGTGCAGCGGTTTTCAGGAGCTCTGATTTTGATATATGTATTTTCCTTTCAGCATTGTATTCAAGTGATTATATTAGTGGATATTTGATGATGATTTTGCCTTTATGATTTGGGTAAACTTGTGGTTATGCTTATTACAAGACAAAATGTACGTTGAAAAATCCTCCTTGTAGGATCCTAGAATCGGAATCTGGCAGAGAGTCGAGAATGGGGTACTACGGAGGCTATCGACACCGGATTCGACGATCGGGATTCCTATGAATCTGATTTTCGGGTTTGGGGTGTGACACCACATGTTCCACACGAATGGGGTGAGCCACACATGCCTGCTGATTGGATGGACGGAAAGAATATAACACTTACCTCGTGATGGGGGGTCACAGAACTTGTTAACGTTTAAATAGAAACCACACTGCTGCTGGGTGGCCCTTTGCCCACCGTCCAGGAGATAGATGGCTGGGATAAAAAATAGGTGGAAGGTGTTGATAAAAGACACCCATCATGGTGGCCCATGGTCCATGGTCCAGATGATGGATGGCGTGGATGGACTCCATGGATGGATGAAACACATATAGTAACTGTAAAGGTGGGTCCCACGTCAGTTGGATGAATGGTGTGGAATTAAAACATATATCATGGCTGGCCCATGATCTGAATGGCCAGGATGGGGCAGGCCTAGATGTACAATACATCATCAGGTGGTCCACCTTCACACGCGCCATCAAAACATATGGACGGCATGGGATGAAATACATAAATCATGGAGGGTGAGGCCCCACGTCTAGATGGACGGTGAGGGCAGAATACATACACTAAGGTGGTTCCTACCATCCAGAGATGCTTGACGACGAGGATGCCACACATGCATTTCAGTGGGACCCACCCACGTCACCCTTTCCAGGCAACAATGCTAGGTATGTGTTGGCAGCATAGATGAAACACTTACATCACGGTGGATCCTACCGTCCTTGCTGGACAGCGAGGATGCCACACGTGTGGTCTAGCTCCACTGTCTAGAAGACACTAGACGGTGTAGATATAAGATACATACATAGTGTGTGGGCCCCACAAAAGTTGCTAACGTCATGGGACCCACAACACATGATGATACCAATACAGCAACTATAATGCTGGTGTGTGGTAGACCAACCAAACCAATCCCCACCGTTCAAGGAATGGACGGTGGAGATACAACGCATACCCCATGGTGGGTCCCACCGTCCAAGGTCTAGACGGTGAGGACACCACACATACATCATGTAGGGGGCCCACACAAAAGGACGGTGTGGATTACCACACGCACATCAGGGCAGGACTCACTATCCATGTGGACAGTGGGTGAAATACATACATCATTGGGATACATCAGGTGGGTTCGCACATATGGGACCCACCGGATATATATATATATATATATATATATATATATATATATATATATATATATATATATATATATATATATATATATATATATATATATATATATATATAAAGGTGCCAGCATCCAGCTACTGGTGTGGATCAAAACACTCACTACGGTGGATCCCACCATCTAAGGTCTAGGTGGTGCAGATGCCACACGTGCATTGGGTGGGTCTCATGCCCGAGGATGGTGGATACAACACATGCCTCACGTGGGGTTCATGTGGGTGGCCCACCAACCCCGGATCAAGTTGATCTTTGTGTTTTCCCCATTAGCCAAGCTTGCCCAAAAATAAGCAGCAAAGTGGGTCCCGCAAGCGGACATCTGGATCATCATACATTATCATCAGGTGGGCTATACATCAAGAGAGAGAGAGAGATGGAGATCAAAGTAGCAGAGGGACCCCGCCACTATGGGTCCCTCTTTAATATAAATAGTACATCAAGGGGGGGGGGGTCCCACCATATGTGGGCCCTCAAATCATCAAAGCCACACAAATTAACACTAGAAAACATCAATCAATCGTCTTCTTGGACTTCTTCTCTCACTAATGCGTCTTAGAGCTCCGTGGAATGCATTTCAACGGTCGAGATGATGCTTGAATGGTGGAGATGGGAGGTAGGAAGGTGGGCCACACTAGCTTCTCCTCTTTCCCATGGAAATGTTGGACGTTTTCCCTCATGCGTGTTGCTTAAAAATAGAGAGAGAGAACGAGAGAGAGAGGTGATGGGAGAGAAGTGATGGGAGAGAGGGATGGTGAGTGATGGGGAGTGAATGATGTGTACTTAACATGTAAGGGTGTGTAAGAGAGAGAGAGTTGACTTTGGGAGGGTTGTTTATAGTTGAAATGATATGTACTTGATTGATGAGATTGATAGGATTGATGTGATGTTCTCTTGAGTTTTCAAATGCACGGTGTTTTCCTCAAACTAAACGCGGGTCCTCATCTCCTGGCCTGGGTATCTCCTCGGTGTGCGAGACACGACGTCAAAACAGTGGCGATTCAGATCGACAGGATGCAACTCAGGGTCACGTACAAATGCCAATTACAGGTTGTGGGTTACCAGAATTCGACCGGGAGGACCGTTGAAGCCTACGGAATGGTACGGTCTAGGATATGGGTCTCACATGTCCTCTAAACCAGTCGAGTGAACAGTTTCTACACTTATAAATAGAGCACGATTTTCAGAGTTTTTCTTTCAATTCAAGCAAAATCAAGACACCACTCTGAGAGATAAGTTAGTGATATTCTTAAGCTATTTAGTGCTCATTTAATATTCTCTTTAATTAGCTTTTTACATTTGATTTTGAGATTTTACATTTCAATCTTATTTGAAGAAGGGTTTTTAGTTTTTCCCTTTCTTGGAATTAAAATTAAATCAAGCAAGCCCAAAGTAATTTAATCTAAAATCATTTAGAACTTAGAACCTTTTCATAATTGAGTGTGGACATTGAATATCTACGCTGAACATCTACTCTGAATTGGTTCTCCCAATCTTCATCAACGGAGAATATCTAGATAAGTATTTTATATTTATGTTTTTTATTTTTTTGAGATTGTGCCAGGAAAAATCTCTTTTTTTTTTTTTTTGTCTGAGGTGATCCAGAAAACTCAGTGTGTGGAGTTTTTGAATTGTGTAAGCCCACTTGAAAGACACAATTGTAAAGGTTTTAGGTGAACCATGAAAAATCTATTGCATAGTAAACGTTAATATCCACTGTGTGAGGATATTGGGAGTGGAGTAGTTGTGTGGATGTTTTTCTAAACAATTGGTGTACACACAAGCGAACCACTATAATTTCTTGTCTTATGGTGGATGATTGATTGTGGCTTTCTATAGATGTTGTAATTTCCTTTTAAGCATTTGTGGTTAATCTTATAATCTTTTATGCACGTGTGGGAATGTTGTAATAGCTTAGTTTAATTTCTTTGCTATTTATTTATGTATTCCTTTGTATTGGTTTGAGATTTTGATATACAGACCGTTCTAAGAATCAGGTTGTCCTACCATAAACCATTGGTTTTTGGTGTAAGGTTGTCCTTATAACAACATTTGTATCAACCTCTCAATACTTGTACATTTGAGGTTGTTATTCATTTCTTCTTTGTGAAATTATTTAATGTTATCTTTATTTATATTTGTTTAATTTCACATTTAATTTTTTAATTTGGCATAGTCCTATTCACCCCCCATCTAGGACTTTTAGCTCGGCCTTTTCACTATATTCCAAGGTTCTCACACATACCTCAGAACTGTTTATTGTTGAATTGATTTTCATTATCTGAAATGATCACGTGAGGGACCCCATACCTACACATGATGTTCTTCCATAAGAAATCCATGATTTTTTACTCAATAATCTTAGTTAGGGGCACAGCCTCGACCCATTTAGTAAAATAATTGATTGCAACCATTGCAAACTTGGTCTATTATTTTTCGATTGGCAGGGGGCTGATGATGTCGATTCCCCATTGGGAGAATGACCATAGTCCAGCCATAGGGGTCAACTGTTTGAGTGGTTGCCGACGTATAGCCACGAAGTGTTGGCATTTGTGGCATTTTTGAGTATATTGCCGAGCATTTGCCTGAATAGCTAGCCAATAGTTCCCTTGTCAAATGACCTTGTGAGCTAAGGCTCGACCACTAGAGTGATTCCCACAAATGCCTTCATGGATTTCTTTTAGGATGTACTCGGCTTCCTTGGATCGGAGGTATCTAAGATAGGGAATGTAAAATCCCTTTTTGTATAAGATGTCCCTAACCATGGTGTAGCGAGATGCCCTGGTTTGTAGTTTGTGCGCCTCTGAGCGATCTTTGGGTTGCTTGCCCTCCTTGTGGAAGTCAATGATCGAATCCATCCATGTCGGCCCTGAATTTATTGGAAGGATTGTAGCTGGGTCAGTTTCGTTAACGCTTGGTTTCATAAGGAATTCGATTGGGACTAACTATGGAATATCATCTTCGGCTGCAGTAGCCAACTTTGCCAGCATGTCTATGTTAGTTTAACACCTCGTACTTTCACATACTCAAGTATTACCATGACATTGTAGCTTATTAAACCATTCACATACACTCTAGTCAAAATCTAACTGTAGGAATGATCTTCATCTAGAGATCGAGCTATCCAACCCTTGATTTTAAAGATAAACCATCACACCATCATGAAACCCACATTTTAGCCCGAATCTTATCCTAAGATTAACCTACATTTCTAGATCTAGTCCATAATGACCAATTTTCCAAACCATCACTAGATCATTAAAAATAATAATTAAACTACAAATTTAGCAATTCTTAAAGACCTAAGAATCCACATGAGTCAGATATGGATCAATCTAACCCAAAGATTGCCTTGAATTGACCACAAACATCATAGATCATCCTAAACAGAGTAGATTAAGCCATTCATCTTTCAATTTGGGATTCAGATTATCAAAGTCACCATGCATTTGGGTCCAACTTAAAGGTCCGTCACTGAAGCATCACACATACACCACCAAACTCCAAAGCCAACCGTTAAATCCCATCTAGGAAGACCCTAAAACTCTATTAACTGCTAATGATTAACTTGAATAGAATCTGGCCATCAGAATGGCAAGAATACAACTAAATAACCAAGAATTTGGATTTATGGCCCATTCCACAATCAAGATGCTCTGACTATCAAACCGACCATCGAAGTGTAAATTCACTAACTTTGGAAACCTATAGGACCACTAAGATTAGGATTAGAAGCCATCCCACCGCCGGATTTTCTAGAATTGACACTAATAACGTATTTCATGAAGTTTGGCCCACCTGACCTTTTGAACATGCAAATTACTAATCAAAAGTGATCAGTGGACCTCTTAAAAATGAATGGTCAGTGTCGATCGGGTTAAATCATCACAAGGACCCCACATTTCATCCGGGAATGTGCACAGATAAGGTGCACATGCCACGCACCATGCCAAAGTATTGGGTTAAACTAATGTTGACCCGATAAAAACCTTAAAAATAAGGAAATTTAAATTTCCTCTCCCGCCGGGCACGATGCAAATTGACCGTCTGTTTGACGATGCAAACGGCCACCATCCGAATACAAAAGTGAGATCCAGACCGTTCATCTGATAGATTGGGACCCACTGACCCTGACCATGTTGCCACCTAGGATTGAAAGTTCCCTATGCCAGCTCGGTCAACTTCCGATCTATCAAGTGCAAAGGAGAGACCCTGACAAGGAGGATAGAGCCACGTACGCTACTCCTCTAGTAGATCTGACCGTTGGAAAACATCATACGCAAATGCAACCAGAGCCCCGTCAACCTTATAGTTTCCAAAAACACGCCTCTACACAACAAGTTGCAGAAAGAATCTTTCCTTAAAGAGGAAAGATGTATCTCATCTGTTCATTGGTTCCTAAAAGCTTCTCTCAAGCTAATCCGATGCATTGAGGTTAGGGTTTAACGAAAATATCCTAGCAAATGAGATAAAGATGAGAAATTGTAACGGTGGTGAGTTTTTTGCCTGTTGAGAGGATGTTTTAGTGAACAACCCTCCTTACACTTTGAGATGGGCCCCACATTACTTATAAGCCATATCAGGATTGTCCAAACGGCCCTGATCTATGGATAAACCACCCAGTTGAGAGATGTCATTATCATCCTTCATCTTCCTCAAATCGACTAAGTGAAATGGCCGAGCTATATGTCTTAGAGGGGGGGGGGGGGGGGGGGGGGAATAGAACTATGCCAAATTAAAAGAATTACATCGGAATAAAAATAAGAGATAGCCAAATAGAAATAATTTAATTCTGAAAGCTAAAATAAAAGCAACCTCAATATACTAGTATTGAGAGGTTGATACGAATTCAGTTCTACGGACAACCTTACACCATAAAAACCAAGGGTTTATGGCAGGACAACCTTATTTCTAGAACATCCTTTGTATCAAAAACTCAAACTAAAGAGGAATAAATAAATAGCAAGTAATTGAAATAAATTACAGAAATTTAAATTTAAATTATTACAACATTCCCCACTGTGCTTGAAATGAAAAGATTACAACATTCACATCCACACTTACATTTCACAGTTATGAATGATAAAAGATAGAAAGAATAAATCACACATCCACAAAACACAAAGAGTTATAGTGGTTCTCCTGTGTGTACACCAACTATTATAAAACAGCCACACAGATTGCTACTCCACTCCTAATATCCTCACACAGGGGATATCAGTGTTCACTATCAAAATAGGTTTTACAGGTTCACCTAAAACTTCACAATTGTGTCTTTTTGACTTGGGCTTACATAATTAAAAAAAACCCCTATGTCTGAGTTTTCTGGCTCTCCTTAGATAACCACACAATGAGATTTTTCTGGTTCAATCTCAAAACAAACTAAAAAGAAATGTAAATTACAATAAATATAAAATACCTAGATTTCTCCTTTCATAGTAGCCCGAAAGAACCAATCGGAGTAGATGATTGAATGTAGAAGTTCAAGTCCGATACTCACTTTAAAATGGTTCTAAGTTCTAATTAATTTTAAGTTAAACTAAATGGGTTAGTTGTGTTTGATTTTGATTCAAAGAAGAAGGAATTACAGAATTTTCCTCTTTTCAAATCAGATTGGAATGCAAATCAAAATCAAATAACCATAAGCTAACAAAAGGAATATTAATTATGCACAAAGTAGCTTAAAATGAACACAAAGTAACTTTCTTGAATTTCTGTCTAAAACTCTGAAATTCATGCTCAATTTATAGTAACAGAAACCTCGTCTACGACTGGTCTTGAGGACACTACGACTGGTCATAGCAAAATGGATTTTTGAATATTTGGGCACGATCGGATAAAAACGTTCTTCGACTGGTCGTAGGATGCTCACGACCGGTTGAAGGTACCCCAAATACATCGCCGGAGTTTGAATCATAGATATAGGACTGGTCGTAGGTCAGGTCAACACTGTTCACACGACTGGTCGAACAGTCTCCAGGACTGGTCGTAGCTTAACCAAAAATTTTTAAAAATTTGTAACAACTTATGACTAGTCTTGAAATATCTAGGACTGGTCGAGGCAATGTTAGGACTAGTCTTAGAATAGACTAAAATCATGTATAACAATATAGTTTGAATTATGTATTCAAAATGACCTACCCTAAAGTCTATTATACCTGGAACATGAAGTATGAACATTGAACTTCATTCATTCAGTGAAGGTGGACCTTTGAACCTTATCAAGCTTGAGCTCTTGCACTTGATGAAGCTTAGTCTAGAGATATGCAAAATCTTGAACTCAAACTTCATCTTGAGTTGCACTTGAGACTTGAAGTGTACTTTAGTCTTGTAATGTTTATCGAAGTAGCTTTGAACATATACGCTTACAAATGTTGACAAAGTACATGGCTTGATTTGATTTGTAGTTAATCAATGTACTTGACTTGAAGCACTTGCAAAGCAGTGTCTTGAACATATATAAATCAACATATAAACGCAAGACAGAGATAAAGGTTTTCGAACCACAAAATTTGACAACCAAAGGAGCATTTGACTACTGCACTTACAATCTCCCCCTTTGTCAAATTTATGACAAAACACTCAATAACAACATAACCAGTATGAATACGAAAAAAATTATGCACAACTTGGTTAAAGAATCATGCACCAGTTGTCATACAACAACTAGCACACCTCGAATGAAATAGGCAAAACACATCACACCTTCTAACTCCCCCTGAATTACTCCCCCTAAGTAGCACACATATATCCACAAAACAAAATGCTTCACAAAATGCTTCTACTACTCACAATAGATTTATCTCCAAAAAAAAACCATCAGAGAAATTCTCCCCCTTTTGTCACAATATGACAAAGGAAGAACAAAACAATGGAAAACAAGAGTAATCAAGGAGAAAAGATATATAAATATAAAGATCACAACTATTAAAATAGCCAATAAACCATAGTCAGCAAACCCTATAAAGTTCACAATCCAACAAAAGTAACTTAAGGTTATTATAGACTAAAGATAAAATCACTCAATCTGAACCTGAAGGAGCAGGTATGGAAGCATCAAGTTGATGCATGCCCTTGTTTAAGTGCCTAAGATACTTGTACATATATTTAAATTATAAATCATGGGAAACATTCATGTTATCAACTTTAATATCCATATGCTCTATCTTCTCCTCTAGTGCATGCAAAAGTGCATCAAACCCAGATGGTTCATAATCAGGGTCATTAGCAGAATCAGACTCAATTTCATCAAAAATATCATCCATGTTTATGTCATTTGGAGGAAGATCATCAGCATCTTCTTCATTTCCAGCTTCAGCTCCACCATCACCATACACTTGGCCAGGAGCCAATTCCAACTTCGTTTTGTTTATATTTGTGTTGTTAAAAATTAGATTATGGATAGGAGCCTCTCCAACAGGCATAGCGACCAACATATGAGAAGCTAAAACAGTCTTAAGGTAGGCAAAAGGTATATCACTATGACTTGGATGGAGATGAAACTGAATTATGAAATGACATATTAAGGATGGAACGCAGACTTTATTACCAGTAAGGACAGAGTGCAAAACATGAACCATAAAAGTAGTCAACTCTGTTTTGTTACCAGAGCGAGGATACAGATTTGAAGTAAAAATCCTGTGGAGGACTCTATATTTGGGTAAATAAGTACTTTGAGGGGAGCGCATTCCCCTTATGAGCCCATTGCACATTCATGTTACATAATGCTCTAGTGAGCATCCGTTTTTCAGTCTCAGAGGGTTTTTCAGATAGAACATGAATGGGGATACCCTCATCATTAACTGAAATATCCATAAGGCCAGATATTAAATGACGGTCTACATTAAAAGGCCCTTCTCTATCATCTATTTTAAAAGTTAAATTATCAGTAGAGAAATCTGATATACATGCAAACATGGATTGTGCAATAGATTGGTATGCAGGCCCACCCCAATGTTAAATGTTGTCCCAACCTACAGCTTGGAGGAGAGGAACGATACTAAATGGAGCAATGTAGTTAAGATCAACATCTTTTTCAATAATGACCTTGCGCAAACGCAAATCCCGTACATATGAAGGATCATTTTTGGGAGAACGAAGATGGCGCTAAGTTATTGGAGCTGATCTAGAGGATGATGGACCACAAGCTGTTTTCTTTTTTCCTCTAGCATCCATTACCACAAAGGAATACAAAGGAGTAAGAAATCACAAGGAAATAGAGATGGATTTTTTTAGATCAACAAATGGAGAGGAAAAACCCCCAAAACTAAAAAAAAAAACTTGAGAACAAGTACTCCAATGATAATAAAGAAGATAATAGACCTTGAATCTACTATTTTGACCAAAAGCATGCACTAACCTTGAAGATTAGGTCGGTGGGTTCGATTGGTCGAATGACGGCTCGTTGGAGAGGAGGTTAGAAATGAGGAAGATGATATTTTCCTCAATTTTAAAACAACCAACATGCTCCACGACCAGTCTTGGCCTGTCCATGACCAGTCATACCAGGACCGATCGTGTACACCCATGACCGGTCGAGTACCGATAAAAATATCCATTTATTTATAAAAATTAAAATTTAAACACATAAATTCTCAAATATATTTACATTATGATACACAAATGCATGAGTAATCAATTTTGTATGCACATACCAAGATCAAATCTTAATTTATTAAGCCTACTTTTGTCGAGCGATTTAGTAAAAATGTCAGCAAGTTGAGTCTCGGTCGGAATGTATTCTAAAGATATTATTTTTTCTTCCACTAATTTACGAATATAATGATACCTAATATCAATGTGCTTGGTATGTGAATGCTGGTTTGGATTTTTTAAAATATTTATAGCACTGATATTGTCACAATATAACACCATTGAATCTTGTGCTATTCCATAATCACTTAACATATGTTTCATCCAAACAAGCTGAGTACACACATTTCCAGCTGCGATGTATTCAGCATCAACAGTAGAAAGTGATATAGAACTTTGTTTCTAGCTAAACCAAGAAACTAAACAATTTCTGATATAGAAACAACCACCACTGGTTGATTTTCTATCATCGATATTTTCAGCCCAATCAGCATCAATGTATCCTGCCAACTGAATACTAGTATCATATGGATACCAGAGACCCATATAAACTGAACTTGCGACATATCGCATAATCCGTTTAACATCAGTTAAATGAGATTCTTTAGGATTAGACTGATATCTTGCACAAATACCAACACTTAAAGCAATATCAGGTCTACTAGCAGTTAAATAAAGTAAACTGCCAATCATACTACGATATAACTCAGGATCAACATTTTTACCTGTAGAGTCCTTTGAGAGTCTTAGGGTTGTACTTATAGGAGTATCAAAAGTTTTGCCCTTCTCAAATTCAAACTTTTTGATCAAGTTCAGAGCATATTTGCTCTGAGAAATAAAAATTCCATCAGGTTGTTGTTTTACTTGCAACCCTAGGAAATAGTTTATTTCCCCAACCATGCTCATTTCGAACTTAGATTTCATTAAATCTATAAACTCAACAGTCATGTTAGCACAAGTTGATCCATAAATAATATCATCAACATAGATTTGAACCATTAAGATATCATCATTATGTTTCTTAACAAAGAGCATCTTATTGACACTACCCATTTGAAAGCTATGACTGAGTAAGAACTTAGTCAATTTCTCGTACCATGCCCTGGGAGCTTTTTTTAGACCATAGAGAGCTTTTTTAAGACGGTATATATGATCAGTAAAATTAGGGTCTTCAAACCCTGTAGGTTTTTCAACATATACTTCTTCATGTAAATCACCATTCAAAAAGGCACTCTTTACATCCATTTGATAAATTTTCAACTTTCTATAGCAAGTAATGGATATAAAAAGTTTGATTGATTCAAGATGAGCAACTGGTATAAAGATTTCATCGTAATCAATTCCTTCAATTTAAGTGTACCCTTGCACAACCAGTCTTGCCTTGTTTTGAATAATATTACCAAGTTCATCAGACTTATTTTTAAAAATACACTTTGTTCCAATAATATGTTTATCTTTAGGTCTAGGAACAAGATACTAGACATCATTTTGAACAAATTGATTAAGTTCTTCCTGCATAGAAACTATCGAATTTTCATCAGAAAGAGCTTCCTTTATGTTACTCGATTCTATTTGAGATGTGAAACATACGTAATTACATATGTCTTCAAGTTGACTATGAGTGCGTACACCAGTGAGAGGGTTTCCAAGAATTTGAGAAGTTGGATGATCTTTAACAGTCCTCAATTCTAAATCAGTTTGATTTGATGAAGTATCTTGTTTGTCAGTCAAAAGAACTTCATCATTATCTGAAATTGGAGTAGGTGTATTCAAGTGATCGTCTATGACTACATTTATAGACTCTTGAATAACACCAGTCTTTTTGTTTAATACACGATATGTACGACTGTTTAAAGAGTATCCTAAAAAGATACCTTCATCACTCTTAGTGTCAAACTTTTCAAGATTTTCCCGATCACGTAGAATATAACACTTGCTGCTAAAAACTTGAAAGTATTTGATAGTGGGCTTCTTATCAAACCATAATTCATACACCGTTCTATTATTAGATTTACAAGTATAAACACGGTTAATAATATAGCAGGCGGTATTCACTGCTTCAGCCCAAAGATTTCTGGGGAGCTTCATACTATTTAACATTACATTTTCCATTTCTTGAAGCACTCTATTTTTCCTTTCCACAATTTCATTTTATTGTGGTGTTTTGGGCGCAGAGAATTCTTGAGATATTCCCTGATCACTATAGAATTTCTCAAAACTGTTATTTTTGAACTCAAATCCATGGTCACTACGGATCTTACATACTTGAGAACCTTTCCCAGTTTGAATTCGTTTGATAATATTTTTCACTTCATCAAGGGTTTCTAATTTGTCCCTTAAGAATGCCACCCAAGTAAATCTGGTATAATCATCCACGATTACCAAGATGTATTTTTTACCACCATGACTCTCCGTTCTGGTTGGTCCAACAAGATCCATGTGAAGAAGCTCGAGTGGTCTTGATGTGGCATCGGAGTTCACCTTTTTGTAAGAGTTCCTAGTTTGTTTACCATACTGACATTCACTACATATTTTGTCTACTTTTTATAACTTAGGTAGACCTCTAATAAGTTCTCCTTTGCTCAACTTGTATAAGTTATGGTAGTGCACATGTTGAAGGCGTTTATGCCATAATTCTGTCTCATTGGTATGGACCATGTAGGACGATTGATTAGATGAGCTACCATCACTTACAATATAACAGTTTTCAAAAGTTCTACGACCAGTTAATATTACAGAATCCTTTTTTTTATAATTTCACAACCTTGATTGAAAATTTTCACACTATGGTCGTTATCGCATATTTGAGATATGCTCAATAGGTTGTGTTTTAGTCCCTCAACATATAAAACATTCTTAAATAAAGGAAGGTTATAGAGTTGGACCATACATTAGCCAATAATCTTGCAATTGCTACCATCACCAAATGTGACTGATCCATCAGTCATATCTTTAAGATCGGTGAATAAAGCCTTGTCACCTGTCATATGTCTGGAACATCTACTATCCAAGTACCACTTTGAATGACTTGTTTCTTTGAAAGCAGTGTGGGCAACTAGGCAGGCAACCTTAGGAACCCATTTCAGAACTGTTTTGGGTTTAGGAGTATAGTTGGTCTTCTTATCTCTGTTGCTGTAAGAATGACCTATAGAGTTAGATTTTAAGAGCTCCTTGAGTAGATTAACTATCTTTTCAGCTAGTGGGTTTCGATTCTGATTTTTGAAGTTGACATAGCTGCTTTTAAGTTTTTTGAAAAGATTTTTTAGAAAAACTTTGATAAGTACTTTTCTCTTTTAAGTTTGAGGACTCTCCTTTCACAAACTTAAGAGGAGTATTCTCTTGTTTAGGAGGTATATTCTTATCATAGCCCAACCCAGATCTGTCACCACATTTTCTTGATCCGGATAATAGTTTTTTGAACTTTGGATCACCTTGGGCATATCTCCATATGTCTTTTAAACTCAGAAGAGAAGATACTTCATTTTTAAGTTTCTCATTTTCAGATTTCAGATTTTCAATCAAGGAGGTTTTAAATTCTAAATCGCATTTTGATTTTTCAAAACAATCTGAAATTTGGGATTTTTCTAAAATAAGTGATTCAAAAAATTCTTTGAGTTTAGAAAACTTTTCTTTTTGAAGTTTAAGTTTGACAACAATTTTACAACTTTTCTTGTATAGGGCATTGTAAGCATCTTGAAGATCATCTTCATTTTCACATTCACTATTCAGATTTTCCTCACTAGTTGAATCATCATGATCTGAAAAAGTGAACTTGGTTAGAGTCATAAGGGCTTTTACTTCATTGCCCGACTCAGTTTCAGAATCTTCTGATTCAGAAGAGGCTTCAGAATTAGATGATTCATCCCAAGTAGCCAACATACCCTTCTTTTTGAGTTTATCCTTTTTAAGACATTTGTTTGCTAAATGCCCATATTCTTGGCAGTTGTAACATTGACTATCTTTCAAAGACTTCCAAGATTTAGATTTAGGTTTAGATCTTTTCCTATGATTTGATTTTTGAAAATCTATCCTTATTTTACCTTTTGAAAATTTTATAAAACTTCTTTGCTAAAAGAGCGATATCATCTTCAGAATTAGAATTTTCTTCAGAAATACATTTAAAAGATTTTAGAGTGATAGGTTTACCTTTAGGAGCTTTAAAGTTTAACTCATAGGTTTGTAAAGAACCAACTAGTTCTTCTACCCTCATATTATCTATATCACGAAGTTCCTGAATCGCGGTTACTTTAGAGTTGAACCGTTCAGGAAGAGAGCGTAGTATCTTTGCACACACTTTACTTTATGGGATTTTATCGCTAAGACCCCACATCGAGTTTACAATGTCATTTAATCTTCTGTAAAAGTCCATAAACATTTCATTTTTCTTCATATGAATTTCTTCAAATTTGGTTGTGAGGAGTTGGACTTTAGATTTTTTGACAATTGTAGTACCTTCGTGTGTCATTTCTAATATATCTCATGCTTGCTTTGCAGTGTCACAGGATATGATCCTTTTAAACTCATCCGGTGATAGTGCATAAGTGATTACATTTAGTGCTTTTACATTGGCACTATCATTTTTCTGAAGGGTGGTCCAAGAGAAATAAGGAGTTACTCTCATTGATTTTAAACCATCGATTCCAGTTACTTCAGTGGTAGGAGGATTCCATTCAGTCACTGTGGCTCCCCACACACTCTCATCCATTGATTTGAGGAAGATCCTCATCCTGGCTTTCCAATAGGCATAGTTGGAGCGATCAAAGGGTGGAGGCCTAGTGACTGATAGGCTATCAAAATTTGATATCTTTATATAGCTTAGTTCGTTAGCATAAGAATTAAATCCAAATAAAAAACAATAGAAGAGAGCTATTAGGCTCTGATACCACTTGAAATGACCTAGCTATATGTCCTAGAGGGGGGGGGAGGGGGGGGGGGGGGGGGGGGGTGAATAGGACTATGCCAAATTAAAAGAATTACAGTGGAATAAAAACAAGAGATAGCTAAATAGAAATAATTCTATTTTGAAAGCTGAAATAAAAGTAACCTCAATATACTAGTATTGAGAGGTTGATACGAATTCAGTTCTGAGGACAACCTTACACCATAAAAACCAAGGGTTTATGACAGGATAACCTTATTTCCAGAACGTCCTTTGTATCAAAAACTCAAACCAAAGAGGAATAAATAAATAGTAAGAAACTAAAATAATTACAGAAATTTAAATCTAAATTATTACAACATTCCCCACTGTGCTTGAAATGAAAAGATTACAACATTCACATCCACACTTACATTCCATAGTTATGAATGATAAAAGATAAAAAGAATAAATCACACATACACAAAACATAAAGAGTTATAGTGGTTCTCCTATGTATACACCAACTGTTATAAAATAGCCACACAGATTACTACTCCACTCCTAATATCCTCACAAAAGGGATATCAGCGTTCACTATCAAAATAGGTTTCACAGGTTCACCTAAAACCTTCACAATTGTGTCTTTTTGACTTGGGCTTACACAATTAAAAAAACTCCTCTGTCTGAGTTTTCTGGCTCTCCTCAGATAACCACACAATGAGATTTTTCTGGCTCAATCTCAAAACAAACCAAAAAGAAATGTAAATTACAATAAATGTAAAATACCTGGATTTCTCCTTTCGTAGTAGCCTGGAAGAACCAATCGGAGTAGATGATTGAATGTAGAAGTTAAAAGTCCAATACTCACTTTAAAATGGTTTTAAGTTCTAATTGATTTTAAGTTAAACCAAATGGGCTAGCTGTATTTGGTTTTGATTCAAAGAAGAAGGAATTACAGTATTTTCCTCTTTTCAAATTAGATTGGAATGCAAATCAAAATCAAATAACCATAAGCTAACAAAAGGAATATTAATTATGTACAAAGTAGCTTAAAATGAACACAAACTTATCTTAGAGTGGATCCTTGATTTTTCTTGAATTTCTGTCTAAAACTCTAAAATTCGTGCTCAATTTATAGTAGTAGAAACCTCGTCTACGACTGGTCTTAAGGACACTACGACTGGTCGTAGTAGAACGAATTCTTGAATATTTAGGCATGATCGGATAAAACCGTTCTTCGACTGGTCGTAAGTTATCTACGACTGGTCGTAGGACGCTCACAACCGGTCAAAGGTACCCCAAATACATCGCTGGAGTTTGAATCGTTGATAAAGGACTGGTCGTAGGTCAGGTAGACATTGTTCACACGACCGATCGAACAGTCTCCAGGACTGGTCGTAGCTTAACCAGAAATTTTTGAAAATTTGCAACAACTTACGACTAGTCTTGAAATATCTAGGACTGGTCGAGGCAATGCTAGGACTAGTCGAACAAGGTCTAAGACTAGTCTTAAAACAGACCAAAATCATGTATAACAATATAGTTTAAAATATATATTCAAAATGACGTAAACTAAGGTCAATCTAAGGTCTATTATACCTAGAACATGTCATTCATTCAACGAAAGTAGACCTTTGAACCTTATCAAGCTTGAGCTCTCGCACTTGATGTAGCTTAGTCTAGAGATATGCAAAATCTTAAACTCAAACTTCATCTCGAGTTGTACTTGAGACTTGAAGTGTACTTTAGTCTTGTAATCTTTATCGAAGTAGCTTTGAACATATACGCTTATAGATGTTGACAAAGTACATGGCTTGACTTGACTTGTTATTGACAATGTACTTGACTTGAAGCACTTGCGGAGCAGTGTCTTGAACATATATAAATCAATATACAAATGCATGATAGAGATAAAGGTTTTGGAACTACAAAATTTGACAACTAAAGGAGCACGTGACTATTGCACTTACAATAAGAAACCCACATTCTGTAAAGGTGGCCCATTTGCCCATCCAAGCCGTCCATCGTGTGGCCCACCCCACCTAATGTCTATAAGAGACAAGTTTGGGGACCCACGCATGCTGTCACGTCCCAAATTCGAAACCCGGGCTTACAAAATTCCTGATAGCCGAATTCGGTGCCGACAAGCTCCATAGCACCCCATTCTCTGCTCTCAGCGCCGATACGCTAGTTTCCGATCCTGAGATCCTATAAGGTACATTTTTAATAGAAATTTGTCTCGTAAGAAGCATAACCACCAGTATACCCAAATCACAAGAACAACATCATTTCCACATATCCACTAATATAATGATTTGAGTACAATGCTGAAAAGGAAAATACATGCATATAATAAAATCTTCACAAAGCTCGGCTGCACGCTCCTATTCCTGCTCAGTTACGACTGCGTCCTAACATCACCTGCACGCGTCTATCATGCATAAGCTTATAGAAAGCTTAGAGGGTGGTGTAAGTGTGTAAGCAGTATATGTATCACACCTCAAACCCGAAAATCGCATTCACAGGAATCCCGATAGCCGAATTTAGTATTGACAACCTCCGTAGTGGCCCATTCTCGGCTCCTGGCGATCATATGCCAAATTCTGATTCTAGGATCCTACAAGGAGGATTTTCAGAATAAATTTCTTTTTATAATGGAGCATAACCGCAAGCATAACCAAGTCATAAAATAACATCACCACATATCCACTATATTAAAAATTTTAAGTACAATGCGAAAGGAAAATACAAGGTGATTAGAAAGCTCTAAAATAATTAGATGCGCATTCCTGCCTCAGCGCTGCTGCTATTCAATGCTACCTGCACGCAACTTTGGTGCAAAAGCTTATAAAATCTTAGAGGGTGGTGTAAGTGTGTGCGCAAGGCAAGTGTCAAATATATAATATCAGAGTAATGTAGAAACAATGCGGTAAGTCTATGAATACTATCAGTTGTACCAAAGTTATATGATGTAAGACATGAATGTTATCGGCCATACTAAGGTCATGCGATGCAAGGCCTATGTACACAAATGTCATATGAGAGATGCAAAGCAAGCATGTCAGTCCTCATCAAGTACACATATCATTACAGTTCCTCTCTGGATATTACCGGGGTCTAAACACTTCACACTGACTGCCTCTTCCCTAGCTACATAGCCAAGCAAGCAGAATAGACCTCACTATCCGCCTGACTAGTAGTTTACTAAGACCTACTCGGCTCTTCGATAGCGGACTCATTTATGAGCTGGTCAAACTTATCCTAGTTTATAGCCCCCTTGCTTGGACGGATAAGGCCACACCCCCTTCCAACCGACCATGACACAGTGGGAGATGTGGCCTATTAGTATTCGGCACTCGGGCACTCGTGTATCCACTCGGTCTAGACATTGGAGCAACTCTTGGTACCAAAAAGGTTCTGAGACTTTCACTCAAGGACATCTTAAGTACCCACAATGCTAGAACTAAGTATTTTCAGTATCCGATACGGTCATCCACGATGTGCCTATGGGGCCACGGCCCTGATGTCACTAGGGCGTATAATGATCAAGTCACACATATGCGAGATACATGAGTCACACCGTACAATCATGTAGCAATCTAGTGCATATCGCACAATCATGTGGGGTACTTTGTCTCATAAGGAGTCCCATAAATGTCTCAGCCCAACTGGCTTATGCTATGATCAAACATTTCTCATATCAAGAATACATATGATGCATATGGGCATGAGACATGGGATTATATTAAGCATATTATAAAGTAATGAACTATCCGTACGATGCAGATAGGCCTAGACGGCCTACACACAACAAGTATGGGCCTATCAATGGGCCCTAAGGAGAGTTATAACTTAGACATTTAACCAACATTATTCTTACAATATGGACGTCAAACCAATATTGCTCCTAAGGCACGGTCCGCCATAAATACCATTACATAAACCATGGTGGAATCACACAATGCAATAGACCTTGTATATATCCCATTGGGCCTCGACCCATGGGCCTCAAATATATTAAGATGGGCCTCAACAACGGGCCTCATATAACCCATCGGGCCTAATCAAATGCGCCGAATGAATGGGCTGAGTTGAATGGGCCAATTCAAATGGGCCAAATGGAATGGGCCAATTTAAATGGGTTGAGTCCAACTCATCTATTATACGGATCAATGTAGAGTATTGTAAAAATGAATCATATCAAAAGATCGACTGGACCACACTCCGAATAACAGTGGTGAGAATGATTTTCGCCGTTAAAATTCTATAGGGCCCACCGTTATGTATTTGTTTTAGGATCTAACCTATTCATAAGTTAACATGGAGATATATGGAGTGAGAGCAAAATCATTATCTCAGTCGAAACTATCGTGGCCCGTAAGAAATTTTGAACAATGAATGTCATTGTCCCCACTATTTTTTTCAGTGGTGGGGATCCACTTGAACCATGGATTTGACTCATTCTTTAGCTCATGGCACAAAATGAGCTTTCAAAATGGTTAAACGGTTAGATGCAGCACATGCATCATGGTGGGTCCCATCGTCCAGGTGTGGACGATGTGGATAGAACACAAACATCAGGGGGGTCCACGCTGCACGGATGCAACCGCACACAGGAGCGGCAGCGTGGATAAAACACTTACGTCATGGTGGGGTCCACACGTGTGGCCCACCACAATGTTTATCTGCCATCCAAACCATTGATTAGGTCACATAGACCTTGGATGAAGAGGAAAAATAAATTTCATATTGACCCGAAACTTCTATGACACCCAAAAGGGTTCCAATGGTAGACGTTCATCATCACTGTTCCCTGTGATGTGGGCCACTTGAGTAACTTATATGGCTGATTTTTGGGGTGGGGCCCACTACCCTAAAGGGCCATCAAATGCATGGTGTTGATTTGTCCATAAATCACGGTGGGGCCCACAGTTAGGACCCGTGTTCCCCTACTAGATTGTTCGTCAACTGCAACAGGACGCTGCTACATGCCAGCAGTAGTAGCACCTACTGCTGAGTTATTTTTATTATTATTTTTTTGAAAAGTATGTTTTTGTGCAGTTTTTCACGCGTGGGGCCCGCATCGAAAGAATCTACCTTGCCCACTGATTTCTATAGTCCATAAGAAATCCATCAAGCCCAATATTAGGCATATTTTGACATGTAGAAAATTTTAAGTAAATTTAAATGGTGAAAATCACTGTTTGATAAGGTATGGCCCACCAGTTAGTCAGATCAGCTTCATTTTTCAGCTCAACGCCTAAAATGAGTTGGGGAAAAGGATGGTCGGCTTGGATTGAATCCATATGTCAATGTGGGGCCTATATAAGTGGTCCACCTAAATACTCTAAACCAAGCTAACATACATTTTTTTTTGTCTATTTTGGCTCACGTCCAGACGCTGGACTGTTTATGGGCATAACAAATATATTCAAGGTGGGACCTACTTAGGTGGGCCACCACATGGTGGATGATGTAGATACAACGCTTTTAAAGTGGGCCCCACCTATAAATGGCTTGGATCAAATACATGCTTTAAGGTGGGGTCCATCCAGGTGGGCCACATGGTCATATCATCACATAAAAAGAAAAAGAGAGAGAGAGAGAGATCAAGGGACACGTGATGGAGGGCTCTGCCACTACCAGCCCTCCCTTGCATTCAATCATACATTAAGTGGATCCCAATACATGTGGGCCCATCAAATCAAAAATCAACGGTGGAGATCCTTTCTCCACCAAGATGTAAGGTCTAGATGACCCTATTCATACAAGGAGAATAAACATCATGATGAGGTCCATAGAGAATGACCTCATCATGGAATGATCATGAGGATCAAGGTGGGCCATCGGCCACACCTAGGGTCCAAAGTGAGATCCCTACCATCAATTTGTAAGCCTCACTTGGCCCTTCATCTAAAAAAATGAAATCTAAACCTATAGAAGCACCCACCGTTCGATCTTCTCGGTCCGATGGAACACCGGTCTCCTTGTGCTTCACTTTGATGGTGGAAGATGAGAAATGAATGGCTAGGATGAAGGATTTTGGGAGTGAAAGGTGGGCCACACGACTCACTCTTTTCTCTCCATGGGAAGGCTTGGACGTCCACTTTTTTTCTTAGAAAATGTGAAGAGAAAGAGAGAGAGAAGGGATGGTTGTAAGGAGAGAGAGTGATGGGTGATGGATGTGAGGTGAGTGATGGATATGAGGTGATTACTTGAGATGAGGTGATTGATTGATTGATTGAGTGATTGATTGATGGGACATGTCGTAGATATTCTCTTGAGATTGTAAACATGCGGCATTTTCTTCGAAATAAACTCCATCTCACATCTCCCTACTAGGGTATCGAATCGATATGCAAGACACGGTGTTCGAACTGTGACAACGATGCGGTCGCAATGGTACAAGTCTAGGATTAAGTCGACTCAAATCTATAGGATACGACTTAGAGTCCCACGCAAACATCAATTATAGGTCACAAATTACCAGACTTCGATGGAAAGGATCGCGGGAGTCGACAGAACAGTACGGAATAGGATACGGGTCTTACAATATGCGTTCTTAGAATGTAGTATCAGAGTAAATAATAATACTGGTAAGTCCACGAACCATACAAAACCAAAGTAAGAAGAAATACTGACAAGTCCATAAAAATATCATTAACCTCATCTAGGATATGCGATAAAAAGATATAGCAAGCCAATGTCATGTACTGATAAAGTAATGTAAATCGGATATGTAATGTGGAAACATAATGAACCAAATATCAGATATTGAGGATGCAATACAATATGCAAATTCGAAAGAGCTACAAATACCATCAGCTTCATCTAGGTCATAAAAATGCAGAAACATAGAAACCCAAAATACCATATGTCACGGATGTAATGCAATATGTGGTGCGAATGAAATGACTAAGCTGGAGTGTGAAATTGGAATGATAGTACGTGGTATCGCAGGCTATGGGACCTATTAGAAAGGACTTTTATCCAAACCAGTCCCATACCTAAATTTAGATAGATAGACTCAATGTAGTAAGCTCGTGATCTTAGGTTAGTCGTGCGCCCAACTGAAATCCTGCCCATTGCGAAGGTATACAATAATCAGTTGCGCACCACTAGTCCGAGTAGATAGTGAATGAATGAATGAATAAGTATACAACTCCTACCCAATCAGTCTATAAATTAGTATTGTACATCTCTAGGATCATCACCGGGTCTAGTACACTCGACGCCACCTGCTGCCCCATCAAACGCACAACTAAGTAAGTGGAAGAGACCTCATTATCTGTCTGCCAGTAGTATACCAATGCCTACTCGACTCGTTGATAGCGAACCCATTTATGAGCCGGTCAGACTCAACCTAGCATCACCTACTCCCTCAGGCGGGTAAGGCCACACCCCCTCCCAACCGACCATGACACAGTGGGAGACGAGGCCTACTAGTATTTGGCACTTGGGCACTCATGTATCCACTCGGTCTCGATACTGGAGTTTCCTCTGGTGTCGAGAGGGTTTAGGGACTTTCACCCAGGGCCATCTATGGTGGCTCGATGCTAGTAACAGATTTTTGGTGTCCCATCTGGCCAACCACAACATGCCTGTGAAGGCTACGACCCTGATGTCATTAGGGCGTACAGTAATCACACACATACAATGCAAGATGCATGAGTTATATAATCTAGTCATGCATCAATCATGCGCATACCATGCGCTAATGTGAGATAATCTCTGCCTATCAGGGAGTCTTATAACAACCTACCCAATGACATATGCAATGGTCAACCACATCTAATAATAAACATGCACATGATGCGCATGGACATATATTGTGATGCTATACTCATAATCGGTATCGATAATTGGCACTGATAATCGGCATCAATAATTAACCTATACAATCGGCCTCGACAATTGGAATTAGCCTCGATAATCAAAATCGGCCTCGATAATCGAAATCGGCCTCAATAATTAGAATCGACATTGATAATCAGCTTCGACAATCGACTCGGTAATTGAAATTGGCCTCCATAATCAACCTAACAAAGGGCCTAAGGGAAGGTCACAATGAGGACATTTAACCATCATTGCCCCATCAATGTAGAAATTTAACCGACATTGCTCCCAAAGAGTGGTTCACATAGAGCTAAACATATAGTTGGCCCATGGCCTCAAACAATGGCCCAATATACATCACCATGAGCCTCTCTCAAGAGCCTAATACACATTATGATGGGCCTCACTTATAGCTACATATGCATCGCATTGGACCTCACACATGGACCTCATGTACATCACAATGGGCCGCAATACATGGGCCACATGTATGTTAAATGGGCCGTAATATATGGGCCAGAAAATATATCTCATTGGGCCTTACTAAATGGGCTGGAATACATCACAATGGACCACGACATATGGGTCAGAAGTACCTCACAATGGGCCTTGTCATAAGGGCCAGAAATACCTCACAATGGGCCTCATCATATGGGCCTTATACATCACATCGAGCCTTGCCCATGGGCCTTGAATTCATCACAATGGGCCTTGCCCATGGGCCTCAAATACATAACAATTGGCTTTGCACATCACACTAGGCCTCATGTTGGGCCTACACATACATTAAATGGGCCTCATATATAAACAAGTGGGCCTCATTATAACAGTAAATGGGCCTACTAGTCCTGAATGGCCCAGGTAACAAATACATCATGGTTGGGCCTGCTTGCCTTGAATGGCGTAGATACAACATATACATCTCAATGGGTCCCACCGTCCAGCATTCTGGACGGTGGATAAAACACAAATCTCAGGGTGGGACCTCATGTCCATCAGCTTGACGGCTTGGATGTAACACATACATCACGTGGGATCCACGATAGTGTGGATTACAACCCATCCATTAAGGTAAGGTCCCACGACTGGGCAATGGATGGCGTGGATACAAGGTACATATATTAGGTGGGTCCCACTGTCCTACAATGGATAGTGGACACCACATACACACATAGATCAACATGTGGATTCCACATGGGGCCCACAACATATGTCACACACACACACATATGTATATAACAACGTGGGTCCTACATGGGACCCACCACGTATATAATACATATATATTATATTATTATAATAATAATTTTTTTACCCTTTTAAGAGGACAACAACGTCTAGGCATTGTCAATGCAAATCAGCACCTTCCATACATTGTCTAGGTAAATTAACACTGTCCATACATTGTCCAACATTGTCTGAACACTCTGGACGGTGTGGATATGAAACATACATCGAGGTGAGGTCCATAGCATCGTCCAAAGGTGGTCCAACATTGTCTAGACATTCTAGATGATGTGGATCAAAATATACATCATGGCTGGCTCCACAACACTTGATGACGTTATATACATCAGGTATATAGGTGGGGTCCACATACATGGACGGTGTTAATAAGCACAGGCATCATGTGGGGCCTCGTCCAGATGGACGGATAGTGTGGATGAAACCCATATAGCCAAGGTGGGACCCATAAAACCTGCTGACATCAGTACAGTAGCAAAATAACCGGTGTATGGTACACCAGCCAATCTTCTCCATAGGTGGGTCCTACATGGGGCCCACCATAACGTTTATTTTCATCCAATCTATTGATAAGGTCACAAGGACCTGAATAAAGGGAAAAAACAAATTTCATATGGATTTAGAACTTCTGTGACCCAAAAAGGGTATCAATTGTAGACATTCAATCTCGTGCACAACTGATTACTCAGTCTGAGATTCAGTCCAACTCGATTTTGGACTCAACGATTCCACATCGACCCCGTCTTCCAGACTCACCACAAATCCTAACCGTTCCAACTCAGTCGGTTATCTCCAACAGTTCATGCCGATCGTAGATTAGAAAGAGAATTCAACTAGCCCGTATGACCTCCATCGACCAACAATTATAGGTAACTGTTTGCTGTTCCATCAGGTTTTGAGTTCGAGTTGAGTCATTATATCTTTGACTCAACCCAGATCTGTATCATAGGATAGAACCCGAGCTTAGATCAGAATTGGAGATCATTTTTCCTAAATCTCTCCACACCCTCAGGTTTTGCAAATCGATTTCAACAGTCTATCATGATGTTGTACTTAACTCATTAGCGAGTTGGCTCTGTGAATAACCAAATTGCTCAAGTACGTCATATCTTCAAGGACCTACATTCGAAATTAGCCAAAGGGCCCTTGGAGATGAGTGGTAAATAGACTAAATCAGCTTCTCATCTCTATGTTAAGCAATTAGACTGAGTTAACTTAGTGATGTCGGGCTGAAACGGTGCATCCAGGAATGCGTCCAGCTGGCTACACTATAAGTTGAGGGCTGAGTACAACCACCATTCTGGAATACAAGCCTAGGCTTACTATCCTATTTTGAAATCTCTTCCCAACTTGATCAGGAGTTGACTCATCAAACCCTTAAGAAGATTGAATCTACCTTAATCTTAGCTAAACATTTTGGGGCCCTTACTAATGATTTGAAGTATCACTACAGATCCGAGACCCCTACAAATTTAAAACCCAACTAGTTGTGAGTTGACAATGCCAACCGAGTCAACCAGGTAATAATTCATTAAAATCTTGTAATGTCTCATTCAGGGGCTACCTGCAGCTGTCCACCTGGAAGGATAGTTCCCTCCAATCAAACTCAAATCAAGAACTCATAGACTCACCTCATAGGAGGGTTCAAATTAAGAAGAACACTCATTCAAGGTGAGGGATATCCCACATGCTTCCTCATTTCATTGAATTTTAAGATAGTTAAGCCTAAAAGTATAAAGATATTTTAATTGTGTATATGTTAATTTTGCTTCCTTTAATCTTGAATTAACATTGATAATCATGTGGGATTGTTTTGAATCTTGTTGTTTTAATCCATCCTATAAGGATTGTATTACGCACATTATGCCACATTTGAAATTGCTTACGTACATGTATATGTCTATTATTTGCACTAAGAGGTAACAGATCTTATTTTCATGATGAGGTTGCTCCATTAATTACATATATTTGCTATATTAGTTTTAAATTAAAGTTAATGATGTATTAGAATATTGCAAATAATAACTTGGTTCTTTAGTTTCTCATTTGAATGTGGTGAATATGAGTTATTTCATTAACTTCTATCATTCAAGTCCTATGATTAATAATTATGTTACTAGGACTTAGAATTGCATTCTTTATGTTATCCTAGCTATTTCTCAAATTTGTACATAGTTTTATTAGTGAAGAAAAGAATCATGATGCCTATATTCCTTCTATCTCATAAGATGTACAATGAATATATCTTTTCTTAGATGTGTAGTAATCCTGTTACTATCCTAATGTGTTTAAAATGTCATATTTGGGCCCTCCTTTGGACCTTAGGAAAGTAAATGAATTTATATCGAGCTTATATTTGAATGCAAGATATCCTATTAAAGGACTACAAATCTTGATCATGCTTATGAGAGTAATCTTGTTAATCATATGGAATGTGCATGAGCATCATGGTACATGACATTCATACATGACATATGAGCTTTTCTGAGTGCTCAATGTAAGCCACACTCTGTTCAATTTACTAAAAGCTCCAACACTTTAGTTTAACTCACAAAACCTGTGCAGTTGGGTCACTTTGGGCGCTTTTCTTTACATGAGGCTTTTTCGAGATTGGAAACTCCTCGGGCGTACCTCCTGTATTTTCCAAGAGATATCCTTGGGCGCACTCACGTACATGGTCTTTTCTGGATGGCTAGTTCTTGTTAGGCTTACTTAGGAGTATTTTTTCAAGTGACCAATTCTCCTTGGGCGACCCTTTATTTTGACAGCTGGATGTGCATCCCCAACTCTATGACTTGAGCATACATTCATACATCCATATATTTATATTTAAATTCTCATTATCCTCGTTATGATTGATTATGTTTGGTTTAAACTATTTTGAAATGACATGGCATGCATGAATCCTTGCGAAAAATTCCCATAGAGTTTTCACTCACCCAATCGTGCGGTTGCACCAAATAGACGCAGTTTTAATGACAGGTGGAGAACCCTATAACGGGATCCCAGGGGCAGCTGAGGTAGAGTTTGGTGAGGAAGTACTCTATGTGAATGTAGTTGAGCCATTGGAGCTCAATTAATATCTTAGAATTTTACTTATTTTTGTATCTTAAACTTTAAGTTTTGTTTGAGCTGTAATAACAATTCCCCTGCTGAGGGATTCCATGTTGCTTTCATTTACTTATATTAAACTTCCTTATTGGTACTCTTAATATTCTAGTTTACATGGTAGTTGCCTAGTTTATGTCATGAAATTTCTAGTGACTATATGTAAAGTTGTTCACTTCATAGTGTAATACTCGGGTTCTCATACTCAAGCGATCATCCTTGGGTTTTGAGATCCAAGGTGTTACAGTTAGAGTTTTTTGCTCGAGGAATTATGCCAACTTTACATTTCTAGAACCTGCTAATCAATTCTCTAGCTTTTAGTAGATAGGCTTTCATACATTCCTTTTTTGCTTGATACTCATCGGCTATTTAATTAACAACGAGCTGTGAGTCACTGTAAACTTCAAGATGTTAGGCTCCCATGACGGTTGCCACCCTAAGCCTGGCTATTAGTGCTTCATAATTTATGACGTTGTTAGATGCTTAGAATCTAAATCTTAAGGCATACTACACGCATGTGTGATATGGAGTTTTCATAACTATACCGGCCCATCTAGCGTTAGAATTGGATAAGCCATCAACATACGATTTCCACGTCGATTGATTGGACTCGACCAAGGTTAGCTCAGGAAAATTGCTCTGGTTGGATCCTTGGTCATGCCTAGGAACGAGTTTGGCAATAAATTTGGCCACTGCCTGGCCTTTGATTGTTATTCGGGGCTGGTACTTGATGTCGAACTCGCTGAGCTCATTTGCCCATTTTTTTCAACCTCCTTAAGGCTTCGAGCTTCTGAGCACTTGGCAAAGAGGTTGATTAGTTAGAACGATAATGGTATGGGCTTGAAAGTATGGTCGTAAATGTCGGGATGAAATGACTAGGGCTAGTGCCAGTTTCTCCATGTTTGGATACCTGGTCTCAGCGGAGACCAGGGCCTTACTGATGTAATATACTAGGAGTTATTTTCCTTCATGTTACCTAATCAAGGTCGAACTGACTTCCGCAATTGAGACTGTCAAATATAGTAGCAACGTCTCTCCTTCCTCAGGCTTTAAGAACAACGACAATGACACCATTTACTGCTTGAGTTACTGAAAAGGAAGCTCGCATTCTTCTGACCATTCCATCATTGGTTTCCTCTTCAATTGCTTGAAGAAAAGAAGAACTTATCTATAGCTCGAGACAAGAAATGGTTTAATGCAGCAATCCGTCTTGTAGGGCGCTGGACTTCTTTCATCATCTTTGGTGAGCTCGTATCGAGTAGAGCATGGATTTTATCAAGGTTTTCTTCGATTCCTCTCTAACTAACCAGGAATCTGAGGAATTTTTCAGAGTAACTCCAAAGGCGCACTTGCTTAGGTTCAATTTCATCTGGTATCCTTGAAGGATTACAAACATCTCTTCCAGATCAGACATGTGATCTATAGCCTTAATGCTCTTGAAAAGCATGTCATCTACATAGACCTCCATCGATCGCCTGATCTAGTAGGTGAACATCTTGTTGATGAGACTTTGATACGTGGCTCCAGTGTTCTTCAATCTGAAAGGCATGACTTTGTAACAATAGAGGCCTCTGTCAGTGATGAAAGTCATCTTCTGCTTGTCGTGTGGGTGCATCGTAATTTGGTTATAGTCTATATAGGCATCCATGAAGCTAAGCAGCTCATGTCCTACCATGCTATCGACTAGCTGGTCGATTCTAGGGAGTGGAAAACTATCTTTGGGGCAGTCTTTATTCAGTTTGGTGTAATTAACATGGACCGCCACTTCTCATTGGATTTCTTGACCAAAACCACGTTGACTATCTAGTCTGGATAGTAGATCTCCTCTATGAACCCAGCTTTAAGGAGCTTTTCAACTTCTTCTCCAATTATGGCATATTGTTCGGGGTCAAGCGGCCTATGTTTCTGTCAGATCGATCGATGGTCAGGATCGATGTTCAGCCTGTGGATGATGACCTTCGGGTCGATGCCGAGCATATCTTGATGAGACCATGCGAATACTCGATCAGAACTATTCGTGTAGGATCCCAACTATTGAGTGGGATGAGCACGAGGTCCTCCATGGGACATATCCCCTTTTAGTTGAATCTTCTTGAGGGTTGAGGGAGGTGATCACCATTGTTTGATACTGAGCTTTTAGTGCCCTGGTGTAGCACTGTCGAGCTTCATATTGGTCCTCCTTGACCAATATAGCACCATGCTCTTTTGAGAACTTCATTGCGAGGTGATACGTCAAGACTACGACTCGCAAGGTGTTGAAGGAAGGTCGGCCGAGAATTGCATTATAAATGGACGGGCAATCTACCACTAATAAGTCGATCATGGTGGTTACTTGGTTCTACCCATCTCCAGCGATGAGTGGGAGCTGAATCGTGCCATCTAATGTGATTATCTCCTGTAAATCCAACAAAGGGATTTTTAATGGCTTGGAGTCGAGACTGTTCAACTCCCATCTTATCGAAAGCATTAGCGAAGAGGATGTTGACCAAGCTTCCAGTGTTCACCAAAATTTGTAACACTTTACGGTTAGTTATAGTCATCGTAACCACAAGTGCAACATCGTGGGGATGGTGGACTCCTCAGGCATCCTGTTTAGTAAAGGTCAGACTGCAAGATATTACTTTTTACTCTTTTGGAGTTCTACTAGTGGCGAGGATCTGATGCTCCAAGCTGGAGCATCTGATATTTCTTATATAAGCCCTTCGAGCTCAGTTCGAGTCTCCTTCGCTGACGAGTCTACTGAAGATAGTATGGATTTCTCCGGTTGGTTCATTGTTAATGGGTTGTTCATTCTTTAAATCAGCTTAATCTCCCCTTTTGTTGACATATTCTCGGAGATATCCGTTGCAGATGAGCGTTTTGATTTCCTCCTTAAGGTTAAAACAGTCACTTTTTGAGTGGGCATGGTTTCGGTGCAAATGACAATATTTTCACTTGTCTCGTTTGTTAGCACCAGACTTCATCTTGCTTGGCCATTTTGAGAATACTCTTGTCTCGGACTTCCATAAGGACTTGCTTGGGCATCTTGTTGAGGGGAGTGTACGTATTAAACTTGCTATTGGGTCGTCATTCCCTTGTTTTGTGCGGCCTTTCGTAGGCTGGAAGCTTCTTCAACATTTGAATATTTTTATGCTTTGTTCATAAGGTTAGCCATCATTGTCAAGGGTTTTTTATCTAGTGAGAAGAGGAACTGCCCATCTCTCAGGCCTCCCATTATCGCAGTCAGAGCAATTTCTTTAGAGTGTGCCCATACTTGCATTGCCTAGAGGTTGAAGCACTTGATGTAGTCCTTCAACAGTTCGCCTTCCCTTTAAATGATATGGAGGAGGTGAGAGCTCGGTTTAAGTCTTTCCTTCCCGCCAATAAAGTTAGTGATGAAAACTTTATCGAATGAGGATAAAGAACTAATTGACTATGGTTTCAACTATCTGAACTACTTCCGAGCTGCTCATGTCAGGTTCAATGGAAATGCACGGCACATGACCGTAGTAGATCCATTATGGAGCTCCATCCAGACCCTAAACGATTACAAATGCTTGGGTAGGTCGGTAGTTTCAAAAAATTGAGTGATTTGTGACATGTGGAACCTACTATCACACCCCAAACTCGAAACCAGGCTCACAAAATTTCTGATCGTCGAATCTGGTGCCAACAGCCTCTGTAGTACCCCATTCTTAGTTCTCAGCACCTATACGCCAGATTTTGATCCTGGGATCCTACAGGGAGGATTTTCAACATGAATTTATCTCGTAAGAAGCATAACCACAAGTATACCCAAATCACAAGAACAACATCATCACCACATATCCACTAATATAATTATTTGAGTACAATACTGAAAGAGAAATACAATATATAGATATCAAAGAAAACTCCAGAAGCTCAACTGCACGCTCCTGCCTCAGCTCGACTGCATCCTAACGTCACCTACACACATCTATCATGCATAAGCTTATAGAAATCTTAGAGGGTGGTGTAAGTGTGTAACGCCCTGAAATTCGGGGGTCGAGCAGAAGCTCAGCTCTCGAGTTTCAACGCATCACTTATGCAACATAGATAATGATGATTGAATGTTGTTCATATTAATGTATTAAACATGAGTGTGATTACACCAAAACAGCATATCATACTCCAGAGATAGTTAAATTATGCAAGAGAAAGACTGTTATAGATATATAAAATATATAAACTGTTGCAAGTCTCTAGAGTGTGAACATGTTACCAGGTTAAATATATACATGTATACTCCAAAAATGAACAAAATAAATATACATGGGCATTCCAAAAGTGTAACATAACAAGTGTAAATGGCATCTAGTCAGTATTCCTATAACCCCGTCGATCAGAACATGGTCTACATAGACCCGCCTAATAGCTGCATATAGGAGAAACCCTCTTCATCATCATAAAAGTTCAGCTCCACTTTGCAAGCATTGTCATCATCTGAAAGTAAAATAGGGGTTGGTTGGTGTTTAAAACACCATCCCGTAATGTGGGAGTGAGTGATCAACTCAGTGGAATAATAAAGCAATGGTTAACATGTTTTCAATTCAGTCAAGCAGTAATGATAACGCAATACAACAATCAGGTCCTAAGTACTCTTGTTAATGCAAGAATGATATGAAATAATGATGCATGCCCTCGCCTACACTCCCTCAGCATATTCATCTTACGACACGCATGACAACCACCGAAAGTGCTCTTCCTCACTAAAGAACATGCAATGCGGTGCATGCTTATGTTAACGAATAATTAATTAAGTTTATTCATACAGTAATATTGGGAAGTTAAGGTACCTCCCTTATATTAATTCCCAAACAATGATCCATTCTAGGGTCGTCAGTCTTAGTAAATCTCATACGATGTTGTGGTTCTAGGTCACTGCAAAGGGCTTGTCACATAATCAGTGTAGGCCTAGTTTATACTTTAGTGGCTATGGAAAGACTCGTCGCCTTAACGTAATCTCAGAGTATGCTCGAGGATACTAAAAAGTGCTCGTCACCTGATCAGTATAGGAAGACAGCTCGAATATAGTGTCCCATACCACCGTATTCTGCTCACGAGTCTAGTTTGCTCACTGGTCACTATGGGTGAGCTCATCACCCTGGCTGTAACATCCCAAAAATCGGGGGTCGAGTAAGAACTCCACTCCCGAGTTCCAGAACATCACTTATGCAACATAAATGTGTATGATTGAATGTTGTCTATGTTAATGTATTAAACATGAGTGAGATTAAGCCAGAACATCATATCATACTCCAGAGACAGTTAAATTTATAAGCGGAAGACTGTGATAGTATGTATAATATATATAAACTGTTGTATGTCTCCAGAGTGTGAACATGTTACCAGGTTATATACATACATGTATACTTCAAAAGTAAACAAAAAGAATATACATGAGTGCTCTAAAAATATAAAATGACAAGTGTCAAGGTATCTAACAACCTCCCTGTAATCCCGTCAATCAAAGCACGCATAAAGGAGGGATCCTCCTCATCATCATCAAGTCCAGCTCCGCTTCTCAAGCAGCACCATCATCTGCAACCAAAATAGGGACTGGTGGGTGTTCGGAAACACCATCCCGTAACGTGGAAGTGAGTAGCTAACTCAGTGGAATAATAGAGGAAATATTATCATATTCTCAAATCAATCATGCGATAATAGTAAAGCAGTAAATTAAACATTCCTAATACTGTTGTTAATACAATATGACATGACATGATGGATGCCCTCACTGACATTCTCCCTCATACGACATCATCTGCGTCCGCGGCATGCTTGCGTACCGCTCAGTGCTCCACATCTTCCAGCCACATGCAATGTGATGGTGATATGATTACCGAGTTATTATTAGTCCATTCATACAGCAGGATTGGGAAACTAAGGTACTTCCCTTATATCAATCCCAACACAGATCTTGTCTAGGGTCGTCACTCCTAGTAATCTCATACGATATATATTTTGTAAGTCGCTGTAAGGGCTTCCAGGGCTGTTGCTCGCACTCGTTGCACCGCTCCCCCATCACCTTATCAATACAGGCCTACTTGTACTCTTGTCTCTACGGAAGGGTCGTCACCTCCCATAGACTCAGAATATGCTCGAGGTCACTACAAAGGGCTGTCAGGGCTGTTGCTCGCAATCGTTGCACCGCTCCCCTATCACCTTATCAATGTAGGCTGACAGTAAGAATATAGTGTCCCATACCACCATAATCTGCTCACGAGTCATAGGTGCTCACTGGTCATTACGGGGAGGTTTGTGGCCCCAGCGTAGGCCGACAGCTTGACCACGGTGTCCCATACCACCATGCCCGACTCATGAGTCTTTATGGATCAAGGTACCATGGTTGACAGGGTTTTCAATGGTAAGTTCAGTATCCTAGGTTTAAGCAGTTATGACACATACATGGTGAACATACAATGGCTAGTCGGGTTACTTAACGGGCTCGACTAGCACGAGCGCATCTCAAGTCGAACGACATGAAGTGCGTAAAACACCTCGTGTGGCCTAACCACTGCCGCCAACTCCAAAACACGACTCGCGTTCATCGACCCGTAGTTCGTGGAAAAGATAAGCCAACCAAAAATTGATTCAGTTACCGACTGCTTGGACTAAGTATAGCCCCAATCATTTATGAATCCACTTCATCAATCATATCAGAGTAATGGAAATGAAATACAACAACATGAGCATGTTGACACATGTTATAACATACAACTTAAGTAAATCATCTAACACATGCATTTCATACATATAATGAAATCATACATATAGCCAACATGAAGGAAATCATTTACATCAACGTATTATTTGAGAATTCAATCTCAAACTAATTCACAACACCATTCAATTCAATACATACTAATACAAATATTTATACAAACACTTAGACTACACACTTAAGTCTACATATAGTATGTGGACTCAAAGTGTGCATTTAGGCGAATCTCTTCGCCAAACTGATTATGCACGCATTCCTAATATTCTAATGTGACAAGAAGCCATGTCAATCACATTAGCAAAATGTGGATGAAAACACTATTTCCTACAAATGACTAAAATGCCCTAAATCTCATATTTTTCATTTGCTTACGAAACAGGAAACGGACAGCATGTTGTACATGTCAAACGGTGTTGCCGTCAATAATTTACTATTAAATGACATTGAAAGCGTTGAAAACAGCCAATCAAAGCGTCTAAAATCTACACCTTTCGTTTTATATATGTATCATTTCGAACGGAGCGTATACGCTTCGTCTACGGCGAACAGGCAATCTATTTCACAAGTTATATCAGCTACTTTGCTATTTGATTTAACGGAATGCTAAATCAGCAAGTGGAAAGGGTTTTTCTTACCTAGAAAAGCGTCGGAATCACCGAAAAAGTGATTGGAATACGTCGCTTAAGCACGTACAGCAGCAGCAGCAGGTGGCAGGAAAATCTCTCCCACCTTCTCTCACAATCTCTCACTTTTTCTCTCACACCAGCTAGGATTTCTAGCAAATTCGGATGGGTGAGAGAAGTAAGGGTTTAAACCCCTTTTATAACCTAAAAACTTCCCAGATTAGGCTTGGAAACAATGTTTACTTGATGCCTAACCAAATCGGGGCTGTTTCGGTCCAAGAAGACATTTCTGGTGGTCCCCTGGCCGAACGCGATCGGACTTAAGCTCATGCATACTGGATCTAACACACATCAAGTTTTCAGACCGGTAGAGTTCCCAGATCGCACGTGGCGGTCCAGTTTCAGTTCAGCGGTCATCGCACCTAGATCAGGTCTACAAGTCTCGTGATATGAAATATAAATTTTTCCTGATCCGAGGGTATAATTTGGCTGAATTCTAACGGTCAGAACGCTTAATACTGACGTGCCAAGTCGTGTGCTAGATTTAAATTTCAAATTCCAAATCTAACCCTATTCTCACTCTCTTCACTCCAGGCTCAATGAAATAGCCTCTGAACGTCGGTTGGACTTGATTTTTGACATGATTGTCAGGTCCAGCTAGGCGGTTATAACGGTCTAAGATTGTAGGTATCAGACTTTCGACGTGCGGTCTAGATCCAATACAAGGTTTCAAAGAGGTCATGAGAACAAACCGGTTTAGAGTTTGATCCGAGGTTTTAGAGTATTATAGCACCATTGATTCTACAAGTTTTGGGTCTTGTAGAACGTATTTAAAGCGGTCAGGGACTATTTCACAGCTACTCCAGCGTAGCGCTAGCTAACTTATGCTTAGTTTCTAAAGGAATTAATCCTAAGTGATTTCTTTGGCTATGGAATTGGGTTCTGAGCGATTTCCCAGGTGTTTTAGTTGACCCATTGCCTAAGGACGTCTAACCCCAGGTTGGCAAAAATTCAGGGTGTTACACTGGCGAAGGCCGACAGCTCGACCACGGTGTCCCATACCACCATGGTTGACTCATGAGTCTTAGCAGATCGAGGTACCAAGGTTAAAGGGGCTTTTCACTGGTAAGTTGGGTACCTTAGGTTCAAGCAGTGGCGTTCATACATGGTGAACATACATTGGGCCAATCGATTTATTAGACGAGTTCGAGTAGTACAAGCATACGCTAAATTAATTGATAAGGTACCGTTGTCGACGATCCTCATACGACTCGGATGCATCGAATGCATCAATTGTGGCAAGTCTAGCTTGGCCACTCAAACCGAAATTATTACTGATTGCCTGGACTATAACATAGTCCCAATCACAGTCAATTACAATAGGCATTCATATGCACCAATCAAGATAGCATGAGCAGCCAATTCAGATATAAATCTCATTTAAGCATTTTAACAAACACATGAGTACATGTCAACATACATAGACATTTCATCCATATATCACATAGCAATGAGGTAGGTTACATGAAGGAAACTGTAACTATAGATAAGGTAATTAAGAATCGTATCTCAACACCCTCATTAAATACATCTCAACAAGCATTTTCTCATTCAGGTATTTTATCAAACACTTAAACTGCACATATCAACGTACACGTAAGAAAGTAGTTATAACATACATTAAGGCAAATCCTCTCACCAAGGACTTGTCACACTTATACCAATCATGTATTCTGAGTTAGGTAATCATAGTAAGCACAAATCCTAATTCCATATTCATCCAAACATTTCAATAACACCTAGAATGCATTATATTCAACATAGTTCACAATATATGTAATAAACGAAAAATGTTACATCTACGCACATGTGACAGCAATCAATTCAGTCATAAATCATTAACTGACATTGAAAGACTTGAAAATTATACAATAAACATTTACAATCTGCACCTTACGCCGATAGACAAGTAACGAACTCAATTCGAACATTATTCCTTCATCTACGGGACAGCAACAACCTATAACAGGGAATAGGTTAGCTATTCCACCATCTGTTCTATTTTAATATCTAAAACAGGATCAGGTTAGGATTTCTTACCCCAGAACGGAGTCAAAATCGCCAGAATAGTGATGCAGAAGGGTTGATGCAGCCCGTGGAGTGATAGGGAAGGATCCTAAGGATAAATGCCAACACTCTCTCTCACTTCTCCTCACTTTCTTCTCTCTTTGCTCTCTTCTCTCTCCTAGGGTTTTTTTAATTCGTATGGAATAGAAATGGGGTGGGTTTAGGCCTTTATATAGGCCTAGGACTGATGGAAATGGCCCCAGGGCCAAGGTATACTTAGGTTATAGCCAAATAGAGTCTATTTCGATCCAACAGAGTACTTCTGGACGCCCCTTTGCTAAATGCGATCAGACTTAAGCTCCCTGACATTGGATCTAGGTCAGGCGAAGTTTTTAGTCCGATTGGATTTACAGATTACCCGTGGCGGACCAGTTCAGTTCAACGGTCACCGGCACTCGATTAGGGTCACAAGTGCACTGAAATGTGTGGGACATTTTTCCTGATCTGAGGGTGTAATTAGGTCAGATTTTAATGGTTTGAATCCTTATATTTAGCCCACAAGTGAATCGACTCAATTCACTTAAGTTTCAGTTCATTTCCTAAAGATATTCACGTTTCTCACACACTTCACTTTGGGCTCAAGTCGTGCGTTTCTGGGTACTATAGGACTTAATTTCTAAAGTGTTTGTCAAGTTTAACAAAGCTATCATAACCGTAGAGTTTCAGGGTAATCGGACTTTCGAAGTGTGGTCCAGGTCCGATACAGAATTTCAAGATGCTCCCGAGAGCATCTGTGTTTAGAGATTGATCCTATATTTCTAGGTAATGTTGGGTTAATGGTTCTACTCATTTTAGGTCTTGCAGTTCATATTTAAAGTGGTTCAAGCTAATTCTATTGAGTATTCCGTTTAGTACTTAACTAAATTCTACCCTAATGATGACAGAATAAGGTCCTAGGGTCATTCTATGCCCCTTTTTGATACTTGTAGTTACTATATTATTTTAATTATTTTTTAGTAGTTCACCATCAAGTTTACTTTATCTCCACTAAATTTCATGAGATTTCGTGCTGTAGAAAAATTCTAAAAATTCCAGAAGCAACAGCTGTCCAACAAATAATTTTCAGACAGTTGTCACAACGACCTACTTTTAACTATATTAAATATTTTATTATATTTTTACTTATTTTTATATGAAAATAAACTCATTTAGATTCAATATGGATTTTGAATCACCTAAATAGGAGTTATAACGAGAGATATATGACTTTTTGAAGTTGAATGATACGCATAGAAAAAATGCAGAAAATGGGCCGCCCGACCCACTGCTGCCCGCCAGGCTGCAATGCCTCGTGGAACCGGTGAGGCCCTCACCGACCGCTGGACCCTAGGGCGATGTCCTTTCCCCCCCCCCCCCCCCCGGGGGGTGCCAGGAATGTGCCGGACCCATCTCGGGTCCCCCCGATTTGCATCGTTTGAGCCCCCGAGTCCGTTTGACGTAGTTTTGTTGATCCAATATTTGAAATGGGTGTATATTTCAATCTAGAATGGGTTACATGACATACAATGCATGATTTTGGGATAGGATAAGCTAATATATCCAAATAACTTATTTATATCATGAGATTTCAAAAGGTTAATGGTAAAAAAACCTAATTTAGTTATATATTCAATATTTAGAGTAAATTTTAATTTCCTTATTATTCTTCATCATTTAAACTTTAGGATTAGTGTCTAATATGAAATTACTTTGAAATTTTGAAGAATAAGGTGGTAAAAGGTGAGATTTTTGAAGGATATGTGAGATTTTGAAGGAAATGGGTTAAAAGGGGATTTGAGGCTTTAAGATTGAGTTCTAAGAAGTCAATTAAGGTATTATGATCGACTCATTGCCTAAGAACGTGTAACTCCAGGTTAGAGAAAATTTGGGGTGTTACAAGTGTGTGAGAAGTATATGCTTGCTCAAAATGTAATATCAGAGTAAACAAAAATACTAGTAAGTCCATGAACCATACAATACCAAAGTAAGCAGAAATACTAACAAGTTCATAAAATATTATGTAGGACCCGTATCCTAGCCCATACCATTCCGTAGGCTTCCACAGTCCTCCCGGTCAAATTTTGTCGACCCACAATATGTTATTGGTGTTTGCACGCTATTCTGAGACGTGTCCCGTATATCAGATTCAGCTCAACCCGAAACTTATACCCTAGTTGCCACGCCGTCACCACGGTTCTAACACCGTGTCTCGGGCTCTGAGGCCATACCCGGGCCAGGAAATGTTAGCCCATGTTCAGTTCGAGAAAAAACATCACGTGTTACAATCCCTAGAGAATCCATCACATCAATCACTTCACTTGTCAAAATACACCCATTACTCTATCCCATCCCCAAATACAAAAGCAAACCTTAAAAGTCAACTCTCTCCCTTACACAAGTACACTCATCCATCCCTCTCTCCCATCACTCCTCTCCCATCATCTCTCTCTCTCTCTCTCATTCTCCCAAGCAACCTGTCCATCGTCCAAGCTCCATGAGAGAAGCTTAGCATGGTCCACTTCCTACCTTCCATCCCCACTCTCTAAAATCAATCTCAACTGTTGAAGTTCATCCCTTAGAGCTCAAGGATGCGTTGGCGTAAGAAGAAGTCTACGAAGATTAAAGGTGGGTGATTTACCGTCGATTTTGTGATTTGATGGCCCACATGTGGTGGGACCCATCTTGATGTATGCTTTGTATTTAGGGAGGGCCCATAGTGGTGGGGTCCCTCCCCTTCATGTCTCTCTCTCTCTCTCTCCCCTTTTTGATGATGTGGGCCCCACCAATATATGTGTTATATCTACTCTGTCCATCCATCCATCTGACGGTGTGGCCCACCGTACGCATGTGATATCCACACTGTCCATTGTTGGAACGATGGGAATACCACCTGGACATTGGACTAGTATCCCGACAACATAGGGCAACTACTGTATTGATTTTAGCTAGTTTTGGGGTCTGATCATAAGGCATTGTTATACCCCTACTTGATGTATGTGTTACATCCAAACCGTCCATCCATTTGGCAAGCTCATCTTGAGGCTTGGGACAGAAAATGAAGTAGATCTAATGATCAAGTGGGCCACACCGCAGAAAACAGTGTAGAGAGTGAACGTCCACCGTTGAAACCATGGGACCCACCTGCTGCTGGGAGCAGATTGGCTTTTCTATGACACTAGCTATATAGCAGATGTATTGACGTCACCAAACTCTGACGGCCCCACCATGTTTGCCATATCATCCAGACCGTCCATCTAGATAGTGGCCTGGTTACATACCAGCTATATAGCTGATGACGTCAGCTAGCCCTGTGGGCCCCTTATGATGTATATGTTGTATCCCAGTCGTCCATTTGAACGGTGGGCCCCAGCAGTGTGGTTGCTATGCTGGAATGACGTCAGAAAGTTCTGTGGTCCCGCATGATCTCTGCCGTCCATTTGTTTGGATGGTGGTGGATGAAGCCACCATGATTCTGTATGTTATCCCTACCACCCATTCATTTGGTATTGTGTGGGGCCCACCCAACACATGTTGTACATGTGGGATGGGACCCACCTTGCTGTACATATTCTATATGCACACCATACGTCCATGTGACACGTATGGGTCCCCTTTTATAAAAAAAAATATATATATAATACGTAATACAATAAAATATAATATATATATATATATATATGTCATATGCATATATAATGAGCCCCACGTGGGACCCACCTTACTGTATATATTTTGCACCATCCATCTTGACGGTGCTATGTATCACCTATCATGATGTATATTTTATATTTGCACCATCCTTCTGGACGGTTCTGAGCGGTGCACAGCATGGTGTATGTGCTATGTGGAGCCCTCCTTGATGTATTATTCTATTCCACACCGTCCATCTATGACACCTCACCGTTCATTTGGACGTGAGGCAAATCCGAAATTCTGGTGGGCCACGTGTGTGAGACTCACCTTTAATGTATGTATTTCATCCATGCCATCTAGACACATGGGTACCACCTACAGTGATGTCAACAACTTCTGTGGATCCCACTAGTATTAATTTCAGCAAGTTCTGTAGCCCATCTGATGTATGTTTACAAGGATCCACGAGCTGAAATTTGATGTGTATGGTTAATTTGTGGTTCTAATGCTGCATATAAAGTTTCAAGCCAAACGAATGGTGGTAACCCCGTGATCTTACGTTCTGAGGGACTTTTTAGGTCCGTTTGATGTGGGTGACCTGATTTCTTCGGGTCCTGGTCACATTTCAAGAGACTGCTCCATATTTCAAGGAAAGATGACTGGAATGATGATCAGAACTAATTTCAATGGTCAGATCAAAGGCTTTAAGCCCGCACAAACCTCCATTTTATTGAAGACTGGTTGATCAGATCGACATTCCTCCTAAGTACTAGGAGATGATTGAAACAAGCATCGGAATGCTGCTGAAATTTCTATCTGATTATCTTCTCTTTCATTCATTACATTGCAATAATTGTACTTTATTTTCAGAATCAAGGGAATCCGAGTATGTAAATGAACTCAGATAAATGTGATCAATGTTCTCATATTAAATTCTTTATTATTATTGAATAAATCCCCTAAATCAAATGTATTTGTTTCTTGTTGAAACAAAATAGCGACTCTGCTGGGGATCGAACCCAGAATCTCTAGTTGCATGGATCGCATAGTGGCCTGGTTGCGTGACCCATGCAACCATTTTGTCGGTTGCGTGATCAGTGCAACTTGTTGAATGGATTGTGCAATCAGCGCAACCTGATGTGCAGGTTGCGCGGTTAGTGCAACTTAGTTAGCGCAACTAATCCTTTCTTCCGCTCCTCACCTTCAACCTTCTTCTAGAACTTTGTTGTTGTCTAAATAAGAGGGGAAGTGGGGTATTTATAGACTTCCCACACGTGCCAACCCTCAATCTTCATGCCCAGGAATACTCTCTGCTCTCGATTGCGCTACCCGTGCAACGAAAAAGCAGTTTGCGCGGTTCGCACAAGGATTCATTCAGATGCTCTCCCCATGCAATCAAAAAAATTGGTTGTACAGTTTGCACAATGCTACATCCAATTGCGCAACCTGCACAAGGATACCATATGCTTCCTTTCTTGACAAATTATTTGTGCCACCCGCATAACTTCTCCAATATGTTGCATGATCCGCACAACAATATATTGTTGCGCAACCCACACGACCCTTAAACGAAGGACTTAATCCTTTCTCTTTCCTCCACTCCTTTGATTTCTGATCTTCCTTCTTTCTTAATGATGATAATTTTATGCTTCAACACCCACCATGATATATATATATATATATATATCCTTGCCACCCATCAATTTTTTGGTCCTGGAGATGTGGTCCAATGTGATGTATTTTGTGGCCCATTCGGAACGTGTAGAACTCACCTTAATGTAATATAATTATGGCCCATTGTAACGTGTTTGAGCATCAGGTGATGGGGCCCATTGTGATGTATATCAGGCCCGTGTGAGCAGCCATCGTGATGTGTATGAGGCCCATTAGTGCAGCCCATTGATGCAACCCAGTTGATGTAATTGAGGCCCATTGGTGCGGCCCATTGATGCAGCCCACCTCCCACATAGGCCCATTGTGGTGTGCATTAAGCCTATGGGTTGTGGCTTGTGCGATGTATCTGAGGCCCATGTGCAGGGCCCACCCATTGTGAATATAAGGCCCACGAGTGAGGCCCATTGTGATGTATTTGAAGCCCTTGTATAAGGCTCATTGCGATGTATATTAAGTCATTATGTGAGGCATGGGCCCACTTAATGTTTGGCTCTACGTGGGCCACTCCTTAGGAGTAACGTTGGTTAAATGTCCACATTGATGGGCAATGATGGTTAAATGTCCACATTATGACCTTCCCCTAGGCCCTTTATTAGGTCGAGTCAGATTATCGAGACCGGCTCCAATTGTCGAGGCTGATTCTGATTGTTGAGGGTGATTCTGATTGTCGAGGTCGAGTCAGATTGTTACAACTAATTGCCGATTCTGATTGTCATGGCTGATTATCGATTCCGATTATCGAGGCCGATTGTCGATCGATTTCGATTGTTCTGGCCAATTGTCAATTCCAATCATCGAGGCCAATTATTGATCGATTCTGATTGTTGTGACCGATTATAAATTTTGATTGTTATGGTCGATTGCCGATTCCAATCATCGAGGTCAATTATTGATCGATTCCGATTGTTGTAACTGATTGCTGATTTAAATCATCAAAGCCGAATATTGTTTGATTCTGATTATTGTGGCCGATTGTAATATTGATTATCAAGGTCGATTATCGATCAAATTTTGACTGTCGTGGCCGATTGTTGATTAGCGATCGAGGCTGATTACTTGACCGATTACCAATTTCAATTGTCATGGCTGATTATCGGTTTTGATTATGGAGGCTGATTATCGATCGATTTCGATTATTATGGCCGATTGTCGGTTCTGATCATCGAGGCCGATTAGTGATCGATTCCAATTGTTATGGCTGATTGTCGATTCTGATTATCAAGGCCGATTATCTATTGATTCCAATTGTTGTGGCAGATTTTTTATTCCAATCATCGAGGCTAATTATTGATCGATTTCGATTGTTATGACTGATTGTCGATTTCGATTATCAAGGCCGATTGTCGAGGCTCAATATGATGTACATGCGGCCCATATTTGAGGCCCATTATGATATACATTCGACCTATGTTTGAGGCCTAATATGATGTATATGCGGTCCGTATTTGAGGCCCTTTGTGATGTGTATTCAGCCTGTGTTTAAGGCCCAATGTGATGTATATGAGGCCTATGTGATGAGGCTCATTGTGATGCATTGAGGACCAGGCGATGGAGCCCATTGTAATGTATGTTAGGCCTATGAGTGAGGCCCTTGTGATGCATTGAGGGCTAGGCGATGGAGCCCATTATAATGTATGTTAGGGCCATATGAAAGGCCCTTCATGATATGTATTAAGCTCTTGAGTGAGGCCCATGGTATTGTATATTTAGCCCTTGTGTGAGGCTATAGGCCCACTATATGTTAAGCTCTATGGGGGCCATTCCTTGGGAGTAATGTTGGTTAAATGTCCACATTGTTGAGATTGATTGTCGATGCCAGTTATGAGTATGTAACAACATAGCATCATGATACATGCCCATACACATCATTTGCATGTTTGTTATGAGATAAGATTGACCATTGCATATATCATTGGGCAGGTTATTATGAGACTCCCTGATAGGCGCGGGTTATCTCACATGAGAGCACAATATGCGCAAGATCGATGCATGACTGGATTGTATAACTCATGCATCTTACATTGTGTGTTGTGATTACTGTACGCCCTATCAACATCAGGGCCGTAGCCTCCATTGGCATATCTTGAATGGCCAAATGGGACACCAAAAATATGTTATTAGCATCGGGCTATCATAGATGGCCCTGGGTGAAAATTCCTAAATCTTCGGGCTAGGAGACTCCCCAACGTCGAGATCGAGTGGATACATGAGTGCCCGAGGGTAGGGGGCATAGCTAGGCTGACTTTGACCAGCTCGTGAATTGGTCCGCTATTGACATGCCGGGTAGATATTAGCTGACTACTGACTAAGCAGATAGTGAGGTCCTTTCTACTTGCATGGTCGCACATCAGTAGGCAGCGATTTGCATGTAGAGTTTACTAGACCCCGATGATGATCCCAGAGATGAACAATACTGATATGTGGACTTATTGAGGAGTTGTATACTCATTCATTCATTCATTCATTATCTAGTCGAGCTAGTGGTGCGAAACTATTTGTTACGTGTACTTTCACAATGGCCATGATTTCAGTTGGGGTGCGCGACTAACCTGAGATCAGGAGTTTGCCATATTGAGTCGGACTATCCAAATTTAGGTATGAGACTGGTTTGGATAGAAGTCCCTTGTGATGGACCCTATAACCTGCGATACTACGTACTATCATCTTGACTTCACACTCCAGCATGGTTATTCCATTCACACTGCGCATTGCATTACATCCACAGCATATGAAATTTTGGGTTACTATGTTTATACATTTATACGGCCTAGATACGATTGACGGTATTCGTGTACTCATCAGGATTTGTATAATGCATTGCATCATCAACATCTTATATTTGGCTTACTGTCTCCGTATTGCATAGTTGATTTACATTGCTTCATCAGTATATGATATTATTTTTATTATATCTCTACATTACATATCTTGGATAAGGCTGATGATATTTATGGGCCTATCAGTATGTTTTCATCGCATTACTATGATATCTTATGATATATGAACTTGCCTGTATTTCTGACATTGTATGATTTATGAGCTTATCAGTATTTCCACTTACTCTGATTTCTCTGATATTGCTTACTTAGCACTTACCTTGTGCACACACTTTCACCACCCACAAAGCTTTCTATAAGCTTATGCATGATAGATGTGTGCAGGTGGTGTTAGATTGCAGCAGCGTTGAGCATGAAGCCTGTAGCGGTCTTCTGGAGCTTTGATTTTGACATATGTATTTCCCCTTCAGCATTGTATTCAAATGTTTATATTAGTGGATATGTGATGATGATGTTGCCTTTGTGATTTGGGTAAACTTGGTTATGCTTCTTACGAAATAAATGTACATTAAAAAATCTTCCTTATAGGATCCTAGGATCGAAATCTGGTGTATGAGTGCTAGGAGTCAAGAATGGGGTACTGCAGAGGCTGTCGGCACTGGATTCGGCCTCCACGTTTGGGGCGTGACATATTATCAACCTCATCCAGGGTATGCGATGAAAAGATATAGTAAGCCAATGTCATATACCGAGAAAGTAATGTAGGTCGGCTATAAAATGCGGAAACATAATGACCCAAATATCAGATACTAAGGATGCAATATAAAATGCAATTCATAAGAGCTAAGAATACCATCAGCCTCATATAAATGCAGAAACATAGCAACCTAAAATGTCATATGTCGCGGATGTAATGTAATATGCGATATGTGGTACGAATGAAATGACCAAGCCGCAGTGTGAAATCGAGATGATAGTACGTGGTATCGTATGCTATGGGGTCTATCACAAATGACTTCTATCCAAACTAGTCTCATACCTAAATTTGGATAGATAGATTCAATGTGGTAAACTCCCAATCTCAGATTAGTCACGAACCCCAACCGAAATCCTGGCCATTGTAAAGGTACACAACAATTAGTTATACACCACCAGCCCAAGTGGATAGTGAATGAATGAATGAGTATAATGCCGAGTGTGCAACTCCTGCTTAATCAGTCCACAAATCAATATTATATATCTCTAGGATCATCACCGAGGTCTAGTACACTCTACATGTAATCATCGCTGACTGACGCGCGACCATGCAAGTGGAAGAGACCTCCCTATCCGCCAGGCCAGTAGTCAGCCAATATCTACCCAGCAAGTTGATAGCGGACCCATTCACGAGCTGGTCAAAATTAGCCTAGTTATGCCCACTACCCTCAGGCAGATAAGGCCACACCCCCTCCCAACCGACCATGACGCAGTGGGAGACACGGCCTCCTAGTATTTGGCACTCGGGTGCTCTTGTATCCACTCGGTTTAAACGTTGAGGTGTCTCCTAGCCTCTGAAGTTTAGGGACTTTCAGCCACGGACATCTAAAGTGCCCAAATGCTTAAACTCAAACATTTCTAGTGTCTCATCTGGTCATTCACGACATGCCTGTAGAGGTCATAGCCCTGATGTCGCTAGGGCGTACAGTAATCACAATCACACAATGCAAGATGCTTGAGTCATGTAATCTAATCATGCATTAATCCTGCACAAACTGTGTGCTCATGGGGGATAACTCCGCCTATCATGGAGTCCCATAAACCACCTACACTATTGTAACACCCCATGTTTTCAGGACCCGAATATATAACTCGTTTCCCAAAAACCTGAGTATTAGCTTATAAAATCCAATATAAATTTGAATCGTTTATCATTAATCAGAGTTAACAGCAATGAAGCTAGATTAAACTGATCATTACAAGATTCCAAATGTAGGGCCCATATAGGACTTATACAATCCCAAATATAAAGTTCATTAATAACAAAAACAAGAAACCTATCATGTAATGGTGGAGCTCAATATGGGCCGCAGGGACCCCGCCTAGCTCCCCAGATAGCCGATATGCTCTAATGACCTAGTGAACGTCATCGACTCGCTCTACACCTGCATTAACTATTACGGTTTGATAGCGTCAATGGCTATCGCAGTGAGGAACACCCTCTAAGATTGCGCACTAATCATTCATAATCTAATATAGATCATAAGTCATGAAAATGGATATATTAAACAGGGCACTTTATAATCATGAACATATACTCGAAAACTTAGCAAATCAACAGAATCTCATCATAAGCAGAATATGATAGCAATTGCAATATAAAGGAATACATCTAAAAAATCAAACACTCAATCATACGACCTTCTATTGCACCTGAAATCTCATTGTACGTGAACTTCGCAAGATGACTAGAAAATCGATAAGCGAACTTCAGATCCACCTGAAAATCATGGTACAAGTGAAATTTGTAAGGTGAATAGAAAACTAACCGTTAAACCTCTACTTCACCCGATAAGCCTATTGTACATGAACTCTGCAAGATGGTTAGAAAATCAATAAGCAAACTTCAGCTCCACTCAAAAATCATGGTATGACTGAACTCCACAAGATGAAGAGACAATCAACATACATATTCTAGACAACCCAGAAATCATATCGTACGTGAACACCACAAGATGGCTAGAAAATCGATAAGCACGCTTCAGCTCTACCCAGAAATCATGGCATGACTGAACACTGCAAGATGGCTACGAAATTAACATACAAACATCTACTTCACCTGAAAATCATATCGTACGTGAACACCGTAAGATGGCTAGAAAATTGCTAAGTGAACACTCACTCCACCTGGAAATCATGGCACGACTAAACACTGCAAGATGAAGAGACAAACAACACACAAACTCTAGACCACCCAAAAATCATATCATACGTGAACACCACAAGATGGCTAGGAAATCGTTAAGCGAACACCCGCTCCACCCGAAAATCATAGTATGACTGAACACCGCAAGATGGCTAAGAAACCAACAAGATATGAGAATATAACCATCAAGCCACAAAAGGGTACCAATGACCCATCAAAGCTACGAAGGGTAAATAACAATCCAAGCCACGTAGGGCTAGTATGCGGTCCAAGTCATGTAAGGCAAGGTGTGATATATGGATTGCAAGCTGGTGAGTTTGGGAAGGTTCATTCATTACATCACTCAATCTAACCAAACAACATATAGTTAATTAACAATGTACATCTAAAGATAGCATGTTATCACCAAATCCTTTATGCATGTTATAATTAAAAATATATGTTCATTATCTACCACAGGAATCGGGTGCACATCACATTATCATATTCACATATTCACATAATAAGTTAAGTAGAAAAATCAAGTAACTTAGGAGATACTGAATGGAAAGGATTAAGGCATCATCTATTGGTTAATGAATTTAAGTGCGATGTTCAAAGGGTGAGTCCTCACCTTTAAAGAGTCGAATTGGCTACCTATGTTGTTGAAATCATTCACACCTGTTCATAAATCCAATCCTACCACACATCACCATTTGTTTAGTTTGATCACCACATCATTCCCTAAGGCCAATCCTAAAAATTAGATAGTGTAGGATTTATGTATGAAACTATGACCTAGAGAGGGTAATTTGAACTCCACTATAGGATTAGCATAGTTAAACTATTACTACATTATGATTTAAGCTAAACTCCAAAATTGACTTAGATGAGTCATGGTATGACTCGACTTTGGATCAAACCATGTTGAAATCTCCAACCCAACCTTAACTCCCTTCATCTTGGATTCAACTTGAGCTCGGCTAGCCCTAATCTGACAAGAGGTTGGTTTATTCGTGACATTAAGAAGTCTTAACTCCTACCTTATAATAAAATTGAACTATATAAGAAATGATTTGAAATGGAAGATTTCTAGCTAACATACCTTGGTCATTGTTGAGGCATAAAAAAAAGGAAAAGGATTGAAGCAAGAAGAGATAAGGAGATAGAAAGAACACTCAAAAAGAAGAAGAAAGAGACAGCTTTAAAGGGTTTGTGCGGGACCGTGCAGCCAATATCAGTTACGCGGTACTGCATAATCAATATTCCCTGTGCAGGTCCGTGCAACATAAAAGTCAGTTGCACGAAACCCCGAAGCACGCTACAGAAATTATCCTTTGCAGAATAATCTGAAGCAGTGAAAGATTTGTCCCACATCGCTAAGATCATATTTTTACACGTGCAAGGGTCTATAAATATCCCTTCCCCTCCTTAATTAAAGGTAACTGAAGGTTTTTAAGAGGAGTAAAGCAGAGTAAAAGACCGAAGGTAGGAGAGGAGTCTCCTCTCAGTTGCGCAGGAATGCGCAACAGATATCAGTTGCGCGGGTCTGTGCAACCAAACTGCCATGCAGTCTATGAAGATAAGGGGCCGTTATGCCATCGAAATCTTCGTACAAGGCTTCCCTTCTTCAGGCCTTCTTCTATTGACAAGTTCAGAGGAGAAAGATTTGTCGATCGGGTCAACTTTCCCCCTAAGTATTAGGGGATGACTGAAATGGGCGTCGTTATGTTGCTGAAATCTTTGTTTCATTGAAGATTCGTCAATCTAATCGACATTCCTCCTAAGTCCTAAGAGATGACCAAAATAGGCGCCGAAAGGCTGCCGAAATGAATCTTTGATATTTAAAGCATAAGTCAATTATTTTCAAATGATCTATCTTAGAATCAAGGGATGTAAAGAGGATGTAAATGAACTCAGCATCAATGAAATGTGATGAATGTTCCCAATGTTCTTTCTCTGTTATGTTTGAATAAGATAATTTCCCAAGTCAAATACATTTGTTTCTTTGTCGAAACAAAATGGCGACTCTACTGGGGACGTTTATTGTCTTATTTAAATATTAATAGTGAAATGGTTATGAACTCTTATCATAGTTTGGCGTCCTACGGACGCTAAAATGGAGACTCTTAGTGGGAAAATCCTCCCCTTCATCTTTAAGATAGATTATTTAATTCTTCAAAATGTTGACTATAACCATGTTTCGTATGTGAAGGTTTCTAAATCCAACTACAACTTATTGCTTATGGCAACTCCCGTAAGAAAAGTGAACTTCCGATTCACCCCGACAAGATTCGTGATAGAATACATGCCAAATTGAATTCTGAAGTACCTGATTCGAACTCAACCAAGTGGAGGTAGCATGGCTTAGGTAACAACTGGGGTTATTTCTTCTTCGCCCCAATCATCAGAAGGTGACGCAGGCTAGACTATTATAACATCTCGTAAGACAAGGGCACGAAATGTCAGAAGTTATAGAATGAATCAGTCTTCATCAAGAATCAGAGGGCCAATAACACGTAATGCGATTAAAAAGAATCTTAGGCTCGCTCCGCCAGCAATATACCCTGGATCAAAAGTACCGCAATTCACAGAGTAGGATTTTCTGCCTTTGGGAACCTCAAAGGCTAAATGGACAAGAGAGCAGAAAGGAAAGGTGTTAGTGATTGGTTCACCAATGTTCGAACCACTTCAGGTTAGTATATCAGGGTCAGTATCACCACGATCGATTGATGATGTGAGGTTTATAGGAAAAGATGACAAAATCCCATCTTCTCCTGTCTTCATAGGTCCCATTATGTCGGCCTATTCTTGCTCGACTCCAGTTACTATTTCATCCAAGAATATAAAAGCTATAGTGCATATGGAAGGGACGAATTAAGAATGCAAAGTGACTACAGAGGATCGCATCAATGAAATGACAGAAGCCCAAAATGCATTAATGAAAGAGTGTAGAAACCTCAAAGAGCCATGGCGGCCTTCATATATAATGTAGCCCAAATAACAGTTGTTGAAAAAGTTGTCCGAATAGAAAGGGAATATGGAACTACTAGTCCTTACAGGTATCAAACGCCATATCCAAGAGAGGTGGATGATATTCCCTTCTCAGCCAGTTTCAAGTGTCCGAACTTTCAAAAGTTTAATGAGAAAGGATCTCCAGAGGAACATTTAATGCACTTCATTACCAGTATGGGAGATTTCTCTATAGTACCACAGTATTTCTTACGGTTATTCGGGACATCGCTGACGGGTAAGGCATTCCGATGGTATTTCAATTTGGCTCCAGGGTCAATCCGCACTTTGAAGCAGATGCGAAATGTTTTTGCATCTCATTTTATCTCTCCAAGTCATGATGTTAGTATTGTTAAGTTGGCTTCTATGTGACAAGCAAAGGAGAATCAGTAAGGAGTTTTATAGACAGATGGAAGACATTGGAAACTTCGTGTAAACAGCTGCTAGAAGAAAGTGAACAAGTTAAGATGTGTCTGAACTTTATGAAAAGGGAATTCATAATTGGACTAGCCAGTGCCGACATTAAAACTTTTTGTGATTTAGCCACTAAAGCTCATACTTTAGAATTGGCGAATCGGATAGTGTCGACACTTCACCATGATATGGCTCAGGGGACTCCTAACAGAATAATAGTAAATACTATTGATCGCTATCAGCAGCGTAATAGCGTAAGAGGTTTAAAGGAAGAAAATACAAGGCGAAAAGAAGAGTTAATTCAATCAAGAAGGTATAAAAAGGTCAGGACGCTCAATTAGCATGAAGGGTTTGCATTCAATAAGGAAGATGTCATTCCAATGATGGACCAATTGTTAAAAGGTGGCACAATAGAATTACCAGAACCTAAATGTCCCAAGGAGGCGACAAGACGCGGAGAGCAAAATTTTTATCGCCATCAACACTTATTGGGACATCCGACAGAGAATTATCATACATTAAAGTGTATTATACAGTAAATGATAGACAAGAATGAGATAATTATTGAAAATAGAACAAGCAAGGAGGTTATAAAGAGTACAGGTTTTGACTGCGAAGATTACATAGTCTTAAATTATGAGAAAGGAATTTTGATTGGGATCGGCCAGGAAAGGCGAAGAACATTTAAAGACATGGAGGCAAGGTCATCAGTAAATATGATTACGGTAAAAGAGCCAGTAAAAGAAAATGCTGATATAGTTGAGGGCCTTGAGGTAGCTCCGAAGCAAATGGAGGACGGGGGGCAACCGATGACGGACAATTTGTTAGAAATAAACTTAGGTACGAAAGAGGAACCCACGGAACACGTTTATTAGTGCTAACCTTTCTGAACAAAAGTTTGCAGAATACGTTCGACTTCTTAGAAAAAATAAAGACGTGTTCGCTTAGACGTATGTAGAGATGCCTGGATTGGAACCCTCTGTAGCGCTGCACCGACTAAATATTTCTAAGGAGAAAAGGGCGATTAAACAAGCGCAAAGGCGATTTCATCCAGACCTGGTTCCCCTCATTGAAGAAGAAGTTAATAAGTTGATAAAGGTCAAGTTTATTAGGAAGGTCAAATATCCTAAGTGGATATCGAATATCATCCCGGTAAGGAAGAAAAATGGACAGGTCAGGGTATGCGTTGATTTTAGAGACCTAAATGAAGCCTGCCCAAAAGATGATTTTTCACTTCCAATAACTGAATTACTGATTGATAGTACAATTCAGTATGTCGTTATGTCCTTTATGGACGGTTATGCGGGATATAATCAGATTCGAATGGCCTCTGAAGACAAAGAGGCAACAACATTTAGAACTTCACTGGGAATCTTCTGTTATAAGGTTATGCCGTTCGAAATTAAAAATGATGGGGCAACATATCAAAAAGTGATGCAAAGCATTTTTCAAGACATGATGCACAAGCACGTTGAATGTTATGTTGACGACTTGGTGGTCAGGTCAGGAAGCCATCAGGAACATCATGAACACTTGGCGTCGATTTTTTAGCGACTTAGAAAGAAATAATTGAAGATGAATCCCCCTAAATGCGCATTTGGAATGTCCTCCAGAAAGTTTTTAAGTTTTTTTGTCCGGCATAGGGGTATTGAGATTGACCCTGGGAAAGTTAGGGCAATTCAGGATATGTCGCCGCCAAAACATTGAAGGAACTAAAAAGTTTACAAGGAAAATTAGCATATATCCGTCGGTTCATCTCGAATTTGGTAGGGAGATGTCAACGATTTTCTCATTTGATAAAAAAGGATATAGAATTTGTATGGAGTCCAGCTTGTCAGAACGCATTTGACTCAATAAAGGAATTGCTGAAAAAGCCACCAGTACTGGTAGCTCCAGTGAAAGGGAAACCGCTTATTTTGTACACACCTGCAGCTGAATATTCCTTAAGAGCTCTGTTGGCACAAAAGAACGAGTTTGGAAAAGAAACAGCTCTTTATTACTTAAGTCAGACCTTAAAGGGTGTAGAATGCAATTATTCCCCGATTGAAAAGGAATGTTTGGCGTTAATATTTGCAGTATAAAAGTTGAGGCATTATTGTCTATCACACGATATAACATTGGTTTTACGGGCTGACCCGATAAAGTTTTTGATGACAAGACCGATGTTATCTGGAAGGTTAGCTAAATGGATGTTGTTACTTTCAGAGTATGCTATTACATACGAACCGGCAAAAGCAGTAAAGGGGTAGGCAGTGGCAGATTTCCTAGCAGCACACCCCGTGGCAGAATCTGAAGCCATCAGTGATGTCTTTCCAGACGAGCAAGTCATGCTGACTGAATCGCAGAACCCGTGGCAGATGTATTTTGATGGCGCTTCTCGAACATTAGGAGTGGGGGCAGGAGTGATATTCATTACTCCCCAAGGTGATTTACTACCTTACTCATTTACATTAGGTACTGCATGTCTGAACAATGAGGCTGAGTATAGATCCCTGATCATTGGAATGGAGATGGCTAAAGAAATGGAGGTAAGAACACTGCATATTTTTGGGGATTCTAAATTGATTATAAATCAATTGACAACTGAATTCGAAATAAGAAAGCAGAAACTTTTACCGTATTGTCGGAAGGCACAACAGTTGTTGGAACAGTTTTTCTATGTTGAAATCAAGCATATCCCCCGGTCAGAAAATGTAAAAGCGGATGCTTTGGCTAGTTTGGCAGTAACTCTATCTTGCCCTAATCGAAGCCCTCTTCAAGTAACTATAGAGGAAAGAAGATTTTTACCATCAGCGAAGGTTGTTGAAGAAGTTACTAAAGCTCTTCCTGTATCATGCCTAGAGATCACAACAGATGATTAGCGTCAGCCTTTCATAGATTATCTCAAATTTAACATCCTACCAGAAGAATCTGATCAGAGGCAGCAAATCAGACAATGGTCAAGTAGATTCATCATATGCAGTGAAGTATTATATAAAAAATATTACAATGGAGTGTTGCTACGTTGCTTAGGTGAGCAAGAAGCAGGCCAGGTATTGCGAGAAGCACACTCTGGAGAATGTGAGGCACATCAAGCTGGTCAAAATTTATTTCATCGAGTACATAGAATGGGATATTATTGGCTTACCATGTTCAAAGACGCAATAGATTATGCGAAGCGATGCCATGAATGCCAGATTCATGAAGTTGTTATACACATTCCCCTAGAAGACTTGCATCAGTCTATTGCCTCTTAGCCCTTCTCTACTTGGAGACTTGATGTAATTGGTCCTATAAACCCGCCTTCATCCAAAGAAAAGTAGTATATTCTGGTAGCAACCGATTATTTCTCCAAGTGGACTAAAACAATTGCTTTGCGTAATATTAGAGAAAAAGATGTGGTTAATTTCATCTGCCATGCTATAATATACCGACATGGTGTTCCAAAGAAAATCATTACGGATAATGGCACTCCCTTCTAAAATAGAGGCATGGAACAGTTATGTCAAAAATTCAGCATTCGCCATTCATTTTCAACTCCTTACTATTTACCGACCAATGGACTAGCAGAAGCGTTTAATAAAACGATAATCAAAATACTGAAAAAGACAGTGACAGGGAACAAACGTGATTGGGACAACAAATTGCAAGAAACATTATGGGCATACAGAACTACTCATCGCACAGTAACAAGAGTAACACCGTATTCACTGGTCTATGGTGTTGAGGCAGTCATCCCGATTGAAATACAAGCAGCATCGCTCAGGGTGGCAGTGCATCAGTCCATAACGGAGGATGAGAACGTAAAGATAAGATTGAAAGAATTAGATTTTCTCGATGAGAAATGCCTAGCTGCACAGCAGCGATTACAATCATATCAGGTAAGGATATCAGCCGCTTTTGATAAACTGGTTAAATACCGCTCTTTCAAAAAGGGGGATATGGTGTTTATGTTGAAAAGACCTATAATGACCACTGGGCCATATATAATAAGAGAAGTGTACTCCAATGGAGCATATCGAGTTGTGGATCAAGATGGGTAGGGAATCAGTATACCAGTTAATGATCGCTTCCTTAAGAGATATCTTCCGTAAATATATTTGTTGATTTTGCTCCAGAAAATTGTCAGAATAATAATTCTACATCAAAAGGGGGCAATATGAATGAAATGAATAAGGAAGAAGTTCACAATCATATCGAGACATATGATAGCAAATATTACTATAAAAAAAGGGAAGATGAGGAAGATGAGTGTCATCAAGTGAGCTCTACAAAATTCTACCTGAAATTGATATCATCATCAAGCTGGCATATTGTGAACAATACAGACAAAATGATACAGATAAACAGATGGATATAATTGAAGATACTGGCAGAAGTGATGGTGTGTCAATTTCGGTCAGAACAGAAATGCCTATCATCGTCTTCCAAGGCATTTTTAGACAGCATATTAAGTCATCGCCAAATGAAAAGTGTTAATGATCGCTGTAAAGCGATAATGATTGCTATTAAGCATTAACGATTATCGCCGCCACCAAATATTTTCATTAAGATCACCGAGTATTAATGAATATCACAAATAAATAAATGATATAAATAAATAGCAACTATCACTGTCACCGATCAATCACTTGCCAAAATTACTATCATCGCCAGGCTGATACACTATTTTAAACATAATACGAAAGTTCTCATAACATTATTAGCAGCAGCGAAATATCAATTATTAATCTACCATTTTTTAGCAGTGGAATAAACTATATAGTCAACCACGTATAAAGTTGATGACAGCGATGGTTGCTAGTTATAAAAAGGCAGCCTAGCCAATCCTATATGGCCAGCTACGCATGAGACCTATGATCATAAAAAGGTAGCCCAGTCAAGCCAATGGCTAGCTGCGCATGAGACCTATCAAGATCACCATTCGAGCAGCGATGAGAAGCCAGTGGCCCTAAAAAGCCCATGAAGGCCATCGTACGCATACCCACGTAGGCAGCTGACGGAGCCAATGAGTAAAAGCCTAAGGGCCAAAAGTCCTCAAATGGCCAATCAGCGTAACCCCCATGCCGTCTGTATAGCTTTTCGGCAGTGTCACAGGGAATGGATGACAATGCCCTCCCGTGAATGGGCTCAACCTTGCAGACGAAGAAAACGAGGGCTGCAGTGCGACCTTTAGATAGGTCAACCATACATAAGACCCCCCAGATTTGTGGTTCGATTCCGGTACTAACTCATGAGGAAGGGCATTGTGGACTAGCAACCATGGATTTGGTACCCTAAAGGTAGCCTTGCGAGCTCTGTGAACTCTGGAGAGTTACCATGGCCAACCCTATGCGTAATTCCAACCGAGTTCACCGCCCCGGTAACTTCATTGGGCCCCTTTGATGGATCGCTGTTTGTGAACTCCCTAGGCAGTGAGAAGTTCAGTGAACTCCTAAGAGTTACAGAGGCCATCACGTGAGACCCGACTCCACTACTCATGAGCTTAAACTGTGTGTGAAATTGACTGAATTGAAACTTAGCGCCGCCAATAAAATATAAATAAAATCACCATATAGGAAATTTTGTACTAATAAGCATAAAATGTTGATGTTTTTTTTTTTAATCAGTTTTTTTGGTTGAATATCATGTTAGAGTACGTGCAACATTCAAAATGCAGCAGATACATATTTCACTTTAGATATGTTCAAATGTGCAATTGCCTGATGAAAATTTTAAACATTAAGTAGATAAAAATGCAAAAATGTGTTTTTCTTGAATTAGGTTCAAATCAGCAAAGATTATCCATCTTGCAAGGGTATCAATAGGCTTCAATTCAGAAATATTATCTTGTGAAGAAATCTTTATGCAACATTGACCTGGAAAGGGGGCAGGATCTATTTGTTCAAAATAATCTATGCCTTAGTATTTTTTATGATCTCTTATGCATGATGGAGAAATTCATATGCTAAGAATTATGTCACAAGACTCCAAGTACTAGATCCGATGGAGACAAAGAACAAACGAAATCTTTATCACAAAGATCCAAGGAAAAGTTTATGCTAAAAAGCACAAGTTAGAAAAGGCTCAACAAAAAGAAGACTCAAAGGAAGAACCTTTGGAGCCGGAAATGATATCACAAGAAGTGCGGTATAATGAGCAAAGAATACAATACGGAGCGCGATGACATTGCGAATATCAGACTCAGCCTAAAAAGAGAAGTTTTTAATATTTATTTCAAAAATTATAAATACTTGATAAAGTTAAATTAAAAATTATAATGTCTTGAGACACTAATTTTGATAAAATTGGTAGCAAAGACTATCGTTCGAAAGCTTAGATTATGTAGATCATGAATAAAGGAGACAATAAAAAAAGTTGTTGTGAATTCAAAGAAAGAGTCGCTGGAGTTGATCAAAGAAGCCATTGCAGCAGCAGCGGCGTTGAAAGACAATTCTCTGGTTAAATCACTCAAAGATGAAGTCGTCACAGCTATTGCAAAGACATGTTTCAATGAAAAGAGAATCTTAACCTTTCTAGCGAAACATCTTCTTGGCACTATTGGCTAGGGGCATTCAAGTCTTCCTTTCAAACACGATCATCGAATCTTCTGTTCAAGCACAATTGTTCAAGTCCTCTGGTAGAACGCAATCATTCAAGCCCTTCGTTTGAGCATGAGCATTCTAGTTTTTCGCTCGCATGCCATCATTCAAGTCTTTTTGGTCGAATGTCATCATGCAAGCCTTCCATTTAAACGTGATCGTTCAATCTTCTGGTCAAGTATGATCATCTAGTCATCCTTTAGTTGTAGTTCATTCGCAGAGAAAGATCGATCATCCATTTGATTTCAAGAATCAATCAAAGAAGGATCGAGGAGGCATCTGTTGAGGCATAAAAAAAGGGAAAGGATTGAAGCAAGAAGAGATAAGGAGATAGAAAGAACACTTGAAAAGAAGAAGAAAGAGACAGCATTAAAGGGTTTTTGTGGGACCGCGCAGCCAATATCAGTTGCATGGTACTGCACAATCAATATTCCCAGCGCGGGTCGGCGCAACATAAAAGTTAGTTGCGCCGAACCCCGACGCCCGCTGTAGAAATTGTCCTTTATAGAATAATCTGAAGCACTGAAAGGTTTGTCCCACATCGCTAAGATCAGAATTTTCACATGTGTGAGAGTCTATAAATATCCCTTTCCCTCCTTAATTGAAGGTAATTGAAGGTTTTCAAGAGAAGCAAAGCGGACCAGAAGACCGAAGGTAGGAGAGGAGTCTTTTATCAGTTGCGCAGGACCGCGCAACAAATATCAGTTGCGTGGGTCCGCGTAACCAGACTACCCTACAGTTTGTAAAAATAAGGGGCCGTTATGCCGCCGAAATCTCCGTGCAAGGCTTCCCTTCTTAGGCCTTCTTCATTGATAAGTTCAGAGGAGAAAGATTTGTCGATCGGGTCGACTTTCCCCCTACGTATTAGGGGATGACTGAAACGGGCGTTGTTATGCTGCTGAAATCTCTGTTTCATTGAAAATTCGTCAATCTAATCGACATTCCTCCTAAGTCCTAAGAGATGACCAAATAGGTGCCGAAAGGCTGCCGAAATGAATCTTTGATATTTAAAGCATAAGTCATTTATTTCCAAATGATCTATCTTAGAATCAAAGGATGTAAAGAGGATGTAAATGAACTCAGCAACAATGAAATGTGATGAATGTTCCCAATGCTCTTTCTCTGTTATGCTTGAATAAGACAATTTCCCAAATCAAATACATTTATTTCTTTATCGAAACAGTTATTGATGTCAACTAATCCCACTTGGCTTGAATTAGGTTCTCATCGACATGTGAAATGCATAGTCCGACAAGAAATATCTTCGAAGATGTGTTGGATTATATCCCAACCTAGAGTAAACCTTTGTCATTGTAGAAGACTCCACTGAGTCAACTCCGCATCTCAACTAGGGTCCGGTTTAAACTCAGTTTTGGGCCTGAGTTTAAATGGAAGCTGTAACAACTCCCCATAAGCGTAGCTGGGACTGATCTGGACTAGGTCCGTGAATGGAAACAACTGAGCTTAGGCTCGGTTTATGCTGAACTCAGTGCATGACTCGCTGAGTCGCCGTAAAGACGAGTTACCCAGCCGATCGTTGTTCGGATTCAAACCAGCCACCCAACATCATTATCTTCTTCTTCCTCCTTTTCTGTCTATCTTCCCTTGCTGGAGAATGACCGGTAACGGCCTCCAAACTGAGCTAACTCGGTCCAGAATGGCGCATCAACTCGTCTCAAGCTAGACTTGGCCGAACTTAGTCAACAACGCCCTCTCTCTCTCTCTGTCTTTTCTCCCACTCTCCTCTACTTTCTGCTTCCCATCTGTTGCAAGTCCAGGAGCATTTGGACTTGTCCTAAACACAGCCCAAGACCCAGAAAAACAGACCCAACTCGGTCCATGGCTCGACCGAGTCGTGATACTGCAACAACAATCGCACCTGCTCTCCTTTTCTCCCTCATTCTCCCTTCTTTCTTGCATTTTTCTTTCTCTATTCATTTCCCTTTCTTTCCTCCCTACTTCTTCCCTAAAATCGACCAGCAGGGTCTGAAATCCGACTAAGACCGAACTCAGTTTAGCTCCAACCGAGGAAGATGGTGGGGCTTTAATGACATTTCTCCCTCAGCAACTCACTTCTTCAAAAGGATGCTACTAAATGGCTTTATTGTGCTTCACAGTGCTTGTGAGAGCGAGAGAACGAAGCTCGATCAGCATTTTCCCAATGGGTTCGAGCTTGGAAGCTCTCAGCTCATTTTTCTCAGACGGCCGCAATAACATGGAGGAGCCCTAATCTACCCGATTCTTAGTTCTTATATGGGGTTTTACAGTAACCCTATACCATAGGATTCGAAGCGTGTGGCTCGGATGGTGTTGGTTTGCACCGGTTCCAAAAATAGCCAATTTTCTCAAACCAGCAGTTGTTATGGTTTTGTTATAGTAGTAACCAAAAACCATGGGAAGAATGGAGGGTTAGGATAATCCTAAACGAATGGCTGAGATTGAGAGGCTCCGCTTCACACGGATCGACCTCCTGGCAACAGAAATGGAAATGAGATTTTTTTCATTTTTGAAAATGCTGCACTCGACTTTATTTGGACCCACTTTATGCACAAGCACGTGTGCACAGGCGTGTACGAGCGAGATTTATTTGGTCAGACGGAACTACTCTATCAGATGAACGGTGTGGATCAGCTCTAGGTGGCCCACATTGATCACAATGGGCTGGTTTTGGAGAGGCTAAAAGCACAATCTCGCCCATATGTCAGCCTCGTTTAGTTAAAACCATGCACACTCTTATAGGTTTCAACATACCAAAATTACTAGGTTTTGGTGAGGGCCATGCCCTAAACATGATGGGTGGATTGGATCATTTAAGAGGATGGTCATGGTGGGCCATTTACAAGTTTTACGGACAGCGGTCATTTTGAAAATCCCGCAAGCGGGAGCTGTAGAAAAAGAGAGAATTCTCTGATTCTTAGAAACTGTCGGGTAAAGGCAGGTTTTGCCCAGGCCTTTAATCCCATACACTGCAGGTGCACAATCATTGTGGTACACACCTATGTACCGTGGGGTCCACATACTGTTTTTCATAATCCACACCGTTCGTGATGTTCCATGGCTCAACTAAGCTGCCTTGATTGAAGATGTGGCAGATCCAAGGTCTAGGTGGGCCATACTCCCAATTTTCACTTGGTTTTAGCTCTAATTGCATATTCTAGTTAGTTTGCTGGTCAGATCACCTTGAAGTTGAACACCGACTATTGAAAATGGGTCATAGGGACCTAAATATAGGGTAATTCTAAGTTCCTGGTGGGCAACAACACATTTGATCAGTTCATCGTACAAATGCTCATTAGACTTGTTCAAACACGTGACATAGATGGATGTGTATTGGTTATGACATCAGGTGGGGTCCCTCGTGATGTCCTTTTAGGGGATCCATTCTGTTTATCCGATTTGTTACATCAATTTAGGACACTCTGTCGAAAATGGAGTAGTTTAGTAAATCAAGTGGACCGCACGGTCCCGCTGAATAGCGAGAATACTCAATGTTAAAACTTAAATTGTAACTCTGGTGTCAACGGTGACATGCATGTGGTGTTACCTTATTTACGATTCTACCCATTTTCTTTTTTAAAACTTATGTCATTTGTAACTCATGAGTTTACCGTCCAAATGTGATAAAATTTGACAGGTGATCTTTAATTTTTATGCTCTTTCTGTTGCCCAAATTTGAGCCCTGATTTCTCAAGGATGACTAAGATTCTCTTTTAATGGCTAATATATTTCAAAATTATAAAATAATATTCGTACTCCTCTGATTAACAAGTTACCGGGCAGTTTAGACCTGAACCCTAAGATCTTCATGATGATTGGTTTTCCATGATGTTTACATGGCCTGTTTGACGGATCCAAATATGATGGATGGTCAGATGACTTGTTAATAATAAAAGGACTTGATGGTTAGTACTCTGGCCATGTATGTCAGTGGATGTACGGTCAGTTTCATAAATCGATGGTCATAAGGTGTGTTTTTGAAGTGATTAGGGGTATGACACGTATACTTTTAGATTCAAGTGACTTGTTCACATGTATAAGTTTCTCATATTATAATTCTAATGGTGGGTTAAGCATATTCATATGGGGTGAACAAGATGAATAGGTTGGAATCTCGATCTAATTAGTGTACGGACGGATGTAAAGGTTAAGTAGTTGATTCACTATTATCTAAGGGCTTAAATTCGACATGCATGGTTAATTTATGATAATCAGGCTTGATGTAAAATTTCACATGAAACGGATCATGGGAATTATGTGATTTAGAATTCGGGGGTTTATGTTAATGGCATTTTCGTAATTATTGTTGATCTAAAAGTTTTGTGAAATCTAATGGTTCTATATGGTCCTATGCTCATTTTTAAATAATTCTTACAAAAAGACTTACGTCTAACTCATTATAAATAAAGAGTTATTCACCAATTTAGTCAAGGGAAAGTATGTATATCTGACCACATGATCAACGGTCGGATGACTTGATTTATAGATGAAGATCATTGTTAATTGGTCTGATTCATATTGAAGGATGGATGTAGGGTTAGGTTGACTACATAGGTGCCTAACATGACTGATTCCTTTGGGCCGATGCCGATTCTGATTATCGTGACCGATTCCTTTGGGATCAGACCAAAGGGTCACAAAGACCTGAACTGAGAGGAAAAGCAAATACCATATTGGTCCAAAAATTTTGTAACCCAAAGGGATTTCAATGGTAGACGTCTAATATTCCCACTGTTTCTGTGGTGTGGTCCACTTGATACCAGATTTGTCTTATTTTTTAGTCTTATGCCTAGAGATGAACCTGCTAAATGGATGGACAGTTTAGATGTAACACATACATCAGCGAGCCCCACAAAAACTGTTGACTTTATGTAGCAGTTGTGGCTACTGGCCGTCAAGTAGATGGACGGCCCAAATTCACACACAATTCACAATGGGGTCTCACTGAGCTTGCTAACGACACCACGTCAGCTATATTGCTGGTGTATGCGTGCACCAACCAATCTCATTTATATCAGGTGGGTCCCACGTAGGGCCCACCATATTACAATATATGTATATATGTAATATTTATTTATAGCTTCTTCTTCTTCTTCTTTCTTTTTTTTTTCTTATTAAAAAAAAAAAAAAAAAAAAAAAACTCAACATCCAGCTTCCATATAGATGAACGGCTGGATGAAATGCATAGGGTATCATGACCCACTGTCTAAGGTATGGACTGTGAGGATAAACAAATGGATGGTTAGACAAATCATGGAGTGGGTCCCACATGGGAACAGTATGGATGAGGCGCGTGCACCGTGCGGGACTCACAGAGCTTGGTGAGATCACTAGCTGTTGTAGCTGGTGTGTGAGACTAGCCAATCCGTCCCGTATCTGGTGGATCACAGAACATCTGTGGGACCCACCACTTATGTATCCTAATATAATATTATAATATATATAATACATATAATATATATAGGTCCAACGTGTGGGATTTCCCACCGTCCCAATAGTGGGCGGTGCAGTTCTTCACCTGTAATATGGTGGGCCACACCATCTGATGGACAGAGTAAATATAACACATATTGGTGGGGCCCACTCCATCATAACGGATAGAGAGAAAGAGAGGGAGAGAGAGAGAGAGAGAGAGAGAGAGAGAGAGAGAGAGAGAGACGTGAAGGGGGACCCCACCACTATTGGGCCCTCCCTATATTATGCATAAATTAAGTGGGTCCCACAAAAAGTCGGCCCTAAAAATTTGAAATCAATGGTGGATCACCCACCTATTAACCTTCTTTTTTAGCTCCTTGGACTCCTAGGTTCCTTAGCTTCGATGATGATAAAGTTTTGATGGTGGGGATGAGAGATCTTAGGATAGGAAGGTGGGTAACACTCTTAGCTCTCTCATGAGAAGCTTGGGTGGTTGCTCCCTTGGGAGTTACTTGGAATGAGAGAGAAATGAGAGAAAGAGAGAGGGGTGATGTAAGGAGAGAGGGGGGGATGGGTGTGAGTGATGGAGTAATGGGGAGTGATGGGGGTACCTGACTAGGTATGGGTTGTTTTTACTTTGGGTGAGTGTAACACCCCAGATTTTGCCAACCTAGAGTTAGACGTCCTTAGGCAATGGGTCAACCATAACACTCTCAAAGCTCAATCCCAAAGCCAAAGAAATCACTTTTCAATCCATTTCCTTCAAAACTCACCTTTCACCACCTCACTCTTCAAATTTTTCCAAGTACTTTCATATTAGACACGACTCCTCAAGTTCAAATAGTAAAGAACACCAATCCTAGGGTATTAATGATGAAGAACAATACCGAAGCTAAAAATTACCATGAATAGTAAATACATGGGTAAAATGGGTTTCGACCCTTAAACTTTTGGAATCTAACAAAATAGATAGGTAAGTTGGATATATTAGCGTTTCCTACCCCAAAATCATATGTTATACGCCATAAAAATTCATTTCGGTTTACAAATTTATCCCGAAACGCCCCAAACGGAGTCATGGGCCTATCTAAGCTAAAAGACAATGAACCAGGGTGGGTCCCACATATATTTGGGACCTCCAGGACAGGGGGAACCCAGCCCACATGGCCGGCGTTGCCGGTTTGCAAGTTCACCGGTGAGGGCTCGCTGTACAGTGGGCCCCAATCGGGCCGGCCATCGGGCCAGAGGTGTTTGGAGGTTAAGGTAGCCCCCTGGTATGTGGGTCGTCCCTTAAAACCTCCCCAATCAGGTACTTCCTTCACAAAGTGACCCTCTAAGCTCTCTTTTCTCACCAAAATGCCTGATTTTTGGCAAAAACTACCCCTCTAAACTCTTCCTTCTTCCATTTCTAAACACCCTCGCTCCACCCTTCAAATCTCATCTCAAAAAAAAAATCAATAAAGGCTACTTCCTTTAGAAATCCAACGAGAATTAACTAGCGCTACACTAGATGGCCTATGAAATTCTCACCAATCACTTTCAATACGATCTGCTAGAGTCAAAACGTATAGGATAGGTGACGCTACAATACCGAAAAACCTAGGATCAAACTCAATTCCCGATTGCTCTTGGGAGCACCTTGAAACTTTATATCGGCTCTGGACCGCACGTCGGAAGTCCGATTACCCCGAACTTAGACAATCTTGACCGCTTAGTTGGACTTGACAATCACCTAGAAAATCAAGTCCAAATGATATCCCACGACGATTTCCTTGAGTCCAGAGTGAAGAGTGTGAGAAATGTTAGAAATTAATAAAATTTATGAAATCTGGCACGTGTCGCTTGCGTGACATTTTCTAAGCATTCTGACTGTCAGAATTCGATCACATTTTACCCTCGGATCAGGATAGGTGGCCCTTACATGTCAACGTACTTGTGGCCCTGATCGAGTGCCGGTAGCCGTTGAACTGAAACTGGTCCGCCACGTGCGATCTGGGAACACTACCGGACTGAAAACTTAATGTGAGCAGGATCCAGTATCCATGAGCTTAAGTCCGATTGCATTCAGCCAGGGGAGCTCCAGAAATGCTCCGTTGAGATGGAACAATCCGTATTTGGACATAAAATATGTATACCTTGGCCCCAAGTCTATTTTCGTCACTTTTGGACTTATAAAAAGGGCTTAAACTCTTGCTCTTTCATTCCATATGAATTTGGAGAGAGAAGAGAGAGAAAGGGAGGGAGATTTGGAGCTCTCTCCTGGGATTCTTCCCTACTGCTCCATTTTCCATAGCCGCCGCTTCTGCACCGCCATTCCGTTGTCTTCAGCTCCATTCTTAAGTAAGAAATCCTAACCCTAACCTAATTTGAAGCTTAGAATAGTTGTAGTGTTGGTATAGCTAACCTATTTCATGCCATAGGTACCGTACCCGCCGTTGACGAAGACTTATCGTCTGAATCAACTCCGTTTCACAATTTCTAGTTTAAGGTGAGGATTTTAGATGCTTTGATTGACTGATTTCAAAGCTTTCAATGTCGTTTAATAGTAGATTATCGACGGCAACACCGTTTGACATGTACAACATGCTGTCCGTTTTCCGTTTCGTAAACGTACGGTAAATATGAGATTTAGGGTATTTTAGACATTTATAGGAAATACCGCATACGTCCGTATTTTGCTAAAATGCTTGACATGTAAATTCATCGTGTTATTATATTATGTATGCATGTATAATCTGTTTGGCGAAGAGATTCGCCCTAATGCGCACTTTGGGTCGACATACGCTATGTAGACTAAGGTGTGTAGATTAAGTGTTTGTATAAATGTTTGTATTAGTATGTATTGAGTAAATGGTATTGTAGATTAGTTTTGAGAATGAATTCTCAATCCATATGATGTTGTATATGATTTCCTACATGTTGGCTATATGTATTGATTTCATTATATACATGAAATGCATGTGTTGGATGATTTGCTCAAGTTGTATGTTATAACATGTGTCAACATGCTTACATTATTGTATTTCATTTCTGCTACTCTCATATGATTACTGATGTTGATATTCAAGTGATTGGGGCTATACGTTAGTGTTTGGAGCGTTGGATCAGGCTGATCTTTGGAGGGGGCCCACCTAAGGAGGGGACCCACCTCATTAACCGGTTGGATCACAAACAACATCATGGTGGGGCCCACGACAGCAGCCGTGGGTGGCTCGTTGACCGCCCGCCCGCCCCAATCGCTGCACGCAACAGCGTGCAGCTGCTGCCCGACACAGAGAGAGGCAGAGGCTATGCCTCTTTCAAAAAAACAGGGAAAACCATTTTTCTGGAGTTTTCATCGTGTGGGGTCCGCAACATGAGAATCCACTCCGTCCATTAGTTTCCCTGGCTCAAGACGAGCCCAAAGAGTCTAGAGTTTGAATTTTTTTGATGATTAGAAAATGAAATAAAATAAGAAAAGTATCCTTGAAAGGTAATGATGCATTCTTCGATACTACGGCCCACCAGATCTTCCAACCAACCCCATCACTTGGCTTAACGCCTAAAACGGGATGATTAAGAAGATGGACGGCTTGGATTAGGACTATACATCAAGGTGGGGCGTAAGCAAGTGGACCACCCCAAAAGTCACCTTTTTTTCTTTTTTTTTTCGTATAGGGACGTCCAGCGTCCCAGACGCTGTACGATTTGGCCTTTTAGAAAAATACATTATGGTGGGCCTATAGAAGTGGGCCACCAATGATGGATGATGGGGGTACAACATGCAAGGTGGGCCCCACTTGAAGGACACTTGGATAAAATAAATACCTCAAGGTGGGGTCCATTCAAGTGGGCCACACGAACACAATATATATTAAAAAAAAATGAAGAAGAGAGTGAGATAGAGAGTGGGACACGCTTGTGATGGAGGGGCCCCGACATTATGGGCCCTCCCTTACAATGAATCATACATCAAGTGGGCCTTAAAGCATGTGGGACCACCGAAATCCAAAATCAACGGTGGAGATCCTTTCCCCACCAACATGGACGGTCTAGATGACCTTTGAAAAGAAAATAAACATCATGATGGGGTCCATGGAGAATGGCACCATCATGGAATGATCATGATGATCCTAATGGGCCATCGGCCACCTCTTAGGGTCCCAAGTGAGATCCACACCATGGATCGGTGGGCCTCACTTGGCCCATCATAAAAATAAGAAAAAACTACCCTATAGAGGCACCCACCGTCCGATCTTCTTGCTCTTAGGGGTTCCTTAGCACCTTAGCTTCAACTTCAATGGATGAGATGAGGAATGGAGGGTTGAGATGGGAGATGATGGGGTAGGAAAGTGGGCCACTTGAAGCTTAGGAATGCTTGGAGAATTCCATACGTATGGAGCTTGGGATTTTTTTTTACAAATGAGAAAGAGAGGAGTTGTAAAGGGAGAGAGAGTGTGTGATGGTGATGGAGTGATGGATGGGAGAGAGATGGGGTGTAAGAAATCCTTGACTTTTGTGACCTTTTGTGTAAGAGAGGTATGGGTTTGGAAGACTTTTGTGGTATTTGTGTAAGAAAGGTATGGGCATGGAAGACTTTTGTGGCTTGCTTGGGAAAAGGGGTGAGAGTGATGTGTACTTGACATGTGATGGATTGATGGATGATTGATTGATGGGATTGATGTGATTGATGTGACACATCGTAGAGATTCCCTTAGGTTTCGCAACGCGCGGCGTTTTCTCCCACCGAACGTCGGTTTTCAACTCTTGACCAGGGTATCGCCTCGGCGCGCGAGTCGTGGAATTGGAACCGCGGCGACGACACGGTCGCTATGGTACAAAACTCAGGTCGAGTCAAAATATGTTGACGTCATATGAATTAGGGTCGTGCGTTAATATCGGTTAAGGGTCGAAGGTTGCCGGAATTCGACCGGTAAGACCGCGGAAGTCTATGGAACAGTATGGTCTAAGATACGGGTCTTACATCTCTCCCCTCTTAATAAAAATTTCATCCTCGAAATTTACACAATCATGGCAACTAGGCACAACTCATGAAGAAGAAGAGACATAACATCACTACATAAAATCAGAGATATCATACAGAATACATCACATGATCAACCATCAAAGAGATGAGGATAACGCTCTCGAATCTCAGCCTCACGCTCCCACGAAGCCTCCTCAACAGAATGGTGACCCCACTGCACCTTCACCAACGGAATGACCTTGGTTCTGAGGACCTTCTCCTTCCGATCAAGGATACGGACTGGCTACTCAATGTAAGAAGCGTCTTCACGAACCTCCAGTGGCTGTCAATCAATAACGGGCACAATGTCTGATCCACACTTCCTCAACATGGAGACGTAAAAAACATTGTGGACGCCAGACAACTGAGATGGCAAGGCAAGCCGATAGGCCACGGCGCCAACGCGCCCAGTGATCTCAAAAGGTCCTATGAATCTCGGAGCAAGCTTGTCCTTCGCTCCAAATCGAACTACGCCCTTCATGGGTGAGACCTTGAGATACACATGGTCCCCTACATCAAACTCCAAGGGACGATGCCGACGATCAGCAAAACTCTTCTGTCGGCTCTGAGCTGTGCGCATCCTCTGCCTGATGATATCTATAACCTCTGACATCTCCTGCACAAGCTCGGGACCTAGGAGACGACGCTCTCCAACCTCGGTCTAATAACTCGGTGATCTGCATGGTCTGCCATATAGTGCCTCAAAAGGAGCCATGCCGATGGTCGCCTGATAGATGTTATTGTACGCGAACTCAGCCAATCGCAGATGCTCATCCCAGCTACCCCCAAAGTCAATCGCGCAGGCTCGAAGCATATCCTCAAGTATCTGATTGACCCTCTCGGTCTGCGGATGGTACACGGTGCTGAGCTGCAAATCAGTCCCCATCGCTCGCTGGAAGCTCCCCCAAAACTGAGACGTGAACCTCGAGTCTCGGTCAGAAACGATCGAGACTGGAACGCCATGCAGCCTCACAACCTCCTTAATAAATAATCTCGTAAGCCGGTCCATAGACCAAGTCGCACGCATCGCAAGGAAATGTGTCGACTTCGTCAAAAAATCCATAACAACCCAAATGGCGTCATGACCGCACTGAGTCCTCGGAAAACCCATAATGAAATCAGTCGACACGTGCTCCCACTTCCACATCGGGATGCTCAACGGCTGTAATAGACCAGGAGGTCTCTGATGATCGACCTTGACACGCTGGCACGTGTCACACTCAGCCATAAAACTGATGATCTGGTGCTTCATCCCCTCCCAAAAATACTGTCGCCTCATGTCACGGTACATCTTTGTCGAGCCCGAGTGGATAGAAAACCGCGATCGATGTGCCTCGGTCATAAGATCTCTGCGCAACTCTGGAATATTCGGGACACATAATCGGCCTCTAAAGCGAAGTCCAACGTCTGTACCAATCTTCCAATCAGCCTGATTCTCAGATGCCGCCTCAGCCATATAACTCTGCCACGACGCATCAGCCTGCTGAGCCTCGATCACCCTAGTGATAAGAGAGGGTTAAATCGACAGGCTAGATAACTACACAATAGAAGACTGCAGGGCGAACTCAAAATCATACGCTGCGATATCTTCAAGCATCTGCCACTCCTGAATCATCATATGGGCCACTAGGCCTCGTGGCTGATGGCTGAGGGCATCTGCCACCACGTTCGCCTTATCTGGGTGGTACTGGAGATCAAAATCGTAGTCTTTCAGGAGCCCCATCCAGCACCTCTGTCTCATATTCAACTCAGACTGCGAGAAGAGGTACTTCAAGCTCTTGTGATCAGAGAAGAGCTCGAACCTAAGCCCATAAAGATAGTGCCTCCACACCTTCAGTGCAAAGACAACTGCAGCCAGCTCCATATCATGCGTAGGATAATTCAGCTCATGGACCTTGAGCTGACGAGACGCAAAGGCCACTGGTCTCCCGTGCTGCATCATGATAGCACCCAAACCGATATGCAAGGCATCAGTGAATACAATAAATTCGTCACTCCTAGAGGGAAGAGTGAGGACAGGAGCGGACGTCAAACGGTCCTTTAACTCCATAAATGGTCATTCGCAGGCGTCACTCAAAATAAACTCTGCGCCCTTCCGAGTCAACCTGGTCAGCGGGGCTGCAATACGAGAAAAACCCTCAATGAAACGTCGGTAATAGCTCGCCAAACCAAGGAAACTACGGATCTTAGTCGCAGTTGTGGACTGACCCCACTGACGCACTGCCTCCACCTTGGAGGGGTCTAGTGTGACGCCCTCCCTCGTCACCACGTGACCGAGAAACTTCACCTCCTCCTGTCAGAACTAGCACTTCTCCAGTTTCGCATACAGCTGGTGTGCGCGGAGGGTCTGCAAGGTAATCTCCAAGTGCTGCTCATGCTCCTCACGGGTCCTCGAGTAGATCAGAATGTCGTCGATGAAGACTACAACAAAATGATCCAGATAAGGGCGGAAGACCTCGTTCATCAGCTGCATGAAGACCGTGGGTGCATTGGTCAGTCCGAAGGATATAACCTGAAACTCAAAATGACCGTAACGCGTCCTGAATGCCATCTTCGGAATGTCCTCATCTTGGACCCGAATTTGATGATAACCGGAACGCAGGTCAATCTTTGAAAAAAACTGTGCACCCTGCATCTGGTCAAACAAATCATCAATCCTCAGGAGTGGGTACTTGTTCTTGATCGTGACTTTGTTGAACTCGCGATAGTCAACGCAGAGTCTCAACGAGCCATCCTTCTTCTTCACGAAGAGTACCGGTGCTCCCCACGGTGAACTGCTCGGATGGATAAAACTCAACTCTCACAACTCGTCTAACTGCTTCTGCAGTTCCCGTAACTCCAACGGTGTCATACGATACGGGGCCTTCGAAATAGACGCGGTACCAGGCACGAGATCAATCTAGAACTCGGTGAGTCGGTGAGGCGATAATCCCAGAATCTCCTGGAACGCATCGAGAAAATTGTAAACCACTGGAAAATGGTCAATGCAAGCGGCAACAGGCTCCTCTATGGCGCAGGACATCAAACAAGACAACCGCTCTCCTCTGGCCTCTGCAACGAACTGAAACTATGGCACGCCGGGTATACATAACGTGATGGTCCTCGCGGTGCAGTCCAATATAACATAGTACTCGGTGAGCCAATCCATGCCCAGGATGACGTCGAATTCGGACATCGACAATACAAACAAATCGGCGGGTAGAAAGGTATCGCCAACTAGAACGGGGCAAGATGAACAAAATCGTCCCAACACTACAGTCCTCCCCAAGGGAGTCGATATTGATAGGCTCTCACCAGCATACTCCAACGGTAAGCCAGTCGATCGATAGAAACTCTTGGCCACAAAAGAGTGTGATGCACCGGAATCAAACAGTACACGTGCAATGCATGCAGAAACTGGAAGTATACCCTCAACAACTCCTCCAGAAGACTGAGGGTCCTTCTGAGCCATATAAAACCTAACCTGAGCTGGTTGGGAAGGTGTCTGTCCCCTCTAAGTGTGCGGCTGCTACTGCTGGGGTTGCTGAGGAGGTCGAAACTGTTGTCTCTACTGATGCGGCCTCTGAGGCTGGTGCTGGTGCTGATGCTGCTGCTGAGGTGGCCTCGGTGGTGGGGGCTGCTGTCGCTGCTGTTGTGGGGGTCTCTGCTGCTATGCTGGAGGTTGCTGTGGAGCCCTCTACTGCTGTGGACCTCTCTGCTGCTGCTGGGAGCTGGGACACTCCCATGAACGGTGTCCCGTCGCACCGCACCTAAAGCAAGTGCCGGTGAACTGCCTCTGAGGTGGTGCTGGAGGTGCTGCTGGTGCTGATGGTGCTCGGAAGGCTGGACGACCTGTACGCCTCTGCTGCTGGGAATCACTGAAAGAAGCCTTCCTCTTCCGGTCTCTCCTCTGACCGCGATCAGACTGAGAACTGGCCCACTCAGTCTCATAAATCTGAGCTCTCCGCACCACTGCTTGGAAAGTCGGGAGCTCATGCCCAATGACATGACCTTGAAGGCCGTAACGTAAGCCGTTCTCGAAACGGCGGGCCTTCCGCCCCTCGTCATCAACCATATACGGTGCAAATCTTGATAGTGCCACAAAACGGGCCGCGTACTGCGCCACAGTCATGTCTCCCTACACCAGAGTCTCGAACTCTAAAGCTCGCTGACGACGGATATGGTCGGGGAAGTACTGCTCCTCGAATCGGTCAATAAAGTCCTCCCATGTCCAAACATACTCAGGTCCAGCAACACGGGTAACAGAGGTCCACCAATGCTCGGCCTCACCCTGGAAGAGAAATACTGCTAACCGGACTCGCTGCTCGGTCATACATGACATGGTATCGAAAATCTTCTCCACATCGGAGCGCCATCTCTCTGCTGTAGTCGGATCTGGCTCGCCCTGAAAACGTGGGGGATCAAGCAGTCTGAACTCACGAAGTAAGGCACTCGCGCGCTCCTGCTCTGCCTGAGCTGGTGAAACAACTGGGCGCCTGCCCCATCCCTAGAGTGCGGCTGTCACAGCCTGTAACATCTGCTGTAACTGTGAGGCACTCACGGATACGGTCGGCTCTGCACCGGTCTCTGGTGGAGGAGTAGGATACTCAGGATGGGCAGTAGGACTCTCTGGTGGAGGAGCAGGATACTCAGGAATAGGCATTGTAGGTGGTAATGCGAGAGCCGCAAGTGGTAGAGCGGGATCCTCAGGTGGTGGTGCGGGAGTCAATCGAGTAACTCTCCCATGCGCCATGTCCTACAGGAAAGAGCGAAGGTGCCTATCAACTTCAAAAGTCTCGAAGATATGCACGCTAAGGGTCTGTAACGGAAGGTTGCTAAGCTATCCGAACTTCAGAACTTAGCCATTCTATACTCATAGCAGACATGTAATATTGTTCTCAGTTATTCCCAAGTTATGCTCTGATACCAACTTCTATTATGCCCCAAACTCAGAAATCGGGCTCACAAAATTTCTGATCGCCGAATCCGGCGCCGACAGCCTCCGTAGAACCCCATTCTCGGCTCCTAGCGCCCATTCGCCAGGTTTCGATCCTGGAATGCTACGAGGAGGATTTTTAATGTCAGTTTGATTCGTAATAAGCATAACAAAGGCATAACCCACAAACAACAACCAAGAACTCCATTACATTTTCACTATGATTAAAAACTTTACAAGTACAATGAGCATAAAGGGAAATACAATGGTAAAGAACAAAAACTCCAAAACGATCTCCAACGTGCTCCTGCCTCAACGCTGCTGCGGACCAACGTCACCTGCATGCAACAGTCGTGCATAAGCTTATAGAAAGCTTAGAGGGTGGTGAAAGTGTGTGCGCAAGGTAATAATATGAACATGCAATGTCAGAGTAATGCGGAATATGTAGATGGATCCATAATATCATGAGTCGTACCAAGGCTATGCTATGCAAGACATGAATGGTATCGGCCATCCCAAGGCCATGCGATGTGCAATGCAACTCAAGCATACAGATCCTCATCTATGTCCATACATCAATACAGCTCAAATCTGGGATATCACCGGGGTCTACTACACTCTAAACCAGATCGCCGCCTCATTGCGCTCAATAAGGTAAGTGGAAAAGACCTCACTATCTGTCTTCCAATATCGGGCGTGACTCGTCAATAGCGGACCCATTCCTCGAGCTGGTCAGACTCAGCCTAGCATTGTCCCCTACACTTAGACGGGTAAGGCCGCACCCCCTTCCAACCGACCACGACACAGTGGAGAGCGCAACCGTCTGGTAATCGGCACTCAACGCTCATCTACCCACTCAGTCTAGACGTTGAAGCATCCTCTTGGTACCATAAGGGTTTAGGGACTTTCACCCAGGGATATCTATAGCACTCCATGTAAAATAAGATTTTCGGTATCCAATCCTGCCAACCACGATGCGTCTGTGGAGGCTACGGCCCTGATGTCGCTAGGGCGTACAATAACCATGTCACACAAATGTGAAATGCATGAATCACGCTATCCAGTCATGCAACAAATTCTGCGCATATCATGCGCTCATGTAGAGCAACACCGCCTAACCGGGGGCCCATAAACAACCTGTCCGAAGGCATATGATATGATCAGTCAATTCTCATGTCAAGCATACATATGATGCGTATGATCATGAGTCATGAAGCTATATTAAACATGTTATAATGAGATGAACTATCCTTACAATGCAAATGGGCCTAGACGGCCTATACACAATAAGTACGGGTCTAACAATGAACCCTAAGGAGAGTCGTAATGTGGACATCCAACCAACATTACACTCGCAATGTGGACGTCAAACCAACATTGCTCCCAAGGCACGATCTTTGTAAACATCGCTACATAACCCGTGTTGGGATCACACATTGCAATGAACCTTAGGTACACTCCATTGGACCTTAAATAAATCAAATGGGCCTTGTCATATGGGCCTTTTATTCTTCAATTGAGCCACATGAATGGGCCACACCAATGGGCTTTATGTGCATTGCAATGGGTCATAACCCGTGGACCTTAAACAACATCAATTGGCTCTCGACTCATGGGCCTTAGATTACATCAATCGGGCCTAAATCATAGGCCTTATATAGATCAAGTGGGCCTAAACCCATAGGCCTTAACTAAATCAAATGTGCCTAATCCCGAGGGCCTTGAAATACTTTCAAATGGGCTCAATCTCATGGGCCTTAGAATGCTTCAAAATGGGCCCAATCCCATAGGCCTTTTATAAATCAAAGGGGGGCCTAACTCATGGGCTTTTTTTTTTATAATTCAAATGGGCCTAAACCCATAGGCCTTTTGTAAATCAAATGGGCCTAACCCATAGGCTTTTTTTTTTAAAATCAAATGGGCCTGATCCATAGCCCTTTTTACAAATTAAGTGGATGGACGGTCTGGATGCATCGCATGCATCATGGCGGGTCCCACTGCCGCTGGACAGTGGGGATAACGCAAGGTGGGCGCCACCGTCCGCTGGACGGTGGAGATAATACAACGTCAAGGTGGGCGCCACCGTCCACTGGACGGTGGACTTAAAACACATACATCATTGTGGGTCCCATGTGGGGCCCACTGTAATATTTATTTGGCATCCAACCCATTGATAAGGCCAAACAGACATGGTTGAAAGAAAAATACAAATTTCAGCTTGATTCAAAACTTCTGTGGGCCCCAAAATTTGTTTCAATGGTAGATGTTCATTCACACTGTTTCATGTGACGTGGGCCACTGGAGCGTTGGATCAGGCTGATCTTTGGAGGGGGCCCACCTAAGGAGGGGACCCACCTCATTAACCGGTTGGATCACAAACAACATCATGGTGGGGCCCACGGCAGTAGCCGTGGGTGGCTCGTTGACCTTCCACCCGCTCCAATCGCCGCACGCAGCAGCGTGTAGCTGCTGCCCGAGACAGAGAGAGGCAGAGGCTATGCCTCTTTCAAAAAAACAGGGAAAACCATTTTTCTGGGGTTTTCATCGTATGGGGTCCGCAACATGAGAATCCACTCCGTCCATTAGTTTCCCTGGCTCAAGACGAGCCCAAAGAGTCTAGAGTTTGAATTTTTTTGATGATTAGAAAATGAAATAAAATAAGAAAAGTATCCTTAAAAGGTAATGATGCATTTTTCGATGCTACGGCCCACCAGATCTTCCAACCAGCCCCATCACTTGGCTCAACGCCTAAAACGGGATGATTAAGAAGATGGACGACTTGGATTAGGACTATACATCAAGGTGGGGCGTAAGCAAGTGGACCACCCCAAAAGTCACCTTTTTTTCTTTCTTTTTTTTGTACAGGGACGTCCAGCATCCCAGACGTTGAACGGTTTGGCCTTTTAGAAAAATACATTATGGTGGGCCTATAGAAGTGGGCCACCACTGATGGATGATGGGGGTACAACATGCAAGGTGGGCCCCACTTGAAAGACACTTGGACAAAATAAATACCTCAAGGTGGGGTCCATTCAAGTGGGCCACACAAACACAATATATATTAATAAAAATGAAGAAGAGAAAGTGAGATAGAGAGTGGGACATGCTTGTGATGGAGGGACCCCGACATTATGTGTCCTACCTTACAATGAATCATACATCAAGTGGGCCTTAAAGCATGTGGGTCCACCAAAATCTAAAATCAACGGTGAAGATCCTTTTCCCACCAACATGAACGGTCTAGATGACCTTTGAAAAGAAAATAAACATCATGATGGGGTCCATGGAGAATGGCCCCATCATGGAATGATCATGATGATCCTATTGGGCCATCGGCCACCTCTTAGGGTCCCAAGTGAGATCCATACCATGGATCGGTGGGCCTCACTTGGCCCATCATAAAAATAAGTAAAAACTACCCTATAGAGGCACCCACCGTCCGATCTTCTTGGTCCTAGGGGTTCCTTAGCACCTTAGCTTCAACTTCAATGGATGAGATGAGGAATGGAGGGTTGATATGGGAGATGATGGGGTAGGAAAGTGGGCCACTTGAAGCTTAGGAATGCTTGGAGAATTCCATACGTATGGAGCTTGGGATTTTTTTTGCAAATAAGAAAGAGAGGAGTTGTAAAGGGAGAGAGAGAGTGTGTGTGATGGGTGATGGAGTGATGGATGGGAGAGAGATGGGGTGTAAGAAATCCTTGACTTTTATGGCCTTTTATGTAAGAGAGGTATGGGTTTGGAAGACTTTTGTGGTCTTTGTGTAAGAAAGGTATGGGCATGGAAGACTTTTGTGGCTTGCTTAGGAAAAGGGGTGAGAGTGATGTGTACTTGACATGTACTTGACATGTGATGGATTGATGGAAGATTGATTGATGGGATTGATGTGATTGATGTGACACATCGTAAAGATTCTCTTGGGTTTCGCAACGCGCGGCGTTTTCTCGCATCGAACGTCGGTCTACAACTCTTGACCAGGGTATCGCCTTGGCGCGCGAGTCATTGCATTGGAACCGCGGCGACGGCGCGGTCGCTATGGTACAAAACTCAGGTCGAGTCGAAACAGGTTGACGTCATATGAATCAAGGTCGTGCGTTAATATCGGTTAAGGGTCGAAGGTTGCCGAAATTTGACTAGTAAGACCGCAGAAGTCTATGGAACGGTACGGTCTAAGATACGGGTCTTACAGTATCAGAGCATGATTTGGATTAAACCGGACCTGGGTTATGGTAACACAACACACACCTACGCACTTTGACTTAGGAAGGGGGCGATGGAATCTAGAAACCATATTAGAATCCCAAGTTTTGCCGACGGGCGAGATTAACTTCCGAAGAATAGATGCATGTGTAAAGTGTTGCCCTTAGATTAGGTGTATCCCATGATTTTTAATACCATGTTTAGAATGTATATAATTAGAAGTAAATTTTGGGATTTTCCTTTTGAATTACACTTAGAAATTCTTCATCTTGGGATTTGAAAATCCCATCTCCTACTTCCCAATACAAGACTCATTTTCCAAAGTCTATGAATCGATTTTAATCTCCTCCCACCCTCTTACCAAATATGTTATTCCTAATCCCGTGGTGGGTATAGCAACGCTATCCATTTAATATAACTTCATACCACTAGCCCAAACAGGCCCTTAGAATTTTGGACCTAGAGTTGGTATTCCTAGATTTAGAAAGATCTGACGGTATAAGAGATCTAATAAATTAATGATGTAAACCCTAGGACCTCCTTAGTTGATATGAGCATATGTGTAGTGCTCGAGCGCAGTTACGTTTAGGTTTAGGTAATTCAATATAGACTTAGTTAGTCGGCTTGATTAGGTTGAAGTGAGACCTCATTCTTTCGTTGAATCCCCATAATACTTATAGGCTTCTTTAATAACTCTTAGGGAGGTTATTTGATTAGAAACTATTCACGCTTGGAGAGAACTTATAAATTCCTTGGAATTACTAATAGGTCAAATCAATACACCCCCTTAGAATTGTCTTCCCAAGGACTTATTACATTTGGGAACGCGGAATAAAGGAACTGCATATATAAACGAAGTATTCGCGGTTTGAATTGACTTCTCTATCCTAGTAGTTGCCAATGAATCCAATGCTCTGATCAAGCAAAAGATCGGCATCGACTAGGATTAAGAACTGATACGATAAATTTTCTATCAGAGTCTAGGCAGAAAGTCTATGTATCCGACTCAGACCTACTACGCAACTTTTCTTCCATGTTGGCCCGACCACTTACAACCAAAAATTTGTTAATTCGCCCTTGGAAAGTATTAAGAACATTTACCCGATAGGGTATAGATATCTTGCCACAAACTCACACCCGACCCTAGAATTCACCACAACACCCAAGAGAAGTCCTAAATTCTGCCTTGTTCCAACATACGGATCAGGACATGGATCCTTAAGCCTTTAGAGTAGAAATAATTTTTAAGGGGGGTAGAACCTTATGAGCCCAATCTAGTAAGGTCAGCTAATACAACAGTTGAGTTAGAGCTGCGTAGCAAAGCGTGGTTGGCCCTCTCCCCACTGGCCCAAGATTGAAAGAAACTGGTCCAGGTTAGACAAAAAGGTAGAAACCCCTAACTCCCACCATGGATATAAATTAAGCCAAGACCCAAATAGGAAATTTCCACCTTTCAGTGATGGGCATTCCCTAAGCTTTGGAGTGATCGGACTATACGGAGTTACTAAAATACACAATTGTGAAGCATTCGAGGCTTGACCCAATTCTCAATCCTGGACGGCTACCAATGGACTTACTGTTTAGCCGAGCAGAAGACCCGGATCCACCAGGGTTAGGAAGGGATACATTGAGCCATCTACCCTGGCAAGGTAGATAATCAAAGTATCGGGATCAAGCCCATTACAACCGTTTCTCCGTATTGGACGACCATTGAAAACATATATTTTACTCTAAGTAGATGAGAATCATTGTCAACACTCCAAATAGATAAAGCAATGAATTGTAGCAAACCATCAGGGTATAAGCAAGAAATAAAGAGTATGATTTTAGGAGGATAGACTAAAATGCGTCAAACTAGCATAGATAGTAGACACCCTACCACGCATATAAACTTGAAATCAATAAAGCTTAGGCGAACGGAATAATAGGATTTTTACTCATTACCCTTAGCCAATTTCGGGGACAAAATTTTATTTTAAGGGGGGTAGATTGTAACACCCCGGATTTTTCCAACCTGGAGTTAGACGTCCTTAGGCAATGGGTCTACCATAACACTCTCAAAGCTTAATCCCAAAGCCAAAGAAATCACTTTTCAATCCATTTCCTTCAAAACTCACCTTTCACCACCTCATTCTTCAAATTTCTCCAAGTACTTTCATATTAGACACGACTCCTCAAGTTTAAATAGTAAAGAACACCAATCCTAGGGTATTAATGATGAAGAACAATACCGAAGCTAAAAATTACCATGAATAGTAAATACATGGGTAAAATGGGTTTCGACCCTTAAACTTTTGGAATCTAACAAAATAGATAGGTAAGTTGGATATATTAGCGTCTCCTATCCCAAAATCATATGTTATACACCATAGAAATTCATTTCAGTTTACAAATTTATCCCGAAACGCCCCAAACGGAGTCATGGGCCTATCTAAGCTAAAAGACAATGAACCAGGGTAGGTCCCACATATATTTGGGACCTCCAGGGCAGGGGGAACCCAGCCCACATGGCCGGCGTTGCCAGTTTGCAAGTTCACCGGCGAGGACCTAGCCGGTTCGGCGAGGGCTCGCTGTACAGTGGGCCCCAATCGGGCCGGCCATCGGGCCAGAGGTGTTTGGAGGTTAGGGTAGCCCCCTGGTATGTGGGTCGTCCCTTAAAACCTCCCCAATCAGGTACATTCTTCACAAAGTGACCCTCTAAGCTCTCTTTTCTTACCAAAATGCCTGATTTTTGGTAAAAACTACCCCTCCAAACTCTTCCTTGTTCCGTTTCTAAACACCCTCGCTCCACCCTTCAAATCTCATCTCAAAAAAAAAATCAATAAAGGCTACTTCCTTTAGAAATCCAACGAGAATTAACTAGCGCTACACTAGATGGCCTATGAAATTCTCACCAATTACTTTCAATACGATCTGCTAGAGTCAAAACGTATAGGATAGGTGACGCTACAATACCGAAAAACCTAGGATCAAACTCAATTCCCGATTGCTTTCGGGAGCACCTTGAAACTTTATATCGGCTCTGGACCGCACGTCGGAAGTCCGATTACCCCGAACTTAGACAATCTTGACCGCTTAGTTGGACTTGACAATCACCTAGAAAATCAAGTCCAAATGATATCCCACGACGATTTCCTTGAGTCCAGAGTGAAGAGTGTGAGAAATGTTAGAAATTAATAAAATTTATGAAATCTGGCACGTGTCGCTTGCGTGACATTTTCTAAGCATTCTGAGTGTCAGAATTTGATCAAATTTTACCCTCGGATCAGGATAGGTGGCCCTTACATGTCAACGCACTTGTGGCCCTGATCGAGTGCCGGTAGCCGTTGAACTGAAACTGGTCCGCCACGTGCGATCTGGGAACACTACCGGACTGAAAACTTAATGTGAGCAGGATCCAGTATCCATGAGCTTAAGTCCGATTGCATTCGGCCAGGGGAGCTCCAGAAATGCTCCGTTGAGATGGAACAATCCGTATTTGGACATAAAATATGTATACCTTGGCCCCAAGTCTATTTTCGTCACTTTTGGACTTATAAAAGGGCTTAAACTATTGCTCTTTCATTCCATATGAATTTGGAGAGAGAAGAGAGAGAAAGGGAGGGAGATTTGGAGCTCTCTCCTGGGATTCTTCCCTATTGCTCTATGTTCCATAGCCGCCGCTTCTGCACCGCCATTCCGTTGTCTTCAGCTCCATTCTTAGGTAAGAAATCCTAACCCTAACTTAATTTGAAGCTTAGAATAGTTGTAGTGTTGGTATAGCTAACATATTTCATGCCATAGGTACCGTACCCGCCGTTGACGAAGACTTATCGTTTGAATCAACTCCGTTTCACAATTTCTAGTTTAAGGTGAGGATTTTAGATGCTTTGATTGACTGATTTCAAAGCTTTCAATGTCGTTTAATAGTAGATTATCGACGGCAACATCGTTTGACATGTACAACATGCTGTCCGTTTTTCGTTTCGTAAACGTACGGTAAATATGAGATTTAGGGTATTTTAGACATTTATAGGAAATACCGCATACGTCCGTATTTTGCTGAAATGCTTGACATGTAAATTCATCATGTTATGATATTATGTATGCATGTATAATCTGTTTGGTGAAGAGATTCGCCCTAATGCGCACTTTGGGTCGACATACGCTATGTAGACTAAGGTGTGTAGATTAAGTGTTTGTATAAATGTTTGTATTAGTATGTATTGAGTAAATGGTATTGTAGATTAGTTTTGAGAATGAATTCTCAATCCATATGATGTTGTATATGATTTCCTACATGTTGGCTATATGTATTGATTTCATTATATACATGAAATGCATGTGTTGGATGATTTGCTCAAGTTGTATGTTATAACATGTGTCAACATGCTTACATTGTTGTATTTCATTTCTGTTACTCTCATATGATTACTGATGTTGATATTCAAGTGTTTGGGGCTATACGTTAGTCCAAGCAGTCGGTAATGGATTGAATTCATGGTTGGCTTCTATTTGGCACGAAGGACGCGTCGATGAACGCGAGTCGTGTTTTGAGTTGGCGGCAGTGGTTAGGCCACACGAAGTATTTCATGCACTTCATGTCGTTCGACTTGAGATGCGCTCGTAATAGTCGAGCCTGTCAAATAACCCGACTGGCCATTGTATGTTCACCCTGTATGAGTCATTACTGCTTGAACCTAGGGTACTGAACTTACCATTGGAAACCCTGTTAACCATGGTACCTTGATACATAAAGACTCATGAGCCGGGCATGGTGGTATGGGACACCGTGGTCGAGCTGTCGGCCTACGCTGGGGCCACAAACCTCCCCGTAGTGACCAGTGAGCAACCCAGACTCGTGAGAAGATTATGGTGGTATGGGACACTATATTCTTGATGTCCCCCTACACTGATCAGGTGACGAGCCCTTTGTAGTGACCTCGAGCGTATTCTGAGTCTACGGGAGGCGACGACCCTTCCGTAGCGACGAGAGTACATTAGGCCTGTATTGATAAGGTGATGGGGGAGCGGTGCAACGAGTACGAGCAACAGCCCTGACGGCCCTTGCAGTGACCTATAAATATAACATCATATGAGATAACTAGGAGTGACGACCCTAGACAGGATCTGTGTTTGGGATTGATATAAGGAAGGTACCTTAGTTTCCCAATCTTGCTGTATGAAAAGGACTAATAACAACCCGGTAATCATTACTCATATCGCATTGCATGTGCCTGGAAGATGTGGAGCACTGCGGGAAGAAAGCATGCCGCGGGCGTAAGATGGTTCTGCATGAGGGAGTATGTCGGTGAGGGCATTCATCATGTCATCTCATGCTTGCATTAATAATAGTATCTAGGAATGTTTGATTGTCTGCTTTACTATTATCGCATGATTGATTTGAAAACATGCTAATCTTTGCTCTATTATTTCACTGAGTTGATCACTCATTCCTACGTTACGGGACGGTGTTTTCGGACACCCACCAGACCCGGTTGTAGTTGCAGATGATGGCGCTGCTTGTGAAGCGGAGCTGGACTTGTATGATGATGAGGAGGACTTCTCCTCCTTGTTCTGATCGACAGGATCACAGGGAGGTTGATTAGACGCCTTGACACTTGTCTTTTATATTTTTGGAGCACTCATATATATTCTTTTCTTTTCATTTTTGGAGTATACATGTATTTAATTAACCTGGTAACATATTCACAATCTGGAGACTTACAATCAATTATATATTTTATGTATTTATCACAATCTTCCGCTTGCTAATTTAACTGTCTCTAGAGTATGATATGCTGTTTTGGCTTAGTCTCAATCTTGTTTAATGCCATTCTACAGACAACATGCATTTATCATTATCTATGTTGCATAAGTGACGTTTTGGAACTCGGGAGTTGGGTTTCTACTCGACCCCCGATTTTCGGGGTGTTACAGTGAGAGAGGGATGGGTGATGTACTTTAGTGATTGATGGGATTGATTTGACATTTGGTAGAGATTCTCTAGTACGGTGTTTTCTTCGAATTAAACGCGGACCCACATCTCTTGTCCCCGGGTATTGCCTCAGCGCGTGAGACGCGACATCGGAACTTCGACGACGGCGCGGTCGCATTGGTACAAATCTCAGGTCGAGCCGATTCAGATATGCAGGACTTGGCTTAAGATCGTGCGCAAACATCGAATATAAGTCGAGGATTGCCGAAATTCGATCACGAGGAGCGCGAAAGCCTAAGGAATGGTACAGTCCTAGATACGGGCCTCATATCGATGGTAGCTACACCTACATGATGTTAGTGGTAAATGGAGGATCGGTTTCCTCCAATATTGCTTCCACTAGGGTTGGAGTTTTTGCACTGTAAGCCTGCCATATGTCGCCTATCTGGTCATGCAAGTCCTTCAGCTTAACTTCTCATGCTCTGCCGCTTTTAGCCATTAGTTCAATGGCTACCTCATGAGCCTTATCACACCTTTTCCTGTCTAGCTCATGACAGTGGGTAGGGCTATAGTACCGGAGATATGAGAAAGAGCCGACCTTACTGATCTAAATTTCAGCTTCTGTGGGAGGTAGCAGGTGCATCAGAGGGCTGAGAGGGGTCTTGGACCACTTGCTCTGCTGCTCGCGCGACCCCTTATATGGACTGGGGTTATAGTTACTCTAATAACTGCCTCATGGAGTTCATATTGTTGTTCAACGCTTTGACTTATTTTTTAAGGGAGTCTAGCCATCCTCCCCTATTTCAGGACCGTTGCACTTGCCTTGTGGGAGCGGATTCAGCCTGCAGTTGGGAAGTGGAATCCCGATGGCTGTTAAGTTGTTCCAGTGGTGCAAGATCGAGCGAAACGGAGGAGGCCTAAGCTTTCTTATTCATTTTTTCCATTGTTGAACTTATGATACAGGGAGAATGGCTTTCGATGCTGATTCCCACAGACGATGTCAAACTATTGATGAAAAAAATCTGGTCCACCCTTTTAGACTTTCGAGTACCTGCACAGGAAGGAGACAACGAAGACCCTGACTAGAGCAGGGGACCCTCCGATGCCAAAGTCAGGAATTTGGGTCTAGTAGAATTGGTTTAAGGGTAGAGATAGTATGTATATGTGTACCTTTCACCATCAAAGATACCCTCATTTATATTTGAGGAGAGGTCATAATGTGGAGGAAACCTCCGTATTTGGTAAGTACGTGTTGTTGATGGATTCGAGGCTCCTAACGTTTGGGAATTCTCCAGAGATCCTCGACAGAGGTATCGGGATCCAGAGCTAATCGCGGATCAAACTCTGCGATCCATGGAGAGAACTTCGGATCACTCCCTCGGATAAGGTCAACAGTAGTTGGGAATCGAGGTGGATTTGTCCAACCTTCGGATAAGGTTGGATAAGCTCATCCCAGCTCGCCGACCTGTCCTTTCAATTAGGAAGAACATCTTTTTGATGTCCAATTTTTGTAATCTTTAATTTCTTCATGAGTGCTAATAGCCTCTTTAGGTTGTCCCTTGGAGAGTCTATTCTAGGTCGTACTGACCTTCAGGCCAACTTAGGTCATACCGACCTTTAGGACAACCTTAATTATGCCAACCTTTAAGCCAACCTTTAGGTCAACCTTGGTTGTGCCGACCTTCCTCCTTAATTCAACAATCGGGTTTCTCATCCTCTATTGTGCATCAGGATGTGTCAGATCTTGACCTGACCTGCCTTTATAGGTCGGTCCGTTTTTCCCCGTAACAGTGGTAATTAAACATCTCACCATTAAAAACTTCCTAAGGCCCACTATAATGTTTCAACAATGTTTATTTGTCATCTAGCCCATTGATAAGGTCACGTGAACTTGGATGGAGGAACAAAATAAATATCACCTTCATCCAAAACTTATATAAACCATTATAAGTGTTAATGAACGATCTCCACTATTTTCCTATGGCATGGTTTACTTGAGATTTGGATCTATTTCTTTTTTAGGTTCATGCCCTAAAATGATTTGAAAAAAAATAAAATGGATGGACGACATGGATATAAAATATGTTGATGTTATTTTCTGGTTAACCCTTCTTGGACCCTTGAGTACCTGCACAGAGAGCAAAAAAGGAAGACCCTGGCTGACGCAGGAGACCCTCTGATGCCAAAGTCAGGGATACGAGTATTTGTAGAAGTTGTATATGCGTAGAGATGGTGTACATGTACCTTTCACCATTAGGGGTCTCCGTATTTATAGTAGAGGGGATATCGTATCGTAAAGGGATTCTCCCTGTTTAAAAGTGCATATTATAGTTGAATTAGAACTCCCAACGTATAAGAAATCTCCCGAGATCCTCGGTGGGGATTTCAGAATCCCAAACTGATCCCGAGTTAGTTTCCACGATCCTTGGAGGAAAGATCAAACAGGTCTTCCTTCATATTAGGTCGGTATTCGTCTAGAGACCGGGGCGTAGTCGTCCAAGCTTCGATTAAGGTTGGCTGGTGGAAGTTACAATGCAGAAGGACATTTTAATAGAGCTATAAGAAGGTCGGCATCATCCGCCAACTAAACTGATCAAAGGTCCTTGAAATGTCTTTGTGATATTCAGTTTCTGTATCCTTTAACTTCTTCATTGTCTTCCCTGAAGAATCCATTCAAGGTCCTGTCAACCTTTGGGACGACCGTGTTAATGTTGACCTTTGGGACGACCTTGCTCGTGCCGACCATTAGGACAACCTTGCTCATGCTGATCATTGGGATGTGCCAAGTATCGACTTGACTTGCTTTTATAAGTCGATCCAGTTTTCCTGTAACAGAATACATGCATTAAAATGGGCTCCATAGCAAGGGTTGCACCATCTTATGTTAGACCTGCACCTAATTTGCTCGAAATTTTGAGATGCATAAGAAATTGAAAAACGTGAATAGAAAGTTATAAAAGATGCACAGGAAGAAGAGTGTATAGAAAGTGATAATAAGAAAATCAACGGTTCCACGAAAATTTTAAAAAAAGAAGACGATTTTTATAGCATTTTTTTTCTAAAAAAATAAAAAGTGAAGTCACGAATTTATAGAAAAATAATGTTTGACAAAAAGATGTTATTTCAAGGGTAACACGGAACCTACGGAACTGTATATTCATAAGACGTCCTTGTCGTTTCACTGAATTTGATATGACGCATTTGATAACACAACGGCACTATCATTTCAATGCATTTGACGCATTTGATAACATAACAACACTATCATTTCACTGCATTTGATAACGGAACAAATCTTTTCACCTCTTACATAACATTACAACAGATAGATAGATAGCAAGAGACAGAGAGACACAGACAAAGATATAGAGAGAGAGGCCTCCATTCTAAGCCGCTATTCAGATATTCCGTACGTAGATAGCTCTTCAGAATAGAAACTCCTGAGCCATCAAGGTAACTAGAACAAAAGCCAAAGCAGTGAATAGAAGCAGCATTTCCCTTGAAGAAGAAGGAGATGCTCTACTATCAAATGGAGTGTTGTCTACAAGAGGCTGGCTATTCACTCCAAACGGAGTATTCAATCCAGACAATGGCTGACTGAATGGTAGCTGCTGTTCCTGCTGCTGCTGCTGATATCCACCCAATGTAGGCTGTTTCTGCTGCTGATTTCCAACCAATCCAGGTTGCTGTGTGTTACCCCCCAAAGGCTGCCCAAAATTCAGCCCACCCCCAGCAATAGGAGATGCAAAAGGTGGCAGACCCGAAGCCAAACCCGGCGATCCGACGGACCCGCATTCCTGATTCGCGATCGGGTTATCACTGGCCTTCCAGGCAAGGTTCCCACTCCGATCGGTTATCTGCATATCCCCTCTATCAATCAACACCAACGTCTCCAACGCGTCATCCGCGTCTGCATCTGTATCCCATGATGACCTGCTCCCATCAAAGATCTCAAGCCCCGCGTCAGAAAACACCAGCGTGCATGCATTCTCGTTACTGACAGTTGCACACTCCGATTCCCACACGCTGTGGCCGGACGATTGGATCTGGATGTAGCAGAAATCATTTCCGAAACCACCAGCACCAGGCGCGGTCTCCCGACGCAGGAGGTAGCCTTGGTATTTTCCAGATGGGGAGGTGATGAAAGGCTGAGATGAGCCCGGTTTTTGTGTGGCCTCTGTGTTTGGAGGGATGGTTGCCAGGACCTGCTGTTTTGTGGTCCTTTCAATGGTTCCAGGGGGAGTGATGGCGTGTGTTGAAGGAAAGAGGAGAAACGAAGAAGAGAGGAAGAGGAGAAGAGAGAGAAACAGGTTGGTTTTGGTGCTGAGGGTCTTCTCCATTGTTTTGGTGCAATGACTGTAGAGGTGTTGGAATGGGTTTTATAGCCATATAGAAGAAGAAAAAGGGTTATGGTTTTGGTGCAACTTCTCGAAGATGGAGCAGGAGAACATTGAGGTTGTTAAATTTTATTTTATTTTATTTTGTAAAAAATGCGTAGAAAAAGCAAATAGATTTGTACTTAAGTTGAACGGATGGTACTGGACAGATGTGGGGCCCATCCATCGCATGCCCGCACGTCATCCAAAACGATGGTGGGATGTAGAACAGGGAATGGAAGGGATGCCTACCCTTGATTCACAACAAGGCCCACCTCCATTGCAGAACAGCCGGAAATTTTCTCTGAATCTTCATCCATGCCAGATGAAGAGTCTGGACGGCTTGGATTCTATATATATATATAATATGACGACCCCAATACAAATCGCGGGTGAGTGTCCCTTCTCAACTTGTCCCTTTGCTGTGGCCTACTTGAATTTCATCTTTGGAGTATTGTTTGGGCCTAAAGACAATATGAGGCGACTCATTTAATGGACGGGTCAGATGCCGTGAATACATCACATGGACCCCACATTTGGCCGCAACATCATGGCTTAGAGCCTTACTGGTACCACCGCTAGTGCACTCAGAAAACTTAGTGTATATAGAGAGGTCCCGAGTCCTACCGGCCAGACCACACCATGAAGATCGCCTAGATAGAGAAATAAGAGCGCCGCATACTTAGAGAGAGAGAGGATCCAGTGCTATGAGGCACATTAAAGTGTGCTCCTAGTTGTATCTGCTCACTTGGACTGCACACTCGAACAATCTGAACTGTCCATTAACTTCAGAACACAGATCATGGGCTACCATGCAAAACTTTCACTTTTTGGATAATGTACAGGCGCTTGGTTTGTTTTCTTTCATGTACAGTGTGCGCAGGCCCGCTGAAATCAATAAAGTAGCTTGATCTAAATTGATGAACTCCAACCCGCATATATGTTCAATATGAAAATATATAACTAGAAGAAAATCAACCACTTACTCAGCCCAATGCAAAACTTTATAATGAACAGGCAATAATTGAAGAGTAGAGTTCTTTTTTCGAGAATAGGTTGCGCTTTGCCTTACATAAGTAAAGACTTTTCATAATACCAATGTAATCAAACGGAGGAAAAAACTTACAATTGGTCATTAAGAGTAATTTTAAGAATGTGTCTCATGAAAGAACTGCGTTGTTATGGAGAAAGTTGAATTGACCTGACATATGAGACATGTGGCAAAGAACCACCAGAGCATACTCTCTGAACCACCAAAGTGCTTACTATAGGAGAGTCGAGCCAAGGAAAGATACTCAGTGGCTGAGCTGAGTCAGACAACCAAGCTCGGTGATAAGGCTTATCGATAGGCCTCGACCTTGGATTTCAACATCGACCATAGATGCCGACCTCATCGGATATCAACCTCAACCTTGGATGTCGACATCGACCTCAAATATCGACATCGAGCTCGGGATAGAAATATCTAGAGAGAATCTCGTACCGTATACGGGCAGGATTACCCAACGAGATCCTATCCGAATATCACACCAATTGAGGCATAATTGGAGAAATACTCGAGAATAGATTCCAACTCTAATATGAATCCCTCCAACGTATCTCATAAATTGACTCAGATACGTAAGCTGCCTAGTAAACTTATAAATTCATAACCATGTTTAAAGGGAATGTACGTACAACAATCACGACTCTAACCACACCTACTATGGCTTCATTACCTAACTTAGGTATCGGAGGGTCCCCGGCCACAACCGACGCCCCCGTTATCCTCCTGTTCTCCATTAAAGTGCAGGTACCTAGAGGCTTATATGAGGTGGTACAGGATCAACTAGATTTGAGTGATAATATGCATGATATTAGATAAAGGACAAATTCAGTCGTATGCGCATATATTTGAATTACAATTAAAGACTATTACTGGATTATCGTTACTCCTAGGATAAGATAAAATAAATTGATAGCCTAGCACATTTCTAGTCATCGGCAAAGGCTTTGCTAATGGTTATTGGGACCACCTAGCAAACAATGATGATTAAATTCCTACCATTAAAACTTCCCATGACCCACTTTGATGTTTATTTGCTATCCCACCTATTGAAACATTAAAAAACACAAATATCTACTTGATCCTGAAATTTTATGGTCCAAGTGGAGCCCACTTGGATATATGATTTTATCCACGCTGTCCAGCAGCATGCACACCCATGTTAGAGAGCCCACCCATGATGTGTGTGTTTTATCCACACTATCCGGCAGCATGCACCCCACGCTGGGGGTCCACCTTAATGATGTGTTTTATCGATGTCGTCCACCTATTTAGACAAATCTTGGAGCCACCTTATTATGCTTGTGTATGTCATGAGGCCCATAAGACTGTGAAGTCCACTATGTTGTGTATATGTATGTCGTGACACCCACAAGACCTTGGAGCCCACTATGTTGTGTATGTACAAGATATGAAGCCCATAAGATTGTGGAGCCCACCCTAGACATGTGCACGCATGGGTCCTAATTTGGCTGGTTGTATAGTACATAGGGCCCACTACCTTGGACAGTGAGCCCACCGTGATGTTTATGCATGCCGACCCTAGCTAAAATAGGCTAGTCATGTGAAGTTTTGGGACCCACTATTGGGCAATGGGGTCCATTGTTATCCAATGGCCGTAGGCTTACTTCTTATATAGTTGGGCCCACCATGAGTATGCAAATGTGTGACCCATTGTCAGGGGAAATAGGGGTTTATCTTATAGTAATAATTATGACTCGACCTTTAATCAAGAGAACGATGCATATATTAGTGGTTTGGCCTTTTGATTGTTAAATCTAGGATAGTTTACTCCAATGCATGCAAAGGCCTAAATGGGTCTACCTGGACTTGGTTGAGAACACTTAGAGATGATACTTGCACATGAGGAAAATAAACCTATTTGACTTATTTGTTGTACACTAGATAGTGTGCACAGGAACCCATGTTTAAGTACACTCGTAAGGAAAAAATAAACTAATGAAATGTGCATAAATGATATGCACATATAGACTATTGTTTTAGTACACTCAAGTAGCACATTTGACCTATGCGATGTACACCAGTATGGTGTGCAAGTAGCCTTATTCGAGTAGTCAAATGAAATCCTTTTATAGCACACCAATAGACCCTCATGTTAATGAGGTCTAATGTGGCATGATAGATTCTTGTATGTGATCTAGTGTATGGATACAAATATTTATAGACTTTTGAATCATGATATTGTGAATTGTGAGTGGACTCGTATTATAAATTCTGATTTTGTCAAAAATTATCTTTAATTAATGTCGATTTTAAAACTAGATAAAGACTTGTCATACATTAAATGCATTTCAACCATTAAATCATGATGACTCATGCATGTGCCATAAGCACAGTGGCGGGTGGTGGATTTATGGGAGTTGGATGTTAGGACCTTGTGATAGGTCATGGATAGTTTTATCATTGTACATTGGGACCTTCATCGTCAGGCCGAGTCAGTTGAGAATGTCAGTTGCACAATACCTCCACTTTTGAGGTCAGATGGAGAAGAGGTTTGATGAGCCTACTACCTAGGGGTTACACACCCTAAGTACAAGGTTGTAATGTAGTAATAACTCGGTGAGACCGAGATCATTCCATAGGGTTACATGTGGTCAAGAACACAATTAGAACTAAGCTACTTCTAAAATTGAGAATACAATGAATAATTATAGGTAAAAATAGCAATTAGGAAATACTAAGGATCTATGAATCCACTTATAGCAATTACAATGTCCAATTTATTGATTCATCTTCTATAACTCAACTAGAACCGGATTCTAATTTGTTTTAATTGAGAGATAATTTTGTTAAAACAATCACAAACATCCAAAAAGGTATGATTTCAATTGAATGATTCTCTTGTAAAGCACTCAAACATCAATTGTAGGAAATTCAATCATTTATTATGCCTAAAGTTTACAATAGATTAAAGAACTACACAAATTGATTCATTCTCTAATCAAGCTAAGCATTTGTTAAATCAAAGCATCCATTTTAACCTAAGTTCACAACGAATTCATAAAAAAACAACTCACAAACTTTAAAGTAAATTCAAACTAATTTCAATTAAATATTCCGTTTCGACAAAGAAACAAATGCATTTGATTTAGGGAGATTGTCTTATTTAAACATATCAGAGAAAGAGTACTATGAACATTCATCACATTTTATTGATACTGAGTTCATTTATATCCTCTTTACATCCCTTGATTCTAAGATAGATCATTTAAAAATGAAGGACTTGTGCTTTAAGCATCAAAAGTTCATTTCGACGGCCTTCCGGCGCCTGATTCGATCATCTCCTAAGACTTAGGAGGAATGTCATTCCAATCGACGGGTCATTAATGAAATAAAGATTTCAGCAGCATGACAACGGCTATTTCAACCATCTTCTGGGACTTAGGAGGAATGTCGTTAGATCGACTGATCTTTCTCCTTTGAACCCATGAAGAGGAGAAAGCCCGGAGAAAGGAAGCCTAACCCATGAACTTCAACAGCATGACAGCTTTTGGATTTCACAGACTACAGGGCAGCCTGGTTGCGCAGACCCGCGCAACCGCGCAACTGCCATGAGACTCTTTTCTACCTTCTGTCTTCTGCTCCGCTCTACTCCTCTTGAAAATCTTCAATTATCCTTAATGAAGGAGGGGAAGGGGTATTTATAGACCCTCGCACGTGTGAAAATCCTGATCTTAGCGATGTGGGACTATTTTTTAGTGCTTTAGATCATTCTAAACGAAGCCCTTTATGCAATTCACTCCGAGGTCCCGCGTAACTAATACTTTCATTATGCGGACCTATGCAACTGAGATTGATTGGACAGAACCGCGCAACCTATAATGGCTGTGTGGATTTGCACACTCTCATGAAAGCTGCCTCTATCTTCTTCTTTCTGAAAGTTCTTCTTATCTCTTTACCTCTCCTTGCTTGATCCTTTCACCATTTTTTATGCCTCAACAGATGCCCCCTTGATCCTTTCTTTGTTTCCTCAAGAAACAATAAAGGATCAAATTTCCTACTTTTCATTTGGTTTGCGCGGACCCAAGCAACCGGCCGCGTACATACTCGGTCGCGGTAACCTATAAATACCGTACTTCCTTCATATCCTGCAGTTTTCTCTCCCTTTGGCAAAAATTTTCCTTTTGGCGATTTTCCAGCGCAACAGAAATTGTCTGCGCGGACCCGCGCAACGGATCTTCCGTCCGCGCAAGTGTCTAAGTACCGCAACACGCTGCGTAACTTTTTTTGATTACGCGGACCCGCGCAACCAAGACCTTGCTATTTTCTAAATTTTTCTCAACAATCTTCCTTAGGTCTTTAACCCTCTTCTCTTCATGGCCCGCATCAAGAGGACCCTTCGTCCTGTAGACCCTCCAATGGAGCATCCTTCTCATCCCGAAGCACCCTATACATCTTCTCATCACTCGTCTCCTTCCGCTGATCAACCACCGGCTAAGCGCACCAAAACCACCACTCAAACTCCCGCATACTTCAAAGAGCCAGTTCTTCCAACTTTTAATTTTATTGACCACATTGAATCGCTTTTCTCTCCCATTCATCGAGCTATAATCATGAAAAATATAGAACTACCTCCGAAGCACGGTCGTGAATATGATTGGGAAGAATGGTTGAAGACAACCGCCCATATTCGCATGGATAGCGATAGACCCTGTCACGCCCCAAACTCAGAAACCGGGCTCACAAAATTCTCGATCGCCGAATCCGGTGCCGACAGCCTCCGTAGAACCCCATTCTCAGCTCTTAGCTCTAATTCGCTAGGTTCTAATCCTGGAATGCTATGAGGAGGATTTTCAATGTTAGTTTGATTCGTAATAAGCATAACCAAAGGCATAACCCACAAACAACAACCAAGAAATCCATTACATTTCGACTATGATCAAAAGCTTTACAAGTACAATGAGCATAAAGGGAAATACAATGAAAAAGAATAAAAACTCCAAAATGCTCTGCAACGTGCTCCTGCCTCAGCGCTGCTGCGATCCAACATCACCTGCACGTAACGGTCGTGTATAAGCTTACAGAAAGCTTAGAGGGTGGTGAAAGTGTGTGCGCAAGATAGTAATATGAACATGCAATGTCGGAGCAATGCAGAATATGCAGATGGATCCATAATATCATGAGCCGTACCAAGGCTATGCGATGCAAGACATGAATGGTATCGGCTATCCCAAGGCCATGCGATGTGCAATGCAACTCAAGCATATAGATCCTCATCTATGTCCACACATCAATACAGCTCAAATATGGGATATCACCGGGGGTCTAGTACACTCTAAACCAGATTGCCGCCACATCACGCGCAATAAGGTAAGTGAAAGAGACCTCACTATCCGTCTGCCAATATCGGGCGCGACTCATCGATAGCGGACCCATTCCTCAAGCTGTTCAAACTCAGCCTAGCATTGCCCCCTACTCTCGGGCGGGTAAGGCTGCACCCCCTTCCAACCGACCACGACACAGTGGAGAGCGTAACCGTCTGGTAATCGGCACTCAACACTCATCTACCCACTCGGTCTAGACGTTGGAGCAACCTCTTGGTACCATAAGGGTTTAGGGACTTTCACCCAGGGATATCAATAGCACCCCATGTAGAAAAAGATTTCCGGTATCCAATCCTGCCAACCACGATGCGTCTGTGGAGGCTACGGCCCTGATGTCGCTAGGGCATACAATACTCATATCACACAAATGCGAAATGCATGATTCACGTTATCCAGTCATGCAATAATTCCTGCGCATATCTTGCGCGCATGTAGGGCAACACTTCCTAACCAGGAGCCCATAAACAACCTGCCCGAAGGCATATGTTATGATCAGTCAATCTTCATATCAAGCATGCATATGATGCGTATGATCATGAGTCATGAAATTATACTAAACATGTAAATGAGTGATGAACCATTCTCACAACGCAGATGGGCCTAGACGGCCTATACACAGCAAGTACGGCCCAGTAATGGGCTTTAAGGAGGGTCGTAATGTGGACGTCTAACCAACATTACACTCGCAATGTGGACGTCAAACCAACATTGCCCCCAAGGCACGATCGCCCTAAACACTGCCACATAATCTGTAATGGGAACGCACATTGCAATGGACCTTAGGTACATCCTATTGGACCTTAAATATATCTAATAGGCCATGATATGTGGGCCTTGTATTTGTCAAACGGGCCACATAAATGGACCACACTAATGGGCCTTAGGCATATTGCAATGGGTCATAACCCGTGGGCCTTGGATTGTATCAATTGGACCTAGTCACATGAGTCTAATATGTATTAAATGGGCCACACCAATTGGGCCCCCGCATGTACATCAAATGGGCCTTAACCCATAGGCCTTATGTGAGTCAAATGGCCTAAATCCCTAGGCCTTACATATATATCAAATGGGCTTACTTCCATGGGCTTTAAAAATACATCAAATGGGTCCAATTTCATGGGCCTTGGAATACATCAAATGGGCCTAGTCCCATGGACTTGAAACATATCAAGTGGGCCTAAACCCATAGGCCTTAAATATCAAGTGAGCCAAAGCCCATAGGCTTTACATATCAAGTGGGCCTAAGTCCATAGGCCTTGTATGAACCAAATGAGCCTAACCCATAAGCATTTCATAAATCAAATGGGCCTAACCCATAGACATTTCATAAATTAAATGGGCCTAACCCATAGGCCTTTTGCAATTAAATGGGCCCAACCCATACATGAGTGGCCCACCCAACCAACCGCTCATGCCTCAAAAATGATCACACCAAGTGGATGGACGGCCTGAATGCATCACATGCATCAAGGCGGGTCCCACTATCCAGTGGACAGTGCGGATAGAGCACATACATCACAAGGGCCCCACCGTCCGCTGGACGGTGGAGGCAATGCATACAGGAGGTGGGCGCCACCGTGGTGGGTGCCACCGTCCGCCTGGACGGTGGCTTTAAAACACATACATCATTGTGGGTCCCATGTGGGGCCCACCGCAATGCTTATATGCCATCCAACCCGTTCATAAGGTCACTCGGACCTGGATGAAGGGAAAACATAGATTTCAGCTTGATCCAACACTTCTGTGGGCCCCAAAATAGATTTCAATGGTAGATATACAATCCCACTGTTTCCTGTGGTATGGGCCACCCGAGTTCTGGATCGAGCCAAAATTTGGAGGGGGCCCACCTGAGGAGGGGACCCACCTCATGAACGGCGTAGATAAGACATATACATCATGTGGGGCCCACGGCAGCAGCCGTGGGTAGCTGCACGGAAGCCCGCCCGCCCGCCTGCTACAGCGTCAGAGGCTTTGCCTCTTTACATTATTTTAACAAAAATTTGAAAAAACTATTTTTTGGGGTTTTTTGAATTTGGGGCCCACATCCAGCAGATCCACCCCGTCCATTGGCTTCAGTGGCTCAAGACCAATCCAATGAGTCTAGAGTTTGAATTTTTTTGATGAAAGAAAATGAAATAAAATAAGAAAAAGGATCCTTGAAGGGTAGTGATGCATTCTTTGATGCTATGGCCCACCAGGTCTTCCAATCAGCCCCAAACTCCTACCCAACGGCTAAAACACTGTAGGTAAGGGGGTGGACGGCTTGGATCGAACATAAACATCAAGGTAGGGCCTACACTAGGGGGCCACCCCAAAGGCTTCCCTTTTTCACCCTTTTTTTTTTTTTTTTTTACAGGGACGTCCAGCGTCCCAGACGCTGGACGGTGTAGTTCTCCCAAAATGCATTGTGGTGGGCCCTGATGAAGTGGGCCACCACGGATGTTTGACGTGGGTACAACGTCTAAGGTGGGCCCCACTTGAATAAAAATAAAATACCTCAAAGTGGGATCCATTCAAGTGGGCCACACAATCCTAAAAAATAAAATAAAATAAAATAAAATAAATAAAAGAGAGAGAGAGAGACATGGAGGGTCGGACACGCTTGTGATGGAGGGACCCCGACATTATGGGCCCTCCCTTATATGAAATCATACATCAAGTGGGTCATTTTGCACATGTGACCATCAAGACTGAAGATCAACGGTGGGGATCCTTTCCCCACCAATATGGATGGTCTAGATGACCTTTCTAAAGAAAATAAACATCATGATGGGGTCCATGGAGAATGGCCCCATCATGGAATGATCATGATGATCAAAGTAAGCCATCGGCCTTATCTTAAGGTCCTAAGTGAGATCCACACCATTGATCAGTGGGCCTCACTTGGTCCACCATAAAAATAAGAAAAACTACCCTATAAAGGCACGCACCGTCTGATCTTCTCGCTCCTAGGGGTTCCTTGGCACCTTAGCTTCAACTTCAATGGATGAGATGAAGAATGGAGGGTTGAGATGAGAGATTTTGGGATGAAGAGGTGGGCCACTTGGAGCTTAGGAGAGTTTGGAAAACTCCATACGTATGGAGCTTGGAAGTTTTCTTGGAGATTTGAAATGAGAAAGAGAGAAAGAGAGAGAGTTGTAAAGGGAGAGAGAGAGAGTGATGGATGGATGTGGTGAGTGATGGTTGTGTAAGAAAATATTGACTTTTGTGGCTTTTTGTGTAAGAGAGGTATGGTTTTGGAAGACTTTTGTGGTTGCTTGGGAAAATGGAATAAAGTGATGTGTACTTGACATGTGATGGCTTGATAGATTGATTGATTGATGGGATTGATGTGATTGATGTGACACATCGTAGAGATTCCCTTGGGTTTCGCAACGCGCGGCGTTTTCTCGCACCGAACGTTGGCCCACATCTCTTGACCAGGGTATTGCCTCGGTGCGCAAGTCGCGGCATCGGAACCGCAACGACGGCGCGGTCGCTATGGTATTGGTCTCGGGTTGAGTCGACTCGGGTTGTCGGCATATGAATCAGGGTCGCGTGTCGATATCGGTTAAGGGTCGAAGGTTGCCGGAATTCGACCGGTAAGACCGTGAAAGTATACGAAAAGGTACGGACCAAGATACGGGTCTTACAGACCCCCTGCTAGAGAATATACCCCACCTGCTTCTCGCTCCAAGAAAACTCTTCGAAATAAGGCGAAGGAGTTTGAAGAAAAGATAAAAGAGCATAATAAGAAAAAGCTCCAGAACTCTTGGGAATCCGTTCGAGTGATTGAGGGTGTCATGAAATTCGACAACCCTCATTCAGAAGGCATGATAATAATTCACATCAACGTTCATCGTCACCAATCCATTCTTGAATGTGAACCCACAGATTATGTGGACGGAGAGAAATTGATGTATACTGAATCGTGGGCGGCGCGAGAGCCTCGGATTCTCGAAGAAAAAATGCAGACGCAAAAACCGTGGCAAATCATCGGAGAAGCCCATCCCATGATCTTCCTCACTCCCTTTCACAGTCCACACAATCTCTTCCCAACATATTTCTACAAGACTATCAGACAACGGTATAAGGACTGCGATCCTCTCTGGGGATCGAAAGATTTTCGAACAAGAGGCCTGCTGACTTCTCGTCGCTATTACTCTGATTGGGTAGAGGCAATCCTGAAGAAACATGCGAGTACTCTTGCTAAAGTAGGCCTTTATGATGCGATAGAGGTCACATCCAAATACTTTTACAAGGAACTCTCCGTGCTGAAAGGATTCCTTGAATATTGGTCTCCCACCACTAATTCTCTTCACTTGCCGTTCGGAGAAATGAGCATATCGCTATGGGATTTGCATCGCATAGCAGGTCTCCCACTTACAGGAAGATTTTATGATGAGTTCATTCCAATGAATGCAGAATTGGCATTTATATCCTCTCCCGACCGCAGACCTTCTATCTCCGAAACCACCATCGAACTTTTCAGAGAAATGGAAAAGTTTCTAAATTTTCACAAACTATCGCCTTTGCAATGGCTGGCCCATTTTTCTAAAATACTCAGGTATTCCAGACCCAAAGATTAGCATTTTTCTCTTCATCACATACTCCTGCATATTAACATCCTTTTTTCATTTTACAGATTTTGTGACAGTCGCTGTAAGGAATTAACGACTCTTCGTGACAATATGAAGGAACGACCAGATTATAGTGCCTTTAGGGAACTTGCAGCCTTCCTAGCTTACTGGCTAAGCATAGTTGCCCTTCCTAGTTCCAAGTGGGTAGATGTTATTTGCCCCACCACCTTCGTTGTCGCCAGAGCTCTAGCGGAAGGTCAGAAGTAATCCATTGCGCCCCCTGTGCTATATTCCATTTATCAGGCCTTTCGAGAAATCTCTACAGATGTCAAAAATTCCACCCTGGGATCTTCATCAGCGTATACCACCTGACACTACTTCACCGGATGGTTAGGAGTCTATTTCCCCTGGACTTTTGAAGCACCGGAGAAAGCTTACATCAAACCTTCTCATCTTCCTCTTTGGTTTTTTCAACAAAGGGCCATGGCCAGAAGATCGTACGAATGGGTGATCAATAAGATCCGGGATTTTGATCAAGTAAACTTCTTCTAGTTCCGGCTTCATTGCTACATTCAAGATACAGATATGGTGGATCAGGGGGCACTAACTGTAGCGGAAAGGGCCTTTTTTCTTTCTATTCGTTCTTGCAGTTTGCCTCTTAGGGAAGGAATGAAATTCTGAAGAGAACCCTACTATCCCAGCTGTTTTGCTCGTCAATTCGGCTATGACCAAGCCGTGCCAGAAGATTGTGGGCTGGTTACTAAGAGAATGCGCTATTATGGAACAGGTCCTTTGAACTAGGCCATGATATGGAAGAAACTATTAGGCGACCATGTCAACTCTTCTTTCATCATCCCTAGCTGCGACCAGATAGTCCGTACTTCTTACAGCTGGATGAGGTGGTGGGACCACCAATCATTTCTGATCAACAAACGCCTACCAGTGGATTCTCTTCTCTTTCTCCATCCACCTCGACTTTGTTCCATCCATTCTGGCTACGTTGTGTGCGAGGGTTGCCATTGCTTCTTTGAGATTTCTACATTCCTCCATTAATGCATTATGGGCTTCTGCCATTGTATTGAAACGATCCTCTGTAATTGTTCTATAGTCTGAATTTGTTCCAGCCATGAATACTGCAGCTTCTCCACTTTTTGACGAAGCAGTAATCGAAGGAGAACAAGAGAATACAGATGTGACGGGGCTTGCAGAAAAGGGAGGGGACAGAGTTTCATCGGGCCTTTTCGTGCTCCTTGCGGCATCATTTGACTGACATGACGCCAATATTGGTGAACCTTTTAGGGATGGCGTTGGCGATCTGATGACTAATGCTTTTTCCTTTCGTTCTCTTGTTCGTTCAGCCATTGAAGCATTGAGAGCTGGAAAGTCGCACGCTGTCAACTGGGGAACTGTTTAAGCTGGATAAATTTCTGGAGGAGCAAGTTCAGGATTTCTTTTAACTGTGCTTCGCGTCACGGGCCCTCTGATTCTTAATGAAGGCTAATTCATTCCTGAAATTCTGAAGTTTCACGTTCTTGTCTTACGAGTGGTCACAACGGTCCAGCCTGCATTATCTTTTGATGACTGGGGCGAAGCAGAAATGACTCCAACTATTGCTTGAACCATGCCAGTACTCGCATGACTTGGTGCGTATTCTATCACGAACCCTGTCGGGGTGAATCGAAAGTTCACTCTTCTTACGGGGATCGCCATGAGTAATAAGTCGTAGTCAAATTTTTAAACTTCTACCTTCAATCATGAAACAAAGTTATAATTAGTAATTGAACGATTGGAGTGATCTATCTTAGAGATGAAGGGGAGGACTTCCCACTAAGAGTCGCCATTTTGGCATCCATAGGACGCCAAAGCATGATGAATGTTCGTAACAACTTCACTGTTAATTTTTGAATAAGATAAAAATAAAAGTTCAGCAGAGTCGCCATTTTGTTTCGACAAAGAAAGAAATGCATTTGATTTGGGGAGATTATCTTATTTAAACATAACAGAGAAAGAGTACTATGAACATTCATCACATTTTATTGATACTGAGTTCATTTACATCCTCTTCACATTCCTTGATTCTAAGATAGATCATTTAGAAATGAAGGACTTGTGCTTTAAGCATCAAAAGTTCATTTCGACGGCCTTCCGGCGCCTGATTCGATCATCTCCTAAGACTTAGGAGGAATGTCATTCCAATCGACGAGTCTTTAATGAAATAAAGATTTTAGCAGCATGACAGCGCCTATTTCAACCATCTTCTGGGGCTTAGGAGGAATGTCGATTAGATCGACTTATCTTTTACCTTTGAACCCATAAAGAGCAGAAAGCCCGGAGAAAGGAAGCCTAGCCCATGAACTTCAGCAGCATGACGACTTTTGGATTTTACAGACTGCAGGGCAGCCTGGTTGCGCAGACCCACGCAACCTATATCGGTTGCGCGGTCCTGCGCAACTGTCAGGAGACTCTCTTCTACCTTCTGTCTTCTGCTCTGCTCCACTCCTCTTGAAAATCTTCAATTACCCTTAATGAAGGAGGGGAAGGGGTATTTATAGACCCTCGCACGTGTGAAAATCCTAATCTTAGCGATGTGAGACTATTTTTCAGTACTTTAGATCATTCTTAACGAAGCCCTTTATACAATTCACTCAGAGGTCCCGTGCAACTAATACTTTCGTTGCGCGGACCTGCGTAACTAAGATTGATTGCGTGGAACTGCACAACCTATAATGGTTGCGCTGACCTACACACTCTCATGAAAGCTACCTCTATCTTCTTCTTTTCGAAAGTTCTTCTTATCTCTTTACCTCTCCTTGCTTGATCCTTTCATCATTTTTTATGCCTCAACATATTCATCATTCAAATTCAAAGCATGAATCAAAATGAAATAGAACCTTGTAATAAACTAGAAGCGCTTCACCCTTCAACTTTAGCTAAGAGATTAGCTAGATATATCTATCTTAGAAAAAAAATAAAAAATACTAGAACATGGAAGGAAATTAAGTTGGAAGGGCATTGTCAGCACTCCACCCAAGTCTTCTCTCTCCAAACCCTAGAGAATTCTTAAGAACATCTTAAAAAAATCTTATATAAATAGAAAGCTTGCACTTTCACACCGATTTGAAAATTTCACAAAACTTATGTAGTTACCGCCTCTGTTGAGAGGAGCTTCGAAAGGATCGAAACATATCGAAGACCTATCAATATGATTGAAGATGCACTCGATGGCATCAAAAAATGAATAAAAACTGTCCAATAACGAACTTTCAAAATTCCTAATTTTCTTGTGGATCAAAGAATCAACCGAACAAGCTTTCTGAAAATTCTAGAATTTCTCGATATGAAGATCGATGTAATTGAGTCCTATCGATGGCATTTTGTTGGGATCGACACTCCTATTGACAGGATCGATAAGTGTTGATTTACTTCACTTCTCTGAAATACACTTGATCTTTCATACTCTAATATAGTACTTATTTTCCTCGGACTTTTGACACCTAAAATCATCAACTTTTATATATAAATCTCCAATTCTTCATTGCCTTTGAGCTTATCTCATTTGGGGCTTAAAATTGTCGTTCCAAAATCACCTCGCATGTAGAAAACATATCTAATTAGATTAATTAAACACTTAAATGAATGGAAAACTAATGCATATGAGAGGATAAATATGCAACATTTAATTCTCAACACACTCCCCAACCAGCATTTTGCTAATCCCTAGAAAAATATCAAAAGATTTTTCAAAATCCAAGAGAAAAAGTCTTTTAGAAGAATTCATTCTATAATCCATATGATTTTCAAGCCAATCCGAACAATAGAATTCCAAGGTACGCAAGTTTCTGAATCCATTATCCTCATATATTTTAGTACTTAACAAATTTCCACATTAAAGTTTAAATAATTAATCATTCAGTAGAAACATTCCAAACATTAAGTTCTATGGTGCATGGTGATATTTAGACTTAACACAACTCAAAGTTCAGTATTTTACATTCATGTTAATATTAATAATGACACGGAATGGTCAGATAAACTAAAGTCTAAACTAAAACTTACTTTATAGTTCGATTACTTCTAGTCTAAACTATATATATATATATATATATATATATAATTGTTCTCATTCAATAGGTAGCCATTTTTTATGCTCACTGCTCACTTTTTTTTTGCACTTTTTCAGTTTGTCACTTTTTCACTTGAACATGATGGACAAGTTCCCCAAGCTTGGTTCCTGGCACTCTTGATAATCATCAAATCACACTATAGTATCAAACTTAAAATGTAGAAGTGTAAGCTAGATGTGAATGTGAAAATTCACTACTCAATCAATGTTTAAAATTTTTTAAGTGAAGATTAACAAGTTCAACTTGAATTATGACTTCTACCAAGCAATTAAACTCTAAGTTTCAAAATTTCTCAAAAGTAGCGCCTTTTCATTGTAATATTTAGACTTCTTTCAAAAATTACTCAAATTCACATAATCGAACTTCTAAAAACTTCAAAACTATTAGCTCAAAAATAATAAAAATGCACAATTAAAGATTTTTTTTTTTTCACAATTGAAGAATTTTCTAAAGGAAACCCCCACTTGCCAACCTAAATTATACATTATCCTCAATGTAAAAAAATTTATGTTAAAAATGAGAACAATTCAATGTAATGTGTAGAGGGTAGAGAGTACTTGAAATAATGAATACACGCAGGTTCTAGGTTTGAAAGTTGGTGTGAAGAAAACAGAAACTAACTTCTAAACTAAACTAGACCTAAGAAAGCAACTAGATTCCTAAATCTAAACGGATTAATCCTGAATAAACAGGATAATCTAGAGGCATGGGTTCCTCCTCTGGTAAGTATTTCAACAAATTTATCAATAATTAAACTTTTTAATAAGGTCATCCATAAACCCACTTTAAAGTAAGTTTAGATATCTTGGAATGTTAACATCTTGAGAATTTTATGAACCTCATTAAAAATTTTCCTTTTATTATCTTAAGGTTTCTAAAGATTATCTAAAGAGTATGAAAGAAACCCGTGGTAGAAAATTTTTCATTGTTAATGTACCATGGTGAATAAGAGATAATCGAATATCAGAAAAATTATCTTTAGCTTGTGTAGTCTTAGTAAAATCCAAAGTTTCAATCTTTGGGTTAAATTCCATATCATCCACCCTTAATGGTAGACATATAAAATTGGTGGAATGAAGATTTTCAGAATGATTTTCTTCCCGATCATATGATCTAAAGAGTATAAAAGTCACCTGTGGTAAAAAGATTTTCATTGTCAGTGTACCATGGTGAATAAGAGACTACAAATAATCGAATAACAGAAAAATTATCTTTCGTTTATATAGTCTCACATAAATCCAAAGTTTCAGTCTTTGGGTTAACTTTCATCTGCTCCACCCTTAATGGTAGACATTCAAAATTGGTGGAATGAAGCTTTTCAGAATAATTTTCTTCCCGGTCAGTATCAGGCACAAGGGTGCAATTTGGCAAGGCATTCATTATATCTCTAATCATGGGATCATCAGAATCAACAAAGTGTGCCAAGAATACTTCTAAAGGTTTGAGAAATTTAGTCAGAAGGGACTCCTCTTCCATAAATGTCTCAATCAAGATAACCTTATGGATCTCATCCTCATCCTCTTATGGTTTGTGTAAATTAAACACATTTGATTTCAATGCTATATTCCCAAAAGATATTTTCATGATTCCTTTTCGACAATTGATTATAGTATTGGAAGTAGTTAGGAATGGTTGACCTGGAATAATAGGGATTTGACTGCTCATATTCATAATTGGGCATGCATCCAACACGATAAAGTCTACTGGGTAGTAGAACTTGTCGATTTGGACTAACACATCTTCAACCACCCCTCTTGGTACTATAGTTGAGCGATTAACTAATTGTAACATCATGTTGGTGGGTTTCAATTTACCATGTCCCAATTACTTATATACCAAGTATGGTATTAGATTAACACTTGCCCCAAGATCTAAACGTGCTTTTACAACCCAAAAGTTACCAATTATATAAGATGTTGTAAGACTTATAAGATCTTTGTATTTTAGAGGAGTTTTTGTTTAATGATTGCACTCACCTGCTCTATCACAAAGACATTCTTATGTACGTTCAACTTACACTTTACCGCACATTGATCCTTTAGGGCCTGTTTGGTTTTCCAATTACTAAGGTAATTGGTGGTAAAGTTGTCATTATTACTTTTTACATGTAATTGCAATGGTTGTTAGGGAGGTTTGACTTTTTCACCCCATGTTTGTTTTTTACACTAAATTGGGTGGAATATGCATCATGGATTGTTACGGGTGTTTGGACAGACAGTGTAATGTCAGTCTTCATTGGTATGGTGTCTACCACCTCATTTGTGATAGGAACGCATAACTTGTTTGGATACGTGCATGAATGACCCTCAGCCTATAGTTCAAGTCCATTGCATGGATCATGACATACAACACCACTATTTGTTCAATCGCGTGTGGATAATAATGTTGCCATTACCAGTGTGCGCTATAGACATTAGCTATTGTTTCCTTCATGTCATCCATCCGTTTGTCCATACATCATGGATACAAATGAATTGGATCCAAACCTGAGAAAATAGTGATTTTTAGAAACAATTAATGATAGGTGGTTAGCCCAACCTAAGGAATATATTTACATGACCATACGATGGAATTTTCGGTGAACAGTCAATCACTACTGTTAATAAAAGGTCTAAACCCACGCGAGGTTTAAATTTGTTGAGCGAGATTTAAAGTGATTTTAGTCAAGTAAATGACATTCCAGTGTACAACTTCTAAGGAATAAAGAGAGCACATAAGACCACCCCATTCTGGCAAAATATGCCATTTACGATGTATCCAAACAATCCATTAAAAAACCCACTCAAAGTTAGAAAATAATAGAAATCGAAGCCTACCCGTTTGGATATCAGATGGACATTGTGGAAAATTTGATAGTATACTCACGAGCCGATATCTGTTAGGTGATAGAGGAAGCAACGTATAACATTTAATAGCAAGCCATGGTAAATGAGGTTGTACCCATACCTTTGAAACTGAAATTGTATTTCTAACTAAAGACACAACCATAAAGATGGATACCACATCATCTACTAGCAAGATCTGGGCTTCATAGACTATTAACCAGGGAGACATGGATGCTTAGCATGTACGATGAATGGGAAGAAAATCAACATGCGAGGATGGCAAGCTTCCAAAACCATCTGGGAAGGACATATTAAAACAAAACTCAGAAACCAGGATCATAGCTTTTAAGGAAGGATTTCTGTCTCATCTCGCTGGGAATGGGTTGAAGACCACTGGTTGGAAGAAGAAGATATACCCATTCATATCTATCTATTGAGTGGCTAACATCCAGTGGTGTCCCGCGGACCATCATTTTCACTTCATCAGATTTTTGGGTGTCAGTAGATATGAATCGAGTACCTGCATTTTTGAAGGATTCAGCGACTGCATTACCGCCAAATCCATCCAACTGCAGCTATTCTTTAATGCGGCTTAAAACACTTACTTTTCAAATGGCTACGAAATGTCATAATTACCCCATGCACCCCAAATACTAGTATTTGGGAAAACCAACAGGCCCTTAGGAATTTGGCATACGATGAAATTTATTTAATTGCATCCAACAAGGGAATATTGATTTTGACTTATTGGATAACCTCTGGAATGTCACGATTTTCACTTAACCTTTTAAATGATACGAGACGGTGGGGAAATGGGGCCAAGGGCTTAGACTCATGCTCTAGCTTTTTATCATGTGGAGTATTGCTAGATTCTTCATCATCCTTAGACTTTTTAGATTCCTCAAGTTTCTCAACCTTCTTAGGAATTTTTGTTGTTGATATCTTTACCATTTCTCAGGGTAGTGATGGATTTAACATATTCCACATGTTGGGCCAAAGAATGGGTTGAGGTTTGTCCAGAAAAGTCCATTTCTCCCTACTACTTAGGTGCATCTTAATTATTGCAACTGACATTTTTAGGTCATTTATAGCCTATATGGTATTCTGATTGAATTGCATTTTTTCTTGCATGAATGCATTCAATGTATCCTCAAGAGTTCTCTTTGGTGGGGGCACTTGTGGTTTACTAATAGATGGCCCTTAGGGGTTATTATTTGTATTCACAGTTGTCCCATTCCTCTAACTAAAATTTAGATGATTCCACCAATTAGGAATATACATATTAGAATTAGGCACACTGAAGGGGTGTTGGTAAGCATTCATGACATTCACTTGAGCATGCCACACCTCTTGAAAAGTAGGAATTGTAGGACAATCCTTAGTTGAGTGAGCATCACTTTCATAAATACCACATATGATTTCAACCACCTCCAGAGGTTTAATTGCTTCTTTCTTAAGTTCCATAGCCTCAACCATTCGATTGAGACCCGTTAACCTTGCAGAGACATCATCCTCCTCTTTGAGCACATGTACTCCCCTCTCTCTTGGCACCACCTTGGGATTACTTGCTTGGTTGTATGTGTCCCGCAATTGGAGGTTTATGGCTAGTATCTCAAAATAATCCTGGTGCTCTTTAGGATGCTTGCTCATAAACTCACCATTACACATCATCTCTATGAATTGGCACATGTTCAAGCTTAATCCATCATAGAAAAAGCTAATCACTCACTAACTCTAGTAGTGTGGGCATGTGAGAAGTAACTTTTGAACCGTTCCCAAAACTAGAAAAAAGTTTCATCCCCTTTTGGGAGAAATTTATAATATCTCGCCTTAATGTGTTGGTTTTATGAACTAGGATGAACTTTTTATGAAACTCCCAGGTCATCTCGGCCCATGTGCCTATTGATCATGGTCTTAAAGAGTGGATCTATGACTTGTACTCTCCTTTAAGGAAAAAGAAAATAACTTAAATCTAATTACATCAGTGGAGCCGTTGTTGTAGTGCAATGTTGCTACAATGTCATCATATTCTTTCAGGTGTAAGTATTGGGTCTCTAAATCAAGTGTAAGAAATATAGATAATAATTGAATCATGCCTAGTTTAAAATTCACATTTCTTGCATTGGTTGGACAAATCATATAGGCAGGTGTACTCGTTCTCACCGGTTATAAATAATTACGTAAGTTTTGAACTAGTGGAGCTTAGCGTACCTTATTCTTATCACGCACCATCCTAACTGGAAGTGTATTTCCAATAACATTCTCATAAAAAAATAGCTCTTACTTAACCATGGTTCTAAATTTTTTAAGAGTATTTAGGTCTTCTCTAATTCAATGATGAATGGTAAGCCTATTGACCAAACCCCATTCACTTAGAAGTCTCAATGTATGATCCATTACCCACTTGAGCATTAACCATACATAAAATCTATTTCTAAACCTAACCCTAAATCATATAGTAAAAATAATAGACTAGAAGAATAGTTAATAAGAGGGAAGAAGATGTTATTAGAATAAGAGAACTAGAATTAGAAAAATCCTACAAAAAAATAAAATAAATAAAGTTAGTAATTTAAACTAGAAACCTCAAAAACCTAAAAAATAGAAATTGGAAAATTTAAAACCCTCAAAATAAGCAAAACGCCAGGTCGGTTCAAAATTTCAAAAAAGTAAGAAAATCCTAACTAAACCCTAATCTAAAGATATGTATTATCAACACAACATAATCCCCCACAATAGCGCAAAATGCATGATACAACCTAGGAGTTGCACACCATAATTGCAGGGTTGCGATGTAGTAATAACTCGGTGAGACCATGACCATTCCACAGGGATGTGCATGATAGAGAACACAATTATAACTAAGATATTTTTAAAATTAAGAATCCAATGAATAATTAGAGGTAAAAATTATAATTAGGAAATACTAAAGATCTAGGAATCCACTTCTAGCAATTACAATGTCCAATTCATTGATTCGTCTTCTATAACTCAACTAGAATTGGATTCCAATCATATCTAATCAAGAGATAACTTTGTCAAACCAATCATAAATATCCAATAAGGCATGATTTCAATTGAACGTTTCTCTCATGAAGCACTCAGACATCAATTGAAGGGAATTTAATCATCTATTATTCCCAAAGTCTACAATAGATCAATGAACTTTACATATTGATTTCTTCTCTAATCACGTAAGCAATTGTTAAATCAAAGCATACATTGTAACCTAAGTTCACGACGAATCCAAAAATAAACAACTCAAAGTATGAATCAAAATGAACTAGAATATTATAATAAACTAGAAGATCTACCCCTTAGCCTTAGTTAAGAGAATAGATAAACATAGTTATCTCTTGAATATAAAGAAAAAAAAATTATTATAACCCGGAAGGAAATTAAGGGGGAAGGGCATTGTCAGTTCTCCACCCAAGCCTTCTCTCTCTCTCTCTATCTCTCTCTCTCTCTCTCTCTCTCTCTCTCTCTCTCTCTCTAAACCCGAAAGAATGCCTAAGAACATCTAAAATAATTCCTCATATAGATAGGAGGCTTACACTTTTGCACCGAGTTAGAAAATTTGTAAAACTTACTCATTCGCCACCTCCATCGATAGGAGCTTCGATAGGATCGAGACTTATTAAGGATATGTTGATAAAAAAATGCACTCAATGGCATTGAAGAATGAATAAAAATTGTCCAACAACGAACTTTCAAATTTTATGAATTTCTTAATGGGATTGAATAATCAATATAGTGAGCTTTCTAGAAAAATATGGAATCTCTCGGTATGAAGCTCAATGGGATTGAATCCTTTCGATGACCCACTCCTATCGATGAGATCAATAAGTGTTGATTTTCTTCATTTCTTTGCAACATACTTGATCTTTCGTCTTCCACTTCAATACTTGGTTTCTTCAAAATCTTCAACTTTTATTTTCACCTATCTAATTCTTCATTTCCTTTGAGCTTGATCTAGAATTGTCACTTTAAGCACGATTCAACTTTGGTTCCAAAATCACCTTGTATGTAGAAAACATATCTAATTAGATTGATTAAACAACTAAATAAATGGAAAACTAATGCATATGAGAGGATAAATATGCAATATTTAAGTCTCAACACCTACCTAGTGGTGGGCCAAGTCAATGGGCATATTTTGTAAAATGGGCCCCCCAATTGTCAAGGTTCATTAGGGTTATTATGAATGTGTCCCTTCATTGTTGAGCCTAGTTAGACAGTCATGTAGACATAAGGAAGTCTTATTATTGAGGTTGAGTGGAGAAGAGATATAACGAGCCTACAGTATGTATCTTATCTAAATGTGTTTACTATTGGGTTGGATGGGTGAGTGTCTTAAGTGCACAAGTATCCCATCACTGAGGTCAGGTAATGGTAGGATAGTTAGGCCACTTGAGGGGGGATGGCCCCATTATTCAATCAAATCAACAGTATTGGGATGTTGTGGAGATGGTCTTCATGCGCATTGCATTCATACTTGCATTGAATTCACAACCTGTAATGACATGCGGTTTTGTAAGTTATCACGTGCATGTGTACATGTAGATTCATCCATGCATTCATGTAACTATTAATTGTGCATTGTATGACTTTTGATGTGTGATCAACATGTTTAGAGCAACCTTTGATTTATGTAATAAATGATTTTATAACTTAATTATATACATATATATGTATACATATATACACATTCACATTCACACTTATGAGACTACACATTCATCTTTAATCTAGCTTAAATCTAACCATTGAACTTGCCCTCAACCTACCTGATCACGATCAATGACCCATGTACCAAAACCACTCGATCACAACCTCATAATTACACTAAAATCTGATCAAATAGAATTCCATTTGGACATCAAATCAGTCGATTCTAACCATTTAATTTCAAGCCATAACAACTCATAACGAACTCATGAAGTTAGAGATCAATCCCTCTTCAATTGACCTATGCTCACCACTATAGATCTACATTACTAATGATAGTTAAACTCGTAACATCCTAAATTTTTTCTGGTTCAAGTACATACTCGTGCCCGAGAATTCTGGGTGTTAATAATGTAAAAATTGGATGTTTCAAAATCGCACTTTTTTTTCCCATTTAGATTATATTTAGTTACATTTATGAAAGTAAACATTCATGAGAATAAAATCAATCGCATTTATCCTTAGAGTAAAAAGTGTCCAACTAATATTCAAATGCCCTCTTAATGAGAGCTTATTACATCATCTTACAGGTAAGCAGTGAAAAATAAATAAATAGATTTCAATGACATTTTTCTTCTTTATTCAAACATATGTTTCATAGAATGATCATCTTCCGTATCGTCAACTTGTAATTCACCCGAAACATTTTTACGGTTGGAGAGGGTCAATGCCCTACTCATAGTGATGATTATCCTTTAAGATTAGCAATAATTGAAGAGATTCATAAGAGTAATGTAAGGGTTCCAATACGTCTTGTACTCCACCACTACAAGTGGTATCAATATGCGCAATCAATATATATGAACGCATGCCTAGCAAAGTGTGTACGGCTCATCATATATAGTGATAATCATAATGTGGAATATATTTTATAGAAAGCCCAGCTCACCCCGCATTCTCACACTACGGAGATTAGTCGGCTTCTCTAAGGCTACAGTGGATTTACGTGAACACCTCAAGGCGGTACAACACATGAATCAGATGAATTACATCACACAATTTGTTTATGAAGTGATTATTTACAACATCCAATCCCGAAAGTGATGTAACATGCATTGCGAATTACTTACATCGATTTGTGCACCACTACTAAAAATCTATGGAATTACGCGTAGACCAAGAGGGTCACTACCCGAAGCGTATTATGTCCATGATAAAATATTTAAATCATTGTTGTGAGACCTATAACACATCACTTGTGCCAAAAGGGAAATAAATTGAACTATGAGAATTTTAAAATTCTAAGAAACATACCTAAGCCATAAAGGGAGGTAACACAAGGCTAATCTAATAAAGGAGAAAAGTAGCATCAAGCTATCTTAATAAAAGAGAAGACTAACAAATAGGCTAACTCAACAAAATAAGGGAAGAGGAGCAAAAGGCCAACTCATATAGAGTGGAAGCACGCGTTGCTCTCAAATTTGGTAAAGGGCAAGACTTGTATCCATCACCCCACATAAATTCATAAAAATCACACATAATAAAAATTGTTCCTTAACCATAATTTTTAAAAGGATAAATAATTATTAATGGTAAATCAATCAATTGCATGGAGAATCATAATAACATAAAGGTATGCAAAATAAGATAAATCACATTAACTTAAATTATTGTAAGCTTAAAGGAATCCCTCACCTTATCCCTATATCTAAACCCTAGGTAGATATCCATGTAAGAAAGCTTCTACATAAATTACGACATTGATTGAGAAAGAGGGACACACCACATGTGTGAAGAAGGAAGAGGATTTTGAAGTCTAGGCTTTCTCTTTCTCTCTCTTCCTTGGGTGTTGAGAGATTTGGGCATGTGAGTGAAGAGGGGACACACACTCCTTTTATAAATGAGTGGGCGTGTAAGAGGGGTGTGTTTCACATCCCACTTGGATTGGGTTTCTCCAATTTGCCCTTTTCTAATAATCTTTCTTTAAATTTAATTCATCCATCGTGTCAGGGTCATCAAATAGAGATGGGGCATATGATTTTCTTGGTGATCCGAAATTTAGATTGGCCCATCTTAAAAATTCTCCTTACAAGTGCCAAAACGAACTTGATTTTAATTAACGATCTACACTTGATGATCAAGGTCCAATTTTAGAAAAAATGTGTAGTCAAGATAGGTAAATGGTTGGATAAAATTTAGTAGTAGATTGATGGTGAAAAAAGCCTAAATCTAAAATTCACCTTTTGTATCAAAATGAAGGAACTGACTTCAACCTTCAACGGTGTAAGATTATAGATCAAGGTCTTAATTTTGTATAACCTCATAGTCATATGAGACTAAAGTATGGTCCAAATTTGAGTTGCGATGGAAGAAAGGAAGTGGTTAAATTGGAAGATCCATATTTATAAGGAGTTGGTAAGCCTTGAAAGGATAACTTCGCGTGTAAGGAAAAACTTACCAAAGTAGGGTCTTCATATTTTATACTTGGTCTATATGATGGGCAATACAAGTCATTTATATAAAGGAAAATACCCTACTAAGACTACCCACGAGGTTTTTTCACTCAATGGACACCAAAATCAATGGTAAGGGGATGATTTATCAATTGAGCCACTTTTACAATGATCTAAGAGATAACGTTTAACATGTATGGTTAATTTATGATATATAGGTATAGTACAAAATTTCATATTAAACGGATCGTGAGAACTATGTGATCTAGAATTTAAGGGTCTAGGTTAATGACATTTTCATAATTATTTTTGATATGAGAGTTTTGAAAAATCTAATGGTTCTATATGGTTATAGGCACGTTTCTAAGTAACTCTTAAAAAAGAACTATATCTAAATCAATATGAATAAAAAATTATTCACCAAATTAATTAAAGGAATGTACATATATCAACGAACATAATGGATAGTTAGATGACATGTTAAAAATATAAAAACTTGATGGTTAGTACTCTGTTCATGTATGTAAGTGGGTGTAAGGTCAGTTTTATAATCAGATGATCACAAGTAGGTTTTTTTGAGTGATTAAGAGGCAGAACATGTATATTGTTAGATTCAAATGACTTGTTCACATGTGTAAGTTTCTCATATTATAGTTTTGATGGTGGGTTAAGCATATTCATAGATGATGAACAAAGATGAATGGATTAGAATATTTATTCGATATGTGTACGATTAGATGTTAAGATCAAGTGACTAGTTTACTACGATCAGGTGGTCCAAACTCAGAGTGGACAGTCAGATATCTTTACCTAGCGGTGAATAGTTAACTGAATAGTTGATTATGATGGACAAGTGAGAATACTTGGGTATATGATGATCATATCTCAAAATCAACGATCAGATGCTTGATTTATGAATGGAGATTATTCCCAACAGTCAGATTCATGTTAGAGAATAAATATAAGGTTAGGATAGCTAGATTTGTACCGTACACATGTACATAATAAGTTAAATTTCATGGTAACACTCGAGAACTTTTAATACTTGAGTATTAAAAAGTTCAGGATGTTACGAAACCCCTTATCTAGATTAGTCTGTTAAGCCATGTGATAACATGTCCTAAACTGTCTAAAAAGATCCATTCATGAGGGGAACCAATACCTAAATTCTTACGCTTAACCAATTTGTACAAATCTCCACTCAATCATCAATAATTGACCACTAATTCACTGACCTTTACATCCACTTGTATGTGTGATTATTCATCGATCCAACTATCAAGAAGACTCTTTAGGATAGATTAACCCATCTAACTGTTAAATTTTGAGCTAGATCATTACTTCATCATGAATTTGTAATAGCCCCATCAACATTGTATGATATTGTCTACTTTGGGCACGCACGCACACTCACACAATTTTGTTCTTGAGGTTTCCCCAAAAGGCCTCATATAGGGAAGGTGGGAGCCCTACATATAACCTAGGGTTAGGGCGCTCATCCATACGATGTGGGACTAACCTCACCCAACGTCCTACCAACTAGAGTGTTATTTTCAAAGCCTGACCGATCCCAACAGGACCCAGATGATAACCCACGCTCGGACCATAGCTAGGCTGCACTGAGGTGTTAGAATCCCCCACCCTTAGGGCAGAGCTGCCCTCGGCTCTGATACCATTTGTAACAGCCCCACCAACACTGTATGATATTATCTGCTTTGGGCACGCACGTGCACTTACATAGTTTCATTCTCGAGGTTTCCCCTAAAAGGCCTCATACGGGGGAAGGTGGGAGCTCCACATATAGCCTAGGGTCAAGGCGCTCATCCATCCGATGTGGGACTAACCTCACCCAAAGCCCTATCAACTGGAGCATTATTTTCCAAGCCTGACCAATCCCAATGAGACCTGGATGACAACCCACGCTTGGACCACAGTCAGGCTGCACCGGGGTGTTAGAATACTTATAACACCCCAAAAATCGGCACCTGAGTACAGAGACCCTGATCCCGAGTTCCCGAGTGTTAACCTAATGAGGGTTGAATATTGCATATCAGACCCGAATTATTGCCCAATTTTAAGTACATGATAATGCTTAATGTCGTATTTTAATTGAGCTTTTGTTGCAAGATCTAATCAGGAGCGTTGACTGAAAAAGGATCTTAAAAGCATGGATTTGACGCTTCGAAGTCATCAGAGTAAGGAACGGACTCCAGAGGACTAAGATTAAAGAATTTACATGCCAGGGATCCGAGGAAATCAAGCCATTCATGTTAAAGAGGCTCGAAATTGATGTATAATGCAAGATCACATGGTTCGCGCCATATGATTGGCTCAAGACTTCATACATGGGAAGGAGGCCATAAATTAACCGTACACTTCAATTTTCAGCCATTGAATCCCTCTGGAAGGGGCCGAACAGACAGATCAGCCCCTTAAATCCTTAAGTGGGGCCCACCTGATCTATGAATACTCTTCAATTTTGGATTCAACGCCTTAAATGAGGCAACAAAACGGATGGATGGTATGAATTTCTCACAAGCATCACAACGGACCCCACATATGCATTGCACGTGCACTGTGTGTACAAAGACTCGTCGTACACCGAATAAACAAAAGTTGGTCAGTTCCAAAAAAAATGTTTCTCTGCTATGATTTTTAACAAGGGCTTGCGGTCCTCTGTTGTGGGCCACCATCACGACTCGAAGGTCCAATATGGACCGTCAATTAGCCCAAAATGGCCCATATTACCACTGCCTAGGTGACAGTATTTCAAATGACAGTGTAGACCGAGTTTTAATTGTACAAATAGAAGATGGATGGCAGTGAGAAAACCCATGTGGGCCACGCCCAAATCAATCCAAAACCATCCCTTCCGGAATGGTTTTTTGAGAGGATCACAATGGACGGAGTAGATTTCTCAAAACGATAGCGAGTTGGGGCCCACCATCGGCACTACATAACAAATACGCCGGCTCTGTTTGTGTCCAACCATTTCCCATTTTGAGGAAGCTTATGGGCCCCACCCATGGCCCGTCCAGCCAATCTGATCCATTCACCGTGTAGAGGACCCCGAGCACATCAAAACCTTGCTAAAAGTTTGTACACATACGTACACACGTGTGTGATTTCAATGGTCACAAACGAACACTCTTGACTAATTGCAGCGTGATTACTTTCCTAGGCTGCATCAATGGATGACCCAAATTTTCTATCTCTGGTCAAAATTCTGAGGAGAAGACAATGGATGGATTGGATTTCCAAGATAGCGTCCTTAAATTCTTTCTAAATGTAAGGGTGTTGCGTTTTTTTCTTTCCACTGTGTAAGGCTACGCACACCACTGACCGACCATTCTCCACCGCCCTTCCAGCACTATAAAAGGAGTTTTAGACGTGGAGAGCTGGGGGAGAGCTTGGAGAGGAGATCTAGAGTCAAGGGAAGAGAAGAAAGAGGAGAGAGAGAGAGAGAGAGAGGAAGGAAGAAGGGAGATGTTCCTGTTTTTCATATTTATTTTTTCTTCTTTCTTAATTAACTTTATGGATTGCTAATCTTGTAGCTAGGGTTGAGATGAAGCCTATAATTTGAATAATTCTTATTATATGTTGAATTTATCTTAATCTGATTAATTTATATCTTTCTCTAGTGTGCTTAACTGTAATTTTTGTACTTCTCCATTCTATGAGCTTAACCAAAGTCCAGATGTAGATGTAGTTTGGAATCTTATCTAGGTGCTTATGTCTAACTATGAACAGGTTTCCTATAGAGGAAGAAATAGGAATATACGTCTCTCTATGCCTGACCATGGATGGAAAGATGTAATCCATATGCTTTAAGGGATTATACATTCTGTGTGCCCGACTAAGGACATAATTTATGGTTTATTTAATTTATATCAATCTGAATAGGGTGAATCAACAGGTAAAACATGTGCTAAACTTTTTATTGGATTAGCTAAGAAGAGTCTTAAATTTTGAATTGTGATAATCAGTCCTCATGGGAACGATCTCGTAATACGTACCATATCTACATTTGATTCGTATACTTGCGAGTTAAAATCATTTAAATCAAATTGGTTTAAATAAAACATCATAACCCAATGAGAATGCATATGTAACTTCATTCAGATTTACATTCATTCCACATATGGATAATCAGAGTAATGCAATTCACTTAGCGGATCCAAAGTGTGATACAGATAACGAAGATTCAGAATAGTAGAGCTAAACAATCAAACATACAATTTTAAAGGTGGTGATCATCCAAAATTTAGATCATACAAGCCACAATATACATACCCAAGATGGTTAATGTGAGATCTCGGTATTTTGTAAGGCCACTTATGCACACATGTCCTAACTCACACTGTTAATAGACCACACACTTCACCCTAATGCACCTAGAAAAAATCACCCAAGTGATTTGTTCTGGATGATCTGAAGATGTCTATTATGTGGACCGTGTCATCATTGCGGTTGCAATAGTGAAAACTGTGTGTCAATCCAAAGCTTCGTTAGTGAAATACGACCCATTGAATGTACGGCCCAAATTGTGTTCCTGTAACACAAGAAACCTTTATTATGCTAGGCCCATTGGACTTAGGCCCATGTGGGCCTAAAGCTCACTTTTAGAACATGGAAATTACCACAAAATAGGAAAATTGCTACATGACAAAAGTATGAGTTAGCTCATATGAGATAAGCACTATAAGACAAAATTGGATTCTCTCACAAAACCCATCATTAGCTCTCTCCCCATGCCTTAGAAACTCATCATGGCCCATGTCCACCTCATCCTATACATGCATCCAATACATGTCTTGATTTGTGCCACATCACTTCAAACAATTAATTTTAACACTCCACTTCATCATCCACCATGCATCACCTACAACCCATAACCCTTATCCATCCACTAACCAATGCATGTCTAGATTTCTTCAACTCGTCCTGGTCCTCGTCGAAGTCTGGCTCTGCCTCCTGGATCTCAGCATCACCTGCATCTACAACAGGGTCTGGAGGGTGTTGCAAATACCATCCCGTAACGTGGGAGTGAGTGATCAACTCGGTGGAATCATAGAGCAAAGATTAGCATGTTCACAAATCAATCATGCGATAATAATAAAGCAGTAAATTAGACAATCCTAATACTGTTGTTAATGCAATATGACATGACGTGATGTATGCCCTCACCGACGATCTCCCTCATACGGAACCATCTTACGACCGCGGCATGCAATCGACCCTCAAGTGCTCCACATCTTTCAGGCACATGTAATGGTATGGTGATATGATTTTCGAGTTGTTATTAGTCCATTCAAACAGCAGGATTGGGAAACTAACGTACTTCCCTTGTATCAATCCCAACACAGATCCTGTCTAGGGTCGTCACTCCTAGTAATCTCGTACGATGTATATTTCGTAGGTCGCTGTAAGGGCTGTTGCTCGCACTCGTTGCACCGCTCCCCCATCACCTTATCAATACAGGCCTACTGTACTCTACTGCTACTGAAGGGTCATCGCCTCCCGTAGACTCAGAATACGCTCGCGGTCACTACAAAGGACTCATCGCCTGATCAGTGTAGGCCGACAACAAGAATATAGTGTCCCATACCACCATAATCTGCTCACGAGACTAGGTGCTCACTGGTCACTACGGGGAGGTTTGTGGCCACAGCGTAGGCCGACAGCTAGACCACGGTGTCTCATACCACCATGCCCGGCTCATGAGTCTTTGTGGATCAAGGTACCATGGTTAACAGGGTTTACAATGGTAAGTTCAGTACCCTAGGTTCAAGCAGTTATGACTCATACAGGGTGAACATACATCGGCCAGTCGGGTTACTTGACGGGCTCGACTAGCGCGATCGCATCTCAAGTCGAACGACATGAAGTGCGTAAAACACTTCGGGTGGCCTAACCACTGCCGCCAACTCCAAACACGGCTTGCGTTCATCGACGCGTCGTTCGTGGCCAAGACCAGCCAACCACGAATTCGCTCAGTTACCGACTGCCTGGACTAAGTGTAGTCCCAAACACATATGAATTCACATCAGAAATTTATGTAGGAGTATTGGAATAGAAATACAATCATGTGAGCATGTTAACACATGTTATAACATTCAACTTAAGCAAATCTTCAAGCACATACATTTCATGCATAGTATGGAATCATGTACATAGTTAACATGTAGGAAATCATTTATGTCAGCATATAAATTGAGAAATCCATCTCAAACTAATTCATAACATCATTTAATTCAATACATACTAATACAAGCATTTATACAAACACATACACTACACACTTAAGTCTATATATAGTATGTCGACCCGAAGTGCGCAATTAGGCGAATCTCTTCGCCAAACTAATTATGCACGTATTCCTAACTTCCTAATGCGACAACAAACCATGTCAATCACATCAGCAAAATATGAATGTAATCAGTACTTCCTACAAATGACTAAAATGCCCTAAATCTCATATTCTTCGTTGATTTGCGAAACAGGAAACGGATAGCATGTTGTACATGTCAAACGGAGATGCCGTCAATAATCTACTATTAAACGACATTGAAAGCGTTGGAAACCGTCAATCAAAGCGTCTAAAATCCTCACCTTATCTCTTATGGATGTGTCGTTTCAAACGGAGCGTATACGCTTCGTCTACGGCGATAAGAGAACCTGTTTTACGAGTTACGTTAACTAATATGCTACGAATCCTAGTAAACCTTAAATCAGCAACTTCTAGGGTTATTTCATACCTGAAAATGTGGAAGAATCATCGGCTTGGTGATCAGGAGGTGTTGCTACAGCACGTGCAACAGGTGGCACGAAGACGGGAAAAATCTCTTCTACTCTCTCTCACAAACTCCCACCTTTTCTCTCTCCCAAATTAGGGTTTCTCTCAAATTCGGATGGAAGAGAGGAGTGAGGGTTTCAAACCCTTTTATAAGCCCAAAAATGCTAAAAATAGGCTCCGGTACAAGGTTCACTTAGTGCATATCCAATTCGGGGCTGTTTCGGTCTAAAAGATGCTTTCTGGTGGTCCCCTGGCCGAATGCGATCGGACTTAAGCTCATGCATACCAGATCTAGCACGTATTAAGTTTTCAGTCGGGCAGGGTTCGCAGATCACACGTGGCGGACCAGTTTCAGTTCAGCGGTCACCGCACGTAGGTCAGGGCTGCAAGTCTCATGATATGAAATAGAAATTTTTCTGATCCGAGGGTGTAATCTGGCTGAATTCTGACGCGTCAAGTCGTGTGCCAGATTTGAATTTAAAATTCCAATTCTGTCCCTATTCGCACTCTCTTCAGTCCGGGCTCAATGAAATAGCCTGTGATTATCGGTTGGACTTGATTTTCGAAATGATTGTCAAGTCCAGCAAGGCGGTTCTAACGGTCTAAGATAGGAGGTATCGGACTTTCGACTCGCGGTCTAGATCCAATACAAAATTTCAAAGTGGTCCAGAGAACAAACCTGCTTAGAGTTTGATCCGAGGTTATAGAGTATTATAGAGTCATTGGTTCTACTCGGTTTGGGTCTTGTAGAACGTATTTAAAGTGATCAGGGACTATTTCCCAGCTACTCCAGCGTTGCGCTAGCTAACTTACGCTTAATTTCCATAGGAATTAATTCTACGCAATTTCGGGTCGAGTTGGTACTCAAGCCTAAGTATGGATTTTTCACGGGCGTTACACTTTGTATGGTTGGAAACCCATTTACGGCCTGAATGATGTATTTCCAAACCATTCATTAGCTCAGATTTTCCAATAGAGAATCTGATCATAGAGATTTGATCAATAATTTCATGTGTTACTTAATGTGTATGTTGGATATATGTTGTACATAACATTCATCCTCTTACTGACCCACTGAGGTGTGGGATCACTTGTGATTTATACATTTTATTAGTTCATCCAATCTGGAAACACATGTACATTGTTATGTGTCTTTTATCTATGCCTTACTAGCATGTGAGCCCCACTTTCCATTTGATCTATTTCATTTCCTTTGCATTTTCTGTTTACTGAAATTTTCTGAGTACCTAACTGTATTGCATGTAGGCATCCTTGACACCTTGTAGTAGGCCCCACACTCTGTAGTTAAGGGTCCCACTTTGGGGGATGTTTAGTCCTTATATAATTGAGCTAGGATGTCTCACCTTTTTATTAGGAATGATCCCTAAGTGTTTGAAAATTGGGCCCTAAATTATTACACACCCCATTGCTGAAAACTGTCTGCTTATGTGTTTTGTACCAACTTTGGGCCTCTGTAGTGGACCACATGTTGGAGATATGAGTAGGTCACCACTTGAAACCTTTAACTTATACCAATAAATAGATAAATAATATTTTACTCAGGCTAAATTAGACCCCACATGATTGGGGAGTGGGTCCCAAAATGTGGCCAAGCATGGTTGTGCAGAAAATTAAAGTAGCTATGCTTGGCCCTATACCAAATATTATGTGTACATAACCAGTTGGTCCCAGCTTATACTTTTTAAATTTAATATATAGTACTACCATAGGCACTAGACGACACACTGAAAGGTGGTCCCTTATGATCATGGGACATACTCAAAATTGGGCCAGAACCAACTCTGCACTTTATTTCCTGCACAGTTTCTCGAAGTACCCATGTTTGGACCAGCACCGTAAATTGTATAGACCAAACCAATGAGGCCCGCCTTATACCTCTTAGAGCCCATACATAGAGCTACCAGATGGACCCTTCTTTTCCCCATATGTGTGTCCCACATGATCATAAATCTGAATTAAAGATGGCTAGAAACCAACATTTGTACAAAAATCTGTTTGATGTAAGATTTATGTGGGGCCATGTTAGTATGTTCTTCCACCTTCCCAAAGAATTTTATGTAGCATTTAAACTCTGAAAAATAACTCTCAGATATTATTGGGATTTTTCTTGGTTTGTTGTATAAGTGGCTAGTGGGCCCAATATGATATATGATATAAAAGTTGTTATCATGTTATTCTTTATGTTTGAGATTGTGCATTATTTCTAGTTGATGGAATGTGTGGCGCCCACTTAGTTGTGGAACTGGATCCATACCATTGAAAGCGTTGTGGTTGGACATTTATGTCCTTGGGTTAGCTTATTGATTCACTGAGTGGGACTCACACTTGACCTATACGACCCCATGCCTTGCATGTAGTTCAAGTCCAGTGTAGGAGTCACACTAGGTAAGACGCACCTAGTGATGGGTGACATAATGATACATGTATGGTAACATGATATGATGATTATGAGTTGTTGGTTGAAATAATAGATATGATTTAATGGATAGTGAATTATGGCATATGCATTAATGATGGATGTGTAATTATTGGCGTTACTTATGACATTTCTTATGTTAATCATGAAGTGAAGATGATCCTCATGGTAATGATAATGATATTATATATTTATATGCATGATGACAAAACATGTTAGTTGACCACCATGCTATATATCTAAGTGATAATAATGCACGTATTGATTGTCGTGATGATATTATGGACAAGATAACTATGTTCTATTTGATGTATGGATGATGATAAATATATTATATTTGTGTGGCCGACATGGTTAGGCCTAATATGATGTTTGGGTGCCATATGTGCGACCCAATATGATGTTTGTATGACCCATATTTGTGGCCCATTATAATATTTGAGAGACTCATATGATGAGGCCCACTGTGATATATGAGAGGTCCATGTGATGAGGCCATAATGATGTATGAGATAACATGAGAGAAATCCATTTTATTCCCAACCATTTGAGGGCTATGGGCTGTTTCGTTAGGCCCTTGTGTGAGGCCCATTATGTTGTGTGTGAGGCCCTTGTGTGAGGCCATTGGCCCCATTATATGTTAGGATCTATGTGGGCCACTCCTTGGGAGCAATGTTGGTTAAATCCACGTTGATGGGCAATGGTGGTTAAATGACCACATTGTGACCTTCCCTTAGGCCTTTGTTAGGCCCATTCTCATCTTTTTCTAAGTGGGTTGACCCCAATCATTGGGCCCCATTGATATGTGCATGATCCATCTATTCGTATTAGGATAACCTAAGTTTGGTCCCCCATTGATTGCTAGTAGGATTGTTTTAATCTCAGAGTCCATCTAGGACTTATTTGGGCCCCCTAGGGTATCTAGCGAGCCATATAATAGTATGGTGAAGAAAGCCCATTCCAGATCCTTAGGATTATAGGTAGGCCACCTAGGCCCAACCTTGATATGAGGAGAGTTCATCATTGCCGTAGATGGAGGGATCCATGCTATCAGATTTGGTATATCCACAGTCTAGGGTCGATCTTTATATTATGGTTCAGATCGGCTATTAATCTATAGACCCCGCCTTGTATATAGGCCTGTTATCGATACCGATTATGAGTATGTGATAGCATAGCATCATGATACATGCCCATACGCATCATCTACATGTTTGTTATGAGATGTGGTTGACCATTGCATGTTCCATTTAATAAATTATTTATGGGACTCCTTGATAGGCGGAGTTATCCTGCATGACACACTGTATGTGCTGGATTGATGCATGACTAAATTGTTTGACTCATGCATCTTGCATTGTGTGTTATGATTGTTGTATACCCTAGCGACATCAGGGCTGTAGCCTCCGCAGATATAGCATGGCAGGATTAGACACTTGAAATTCTTGTTAAGCATGGGGGCGCGAAGGATGTCCCAGGGTGAAAGTCTCCAAACCCTTATGGTACCATGGAGGATGTTCCAATCTCTAGACTGAGTGGATGTATGAGCATATGAGGGTCGAATACTAAGAGGTCACGTCTCCCACTATGTCGTGGTTGGTTGGAATGGGGTGTGGCCTTACCCGCCCGAGGGTAGAGGCCAATTGTTAGGCTGAGTATGACTAGCTCGTAAATGGGTCCGCTATCGGTGTGCCGGATAGATATTGGCCGGCTATTGACCAGGTGGATAGTGAGGTCTCTTCCACTTACACGGTTGTGTGTCCAGTGTAAGGCAGCAATGTGGGGTAAAGTGTATTAGACCCCGGTGATTGTCCAGAGATGAACTGTACTGATATAAGGATTCAGATGAGGACTGGCATGACTTGTGATTGCATCTTGCTTATGACATTGGCTACGTAGGTGTAACGCCCCGAACTTATTAATACTTGGGCATCGAAAGTTCTCGAGCGTTACCATAAGATTTAATATAATATATACGCATGTGTACATACCAATCCATCTATCCTAGCCTTACATCCTTGCCCTAACACAAACCTAAGCATTAGGAATGATCTTCTATCACGCCCCAAATTCAGAAATCGGATTCACAGAAATCCTAATCGCCAAATCCGGTGCCGACAGCCTCCGTAATGCCTCATTCTCGGCTCCTGGCAATCATATGCCAAATTCTAATCCTGGGATCCTACAAGGAGGATTTTCAGAATGATTTTTTTTTTATATAATGGAGCATAACCACAAGCATAACTAAGTCACAAAATAACATCACCACATATCCACTATATCAAAAATTTTAAGTACAATGCAGAAAGGGAAATACAAGGTAATAAAAAAGCTACAAAATAATCAGATGCGAACTCCTGCCTCAACGCTACTGCTGTCCAACTCTACCTGCACACAACTGTTATGTATAATCTTATAAAAGCTTAGAGGGTAGTGTAAGTGTGCGTGCAAGGCAAGTGTCAAGTATATAATATCAGAGTAATGCGGAAACATGCAGTAAGTTCGTGAATGCTATCAGCTGTACCAAAGCTATATGATGCAAGACATGAATTCTACTGGCCATACCAAGGCCATGCGATGCGAGGCCTATGTAGCCAACTGTCATATGTGAAATGCAAAGCAAGTATGTCAGTCCTCATCAAGTACACATATCAGTATAGTTCCTCTCTGAATTTCATCAGGGTTTAATACACCTCACACTGATTGCCTCCTCCCTAGCTGCACAGTCAAGCAAGTGGAAGAGACCATACTATTTTCCTGACCCCAGATCATCGATAGCGAACTCATTTGCGAGATGGTCAAACTCAGCCTAGCTTATAGCCCCCTCACTAGGGTGGATAAGGCCACACCCCCTTTTAATAGACCACGACACAGTGGGAGACGCGGCTTAGTAATATTCGGCACTTGGGGGCTCGTGTATCCATTCGGTCTAGATGTTGGAGCATCTCTTGGTACAAAAAAGGTTCTGGAATTTTCACCCAAGGACATCCTAAGTGCCCACAATGCTAGAGCCAATATTTTTGATATCCGATACGACCATTCACGATGTGCTTGTGGAGGCTACGACCCTGATGTCGCTAGGGCGTGTAGTGATCAAGTCACACAGATGCGAGATGCATGAGTCACATCGTCAAATCATGCAACAATCCTACGCGTACCACGTGCTCATGTGGGGGCACTCCGTCTCATAAGGAGTCCCATAAATGTCTCAGCCCAACAGCTTATGGTATGATTAAACATTCCTCATATCAAGCATATATATGATGCATATGATCATGAATCATGGAGCTATACTAAGCATGTTATAAAGTGATGAATTATTAACAAGTATGGGCCTATCAATGGGCCCTAAGGAGAGTTACAATGCGAACATTTAACCGACATTGTACTTATAATGTGGACGTCAAACCATCATTGTTCCCTAGGCACGGCCTGCCATAAATATTGTTACATAAACCATGGGGAATCACACATTGCAATGGACCCTAAGGACATCTCGTTGGGCCTCGGTCCATGGGCCTTAGATACATTAAATGGGCCACATCATATGGGCCTTATATAAATCAAGTGGGCCACATCAATGCGTATGATATAAATCAAGTGGGCCACATCAATGGGCCTTACGTACATTGCAATGGGCCATAACCCTTGGGCCTTAAAATACATCACAATGGGCCTCATAATATGGGCCTTACATTCACATCGAGGTGGGTCTCAACAACGGCCTCATACACATCAAGGTGGGCCTCAATGGATGGCCATAAATAAATTAAGATGGGCCCCATATATATCAAAGTGGGCCTCAACGATGGGCCACAAATGCACCACAATGGGCCTAGTCACATGGGCCTCATATATATACTCAGGTGGGTGAAAGTGCACCTACTAGTGCCCTGGTTTGTCAATTACGGTGTAAGTTGAGTCAGTCGGACAACCGCGCCAACAGGAAGATCAAGTCAAGTGTCTGCCTCAACTAGATGTGTGGAAGCTCGCCATAGGTAAATAATAGCCTCACATCCCATGTCCCAAAACACCAGGTGATTAAAACCCTTAAAACTAAGTAAAACATCTTAGGATTTTAGTGTAAGAAAATATTTTACCAAACAGGAAAATCTTAAAGTTTTCTTACCCTGTCGATTATATCGATTCACATTTCGATATGATTGACCTGATCTGTCGATGTCCTCGGCATCTCAATCGATACAATCGAGTGAGGACAAAAAGCATCCAGCAATCAAACATTCATCTGGACGATTTATCGATATATCGACAGATCAGTCGATCTCATCGATATTCGAATATCTATCCTATCGAAAGTGGATCGATAATATAAATAAGCAGTTTTTTGGTGCCCCTATTTTTCTAAAGAAAACTACTATGAGCTTCGATATATCGATGACTGTCCGATTCAATCTAAACTCAAATATCGATCATATCAAAAGACAGTCGATCATATCGATAATGGGCTCATGTTTCCTCCAGCATAAATTTCAAGGTGTTTTAATCGTTGATCGGGGTGCCAATCGAGAAATCGATATTCATATGTCGATCATATCGAGACCTGATCGATTGGATCGAGACCGAACACAAACCATCCAGCAAGCTTATAGGTAAATCTATACGATTTATCGATCCCATCGATACGGCCTTCGATATTATCGATATACAATTTCTGATGACATCGATTGTTCCCCTATCATATCTCTAGAATCTGAAATTCTTCAAGGCTTGTCTCTCTTATTTTCACCTGTTGATAGATCGATCCTTCCATCGATGGAATCGGAGTTCAAAATCTGATAACATCGATGTATGTCTCGATCCTATTGACCAGTTGGCAAAAGGTTTCCAAAAGTAAAATTGACATTCGAGTTTGTATCATCGAGAGGTCAGTCGATACAATCGAGAGTATACGCTCAACTCTTGCTCGATGATATCGAACTCTATCATAAATGTGACCGTTTTATATCCGTTGGAACCTTTTGCCTATATATAGAGAGGTTAGTCTTTATTGCTGGTAGAGAAAGAAGAGAGTGCTTTTGAGTATTTTAAACTTCATATCATTTACTTTAATCCCTTTCTCTCAGGGAGTTCATCCTCCAATCCACCCTCATCATTGATATTCAATAGAGTGGATTGGAGAATGAACTTCTACATTCAAGGATCCTCCAGCTACTACCTTAATGGCAAATCATTAAGCCGGGATGCCTTAAATGCATAGATGATTGGAACCACTCTATCTTCCCAATATGAAAATCTTTAGAGAGTGGAATTCCATCATAACCTTGACCCGACCTAAAGCCTAGTATAGGTATATCTTTTGTGTTGCGGATCAAGGGAGCTGAAGACCCTTCAACATCAAGGAGGAGATCTTCGACATTGTGTTGAATGAGACTCATCAACTTATTTGTAAGTATCTAGAGTCCAAAGGACACTTGTGATCATTCCTTTCTAAGATTGGGTCTTAAGTGTTGCTCACCCTTTGAAGTCCTCAAAGGAGGCCTTTGACGGGAGTGTACGTGCGGGGTGCATTGTGTGGACCCTTGCTCTGTGGAGAGCATAAACATCCTGGTGCGTTGTGTGGACCCTTGCTTTGTGTGGGCATAAACATCTGGTTAAGAGTGTACCAACAAAACTCCAGGGTTTGAGGTGAACTGAGTAGAAACCTCTGTAAAGGTTGAAGGTGAACCTGATTTAAAACCTTAGGTTTAAGGTGAACCATAGAAAACCTCCTTAGTGAAATCCGGTCACTCAAGGGTTGAGTGTGGAAGCCGGGAGTGGAGTAGACAAGTAGTCGAACCACTATAAAATGACTGTGTTTGAGATTGGAATTGTCTTTCATTTATGTGATTTCCTTATATGCCTTTATATCTGATCGTCTGAAATCACATCTTATACACACACACAGTCATATCCATCACAATCTTATCTATAAATTGTTTGTCTTTTAAATTATCTGTGATTGGATCCTCTACCAGGCTTGGAAGCCAGTAGAGTTAATTTTGAGTAATCCTAATCTGTACTCTGTGATAGGATTAGTGTGATAAGGATTTTTAATAATTCATAAAAACTTTAAAAATTCCTATTCACCCCCCTCTAGGATATATTGGCATATTCCTACTTCAACTCAAGCGATCTTCACCGCTATTTCAGTGGGGTACACTTGAACTATAGATCTGTCTTATTTTTAGTCTTAAGTCTGTTAAGACAAGCTTGACAAATGGTGGACGGTTTGGATGCAACACATGCATCAAAGGTGCGGCTCCATTGAACTAGGGGTCTGACTCATTCTTTAGCTCATGTCATTAGATGAGCTTTCAAGATGGATGGACGGTTTGGATGCAAAACATGCATCATGGTTCGGGTCCACCAGCCGTCCAGCGGTCCAACCAAATGGCTGGACGACATTGATAAAACACATATGCTTGGTGAGTTCCACTGTCCACGGTAGTGAACGATGTGAATAAAAGACATGCATCACTGTGGGTCCCACGTGGGGCCCACCATAATGTTTATCTTCAATCCAACTCGTTGGTAAGGTCACACAGACTTGGATGAAAAGGAAAAATTTTTTTTTAGTGATCCAAAGCTTCTGTGAACCTAAAACAGGTTTCAATGGCAGTCATTCAATCCCGCTGCTTCCTGTGGTGTGGGCCACCTGAGTCTTAGATCAGGTTGATTTTTGGAGTGGGTCCACTTCAGGGAGTGGCCCACCTGATGAACAGTGTGGATATCAAATATACATCATGGTGGGGCCCACGTCTGGGACCATGGGTCCCTGTCCGCCCGCCTACCACACGTAGGCGCTGCTTGCACCTCTGGCAGTAACATCTGCAACATTTTTTTTATTTTTCTTTTGAAATGGAGTTTTTTGGGGGTTTTTCATACGTGGGACCCGCATTAGGTTGATCCACCCCATCCACTAGCTCCCATGGCCCTAGACAAGCTAAACAAGACCAATATTGGAGGCGTTTTGGCGTATAAAATCATCTGGTGATTTTTCAATGGTAAAAATCACAGTTTGTTATGCTATGGCCCACCAGAAATTCGGATTAACTTCATTTTTTTGGCTCAATGCCTAAAATGATCTAAGGAATGAAATGGATGGCTTGGATTAAAAACATACATCAAGGTGGGGCCTATGGGAGCGGTCCACCCCAAAACCAAAAGAAATCTTTTTTTGTTTACAATTCATGTCTAGCGTCTCTGGACGTTGGATGGCTTGGCATCACACATATATGTAAGGTGGGCCCTGCTCAGGTGGGCCACCAAATAATGGATGGTGTGGTACAACACATGTGAAGTGGGTCCCACCTACAGATGACTTGGATAAAATATATGCTTCATAGTGGGGTCCATCCGGGTGGGCCACATGGCCACATCTTCACATACAATAGAAAATGAAAGCGAGAGGGAGAGAGAAAGAGAAAAAGAGATGAACACGTGTGATGGAGGGACCCCGACACTATGGGCCCTCCCTTGCATTCAATTATACATCAAGTGGGTCCCATTACACGTGGGCCCATCAAATCAAAAATCAACGGTGGAGATACTTTCTCCACCAAATATAAGGTATAAATGACCCTATCCATACAAGGAAAATAAACATCATGATGGGGTATATGGAGAATGGCCCCTTCATGGGACGATCATGAGGATCAAGGTGGGCCATCCGCCACACCTAGGGTCTAAAGTGAGATCCATACCATCAATCGGTAAGTCTCACTTGGCCCTTCATCTAAAAAAAAAAAAATCTAAACCTATAGAAGCACCCACTGTTCGATCTTCTTGGTTCGTTGGAAAGCTGATCTCCTTGTGTCTCACTTTGATGATGGAAGATGAGAAGTGAATGGCTAGGATGAAAGATCTTGGGATGGGAAAGTGGGCCACACACATGCACTTTTCTCTCACATAGAGTGCTTGGATGTCCCCTTTTTTTTCTTAGCTTGGAATGTGTTGAGAAATGAGAGAGAGAGAGAGAGGGTTGTAAGGAAAGAGAGTGATGAGTGATGGATGTGAGGTGAGAGATGTGTGAGGTGAGAGGTTGGTTGACTTGATGGTTGCTTGACTTGTGGAGAAAGAAAGCATGGGTGCTTTGTACTTGACATGAGATGATTGATGGGATTGATTTGACATGTTGTACAGATTCTCTTAAGATTGCAAAATGCACGGCATTTTCTCAAAATAAATGCCGGATCACATCTCTTAGTCACAGTATCGGATTGGTATACGAGTCGCGGCGTTGGAACCGCAGTGACTGTGTGGTTACAATGGTACAAGTCTCAGATTCAGCTGACTCAAATCTATAGGATATGACTTAGGGTCACGTGCAAACATCGGTTATAAGTCGTGGATTGCCAGACTTCGACAGGAAGGATCGCGGGAGTCGATGGAACAGTACGGACTAAGATACGGGTCTTACATCTTCATTCATCAATCAAGCCATCTGACTATTGATTTTAAAGATAAAGACCATCCATCATGTGGTTTGATATATATATTTCCCCTTGATTAACTTAGTGAATAATTCCTTATTCATAATGATTCATATACAAGTTCTTTTGTAAGAATTGTTTGGAAAGGTGCATATAACCATGTAGATCCATTAGATTTCACAAAACTCTTAGATCAATAATAATTATGAAAATGTCATTAACCTAGACCCCTATATTCTAGATCACATGGTTCCCTCTATCCATTCAATGTGAAACTTTATACCATGTCTAATTATCTTAAATTAACTGAACACGTTGAATTTCAGCCCTTTGATCATAATAGATTAGCTACTTGACCTCTACATCCGTCTGTACACTTATCACATCAAGATTCTGATCTGTTTATCTTGTTCACCCCAAATAAATATGCTTAACCCATCATTAGAATTACACTCTCAAGAATTTACACGTATGAAAAAGTCATACGAATCTAACTGTATACATCTTATACCCCTAATCACTCTAGAAACCCACTTTATGTCCATCCGTTTATGAAACTAACCGTACATCCACTTACATACATGGTCAGAATACTAACCATCAAGTTTCCTTATTTTTAACAAGTCATCTAACTGTCCGTCATGTTTGGATTCGTCAAATAGGCCACATGAATATTGTGGTAGACCGATCATCATGAAGATATTAGTGTATAGGCTCAAACCACCTAGTAACTTGTCAATTAGGTGTGTACAAACGTTATCTTGGAATTTTGAAGCATGTTAGCCATTAAAAGAGCATCATGGTGATCCTGAAGAGATCGGGGCCCAAACCAAACCAATAGAAATAGGAGGTAAAATAAGTTATACTCATCAAATTTTAGAATATTTGGACGGTACACCCCAATGCAATGGACATTAGAAGATAGTTAGGAAACTAATGGCAAAGTTGTAAATAACAAGGTCCGGTGCATGGCAACTTACGTGAGATTGTTCAATGGTGAACACGCTCCCACTCATTGGCGAATCGTGTGGCCTACTTAAGATCAGATCTATTTTTAATTTGGGGCCATAGGTCAACACAACATGTTGAAGGCGGTGAAGGGAGTGGATCCCCCGGAAGTCATCTGTGAGACCAATATCATAGTTCGTACTATTCCTTAGGCTTGCGCGGTCCTCTCGGTCGAATTCTGACAATCCTTAACCTGTATTCGATGTTTGCGTGTGATCCTAAGCTGAGTCTTGCATACCGAAGTTAGCTTAACCCGAAACATGTACCCTAGCGACCGCACCGTTGCCGCAGTTCCAACGTAGCGACTCGCTTATCGAACCGATACCCGGGCTAGAAGATGTGGGCCCACGTTCATTTTGAGGAAAACACTGCGCACTGCGAACTTCGAGGGAATCTCTACAACATGTCCCATCAATCAATCAATCAATCAAATCAAGTACAAGCTATACCCCAAGTACAAAACCCATCCCTTCCCATTCGCCAAGTCAACTCTCTCTCTCTCTCTCTCTCTCTCTCTCATTCCCTCTCTTCACTCCCAAGCAACCTAAAATACCACACGTCCAAGCCTTTCCAAGCTCCCTTCCACAACAACAAGTGTGACCCACTTTCCTACCTTCTCATCTCCCATCTTAACCTTTCAATCACCATCAACCTCCATCAAAGTTGAAGGCAAGGAGCATATAAGCCTAAAGGAGCAAGAAGGAGACCAATAGGTGGGTGATCCACTGTTGATTTCTATTTCTAAGGGCCCACTTATTGTGGGACCTGCTTGATGTATGCATTGTATTTGGGAGGACCCAATATTGGCAGGGTCCCTCCCCTTCACATGTACTTCTCTCTCTCTCTCTCTCTCTCTCTCTCTCTCTCACTCTCTCTCTCTCTCTCTCTGCCCCACTTAGAATGAAGTAGGCCCCACCGATATGTTAAATCTACTCCATCCATCAAATGGTGTGGCCTACCACATTTCAGGGAAATTCATACCGTCCACTCTAGGGATGGTGGGAAGTTCCGTACACTGGACTGAGTGATATATAATATATATTATATTTATATTAAGTTAATATTATATTAATACACATATATACCTGCATGGTGGGCCACGTCCATGTGGGACTCACCATGATGCCTGTGTTGTATTCAATTGTCCAGGTCCAGGGACGTTGGACGTGCCCAGTAGTGAGGTGTGGTGAACAACATAGTGTGAACTGATGGTGTAGTGCAGTAACCACCAGCTTGATTCAACAAGCCTTGGGTGGACCACTCCTGCAGGCCCCACCTTGATGTAAAAATCAAATCCACTCCTTCCATTCCATTTCTCAGTCCACTATAGGCATTGAGTCGAAAAATGAAGCCAATCCGATTATCTGGCTGGCCATAGTATAGAAAATAATGGTTCTTACCGTTAAAATTCACTTTAAAGTTTTCTATACACCAAAATATCATGAATATTGGGCTCATTTAGCCTGTAATGAGCCATAGGATCCAATGGCTGGAGTGAAACTGCCTGATGAGGGCCCCACCGAGGAAAAACCTCAAATTTTCATTTTTTTTTTTAAATAACAAACAACAGCATCAGATGCTGCTGCTGATGATAGCCCAAGGACGTGCAGTAGTGTCCTGCTGCGTGGGATGTGGAGGCAGGCGGGTCCCAGCCATGGGCCCCACCATGATGTGTGTGAAACATCAACACCATACATTTGGAGCACTGCCCACCCCCCCCCCCCCCAAAAAAAAAAAATAAAAATAAAAAAATAAATAAATAAAATAAATCAGCCGTGTACATTCTCATGTGGCCCACGTCACAGGAAACAGTGGGATTAAATGTCTGCCACTGAAACCCTTTTTGGGATGTTACAGAAGTTTTGGATCATCATGAAATTTATTTTTCCTCTTAATCTAGGTCTGCGTAAACTTGTCAACGGATTGGGTGGAAAATAAACATTATGGTGGCCCCCACGTGGGACCGACTAATGTATGTGCTCCACACCTTCCATTAGTGTGGTCCCCACCATGAGCTATGTGTTTTATCTATGTTGTCCATCTATGGGACCCACCATGATGCATGTGTTGCATCCAAGCCGTCCAACCATTTTGAAAGCTCATTTTAAGGCTTGAAACTAAAACTAAGACAGATCGAGGATCAAGTGGATCACATTTCAGGAAACAGTGGATATGAACGTCCACCATTAAAACCCTTAGACTACAGGGTTTGGACCAATATGATATTTGTTCTTCCTCTTAATTCAGGTCCTTAAGACCTTAGGATTAGATTGGGTGGGAAATAAACCTTATGGTGGGCCCCTGTGAATTTTTTAAATAGTGAAAATTATCTCCACTGTTACTTGGGGTATGGTCCAAATGATCCTTCAATATGGCTCTTTTTGGGTATGTGATGAGGCCCATCTTGATGTATTTATGGCCCGTTGTTAAGGCCAACCTTGATGTGTATGAGGTATGTTGTTGAGATCCACTTGATATATATGAGGCCCACGTGATGCAGCCCATTTGATGTATTTGACTCGGCCCATTCGACTTGGCATATTCAACCTGGCCCATTCGACTTGGCCCAGGTGAATCGGCCCATTGTTTCGACCCATTTGATTAGGCCCGATGTTGAGGCCCAGCTGTATATATATGAGGCCAGATGTTGAGGCCCAGTTGTATATATATGAGGCCCATGTGACGCGGCCCATTTGGAGCCCTTGGGTCGTGGCCCAACATGATGTACATAAGGCCCATTACAATGTGTGATTCCACCATAGTTTATGTAATGAAGCTTATGGTGGGCCATTCCTTGGGAGCAATGATGGTTTGACGTCCACATTGTAAGAATAATGTTGGTTAAATGTCCACATCATAACTCTCCCTAAGGCCCATTTTTAGCTCATACTTGTTGTGTGTAGGTTATCTAGGCCCATCTTCGTTATGAACACAATCCATCACCACATAATATGTTTAGTATAGTTCCATGATTCATGCTCATATGCATCATAAGTATTCTTTCATATGAGGAGTGACTAATCATAACATATGCTTTCAGGCAAATTGTTTATGGCCCCCCTGATAGGCGGAGTTGCCCTTCATTAGCATGGCACACGCAGGATTATTGCATGACTGATAGTGTGATTCATGCACTTCGTATTTGTATGACATGATTACTATACGCCCTAGTGACATTAGGGCTATGATCTCCACAAGCACATCGTGGATGGCTGGATTGAATACCAAAAATATTGTTATTAAGCATCGGGGCGCCATAAATGTCCTTAGGTGAAAATCCCTAAACACGATAATACTAGAGGATGACTCCAACGTCGAGATAGAGTAGATATATGAGTGTGCAAGGGCTGAATACCAGGAGGCCGCGTCTCTCACTGTGTCATGGTTGGTTGGAAAGGGGTGTGGCCTTACTCGCCCGAGGGTATGGGCAATACTAGGCTGAGTTTGACCATCTCGTGAATGAGTCCACTATCAATGTGCCAGATAGGTATTGGCAGACTATTGGCCATGCAGATAGCGAGGTTTCTTACACTCACTTGGACTGCACGTCTGGGAAAGGAAAAATGCTATTTGGAGTGTATTAAAACCCGGTGATTATCCAAAATGAGAACTATACTGATATTTGATGAGTTGTATGAGGATTTGGATGAGGATTGACATGCTTGAGTTGTATCTCACATCGTATGGTCTCGATATGGCCGATAGCATTTATATCTTACACTACATAGCCTTGGTATGGCTGATTACATTCATGTATCCATCAGCATGATTTCGCATTACTCTGACCTTGCATTCTGAGTATGCTCATATTGCGCACACACTTACACTACCCTCTAAGCTTTCTATAAGTTTATACATGATCGATGCGTGTAGGTGACGCTAGGACGCAGCCGTAGCTTCGCCGCAATTAGAGTGTGTAGTCAAGATTTAGGAGTTTTTATTATTATCATATCTTGTATTTCCTTTTATACGCATTGTACTCAAAGTTTTTTATTATAGTGGATTTTGTGATGGTGTTCTTGTGGTTATTGTTCATAGGTTATGCTCATTATGAATCAAATTAATGTTAAAAATCCTCCTCATAGGATCCTGGATCGAAACCTGGTGTATGGTTGCCGGGAGCTGAGAATAGGGTACTACGGAGGTTGTCGGTGCCGGATTCGACAATCAAGAATTTTGAGCCCGATTTTTGAGTTTGGGGTGTGACAGAAGTTGGTGTCGGAGTATAGCTTGGGAACAACTCAGAACAACATCACATATCTAGTATGAGTTTAGGTCAATTAGGTTCTGAGTGCATAACCTTCCGATTTAGTCCCCTAACATGCCTTTGGGAGTTTTCAAAGATTAATAGGCGCCTTTGTTTTTTCTTATAGGACATGCCACCCAGGAGAGTGATCCAATCGACTCCCGCTCCATCACCTGAGGCTCCCATTTTACTACCTGTGACTCCCGTTCTACCCCCAGAGATCCCTACTCCCCAGCCTAAGGATGTCGTTCCTTCACCTGAGACCGGTGCGGATCTGACCGTAACTGTGAGTGCCTCCTAGTTATAGCAGATGTTGCTGGCTGTAATGACTACGCTTCAAAGATAAGGCAGGCGTCTAGTTGTTTCGCCAAGGCATGCAGACCAGGAGCACACGAGCGCCCTTCTTCGAGAGTTCAGACAACTAGATCCTCCGCGTTTTCAGGGTGAACCAGATCTGATTGCGTCTAGAGATGGCACTCCAATGTGGAGAAGATTTTTGATACTATGGCATGTACGACCCAATAGCAAGTCCGATTGGTTATATTTCTTCTCTAGGGTGAGGCTGAGCATTGGTGGACCTTCATTACCCGTGTTATAAGGCTCAATTATGTCTGAACATGGGAGAATTTTATTCATCGATTCGAGTAGCAGTACTTCTCCGACCACATTCGTCGTCAACGAGCATTAGAGTTTAAGACTCTTGTATAGGGAGACATGTCCATGGCACAGTATGCTACCCATTTTGTGGCGCTATGAAGGTTTGCACCGTATTTGGTGGATGACGAGGGGCAGAAGGCCCACCGTTTTGAGAACGACTTACGTTACGGTCTTCGAGGCCGTCTTATTGGGCATTAACTCCCGAATTTTCACACGATAGTGCGGAGGGCTCAGATTTACGAGACAGAGTGGGCTGTCTCACATAGCGATCGAGATTAGAAGAGAGGCCAGAAGAGGTAGGCTCCCTCCAGTAGCTCCTAGTAGCATTGACGGCCATAGAGGTACAGGAGTCACCCACCTACTAGAGCACCAGTAGCACCAACAACACCTCCAGCGCTACCCCAACAGCCGTTTATAGGGACTTATTATGGATGTTGTGGGATAGGGCACCACGTGTATGAGTGCCCTCACCCTCATCTACAATAGCCGAGAGGGCCACAGTAGCCTCCAACGCAGCAGCGACCTTAACAAAAGCCTCCAGCGCAGCAATGACCCCTTTAGCAGCGACCGCAACCACCTAAGTCGCCGAGGCCACAATAGCAGCAGAGACAATAGTATAGGCCACCGCAGAGGCATCAATAGCACCAAGGACCTCAGAGGGGATAAGAAGCTCCCCAGCTAGCTCAGGATAGGTTTTACGTGGCTTAGAAGGACCTGCAGACCTCTAGAGGAGTCGTTGAGGGTATACTTCTAGTCTCTTTATACATCACTCGAGTATTATTTAATTTTGGTGCTTTACACTCATTCATGTCTGAGGATTTTTATCGATCGACTGAATTGCCAATAGAGTCTTCTAATGAGGAATTGACCGTATCGACGCCCTTATTGGGCCGTTTTTGTTCATCTTGCCCTGTTTTGGTCGGTGATATCTTTTTACCCGCTGACTTATTCGTGCTGCCGATGTCAGATTTTGATGTTATCTTGGGCATGGATTGACTTGACAAGTACCACACCATCTTGGACTACTCTGTGAGGATAGTCACGTTCTACATACTAGGCTTGCCGCAGTTTCAGTTCGTTGTCAAGCATAGAGGAGAGTCGTTATCTTGTTTGATGTCCTGCATCGTTGAGGAGCTTATTGCCGCATGTATTGATCAATTGTCGATTGTTTGTGATTTCCACAACATGTTCCAAGAGATTTCGGGATTGCCATCATGTCGGCATATTGAGTTCCAAATTGATCTTGTGCTCAGTACCACACTTATTTCGAAGGCCCCGTACTTGTAACGCCCGTGAAAAATCCGTACTTGGGCCCGAGTACCAACTCGACCCGAAATCACGTAGAATTAATTTCTATGGAAATTAAGCGTAAGTTAGCTAGCGCAACGCTGGAGTGGCTGGGAAATAGTCCTTGATCACTTTAAATACATTCTACAAGACCCAAATCGAGTAGAACCAACGACTCTATAACACTCTAGAACCTCGGATCAAACTCTAAGCAGGTTTAGTCTCTGGACCGCTTTGAATTTTTGTATTGGATCTAGACCGCACGTCGAAAGTCTGATACCCCCTATCTTAGACCGTTAGAACCGCCTAGTTGGACTTGACAATCATTTCGAAAATCAAGTCAAACTGATAATCACAGACTATTTCATTGAGCCCAGACTGAAGAGAGTGCGAATAGGGACAAAATTAGAATTTCAAATTCAAATTTGGCACACGACTTGACGCGTCAGTATTAAGCGTTCTGACCGTCAGAATTCATCCAGATTACACCCTTGGATTAGGAGGAATTTCTATTTTATATCATGAGACTTTCAGCCCTGATCTACGTGCAGTGACCGCTGAACTGAAACTGGTCCGCCACGTGCGATCTGCGAACCTTGCCAGACTGAAAACTTAATACGTGCTATATCTGGTACGCATGAGCTTAAGTCCGATCGCATTCGACCAGAGGACCATCAGAAAGCATCTTTTGGAGCGAAACAGCCCCGAAATGGATATGCACTAAGTAAACTTCGTTCAGGAGCCTGTTTCCGGCATTTTTAAGCTTATAAAAGGGGTTGAACCCCTCATTCCTCTCTTCCATCCAAAAATTGTAAAACCCTAGCTTTGGGAGAGAGAAAAGGAGAGAGTTTGAGAGAGAGAGTGGAAGGATTTTTCCCGCCTTCGTGCCGCTACTTGCACGTGCTTCAGCAACTCTTCCCAATCACCTTGCCGGTGATTTCTCCGCTTTTTCAGGTATGAAACAACCCTAAAAGTTGCTGATTTAGGGATTACTTAGATTCATAGCGTGTTAGCTAACGTAACTTGTAAAACAGGTTCTCCTATTGCCGTAGACGAAGCGTATACGCTCCGTTTCAATTCACGAGTCTACAAGACATAAGGTGAGGATTTTAGACGCTTTGATTGACGGTTTACAATGCTTTCAATGTCGTTTAATAGTAGATTATCGACGGCATCGCCGTTTGACATGTACAACATGCTCTCCGTTTCCCGTTTCGTAAATTAACGAAGAATATGAGATTTAGGGCATTTTAGTCATTTGTAGGAAGTACAGATTACGTTCATATTTTGCTGATGTGATTGACATGGTTTGTTGTCGCATTAGGAAGTTAGGAATGCGTGCATAATTAATTTGGCGAAGAGATTCGCCTAATTGCGCACTTTGGGTCGACATACTATATGTAGACTTAAGTGTGTAGTGTATGTGTTTGTATAAATGCTTGTACTAGTATGTATTGAGTTAAATGATGTTATGAGATAGTTTGAGATTGATTTCTCAATTAATATGCTGACCTAAATGATTTCCTACATGTTGACTATATGCATGATTTCATTACATGCATGGAATATATGTGCTTGAAGATTTGCCTAAGTTGAATGTTATAACATGTGTTAACATGCTCACATGATTGTATTTCAATTCGTATACTCTTACATAAATTGCTGAGGTGATTCCATAATTATTTGGGACTATGCTTAGTCCAGGCAGTCGGTAACTGAGCGAATTCGTGGCTGGCTGGTCTTAGCCACGAACGACACGTCGATGAACGCGAGTCGTGTTTGGAGTTGGCGGCAGTGGTTAGGCCACGCGAAGTGTTTTACGCACTTCATGTCGTTCGACTTGAGATGCGATCACGCTAGTCGAGCCCGTCAAGTAACCCGACTGGCCGATGTATGTCCACCTTGTATGAGTCATAACTGCTTGAACCTAGGGTACTGAACTTACCATTGTAAACCCTGTTAACCATGGTACCTTGATCCACGAAGACTCATGAGCCGAGCATGGTGGTATGGGACACCGTGGTCGAGCTGTCGGACTACGCTGGGGCCACAAACCTCCCCGTAGTGACTAGTGAGCACCTAGACTCGTGAGCAGATTATGGTGGTATGGGACACTATATTCTAGCTGTCGGCCTACACTGATCAGGCGACGAGTCCTTTGTAGTGACCGTGAGCGTATTCTGAGTCCACGGGAGGCGACGACCCTTCCGTTGCAGTAGAGTACGGTAGGCCTGTATTGATAAGGTGATGGGGGAGCGGTGCAACGAGTGCGAGCAACAGCCCTAGCAGCCCTTGCAGTGACCTACGAAATATACATCGTATGAAATTACTAGGAGTGACGACCCTAGACAGGATCTGTGTTGGGATTGATACAAGGGAAGTACCTTAGTTTCCCAATCCTGCTGTTTGAATGGACTAATAACAACTTGGGAATCATATCACCATAGCATTGCATGTGCCTAGAAGATGTGGAGCACTCTAGGGAGTGTAGCATGCCGTGGTCGTAAGATGTTGCCGTACGAGGGAGTTCATCGGTGAGGGCATACATCACGTCATGTCATCTTGCATTAACAACAGTATTAGGATTGTCTGATTTACTTCTTTACTATTATCGCATGATTGAATTGTGAACATGCTAATCCTTGCTCTATGATTCGACTGAGTTGATCACTCACTCTCACGTTATGGGATGGTGTTTGCAACACCCACCAGACCCTGTTGTAGATGCAGGTGAGGCTGAGATCCAGGAGGCAGAGCCAGACTTCGACGAGGACCAGGACGAGTTCTCGTACATGCAGTATCACGATGGCTTTGCGTAGGTGACCTGGATCGATGGAATTTCAGTGGGACCATTTTGGACATTTAATTTTGTTCATGTATATGTATATGAGACTCAGAGATGTATTCATACTTTAGAGACAAATGAGATTTACTTTGTTTTTCCATACAGTGATATATATATTGATTAGTCTTCCGCTTGCTTTTATCACTGGATCTGAAGTATGAATTGCAGTTTTGGTATACTTTTACTCATGTGAATTCTTTAAATCAGACAACATTGAATCATAATCATTTTTGTTGCATAAGTGACGGTCTGGAACTCGGGAGTTGAGTTTATACACGACCTCCGATTTTCAGGGTGTTACAAGTTGGTATCAGAGCATGAATAAAAGTATACTGGGCCTAGGTTATGGTCTCGCGATGTACACTGTCACTTCCTTTGACTTAGGTGGGTGCGAGAAGGGTCTAGAAACACTTCTAGGATCGCAGATTCGCCAATAGGCGAAGTCTATTCGAATCGATCGCACGATCAAGTCTGTAACGCATCTCGGGTCGCGTAAAGCAACCCGAATAGCTCTTAGGTCGTAGGAAGTTGGGTTGAGATGTTCATTGAACGATTTTAAACCCGTAAAAGTAAACCCTCGGGCCGTGGGATGACCACGACTCTTGTATTCAATCGCCAGGGCTTAAAAACCCCGTTTCACTAAAAATCTTCAAAATTCTTCCTCTCACCACTCCAATCTTCATTTTTTTATTATCCATTTCATGTTAGGCATCAAACCTAATGTGAAAATAACAAAAATTAATGCTTTCACAAATTTTACAGTGAATAGTAAAATTTCATGAAAAATGGCTATAAGGCCATTCTAACTTCACTTTATTTAGCAACTAAGGGTCTAGATGGATGTACTGGATCATTCTACCCTAAAATCATATGCTGCATCATAGGGTTTGGTATTTGGGATTGCAGAATGGTCCCGGAAAGCCCCGAACACATGTTTGGGCTTACATAGGCCAAAATACAATGAACCAGGGGGCAAACCGTACATATCTAGGGTCCTTGGACCATGGAGGACCGAACCCATCTGGCTTCACCGGCCGGATGCATCACCGGTCTGCGATGCCATCGTCAATCCGGCGATGCATCGCCGTACAGGTGGGCCCATTTGCTGTGATTTTCGGGCGCACGCCCTTAAATCCCATGTACACCCTCCCCATATAAGTCCTGTCCAAAGAAAACCCTCAAAACACATCCCTCCTTCACAAACAGCCCTCCCCATAGCCCTATTTTTGTTTTTTAGCAACCATCCCCAAATTTCATGGCTCCAAATCAACTCTAGATCCCTCCTTGGCCAAAAAAGACCATCAACCATCACTTCTTTGGAGTTGGAAGCCCTTTCTCTTGAATATTTCATCATTTGGAGCTCCAAAAACCCTCAAATCGAGCTGAAATCGTGAGGTGCTCCATTTCACTTTTCCATTTCCATTTCTCCTTGAAAATACATCCTTGGGAAGCTTGAAGCATCCCTCTATGATGCCTAGATCTCCTTTTTCCAGATTGGACAGCCACTTCTCCGCATTTTCTCCGTTTTCCATGGCTTTCGTGGAAGCCATTTTAGGCCTTTTATCACTCTCATCCATCATATCTTTGATGGGTAAAAGGAAAATCGCAATAGACGAGGCTGGGCCAAGTCACCCTGCTCAATCGAGGAGACCGCGGGGTGGTGCCGCAAGTTCAAGCACTGCCGCAGGTCCAGCTGCAGCCCTAGAGTGCCGTACAAAGCGAGATTTGGATCCCCATACTCACCTTGGGCGAGTAATTTTATCAGAGATGCCTCATGGCCAATACACTGATCGCAAAGTGTTGTTTGAGGCGGACGTGAAAGGGCGACTGTTTGAAGAATTTTTATTGTTCGAGCGCATTGAAGCTGCGCATTGGGGTCCGATCTTTGAAGCTCGAGCTCGTGCTAATGTGAGCACTGTTCGTGCCTTCTACGCTAGTATCTAGAATCCTACCTTGGAGCCATTGCAGTTTAAAATCCCTTTTGGTAGAGATCGGATGGCTACGATTGATGTGCGACTGATTGCGCGACTTCTGAACGTACCTCTTGGTGATGTTCATCCTAGTGAGAAGAACCTGAGGAGTAGGCATGAACGAGATTACTGCACCAGGTTTCTGTGCAGTAAGTTGGTTCCATGACAGCCTAATAATAGCCTTAAGGCGACGTATATGTCTGATGATTTGCGCCTGCTGCACCATATCTGCACGTATACTGTGTACCCTAGGTCGACGAATCGCATTGAATGTACACGCCTTATGGTTGATTTCTTGTATCTGGTGGCCCAGGGAGAGAACGTATGTATGGCCACTTTCATCTTACGATAGATAATCCTCATAACCAAGTCAAGAAGAACATCCGAGTCACTTCCTTTTGGCTGACTGATTTGTAAGATTGCACTTGAGTTTGCCTACAGACTTGGGCCGGAATTGCCAGTTTCGATTCATACCATTGATGAGTCGACTATGGTCAAGATGAAGATTGGGTCGCAGTACCATGAAAATCAGCTTGAGGAGGACAGCGAGGATGACTTTGATGATGAGGAAGATCAAAGCGAAGAAGAACCTGGAGCAAAAGTTCAAGAAGAAGTTCAGGAAGAGGCAGAAGAGGATGCTCAAGATACAGATGCGAGCCCTCCTCCATCTGCGCAGGCTACTAGCGACGATCGCATTACTCGGATGGAGGAGAGTCAGATCGCCTTGCGAAGGGAAGTTCAAGAACTTCGCACAAAAGTCGAGGATGTTAAGGCCGTTACAAAGAAGAAATTAGGCAAGGTGACTCGCACCTTGAAGGCGATCCTGTGTTGCTTGCAGGATAAGGGTGCTCCTCCTCCGTCCCCAGACTCAGACTAGTGATGCGACCTTTGATGTAGTTGTCAGTAGTTAGTCATTTCCTGCTTTATGTGTGTAAGCCTATTAGGGCTAGTGCTTTGCTTATGTTGCTGTTGCAATTTTAACTATCTTAGTTTCCATGTATTTCTCGTCATGATGCTTGTAAGGATATATCCCTTGTATTGTGACAATTTTGATTAAATGAAATGCATGGAATGCCTTTGACTCATTGTGTAAATGATTGCGGTGTAATTGTGCTATTAAGACTGACAAGTTTACACCCTATTTTGAATATAGGAAATGCCGCTTAAGGCTACGTGGAGCACGGTTCGGCTTGTACTGACTGAGCATATGGATCAGACTCCTTCACAGTCTAGCACCCATGCGAACCCTGCTGTGGGCCCGATTCCTGAGGCAGTTCGAGCGTCTCAGCCTGCTGCTGGTCCTACAGTTGGACCACCGCCATTTACGCCGTCAGTCAGAGAGCCACATCGCGCATCTACTTCCACACAGCATCCGCCACAGCCTACTCCACCTCCTGACAGATTTGAGCAGATGTTGGTTATGATGCAGCAGCAGCAGCAGCTTCTGACTACCATCGTGGGGACATTAGCACAGGGTGGGGGTGTGACTCCACCTCCACCACCTGCGCATCCAGCTGAGGATGCCTATACATACGCCCAGGATGAGGGCATGGCTCATCCTACGCCGCCTGCTTACCCTGCGGGGACTGTTAGAGCGATTTTAGCGCTTACGGCCTCCCACTTTCACGGGTTCTCACAGACCCGAGGAGGCTGAGTACTGGTTCGACCGTGTGTCGAAGATTTTGCGGATGTTATATTGCACAGAGGCTGAGCAGGTAGAGCTGGCTAAATTCCTGTTTGAGCGAGAGGCCAGCCTGTGATGGGATAGCGTACTGCGGACCGTTGCCGCCAACTTTATATGGACATGGGCAGCGTTTAAGTTCCTCTTCCATGAGAAGTATTATCCCCAGACTTACAGGCATGACAGGGAGAATGAGTTTCTTCGCCTCAGACAGGCAGCCATGACAGTTACAGAGTATGAGCATCGGTTCACGGAGTTGGGCAGATACGTCCCGACGATTTTGGCTGATGAGCAGATGCGCATACGGCGCTTTTTGGAGGGTTTACGACCGGACATTCGGTCGAAGATGTGCTGTGTGACCATTCCTTCATATGCGGAGTTGATTCACATGTCTATGCGGACAGAGCAGGATGTGGATCGACTTGCGCGATCTCGTGGCCCTGTTGCTTCTAGGCCACGACCAGACATGCAGGACAGGCCCCTCGCGGGCAAGAGGCCTCACATTGACCCTCCTACTAGGACTACAGCACCTGTACCACCGTTTCGGTGCCCTGATTTGACATGTACATACTGTGAGAGGACAGGCCACTTGGCGCAGAGCTGTTTCTCTCGGATGTGGGACAGCGGGTTCTCACCGCTACAGAAGATTGACCGTGCTCGTTCACAGGCGATATCAGCACCGCCTATCCGGTTAGCTCCTGCGCACCCTTCTTTCAGACCTCCGGTATCGCAGATTATACAGCCTCCACGGCCCTTGACACAGCGGCCAAACCGGCCACAGCAGGCTCGGGTTCATGCATGGACAGCTGAGGCAGCTGCGACGCCGACTTTTCAGTATTCAGCCTTCGAGGTCACAACCCATATTGGAGGTACTCCTATTCTTGTGATGGTGGACACTGGTTCCACGATTTCTTTGATATCGCGTGCTGTAGTCAGGCGTCTTGGGTTACAGACCATTACCATGGATAGGGTACGAGTCATTGCAGCCCACGAAGATTATTCAGATGTCACCCAGATGTGTGAGGGGTGTTTGGTTGATTTGGGAGGCCGGACGATGGCTATTGATCTTGTCATCGACCCCTCTCTTGTTTATCTCGACGTCATTCTTGGCATGGATTGGTTGACTGCAGTGAGGGCCTAGATTGACTGCGAGACTCGTATAGTGACTGTGTACGAGTCGGAGGGTGCATCTTTCACATTTCCTGTGCGGGTAAATCTTCCTTTCCGCATACTTAGTTACGCCACTTTATTGCGCGACGCTGGTGCCCAGGTACTCGAGCATGTGCCAGTCGTTTCTGAGTTCGGGGATCTGTTCAGGAAGATCCCTGGTTTGCCGTCCCGACGTGAGATCGATTTCACTATCGATCTGGTTCCTGGTTCTACACCCATCTCACTGCCGACGTATCGCATGGCACCATGTGAGATGGAGGAGTTGAGGACGCAGATTGATGGTTTGCTAGAGCTTGGCCTTATACGGCCTAGTATGTCTCCTTGGGGAGCACCGGTCCTATTCGTGAGGAAGAAGGACGGTTCGATGTGATTGTGTATTGATTATCGCAGGCTGAACCAGGTTACGGTGAAGAACAAGTATCCTTTACCCAGGATTGATGACTTGTTTGATCAGTTGAGAGGAGCGCAGTACTTCTCGAAGATTGATCTTCAGTCAGGATATCATCAGTTGCGCGTTAGGGATGAGGACGTGCAGAAGACAGCATTCAGGACCATTTTTGGCCACTACGAGTTTCTCGTGATGTCGTTTGGTCTCACGAACGCACCAGCCATGTTCATGGATCTGATGAACCGGGTATTTTGACCTTTCCTCTATCGATTCGTCATTGTATTCATTGATGACATTTTGGTGTACTCCAGGAGTCGAGAGGAGCATGAGGAGCACTTGCGTTTGGTCCTGGATACTCTCAGACAACATCAGTTGTTCGCACAGTACAAGAAGTGCGACTTTTGGAAGTAGGAGGTGAAGTTCCTGGGACACGTGGTGTCCAAGGATGGCATGACAGTTGACCTGTCTAAGGTAGCTGCGGTGCAGGACTGGGAGCAGCCTGGTTCTGTCACTGAGGTGAGGAGTTTCTTGGGTCTCGCTGGCTACTATCGGCGCTTCATACAGGACTTCTCGAAGATCGCGAGACCCTTATCTCAGTTGACACGGAAGGACGTGAAGTTCGCCTGGAACGACAAAGCGGAGTCAGCTTTCAAGGAGCTGAAGGACAGACTTACGTCCGCCCCTGTGCTAGTATTGCCAGAGCAAGGGGTTAGATACACCATATACACTGACGCGTCTAGCGTTGGTCTGGGTTGTGTCCTTATGCAGAGGGACAGGGTAATTTCGTATGCCTCGAGACAATTAAGGAAGCACGAGGAGAATTACCCTACACATGACCTAGAGTTGGCAGTCGTTATATTCGCACTGAGACTCTGGAGACATTACCTCTACGGAGAGGAGTTCGAGCTCTTTTGCGACCACAAGAGCCTCAAGTACATATTCATGCAGCGAGATTTGAATATGAGGCAGCGGCGATGGATGGAGACGTTGAAGGACTTCAAGTTTGAAGTCTCTTACAATCCTGGGAAGGCGAACCTTGTGGCTGATGCGTTGAGCCGCAAGAAGGCGATAGAGTTTGTGGCTCCGCTGATGGTTGCCGAGTGGGATATGGTTGAGTTTTTGCGAGACTTTGAGCAGAAACTCACCGTAGAGGAGCCGTTTGAGTTCATCGCACATGTACAGGTGCGATCTCAAATCGATGACCGAGTCATCGAGGCGCAGAGGGACGATGCGCATCTGACTGAGCTTCGAGAGCAGGCCAGTGATGATGCAGACGCCGACTGGCGAGTTGGTATGGTGGGGGCTTACGTTATCGTGGCCGCCTATGCGTCCCAGATGTCCCTGACTTGAGACGAGAGATTCTCGAGGCTGCGCATTCTACTAGACTCGCGATGCATCCAGGCAGCACAAAGATGTATCGTGACGTGAAGAGGACGTATTGGTGGGAAGGTATGAAGACCCACATAGCAGAGTTCGTGTCTCGTTGTCTCACTTGTCAGCAGGTGAAGGCAGAGCATCGCCGACCACCTGGACTTTTGCAGCCTATGCCGATCGCAGAGTGGAAGTGGGATTTCATTTCCATGGACTTCATTTCCGGGTTGCCGAAGACGAGGAAGGGACATGATTCCATTTGGGTGATCGTCGACCGTCTGACGAAGTCGGCGCACTTCCTACCGATCAGAGTTACGAACTCTGCAGACGAGTTGGCCAGATTGTACATCAGAGAGATTGTGCGTCTGCATGGAGTTCCGCTGGAGATCGTGTCGGACAGAGACACGCGGTTCACTTCTATTTTCTGGACTCGCATTCAGGAGGCTATGGGTGTGAAGTTGAAGTTTAGTACTGCCTTCCACCCACAGACAGACGGACAGACAGAGCGGGTGAACCAGATCTTAGAGGACATGTTGCGAGCTTGCGCATTGGACTTCAAGGACAGTTGGGACGATTGTCTTGCATATGCGGAGTTTGTGTACAACAACAGCTTTCAGACGAGTATCGGTATGACACCTTATGAGGCGCTGTATGGGCGACCTTGTCGTGCACCGCATTGCTGGTTAGAGGTCGGTGAGCGTAGCTTGATTGGCCCAGAGTTAGTGTAGGCGACGTCAGAGAAGATTGATATTATTCGACGTCGGCTCCTTACAGCGCAGAGCAGACAGAAGAGCTACGCCGATATGAGACGGAGGCCACTAGAGTTCACAGTTGGGGATCATGTGTTTTTACGAGTTTCTCCTATGAAGGGAGTCCTTCGGTTTGGGAAGAAGGGGAAGTTGGCACCGCGATTCATTGGTCCATTCCAGATCCTCGATCGTGTGGGAGCGGTGGCTTACCGATTGGCTTTACTCACGCCTCTCACGAGCGTTCACAACGTATTTCATGTTTCTATGCTGAAGAAGTACGTTGCTGATCCTTCCCATATCATCAGATGGGAGCAGGTGCAGTTAGGAGAGGATGTTACATATATCCTGCGACCGACACGTATCCTAGACAGGAAGGAGCAGGTACTGCATAGCAAGGTGATTCCCCTTGTGAAGGTATTATGGACGCATCACTCTGAGGAGGAGGCTACCTGGGAGACAGAAGTCGAGATCAGAAAGAACTACCTACAGCTTCTCGAGGAGTACGAAAAGGTACAAATTTCGAGGATGAAATTATTGGTTAAGGGGGGTAGATTGTAACGCCCGTGAAAAATCCGTACTTGGGCCCGAGTACCAACTCGACCCGAAATCGTGTAGAATTAATTTATATGGAAATTAAGCGTAAGTTAGCTAGCGCAACGCTGGAGTGGCTGGGAAATAGTCCCTGATCACTTTAAATCCGTTCTACAAGACCTAAATCGAGTAGAACCAACGACTCTATAACACTCTATAACCTCGGATCAAACTCTAAGCAGGTTTGGTCTCTGGACCGCTTTGAATTTTTGTATTGGATATAGACCGCACGTTGAAAGTCCGATACCTCTTATCTTAGACCGTTAGAACCGCCTAGTTGGACTTGACAATCATTTCGAAAATCAAGTAAAACTGATAATCACAGACTATTTCATTGAGCCCGGACTGAAGAGAGTGCGAATAGGGACAAAATTGGAATTTCAAATTCAAATCTGGCACACGACTTGACGCGTCAGTATTAAGCGTTATGACCGTCAGAATTCATCCAGATTACACCCTCAGATCAGGAGGAATTTCTATTTTATATCATGAGACTTTCAGCCCTGATCTAAGTGCGGTGACTGCTGAACTGAAACTGGTCCGCCACGTGCGATCTGCGAACCCTGCCAGACTGAAAACTTAATACGTGCTATATCTGGTACGCATGAGCTTAAGTCCGATCACATTCGACCAGGGGACCATCAGAAAGCATCTTTTGGACCGAAACAGCCTCGAAATGGATATGGACTAAGTAAACTTTGTTCCGGAGCCTGTTTTCGACATTTTTAAGCTTATAAAAGGGGTTGAAACCCTCATTCCTCTCTCCCATCCAAAAATTGCAAAACCCTAGCTTTGGGAGAGAGAAAAGGAGAGAGTTTGAGAGAGAGAGTGGAAGGATTTTTCCCGCCGTCGTGCCGCTAGTTGCACGTGCTTCAGCAACTCTTCCCAATCACCTGGCCGGTGATTTCTCCGCTTTTTCAGGTATGAAACAACCCTAAAAGTTGCTGATTTAGGGATTACTTAGATTCATAGCGTGTTAGCTAACGTAACTTGTAAAACAGGTTCTCCTATTGCCGTAGACGAAGCGTATACGCTCCGTTTCAATTCACGAGTCTACAAGACATAAGGTGAGGATTTTTGACGCTTTGATTGACGGTTTACAATGCTTTCAATGTCGTTTAATAGTAGATTATCGACGGCATCGCCGTTTGACATGTACAACATGCTCTCCGTTTCCCGTTTCGTAAATTAACGAAGAATATGAGATTTAGGGCATTTTAGTCATTTGTAGGAAGTACAGATTACGTTCATATTTTGCTGATGTGATTGACATGGTTTGTTGTCACATTAGGAAGTTAGGAATGCGTGCATAATTAGTTTGGCGAAGAGATTTGCCTAATTGCGCACTTTGGGTCGACATACTATATGTAGACTTAAGTGTGTAGTGTATGTGTTTGTATAAATGCTTGTACTAGTATGTATTGAGTTAAATGATGTTATGAGATAGTTTGAGATTGATTTCTCAATTAATATGCTGACCTAAATGATTTCCTACATGTTGACTATATGCATGATTTCATTACATGCATGGAATATATGTGCTTGAAGATTTGCCTAAGTTGAATGTTATAACATGTGTTAACATGCTCACATGATTGTATTTCAATTCGTATACTCTTACATAAATTGCTGAGGTGATTCCATAATTATTTGGGACTATGCTTAGTCCAGGCAGTCGGTAACTGAGCGAATTCGTGGCTGGCTGGTCTTAGCCACTAATGACGCGTCGATGAACGCGAGTCGTGTTTGGAGCTGGCGGCAGTGGTTAGGCCAAGCGAAGTGTTTTACGCACTTCATGTCGTTCGACTTGAGATGCGATCGCGCTAGTCGAGCCCGTCAAGTAACCCGACTGGCCGATGTTTGTCCACCTTGTATGAGTCATAACTGCTTGAACCTAGGGTACTGAACTTACCATTGTAACCCTGTTAACCATGGTACCTTGATCCATGAAGACTCATGAGCCGGACATGGTGGTATGGGACACCGTGGTCGAGCTGTCGGCCTACGCTGGGGCCACAAACCTCCCCGTAGTGACCAGTGAGCACCTAGACTCGTGAGCAGATTATGGTGGTATGGGACACTATATTCTAGCTGTCGGCCTACACTGATCAGGCGACGAGTCCTTTGTAGTGACCGCGAGCGTATTCTGAGTCCACGGGAGGCGACGACCCTTCCGTTGCAGTAGAGTACGGTAGGCCTGTATTGATAAGGTGATGGGGGAGCGGTGCAACGAGTGCGAGCAACAGCCCTGGCAGCCCTTGCAGTGACCTACGAAATATACATCGTATGAAATTACTAGGAGTGACGACTCTAGACAGGATCTGTGTTGGGATTGATACAAGGGAAGTACCTTAGTTTCCCAATCCTTCTGTTTGAATGGACTAATAACAACTTGGGAATCATATCACCATAGCATCGCATGTGCCTGGAAGATGTGGAGCACTCTAGGGAGTGTGGCATGCCGCGGTCGTAAGATGTTGCCGTATGAGGGAGTTCGTCGGTGAGGGCATACATCACGTCATGTCATCTTGCATTAACAACAGTATTAGGATTGTCTGATTTACTGCTTTACTATTATTGCATGATTGAATTGTGAACATGCTAATCCTTGCTCTATGATTCCATTGAGTTGATCACTCACTCCCACGTTACGGGATGGTGTTTGCAACACCCACCTGACCCTGTTGTAGATGCAGGTGAGGCTGAGATCCAGGAGGCAGAGCCAGACTTCGACGAGGACCAGGACGAGTTCGTACATGCAGTATCACGATGGCTTTACGTAGGCGACCTGGATCGATGGGATTTCAGTGGGATCATTTTGAACATTTACTTTTGTTCATGTATATGTATATGAGACTCAGAAATGTATTCATACTTTAGAGACAGATGAGATTTACTTTGTTTTTCCATACAGTGATATATATATTGATTAGTCTTCCGCTTGCTTTTATCACTGGATCTGAAGAATGAATTACAGTTTTGGTATACTTTTACTCATGTGAATGCTTTAAATCAGACAACATTGAATCATAATCATTTTTATTGCATAAGTGACGGTCTGGAACTCAGCAGTTGAGTTTATACACGACTCCCGATTTTCAGGGTGTTACAGTACTTATGACACCGATGGACTTGCATGAGCTGTAGTGGCAGTTGGACGAGTTGAGTGAGTTGGGATTCATTCGTCTGAGCATTTCTTTGTGGGGAGCGCCAGTACTCTTCATTAGGAAGAAGGATGGCTCGTTGAGGCTCTGTGTTGATTACTGTGAGCTCAATCAGGTCATAATCAAGAATAAGTACCCGCTCTCAAGGATAGATGATTTGTTTAATCAACTGCAGGGTGTACAGTTCTTTTCGAAGATTGACCTACATTTTGATTATCATCAGATTTTAGTCTGAGAGGAGGACATTCCAAAGATGGCTTTTAGGACTATGGTCATTTTGAGTTTTAGGTCAAGTCCTTCGGACTGACCAATGCACTCGTGGTCTTCATGCAGTTGATGAATGAGGTCTTTCATCTATATCTTTATCAGTTTGTTGTGGTCTTCATCAGTGACATTCTGATCTATTCGAGGACCCGTGAGGAGCATGAACAACATTTGGAGATTGCATTGCAGACCCTCCGTGCCCACTAGCTGTATGCGAAACTAGAGAAGTGCGAGTTCTGGCAGGAGGAGGTAAAGTTCCTCGGTCACGTGATGACGAGGGAGGGTGTCACAGTGAACCCCTCGAAGGTTGAGGCAGTGTGTCAGTGTGGCTAGCCCATGACCTCGTCCGAGATAAGCAGTTTACTTGATTTAGTGGGATACTATCAGCTTTTCATTGAGGGCTTCTCCCGTATTGCAGCCTCATTGATCAAGTTGACCCAGAAGGGTGTAGATTTTATTTGGATTGACGTATGTGAGTGGGCATTCGTGGATCTGAAGGACCGTATGACATCTGCTCCTATCCTCACTCTTCCCTCTGGGAGTGATGGATTTGTTGTATTTACTGATGCTTAGCGTATTGGCTTGGGTGCTGTCTTGATGCAGCACGGGAGACCAGTGGCTTATGCTTCTCACCAGCTCATGGTCCATGAACTGAACTACCCCACTCATGATTTGGAGATGGTAGCAGTAGTCTTCGAATTGAAGGTGTAGAAGCATTTTCTCTATGGGGTCAGGTTCGAGCTCTTCCCCGACCACAAGAGCTTGAAGTACTTATTCTCTCAGTCTGAGCTGAACTTGAGGTAGAGATGCTAGATGAAGCTTCTAAAGGACTATGATTTTGACCTCCAATAATACCCAGGTAAGGCAAACATGGTGGCGGATGCTCTCAGGCGTGAGCCATAAGGGCTAGTTGCACACATGATGATTCAGGAGTGAAAGATGCTTGAGGATATAACAGAGTATGACTTTGATTTTAGTTTGTAGTCTTCAATCATTCAGCTATAGAGCCTATCGATTCAACCCTCTCTTATCGCAAGGGTGATCGAGGCTCAGCAGACAGATGAGTCGTTATAGGATTATCAAGCAGAGGCAATATCTGAGAGTTAAACAGATTGACAAATTGGTTTTGATGGTTGACTTCACTTTAAAGGCCGATTGTGTGTCCTGGATATTCCTAAGTTGCATAGAGATCTTATGAACAAAGAACATCGATCGCAGTTTTCTATCCACCCTGGCTCGACAAAGATGTATCGTGATATTGGAAGATAGTATTTTTAGGTAGGGATGAAGCACTAGATCACCAATTTTGTGGCCGAATGTGACACATGCCAGCGTGCTAAGGTCGATCATCAAGACCCCCTTGTCCATTGCAGCCGTTGAGCCTCCCGATGTGAAAGTGGGAGCATGTGTCGACAGATTTTATCATGGGCTTACCGAGGACTCAGCGCAGTCACGACACCATCTAGGTCGTCGTTGATCGTCTGATGAAGTTAGTACATTTTCTTACGATTCGTGCAACTTGGCCTTTGGATCGGCTTACGAGGTTATTCATTGAGGAGATTATGAGACTGCACAATGTTCCAGTCTCGATCGTTTCTGACTGAGACCCGAGGTTCACGACTCAGTTTTGGAGGAGCTTTTAGAGAGTGATGGGGTCTGTTTTACAACTTAGAACCACATACCATCTGCAGACCGATGGCCAGACCGAGAGGGTCAACAAGATCCTTAAGGATATGCTTCTGGCCTGCGCGATTGATTTTAGGGGTAGCTGGGATGAGCATCTGTGATTCGTTGAGTTCACATATAACAAAAACTATCAGGCGACCATTGACATGACTCCTTTTGAGGCATTATATGGTAGACCGTGTAGATCTCTGAGTTGTTGGACTAAGGTCGGAGAGCGGTATCTCCTAGGTCCTAAGCTTGTGCAACAGACGTCAGAGGCTATTGATATCATCAGGCGGAGGATGCACATAACTCAGAGATGACAGAAGAGTTTTACTGATCGTTGGCGTCGCCCTTTGAAATTTCATGTAGGAGACCATATGTATCTCAAGGTCTCACCCATGAAGGGCGTAGTTCGATTTAGAGCAAAGGACAAGCTTTTCCTAAGATTCATAGGACCTTTTGAGATCACTGGGCGTGTTGGTGCCATGACCTATTGACTTGCCTTGCCATATCAGTTGTTTGGCATCCACAACGTTTTTCATGTCTCTATGTTAAGTAAGTGTGGGTCAGACGTAGTTCATGTTATCGATTGACAGCCGTTAGAGGTTCATGAGGATGCTTCTTATATTAAACAGTCAGTCTGTATCCTTGATCGAAAGGAGCAAGTCCTCCAGACCAATGTCATTTCCTTAGTGAAAGTTCAGTAGGGTTATCATTCTGTTGATGAGGCATCTTGGGAGCAAAAGGCTAAGATTTGAGAGTGTCATCCCTAGGTCTTTGATAATTGATTATATGTTGTATCTTGTATGCTGTTTCTGATTTTTATACGATGATGTATTGTTTCCTCTTTTATTATGAGTTATGTTTGCTTCCAATGATTGTGTAAATTTCAAGGATGAAATTTTTATTTGGAGAAGAGAGTTATAAGACCCGTATCCTAGTTCGTACCATTCCTTAGGCTTCCGTGATCCTCCCGATCAAATTCGAGCAATCCTCGACCTGTATCTCACATTTGCGTACGATCCTAAGTCAAGTCTTGCATACCGAAGTCGACTTGACTCGCAACTTGTACCGTAGCGACCGCACTGTCACTGCGGTTCCAACGCCATGACTCATGAATCGAACTGATACCCGGGCTAGATGATGTGGGCCCACATTCATTTCGAGTAAAATGCCATGCATTACAAACTTCGAGGGAACCTTTACAACATGTCCCATCAATCAATCAAGTCAAGTACAAGCCATACCCACAAGTACAACAACCCATCCCTTCCCATTCCCAAAGTCAACACTCTCTCTCTCCACCCATTACTTTCTTACAACCCCATCACTCCACCCATCACCCATCACACCTTATCCCATCCCTTTTCATCCATCACTTCTCTCTCTCTCTCATCCCCTCTCTTCACTCCCAAACAACCCAAAATACCACACGTCCAAACCTTTTCAAGCTTCCTTCCACAACAACAAGTGTGACCCACTTTCCCACCTTCTCATCTCCCATCTCAACCTTCCAATCACCATCAACCTCCATCAAAGTTGAAGGTAAGGAGCATACAAGCCTAAGGGAGCAAGAAGGAGGCCAATAGGTGGGAGATCCGCTTGATGTATGCATTGTATTTGGGAGGGCCCAATATTGGCGGGGTCCCTCCCCTTCACGTGTCTCTCTCTCTCTCTCTCTCTCTCTCTCTCTCTCTCTCTCTCTCTCTCTCTCTCTCTCTCTCTCTCTCTCCCTCTCTCCCTCTCTCTCCCTCTCTCTCTCCCCATTAGAATGAAGTGGGCCCCACCGATATGTTAAATCTACTCCATCCATCAGATGGTGTGGCCCACCACATTTCAGGAAAATTCATACTGCCCACTCTAGGGACGGTGGGAAGTTCCACACACTGGACTGAGTGATATACAATATATATTATATTTATATTATGTTAATATTATATTAATATAATATTAATATATATATATATATATATATACTTGCAAGGTGGGCCACGTCCATGTGGGACTCACCATGATGCCTGTGTTGTATCCAATTGTCCAGTGTCTAGGGATGCTGGACGTGCCCAGCAGTGAGGTGTGGTGAACAGCGTAGTGTAAACTGATGGTGGAGTGCACTAACCACCAGCTAGATTCAACAAGCCTTGGGTGGGCCACTCCTATAGGCCCCACCTTGATGTAAAAATTAAATCCAGGCCATCCATTCCATTTCTCAGCCCACTTTAGGTGTTGAGCCGAAAAATGAAGCCAATCCGATTATCTGGCGGGCTATAGTATAGAAAATAGTGGTTCTTATCGTTAAAATTCACTTTAAAGTTTTCTATACACCAAAATACCTCGGATATTGGGCTCGTTTAGTCTGAATGAGCCGTAGGATCCAATGGCTGGAGTGGATCTGCCTGATGAAGGCCCCAACGAGGAAAAACTTCAAATTTTCATTTTTTCTTAAAAAATCAACAAACAACAACAGCAGACGCTACTGCTGCTGACAGTCCAAGGATGCACAACAGTGTCCTGCTGCGTGGGTGCTAGAGGCAGGCGGGTCCCATCTGTGGGCCCCACCATGATGCTTGTGAAACATCAACACCATGCATTTGGTGGCCCCCTTTTTGGGCAATGCCCCCCCGCCGCCCCCCCCAAAAAAAATAAAAATAAAAAATAATAATAATAATAAAAATCAGTCGTGTTCATAACTCAAGTGGCCCATGTCATAGGAAATAGTGGGATTAAACATCTGCCATTGAAACCCTTTCTGGGTTGTCACAGAAGTTTTGGATCATTATGAAATTTATGTTTCCTCTTCATTTGGGTCTGCGTGAACTTATCAAAAGATTGGGTGGAAAATAAACATTATGGTGGGCCCCACGTGGGACCCACTAATGTATGTGCTCCACACCTTCCTTCAGTGTGGTCCCCACCATGAGTTATGTGCTTTATCTATGTTATCCATCTATGGGACCCACCACGATGCATGTGTTGCATCCAATCTATCCAACCATTTTGAAAGCTCAATTTAAGGCTTGAAACTAAAAATAAGACAGATCTAGGATCAGGTGGACCACATTTTAAGAAACAGTGGGTTTGAACGTCCACCATTAAAACCCTTGGACTACAGGGTTTGGACCAATACAATATTTGTTTTTCCTCTTAATCCAGGTCCTTAAGACCTTAGGATTAGATTGGGTGGGAAATAAACCTTATGGTGGGCCCCTGTGAATTGTTTAAATAGTGAAAATTATCTCCACTGTTACTTGGGGTATGGTCCAAATGATCCTTCAATATGGCTCTTTTTGGGTATGTAATGAGGTCCATCTTGATGTATTTATGGCCCATTATTGAGGCCCACCTTGATGTGTATGAGGTATGTTGTTGAGACCCACTTTGATATATATGAGGCCCATGTGATGTAGCCCATTTAATGTATTTGACTCGGCCCATTCGACTAGGCATATTTAACTCGGCCCATTCTACATGGCCCAGTTGATACAGCCCATTTGATTAGGCACGATGTGATATATGAGGCCTGATGTTGAGGCCCAATTGTATATATATGAGGCCTGATGTTGTGGTCCAGCTGTATATATATGAGGCCCATGTGATGAGGACCATTTGTGTATTTGGAGCCCTTGGGTCGAGGCCCAATGGGATGTACATAAGGCCCATTACAATGTCTGATTCCCCCATGGCTTTTGTAATGAAGTTTATGGCTGGCCATGCCTTGGGAGCAATGATGGTTTGACATCCACATTGTAAGAATAATGTTGGTTAAATGTCCACATTATAACTCTCCCTAAGGCTCATTTTTAGCCCATACTTGTTGTGTGTAGGCCATCTAGGCCCATCTTCATTATGAACAGAATCCATTACCACATAACATGTTTAATATAGTTCCATGATTCATGCTCATACACATCATATGTATGCTTTCATATGCGGAGTGATTGATTAGAGCATATGCCTTTAGGTAGATTATTTATGTGCTCCCAGATAGGCAGAGTTATCCCTCATTAGCACAATACGTGCAGGATTCATGCACTTCGCATTTGTATGACATGATTACTATACGCCCTAGTGACATCAGGGCTATGACCTCCATAGGCACATCGTGGATGGAAGGATCGAACACCAAAAATATTGTTACTAAGCATCGAGGCGCTATAGATGTCCCTGGGTGAAAATCCCTAAACCCGAAAGTACTAGAGGATGACTTCAACATCGAGACTGAGTGGATATATGAGCTCAAGAGGGCCGAATATCAGGAGGTTGCGTCTCCCACTGTGTCGTGGTCAGTTGGTAAGGGATGTGGCCTTACTTATTCGAGGATAGGGGTAATATTAAGCTGAGTTTGTGTAACATCCTAAAAATCGGGGGTCGAGCAAAAACTCCACTCCTGAGTTCCAGAACATCATTTATGCAACATTTTCAATGATGAATGAATGTTGTTCATATTAGTGTAGAAAACATGAGTTGGATTAGACCAAAACAGCATATCATACTTCAGAGACAGTTAAATTAGCAAGCGGAAGAATGTAATAGATATATAAAGTATATGAACTGTTGTGGGTCTCTAGAGTGTGAACATGTTACCAGGTTAAACATATACATGTATACTCCAAAAATGATAAAAAGAATATACATAGGTGTGTAAGAAAAAGGAAAAATACCAAGTATATTGGCATCTAATCAGTAACCCTGTAACCCCATTAATCAGAACCTGCATATAGGAGGGATCCTCCTTATCATCATCAAGTCTGGCTCTGCTTCCCAAGCATCGCCATCATCTGCAATTAAGATAGAAACTGTTGGTGTGCGCAACACCGTCCCGTAACGTGGGAGTGAGTAACTAACTCAGTGGAATCATAGAGAAAAGATTAGCATGTTCTCAAATCAATCATGCGATAATAGTAAAGCAATTAATCAAACATTCCTAGATACTGTTGTTAATGCAATATGACATGACATGATGGATGTCCTCAACGACATTCTCCCTCATACGGCACCATCTGCGTCCGCGGCATGCTTGCTTACCGCTCAGTGCTCCACATCTTCCAGGCACATGCAATGTGATGTTGATATGATTATCGAGTTATTATTAGTCCTTTTCATACAGCAATATTGGGAAACTAAGGTACTTTGCTTATATCAATCCCAACACAGATCCTGTTTAGGGTCGTCACTCCTAGTAATCTCATACGATGTTATATTTGTAGGTCGCTGCAAGGGCTGCCAGGGCTATTACTCGCACTCGTTGCACTGGTCCCCCATCACCTTATCAATACAGGCCTAATTATCCTTAAGACTGCATCAGGACTCGTTGCCCCCATACGGTGTCAGGATAGAATCAAGGTCACTACAAAGGGCTCGTCACTAATCAGTGTAGGCTGACAGCAAGAATATAGTGTCTCATACCACCATAATCTGCTCAGAGTAGGGTGCTCACTGGTCACTACGGGGAGGTTTGTGGCCCTAACGTAGGCCGATAGCTCGACCACGGTGTCCCATACCACCATGCTCGGCTCATGAGTCTTTGTGGATCAAGGTACCATGGTTAACAGGGTTTTCAATGGTAAGTTCAGTACCCTAGGTTCAAGCAGTTATAACTCATACATGGTGAACATACAATGGCTAGTCGGGTTACTTGACGGGCTTAACTAGTACGAGCGCATGTCAAGCTGAACGACATGAAGTGCATGAAACACTTTGTGTGGCCTAACCACTGCCGCCAACCCAAAACACGACTCGTGTTCATCGACGCGTCCTTTGTGGTACATATAAACCAACCACGAATTTAATCCATTACCGACTGCCTGGACTAGCTCATAGCCCCAAGCATTTGTGCGTCAACATCAGTAAGCATATGTGAGTAACAGAATTGAAATACAACATTATAAGCATGTTGATACATGTTATAACATACAACTTAAGCAAATCATCCCACACATGCATTTCATGCATATAATGAAATCAATACATATAGCCAACATGATGGAAATCGTTTACATCAGCATATTACTTGAGAATTCAATCTCAAAACTCCTACACAACACCATTTACTCAATACATACTAATACAAACATTTATACAAACACTTAGACTACACACTTTAGTCTACATAGCTTATGTCGACTCAAAGTGCGCCTAAAGGCGAATCCCTTCGCCAAACCAATCATGCACACCTTCCTAGTATTCTAACACGATAAATAGCCATGGCAAACATTTTATCAAAATATGGACGTAAGCAGTATTTCCTACAAATGACTAAAACACCCTAAATCTCATATTTACCGTACGTTTACGAAACGAAAAACAGACAGCATGTTGTACATGTCAAACGGAATTGCCGTCGATAATCTACTATTAAACGACATTGAAAGGTTTGAAATCAATCAATCAAAGCATCTAAGATCTGCACCTTTTTACCCTAGATGTGTATCGTTTCGAATCGAACGTATACGCTTTGTCAACGGCGTACAGGCGACCTAATGCACAACATACATAAGCTACATCGCTAATGAATCAAAGGAAACCCCAAAACAGCAAGTGGTTAGGGTTTTCCTTACCTAGAAGTGCGTTGGAATCGCCGAAAAAGTGATTGGAGTGCGTTGCTTTAGCACGTGTAGCAGCTGCAGCAAGTGGCAGGAGAATCTCTCCCACACTCTCTCACAATCTCTCACTTTCTCTCTCACTATAGCTAGGCTTTCTAGCAAATTCGGATGGGTGAGAAAAGTGAGGGTTTCAAACCCTTTTATAGCCTAAAACCTTCTCAAATTAGGCTTGGGAACCAGGTCTACTTGAGGTATAACCAAATCGGGGCTGTTCTGGTCCAAAGAAGCACTTATGGAGGTCCACTGGCCGAATGCGGTCGGATTTAAGCTCATGGATACTGGATCATGCTCACACCTAGTTTTCAGTCCGGCAGAGTTTGCAGATCGCACGTGGCGGTCCAGTTTCAGTTCAGCGGTCATCGCACCTAGATCAAGTCTACAAGTCTCATGATATGAAAGAAAAATTTTTCCTGATCCGAGGGTGTAATTTGGCTGAATTCTGACGGTCAGAACGGTTAATAATAACGCGCCAAGTCACGTGCCAGATTTGAATTAAAATTTTCAAATCTAACCCTTTTCTCACTCTCTTCACTCCAGGCTCAATGAAATAGCCTCTGAATGTCGGTTGGCCTTGATTTTCGAAAAGATTGTCAAGTCCAGCCAAGCGGTCATAACGGTCTAAGATGGTAGATATCGGACTTTCGACGCGTGGTCTAGATCCAATATAAAGTTTCAAATGGTTCCCAAGAACAAACCGGTTTAGAGTTTGATCCTAGGTTTCAAGGTATTATAGCACCATTGATTCTACAAGTTTTGGATCTTGTAGAACGTATTTAAAGCGATCAAGGACAATTTCGCAGCAACTCCAGCATAGCGCTAGCTAACTTACACTTAGTTTCTAAAGGAATTAATCCTAAGTGATTTCTTTGGCTATGGAATTGGGTTCTGAGCGGTTACCAAGGTGTTTTGGTTGACCCATTGCCTAAGGACGTCTAATCCCAGGTTAGCAAAAATCCAGGGTGTTACAGTTTGACTATCTCGTGAATGGGTCTGCTATCGACGTGTCGGATAGGTATTGACAGACTATTGGCCATGCAGATAGCGAGGTTTCTTACACTCACTTGGACTACGCACCTGGGAAAGGGGCAATGCTATTTGGAGTGTATTAAACCCCGGTGATTATCCAAAATGAGAATTATACTGATATTTGATGAGCTGTATGAGGATTTGGATGAGGATTGACATGCTTGAGTTGCATCTCACATCGTATGGTCTTGATATGGCCGATAGTATTCATATCTTGCACCGTAGCCTTGGTACGGCTGATTACATTCATCTATTAACATGATTCCGTATTACTCTGACCTTGCATTCTGAGTACGCTCATATTGCGAACACACTTACACTGCCCTCTAAGCTTTCTATAAGCTTATACATGATCGATGCATGCAGGTGATGCCAGGACGCAGTCGTAGCTTCGCCACAATTGGAGTGTGCAGTCAAGCTTCAGGAGTTTCTATTATTATCATTATCTTGTATTTTTTTTGATACGCATTTTACTCAAAGTTTTTTGTTATAGTGGATTTTGTGATGGTGTTCTTGTGGTTATTGTTCATGGGTTATGCTTATGGTTACGCTCATTATGAATCAAATTAATGTTAAAAAATCCTCCTAGTAGGATCTTAGGATCAGAGCCTGGTGTATGGGTGCCGAGAGCTGAGAATGGGGTATTATGGAGGCTGTCGGTGCCAGATTATGAAATCGAGAATTTTGTGAGCTCAGTTTTTAAGTTTAGGGTGTGACATCATCACAAGCGGACCTCACCTATTTTGAACAACATCTTGAAAAAAGGAACTCATTCATAACAGCAGACGACTACCCCTAGAGTGACATCGAGTTTCAATTTCAAGCTGATTGATGGTGTGGCCCACCTAAAACTCGGATCCATCCTATATTTTGGCCCCTGGCCTAACATGATCCTACTAAACCAATGAAGGGGGTGGATTTCTCAAAGAACAATCACAAGTGGACCCTACTGGCCCGTAAAAATCAGCTAAGGCTGAGGCTTCAACACCAGCCGATAAAACCGACAAAAGGAAGTCTCTCTATTGATGCAATCTAAACCCTTCAAGTCACTGGGAGGGAGACCCTACCCATGTTAGAAGAAAGGACTAAAAGAAACCTTAACTTGTTCCAGTCCCTGTTGTGAAGAAACGGGATGCGTAAAGAAAGCCGCCCGACTCCTTTCGCATGCGTAAAGAACCTTACGCAGGAAGGATCTAGAAATCCTTTATGCTATAAAAAGACCCTTCGTCCGACTGTGAGAGGAAAGGAAAAGAGAGAAAAATAAGAGAAAAGAAAAGGAAATAAAAGAAAAGAAAGAAAGAAAGAAAGAGAGAGAAGAAGAGAGAGAGAATCATGCGTTCAACCGACGACTCACCGGGCATTAGGGACGTCCAGATCTAGGTTAGGTCCCTCTGATGAATAAAGGTAAGCTCCTAGGGTAGTTCCTTATTTATTTATGGAGTTCCAACAACCCTATGTAGGTTCTTTTGTATCGACTCGAACCGAGTTAACACAGTAGGGAATTCTATTGAAGATCCAAGTTCGGTCGATTAAGGATAATTGCTAATCAAGGTAATTCTCTTGTGTACTGAAACCTTATATTAAATTCATATCCCAAGTATTACATTAATAAGCCAAATCCTAAACCTATATCTTAGGCCTAAACCATAGTCTTAACTATAAGAGTCATTTAATGTAGTGATCTAACCACACTAATTGTTTAAAACTATGTTAGAATTCAAGTCTATGACGTACACACAAAACTCTAGTAACACTTGAGAGCGATTCAAAGTTGGAGGTGAGTGTTTTATCCTTTAAGCTTACATAATTTAAGTTGATTTATTTATTTTGCCTTCTAGTTGTATTCCTATTATTTCATCTGGCTTCTTTCATGCCTTTTACTATATGAATTATCCTACCTTTCATACCTTTAAGGATGTGACTTATCTTACCTTTTATGTGTATATGTTTTCTGAGAATTATCCTATCAATTGATTTGGATAATATCATTACAACTATTGGCCCTTTTAGGATTATGACATGATGTTAAATACAAGTGATTTCTTTAAATTTATGTGAGCCCATGGATATAAGCCTTGCTCATGCCTCGTCTCTTTATTTGAGTTGGCCCTGCCACTCGTCTCTATATTGAGTTAGCTATGGCCACTCTCCTTATTATTGAGTTGACCATTGTCACTCTTCTCTTATTTTTTTGGCCATTACCACTTTTGTTGAGTTGACATTATCACTCTTCTCTTTATTATGTTGGCCTTGTACTATTTATCTTTACGGCTTGGGCTTGTGTCTTGCTATTCCAGAACCTCCATAATTTAGATGATATTCTTTATGATTCAGATTCAGTTATATTCGTTATGATTCAGTTATATTCTTTATAAGTGCAAGTGATGTGTAGGATGTATCATGACTAGTGATTCAAATATTTTATCATGTACGTAATGCGCTCTGGGTAGAGATCCTCTTGGGGCACGTAAGTCCTTGAGCCTTTGGGTAGTGGTGCACAAATCGATGTGTGTAATTTACAAATATAGTGTCACATCACTCTAGGATTGGATGTCATAAATAATTGCTCCATGAACAAATTTTTACACGTAATTCACCCAGCTCATGTGTTGTGCACGCTGAGGAGTTCTCGTAAACCCATGACAGTGTTGGCCATGCCGGCAAATATTCATAGTTATAGGATGCGAGTCAAGCCAGTTATCCATAAATCGTATTTCACAATCTGATGATCACTACGTATGATGAGTCCCACATACTTTGCTAGACATGCATCTCATGTAGGTTGTTTGTGCATTTTGATATCCTCGTATTAGTGGACTACGGGACATATCAGAACCCATTATGTTACTTTTGTGAATCTCTTGAATTATTGTTAATCTTAAAGGGTAACCATCACTATGAGTAAGGCATTGACCCTCTCCCAACCATACATGTGATGTAGGTGACGAACAGATTGAAGACTTAGAGGACTACTTCCCTATAGAAGATTATACGGAAAGAATGAGAAGATAATTTTATGAATTAGTTTTATACTTTCGCTACGAACTTTGCTAAATGTAATAAATTCCTATTGAGAAGGCATTTGATTATTCTTTTATTCTAATGAGATAATCAATACAGTTGATTTTATTATTGTAAATGTTACCTTCATGAATGTATCTAGATGTGATCCAAATGGAAAAAAATATGGTGCCATTTTTAAAGTATCCAAGTTTATACATTATTAACACCCAGTTTTTCTCAGGTATGAGTATAAACTCTTGTCATGAAAATTTGAGATGTTACAGTAGGCCTTGTACTGCATAGCATTGGTATGGATGACAACATTATACTAGACCCTGGTGATGATCCCAGAGATGAGTTGTACTGATATGTGGACTTACTGAGTGGGAGTTGCATGTTCATCATTTGACTCATTCATTCATTCATTCATTCACTATCCACTTAGGCTGGTGGTACGTAGCTAAATCATTATGTGTTCCTTCGCATTGGCCATGATTTCAGGGTGCGTAACCAACCTGAGATCAGGAGTTTACCACATTGAATCTGGCTATCCAAATTTAGGTATGGGATTGGTTTGGATAGAAGTCCCTTGTGATGAACCCCATGGCTTACGATACCATGTACTATCATCCCGACTACACCCTCCAGCTTTGTCATTCCCTTACATTACATTTTGCATTACACCCTCAGTATATGACATTTAGGTTACTATGTTTCTGCATTACATGGCCTAGATAAGTCTAATGATATTCGTGGACTCATCAGGAATTGCATATCGCATTACACTCTAGCATATGACATTTGGCTTACTACGACTCCCCATGCCAGCTCTGTCATTGCCCTTCCATCTATGTCATATAGTAGAAAATAGAATTTGATCATCTTGTTCATAATGATTGGCTATTTTAATGATTCATGGTCGCTTGTTGAGTGACATGCCTATTATTAATGTCATGTTCATAATAACCTGTGTAGTTATACGATATGCTTAATTGACAACCTGTTCACATATGATAACATACTCAGTTGATAACATGCTTATGGTTGTTTTGGATGTCTTTACGGGAGTGCCCTCATAAGCCGTGTTTTACTCCCAACACACAATAGACTCATGAGCTGTGGTTTTCTTATATAGATGACTTACACTTTGTCAAGATGCATGCAAGTGTTGTTAGATTTACTATTATTTCCTTCATTACTGTTGAGCTGGTGCACCTTATTATGTGCGATATATCAAATAGGTTTGTCTCTTCGATATGTGTTAATACCATGTATAAAATGTGTAATCTCCTAAATAGATTAACCGTTTAAAAAAGAAATAAATTCATACTGAAAATCCTCCTTCTAGGATCCCAGGATCAGAATCTGGCATATGGGTGTCGGAAGCTGAGAATAGGGTACTATAGAGGCTGTCGGCACTTGATTTGACGATCAGAAATTTTGTGAGCCCGGTTTCCGGGTATAGGGCGTGACAGTTAAAGTGCAATGCTTTCAGTTTATGCCCAATTCTCTAAAACATAACGGCGTTGGCATAACCTAATATAAGCCTACCTGTCTAAAGTCTCTCTAGCACCTTCATCAATGATATGCTTGATTGGTGTTTTAAAACACTGTCCCGGGAGGGAGTAAGTAGCTAACTTAGTGATTTCTTTAGTTTTAAGTTACACATGCTATTGACACAATCAACGCAGTTAACGATAAACAAGAAATCAAACAATTCCTAAATACTCTTGTTAAATGTGTATATGAAGATATGACATGATGCGTACCCTTTCCAAACAACACTCCCTCACACGTAACTCCAATCACCTGGTTCGCAAATGAAAATACTTCCTCAACATGCGACTTCAACGCCTGTTTTGTCACTTTCTAAACTAATGCGATGCGATGAATGATCATGTTAGCTGAGTAATTATTAAGTTCCATTCATCCAGCATATTGGCGAAGCTAGGATACCGATGTTTTATCACGAGTCCTTATTCGGATCACATGGCTCATTGTTGCACGTAGTGACTCCTTATTAATGTTCCTTTATCCAAATTTAGGTGTCACCTGTTTATGTCACAAATCAACAATTCCAAAGGTACGATATGATATCTAAATGTATAAGGATCGACCTAGTATGAGTCTTCACCCAAACTGAGTATGATCACTTAGTTTTGAGGTTGTAATAGCCCACAACACACTGCCCCGACTGATTGGAGCGCTATTTTCAAAGCTCGATCAATCCCACACATGGACTTGAATGACAACCCATGCTCTGACAACAGCTCGGATGAACAGTGGCTGGGGTGTTATAAAGGTGTGGGCGTATCACATTAAACCAAATCAATACAAAGGAAAGGGTTCGTTACCCAATTCCATTCACGCTCGGTCATTCGAACGGTATTCTGGCATGGAACCATCGGCCGGATAATTTGACGAGGGTAATTCGAACAATGGTCTATCACCTCCGTCAGTGCACACTGGTCACTATGGGAAAACTCGTCACCCTATCATAGGCTGACAACTTAGACACGGTGTACCATACCTCCATGTCCAGCTCATGAGTGTTAGTTTCTCACTGGTCACTATGGAGAGGCTCGTCACCCCAGTGTAGGCTGACGGCTCGGATACAGTGTCCCATACCACCATGCCCAGCTCATAAGTCTTAGTGGAATCACATCGCACTAACGGTTATGAATGGACACATCCATTGGGAATGAGGTATCATAGATTCCATTTAGTCGTGTCATACATTATGAACATACATGATCAGTCGACTAGTGGACTAATTTGATTGACCTAGGAGAACCACAACATAACTGACATTAGGTGTAAGCAACATGTGTAGTCCATCTACTGTCGGTCGTCCGTGTTCAACCCATGTCGATTGAACAAGCTTAGGGTGCCCACCCTAACTCGGGCCACCCCTTGGCTTAAGCGATTTACTGACTGACCCAACATTGTAAGCAACTAAAGCATCACTACAAACTTAACAATTCATCATGATGTCAACATAGATTCAACCACACAACCACATAAGCATTTCATCGAACATGTAAGCATACATAGGATACTACGTTCACTAAGGCATTAAATTGAACATGTGAGTATGCATAAAGTAATACAATCACTTAAGTATTAAATCAAACACATGAGCATTGAAAAAATAATACATTTCACCATTCAAGCATTTCATCAAACACATGAGCATCCATATCTAACAAATAACATATATTATAGACAAATTAAAAGATTTACATATTAGCATATATAAATTCATCTACCAGTATCTAATTATTAACTGAGATCTTCAAGGGTCGATGAATGATAACTTAGAGATAATGATCCGCACCTTAAGAAGGAATATCTGATTTTGAGCGCCTAGGGTTAGGGATTTGGAAAAAATCACAAATTCCTATATAAACACCAAGAACTATATGAGATTCATGCAATTCACTTTAGAAAAACCTAAGTTAGGAAATATGATTTGTTTCTTACCTCCCAATCACAAGTAGGGTGGATTCGATGGAGGAAAATGATCGAGGCAAGGGCCATGGTTAGTGGAGACTGATGAAAGGAAGTAGTCAAAACCTCCAACTCCTACTCTCACTCTTCTTCTCTTCTTCTTTCTCTTTCTCTTTCTCTCTCTCTCCTTTGAAAAATATAAATTCATATGGAGAGATGGGGTGCCCATATGAAGCCGTTATATAGTGTCAGATTTGGTGTAAATGGCCCCAAGGGTTGGGTTTTTACTATACTAGCCTCAGGGGAGTGTTTTTCTACCCTTTGGGGGCCATTACGGGGCATAGGAGTTGACACCCATCATTGGATAGTTGGCTCTAGTGAAGATCTATGCACAGACCATCTGCCTGCCATTTGGACGTGTTGATCGACAGGTATGATGAGAAGTCTATTCGACAATCACCGATGGTCGATCAGGGCCACGACTATACATATATGTGTAGAGAAATATCGTTAGTCGGTACCCCAACTTTGGCCATGATTTGACGGTCTAAAAGTTACAACTTTGTGAAAGAACAAATGGACTTATTTCACTTAAGTTCCATATTTTCATATAAGGTATTCACATAATTCAAGCACTTGCCTTGTGAGTCTAAGTTGAGCGACTCGAGACTCGATCTCGACTCAATGTCTCTCGATGGAGGTCAAACCCACTAAGACGAACACATTTCTATAACATCGGATTTAGTGACCCATAAACGAGCGGTATAGAGCTCGTTCAGATAATTAGGGCATTTATGGAATGAATTAGGTAATGAGATTTGTTGTGTGAAATGATTAGGGTTTAGATTAGCTAAGTTCACAGTGTGGCCTATTCGCAACTAGCCACTACACCAAAATTGTTAATCCGGTACAGTCGGGATTTAGGTTCAGAAACAGTTCTAAGCCGTTCCTGAATTGAAACGGTAATGAACTGTACTTGACTAGTTGCTATTGTACGTTGTTATTTCCATTATTTTGTTCGTGTGTCCTAATTGAGTGTTTGATGTTCTTATTTATTATTATTATGCTTTGTTGTTTTATTTTGAAACATATAGATGGAATGGATTATATCAGTAACCTCTGAGGGGACCCCACATGGCCCTAGAGCCACATTACTGTAAATTACTGCAGACTATCGAATGTTTTTCTTCATTTCCTTACACTAAAATGCCCTAAAATCCTTCATTTACACCGTCTGCATCTCCCTCTCCCTCTTCCTCAATCTCCCTCCCTCGATCTCCCTCTCCTAATCTCGACCCTCTCTCTTAATCTCTCTCTCTCTCTCTCTCTCTCTCTCTCTCTCTCTCTCTCTCTCTCTCTCTCTCTCTCTCTCTCTCTCTTTCTCTCTCTTTCTCTCTCTCTTTGTAACATCCCGAAAATCGGGGGGTCGAGCAAAAACCCAACTCCCGAGTTCCAAAATGTTATTTATGCAACATAGATATGTATGATTGAATGTTGTCTGTGATAATGTATTAAACATGAGTGGGATTAATCCAGAACAACATATTATACTCCAGAGACAGTTAAATTAACAAGCGGAAGATTGTGATAGTATGTATAACATATATAAACTGTTGTATGTCTCCAGAGTGTGAATATGTTACCAGGTTATACACATACATGTATACTCCAAAAGTAGACGAAATGAATATACATGAGTGCGCTAAAAATATAAAATGACGAATGTCAAAGTATCTAATCAACCTCCCTGTAATCCCATCGATCAACACACGCATAAAGGAGGGATCCTCCTCATCATCAACATCATCAAGTCCGGCCCCGCCTCGCAGGCCGCGCCATCATCTGCAATCACAAAAAAGTCTGGTGGGTGTCCAGGAACACCGTCCCGTAACGTGGGAGTGAGTAGCTAACTCAGTGGAATAATAGAGCAAGGATTAAAATGTTCTCAAATCAATCATGTGATAATAGTAAAGCAGTAATTCAAACATTCCTAATACTGTTGTTAATGCAATTATGACATGACGTGATGTATGCCCTCACCGACGATCTCCCTCATACGGCACCATCTTACGACCGCGGCATGCAATCGAACCTCAAGTGCTCCACATCTTCCAGGCACATGCAATGGTATGGTGATATGATTTCTGAGTTATTATGAGTCCATTCAAACAGCAGGATTGGGAAACTAAGGTACCTCCCTTATATCAATCCCAACACAGATCCTGTCTAGGGTCGTCACTCCTAGTAATCTCATACGAGGTATATTTTGTAGGTCGCTGCAAGGGCTGTCAGGGCTGTTGCACGCACTCGTTGCTCCGCTCCCCCATCACCTTATCAATACAAGCCTACTGTACTCTATTGCTACTGAAGGGTCGTCACCTCCCGTAGACTCAGAATACGCTCGCGGTCACTACAAAGGGCTGCCAGGGCTGTTGCTCACACTCGTTGCACCGCTCCCCCATCACCTTATCAATGTAGGCCGACAACAAGAATATAGTGTCCCATACCACCATAATCTGCTCACGAGTCTAGGTGCTCACTGGTCACTACGGGGAGGTTTGTGGCCCCAGCGTAGGCCGACAGCTCTGACCACGGTGTCCCATACCACCATGCCTGGCTCATGAGTCTTTATGGATCAAAGTACCATGGTTAACAGGGTTTACAATGGTAAGTTCAATACCCTAGGCTCAAGCAGTTATGACTCATGCAGGGTGAACATACTTCGGCCAGTCGGGTTACTTGACGGGCTCGACTAGCACGATCACATCTCAAATCGAACGATATGAAGTGCGTAAAACACTTCGCGTGGCCTAACCACTGCCGCCAACTCCAGAACACGACTCGCGTTCATCGGCGCGTCGTTCGTGGCGAAGATAAGCTAACCACGAATTCGCTCGGTTACTGACTGCCTGGACTAGGCATAGTCCCAAACAATCATAAATCCACATCAGCAGTTGTGTAAGGGTAATGGAAATGAAATACAACCATGTGAGCATGTTAACACATGTTATAACGTACAACTTAAGTAAATCATCCAACGCAAGCCTTTCATACATATAATGAAATTATGCATATCGCTAACCTATAGGAAATCATTTCCATCAGCAAATTAATTGAGAATTCAATCTCAAACTAAATCATAATGAAATCATCAAGCACATGTTATAACATACCAATTAAGTGAATCATCAAGCACCTGCATTTCATACATATAATGAAATCATGCATATGGCTAACATGTAGGAAACTATTTACACCAGCATGTTAATTGAGAAATCAATCTCAAATTAATTCATAACACCATTTAAGTCAATACATACTAATACAAGCATTTATACAAACACTTACACTACACACTTAAGTCTACATATAGTATGTCGACCCGAAGTGAGCATTTAGGCGAATCTCTTCGCCAAACTAATTATGCACGCATTCCTAATATCCTAATGCGGCAAGAAGCCATGTCAATCACATCAGCAAAATATGAATGAAAACAGTACTTCCTACAAATGACTAAAATGCCCTAAATCTCATATTCTTCGTTGGTTTACGAAACAGGAAACGGACAGTATATTGTACATGTCAAACGGCGTTGCCGTCAAGAATCTACTATTAAACGACATTGAAAGCGTTGAAAACAGTCAATCAAAGCGTCTAATATCCGCACCTTTTCTCTTATAAACGTGTGAATTCGAACGGAGCGTATACGCTTCGTCTACGGCGAATAGAGGACCTAATTTACAAGATTTATGAGTTAACAAGCTATGGAACGAAAAGAATCCCAAATCAGTAACTTCTAGGGTTATTCCTTACCTGAAAATGCGGAGGAATCACCGGGAAAGTTGTCGGAGTGCGTTGCCTAAGCACGTACAGCACGTGGCACAAGCAGCAGGGAATTCTGTCCCACCTTCTCTCACAAACTCTCACCTTTTCTCTCTCCCAATCTAGGGATTTTTGCAAATTCGGATGGGAGAGAGGAGTGAGGGTTTCAACCCCTTTTATAAGCTTAAAAACGCCCGAAATAGGCTCGGGAACGAAGTTTACTTAGTGCATATCCAATTCGGGGCTGTTTCGGTCCAAAAGATGCTTTCTGGTGGTCCCCTGGCCGAATGCGATCGGACTTAAGCTCATGCGTACCAGATCTAGCATGTATTAAGTTTTCAGTCTGGCAAGGTTCACAGATCGCACGTGGCAGACCAGTTTCAGTTCAGCGGTCACCTCACGTAGATCAGGGCTTAAAGTCTCATTATATAAAATAGAAATTTTTTCTGATCCGAGGGTGTAATTTGGCTGAATTCTGACAGTCAGAACGCTTAATACTGACGCGTCAAGTCGTGTGCCAGATTTGAATTTCAAATTTCAAATCTGTCCCTATTCGCACTCTCTTCAGTCCGGGCTCAATGAAATAGCCTGTGATTATCGGTTGGACTTGATTTTTGAAATGATTGTCAAGTCCAGCTAGGCGGTTCTAACAGTCTAAGATAGGAGGTATCGGACTTTCGACGCGCGGTCTAGATCCAATACAAAATTTTAAAGTGGTCCAGAGAACAAACCGGCTTAGAGTTTGATCCAAGGTTATAGAGTATTATAGAGTCATACGTTCTACTCGATTTGGGTCTTGTAGAATGTATTTAAAGTGATCAGGGACTGTTTCCCAGCTACTCTAGCGTTGCACTAGCTAACTTACACTTAATTTCCATAGGAATTGATCCTAAGTGGTTTCTTTGGCTATGGGATTGGGTTCTGAGCGATTTTCCAGGTGTTTTAGTCGACCCACTGCCTAAGGACGTCAAATCCCAGATTGGCCAAAATTCGGGGTGTTACACTCTTGATCTCCCTCTCCCGATCTCAACCCTCTCTCCCGATCTCAACCCTCTCGCTCGATCTCCCTCTCCCGATCTCCCTCTCTTTCGATCTCCCTCTCCCTCTCCCTCTCTCAATCTCCCTCTCCCTCGATCTCCCTCTCCCTCTTCCAATATCAACCCTCTCTCTCTCGATCTCCCTCTCACTCTCCCTCCCTCTTTCAATCCCTGGTTTAGATGGGTACATCAACGTGTAGATAAGTACTATTGGTCATCTCTTTCAACTATACATTTTTTTTGTTCAAGTAGTGATTGATACAGTTGTTGTACCATACGTTCTGATACAGCCATTTTCTTGCCAACATTTGACATATGTGGAATATCCCATCCATACAATAGGTGGGCCAAAGTATGTTCACGTCATACAAACATCAGGCGAATCCACTTATCGGTGGGCCACACCAGAACCCTATTTCATGCCATCGGCTGTCCTCTGATATTGACGTTGTGGATTGGCTTGATTTTTGTATCAGGTGGTCATCATGGTATGGATACCATAATCTACATATGAGAGACATTGTCAGGGAAAGTGATTGTATCATCATATATGATACAACTACACATGTTTGTTGATTATAGACTATTGGTCATCTCTTTCAACCGTTCAATTTTTTTCTAATACAGGTATGCACCTTCAGATGATTGTACTTGTTGGGACCACGGTTCATGGTGTGGCCCATGTGAAGAATGGCTTGGATCATTTACACAATTGCTACATTTATGCTGTAAATCTTCTTAGAACTTGTACTTATGTCCCTTGTTGGATGCAGCTTGCAATGCATTGTTGTATATTGCATCTGGCTATGGGATAACTTTATGTAGTTTGCCCCTTGTATCTCATGTCAATCTCCAAAAAGGATGAGTATACTAATTATAGGGTTGTCAGCCTATGGATGTGTAAAGTGTTCTAAGGTCTCCCAGTCCACATTAGTTGGGCCGTGGTTTGATGATCTGGATTTGATCTGTTCGGTCATGATGTGGATTGTTCCTGCTCCAAAAAATGTTGGTAAAATGGGGAAATTTTTCAATGGTAGTGACTTCACTAGTCTTTTACTAAATATGCTCTCACATGCAATTTGGATGTATGAGAATCAAATTAGCCATTTCCCTTTGTGCCATTTAATAACAGGAGCTCAATGTCCCATCTTATTTTATATCCCAACAAAAATTGCATGTGAGAGCCTATTTTATGTCTTCTTTTGCAGGTTCAACAGTCTCCCACAATAGGCACATTTCCCTTTTTGCCATTTAATAGCAGGAGCTCAATGTCACTATCAGCAGCACCAGATAATAATAAAGATGTTCAATTAGAAGATGTTGATACTACACCTTTTGTGTTCAAACCTCACATGAAGTCAAATCACTCATACTTCTTGAGCACAGCAAACAAAGTAATGTACTATCTTTTCTTTTTGGCCATTGACAAAGCATTAGAATGGAGTTGTAAAGAGAAGAAATACATCTGTATGGTAGTCAATGCATATTGTATATTGTTTTCATGGTAGCATGACACCTTTCTTAAATTTTGATATGTTGTACACATTCAAGCACCTTCATCTTTAATTTTTTCAATAGACTGACATGGTTTAATTTTGATCTATAGTTTTTGTGTTCTTTTATAATATATAGTGGCAATTTTTCTTCTCTTCCAAGAAAAAGGAAGCTGCCTCAAGACCAAGTAACATAACATCGACTATGAAGTATGATACCATCACTACACCAAAATAGTCATTTAGGAACAGTTTTAAACCATTCCTAAATGCTTCACGAATGGTTTAAAACCGTTCCTAAATGAGGCGTCACAAAAAATCAGGAATGGTTCAGAACCATTTTGGGTACCGTTTCAAATTTTAGATACAGAATTTTAGGAACAATTTTAAACCATTCTAGTGCCAATGGTCATATTTCGAAACAATATTTTTTCTTATTTTGGAACGATTTTAAACCAAAAAACCTGCTGTAAAAAATAAAAATAAATAAAAAAAAACAAATATATTTAAGCCATATTCATTTAAGAATCAAAAGATAGTAAAAACAACCATTAAGTAATTTGAAACATTATTTATCTAACTTACAAGCTCGACAGTAAAAAATAAAATCTACAATGGAAGACTTCAAAATAAAAAGACATAATTCAATGAAAGTCCGTCAAGCATATGAAGAGCTCCACAATGTGATGGTCTTTTATGTACCTAACTAATAAGCAACAAGTAAAAAATAAGAACAAAAACATGTGAATAGATTGAAACAACAACAATCAACTATCAAAACGGTGTGAAAAAAAATTTGTGACATTTGAACATACATATGGGGGACTATTGTTAGTTGACTCACCTGGTTTTTGGATATGCTTGATGCACTCTTGACCTGAGGGGAGCTCAATCTAGACCAAGCAGGGCTACGAATGGTAAGGGAGGCGTAATTAGCTCAATCTAGAGAGATTCTGAATCATCCAAATAGTGTGAAAAAAATTTGAATCTAGGTGGATTAGTATTATCTAATCAGTCTTATTTTTACATGGCACCCCTTGAAATGTGTTCTAAACTCAATGAATAGTTTAGATCATTCTATTGAACTGTACAAATTACATGATGCAACTAAGAAAACTATAATTCACCAGTTTTGTTGTGGCCGTCAGTGAAAATGCAAAGAACTGGCCTAGAACTCATATCTAGTTGAGCAAAGAACTTCCAAACAAGGAAATCAGAAAACTTGCAAAAATTATGAATTAGTAGCTATTCATTAAGAATAGAAAAGGTATGTTTCACCAGCAAGGAAAGTGATAATGCAAGTATAATACGAATTTTAAAGAAAATATAGAACATGCATCAGATTCCATCTGCAATCTAAGCAAACAATATTTTCTTATATGCACTATATGATGCTTATTTAAAACAATATGTTATTATCTAAATCTTGCTGGAAGATCATCTCCTCTCCCAAAGAAACTCAGATACCTAGTTAGTCAAAACCTGGTCAAAATGAAGGAAATGTAAGTTCTTAAAAGATAGATTGTTCAAAGTTCCAAACATCACATGCCTCATATGAAGGAAGAACTTCCTTTCTCTCTAAGGACCCAAAACCCATATAGAGAGAGAGAGATTTCAAAGGAGAATAAACAAAGATGAGTAAGATTTAGAATACCCTAGTGAGAAGTTCACAGCTGTTGAGAGCACTGCTCTAGTGATGGTGCAATGAATAACCTGCTCATGAGAGGTCCTCGCAAGTGAGTACCAATGCCGCTCCTGTCAATGCCCCTGCCACCACACTATTTTTCTGCAGGAAATTCACTCCTTTAGTCATTGCATGTAATTTGTAGTTGCTCTAGGAAGTGGACTACTTGGGAGCTTGTTTTAGACTAGAGTCTGTACTATATGAAAGCTTGAGCTTTTGAATTCTAGTCTTACTTTTTTGGAAGCTCCCAAATTCATGTATAGTATGATATTATGTGTGACCCTATTTTTGTTGTATGCTGAATTACTAACTATGGTTAGGTCTAGCAATGGACTTCATTGGACCATTTGGCTTCTAAGGCTCGTGCACCATGTTTTCACTATGCTATCAACTTTAGAATATGAGAATACCTGCTAATTACAATTATGAAAGGAATAAATAGACAAGTAGCTACAAGGATCTGATTTTGGGAGCATTATTAAGTAGTGATAAATGAATTTAGTTTTCATGAGGTCTTACTTCATGAGATTCAGGAATTTGCTGTAATGATGAGTCCTTTATAATGTAAATGATTTGTATAACGTAAGAAAAAGAACCACTCACTAATGTTGGCAATCGTGTTCCAACCAATACTTGTAGAAGTGTATTTACATCAGATACAAATAGCAGAGTTTGTATGACAAGTATCTTGTCACCCTGTGATTCATCACAAAAAATTTAAAAAAAAAATATCTAAACAAGTCAAGAATAAAAAGAGTTAGATAGGAGAAAATTAGTGAGGATATATGTTATGTAAACTAAGATTTGAACTTACATTGGTTCCTTCCATTGCTAGAACAAGCATTGATGGAATCATTACACTAGTTCCTAGCATCAAGATCTCATTTTAAAATGCTAATAAGATAGTTTCAGCTGAAGGAGACAGCTCAAGCATAAATAAATATAATGATAAAAAGAATTAGGTTATCAAGCATGCTCTCAAGCCTCAATAGTCCCATAAGAGATATATACGCTTTGGCCATTACAATATATGCATGTAATTAGATACGTCTATGCATTTTCACATTCTGTACATAACAAACCTTAAGAGATAAAAATAAAATAAAATTGTATATTCTTTTGAGATCTCACTCTAGATGTCAGGTGACATTAGGGCAGATGCCACTTCAAATAAAATGACATAATTCTTAAGGTAATGGTTATCAAAAAGGTCTTTTTCTTGCCTATGAAGAAATTAACCAACTTTTACTTTTTCACATCAAGGTTAATGTATGACCCTCTTTCCTTCTACAATGTAAGTTTATTAGTAACAAAAGAAAAAGACAGAGTATATGAAGTTAATGGATAAGAAAGGATAATGTATAAACATGATCGACTGACCATTATTTGGCACCTCCACCAAATCCTGGATTTTAGGTAACTTCTTTCCCACGAGAAAGTCTTAGGCAGCCTCTTTCCTAACAGTTCCATCCATATTTCTAGGAAATGAATTCATCATCAGATGGGCTTGCTTGAGAGTGTCTAGGCAAATTGCTTGTGTTTTTTAATTCTTCTCCATTGTTGTCCATTATCTTTTCCTTTCTCTTTGAATAAAATTTTCTTGTTAATCAAGGGAAAATTTTTGCAGTCTCAGAGAAACACAAGGCTTTCTACAGTAGTTCTAAAAGGGAATGAAAAATCAAGAAAGTTACCTCAGGAACTGGAATTACTGAAAGCTGAGCATAGGGAAGATCAATTAAGGTCCCATTGAATTTGAAATGCATTAAAAGAACTTTTGCATTCGTGACACGATGAAGCTCTGATGCTTCTAGTCTACTCTGAAGCATATTGCACAGAACAATAAAAAAAGTCCTACCACAGTTATGAAATAACATATTAAAGGGATAAATTTCCACCCTAGACAACTAAGGAGCAAATCAAAAGGCATGTACATGAACTTACTTCCATTGTCACATAGATCGGGCCAACACATAAAACATCATTATTCGATTCTGAACCATGAAACAAATTGAAGGGTAAATGCCTTAGAAATGAAACATCAATTTTACATATAAGCAAGGAAACAAATGCAGCATTCAACACAACATCTGACAGATGATTGAGAGAACAACCAATTGCTCAATAGGGACACTAGTGAAACTGCCATATGTCTAGTTAAAGAAAGCAAGGAGAGGCTCACTTGTCCACTATTCACTGCCCATCCCTTTAAACTTTTTAGCTTTATTTATCTAATAAAGGAAACAAACTATAATCACTAACAAAATTAATGGCACAATAAAACAAGGTTTGCATCAGAGAAGGGCCTTTTCAACACTCAACAAATTACCTTATTAGACAGAGAATCACCATTTTTCTCACAAAGGAATGTAAAAGATGACAGCGTGGTTTTCCAAACCAAGTTCAGCAGACCTTTTAATGTTGTCCAAGAGGTTATTTCTATCAAACATTTCGTCAAACAAGTAACGAGCATCGTCAAGCTGGCACCCTTGGACGTAGCTAGAGATCATGCAATTCCATGCAATGAGATCAAATCCATCAATCTGATTAAAGATGTTATCAACATCAGTGGATCGTTTGAAATTCTGGTACATGATCAAGAGCTTGGTTTCTGTAAATCTGTGGGATGAGTTTCATGGGAGAAGTTGGAGACATGTAAGAATCTAGTATCAAACTTGAGAAAAGAACAAGATCTCCACTACTTTAATTCCAAATCAGATTATACGAATCTTAAATAAATAAAACTAAACATTTGTCACAGAAATTCCTGAAACAGAACTTTCCCTTCAGGATAGTATTTTTCATTACTTCTTTATAGAGTGGGCAATACAATTCTAGTGGAATAGTACTGACATATCAAGTTAAAGGTAACCCAGCCTCATGGAATGCTATTCTGAACTAAAACATTGTTAATTCAGCCCAAGAACTATAATACCCCCACAGTCATAATACAGCTTGGGTTCTCAGAAATAAGAACTGCAAAGTCTTTCATGAATTACATATGTTGCATCTGGATTCTTCATTGAAATGAATGAGAAAATTAGTTCAGTTAGGCAGATAATTAGTAATTACCTTTCTCGGTATTCAAATTGAAGAACTAGGCTCCAAATAGAATTTGGATCTCTTTCAAGTTGGACTTGTAAACAAATAGATCCACTTGAAATTTGTATCTACTTCATTTTTTGAACCAAGCTTCTAGACATGCGCTGTGTCAAAAGACCAGATGGTGAATAGTATACTTCCATTTTACAGTATAATCATCAAAGGAAGAGCTATCCGAGTGAAACTTACAATGAGTCCAGCGTATACAAAAAGTTCTCTGAATAAGAAAGGTTGCTCGAAGGAAGAACTGGCAGCCTTTTAGCCATCCTCAAATATGCTGCTACTGCAATTGTTGGTGCCTGCATATATAAAATACATTTTACAACATTATATTGGCAATTATCAAATAAAATCGAACCATAAAATTCTAGCAGTTATGCTTTATTCATGATGGAATTATTCAGCTATTTGCCAAAGAGAAATTGCACCAGCATTGCATGAGAATCAAGATTCCTACGCACCAAACGTTTATAAACATTTAATATTTTTCAATGAGAAGAACATGTCAAACATACCTTTCCAAGTATGCGAGCAATTTGCTTCTCTCTCACTTTCTTTGATTGGCAAAGATCTTGACCTTATGAGAGCAAATAGGCATCTGATCAGAAATGATGGAAGACATCAAGGTATCACATTATGTATTGAAAGGGCCAGTTATTAAAATGACATCAGATCCAAATCTAACAAACCTTAGGAGAACCAAAAAGAAATTGTTGGGAGAAGAGCTATGATGATGATATTAATCTAAACAGGATAAAGAAACAAGCTACCATACCTTTTTAGGAAATTGGGTTTTTAAGAATTTGTAAAATAATGTCTACTTCAGTTTTGAATTCAAAATTCTCATTAATCAATTAATCACACCTAAATCTCACTGTTGAATAGTATAAACTTGTGCCAAGACAGATGAGAGGGTTTTTCCATATCTTCTTTCCTAAAAACAGATGCATTTATCCTTCTTTTTTTCCCACTACAACACAACACATTTACCAATTGGGTATGCCAGATCTTTATATCTAATATTACAATTTATTAGTATGTATGAAAATATCCACCAAGCTTGTGCTTCTGCCTTTAGCTTATGCTTCTACCTTATTCGTTGAGTGTTTCTGCAAATGATAAATCAATATCAATCAATATATACCAACAAAACTATATATAATCTAGGACATAGTGCATATGTAAATATATACATGTTTACCGGCACTTCTGCGGGATGCCCCTAAATCATAAGATTTTACTACACTACAACAAAAGAAGTAAAAAACTACGGATAAAATTCGTAGCCATAGAGCTCATAGCCACTGAAAATCCGTACCCATAGAGCAAATCTTTCTCATCAAAAAAAAAAAGAAAAAAGAAAAAAGAAAAAAGAAAAAAATAAAAGGTGACCCTCATGTATCCTAGTTTTCTTTTTTTGTTTATTTGTTTATTTGTTTTATTTTATTTTTTACACCGGTCTATGTAGCTAACATACTTTGGTTAATGTCAATGATCTCCTTGTTGCAAAAATTAGAAACGTTCAGAAGATCCAAACTGTAAAAATCCCATAGCATGGCTTCCAGTAACTACCTAGCCTTGAAAATTGCACTAATGGTATCCTGTTCTTGTGGACTTTAATGGATAAGATCCATGTCCACACATTGGGTCTCCTACATTAAGTGTGCATCAAGAGCATCAGTATTGAGCAGCCAAAACACTGGAGTTATGACAACTATGAAAAGAAAGTCATTACATGGTCATCCATTTGGGAAGAAACTAAAAACTCCTAGTCATGTGTTGATGCTGTAAGACAAAGATAAAGACAATCCCTTAGTCCTAGAAATTTCAAATATTCTTCCCAGGTTAAACACTACCTTGCAACTCCTCCTTTGTATCTAGATAGAACTTACAACCCATGAGTTAAGAGCCTAAAGAAAATCAAAGTGAAAGTTTCTAAATACTTCAAAGAGTCTTAGAAAGATCAAATGCCTTCACCATTTCCATGCATGATAACTAATCCCCATGAGGTGTTTCCAGAATCTTGCGAAGACAAGTTCAAAGTTTAGATCTAATTATGATTGAATGAGATGTAGACAAAAAGGAAAATATAAATTACTTTTAAAAAACAAACAAAAATATATCTTTTAGAACTAATTATGATTAAATAAGATGTAGACAATAAGGGAAAAAAAATATTTAAAAAAAAAAAAAAAACAAAAATCTTCTATCATCACAAAATGATGTGATTTTGAACATGTAGCACATGCCAACGTCTTTTACAGCAAGTTAAACCATAATGTTGCAATGCTTGAAACATTGCTAGAAAAGAATTTGCATGAAATATATATATATATATATATATATATATATATATATATATATATATATATATATATATATATATATATATATATATATATATATATATATATATATGTGTGTGTGTGTGTGTGTGTGTGTGTGTGTGTGTGTGTGTGTGTGTGTGTGTGTGTGTGTTAGCAGATCGAGCCTGCCACATCTTTCAGAATATTCAAAGTGGCAATGAAATGAGGCGCAAAGAAAAAGGTTAGAAAGGCTGTATCATAATTTACAGAAAAGAAACAAAATAAAAGAAGAGATATCAAACAAATCCTACAACACCAGCGGGGTTTTTTTTTTTTTTTTTTTTTAAAAAAAATAATCAAACATCAGCAATAGTAATATTACATTACATACACTAGCAAGGAGGAATTATAGGATTCTCGACCCTAGGCTGTACAAACACTACTATGTGATCTATCCAATGGCCATTCCCACCTTTTGGCTTTTAACCCTGCCACATGGTGGTCCATGAGATCAATGGTCATCAGAAACATGCTGACAATGTGTATGGAGGGTCCCTTATGCCTTAGTGTCCGACAATTATTTATTTATTTGAATATTAGCAATACTAATATCACAAACACTACGGAGGAGGAATTATAAGATTCTTGACCTGAGGCTATATGAACACTAGTATGTGATCTATCCAATGACCATTCCCCTCTAGTTTTTAGTTCTTGGCAAGTGAGGTTCATGGTTCAGTTATCCAAGCCATTGGTTTGTTGTGCCTCACCATCCATGAACCATACCTCGAAATTATCCTGGACAATGCAGTTGAGCTGGATTCTCCCCAATCAAGCACAAGTTGAACTGCACTAGCTGTGGCTTCCAGGAGCTGCTCATTTTTGTATAGATGGGTGTTGAAGCATAAAAAATCATCATCATCAAGAAAAAATGAAGATCAAAGATCAAACAATGAGTGAAGGAAAGAGAAAGTATTAAGTCCTTTGTTTGACGGTTGCGTGGGTCGCGTAATAAGAAGTTGTTGCGTGAATCGCGTAACAAGTTGTAGTAGTTGCACGGGTGCCACAAATAGTTATTGTCCTTACACAGGTCACGCAACTGAAAGTTCCATTGTGTGGACCGCACAACCAGCTTTTCTGTTGCGCGGGTGGTGCAATCGAGAGTAAAGAGTGATCAAGATGAATGGACACGTGGCCTCATGGCATGAAGATCGAGGGTTGACACGTGTGGGTGGTCTATAAATACCCTAGTTCCCCTCTTATTTGAACAACAACAGAGTCCTGAATGGAGGTTGAAGGTGAGGAGCAGAAGGAAGGATCAGTTGCGCTAGCCGCGCAACCCGTGCTCCAAATTGCACTGACCGTGTAACCCATTTATCAAGTTGTGTAGGTCACACAACTAGGTCACTATGTGGCCAGCTCTAAATGAGGCTGAGGCGCTGCCGAAATGTAACACCCTGGATTTTTGCCAAACTGGGGTTAGACGTCCTTAGGCAATGGGTCAACCATATCACTCTCAGAACTCAATTCCAAAGCCAAAGAAATCATTTAGGACTAAATTCTTTAGAAATTTAACGTGAATTAACTAGCGCTAAACTAGATTACTTGTAAAATTAACACCAACCACTTTAAATACGATCTGTAAGACCCAGAACCTATAGAATCATTAACGCTACCTTACCCTGAAATCCAAGATCAATCTCTAAATCCGGTTGCTCTCGGGAATGCTTTATAACTTAGTATTAGATCTAGACAGCACGTCAAAAGTCCAATATCCATGATCTTAGACCATTATGAACGCTTAGTTGGACTTGACAATTATTTCAAAAATCAAGCCCAAACGATGCTCTGAGACGATTTCCTTACGTCCGGAGTAAAGAGAGTGAGAAAAGGAAGATATTTAGAAAATTAAATATGAATTTAAGAAATCTGGCACGTGTCGCTTGCGGGCCAATTATAAGCATTCAGACCGTTGGAATCTGACCCAAATACACCCTCGGATCAGGGAGCATTTCCCACTCAGGTCAGTCTACTTGGAATCCCTGATCGAGTCTCAGTGACCACTGAACTGAAACTGGTCCGCCACGTGCGATCTGGAAACCCGATCGAACTGAAAACTGAACTTGATCAGGATCCAACATGCATGAGCTTAAGTCCGACCGCATTTAGTAACAGGACCTCCAGAAGTGCTCCGTTAAGACGAAACAGTCCGTATTTGGACATAACCTAAGTATACCTTAGTCCTAAGTCTATATAGGTGAGTTTTTAGCTTATAAAAAGGCCTTAAACCCTCTTCCATTCAGCCCATACGAATTTGAGAGAAACCTTAGGAGAGAGAAGAGAGAAAAGAGAGAAAGTGTGAGAGAAGTGGGAGAACCTTCTTGCTATTCTTTCCTGCCGATCTACGTGCTTACCCATCGCTTTACGATCGTTATCCTGACGATTTCAGCTTCATTCTAGGTAAGAAAACTCTAACCTTAACCTATTTTAGGGTTTCTATCGATACAAGTAGTGAAGTAACTGACTTCCCTTGTGTAATAGGCTGTCATATCGACGTTGACGGAAGCGTAGAGTACCTATACAATTTGTTACACTTCTATGGCGTAAGGTGCGGATTTTATACACTTAGGTTACCATTTTTTAAAGCTTTCAATGTCGTTTAATGGTAGATTGTTGACAAGAACGTTGTTTCACATGTAGAACATGCCGACCGATTTCTATTTTGAATACATACGAAGGATATGAGATTTAGGGTATTTTAGGTATTTGTAAAAAATACCGTATGTGTATAAATTTTGCTGATATGATTGCCATGAGTATTTGCCATGCATATATGCTAGTTATGGATATATGATCTATTTGGTGAAAGGATTCGCCCTAATACATGTTACGGCCAACATACACTATGTATGTTATTAAGTGTAGTCTAAGTGTTTGTTGAAATGCCTAAATCAATATGATTTATGCCTGCCATAGGTGTTAAATGTAAGAACATGATTGTTGTGTATTAGAAATCTCCTTGATATAAGGATCTGTCATATTATGTAACATCCCAAAAATTGGAGCTCGGGTAGAAACCCAACTCCCAAGTTCCAGAACATCACTTATACAACATTTTCAATGATGGATGAATGTCGGCGGTAATAGTACATAAAACATGAGGTGGATTAAGCCAAAATAATATATCATGCTCCAGAGACAGTTAAATTAGGAAGCGGAAGAATGTGATAGATATATAAAATATATAAATGATTGTAAGTCTCCAGAGTGTGAACATGTTACCAGGTTAACTAAATACATGTATACTCCAAAATAGAAAGAAAAGAATATACATGAGTGCTCAAAAAATATAAAATGACAAGTGTCATGGCGTCTAATCAACCTCCCTGTAATCCCGTCGATCAAAACACGGAGAAGAAGTCCTCCTCATCATCACACGAATCCGGCTCTTCTTCGAGAGCATCGCCATCATCTGAAACTAAAATAGGGACTGGGGGGTGTCCGAAACACCATCCGGTAATGTGGGAATGAGTAGCTAATTCAGTGAAATCATAGATCAAAGGTTAGCATGTTATCAAATCAATCAAGCGATAATGGTAAAGAAAGAAAAATAAACATTCCTAAACACTGTGATTAATGTAAGCATAAAATGACATGATGGATGCCCTCACCGACATACTCCCTCATGCGGCACCATCTCACGTCTGTTGCATGCTTTCTTTCTTCAGTGCTCCAAATCTTCCAGGCACATGTAGTGCGATATGAATATGATTACCGAGTTGTTATTAGTCCTTTTCATACAGCAGGATTGGGAAACTAAGGTACCTTCCTTATATCAATACCCAAATAATGATCCTGTCTAAGGTCGTCACTCCTAGTAATCTCATACGATGATATATTTCTAGGGCGCTGCAAGGGCTGTCAGGGCTATTGAACGCACTCGTTGCACCGCTCCCCCATCACCTTATCAATACAGTCCTAGTTTATATCCTTAAGACTGCATCAGGACTTGTCGCCCCCATGCGGTGTCAGGATAAACTCAAGATCACTACAAAGGGCTGCCAGGGCTGTTGCTCGCACTCGTTGTTCCACTCTCCCATCACCTTATCAATGTAGGCCGACAGCAAGAATATAGTGTCCCATATCACCATAATCTGCTCAGAGTAGGGTACTCACTGGTTACTACGAGGAGATTTGTGGCCCCAGCGTAGGCCGACAGCTCGACCACGGTGTCCCATACCACCATGCCCGGCTCATGAGTCTTAGGGGATCGAGATACCAAGGTTAGAGGGGCTTTCCAATGGTAAGTTTAGTACCCTAGGTTCAAGCATTTATGACGAATACAAGGTGAACATACAATGGTCAGTTGGGTAACTTGATGAGTACGACTAGCACGAGCGCATGTTGAATCGACCGACATGAAGTGCACAAGCATTTCATGTGGCCTAACCACTGCCGACGACTCTAGTACGACTCGGGTTCGTCATACACATCCTTCGTGGCTAATAGAATCCAACCACAAATTCTAAACTGTTACCAACTGCCTGGACTAGAGTATAGCCCCAAGAACATGTAATGTGAAACACTAATCATATGAGAGTGACAGAATTTAAATACAAGTAATTCCAGCATGTTATAAGCATGTTATAACGTACATCATAAGCATTTAACCATACACGAGTATTTCACACCTAAGGTAATCAATTTAAATACAACAAGCATGGAGGAAATCATGTGCATCGTCAAAGTAGTTGAGAATCCAGTCTCAACGCTAATCTACAACACCATTTACTCAATACTTACTAATACATACATTTATACAAACACTTAGACTACTCAACTCCAAAGTACTTAACGTATGTTGATTTCAACATACAATATGACAGATCCTTATATCAAGGAGTTGTCTAATACACAACAATCATGTTCTTACATTCAAAACATATGGCATACATAAACCATATTGATTTAGGCATTTCAACAAACACTTAGTCTACACACATTAGTCTACATAACATATGTCGGCCAATATGTGCATTAGGGCGAATCTCTTCGCCAAATAGATCATACACACATAACTAGTATAGGTACATGAAAAATACTCATGGCAATCATATCGACGAAATATGTACGTATACGGTATTTCCTACAAATACCTAAAATATCCTAAATCTCATATTCTTCATACGTATTCGAAATGAAAAATGGACAGCATGTTCTACATGTCAAACTGCATCCTTATCAGCAATCTACTATTAAACGGCATTGAAAGCTTTGAAAATAGGTAATCTAAGCGTCTAAAATCCACACCTTAGCCGTAGAAGCATAACGAATCGAACAGAAACTCTACGCTTCGACAACGCCTGTATGACGACCTATAGCACAAGATACATCAGCTACTTCGCTACATGTATCGAAGGAATCTCTAAAATAGGTTGAGGTTAGGGATTTTTTACCTAGAAATGAGTTGGAATCACCGGGAAAGTGATTTGAATGCGGTGATTAACCACGTGTAGAAGCTGGAGCAGGTGGCGGAAATTCTCTCCCACAACTCACTCACAATCTCTCTCTTTCTCGCTCTCTCTTTCTAGGGTTTCTTACAAATTCGGATGAGAGAGATATGAGAGGGTTTAAAGCCCTTATATAGGCTAAAAACTCACCCATTTAGACTTGGAGCCAAGGTATACTTGGGTTATAACCAAATCGAGTCTTTTCCGATCCAAAAGAGCATTTTGGGAGGTCCCCTGGCCGAATGCGGTCGGACTTAAGCTCATGTATATTGGATCCTGCTCACACCAAGTTTTCAGTCGGGTAGTGTTCCCAGATCGCACGTGGAAGACCAGTTTCAGTTCAGCGGTCACGGAGATTCGATCGAGGATTTCAAGTACACTGACCCGAGTGAGAAATGTTCCCTGATTCGAGGGTGTATTTCGGTCAGATTCCAACGGTCTGAATGCTTATACTTAACCCACAAGTGAAACGTACCAGATTTATTTAAATGACATTAAATTTTTAATGAATTTCACTCTTATGAATTTCACTCTTTCTCACACTCCTTGCTCCAGGCTCAATGAAATAGCCTCAGAACATCAGTTGGGCTTGATTTTCGAAACGATTGTCAAGTCCAACAAGGTAGTCATAATTGTCTAAGATTATCACTATCGGACTTTCGACGCGTGGTCTAGATCCAATACAAAGTTTCAAAGGGTTCCTGAGGGCAAACGGGTTTAGAGTTTGATCCTAGATTTTAGGGTAACGTAGCGGTAACAATTCTAGAGGTTTTGGGTCTTATAGATCGTATTTAAAGTGGTTGGTGCTAATTTTGCAGGAAGTCTAGTGTAGTGCTGGCTAATTCACCTTAAATTTATAAAGAATTTCGTTCTAAATGATATCTCTGGCTTTGGAATTGGGTTCTGAGAGGTTACTAAGGTGTTATGGTAGACCCATTGCCTAAGGACATCTAATTCTAGGTTGGCAAAAATTCAGGGTGTTACAATCTACCCCCCTTAAAATAAAATTCCGTCTCCGAAATTGGCTAAGGGTAATGAATCCCTAGAGAGACTTTACTATTGACATTCTAAGGAAGGTTCAAATCCTATTTAATGACCTAGCCTTAAGTATAACCTAAACCAACTTCTTCGATCCTGGGCCAGTGGGGAAGAGGCCAACCACGCTTCCGCTGTACTACTCTAATCCAACGGTTGTACTAGATAATCCTAAGTAGATTGGGCTCAATACGTTCTACCCCCTTTAAAACTTAATTCTACTTAAGGTTCAAGAATCTATGCCTCGATCCGTATATCGGAATGGGATGTAACTTAGGGCCTATCTTTAACATGAAATGGGAAACAACCTCTCACTACGTTGGTCTTCCTTTGCTAGCGATGCGTTCTATAGCATTGGTACCTATGGTTGTAGAAACAAATCTGAAGTGATGGGTGTTGTGGTTGATTTCAAGGATGGATGTGAGTTTGTGGCAAGAGGTCTAATCTCTATTGGCTGTATGTCCTCAACATTTTCCAAAGACAAAGCAATAACTTTTGGTTGTAGGTGGTCGGCCCAACACGGAAGAAAAGTTATGTAGTGGGTCTGAGCCGGATACATTGAACCTTCTGTCTAATCAGGATAGAAAACTCGTTGTATCAGTCCTTAATCTGAGTCGATGCCGATCTTCTGCTTGATCAGAGCATTGGATTTATTGGTAACTACTAGGATTAAGAAATCGATTCAAACCACGAATACATCGCTTACATATACAGTTCCTTTACTCTGTGTTCTCGAATGCAATAAGTCTTTGGGAAGGAAATTCTAAGGGGCGTGCTAGTTTATTTTAAGTTCAATCTGAGGGATTTATAAGTTTTCCCTGAGAGTGAATGGTTCTAAGTTAAAATAAATTTCCTAAGGGTTATAACAAAAGTCTATAAGTATTAAGGGGATCTATCGTAGGGATGAGGTTCTACTCCAACCAATCTAACCTATTATTCCTTAGCATATACAGGCTTTACAATACTTAAGGTAACTAGTAGACTAGTCTGTAACTGACTAGCTGTAATCCAAAGCCTAAGCTTATACGCTAAATGGTTTCATACCATTTCTAATACAGGGAATTGTTCTATCGCTTAGGGTCACGATTGTCTAAATGGAATTGGATTTCCTATATCGTCAGATCTTTCAAATTTAGGAGTACTAACTCTAGGTCCAAAATGCCAAGGGTATATGTTGTCAATGGTCTCAACTTGTGTTAAATGGGATTGCTTTCCTACTCCCACCTAAGAATTGAGAGTGACATGTTTAGTAGGTGGGTGGGTTGGGATTTAAATCAATTTCATGGGCTTTGGAAAATGGATCTTATGTTGGAAAGTGTGAGATGTAGTATAGCAATACACAATCCCTTAACCATTACACTCACTTCATAGCAAAAGGGACTGCATGCATGTCATTTACCAGAGTTTGTCACAATACCTGGAACACAATGTTACATGAATTATGACAGAAGATGCATGTGAGCTAATGCGACCAAGACTCCCAACATCTAAAACCTCCTACCAACTACTACACTACTAAGCTCATCAACACAAAACACAAGGATCCTAACATAGTAACAACCAAGCCACAGGGCGGTGGCATCCCTCGGCCTTTCTGACCGGGCAGGGCGACTAGGCTCGGCTTGATCAACGGGGGCTCCTCTTCTTGCCCATAAGAGAGAAAACGGTGGAAATGGAGAAGAAGGCTAAACTAGCCTCTACAAAGGCCAGGGAAAATGGAGGAAAGGGAGAGATATGGCTAACCTAGTGGGCTAAAACGGATCTAGGTCCTATAAAGGAGTGAAACAGGCCCCCAAATGTTAGGATTGCAAAGGGAAAAGGGTGAGATGGGTTGGGTTTGAAGCTTACATGATTTTGGATCTTCAAGGGAGGATGTAAGAGCTCAAACGGAAGAAAATGAGAAGGTATAGGAGTGAGGATAGCTGAGCACGATGAAGGGAGGTGGGTTATGGTAGAAAGTAACGAAGTAAGTGATTGGAGGGGAGGTTTAAGAGAGAAAACAACAATTTGGAAGAAAAAAGAAAGCTTGGAGGGTGAGATTATGAAGGAGGTAGCAGTTTGGGGGGGTTTTAATGGACGACCCATATACCAGGGGGTCACCCTAACCCCCAAAGTGCATCAGCCCGACGCCCGGCCCGAGTGGGACCCATTGTACGGCGAGGCCTCGCCGAACCGACGAGGTCCTCATCGACCAACTTCAAATTTGGTGAGGCCCTGCCATCTGGGCGTGGTCCCCCAGTCTTGTGGTCCCCAAAAATGTATGGGTCCCACCTTAGATCATCCTAGATCAGCGTGGATAGGCCCACGACTCTATTTGAGGTGTTTTGGGGCCAATTTTTAAACCGAAATGATTTTATATGACTTGTAACATATGATTTTGGGGTAGGAGAGGCTAATCCATCCAACTAACTCATTTATTCCATGAGATTCCCTAATCAGAATGGCCAAAGGTCCAATTTATACATATATTTATTATTTATAGTAAATTTTTGTTTAAGTATGATTCTCTATTATATACACATTAGGATTTATTTCTAGTATGAAAGGACTTATAAAAAGTTGTAGAATGAGACGGGAAAAGGAGAGATTTTGAAGGGATTGGATAAAAAGGGGTTTTAGGCCTTGAGATTGAGTGTAAGGTGTTGTGGTTACCCCACAACCCAAGGGCACCCATTTATAGGTTTAAAATTCTTCAGGGAATGTCTCAAACCCGTCGACTAACGACTTAGAGGCGACTTAGGTCGCTTCACGCGACCGAAGACATGTTATGGCATAAATTATTGTATAGTCTCACCTGTCGGTGAAACTTGGGATTCTAATGTGATTTCTAAGTTTTCATCGCCCCCTTCCTAAGTCAGAGTATATCATTGTGTGTTATGTTACCATAACCCAGGTCTGGTTTAATCCAAATCATGCTCAGATACCATCTGTAACATTCTAAAAATTGGGGGTAGGGTAGAAACCTAACTCCCGAGTTCCAGAACATCAATTATACAACATTTTCAATGATGGATGAATGTCGGTGGTAATAGTACATAAAACATGAGGTGGATTAAGCCAAAACAACATATCATACTCTAGAGACAGTTAAATTAGGAAGAAGAAGAATGTGATAGATATATAAAATATATAAATGATTGTAAGTCTCCAGAGTGTGAACATGTTACCAGGTTAACTAAATACATGTATACTCCAAAATAAAAAGAAAAGAATATACATGAGTGCTCCAAAAATATAAAATGACAAGTGTTATGGCATCTAATCAACCTCCCTATAATCCTGTCGATCAAAACACGGAGAAGAAGTCCTCCTCATCATCATACGAGTTTGATCTGCTTCACGAGCATCGCCATCATCTGAAACTAAAATAGGGACTGGTGGGTGTCAGGAACACCATCCCGTAACGTGGGAATGAGTAGCTAACTCAGTGGAATCATAAAGCAAAGGTTAGCATGTTATCAAATCAATCAAGCGATAATGGTAAAGCAAGCAAAACAAACATTCCTAAACACTGTGATTAATGCAAGCATGAAATGACATGATGGATGCCCTCACCGACATACTCCCTCATGCGGCACCATCTCACGTCTGCGGCATGCTTTCTTTCCTCAGTACTCCACATCTTCCTCAGTGCTCCGCATCTTTCAGGCACATCCTTATCAGCAATCTACCATTAAACGGCATTGAAAGCTTTGAAAATAGGTAATCTAAATGTCTAAGATCTGCGCCTTAGCCGTAGAAGCGTAACGAATCGAATAGAAACTCTACGCTTCGACAACGCCTGTATGACGACCTATAACACAAGATACATTAGCTACTTCGCTACATGTATCGAAGGAATCTCTAAAACAGGTTGAGGTTAGGGTTTTCTTACCTAGAAATGAGTTGGAATCACTGGTAAAGTGATTTGAATGCGGTAATTAACCACGTGTAGAAGCTGGAGCAGGTGGCAGGAATTCTCTCCCATAACTCACTCACAATCTCTCTCTTTCTAGGGTTTCTTGCAAATTCGTATGGGAGAGATATGAGAGGGTTTAAAGCCCTTATATAGGCTAAAAACTCACCCATTTAGACTTGGAGCCAAGGTATACTTGGGTTATAACCAAATCGGGTCTTTTTCGATCCAAAAGAGCATTTTGGGAGGTCCCCTGGCCGAACGCGGTCGGACTTAAGCTCATGTATATTGGATCCTGCTCACACCAAGTTTTCGGTCCGGTAGTGTTCCCAGATCGTACATGGCAGACCAGTTTCAGTTCAGCGGTCACGGAGATTCGATCAAGGATTTCAAGTACACGGACCTGAGTGAGAAATGTTCCCTGATCAAAGGGGGAATTTGGGTCAGATTCCAACGGTCTGAATGATTATACTTAACCCGCAAGAGAAATGTGCTAGATTTATTTAAATGACATTTAATTTTTAATGAATTTCATTCTTTCTCACACTCCTTGCTCCAGGCTCAATGAAATAGCCTCAGAACATCAGTTGGGCTTGATTTTCAAAACGATTATCAAGTCTAACAAGGCGGTCGTAATTGTCTAAGATTATCACTTTCGGAATTTCGACGTGCGGTATAGATCCAATACAGAGTTTCAAAGGGTTCCTGAGGGCAAACGGGTTTAGAGCTTGATCCTAGATTTTAGGGTAACGTAGTGGTAACAATTCTAGAGGTTTTGGGCCTTACAGATCGTATTTAAAGAGGTTGGTGCTAATTTTGCAGGAAGTCTTGTGTAGCGCTAGCTAATTCACGTTAAATTTCTAAAGAATTTCGTTCTAAATGATATCTCTGGCTTTTGAATTAGGTTCTGAGAGGTTACCAAGGTGTTATGGTTGACCCATTGCCTAAGGACGTCTAATTTCAGGTTGGCAAAAATCCAAGGTGTTACATATTATATGTTGAAATCAACAAACGTCAAGTACGTTGGAGTCGTGTAGTCTAAGTGTTAGTATAAATGCTTGCGTGAGTAAGTACTTAGTAAATGGTGTTGTAGACTAGTGTTGAGATAGGATTCTCAACTACATTGACGATGTGTATGATTTCCTCCATGTACGTTGTTGAATTGATTCCTTATATATGAAATGCTTGTGTATGCTTAACTGCGTATGTTGTACCCTATAATATGTTGATAACATTCTTGGATTACTTGATATTTCAATTCCGTCTCTCTCATATGCTTACTGATTCAGATTGCAAGTGTTTGGGGCTATGCTATAATCCAGGCAGTCAGTAACAGACTTGAACTCGTAGTTGAATTCTATTCACCACGTAAGACGTGTTTGACGAACCCGAGCCGTGTGTTGCTTGTCGACAGTGGTTAGGCCACACGAGGTGCTTATGCACTTCATGTCGATCAACCCAATGGGCGCTCGTACTAGTTGAACTCATCCAGTAACCTGTTTAGCTCGATGTATGTTAACCATGTATGGACGGTACTGCTTGAATCTAAAGTACCAAACTTACCAATGAAAATCCCATTAACCATGATACCTCGATCCGATAAGACTCATGAGCTAGGCATGGTGGTATGGGACACCGTGGTCGAGCTGGGGCTATAAACCTCCCCGTAGTGACTAGTGAGTACCTTAGAATCCTGAGCCGATTGTGTTGGTATGGGACACTACATTCGAGCTATCGACCTACTCTGATTGGTGACGAGCCCTTTGTAGTGACCTCGAGCGTATTCTGAGTCTACGTGAGGCGACGACCCTTCCATAGCAACAAGAGTACTACTAGGCCTGTATTGATAAGGTGACGGGGGAGCGGTGTAACGAGTGCGTGCAATAGCCCTGACATCCCTTGCAGCGACCTAGAACCATATCATGGTATGAGAATACTAGGAGTGACAACCCTAGACTGGATCATTGTTGGGAATTGATATAAGAGAGGTACCTTAGCTTTCCAATCCTCCTATATGAAAAGGACTAATAACAACTCGGTAATCACATTCATATCGCACTGCATGTGCCTGGAAGATGTGGAGCACTGAGGGAAGAAAGCATGTCGCGGACGTAAGATGGTGTCGCTTGAGGGAGTATGTTGGCGAGGGCATACATCATGTCATTTTATTCTTGCATTAATTACAGTATTTAGGAATATTTGATTTGCTTGCTTTATCATTATCGCTTGATTGATTTGATAACATGTCAATCTTTTCTCTATGATTCCACTGAGTTAGCTACTCACTCCCACGTTACGGGACGTTGTTCTGAACACCCACCAGAACCTGTTGTAGTTTCAGATGATGGCGCGGCCTGTGAGGCGGAGCCAGACTTCGAGGATGATGAGAAGGCATTCTCGTACATGCAGTATTCAGGTGGGTCTTCTTAGACCTTGTCCTGATTCGACGGGGTTGCAGGGCTATATGAGTTAGTTGAACACTTTATTTCCTGATAATTGGTATAATTTGACACAAAACATGTATCTATTCAGCCCTGCTACATATTCATATTCTGGGAATTTGAAACCACTTATGTACTTTATATATTTATCACAGTCTTCTTCTTGCCTAATTTAGTCATCCCTGGAGTATGATATGTTATTTTTGGTATAATCTCAATCTTGTTTAATTCCCTTTTATAGACAACATGCATTCATCATTATCTATGTTGCATAAGTGACATTTTGAAACTCGGGAGTTAGGTTTCTACCCGACCCTTGATTTTCAGGGTGTTACAGATGGTATCAGAGCATGATTTAGATTAAACCGGGCCTGCGTTATGGTAACACGATGTACACTGACGTACTCTGACTTAGAAAGAGGGGTGATGGAACCTAGAAACCATATTAGAATCCCAAGTTTCACCGATAGGTGAGACTATACGGTAATTTAGTCCATAACGTATCTTTGGTCGCGTGAAGCGACCTAAGTCGCCTCTAGGCCATCAGTCGACGGGTTTGAGTCATTCCCTGAATAATTCCAAACCTAGAAATGAATGTCCTTAGGTTATGGGTCAACCACAACCCTTACACTCAATCTCAAGGCCTAAAACCCCTTTTTATCCAATTCTTTCAAAATCTCTCCTTTCACCACCTCATTTTTTAACTTTTTCTAAGTCCTTTCATACTAGACATAAATTCTAATGTATAAATGATGGAGAATAATACTTAAACAAAAATTTACTATAAATAGTAAGTATATGTATAAATTGGACTTTTGACCATTCAAATTATGAAATCTCATGGAATAAATGGGTTAGTTGGATAGATTAGCATCTCCTACACCAAAATCATATGCTACATGTCATATAAACTCATTTCATTTTGCATATTGGCCCCGAAAATGCCTCAAATGGAGTCGGGGGCCAAACGAAGCACTTACAGGGGGACCCACATCATTTTGGACCCAAGGGGGGGGGAGGACCTCACTGAAATTGTGAGCCCTCCCTGAACAGGTCAGAGGTCGGCGAGGACCTTGCCAGTTCGGTGAGGCCTCGGCAGTCAACGAGCTCGGATGGGTCCGGGCTTCGAGGTGATCATGTTTGGGGTTAAATGGGACCCCTCCATACAGGGTTTGACCCTTCGTTCATTCAAAATCCCATACTTCCTTCACAAATTGACCCTCCAAGCTCTTCTTTCCCTTTAAACTTGCTATTTTCTCTCTCCAACCTCCCTTCCAATCATTTCTTCCTTCATTTTCTATTATTTCCTCTATCCCTCTACCGTTCTTTGCCATAACCAGCACCTACACTATCCATTTTCTTTGATTGGAGCTCCCAAGCTCTCATTTGAGGCTCAAAATCGTGTGAGCTTTCAACCTATCACATTTCTTCCTTTTCCCTTCTTCAATCCCTGCCTCTTGGACCTATTTCACTCCTCTTTCAGACCTAGATTCGTGGCAACCCATTAGGTTAGCCTTTTCTTCTATTTCACCACTTTTTTGAGGCTCTTTTTGAGTTAGTTATAGTTTTCTTCTTGATCTCTCCGCTTCTACCGATGGGTGAGACCTAACACAGTAGCTTACTCCATAAACAGTGAACATCTAGAGTTTTGGACCTAGAGTTAGTACTCTTAGATTTTGAAAGATCTGACAATATAGGAAATCCAATTCCATTTAGACAATCTTGACCCAAGTGATAGAACAATTCCCTGTAGTAGATATGGTATGAAATCATTTAGCGTATAAGTTTAGATTTTGGATTATAGCTAGTGAGTTACAGACTAGGCTACTAGTTGTATTAAGCAGTGTAAAGCCTATATATGCTAAGGAATAGTAGGTTAGATTTGGTTGGAGTAGGACTTCATTCCTTTGATAGATCCCTATAATACTCAAAGGCTCTTTTAGTAACTCTTAGGAAGCTTGCCTGACTTAGACTATTCACGTTCAGAGAAAACTTATATATCCCTTGGATTGAACGCTAGGATAAACCAACACGCCCCTTAGAAGTGCCCTCCCAAGGACTTATTGCAATTGGGAATGCGGAGTAAAGGAACTGTATATAAGCGATTTATTCGTGGTTTGAATCGCATTCGCAATCCTGGTAGTTACCGATAAATTCAATGCTCTGATCAAGCAGAAGATCGGCATCGACTCGGATTAAGAATTGATACGACAAACCTTCTGTCATCGCGAGGAAGAATATCTATGTATCTGGCTCGGACCCACTACACAACTTTTCTTCCGTGTTGGCCCGACCACCTACAACCAAAAGTTATTACTTTACCTTTGGGAAATGTTGAGGACATATAGCCAATAGAGATTAGACATCTTGCCGCAAGCTCACACCTGCCCCTGAACTCAATCATAATAGAGATTAGGCTTCTTTTTACAACCATAGGTATCAATGCCATAGAACGCATCATTAGCAAAGGAAGACCAATGTAGTGAGAGATTGTTTCCCATTTCATGTCAAGGATAGGCCCTAAGTTACACCTCGTTTCGATATACGAATCAAGACATAGATTCTTGAGCCTTAAGTAGAACTAAGTTTTAAGGGGGGTAGAACATACCGAGCCCAATCTGGTTAGGATTAGCTAACACAACCGTCAGATCAGAGTAGTGCAGCGGAAGCGTGGTTGGCCTCTTTCCCACTGGCCCAGGATCGAAGAAGTTGATTTAGGTTATACGTAAGGTTAGGTCATTAAATAGGATTTGAACCTTCCTTAGAATGTCAATACTAAAGTCTCTATAGGGACTCATTACCCTTAGCGAATTTTGGGGACAAAATTATATTTTAAGGGGGGTATATTGTAACACCCCAAATTTTTGCCAACCTGGGATTAGACGTCCTTAGGCAATGGGTCAACCATATCACTCTCAGAACTCAATTCCAAAGCCAAAGAAATCATTTAGGACTAAATTCTTTAGAAATTTAACGTGAATTAACTAGCGCTAAACTAGATTACCTGTAAAATTAGCACCAACCACTTTAAATACGATCTGTAAGACCTAGAACCTATAGAATCATTGACGCTACCTTACTCTGAATTCCAGGATCAATCTCTAAACCCGGTTGCTCTCGAAAATGCTTTGTAACTTAGTATTGGATCTAGACCGCACGTCGAAAGTCTGATATCCATGATCTTAGGCCATTACGATCGCTTAGTTGGACTTGACAATCATTTCAAAAATCAAGCCCAAACGATGCTCTGAGATGATTTCCTTGCGTCCGGAGTAAAGAGTGTGAGAAAAGGAAGATATTTGAAAAATTAAATATGAATTTTAGAAATCTGGCACGTGTCACTTGCGGGCCAATTATAAGCATTCAGACCGTTGGAATCTGACCCAAATACACCCTCGGATTAGGAAACATTTCCCACTCAGGTCAGTAAACTTGGAATCCCTGATCGAGTCTCAGTGACGGCTGAACTGAAACTGGTCCGCCACGTGCGATCTAGAAACCCGATCGAACTAGAAACTTAACTTGATCAGGATCCATCATCCATGAGCTTAAGTCAGACCGCATTTAGTAACAGGACCTCCATAAGTGCTCTGTTGAGACGGAACAGTCCGTATTTGGACATAACCTAAGTATACCTTAGTCCTAGGTCTATATAGGTGAGTTTTTAGCTGATAAAAAGGCCTTAAACCCTCTCCCATTCAGCCCATACGAATTTGAGAGAAACCCTAGGAGAGAGAAGAGAGAAAAGAGAGAGAAAGTGTGAGAGAAGTGGGAGAACCTTCCTGCTATTCTTTCTTGCCGATCTACGTGCTTACCCATCGCTTTACGATCGCTATCCAGGCGATTCCGGCTTCGTTCTAGGTAAGAAAACCCTAACCTTAACCTATTTTAGGGTTTCTATCGATACAAGTAGTGAAGTAGCTGACTTCCCTTGTGTAATAGGCTGTCATATTGACGTTGACGGAAGCGTAGAGTACCTATTCAATTCGTTACACTTCTATGGCGTAAGGTGCAGATTTTAGACACTTAGGTTACCATTTTTTAAAGCTTTCAATGTCATTTAATGGTAGATTGTTGATAAGAACTCTGTTTCACATGTAAAACATGCCGACCGATTTCTATTTCGAATACATATGAAGGAGATGAGATTTAGGGTATTTTAGGTATTTATAGGAAATACCGTATATGTATAAATTTTACTGATATATTACCATGAGTATTTGCCGTGCACATATGCTAGTTATGGATGTATGATCTATTTGGCAAAAGGATTCGCCCTAATACATGTTTTGGCCAACGTACGCTATGTATGTTATTAAGTGCAGTCTAAGTGTTTGTTAAAATGCCTAAATCAATATGATTTATGCCTGTCATATGTGTTGAATGTAAGAACATGATTATTGTGTATTAGACATCTCCTTGATATAAGAATCTGTCATATTATATGTTGAAATCAACATACGTCAAGTACGTTGGAGTCATGTAGTCTAAGTGTTTGTATAAGTACTTGCGTGAGTAAGTACTTAGTAAATGGTGTTGTAGACTAGTGTTGAGATAGGATTCTCAACTACGTTGACGATGGGTATGATTTCCTCCATGTACGTTGTTGAATTGATTCCTTGTATATGAAATGCTTGTGTATGCTTAAATGCGTATGTTGTACCCTATAATATGTTGATAACATGCTCGGATTACTTGATATTTCAATTCCATCTCTCTCATATGCTTACTGATTCAGATTGTAAGTGTTTGGGGCTATGCTATAATCCAGGCAGTCGATAACAGACTTGAACTCGTAGTTGAATTCTATTCACCACGTAGGACGTGTTTGACGAACCCGAGCCGTGCGTTGCTTGTCGACAGTGGTTAGGCCACACGAGGTGCTTATGCACTTCATGTTGATCAACCCAACGGGCGCTCGTACTAGTTGAACTTATCCAGTAACCCGATTAGCCCGATGTATGTTAACCATGTATAGACGCTACTGCATGAATCTAAAGTACCAAACTTACTAGTAAAAATCCCGTTAACCATGGTACCTCGATCGGCTAAGACTCATGAGCCGGGAATGGTGGTATGGGACACCGTGGTCGAGCTGTCGGCCTACGCTGGGGCCATAAACCTCCCCGTAGTGACCAATGAGCACCTTAGACTCGTGAACCGATTGTGGTGGTATGGGATACTACATTCGAGCTGTCGGCCTACTCTGATTGATGACGAGCCCTTTGTAGTGACCTCGAGCGTATTCTGAGTCTACGTGAGGCGACGACCCTTTCATAGCAACAAAAGTACAACTAGGCATGTATTGATAAGGTGATGGGGGAGCGATGCAACGAGTGCGTGCAACAGCCCTGACAGCCCTTGCAGCGACCTAAAACCATATCATCGTATGATAATACTAGGAGTGACGACCCTAGACTGGATCATTGTTGGAAATTATTATAAGGGAGGTACCTTAGCTTCCCAATCCTACTGTATGAAAAGGACTAATAACAACTCAGTAATCATGTTCATATCGCACTGCATGTGCCTGGAAGATGTGGAGCACTGAGGGAAGAAAGCATGCCGCGGACATAAGATGGTGTCGCATGAGGGAGTATGTTGGGTAGGGCATACATCATGTCATTTCATTCTTGCATTAATTACAGTATTTAGGAATGTTTGATTTGCTTGCCTTATCATTATCACTTGATTGATTTGATAACATATTAATCTTTGCTCTATGATTCCACTGAGTTAGCTACTCACTCCCACGTTACGGGACGATGTTCTGGACACCCACCAGACCTTGTTGTAGTTTCAGATGATGGTGCGACCTGCGAGGCGTAGCCAAACTTCAAGGATGATGAGAAGGCATTCTCCTACATGCATTATTCAGGCGGGTCTTCTTAGACCTTGTCCTGATTCGACGGGGTTGCAGGGCTATATGAGTTAGTTGAACACTTTATTACCTGGTAATTAGTGTAATTTGACACAAAACATATATCTATTCAGCCCTGCTACATATTCATATTCTGGGGATTTGAAACCACTTATGTATTTTATATATTTATCACAGTCTTCTGCTTACCTAATTTAATTATCCCTGGAGTATGATATGCGGTTTTTGGTATAATCCCAATCTTGTTTAATGCCCTTCTATAGACAACATCCATTCATCATTATCTATGTTGCATAAGTGACATTTTGAAACTCAGGAGTTGGGTTTCTACCCGACCCCCGATTTTCGGAGTGTTACAGGAAATTGCCGAAAGCATCCAAGTTCGAAGCTTCATCGTTTTAGGCTTTCTCCTTTGACAAGTTCAGAAGAGAGATTAGTCGACCAATTTGACATTCCTCCTAAGTCCTACGAGATGATCAAAACAGCTGTCAAAATGCTGTCAGATTCAAGATTTAATATACAAGCTTTGTTAATTACAATTTGTTTATTTCAGATAATCTATCCTGGAATCAAGGGATATTAAAGGGATGTAGATAAACTCAGAATTAATAAAACAATAATTGTTCTATGTATTCTCTTTGTTATATTCGAATAGAATAATTCCCCAAATCAGATGTTTTTATTTATTGTTCGAAACAAAATGGTGACTCTGCTGGGGACTTTTATTTTATTTCGATAACAATTTCGAGAGTATTATGGAATTTTCATTGTAGATTAGCGTCTTCTGACACCAACATGGCGACTTTCAGTGGGGACATCCCCCCTTCATCTCTAAGATAGATTATTTACTTTTTCAATATTAATTATAATTATGATTTGTAATTGAAGGTTTCTGAATTCAACTAAAAGTTACAGCTGATGGTATCTCCTGCAAGAATAGTGAACTTTCGTTTCACCCCAACAGGGTTCATATAAAGTACGCATCGAACCATCCCCCGGAGTCTATGACTTGAATTCCTACAAGCAAAAATGACATGATTGGAGTGACTACTAGGGTTGCATCTGCTCCACCTCAACCGCCGGAAGGCGATAAAGGCTGGACCGTTGTAACATCTTGTAAGATGAGGGTACGAAATGCAAGAAACTCTCAAATGAATCTGTCTTCACTAAGAGTTCGAAGGCTAATAATGATTAATGCAGTTAGGAAGCATCCCGAACTTGCTCCCCCTGAAATATATCTTGAGTGAACAATTCCACAGTTAGTATCACGTGACTTCCCAGTTTTAGTCGCCTCAAGGGTCAGATGGATGAAAGAGTAGAAAGGTAAAGAATTAATGGCAAGTTCACTAATGTTTGTATCGCCCCAGACAAGTTTACCAAAGTCTGTATCACCTCAATCGATTAATAGCACTAGAAATATAGGGAGGTCAAATGAAACCCCATCCTCTCCTCTCTTCGTAAGCCCTGTCACGTCGACATACTATTATCCCACCCTAAGTACAACTTCGTCAAAAAGTGGAGAAGCTGTAGTGCATATGGCCAGGACAAATCGGGAAGGTATGCCGAATACAGAGGATCGCATAAATGCGATGGCAGAAGCATAAAAAGCACTAATGAAAGAGTGCAGAAACCTCCGTGAGGCCTTAGCGACTCTTGCACATAATCTAGCTCAAATAGCAGTTCCCCTGATGATGGGCACAATGAATGGACCAAAAAATCAGCCCGAAGGCTTACAACCATGGGGGACAAGATCACTAAGGTCTGTTCCAGCAGTAAGAACTTTAACACAAGACGAGGTGAGACAAGTCATTGAAGAAGTTCTCAGAATAAAGAGAGAGCGTGAAAATATCGACAGCTTCAGATATCGAACACCGTATCTAAGAGAGGTGGAAGATATCCCATTTCTAGCCAACTTCAAACATCTAGATTTTTAGAAGTTTAATGGAGAAGAATCGCCAGAAGAACACCTAATGCACTTTATCACTAGCATGGGGAATTTCTCTACGATACCGCTGTATTGCTTGCGATTGTTCGGGTCATCACTTACACATAAATCATTCTGATGGTATTCTAGCTTGGTTCCAGGATCGATACATACCTAGGAACAAATGTAGGACATGTTCATGTCAAAATTCTTCTCTTTGGAGCGTGAGGTTAGTATTACGGAATTGGCTTCCGTACGACAGAGAGAAGGGGAACCAGTAGAAAAGTTTATCGACAGATGGAAGACATTGGAGGCCTCGTGTAGACAACTGTCGGAAGAAAAGGAATAAGTTAAAATGTGTCTAAACTCTATAGAGACAGGAATCACGTTTGGACTCACCAGCGCCAACATTAGAACTTTTCGTGACCTAACCACTAAGGCCCATGCTTTGGAATTGATGATTCGTAAGATGCCAGCATTTCACCGTGAAACAATAAGGAGAATGCCCAGTGGGATGGCCGTAAATATTATCAATCATGATAAGAGAAGCAAAGATACAAGGGACTCAAGGGAGAAGAGACAGGAGTGAAAAGAAGAATGGAGCCAATCAAGAAATAAATACAGTGAAAAGAGGTCCAGGATGCTCAATTCTCATGAAGGATTAGCATTCGACAAGGAAGACGTCATTCTTATGATGAACCAATTGTTAAAAACTAGCATGATCGAATTACTAGAACCCAAACACCCTGAAGATGTGATAAAAACTAGAGAAAGAGATTTTTGCCGCTATCACCGCCTGGTGGGACATCCAATGAAGAATTGTTATACATTAAAGTGTATAATACAACAGATGATAGACAGGGGTGAAATAGTAATTGGAAAAGAAAAGGAAAGGGATACAATGACAACAGTAAATATGCTTACAGTTCGAGGAAAGGCTCGAGATATGAAAAAGAAAGAATATCATGAGGCGACGAAGAAAGTAGCAGTAATTAAGTTACGGTCGGAAAAGAAGATGACAAGCTTTGTGCAGCAGAAAGCAACAATCGTATGAAAAGAAATTATTGAAAAGCAGAACAATGGTGACGAAGAAGAAAAGAAGAATGAGATAAGCAAAAGTGACATATGATGTGGTAAGTTATTTAAAGGGTATATCGGCTCGGCTAAGCATCTATGATGCACTCAAGTTATCAGAGGAATTTCAACAAATTTTGGTCAGAGTATTGTCCAATCATGATGTAAGAGAGACATTATTGGTAAAAATGGAACACAAAAAGAACAATGAGGAAGAAAATTTCTTACCGATCATTTCCTTTTCTGATGACGATTTGATTTACAAGACAGAGCATAACAGACCGCTAATGATGGAGGGCTATATTTGTGGTAAGAAAGTTAAGTAAATTATGATAGACAATGGGTCGGCAGTAAACCTCTTACTACTCTCAATGTTGAGCAAATTGGGCTATCGTCATTCTGTTTTGCGCCCTAGTGGAATGATGATACAGGGCTTTAATCAAGATGCGCAACGCGCACTTAGCAAAATTAAAGTAATGCTAGAAATAGGTGAGCAAACTACTAATGTTGTGTGTTACATTATAAGTGCTATGACGACATACAATTTCCTCTTAGGAAGGCCATGGATACATCAGTACAACTTTGTACCCTCTACTCTGTATCAATGCTTTAAATATTATAAAGGAGGAGTTCAATATAAAGTAATGGCTAATATGAAGCCTTACATAGAGGCTGAGTCTTTCTTCGCAGACGCTAGTTATTATAAAGGGTTCACTGAAGAAGAGGGAAATAATGATGAAAGTAAAATCCTAAAGGACATTCACGAAAATGTGATTAAAGGAGAAGCAGAAAAGGTAGGATCATCCAGGACCATAGAATCAAAGCAGAAATTTTATTTCGTGCTAAAATATTTACGACAACCAGGGCAGCCGCTGCTAACATTGTTATCACCTGAACAGTTGAGGATCTTATCGTCTAATTATATAGTACCGTTGCCGGGTGTCGAAAGGCAGAGACCATTTTTGACCACTCTAAGAAGATTTCAGGTTTAGGCTAGCACAAAATACCCGAACCCAACAGAATTTCATGCTTCAGAGGAAGTAAAGACAAAACAAATAGCCAAGTGTAATGTGTATTATGGAAGGATGACATCACGAGATCTTGAAAAGTACAGTCCGACAAGCAAGAAAATTATGAAAACCATGGGTTTTGATCACGAAGAATCCATCGGCTTGAATTAGGGGAGAGGGATTCAGATTCTTATTGGGGTTGACCAAGAAAAGCAAAAAAAATATCAAGGACTGGGGGTAGAGTCGTCAGTGAATATGGTTACAGTCGCGCAGTTATTGGAAGAAGATTCTCATACAATTGATCATCCTAAAATGGCTCCAAAGCAGTTAGAAACGGGGGACAGCCGACGATAAATAGTTTGCGAGAGATAAATTTGGGAACAGAGGAAGAGCCCAGGAATACATTCATCATTACCGATCTTCCCGAACAAGAGGCTGAAAAATATATCTTCCTCCTTAAAGAAAATAAAGACATCTTAGCTTAGACGTATGCAGAGATGTCGGGCTTGGAACCTTCGGTAACATTGCACTGATTAAATATTTCTAAAAAGAAGAGGCCAATCAAACAAACACAAAGGCAATTTCATCTGGACCTAGTTCCTTTGATAGAAGAAGAAGTCAATAAGTTGATAAAAGTTGGATTTATCAATGAGGTCAAATATCCCAAATGGATATCAAACATCGTCCCTGTGAGGAAGAAGAATGGACAAGTCAGGGTATGCGTTGACTTCAGGGATCTAAACGAAGCCTATCTGAAATATGATTTTCTTCTCCTAATCATTGAACTATTAATTGACAGTACAACTTAGTACACTGTCATGTCCTTTATGGATGGCTATGCAAGGTATAATCAGATTAGAATGACACCTGAGGATGAAAAAGCAACTACATTTAGAACATCGTTGGGAATTTATTGTTATAAGGTCATGTTGTTCAATCTAAAAAATGCTAGGGTAATGTATCAGCGAGTGATGCAAAATATCTTTCAAGACATGATGCATAAACATGTTGAATGTTATGTTGATGACCTGGTAGTCATATCAGGAGATCATCAGGAACATTGTGAACATTTGACATTAGTTTTTCGTCGACTTAGAAAGAAACAACTAAAGATGAATCCAACTAAATGTGCATTCAGAGTGTCCTCAGGTAAATTTCTCAGTTTTGTGGTCCAACACATGGGGATTGAAATCTAGCTAGGGAAAGTCAGGGCCATCCAAGATATGCCGCCACCGAAAACACTAAAAGAATTAAAAAGCTTGCAAGGAAAGTTGACATATATCCACCGTTTTATTTCAAATTTAGTAAAGAGATGCCAGACATTTTTCCATTTGATGAAGAAAGGTACAGAATTTATCTGGGATCAAGCTTGCCAGAAGGCGTTCAACTCAATAAAGGAATCGTTGAAATGGTCGCCGGTATTGACAGCCCCGATAAAAGGGAAGCCACTGATTTTGTATATATCTGCAGCTGAGAATTCTTTGGGCTCTTTGTTAGCACAGGTGAATGATTCCAGGAAAGAGATTGCTCTCTATTATTTAAGCCAAACTCTGATGGGTGCAAAGTGCAATTACTCTCCAATTGAGAAAGAATGTCTGACATTAATATTTACGGTTCAAAAATTAAGACATTATTGTCTCTCACATTACATAACGCTGATCTCAAGAGAAGACCTGATAAAATTTTAGATGACAAGGCCGATGTTGTCTGGAAGGTTGGCCAAATGAATGTTGTTACTTTCAGAATATACTATTACATATGAACTAAAAAAATAAGGTTGAATGAGCTGGATTTGCTTGATGAGAAAAGCCTTGCAGCCCAACGGCGATTGCAATCATATTAGGAAAGGGTGTCAGCCGCCTTTGATAAATAAGTTAAACATTACTCTTTCAAAAAGGAAGATTTCGTGTTGATGTTAAAAAGACCTATAGTGATCACTCGCCGAACAGGGGGTAAGTTCGAGCCTAAGGGGGATGGCCTATACATAATAAAAGAGGTGTACTCTAATGGCGCATATAGAGTCGTGGATCAGGATGGACAAGGTTCAGTATACCGGTCAATGCTCGCTTCATTAAAAGATATCAACCTTGAAGACACTACTGATTTTGATCTAGAATATTATCAAAATAATAATTCTATATCAAAAGGAGGCAAGAATGACCAAGGCCATGACTATTTACAATCAGATAAATGAATAAAGAAGGAATTTGTAAGCATATGAAGATTATGTGCCAACAAGTATTGCAAAAAGAAAGTGGTCATCATCATCATCAAGCAAGCTCTGTAAAATTCTACTGAAATTGATATCATCACAAGCTGATATATTATAAACAGCCCATATGATTATAGTTGAAGATATTAGTAGAAGTGGTGATGTACTATCAATCTCAGGCAAATGTGTCTATCGATGACCACCTACTTTTATCTTTCAAAGGCAGTCTAGCCAAGCCTATACGGCCAACTACGCATAAGGCCTATCAAGATCTCCATTCAGGCAATGATGAGAAGCCAGTGGCCCTAAAAATCTCGTGAAGGCCATTGAACACATACCCATGCAGGTTGCGGATGAAGTCAGTGACCAAAAGTCTAAAAGGCTAAAAAGTCCTCAATGACTAGTCACGTGTAACCCCCATGTCATCTATATATATTTTCGGCAGCGTCATGGGGAATAGAAGAAAATGCCCTCCCATGAATGGGCTCGACCTTACAGGCGAAGAAAAAGCGGGCCGTAGTGTGAGCTCTTTGGCAATGTCCATAGATAGGCTAACCATGCGTAAGACTCTCCAGATCTTTGGCTTGATTTCAATACTAACTCATGAGGAAGAGCTTAAACCTACTCATTGATGGACTGGCGGCCCTATATTTGGTACCCAAAAGGTAGCCTTGCAAGCCCCTTGAACTCTAGAGAGTTACAGCGGCCAACCTTGTGTGTAAATCTAACCGAGTTCACGGCCCCGGTAGCTTCACTGGGCCCCTCTGATAGATTGTGGTTTATAACTCCCCAGGCAGTGAGAAGTCCAGTGAAATCCTATGAGTTACAGAGACCATTCGTGAGACCCAACTCCACTACTTAAGAGCTTAAACTGTGTGTTGCTCCACTACTCAAGGGCTTAAACTGTGTGTTGCTCCACTACTCAAGAGCTTAAACCATGTGTGACTAACTAAAAAAGCATTTATTACCACCAACTAAGATAAGGATCATTTAGGAAATCCCTTACTAACAAATCATGAGAGGATCAAACAAAAGCATAATGCAGAAAGTACAATACGTCAATCATAAAGTATTAATCAAAACATTGTGTAAACAAAACAAAAACACCATTATCAAAATATCATGAGATACTTGTATAACTTGAAATTCTGAAAATATTTACAATAGTAAAGCAAAAGGAAGATACCAAAGGTATACATCTTATAGTTCCCTTATAATGCCTAGCGCTGCTAAGTATTGTTGCAAATTTTCCTGAAGATCAATTTGAGCAGCTACATGTTCTAGTTTGGCATTCAAAATCATTCTAGTAGGATTTGGGAGGCCAGCTAACTTCTCTTCCAGAGAGGCAATTAGTTCTTCATTCTTTGCCAATTCAGACTTTTCAGAGTCTACAGAATGAAGGTTGCACTCTATCTTCTCCTCTACTCTTTTGATGTTCAAACCCACCTCCGAACTTTGCTTCTCCAATTGTGTGATTTCTTGCTTCAGAAGAGTGATACGATCTTGGATTATTGTTTGGTCATTAGCAAAGGTCTTGAGTTACTCTCACAAAGATAATTGTTCTTGATCATGGTGAGAGACAATGAGAGCAATCTGAGAAACTTTCTCCTTAGAATATGTAAGCTGCTTCTTGTATTTTAAAATTTCAAGCAGGATGATCACGGTTTCAGCTAATGACAAGGCATCTATCAAATTATGAAATCTCAGAAGAGCATTGCGCACTGAAGAAACATCAACCTCAGCCATCTGAGTAACACTGTCTAAGACATCTAAAGCGACGGTCAAATTAGACCATTGATCAGGATCCTTGAATATCTCAACAATATCCAATATAGAGTTTCTAATCAATGCCAATTTGTCTGCATAAACCTTATCAAAGGATAGCACGTTTGACGAAGTCCCAATGGAGTCAGAACTTGCTGCGCCACTCTAAGGTACATTCCCTATTAATAAATAAGAAATATAAAGTTATAATGAAATTGTTTGTGCAGGAAATATAAAATGTAAACATGGAAAAGGATATACCTTCCATTGGTACCAAAACAGCGAGCAATTGCATCTCCCTAGCAACGGAAGGGTTAGTTTCTACCATCTCTGCGAGAGATAGATCCTTATCCTCAGTACTCGAAGCAATAGTAGTGGAAGTGGGTAGCTCCACCGGAAAAGTCATTTCGCGTTCAGTATTTGAAGCAACTGTGGTGGGAGTGGGCAACTCAGTTTGCTCCACTGGAAAGGCAATCTCGCGTGCCACCGCTCGTGGAGGTATTTAGAATCTTGGTGAGGCTAATGGTGCAACAGGGGGAAGATCTAGAGGAGAAGCACTATCTGCCCCCGTATTTGTAGCACGATCACCTGAAATAAAATATGTAAGACAAGAAAGAATGAAAGAACAAAAGTAAACAACGATAGTAATTACATGGTGAATATTCGTATTCCCCATAGTCTAGGGATTCTTCTTCTTCTCTTTCTACAGGAGAAGTCTTCGCAAGAATGGCCTCAGAAGTTAGGAGGATATGTCCCTCATCAGTGGGAACATATTCCACAATTATATCATCTTCACCGCTGACATCCACTTCTCCCTCCTCATAATCATTCTCTTGATTCTCTTCTTTTATCTCGCTTTCATCGGAAGTAGTATGCCCAAACGAAGAAGTTGAACTTTCACCGATAGTATCTTCTGTGCTTGACTCTTCGACGACAACCTGCTTTCCTTTAGAGGGAAGAGACTGGTGACTTTCCAGTTGAGTATCTGCAGCAGTAGCAGTGGTGTCTCCCTATGGAGAAGCTTGAGCATGTGTTCGGGACCTTATCATTGGAGAGGAAGTTGGCTACTGTTGAGGGTGAATAGTTCTAGAAACAGGAGAAGAAGTTGGCTGTTGTTGAGAGAGTGTAGTCCTGGATATAGGAGAAGAAATCAGGTATTACTGAGGGTGAGTAGAAGAAGAAGGCTGATCTTAGGGATTGACAATATTTTCTAACTAAAGGAAAGCCTCTTCTACAACTTCTTCTCTTTGTGGACGATGGTGAGGAATTTGTTCAAATTCATGAGTATCACCATAAGTTGTCCATCCTTCAAGAGTATTATCAGGTTTTATTTCACGAATAGGTTCATCCATAGAGATCATGACATAGCGATGACCAGGAGAGGGGTCATGGATGGTTTATGCAATGAAGCCGACTCCCGATTCAATGATGCGACCCTTAAGCTTGGGAGGCGGAAGCCCTACGGGCCTAGACACTGACAGACTTTTCCTAACCAAGTATGACTAGTGCACTCACCATCTCATATGGTTATATGATGCCCTCGAGGTACGATCGCAGCCTGGAATGATGAAGGAAGAATTAGCTCGACCCAAAAATTATTTCCAAATCATTGTCAAATTAAATGAGCCAGTGTCGTAGCTCCGCATTCTCCGAGTAACCAGCCCTCAATCTTCTAGCACTGCCTAATCAATGCCAAACTAATGAGCAAAATGGCTAGGATAATACGGTTCTCACTAGAACTCAGTCCCTTCTCTCAGCGGGAGACTGCATGATCTAATCAATATAAAAAATCCCCTTTCTACTGAAGAAAGCGATTTCATGTCTGCTTTTCAGCATCTACGATATAACAAGGTAAGCCAAAGTGGAAGTAGTTTATCTTGGCATCAAAGGAAATGACATCTTTTTCCCAATCATAAGATTTCTTCATCATGGATCTCTTTTGAGAAAAGTAGAGAGGGACCTGGGAAGGGTGGACTTAAGCCTTTTCCGGTACTTCGAAGGTCCAGGGTAAGTAGACACCATGCCAACCAAGAAAATAATGTCGTGGCATGTAAGTCGAAGTGGAATGAACAGAAGGGCTTTTTACGTGACATGTAATCTCTCAAAAGTCTCTGTAGATCGAGTAAAGAATGGGAGGAGCAAGAGAAAATTTGAGTCTCTTAGCCATAACACCCGCTACTACAAATAATGAAGGACGAATGACATCTGTTGATTTAGAACTTAGGAAGACCACTATGCTTAGCCAATACGCGATGAATGTTGTGAGCTCCCCATAGATAGAATACTCAGCATGACCTTTTATACCTTTTCGAAGACATTCAAGCTCTCATGAATGATTGCCATTGAATCTAGAAGGAAAAAGAGATAAGTAAATGAAATCAAGATTACATACATATCCAGCTGCAAAAGAAGAGAGAAGAAAGGAAAATTATTTGAAAGCTCTGCTAAAGTGGGCCAACCATTGCATAGGATGAATTTTGTGGATGTTCGGGAATTTTGACATTTCCTTGAAAAGTTCGATGGTCAACTCCGAAATGAAGGGGCTACGATTAGGAGAAGAGATGAAAGAAAATTCCTTATTAGTAGGGACGAATTCATCAAAGAATTGTCTAGTTATTGGAAAACCGGTAATCTTGTGAATATCTCAAAGCGTGATGCTCATTTCACCTTCATGAATATGGAAAGAATTGGTGGAGGGACACCAATAGTTATGGAATGCCTTTAGAATAAAAGGTTCCTTGCAGAAGTGATGCAACGTCGCTTCAATTGCATGGAAAATGTCAATCTTCAACAACGTCTTAGCATGTTTTTCCAAAACTGCAGTAACCCATTCAAAATAATAATTACGAGGAGTTAGAAGACCTCTCATTCTAAATTCTTCTGGGCTCCAGATGAGGTGGCGGTGGATAAAACGTTGCCTGAGTGTTTCATAAAAACAAGTCGGGTATAGACTATGAATGTCGTAGGAGGGACAAGAAAAATCATGGAATGAATGTCGCCTATTTGCTGTCTTAGTCTCAGCGGCTGTAGGATGCCTTCTAGTAGTCTTGGTTCCTTAAACGACTAAGAATCTGTGTAAGCCAGTCTTTCTACGGTCAGGTGATCCCTGGGTTCACAGACCAGCATGGAGTGATGGCGGTGAATACTAATCAGAATTTTGATGACACCCTGTTTGTAGGGGTTGTCAAATTGAATGACACCCTGAACAGCATGGATTAACTCCTAAGAGTTGTGGAGTTTCTTCCAGTTGTATTATTTAATCTTCTCTTGAAATTTTTGGGCTTTGTTCTGACGATGTTTCTTGGGTCTAAAAGGAGGGGTATCTTCTCTGGAAAGCGGCTTCTGGCTGACCATCTGATAATGCGCCATTATCTTTAGCCATTCGTCCCAGTCATATTCACGACCGTGCCTTGGAGGCATTTTCAAATCGCCCATTGTAACGCCCTGAAAATTGGGGGTCGAGCATAACTCAGCTCCTGAGCTCCAAAACATCACTTATGTAACATTTTCAATGATGGATGTATGTTGTCTGTATTAATGCATAAAACATGAAGTAGATTAAGCCAAATCAGTAGAACATAATCCAGGGACAGTTGTAATACACAAGCAGAAGACTAAAATGAATATATAAACCAGTATAAGTCTCCAAAATATGTATGCGTTACTAGGTCAATAGTTACAAGTATTGTTTTAAAATACAAATGTCAAAATGTGATAGTCTACTACACGTATGGCCCTGAATCCCCATCGATCAGGACACGGCTCACATGAACCCACCTGAATACTCCATGTAGGAGAACGCCTCCTCATCCTCCTTGAAATCTGGCTCTACCTCGAGTGTCGCATCGTCATCTACAATGAAGACAGGGTCTGGTTGGTGTTTAAGTACTGTCCCAGAACGTGGGAGTGAGTGATCAACTCAGTGGAGGTATACAGTAAAGGTTAACATGTTATCAATTCAGTCAACTAGAAATGATAAAGTAATACAACGAACAACTCCTAAGTACTCTGATTAATGCAAGAATGTATGAAGAAATGATGCATGCCTTCGCCTACACTCCCTCTGCGATCTTCATCTTACGGTCACGCATGTCAGTCACTTCCTCCGTGCTTTGCCCAACGCCAAATGGCACATGTAGTGTGGTACATGTACATGATTACCAAGTTCTTATTAATCCTTTACATACAGCAGGATTGGGAAGGTAAGGTACCTCCCTTATATCATTTTCCCAACACTGATCCATTCTAGGGTCATCAATCCTATCAAATCTCATACGATGTTATGGTTTTAGGTCGTTGCAAAGGGCTCATCACCTTATCAATGCAGGCCTAGTTATACCCTAGTTACTACAAAAAGGCTCGTCGCCTCAATGTAGTTTCAAATGTCACTACAAATGGCTCGTCACCAAATCAGTCTAGGCCAACAGCTCGAATACAATGTCTCATACTACTATATTCGGCTCACGAGTCTGGGTTGCTCACTAGTCACTACGGGGAGGCTCGTCGCCCCAGCCTAGGCCGACAACTCGACCATAGTGTCCCATACCACCATATTCAGCTCATGAGTCTTAGCGTATTAAGGTGCCCAGGTTAACAGGGTTTCATTAGTGAGTTTGGTACCTTAGATTCAAGCAGTAACGTCTAAATATGGTGAACATACATCAGGTCAATTGGGTTAATTGACGAGCTCGACTAGGATGAGCGCACGTTGAATTGATCGACATGAAGTGCATAAGTTCTCCATGTGGCCTAACCACTGCCGACATCCCAAGTACGACTCGGATTCATCAATCACATCCTGTGTGGAGAAACGACCTCAGCCACCAGTTCGAGGCCTGTAACCGATCACCTGGACTATGATATAGTCCCATCCACGTGCAATCACAATAAATAAGCATATGAGAAAATCAAGTAGTGATGAATACTTAAATCAAATCCTACACTCATGTGAGCATGTTATGGAATATAACTTAAACATGAATATACAGTACATGGAGGAAATCAATTAAACATGAATAAACAAGCTATACAGTACATGGAGGAAATCATACACATAGTTAAAAATGAATAAAAAAGCTATACAATACATGGAGGAAATCATACACACAGCTAAGGTAATTGGGATTCATATCTTAACTCCCTAATAAATCACAATTTACTAACTACTAACTCATTCAGACATTTTTACAAACACTTAGACTACACCTTCCAACATACATTACGTATGTCGATTATAATACGTATTAGGGAAAATCCTCTTATCAAGGAGTTGTCGCATATATAACAACCATGCACCAACGATAGTTAATCATGGAAATCACGAATTCAAATTCCAAATGCATATAAACATTTCAACAAACACATGAAATACCCTATTCACAACATAGTTTATACGTATACGTAACAGATGTCGCATTTGGCATGTGTAATAGAACCCACGTCAGTAATAAATCATTAAATGACATTGAAAGCCTTGAAAACCATAACCTAAACCTATATAGTCCACACCTTACCCCTGTAAATGCGTAACAAATTTGATTTAGACGTTTAGTCTTCATCAACAGCGGATTGGCAACCTAGAGCACAAATTCAGTTAGCTATATCATCACTTAGACTATTTGAAACCCTAGAACAGGTTAGGGTTAGGTTTTCTTACCCAAGTATGGAATCGGGATCGCCTGTATAACGATACGAATGGATGAATTTGGCACGTAGTGTAGCTGGGAAGAACCTCAAGATGAATCTCCCACTCACTCTCTCTTTTTCTCTCTTTCTTTTCTAGGGTTTTATAATTCTTATGGAATATGTGAGAGGGGTTTTAAGACCCTTATATAGGCCTAGAATTGACAAAAATAGCCCCAGGGCAATGGTATACTTAGGTTATGTCTAAATCGGGTCTGTTCCGATCCAACAGAGCATTTCTAGAGGTTCCTTTGCTGAACGCGGTCGGACTTAAGCTTCCTAATATCGGATCTTGGTCAAGTTAAGTTTTCAGTTCGAACGGGTTTACAGATCGACCGTGGCGGACCAGTTTCAGTTCAATGGTCACTAGCACTCGATCAGGGCCATAAGTACACTGGCGTGTGTGGGACATTTTCCCTGATTTGAGGATGTATTTGGGTTAGATTCTGACGGTCTGAATGCTTATAGTTGGCCCACACATGACACAACTCAGATTACTTAAATTTGGATTTAATTTCTAAAAATATTCATATTTCTCACACACTTCGCTCCGGACTCAAGTAAATTGCCATAGGATACTGTCTGGACTTGATTTTTGAGATGGTTGTCAAGTCCAACCAGGCGATCATAATTGTCTAAGTTCGTCGCTATCGGACTTTCGATGTGCAGTCCAGGTCTGATACAGAGATTCAATGTGCTCCCGAGAACAACCGGGTTTAGAGATGGATCCTAGATTTTAGGGTAATGTAGCGTGTGTGTGAGAAATGGATTCTAGATGATTCTACAAGTGTTGGGTCTTGCAGATCACATTTAAAGTGATTGGTGATAATTTCCCAGGTAATCTAATTTAGTGCTAGTTAATTCTTGTTTAATATCTAAAGGATTTAGTCCTAAGTGATTTCTGCTTAACGCGGTACTCGGGTCTCTATACGAATTTTTCCAGGATGTTACACCCATGGCGATGGCCCTATGGATGGGAGATGATAAGGACTTAATACGTGGGATGAAGTCAAATGTGGGAAGTACTGGCTCTTTTATGTAAGCAGGACGTCTAACAGTCGTCTTGAATCACTTATGCGGGGGTTGAGCTGGAGAGGATGGTGATTCTGCCACTTGAGGAGTTGTTGTTTGATAAGCTTCAGTGTTTGGCAGCTCTTGGTGGGAGGGTTGATCAGTAGGAGGATCGACGGCAATGAAAGTTCTTTTGGTTAGACCAATGTTGAAAATGAAGATTGAGAAATTTGCTAAAGTGGCGGTTAGGCGGATCGCATAATAGATTGAATATTGCATGGGCAGCGTAACAGTTTGAAGCCTTGCATGACAAAGAGATCGTTACACGGGTCGCGCAATGGGTTGAGTATTACGCGGGTGGCGTGACAACTTGAAGCCTTGCGCGACAAAGGGATTGTTGCGCGGTTGCGCAACAAGTGTCAGTTGCGCGAGAAGAAAAAATTTTCACAAGAGCTCCGTTGTAGGAAATGTGAACTGAGGAAAATGAACCAAGTCTGGATATTTATAGAGATAGGGCTGAGTACGGTACTCGGGCACCAGTTGCGCGGGTTGCGCAACAAGTTCAGAAAATGCAGAAGATTGGTCCTTATTCTTGGATTCAAGGGAACGGATCAAGGGGGCATCTGTTGAAGCATAAAAAATCATCATCATTAAGAAAGAATGAAGATCAAAGATCAAACAATGAGTGAAGGAAAGAGAAAGTATTAAGTCCTTTGTTTGACGGTTGTGCGGGTCACGTAACAAGAAGTTGTTGTGTGAATCGCACAACAAGTTGTAGTAGTTGTGCAGGTGACGTAAATAGTTGTTGTCCTTGCACAGGTCGCACAACTGAAAGTTCCATTGTGTGGACCGTACAACCAGCTTTTCTGTTGCACAGGTGGCGCAATCAAGAGCAGAGAGAGATCAAGATGAATGGACACATGGCCCCATGGCATGAAGATCGAGGGTTAACACGTGTGGATGGTCTATAAATACCCCACTTTCCCTCTCATTTGAATAACAACAGAGTCCTGAAAGGAGGTTGAAAGGTGAGGAGCAAAAGGAAGGATTATTTGCATGAGCCATGCAACCCGTGTACCAAGTTGTGCTGACCGTGCAACCCATTTATCAAGTTACGTTGACCGTGCAACTGACAAAATGGTTGCGCGGGTCACGCAACCAGGTCACTATGTGGCCTGTTCTAAATGAGGCCGAGGTGCTACCGAAATTGCTGAAAACATCCAAGTTCGAAGCTTCATCGTTTCATGCTTTATCCTTTAACAAGTTCAGAAGAGAGATTAGTCGATCAATTCGACATTCCTCATAAGTCCTAGGAGATGATCAAAACAGCTGTTGAAATGCTGCTAGATTCAAGATTTAACATACAAGCTTTGTTAATTACAATTTGTTTATTTTAGATAATCTATCGTAGAATCAAGGGATATTGAAGGGATGTAGATAATCTTAGAATTAATAAAATAATGATTGTTCTATGTATTCTCTTTGTTATATTTGAATAAAATAATTCCCCAAATCAGATGCATTTTTTTCTTGTTCGAAACAATGAGAAACATAAACTCAAAAAATGACAACAATACAACCTTTAGTCAGTACAATAAGCCATATAATCCCATTGGTTTACAATCTAATTAGAGAAATTCCATTCATTAAAAGAGACATAGTTATGTAAAATGACAAAAAAGTTAATGCAAACACTATATGACACCAATTAGAAAAAAAAAAAGCTACTTTCTAGATTAGATCACATGCCACAATGTAAGCTATCAAACAGTGCATGAGATTCTTGGGTAAAAACATTCTCAATGAAAGATAGAAAACAAAATATTTAGTCATCTTCAATTGACAGCTACTGCATGGTGAGGTTATAAATACATGCATTAAAAATTCGAAACTTGTATTAACAATACAATTAATAAAGTGACGATTCTTTCATTAAAATGTTTACCTATAGATGTGGTGATCAGATTAGTATCTCAAGTAGGAAAGAAAAGGAAACACTAACACCTTAAGTTTGGATATGTGGGGCCTAGAAATCTGATTTGATTTGATCATAGCCTCAATAAATGATCATACCCTGTTGATACTGCCACAGATCCATGCGTCCTTTGATTGAAACGAAGCTGAACCCAAGCACACCTGGAGAGGGAGATCAAGAGAGAGGGTTGGGATCAGGAGAGGGAGATCAAGAGAGAGGGTTGGGATCGGGAGAGGGAGATCAAGAGAGAGGGTTGGGATCGGGAGAGGGAGATCGAAAGAGAGAAGATCGAGAGAGAGGGTTGAGATCGGGAGAGTGAAAGGGAGATCGGGAGAGAGGGTTGAGATCGGAAGATTGAAAGAGAGGGAGATTGAGAGAGGGAGACAGAGACGGAGACGGAGACGGAGACAGCAATGGAGATGCGAAATGATGGATTTTAGGGATTTTGGCATAAGGAAAGGGTTAAAACCCATCGGTAGTCTGCTACAGATATAGAGCAATGTACCTCCTGGGCCTTGTGGGGCCCACTCAGAGGTTTTTAATCGAATCCATTTCATCTATCTGTTTCAAAATAAAACAATAAAATAAAATAATAAGAAATAACAAGATCTAACACTCAATTGGGGGACACACCAACAAAACAGTGGAAAGAACAACCTATAACACAACAACTACAATACGGTTGATTACTGTTTCAAATCAGGAATGACTTAGAGCCATTTCAGAACCAAATTCGCAACCATATGAGTTTGATGATTTACTGTAGCGCATTCTGTCTATTTTCCACATGATTCCAACTTAATTGGGTTATTTCTTCTAATTGTTTTACTTCCCTAAATCCTTATGTTTTTCTTTTGTGGATTGTCATTTTCTATCCTTCGCTAGAACGATCATACCACATCAAATGGTCAGCTGATCCCATTACCTAGGCCTAGAAATCAGGCTGGTTAGTCATCAGGTGGACTAGTGTATACATGTTTTCTAGTCTTTTTTCTCCTTGACTGTATGTATGGGAGAGCACTTTTAGTGATCTTGGTAGTTGAGAGTCAACCTCCAAGGTAGCGCTGTGGTATCTTGGTAGTTGAGTACCTCTGGCTGTTATCATGTAATGGACATGCTACATGTAGATGCTTCCCCATAATTCTGTTGTTTGAAATAGCATCATTATTAGTGGCTAAGATGTGTTGGTAATATAGCAAGAGGTGGAGGAATATAGGGCTAAAATTATTTATACCAGCTTATAGGTAATTCATTTTTTAAGTTGTGTTATCACTTAAATCTGATAAAAGGTATGCAAACTAAAACCCAGACTACATCTTAAAAAGGATACATAAATCAAATTTGATACCTACGATCTTTACTCCTTGAAGCTACGGGGATATGGAGACCAAAACACATTTGATGCTGCATTGATTTTAAAATTTTTTATGTAACCACCTCAGAGTTTACAATATTTCATATCCTGGTATGCATGCTTGTGTTTTATCTAATTTAATTTTTCTGCTAGGCTTATATCATGGAACTGGAGGCTGAAGTTGCAAAACTTAAAGAGGAGAACAATGAATTATGAGTGTATAGGTAAACGTGATGCTTTCATGATATTTTACCATGGAACTGGAACAATGAAAGTTCCCATTTTGGGGAGATGTTAGGATATTTTATTATAAAATAACATGTTTCTAAAGTTATGATAGCTAAATGTGATGTTTTCATTAGTTTGTTGAATTTTGCGTGGATCATTAGGGGTCTTTGGTTTTCATGAGGAGATGATTACTCTTATCTTTTTTTTTTTTTTAATGAAATAAATCTATCAATGGAAATGGAGTGACTTTTTTTTTTTTTTTTTTTGCCATCCTAATTTATGATACTTGCAAGAAACCTTGACTCTCATTTATTTTGTACAGGAATTCAATAACCATGTTAGAAGGATTCCAAGTTAGCCTAATTTGGCATCAAGGATTTATTTGTGATGATGGAAGGCATGCAATTTATTCATTACAACATGATCTACATTTTGTAGTATATATTTAGGAGTAAGTAGATAAGGTGGATATGGTTGCATTTTAAGTGGCATGATATTTTTTTTGGATTATTTGCTGAAATTGATCACTACAATATTCAACGAAATAAAATTGATTGGTTCTTACTTATGCTGCTAGGAAGTCTCTGCTTTCTTGGTTAGGCGCTTTTGCTACAGCTATAGTTGCAAGCTCACTTCTCATGCTTGTAATTCATCAAAATCTGCAATTGTTCTTATTTACAGCAAATCCTGCATTATGAAGTCTATTTGACACACACAATGGAATTTTATTCCTTAATTTTCAAGAAGTATAACTTTCATCCTATTCAGGTGGTTGCTAAGCTAGATGAATCATTTATCACTCACTTCGGTCACATCTCTATTTTTTTTTTGCAGCAGTACTAAGTAGTAGGATTCTTACTGGCTCACAAGTTTTCTACTTTCACATAGTGCATGGTAAGATTTTTGTTTCTTGTGCAGCTGATATACTCTTATGACTTTGTATCATATTACTTTACCTCTCTTTGATAGTACTACTGGTAGCTTCAAGAGTTTATGAAGCATATAAAGTGCCACTTGATTTCTAAGTGATAGGTTGATCTTGAATTGATCCCATTTGTTGAATTAGGCAACCATTTTAGATTGGTACATTTTAAGGTAGGTCCACATGGATTAATGTGTTGCCCATTTGAATGACATTGTATTCTTTTCAACAGCCTCTGTAGCATCTTTTGTTTGAGCTAGCAACTGACAGGACATTTAGCTTATATTTTATTGCTAGCATTCCATTGGATTGCTGAATAGCCAAATTATTCAAAAATTTCCTTTTACTTGTCCAAATCTTAGAATAATTTTGGTCTATTTTCTACTCTCTTCTTAAAACTCTGTTTGCACTTCAGCTGAATAGATGTGTATGCATTTTTTTTAGAAACTCTTGCCAGCAAGTTGATTCTGGAAGTCTTCAAGTCCTGAAAATGCAAAATTGGCTTTATGTCCTGAAAAACTCATGTAGAAGTTGTTTACCTGTAATCTGACATAAGCTATTATGTAAAAACTTATGAATTAGATCATATCAGTACTTATCATATCAATCCTTTAAGATTTCATTAGCATGAATGATTTTGCATTGTGCAGCTTTCTTCTTTCTACATACTGAGCAAAAATTCATTGTGTGAAGAGATAGGGTCTTCTAATTCTAAATGGTTGTGATGCTTATGAATAGGTCTACACCATGAGAGTAGAGAAGCGCCTGAATGAGATGGTGAATAGGTTGAACAAGACAAAAGTTGAAAGGAAGCCTGACTTGAAAGGTATGATGGTCTATCCAAGATTTCATGTCTGAAGATCATATAAAGATTGTCTTTTGATTCTTGACTGTCACGCCCCAGACTCGATAACCAGATTCACAAGGAACCCGATGGCCGGTTCTGGCCACAACATCTTCCGTAGTACCCCATTCTCAACTCCTGAGGTAGGTTCCGATCCTGAGATCCTACAAGGAGGATTTTCATAACAGTATAATCATTCCAATAGAAGCATAGCCAAGATCACAATAAGTATCTATGAGAATAACAAAGGGCACACATTAGAAAATCTACTAACAATTTGAACTTTTACAAGTTTACATCAGGTTTAAAAGGTCATACATAAAGAAGTAGGAAAAGAGGAAGAAGTCCACAACACTGGAGTCCTGAAGCTCAAATCTACTCCACGCTCTGTTGCTATGATGCCTGCCTGGAGTCTCCTGCACACATCAATCGTTCATAAGCTTATAGAAGATTAGAGGGTGGTGAAAGTGTGTGACAATGGTGCATAGAAGAATAATAGGAGATACAGGAAAGGAAACATGCTCAATGAAAATATCACTAGCCTTACCATGGCTTATTGTGAATATAATGTAATGAGTACTGGACGCCATAGCAAGGTAATGCATGAAGGGGCTTACATAGCTAATGCTAATGCGATGCAAGTAATGCCAATGCTCATATCCAAACCACACATTAAGTACATTTCCATTAATAAGGAAATCACCGGGGTCCATTACATGGTTGAATGATTACCGCTTTACAGACTTGCATAGTCAAACGAGCATAAGAGACCTCACTACCGGTCTGTGGACAGCCAATCACCAACAAGGCCTAACGGTAGTCGACCCATTTCACGAGCTGGTCAGACTCAGCCTAGTAATGCCCTCCCTCACAGGTGGATAAGACCACATCCTCATCCAACTAACTACACGACTGTGGGAGTCATGGCCTATAGGTGTAAGGCCCTCATGTGCTCATGTTTCCACCCAGTCACAGTGTTGGAGCAGATCCTTGGTACCATGAAAGTTTTGAGAATTTCACCCATGGGCATCCTATGTACCCGGTATGCTTAAGTAATATTTCTGGTGTCCACTCATACGGTCATCCATAAATATCCCTGTGGAGACGAGGCCCTGATGAAGCAAGGGCAGTATCATCATGAAATGCTATGTCAATGCATGAGTCACACACACAGATCATGCACTAGCTGCAAGCACACAATATGCATAAGGGGAGAAACTTCATCCCTCAATGACCACCACACAATACAATCAATTCATATAGATGATGCATATAGGTCACAAGAATTTAAGTTTGCTACCTGTGGAATATGGAATCCTCTGTCCTAAGGAGGGATAAGGTCTAGGCACATAGACAGGTGTTCTAAGAAGAAGAGAAGTCCTCTGGTGGGGGCCTAGTAATTTGGGATGGCCCACAAGCTAAAAGAGTCATAACCCTAAGGAGGAATGGTCCTAATTAGGCCCATGGTGGGCCTTTAACCACCTATAAGGGCCTCTATGAGCCTACCTTAGGGCCACCAAGGAGGACATCCAACCTCCATTGGGTCCGAAAAAGGTAGCCCTCTACGCATATAATATAAGATCTAAGGCCTAAGTAATGTATGGTCTAATGGGCCATACCCCAAGCCCAATCTTATATACCATATAGTGGGCTCTCAAGGAAGAGGTTTGGGCCTAACCATAAGGGTCATAAACCATATGTTGTGTTGAGCTTCATGGACAACCTGGTAGTTCATTTACATGGGTAATTCTCACATTTAACACAAGTGAGTTCGGCCTCACTTTTTAGCCCGAGTATAGGGTCAATTTTTAATGGGTGGCCAAGGGCCCAACTTCTTACATATTTTTGTCCCTAGCCCATCACAATAGATGGGAGAGTATAGGCCCAAAATCAATAGGTTTATCCAAAAGGACTTAGTCCACAAGGCCTAATTACCAACATGAAAGGGCGGCCATGCATATATATAATATCACATAATGGGTCTTGAGGAAATAGACCAAAAACAAAAGCCATTCAATTCATGCTTTATGGTGGACTTAGAGGGCAGCTCATAAACTCAAGAATACACATGGGTAGGGCCTAAAATGACAGTGTGGGCCTTGCCATACTTTCCCAAAGGCTTAACAAGACCCTTCACAACACGCATTAATGTGGGCCTTGTAAGTCAGCCCATAATTAAGTACTTCATGAGGGCACCAAGGCCTACAATACACATGATCAGCTTATATATGGCCCATTGGGCTCACAATTCAATAAGGTCAGCCCTTGAATAATGTTGGGCTCAAGGAAGAGGTTTATAGTCCATTGGGCCTATAAAACTACTTAAAATCTGGTTAATGCTAACCTACAATATCACCATAAAGGTGGGCCTCAAGGGGCACTAATTAAGCCCAAAAATGTCTAAGAAAAGAAGGCTAGAGTGTATGTAATACTCCCTTAAATCTGGTGGGCCACATCAACCCCAAAAAGGTCAACCATACAGCAATATTTGGGCCCCTTGCTGGAATTCCAGCCCACCCATTTCCTAGGCCTGCTAGAGTACAAAAATTTATTTAATTTAAAGGGGTTACTGACCCATAGTGACCCACATACATTACAGTGGGCCCTACCAGATAATAAGGGGGTATACAACACTTACTTTAAGTAGACCATGTTGTTGGATTGTAAGCCCAACAACCGAAGGTAGGGGCGTCCCATGGTGGTTAGTCCTACATGCCTGGGTATTTGGCTCAAACCTAATCCAAATTGTAGGACACACTACGATTGGTACAGGGGCCCGATGGCCCTAAAAATTTGCAAGGTAGTCCTTCCATGGGTAGGATACACCTCCATAAAATTTTGTAATTTTTGGATAACTAGAAGTATTTTAATTGATTTAAACAAAACAGTCTATCCGGAAAATTGGACTTACTTGGACGTCCCAACGTGGGGGGCCGGTCCGGCCCTTGCTACGGTGTGCACAGGGGTCCATTGGCCCCAAATATTTGTAGCTAGGTCCCAACATGGGTGGTTCAGATCCTTATAAATTTCATAATTTTTAGACACCCAAAAGTATTTAAAAAAGTTTCAGAATCTCAACCTGTCCAGGGTGGAATGTTGCTGGAAATATAGCTGTCCACTGTCCTGAATTTGGGTCATCAAAATGGGTGGGATCTAGGCCTCCAAAATTTTTGAAATTTGGGCCCAAGGTCCCTTATCAAACCTATAATAAGGTGGGACCTAGAAATATAGCCCACCTTATGAGAAAATATTTTTAAAATTTTGGTTTTATGAAACTATAAATTGGACTGCACAACAGAAATTTCTGGCTGCCCAATATGTTGGCCCACCCTTTTGGATGCCCAAATGGGGTCTATTAGCCCTAAAAATTTGTAGGTACGTCTTACCATGGGTGGGATACATTTCTAAAAAATTTCAAAATTTTTGAGGTAGTATAAGTATTTTATTTAATACATACAAATTCTGGTCAGTAATAAATATCTAGAGGATCTGCTGGTGCAGAAAATACTGTTGTCCCATGTTTGGCACCATATGGGATGAGCCTATACTTGCCAAAATTACTGGAAAAATAGTGGGTTTGATGGTCCCACATATGTACAGCAAGTGGGGTCTACTGAAGTGGCCCACTTACTCCCAAATCAAGATGGAAGATGAGCATTTCTAACATGCAATGTTGCTAGAACAGTGTAGAAAATTCAGACTGTCCACCTCACTTGGACTACACATTTGGGACCCCAATGAAGGTCAGATGGGGCTGAAATTTGGGGGATATTAAGATGAGATCTCCACCTTTCAGAAAAGTATATTTTATGGGTATGAAAAGTCCCCCAAATAGTCCCAAAATCTGGTCCAAAATCAACCAGAAACTGTCCAGTAAAACTTTGGACAGCAACATGCACTTGGATAAAATTAATTATATAAGTTAAATAATTATAAAAAGGGAAATACTCCAAGAATTATGTGCTATGGACCTCCATAGTAGGCCCCACAGATGTCCAAAACAAATCCCAAGGTTACCACACTTGCATGCATCAATAAAGGTCAGCAAATAGGACACCCAACCATTGTAGGTGGGTATGGACGTCCCAGCCTAGATGGACTTTTCTGGACTATCCAGGCCCACTAAGTGGACCACAGACATCATTAGAAATTATAAGAAAGGTGGAAGAAGAGGAAAAAGCATTCCAACCATCGGGAGAAGGCTCCATCACTATTGAGCATTCCCCAACACAATCACACCCATACATTGCATTTCCATCTATATTACTCCATGGATCATCATCATATATGATCTACATTTAAGATAAATGGATAGGATACCATCCTAACCATGATGCAAGGGTCTAGATGACCCATCATATTATGAAATGAGGAGAACCCTCCATGATGTGGTCCATCAAGGAGAAACCCCATGCATGGGACATGCATGCATAAGATGGACCATTTGGCCACATCTAAGGAATTGTGTAGGATCTCCACCATTGATTGGTGGGTCCTACACTTTCCAAATGAAAGAAGAAGAAGATCTATACTATGGAAAGGAAATTGCATGGAATAAGGAAGCACCCAGCTAAAGATCTTCACCAAACTTGGAGCACCAAGCTCCAAATGCTCCAAGGAACCAAGATAGATAGATGAGATGGGTTTTCAATGGAGGGATTGAGAGGAAAAAGGAGGATAAGGGGCTGGAATGGTGGGGACGTCCCACCCTCTTGCAAGGGAAAGAAAGAAAAGGGAAATAAAGAAAAGGGAAAGAAAGAAAGAAAGAAAATGGGAAAGGAAGAAAATGAGAGGGAGAGGAGAGAGGGAGAGTTGTATAAATCTCATCATAGCTAGGTGGCTTAGGAAGAGAGATTTTATAATTTCTTTATTGAAAAAGAGTGTATGAGACAGAGCAATCTCATCATGGCTAGGGCTAAAAGGTGGCTATAGGGTAGGGGTGGGTGGTGTAGGTTATGGAATTTTGGGTGGTGTTGGGTAGTGTGTGTTGAAACTTGTGCATTAGGGATGAGACCATCTAGGAAAACGTGCATACCACTCCTAGGTGGGCCACGTGATCATGATCAAGGGCTATAACATGAGATACACACAACTTATGATCTACAAATCGGATGGACAAATAAGACGCGTCGTTGGAACCGTAACGACGATGCGATCGCAATGACATAGTTTTTGGGTCAATCTGAGTCAGGTCTACATGACCGAACTCAAGGATGACCACAAACGCTATCTGAGGGTCCAAAATGAATGAGATGCACACACACACACACACATACACACATGAAAACTAGGGTCGGATCTCACATTGACCCTCAAATGTGCACACACAATCACAACATTAAATTTGATTTAAAACAGTATTGTTGCATGCACAAACTTTTATCCAAGTATTTTCTAGTTTGGTTACTCTACAAATAACAACTCACATTATGTCTATTCAGCTAAGAGTCTGTTGCATGGATTGTATGATGCATTTTACCTTTCTCAAGGAACACAATGTGGATCTCACTGATGTCAAGGTTATAATCTTAACTTAGCCATCTACATTCTTACAGTTGTGTTTCATAAAAGGGTAGCTTTGTCACAGTCATGTGCAACTAATACGGTTCTAAACCGAGCTGATGCCATAAAGAAGGCTGATCTGGTGCATATGCTTTCTAGGGTCTACGACCGAAACTTCCTGACAACATGCACCCCAAGCTGTTAGACTTGATGCAGAGATGTTGGGAGGGAACTCCTACTGATCAGCCATCCTTCTCACAGATAACAGTGGAACTTGAAGAACTGCAAGAGGTTCAAGTAAAATCCTTTTCCTATATTTCGCTTTATGCTCCACATTCATTCAACTCTCCCTACATTTCTGCTTCCACTATTTTGGTTGGTAACTTGAGAGCAACCAGACATATAACTAATCTTCATATTGGCTTGTGCATTATTTTATGCAATGGTTTTGGAACTATTACAAGTTGGTATTGCCAATGAAGTACCTGACGAGAGGCTTTTTATTTTTTCTTTTCTTTTCCTTTCCTTTTTTTTTCCTATCAGTTTTCCAAGTGCATCTGATGGCAAAGTTATAGAGGTGTACTAGTAAGATTAGGCAAATTGATGGGTCTGTGTTCCACCATCTTTTAGTGAAATGGTGAAATGGGTATTAGATGGTCAATAATTAGTCTCAGCTGTTGTTTTTTCTTTCCATAAACATCTACACCATATGTTACGTGGACCTTTATGCAAAAACCTTATTTCTAATATGATGAGCTTGTCCACATAACTGGTTGGGTTTCCCACTCTCCTGACATGAACATGGATGCATCTACAGACCCACATCAGCATCATCATCATTACCACCATCGTCAGTAACATCATCATTATTATCATCAAACACAAGCTGCAGCTACTGTTTCTCTTGCAGTTCCAACCAACTTCTTTCTAGCTCCTCGGATGGAAACACAAGGTGGGGCCCTCTACTCCCAAATCTGATGGCTTCCTTTGTATCATGGAAGCTCTTACAAGATCATAATAAGGTGAAGGTATGCTTCTCTTCTTCCATCTCTTCCTTTCAGTTTCTTTTAAATAGCTTCTAAAAATAAAGTCATGTCTATCTCTTTGTTGATGGAAGGAGTGATGCCAGCTTCCTCTCCCAAGCTTGAAGATTTTCTAGGTGGTGCAACCATGGGAGCCCACCAATATGGATCCATTGATAGGGAAGCTATGTCTCTAAGCTTGGACAACATGTATTACCAGCATAACTCACAAGCTAAAAACAGCAGGCAGTAGCATTCTCTAGGCTTTCTCTAGGCCTTCAGGAAGCTGATTCAAGCCTAATAACAGCAGCAGTAGCAACACCAATACTACTAGCCACTACAGGAAGGGATGTGCACATGATTAATAGCTCATGACATGTACCAGAATGCCTTGGAAGTGGTGCCGAAGGAAGATATTTTCATCCCTCTCATATGGACACAACATCCACATCACTGCAGTGGATCATGGTGAACTTAGTGAAGCATCGGGATGTGCAGGACAAGCTGATGGAAGAGATCGATCGGGTTGTGGGGGATGGACAAGAAGACATTAAAGAGAAGGATTTGCAATGGATGTCATATCTGAAGGCAGTGATCATTCTAGAAAAGAGCAAGGAATTGTTGGATTATAGAAGCCTGGAAATGAAATGTTGTATTGAAATTAGAAATTGGAATTGAAATTGAAATGTGTACTAGAAAAGAAGGAAAAGATAATTATGTGTGTGAATCATTCTATTATCTTTTTCTTCTATTTGTGTAATTATCTGGCATGTAATACAAGTAGATTACATACCCCACTCTCTCTCATACAGTGAACAAAAGGGTTTAAAATTGTTCTTAAAAGTCTGTCCTAAAATCTAACTGTTGGTAACATTAATAAGCATTCAAAACCGTTTCTAAAATTGTGCTTAAAATGTGACTGTTGGCACTAGAATGGTTTAAAACTGTTTCTAAAATGCCATTTCTAAAAATTGAAACGTTACCCAAAATGGTTCTGAACCATTCTTGATTTTCTGCAACGCCTCATTTAGGAATGGTTTGAAACCGCTCCTGAAGCATTTAGGAACGGTTTTAAACCATTCCTAAATGACAATTTTGGTGTAGCGAGCAAAAATGACGATTTGATTATAATAACTCTAAACCGTCGATTCTTAGGCTAAAATGATATTGGGTCAGTTTGGTTTGTTACTTAAGATTCGACCCCTAGTTGTCTCGATTTTAGATGGGTCTTTATTCAATTGCGGTTGGCTTGATTAATTAGTTGTAGGTCAGCTAGATGTGGGCCCCATGTGAACAGATCATATGGCTAAGCTCAAAGTTTAAGTGATCGGTTGGATTCGTTGGCTCCCTACGGTTAATTAATCAAATTTGTGTTATTCTTTATTGGTATCACCTGCGTATAGGCCATTTATCGTGAAAATCCAAGATGTTACAGAATTGGATAATGATATAATCTAGGCCATTTATAATTATTCATCAATGACACTAAACTTGTCTTCTTAGTGCTAATACATTAAAGGGTGTTTTACCTCGTTAAAATCAATTCTAATGCAATTTTAATGCTCATAAATATATCATTGATCATCCTAAATTTTCTACAGTGTACATGTCCCTATCTGACATTAACCTTCCAAAAAACTATTTTTAGAAGTTCGGTCATATGAAAATTTAACTAGTGCTCAGTTAGCCCTATTGAGCCATACATCTTAAATATCAATACATAACTCACAAGATCTATCACTCATCAGATTTTGCATCATATCCACTATGGGACTTGCTCAAAAATCACATAAACACATCATTTCGATCTATAGACTATTCTAGACGAATCTATACGTTCATACTTCACACTGGGACATGCTTAGACCTATTTCTAGAGTCCACAGATCCCCAGAAAGAATTCTAAAAACTCTATACTTTCTAAAAATAAAAAGAGCCTAATGATCGGATGTACACCCAACACCATACACACTCACTCATTGGAACATGATCAAAGTTGGTGATCTAAAAGATGGACTGTACATCTACACTTCAACAACCTAAAACACCTTGTGGGTACCACGATTTGTGACTTAAAGACTATATAACATTAAAATTCATATCAAATCATTATACTCATATAATTCAGAATGAAAAATTGAAATTGATTTATAAAGATCTAATCTTTACAATAGGCAAGCCGATGTACCCTAAACTTTCTATCACCCACAACCAAACCAGGCAATTGTGTATATGCAAACTAAAACCAAATATCTAACATTATGCATACGTTTAGTCTAACCAGAATCCATGAAAAACTCAAACAAAAAAAATGAGTTTCTTTCTCATTTTCTTTATTCAAACCTTTTAAGATTTGGAAGAAGTTTCTTCCAACAAATCTATGTCGTTAATAGAGAAAACTTCAATCATTCAGTGTTACTAGATGAATTGAGGATTCCTAAACCGAATGCACGTGTTGTTTTTTCAAATTTCTTGCAATAATATGTGATAGTGGAGTCTTTCTATTTCAACCCATCAAAATTTCAAAACCAATCTAGACCATTCAATATCAATTTGGATGATCTCAGAAGCTTGGTTAAAATGTAAGAAATTGAGAGCAACATGTTATTTTTCCCCTTTCTTCTCACTATGAGCGTGAGAAATATGTAAGATTGAAACTCATAACCCACCATGTAAAGACGATCGAACCTTCAATTTCAATGGTTTAAAAGCTTTGTCAAACCAATCAGAACCATCCATAACAAGTGGAGTAAAGGACTAACCCACGAATTGCAATCTACCATTGATAGCCTTTATCTTCCTCATCAAAAACCACCACTGTACAATCTCAAGTGGGCCTTATTTTTATATCTAAAACCAACATAGTGAGGTCCACTTGAGGAATGTGATATCATCAAGTTACAGCCAAGATCAAATCCATTTCTTAACCGTTGCAAACAAAAAGACATTGTGGAAGAATCACATTGTTAGGTCTTTTAAATGTAAACAAGAGTAAAACCTACATTGATCTCTTTTAGAATCATGGAGTGGTTATTTAAACCTCATTGAGAGAGAAATCGAACACACAAGTATGATTGAGCGAAACTGAGAAAGACAAAAAGGGAGAAATATATTGAGAGAGAAGGAGAGAGAGCTACTTGGCGAATTGCAGCCAAGTCGGCTTGGTGAGTATGGAATAAGTTAGTTTCGAGTTAGGCTTACATCAGGTTAGATCAAAAGTGAAATAGCGGTGAAAACCGCTTGAGTTGAAGTAGGAATATGCCAATATGTCCTAGAGGGCGGGAGAATAAGACTTTTTAAAGTTTTATAAAGTATTTTAAAAATCCTATTACACCAATCCTATCAAATAGATAATTATCAGGATTACTTAAATGTAACTCTACAGGCTTCCAAGCCCAGTAGAGGATCCAATCACAAACTATTCAAAAGACAGCAATATAGAACTTAGTTCATGCTGGATATGGCTGTGTATGTGTCTGAGGTATGATCTCAGATATTCAGATATTGAAATAATAAAGTAAGTCACACAAACAAAAGAATAACAATTGCAAACATAGTCATTTTTATAGTGGTTTGACTACTTGTCTACTCCACTCTCGGTAATCGCACTCAACCCTTGAGTCTACCGAATTTCACTGAGGAGGTTTCACATGGTTCACCTCTAACCTAAGGTTTTAAATCAGGTTCACCTTCAACCTTTACAACCTACACTGAGGTTGACTGTTTATGCTCTCACGAGCAAGGGTCAACACATCGCACCCACAACACACTAGCTAAGGATCTTCCCTAAGACCCTAACAGAGGTTTCACTCGGTTCACCTCAAAATCTAAGGTTTTACCCGGTTCACCTCAAACTGAAGGTTTTATTGGTTCACCTCAAAACCGATGTTTATGCTCTCCACAAAGCAAGGGTCCACACAACGCACCCACCACTTACACTCCCACGGGAGGCCTCCTTGAGGACTTCAAGGGTGAAAAACACCTTAGACCCAATCCTACAAAGGAATAATCAAAGGGTCCTCTGGACTCTAGATACTTACAGTTAAGTTGATGAGTCTCATTCAGCGCAGTGGTGAAGATCTCCTCCTTGTTGATGAAGAGTCTTCAGCTCCCTTGATTTGAAACAAATGATATACCAATATAAGGCTACGGGTTGGGTTAAGGTTATGATGGAATCCTACTCTCTAAATATTTTCCTCTAAAGGAGATAGATCAATTCCAATCATCTAAGCATTCAAGGCATCCCAGCTTAATGATTTTCCATTGAGATGGTAGTTGAAGGATCCTTGAATGAGGAAGTTCATTCCCCAATCCACTCTATTAAATGTCAATAATGAGGGTGGATTGGAGGATGAATTTCCGTGAGAGAAAGGGCTTTGGGTATATGATCTAAAGGTAAAACACATAAAAGCACTCTCTTCTTTCTCTACCAGTAATATGAATAAGTCTCTCTTTATATAGGCAAAAGGTTTCAATGAATATAAAACGGTCACATTTATGACAGAGTTCAATATCATCGAACAGTGTCAATATCATCGAGCGTATACTCTCGATAGTATCGACGGTCTGCTCGAGGACACAAACTCACATGTCATATGCTTTTGAAACCTCTTATTAGCTGGTCGATGAGATCGATCAGGTGTCGATATCATCAGATTTCGAACTCCGATTCTATCGATACTTGGATCGATCTATGGATATTTAAAAAATGAGAGAGACTAATCAAGAAATTTTTTAGGTTTTAGGGTATGATCGAGGGTCAACCGATGTCATCAGAATTTGTATATCGATGATATCGAAGGCAGTGTCGATGCATCGATAAACCCCATGGATTTTCCAGTAAGCTCGTTAGACAGTTTGTGTCCATTATCAATGCAATTGGCTCAGCCTCGATATTATTGACATATGATTATCGATTTCCTCAAGTGGTCCTCGATCAATGATTAAAAGCGACCTGAAATATTTGTTGGAAGACATGTGCGCCCACTATCGATATCATCGATGGACTTCCGATATTATCGAGATTTGATTTAAATCTTATCGGGAAGAGCATTGATATATCGATGGATTTTGAGATTTTCTTTGAAAAACAAGGGCGCCGAAAAACTGTCTGTCGATATTATCGAGTCACTTCTAATTGACTCAAGATTCAAATATCGATGATATCGATAGGTGTATCGATATGTCGATAATTCTGTCCATATATGTATTTGGTTACTAGACATATTAAGTCCTCATTCGATATGATCGATTCAACTTCTGAGGACAACGACAGTGCAGGTCGATTATATCGATATATGTATCGATACAATTGACAGGGCAAGAAAACTTAGAGATTTTTTGATGTTTAAAGAAGTTCTCTTACCCAAAAACCCTAATATAATTTAACTTGTATTTAAAGATTTTAATCACCTGGTGTTTTGGGACATGGGATGTGAGGCTTAGATTTACCTATGGCGAGCTTCCACACATCCGGTTGAGGTAGACACTTGAATGGATCTTCTTGTGAGGTTCTGCAGTCCGACTGACTCAGCATACACGCTAATTGACAAACCAGGGCACTAGCAAGGGCACTTTCAATCTCCCCCTTTGTCAATTACGTGACAAAATATCCAAAACACCCAAAACACCCTAGGATAATATCTAGACAGACTCATCCTAAATTGTGTGCACATGCAATTTACATAATTTTACAAATGTTAAAGAACCCATGTACACAATCAGTATTTGCTCCCCCTTACTGAAAAACTCCCCCTTTCTTGGTGCAGCTGCTCCCCCTATCACCTGTAACATATAAGAGAAAAATATCGGGGTGTTTTTACTTTTCTCTCCCTTTTTGTCAGTCATTGACGAAGATATAGCAGTTGATATTGACTGAAGTGTAAAGATGCATATCAAAGAATATAGATGTATAGAGATGAAATCATTTTAAACCATACGTCAAATTCAGAAGATATGAATACATATTAAATAAAGCACAATCAGATAAGATAATCATGAAAAACACATGCATTCCATATCAGAAAGTAGATAAATCAGGGGATGTCATATATCACTATAGCAGTAAGAATAGAATTATATGCAGCCATATTCAAAATATCTTTAAAAAAAACCTACTACCATAGACAACAGTAGAGGTAGAAGTATCCAAAAAGATAACATAGCCCTAGATGTGCAACTGTACGTATAGACCGATGCTCAATGTGCTTGAGGATGATGAGGTGTAAGCAGGACCACCACTTGTTGAGTGGTTTCCTGGAGGACGTCAAGTTTCTCTTCAATTGCAGTGAGATGCCTTTCACAATTGTTCAGGCGATCATCTATTCCAGCCTTCCCATTCAGTAAGTGGTGTTCGAGGTGATGGGATTAACGGTTGGTGATTGACTCAGGGCTAACCATTGGCGTGTGATTTGACCCTCCATGTGTAGGCCAAATTGATGGTGGAGCATGTTGGATAGCCCTTGGCATGGGGGGCTATGCCCGGGGAGAGACAAGGGAGGACACAATTGTTGTGCTACCTGTGCTGTATCATTGTCAAACCATACTTCCGGAAACACTACATCAGAGGTGGCAGGAAGCCCTATATGATGTGCTAGTTTTCATATGAGCACGGGAAAGAGCAGTGTATCCCTGTGATTACCCTAGATTATACAAATGATTTGCTTGAGCAAAAGAGTTGGTAAGCACAATTGATTTTCTTGATATATATCATAAAGCACATTAATCACAAATGGAGAAAGATGATCACCATTGACATCGCGGGGGTAGACATTAGACCCAAAAATGCTATGAAGAATCTTGAAAGTGGGTCCAAGATAGTTGATGTGAAGTAGATTCTCATCATGTTGTGGAACGGTCGTGCCTTGGCATAATGCATGAGTTATTTCTCCCCACACACCCAAGCTGTTCAGATTCCTCCTAGTCATTGGGATTCAGGTGACCTCCAGATCGAGAAGATGAGCCAAAGTGATTGGAGTAATCAGTTTTGAGTAACGCGCCAAATCAAGCTGAATGCTAGGGGGATCATTGCTAATGATATGATAGTGATTAAAGAATTCATGAATCACCCCTAGCTGATATGATCCTCCAAGATTGAGGATATTCTGCCAGCTTATTACCTCTAGAAGTAGATCGACCCCAAATGGTTCTATGGCACTATTAAGCACTAGAGGTTCAACGATGGTAGATGGATGTCCGTCCATAGGTTGATGCTTGCTAGATTCCGATGCTACATTTTTGGATCTAAGAGACTGAGGAGTCGACTTTCCTTTTCCCTTAATCATAGTTTAAAGAGATGAGATGCTGGAAAGGAAGTATCCAGAGAAGAGAAGGAAAGAGTAGGAATTTACATGAAATTTTCACTTAATATAGCAAGCTTATCGATCATATCAATCAGTTATCGATAGAATCATCATGCCTTCCATCAAGAGTTATGCTAACAGTCGTTGAAAATCAGTAATATCATTGAATGCAGTCCGACCGTGGGAAAGAACTGATAGTTAAAGCATTGTATTTCCCAACAACTATTGATTGTATTGATATACTATTTCGATGGCATCGATGATGAAATCAAAGACTATATAGATAGTATCACTGCTGTGAAAATTTTGACATTTGTTCACTTAGCAGTTTGGCCGTGAATATCTTAGACTTTAGATGTACCTATGTGAGCCAATGTTCCTAAGATATTTATCAATGAGAGCATATGCCAATGGATTTTTGAAGGTCATAAAATCATTTTGTATCAAGAGGCTTTGTAAGGATATCGACAAGCTGTTTCTCAGTAGTTACATAATCCAATACAATGATCTTTTCTTCAACAAGTTCTCGGATGAAATGATGACGGATGTCAATATGCTTGGTCCGAGAGTGTTGAACTGGATTTTTCGAGATGTTTATAGCACTTGTATTGTCGCAGAAAAGACACATTGTAGGCTGTGCAATCTCGTAGTCCAATAGCATTTGTTTCATTCATAGGAGTTGTGCACAACAACTACCTGCAGCTATATATTCAACCTCTACAGTGGATAACGAGAATGAATTTTGTTTCTTGCTCTACTAGGAGACCAAACAATTACCAATATAAAAACATCCTCCACTTGTTAATTTTCGATCATCTAAATTTCCAGCCCAATCTACATCAGAATAACCCATAATGGTGGTGGATGTTTCATACGGATACCATAGACCAAAGGTGGTAGTCCCAGCTACATATTTGATAATCCTTTTAATAGCCGTTAGGTGGGATTCCTTAGGATCTACCTAATATCAAGCACATACTCCCACACTAAAGGATATATTTGGACGACTAGCAGTGAGATACAGTAGGCTTCCAATCATACTTCGATAGAGATGTTGGTCCACACTTTTGTCATTAATATCTTTGAAGAGTTTAAGGGTGGTACTCATAGGCGTGTGATAGGTACAACCAGACTCAAGCCCAAATCTTCTCACTAAGTCTCTTGCATACTTGGTTTGGTTTATGAAAATTCCATCAGTTAGATGCTTGACCCGTAGTCCTAAAAAGAAGTTCAATTCGCCAACCATACTCATTTCAAATTTTGATTTCATGAGGTTGGCGAATTTGTGTGCCTCTTCTCCATATGTTGATCCAAACACTATATCATCCACATATATTTACGCAATAAGCAAGGAATTTTTTATTCTTTGAGTAAACAGTGTCTTATCTATACTTCCTTTGCAGAATTCATGGTCTAACAGAAATTTTGTTAGTCGTTCATATCATGCATGGGGTACTTTTTTGAGATCATACAGAGCTTTATCCAGACGATAAACGTAATGAGGGAACTTAGGATCTAAAAATCCTTTTAGTTGTTCTACATAAACTTCTTCAGCAAGATCCCCATTAAGAAATGCACTTTTAACATTCATTTGAAACAGTTTAAATTTTAATGCGCATGCAACAGACATGAGAATTCTAATAGATTCGAGACGAGCAATGGGGGTAAATGTCTCATCAAAATCAATCCCTTCTATCTGTGAGTATCCTTAGGCAACTAACCTTGCTTTATTTCTAATCACATTTCCTGACTCATCGAATTTATTCTTAAAGACCCATTTGGTTCCAATGACATTTGTATTAGTTAGTCTATGAACCAATTTCCATACCTCATTTCTCTGGAATTGTTGAAGTTCTTCTTGCATGGCATTTATCCATTGCAGGGTTTTCCTCATCATGAAAATGATCATTAATTACCACATTGACTGTCTCTTGAATAGTGAGTGTTCTTAGATTGTATACTCTATACGCATGACTATTCATGACATACCCTAGAAAAATACCTTCATCACTTTTAGGCTCAAAATTTCCTAGGTGATCTCTGTCTCTCAAAATATAACATTTACTCCCAAAGACTCGAAAATATTTCACACTAGGTACCTTTCCATACCATAGTTTGTATGGAGTTTTGTTCAGACCTGCTCTAAGATATATATTCTATTTATGATGTAGCAGGAAGTATTGACAGCTTTTTCCCAGAAACTTTTTACCATATCTTTTCCATTTAGCATGACTGACCCCATTTCCTGTAGCACACGATTTTTCCTTTCAACCACTCCATTTTTTATGGGGTTTTTGGGGCTGAGAATTCATGACGAATTCCTTTCTCATTGCAGTATTTTTCAAACTTTTCATTTTCAAATTCCCCACCATGATCAATTCTAATACGATTAATGCCATATCATCTTTCATTTTGAAGTCGTTTGGCCAGGATTGTAAATTCTTCAAAAGCATCCGATTTTTCTCGAAGAAATGCCACCCAAGTAAATCTGGTGTAGTCAACTACTATAACAAGGAAGTACCTTTTCCTTCCATGGCTTTCCACTTTGGTTGGGCTAACCAGATCCATATGCAACAGATCTGACGGTTTTGTTGTTGCTATGGTGGTTGTCTTTTTATGTCCAGTTTTTATCTGTTTTCCTTTTAGACATTCTCCACACAAAACTTTTTCTTCTTTTCTAATCTTAGGAAGACCTCTAACCAAATTTTTTGAGCTGAGCTTAACTAAATTTTAGTAGCGAACATGTTCCAACCTTTGATGCTATAATTTGGATTCAATTTTTACAGCCATATTACACTTTGTAGTCATCACATCCTCATTTTCACTTTCTATGATATAACAGTTATCACTAGTGTGTAATCCGTTTATGAGAGATTTTCCTGTCCAATCTAAAATTCTATACACATCTTTTGAAAAGGACACCAGATGTTCCTTGTCATAAATTTGAGAGATACTAAGGAGATTGTGTTTCAGACCTTCTACACAGAGGACATGCTTGATTTTTGGAAGGCCTAGTACAACTATTGTCCTTTGTCCAATAATTTTGGCTGAACTACCATCTCCAAATGTGACCGATCCTCCATCAAAGTTTGAGTACTCACAAAAATGAGTTTGATCACCAGTCAAGTGTCTGGAGCATCCACTATCAAGATACCATTTTAAACTATTACAAGATTTCAGAGCAGTATGGATTATAAGGCGATTGTTATGATCTGTTACATTCTTTGGGACCTTCTTGATTATGATTCCTTCTTCAGTCAAGATCACTCTCTAGGCGGTGAAGCCCTTAAAGAGAGACCTGCACTGATACCAATTGAAATAGCGGTGAAAACTGCTTGAGTTGAAGTAGGAATATGCCAATATGTCCTAGAGGGGGGGTGAAAACGACTTTTTAAAGTTTTACAGTGTATTTTAAAAATTCTATTACACCAATCCTACCAGATAGACAATTATCAAGATTACTCAAATGTAACTCTACTAGCTTCCAAGCCCAGTAAAAGATCTAATCACAAACTATTCAAAAGATAGAAATATAGAACTTAGTTCATGCTGGATATGACTGTGTATGTGTGTGAGGTGTGATCTCAGATATTCGGATATTGAAATAATAAAGCAAGTCACACAAAAAAAATAATAGCAATCGTAAACACAGTCATTTTTTTAGTGGTTCGACTACTTGTCTACTCCACTCCCGGTAACTGCACTCAACCCTTGAGTGTACCGGATTTCACTAAGGAGGTTTCACATGGTTCACCTCTAACCTAAGGTTTTAAATTAGGTTCACCTTCAACCTTTACAACCTACACTGAGGCTAAGTGTTTATGCTCTTATGAGTAAGGGTCAATACATCGCACCCACATTTAGGCACACTGGCCAAGGATCTTCCTCAAGACCCTAATAGAGGTTTCACTTGGTTCACCTCAAAACCCAAGCTTTTACTCGATTTACCTAAAACCAAAGGTTTTACTGGTTCACCTCAAACCAGATGTTTATGCTCTCCACAGAGCAAGGGTCCACACAACACACCCACCATGTACACTCCCACAAGAGGCCTCCTTGAGAACTTCAAGGGTGAGAAACACCTTAGACCCAATCCTACAAAGGAATGATCAAAGGGTCCTCTGGACTCTAGATACTTACAGATAAGTTGATGAGTCTCATTCAATGCAGTGGCGAAGATCTCCTCCTTGTTGATGAAGAGTCTTCAGCTCCCTTGATCCGCAAAAAATGATGTACCAGTATAAGGTTATGGGCTGGGTCAAGGTTATGATGGAATCCTACTCTCTAAATATTTTCCTATAAAGGAGATAGAGCAATTCCAATCATCTAAGCATTCAAGGCATCACAACTTAATGATTTACCATTAAGATGGTAGTTAAAGGATCCTTGAATGTGGAAGTTCATTCCCCAATCCACTCTATTAAATGTCAATGATGAGGGTGGATTGGAGGGTGAACTCCCGTGAAAGAAAGAGCTTTGGGCATATGATCTAAAGGTAAAACACACAAAAGCACTCTCTTCTTTCTCTATCAGCAATATGAACAAGTCTCTCTTTATATAGGCAAAAGGTTCCAATGGATATAAAATGGTCACATTTATGATAGAGTTCGATATCATCGAGCGTATGCTCTCGATAGTATCAATGGTCTAATCAATGACACAAACTCACATGTCATATACTTTTGAAACCTCTTGTCAGCTGGTTAATGGAATCGATCAGGTGTCGATATCATCGGATCTTAAACTCTGATTCTATCAATACTTGGATTGATCTATCGATATTTGAAAAATGAGAGAGACTACTCAAGAAAGATTTTAGGTTTTAGGATATGATCGAGGGTCAACCGATGTCATCAGAATTTTTATATCAATGATATCGGAGGCAGTGTCGATGCATCAATAAACCTTATGGATTTTCCAATAAGCTCGCTGGACAGTTTGTGTCCATTATCAATGTAATCGACTCGGCCTCAATATTATCGACATATGATTATCGATTTCCTCAAGTGGCCCTCGATCAATGATAAAAAGTGACCTGAAATCTTTATTGGAAGACATGCATGCCTACTATCGATATCATCGATGGACTTCCGATATTATCAAGATTTGATTTAAGATCTTATCAGGAAGAGCATTGATATATTAAAGGATTTTGAGATTTTCTTAGAAAAACAGGGGCGCCGAAAAATTACCTGTCAATATTATCGAGTCACTTCTAATTAACTCAAGATTCAAATATCGATGATATCGATAGGTGTATCGATATATCGATAATTTTATCCATATATGTATTTAGTTCCTGGACATATTAAGTCCTCATTCGATATGATCGATTCATCTTCCGAGGACATCGACAGCGTAGGTCGATTATATCGATGTGTATCGATACAATCGATAGGGCAAGAAAACTTAGAGATTTTCTAATGTTTAAAGAAGTTCTCTTACTCAAAAACCCTAATATATTTTAACTTATTTTTAAGGGTTTTAATCACCTGGTGTTTTGGGACATGGGATGTAAGGCTTAGATTTACCTATGGCGAGCTTCCACACATCCAGTTGAGGCAGACACTTGAATGGATCTTCCTGTGAGGTTCTGCAGTCCGACTGACTCAACATACATGCTAATTGACAAACTAGGGCACTAGCAAGGGCACTTTCAATAATGTGTGAAGGTGAGTGATCTTGTGCAATTTCTAATGATATTAATTAGTTTCCAAAGCCATGTTTCACTCTTATACCATATATATATTTCAATCGCCTATAATCTTAATTATTAAGCTTAATGATCAAATGCTATAAATTCTATTAATTATCTAAAATATCAAAGTTATTCTTATATAAATCATATTGTATGATGAGGATAAGATTTTTCATGGATGACGTCCCGTTTAATCGAAAACCTAAGATTCGAATACATGAACACGAAACAATGTAAATCGAAGGACTATTTATGAATATTATGAAAATCCACATGTTTGTATCTTAAGTCATGATAAAATCACAATGAAGTTAAAGTTTAGAACCTTTTGATTATATCTTTGAATTCGATATTTGGAAAAATCGGAGATACAGTAACCAGATTGTGAACTTTATAAATGAAGGCGGTTATTTCTAAATTTTCTCAAAATTAAGTATTTAAATATGATTTGTGTAACCTACTATATCAGGGACCACTTCGCATGGAAATCCTAAGTTCTTACCAATTGCATCACCCATAAACCCACCCTAAGATGCATTGCTCGTAAAATACTAATTGTTTACTTGAAATTTGATTTTTTAAAATTTTTATTATTATTTTTTTGATAATTTTCCTAAAGAGTCCAGATCTGATGATTTCACTTTTAAATACTTTAATTATTACTGAAATTCAAATTACTTTTAAATACTTTAATTATTACTGAAATTCAAATTTATTATGCAATGTGCCCAATTTTGTTTCTTGGAAAGTATATTTATGACCATTTCAAAAACTACATTGAATTATTTTATATATTGCATATTGGACACACATGTGATTCACAAGGAGTGTAATTGAATGTTGATGCCTCAAAAAGGTTGAAAAATGGATAGAATACTTTCAAAAATTATTTTGCATCTTTCGATCTCTACTGTAGACCATTTGCATGTCAAGATTGTAAAAGGTTCCTGCTGCTAAGTTCGGTTGGAGATAGTAAAATAAAATTGTGATGGATCTTTACCATTTATCTCTTTCTATGGATGAGTATGTATGCAAAAAGATCTTATTGTAAAGCGAAGAGTGCCATTTGGATGGTAAGTAACATACAAAAGATTTCCATTTCCAAGCTTAATAGGAGATGTTAAATGTTATCACCAATGAACCCTTTAGATGAGTGAGTGCTAATTTCCCATTGTTAGGAAAAAAAGTGCCTTTGGATAGGTGAGTATTGTACGAAAAGTTATTGTTGCCAAGTGAGATAATGTATTAGAAAAAGGCGGTAAACCGAATTAAATAAACCCTGAAATGATCTACTTGACTATAAAGATATCGATGTGATAATCTTATATCATACATGTCTCTGAAAGCTTGAAAGATTAAATCTTATCTCAATATTGTGTTTGTATCTTTTTCTGCAAATATTTGTTTTTTACTTCATTTTTTTTTTTAATTCTATCATATGTGAAAAATTGCACCACATTACATAAGCTCACCCTTTTATTGCAAATACTAAATAATATGTTGAAGTCTAGTTATGAAGCAAAGTGGAGGGAAGACCCAGAAGTCTGCATAGTGTTAGGTTTATCTTTCAATTTATATCAATTGTAAAAGAAACAGGAAAAATACATAATAGAAATTTAGATGAGAGTCAGGATTTTTGTAATGGCATTTAAGTATTTATTACATTTATGGTATTGTATTTGGATAAGTTGTGATATTCATACAAGTATGTTTGTGATTTGTCTAAATTATAAATTATGACCTGAATATGAAGTCAAGTCTAGCCACTTGAGTACTAAATTTCAGACCGTGACACGACCCCACCACATTGATGACTCTTGTATTACATTTTGATTCTTTCTGATTATTATGTTTCTGTTATTTCCATTGATTTGATATATACCCACAAGGCTTTTAAAACTCACTTCCACTGTTGTTTAACCTTTAAAGGAATTCTATCCAACAGAGGTAGCTAAGCAAGAAGAAGATTATATTTCTGTTTTATTTAGCATTGACTTTTAGGAATGTAACAATGTATTATAAACAAATGTAAATTTAGATGTTGATTTATCATAATTTGAATATGGGTATATCTTGTTTGGATGTTGTCATATCATTATTAAAGGGGATCTTACTGAACTAGCCATATAAAAAGAAAAAGAAAAAATTCCCCTAGTTGCACCTCAAGAGCCGAGCCAAGGGCCTAAGTACCGTTTTCAAGGCATGACAATGCTTATATTATCAACCACATTTTCAAATAATACAACTTTTCAAATGCATATATCAAAAATTGCATTACAAAAGTCACGTAGTTTCAAATAATAACATACAATGGCAAATACCATGCATGACACATGTGAGATGTCAAAAAATGCAACTATGTGTGAGATTACTTACCAGTAATGCTATATCGACATGAGCATATTGCTTTTTGTCATTTATCTTCCTTATGTTTTTTGGTTTAGCTTTCTTAGTGCATCACAATTCTTAGCCATCACTAAAATCTAACAATTTTCTATAATTAGGACTTTCCTAATTGGGAATAAAAAAAAACTGTTTCATTTAAAAAATTGTCAAATGCCACTTTTAAGTAAAATAGGTTAAAAATAGGATTTCTGCCGAGTATGATCATATGGTAGCCAAATCTAGCGCTAGATTCCAAATATAGGTCGTAAATCATCTTTTTCAATGTAGCTCCAAGTTAGGATTATTTATTATTATTATTATTTTTACCATAGATCAAGGGTCCTATCTTTAACTAACTCTACAAGTTAATTAAAAATAGGTTTAGTTTCATTGGATATTAAGATCCATCTTATCCATTCGTTCATTTTCTTGAAATTTTATCAATTTAATCTGACACTCATGATCGGTCCTTACTTGTATAATTTGATTTATGTTTAGATTTGGTGAATCTTAAGGTTCATTTACCCTGGATTTGATTTGATCACTCATTAGGTTGATTAGGTCATCGATTTGATCACTCATTAGGTAGATTGGGTCCTCGACCAACAGTTAGATTTATCGTATTAGATTTCTAAGGATTAAGATCTTATCTTTGGATTTTCTTTTAATTATGAATGGCCCGAATTCGAATGATCATGAGTGCCAAGATTTGGTTACAAATGTTAAGATAAGAAAATCATCAAAATCTACACATATGTGGCCTTTCATTGGCTTAGGTGTACATGGTGGGACCCATCCAAAGAAACTTTATCACATGTGTGGCCCACCATCGTACCATATGCCCATGATAGATTCACCACTCAAATGAAAATACAATACTAATTACAGAAAAACACATGCGGTCTTAACTAATTGTCATGATCTTGTGGTGGGTCCCATTCTATAGGTACGATTACTATATGGGATCCACCAAGGATCATGATCTAGGGTCAAACAAACATATATGTTTAATTTAGATAATTTAAAAATATTAATTCAAAGATCAAGGTTGTAATCTATCACATTAACCATTAATGTGTGGTAGGGCCTACTTTAAAGGGGTGCTCTAAACATTTGTGGCCTACAACATGATCATGTGATGATCTAAGAAATTTCACATGAAAAATCTATAATTAGATAAATATATTCTATATTTACAAGCCATTCACACCATTCATCAAGATTGTGTGATGGGGGCCACTCTTCTGAAACTTTTCAAGTCTACACTAGGCCCACTTATGGAACTTTTTAAGTCTATATGGGGCTCACCATTGTTCACAACCCCAAGTGCAGGGCTGCTTTGTAGTACTAACATGGTGAGACCGAGGTTGAATCCACAAGAAATGGGGAACACATTTAGAACTAATCTAAATCTAACTTAGTTGTTTGGGTTTTTAATCCAATGATGAAGAAGAAGTTCTTAATTAATAAAGATAAAAGACTAAGGATCCAGGAATTCACTTATAACAATTTCAATATTAATCTACTTGATTCAACGATAACTCAATTAAAATTGAAGTCCTGTCTAATCGGATGATGGAGCGGTTAAAACAGAATATGAACTTTCATTAGTTTAGTTCCCTCATGAAGTACAAATGCAATGATTGCAGGGAATTCCAGTATCTACCATGCCCATAGATGATGGTGGATCATGAATTTTATAGATCACACAATTGCAAATCAGGTAAGAAGATATCAAAAGCTTCCAAGCATTTACTATAATTGTAGTCATAATAAATCATAGATAATTGAAAATATTCCTTCATTCAAACTAATAATTAATGGAAGTTCAACATAAACTTAAATCAAAGTAAACTAAACATTAATAATAACTAAAAGCTTCATCCCTTAGCCTTAGATAAGAGATTACCTAGCCATAGCTAACTCAAAAATAAAAGAAAAACTAAAAAGATTTACTAGAACCTGTGAAGAAATCAAAGAAAAATAACATTGTCGACGCTCCACCTAGGCCTTCTCTCCTTTTTCAAACCCTAAAAGATGATCTGAAATAACGTAGGGACTCCTTTAAATAGTTTTACAACTCAGTATTTTTCACCACCTTGGAAAAGTTCATAAACCTCCTTTGAATTTAAGCAATTACCGCAGCTTCAATGGCACATTCGATGACGTTGAAACTCCTTCGATGACAACAAAGCTCCTTTGATGTCATCAAAAATTGTTTAAAATTGTCCAGCGAGTTGAGCCTAAAATTCTTGAAAATGTTGATGTCATCAAAATGACTTCAATGTCATCGAAGTCTGTTTCTGAAATTATTTCAAGACTTTGTCTTTTTAACCCCGGAATTTTAGAATATGATTTTTCTGGCCAATTTTCAAGATTCATGTTCTTCACTTTAAATCTTCAAGTTTCTTCATTCCTCATTTGGTTTCCTTGGATCTTTAGCATATGAATTCTTCATTAATTACTTCCAAATCTATAATACTTCATTATCTTCTTTTGAGCTCTAAATCCATCCTTTTAAGTACATATTCATCGTAGTCTTTAGAATCACCTTACATGACAAAAATGTATATAATTAAATCAAATTAACATTTAAATGCTAGGATAACTAATATAATTAAAGGGTTAAATATGCAATATTTGAGTCTTAACAACCACTGCATCATAAAATGAAGTGGATCTCATCACACCATTTTTTTCTTAAAAATTGATTTCCGTACAACTCAAAACAATACATGAGTGACATGAGGGATCCACCATAACACCACCAAAGTGGGGCCCACATAATTACATGAAAAAATTGAGAAGATGGGGCTTACACAGCACATGAAGGAGAAGGGACTGGGGCCCACCTGACTGCCCACATTGGATAGCATGTGGTACCCACACGGTTGTCCACGTGGACAGTATGTGAGGTCCACATGGTTGTCCATGTGGACATTGTGTGGAGGCCCACATGGCTACCACATGGCGGTGGGTGGCTCCCATCTCAACTACCTAAAAGGTGGGTTCCACTTTGATGAATATATGATTCAACCCATTCAATTTTTATAAAAGAAAAAAAAAAGGATGAAATACTTACATTTGATCGATACAATGAACATTGGAGATGATCTTGGCACCAAATTGCTTCTTCCTCTCAAATTAAGAGACCTCAAATCCAAAATCTTCTCACACATCACTTAGCCTTAACCACGTAGCTACTCACTTTATTTTGTTAACAAAATACATAAAAATATATAAACACTACTAAGGTACTTATACAAAATAAGAGGGTAAAAGGGATCGAATTTAGAGATTTACTGAAACTTAAGAAGGTTGTTGTGACAACCCCAAGTGCAGTGTTGTGAAGTAATATATACTCAGTAAGGTTGAGGTCGATCCACAGGGACTAGAAAGAACACGTCTAAAACTAAACTAGGAAGCCAATAGAAATATGAGGGTTTTTCAATTAGGGGAAATTAGAATTGTGTAGAAAAGTCAGAAAACAAACAACTAAGGATCTAGGGATCACCAATTAATCAATTCAACTTGATCAGTCAATTAGAATCAAATAAGGATTTGTTCTAATCGGAAGATAAGTCTGTTGAATCAATAGATAATTTCCAAACAAGATATATGAATTATAATTGATCGATTTCTCATGAAGATCTAGGTAGGTGATTGCAAGGAATCTAAACCATCTATTGTACCTAGGTTAATAATAAATTAAGGAATTTATAGACCAATACCTTCACCAATACTAATAATTTAACCAAACCAAGTTTAATTCAACCATAAAAACCAATAACATTGAATTAAAAATGAATTAACATTAAGAATATCTTAAAAGGTTCACCTCTTTGTGTTCACAACCCCAAGTGAAGGGTTGCGAAGTACTAATAACTCGGTGAGACCAAGGCCAAATCCACAGGGAATCGGAAACACTGCTTGGAACTAATCTAAATCTATTGGTTTATTTAGGTTTTTAATCCAGCGAGATAAAAAGGGTTTAAACAATTATAGTAATCACAATATCTATTCTACTAATTTAACAATTATAACTCAATTGGAATCAAAGCCCTATCCTATCCAATTGGAAGATAGAGTGGTTAAATCAATCATAAACAAGGTTAAAATATGAATTCAATTGAACAATTCTCTCATGAGGCACTCAGACATCAATCATAGGGAATCAAAAGCATCCAACACACCCTTGGGCATTATTGGATCAATCAATTATATAGATTGATTCATTTTATATGTCAAGGCTAAATAATTGTTAAATTGAGCATGCATCACACCCAGCGTGCACAACAAATTAAGAAATAAATAACCCATACATTTTAAAGTAAAATCAAATCTATTCAATCTAATATCATAATTCTAATTACTGTTTAATGAATCAAATAAAGTAAATAATAAAATTAACTACAAGCTTCATCCCTTAGCCTTAGCTAAGAAATTAGCCTAAAAAGACTTACATCTTGGAAGAAAAATAAAATAAAAAGATCAACTAGAATCCGTGAAGAAATCGTAGTGAAAGAATATTTTCGACGCTCCACATAGGCCTTCTCTCCCTTTCCAAACTGTAGAAGATGACTTAGAACATCCTAGGGATTCCTATTATAGTTGTGGAACTCTAACTTTCACACCATCTTGGAGAATTCACAAACTGACCTTAGATTTACGCACCTGTGGTACGCTTCGGTTGCATCCACTATAAGAAAGAGGGTTTTTAGCAACAAAAGAAATTTTCGTCACTAAAAGTTTACTTTTAACAATGAAATTGTAAATTCCTAGCTAAAAGCCACTTTTATCAACAAAAATTTTCATCAGTAAAGGTTGTTTTCAATTTTTCAAACAAATTCGAAAAGTTACTTTTAGCTACGAAAATTTTCATAGCTAAAAAACACTTTTAGCTACGAAAATTTTCATCGCTAAAGGCTGTAAACAATTTTTTTTTTAAAATCGAAAGGTTTACTTTTAGCTACGAAAACTTTTGTAGCTAAAAAACGTGGATGAGACTTTTAGCTACGAAAAGTTTCATTATTAAATGTTGTTAACAATTTTTGAAAAAAAAATCAAAAGGTTTACTTTTAGCTACAAAACTTTTCGTAGATAGAAAATATGGATGAGACTTTTAGCTATGAAAAGTTTCGTTGCTAAAGACTCTAATCAATTTTTTAAAAGATCAAAAGGTTTACTTTTAGCTATGAACATTTTTGTAGCTACAAAAGGTGATTGAGACTTTTAGCTATGAAACTTTTCATCACTAAAGGCTGTAAACAACTTTTGAAAAAAATTGAAAGGTTTACTTTTAGCTACGAAAGTTTTCGTAGCTAAAAAACGTGGATGAGACTTTTAGCTACCAAAGGTTTCGTCGCTAAAGGTTGTAAACAATTTTTTCAAAAAAATCGAAAGGTTTACTTTTAGCTATGAATATTTTCGCAGCTAAAAAACGTGGATGAGACTTTTAGCTACGAAAAGTTTCGTTGCTAAAGGCTGTAAACAATTTTTTAAAATAAAATCGAAAGGTTTACTTTCAGCTACGAAACTTTTCGTAGCTAAAAAATGTGGATGAGAATTTTAGCTACGTAAAGTTTCGTCGCTAAAGTGTGTTTTGAATTTTAAAAAAACCAAAAGTTAAGACGTTTCCTTTTGGTGACAAAATTAATTTCGTAGCTAAAGGAGGCTTTTAGTGATAAAAATTTTCATCGCTAAAGGGTGTTTTGAATTTTTGAAAAGATAAAAAGTAGAGCTTTTAGCGATGAAATTAATTTCGTAGCTAAAGGGGGCTTTTAGCGATGAAAATTTTCGTTGTTAAAGGGTGATTTGAATTTTAACAAAAAAAATCGCGTTATCTTGGAAATGTTCGCGGTAAGACTTTTACCGAGGAAAATGTTCGTCGGTAAAAGTGTTTTTCCTAATGTAAAAATGTATATATTTTTGTAAAAATGTAAAAATGTTTTAATTTTAAAAAATTTTTGTCGGTAAAAATGTGTGTGTGTGTGTGTGTGTGTGTGTGTGTGTGTGTGTGTGTGTGTGTGTATCTATGTTTAGTTTTTATATCCTATGAATGGAAATTTTTTTATATATATAATTAAAAGGTAATATTTAAATAATTTTTAATATCACATAAAAAAGAATATTGAAAAGTTTAGAAATTTTAACTATGTTTAAGAAAAATTTTGAGAACAAAATAATGCTTTTGAAGAAAAAAATCGGCATTTTGAAATTTTTTCTGCATTTTGAAATTTTTTAGAAAAAATTAAAATATGAGAAATTTTTTGAGATTTTGAAAATAAAAATTCAAAATTTATATTTTAAATATTTTAAAAATATTTTATAATAAAAATGATTTTTGCACTACAACAAATTAGACTTTTTGCAAAGATTTTTTTAGCGATGAGTGTAATTTCATTGGGAAATGCAATTTTTTACAACGACATTTCAAGTTGTTGATAAAAAATAGATTATTTACAATGACAGTTTAAATCATCGCTAATAGTTAATTTTTTTGCAACAAGCTTCAATTCTCATCACAAAACTTGTCAAAATAATATTGTAAATCATCACAAATAATCGACGTTTCTGCGATGAGCTATAATTATTGTCGCTAAAACTTTTCCTACAATTTCTCTCGGGTAAATTACATGGCGGGAAAGACGTTTCTCTACGCGTTTCTATGGTCATTGCTAATGTCCACTTTATACGACGAAGTGAGCGTCGTGGCAAAACATTATTTTTTGCCACTATACGAAAGTCGCTGCAAATAGTCTATTTTAGCGATGACCAGGTTAACTCGTTACAACAAATACCAACTGAAACTTTTTGCGACGAATGTAGTTTCATTGCAAAATGTTAGAGTATTTTTAACAACTTTGTAAATCATTGTAAATAGTCAATGTTTTTATGACGAGCTATAATTATTACTAAAACATTTTTCACCAATTTCTCCGAAGAAAATTATATGGCAGGAAAGACATTTCTCCACCTGTTTCTATGGTCATCGCTAATGTCCACTTTATGTGATGAATTGAGTGTCGTGACAAAATATTATTTTTTACCACGACACGAAAGTCACTACAAATAGTCTGTTTTAGCAATGACCAAGTTAACTCCTTACAACAAATACCAACTATAACTTTTTACGACGAATGTAGTTTCATTGTGCAATGTTAGAGTATTTGCAATAACTTTGTAAATCATCGCAAATAGTTAACGTTTTTACGACGAGCTATAATTATTGTCGCAAAAATGTTTCCCACCATTTTTTTTTGAAAAAAATTAAATGGTGAGAAAGACGTTTTGCCACACATTCCAATTGTCATCACTAATGTTTACTTTATGCGACAAATTGAGTGTCGTCGCAAAACATTATTTTTTGCAACAACACAAAAGTTACTACAAATAGTTTGTTTTAATGACAACTAGGTTAACTCATTGTGATAAATACCAACTGAAACTTTTTATGACGAATATAGTTTCATTGCGAATTGTTAGAGTATTTACAACAACATTGTAAAACGTCGCAAATGGATGTTTAGATGGATAGCTGGGATAGATGGATGAATGGATGGATGGGATGGTTGGATGGATGTATGGATGGATGGATGGATGGGGTGTTTGTATGGATAGATGGCATGGATGGATGGATGTTTTGATGATTAATAGGATGATCAGATATATGACGAGATGGTTGGATGTTGGATGGATGGATAGTATGGTTGGATGCATGGATGGATATTTGGATGACTAGATATATAGATGGATGGAATGATTGGATAGATGGATGTTTGGATGATTATATGAGAAGAATGGATGGTTTAATGGGGGATGCAATGGTTGGATGGGGGATGAGATGAATGAGGCTCTAATGGGCCACTAAGGGGCCAACAAGATGTATGAATTCTATCCACACTGCCCATCCATTTATACGTATCATTTTAGAGTATGACCCCAAAAATAATGAAGATCCAAGGCTTAAATGGACCACAAAGTGGGGATTAAATTCTTGCCTGTGAAAAATTCTCGGGGCCCACAAAAGTTTTTGATTAAGATGATATTTACTTTTTCACTTCATCTAGGTGTATATGACCATATCAACAACTTGGATGAAAAATAAACAATATGGTGGACCCTAAAAATGTTTTAATGGTGTCCATCCTTAGCACCATTTCTTGCGGTGTGGTCCACTTGATACATAGATATGCATTTTTTTAATCTACTATAATTTAAAATGATATGAAAAAATGGATGGACAGTGTGGATACAATTCATACATCTCTCCAAATTGATGGACGATGTGGATACACAACACACATCAAGGTGGAACACATATAACTAGTGACGTCACTTCAGTAGGAGTCTTGCGGAAACAGATTGGCTATTCCCCTTACCACCAGCCAATGGCTGGTGGTCGGTGCTCTGTGTGCCCCACCATAATGTATGTATTTCATCCATGCCGTCCATACAGGTTGTATTGTAAACAGGATTCAGTTCCACACTGAAGAACGTAAGAAGTACACGACCACACAAAATAGTAGGGTGTTTGTGAAGGGAATAAATGAGGAGGATGAAATTGACTTTTATGGCATTTTGACGGATATTATTGAGCTGAGTTATTATATGAAAAAGCGGGTGTACTTATTTAGATATGATTGGTGGGACATTGGAAATAAGAAATTAGGAATACAGACTAACAACTACTTTACGAGTGTAAATTTATCTTGAAAGTGATTTAAGGACAACCCATTTGTCCTCGCTAGTTAAGTTGAATACGTATTTTACCTTGCTGACACCAAGTTAGGTGGCTCTTGACATGTGGTGCAAAAAATAAAGCCTAGGAACATATATGACGTTCCCGTACCAGAAGTTGAAGATAGCGAGGACGAGGGAAATGACACGTATAGGGTTGAATAAGCATATCAAGAAGACATGTCATCTAGGGATACGAGGACTAATTCAAGTGTTGATATTCATGTGGTGTAATTAGGCAGAGATGATATACCACCTAATCATATTGATGCCTTAATAATATATGACATTGTTAGAGATGATACAAGTTTCATTGATAACGACGTTGTAGATAATGAGGAGGAAATACTAATCAACGATAGTGATGGTGAAGAAGAAATAGCCCTAAGTGATAGTGATACAGACAACGATTATTAAATGTACACATGATTTACATGTCATTTTTCAATTCGAATAATTTATGTATTCCATGTATACATGAAAATTACAAGTCATGATTAATTCCTTTTATTGACTTGTTTATAATCCACATTTGCAGTTGAGTCAATTTCTGATCATATCCTCCTCAAACCAGAGCATAGTAGAAGCATGCAACATACTTCATTAGCTGTTGTAGATGGATGTTTCAGTCCTATCTTCTTCTCGTAGAGCCATAGAGATACCCGATTTGGTTAATGAGTATAAAGCGGAATATATCAACGACGACTTAGAAGAAAGATTATACCATCTCAAAGAAATATTGGGGCTGATGGAGATATATAACTGCGAAAAACGAGATATGAAAGATGTGAATCTGTCACTTGCACATCTGAATAGAGTCCCGAGAGACCAGATTTCTCCTATTGTGACTTGCATGTTGGCTATAAAAATGTTGAGTTCTTCACACAACATGACATATGTTTCTGAAGTATACGATAACTTACGCAGAGAGTACTTCAGATAGTTTACCTCAAAGTTGTTTCGTATTATAATGAAATATGTGTATTTAATATAGAATGATAATGTGTAATGAAATTTTCAATGGTTATAGATTAAAGTTTACAGTTTTATTATATTCTACTTACATTATAGTATAATGGTCTAATCATATTTTAATCATCTCTCTAAGTATAAGCACAAATGCATTGTGCCGTCAACACTATTTGTATAATGTTTTAATATATTCTACTTGTATTGACATTGTTTAAATTTATAAGTTCGTAGCTCGCACATATTCAATGATGGCACCAGGTGGGAGAACACATCATTCGTGCACTAGATCTACCCCTTCTTCCCGTAATGCGACGAAGCCAGCATTGTCGTTATATGTTGCATCACAAGCATTTGATCCCTCAGTCGCTCATACACCGGACACTGCATGTAAGTCTAGACATATATTTCTTTTAATGATTTCTGTTTATGTTTAGACTTACATATTTCTTTTACAACAGCGTCGTTGACCAGCCAATGAGGACGTGGACCCATGTATGGGTTACTTTTAGAGTGACTTACGCATGAGGGTAGGGTGATGGTAGAGTTCCCACATGACTGCATTAGACCTGTTAGGAACAATGTCATGTTGTTTACGTCAAAGGTCAGTGTCTTATGCCAATCTCTAATCCCCCCCACCACCCCCTGTTGGGGAGACGTGACAGATGATGTGGGGCAGCTCATCCGTCAGCGCCTTCAGATAAATTTTAGTAAATTAAAATTTATTTTATAAAAGTTCATTTATAGTTAAGTTATTTTCTTAATAAGTTTATTGCCTTAATCTATTATTTATGAAACTGCAGGATAAATTTGACTTAGATTTGAGTGTTCTGCACATCTCCTATGTCGTCGACAACATGATCAAGGAGTGGTTTAAGGATTACCATGGTAAGTTACACTAGTAGTACAAGCGGTCCGCGAGCCATGAGGAGGCTGTATAGTCCGCACCGCCGCATGTGACCAATGAGGACTGACGGATACTCTACGATAGATTTTCGTCTGATTCTTTTCAGGTAATATTTACATATTTATAATATCATAACATAATAATTAAATTCATAATTAATAACAATGTATTATGAATAATGTGTTTAGAAGAAGAGCAAAATAAATTCTGACAATAGGGGAAAGATAGAACTAAACCATGTAGCTGGTTCAAAGTCATTTGTACGACTTCGCCACGACATGGTAAGAAAATACTAGAAATTATTATGTTTATATATTCTTTCCATGCATTTATATTAACTCTATTGTCCTTTCGATTGTGCAGCGAGATTCCGTCACTGGCCAGGAGCTCGGACCAGTAGACTTCTATAGAGGGATTCATGTCGGCAGGCGATGGGATCTTGGGTACATCCTAGAGCCAACAAGATTTGGATAAAAATCCTTACATTATAAATTTTAATTGTATTAAATTATAATAATGTCATTTATTATGAAAATTAATATATTTTCATTACAGGAGGGGATGGACACCTTACGCGGTCTACCCACTCCCGATGGTACTCAGCGGAGTAAGCCAGAGATCCATAGTCAGGTTCTTGGCACCCATTCTAAATATGTACGTGGGCTTGGCCATGGTGCCAAGCTTATGACACCCATTAGAGTTGCCTCCAACCGATCCATCATCGTTGGCAATAGTATCGTACACCGAGCTGATACCACAGAGAGAAAGGTTCAACAGCTACGGGTCGTCGTCGATGACATCAGAGATCATCTAGACAGGTAGAGGGAGGAGTAGGAGAGGAAGATGATAGATCAGCTAGCGAGGCATAGGGAGGAGCAAGAGAGGAGAATAGAGGAGAAGCTGGTGAGGCAGAGGGAGGAGCAAGAGAAGAGGGTAGAGTATTAGCTGGCGAGATAAAGGGAGGAGTAGGGGAGGAGGATGTAGGAGATATGGGTGGAGCATAAGCGACAGATGACAAATATGTTTCTGGCTCTCGCTACACGCTTTTGAGACCCGACCCGAGTTCGCATGTGTGCATGTGTGTGTGAGTATGCATTCTGTCCATCTTAATCCCGCGGTCCTACCGGTCGAATCTCGGTGACCCATGACCCTTGGATAGTGTTTGCGGTCATCCGTAAGTCCAGTCATGAAGACCCGACTCGGATCAAGTTGAAATATATGCCATTGCGACCGTATTATCGTCACGGTTCTAATGACGCGTCTTGTGCATCTATCCGACCTATGGATCAAAAGTTATGAGCATTTTATCATGTGGCTCACTTTTTGTACAAATGCATGAGGACCACCATCACCCTTGGAATAAGTTCCAAGGTACACTACCCACACACTACATAAAGATCCATAACTAACACTACCAACTACAAACACTACCCACAAGCCTAGAAAACCTATCAACCCTATAACTTTGGTTGTATCTCCCTATAGCAATCATCATTTTTCTCTAACCAAGGCAAGTATGCCTCCATCTTTCTAGAAATCCATCATTACTCTCATGCTACATCTCTCTCTCTTCCCTCTTTTTCTTTTCATTTTCTCTTCTTCCATTGCTAGAACCTCCAAAACATTCTACCTTGCTGAAAATTCCATCCACATTTCTTCCCTCTCCTTCCTCATCTAACCGTAAAAATCTCATCCCAACCATTGATCCATGTTGCTTGGAGCCTCTAGATGATGGTGATGTAAATTTTAAGGTTGATATAGGTGGGTGCTTTCTTCATCAAGTAAATCTTCTCTCCTCATGTAATCTCTTTCCTCTCTCTCATTTGGATGTGTAGGACCCACCAATTAATGGTGAAGATCTTACACAACCATTTAGATGTGGCCATGAGGCCCACATTGTAAATGCATGTCCATGCATGGAATTCTTCCCTTGATGGACCCCTTGCATGTGGATTTCTCTAGGCCCTTGCATGTGGTTGGGATGGCATCTCAACCACTCATTTCAAAGATCTAGGCCATGCATCATAAGATCTAGTTGTACAATGTGTTTATATTATTGTTTATGGTTGTGATTGTGTGGGGATGACTCAATAGTGGCGGAGCCCTCCCCTGATGGCCGGATGCTCTTCCTTCTCTTTCTTTAGTTAGAAATATGATGATATTATGTGTGGTCCACTTACTGGGCCTGGATTGCCCAAAAGAAAAAGCCCAGGAAGAAAGGGACATTTATACTCAACCTACACCATGGTTTAGATGTCTCTTTTTGCCACCTTAAATGTTCTTGCAAGGGTGAAAATTTGAGGGTTTGTTCTGAAAAATTGTGGGACCCACTAGGGTAGGCCATGGCACCCAATTTATGGGCCAATCCCTTCCTTAACAGGCCCATAAATTTGTTTTATTCCATGCATGCATTGCTGTCCAGAAATTTCTGGACAGATTTTTTTGTTGGACTTGGGCTTGAATTTGGGACTGATTAGGGGACCTTTTGTACCCATCAAATATATATTTTTAAAATTTTGGGATCTCATATTGATGTTCCCCAAATTTCAGTCCCATCCAATCTTGATAGAGGTTCTAAAAGTGTGGTCCAAGTGGGGTGGACAGTCTGGATTTTCTGCACTGTTCCAGCAACATTCCACCCTAGACAGGTTGGAAATTTGAAATTTATTAAAATATTTTTGGGTGTCTAAAAATTTTGAAAATTTACAGGGATGTGTTCCACCCATGGTAGGAACTACCTGGAAAACTTTAGAGACAATGGACCCCATTTTGGCATCCAAACAGGTAGGCCAACATAGAGTACTTCCAGAAACATTCTGCTGTGCAGTCCAGCAGTATAGTTTCATAAAAATAAAATTTTAAAAATATTTTTCTTAGAAGGTGGGCCATATTTCTGAGGTGCATGTTGATTTAGGCTTGATGGGGGACCTTGGGTCTAAATTTTAGGAATTTTGGAGGCCCAAAATCTACCCATTTGGATGGCCCAAATTTAGAACAGTTACATTCCAGCAATAGTTCACCCTGGACAGATTATATTATTAAAATTTATTAAAATACTTTTGAGTGTCTAAAAATCATAAAAAAAATCATAGGAATATGTTAAACTCATGTTAGGACCTACCTGAAAAAATTTTGAGCCATTAGATGCCTGTACACACCATAGTGGTGGCTGGACCGGCCCACTATAATATGGTGTCCAGATCAGTCCGAGTTTCAGGATAGATTGTTTTATTTGATTTAATTAAAATATTTTTTGTTGTCCAAAAATTATAAAATTTTATGGGAGTGTGGCCTACCCATGGAAGGACCGGTTATAAATTTTCAGGGCCATCGGGCTTCTGTACTGACCGTGGTGTGGCCTGCAATTTGGACCAGTTTTGGGTCAAATACCCAGGCACACCCTTACCTTGGGTTGCTGGGCCTGCATTCTAATGGCATGGCCCACTTGAAGTAAGTGTTGTATATCTCTCTTTTATCTGGTGGGGCTCACTATGATATATGTGGATCACCATGGGTCAGTAACCCATCTAAATTAAATAAATTTTTGGACTCCAGCAAACCCAAGAAATGGGTGGGCTGGAATTCCAGCAAGGGGCCCAAAATTTGCTACATGGTTGATTGTTTAGAAACTATTATGGCACACCAGATTTGAGAGAGTGTTGCACACAATCCTTGCTTTCCTTCCTTAGATATTTTGGGCTTAATGAGTGACCCCTTGAGGCCCACCTTTGTGGTGATTTTGTGGGCTAGCCTTAACCAGAATTTTTAATAGTTTTATAGGCTCAATGGGCTGGGAACTTCTTTTTTGAGCCCAAGATTGTGCAAGGGCTGACCTTATTGATTTACGAGCCCAATGGGCTGTCTATAAGCTGATCATGTATATTAATGGGCCTTGATGCCCTCATGAAGTGTTTAATTGTGGGCTGACTTGCAAAGCTCACATAAATGCATATTGTGGAGGGCCTTGTTAATTCTTTATCTGATGAGGCAAGGCCCACCCTGTCGGTATAGGTCTCGCCCTTGTGTATTCTTGGACTTATGGACTGCTCTTAAATCCATCATAATGTAGGAATTGGATGACTTTTATTTTGGGCCCATTATGTAATATCGTATATGCATAGCCGTCCTTTTTGTGGTAATGATTAGGCCCTGTGGACACAGTTCTTTTGGATAGGCCCATTGATCTTAGGCTTATACTGTCATACCCCAAACCCGAAAATCGGATTCATAGGAATCCCGATCACCGAATCCGGTGCCGACAGCCTCCGTAGTACCCCATTCTCGGCTCCTAGCATTCATATGCAAGATTCCGATCCTGGGATCCTACAAGGAGATTTTTTTTATATATACATTTAACTAGTAATAAGCATAACCACAAGATTACCTAATTCACAACGGCAACATCGTCATCACATATCCACTAATCTAATCATTTGAATACAATACTAAAAGGGAAATACATAAATAGAGAATCAAGCTCCAGAAGACCACTGCACACTCCAAACTCAACACTACTGCAGCCTAACATCACCTGCACGCATCTATCGTGCATAAGCTTATAGAAAGCTTAGAGGGTGGTGTAAGTGTGTCCACAAAGTAAGTGTCAAGTATTCAATACAATACCATCATTATACAATACTGAAATTACTGATAATTCATAAATCGTACATTATCAGAATAAGCAGAAATACTGACAAGATTATAAATCATACAATGACGGAGTAAGCGAAAGTATGGATAAGTTCATAAGTCAATCAATATTAGAATACGCAATATAAAACGACTATGCACTAAGGAGTCGTAAAGAGCCAAATATCAGATGCTGAGGATGTAATGCAATATGCGATGCGAATGAAATGACCATGCTGGAGTGTAAAGTAGGGATGATAGTACGTAGTATGGCAGGCTACGGGGTCCACCACAAGGGACTTCTATCCAAATCAGTCCCATACCTAAATTTGGATAGTCAGACTCAACGTGGTAAACTCCTGATCTCAAGTTAGTCACGCGCCCAACCGAAATTCTTGTCATAACGAAGGTACACAATAATTAGTTACGCACCACCAACTCGAGTGGATAGTGACTGAATGAATGAATGAATGAATAAGCATGCAACTCCTATCCAATAAGTCCACGTATTAGTACGGTTCCTCTCTGGGAAATCACCGGGGTCTATTACACTCCAAACCACATTGCCGCCCCATCGCTCGCAACGAGGTGAGTGGAAGAGACCTCACTATCCGCCTGCCAATATCGGGCCCGGCTCATCGATAGCAGACTCATTCCTTGAGCTGGTCAGACTCAGCCTAGCATTGCCCCCTCCTCTCGGATAGGTAAGGACGCACCCCCTTCCAACCGACCATGACACATTGGAGAGCGTAGCCATCTGGTAATCGGCACTCCACGCTCATCTATCTACTTGGTCTAGATGTTGGAGCAACCTCTAGAACCAAGAGGGTTTAGGAACTTTCACCCAGGGATATCTATAGCACCCCATGTAGAACAGATTTTCGATATCCCATCTAGTCATCCACGAAATGCCTGTGGAGGCTACGACCCTGATGTCGCTAGGGCGTACAGTACAACATAATGCAATGCAAGATGCATGAGTCATGTAATCCAGTCATGCATCAATCATACGCATATCGTGCACTCATGTGAGACAATCTCCACCTATCAGGGAGTCTCATAACAATCAACACTATGATATATGCAATGGTCAATCATATCTCATAACAGACATGCAGATGATGCGTGTGGGCATGTATCATGATATTATGCAGTCACATACTCATAACCGGTATCAATAACAGGCATTGACAATCGACATCGACAACGTAGACATTTAACCAACATTGTCCCCAAGGAACGGCCCACATAAAGCCTAACATATAATGGACTCATGGCCTCACACAAGGGACAAATATACAACACCATGGGCCTCACTCAAGAGTTTAATACACATCATGATGGGCCTTTCACACGGGCCTAATATACATTTCAATGGGTTCCATCACCTAGCCCTCAAATGCATCACAGTGGGCCTCATCACATAAGCCTCATATAAATCACATTGGGCCTTAAACACGAGCTAGATACACATCACAACGGGCCTCAAATAATGGCCACATATACTTCACATTGGGTCTCGACAATCAGAAATCGGCGATTAGCCACGACAATCGAAATCGACAATCGGCCACGATAATTGGCCTCGATCGATAATCGACCTTGATAATCAGAATCGATCAATCGGCCATGACAAGCAGAATCGACAATCGGCTACGTCAATCGACAATCGGCCATGATCAGTAATCGGTCACGATAATCGGCCTCAATCGGTAATCGGTCAATTGGCCACGACACGTAAAGTCGACAATCGGCCAGATTAATCGATAATTGGCTTCGATCGGTAATCGGTCAATCGGCCATGATAAACAGAATCGACAATCGGACACGTCAATCGACAATCGACCACGATCGGTAATCAGTCATGATAATCAACCTCGACAATCGGTAATCGATCAATCGACCATGGCAAGCAGAGTCGACAATCGGCCACGTCAATCGATAATAGGCCACAATCGGTAATTGGTCACGATAATCGGCCAATCGGCCAAGACAAACAGAATCGGTAATCGAGCACGTCAATTGACAATCAGCCATGATCGGTAATCGGTCACGATACTCGGTCTCGACAATCGGTAATCGGTCAATCGGCCACGTCAATCGACAATTGGCCACGATAATCGGCCAATCGGCCAATCGGCCACGACAAACAGAATCGACAATCGAGCATGTCAATCGACAATCGGCCACGATCGGTAATCGGTCACGATACTCGGTCTCGACAATCGATAATCGATCAATCGGCCACGGCAAGCAGAATCGACAATCGGGCACGTCAATCGACAATTGGCCATGATTGGTAATCGGTCACGATAATCGACCAATCGGCCACGACAAACAGAATCAGTCAATAATCAAAATAGGTAATTCGGTCACATAAATCAAAAATCGGCAATCGGTCATGATGAACGGCCTTGATCGCTAATTGGCAATTGGCCACGACAATTGGAATCTGTCAGTAATTAGAATAGGAAATTCGGTCACGTAAATCGGAATCAATCGATTATCAGAGTCGGCAAATTGATCACGTCAATCAGGATCAAAAATCAATTGTGATAATAAGAATCGATCGATAATCAGAATCGGTAAACCGATCATGATAATCGTAATTAGCAATCGGTCACGTCAATCGAAATTAATCGGTAATCAGAGTCGACAAATCGATCACGTCAATCGAAATCGGCAATCAGTCGTGATAATCGGAATCGATCGATAATCAGAATTGAAAAACCGGTCACGTTAATCAGAACGGTAATCAGTCATGACAATCAGAATCGGCAATCGGTCACGATAATCGAAATCAGCAATCAGTCACGTTAATCAAAATCGATAATCAACAGATAAAGAAAATGGGGTCCATAGATGATCAACTGATCAACTATAGTATAAAGATCAACACTCGCTCGTGGTTATATCAAATTCGATAACACGGAGCCATCTGTCCACGACAAATGAGGCACACTTAATTGAGTTATCCCATGAAGGGAATAGGCTTAACAAGGCCTAAGGGAAGGTCACAATGAGGACATTTAACCGTCATTGCCCATTAATGTGGACATTTAACCACTATTGCTCCCAAGGAATGGCTTACCTAGAGCCAAAGCCAAACATACAGTGGGCCCATGGCCTCACACAAAGGCCTCATACACATCGCAATGAGCCTCATACAAGGCTACATACATATCGTTATGGGCCGCATCACATGGGCCTAGAATACATCACATTGGGCCTCGCCCATAGGGCTCGAATACATCACATTGGGCCCCGCCCATGGGCGTCGAATACATCACATTAGGCCTCGCCCATGGGCCTCGAATACATCACATTGGGCCCCGCCCATGGGCCTTAAGTAGGCTTGGACCACACCAAAAATTACTTCGATAGTTGCAGGTGTAACATGTGTATCACCGCACACTATCATTCTATGGGGCACATGGCCCACATATGATGATCAGCACTGTCTAAACATTGCCCAACACCATGGTGGTGCTTATATGCAACAAATCATTAAGGTGGACCCCATGGCTTACTGACATCGACACAACAACCATATAGCTGGTGTGACCTGCCGGCCCACTATCCAGATGAACAGTTGGATATAACACATGTCATGGTGGGCCACATATGATCGGCAGGATGAAACACATAAATCACACTGGCCCTACATGGATGGACAGTGTAGATTTAAAATACATACATCTATGTGGGCCCTCACACGTGTGCCTATGGAGGGGCGGATGGAATGCATATCACATGATCAGAGCCTCAGAGCAGTCAGCAGCTCTCTACTGATGTGGGGCCACCGTTTGGACGGTATGATGGAATACATACATCGTGGTGGAGTCCACATGTGTGTGGGTCCTACGGCTGCAAAGCAGCATGGATAAAACACAACTATCATGTGTGGCCCACGGATATACGGTATGGATGAAGCACACACCTCCCGTGGTGTCCATGTGTGCTATATACATGATATAAATATAATATATAATATTTAAATATCATATCGATTGGGAGTGCTGGACGGACGGTATAAAACACATGCATGACCGTGGAATCCCATGACAGTTGGATGGACGGTGTGGAATTAAAGCACATACCTCAAGGCTAGCCCATGATCTGGACGGCCAGGATGGGGCGAGCCTGAATGTACAATACATCATCTAGGTGGGCCACGTGGAGGGTGTAGATATAACAAATACATTACTGTGGTTCCCACCTGCCATCTGAAAATGGCTGGACGATGTGGAATTAGAACAGATACATCGTGATGGAACCCCACTGTCCAGTTGATGGACGGCTAGGATAAAACACTTACATCACTCGTGGGCTCCACCTGCTGGACAACATGTATGTACAACACATACATCTAAGGAGGGCCGCACAGATGGGCGGTGTGGATCAAACCCACACGCTATACGCAGCAGCAGGGTCCCAACATCTGAATGGACGGTGTAGATAAAACCCTACATTTGTGGGGTCCACAAAACTGGTGATGTCACTGCAGCACAATAGGTGGTTGCACTAGCCAACCTCGTCCAGATGAATGGATGGTGAAGATACAAAACATGTATCTGGTGGTACCACCGTCCATGGATTTGACGGTGTAGATTTATATACATCAGGGTGGGTTCCACAAGCCACCATCTTGATGAACGGACACATACATCATTTGGTGGGCCCCACCCAGCTTGCTGACGTCAATACATCAGCCAATCGGCTTCCCATAGGTGGGGTCCACATGCACGGGTGGACTCAAAGTACATCATAGTGCTCCACCGTCCAACCAACTGGACGGTGGATCTAGCCCATATCTGGTGGGACCCACAGGTCTAGCTAGCGGTCCAGCAGCTACATGTTGTTGGACGTTTAACTGATGGATGGCTCAGGTTCAACACACACATGGGGTGGGTCCACACGTGTGGGACCCACCGGAATATCAAGCCTATTTTTGTGTTTTCCCCCTCCAACGTCCAGGCAAGACAGATAGCCTGGATTCAACATATGTACGAGGGGTCTCTCCGTCCAGTTTTGCTGGACGGTGTGGACCCAAAACATACATCATGTGGGTCTCGTTGTGGGCAACAAGGCGGACCCTTCGGATGGACAACGGTGTGGATAAAATGCATACATCATAGGTGGGGTCCACAGCACCGTCCATCAAGGTGGACCATCACACAAGGAAAATAAAAATAAAAAGGAGAGAGAGTAGAGAAAGAGAAACGGATGGAGGAGGGACCCCACCACTATGGGCCCCTTAATACATGCATACATCATGATGGATCCCACTACAAGTGGGCCCTCAAATCACAAAATCAATTAATAGAATCACCCACAAAATAAAGGAAAAAGAGAGGGAGAAAGAGAGAAAGAAGCACCCACCTCGAGATCTCTCCTTCCTTCTTCCGCCAATGTATGATGGAGTCCCAAATGGACAATTTCAACGGTTGGGATGGGCTTAAGATGGTGGGATCAGGTGGTAGAAAGGTGGGCCACACTACTATCTCCCATGGAAGCCATGGATATGAGTTGCTCCCCTGGAGAGAATGAGGGAGAGATGAGAGAGAGTGAGAGAGATTGAAAGAGAGAGATGGGTGAGTGATGTGGTGGGAGAGAGGGAGGAGTGGTGTGTAAGAGATAAGCCATGGGAAGTATGGGTCTCTTTGACTTTTGGGATAAGAGGAATAGGCTAAGCATGGGTTGCTTTAATTAGTTGGTGGGAGAGGTATGGGTGAGTGATTTGATTGATGTGATTGATGTGATGTTGGGTAGAGATTCTTTTCTCTAGATTTGTAACGTGTGGCATCTTCCTCACACTGAACATTGGCCCACAACTCCTGAGCAGGGTATCGCCTCGGTGCACGAGTCACAGCATCGAAACCGTATTTACGCCGCGGTCGCTATGGTAAAGGTCTTGGGTTGAGTCGATATGGGTTGACGGCATATGAATCAGGGTCACGCGCAAATATTGATTAAGGGTCGAAGGTTGCCGAAATTCGACCGGGAGGACCGCGGAAGCCTACGAAATGGTAAGGGCTACGATACGGGTCTTACATATACTCTTCCATTTTGATGGACTTTTAGGCTAAGACAATGATCGTATTGGGCCCTTGGTTGCCCACTTAAAGTGCTAAGATATTGGCCTGATATAGTTGGGCCCATTTCATCCAAACTTAAACTTATTTAGTCGTATATTATGTATGCGGGCTGCCCACCAAGTCTGACTCAATGCATGGATTCTATGGCCATTGGGAATTGAGCCTTGAGCCTTAATTCCCCTCTTGGGGCCCACGTTGATAAAAGTGACATTTTATCTTTTTATGGCCTATTATGAGGAATATATATGTATATGGTTGGTTACATTTATTTTTATCTTTAATGTACGCCTTGGGCCATCTATCCACATCATTCATGGTTGATATGCTTTTTGGGGAATGGTGGTTAAATGTCCCCATTATGGATCCCTCTAGGCCCGGTTGTATTTAAGAGTGATTGGATGATTATCTTAGACTCTTGTTAGGCTCATTTCTATATCGCTTAGACCCATAGTCTATATACTTAGTCTCGTGGGTTACCCCAGGTAAATGGGCCCCCACTAGAGGTGAGATTCCTTATGAATATTGTCTAAATACCTAGTCTTGGTCCCTTCTTAGATAGGAGGAGTGTACTACTTTGTGTATCATCGCATAATGCGTCTAGACCCTTCTTCATGGCCCATGTATATCATTGTATACTTGGTTGACACTATGTGTGTGGTCATATTGTATCATTGGGTATTGCATGATACTTTCCCCGAGGGACGTAGTATCCCCTCTTGAGCACGTTGGATGCTTGGGATTGATACATGGTTGATTGCGTGATTCATGCATCTAGCATTACATAGCATATGAGCATTATCTCCCTTGCTTCATCAGGGTTGTAGGCTCCACAGATACATCGTGGATAGCCATGTTTGGACACCGAAAATGTTACTTGAGCATACCGGGTGTATAGGATGTCCATGGGTGAAATTCTCAAAACTTTCATGGTACCAAGGATCTGCTCCAGCGCCGTGACCGAGTGGAATATATGAGCGCACGAGGGCCTTATACCGTTAGGCCGCGACTCTCACTGTCGTGTAGTTGGTTGGATAGGGGTGTGGCCTTACTCGCTTGATGTAAGAGGGCATTGCTAGGCTGAGTCTGACCAGCTCGTGAATGGGTCCGCTACCTTCAGGCCTTGCTGGTGATTGGCTGTCCACATGAGGGTAGTGAGGTCTCTTACTCTCGTTGACTGTGCGGGGTCTGTAGAGCGACAGTCATCCAACAGTGTAATGGACCCCGGTGATTTCCTTATGATAAAAATGTACTTGATATGTGGATTGGATATGAGCACTGGCATTACTTCGCATTGCATTTGCATCGGCTGTGTAAGCCTCATAATGCACCGCCTTGGCATGGCGCCCAGTACTCATTGCATTACATTACTCATTGCATTATATAGCCTTAGTATGGCTTCCTACATTATCATAACTGCCTTGGCATAGATTCTTATGTTCATGATCGCCTTGGTAAGGCTAATGGTATTAGTATTGATCGTGACTCCCTTCTACATTCTCTATCTTCTTCTGAGCACCATTGTCACACACTTTCACCACCCTCTAAGCTTTCTATAAGCTTATGCACGATTGATGCATGCAGGAAATCGTAAGTTGACATCTTAGCAGCGGAGTTTGGATAGGTGTGCGATCTGAGGACCCAGTGTTGCAGATTCTCTTCTTTCTTTTATTATCTTATGTATATCCTTTTGGACCTGATGTAAGCTTGTAAAAGTTCAAATTCTGAATGAATTTTATGATTTGTTCCTTTGTTATTCTCAGATTTACTTGTTATGATCTTGTGTATGCTCATATTGGAAATGATTATATTATTGTGGAAATCCTCCTTATAGGATCCCAGGATCGAAACCTGCCTTAGGAGCCGAGAATGGGGTACTATGGAGGCTGTTGCAGCAAGAACTGGTCATCGGGTTCCTTGTGAGGTCCAGTTACCGAGTCTGGGGCTTGACAACGCTTACCCACCGATGCCCCACCATCTCTGCTTTTATCTTTGTGATTTTTTATATATTTATTTATGATGTTAAGTTATATATATTTATGCGTGAATGAATGTGATATAGATAAGATTGTTTGTGTTTATATGAATGTAGTTTATGTTTGGATGGATGTGAATGTGAATATGATGAAATATATTATATAACATGTGTATATCAAGACGAATATAATGAAATTTATTGTTAACAAGTGTATATCATGAATTTTGTGCTAGAATAATTTTTTTTTTTTTAAAGAGACTTACCTATGAAAATTTTCATAGGTAAAGGTTTTTACATATTTTTTAGCAATAAAAATGTCCGTCGCTAAAAGTTTTGTAATTATTTTTAGCGACGAAAACTATCATTGTTAAAAGTTGAACACCTATTTTTTAGCAACGAAACTATTCATCGCTAAAAGTTTTGTAATTATTTTAAGTGACAAAACTTTTCATCGCTAAAAGTTTTATAATGCTTTTTTAGCAATGAAAATTTTCATCACTGAAAGTTTTGTAATGATTTTCTAGCGACAAAACTTTTCATCGCTAAAATTTTTGTAATGATTTTCTAGCGATGAAAAATTTTATCCCTAAAAGTTTTGTAATGATTTTTTAACGACTAAAATTTTCGTCGCTAAAAGTTTTGTAATGATTTTTAGTGACGAAAAGTTTCATTGCTAATAGTGGTTTTAGTGACGAAACAATTCGTCACTAAAAAGCTTACCTTTGGCGACGATTCAAATTTTTCGTCGATAAAAACCTTTTATGCAAATCTCTAAGCGAAGAAAATTTTCATCTCAAAACTGTTTAACTACGAAAATTTGGCTTTTAACTACAAAAATTTTCATCAGTAAAGGTGCTTGTAGTGATCGAAGTCGCTTTCGGTCGCACCAAAGTCACATCTGAAAAATCTATACAGAATCTGTTAAATTTAGGTCCCACTTAAGTTGTCTTAGGTAGGATATTAAGTCTAAAAATCACAATTTCTTGTTGGAATGTTGTACGATTTTGGTCAGACCGCACTAACCTTAGATAGGACCAAATAGTCTATTTTTTCTTCTGTTTGACTTGTGATTTTATCAGTCTTTTCTCCATCCTTTGCACTTGGTTTTCTTGAAATTTTGGCATGTAGTTTCTTCATTAAACACCTTCATATCTTCAATTCTTCACTATCTTCTTTTGAACTACAAATCCATCATTTTAAGTACATATTTATCATAGTCTTTTGAATCACCTCGCATGATGAAAACAGATATAATTAAATCAAATTATCACATAAATGTCAAAAAAACTAATGGAGTTGAAGGATTAAATATATAATATTTGAATCTCAACACTCCAATAACTAGCATTTTACTAGTCCCGAGCAAAACATGCAAAAGATATTTCGAAAACAAAAGAATAATTTCCATAAGCTCAAGCGGTTCTAAAAACAATCTAAATTACAGAAATATAAAATATATTAATGTTGAGCACTACTTTTTCCTGAACTCTAGTATTTGGTAAATGTCCTAATCAAGTTCAAAGCATTAATCCTATAATTAGATAGTTCTAAATATTAAGTTCCATATGCATAGTGAAATCTAAACTTAACACAATCAAAGGTTCGATTCTCTACTTTCACGATAACATTGATAATTCAAAGAACATTGTTGATAACCAAAACCTAAACCGAAACTTGACTTATAGTTCAACATTCTAATCATACAGCTTTTGATTTTTCCATCGATAGCTTTCACATTTATTTTTCTTCTTCTTCTTTACAGTCATTTCAAGGAACTTCCATAGGTATCCCTTTTCGACAACAACTATTTTTTTCCTAGGTATTTTTTCTCTCTTTTTAATTCTTCATATTGAACATGATGGACAAAATTCCTAGGTTTGGTTCCTATCATTCTTAATAATAGTCATATTAACAATTCAGTGTTAAACTTAAACTTTAATGTGTAAGCTAGATGTGATATGTGAAATCATGACTAAATTAATGTTTAAAATTCCAATTAAACATTAAGAACTTCATACTTGACTTTGAAATCTATCAAATAATTAGAATTCAAGTTTCAAAAAAAATCCTTAACATTGGCATCTTATCATTTTAATCTCTGGATTATCTTTAAAATCACTTTACTTTACAAAAAATTTTAAAAAATTTAAGCTCAAAATATAAAATTTTGGCACAAATTTAAAGAATTTTCTAAGGGAAACCCTACCTATAACCTAAAATCTACTTTGTCTTTAATGTATAAACATATTCAATAAAAGTAATATTGAGAGCAATGAAAATAAAGAAATATTCAATTCCATTAATGGTAAACATTCTAGATCTATGGAAGCAGGTACTTCAGAATAATGATTCCATCAGTTAATAACAACTACTGAGCTATTATCTTGCAAGGCATCCACTGTTTCTTTAATCATAGGATCATTTGAATATGCAAAGTGTGACAAACAAACTTCTAAAGAGTTAAGACATTCAATTGAAAGGGACTCATCCTCCATATTGAGGTCAAGCGTGTCATGTGGGTGGAGTAGAGCATCATCACTATGTTTGAAAATTACCTGTACCTCTTGATCATTAACTTGGATTGTCATTAAGATCGACTCTTCAGAAAACTGAACCATATACTCATGATTGTAATACAACTCCTCATTCTCAAATTCAGTATACTCCACAAACGAGTTGAGATCACTCTTCTCACATTGTGTTTCTAGTTTAGGCTGAGGTTGTGATAAATTAGCCTCTTCCTCATCAATAAGGCAAGGATGAATTTCTTGAATGTATGATTCAATCAACTCTAATGATTTTCTAATGGCTGTGAATGATTGTATGACATATTGGTTGAATTCTTCTTGAGAATCCATGTATTTCTGAAGTAAATCCTCTTAGATTGTTTATGGTTGGATCTCATAAGTTGGGGATCCAAGAGGATAGACACTAGAATCCATGGTTGGTACACCTCTCCAAATTAAAATTTGATGCATCCACAAATTGAAGTCAAATGGGTCAATTGTGGCAGCATTTGATGTTTGTTAGTAAGTGTTATCACCCATAATATAATTGCGCATTGTTTTCTTAATTGGTGAATAATAATTGTTCTCCATCCTATTTTCCCATAGTGATTTCTTAACTAATAGAGCATAATTATTCTCCCTCATATAATCACGTATGGACTTCTTAACCAATGGAATATCATATCCTAGTCGGTTTTCGATCATTGTTTCACTTAATTTTTGAAACATAGGTTATTTCCTAAAATAATCATTTGATAGCCCTTCAACATATCTCTCATCTTCTAGAAGTATATTAGAGTATTCATGTGTCCACTCTTGTATGAACATGATGAAACTTTAATTTTAAATATATTCCTAAAATAATTCCTATAGAAAAATCCTACAGCAATAAGAAAAGTAAGTAAATGAAAGATGTTACCAAAAGAGAAGAACTAGAATTGAAGATCCTACAAATAAAAACAATCAACCAATGTTAGTAATGTTAGAGAAAATAAATAAACCCTAAAAATAAAATTCTGAAAATTTAAAAATTCTAAAAACCCAAGGTTAGAAAATTTTAGAAAATAATATAAATCTAACCTACAAAAAAAAAAAAAAATCAAACTTAGAAAACCTAAACCTAATCTTGTTCAACGCCACTCCTTGACAACGACACTAAAAACTTATTCATAATCCCAAGTGCAGGGTTACGAAGTAGTAATAACTTGGTGAGACTAATGTCGAATCCACAGGGAATGAGGAACACTGCCTAGAACTAATTTAAATCTAATAGTTTGTCTAAGTTTTTAATCTAGTGAGATAAAGAGGGTTTTAAACAAGAGGATCTAGGAATCGATTAAAACTCAAATATTGCATAATTTTCTCCATTTATATCTTGGTTTTATGAACATAAATCAGCTTAATGTTTTATTTTACTCATGTTTATATTGCAAGGTGAATTTAAGAGCTTGGATTGAAAAGGGTGCTAAAAGCATGAATTTGATGCTCAAGAATCACTAAGGCAAGGGATGAATCTTAGGAGACCAAGATTGAAGAATTCACATGCCAAAGATCTAAGAAAACCAAGTGAGGAATGAAGAGAATCAAAGATTTGAAGTGAAGAAAAGGAATCCTGAAATTGTCCTAAAAAAATTCTGAAACTCTGAGTTATTTTAGAAAATCGTGCAGAGTGAAGTCTATTTTAGCAAACTGCGTAAATTTAAGGCGGTTTATAGAGTTTTCTAACTAGGTGCAAAAGTTGGAGTTTCCTACTTATACATAAGGCTTCTCAGGGTATTCCTAAGCATGATTCAAGGTATCCCAAAGCAAGATCTAGGGTTTTTAAGGAGTTTTATAGTTTTAAATTTTTTTTACAAGCTTTTAGATATTTATTCTTTCTTGTTTCTTTCTTTATCTATTCTAGTTATGTTTTTCTAGTTTCCTCTAGCCCAAGTTAGAAGGGAAGCACATGGGTCTAATAATTCTTTAAGTTTTGATGATTGATTATTTTTAGATGAATGGTGTATGCATGTTATCAATTGTTTAGGTTTAGTTTTCGATCCTCATGTGAGATCCATATTTTTCTATCATATGATATCCACATTAATGTATATGCTTACCCTGAATTAATTAAATTTTCTAGATAGGAGAGGTTCTCAACCTGTTACATTTCTTTGATATTCATTATCTTATAGATATGAATTCTTAAAATCACTAGTGCTTAAGAATATATATCAATGGTGTAAATCTAGGTTGTTGGCCACACTTAAAGCCTGAAGTGGGATCATGTCTTTTGAAACCAGGTCGTGGGCCTCACTGAGTTAAAACAGTCAGTGGGCCACGCCTCAAAACCCTATGAGACTCACTAAGTTGAGATTGAAATTGCAGTAATGACGCTGTAGTTGAAGTTGGAATATGCTAATATGTCCTAGAGGGGGGTGAATAGGAATTTTTCAAATATTTTATGATTATTTAAAATCCTATCAAACCTATCCTGAGAAAATATTCATAAATCAGGATTTCTTCAAAGTAACTCTAATGGCTTCTAAGCCAATTAAAGGATACAATCACAAAACTAATTTAATGATAAATATAATGCAATTCAGAGTTTATGATGGATGTAACTGTGTGTGATGTGTGATCGAATATGAAAGCATTTAATGAAATCACACAAGTAATTAAAGACAAACATCAATCACAAACACAGTCATTTTTATAGTGGTTCGACTACTTGTCTACTCCACTCCCGGCAGAAGCATTCAACCTTTGAGTGTACCGGATTTCACTAAGGAGGTTTCACAACATGTTCACCTCAAATAGGAGGTTTTAAATCAGGTTCACTTCTAACCAATACAACCTACACCTAGGCTGACAGTTTATGCTCCCACGAGCAAGGGTCAACACATAACACCCAATTTTAGGCACACTGGCCAAGGATCCAGACAAGGAACCTCTCACATTTATGCTCTCATGAACAAACGTCAACACAAAGCATTTACTTTTATGCACACTAGCCAAGGACCTACTACAAGGCCTTAACAGTTTATGCTCTCCACAGAGCAAGGGTCAACACAAAACACCTACCACGTACACTCCCGTCGGAGGCCTCCTGCGCGGGCTTGCAAGGGGTGAGAAACACCTTAAACCCAATCATACAAAGGAATGATCACAAGGGTCCTCTGGACTCTAATGACTTACAGATAAGTAAATGAGCCCCATTTAGCGCATTGTCGATGATCTCTTCCTTTAATGATAAAGAATCTTCTACTTGAAGCACAACTCAGAAGATGTATCAATACATGGCGAAGGGTCGGGACAAGGTAATGATGGAATCCTACTCTCAAATATTTTCCTATAAGGAAGATAAAGCGATTTCAATCATTTATGCATTTAAGGCCTTCCAGCCTAATGATTTTCCATTAAGGTGGTAGCTGGAGGATCCTTGAATGCGGAAGTTCATTACCTAATCCACTCTATTGATGAGGGTGGATTGGATGATGAACTCCCATGAGAGAGAAGTCTTAGGGTATATGATCTAGGGTTAAACACACAAAAGCACTCTCACTTTTCTCTCTACCAGCAACTGAAGACAAGCTCTTTATATATAGGCAAAAGATTTCAGTGGATGACAGAGTTTGATATCATCGAGCAGGGTTAATATCATTGAGCGTATACTCTCAATTGCATCGATTGTCTGCTCGATGACACAAACTCAATTGTTAAACACTTTTGAAACCTTTTGCCAGTTGGTCGAGGAAATCAAACGTGCGTCGATGTCATTGGATTTTGAACTTTGATTTCATCAACATGAGATTCGATTTCTCAACATTTAAAAATGAGAGAGACTTGCCTTTGAAATATTTTAGGTCAAAAGAATGATCGAGGCACACTCGATATCATCGGAATTTGAATGTCGATGATATCAATAGTTGTGTTGATGCATCGATAAATCTAAAGAATTTTTCAGTTAAGCTTGCTAGACAGTTTATATACATTCTCGATGCAGTTGACCCATCCTCAACATCATTGAATTTTAAATATTGATTCTATCGAGTGACCCTCGATCCAAGATAAAATGGCCTAAAAATATTGTTGGAAAACAGAGTGTCCAATTCTGATATAATCGAAGGCATTCTGATATCATCGAAGTTTGAATTTCAAGGATATCGAGGAGTACTTCAATATATCAAAGATCTCATGATTTTCTTAGTAGAGATTTGGACATAGCGTATATGATGTCAATTTTATCGAGTCACTTTTAACAGACTCGAGATTCAAATTTTGATGATATCGATACAGCTATCAATACATCGATAATTCCGTCTAGAAGTATATGTGGTTGTTGGACATCTTTTGTCCTTATTTCGATATTATCAAGTGATTTTCAAGGACATCAATTGCACTTATCGATTACATCGATTAGTCTATCGATAAATCGACAAAGGTAGAAAACTTAGAAATTTTTTTGAAGTTTGAAAAAGTTTTCTAACCCAAAAATCCTATGATATTCTAATCAATTTTAAGGGGTTTTAAATACCTGGTGTTTTGGGACATGAGATGTGAGGCTAAGGTTTACCTGAGGTGAGTTCGGGCCCACATCCAGTTGAGGTAGACGGTTGATTGATCTTCCTATGGAGCTTCTCGGTCTAGCCAACTCAACACTTACGCTAATTGACAAACTAGGGCACTTTCAATCTCCCCTTTTGTCAATTATTTGACAAAATACCAAAACACCCTAGAACAACTTCTATACTGACATCCTAAATTGTGTGTACATATACTTTACACAATTTTATAATGTTATCTAGTTCACATACATAAACATTCAGAAGCTTCTCCCCCTAACTGCAAACTCTCCCTTTCTTCTTGCAGCTGCTCCCCCTAACACCTGCATCACCATTCACAAGCAGATACAAACCATTTTCCTATGGTGGGTGTAGATTTTTTTCTCCCCCTTTTTGTCAGTCATTGGTAAAGGTAAATAAAACAGTTGATATTGACTAAAGTATATAATATGGTAGGACCATCATGCAGGGAGCATATGCTCAAAATAGATCGATGTAAACCATGTATGTATAACAGACAATATATAGATCAAAATATCACATGCATCACACACCATTGGAGCTATAACCAGATATATAGGAAATCATAGAATGTAAACATGGTAGAAAAGATCGATGATATATAGATTGTCATAACCAACAGTATCCAAAATATACATGTACTGCACAAGATTGGCAGTAGTATAATCATTCATTCCATACCAAAATAAAATTCAGCCCATCCATGGGCACCTAAAAAGACCAAAACAACCACTAGTATTAAGCCCATCCATAGGCACATCAACAAAAAAAAAAAAAAAAAAACTTGTCAAACTCTCTAAGTTAGGAAGCCATCACATACACTCATGTAAACGTAGGGCATACAAAAAGATACTTATGCCCTAACGTTGAGATGAGAGTAGGGTATATGTGACGACACATAGATTGTCTTTTATGGCGGAGGTGCAAAGGAGGATGGTGTAATATTGTCGCGTCGGCAAGTGAGTAGATCCACCAATTGTTGCATCATTTGTTGCACTCCATTTACCAGGCATTCCAAGATAGTAAATTGTGTATTCACTGATTCCTTTAGCTGGGAAACATCTCGCTGTATTGCTTCAATCCTGTCTTGATGGAGCTTAAACCTTCTCGCATGCCCGGGCTCTGATGTGGATGGAGCTTGATGGGGCGCAGGAGGTTCATTCCTAGCCTTCCAGCCCCTTCAACAGGAGCATCGCCTTCACCTCATTCTCCTTCTTCATGAATACCTTCCTTCGGTGGATCCTTAGGAAACTTGTGGAATTTTAAATCCATCCTTTGAATGTTGTTCTTGTTGAAGACATGAAGAGGAAGTTTCGGATCATTGGTAGTTCGAAAGCCGACGGCATTGCACACAGTGTGTATAATTTAGGGATAGGGCAGGTGAAGATCCCGAGATGTATGAATGGTATAGACTAACTGATGCACAATCAGAGTAGGAAGACAGACTTTGATCCCTAAGGCTATGGAATATACTATCATGGTCATGAACCTAGTGAGATTGGAAGGGTTGGTTCTTCTAGGATAAAGTTTGAGGCGAATATACCGTGCAAAATCTGAAATTACGATTCCATGAACTTGGATTTTAATGCATTGCCTTGATACCAAGGAATTTCACAACCATGGCAGAGAAACTTAGTGACCATGGATCAAGTTTCAATATTTTCAAGATCCATATCTGGAAGATCGACTAGTGGTAGGGTAAGACCAAAGATTCCTGCAATAGACTCAGGTGTGATCTCCACGTCGTCATTATCAACAGACACAGTGATGGAAGGTGGATCAGACACAGGAGAATGACAAGAAGTGAAAAAAATTGTACGTCTATTCATAGTGGAATGGCCCACAAACGTCAAGAATAGGTAACCAGTCAATTTCAGTAAAAAGAGATTTCAGGTTATACAATATCAGACAGTCCCTATCAACCTTTCTCTCATGGATAAGCTTCCTACCAATATATTACCCAGAACCAAATTTACTGTATCTAGAGGAGGTGCTGGTGCTTATAACGCCCTGAAAATCGGGGGTCGAGTGACAACTTAACTTCCGAGTTTCAGACCATCACTTATGCAACAAATATGCTTATGATTAAATGTTGTCCAAGTTAGTGCATTAACATGAGTGAGATTTTACCAAACTGCAATTCATACTCCAGATCCAGTGATAAAACGCAAGTGGAAGACTGAAAGATATATATATCACTCTATGTAAAACAAAATAATCTCGATCTATCTCCAAAGTATGAATATAACTTTGAGTCATAAATACATGTAACAAACCAAAATCAAAGGTCATATGATAGTCCAACTAGCAAAATCCTGCTGATCCAAGCCACCTATACGAAGCCGTCAGAAAACTACATATACGAGAACTCGTCCTGGTCCTCGTAGTAGTCCGGCTCCAGCTCTTGAATCGCCTCGCTATCTGCATCTAAGACAGAGTCTGGTAGGTGTTGCAAACACCGTCCCGAAACGTGGGAGTGAGTGATCAACTCAGTGGAATCATAGAAAAAAGATTAGCATGTTATCAGATGAATCATGAGATAATGGTAAAGCAAGCAATCAAACATTCCTAAATACTGTTATTAATGCAAGTATGAGATGCAGTAATGATGCATGCCCTCACCGACATACTCCCTCATGCGACACCATCTTACGTCCGCGGCATGCTTTCTTCCCTCAGTGCTCCACATCTTTCAGGTACATGCAATGCGATATGGATATGATTATCGAGTTGTTATTAGTCCTTTTAAATAGTAGGATTGGGAAACTAAGGTACTTCCCTTATATCATTCCCAAAAAAGATCCTGTCTAGGGTCATCACTCCTAGTAGTCTCATACGATGATATATTTCTAGGTCACTGCAAGGGCTGTCAGGGCTGTTGCTCATACTCATTGCACCGCTCCCCCATCACCTTATCAATACAGGCCTAGTTGTACTCTTGTTGCTATAGAAGGGTCGTCGCCTCAAGTAGACTTAGAATACGCTCGAGGTCACTACAAAGGGATCGTCACCAATCAGAGTAGGCCGACAGCTCGAATGTAGTGTCCCATACCACCACAATCGGGTCACGAGTCTAAGGTGCTAACTGGTCACTACGGGGAGGCTCGTCGCCACAACGTAGGCCAATAGCTCGACCACGGTGTCCCATACCACCATGCCCGGCTCATGAGTCTTAATGGATAAAGGTACCATGGTTATCAGGGTTTTCACTAGTAAGTTCAGTAACCTAGGTTCAAGTAGTTATGACCAATATAAGGTGAACATACAATGGTCAGTCGGGTTACTTGACGAGCTTGACTAGTACGAGCGCACCTCAAGCTGAACGACATGAAGTGCATAAGCACCTCGTGTGGCCTAACCACTGCCTTCAACCAAAGCACGACTCGGGTTCCTCGACGCGTCCTTCGTGGTGAATAGAAGCTAACCACGAATTCAAAACTGTTACCGACTGCCTGGACTAGAATATATCCCCAAGCACTTGTAATCTAAATCATTAATCATATGAGAGTGACAGAAATGAAACACAAATAATCCAAGCATTTTAGCAACATGTTATAACATACAACATAAGCAATTTAACCAAACACAAGCATTTCATATATATAAGGAAATTAATTCAATATAACAAACATGGAGGAAATCATGTACATCATCATATTAGTTGAGAATCCAATCTCCAAACTAATCTACAACCCCATTCACTCAATACTTACTAATACATACTTTTATACAAACACTTAGTCTACACACATTTGTATACATAGCATATGTCGACCAAAAGTGTGCATTAGGGCAAATCTCTTTGCCAAACAAATCATACACGCATAACTAGTATAGGAACACGACAAATCCTCGTGGCAATCATATCGGCAAAATACATACATATACAGTATTTCCTACAAATACCTAAAATATCCTAAATCTCATATTCTTTGTACGTATTCGAAATGAAAAACAGACAGCATGTTCTACATGCCAAACAACATCCTTGTCAATAATCTACCATTAAACGGCATTGAAAGCTTTGAAAATAGGTAACCTAAGCATCTAAAATCCTCACCTTACATCATAGGAGCATAATGAATCGAATAGGAACTCTACGCCCTTGCCAACGACGATATGACAACCTAATACACAAAATAAGTCAGATACTTCGCTACTTGTATCAATAGAAATCCTAAAACAGGTTGAGGTTAGGGTTTACTTACCTAGAATGAAGTCAGAATCACCGGAAGAGTGATTTGATCGCGATAGTTAGGTACGAATAGTAACAGGTTAGGGTGACAGGGAATTTCCCTCACAACTCCCACACAATCTCTCTTTTCTCTCTTCTCTCTCGTAGGGTTTCTTAGAAATTCGTATGAGAGGGATGTGAGAGGGTTTAAGACCCTTATATAGGCTAAAAACTCACCTATTTAGACTTTAAACCAAGGTATACTTAGGTTATAGGCAAATTGGGTCCTTTTCGATCCAAAAGAACATTTCTGGAGGTCCCCTAACTGAATGTGGTTGGACTTAAGCTTATGGATGTTGGATCCTGATCATATTAAGTTTTCAGTTCGACCGGGTTTTCATATCGCAGGTGGCAGACCAGTTTCAGTTCAGCAGTCACTAAAACTCGATCAGGGGTTCCAAGTACACTGACATGAGTGAGAAATGTTCCCTGATCCGAGGGTGTATTTGGGTCAGATTCCAACGGTCTGAATGCTTATAATTAACCCGCAAGCGACCCGTACCAGATTTATTTAAATCACATTTAATTTATAAAGAATTCTACTCTCTCTCACACTCCTTGCTCCAGGCTCAATGAAATAGCCTCAGGACATCATTTGAACTTGATTTTTGGGGTTGTAGTCAAGTCCAACGACGTGGTCATAATGGTCTAAGTTCATTGCTACCGGACTCACGACGTGCGGTCAAAGTCCATTACAAAGTTTCAAAGGGTTCCTAAGAATAAACGGGATTAGAGTTTGATCCTAGGTTTCAGGATGTTATAGCGTTAACGATTCCACAAGTTTTGGGTCTTGCAGAACCTATTTAAAGCGATCAGTGCTAATTTCATAGCTAATCTAACATAGCGCTAGTTAACTTACGCTTAATTTCTAAAGGAATTAATCCTAAGTGATTTCTACCTGAGGTGGTACTTGAGTCTCTGTACGGATTTTTTCGAGACGTTACAATCTACCCCCCTTAAACAATAAATTTTATCCTCAAAATTTGTACCTTTTCGTACTCCTCGAGAAGCTATGGGTAGTTCTTTTTGATTTCGGCTTCTGTCTCCCAAGTAGCCTCTTCTTCAGTATGATGCGTCCACAATACTTTCACAAGGGGGATGACCTTGCTACGCAATACCTGCTCCTTCTTGTCTAATATACGCGTCGGTCGCAGTATATATGTAACATCTTCACCTAACTGCACCTGCTCCCATTTGCTGATATGAGAAGGATCAGGAACGTATTTCTTCAGCATAGAAACATGAAATACGTTGTGTACTCTCGCGAGGGGCGTAGGCAAAGCCAGACGATATGCCACTGCACCTATACGATCGAGTATCTGGAATGGGCTAATGAATCGCGGTTCTATCTTCCGCTTCTTCCCGAACCGAAGAACTCCCTTCATAGGGAAAACTCGAAGGAATACGTGATCTCTAACCGCGAACTCTAACTGGCGCCGTCTCGTATCGGCATAACTCTTCCGCCTGCTCTGCACTGTAAGAAGTCAATGTCTGATGATGTCAATCTTCTCCGAGGTTTCCTACACTAACTCTGGGCCAATCAATCTACGCTCGCCGACCTTTGCCCAGCAATGCGGTGCTCGACAAGGACGCCCATACAAGGACTCATAAGGTGCCATACCGATACTCGCCTGAAAACTGTTGTTATACGTGAACTCCGCATATGGAAGACAATCATTCCAACTGTCTTTGAAATCCAACACGCAAGCCCACAACATATTCTCCAAAATCTGGTTCACCCGCTCTATCTGTGGGTGGAAAGCAGTACAGAACTTTAACTTCACACCCATAGCTTCCTGGATGCGAGTCCAAAAAATAGCAGCAAAGGGCATGTCTCTGTCCGACACAATCTCTAAGGGAACTCCATGCAGACGCACAATCTCTCTGATATACAGCCTGGCCAACTTATCTGCAGAGTTCGTGACTCTGATCGAAAGGAAGTGCGCCGACTTCGTCAAACGGTCGACGATCACCCATATAAATTCGTAGCCCTTCCTCATCTTCGGTAGTCCCGAAATGAAATCCATAGAAATAAAGTCTCACTTCCACTCAGCTATAGGCATAGGCTGAAGGAGACCAGGAGGTTGGCGATGCTCTACCTTCACCTGCTGGCAAGTGAGACAGCGGGACACGAAATCTGCAATGCGGGTCTTCATGCCATCCCACTAATAGGTCCTCTTCACGTCACGATACATCTTTGTGCTGCCTAGATGCATCGTAATTCTAGAACTGTGCGCAGCCTCGAGAATCTCTCGTCTCAAGTCAGGGACATCTAGGACGCATAGGCGGTCATGATAACGTAAGCCCCCATCCGTTCCAACTCACCACTCAGCATCCGCATCATCACTGGCCTGCTCTCGAAGCTCAGTCAGACGCTCATCATCCCTATGTGCCGCGATGACCCTGTCATCGATAATAGGTCACACCTGAATGTGTGCGATAACCTCAAATGGCTCCTCCACAGTGAGTTTCTGCTCAAAGTCTCGCAAAAACTCAACCATGTCCCACTCGACAACCATCAGCGGAGCCCCAAACTCTATTTCCTTCTTGTGGCTTAACACGTTAGCCACAAGGTTTGCCTTGCCCGGATGGTAGGAAACTTCGAACTTAAAGTCCTTCAAAGTCTCCATACATTGTCGCTGCCTCATATTTAGGTCCCGCTACGTGAATATGTACTTGAGGCTCTTGTGGTCGTAAAAGAGCTCGAACTCCTCTCCGTAGAGGTAATGTCTCCAGAGCTTCAATGCGAAAATGACAGCTGCCAACTCAAGGTCGTGTGTAGGGTAATTTTCCTCGTGCTTCCTTAATTGTCTCGAGGCATATGAAATCACTCTGTCCTTCTGCATAAGGACACAACCCAGACCAACGCTAGACGCGTCAGTATATATCGTGTACTTAACCCCTTGCTCTGGCAATACTAGCACAGGGGCAGACGTCAGCCTGTCCTTCATCTCCTAAAAAGCTGCCTACGCCGTCTCATTCCAGGCGAACTTCAGATCCTTCAGTGTCAACTGAGTCAAGGGTCTGGCTATCTTGGAGAAGTCCCGAATGAATCGTCGATAGTAGCCAGTAAGTCCCAGGAAACTCCTCACCTCGGTAACCGAACCAGACTGCTTCCAGTCCTGCATGCGGTTACCTTAGTAAGGTCCACCGTTATCCCATCCTTGGACACCACATGTCCCAGGAACTTGACTTCTTCCTTTCAAAAGTCGCACTTCTTATACTGTGTGAACAACTGGTGCTGTCTCAGAGTATCCCGGACTGATCGTAAGTGCTCCTCATGCTCCTCTCGACTCCTGGAGTATACCAAAATATCGTCTATAAACACGATGATGAATCGATAGAGGAACGGCCGAAATACCCTGTTCATTAGGTCCATGAACATGGCTGGTGTATTCGTAAGACCGAACGACATCACTAGGAACTCATAATGGGTGAAACTAGTCTTGAAAGCCGTCTTCTGCACGTCCTCATCCTTGACGCGCAACTGAAGACACCCTGACTGTAGATCAATCTTTGAGAAATACTGCGCTCCTCTCAGTTGATCAAACAGGTCATCTATCCTAGGTAAAGGGTACTTGTTCTTCACCATAATCTGATTCAGCTTGCGGTAACCAATGCATAACCGCAATGAACCGTCTTTCTTCGTCACGAACAACACGGGTGCTCCCCAAGGGGACACACTCGGTCGTATGAAGCCAACCTCTAACAAATCATCGATCTGTTTCCTCAACTCCTCCATCTCACACGGGGCCATGCGATAAGTCGGCAATGAGATGGGGGTCGAACCGGGTACCAAGTCGACAGTAAACTCGATCTTGCGCTGGGGTAGCAACCCAGGAATCTTCCTGAATACATCCTCATAATCACGGACTACTGACGTGCTCTCAAGTGTTGGGGCATCAACATCCCTCAATAAGGAAGCATAACACAGTACTCGAAAGGGGCAACTGACTTACATTAGAAATATAAAGGACGTGCCCTCCGGCTCGTAGACTATCACTATACTGGTCTCGCAGTCAATCTCGGCCTTCCCCGCAGTCAGCCAATCCATGCCAAGAATGACGTTGAAATAATAGAGAGAGGGGTTGACGACAAGGTCAATAGACATCGTCCTGTTCCCTAGATCTAGTAAACAACCCTCACACATCATAGTGGTATCAGAAAAGGTCCCGTGTGCTGAAAGAACTCGCACCTCATCCATCCGAGTAGTCGGTAGCCCAAGGCGCTTGACTACTGAATACGATATCAATGAGATAGTGGATCCTGTATCCACCAATAGGAATATAGGAGTACCTCCAATATGAGCTGTGACCTCAAAGGCCAAAGGTGGTGCGGTCTCTATCCCGGATGGCTCATTAGTCAGTGCGTGTACACGAGCCTACTGTGGTCGATTCGGTCGCGGTACCATGGGTCGTTAAGGCGGCCGGAACTGAGGTACGGGAGGTCTGAAAGAAGGATGCGCAGGAGCCGACCGTAACGGTGGAGCGGATAGAGCCTGTGGGAGAGGACGGTCGATCTTCTGCGGTGGTGAAAATTCACTATCTCTCATCCGAGCAAAACAGCTCTCTGCAGTGTGACCCTGTTTCCCACAGTAAGTACCGGTCACACCTGGGTGCCTCATCGGAAGTACTGGCACTGCGATCCTAGGAGGAGAGTCGATGCGAGGCCTCTTGCCAAGGAATGGCCTGCCCTGAGCATCTGGTCATGGCCTAGCAACCATAGGGCCACGAGAATGTGCTAGTCGATCTACATCCTGCTCTACCCGCATGGATATATGTATCAGCTCGACATAAGAGGGTATGCTGACACAGCACATCTTCGACCTAATGTCAGGTCGTAAGCCCTCGAAAAGACGTCGTATCCGCATCTGCTCGTTGGTAAGTATCGTAGGGACGTATCTGCCCAACTCTGTAAATCGATGCTCATACTCCGTAACTGACATGCCTCCCTGCCTGAGGCGTAAAAACTCGTTCTCCCTCTCGTATCGGTAGGTTTACAGATAGTATTTCTCTTGGAAACGGAACTTGAATGCTGCCCATGTCCATATGTAACCAACTGCAACCGTCTGCAATACGTTATCCCGCCATAAACTGGCCTCTCTCTCGAACATGAAAGTGGCCAACTCAACCTGCTCAGACTCCGAGCAGTGCAGCATCCGTAGCATCTTGGAGATGCGGTCGAGCCAGTACTCGGCCTCCTCGGGTCTGTGAGAACCTGTAAAAGTAGGAGGCCACAAGCACTGAAATCATTCAAGTAGACCTCTAGCATCAACGACATTCCCTATAGGGTAGGCGAATGGTGCAGGATGAGCTATACTCTCATCGTGAGTCAAAGTCCCAGCATCATCAGCTGGATGCGTAGATGGTGCAGGTGGATTCGCACTCCCACCCCGGGCTAAGGCCCCTACGATAGTAGTCAAAAGTTGCTGATGCTGCTAGTGCATCATGGTCATCAACTGCTCAAAGCTATCAGGAGGTGGAGCAGGCTGAGGCACATACTGTGTCCAGGAAGATGCACGGTACTGCTTGCAAACTGGTGGTGTGAAAGGTGGTGGTCCGACTGCAAGACCCGCAGAAGGCTGAGACTCAGGTACAGTCTCACGAATCAGGCCCACGGTAGGACCCACTTGATCATCACTCTGGGGAGTGACTCAATCCATCGGCTCACCCAGCGTAAGACGTGTCATGCTCCAGGTCACCTTAGGTGGCATTCCCTATATTCAAAATAGGGTGCAACCCAGTCAGTTTCAGCAATAACACATACACACCACACAATCATTCACATAACAAACCGAAGAAACTCTATGCATTTCATTTAATCAAATTTATCACAATACAAGAGATATAACTTTACATGCATCATGACAAGAAGCGCATGGAAAACTAAGCTAGTGAAACCTATAACTACAACACAAACCAACTACTAAGCCTTCTCAGGCTCACATACAGAAAAAACAAAACAACCTACATACGACCAACAAACATCTACAATCTAATCACTCTTCTAAGTCTGGCGATGGAGGAGGGGCACCCTTATCCTTCAGGCAACACAGGATGGCTTTCAAGGTGCGAGTCACCTTGCCAAACTTCCGCTTCATGATGGCCTTGGTATCCTCAAGCTCTTGTTTTACCTCGGCCCAGAGTTCTTGAACTTCCCGTCGCAAAGCAACCTGACTCTCCTCAAGTCGGGCTATGTGAGCATCCCTAGCAGCTCGAGTCGCAGGAGGACTCTCATCAGTATCCTGAGCCTCCTCTTCTTCTTTGCAACACCCTGAAAATCGGGGGTCACTTATGCAACAAAAATGATTATGATTCAATGTTGTCTGATTTAAAGCATTCACATGAGTAAAAGTATACCAAAACTGCAATTCATACTCCAAATCCAGTGATAAAAGCAAGCGGAAGACTAAACAATATATATATCACTGTAAGGAAAAACAAAGTAGATCTCATCTGTCTCTAAAGTATGAATACATCTCTAAGTCTCATATACATATACATGAACAAAATCAAATGTTCAAAATAGTCCCACTGAAGTCCCATCAACCCAGGTCGCCTACGCAAAGCCATCATGATACTGCATGTACGAGAACTCGTCCTGGTCCTCGTCGAAGTCTGGCTCTGCCTCCTAGATCTCAGCCTCACCTGCATCTACAACAGGGTCTGGGGGGTGTTGCAAACACCATCCCGTAACGTGGGAGTGAGTGATCAACTCAATGGAATCATAGAGTAAAGATTAGCATGTTCACAAATTAATCATGCGATAATAGTAAAGCAGTAAATTAGACAATCCTAATACTGTTGTTAATGCAAGATGACATGACGTGATGTATGCCCTCACCGACGATCTCCCTCATACGGCACCATCTTACGACCGCGGCATGCAATCGACCCTCAAGTGCTGCACATCTTTCAGGAACATGCAATGGTATGGTGATATGATTTTCGAGTTGTTATTAGTCCATTCAAACAGCAGGATTGGGAAACTAAGGTACTTCCCTTGTATCAATCCCAACACAGATCCTTTCTAGGGTCGTCACTCCTAGTAATCTCATACGACGTATATTTTATAGGTCGCTGCAAGGGCTGTCAGGGCTGTTGTTCGCACTCGTTGCACCGCTCCCCCATCACCTTATCAATACAGGCCTACTGTACTCTACTGCTACTGAAGGGTCGTCGCCTCCTGTAGACTCAGAATACGCTCGCGGTCACTACAAAGGACTCGTCGCCTGATCAGTGTAGGCCGACAGCGTGAATATAGTGTCCCATACCACCATAATCTGCTCACGAGACTAGGTGCTCACTAGTCACTACGGGGAGGTTTGTGGCCCCAGCGTAGGCCGACAACTCGACCACGGTGTCCCATACCACCATGCCCAGCTCATGAGTCTTCGTGGATCAAGGTACCATGGTTAACAGGGTTTACAATGGTAAGTTCAGTACCCTAGGTTCAAGCAGTTATGACTCATACAGGGTGAACATACATCGGCCAGTCGGGTTACTTGACGGGCTCGACTAGCGATATCGCATCTCAAGTCGAACGACATGAAGTGCGTAAAACACTTCGCGTGGCCTAACCACTGCCGCCAACTCCAAACACGACTCGCTTTCATCGACGCGTCATTCGTGGCCAAGACCAGCCAGCCACGAATTCGCTCGGTTATCGACTGCCTGGACTAAGTCTAGTCCCAAACAATTATGGAATCACATCAGCAATTTATGTAGGAGTATTGGAATTGAAATACAATCATGTGAGCATGTTATAACATACAACTTAAATAAATCTTCAAGCACATATATTTCATGCATGTAATGAAATCATGCATATAGTCAACATGTAGGAAATCATTTAGGTCAGGATATTAATTGAGAAATCAATCTTAAACTATTTCATAACATCATTTAATTCAATACATACTAATACAAGCATTTATACAAACACATACACTACACACTTAAGTCTACATATAGTATGTCGACCCGAACTGCGCAATTAGGAGAATCTCTTCGCCAAACTAATTATGCACGTATTCCTAACTTCCTAATGCGACAACAAACCATGTCAATCACATCAGTAAAATATGAATGTAATCTGTACTTCCTACAAATGACTAAAATGCCCTAAATCTCATATTCTTCGTTGATTTACGAAACAGGAAACGGATAGCATGTTGTACATGTCAAACGGCGATGCCGTCGATAATCTACTATTAAACGACATTGAAAGCGTTGGAAACTGACAATCAAAGCATCTAAAATCCTCACCTAGTCTCTTATAGACGTGTTGTTTCGAACGGAGCGTGTACGCTTCGTCTAAGGCGATAAGAGAACCTGTTTTACGAGTTACGTTAGCTAGCATGCTACGAATCCAAGCAAATCTTAAATCAGAAACTTCTAGGGTTGTTTTATACCTAAAAAAGTGGAAGAATCACCGGCTTGGTGATCAGGAAGGGTTGCATAGGCACTAGCAACAGGTTGCACGAAGGCTGGAAAAATCCCTTCTACACTCTCTCTCAAACTCTCACCTTTTCTCTCTCCCAAATCTAGGGTTTCTTGCAATTTTGGATGGGAGAGAGGAGTGAGGGTTTCAATCCCTTTTATAAGCTTAAAAACGCCCGAAATAGGCTCGGGAATGAAGTTTACTTAGTGCATATCCAATTCGGGGCTGTTTCGGTCCAAAAGATGCTTTCTGGTGGTCCCCTGGCCGAATGCGATCGGACTTAAGCTCATGCGTACCAGATCTAACACGTATTAAGTTTTCAGTCCGGCAGGATTCGCAGATCGCGCGTGGCGGACCTATTTCAGTTCAGCGGTCACCGCACGTAGATCAGGGCTGAAAGTCTCATGATATAAAATAGAAATTTCTCCTGATCCGAGGGTGTAATCTAGCTGAATTCTGATGGTCAGAATGCTTAATACTGACGCGTCAAGTCGTGTGCCAGATTTGAATTTGAAATTCCAATTCTGTCCCTATTCGCACTCTCTTTGGTCCGGACTCAATGAAATAGCCTGTGATTATCGGTTTGACTTGATTTTCGAAATGATTGTCAAGTCCAGCTAGGCGGTTCTAACGGTCTAAGATAGGAGGTATCGGACTTTCGACGCACGGTCTAGATCCAATACAAAGATTCAAAGTGGTCCAGAGAACAAACCTGCTTAGAGTTTGGTCCAAGGTTATAGAGTATTATAGAGTCATTGGTTCTACTCGATTTGGGTCTTGTAGAACGTATTTAAAGTGATCAGGGACTATTTCCCAGCTACTCCAGCGTTGCGCTAGCTAACTTAGTCATATTTTCTAAAAGAATTAATTCTACGCAATTTCGGGTCGAGTTGGTACTCGAGCCCAAGTATGGATTTTTCACGGGCGTTACATTCTTCTTCCTGGCCTTCTTCTTCACTTTCATCCTCCTTACTATCATATTCACCCTCGCTGTCATCATCAAGCTGAGCCTCACGCTGCCGAGGCCCTATCTTCATTTGGTTCATAGTAGCCTCGTTGATGTAATGAGCCGGCACAGGCAACTCCGGCCCAAGTTTGTAAGTAAACTCAAGCGCAATCTTGCATATGAGACGGCCAAAGGGAAGTGACTCAGACGTTCTTCTCAATTTCACTATGAGGATGATCTGTAGCAGCACAAACGTGGGCATGCACACGTTCTCTCCCTGGCCCACTAGATATAGGAAGTCTACCATGAGACGCGTGTATTCACTACAATTGCTCCACCTGGGATAAACATTAAACGCAGATGTGGTGAAGCAGACAAAAATGATCCAATATGTGGGTCGCTAAGAGGCTCTTATTACGCTGCCACTCAACTAAACCACCACATAGAAACCTGGTGCGGTGATCTCGTTCACGAACACTCTTTAGATTGTTAACACTTAGATGTACCTCGTCAAGAGGCACGTTCAGGAGTCAAGTTATGAACCTAAAATCAGTTGTAGCTTGCCGATCTCTACCAAAGGGGATCCTGAACTGCAGCGGCTCCTGCGTAGGGTCCCGAATATGAGCATAAAAGGCACGAACAGTACTCACATTAGCACGAGACTCTCCCTCAAAGAGCGGACCCCACCCGACAGCTTCGATGCGCTCGAACAACAGAAATTCACTAAAAAGTTGCCCATCCACCTGCGCCTCAAAAAGAACCCTGCGATCCGTATACTCTCCATGGGCCAAGTCTGCCAACAGTGCTCTCCCTAGGGGAGCGTGGGGATCCAAATCCCACTTTGTGTGTAGTTCTCTCCCAACACTTGGACTAGCGGCGACACTTGAACTAGCGACACCACCCCTTGGCTTTCTTGAACGTGAAGGGCGACTAGGCCCGGCTTCATCAGCGGCACTCTTCCTCTAGCCCATGAGAGAGTGGATGGTGAAAATCGAGAATATGGCCACCACGAACTCAAAGAATGCCATGGAAAGTGAATGAAAAGGGGAATAAGGGCTGAGGTTTTTGATTCTCCATAAGTTTGAGGCCCAACAGGGGATGTAAAGGCCCCAAACACAGAGTTTGAAGAAAGGAAAAGGAAGAGATGGGTTGGGTTATAAGCTTAAAAACGCCCGAAATAGGCTCGGGAACGAAGTTTACTTAGTGCATATCCAATTCGGGGCTGTTTCGGTCCAAAAGATGCTTTCTGGTGGTCCCCTGGCCAAATGCGATCGGACTTAAGCTCATGCGTACCAGATCTAGTACGTATTAAGTTTTCAGTCCGGCAGGATTCGCAGATCACGCGTGGCGGACTAGTTTCAGTTCAGCGGTCACTGCACGTAGATCAGGGCTGAAAGTCTCATGATATAAAATAGAAATTTCTCCTGATCCAAGGGTGTAATCTGGCTGAATTCTGACGGTCAGAACGCTTAATACGGACGCGTCAAGTCGTGTGCCAGATTTGAATTTAAAATTCCAATTCTGTCCCTATTCGCACTCTCTTCGGTCCGGGCTCAATGAAATAGCCTGTGATTATCGGTTTGACTTGATTTTCGAAATGATTGCCAAGTCCAGCTAGGCGGTTCTAACGGTCTAAGATAGGAGGTATAGGACTTTCGACGCGCGGTCTAGATCCAATACAAAGATTCAAAGTGGTCCAGAGAATAAACCTGCTTAGAGTTTGGTCCGAGGTTATAGAGTATTATAGAGTCATTGGTTCTACTCGATTTGGGTCTTGTAGAACGTATTTAAAGTGATCAGGGACTATTTTCCAACTACTCCAGCGTTGCGCTAGCTAACTTAGTCATATTTTCTAAAAGAATTAATTCTACGCAATTTCGGGTCGAGTTGGTACTCGAGCCCAAGTATGGATTTTTCACGGGCGTTACAATCTACCCCCCTTAACAAATAATTTCATCCTCAAAATTTGTACCTTTTCGTACTCCTCGAGAAGCTGTGGGTAGCTCTTTCTGATCTCGGCTTCTATCTCCCAGGTAGCCTCCTCCTCAGAGTGATGCGTCCACAATACCTTCACAAGGGGAATCACCTTGTTACGCAGTACCTGCTCCTTCCTGTCTAGGATACGTGTCGGTCGCAGGATATAAGTAACATCCTCTCCTAACTACACCTGCTCCCATCTAATGATATGGGAAGGATCAGCAACGTACTTCTTCAGCATAAAAACATGAAATACGTTGTGAACGCTCGCGAGAGGCGTGGGTAAAGCCAATCGGTAAGCCACTGCTCCCACACGATCGAGGATCTGGAATGGACCAATGAATCACAGTGCTAGCTTCCCCTTCTTCCCGAACCGAAGGACTCCCCAACTGTGAACTCTAGTGGCCTCCGTCTTGTACCGGCATAACTCTTCTGTCTGGTCTGCGCTGTAAGAAGCCGACGTTGAATAATATCAATCTTCTCTGACGTCGCCTGCACTAACTCTGGGCCAATCAAGCTACACTCACCGACCTCTACCCAGCAATGCGGTGCACGACAAGGTCGCCCATAGAGCGCCTCATAAGGTGCCATACCGATACTCGTCTGAAAGCTGTTGTTGTACGCAAACTCCGCATATGCAAGACAATCATCCCAACTGTCCTTGAAGTCCAATGCGCAAGCTCACAGCATGTCCTCTAAGATCTGATTCACCCGTTCTGTCTGTCCGTCCTTCTGTGGGTGGAAGGCAGTACTGAACTTCAACTTCACACCCATAACCTCCTGAATACGAGTCCAGAAAATATAAGTGAACCGCGTGTCTCTGTCTGACACGATCTCCAGCGGAACTCCATGCAGATGCACAATCTCTCTGATGTACAGTCTAGCCAGCTCGTCTGCAGAGTTCGTAACTCTAATCGGTAGGAAGTGCGCCGACTTCGTCAGATGGTCTACGATCACCTAAATGGAATCATGTCCCTTCCTCGTCTTCGGCAACCCAAAAATGAAGTCCATGGAAATGAAATCCCACTTCCACTCTGCGATCGGCATAGGCTGCAAAAGTCCAGGTGGTCGGCGATGCTCTGCCTTCACCTGCTGACAAGTGAGACAACGGGACACGAACTCTGCTATGTGGGTCTTCATACCTTCCCACCAATACGTCCTCTTCACGTCACGATACATCTTCGTACTGCCTGGATGCATCGCGAGTCTAGTATAATGCGCAGCCTCGAGAATCTCTCGTCTCAAGTCAGGGATATCTGGGACGCATAGGCGGCCACGATAACGTAAGCCCCTATCCATACCAACTCGCCAGTCGGCGTCTGCATCATCACTGGCCTGTCTCGAAGCTCAGTCAGATGCGCATCGTCCCTCTGCGCCTCGATGACTCGGTCATCGATCTGAGATCACACCTGTACATGTGCGATAAACTCAAACGGCTCCTCTACGGTGAGTTTCTGCTCAAAGTCTCGCAAAAACTCAACCATATCCCACTCAGCAACCATCAGCGGAGCCGCAAACTCTATCACCTTCTTGCGGCTCAACACATCAGCCACAAGGTTCGCCTTCCCAGGATGGTAAGAGACTTCAAACTTGAAGTCCTTCAATGTCTCCATCCATCGCCGCTGCCTCATATTCAAGTCTCGCTGGTTGAATATGTACTTAAGGCTCTTGTGGTCGCAAAAGAGCTCGAACTCCTCTCCGTAGAGGTAATGTCTCTAGAGTCTCAGTGCGAATATAACGGCTGCCAACTCTAGGTCGTGTGTAGGGTAATTCTCCTCGTGCTTCCTTAATTGTCTCGAGGCATACGAAATTACCCTGTCCCTCTGCATAAGGACACAACCCAAACCAACGCTAGATGCGTCAGTGTATATAGTGTATCTAACCCCTTGCTCTGGCAATACTAGCACAAGGGCAGACGTAAGTCTGTCCTTCAGCTCCTGAAAAGCTGACTCCGCCTTGTCATTCCAGGCGAACTTCTCGTCCTTCCGTGTCAACTGAGATAAGGGTCTCACGATCTTCGAGAAGTCCTGTATGAAGCGCCGATAGTAGCCAGCGAGACCCAAGAAACTCCTCACCTCAGTGACAGAACCAGGCTGCTCCCAGTCCTGCACCGCAGCTACCTTAGACAGGTCAACTGTCATGCCATCCTTAGACACCACGTGTCCCAGGAACTTCACCTCCTGCTACCAGAAGTCGCACTTCTTGTACTGTGCGAACAACTGATGCTGTCTGAGCGTATCCAGGACCAAACGCAAGTGCTCCTCATGCTCCTCTCAACTCCTAGAGTACACCAAAATGTCGTCAATGAATACAACGACGAATCGATAGAGGAAAGGCCGAAATACCCGGTTCATCAGATCCATGAACACGGCTGGTGCGTTCGTGAGACCGAACGACATCACGTGGAACTTGTAGTGGCCAAAACTGGTCCTGAATGCTGTCTTCTGCACGTCCTCATCCCTGACGTGCAACTGATGATATCCTGACTGAAGATCAATCTTCAAGAAGTACTGCGCTCCTCTCAGCCGATCAAACAAGTCATCGATCCTGGGTAAAGGGTACTTGTTCTTCACTGTGACCTGGTTCAGCCTGCGATAATCAATACACAATCGCATCGAACCGTCCTTCTTCCTCACGAATAGGACCGGTGCTCCCCAAGGAGACACACTAGGCCGTATAAGGCCAAGCTCTAGCAGACCATCAATCTGCGCCCTCAACTCCTCCATCTCACACGGTGCCATGCGATACGTCGGTAGTGAGACGGGCATAGAACCAGGAACCAAATCTATAGTGAAATCGATCTCTCGTCGGGGCGACAAACCAGGGATCTTCCTGACCAGATCCCCAAACTCGAAAATGACCGGCGTATGCTCAAGTATCTGGGCACCAGCGTCGCGCAATAAAGTGGCATAACTAAGTATGCGGAAAGGGAGATTTACCCGCACTGGAAATGTGAAGGATGCACCCTCTAGCTCGTACACAGTCACTATACGAGTCTCGCAGTCAATCTTGGCCTTCGCTGCAGTCAACCAATCCATGCCAAGAATGACGTCGAGATAAACAAGAGAGGGGTCGACGACAAGATCAATAGTCATCGTCCTGCCTCCCAGATCCACCAAACAACCCTCACACATCTGAGTAACATCTGAATAATCTCCATGAGCTACAAGTACTCGCACCCTATCCATGGTAATAGTCTGTAACCCAAGACGCCTGACTACAGCACGTGATATCAAAGAAATCGTGGAACCAGTGTCCACCATCACAAGAATAGTACCTCTAATATGGGTTGTGACCTCGAAGGCTGAATGCTGAAAAGTCGGTGTCGCAGCTGCCTCAACTGTCAATGCATGAACCCGAGCCTACTGTGGCCGGTTCGGCCGCTGTGTCAAGGGCCGTAGAGACTGTCTGATCTACGATATCGGAGGTCTGAAAGAAGGGTGCGCAAGAGCTAACCGTATAGGTGGTGCTGATATCGCCTGTGAACGTGCACGGTCAATCTTCTACGGCGGCGAGAACCCACTGTCCCGCATCCGAGAAAAACAGCTCTGCGCCAAGTGGTCCGTCCTCCCACAATATGTGCACGATAACTCGGGGCACCGAAACGATGGTGCTAGCGCTAGAGCCCGAGTAGGAGGGTCGACGCGAGGCCTCTTGCCCCCAAAGGGCCTGTCCTGCATGTCTGTTCGCGGTCTAGAAGCAATAGGGCCACGAGATCGCGCAAGTCGATCCACATCCTGCTCTGCCCGCATAGACAAGTGAATCAACTCCTCATATGAGGGAATGCTCACACAGCACATCTTCGACCGAATATCCGGTCGCAAACCCTCCAAAAAGCATCATCTGCGCATTTGCTCATCAGCCAAAATAGTCGAGACGTATCTGCCCAACTCCGTAAACTGATGCTCATACTCCGTGACTGTCATGGCTCCCTGTCGGAGGCGGAGAAACTCATTCTCCCGATCATGCCTGTAAGTCTGGGGGTAATACTTCTCGCGAAAGCGGAACTCAAACGCTGCCCATGTCCATATATAGTCGGCGGCAACGGTCCGCAATACGCTATCCCACCACACGCTGGCCTCTCGTTCAAACAGGAATGTAGCCAGCTCTACCTGCTCGGCCTCTGTGCAATGAAGAATCCACAATATCTTCGACACATTGTCGAGCCAGTACTCGGCCTCCTCGGGTCTGTGAGAACCTGTAAAAGTGGGAGGTTGTAAGCGCTGAAATCACTCTAATAGGCCCCGTGTATCTGCGGCATTCCCCGCAGGGTAAGCAGGCGGTACAGGATGAGCCATGCCCTCATCCTGGGCGTATGTATAAGCATCCTCAGCTGGATGCGCAGGTGGTGCAGGTGGAGTCACACCCCGACCCTGGGCTAATGTCCCCACAATGGTAGTCAGAAGCTGCTACTGCTGCTGCTGTATCATAGCCATTATCTGCTCAAATCTGTCAGGAGGTGGAGCAGGCTGTGGCGTGTGCTGCGTCGAAGTAGATGCACGATAAGGCTCTCTGACTGGGGGTGTGAACAGCGGTGGTCCAACTGTAGGACCAGCAATAGGCTGAGACGCTCGAACTGTCTCAGGAATTGGGCCCACAGCAGGGTCCACATGGGTGTCAGACTGCGAAGGAGCCTGATCCGTAGGCTCAGTCAATGCAAGCCAAGCCGTGCTCCGCGTAGCCTTAGGCAGCATTCCCTATATTCAAAATAAGGTGCAACCTTGTCAGTCTCAATAGCACAAATACACCACAATCATTCATACAAGGAGTCAAAGGCATTTCATACATTTCATTTAATCAAAATTGTCATAATACAAGGGATATATCCTTACAAGCATCATGACGAGAAATACATGGAAACTAAGACAGTTAAAATTACAACAGCAACATAAGTAAGGCATTAGCCCTAACAAGCTTACACAACAAAAGCAGGAAATGACTAACTACTAACAACAACATCAAGGTCGCATCGCTAGTCTGAGTCGGGTGACGGAGGAGGAGCACCCTTATCCTGCAAGCAACATAGGATCGCCTTCAAGGTGCGAGTCACCTTGCCGAATTTCCTCTTAGTAACGGCCTTGGCATCCTCGACTTCAGCGCGAAGTTTCTGAACTTCCCTTCGCAAGGCGATCTGACTCTCCTCAATCCGAGCAATGCGATCATCGCTAGTAGCCTGCGTAGAAGGAGGAGGGCTCTCATCTGTATCCTGAGCCTCCTCTTCTGCCTCTTTCTGAACTTCTTCCTGAACTTCTCCTCCAGGTTCTTCTTCGCTTTGATCTTCCTCATCATCAAAGTCATCCTCGCTATCCTCCTCAAGCTGATTTTCATGGTACTGAGACCCAATCTTCATCTTGACCATAGTCGACTCATCAATGCTATGAATCGAAACTGGCAATTCTGGCCCAAGTCTGTAAGCAAACTCAAGCACGATCTTGCATATCAGTCAGCCAAAAGGAAGCGATTCGGACGTTCTTCTTGACTTGGCTATAAGGATTATCTGTCGCAAGATAAAAGTGGCCATACATACGTTCTCTCCCGGGGCCACCAGATACAAGAAATCGACCAGAAGGCGTGTACATTCAATGCGATTCGTCGACCTGGGATAAACATTGAATGTGCAGATATGGTGCAGTAGGCACAAATCATCAGACATATACGTCACCTTGAGGCTATTATTAGACTGCCATGGAACCAAGTTACCGTACAGAAACCTGGTGCGGTGATCTCGTTCACGCCTACTCCTCAGATTCTTCTCACTAGGATGAACATCACCAAGAGGCACGTTCAGAAGTCGCGCAATCAGTCGCACATCAATCGTAGCCATCCGATCTCTACCAAAAGGGATTTTAAACTGTAATGGCTCCAGGGTAGGATTCTGGATAAAAGCATAGAAGGCACGAACGGTGCTTACATTAGCATGAGCGCGAGCTTCAAAGATCGGACCCCAATGCACAGCTTCAATGCTCTCGAACAACAAAAATTTGCCAAACAATTGCCCTTCCACGTCTGCCTCAAACAACACTTTACGATCGGTGTATTGACCGTGAGGCATCTCTGATAGAATTACTCGCCCATGGTGAGTATGGGGATCCAAATCCTGCTTTGTACGGCACTCTAGGGCTGTAGCTGGACCAGTGGCGACGCTTGAACTTGTGGCACCACCCCGCGGTCTCCTCGATTGAGCAGGGTGACTTGGCCCAGCCTCATCTACTACAGTTTTTCTTTTACCCATCAAAGATAAGATGGTGGAGAGTGACAAAAGGCCTAAAATGGCTTCCACGAAAGCCATGAAAAATAGAGAAAATGCGGAGAAGTGGCTGTCCAAACTGGAAAAGAGAGATCCAGGCGTTGTAGAGGGATGCTTCAAGCTTCCCAAGGATATATTTTCAAGGAGAAATGAAAATGAAAAAGTGGAATGGAGCACCTCACGATTTCAGCTCGATTTGGGAGTTTTTGGAGCTCCAAATGACGAAATCTTCAAGAGGGAGGGCTGCCAAAAAAGCAAATAGGGCTATGGGGAGGGCTGTTTGTGAAGGAGATGCAAGTTGTAGGGGTTTTCTTCGGTCGAACCCTACATGGGGGGTGTACTCGACCCAAGATAGGGCATGCGCCCAAAAATCACTTCAAGTGGGCCCACCTGTACGGCGATGCATCGCCGGATCGGCGATGGCATTGCTGACCGGTGGTGCATCCGGCCGGTGGGACCACATGGTTTTGGTCCCCCATGGTCCAAGGACCCCAGATATGTACGGTCCCAACCTTGGTTCATAGGATTTTGACCTACATAGGCCCAAACATGTGTTCGGGACTTTCCGGGACCAATCCGTAATCCCGAATATAAACCCTATCATGCAGCATATGATTTTGGGATAGAAGGATCTATTACATCCATCTAGACCCTTATTTGCTAAATAAAGTGAAGTTAGAATGGCCTTATGGCCATTTTTCATGAAATTTTACTATTCACTGTAAAATTTGGTGAAAGTATTATTTTATGTTATTTTCACATTAGGTTTAATGCCTAACATAAAATGGATAAGAAATAATTGAAGATTGGAGTGGTGAGAGGAAGAATTTTGAAGATTTTTGGTGAAACGGGATTTTTAAGCCCTGACGATTGAATATATGAGTCGTGGTCATCCCACGGCCCAAGGATTCACTTTTAAGGGTTTAAAATCATTCAAAGAATGTTTCAACCCGACTTCCTACGACCTAGGAGCTATTCGGATTGCTTTACGCGACCCGAGTTGCGTTACAGACTTGATCGTGCGATCGATTCGAATAAACTTCGCCTATTGGCGAATCTGCGATCCTAGAAATGTTTCTAGACCCTTCTCGCACCCACCTAAGTCAAAAGAAGCGACAGCGTACGTCGCGAGACCATAACCCAGGCCCAGTATACTCTTATTCCTGCTCTGATACCAACTTGTAACACCCTGAAAATCGGGGGTCGTGTATAAACTCAACTCCCGAGTTTCAGACCGTCACTTATGCAACAAAAATGATTATGATTCAATGTTGTCTGATTTAAAGCATTCACATGAGTAAAAGTATACCAAAACTACAATTCATACTCCAGATCCAGTGATAAAAGCAAGCGGAAGACTAAACAATATATATATATCACTGTAAGGAAAAACAAAGTAGATCTCATCTGTCTCTAAAGTATGAATACATCTCTAAGTCTCATATACATATACATGAACAAAATCAAATGTTCAAAATAGTCCCACTGAAGTCCCATCAACCCAGGTCGCCTACGCAAAGCCATCATGATACTGCATGTACGAGAACTCGTCCTGGTCCTTGTCGAAGTCTGGCTCTGCCTCCTGGATCTCAGCCTCACCTTCATCTACAACAGGGTCTGGTGGGTGTTGCAAACACCATCCCGTAACGTGAGAGTGAGTGATCAACTCAATGGAATCATAGAGCAAAGATTAGCATGTTCACAAATCAATCATGCGATAATAGTAAAGCAGTAAATCAGACAATCCTAATACTGTTGTTAATGCAAGATGACATGACGTGATGTATGCCCTCACCGACGATCTCCCTCATACGGTACCATCTTACGACCGCGGCATGCAATCGACCCTCAAGTGCTCCACATCTTTCAGGCACATGTAATGGTATGGTGATATGATTTTCGAGTTGTTATTAGTCCATTCAAACAGCAGGATTGGGAAACTAAGGTACTTCCCTTGTATCAATCCCAACACAGATCCTTTCTAGGGTCGTCACTCCTAGTAATCTCATACGACTTATATTTTGTAGGTCGCTGTAAGGGCTGTCAGGGCTGTTGTTCGCACTCGTTGCACCGCTCCCCCATCACCTTATCAATACAGGCCTACTGTACTCTACTGCTACTGAAGGGTCGTCGCCTCTTGTAGACTCAGAATACGCTCGCGGTCACTACAAAGGACTAGTCGCCTGATCAGTGTAGGCCGACAGCGTGAATATATTGTCCCATACCACCATAATCTGCTCACGAGACTAGGTGCTCACTGGTCACTACGGGGAGGTTTGTGACCCCAGCGTAGGCCGACAACTCGACCACGGTGTCCCATACCACCATGCCCGGCTCATGAGTCTTCGTGGATCAAGGTACCATGGTTAACAGGGTTTACAATGGTAAGTTCAGTACCCTAAGTTCAAGCAGTTATGACTCATACAGGGTAAACATACATCGGCCAGTCGGGTTACTTGACGGGCTTGACTAGCGCGATCGCATCTCAAGTCGAACGACATGAAGTGCGTAAAACATTTCGAGTGGACTAACCACTGGCGCCAACTCCAAGCACGACTCGCGTTCATCGACGCGTCGTTCGTGGCCAAGACCAGCCAGCCACGAATTCGCTCGGTTACCGACTGCCTGGACTAAGTCTAGTCCCAAACAATTATGGAATCACATCAGCAATTTATGTAGGAGTATTGGAATTGAAATACAATCATGTGAGCATGTTAACACATGTTATAACATACAACTTAAATAAATCTTCAAGCACATATATTTCATGCATATAATCAACATGTGGAAAATCATTTACGTCAGGATATTAATTAAGAAATCAATCTCAAACTATTTCATAACATCATTTAATTCAATACATACTAATACAAGCATTTATACAAACACATACACTACACACTTAAGTCTACATATAGTATGTCCACCCGAAGTGCACAATTAGGCGAATCTCTTCGCCAAACTAATTATGCACGTATTCCTAACTTCCTAATGCGACAACAAACCATGTCAATCACATCAGAAAAATATGAATGTAATCTGTACTTCCTACAAATGACTAAAATGCCCTAAATCTCATATTCTTCGTTGATTTACGAAACAGGAAACGGATAGCATGTTGTACATGTCAAACGGTGATGCCGTCGATAATCTACTATTAAACGACATTGAAAGCGTTGGAAACCGACAATCAAAGTGTCTAAAATCCTCACTTAGTCTCTTATAGACGTGTTGTTTCGAACGGAGCGTGTACGCTTCGTCTACGGCGATAAGAGAACATGTTTTACGAGTTACGTTAGGTAGCATGCTACGAATCCAAGCAAACCTTAAATCAGCAACTTCTAGGGTTGTTTTATACCTGAAAATACAGAAGAATCACCGGCTTGGTGATCAGGAAGGGTTGCTTAGGCACTAGCAACAGGTTGCACGAAGGCTGGAAAAATCCCTTCTACACTCTCTCTCAAACTCTCACCTTTTCTCTCTCCCAAATCTAGGGTTTATTGCAATTTCGGATGGGAGAGAGGAGTGAGGGTTTCAACCCCTTTTATAAGCTTAAAAATGCCCGAAATAGGCTCGGGAACGAAGTTTACTTAGTGCATATCCAATTCGGGGCTATTTCGGTCCAAAAGATGCTTTCTGGTGGTCCCCTGGCCGAATGCGATCGGACTTAAGCTCATGCGTACCAGATCTAGCACGTATTAAGTTTTCAGTCTGGCAGGGTTCACAGATCACGCGTGGAGGACCAGCCTCAGTTCAGCGGTCACCGCACGTAGATCAGGGCTGAAAGTCTCATGATATAAAATAGAAATTTCTCCTGATCCGAGGGTGTAATCTGGCTAAATTCTGACGGTCAGAATGCTTAATACTGACGCATCAAGTCGTGTTCCAGATTTGAATTTGAAATTCTAATTCTGTCCCTATTCGCACTCTCTTCGGTCCGGGCTCAATGAAATAGCCTGTGACTATCGGTTTGACTTGATTTTCGAAATGATTGTCAAGTACAGCTAGGCGGTTCTAACAGTCTAAGATAGGAGGTATCGGACTTTCGACGCGCGGTCTAGATCTAATACAAAGATTCAAAGTGGTCCAGAGAACAAACCTTCTTAGAGTTTGGTCCGAGGTTATAGAGTATTATAGAGTCATTGGTTCTACTCGATTTGGGTCTTGTAAAACGTATTTAAAGTGATCAGGGACTATTTCCCAGCTACTCCAGCGTTGCGCTAGCTAACTTAGTCATATTTTCTAAAAGAATTAATTCTACACAATTTCGGGTCGAGTTAGTACTCGAGCCCAAGTATGGATTTTTCACGGGCGTTACATTCTTCTTCCTGGCCTTCTTCCTCTATCTCTGCCCCACCTTCTTCTTCACTTTCATCCTCCTCACTATCATATTCACCCTCGCTGTCATCATCAAGCTGAGCCTCACGCTGCCGAGGCCCTATCTTCATTTGGTTCATAGTAGCCTCGTTGATGTAATGAGCCGGCACAGGCAACTCCAGCCCAAGTTTGTAAGTAAACTCAAGCGCAATCTTGCATATGAGACGGCCAAAGAGAAGTGACTCAGACGTTCTTCTCAATTTCACTATGAGGATGATCTGTAGCAGCACAAACGTGGGCATGCACACGTTCTCTCCTTGGCCCACTAGATACAGGAAGTCTACCATGAGACGCGTGCATTCACTACGATTGCTCCACCTGGGATAAACATTAAACGCAGATGTGGTGAAGCAGACAAAAATGATCTGACATGTGGGTCGCTAAGAGGCTCTTATTACGCTGCCACTCAACTAAACCACCACATAGAAACCTGGTGCGGTGATCTCGTTCACGAACACTCTTCAGATTCTTAACACTTAGATGTACCTCGTCAAGAGGCACATTCAGGAGTCAAGTTATCAACCTAAAATCGATTGTAGCTTGCCGATCTCTACCAAAGGGAATCCTGAACTGCAGCGGCTCCAGCGTAGGGTCCTGAAGATGAGCATAAAAGGCACGAACAGTACTCACATTAGCACGAGACTCGCCCTCAAAGAGTGGACCCCACCCGACAGCTTCGATGCGCTCGAACAACAGAAATTCACTAAAAAGTTGCCCATACACCTGCGCCTCAAAAAGAACCCTGCGATCTGTATACTCTCCATGGGCCAAGTCTGCCAACAGTGCTCTCCCTAGGGGAGCGTGGGGATCTAAATCCCGCTTTGTGTGTAGTTCTCTCTCAACACTTGGACTAGCGGCGACACTTGAACTAGCGACACCACCCCTTGGCTTTCTTGAACGTGAAGGGCGACTAGGCCCGGCTTCATCAGCGGCACTCTTCCTCTAGCCCATGAGAGAGTGGATGGTGAAAATCGAGAATATGGCCACCACGAACTCAAAGAATGCCATGGAAAGTGAATGAAAAGGGGAATAAGGGCTGAGGTTTTTGATTCTCCATAAGTTTGAGGCCCAACAGGGGTTGTAAAGGCCCCAAACACAGAGTTCGAAGAAAGGAAAAGGAAGAGATGGGTTGGGTTGGAAGCTTACATGGTTTGAGCTTCAAATAGAGGATGTAAGAGCTCAAAACGTGAGAGAATGGAGAGAGAGGGGAGTGTGTAGCACTGCAAACGATGAAGGGGCGTGGATTGTGGCAGAAAACATTGATGGGAGTGGTTAAAAACAAGATTTGAGAGGGAAAACAACAAATAGGAGAGAAAGGGAGAGCTTGGGGGTGATATTTGTGAAGGAGGTAGTCATTTGGAAGGGGTTTAAGGGACAACCCATGTACCATGGGGTTACCCTAACCCCCAAATGTCGTCGGCCCAAAGGCTTGACCGTACTGGGCCCACTAACTGGCGAGGTCCTCGCCGACCTCTTTGATATTCGGTGATGCCTTGCCATTTGGGCGAGGTCATCCTACCCTAAGGACCCTAAATACATGTGGGTCCCACTTTGGATCATTCTGGATTAGCGTGGGTAGGCCCACGACTCCGTTTTGAACCATTTCGGGTCGTTTCGGGTACTAATTATTGCACATCCACATTTAGTGATGTTTAACAGCTGGGATAGGATCAATAGAGGTCTAGACCCGTCAATAAATGATCTAGAAGTGTTTCAGGATCGTTTCATGCGACCACGGATGCACACCAACTCGATCAAAATGATCGATTTGAGTGAACTTCGCCAATTGGCGAAGCTAAAATTCTAATGGTGTTTCTATGACTTTCTCGCACCCACCTAAGTCAAAAGGGCGACAGTGTACATCGTGTGACCATAACCCAAGTCCGATTTAATCCAAATCATGCTCTGATACCAACTTGTAATGCCCTGAAAATCGGGGGTCGAGTGACAACTCAACTTCCGAGTTTCAGACCATCACTTATGCAATAAATATGCTTATGATTAAATGTTGTCTGAGTTAGTGCATTAACATGAGTGAGATTTTACCAAACTGCAATTCATACTCCAGATCCAGTGATAAAACGTAAGCAAAAGACTGGAAGATATATATTTCAACCACCATCTATCATTAACCCTCTCTCTCTCTCTCCTTCATCTCTCTCTTTCCCCTTTCATTCTCTCCATTCCTCCATTGCTAGCAACCCCTTGGATGTCCCAAGCTCTCCAAAATTTTAGCCCTTTCATGCTTCTATAACCTCTCATCCAACCCTCTAAAATCAATCTTATCCCTTGAAACATCATCCTTAGCCTACTAGGACTCCATTGGTGGAAGAAGAAGCTCGAGATTTGAAGGTGGGTGCTCCCTAGAGCTAGATTTCATTCTCTTCCTTAGATCTCTTTCTTTTCCTTACATGGGGACTTGAAGTACCCACCAATCCATGGTGGAGATCCTCCATGATCCCCTAGATGTGACCTTTGGCCCATCTTCTTGCATGCATGAGCCATGGTGGGTCCATTCTCCATGGACACCACCATGATGGTTTTTTTTTTTTTAATCCATACCTTTAAGGGTCATCTAACCCCTCATTTGCATGGTGGGGATACCATTCCCACCTCATATTTTTGTTATGATATGTTGGGCACATGCATGCATGAGACCCATATGATTGTACGGTGTAGATCATGTGAGGGACTCATAGTGACAAAGTCCCTCCCTTATTGGTCGTTCTCTCTCTCTCTCTCTCTCTCTCTCTCTCTCTCTCTCTCTATCTCTCTCTCTCTCTCTTCTTCTTCTTCTTCTTCTTCTTCTTCTTCTTCTTCTTGTTCTTATTATTATTATTATTATTATTATTATTATTATTATTATTATTATTATTATTATGGTGATGATGATGATGATTATGTATGTGGCTGGTGGGCCATATGTATGTGGGCCCCACTTGATGGATGAATTTCATCCAGACCGTCCAACCATATGACGTCTAGTAGCAACAACTGCTGGACTGTATGAAGGGAAAACACAATTATTAGTCATGGGACCCACATGTGATGCATGTGTCTTATAACCACACCGTCCATCCAGCAGGGATGGTGGGTCCCACGCAGCTATATAGCTGTTGTATTAACGTTAGCAAGTTCTGGGTCGGATTATGAGGCATGTGTCATACCATACTATTTATCCATTTAGCAGTGCGTGGGGCCCACCCCACACTTGCTACATGTGTGGGGGTGGGGCCCACCTTAATGTATGTATTCTGTAACCACACTATCCATCTCTGGACGGTGTCGCATGGGATGCACCGTGATGTATGGATCTTATCCACACCATCCATTTGTTGGACGGGTGGGGCCCACCTTGTAATATGTGTTATATATCTGCATCATCCGTTCAGACGAGCTGGATGTGGACCCACCATGCTATATGTATTTCATGTACATCGTCTAGTCCAACTGGATGTGGACTCTACCTTGATGTATATCCACACCACCCATGGGACATGGGGCCCACCATGATGTGTATTATGTATTTAGGCCATCCAATTAACGCCCATTGTGCAGGGCCACTTTGATGTATTTACATTACTGCCCATCTATTTTGGTTGGACTATGGGTTGCCTCATTAGGCACATTTTGTGGTGCAAAAAGCCCACCTTGATGTGTTGTATCTATGTCCTCCATCCCCCTGGACATGAGACCCATTTGATGTGTATTTTAACCTCAGTCGTCTAGCCCTTAGACAACCAGATTGACTAGACTACTGTTGGCCCAAAAGTCAAGCAGCAAGCCCGTCTCCTTATATGATATACACAGCCCTATTGAATAAAATTTAGGCCCCTTTGATGCCTTGTTAGGCCCACCTTTTATCTGATGTTATAAGGGCCAGATTGCCGAGATTTTTGGGATGTTTTAGGGCCAGCTAGGTTGAATATCCATCCTTAGAATTTCCTATGATGAGGTGTTATCTAACCATTATGGTGGACCATATGGGCTGATTTGTAAACTAATATGTTGAGTATATTGTGCACTTACCCAGCTATATTTTTGGAGCCTATGGACTACCCAAAGAGGCCCACCATGTTAGATGTACTAGACATAGCATACCTTAGCATTTCTTCACGCTTTGGCTTGCCCCATGTGGCCCATCTTAATGTATGTGGGCTATGGGCTAACCCAAGAGGCCTAACATTGATGTATGAGATAATATGAGTGGAGTCAATTTTATTTCCAGCCATTATGAGGGTTATGGGTTATTTCATTAGGCCCATGTGTAAGGCCCATTATGATGTATATCAGGCCGTTGTATGAGGCCCATTATGTTATATATGAGGCCCTTGTGTGAGGCCATGGGCCGCACTATATGTTTGGCTCTATGTGGGCCACTCCTTGGGAGCAATGTCGGTAAAATGTCCACATAAATGGGCAATGATGGTAAAATGTCCACATTTTGACTTTCACATAGGCCTTTGTTAGGCCCATTCTCATCCTTCTCTAAGTGGGTTGACCCAAATCTTTGGGCCCCATTGATATTTGCATGATCCATCTATTCTCATTATGTTAACCTAAAAGTATTGGGCCTCATTGGTTGCTAGTAGGATTGTTTTAATCTTGGATTCCATCTAGGACTTATTTGGGCCCCCTAAGGCATTTAGCGGGCTATATGAAAGTATGGTGAGGGAAGCCCGTTCCGGATCCTTAGGAATATAGGTAGGCGACCTAGGCCCAACCTTGATATGAGAAGAGTTCAGCATCACCGTACATGAAGGGATCTGTGCTATCAGATTTGGTATATCCATAGTTAAGGATCGATCTTTATGTTATGGTTTAGATCTATTGTCTTTCAATGGACCCTGCCTTATATATAGGCCAATTATCGATACCGATTATTAGTATGTGGTAGCATAGCATCATGATACATGCCCATATGCATCATCTGCATGTTAGTTATGAGATGTACTTGACCAATGCATATGTCATTGGGCAAGTTGGTTATGGGACTCCCTGATAGGTGGAGTTGTCCCACATGAGTGCACGGTATGCGCAGGATTAATGCATGATTGGATTGCATGTGTAACATCTCGAAAAAATTCGTACAAAGACCCAAGTACCACCTAAGGCAGAAATCACTAAGAACCAAATCCTTTAAAAACTAAGAGAGAATTAATTAGTGTTAAACTAGATTACCTGTGAAATTGTAACACCCCGAAAATCGGGGGTCGGGTAGAAACCTAACTCCCGAGTTCCAGAATGTCACTTATGCAACATAGATAATAATAAATGCATATTGTTTGTAGAATGGCATTAAACAAGATTGAGACTAAGCCAAAACATCATATCATACTCCAGAGACAGTTAAATTAACAAGAGGAAGATTATGATAAATACATAAAATATATAATTGATTGTAAGTCTCCAAAGTGTGAACATGTTACCAGGTTAATTAAATACATGTATACTTCAAAAATGGAAAGAAAAGAATATACATGAGTACTTCGAAAATATAAAATGACAAGTGTCATGACATCTGATCAACCTCCCTGTAATCCCGTCGATCAGAACACGCATAAAGGAGGGATCCTCCTCATCATCATCAAGTCCGGCTCCGCCTCGCAGGCCGCGTCATCATCTGCAATTACAAAAGGGTCTGGTGGGTGTCCGGAACACCGTCCCGTAACGTGGGAGTGAGTAATTAACTCAGTGGAATCATAGAGCAAAGATTAACATGTTATCAAATCAATCACGCGTTAATAGTAAAGCAAACAATGAAACATTCTTAGATACTGTTGTTAATGCAAGGATGAGATGACATGATGGATGCCCTCACCGACATTCTCCCTCATGCGACACCATCTGCGTCCGCGGCATGCTTGCGTACCGCTCAGTGCTCCACATCTTCCAGGCACATGCAATGCGATGTGGATATGATTACCAAGTTATTATTATTCCTTTTCATACAGCAGTATTGGGAAACTAAGGTACTTTACTTATATCAATCCCAACACAGATCCTGTATAGGGTCGTCACTCCTGGTAATCTCATACGATGTTATATTTGTAGGTCACTGCACGGGCTGCCAGGGCTGTTGCTCGCACTCGTTGCACCTCTCCCCCATCACCTTATCAATACAGGCCTAATTATCCTTAAGACTACATCAGGACTCGTCGCCCCCATGCGGTGTCAGGATAAACTCAAGGTCACTACAAATGGCTCGTCACCTGATCAGTGTAGGCCGACAGCAAGAATATAGTGTCCCATACCACCATAATCTGCTCAGAGTAGGGTGCTCACTGGTCACTACGGTAAGGTTTGTGGCCCCATCGTTGGCCGACTGCTCGACCACGGTATCTCATACCACCATGCCCGGCTCATGAGTCTTTATGGATCAAGGTACCATGGTTAATAGGGTTTTCAATGGTAAGTTTAGTACCCTAGGTTCAAGCAGTTATGACTCATACATGGTGAACATACAATGGCTAGTCGGGTTACTTGACGGGCTCGACTAGTACGAGCGCATCTTAAGCTGAGTGACATGAAGTGCATAAAACACTTCGCATGGCCTAACCACTGCCGCCAACTAAAAACACGACTCTCATTCATCGACGCGTCCTTTATGGTATATAGGAACCAACCACGAATCCAATCCATTACCAACTGCCTGGACTAGGTCATAGCCCCAAGCATTTGTGTATCAACATCAGTAAGCATATGTGAGTAACAGAAATGAAATACAACATTGTAAGCATGTTGACATGTAACATCAAAACTCCACTCCTGAGTTACGGACTCGATCAAAACAATCGATTTGAGTAAACTTCGCCTATTGGCGAAACTGCGATCCTATGAGTGTTTCTAGACTTTTCTTACACCCACCTAAGTCAAAGGGGCGACAGGGTACATCGCGTGGCCATAACCCAGGTCCAGTTTAATCTCAACCATGCTCTGATACCAACTGTAACATCCCAAAAATCGGGGGTCGAGCAAAAACTCCACTCCCGAGTTCCAGAACATCATTTATGCAACATTTTCAATGATGGATGAATTTTGTTCATATTAGTGCAGAAAACATGAGTGGGATTAGATCAAAACAGCATTTCATACTCCAGAGACAGTTAAATTAGCAAGCGGAAGAATGTAATAGATATATAAAGTATATGAACTGTTGTGGGTCTCCAGAGTGTGAACATGTTACCAGGTTAAACATATACATGAATACTCCAAAAATGATAAAAAGAATATACATGGGTGTGTAAGAAAAAGGAAAAATACCAAGTATATTGGCATCTAATCAGTAACCCTATAACCCCGTCAATCAGAACCCGCATATAGGAGGAATCCTCCTCCTCATCATCAAGTCCGGCTCTGCTTCGCAAGCATCGCCATCATCTGTAATTAAAATAGGAACTGTTTAGTGTGCACAACACCATCCCGTAACGTGGGAGTGAGTAATTAACTCAGTGGAATCATAGAACAAAGATTAGCATGTTCTCAAATCAATCATGCGATAATAGTAAAGAAATTAATCAAACATTCCTAGATACTGTTGTTAATGCAATATGACATGACATGATGGATGCCCTCACCGACATTCTCCCTTATGCGGCACCATCTGCGTCCGCGGCATGCTTGCGTACTGCTTAGTGCTCCACATCTTCCGGGCACAGGCAATGTGATGTTGATATGATTACCGAGTTATTATTAGTCCTTTTCATACAGTAATATTGGGAAACTAAGATACTTTGCTTATATCAATCCCAACACAGATCCTGTCTAGGGTCTTCACTCCTAGTAATCTCATAAAATGTTATATTTGTAAGTCGCTGCAAGGGCTGTCAAGGCTATTGCTCGCACTCGTTGCACCGCTCCCCCATCACCTTATCAATACAGGCCTAATTATCCTTAAGACTGCATCAGGACTGGTCGCCCTCATGCGGTGTCAAGATAAACTCAAGGTCATTACAAAGGGCTCGTCACCAATCAGTGTAGGCCGACAGCAAGAATATAGTGTCCCATATCACCATAATCTGCTCAGAGTAGGGTACTCACTGGTCACTACGGGGAGGTTTGTGGCCCCAGCGTAAGCCGACAGCTCAACCACGGTGTCCCATACCACCATGCTCGGCTCATGAGTCTTCATGGATCAAGGTACCATGGTTAACAGGGTTTTCAATGGTAAGTTCAGTACCCTAGGTTCAAGCAGTTATGACTCATACATGGTGAACTTACAATGGCCAGTCGGGTTACTTGACGGGCTCGACTAGTACGAGCGCATCTCAAGCTGAGCGACATGAAGTGCATAAAACACTTCGCATGGCCTAACCACTGCCGCCAACTCAAAACACAACTCGCCTTCATCTACGCGTCCTTTGTGGTACATAGGAACCAACCACGAATCCAATCCATTACCGACTGCCTGGACTAGGTCATAGCCCCAAGCATTTATGTATCAACATCAGTAAGCATATGTGAGTAACAGAAATGAAATACAACATTATAAGCATGTTGACACATGTTATAACATACAACTTAAGCAAATCATCCCACACATGCATTTCATGTATACAATGAAATCAATACATATAGCCAACATGATGGAAATCATTTACATCAGCATATTACTTGAGAATTCAATCTCAAAACTACTACACAACACCATTTACTCAATACATACTAATACAAACACTTAGACTACACACTTTAGTCTACATAGCATATGTCGACTCAAAGTGCGCTTAAGGGCAAATCCCTTCGCCAAACCAATCATGCACGCCTTCCTAATATTCTAACATGATAAATAGCCATGGCAAACATTTTATTAAAATATGGACGTAAGCAGTATTTCCTATAAATGACTAAAATACCCTAAATCTCATATTTACCGTACGTTTACGAAACGAAAAACGGAAAGCATGTTGTACATGTCAAACGGTGTTGCCGTCGATAATCTACTATTAAACGACATTGAAAGCTTTGAAATCAATCAATCAAAGCATCTAAAATCCTCACCTTTTTACCCTAGATGTGCATCGTTCCAAACGGAGCGTATACGCTTCGTCTACGGCAAACAGGCGACCTAAAACACAAGATGTATAAGCCACTTCGCTATTGGAATCGACGGAATGCTAAATCAGCAAGTGTTTAGGGTTTTCCTTACCTAGAAATGCGTTGGAATCACCGGCAAAGTGATTGGGATGTGTTGCTTTACCACGTGGAACAACTGCAGCAAGTGGCGAAAAGATCTCCCCCACACTCTCTCACAATCTCTCACTTTTTCTCTCTCTTTTCCTAGGGTTTCAAGAAAATTCGTATGGGAGGGTTGTGAGAGGGTTTAAAGCCCTTTTATAGCCTAAAACCTTCCCAAATTAGGCTTGGGAACAAGGTCTACTTGAGGAATAACCAAATCGGGGCTGTTCTGGTCCAAAGAAGCACTTCTGGAGGTCCCCTGGCCGAATGCGATCGGACTTAAGCTCATGGATACTGGATCCTGCTCACATCCAGTTTTCAGTCCGGCAAAGTTCGTAGATCGCACGTGGCAGTCCAGTTTCAGTTCAGCGGTCATTGCACCTAGATCAGGTCTACAAGTCTCATGATATGAAAGAGAAATTTTTCCTGATCCGAGGGTGTAATTTGGCTGAATTCTGACGGTCAGAACGCTTAATAATAACGCGTCAAGTCACGTGCCAGATTTGAATTAAATTTTCCAAATCTAACCCTTTTCTCACTCTCTTCACTCCACGCTCAATGAAATAGCCTCTGAACGTCGGTTGGCCTTGATTTTCGAAACAATTGTCAAGTCCAGCCAAGCGGTCATAACGGTCTTAGATGGTAGATATCGAACTTTCAATGCACGGTATAGATCCAATACAAAGTTTCAAAGGATTCCCAAGAACAAACCGGTTTAGAGTTTGATCCTGGATTTTAGGGTAACGTAGCATCAACCATTCTACAAGTTTTGGGTCATGCAGAACGTATTTAAAGCGATCAGGGATAATTTCATAGCTACTCCAGCGTAGCACTAGCTAACTTACGCTCAGTTTCTAAAGGAATTAATCCTAAGTGATTTCTTTGGCTATGGAAACTCAACTCTCGAGTTCCAGAACGTCACTTATGCAACATAAATAATGATAAATGTATGTTGTCTCTAGAATGGCATTAAACAAGATTGAGACTAAGCCAAAATAGCATATCATACTCCAGAGACAGTTAAATTAGCAAACGGAAGACTATGATAAATACATAAAATATATAATTGATTGTAAGTCTCCAGAGTGTGAACATGTTACTAGGTTAATTAAATACATATATACTCTAAAAATGGAAAGAAAAGAATATACATGAGTGCTCCGAAAATATAAAATGACAAGTGTCATGGCATCTAATCAACCTCCATGTAATCCCATCGATCAGAACACGCATAAAGGAGGGATCCTCCTCCTCCTCATCAAGTCCGGCTCCGCCTCGCAGGCCGTACCATCATCTACAATTACAAAAGGGTCTGGTGGGTGTCCGAAACACCGTCCCGTAACGTGGGAGTGAGTAATTAACTCCGTGGAATCATATAGCAAAGATTAGCATGTTATCAAATCAATCACGCATTAATAGTAAAGCAAACAATCAAACATTTTTAGATACTGTTGTTAATGCAAGGATGAGATGACATGATGGATGCCCTCACCGACATTCTCCCTCATGCGGCACCATCTGCGTCCGCGGCATGCTTGCTACTGTTCAGTGCTCCACATCTTCCAGGCACATGCAATGCGATGTGGATATGATTACCAAGTTGTTATTATTCCTTTTCATACAGTAGTATTGGGAAACTAAGGTACTTTGCTTATATCAATCCCAACACAGATCCTGTCTAGGGTCATCACTCTTGGTAATCTTATACGATGTTATATTTGTAGGTCACTGCAAGGGCTGCCAGGGCGGTTGCTCGTACTCGTTGCACCTCTCCCCCATCACCTTATCAATACAGGCCTAATTATCCTTAAGACTACATCAGGACTCGTCGCCCCCATGCGGTGTCAGGATAAACTCAAGGTCACTACAAAGGGCTCGTCACCTGATCAGTGTAGGCCGACAGCAAGAATATAGTGTCCCATACCACCATAATCTGCTCAGAGTAGGGTGCTCACTGGTCACTATGGGGAGGTTTGTGGCCCCATCATAGGCCGACAGCTCGACCACGGTGTCCCATACCACCATGCCCGACTCATGAGTCTTTATGGATCAAGGTACCATGGTTAACAGGGTTTCTAATAGTAAGTTCAGTACCCTAGGTTCAAGCAGTTATGACTCATACATGGTGAACATACAATGGCCAGTCGGGTTACTTGAGGGGCTCGACTAGTACGAGCGCATCTCAAGCTGAGCGACATGAAGTGCATAAAACACTTCGCATGGCCTAACCACTGCCGCCAACTCAAAACACAACTCGCCTTCATCTACGCGTCCTTTGTGGTACATAGGAACCAACCACGAATCCAATCGATTACCGACTGCCTGGACTAGGTCATAGCCCCAAGCATTTGTTTATCAACATCAGTAAGCATATGTGAGTAACAGAAATGAAATACAACATTATAAGCATGTTGACACATGTTATAACATACAACTTAAGCAAATCATCCCACACATGCATTTCATGTATACAATGAAATCAATACATATAGCCAACATGATGGAAATCGTTTGCATCAGCATATTACTTGAGAATTCAATCCCAAAACTCATACACAACACCATTTACTCAATACATACTAATACAAACATTTATACAAACACTTAGACTACACACTTTAGTCTACATAGCGTATGTCGACTCAAAGTGCGCTTAAGGGCGAATCTCTTCGCCAAACAGATTATACATGCATACATAATATCATAATACAATGAATTTACATGTCAAGCATTTCAGCAAAATACGGACGTATACAGTATTTTCTATAAATGCCTAAAATACCCTAAATCTCATATTTACCGCACGTTTACGAAACGGAAACGGACAACACATTGTACATGTCAAACGGCGTTACCGTCGATAATCTACTATTAAACGACAGTGAAAACTTTGAAATCTGTCAATCAAAGCGTCTAAGATCCGCACCTTGTGTCGTAGAAGTGTATCGATTCGAATCGAACGAGTACGCTTCGTCAACGGCCTGCAGGTAACCTAATGCACAAGATACATAAGCTGCATCGTTAATGAATCGAAGGAAACCCCAAATCAGCAAGTGGTTAGGGTTTTTCTTACCTAGGAGTGCGTTGGAATCATCGGGAAAGTGATTGGAGTGCGGTGCTTTAGCACGTGCAAAAGCTGGTGCAGGTGGCAGGAGAATCTCTCCCACACTCTCTCACAATCTCTCACTTTTTCTCTCTCTCTATCTAGGGTTTCTAGAAAATTTAGATGGGTGAGATAAGTGAGGGTTTAAAGCCCTTATATAGGCTAAAACCTTCCCAAATTAGACTTGGAAACAAAGTTCACTTGAGGTATAACCAAATCTGGACTGTTTCGATCCAAAAGAGCATTTCGGGAGTCCCCTAGCCGAACGCGGTCAGACTTAAGCTCATGCATACTGGATCTAGCACACATCAAGTTTTCAGACCGGAAGAGTTAGCAGATCACACGTGGCGGTCAAATTTCAGTTCAGCGGTCATCGCACCTAGATCATGTCTACAAGTCTCATGATATGAAAGAGAAATGTTTCCTGATCCAAGGGTGTAATTTGGCTGAATTCTGACGGTCAGAATGCTTAATAATAACACGTCAAATCATGTGCCAGATTTGGATTAAAATTTCCAAATCTAACCCCTTTCTCACTCTCTTCACTCCAGGCTCAATGAAATAGCCTCTGAACGTCGGTTGGGCTTGATTTTCGAAACGATCGTCAAGTCTAGCTAAGCAGTCATAACGGTCTAAAATTGTAGGTATCGGACTTTTGACGAGTGGTCTAGATCCAATACAAAGTTTTAAAGGGTTCCCGAGAACAAACCGGTTTAGAGTTTGATCCTGGATTTTAGGGTAATGTAGCATCAACGATTCTACAAGTTTTGAGTCTTGTAGAACGTATTTAAAGTGATCAGGGACAATTTCGCAGCTTCTCTAGCGTAGCGCTAGCTAACTTATGCCTAATTTCTAAAGGAATTTATCCTAAGTAATTTCTTTGGCTTTGGAATTGGGTTCTAAGAGGTTACTAAGGTGTTATGGTTGGCCCATTGCCTAAGGACGTCTAATCCCAGGTTGATAAAAATTTGGGGTGTTACAATCTACCCCCCTTAAAATAAAATTTCATCCCCGAAATTGGCTAAGGGTAAGGGGTACTTAAAGTGACTTTTGTATTGACGATCTAAGGAAGGTTCAAATCCTATTGAATGACCTAACCTTACGTATAACCTAAATCAACTGTTTCAATCCTGGGCCAGTGGGGAAGAGGCTAACCACGCTTCCGCTGTGCCACTCTGATCTAACGGTTGCATTGGCTAACCTAACTAGATTAGACTCAAAATGTTCTACCCCCCTTAAAACTTAGTTCTACTTAAGGTTTAAGAATCTATGTATCGATCCGTATATCGGAACGAGGTGTAACTTAGGTGCTATCCTTAACATAAAATGGGAAACAACCTCTCACTACATTGGTCTTCTTTTGTTAGGGATTCATTCTATGACATTGGTACCTATGGTTGTAGAAATAAGCCTACTCTCTATTGGCTAGATGTCCTCAACATTTCCAAAGGCAAAGTAATAACTTTTGGTTGTATGTGGTCGAGCCAACATGGAAGAAAAGTTGTGTAATAGGTCTGAGCCAAATACGTTGAACCTTCTGTCTAATCAGGACAGAAAACTCGTTGTATCAGTTCTTAATCCTAGACGATGCCAATCTTCTACTTGATCAGAGCATTGGATTTATTGGCAACTACCAGGATTGAGAAGTCAATTCAAACCGCGAATACATCGCTTACATGTACAGTTCCTTTACTCCGCGTTCCTGAATGCAATAGGCCCTTGGGAAAGGCAAGTCAAAGGGACATGCTGGTTTATTTTAAGTTCAATCTGAGGGATTTATAAGTTTTCCCTGAGAGTAAATGGGTCTAAGTTAAATAAGCTTCCTAATAGTTACTAAAGGAGCCTATGAATGTTATGAGGATCTACCCAAGGAAGGGATTTCCATTCCAACCAAATCTAACCTACTATTCCTTAGCATATACAGGCTTTACACTACTTATTATAACTAGTAGCCTAGTCTATAACTCACTAGCTATAATTCAAAACCTATACTTATACATTAGATGGTTTCATACCATTTCCACTACAAGGATTATTATATGGCTTAGGGTCAGGGTTGTCTAAATGGAATTGGATTTCCTATATCGTCAGATCCTTCAAATCTAGGAGCATTAACTCTAAATCCAAAACTCCAAGGGCCTATATGTCCAGTGGTCTCAAATTGTGTTAATTGGGACCGCATTACTAATCCCATATCGGGATTGGGAGTGGCATGCTTGGTAGGAGGGTGGGGTGGGATAAAAATTAAATTATAAGCTTAATCCTGGGATTTACTTTTAATTGTATACATTCCAATCATGGTAATGGAAACCATAGGATATACCCAATCTAGGGACAATACCTTACAGCGAACGAAATAGCATGCACTTCATTTGACAAATTATGTCACAATATATGGAATAAAGTTCCACATGAATTATGACAGGAACGCATTCGGCTATATTAAGCCTAAAACATTACGCAAACACATTTCTATCTATGACATCACTAGACCCAACAACAACAAAACACAGAAATCCTTCAAACGGTAATCAAACAAGCGAAGAACGTGGAGAAATGGGATGGGTAAGCAGGTTTCCACGAGTCTGAGGATCAAATAAAAGGGACATGAGAGAGAGGACGGTGGAAAGGAAGAAAAAGGCTAAAATAACTTCACAAAAACCATGGGAAAAATGATGGAAATGGGGAGAAATGGCTGCCCTGATGGACTGAAACAAATTTAGGCCCTGTAGAGGGGTAGATCAGGCTCCTAAAGGCTAGATTTTCAAAGGGAAAGGAGAACAATAAGTGGAAATGAAGCTCACCCGACTTTCAGCCACAAATGGAGGTTGTGGGAGCTCCAAACGACGAAATCGGATAGAGAGAGAGAGCTATGAAAAGCCACCAATGGGTGGGTAGGCGTCGATTTTGGTAGAAAGAAGGATTGGAAGTGGTTAGGCACCAAATTTTAAAAGGGTGACAGCAAGAAAAATGAAAATGGAGGGCTTGGAGGCATTTTTTGTGAAGGAAGTATAGATTTCAGGGGGTTTTAAGGGACGGACCGTATATGGGAGGGGTGCCCTACCCCAAAAAGGGTGTGCGCCCGAGTTTTAGCGCATGTGGGGCCCATTGTACGGAGATGCATCGCCAGATCGGCGATGCCATCGTCGGCCATCTTCAAATCTGGCCGGTCTGGCCATATGGGTCAGGTTCCCCCTGCCCTAGGGACTCCAGATATATGTGGGTCCTACCCTGGTTCATTATAATTTGGCCTAGAGAGGCCCAAAACTCCATTTAGGGTGTTCTGGGGCCAGTCCGTGAATCAGAATGAACTTATGCATCATGTAGCATATGAATTTTTAGTAGGAGAAGCTAATCCATCCAATTAACCCATTTTCTTTAAGAAATTCCATAATTGGAATGACCAAAAGTCCGATTCTTACGTATTTTTACTATTCATTATAAACTTTTGTCTAAGTATGATTTTATGTCATTTACACATTAGGATTTATGCCTAATGTGAAAAGACTAAGAAAATTTTGAAGAATGGGGTGGTGAGAGGAAGGATTTTGAAGGAATTGGGTGAAACGGGGTTTTTAAGCCCTGAGATCGAGTGTAAGGGATGTGGTTGCCCCACAACCCAATGACTTGAATTTTTGGGTTTGAAATTCTTCTGGAATCCACCCAAACCCGCCAACTAACGACCTAGGGACAACTTAGGTCGCTTCACGCGACCATAGATGCGTTATGGACTTGATCGAAACGAACGAGTTGAGTAGACTTCGCCTATTGGCGAAACTGAAGTCTTACGTGTGTTTCTAGATCCTTCTCACACCCACCTAAGTCAAAGGAGTGACAGCGTACATCGTGTGACCATATCCTAGGCCCGGTTTAATCTCAATCATGCTCTGATACCAACTGTAACACCCCAAAAATCGGGGGTCGGGTAGAAACTCAACTCTCGAGTTCCAGAACGTCACTTATGCAACATAAATAATGATAAATGTATGTTGTCTCTAGAATGACATTAAACAAGATTGAGACTAAGCCAAAATAGCATATCATACTCCAGAGACAGTTAAATTAGCAAACGGAAGACTATGATAAATACATAAACTATATAATTGATTGTAAGTCTCCAGAGTGTGAACATGTTACCAGGTTAATTAAATACATGTATACTCTAAAAATGGAAAGAAAAGAATATACATGAGTGCTCCGAAAATATAAAATGACAAGTGTCATGGCATCTAATTAACTTTCATGTAATCTCATCGATCAGAATACGCATAAAGGAGGGATCCTCCTCATCATCATCAAGTCCGGCTCCGCCTCGCAGGCCGCACCATCATCTACAATTACAAAAGGGTCTGATGGGTATCCGGAACACCGTCCCGTAACGTGAGAGTGAGTAATTAACTCAGTGGAATCATAGAGCAAAAGATTAGCATGTTATTAAATCAATCACGCATTAATAGTAAAACAAACAATCAAACATTTCTAGATACTATTGTTAATGCAAGGATGAGATGACATGATGGATGCCCTCACCGACATTCTCCCTCATGCGGCACCATTTGCGTCCGCGGCATGCTTGCGTACCGCTCAGTGCTCCACATCATCCAGGCACATGCAATGCGATGTGGATATGATTACCAAGTTGTTATTATTCCTTTTCATACAGTAGTATTGGGAAACTAAGGTACTTTACTTATATCAATCCCAACACAGATCCTGTCTAGGGTCATCACTCTTGGTAATCTCATACGATGTTATATTTATAGGTCGCTGCAAGGGCTGCCAGGGCTGTTGCTCGCACTCGTTGCACCTCTCCCCCATCACCTTATCAATACAGGCCTAAGTATCCTTAAAACTACATCAGGACCGTCGCCCCCATGCGGTGTCAAGATAAACTTAAGGTCACTACAAAGGGCTCATCACCTGATCAGTGTAGGCCGACAGCAAGAATATAGTGTCTCATACCACCATAATCTGCTCAAAGTAGGGTGCTCACTGGTCACTATGGGGAGGTTTGTGGCCCCATCATAGGCCGACAGTTCGACCACGGTGTCCCATACCACCATGCCCGACTCATGAGTCTTTATGGATCAAGGTACCATGGTTAACAGGGTTTCTAATAGTAAGTTCAGTACCCTAGGTTCAAGCAGTTATGACTCATACATGATGAACATACAATGGCCAGTCGGGTTACTTGAGGGGCTCGACTAGTACGAGCGCATCTCAAGCTGAGCGACATGAAGTGCATAAAACACTTCGCATGGCCTAACCACTGCCGCCAACTCAAAACACAACTCGCCTTCATCTACGCGTCCTTTGTGGTACATAGGAACCAACCACGAATCCAATCCATTACCGATTGCCTGGACTAGGTCATAGCCCCAAGCATTTGTGTATCAACATCAGTAAGCATATGTGAGTAACAGAAATGAAATACAACATTGTAAGCATGTTGACACATGTTATAACATACAACTTAAGCAAATCATCCCACACATGCATTTCATGTATACAATGAAATCAATACATATAGCCAACATGATGGAAATCATTTACATCAGCATATTACTTGAGAATTCAATCTCAAAACTCATACACAACACCATTTACTCAATACATACTAATACAAACATTTATACAAACACTTAGACTACACACTTTAGTCTACATAGCGTATGTCGACTCAAAGTGCGCTTAAGAGAGAATCTCTTCGCCAAAAAGATTATACGCGCATACATAATATCATAATACGATGAATTTACATGTCAAGCATTTCAGCAAAATACGGACGTATACAGTATTTTCTATAAATGCCTAAAATACCCTAAATCTCATATTTACCGCACGTTTACGGAACGAAAAACGGACAGCACATTGTACATGTCAAACGGCATTGCCGTCGATAATCTACTATTAAATGACAGTGAAAGCTTTGAAATCAGTCAATCAAAGCGTCTAAGATCCGCACCTTGTGTCGTAGAAGTGTATCGATTCGAATCGAACGAGTACGCTTCGTCAACGGTGTGCTGGTAACCTAATGCACAAGATACATAAGCTGCATCGTTAATGAATCGAAGGAAACCCCAAATCAGCAAGTGGTTAGGGTTTTTCTTATCTAAGAGCATGTTGGAATCACCGAAAAAGTGATTGGAGTGCGGTGCTTTGGCACGTGCAAAAGCTGGTGCAGGTGGCAGGAGAATCTCTCCCACACTCTCTCACAATCTCTCACTTTTTCTCTCTCTAGCTAGGGTTTTTAGCAAATTCGGATGGGTGAGATAAGTGAGGGTTTAAAGCCCTTATATAGGCTAAAACCTTCCCAAATTAGGCTTGGGAACAAAGTTCACTTAAGGTATAACCAAATCTAGACTGTTTCGATCCAAAAGAGCATTTCGGGAGTCTCCTGGCCGAACGCGGTCAGACTTAAGCTCATGCATACTAGATCTAGCACACATCAAGTTTTCAGACCGGAAGAGTTCGTAGACCACACGTGGCGGTCCAATTTCAGTTCAGCGGTCATCGCACCTTGATCAGGTCTACAAGTCTCATGATATAAAAGAGAAATTTTTCCTGATCCGAGGGTGTAATTTGGCTGAATTCTGACGGTCAGAACGCTTAATAATAACGCGTCAAGTCACGTGCCAGATTTAGATTAATTTTCCAAATCTAACCCCTTTCTCACTCTCTTCACTCCAGGCTCAATGAAATAGCCTCTGAATATCGGTTGGGCTTGATTTTCGAAACGATCACCAAGTCCAGCTAAGTGGTCATAACGGTCTAAGATTGTTGGTATCGGACTTTCGACGCGCAGTCTAGATCCAGTATAAAGTTTTAAAGGGTTCCCGAGAACAAACCGGTTTAAAGTTTGATCCTGAATTTTAGGGTAGCGTAGCATCAACGATTCTACAAGTTTTGGATCTTGTAAAACGTATTTAAAGCGATCAGGGACAATTTCGCAGCTTCTCTAGCATAGCGCTAGCTAACTTATACCTAATTTCTAAAGGAATTTATCCTAAGTGATTTCTTTAGCTTTGGAATTGGGTTCTAAGAGGTTACTAAGGTGTTATGGTTGGCCCATTCCCTAAGGACGTCTAATCCCAGGTTGACAAAAATTCGGGGTGTTACAGAAATTGGCCCTAATCACTTTAAATACAATCTGTATGACCCAAAATCCGCAGGATCGATAAAGTTACATAACCTAAAAACTTATGGTCCTCTCAAAACCCAGTTGCTCTCGGGAGCATCACGAAACTTCGTATCAGACCTGAACCGCACATCGAAAGTCCGATTACCCCAAAACTATATGGTTATGACCGACTTGCTGGAATTAACTACCATCCCAGAAATTAAGTCCTAATAGTACCCAGAAACGCACAACTTGAGCTTAGAACGAAGTGTGTGAGAAACGTAAATATTTTTAGAAAATGAACTGAAACTTAAGTGAATTGAGTTGGTTCACTTGCAAGCCGAATCTAAGGATTCTGACCATTAGAATTTGACCCAATTACACCCTCAGATTAGAGAAATTTTCAACACATGCCAGTGTACATGTGACCTTGATCGAGTACCGGTGATCGTTGAACTGAAACTAGATCGCCGTGGTTGATCCCCAGACCCAATCAGACTAAAAACTTAGCCTGACCTAGATCCATGGACAGGGAGCTTAAGTTCGACCGCATGTAGAAAAAGGGCCTCCAGAACGGCTCCGTTGGATCAAAACAGCCAGTATTTGACTATAACCTAAGTATACTATGGCCCTGGGGCCATTCCCATCAGTTCTGGGCCTATATAAGGGTCTTAAACCCTCTCTCTCTCTCCACATACGAATTTCCAAACCCTAAAGAGAGAATAGAGAAAAAAGATAAGGAGAGAGAGAAAGTGAGAGAGAGAGCTGACATTTGTTCTTGGGATTCTTTCCTCCCCCTCCACGTGCTTAACCACCACTACCATATTGCTATTTCAGTGACTCGGACTCTATACTCAGGTAAGAAATCCTAACCCTAACTTGTTTAAGAGATCTAAATAGAGTAATGGTGGAATAGCTAACCTATTCCCTGTTTAGGTTGTTGTGGTGTCGTAGACAAAGACTTAGCTTTTAAACTGAGTTCGTTATGAGTCTACTGATGAAAGGTGTGGACTATAAATATTTAGGTTATAGTTTTCAAGGCTTTCAATGTTAGTTAATGATTTATGACTGATTTCAATGCTAACACATGCTTAGATACGATGATTCTCACGTTTTACACATACATATGAACTATGTTGAATATAGTGTATTACATGTGTTTATAAAAATGTCTAAAAGAATGTGGAATTTGGATGTGTGCTTGCCATGATTATTAACTATGGATATTTACTTGATGTGTGTGTGGCAACTCCTTTGAAAAAGGGCTTGCCAGGATATATGTTATAACTAGTCTAATAAATGTATGTTGTAATATGTAGTCTAAGTGTTTAATAAAATGTTTGAATGAGGAAATTCTTGTTTAAATGTATGATATAAGGACATTGAGATGGGATTCTCAATCCCCTTATCTATACTTATAGTTTCCTTTATGTAACCTATCTTACTATTATGAAATTTGTGATGAAATGCTTATGTAGGTTAACATGTACACTATGTTTGACAAAATGCTCAAATGAGATCTCTCTGTGGTTTGGTCTTCACATGCTATACTTGACTATCACATGTGAAATGAATTGTTTTGGAGTGTATTTGGGACTATAGTATAGTCCAGGCAATCGGTAACACGTCCTGGTTTAGTGGCTAAGTTTGGTTTGCAACACAAGACGTGTTCGACAAACCCAAGTCATACATTGCTTGTCAATAGTGGCTAGGCCATACGGAGTGCTTATGCACTTTATGTCGATCAACCCAACGTGTGCTCGTACTAGTCAAGCTTCTCAAGTAACCCCATTAGCCTGATGTATGTTCACCATGTATGGACACTACTGCTTGAATCTAAGGTACCAAACTCACCAGTGAAAAATCCCATTATCCTTGGTACCTCGATCCACTAAGACTGATGAGTTGGATATAGTGGTATGGGACACCGTGGTCGAGCTGTTGGCCTACGCCGGGGTGACAAGCCCACCCGTAGTGACCAATGAGCAACACCACCTCATGAGCCAAATACAGTGCTATGGGAAACTGTATTCAATCTGTCAACCTACACTGATCAAGTGATAAGCCCTTTTAGTGCCCTCAAGCATACTCTAAGACTGCATTGAGGTGACAAGCCTTTCCGTAACAACTAGAGTATAAACTAGGCCTATACTGATCAAGTGAACCCTTTATAGTGACCTAGAACTGTAACATCGTATGAAATTTACTAAGACTAATGAGCCTAGAATGAATCATTGTTTGAGAATTGATATAAGGGAGGTACCTTAGCATCCCAATCCTATTGCATAATAAAGGTCTAATAAGAACTCGATAATCACGTTCATGTACCACATTGCATGTGCCTTTGGCGTTAGAGTTGAGCACAGTGGAAGGTATGCATGTTGCAACCGTGAGATGAAGTCACAGAGGGAGTGCAGGCGAGGGCATACATCATTAATACATATCATCCCTGCCTTAACCAGAGTACTTAGGAATGCTTGTTGTATTGCTTTATCACTGCTGCTTGACTGAATTGATTTCATGTTAACCTTTGTTTTATAGCTCCACTGAGTTGATCACTCACTCTCACGTTCTAGGACAGTGCTTTAAACACCAACCAGATCCTATCTTAGTTGCAGGTGATGGAGATGCCTACAAGGTGGAGCCAGACTTCGAGGATGATGAGGAGGCATTCTCCTACATATAGTTATCAGGCGGGTTTATGTAAATCGTGTTCTGACCGACGGGGATTACTGGGATTCCAGAAATACAACTAGTTGAATATTATACTGTATCATTTTGTGAATTTTAGAACTATACATGTAATCATTTAACCTGGTAATCTGATCTTACTCTAAGGACTTACCACCATTTATATGTTTATTATATGTATCACAGTCTTCCGCTTGCATAATTTAACTGTCTCTGGAGTATGATATAGTGTTTTGGTATAATCTCATTCACGTTTAATGCACTAACATGGACAACATTTAATCATAATTATCTATGTTGCATAAGTGATGCGTTGGAACTTGGGAGTGGAGTTTATGCTCGACCCCCTATTTTTAGGGCATTATAAGTTGGTATCAGAGTATGTTTTGGATTAAACTGGACATGTCACATGACATACACTGACACATTTTGACTTAGGAGGGTGTTATATAACGTAGAAACAGGTTTAGGATTCCTAGCTTCGTCAATCGACAAAATTTACCAAAATTGACTGCTGAGATTAGGCTATAGGCACCCGTGATCACTTGAGGCGATCCCGGATAACTCGTAGACCATCCATCGACAGGTATAGATGAAGATGTAACCCATTCCAACCTCAAACAACCCGAAAAACATGAAAGTACATGAGATAGGTTCCTAAATGACTCGAACGGACTTCGGGGCTAGAAATCGTACATATCAAGGGGGCCCAAAGTGGACCCCGCATGTTTCTGGCACCCTGGGGGAGGGGGGATGGCATCGCCTAGGGGGCGAGCCATCGTCGAAACCTCCAGGGATCGGCAATACCATCTCTAAATTGGTGAGGCCTCGCCGGTCGGGCTAACTGGGCCTGTCGGGTCAACCAGGGCTGGGCGGGCCGACACTTGTGAGAAGTTGTGGGGCCCATGAAACACATGGGACCCCTTTTATTTCTCTCATTTGCTCCCCTCTCTCATTTAGCACACCTCCAAGCTCACCTTTCTCCCCAAAAACCTTGATTTCCTTCTCAAATCTCCCCCCATTTTGCATATTTCCTCCATTTCATACACTCCTCCACCGTTTTTAGCCGAACCCATTTCCTACCTCCTTCATTTCTTCCCATTTGAGCACACAAGCATCACTTTGGTTCTCAAGGATCTTGGAATCAAACAACCCATCCTATTTTCTCATTTTACTCCACTCCAATGGCTCTCTTTGAGCTTGTGACGGCCATATTTTCACTTTCCACTCTGCTTTCTCTTATGGGGAAGAAGAGGGCTCCCACGGATGAGGCCAGGCCTAGCCGCCCTACTCCATCTCAAAGGTCGGGAAGCGTCACCGTAGATGCAAGCGTTGATCGGGAGATGAGGACCAAGCGGGATCTCGATCTCCAGGTTCCCATTGAAAGGGCTCTGTTGGCGGAGTTATCTCATGGAATTTATGAGAGCCATAGGGTCCTTTTCGAGGTGCATGTGGATGAGAAGATCTTTGGGCAATATCTAGTAATGGAACACCTAGTGGATGTTAGGTGGGGTCCCATATTTGAGGGTAAGATAAAGGCAAATGTGAACACTGTCCCCTTCTACGCGCATATCTGGGAGGCCTTTAAGACATGCTTCCACGAGATGTATTTTCCTCTCACGTACTATTATAAGAAGGAGAGTGAGTTCCTCTACCTCCAACAGGGAGGCATGACTATAGTGGAGTATAATAATAGATTCACGAAGCTGGGCAGGTATGCCCCGTTGATATTGGCAAATGAGTTGATGCGTATGCGCTGATTTTCTGAGGGTCTACGACCCGAGATCCGCTCGAAGATGTGTTGCGCTAGCATACCCAGCTATTCTGATCTAGTGAGCATGTTTATGCGAGTTGAGAAGGATAGGGATAGGCAATCCCGTATGCGATCACCTATAGTTCTTAAGCCACGACCAAATCTTCCAAGTAGACCGTTCCTCGGTAAGAGGCCTCGTGCAGATTCACCACCCGGGCATATGGCTCCACTAACCCCGATGAGGTGATCAGACGTGTGGTGTACCTACTATAAGAGGTCAGGCCACACGAAGATAAATTGCTTCACTAGGATGAGGGATAGCAGATTTTTGCCACCTCAAGGGTTAACCACCAGTTTCCCCAGGCCATTTTAGCCCTACCTCTGTGAACAACACTGGCAAACCCATCCTTTCGGCTACCTGCTCCTTAATTCAGGCCACCTTAGTGACCTATGGCACCTCAGCCTAACCGTTCTCAGTAGGCGCATGTGCATGCTCTTACAGTGAAAGATTCTGAGTCAGTAGCTACAGTGCCTCTAGCTTTCGAGGTCACTGCCCAAATCCAAGGTACTCCAGTTTTCTTATTAGTGGACACTGGGTCCACTATTTCAGTGATATCATGTTCTGCAGTTAAGCGCTTAGGGTTGAATACAACCCCGATGGTTAGGGTGAGAGCTATTTCTGCCCTAGAAAATTTTACAGATGCAATAAGATGTGAGACGGTTGCTTGATAGATCTAGGGAGCAGGACAATATGCATTGACCTAATCATCACCACAATATACCATTTCGACATCATCCTTAGCATGGATTGGCTTACGGAAATGATGGCCGAGATCGACTGTGAGACTTGACTACTGATAGCTCACGGGCCTGAGGGCATAGCCTTTACTTTTCCGGTGCAGGTCAGTTGCCCTTTTCGAGTTCTTTGTTACACTTCCTTACTAAGGAATGGTGATGGTCCAACACTTGAAACTACGCCTGTAGTTCGAGATTTTTAGGATGTGTTCAGAAAGATACCAGGGTTATCTCCTCAGCACGAGAACAATTTTACTATAGATCTAGCGCCTGGGGCGATGCCCATTTTGTTACCGATGTACCGTATGCCTCTGTGTGAGATGGAGGAGCTGAGGAAACAAATCGATGATCAGTTGGATGTTGGATTCATACGACCTAGCATGTCTTTATGGGGAGCGCCCGTGTTATTTGTAAAGAAGAAGGATGGGTCACTGTGGTTGTGTATTAATTATCACAGGCTGAACCAGGTGACGATGAAGAACAAATATCCTCTGCCCAGGATAGATGATCTATTTGATCAGTTAAAGGGGGCACAGTATTTTTTGAAGATCGATTTACAATCAGGGTATCATCAGTTATGCATAAGGAAAGATGACATGTAGAAGACAGCTGTTAGGACTAGTTTTGGACATTACGAGTTTCTTGTGATGTCGTTCGACCTTACGAATACACCAACCGTATTCATGGATTTTATGAACTAGGTGTTCCGGCCCGATTTTATTCCAGTTCATCATCGTGTTTATAGATGACATAATGATATACTCCAAGAGTTGGGAAGATCACGAGGAGAACCTGCAAGTAGTCTTCTATAGTCTTAAGAAGAACCAGTTGTTCGCACGGTACAAGAAGTGCGACTTCTCTAAGGAGGAAGTCAAGTTCCTGAGACATGTGGTGTCCAAGGAAGGGATAGCAATCGACCTCGCTAAGATAGTCGTGGTTCAGGAGTGGGAGCACCCCAGTTTGGTTAATAAGGTGAGGATCTTTCTTGGTCTAGCAGGGTACTACTGTCGATTTATTAGGGACTTCTCCAAGATAGCCAGACCTTTGTCTCAGTTGACCCAGAAGGATCTCTTGTTTGCCTGGAATGAAAAAGCAGAAGCGACTTTCTTGGAGCTAAAGGACAAGTTGACGTCTGCCCCTGTGCTAGTATTACCAGAGCAGGGGGTCAAGTATACCATATACACCGACACATCCTGTGTTGGTTTGGGTTGTGTCCTTATGCAAAAGGACAGGGTGATTGCCTATGCATTGAGGTAGTTGAGGAAGCACGAGGAGAACTACCCGACACACGACCTAGAGTTAGCGGCCGTCATCTTTACACTGAAGCTATGGAGACATTACCTCTATGGAGAGGAGTTCGAGCTCTTTTGCGACCACAAGAGCCTTCGCTATATATTCACTCAGAGGGACCTAAATATGAGACAGCGCCGATGGATGAAAACCTTGAAGGACTTCAAGGTTGAGGTCTCCTACCATCTTAGCAAGGCTAAACTTGTGGCTGACTCGTTGAGCCGTAAGAATACTATAGCATTTGCGGCTCCACTGAAGATAGTAGAGTGGGATATGATAGAGTTTTACGAGACTTTGAGTAGAAACTTACGGTAGAGGATTCGTTCGAGAGCATCGTGCATATCCAAGTTCAGCCACTTATCGATGACCGTATCATTATGCTCAGAAGGAAGATAAAGGTTTGGCGAAGTTAAGAAAGCAGGTTAGCAACGAGGAAGATGCCAAGTGGAGAGTTGGTACGGCTAGGGGCTTACGTTACCGGGGCCTCCTATGTGTCCTAAATCTTCATGACTTGAGACGTGAGGTTCTCGAGGCTGCACATAATTCGAAGATGACGATGCATCCTAATAGTACGAAGATGTATTGAGATATGAAGAGATCATACTGGTGGGATAACATGAAGGCCCACATAGAAAATTATGTGTCCCGTTGTCTCGCGTGCCAGCAAGTTAAGGCTGAGCATCGCCGACCTCCTGGACTACTTCAGCTCATACCTATAGCCGAATGGAAGTGAAATTTCATCTCTATGGATTTCATTTCAGGATTACCGAAGATGAGGAGGGGGCATGACTCCATATGAGTGATCGTAGACCGGTTGAATAAATCGGCTCATTTTCTCCGTATCAGAGTTTCGAACTCTACAGACGAGTTAGCCAGGTTGTACATCAAGGAGATTGTACGTCTGCATGGAGTTCCCCTAGAAATCATGTCAGATAGAGACATGCGATTCACATTTATCTTCTGGACTCGTATCCAGGAGGTAATGGGTGTGAAGTTGACGTTCAATACGACATTTCACCCACAAAATAACGAGTAGACAGAACGGGTAAATTAGGTGTTAGAGGATATGTTGTGAGCTGTGTACTGGATTTCGAGGATAGCTAGGATGATTGTCTTCCTTATGCAAAGTTTGCATCTAACAACAGTTTTCAGGCAAGTATTGGCATGGCTCCATATGAGGCCTTATGTGGGCGTCCCTGTAGAGCACCGCATTACTGGGCAAAGGTTGGTGAGAAGAGCTTGATTGGCCGAGAGTTAGTTCAGGCGACCTCGGAGAAGATTGACATTATTAGGCGTCGACTTCTGGCAGCGCAGAGCAGACGGAAGAGCTATGTTGATATGAGACGGCGACCGCTAGAGTTTGGGGTCAGGGATCACATGTTTCTGAAAGTTTCCCCCATGAAGGGAGTTCTTCAGTTTGGGAAGAAGAGAAAGCTCATGCCGCGATTCATTGGCCTATTTTAGATACTAGATCGAGTGGGGGCGATAGCATACCTCCTAGCTTTACCCACACCACTTGTAGGTGTGCACAACGTATTTCATGTATCTATGCTGAAGAAATACATTTTTGGTCCTTCACACATTATTAGATGGGAGCAGGTGCAGTGGAGCGAGGATGTTACATATATACTGCGTCCGACGCGTATCCTATATAAGAAGGAGAAAGTGTTGCGCAGTAAGGTGATTCCACTTATTAAGGTACTGTAGACACATCGTACTGAAGAGGAGGCTATTCGGGAGACAGAAGCTGAGGTCTGAAAGAAAAACCCTTAGATTCTCGAGTACGAAGAGGTACTAATTTTGATGATGAAATTTTTCTTTAAGGGGGGTAGATTGTAACGTCTAAATAAATTTCGTACAAAGACCTGAGTACCACCTCAAGCAGAAATCACTAAGGACCAAATCCTTTAGAAATTAAGTGAGAATTAATTATTGCTAAACTAGATTACCTGTGAAATTGGCCCTAATCACTTTAAATACGATCTGTATGACCCAAAATCTGCAGGATCGCTAACGTTACATTGCCTAAAACTTAGGGTCCATCTCAAAACCCGGTTGCTCTTAGAAACAAAACTTCGTATCAGACCTGGACCGCACGTTGAAAGTCCGATTACCCCTAAACTATATGATTATGACTGCTTTATTGGACTTGACAACCATCTCAGAAATCAAGTCCTAATAGTACCTAAAAGCACACAACTTGAGCTTAGAGCGAAGTGTGTGAGAAACGTGAATATCTTTAGAAAATGAATTGAAACTTAAGTAAATTGAGTCGGTTCACTTGTAGGCCAAATCTAAGCATTCTGACCATTGGAATCTAACCCAATTATACCCTCGGATCAGGAAAAATTTCTAACACATGCTAGTGTACTTGTGATCCTGCTCAAGTACCAGTCACCGTTGAACTATAACTGGTCCGCCGTGGTCGATCCCCAAACTCGATCGGACCAAAAACTTAGCCTGACCTAGATCCATGGACAGGGAGCTTAAGTTCGACCGCATGTAGAAAAAGGGCCTCCAGAATAGCTCCGCTGGACCGAAATGGGTAGTATTTAGCTATAACCTAAGTATACTATGGCCTTGGGGCCATTCCCATCAGTTTTGGGCGTATATAAGGGCCTTAAACCCTCTCTCTCTTTCTCAACACATACGAATTAGCAAACCCTAGAGAGAGAATAGAGAAAAAAGAGAAGGAAAGAGAGAGAGAAAGTGAGAGAGAGAGTTGGCATTTGTTCCTGGGATTCTTCCCTACCCCTCCACGTGCTTAACCACCACTATCATATCACTATTTCAGCGACTCAGACTCCATACTCGGGTAAGAAATCCTAACCCTAACCTTTTTTAGAGATTCGAATAGAGTAATGGGGGGAATAGCTAACCTATTCCCTGTTATAGGTTGTTGTGGTGCCGTAAACAAAGACTTAGCTTTTAAACTGAGTTTGTTATTTTGCTAAGGTGCAGACTATAAACGTTCAGGTTATGGTTTTTAAGGCTTTCAATGTTATTTAATGATTTATGACTGATTTGAATGCTATCACATGCTTAGATACGATGATTCTTGCTTTTTACACATATATATGAACTATGCTGAATATAGTGTATTACATGCGTTTGTAAAAATGTCTGAAAGAATGTGGAATTTGGATGTGTGCTTGCCATGATTATTAACTATGAATATTTACTTGATGTGTGTGTGGCAACTCCTTTGAAAAAGGGCTTTCCAGGATATATGTTATAACTAGTCTAATACATGTATGTTGTAATGTGTAGTCTAAGAATGTGTAGTCTAAGTGTTTGATAAAATGCTTGAATGAGGAAATTCTTGTTTAAATGTATAATATAAGGGCGTTGAGATGGGATTCTCAATCCCCTTATCTATACTTTTAGTTTCCTTTATGTAACCTATCTTACTATTATGCAATCTATGATGAAATGCTTATATAGGTTAACATGTACACTATGTGTTTGATAAAATGCTCAAATGAGATCTCTGTGTGGTTTGGTTGTCACATGCTGTACTTGACTATCACACGTGAAATGAATTGTTTTGGAGTGTGTTTGGGACTATAGTATAGTCCAGGCAATTGGTATCAAGTCCTGGTTTGGTGGCTGAGGTTGGTTCGCCACACAAGACGCGTTTGACAAACCCGAGTCGTATGTTTCTTGTCGACAGTGGTTAGGCCACGTAGAATGCTTACACACTTCATGTCGATCAACCCAACGTGTGCTCGTACTAGTCAATCTTGTCAAGTAACCTGATTGGCCTGATGTATGTTCACCATGTATGGACGTTACTGCTTGAATCTAAGGTATGAAACTCACTAGTGAGAAATCCCGTTAACCTTAATACCTCGATCCACTAAGACTCATGAGCTGGACATGGTGGTATGAAACACTGTGGTCGAGCTGTCGGCCTACGTCGGGATAACGAGCCCACCCATAGTGACTAGTGAGCAACACCGCCTGGTGAGCCGAATACATGGTGTGGGACACTGTATTCGAGCTGTCGGCCTGTACTGATCAGGTGTTGAGCCCTTTATAATGCCCTCGAGTATACTTTAAGACTCCATTGAGGCAACGAGCCTTTTTCATAGTAAGTAAACTATAAATTAGGCCTAACTGATCAGGTGACGAGCCCTTTGTAGTGACCTAGAACCGTAACATCGTATGAGATTTACTAGGACTAATAACCCTAGAATGGATCATTGTTTGAGAATTGATATAAGGGAGGTACTTTAGCTTTCCAATCCTATTGTATGATAAAGGTATAATAAGAACTCGGTAATCACGTTCATGCACTACATTGCATGTACCTTTGGCTTTGGAGTTGAGCACAATGGAAGGTATGCATGCCGTGACCATGGAATGAAGTCGCAAAGGGAGTGCAGGTGAGGGCATACATCATTAATACATATCATCCTTACATGAACTAGAGTATTTAGGAATGCTTGTTGTATTTCTTTATCATTACTACTTGACTGAATTGATTTCATGTTAACCTTTGCTTTATAGCTCTACTGAGTTGATCACTCACTCTCACGTTCTGGGACGGTGCTTTAAACACCAACCAGACTTTGTCTTAGCTGCAGGTGATGGCAATGCCTATGAGACGGAGCCAGACTTTGAGGATGACGAGGAGGCATTCTCCTACATGCAGTTGTCAGGTGGGTTTATGTAAACCGTGTTCTGACTGACGGGGATTACCGAGATTTCAAAAATATAACTAGTTAAACATTATACTGTATCATTTTGTGAATTTTGGAACTATACTTCTAATCATTTAAGCTGGTAATCTGATCATGCTCTGGGGACTTATCACCATTTATATACTTATTATATGTATCACAGTCTTTCGCTTGCGTAATTTAATTATCTCTAGAGTATGATATAGTGTTTTGGTATAATTCCATTCACGTTTAATGCACTAACACAGAAAAAAATTTAATCATCATTGTCTATGTTGCATAAGTGACGCGTTGGAACTTGGGAGTGGAGTTTATGCTCGACCCTCGATTTTCAGTGTGTTACAACATGACTCATGCATCTTATATTGTGTGATTGTGATTATTGTATGCCCTAGTGACATCAAAGCCATAGCCTTTACAGGCATATCGTGAATGATAGGATTGGATACCGAAAATACTTAGTTTTAAGCACTAGGGCATAATGATGTCCTTGTGTAAAAGTCCTCAAACTCTTATGGTACTATGGAGGATACTCCATTGCCTAGATCAAATGGATGTATGAGCACATGAGGGTCGAATAACAGGAGGCCGCATCTCTTACTATGTCGTTGTTGGTTGGAAGGGGGTGTGGCCTTACCTGCCAGAGGTAGGAGGCAATTGTTAGGCTGAGTCTGACCTACTCGTAAATAGATCCGCTTCCGACATGTCAGGTAGATATTAGCAGACTACTAGTCAGGAAGGTAGTGATGTCTCTTCCACTTGCATGGTTGTGCGTCCATTATGGGGTATCAATCTAGTGTATAGTGTACTAGACCCTGGTGATTATCCAAAGAGAACTGTATTGATATATGATGCTCCAGAGATGAGCTGGATGGATATGTGGATAGCAAGCTTAAGTTACACCTTGCACATTACATTGGCTATGTAAGCCTCGCATTACATTGTATGACATTGGTATGGTCGATAGTTGTAACGCCCTGAAAATCGAGGATCGAACATAAACTCCACTCCCGAGTTCCAGAACATCACTTATGCAACATTTTCAATGATGGATGAATGTCGACTGTATTAATGCATAAAACATGAAGTGGATTAAGCCAAAATATCAAACGTAATTCAGGGACAGTCTGAAAACACGAGTGGAAGACTAAAATACATATATATATCAACATAAGTTCCCAAGCTATGTATGCTCTGCCAGGTCATAATTACAAGTCGTGTCTCAAAATACCTATATCAAAAGTGATAAATCACTACCAACATAGCCTTGAATCCCTGTCAATCAGAGCATTGTTCACATGAACCCACCTGAGATCTGCATATAGGAGAAACCCTTCCTTATCGGCATAAAAGATCGGCTCTGCCTCGCAAGCATCGCCACCATCTGAAACTAAACAGGGACTGGTTGGTGTTGCAAACACCGTCCCGTAATGTGGGAATGAGTGATCAACTCAGTGGTAATTATACAGCAGAGGTTAACATGCTATTAATTCAATCAAGCAGTAATGATAAAGAAGTACAATCAAACATGTCCTAAATACTCTTGTTAAAGCAAAAATGATATGAGGGAATGATGCATGCCCTCACCACAAACTCTCTCATGTGACATCATCTAACGATCGCGGCATGAATCACTACCACTGTGCTCTCACACCAACGCCAATGACACATGCAGTGCAATGTCATGAGTATGATTACCAAGTTCTTATTAGTCCCTTTCATACAATAGAATTGGGAAGCTAAGGTTGCACGGACACCACTCCCCCATCACCAAATCAATACCGGCCTAGTTTGTACTCTTATTGCTATGGAAGGGTTGTCGCCTCCACGTAGACTCAGAGTACGCTCAAGGTCACTACAAGGGTTGTCAGGGTTGTTGTACGAAATCGTTACACCACTCCCCCATCACCAAATTAGTGTAGGCCGATAGCTTGAATACAGTATCTCATACCACCGTATTCGGCTCACGAGTCTGAGTTGATCACTGGTCACTACGGGGAGGCTCATGGCCCCAGCGTAGGCCGACAACTCGGCCACAGTGTCCCATACCTCCATGTCCGGCTCATGAGTCTTAGGGGATCACTGTACCAAGGTTAACGGGAGTTTCACTGGTAAGTTCAGTGCCTTAGATTCAAACAGTAATGACCAAACATGGTGAACAAATATCAGTCAATCGGGTTAGTTGATAAGCTCAACTAGGTTAAGCGCACGTTGAGTTGAACGACATGGAATGCATAAGCACTCCGTGTGGCCTAACCACTGCCGAACATCCCAAGTACGTCTCAGATTTGTTGAACACATCCTGTGTGGCGAAATAAACTCAACTACCACTTGAAGAACGGTTACCGATTACCTGGACTATACAATAGCCCCAATCACATTCAGTTATGACATGTTATCCAATGATATAGGCAAAGCAGTAAATGGATCATATTTTAAATTATACAATTAAAGGTCCGATATTGTCTGCTTTAGGGCTGTTAGGGCTGTTGCACGAAATCGTTACACCACTCCCCCATCACCCTTCACGGCATTGTTTCTGCATGTTATGGAATACAACCTAAACATGAATCCACACATATGCAATATAAAATACATGGAGGAAAGCATACACATCATTGATGTAGTTGAGAATCATATCTCAACTTGTATACAGGTACATCTTACTAACTACTACTAACTCATTCAGACACTTTTACATACACTTAGTCTATACCTTACATCACATCATACATATTATATATTCATTAGCATACGTATTAGGGTAAGTCCTTTCATCAAAGGGTAGTCGCCCATACAACAATCATATATCCACGACAGATTGTCATGGCAAGCACGAATACCAAGTCTGTACTCATTCAGTCATTTTCACATACACTTAGGTTACACATACTAAATACATATCATATGTTGGTATATCATGCATTTGGATTAAGCCTTTAGCCCGGGAGTTGTTACACATACATTTAGCATACATAGACGGCAGTTAATCATGACAAACTGAAAGTCATATTTCATACGTATGCTGTATTTTCTACAAATACGAGGAATACAGTATATTCAACATAGTTAACGAATAACTGAAAAATGAAACGAACAACACTTTATACATGTAAAATAGCATCCATGTCAGTAATATATCATTAAGCGACATTGAAAGTCTTGAAAACCATAACCTAAATGTATATAGTCCTCACCTTAAACCAGAAAACGCGTAACGGATATGATTTAGATGATAAGTCTTCGTCAACGGCGGATAGGCAACCTAAGGCATGAATATAGGTTAGCTACAATAACACTTAACTATTCTAAGCTCCAAAACAGGTTAGGGTTAGGATTTCTTACCCAAGAATGGAATCAAAAATGCCGTAATAGTGATACGGATTAGTGGATTAGGCACGTAGTAAAGCTGGAAAGAATCATTAACTTCTCTCTCACTTTCTCTCTCTTTTCTCTCTCTTTCTTAGCTAGGATTTGGAAATTCATATGGGATTTGGGAATGAGGGTTTAAGGCCTTTTTATAAGCCTAAAAGTGATGAAAATAGTCCTAGGGCCAAAGTATACTTAGGTTATAACCAAATTGGGTCTATTTCGATCCAACGGAGCATTTCTGGAGGTCCTATTACTAAATGTGGTTAAAATTAAGCTCTCTAATATTGGATCTAGGTCAAGCTAAGTTTTCAGTCTGATCAGGTTTCCAAATCAACCACAGAGGACCAGTTTCAGTTCAACAGTTACAGGAACTCAATCAGAGCTACAAGTACTATGATATGTATAGGTCAACTGTCCTGATCTGAGGGTGAATTTGGGTCAAAATCTAACAGTCAGAACACTTAGAAATAATGCACAAGCAAAACGATCCAGATTACTTAAAATTATATTTAATTTTCTAAAAATCTTCACTTTCTCACTCTCTTCACTCCGAACTCAGGTAAAACAGTCCAAGGACATCATATGGCCTTGATTTTTGAGGCGATCGTCAAGTCCAACTAGGCGGTTATAGTTGTCTAAGTTCATCGCTATCGGACTTTTGACGTGCGGTCTAGGTCCAATACGAAGTTACAAAGTATTCCCGGGAACAACTGGGTTTAGAGTTGGATCCTAGATTTCAGGGTAATATAGTGTCAACAATTTTATAGGTTTTGGGTCTTACAAATTGTATTTAAAGTGGTTGGTGCTAATTTTATAGGAAATATAGTGTAGCGCTAGTTAATACACGTTAAATTTCTAAATAATTTAGTTTTAAATGATTTCTTTGGCTTTGGAATTGAGTTTTAAGAAGTTATCAAGGTGTTATAGTTGACCCATTGCCTAAGGACGTCTAAGTCCAGGTTCACAAAAATCCGGGGTGTTATAATAGTATTCATGCCTTGCATCGCATAGCCTTGGTACGACTGTTAGCATTCATGGACTTACTAACATGTTTCCACATTACTCTGATATTGCATTCTTGCATTGCTACCTTGCTCACACACTCTCGCAACCCTCTAAGATTTCTATAAGTTTATGCATGATAAATATGTATAGGTGACACCAGGATGCAGTCGTAGCTGAGCAGGAGAAGGAGTGTGCAGCTGAGCTTCCAGAGCCTTTTGTTATCATTGTATTTCCCTTATACGTTGTACCTTAAAGTTTTTTATCATAGTGGATTTTGTGATGATGTGCTAGTTATTGTTCATGGGTTATGTTTTCTATTATGCTTGTTGTGAAACAAATTTATCTTGAAAATCCTCCTTGTGGGATCCGAGGATCGAAACCTCGTATATGGGTGCCGAGAGCCGAGAATGGGGTACTACGAAGGCTGTCAGTACCGGATCGGCGATTGAGAATTTTGTGAGCCGGGTTTCTGAGTTTGGGGCGTGACAGTAGTTGGTTTCAAAGCATAACTTGGGAATGACTCAGGACAATATCACATATCTGCTATGAGCTTAGGATGATCAGATCTTGCATGCATAATCTTTAGTTTGGTTCCCTAATGTCTAAGCCTTCGAGGGTTCTCAAGGCTGATAGATGCCTTTATTCTTTTTGTATACCATGCTGCCTAGACGAGTCATGCGAGGCACACGAGGTACCCGGGGCATCCGAGGTGCCCAAGCGACTCGAGCTACCTGAGCGGCCCTCGCTCCACCACTTGAGGATCCCATTCCTCCGCCCGAGGTTCTTATTGTAACTCCTACAGTCCTCGTTCCCTGACCAGAGCCTCTTTCTTCCACACCCCAAGACCCCTGCAGATTCGGCACCTCCGTTTGAGACCAGCGCAGCCACTATCATGCCAGTTGGTGCCGATTAGTTGTGGCAGATGCTCTAAGCTATGACAGCCACCCTCCATGGGCATGTTAAGCGTCTCGCTGAGACCTCGAAGTAGGCAGAGTAGGAGCATGTGAGTGCCTTGTTGAAAGACTTCCTTCGGCTCGATCCCCCCACAATTCCAAGGTGAGCCCGATCCAACCACATTAGAGAGGTCGCACTCCCAAGTGGAGAAGATGTTCGAGACCATGAGATGTACGACCCAACAGTGGGTCCCTTTAGCGGTGTATATTCTTAAGGGAGAGGCCTGGTGGAGCTCTGTCACCTGTGCTGGAGGAGTTGACTTCATCTGGACATGGGAGGATTTTATTGATTAGTTTGACCGATAGTACTTTCCCGACCACATTTGAAGGCAACAAGCATGGGAGTTTGAGACCCTGGTACAGGAAGACATGTCTGTGGCTCAGTACACAGCTCGTTTCATGGTGTTATTGAGATTTTCACTGTAATTGGTTGATGGTGGGGGGTGGAAGGCTTGCTGTTTCAAGAACGACTTATGTTTTGGTCTCTGAGGTCGTGTTCTTGGGCACGAGCTTCTAAATTTTGAGGAGGTAGTACAGAGAGCCAAGATTTATGAGGCTGATTAGGCCAGCATGTAAAGCGAACACGATCGAAGGAGAGACCAGAGAGGCTAGGCCCCCTTCAGTGGCCCCAAGCAGCAACAACAATGTCGAAAGAAGTAGAGACGCGTGACCCGCCGAGCACCAGCAGCACCAGAGGCACCTCCAGCACCACCCCAATGGCCATTCACAGGACTTATCTTAGGTGCGGTAGAGTAGGACACTGTGTACAAAAGTGACCCCACCCTCAGTAACGATAGTAGTCGAGAGTGTCTCAGTACCTTCACCGCAGCCACCTCCACCGTAGAGGCCTCAACCGCAGCCGAGACAGCAGTATAGGCTGTCACAGTGGCAATAGCAGCAGCATGGACCTCAGATGGGACAAACACCTCCCTAACCGGCTCAGGTTAGATTCTATGTGGCTCAGCAAGACCCGCAATCTTTCGGAGGAGTCGTTGAGGGTACTCTTCATGTTTCTGCATGCATTGCTTTAGTATCATTTAATTCTAGTGCATCTCATTATTTTATGTCTAAGGGATTCTGTTGTTCAACTAGATTACTAACAGATTCTGCTCGTGAGGGGTTGATATTATCGACGCCCTTGGGGAAGAACACTGTGTTAGGCCACTTTTGTTCATCTTGCCCTATTTTAATAGGGGAGACCTTCTTGCCGGTTGATCTACTTGTGTTGCCAATATCGAAGTTCGATGTCATCCTAGGTATGGATTAGCTCACCTAGTATTACACCATCTTGGACTACTCCGCAAGGACAGTCACATTCTATATACCCGTCTTGTCGCAGTTCCAGCTCGTTATTGAACCCAGAGGAGAGCTACTGTCTTGTTTGATGTTGTATGCAGTAGAGGAGTCTGTAATAGTGAGTGTTGATAGTTGCTAGTGGTTTGTGATTTTCTCAACGTATTTCAGGAGATTCTGGGTTTACCATCGTGCTAACATATCAAGTTTTAGGTTGACCTTGTGCCTGGTAACGCGCCTATCTCGAAGGCCCCATATCGTATGACACCGACGGAGTTACGGGAATTGTAGCAGAAATAGGATGAGTTAATGAGTTGTGTTTCATTCATCTACGTAGTTTACCATGGGGAGTGTCGGTACTAATCATCAAGAAGGATGACTCATTGAGGCTCTGCATGGATTACTGCGAGCTTAACCGGGTCACAATCAACAATAAGTATCTACTCCTAAGGATTGATGATTTGTTTGATCAGCTGCAGGGTGCATAGTTCTTTTCAAAGATTGACTTTTTGTCTGGTTATCATCAGATTCGAGTCCGAGAGGAGGATATCCCGAAGATAGCTTTCAGGACACACTATGGTCACTCCGAGTTTCAGGTCATGTCCTTCGGATTGACCAATATGCCCATAGTCTTCATACAGTTGATGAAGGAGGTCTTCCATCCTTATCTCGATTAGTTTGTTATGGTCTTCACTGATAACATTTTGGTATATTCGAGGACCGCGAGAACCATGAGTAGCATTTGGAGATTTCCTTGCAGACCTTTCGTGCCCACTAGCTGTATGCAAAGCTATGGAAGTGTGAGTTTTGGCAGGATGAGGTGAAGTTCCTCGGTCGCATGGTGACAAGGGAGGGTGTTGCAATGGACCCCTTGAAGATAAACGCAGTGTGTCAGTGGGGCCAGCACAAGAACACATTTGAGATCTGCAGTTTTCTTGGCTTAGCAAGATGCTATCAACGATTTATTAAGGGATTCTCCCGTATCGCAGTACTACAATCCAGATTGACCAGGAAAGGTGCAGAGTTTGTGTAGTGTGATGCCTATAAGTGAGCATTTGTGAAGCTGAAGGACCGCCTCACATCCGTTACTATCTTCACTCTTCCCTCTAGGAATGATGGATTTATGGTATTTACTGATGCTTCACGTGTTAGCTTGGGTGTTGTCCTGATACAGCACAAGAAGCCAGTGGATTATGCATCTTGTTAGCTCAAGGTCCATGAGCTGAACTACCCCACGCATGATTTAGAGATGGAAGTAGTTATTTTCGCATTGAAGGTGTAGAGGCAATATCTTTATGGGGTTAGGTTCGAGCTCTTCTCCGACCACAAGAGCTTGAAGTAGCTCTTCTCATAGTCCTAGGTGAACATGAGGCAGAGACGTTGGATGAAACTTTTGAAAGACTATGATTTTGATCTTTAGTACCACCCATGCAAGGTGAACATAGTGGCGAAAGCCCTTAGTCGTCAGCCACGAGGCCTGTTGACACATATGGTGATTCATGAGTGGATGATGCTTGAGAATGTGTCAGCGTTCGACTTCGAGATTGGCTTGCAGTCTTCTATTGTGCAATTATCGAGCCTGTTAATTCAACCCTCTCTTGTCACAATGGTGATCGAGGCTCAGCAGGCAGATGATTCGTTGCAGAGTTATCGGGCAGAGACAACATCCAAGAGTCAGTCAGATTGGCAAATTGGTTCTGAATGTGACTTCGCTTTAGAGGTCGGTTATGTCCCGGATGTTTCAGAGTTACACAGAGATCATATAACTGAGGCACATCGATTGCGATTTTCTATCCACCCTGGCTCAACAAAGATATATCGTGATATGAGGAGACAGTATTTTTGGACAGGGATGAAATGTCTGATTGTCAATTTTGTAGCTGAGTGTGACGCATGCCAACGTGTCAAGGCCGATCATCAGAGACCCCCAAGTTTATTGCAGTTATTGAGTGTCACGACGTGGAAGTAGGAGCACGTATCCACATATTTCATTATAGGCTTGTTGAGGACTCATCGCGGTCATGACGCCATCCGGGTTATCATGGATTGTCTGATGAAGACGACACATTTTCTTGAGATTCATGCATTTTGGCCTTTGGACCGGCTTGTCAGGTTGTTTATTGATGAGATCATGAGAATGCACAGTGTTCCAGTTTCGATAGTTTCCGACCGAGACCTAAGGTTCACGTCTTAGTTTTGGAGAAGCTTTCAGAAGGCTATGGTGTCTACCACGTAGTTCAACACCACGTATCATCCACAGACAAATGGGCAAACCGAGAGGGTAAACCAAATTCTTGAGGATATGCTCAAAGCTTGCATGATTGGCTTCTCGGGTAGCTAGGATGTGCATTTGTGACTGGCTGAGTTCATGTATAATAATAGCTATCAAGCGACTATTGGTATAGATCCCTTCGAGGCCTTGTATGATAGGTCGTGTAAATCCCTTAGTTGTTGGGCCAATGTTGAAGAGCACCATCTCCTAGGCCATGAGCTTGTGCAACAGACATCAGAGGTTATCGGCATCATTAGGCAAAGGATGCATACAACTTAGAGCCAATAGAAGAGTTTTACTGATTTTTGGCATCATCCCTTGGAGTTCACTATTAGGGATAATGTATCTCAAGGTCTAGCTATGAAGGGCATGGTTCTATTTGGAGTGAAGGGCAAGCGTGCCTCGTGGTTTATTGGACCTTTCGAGATCATTGTGCGGGTTAGCATCGTGGCCTATAGGCTTGCCTTACCTTCCCAGTTGTCTAGCATCCACAACATTTTTTATGTTTCTATGCTGCGGAAGAGTGGGTCAAACATTGTTCCCATGATTGATTAGCATCCTCTTGAGGTCCGTGAGGATTCTTCCTACATTGAGCAGCCAATTTGTATCCTTGATCAGAAGGAGCAGGTCCTCCAAACTAAGGTCATTCCTTTAATGAAGGTGCAGCAGGGTCATCATTCTGTTGAAGAGGCGTCTTGGGGGTGCAAGGCTGAGATTAGAGAGAAATATCCTCATTTGTTTGTAGATTGATTATGCCTTATATTGCATTGATTGTTATATATATATATATATATATATATATATATATATATATATATATATATATATATATATATATATATATGTGTGTGTGTGTGTGTGTGTGTGTGTGTGTGTGTGTGTGTGTGTGTGTGTGTGATGATGCTTTCTCTTCTTCCCTTTCTTTGTCTTGCATGATAGTAAATTTCAAAGACAAAATTTTTATTAGGAGGGGAGAGCTATCAGGCCCATGTCCTAGTGACCATTTCATTTCTTAGGATCTCGCGATCCACCCTATCAAATTTCAGCAACTCGCGACCCGTATATTTTATTTACATGTGACCCTAAGTCACATCCTATAAACTCGAGTTGACTCAACCCGAGACCTGTGCTATTGCGACCGCGTCATCAACACAGTTCCAACATAGCATCTTGTGCATCAATCCGGTGTCTAGATAGTGAGATCCAACCCTCAGATTATCCCAACCAGTGATCATCATTGTGGGACCTATGTTGTCCACGCCCGCTTCCCTAGGCCATCACATGGGTGACATCACCCTAGCTATAGCCACCCTACTACCCTACCCCTCCATAACTTCATGCTTGCTAGGCAATCATTACAAGCATGCCTCCCTAAGCCATGCTTCTCTTACACCTAATCATACCTACGTATGAGAGAGAGCCTAGCCCCCATCAATTCCCCTCTCTCTCTCCTTCATCTCTTTCTTTCCCCTTTTATTCTCTCTATTCCTCCATTGCTAGCAACCCTTTGGATGTCCCTAAGCTCTCCAAAATTCCAGCCCTTGCATGCATCTATAACCTCTCATCCAACCTTCCAAAATCACTCCCAACCCTTGAAACATCATCCTTGGCCCACTAAGACTCCATTTGTGGAAGAGGAAGCTCGATATTTAAAGGTGGGTGCTCCCTAGATCTAGATTTCATTCTCTTCCTTATATCTCTTTCTTTTCCTTACATGGGGACTTGAAGGACCCACTAATCCACGGTAGAGATCCTCCATGATGCCCTAGATATGGCCTTTGGCCTATCTTCTTTCATGCATGAGCCATGGTGGGTTCATTCTCCATGGACCCCACCATGATGGGTTTTTCTTTAATCCATGCCTTTAAGGGTCACCTAGACCCCTCATTTGCATGGTGGGGATGGTATCCCCACCTCAAATTTTTGTTATGATATGTTGGGCCCATGCATGCATGGAACCCATATGACTATATGGTGTAGATCATGTGAGGGACTCATAATGACGAAGTCCCTCCCATATTGGTCGTTCTCTCTCTCTCTCTCTCTCTCTCTCTCTCTCTCTCTCTCTCTATCTCTTCTTCTTCTTCTTCTTCTTCTTCTTCTTCTTCTTCTTCTTCTTCTTATTATTATTATTATTATTAATCTTCTTCTTCTTCTTCTTCTTCTTCTTCTTATTATTATTATTATTATTATTATTATTATTATTATTATTATTATTATTATTATTATTATTATGGTGATGATGATGATGTATGTGGCTACATCCAGACAGTCTAGCAATGAGACATCCAGCAACAACAATTGCTGGACTGTAAAAAGGAAAACACAATTATCAGTTTGATCCAAACCAGGTGGGCCACATGCATGTGGGACCCACATGTGATGCATGTGTCTTATATCCACATCATCCATCCAGCAGGGATGGTGGGTCCCACGCAGCTATATAGCTGTTATATTAATGTTAACAAGTTCTAGGTCTGATCATGAGGCATGTGTTACACCATACCGTCCGTCCATTTGGCCGTGCGTGGGGCCCACCCCACATGTGTTGCACGTGTGGGGGTGGGGACCTCCTTAATGTATGTAGTATGTACCCACACTGTCCTTCTCTACACGGTGTTGCATGGGACGCACCGTGATGTATGGGTCTTATCCACACCGTCCGTTTGCTGGATGAGTAGGGCCCACCTTATAGTATGTGTTGCATATTTGCACCATCCATTCCAATGGGCTAGACATGGGCCCACCATGTTGTACGTATTTCATCTACGCCGTCCACTCCAGCTCCATGTGGACTCTACCTTGACGTATATCCACACCGTCCATGGGACGTGGGCTCCACCATGATGTGTATTGTGTATCCAGGCCATCCAATTAAGGCCCATTATGCAGGGCCACTTTGATGTATTTACATTGCTGCCCATCTATTTTGGTTGGACCATGGGCTACCTCATTAGGCCCATTTTGTGATGCAATAGGCCCACCATTATGTGTTGTATCTATGTAGTCCATCCCCCTGGACATGGGACCCATTTAATGTGTATTTTAATCTCAGTTATCCGGCCCTTGGACCTCTAAATTGACTGGACTACTGCTAGCCCAAAAGTCCAGCAGTAGGCCCATCTCCTTATATGATATACATAGCCTTGTTGAGCAGAATTTAGGCCCCTTTGATGCCTTGTTAGGCCCACCTTTTATATGATGTTATAAGGGCCAAATTGCCTAAAATTTTAGGATGTTTTAGGGGCCAGATGGGCTGAATATCCATCCTTAGAATTTCCTATAATGAGGTACTATCCATCCATTATGGTGGACCATATGGGTTGATTTGTAAACCAATATGTTGAATATATTGTGCACTTGACCCAGCTATATTTTTGGAGCTTATAGGCTGCCCAAAGAGGCCCACCATGTTGGATGTACTATACATAGCATACCTTAGCATTTTTTGGGGCTTTGGGTTGCCCCATGTGGCCCATCTTGATGTATGTGGGCCATGGGCTAACCTAAGAGGCCCAACATTGATGTATGAGACAATATGAGTGAAGTCCATTTTATTTTCAGCCATTATGAGGGCTATGGGCTGTTTCATTAAGCCCTTGTGTAAGGTCTATTATGATGTATATCAGGCCCTTATGTGAGGCCATGGGCCCCACTATATGTTTGCCTCTATGTGGGCCACTCCTTGGGAGCAATGTTAGTTAAATGTCCACATTGATGGGCAATGATGGTTAAATGTTCACATAGTGACCTTCTCATAGGCCTTTGTCCAAATGTACTGGGCCCCATTGGTTGTTAGTAGGATTATTTTAATCTTGGAGTTCATCTAGGACTTATTTAGGTCCCCTAGGGCATCTAGTGGGCTATATAATAGTATGGTGAAGAAATCCCGTTCTGGATCCTTAGGATTATACGTAGGCTACCTAGGCACAACTTTGATATGAGGAGAGTTCATTATCACCGTAGATGGAGGGATCTGTACTATTAGATTTGGTATATCCACAGTTGAGGACCGATCTTTATGTTATAGTTTAGATCTACTGTCCTTCTATGGACTCTGCCTTGTATATAGACCGATTATCGATACCGATTATGAGTATGTGGTAGCATGACATCATGATACATACCCATACGCATCATCTGCATGCTTGTTATGAGATGTGGTTGACCATTGCATATGTCATTGGGCAAGTTGCTTATGGGACTCCCTGATAGGCAGAGTTGTCCCGCATGAGCGCACGGTATATGCATGATTGGATTGCGTGACTCATGCATCTTGCATTTTGTGATTATGATTACTATACGCCCTAGTGACATCAGGGTTGTAGCCTCCAAGGCATATCGTGTATGACAGGATTGAATGCCGAAAATACTTAGTTTTAAGTACTAGGGCACAATGATGTCCTTGGATGAAAGTCCTTAAACCCTTATGGTACCATGGAGGATGCTCCAATGCCTAGACCGAATGGATGTATGAGCACATGAGGGCCGAATAACAGGAAGCCGCCTCTCTCCCTATGTCATGGTTAGTTAGAAGGGGGTATGGCCTTACCCGCCTGAGGGTAGGGAAAAATTGCTAGGCTGAATCTAATCAGCTCATAAATGGGTCCGCTACCGACGTGCCAGGTAGATATTAGCAAACTTCTAGTCAGGCGGGTAGTGAGGTTTCTTCCACTTGCATGGTTGTGCGTCCATTATGGGGCGGTAATTTAGTCTATAGTGTACTAGACCCTGATGATTATCCAGAGAGAACTGTACTGATATATGATGCTCCAGAGATGAGCTAGATGGATATGTGGATTGGTATGCTTGAGGTGCATCTTGCACATGACATTGACTATGTAGGCCTCGCATTGTATTGTATGGCCATGGTATGGTCGATAGCATTCATGTCTTGCATCGCATCGCCTTGGTATGGCTGTTAGCATTCATGGACTTACTAGCATGTTTTCGCATTACTCTAATATTGTATTCTAGCATTGCTACCTTACGCACATACTCTCACCACCCTTTAAGCTTTCTATAAGCTTATGCATGATAGATGCGTGCAGGTAACGCCAGGACATAGTCATAGCTGAGCAAGAGCAGGAGGTGACACCAGGACATAATCGTAGCTGAGCAGGAACAGGAGTGTGCAGCTAAGCTTTCAAAGCCTTTTGTTATCATTATATTTCCCTTATGCTTTGTATCTTAAAGTTTTTTATGATGTTCTGGTTATTGTTGGTGGGTTATATTTTTGGTTATGCTTGTTATGAAATAAATTTATCTTGAAAATCCTCCTTGAAGGATTCCAATATCAGAACCTGATATATGGGTGCCGGGAGCTGAGAATGTGGTACTACGGAGGCTATCGGTGCCGGATTCAGCGATTGAGAATTTTGTGAGCCTGGTTTCTGAGTTTGGAGCATGATATGAACTAGAATAACAAATTTTGATTCAAACAAGGTAGAATGAAATAGTACCATTGATATATGCTTAAAAGAGAGAATATTGAAGAAAAAAAGTGATGGAAAAAAAATTATTACGAGCATTAATGCAATGTCCATAACAATCGTGTCAGGTATCCAAAGTAAGGATACCTAAGTATCCATTACTGTTACCATTACAACTACGATACCTTTGGCTATGAAGCAAACCCAGTGGGAATCTTCATCTAAGGATGATCTATAATAATGAGGATATGATGATAAAAGAAGAAATGGTATGAAATAAATGAGATAACTAGAGATTTCATATTCTTAGGATGATTGAAAGGAGTTATGATAGGGAATATGTATATTTCTCAAAGTTAGACTAGTGTCATCAAGCACCTAAGTATATTGGATCATAAATATTCTAAATTTTGATTAGGTCTCTGAACTTAAGGATATAATGGCTTAGGAAATTGAGATTTTAAGTAACTTCAGACTTAGGGTAAGTATTGTTTTGTTTTGGAATCATATGATGAATAGAAGCATAATTGTATAAATTTCTGAGTGTTGAACAATTTTTCATACATTCAATGTTTGTGGGTAAAATGATGTTTTATTTTAAACCAGTCTGATTTAAATGATTTTAAACTCGCAAGTATACGAATCAAATGTAGATGCGGTACGTATTACGAGATCGTTCCCACGAGAACTAGTTGTCACAATTCTAAATTTAAGACTCTTCTTAACTAATCCAACAAGTATTTGAACTAGTGATTAGATAAACTTAACAAAAATTAATGGAAAAGTAACTAAGAGCAATGGAGAAAATTCAATCAAAGAGAAGACTAGGACTTTCGAATTCACTCCTAATTATCCTAACCCTTGTTTTACCTATTGATTCACCCTAATTTAGATTGATATAAATTTAATAAATCACAAACTATGTCCTTGGTTGGGCACACAGAATGTATAATCCTTTAAAGCATATGGATCACATCTTTCCATCCATGGTCAGGCATGGAGAGATGTAGAGTCCTGTTTCTTCCTCTATAGGAAACATGTTCATGGTCAGACACAAGCACCTAGTTAAAATTCCTAACAACATCTATATCTAAACTTTGGTCGAGCTCATAGAATGGAGAAGCATGAAAATTACAGTTAAGCACACTAAAGAAAGAAATAAATTGATTAAATTAGATGAATTCAACAATAACAAACGTCATTCAAATTTGGGGCTTCATCTCAGCCCTAGCTAAGAAAATTAGAAATCCATGTGATCAACAGAAGAAAGGTAAGATTGATCGAGGTAGCACATATTCCAATCATAATTGTAAAGGAAAGAAAAATAGGACTGATAAAGGAAAGAAAAAAAAATAAGATTGATCTCCCTTCTTTCTCCTCTTCCTTCCTCTCTCTCTTCTCTTTCTCCTCCTCTTTCTTCTCTTTCTTCTCTTTCCAAACTTTCCTCTGGCTCCCCCCAAGCTCTCCTTTCCCTTCTCACGTCCCAAGGACTGCCTCTTATAGGCAGGGAGGTCGGTGGAGGGCTGGAATCGGTAGTACAGCGGTCGCAGCAATAGCTGCATATGTTTTTTCGCAGCAACTTCGGGCTTTCATATCTCCCATTTTCTTCGCATGTTGTCCGTAAAATAAACATCTTCTGGGACATTTTTGGCTAGTCTATTCGATGGACGAATCAGATCTTCCATCTGATCAAAGATGGTGGGCCACAATCCCTGTAAAAGTTGCTTTTCACGGACATGCGTAAGCCTACACACGTCCTTCGCTGACTCGATCAGTGGGCCCCACAGAAGCATTTTCGAGGAAATCCACTCCGTCCATTAGATCCAGGGCAAAATTTCTATCAAAGATGGATAGTTTTAAACGTCCATTGAAGCGGCTCAGAGAAGAAATTATGTTGAAACTGTTTTGGATGTTGCACGACAGTCCACTTGTGACCTCTGTACCGCACACGTGTGATGTCATGGGTGAAAACGGCCAGCATGATTTTGTAGTTCTCGAAGCCATCTACAAGATGGACGGCTTGGATCGTCCGTAAGATCAATGGGTGAGGTCCACTACTATCCGCAGAACCATCCGTCGGTCGGTTACGCAACACGTAAGAAGGAAATTTTCTTCTTTCTTTCTTTTTTCGGTCAGAGACGGTCAAACCCTCTCTGACGTTTACCGTGCACGGCTAGTGCACATATGCACTGTGCACATGCCACACTAGGTGGCGTCCACTGTAACGTTTTTGTAAAATCCAATCCATTCATTCAATTAGTCTCCCTACTTAAGGCATTGAGACCAAATTTGAAGCAGTTCCAGATATCAGGTGGGCCCCACTTAGTGAATTAAGGGGCTGATCTAACCATTTGGCCACTTCCCGAGATATCCAAAGGCTAAAATTTAATATGTATGGTTAATTTATGGCCCTTATCTCATGTATGAAGTTTCGAACCAATCAGATGGTGGGAACCCTGTGATCTTGCATACAGGCTGGTTTTCGGGCCCCTTTAACATGAGCAGCTCGATTTTCTCGGATCCTTGGCATGTAAATCTATCAATCTTAGTTCTATGGAGTTCACCACTTGCTCTGGTTACTTCAGAGTGTCAAATCCACGCTTTTAATATCCTTTTTCAATCAATGCTCCTGATTTCATCCGGTAATAAAAACACAATTAGAATATGGCATTTAAGCATTATCATATATGTAAAATTAGGCAATAATTGGGGCCTGATATACAATATTCGACCCTCATCACAACCCCCAACCAACATTTTACTAGTCCTGAGCAAAACATGTGAAAAATAATTTCAGAAATACAGGACAATTCCTGAAAACTCAAGTATCTTGTGAACAAATAGTTGAGATGCGAAAATTCTAAGATTCATGAATGGTGAGTGGAATTTTTCTCCTGGAATCAGGCTCACGGTAACTTCATAGTCAAGTTTAAAATATTAATCCATTAATTATAATAATTTTAAACATTGAGTTCCATTAGTGTATAGTGTAATCTCAGCTTACGATCATTGAGTGATCCAATTGTCAATTTCATGTTATCATTGGTAATTAACAACGGAATTCATGAAAATCAAAACTGAAACCAACACTTGTCTTACCAATTAACTTTTCATTCTATCAGTCTTTGATTTTTTTCATGAACAGTACCGCCAAAGAGGGGAATCAAATCCTCACTTATAGGGAGCAAACCTATGGTGAAAACTTGTCACCTAACTTTTTCTAAATGTCAACCATGGGAGATCGAATCTACACCTATAGGGAGCAAACCTATGGTGAAGATTATGCGGCTTACCCTTTCAATTCTTCTTATAAACTGGTGCTAAATTTTTTATTTTTTATTTTTTATTTATTTTTTAGGTTGGTTCCTTTCATGCTTTGTGATTACCAAGTTAATCATTCATTTATCGAATCGGAACCTTAATGTGTAAGCGAGATGTGATATGTGAAATCATGACTCAATCAATGTTTAAAACTTCTAATCATGGATTAAAAACTTAAACTTAACTGTGAAATCTAGCAGATAGCTGAATCCAAGAGTCATGAATTACCACATTTTATGTCTTTTAATTTTAAAATCATAACAATCCTTCAAAAATCACTTCAAATTCACAAGAAATTCTAGAAAATTTTAAAAATTTTCACAGTTTTTGCTCAAGACCAAGAAAATATTGATTAAGTAACCTAATCTCCCACCCCCAACCTAAAATCTACATTGTCCTCAATGTAAAAGAAATAAGCATGCAATGATCATGGGACAACGAAAGTAAAAGAGGAGTGATGGAAAGATAGTCTCTGAATGAAAGAATCAAGAGGCTTTGCAAAGATATCAACGTAAAAACGAGTCAGCACAAGAGAGAAATCAACAAAAGTAAAATAATAAAAATAAAATCATAAAAAGAAGATCCTACCTATACCACTTTTGTAAGTGCTCTTTATTGCATTTACTATATGCAATAAGCCTTTAAACCCCTAGGTTGCCCCTAGTGGACGAGTTGTAGTCTCATGAGGGTTTGCAGCAATGTTACCTACAAACATTAAACTAACTAGGAAAAAAAATGAAAAGAAAAATTTGGGTTGCCTTCTAGGAGTGCTAAGTTTAACGTCTTCAGCCAGACAAATAATGAAAGAAATCATGGACCATCGGCCAGTATCTTGATAAATTTCTTAGAAGGTTTTTCAACAAGATCATCTAAAAGCCCATTTTACAATAGGCTTGGATGTCCTGGAGCGTTAAAAACCAAAGAAATTGAGGGACCTCAGCATAAAGTGTTCTTTTTATCATCTAAAGTATCCAAAGTATATATGATTCACCCATGGCAGAAAAAATTTTGAAGTTAATACACCATGATGAATCAAAGACTATAAGTAGTGAAATTCAAAAAAATTTGTAGTAGGTGGTGTAGTCTCGACAAACGCCGATGTTTCACTCTGTAGTTCAATTTTTAACTCTTCCTCATTTAATGGTAAACATTCAGGATCCGGGAAAGCAGGTATTTTAGAATACGAGTTCTCTCGATTCATGACAACTGCCGAGGTATTATTTTGAAAGGCATTCACTATTTCTTATAACAGGGGATCATTTGAATCTGCAAAATGCGCTAAGCAATCATCTAAAGAGTTAGGATGTTCAGCTGAGTATGATTTATTTTCCACATTTGAGATTGTGATGGTTTAACCAAGGAATCCATCATCTTTGAAAGTGGATGGAAGTACACTCTCTTGCTCCAACCCTGCGCAAATAATTTGGTGATCAAGAAATGAAGTATTGATGTGAGGACTCTGCTCATTGATATTAATCAGAAGAGGTATTGAATTGTCAAAAGTATATGACTCAGATGGTGGCCTCAACTGGGTGGTTTCAACTTCCAGAGTCATATCAAGCGGTTCGTTCATTTCCCAAATCATATCATCATTCACTTTAGGGGAGTGGCCCAAACATGTTTCATGAGAGTTAGAATGGTCGGTTGTAATGGGCTCATCTTTCACTTTTAAATCAAAAATGTTAGATGAGAGGAGTGGCTCATTTTCACCGACCACTTTGTGTACTTCTTGATCACTGACCTGGACCATACTTGAGATTGATTCTGAGGGAATTTTTGCTGAACATTCATGATCATCATCCCAATACATATCATCATCTAGTTCCCTGTCATGCACACTTGGGATGGGATTGCTTTCCTCACATTCTATTCCTAAATTGGGTGGAGGTTCAAATAAGCTGACTTCTTCATCATCATTATACTCGAGTGTCTCATGTGAGTGAAGTGTGTTATCATCATTGTATTCTAAATACACCCATGTCTCTTCACCATTCCTTTGAACCATCATCGAGATCGATTCATCTGAAAATTGAACCATATACTCATTAACATAATTCAACTCTTCATCCCAAATTCTAGAGTGTTTTAAAAGTGAGTGAAGATCACCTTCCTCGCATTATATTACTGAATTGGGTTATGGCTGAGATGAACTAGCTTCCATTAGTGCATTATAAGTAGGGAATCCAAAAGAATAATCAACGGGTTGTGGTCGGGATAAATTAGTCTTCATTAGCCTAACAATGTGTGATTCAAGTGCATCTAATAATTTCATCATGTCATAGGTTGTGTAACTCGGAGATGACTCCTCTTGAATCATTTCTGGTGGATATTCAGGGAACCCAATAAAATAATCATTATAACATGTTATTGGTTCATTTCCCCAATTTTGATGTTTTCACTGATTATAGTCATACGAATCATAAGTGAGAGAATCTGATGGTTGATAATAGTCCTCACGCCTATAGTTATGATAATCCCAACACTCATGTAATGTCTTATTAATCCGTAGGGTGTAATTATTATCCCGCATATGATCGAGTAAGAACTTCTTAACCGATGGATCATTAGATTCCGGTTGGTTCTCGATGATAGTTTTAGAAAAGTTTTGAGACATTGGTGGATTTCTATCATAATCATCATCCCAATATATGTTATTCTTCTTAGCATACTGACATTCCCGCTCGTGCATATACATGGTGAAACCCTAACTCTGAATCTAATTCTAAAGAAAAAATACTACACCAATCTAGAAATAGGAAGAGAGATAATTAGAAAGAAGTTACAAATTTAGAGATCTATGTTAGAATCCTGCAAAAGAAAACAAAACAAGTTAGTTTCTAAAAAATAGAAAATCTAAAATTAAAAATTTTCTAAAGAACAACAAAGAAGAGTTAGTTTTTAAAAAGGAAGGAAATCTTAGAATTAGAAAGTTACTAAAAATAAAAAATAGAAAGTTAGTTTCTAAAAAAGAAAATTTCTAATCTTAGAAATAAAAAGCTAAGTTAGTTTCTAAAAAGGGAAAATTTTCTAAAACTAGAAAATAGAAATTTACTTAAAAGAAGAATCTAAATCTAAAATTAGAAAATAAAAAATTTCTAAAAAGAAAGCCTAGACTTAGAAAATTTCTAAAAAATAAAACCCTAATTCTAAAAATACAAATTAGAAAAAGTAGAGAATTTAGAAAAAGATTACCACATTAGAAGTTTAAGTCAGGACCCTATAAAACAGGAAATATGTTAGTTTCTAAAATAAAATAAAATAAAAACCTTAACCTAAAGTTAGTAAAATCCTAAGCCTATGAATTATGATAAGAGAGAATCTTAAATCCTATTAGACCGAAACAGTCCCCGGTAACGGCGCTAAAAACTTGATGTTTTATTTTAAACCAATCTGATTTAAATGATATTAAACTCGCAAGTATACGAATCAGATGTAAATGCGGTACGTATTACGAGATCGTTCCCACGAGGACTAGTTGTCACAATTCTAAATTTAAGACTCTTCTTAACTAATCTAACAAATATTTGAACTAGTGATTAGATAAACTTAATAAAAATCAATGAAAAAGTAACTAAGAGCAATGGAGAAAATTCAATCAAAGAGAAGACTAGGACTTTCGAATCCACTCCTAATTATCCTAACCCTTGTTTTACCTATTGATTCACCCTAATTCAGATTGATATAAATTTAATAAATCACAAACTATGTCCTTGGTCAGGCACACAGAATGTATAATCCTTTAAAGCATATGGATCACATCTTTCCATCCATGGTCAGGCATGGAGAGATGTAGATTCCTGTTTCTTCCTCTATAGGAAACCTATTCATGGTCAGACACAAGCACGTAGTTAAGATTCCAAATAACATCCATATCTAAACTTTGGTCGAGCTCATAGAATGGAGAAGCATGAAAATTACAGTTAAGCACACTAGAGAAAGAAATAAATCGATTAAATTAGATGAATTCAACAATAACAAACGTCATTCAAATTAGGGGCTTCATCTCAGCCCTAGCTAAGAAAATTAGAAATTCATGTGATCAACTAGAAGAAAGGTAAGATTGATCGAGGTAGCACATACTCCAATCATAATTGTAAAGGAAAGAAAAATAGGACTGGTAAAGGAAAGAAAAAAAAAAAGATTGATCTCCCTTCTTTCTCTTTTTCCTTCCTCTCTCTCTTCTCTTTCTCCTCCTCTTTCTTCTCTTTCTTCTCTTTCCAAAGTTTCCTCTATCTCCCTGGCTCCCCCCAAGCTCTCCTCTCCCTTCTGATGTCCCAAGGACTACCTCTTATAGGCAGGGAGGTCGGTGGAGGGCTGGAATCGGTCGTACAGTTGTTACAGCAATAGTTGCATATGTTTTTTCACAGCAACTTTGGGCTTTCATATCTCCCATTTTCTTCACATGTTGTCCATAAAATCAACATCTTCTGGGACATTTTTGGCTGGTCTATACGATGGACATATCAGATCTTCAATCTGATCACCGATCTTCAGTCACTTTTCACGGACATGCGTAAGCCTACGCAAGTCCTTCGCTGACGTGATCAATGGGCCTCATAGAAGCATTTTCGGGGAAATCCACTTCGTCCATTAAATCCAAGGAAAAATTTCTGTCAAAGATGGACAGTTTTGAATGTCCATTGAAGCGGCTTAGAGAAGAAATTACGCTGAAGCCGTTTTGAACGTTGCATGACAGTCCACTTGTGACCTCTGTACCGAACACGTGTAATTGCATCGGTGAAAACGGTCAGCATGATTTTGTAGTTCTCGAAGCCATCTACAAGATGGACGGCTTGGATCGTCCGTAAGATTAATGGGTGGGGCCCACTACTATTCACAAAATTGTTCGTCGATCGATTACACAACACGTAAGAAGGAAATTTCCTTCTTTCTATTTTTTTTTTCGGTCAGAGACGGTCAAACCGTCTCTAACGTTGGCCGTGCACGGCTAGTGCGCATATGCACTATGCACATGCCACACTAGGTGGGGTCCACTGTAACATTTTTGTAAAATCCAGTCCATTCATTCAATTAGTCTCCCTACTTAAGGCATTGAGACCAAATTTGAAGCAGTTCCAGATATCAGGTGGGCCTCACTTAATGAATTAAGGGGCTGATCTAACCGTTTGGCTACTTCTAGAGATATCCAAAGGCTAAAATTTAATATGTATGGTTAATTTATGGCCCTTATCTCATGTATGAAGTTTCAAACCAATCAGATGGTGGAAACCCTCTGATCATGCATTATGGCTGGTTTTCGGGCCCCTTTAACGTAAGCAGCTCGATTTTCTCGGATCCTTGGTGTGTAAATCCATCAATCTTGGTTCTCTGGAGTGCACCCCTTGCTCTGATTACTCAGAATGTCAAATCCATGCTTTTAATATCCTTTTTCAATCAACGCTCCTGATTTCATCCTGTAATAAAAACACAATTAAAATATGACATTTAAGCATTATCATATACGTAAAATTAGGCAATAATTGGGGCCTGATATATAATATTCGAACCTAATCAGTAATATTTTGAAAAACCCTCATGAGACTATAACTCATCCATTAGGGAAAACCTAGGAGTTTAAAGGCTTATTTCATATGTTAAATATAATCGAGATTACCTGCGAAAGTGGTATAGATAGAATTTTTATTTTCATTTTAATTTTATTTTTAAAATTAGTTTTTATTTTTATTTTTCTTCGCTTATTTTACTCAAGAATAGAAAAATGCTAGTTGGGGGTTCTGTTGAGAATCAAATATTACATAATTTTCCCCATTTATATCTTAGTTTTATAGACATGAATCAGCTTAATATTTTATTTTACTCATGTTTATGTTGTAAGGTGAATTTAAGAGTTTGGATTGAAAAGGGTGCTAAAAGCATGGATTTGATGCTCAAGAATTACCAAGGCAAGTGATGGATCTTATGTGACCAAGATTGAAGAATTCACATGTCAAAGATTAAAGAAAACGAAGTGAGAAATGAAGAGAATTAAATATTTGAAGTAAAGAAAAGGAATCCTGAAATCTTCATGAAAAATTATATTTTGAAACTCTGGGTTATTTTGGGAAACTGTGAAGAGTGAAGTTTATTTTAGCAAACTACGTAAATTTAAGGTGGTTTCTAGAGTTTTTCAATTATGTACGAAAATTGTAGTTCCCCACTTATAGATAGGGCTTCCCAGGGCATTCCTAAGCATGATGTAAGGCATCCCAAAGCAAGATTTAGGATTTTTAGAGAGTTTTATAGTTTTAATTTATTTTTCTTTACAAGCTTTTAGATATTTATTCTTTCTCATTGCTTTCTTTCTCTATTCTATTTATATTTTTCTAGTTTCCTCTAGCCCAAGCTAGAAGAGAAACACATGGGTCTAATAATCCTTTAAGTTTTGATGATTGATTGTATTTAATGATGAGATGAATGATGTATGTATGTTATCAACTGTTTAGGTTTAGCTTTTTATCCTCGTGTGAGATCCATATGTTTCCATCATATGAGATTCACATTGATGGATAGGCTTATCCTGAATCAATTATATTTTTCCTAGATAGGAGAGGTTCTCAACCAATTACATTTCTTTGATATTCATTATTTTGTATATATGAATTTTTAAAATCACTGGTGCTTGAGAATATATATGAATGGTGCAAATTCATGATTTTCTAATCTTTTATTTCATTTATTTAAAATGTTTAAATTATTTTATTTTATGATTAGGTTGACCATAGTGCTCGGATCCTAGTTGTGTTATCCAAGTCATCATGATTTTGGAACATTAACCTATGTGTGGAACTTTGAAGCTTGGGTGTTGTTTTAATTCATTTAAATTACATCTATTCAAAACTCCTAAAATCAAATCATCAGTTTAGTTTTTATTACTTAGTTTATTTTGCATTTGATTTTCTCCTTCTCGCAATTCATCTCCCTATGGGATCGACTCTGTATTCACGGCATATTACTTACGAACCTCTACACTTGGAGGCAAGCAACCACAATCCACTTATAACAATCACAATATCTATTTTACTAATTCAACGATTATAACACAATTGGAATTGAAGTCTTATGCTATCTAATAAGAAGATAAAGCGGTTAAACCAATCATAAACAAGATCAGAATATGAATTCAATTGAGTAATTCTCTCATGAAGCAGTTAGACATCAAACATAGGGAATCAAAAGCGTCCAATGCACCCTTGGGCATCACTGGATCAATCCATTATATAGATTGATTCCTTCTCTAGGTCAAGGCTAAACAATTGTTAAATCAAGCATCATCACACCCAGCGTGCACAACAAATCAAGAAATAAACAAGTCATAGACTTTACAATAAAATCAAATCTATTCAATCAAATATCATAATTCTAACTATTGTTTAATGAATCAAATAAATTAAATAATGAAATTAACTACAAGCTTCATCCCTTAATCTTACCTAAGAGATTAGCCTAAAAAGAATAACTTCTCAGAAAAAAAACTAAAAACATCAACTACAACTCGTGAAGAAATCGAAGTGGAAGAACATTGTCGGCACTCCACCTAGGCCTTCTCTCCCTTTCTAAACCATAGAAGATGATTTGGAATATCCTAGGGACTCTAATTTATAGTTGTGGAACTCTAACTTTTGTATCATCTTCGACAATTTACAAACCCACCTTGGATTTACGCTTCGGTTGCACTGAAGTTTCCTTCATTCGTACTAAAGTCGCATTTGAAAAATATATGTAGAATCTGTCAAATTTAGGTCCTACCTAAGCTATCTTAGGTGGGATTGAAGTTGTCTTCGTTGAGACCGAATTAAGTCTGAAAATCATAATTTCTTGCTAGACTGTTTTATGTGATTTCGGTCAGACCGAACCAAACTTAGGTGGGACTGAACAATTGTTTTTTCTTCTGTTTGACTTGTGATTTTTCCAGTCTTTTCTCCATCCTTTACACTAGGTTTTCTTAAATCTTTGGCAAATCTCCAATTCTTCATTATCTTCTTCTAAGCTTCTAAATCCATCCTTTTAAATATATATTCATCATAGTCTTCCGAATCACCTCATATGATGAAAAAATATATAATTAAATTGAATTAACACTTAAATTCCTAGATAACTAATGTAATTGAAGGGTTAAATATATAATATTTGAGTCTCAACACTTAGTCTTAACAAAGAGATTAGCCAAGCTTAGGTAACATCTTAAACAGAAAACTAAAACAATAAACTAGAACAGAATGTTGAGGAAGAAGGAAGGCACCGAAAATGCTCTGCCCTAGCTTTCTCTCTCTTCAAACCCTAGGATGTTCGTAATTCATTTCTTATAAGCCTCCTTAAATAGAAAAAATTCTACCGACTTACAAAATTCACAAACTTTCGTACTTACGCACACTGTCAATTAAACCCTTCCATCAATTGATACCAATTAAAGTCCCATCGATCGATTGAAAATCCATCCTCGATCAAATTGAAAATAGAAAAAATAGTTCAACGAGTGAATTCAAATATCTTGTATTTTATTGATTAATCAAACCCATCCTTCAATCGAATCAAAAGTTTCAAAAATTGTCTAGCAACCAAATTCATAAATTCATGATTTTCTTGATTCTTCCTTCTATCAATCGACTTTAATTGATGATCCATCGATCGAATTAAGTATGTTATTGATATTTCAAAGATTGCTGATTTTTTTTTAATTAATTCACAATTGATCTTAATCTTCTATTTTGGGTACTTTAACTCTTTTTGGTTTTCAATTGCTTTAATTCTTCACTTTTATTCTCTTGATATCACTTGAGCTTTAATTCTTTGCTTTTAGGCTTAAATTCATCTTGGACTTCCAAATTCTTCTGCACATTGAGAATTAGTCTAATTTGGTCATTTTAGTGTTTGAATACAAGGGAGAGTGTTGGAAAACTTGGGATAAATATACAATATTTAGCACTCAACAAGGTTCCCTAGCCATTCTATCTAAATATGAATTAACGTGTCTAAAGAGCCAAATTACATATAAATATATGAAATGGATGAAGTATGCATGATCAAGAATACATGATATGGATTTCAATTCTAAATCAACATAACATATATGATCTCATCAACATAAACAAAATTATAGTTGATGGTCATTAAAAGATCAACTGGTCAAAGCATGTTATGGCCATTCATACATCATCATAATCATCCAAAAGTATCATCTCTTGGTTAGATTAATGAACATTTATAAGATTATGACTAACTATTAACAAAATCATGATTTAATGAAAATCATCTGTGGATCAAGGGGCCTAATGGTTAGATTTCCATGATCTAGATGATTTGTTCATCATATAAAAATTTTAACAACGTATTTAGTAATCTAACAATTTCTTTTCAATTGGTTTGGATCGATGATCAGTAGTTTGAATTCATGATCCAATGAACGGATCATCTCAAATTTGATTTGAATGGACCCAATGGTCCATCTAATGGTTCAGATCTAAGAGAAAATAAAAAGAAGAAGATCTAAGAAAAAAGAATTAAACCTCTAAAATTCACTGGGTATATTCCATGGGGGACATTTGTTGAGATGTTAAAAATCATACTTTCTAAGATTGGTAAAAAATGGACAATATGCATGACGTGAGTTTGAGATAGTAAACAGAGGGGCAAAGATTGTTTGATCGATGTGATTCCCACGTTATTAGAAAATTTATCAAAATATCTTTCATAAAAAGTTTATTTTACCACAATTCGATTTGTATTAAGGGAGATCTGTCTCAAACACTGAAGACATACATTGTTGATCAAAGTGCTAGAAGTGGGGATGCCTCATCTATATTGTGAGCCCCATATGGAAGACCAAATAAATTTTTATCAAGATGATTTGAATCATAGATCATAGATTTTTGGGTTACATTTCCAATGAGTATAAGATCACCTCGATCCAACCGTTGATGAGGAAGTTACGGATATTTTGTTGAAATTACTCTGTCTAGAGTATGAAATATGAAATTTAAGTGAAGATGTGGACCAATAGAGTCATACCAAATGGCTCCCCTACTTAACTGGATATAGTTGTTACTTGTGCTTAAGTAGCTTAGTTTGAAGCCCCACATGATAGCCCCTCCCTCCCCCTTGTCTATAAATTGGGGAAGAGGCTTAATTTCATTGCACAACAAAATAACTCATTACTCTCTCTCTCTCTCTCTCTCTATCTCTCTCTCTCTCTCCACCTCTCTCTCTCTCTTTCCCTCTTTCTCTCTCTCTTTCCCTCTTTCTTGTCCTCTCCTTTTCTCTTCTCCTCATGATATAATGGCTAGGAAATTTTAATTTATATATTAAAACATTCAATTTCGGTAACCGAAGAACAAAAAATCATCAACTCCAGATCATCTTCATGTTCAACAGTCATAGAAAATTCTAAATCTTTCCAATAAGTTGTTATCTTTGAGATGATCAAAGCATCATCTACGTGCAACTACAAAGAGCTAATCGTCAAGAATGAGCTCCAGCAAATTGTTGTTGATTGCTTGTAACTCTAGGAGGTATTAAACAACTAGAGATACTATTACTCATAAATATGAACATCCACAAGTGAGATCTTCCTCACTTTCTCTAATTCTTCTAATTTATTCCTACAATTTCTTCAACTCCTTATGAATTATATCTGATGTAAATCTATGGTTGTTTTGTTATGTTGATGTAAGATAAATCATGCATTAACTTACAATAATGATGAGTCAGTTTAGAATACTAGAAAATAAGTGAGGTGATTTGTCACGCCCTAAACTCGGAAACCGGGCTCACAAAATTCTCAATCACCGAATCTGACACCAACAACCTCTATAGTACCCCATTCTCGACTCCTGGCACCCATATACTAGGTTCCGATCCTAGGATCCTACAAGGAGGATTTTAATCATGAATTCATTTCATAATAAGCATAACAAAAGGCATAACCCATAAACAATAACCAGAACTCCACAAAATCCACTATGATTAAAAAAACTTTAAGAAATAATGCGCATAAAGGGAAATACAATGATAATAATAACAAGACTCCAGAAGCTCTGCGGCATGCTCCTGCTCCTACTCAACTACGACCTAGCGTCACTTACATGCATCAATTGTGCATAAGCTTATAGAAAGCTTAGAGGGTGGTGAAAGTGTGTGCACAATATAAGCATGCTCAGAATGCAATATCAGAGTAATGTGGAATAAACTGGTAAGTCCATGAATGCAATTAGCTGTATCAAGGCTATGCGATGCAAGGCATGAATGCCATCGGCCACACCAAGGCTATGCGATGCAGGGCATGAATGTTATCGGCCACACCAAGGTCATATGATGAAAGGCCTACATAGCCAATGTCATGTGCAAGATGTAGCTAAAATATACTAATCCACATATCAATTTAACTCATCTCTGGAGCATCATATATCAATATAATTCTCTTTGAATAATCACCAGGGTCTAATACAATATACACCACATTGCTGCCCCACACTGGACGCACAGTCGTGCAAGCGAAAGAGACCTCATTAGTCGCCTAGCCAATAGTCAGCCAAAATCTATCCGACACGTCGATAGTGGACCCATTGACGAGTTGGTAATACTTAGCCTAGCAATACCCCCCTCTCCTTAGGCTGGTAAGGCTACACCCCCTTCCAATCGACCACGACACGGTGGGAGACGCGGCCTCCTGGTATTCAGCCCTTGTGCACTCATGCATCCACTCAGTCTAGGCATTAGAGCATCTTTCAGTACCGTCAGGTTTAGGTACTTTCACCCAGGGACATCCTTTGCGCCCCATGTAAAAAGAAGATTTTCGATGTTCAAACCTATCTTCTACGAAATGTCTGTGGAGGCTATGGCCCTGATGTTGTTAGGGTGTACAACAATCACAATATACAATGCAAGATGCATGAATCACACAGTCCAATCATGCATCAATTCTATGCATACTATGCGCTCATGTGGGACGAATCTGCCTATCAGGAAGTCCCATAAACAACCTTCCCTATGGCATATGCAATGGTCAACCACATCTCATAACAAAGCGCATGGGCATGTATCATGATGCTATGCTATCACATACTGATAATCGATATTGATAACTGGCCTATATACAAGGCGGGGTCCATAGATGAGCAATCGATCTAAACCATAATATAAAAATTGGCCCTCGACTGTGAATATACCAAATCCGATAGCATAGACTCATTCATCTATGGTGATGATGAACTCTCCTCATACCAAGGTTGGGCCCTCCTAAGGGGCCCACATAAGTCCTAGATGGATTCCAAGAAATAATCCTACAAGCAACCAATGGGGGCCCAACATCTTGGGTTATCCCAATACGAATAGATGGATCATGCAAACATTAATGGGGCCCAATGATTTGGGTTAACCCACTTAGAGAATGATGAGAATGGGCCTAATAAGGCCTAAGGGAAGGTCACAATATGGACATTTAACAGACATTACGCCCAAGGAGTGACCCACATAGAGCCTAACATATAGTGAGCCCATGGCCTCACATAAGGGCCCAATACACATCTCATTGGGCCTCACACACAAAGGCCTCATATACATCATAATGGGCCTCATCATATGAGCCATATATACATCACATTAGGCCACATATATGGGCCACACATACATCATATCCGGCCTCACTCATGGGCCACATACACATCGTAATGGGCCTCATCAAATGGGCTGCATATACATCACATTGGGGCCTAATATCTGGGCCTTAAATACATCACAATGGGCCTCTCACCTGGGCCTCAAATACATCTTAATGGACCTCATGCCTAGGCCCCAATACATCACATCGGGTCTCATCAAATGAGCCGCTAATACATCACAATGGGCTACATCTCATGGGCCTCAAATTCATCACAATGGGTCTCATACCTAAGCCTCAAATACATCTTAATGGGCCTCATCCAATGGGCCTTAAATACATCATATTGGGCCTCACATAATCTCATTGGGCCTCAAACAAGGACCATATATGCATCGCATTGGGCCTCACCACATGGGCCACATATACATCAAATTGGGCCTCAAACAAGGGCCACATATATATCAAGGTAGGCCCCATGATCTGGATGGTTTAGATATAACACATACATTGCATGGGTCCCACTATCCATATCTGGATGGTGAACAGCATGGATGAACACATACATCATGATAAGGTCCACCATCCAGATCATGGTGGGCCATGTACAAAAAAATGGATGGACGGCTTGGAATAAAACACATATATTATGGTTGGCCTCAACGTCCAGCCCTTGGAAAGATGGTCTGGATAAATAATACATATAATCAAGGTGGGTCCACATGGCACTGTCCAGAGGTGGATAGCGTAGATATATAATACATACATTATGGTGGGCCCCACCCCCACACATGTAGCAGGTGTGGGGTGGGTACCATGACCCAGCCAAATGGGACGTACGGTTTAGATTTAATGCATGCCTCGTGGTCAGCCCACAGAACTTGTTGACGTCAACTATAGCAGCTATATTGCTGCGTGAGGTACTCCAGCCAATCCACATCCACCATCCATGGATTGGACCGTGTGGATACAACACATCAGATCGAGGTGGGCCCCACACACTGCCATGGTGGGGTCCACGTCTAATGGATGGATGGTTAGGATATAACATATATGTAACACCCCAGATTTTGGCTAATCTGGGAATAGACGTCCTTAGGCAATGGGTTAACTAAAACACCTGAGAAATCGCTCAGAACCCAATTCCATAGCCAAAGAAATCACGTAGGATAAATTCCATTGGAAAATAAGCGTAAGTTAGCTAACGCAACGCTGGAGTAGCTGGGAAATAGTCCCTGATCACTTTAAATACGTTCTACAAGACCCAAATCGAGTAGAACCAATGACTCTATAATACTTTATAACCTCGGATCAAACTCTAAGCCGGTTTGTGCTCTGGACCACTTTGAAATCTTGTATTGGATCTAGACCGCGCGTCGAAAGTCCGATATCTCCTATCTTAGACCGTTAGAACCGCCTAGCTGGACTTGACACTCATTTCAAAAATCAAGTCAAACCGATAATCACAGGCCATTTCATTGAGCCCGGACCGAAGAGAGTGCGAATAGGGACAGAATTGGAATTTCAAATTCAAATCTGGCATACGACTTGACGCGTCAGTATTGAGCGTTCTGGCCGTCAGAATTCAGCCAGATTACACCCTCGGATCAGGAGAAATTTCTATTTTATATCATGAGACTTTCAGCCCTGATCTACGTGCAGTGACCGCTGAACTGAAACTGGTCCTCCACGTGCGATCTGCGAACCCTGCCAGACTGAAAACTTAATACGTGCTATATTTGGTACGCATGAGCTTAAGTCCGATCGCATTCGACCAGGGGACCACCAGAAAGCATCTTTTGGACCGAAACAGCCCCGATTTGGTTACCCCTCAAGTGAAACTTGTTCCCGAGCCTATTTCGGGCAAGTTTGGGCTTATAAAAGGGCTTGAAACCCTCACTCCTCTCTCCCATCCGAATTTGCAAAAATCCTAGATTGGGAGAGAGAAAAGGTGAGAGTTTGTGAGAGAAGGTGGGAGAGATCTTCCTGCCACCTGTTGCTGCTGCTGTACGTGCTTAGGCAATGCACTCCGATCACTTTCCCGACGATTCCTCCGCGTTTTCAGGTAAGAAAAACCCTAGAAAGTTGCTGATTTGATGTTTCTTCTGTTCCATAGCTTGATAGTTAGTAAATCTCGTAAAACAGGTTCTCTTATCGCTGTAGACGAAGCGTATACGCTCCGTTCGAATTTCAACATCCATAAGAGACAAGGTGCGGATTTTAGACGCTTTGATTGACTGTTTCCAAAGCTTTCAATGACGTTTAATAGTAGATTATCGACGGCATCGCCGTTTGACATGTACAACATGCTCTCCGTTTCCTGTTTCGTAAATTAACGAAGAATATGAGATTTAGGGCATTTTAGTCATTTGTAGGAAGTACGGTCTACATTCATATTTTGCTGACGTGATTGACATGGTTTGTTGTCGCATTAGGAAGTTAGGAATGCGTGCATAATTAGTTTGGCGAAGAGATCCGCCTAATTGCGCACTTTGGGTCGACATACTATATGTAGACTTAAGTGTGTAGTGTATGTGTTTGTATAAATGTTTGTATTAGTATGTATTGAATTAAATGATGTTATGAGATAGTTTGAGATTGATTTCTCAATTAATATGCTGACCTAAATGGTCTCCTACATGTTGACTTTATGCACGATTTCATTACAATGCATGGAATGTATGTGTTGAAGATTTGCTTAAGTTGAATGTTATAACATGTGTTAACATGCTCACATGATTGTATTTCAAGTCCAACACTCTTACATAAATTGCTAATGTGATTCTATAAATGTTTGGGACTAGACTTAGTCCAGGCAGTCGGTAACCGAGCGAATTCGTGGCTGACTAGTCATAGCCACGAACGACGCGTCGATGAATGCGATTCGTGTTTGGGGTTGGCGGCAGTGGTTAGGCCACGCGAAGTGTTTTACGCACTTCATGCCGTTCGACTTGAGACGCGATCGCGCTAGTCGAGCCCGTCAAGCAACCCGACTGGCCGATGTATGTTCACCTTGTATGAGTCATAACTGCTTGAACCTAGGGTACTGAACTTACCATTGTAAACCCTGTTAACCATGGTACCTTGATCCACGAAGACTCATGAGCCGGGCATGGTGGTATGGGACACCGTGGTTGAGCTGTCGGCCTACGCTGGGGCCACAAACCTCCCCGTAGTGACCAGTGAGCACCTAGTCTCGTGAGCAGATTATGGTGGTATGGGACACTATATTCTTGCTGTCGGCCTACACTGATGAGGCGACGAGTCCTTTGTAGTGACCGCGAGAGTATTCTGAGTCTACGGGAGGCGACGACCCTTCAGTAGCAGTAGAGTACAGTAGGCCTGTATTGATAAGGTGATGGGGGAGCGGAGCAACGAGTGCGTGCAACAGCCCTGACAGCCCTTGCAGCGACCTACGAAATATACATCGTATGAGATTACTAGGAGTGACGACCCTAGACAGGATCTGTGTTGGGATTGATATAAGGGAAGTACCTTAGTTTCCCAATCCTGCTGTTTGAATGGACTAATAACAACTCGAAAATCATATCACCATAACATTGCATGTGCCTGGAAGATGTGGAGCACTCTAGGGAGTGTGGCATGCCGCGGTCGTAAGATGTTGCCGTATGAGGGAGATCGTCGGTGAGGGCATACATCACGTCATATCATAATTGCATTAACAACAGTATTAGGAATGTTTGCATTACTGCTTTACTATTATCGCATGATTGATTTGAGAACATGTTAATCCTTGCTCTATTATTCCACTGAGTTAGCTACTCAGTCCCACGTTACGGGACGGTGTTCCTGGACACCCACCAGACCTTTTTGTGATTGCAGATGATGGCACGGCCTGCGAGGCGGAGCTGGACTTGATGATGATGAGGAGGATCCCTCCTTTATGCGTGTTCTGATTGACGGGATTACAGGGAGGTTGATTAGATACTTGACACTTGTCATTTTATATTTTTAGCGCACTCATGTATATTCGTTTGTCTACTTTTGGAGTATACATGTATGTATATAACCTGGTAACATGTTCACACTCTGGAGACATACAACAGTTTATATATGTTATACATACTATCACAGTCTTCCGCTGGTTAATTTAACTGTCTCTGGAGTATGATATGCTGTTCTGGCTTAATCTCACTCATGTTTAATACATTATCATAGACAACATTCAATCATACATATCTATGTTGCATAAATAACATTTTGGAACTCGGGAGTTGGGTTTTTGCTCGACCCCCCGATTTTCGGGATGTTACAATATACCTCATGTTCAGACCCACCGTCCAGAGGTCTAGACGGTGTGGATCTGAAGCACATACATCATGGTAGTCCCCCACGTGGGACCCATGGATGGACAGCATGGTTAAAACCCATACATCAGAGGTGAGTCCACACATGTGGCCCACCTCAGATTATAATGAAGCTGATATTTGTTGTTTCCTTCATCCAGACCTGTCTAACAGTGGACAACAAGGTGGGCTCCACCAATTGGATGCTCAAAAAAATTTGGACAGCCTGCATTTTTACTGTACACAATAGGTGGGCCACACACCTCATCATCACCATAAAATGAAAGAGCGAAAGAGAAAGAGAGAGAGAGAAATGGGTGATGGAGGGACCCCGCCACTATGGGTCCCTTATTACATGTTTCATACACCATACATCAACATAAAAAAGAAATCTGGACAGCAACATAACATAAAAATCTGAGGTGGGGACACCATCCCCACCATGCAAATCAGGAGTCTATATGACCCTTAAAGGTATGGATTAAAGAAAAATCCATCATGGTGGTGTTCATGGAGAATGGACCCTTTATGGCTTATGCATGCAAGAAGATGGGCCAAAGGCCACATCAAGGGGATCATGGAGGATCTCCACCATAGATTGGTGGGTCCTTCAAGTTTCCATAAAAATAAAAGAAGGAAATCAAAGGAGAGGATAAAAATCTATATCTAGAGTGTACCCACCTTCAAATTTAGGACTTCTACTGCCACCAATGGATTCCAATGCTTTAAGGGAGCATGGTTCAATGGTTGAGATGAAGTCTTGATGGTTGGATTGGGAGGGTTAGGGAGAGGAAGTTGTTGGATTTTTTTGGGAATCCATAGCTCTTACTAGAGAGAAATGAAGAAGAAAGAGGGAGGAAGAGAGAGATAAGAGGGAGAGAGAGATGATTGCTTTATAAGGCAATCATAACTAGTGTAAGGCATGCTCTCATGGGAAAGAAAAAAGTAATTATGGGCTAGGGAGTAGGGTGGCTAGGGTAGGGTAAGTAAGTAGGCTATGGTGATAATTGTTTGGCTAAGGAATAATCATATCTGGGATAAGCGGGTCCCATAATCACGTCATCAGTGGCCGAATTCATGCGCGACCCACATCTTATGATCTAGACGTCTAATTAGCACACAAGACTTGAGGTTGGAACCGTGGTGACAGCGCTGTCAGCTGTCACAATGGCATATGTCTCAGGCTAAGTCAACTCAATTTTATAGGATATGACTTAGGATCACGCGCAAATGAAATCTACAAGTTGCGGGTCACTGAAATTTGATCGGGAGGACCGCGGGCTCCTACAGAACGGAATGGACACTAAGACACGAGCCTTACATGATTGATTCCCTTGGGTTGAAGTTCTCTAAAGCATAAAATAGGTGGGTTGATTGAGACCATTAGATTTAAAGTCCTAAAAGCCTAATTGGTACAATTTGGAACCTTCATTGATCAAGGCCAAGTGGGTAAGCACATTGGAGTGCAAAAGAACACTTATGTAGGCCTAATGAAGTAATAGTCTAACCAACTAACATACAATGGCTAACCAATTGATCAAGGTAGAATGGGTGAGCATATTAAGATTGCAATAAACCACCTACGCAAGCCAGGTTCGTTTTGGGAGAGTGCTGGTAAAGTAGTGTAAAATGACGCTAGTGTTCAAAAGTTCAATTGTATTGATTATTGTGGTTATCCTTCATTGCATCTATCCTCTCATGATATCTCTTATATATATATATATATATATATATATATATATATATATATGTATATATATATATATATATATATATATAAGTATGCATTATAATTATCAATTGTTAAAAGTATTATCTAATGCATGTAATTTTCTTATGAAGTTTTCATGGGATAAATATATATTTATATCAAACCTTGTGTAAAGATATACTTATTGGGATTTTTAGCTCACCCTAGTTGTGGTTGATGACTTTCAAGAATGGGATCTCATTAGAGAAATTGAGGATTTGGATTGCTTGTTAATGCTGTTATAATTTTTTTTACTTAAAATTTTAAATTTAATTGTAATAAGTTTGGATAGCGATAGTTGTATTTAAATTTGATTGGAGACATTTTAGTTATGGAATGGAATTGATAATATTTCCCTTAATCAAATATTAGTTGGATGTTTGTGATGGTATTTCACTAAATTATGGTTGTGAACTTAGAACTACATGAGTCATGCCCTTGGGTGCAGGATCGGGAATGAGCATACTTGGGTGCCGAGCTTGGGGTGTGATAGCATGATAAGAAATAGTGTGGATTGAACGTCCATCGTTGAAACATTCATGAGGCCACATAATTTTTTGAATAAGCTAATATTTTTGTGCTTTCAGTTCATCCTAGTAAGAATGACCTCTTTAATAGCATACCACAAGGAGGTTTCAATGGTAGGCATTTCCCTATTCACTTTTTTCCTATTGTGTGGCCCACTTGAATTTTGGATCTACCTCATTAATTTCTCCATGTCCTAACATGATCTAGAAAAATGGATGGACATTTAGGATTTCTCACAAACATCACAAGAGCCCCTAGCTAGCTATCAGTCGTAGGAAGTTCACGTCTGTCAAGTGTGAAAATGATCCACTCATTGTGGCCCATAACATGCCTCCCAAAGATTAAAGAACTACTATATGGCTCCACTATACATATGTGCCTCTTCTCATGAACAACCTGTCATAAATTTCTAGACCGTAGAGTGTATGCTCCTCCAATTGTGTTGATGAACATGCAGAATTGAGCTGACGTCAACATAATGATAATTACTTATGTACCGATTAATGCATAAATAGTTGTGCATGATCATAATCTAAAATGATAAGTTCATAGGACCATACAGTAGATTCAAACACCATAGTTTCAAGTGGGTCCATAGCCCACGCCTAAATAACCAAAAGAAATTAGCATTATTAACTTAACCATCAGACCACCAACACTAGGCTTCTCCTCACATCCACAAAAAAAGCCCCATCGTTGTTTAATACACTTGCTGAACAGTAGAACATCACTTGAATAGTCAGCATGAATGTCAGAAGGATATAGATGAACCCAAGCATAATAGGTCCTTCTGATGCATTGCTGCTCTCTCTAGCCTTGCAGGTTGGTGCACTAGTAGATGGGTGCATCCCTTTAAAACTATGTGGACAGTGGTGTATTTCAACTTCTCACCCAAGCAACTACGATATAGAGTGATCAGATTCATCATCTCTTCCTTCATTTGGTAGCACCCCTATCAAAATGTTGGGATATTCAAATATCTTGTTGAATACCATGTGCAACAAGTGCCTCTTTGATCATCTTATAACTACTGAATCTTGCCCAAGAATAATCCTTTACTTGGGACTTACAATCCTTCAAAGTATAATATATGATAGGTGTAAGGCCCGTATTCTAGACCGTACCATTCCTTAGACTCCCACAATCCTCCCTGTCGAATTTCGGGGACCCACGATTTGTATTCAGCATTTACGCACGACCCTAAGTCGCATTTCATAGATCTGAGTTGACTCGATCCGAAACCTATACCCTAGTGACCGCGTTCACCACGGTTCTAACACTGCATCTCTCATTGTGTCGTAGTCAGTTGGAAGGGGGTGTGACCTTACCCACCTGAGTGAGGGGGCAATGTCTAGGTTGAGTTTGACCAGCATGAGGAATGGATCCCCTATCGATGAGTCGGGCCTGATATTAGCAGGCACATAGTGAGGTCTCTTCCACTTTCCAGTGGTGCACTTGGATAGGGGCGGTAAGCTAGCGTAGAGTGTACTAGACCCCAGTGATTATCCAGAGTAAGAACTATACTGATATATGATGCTCCAGAGATGAGCTGGATTGATATGTGGATTCAGATCAAGATTGGTATGCTTGAGCTGCATCTTGAATATAACATTAGCTATGTATTCCTTCCATTGCATTGCATATCCTTAGTATGGTTGATATCATTCATGGACTTACCAACATTTTTGCATTACTCTGATATTGCATACTTGCATTTCTACCTTGCGCATGCACTTTCACCACCCTCGAAGCTTTCTATAAGCTTATGCATTACGTGTAGGTGACGCTAGGACGTAGCTGAACAAGAGTAGGAACGTGCAACTGAGCTTCCAGAACCTTTCGTTATCCATTATATTTCCCTTTATACATTGTACTCAAGTTTTTTTTTATTATAGTGGATATGTGGTGATGTTTCAGGTTGTTGTTGTGGGTTATGCTTATGGTTAATCTTATTATGAAATAAATTCATGTTAAAAATCCTCCTTGTAGGATCCCAGGATCAAAACCTAGTATATGGGTACCGGGAGCTGAGAATGGGGTACTACGAAGCCTATCAACGCCGGATTCGGCGATCGTGAATTTTGTGAGCCCAGTTTCTAAGTTTAGTGCATGACAGAAGTTGGTATCAGAGCATAACCTAAGAATGACTAAAAATAACATCACATATCTACTATGAGCTTAGGATAATTAGGTCCCGAGTGCGTTATCTTTTTGTTTGGTTCCCTAACATCTGAGCCTTCAAGGGTTCTCAAGGCTAATAGGCCCCTTTGTTCTTTTCTATAGACTATGCCACTGAGGCAAGGCACTGAAGCAACCTGAGCCACCCAAGAAACCCTCGCTCCACTGCCTGAGGTTCTTATTCCACCTCCCACAATTCCCATTCCCCTTCCGGAGCCTCTTATTCGCATGCCCGAGACCCTTGCAGATCCTACGCCTCCATCTGAGACAAGCGCAGCCCCTACCGTGCTAGTTAGTGCCGATCAGTTATGTCAGATGTTCTAGGTTGTGACAGCCGCCCTCCAAGGGCAAGGAAGACACCGCGTTAAGACCCCGAATGTCACACCCCAAACTCAGAAACTGAGCTCACAAAATTTCCAATCACCGAATATGGCGTGGATAGCCTCCGTAATACCTCATTCTTGACTCTCAGCACTCATATACCAGGTTTTGATCCTGTGATACTAAAAGGAGGATTTTTATCATAAATTTATTTCATAACAAGCATAACCCATGAACAATAACCAGAATACCATCACAAAATCTACTATAAAAAAATACTTGAGATACAATACACATAAAAGGAAATACAATGATAACAAAAGGGCTGTGGAAGCTCAGCTGCACACTCCTGCTCTTGCTCGGCTATAACTGTGTCCTGGCGTCACCTGCACGCATCTATCGTGCATAAGTTTATAGAAAGCTTAGAGGGTGGTGAAAGTGTGGGCGCAAGGTAACAATGCAAGTATGTAATATTAGAGTAATGTGGAAAAATGCTAATAAGTCCATGAATGCTAACAGTCGTACCAAGGCTATGCGATGCAAGGCATAAATGTTGTCAGCCACATAAAGGTCATGCGATGCAAGACATGAATGTTATCGGCCACACCAAGGCCATACGATGCAAGGCCTACATAGCTAATGTCATATGCAAGATGCAGCTCAAGCATACCAATCCACATATCACTCCAGCTCATCTCTAGAGTATCATATATCAGTTCAGTTCTTTCTGGATAATCAACAAGGTCTAATACACTATATACCACATTGCTTCCCTACACTGGACACACAACCGTGGAAGCGGAAGAGACCTCACTATCCGCCTGGCCAATAGTCAGCCAAAATCAAGCTAGTCATGCTCAGCCTAGAAATTGCCCTCTACCCTCAGGGGGATAAGGCCACACTCTCTTCCAACCGATCATGGCAAAGTGGGAGACGCAGCCTCCTGGTATTCAGCCCTCATGCTTCATACATCCACTTAGTCTAGGCATTAGAGCATCCTCTATGGTACCATATGGGTTTAGAGACTTTTACCCTATGACATCCTTCACACCCCCGTGCTTAACAAGAATTTTTTATATCCAATCCTGACATCCACACTATAACTACAGAGGCTTCAGCTTTGATGTCACTAGGGCGTATAGTGATCATAATCACATTAGTGTGTAGTGATCATAATCACACAATGCAAGATGCATTAGTCATGCAGTCTAATAATGCATCAATCTTGCGCATACTGTGCGCTCATGTGGGATAACTCCGCCTATCACGAAGTCCCATAAACAACTGCCCAATGGCATATGCAATGGTTAACCACATCTCATAACAGGAATGTAGATGATGCGTATGGGCATGTATCATGACACTATGTTATCACATACTCATAATTGGCATCGATAATTAACCTATATACAAGGCGAGGTCCATAGAAGGACAACTGATTTAAACCATGACATAAAGATCGGTCCTCAACTGTGGATATACTAAATTCAATAGCACGGATCCCTCTATCTACAGCGGTGATGAACTCTCCTCATATCAAGGTTGGGCCTAAGTGGCCTACCTATAATCCTAAGGATACGGAACGGGCTTCCTTCACCATACTATTATATGGCCTGTTATATCCCCTGGAGGGCCCAAATAAGTCCTAGATGGACTCTAAGATAAAGAAAATAATCCTATTAACAACCAATGGGGGCCAAAAATTTTGGGTTAGCCTGATATGACAGATGGATCATGCAAACATCAATAGGGCCCAATGATTTAGGTTAACCCATTAGAGAAGGATGAGAATGGGCCTAACGACGGCTTAAGGGAAGGTCACAATGTGGACATTTAACCATCATTGCCCATCAATGTGGACATTTAACTAACATTTCTCCCAAGGAGTGGCCCACATAGAGTCAAACATATAGTGGGCCCATGACCTCACATAAGGGCCTAATACACATCCCATTGGGCCTCACACGCAGGCCTCATATACATTACATTGGGCCTCATCATATGGGCATCTCATACATCATAATGGGCCTCTTCATATGGGCCATTTATACATAACATCGGGCCTCATCATATGGGCCTCACATACATCACACCGGGCCTCATCCAAGGCCACAAACCCATCACGATGGGCCTCACCAAATGGGCCACAAGTACATCACATTATGGTGGGCCCTGAACATTCCAAATGGGCCCCACCACATTAATAGCTTAGGTCAAATATGATACACCACGTGCAGCCACGTGGATGGACAATGTGAATATACAACACATCACAAGGTGGGCCCCACCCGTCCAGCAAACGGGCGACGTGGCTGAAATACATACATAAAAGGTAGGGGGGTCCCACATACAACTGAAATGGATGGACTGGATATACAACACTTATATAAGGTGGGTCCCACCATCCAGGATGTTGGATGATGTGGATCAGACACATACATCACGATCAGCCCACACAACAAACAGATGGATGGCTGGATATAGAATGCGTGCATCAAAGGGGCCCACCATCCTTGTTAGATGGATGGTGTGGTTGCAAAGCACATCATGGTGCACCCCATGTAGCATCATTCAATGAAGGACGGTGCTGATATACAATACTTACATTAAGGTGGGCCCCACCCCCCACACATGTAGCACATGTGGGGTGGGTCCCATGCTGCCAAAAAGGATGGACGGTATGGTATAACACATACCTCATGCTCAGATCCACAGAACTTGCTGACATCAACAGCAGTTGTGGCTGATAGTGGATCACATGTCTAAGGTCTGGACGATGTGGATTTCACTAAGTAGGACCACACATGTGGGGACCACACCCCATCATATGGACAAACTGTCGGGATATACCACATACCTCATGATCAGACCCTCCAGAACTTACTGATGTCAGTACAGCAATTGTAGGACCTACCGTCCAGCCATACATCAAGGTGGGTTCACACGTGTGGGACCCACTAGCTTTCGAAAAAAAGTTGATATTTGTGTTTTTCCATTGTCTAGGGTTGTTGGATGGTACCAGCGATGCTGGACCACCTGGCTACCTACTGGACGTCAGCAAGGTGGGCCCCATGGGTGATTGGCATGGATATAGAATACATATTTCATAGTGGGGTCCATCGGGGTGGGCCACATGGCCCTGTGATCGACTTACATATTTGTTTTCCCTCATCCATGACTGGCTTGGAATGGACAGCAAGGTGGGCTCCATAAACTGGATGTCTAGCCCATCTGGATTGTCCAAAAAATTCTGGACAATGGATGTCCCATGCATGCATCATCAGGTGAGCCATACATATCATCAACACCATAAAGAAAAGAAAGAGAGAGAAAGAGAAAACGGCGGAGATGGGAGGAGCTCCACCACTATGAGCTCTTCCATGTAATGCATACATCAAAATGGGTCCCATCCTTGTGTGGGCCCACAATCACAAAAATATCATGGGTGGAAATCCCATTTCCACTACTAATAGGGGCTTAAGTGGCCACACCAAGTACATAACATAGAGACCTCATGGTGGGATCCATGGAGAATGGTCCCACCTTGATGCATACATACATGGTGTGATGGGCCTTTGGCCACATCTAGGGACCAAGATGGGATCTGCACCAATGATTGGTGGGTCCCACTTGCCCTAAACTAAAAAGGAAGAAGATCCATACAAAGAATCAAATAATAAGAAGCACCCACCTAGGATCTTAAAATCCTTCCTCCAATATGCTCCAATGCTCCTAAGATGATCTTTTAATGGTTGAGATGGAGTCTCGATGGTTGGATTGATGGGGAGAATGGGTGAAAGGGGCTGGAATTTTGGGGGTTGCTTAGACGTTATAAGCTCTAGCAATGGAGATAGAAGAAAAAGGGAGAGAGAGATAAGAGGGAGAGAGAGGTAATGATGATAGCTAGCCTCTCTCTCTCTCTCTCTCTCTCTCTCTCTCCCCTATCTAGCAATCATTTCATGTAAGAGAAGCATGGGGTCTAGGGTCATTATGAGTTGTAAGAGAATGCCTAGGGCTATGGGCTAGGGCCTATAGGTAGGGTGATGTCACCCCTAGGGTGACATCATCCTCATGATGATGGTTTCTAGGAAAATGTGAAATCTAGATAGGTGGGTCCCACAATCATGCGATCCATGGTCGGAATAATGTGCAAGCCATAAATTATAATATGAGCATTAGATCGGCATATGAGACACGGCATCAAAACCATGGCACGATGCGGTCGCAATGGCACCAGTCTCGGGTCAAGCCGACTCGAGTTTACAGGATATGACTTAGGGTCATGCGCAAATGTAATCTACGTGTCATGGGTTACCAAAATTTGACCGGGAGGATGGTGGGATCCTACGGACTCAAATGGTCACAAGGACATGGGCATGACACCGAAGCAAGCAAAGCAAGAGTGTGCGATCACCCTATTACAAGATTTTCTTTAGCTCGATCCCCCTCGATTCTAGGGAGAGCCCGATCCGACTGCAGCAGAGAGGTGATGCTCCCGATTGGAGAAGATGTTCGAGATCATGAGATGTACGACCCAACAGCAGGTCCCTTTGGTCATGTATTTGCTCGAGGGTGAGGCCGAGCATTGGTGGGCCTCCATCGTCTATTTTATAGGAGCTGACTTTGTATGGACATGGGAAGATTTCATTGACTGGTTCGACCGATAATATTTTCCCGACGACATTCGAAGGCAGCAAGCATTAGAGTCGAGACCTTGTTGTAGGGAGATATGTCCGTGGCACAGTACGCAGCCTGTTTTGTGGCACTGTCAAGATTTAGGCCATATTTGAGAATGGCTTGCTTTTTAGCCTCCGAGGCCATGTTATCAGCCATATGCTTCAGACTTTCAAGGAGGTTGTGCAGAGGGCTCAGATCTATGAGGCAAACTAGGCTAATTCACAGAGAGACCGTGATCGTAGAGGAGACCAGAAGAGACAGGCCCCCTCCGGTGGCTTCCACCATCAGCAGCACTACCCCTAATAGAGGCACACAGGCCACCTAGCTGCCAGGACACTAGCAGCACCAGCGGCACCCCTAGCACCACCTTAGAGGCAGCTCCCAGGTGCCAGTTTTGGATGCAGTGGGATAGGACACCGCAGGTGGGAGTCTCCCCAATCGCAAAAGTAGCCGAGTGCACTGTAGAAACCTCCACAGTCGCAGCAACAGCAGCAGCAACAACAGATCCCACCATCGAGGCCCCCTCAGCAACAACATCAACATTAGCCTCCGAGACCACATCAGCTAAGATAGCAATTCCGGTCGCAGTAACAACAGCAAAAAAAAGTAAAGACCTCAGAGGGGACAGGCACCTCCCCAGCCATTTTAAGCTAGGTTCTATGCAGCTCAGTAGGATCTCAGTCATCCGAAGGAGTCGTTGAGGGTATTCTTCCTATCTCTGCATGCATTGCTCGAGTATTGTTTGATTTTGGTGCTTCGCACTCCTTTATGTCCGAGGATTTTTATCATTCGACCGGATTGATGATAGAGCTTACCCGTGAGGGATTGTCAGTCTGACACCCTTGGAAAAGACAGTAGTACTAGGCAGCTTCTATTCATCTTACCCTATTTTGGTAGGGGAGACTTTTTTGCCAGTCGATTTATTTATACTGTCAATGTCAGAGTTCAACATTATCCTAGGTATAGATTGGCTCACCAAGTATCACACCGTCTTAGACTGCTCTGTGAGAAAAGTCACATTCTGTATACCCGACTTGCAGCAGTTCCAATTCATTGCTAAGCTCAGAGGAGAGTCGTTATCTTGTTTGATATCTTGTGAAGTAGACGATCCCGTAGTAGTGAACATTGCCCAGTTGTCAATAGTTTGTGATTTCTCCGATGTATTCCAAGAGATTCTGGGGTTGCCGGTGAGCTGGCATATTGAGTTTTAGATTGATTTTTTGCCCGGTACTGTGCCTATTTCAAAGGCCCCGTATCGTATGACATCAATGGAGTTGCGGTAACTACAACAGCAGTTGGATGACTTATGTGAGCTGGTTTTTATCTGTCTGAACAGCTCGTCATAGGGAGCTTCGGTACTATTCGTCAAGAAAGATGGCTCGTTGAGGCTCTGCGTGGATTACTGTGAGCTCAACGGGGTCATAATCAAGAACAAGTATCCACTCCCGAGGATCGATGATTTATTTGATTAGTTGCAGGGTGCATAGTTCTTTTTGAAGATTGACCTGCGCTCTGACTATCATCAGATTCGGGTCTGAGGGGAAGACATTCCGAAGACAGCTTTCAGGATATGCTATAGTCACTTTGAGTTTTAGGTCATGTCCTTCGGATTGACTAATGCACCGTGATCTTCATGCAGTTGATGAGCAAGGTCTTCCATCCTTATCTCGATCAGTTTGTTGTGGTCTTCATCGATAATATTCTGATTTATTCGAGGAACCACGAGGATCATGACCAACATCTGGGGATTATGTTGCAGACCCTCTATGCCCACCAACTATATGTGAAACTGGAAAAGTGTGAGTTTTGATAGGAGGAGATGAAGTTCCTCAGTCAAGTGGTGACGAGGGAGGGTGTTGTAATGGACCACTCGAAGATAGATGTAGTGTGTCAGTGGGGCCAGCCCACGAATGCGTATGAGATCCACAGTTTTCTTGGCTTGAAGGGATATTATCGACGCTTTATTGAGGGATTCTCCCCTATCATAGCACCACTGACCAGGTTGACCCAGAAGGGTACGGATTTTGTGTGGAGTGACGCCTATGAGTGAGCATTTATGGAGTTGAAATACCATCTAACATCCACACCAGTCTTTATGCTTCCCTCTGGGAGTGAAGGATTTGTGGTGTTTACTGATGCCTCACATGTGAGCTTGGGTGTTGTCTAGATGTAATACGAAAAGCCAGTGGCTTATGCATCTCGCCAGCTCAAGGTCTATGAGCTGAACTACCCCACACATGATTTAGAGCTAGAAGCAGTTGTCATCGCACTTAAGGTGTGGAGGCACTATCTCTATGGGGTCAGGTTCGAGTTCTTCTTTGACCACAAGAGCTTAAAGTATCTCTTCTCTTAGTCCGAGCTGAATATGCGGCAGAGCCATTGGATGGAGCTCCTAAAGGTCTACGATTTTGATCTCCAGTACTATCCAGGCAAGGAGAACTGGTAGTGGATGCCCTCAGCTGTCAGCCACGAGGCTTGGTGGTGCGTATGATGATTCAGGAGTGTAAGATGCTTGATGATGTGGCAGCGTATGACTTTGAGATCGGTCTATAGTCTTCTATTGTGCAATTATCGAGCCTGTCAATTCAACCCTCTCTTGTCGCAAGGGTGATCAAGGCTCGACAGATAAATGAGTCATTGCGAAGTTATAGAGCAGAGGCGGCATCTGAGAGTTAACTAGATTAACAAATTGGTTCTGATGGTGGACTTCCTTCAGAGGCCAAGTATGTGTCCAAGATGTTTCAGGGTTACACAAGGATCATATGACCGAGGTACATCGATCAAGGTTTTTTATCCACCCTGGCTCGATGAAGATGTACCGCGATATGAGGCGACGGTATTTTTGATCAGGGATGAAGTGCCGGATCGCCAGTTTTCTGGCGGAATGTGACACTTTCTAGCATGTCAAGGCCGATCATTTGAAGCCCCAAGGTCCATTGTAGCCGTTGAGTGTCCCGACATAGAAGTGGGAGCACCTGTCCACAGATTTTATCATAAGTTTACTGAGGACTCAGCGCGATTACGATGCCATCTAGGTTGTCATCGATCGTTTGATGAAGTCGATGCATTTTCTTGCGATTCGTGTGACGTGGCCTTTAGACCGGCTTGCCAGGTTATTCATCAAGGAGATTGTGAGATTGCATGGTGTTCCATTTTTGATCATTTCTGACCAAGACTCAAGATTCACATCTCAGTTCTGGAGGAGTTTCCAAAAGGCTATGGGGTTTGCTTTACAATTCAGCACCGCGTATCATCCGCAGACAAATGGGAAGACTGAGAGGTCAATCAGATTCTTGAGAATATGCTTAGATCTTCGTGATCGACTTCTCGGGTAGTTAGGATGAGCATTTACGCCAAGCTGAGCTTGCATATAACAATAGCTATCAGGCTATTATTGGTATAGCTCCCTTCGAGGCCTTGTATGACAGGCCATGTAAATCTCCTAGTTATTGGGCTAAGGTTGGAGAGCACCGTCTCCTAGGCTCTGAGCCTGTGCAGGAGACATCAGATGTTATTGATATCATCAGGCAAAGGATGCGGACGGCTCAGAGCCGACAGAAGAGTTTTGCTGATCGTCGGCGTCGTCTTTTAGAGTTTGCAGTAGGGGATAGAGTGTATCTCAAGGTCTCACCCATGAAGGGTGTAGTTCGATTTGGAGCAAAGGGCAAGCTTGCCCTGAGATTTATTGGACCTTTTGAGGTCACTAGGCATGTTAGCGCCGTGTCCTATAAGCTCGCCTCACCTTCTCAGTTTTCTAGTATCCACAACTTTTTTTATGTTTCGATGATGCGAAAGTGTGGGTCAGACACCATTCCTATGATTGATTGATAGCCACTTAAGGTTCGTGTGGATGCTTCCTAAATTGAGCAGCCAGTTTGCATCCTTGATCGGAAGGAGCAAGTCTTTCGGACTAAGGTCATTCCCTTAGTGAAGGTGCAGTGGGGTCATCAAAGTACTGATTAGGCTTCTTGGGAGTGCGAAGCTGAGATTTGAGAGAGATATGCCCATCTTTTTATCGATTGCTTATGCTTTGTATTATATTGATTAATATATCTATATATGCGATGTCATGTTTTCTCTTCCTTCTTGTTTTGTTCTCTGTAATAGTAAATTTTGATGGTAAAATTTTTATTAGGAGGGGAGAACTGTAAGGCCCGTATCCTAGTCTGTACCGTTCCTTAGACTCCTGCGATCCTCCTTCTAGAATTTTGACAGCCCGTGACCTATAATCAGAGTTTGCACATGACCTTAAGTCGCATCCTGTAGATCTAAACCAACTTAACCTGAGACTTGTACCATTGCGACTGCGTAGTCTCCATGATTCCAATGCCGCGTCATGTGCTCCTATGCGATACCCAAGCTGAAAGATGTGGGCCCACGCATATCTCAAGGAAACGCCACACGTTTGAGAGAATCTCTTCCCAAACGTCACATCAATCTATCAAGTACAACCCATCACTCACTCATATCTCTCTCTTCACCAAGTCAAATGAACCCATGCCTATCCCATCCCTTTCTTACCAACAAGTCAAGGCAACCCGTACCCCATGCTACCTCATGCTTCTAAAAGTTAACAAAACCCATACGCTCCATGTCACCTCCTCTTACAACATCCTCTCTCCCTCTCGTTCTCTCTACCATTTTCTAAGAAACCAAGAGAAGACCCTTAAAGCATTTTTAAGGAAAGAAATTTCCCAAGTGTGTAGCCCACTCCCTACCCCAAGATCTCACATCCCAACCCTTGAATCTTCATCATCCTCCATTAAAGGTTGAGCAAAGGAGCCAAGGAGGCTGAGGGACCAAGGACTAAAATTGGTAGGTGATCTAGGATTTCTACTATGGATTTAAGGATTTAAGGGCTCACATTCAGTGGTACCCATTTGATGTATGCATTGTAAGATAGGGAGGGCTCATAGTGGTGGAGCCCCTCCCCTCCACACATCTCTCTCTCTCTCTCTCTCTCTCTCTCTCTCTCTCTCTCTCTCTCTCTCTCTCTCTCTCTCCCCCCTATTAATGGCCCACCTTGATGATGCACAATTTCCATCCACGTTGTCCGTCCATTGCTAGACATGGGACCCACCTTGCATGTGTGAGGTCTCCACCGTCTAGCTAGGATGTGGACCCACCATGATTTATATATTTTATCCACCGTCCATTCTGCTGGACGGTGGGATGTATAGTGATGCATGTGTTGTATCAGTACCATCCACATGGGTTGGACCCCCACCACGATGTATGGGTTTTATCCTCACCATCCATTTTCTAGACATGGGGCCCACCCTACATGTGCTACACGTGTGGGGGTGGGGCCCACCTTGATGTATGCATTGTATATCCACTTGGCCAGCAGTGGTGAGGCCCACTTTATGATGCAACAGGCCCACCTTGATGTATGTATTGCAAGCACACTGTCCATCTATTTTTTTGGGCCATAGGGATGACCTATGCAAGCCCACCATGATGTATGTTGTATCCAGGCCGCCCAGCTTAGGCCCATTTTGCAAGCCACTATGTCGTATGTGTTCTAATACTCATGCTGCCCATTTACTTTTTAGACTATATGGGCTACCCCATCAAGCCCACTATGATGTATGTGATGCACTCACTATCCATCCCTTGTGCCTAGCCCATCAGCCCTTCTGTGTGGTCCAATATGCAGAATTTGTGGCCTATTTAGTGAGGCCAATTATGATGTATGTGTGGCCCATTTGGTGAGGCCCATTATGATGCATGAGTGGCCCATATGATGAGGCCCAATGTAGTGTATGAGAGGCCCATATGGTGAGGCCCAATGTGATATATGAGAGGCCTATGTGGTGAGTTCATTATGATGTGTAAACCCACCATGATGTATATAGTAATGTCTATGATGTCCAACTATTGTCCTAGCTAGTATAAGGCCTTGGGCCCTCACCATGAGATAGATTCAATAGGCCATGCCTTAGGAGCAATGATGGTTAAATGTCCACATTGTAAAAGCAATAGTGGTTAAATGCCCACCTTGTAATCCTCCCTTTGGCCCATTGTTAGGCCCGTTCTCATTTCCCCTTGTTGTGGGCTAACCCAAATTGATGGGCCCACACTAGTACAAGTATGATCCATCTCATATTTTTGGGCTATCCCAAATTATTGGGCTCCTATTGGTGCTAGTAGAGTACCCAAACCTAGAAACCCACTCTTTGAGTAGGCCATCTAGGCACATCCTTATTATGAGAAGGATGCATCATCACCTCTTTCCATAGATGGAAGAATCTGTGGTACTAGGTTTGACATATCCACTATTAAGGACCGATCTTTATGTTATGGTTTAGATTTGTTGTCCTTCTATGGACCTCCCCTTATATATAGGTGATTATCGATACCGACTATGAGTATGTGATAGTATAGCATCATGATATATGCCCATACGCATCATCTGCATGTTTGTTACGAGGAGTGACTGATCATAGCATCATGTCATTGGCCAGGTTGTCTATGGGACTCCCTGATAGGCGAGTTATCCCACACGAGCGCACAGTATGCACAGGATTGATGCATGACTAGATTGTATAACTCATGCATCTTGCATTGTGTGATATGATTACTATGTACCCTAGTGACATCAGGGTTATGACCTCCACAGGCATATCATGGATGGCAGGATTGGATACCGGAAATACTTGGTTCTAAGCACTGGGGTGCAATGATGTCCTTGGGTGAAAGTCCCCGAACCCATATGGTACCAGGAGGATTCTTCAACATCGATACTGAGTAGATGTATGAGTGCACAAGAGCTGTATACCAGTAGGCCACGTCTCCCACTGTGTTGTGGTTAGTTGGAAGGGGGTGTAACCTTACCCGCCTGAGTGAGGAGGTAATATCTAGGTTGAACTTGACTAGCTTGAGGAATAGGTCTCTATCGATGAGCCGGACCCGATATTGGTAGGCAGATAGTAAGGACTCTTCCACTTCCCAATTATGCGCTCAAATAGGGGCGGCAAGTTGACGTAGAGTGTACTAGACCCTGGTGATTATCCAGAGTGAGAAGTATATTGATATATGATGCTCCAGAGATGAGTTGGATAATATATGGATTCATATGAGGATTGGTAAGCTTGAGCTGCATCTTGCACATGACATTGGCTATGTAGGCCTTGCATTGCATTGTATAACCATGGTAAGGCTAATATCATTTATAGACTTACCAACATTTTTGCTTACTCTGATATTGCATATTTGCATTTCTACCTTGCGCACACATTTTCACCACCCTCTAAGATTTCTATAAGCTTATGCATGACCGTTGCATACAAGTGATGCTAAGACATAGCTGAGCAGGAGTAGGAGCGTGCAATTGAGCTTCCCGAGCCTTTTGTTATCCATTGTATTTCCCTTTATGCATTGTACTCAAGTTTTTTTTATTATAGTGGATATGTGGTGATGTTTTTGGTTGTTGTTGTTGTAGGTTATGCTTATTATGAAATAAATTCTTGTTAAAAATCCTCCTTTTAGGATCCCAGGATCGGAACCTGGTATATGGGTGTCGGGAGCGGAGAATGAGGCACTACAGAGGTTGAAAATTTTATGAGCCTGGTTTTCAAGTTTGGGGCATGACATTAGGGGTGAAAATAGACTACCTGAAATACGAGATCAGTTCAACTGTCAAATGGCTATGCTTATAGAGGATAGGCGATCGGGTTTATACCGATCGAATTCGAGTAATTGCTCGGCCTAAGCCACAGCTCCATACATTTCCAAGCTCCTATCGAACTCTTATTTTAGCTCTCTGAGGACCACCCGGACCAGATTACACATGAAACTACTCGGCCTAAGGCTGACCCTGTATGATAAGATGAAGGAGATGGTCATCCAAGACAATGAAGTTCCTATCGAGGAAAGAATCCCGGACTCCGTACTCGGCGCTCGAATGTGAGCAAATCAGCAGACTATTCAAGGCGATCGACCAGCCACCTATTCAGGGAGACCGACCAGCTGACTCAAACAATCTCCCCCGAGACAGCCACAAAGATTAGCTAGATTGATCAGCTTCGATTTGTTCTTGGTCCTTTACTTTACGGTTTTGTATCTCGAATACTTCAGAAACTCTACCGAAAATCCAGTGTAACAACAGAGAAATGTACGCGAATGCTACATCTATGATTGAGAAATGTTCCTCTCCACGTAACTGACTTCAAAAGGCTATAAATATGAGCCCCTCCATTGGTGAAAAGTACACATAACTGGCATGCCCTAAACCCTATCTACTGGACTCGGATTTCCTGGTTTTGACATAGGCGTCGAAGAGTCCCCCTACTATTGTCAGGGTCTCTTTCCACTTCTGCGTGTGCAGGTATTCGGAGGTCCAGTGGTCCAACACGGGTGAACCAAAAAAATTGCATCAACAATATATATTTGGAGACCTTTCATTAAACACAACATAAACTTTCCCCAGGTACGATTGTGTCATGGTTAACATAATTAGATATAAATTGGTTAAAAATAATAATACTTAAATAAAAATTAACATGAAAAATATAATTAACATCAATAGGCAAGTAATTATATCATATTCCTTAATCAACCAACATTGTAATAAAATGTTAATGTCCAAAACATTTTGCACGTAAGGAAGCTCAAGTTCATCACATAAACGATATGCAACTAGTATAGTATTAAATCTTCATGTACTCACAATAGTAATGGAATGTTCTCAAATGTACCTATCAACCAATCAATGGTATGAGTACACTATAGTTATACATTTCAAGCACAAGTCACAAAAACAATACCTATATTAGTAGATATCAATTATACAAAAGTAGTATAGTAACCCATATTGAGGTTCCCTCATATTTAGTCTCTTCATCCTAAACTAAAACTGATTGTAAGCTATAAGTTTTCCAAATGTTGCAAGTGTAGCATTGATCTAAATAAAAGACGAAAAATAAAATTCATTGGGTATCCATCTTAAAAAACACCATAACTAGAATAAACAGGTGCGTTTTAGTGCACAAAATTCTAAAAAGGTATCAAATTTAAAACTATCACACACAGAACTAAATGGGAAGGATTGTGATTTTCATTGGAGGTCTACTTCGTCACGATTCAACAACATTAGTAGGAAAGTTAGCCTCATATCTTTTGGTAAGTTAAGAAAAGTTGAATTGCTTCTTCTTTAGACAATAACTTTGTCACGGCATGTACATCCTACATAGTCAATCCTACCTGATGTAATGCTAGTATGATCTTCGATATATATGAATAGTACTTTCCCTACTTCATGGTAAAAGCAATCAATTTCATTGCTTCCATCAAGTCGGTCATTCTTGTACTAATCATTTCAACTAGACAGGTGACTCTTGCTTGCTTTTGAGAATTTTTTTGTACAGGTTACGTTTGTAGAGTTGTCCCCTTCACGGTAGGGTTCGGATGTGTTACATTTATGCGTTCCCTAGTCTTAAATGACTAGTGAATGTCCAGTCCGCTGTCCCCATAGTCCTCATGGGATAAGACTAGAGTGTCATCATTAAGGTTTATGGTACTAGTCAGTGAATCTTTTAAATCCCTGATTACTATGCTGCTAACACTATGTGGAATATTGTTAGTTAAACAAGTATGACCTGACCCATCACGCGATTGTTCCCAAAATACATGTTGGCATGGGTTTTCCTTATACACGTTATGCATACAGATGTGACTAAAAACAAAAAGAAGATACGTTTCGATCCTAATAAGGGATAATTGGTTACCGAAAAAAATAGTATTAATAAAGAAAAGTTGAGTAGTAGAACATTGTTTGCAAAATACATGTTGGCACGGGTTTTCCTTATCAATATTGTGCGTACGAATGTGACTAATAACAGAAAGAAGATACATTTCAATCCTAATAATGGATAATTGGTCACCGAAAAAATAGTAATAATAAAGAAAAGTTGAGAGTAGTAGAACATTGTCGTTAACCCATATGTAATCCATCCACACTTTGTCTGTTATAATAAAAATCTTCAGTTCATCATCATATATAAATCTTCTTGCTTTCTTTAGATCTCAAGTCATAAAATAAAGTTTCTTTTAAAGCAAGTGAGGAAAACTCTTATTACTTACTCAGGATAAAAGTTTAAAAAAGATAAAACAGAAAGGGAAAATCCTATAGGAAAAGAACGAGAAAAGGAGCCCACACCTTAAGCTTAAGTAGAGAAAAGAAAAAATAATACACACACACAAAAGAACCACCCATAGAAGGGGACGGGCTAAAACCCACATCTTAGGTCAAGTGTTAAAGTAACAAGGCTAGCTCGGCCTTAGAGATAAAACAAAAGGGAGATCACAAAGGGGTAATAACTAGATTTTAGAGAGGACGCCTAAAGTATCTTGAGATAATGCTAATGTGGTTACTAGACTAAGCAATAAAGTTCATTTATGGTGCGAAGTCGGTTAGTGACTTTTTTATGTTAATAGACATCTCTAATGTGCTTTTTATATTCTCGACAATATGCTTGTAAGATTCCTTCTTAAACCCATGTCCACTCTTCCTCCCATTAGCTACTTGTTCCATTAGCATGTCAATAAATCAATTATCCATTTCATTCGTCCAACAAAGCACCCCACTTGGGATGAATTTTTATCAACAAATTTAAACAAGTACTTTCTTATAGTCCTTCTAAGCAAAGAAATAGGGGACTCGTTGGGATAAATGGTGGAATCACACAGAGATGAATATAGGATTGCAATCCAAAAGCACCAAGCAAACACAAAGAGAATACAAAAATTTAACATGAAAAGCCCTTTCAGGAAAAAATCATGGCACAAAGTGATAGAAATTCACTATGAAAGCATAAATTACAAAGAGAAAGGACTTACCCAATTTGAGCAATGTTCAAATCTCACCCTTGCTACACCCTTTAAAACCCTAGAACTATTTTAAAACACCTTTGAAATAGTTTAAGAGACCTTAAAATATCTTAGAATGGCACATGGAACATCCTAGGAACTCTTATTTATATATTAGGAACTCCATCTTTCGCACCAAGTTGGAATAATCCAGAAACTGCTTCAAATTTACGCAGTCCGCGCATAATCTGCATAACCTTAGGCTGGCTGAACTAGAGCTCGGGCTAGTCGAACTTGTCCTTAGGTTGGCCGAATTTTTTACAAGTTCCAAAAGAATATGTTGTTGGATTTTCACTTGAGCTTTCTCGAGCTGGCCAAATTTCCTGCAAATTTTCATTCGAAGCCTGCTCGATGTCATTGAGCCTATTTGATAGATTTAAGACATCTATCACCAAAAAAATCCACCCTATCTTCAATCTTTAAATGTGTAGCTTATTGACCTCTTCTTTTATCTCTGCCTCGTATCATAGCTTCATTAATACTTTCCGTGCACACTCCGTCCTACTCTTATGTCATCACCAAGCCCAGAGAAGTTATATAGAACTTCAACTTCTTTGTAGAAATGACCTTAGTGAGCATGTCTGTCAGATTTATGCTGGTGTGAATCTTCTCCAGTGTTATGCCTCCTTCCTCAAGCATCTATTAGATAAAATGGTGATAAACATAAATGTGTTTCGTATGTGAGTGATAAATAAAACTTTTAACCAAAAAATAGTGTTCTCGCTATCACAATTAACCAACACGGCCTCTTGCTGAAGCCCTAACAAATTTATCATGCCTCTTAGCCTAACACCTTCCTTAAATGCTTCTGTTATTACCATATACTCTACTTCGGTTGTTGAAAGAGCCACTTCGGACTGAAGCTTCGACATCCAACTAATTGCTCTACCCGCTAGTACAAATGAGTAACCTAAAGTCGACTTTCTGGAATCCACACTGCATACATAATCTAAATCCACATACCCTACCAACTTTGCTCCGGTCTTCTCAAAAGTTAAGACATAATCTTTTGTACCTCGAATGTATCGAAGTAACCATCTCACTACCTCCCAATGTTTCTTATCCAGGTATTTGCTCATAACACTAATTTCCTATGAAATAATCAGTCTAATATAAGCCATGACATGCACTGCCAACCATATTCGAATAAGGCTCATGAGACATATCCTGCTTTTCCTCATCTGTTTTAAGACATTATCCTAAGGAAAGTTTGAAGTGAGCCGCATAGGGAACGCTCACCGACTTTACCTGGACCATCGCATACTTGATCAATACCTACTTAAAATATTCTTCCTAAGATAATCAAAGCTTGCTTCTCTTCTGATTTCTATGAATATCAATGCCAAGAACCGTCTTTGCAGCCCTTGGTCCTGCATATTGAATGTCCCACTTAACTAATTCTTTAGTACATCGATTCTAGACATGTCATGATTGGCGATCTACATGTCAACGACATATAATTCCGGGATCCTTAGTCTCAGTGATTCAACTCATTTTATTCTAGTTTTTATTTTTGATATGATCTAATCTTACAGGTGTAGAAAAAGTGAAAAAAAAAAAAAATGAATGGAGAAAATCTAACAGAAATACTTTAAAAAATTGTTAAGAAAAATGCATGGAAATCACTCTTATTAAAATGCAACGTAATTTTCCTAATTATCCCATTCTTGGTAATTTTAGAGTCGGATCTTCACAATATCTTATGGAGTCACCACCAAACTGTGTAGTTAGGGCATGATTTGATACCAGAGCATGATTCAAATCTTCACAATTAGTTGTCACTAGCTCTTGCAAGTCGATGTGCATAAAGAATGAATAAGTAAAAATGAGTGTTCAAAAAATTCTAGTGTAATAAGTAAAAATGAATACAATCCATGTTAAAACTACTAAAAGAAAACAAAAGAACAAAAGAGTATTAATCTCCTATATCCCTTTGGCTTTGATCTTCTTTAATAAGCAATTTTTCTTAGATTCACGATGTTAGACTTACCAAGACAAAAGCTCAAGCTGAAGTAATCCTTTTTTTTTGTTCCTCTCTCTCTCTCTCTCTCTCTCTCTCTCTCTCTCTCTCTATATATATATATATATATATATATATATATATATATATATATATATATATATAGGTTTCTTATCACATAAGAGTTGAAAGATCTAAAAGACATTTTCCTTGAAGAGAATACTCCTATTTATGGACTACTTTAATAGGAAACTTGTTAGTTAAATTTAAAAGGGTATGTTGTTGGGGATTTGTACTGTGAAATCACACGAATCTAGATATAATATGGCAATTCAATAGTAACAAGAAATCATAGAAGAACAGAAAGATTTAACATGGAAAACCCTTGTGGGGAAAAACCACGACACAAAATGATAGAAATCCACTATGAAAAGAAAATTACAAGAGAGAGGACTTACCTGATTCGAACAACCTCGAATCTCACCCTTGCTACACCCTTTAATAACCCTAGAACCCTTTTAGGAACCCTTGAAAAACTTTTAGAAAGTTTTTGAATCACTTAGAATAGCCCTAGGGACCTTCTATTTATAGTTTAGGAAACTCCACTTACGCACCTAGTTCGGAAAAGTCCGAAAATCACCTCAAATTTACACAGTTCGCACAAGATCTATATAACCTCGACTAGTCAAAGGGGGGCCTTGACTGGTCGAGCAACCCGCTCGACCGGTAGAGCCTGACAAACACCTAAAAACCCAACTCAGTGGACTTTAAGTCAAGCGGGCCTCGATCGGTAGAGTGGACCCTCGACTAGTCGAGTGGTCCGCTCGACCGGTCGAGCAGTGGGTCTTGAAGACTTTTTAACAACAATCTCCACCAAGTCTTCAATCATTAACCGTGTAGCTGCTTGACCTCTTCTCTTATCTCTACATTGCATCATAGCTTCAATCAACACTTCTCCTGCACACTTTGTCTTTCGTCTACGCTATCGCCAAGCCCAAAGAAGTTGCACAGAACTTGAACTTCTCTGTAGGAATGACCTTGGTGAGTGTGTCTGTTGGATTCATGTTGGTATGAATCTTCTCCAGTGTTACGCCTCCTTCCTCAAGAACCTGTCGGATAAAGTGGTGATGAACATTAATGTGTTTAGTATGTGAGTGATAAACAAAATTTTTAGATAAATTGATAGCGATCTCGCTATCACAGTTAACCAGCATGACCTCCTGTTGAAGTCTCAACTGATTTATCATGCCTCTGAGCTAAACACCTTCTTTAAATGCTTCCGTCACTACTATATATTTTGCTCCGATCGTGAGAAGAGCCACTATGGACTGAAGTTTCAACATCCAACTAACTGCTCCACCCACTAGTACAAATGAGTATCCTGAAGTAGACTTCCTGGAATCTATACTGCTTGCGCATTCAGAATCCACATACCCTAACAACTTTGTCCCAATCTTTTCAAAAGTTAAGACGTAATTTTTCATACCTTGAATGTATCGAAGTAGTCATTTCATCGATTCTCAATGTTACTTAATGGGGTTTAACATGTATCTGCTCACAACATCGACTGCCTGTGAAATATCGGGTCTCATACAGACCATAACATATATTAAACTGCCAACTGCATTCGAATAGGGCACATGAGACATAACCTGCTTTTCCTCATTGAATTTAGGAAATTGTTCTGAGGAAAGCTTGAAGTGAGCCGCGTAGGAAACGCTCACCGGCTTTGCCTGATCCATCCCATACTTGATCAATACCTTTTCAAGGTATTCTTCATATGATAACCAAAGTTTGCTCCTCTTCCTGTCTCTATAAATATCTATGCTGAGAACCCTCTCTACAGCCCTTAGATCTTTCATCTCGAATGTCCCTGATAACTAAGTCTTCAGTATGTTGATTTCAGACATATCATGACAGACGATCAACATATCATCAACATACAGTATTAGGATGATGAATTTTTCTTCACTCAGTGTAACGTCTTAGAAAAATCCATACAAAGACCCGAGTACCACCTCAGGAAGAAATCACTAAGGACCAAATCCTATAGAAATTAGATAAAGATTAATTAAGTGTTAAACTAAATCACCTGTCCTATAGCTTGGACTACTTTTTATATGAATTGCGAGACCCAAAAATTAGTAGGGTTTCTAATGCAACATTGGTTAAAAACTTAGGATCCATCCCAAAACCCAATTGCTCTCAGGAGCATATTGAAACTCCATATCGGACCTGGACCACGCGTCGAAAGTCCAATTATTGTGAAACTATATTGTTATGACTGCCTTGCTGGACTTGAAAACTATCTCAAAAATCAAGTCCAAATGATATCCTGAAATGCACAACTTGAGCCCGAAGCAAAGTGTGTGAGAAACGCGAATATCTTTAGGAAATGAACTGAAACTTAAGTGAATTGAGTCACTCACTTATAAGCTAATTGTAAGGATTCAAACCATCAGAATCTGACCCAATTACACCCTCAGATCAAGGAAAATTTTCAACACATGTCAGTGTACTTGTGGCCCTGATCAAGTAACGTTGACCGTTGAACTGAAATAGGCCCTTTGCGGTCAATCCCCAAACCCGACCGGACCGAAAACTTAGCCTGGCATAGATCCATCGTCAGGGGTCTTACTCCCAACCTTATGTAGAAAAGGGGCCTCTAGATAAGCTTCGTTGGATCGAAACACCCGACTTTTGGCTATAACTTAAGTATACCATAGCCCTGGGGCTAATCTCATCAGTTCTGGGCCTATATAAGCACCTAAACCCACCCTTCTGTCATTCCATATGAATTTTTAAACCCTAGGAGAGAGGAGAGAAAAGAGAGAGTGGGAGATAGTTCCTGGGATTCGATCCCGCTGCTCTACGTGCTGAATTGGCCTGCCTGTATTGCTATTTCGGCGTTTCTGACTCCGTTCTTGGGTAAGAAATCCTAACCCTAATCTGTTCTATGGATTTAAATAGAGTAAAAGATGAAATAGCCAACCTATTTCATGTTATAGGCTGTCGTGGTGCTGTAAACTAAAGCATAGTGTTCAAACTGAGTACGTTACGAGTCTACCGATGAAAGGTATGGAATATAAATATTTAGGTTATGGATTTTAAGGCCTTCAATGCCAGTAATGATTTATGACTCACTTGATTGCTATCATATGTGCTTAGATACGACGTTTTCCATATATTACATATATATATAAATTATGTTGAATAAAATGCATTTTATGTGTTTGTTGAAATGTCTGAATGAATATGGAATTATGATTTGGGTTTGTTATGATCATCGGTAGAGAATGCATGATTGTTGTATGTACGGTAACTCCTATGTAGGAGGATTTTCTATAATATGCATTTTAAACTAATTAAGGACATGTATGTAATATGTGTAGTCTAAGTGTTTGATAAAATGTCTGAATGAGAAAATGCATATTTAAACGTATGTAATGATGGTGTTGAGATAGGGTTCTCAATCCCCTTATCTATGGTTACAGTTTCCTTTATGTAACCTGTCTTACTACTATGTTATTTATGGATTAAATGCTTATGTATGGTAACATGTATAGTATATTTTTTGTTGAAATGCTCAAGTAAGATTTATACATAGTTTTAGTTGTCATATGTTGTCTTTGGCTATCACATGCGAATGTTATTGTTGGAGTGTGTTTGGGGCTACGACGTAGTCGGGGTGATCAGTAAAGGTTCACTATTGGTGGCTGAACTATTTTGGCCACGATTGGTAAGTTCGAGGAATTCGAGTCGTACGGTGATTATCGATAGTGGTTAGGCCACACAGAGTGCTTACGCACTCCATGTCGATCAATTTGATGTACGCTCATACCAGTCGAGCTTGTCAAGCAACCCGATTGGCCTAATTTATGTTCACCATGTATGGACACTACTGCTTGAATCTATGGTACTAACTTACCAGTGAAAATCTCATTTAACCTTGGTCGAGCTGTCAGCCTACACTGTGGTCGAGCTTTCAGCCTACACTGGGGCGACAAGCCTCCCCATAATGACTAGTGAGCAACCCAAACCTATGAGCCGAATATGGTGGTGTAAGGGACACTGTATTCGAGCTGTAGGCCTACGATCAGGTGACAAGCCCGTAGTGACCACGAGTATACACTAGGACTACGTTAAGGTGATAAGACTTTCTGTAGTGACCTCGAGTATAAACCAAGCCTGCGCTGAGGTGACGAGCCACTCTGTAGCGACCTGAAACTGTTCCTCATATGTGATTAACTAGGATTAACGACCTTAGATGGATCAATGTTTGAGTCAATGATATAAAGAGAGGTACCTTAGCTTCCTAAACCTGCTGTATGAATATGCTTAATTAAGAACTTGGCTAATCACGCACATGCACCGCATTGTATGTGCCTTTAGTGTTGGAGTTGAGCACAGACGAAAGGGTGCATGCCGCAATCGTGAGATGATGTGGTAGAGGGAGTGTAGATGAGGGTATGCATCATTATAACATATCATCCTTGCATTAACCAGAGTACCTAGGAATACTTGCTCTATTGCTTTATCATTACTGCTTGACTGAATTGATAACATGTTAACCTTTACCTTATAGCTCCACTAAGTTCATCATTCACTCCCACTCTGGGATAGTATTTTAAAACACCAACCAAACTCTGTTGTAGTTACAGATGATGGCGAAGCTGTCGAAGTAGAGCCTAACTTTTATGATGACTAGGAGTTCTCCTATATGTAGCTATCAGGCGGGTCTATGTAGACCATGTTCTGATCGATAGGGTTATGGGGATGCTGACTAAATGCCATTACACTTGTTATTTTACATTTTTGAAACACCCATGTATATTCATTTTGTCCATTTTAGGATTATACATGTATATATTTAACCTGGTAACATGTTCACACTTTGGAGACTTACAACAGTTTATACATTTTATATATCTATCACAGTCTTCCACTTGCGTAATTTAACTGTCTATGTAATATGATATGCTGTTTTGGTATAATCCTACACATGTTTAAGGTACTAACATAGACGACATTTAATCATTATTATCTATGTTGTAGAAGTGATGTGTTGGAACTCGAGAGTTGGGCTCCTGCTCGACCCTCAATTTTTAGGGCGTTACAAGTTAGTATCAGAGCATGATTTAGATTAAAATAGACCTGGGTTATGGTAACATGATGCACACTGACATACTTTGACTTAGGAGAGAGTGGTGAAACATAGAAACAGTTGTAGGATTCCAAGTTTTGCCGACAGGCAAAACTAACCATTGAAATTGGACCCGTAAGCCTCTGTGATCATGTGAAATGATCCCAACACCCTTTTAGACCACCAATCAATGGGTTTAAATGATGATTCGGTGCATCCCATACTCAAATGACTCGGAGCGTGTGAATACACATTTATTGGAACCTGAAACCGTATTAAACAGTCGAGGGGGCCCAAACCGTGCAAATTGGCGGGACCTAGGGGGTCCCTCATACATATCGGACCCCTTGGGAGGGGGGTGACACCCTACCGACCGGGGCGGCACCATGCCTACAGGGACACACCCCGGTCCTATTCGCTTGGGCCTATCAGGCCACACTAGGCCGGGTGGGCCAACTCATGTGGATGGCTGTGGGGCCCATGAAATCATGTGGGGCCCCCTATAACCCCCACACATATTTAAGGTACTAACATAGATGACATTTAATTATTATTATCTATGTTGCATAAGTGATGTATTAGAATTTAGGAGTTGGACTCCTACTCGACCCTTGATTTTTAGGGCGCTATAAGTTAGTAACAGAGCATGATTTGGATTAAACTAGACCTGGGTTATGGTAACACGACACACACTGACGTACTTTGACTTAGGAGAGAGTGGTGAAACATAGAAACAGTTGTAGGATTCTAAGATTTGCCGACAGGCGAAACTAACCGTTGAAATCGGACCCGTAGGCCTCTGTGATCATGTGAAATTATCCCAACACCCTTCTAGACCATCAATTGACGGGTTTAGATGATGATTCGGTGCATCCCGTACTCAAATGACTCAGAGCGTATGAATACGCATTTGTTGGAACTCAAAACCGCCTTAAATGGTAGAGGGGGCCCAAACCGTGTAAATCAGTGTGACCTAGGGGGTACCCCGTACATATCGGACCCTTTGGGAGGGGGGTGGCACCTTGTAGACCGGGGCAGCACCACGCCTACCGGAACGCACCCTGATCCTGTTTGCTTCGGCCTATCGGGCCGCACCGGGCCAGGCGGGCCAACTCATGTGGATGGCTTTGGGGCCCATAAAATCATGTGGGGCACCCAATAAGTCACTTTTAACGACAAAAATTTCCGTAGCTAAAAATCGTGGATGAGACTTTTAGCGACGAAAAGTTTCGATGCTAAAGGCTCCAAAAAAATTTTCAAGATATTTAAATGGATTACTTTTAAGTACAAAAATTTTCGTAGCTTAAAATTGTGGTTGAGACTTTTAGCAACAAAAATTTTCATCGCCAAAAGGCTGCAAACAATTTTTCAAAAAAGTGGGACGGATTACTTTTAGCTACGAAACTGTTCGTAGCTAAAAATCGTGGATGAGACTTTTAGTGACAAAAATTTTTGTCGCCAAAGGCTGCAATGGATTACCTTTAGCTACAATCATTTTCGTAGCTAAAAATCGTCGATGAGACTTTTAGCGATAAAAATATTCTTCCTCAAAGGCTGTAAAAAAAATTTTAAAAAATTTGAATAAATTATTTTTAGCCATGAAAATTTTCGTAGCTAAAAATCATCGATGAGACTTTTAGCGACGAAATTTTTCATTGTCAAAGGCTGCAAACAATTTTTTAAAAAATTTGAATGGATTACTTTTAGCTACGAAAATTTTCATAGCTAAAAATCGTTAGGGCTGAAAGTTGGGCGGGTTCAACCCGACCGACCCGTGACTGACCCGACATTGGGTTGGGCTTGGGCAGGATATTTGGGGTCCGATCTTAATCTTGGGCCATACAAACACCAACCCGATAAAACTTGGGTTAGGCTCGGGTTGAGGTCTTGAGTTGCCCGACCCAACCCGAACCCGATCAATATATAAGTTACTTATAAATTATAATTGAGTGTGGATCGTTTGTGTTGAAGGCACACTAGTGATGTCGAGTCTCATTTGTCCACGTCATTTCCAAGGACTCAAGCTAATAAGATATGCCAGATTTCTCTCTCCCAAATAGACTTCATACTATGCTGCATGACTTTTAAAGGAGTAGTTGTCTTATATTTTATCTTGTTTTTTAAATAAAAGATGAAGTTCATTATAATGAATAATCATATATATAATTAATAAAATTATAGATACAAAAAATAAGTCCTATATTGAAATATAATAAACTAATGTAATAATGAAAATATTAGCATGTATATACCCGACCAATCCGATCAACCCGACCGAGCCCGCTTGGGTCGGGCTTGGGTTGAGAATTCCCAACCCGAGATTGGGTTGGGTTGGGTTAGGGTTGAGCACCAACCCGACCCAACCCGCCCGACTTTCAGCCCTAAAAATCGTGGATGAGACTTTTAGCGAGTACAATTTTTATCCCTAAAGGCTGCAAACAAATTTTCAACAAATTGGAATGGATTACTTTTAGCTACGAAAATTTTCATAGCTAAAAATCGTGGATGAGACTTTTAGCGATGAAACGTTTCGTCGCCAAAGGCTGCAATCAATTTTTCAAAAAATTGGAATGGATTACTTTTAGCTACAAAAATTTTTATAGCTAAAAATCATGGATGAGACTTTTAGTGATGAAAGTGTTCGTCGCTAAAGGCTGGAAAAAATTCAAAACAATTTGAATGGATTACTTTTAGCTACGAACATTTTCGTTGCTAAAAATCGTTGATGAGACTTTTAGTGACAAAAAGTTTCGTCGCTAAAAGCAACAAACTGATTACTTTTCACTACGAAAAATTTCGTAACTAAAAAACATGGATAAGACTTTTAGCGACGAAAATATTCGTCGCTAAAAAATGTTAATGAGACTTTTATCTACGAAATATTTCGTAGGTGAAAGTCTCTTTTTTTTAAAAAATATATATATATATATTTCATCTCAAATTTCCTGATATACACCTGTTACAATATAATTCATCATATTCTTCTTGATATACACCTGTTGTATAATATATTTCATCATATTCACATTCACATTCACATCCATCTAAACCCAAACTACGTAAATTCATCCAGACAAAAACTACATTCATTCAAACATAAACTGCATCCATCTAACCACAAACAATCTTATGGGAAAAAACAAATGAAAAGAGAGAGAACATAGAGGTGATCTAGACAAATGAAAAGAAAAACAACCTTAATCTAAACCTAAACCTATAACCTACACTTATAGGTTTAGGTTTAGGTTTTAGGTTTAGATTAAGGTTAGGTTATAGGTTATAAGTTTAGGTTATAGGTTATGGGTTGTAGGTTATAGGTTATGGGTTAGGTTATAGGTTTTGGTTTAGGTTAAGGTTATAGGTTTTGGTTTAGGTTATAGGTTTAGGTTTAGATTTAAGTTTATGTTTAAGTTTAGGTTATAGGTTATAGCTTTAGGGAAGAATAGGTTAAGGTTTAGATTTAAGAAATGAGGTTCTGGTTTGGGTTTGGAATCGGATTTAGGTTTTGGTTTTCAAGTTTAGGTTTAGGTTTAGGTTAGGGAGTTGAGATTAGGATTAAGTGTAGGTTTAGGTTTAGGGATTTGAGATTACATTTAGATTTTAGGTTTAGGTTATAGGTTTAGGTTTAGGTTATAAGTGTAGGTTATAGGTTTAGGCTTAAGTTAGGTTATAGGTTAAGGTTTAGAGAATTGAGAATAGGTTAAGGTTTAGGTTTAGGAAATTGGGTTCGGGTTCGGGTTTAGGTTTGGGGTTTCAACTTTAGGTTTAGGTTAAGGAGTTGAGATTAGGATAGGTTTAGGGATTTGAGAATACATTTAGGTTTTAGGTTTAGGTTATAGGTTTAAGTTTAGGTTATAAGTGTTGGTTATAGGTTTAGGTTTAAGTTAGGTTATAGGTTATAGCTTTAGGGAATTGAGAATAGGTTAAGGTCCAGGTTTAGGAAATCGGGTTCGGGTTTGGGATCGGGTTTAGGTTTGGGTTTTCAAGTTTAGGTTTAGGTTTAGGTTAGGGAGTTGAGATTAGGATTAGGCGTAGGTTTAGGTTTGGAGATTTAAGAATACATTTAGGTTTTAGGTTTAAGTTTAGGTGAAGGTTATAGGTTTAGGTTATAAGTTATAAGTTATAGGTTATAGCTTTAGGGAATTGAGAATAAGTTAAGGTTTAGTTTTAGGTTTAGGAAATCAGGTTCGGGTTCAAGATCGGGTTTAGGTTTGGGTTTTCAAGTTTAGGTTTAGGTTTAGGTTATGAAGTTGAGATTAGGATTAGGTGTAGATTTAGGTTTAGGGATTTAAGAATACATTTAGGTTTTAGGTTTAGGTTTAGGTTTTGGGTTTTAGGTTATAGGTTTAGGTTATAGGTTAAGGTTTATGTTTAGGTTTAGGTTATAGGTTTAGGTTTGGGTTTAGGTTATAGGTTATAGGTTTAGGGATTTGAGAATAGTTTTGGGTTATAGGTTTAGGTTAGGGCAAAAGTTATAGGTTAAGGTTTAGGGATTTGAGTTTAGGTTATAAGTTATAGGTTGTAGGTTGTAGGTTAAAGTTTAGGTTATAAGTTATAGGTTTAGGGTGTGGTTTAGGTTAAGGGTGTGGTCCCTGTAAATGTAGATATAAACACGACCTGTATAAATGGCCAGGCCCCTTCAATGCTGTCCATATGAAATGGACAACTTCATCATGGTGATATCCAACGGTTCCCACCTTCCAGGGTCCCCCGATCATCCGGATAGCTCCGACACACATCCGGGTCTGTTCTATTAATTTTGAGCAAATACAAAAATACGGCCTGTCCAAATGGTCAGGCCCCTCCAATGCTATCGATAGGAAATGGACAGCTTCATCATGGTCATAACAGCAGTTCCCACCTTCTTGGGACCTCCGCTCAACATCCGGATAGCTCCGACACACATCCGGGTCTGCTTCATCAATTTCGAGCAAATATAAATATAAACACGGCCTGTCCAAATGGCCAGGCCACTCCAATATTGTCCATAGGATATAGGCAGCTTCATCATGGTCAGAACAGCGATTCCCACCTTTCACGGACCCCCACTCAACATCGGGATAGCTCCGACGCACATCCGGATCTACTCCATCAAGTTCGACTAAATATAGATATAAACACGGCCAGTCCAAATGGCCAGTCCACTCCAATGCTGTCTATAGGAAATGGACAGCTTTATCATGGTCATAACAGTGGTTCTCACATTCCAAGGACCCCCGTTCAACATCCAGATAGCTCCGATGCACATCCGGGTCTGCTCATTTAAATAAAATGGATTATCAAGATCATTTAAATAAAATCAGGTCCAATTAACAATCTAACCTAGAGGATTCTGTTAGCATTGTTGATGGCACCTCGAATCTTATTTTAGTTAGGGCCTAGAAATTCAAAATTAGATACAAAAATTAGAAAACCCAAAGAAATTTAAGAAAGACAGTCAAAGTCCATGTGAATGAGCACAGGTACGCACCTACATAAGAATTCTTAAAAGTTATTGCATATCACAAAAAATAATAATAATAATAATAAATAAATAAATAAATAATAAATCCTTGCATTTGGATATTCAACAAAATGGGTTAAAATGAATTCATTTGCTTAATTCATGGAAACTTTGTGTTTGGATATTCAACAAAAATTGAATTATAATAATTTAATTCAGTTCAATAAACTCAGATTTCTGAGAAGGATTTAATGGTTTTAAATCCATGGTTTTCTGGAAAAGATCCATTTCCTGGACGTCAAATTCAACGGGAAAAGTAAGATGGTTAATATTACTTTTCACAGTACAAAGTTTTAGTTATGTCTCTTCTTTACCTTCCATTTTCTTCTTAACAAGGAAATCCATATTTACTAATATTCTCATTTTTCTATTTTTCAAAAGAATGAGTTCGAACTCTAAAAACGTCTGCTACAACACTCGTACTTTCAGCCCAAACCCTAACCATGGACTCCAAAATTACCAAGTACTCATAAACATTCATTGCAAGCATTTTCTGTCTATGTGCATGACGACCATACTGTTAAGATCAATCCTCTTATTTTCATTTACAGAAACTAGTGGATGACAAATTATGTGTAACACACAGAGATGGTTCAACCACTGGTGCAATTAGGGAAGATTCAAAAGGACATACATATTTGAAAGTTGGTCAAATCATAAATAGATGTATTATGGACGGAGACATTATTTTCATTAATAGGCTACCTAGTACTCATAAAAATTCATTGCAAGCATTTTCTGTCTATGTGTATGATGACCATACTGTTAAGATCAATCCTCTTATCTTCATTTACAAAAACTAGTGGATGACAAATTATGTGTAACATACAGAGCTAGTTCCCATGCAAAAGTTACCTCTCTACCAATAGCTGGAGGCACTCCTCTAATTTACCTAACATGAATAGACAAAGAAAGGCAACATTTTTATTCCCCTGCTCTTTTGCAAGAGATGCAAGTTTAGATATCCTTTCAGCATCTCCAAGGGTGGAATAAAGAAGCAACAATCTGCTCAAGTCCATGGCATGCGATAAACATTCCTCGGCCATTTCTAATTGCAGCAAGAAAATGCATTCTGAGTCAAAGCTGCTGGCGATCTCCAAGGAATGGATTTTCCATGAATTTATACATTCAAGAACATTTTTTGAATGAAGAGTCATAGGGTCCTATGGTTGGCAAAAGAAAAGTTTGTTGATGTACAGGATCCTCCACATGCGAGGTTCATGGCAAGGTTATCCAAACCGTTAATCTGATGGACCCCACTTTAGATTGGGGATGCCCTAAAAATTTCCCAGATTGGAAGATCCAAACCGTTCAATATTTCAGCTTCTTTCGGTTGATTTTCGGTCATTGATTTATTTGTATCAATTTGTTCCACTAATCAAATGGTATTATTTCATCTAGGAGGCTTCCAGTTCATCTCCATAGCAGGGCACATCAGATTAATGGTTTAGATCACCAAACCATGGGCACCACATGAATGGAATCCTGACCATCAACAAACTATACCTATACTGGTCTACAGGACCTTATAATTCCTCTTTTTAAATAGAATACAAGGACAATACATGTCAGGAACATATTCATCATGGTCAAAATTAATAAGGAGCATGTGAGATATATAGCAACCTACAAGAGGAATCGAGGCATTCAAAATGAATCCAGGCCACACAAGCAGGCTGATCGATGAAAAGACTTATTCAAGGGTAGCCCTAATTAAGGATTTGGAGCATCCAACCATCCAGATTGAGGATATAGATCACTTTGATAATCTAGATTGATTTGATTGAAGATTAGTGGTCCAATGAACACTATGGATCAAATCAGCAGTCATTTAGTTCCTTATTAGAGATTGAATTAGTTGACCTAGTTTATCATTAGTATTTACATCACTTCTTTTGTGGACCACTTTTTGGGTATATCAAATAATAGGTATATCAACGACGTTGGAGTAACACAAAATTGATCCCATTTGAAAAGGCCTATTCAATTACTTTAAAAAAAGCTAAGATCATGCAACAAGACCATTGGAGGAGATAAAGCCCATTGAAAAATTAGCATATAAGGTTGCAACGAGATTCAAAAGTGTTATGGTCATTTTAATGTTTTAATAAAATAGATTATTAGGATTAGACATATAGTTGCACTAAGCATGACATGAATGGCACAGGTAGCATTATCTTCAAAATGTTATCAAGAATAAAATGCCATGAAGCAGGAGTGCAAGTCCAAAGTGTGAATGGAAGCGGGACTGCACCTAGTTAGGAGGATCACACAACTAAAATTAGAAGTAAGGAATCCTAAGGTTCATATTAGGATTTCTTTTGGTTTGAGGAAAAAAGTATAAAACACATAAGGACTTGCTTTTTTAAATGAAGGTAGACCATTCATTGTTATTTGAATGAAAAAGTTGAATTTGAAGGGCTACTGACCACTGTATTTTTATTTTTATTTTTTTTTTGAGTGGGGGTATTTGCAATTGGGATTTCTCTGTGCTTCTCATTTCCATTAGATAAAATGTTTCAAGCTAACCCAATGAGTTGTCAGGAGTTCAGATAAATGCCACTTTGACAATGGCATTCATGGCAACTGTCATATTACTCATTTCAACAAGTCATCTTCACCAAGAGTATGATTAATCCATCCAAGATTACTTTAGCCAGTATGATTAATCCATCTAGATTTACTTTATTTGGCACTTATTCTGATCAACACAAACAAGCACTTAGCCTTTCTAGATCCCAAAAAACCAGAATTTTATTATGAGGCTCTACAAGCTTGAAAACAAAACTTTTAAATGTTAAAAATTCTGGAACACTCCCTATGCCCATTGATCACCTCCCATGAAACACCATGAATATTCAAGTTAAATACGTACCTTTCCAGTAGTTAAATACGTACCTTTCCAGTAGACATAGCCAATTCTCCTAGCTGCTTCCATTTGGATTCACTTTTTACTTCAATAGCAATTGCCTACAAAGAGAAGGTCGTGTGTCCTCAAACAGGAACTAAATGATTACGAGGGTAGGCCCATTCTAGAAAAGGACTGAAGAAGTTGAGTAATATAAAACTAATTCCAACAGATCATCATTTACACATGTATTAGATGAAGAGAAACATACCTTTGCAACCTCTAATCTCCCAAGCTGGATAGCTAGATCAAATCTGTAATTAGGATCAGTAACGACTTCAAGTGCATCCTCCAACATACCTCGAGATTCTAAGAAATGAGCCACACTATGGCAAGTAAAATACAGTTTTCAAGACTATCAAAATTCAAGACAAGTTCAACATAAAACACATAAATAGGAAGAATGTCAGGTTCAGGATATGACAGCTAAGAAACTATTAGGAAAATACATAACCCAAATCATTGATCATAAGCGGAAACACATTAACAAAGCAAAGTATCTCAAAAGATGCATATATAGATTGTCTTCATAACAATTTATTGCATGAAAATGACTATATCAAGAAAATTCTCATAGATATTACAATTTACAACCATAAGGGAGAAGAGGTTGGAAACTTTAAAAGGTTGTTTACTGTCAGACCTTTACAGTTTCGACATCAAGTAGATCAAGCAGAATAAGAATGGGCAACAATAGAACTCTATGTCACCAATACTAAATATAAAATTTCAGATTCTAATGACATGCGACAAGAATAGGAAAATCATAACAAGGAAACAAGGTGACGAGAGGGATATGTCAGAAGTTTCCAAAAATGTTGATCTAATAATATGTCACCAGAAACTAGAAATTCTGGAGTTGTAGTAGCCTTTCAAAATAAAAAATAAAAAAAAATTAGGACTTGTAGTATGTGTAGACTGGACTGCAACTTACACTAATAAACTGGTTCTAATTTCAGATAAATTATATGTCCTATAATAGCTTGAAACTTCCTAAGAGGGCCAATCACCACCAATTTTGATATTGTGGTTAATATATGCCCTTGACATTTTGCACTAGGTTTCAAAAGAACAGGTGTCTTAAAGAAAAGCTCTTCTGATTTTACACTTTCAAAAGGAAAAAAAAAAAAGAGTCAAAGAAAAGCTCTTCTGATTTAAGCTACCTTTACTTTTTCACATCTTTAAAAGAAAAAACTTCTATTTTCATCATCTAACACTAAAATTCCACCTTCCATAAATAACTACATGAATACGTTGATGGGGTTTTTTTCCCCGTGTTCGATCGGTCGTAGGCCTTACTTGACCGGTCGAAGGCTGGTACGACCAGTCGTGGGAGTTGAGTCGTAGCTCGACTCAAAGTCCAGCGATTGGACTATTTTTTTTCGGGGGGTGCTCGACCGATCGTAGGTGATCCATGACCGGTCGTAGGAGTGCTCGACAGGTCTTAGGAGGTCCACGACCGGTTGAACCTACGCAGATTCATTCCATGATTTTGTATGAATTTCTTGTCGCAAGTCCTTTCGCAACTGGGATGCGGAAAGGAGTTTCCTAAAACTATAACTAGGGGTTCCTAGGGTTTTTCTAGGTACAAGAAAAGCACAAGAGGGTTTCCTAAAGGGTTTAGGAATATCAAAGGTAAGAGAGTGAGAGAAAAGAGAGAGAGGAAACTTGTGGAAGGGAGCCATCGTCTCAGCGCTTCTATGTCCTCGTGATCGGTGAGATCCTCCTATTTTTCCTTTATTCTCTTATTGTTCATCCACTCCTGCGTGAGTGATGAAGGTTGTAACGTTCTACTTTATAGTGGATTGTTGATCTGGACAAGGTCCCGTGGTTTTTACCTCTTTGAGGGTTTTTCACGTAAAAATCTCTTGTGTGGTGTATGATTGATGCTTTAATTTATTTCATTGCTATTATTATCTCATAATCTGGTTTATTCAGGAGGCTAGATCCTAAGGTTTTGTGCAAGGCCCCCTACAAAGTGGTATCAGAGTGCTAAGTTCATTGAACGGGTAGGATCGGTTTGGAATTATGGAAGGTGGCTCATCAAGGATGATCAGCCTCAATGGTTCTAACTGGACCATATGGAAGGCTAAGATGGAGGACTTGCTTTATTGCAAGGACCTATACTCTCCAATTTTAGGCATATCAGCAAAATCCAAGGATATGTCTGATGAAGATTGGAAGAAGTTGGATTGGAAGGCGATGGGGTTTATTAGACAATGGTTGGATGATTCTGTATTCCACCATGTGTCTACAAAAACCTCAGCCACTAGCCTATGGCTAAAACTACAACGGCTATATGAGAGGAAGACAGCCGGTAATAAAAAATTTCTGATAAGGTGACTTGTGAATCTCAAGTTCAAGGATGGTGGTTCTGTGACCGAGCACATGAATGAGGTCAGCAATATAGTGAACCAACTCTCCTGTATGAAGATCATCCAAGATGATGAACTGCAGGCTTTACTATTGCTTAGTTCATTGCCTGACAGTTGGGAGACATTAGTGGTATCTCTAAGTAACTCCGCGCCAGACAGAAAGATATCCATGGAACAGGTTACTAGTTGTCTCTTCAATGAAGAGACAAGGAGGAAGTCATAAGGATCTACTCAGCAAGAGGCACTTGTGACACAGGAATGGGGGAGAGGAAAGAATAGGAAGGGCGGGAAGGCTTGAGATAAATCAAGAGGCAAGTCGAGTAATAGAAAAGATATTGAATGCTGAAATTATGGCAAGAAGGGTCACTATAAGCATGAATGTCGTAAGGCTAAAAACGACAAGAAAGGAAAAGGAAAGGAGAAGAAAGATGAATCAGATTCCACTGCAGTCGCTTCAGATGGTGACATTGTAGTTATTCTTTCTGCAGATCATGATGTATGTCTCATGGCTATGAGTCAAGACACCGACTGGGTGATAGACTTGGGGGCTTGTTTTCACCGACTTCACACAGGGACTTCTTCACAAGCTACAAGTCAGGCGACTACGGGACCATGAAGATGGAAAATTATGGCATATCGAAGATCGTAGGGGTTGGTAATATTTGTGTGAAGACCAATGTGGGCTGCACATTGGTTCTCAGGGATGTGAGGCATATCCCAAACCTTCGCCTCAACTTGATGTCGACGGGAAGGCTGGATGATGATGGCTATGAAAGCTGGTTTGCTGGTGGGCACTGGAAGCTCATTAAGGGTTCCTTGATCATAGCCAGAGGAAAGAAGCGTCGCACCCTGTACAAGGAAAGTGTTAGTGTATGCAAGGGTGGGTTGAACGCAGCGAAAGATTCAGCTATAGACATGTGGCAAAGGCGTCTAAGCCATATGAGAGAAAAAGGGCTTCAGCTACTAGTGAGGAAGCGACTCCTTCCAGATGTGATAGGTACGCCTCTCAAAATCTATCTTGATTGTTTATTAGGGAAACAACATAGAGTTTCATTTGTTAAAATTGCTTCTCCTGTTAATAAAGTGCATGTATTAGATTTGGTTTATTCTGATATTTGTGGTCATATGAGGATAAAAACCTTGGGTGGGGCATTGTACTTTGTTACTTTTATAGATGATGCATCTAGGAGGGTTTGATTTTATGCTTTGAAATCTAAGGACGAGGTCTTTGGTGTGTTTAAGTTATTTCATGTTATGGTCGAGAGAGAGAGACAGGTAAATCATTGAAGTGCATCCGCACTGATAATGGTGGTGAATACATTGGTGACTTTCATGAGTACTATAAGTCCCTAGGTATACGGCATGAACAGACAGTTCCCAAGACCCCCCAGCATAATGGTGTAGTTGAACGAATGAATCGCACCATTGTTGAAAGAATCAGATGCATGTTATCCCATGCAAAGTTGCCCAAGACATTCTGGGGAGAAGCAATGCACACGGCGGTGTATCTGATAAACAGGTCTCCATCTGCCCTATTGAATGGAGAAGTACCTAGAAGATGTGGACTGGACAGGATCCATCGTACAGTTATCTCAGGGTGCTTGGATGTAGGGCATCCATTTACGTACCAAAGGATGAGAGGTCCAAGCTCGATATGAAGATCAGGTAGTGTGTGTTCTTAGGGTACAGTGATGAAAAGTTAGGGTACAGATTGTGGGATCGGACCGAGAAGAAGCTCGTCAGGAGCAGAGATGTGGTTTTCTTTGAAGATCAGTGTATTGAAGACATTGGTAAGCCAGAGATGAACTAGCCTAGTTTAGGAGAGCTAGAGGACATGGATCCGGTTATTCCTCCCGTGGTGCCTGATGATGGGGGAGTACAACAAAGTGCAGAGGATAAGGGAGTTCCTTTAGAAGATGGACCAGGGGATCAGCCCCCACTTGATCCGCCTGTTGAGCCATAAGTGAGGAGGTTATCTAAGGACAGACAGCCATCCAAGAGGTACTAGCCGCATGAGTACATTATGTTGAATGATGGGGGAGAGCCAGAACCCTAGCTGTTTCGACAAAAAAATAAATGCATTTGATTTGGAAAATTATCTTATTCAAACATAATAGAGAAAGAGTATTAAGAGCATTCATCACATTTCATTAATACTATGTTCATTTACATCTCTTGATTCTAGGATAGATCGTTTGGCAATGAATGACTTGTGCTTTAGGTATCAAAAGTTCATTTCGATAGCCTTTCGGCACCTGTTTCGATCATCTCCTAGGACTTAGGAGGAATGTCGATTAGATCGATGAGTCTTTAATGAAATAGAGATTTCAGCAGCATAACGACATTTGTTTCAACCACCCCCTAATACTTAGGGAAAATGTCGATTCGATCGACAAATCTTCTTCCTCTGCACTTGCCAATAGGAGAGGGCTGGAAGGAGAAAAGCCTTGCACAGGCATTTCAGCAGCATGACGGCCTTTGAACTTCATAGACTACAGAGCAGTCTGGTTACGCGGACCCTCGCAACTGATATCGGTTGGGCAGTCCTGCGCAACTGACAGGAGACTTCTCTCCTACCTTCAATCTTCCGCTCAGCTTTGCACCTCTTGAAAATCTTCAAAATTACCCTTAATAAAGGAGGGGAAGGGGTATTTATAGACCCTCGCGCGTGTGAAAATCCTGATCTTAGCGATGTGGGACTAATTTCCAGTGCTTTAGATCATTCTGAAAAGGACCATTTCTACAGCACAATTCGGGGTCCCGCGCAACTGATATCCTCATTGCGTGGACCTACGCAAGGGAGATTGATTGTGTGGACCTACACAACTAACATTAGTTGCGCAGTCCGGCACACTCCTTTCGAAGCTATCTCATTCTTCTTCTCTCTAAAAGTTCTCCCTATCTTTTTATCTCTTCATGTTTGATTCTTTCATCATTTTTTATGCCTCAACAGATGCCCCCTTGATTCTTTCTTTGTTTCCTTAAGAAATGAAAAAGGATTAAGATTCTTCCTTTTCAACTGACTTGCGCAGACCCGCGCAACTGCCCGCGTACATACTTGTAACACCCCGAATTTTGGCCAATCTGGGATTTGACGTCCTTCGGCAATGGGTCAACTAAAACACCTGAAAAATCGCTCAGAACCCAATTTCATAGCCAAAGAAACCACTTAGGGTTAATTCCTATGGAAATTTAGTGTAAGTTAGCTAGCGCAACGCTGGAGTAGCTGGGAAACAGTCCCTAATCACTTTAAATACGTTCTACAAGACCCAAATCGAGTAGAACGTATGACTCCATAATACTCTATAACCTCGGATCAAACTCTAAGCGGGTTTGTTCTCTGGACCACTTTGAATTCTTGTATTGGATCTAGACCGCGCGTCGAAAGTCCGATACCTCCTATCTTAGACCGTTAGAACCGCCTAGCTGGACTTGACACTCATTTCAAAAATCAAGTCAAACCGATAATCATAGGCCATTTCATTGAGCCCGGACCGAAGAGAGTGCGAATAGGGACAGAATTGGAATTTCAAATTCAAAACTGGCACACGACTTGATGCGTCAGTATTAAGCGTTCTGACCGTCAGAATTCAGCCAGATTACACCCTTGGATCAGGAAAAATTTTTATTTTATATCATGAGACTTTCAGCCCTGATCTACGTGCGGTGACCGCTGAACTGAAACTGGTCCGCCACGCTCGATCTGCGAACCCTGCCAGACTGAAAACTTAATGCGTGCTATATCTGGTACGCATGAGCTTAAGTCCGATCGCATTCGACCAGGGGACCACCAGAAATCATCTTTTGGACCGAAACAGCCCCGCTTTGGTTAAGCATCAAGTGAACTTTGTTCCCGAGCCTATTCCGGGCATTTTTAATCTTATAAAAGGGGTTGAAACCCTCTCATATCTCTCCCATCCGAATTTGGGAAAAGCCCTAGATTGAGGAAGAGAAAAGGTGAGAGATTGTGAGAGAGGTGGGAGAGAATTTCCTGCTGCTGGTGCTACCTGCTACACGTGTTTAAGCCACGCGATCCAAGCACTTTCCCGGCGATTCCTCCATGTTTTCAGGTAAGAAATAGCCCTAGAAGTTGCTGATTTGATGTTTCTTCCGTTCCATAGCTTGATAGTTAGTAAATCTCGTAAAACAGGTTCTCTTATCGCTGTAGACGAAGCGTATACGCTCCGTTCGAATTTCAACATCCATAAGAGACAAGGTGCGGATTTTAGACGCTTTGATTGACTATTTCCAAAGCTTTCAATGTCGTTTAATAGTAGATTCTTGACGGCAACGCCGTTTGACATGTACAACATGCTGTCCGTTTCCTGTTTCGTAAACTAACGAAGAATATGAGATTTAGGGCATTTTAGTCATTTGTAGGAAGTATAGATTTCATTCATATTTTGCTGATGTGATTGACATGATATGTTGTCACATTAGGGAGTTAGGAATGCTTGCATAATTAGTTCGGCGAAGAGATTCACCTAGTTGCGCACTTTGGGTCGACATACTATATGTAGACTTAAGTGTGTAGTGTATGTGTTTGTATAAATGCTTGTATTAGTATGTATTGAATTAAATGATGTTATGTAGTAGTTTGAGATTGATTTCTTGGTTAATATGCTAACCTAAATGATTTCCTACATGTCGACCATATGCATGATTCCATTACATGCATGGAATGTATGTGTTTGAAGATTTGCTTAAGTTGAATGTTATAACATGTGTTAACATGCTCACATGATTGTATCTAAATTCCAATACCTTTACATATATTGCTAATGTGATTTCATAGATGTGTGGGACTAGACTTAGTCCAGGCAGTCGGTAACCGAGCGAATTCGTGGCTGACTGGTCATAGCCACGAACGACGCGTCGATGAACGTGATTCGTGTTTAGAGTTGGCGGCAGTGGTTAGGCCACGCGAAGTATTTTACACACTTCATGTCGTTCGACTTGAGATGCGATCGCGCTAGTCGAGCCCGTCAAGTAACCCGACTGGCCGATGTATGTTCACCTTGTATGTGTCATAACTGCTTGAACCTAGGGTACTGAACTTACCATTGTAAACCCTGTTAACCATGGTACCTTGATCCATAAAGACTCATGAGCCGGGCATGGTGGTATGGGACACCGTGGTCGAGCTGTCGGCCTACGCTGGGGCCACAAACCTCCCCGTAGTGACCAGTGGACACCTAGACTCGTGAGCAGATTATGGTGGTATGGGACACTATATTCTAGCTGTCGGCCTACACTGATCAGGCGACGAGTTCTTTGTAGTGACCGCGAGCGTATTCTGAGTCTACGGGAGGCGACGACCCTTCAGTAGCAGTAGAGTACAGTAGGCCTGTATTGATAAGGTGATGGGGGAGCGGTGCAACGAGTGCGAGCAACAGCCCTGGCAGCCCTTGCAATGACCTACGAAATATACATCGTATGAGATTACTAGGAGTGACGACCCTAGACAAGATCTGTGTTGGGATTGATACAAGGGAAGTACCTTAGTTTCCCAATCCTGCTGTTTAAATGGACTAATAACAACTTGGAATTCATATCACCATAGCATTGCATGTGCCTGGAAGATGTGGAGCACTCTAGGGAGTGTGGCATGCCGCGGTCGTAAGATGTTGCCGCATGAGGGTGATCGTCGGTGAGGGCATACATCACGTCATGTCATAATTGCATTAACAACAGTATTAGGAATGTTTGAATTACTGCTTTACTATTATCGCATGATTGATTTGATAACATGTTAATCTTTGCTCTATTATTCCACTGAGTTAGCTACTCACTCCCACGTTACGGGACGGTGTTCCTGGACACCCACCAGACCTTTTTGTGATTGCAGATGATGGCGCGGCCTGTGAGGCGGAGCCGGACTTGATGATGATGAGGAGGATCCCTCCTTTATGCATGTTCTGATCGACGGGATTACAGGGAGGTTGATTAGATGCCTTGACACTTGTCATTTTATATTTTTAGAGCACTCATGTATATTCTTTTGTTTACTTTTGAAGTATACATGTATGTATATAACCTGGTAACATGTTCACACTCTAGAGACATACAACAGATTATATATGTTATACATACTATCACAGTCTTTCGCTTGTAAATTTAACTGTCTCTGGAGCGTGATATGCTGTTTTAGCTTAATCTCACTCATGTTTAATACATTATCACAGACAACATTCAATCATACATATCTATGTTGCATAAATAACATTTTGGAACTCGGGAGTTGGGTTTTTGCTCGACCCCCCGATTTTCGGGATGTTACAATACTCGACCATGACAGCCTATAAATATCACATCTACTTTATAATCTGCACTTCTTCTGTTCTATGGTGAAATTATTTTTTACTCTGGCAATTTTCCTGGGCAGCGCGGACTTGGGCAACGAATCTCCTGTCCACGTAAGTTTTCGAAGTGTTGCGACACTCCACGCAACTGATTTTGATTACGTGGACCCGCACAACCTGGACTTAGCTCTTTTTCCAATTTTTAAACTTTTCCTACAATCTTCTTAAGCTTTTAACCCCTTTTTTTCTTCATGGCCCGCATCAAGAGGACTTTTCATCCCGTAGACCCTCCAACCGACCAACCTTCTCATCCTGACTTGCCCGATACATCTTCTCATCGCCCTTCTCCTTCCGCTGATCAGCCACTGCCCAAACATACCAAAACCACCACTCAAACTCCTGCGTACTTCAAAGAGACAGTACTCCCAACTTTTGATTTTACCGATTGCATTGAATCACTTTCCTCTCCTATTCATTGGGCTATAATCATGGGGAACATAGAACTGCCTCCGAAGCACGGTCACGAATATGATTGGGAGAAATGGCTAAAGACGACTGCCTATATCCACATGGACAATGGCAGACCCCCTCCAAGAGAGGATACTCCCCCTGCTTCTTGTTCCAAGAAAACTCGCTGAAAGAAGGCGAAGGAGTTTGAGGAAAAGATAAAGGAGCATAACAAGAAGAAGCTCCAAAATTCTTGAGAATCTGTCCGAGTAATCAAGGGCGTCATGAAGTTTGAAAACCCTCATTCAGAAGGCATGACGGTAATTCCTATCAACATCCATCGCCATCAATCCATCCTTGAGTGTGAGCCCAAGGACTATGTGGATGGAGAGAAGTTGATGTATACTGAATCGTGGATAACCAGAGAACCTCACATTCTCGAAGGAACACTGCAGGCACAGAAACCGTGACAGATCATTGGAGAAGTTCATCCCATGATCTTCCTCACTCCTTTTCACAGTCCGCATAATCTCTTTCCAACATATTTCTACGAGACCATTAGATAGCGGTACAAGGACTGTGACCCTCTTTGAGGATCAGAAGATTTCTGGACAAGAGATTTGTTGACTTCTCGTCACTATTATTCTGATTGGACAGAGGCCATATTGAAGAAGCATGCGAGTACTCTCTCTAAAGTGGGCCTTTATGATGCGATAGAAGTCACATCTAAGTACTTCTATAAGGAGCCCTCCGTGCTGAAAGGCTTCCTTGAATATTGGTCACCCACTACCAATTCTCTTCACTTATCATTTGGAGAAATGAGCATAACGCTATGGGATTTACATCGCATAACAGGTCTTCCGATAACAGGAGATTTTATGATGAGTTCATCTCGACAAATGCAGGGTTGGCATTTGTATCTTCTCCTGACCGTAGACCTTCCATTTCTGAAACCACCGTCGAACTTTTCAGAGAAATGGGAAATTTTTCAAATTTTCACAAACTTTTCCCTCTACAATGGCTGGCTCATTTTTTCTAGAATGCTCAGGTATTCCAGGCTCAGAAATTAGCATTTTCCTTTTCATCACATATTCCTGCACACTAACCCCTTTTTTCATCTTACAGATTCCGTGACAGTCGATGTAAGGAACTAACGAATCTTCGTGACAATATTAAGGAAAGAGCAGATTATAGTTCCTTTGGGGAACTTACATCTTTTCTAGCTTACTGGCTAAGCATAGTAGCTCTTCCTAGCTCCAAGTGGGCAGATGTTATTCGCCCTACCACCTTTGTCGTTGCTGGTGCTTTGGCGGAGGGTCAAAAATATTTCATCGCGCCTCCCGTACTATGTTCTATTTATCGGGCCTTTGGAGAAATCTCTACGCACATCAAGAACCCCACCCTGGGATCTTCATCAGCATACACTGCCTGTCACTACTTCACTGGATGGTTAGGAGTTTATTTTCCTTGGACTTTTGAAGCACCAGAGAAGGCTTATGTGAGTCCTTCCCACCTTCCTCTCTAGTTTTTTCAACAAAGGGCGATGGCCAGAAGATCGTATGAATGGGTAATCAACAATATCCAGGACTTTGATCAAATAGACTTCTTCCAGTTCCGCCTCCATCGCTACACTCAAGACACAGATATGGTGGACCAGGGGGCACTGATTGTAGAGGAAAGGGCTTTCTTTCTCTCCATCCGTTCCTGCAGTCTGCCTCTCAGAGAAGGGACAGAGTTCTGGAGAGAACCCTACTACTCCAGTCGCTTTGCTCACCAATTTGGCTATGATCAAGCCGTACCAGAAGACTGTGGGTTGGTTACTAAGAGAATGCCTTGCTATGGAACAGGTCCTTTGAACTGGGCCATGATATGGAAGCAACTATTGGGTGGTCGTGTTAACTCCTCTTTCATCATTCCTAGCTGCAACCGAATAGTCCACACTTCCTATAGCTAGATGAGATGGTGGGACCATCAATCATTTTTGATCAACAAACGCTTACCAGTGGACTCCCTTCTCTTTCTCCACCCACCTTGGTTCAGAGGCAGAAAAATTGAGAATGGAATTGGTTCCATTCCAGAGAAGAGTCGTGCTCCTCATCATGGTGAAATTTTCATAAAGATATCGACGGAAGAGCCAATTCGTGAGAGAAAACCAATTAATACTTTAGATGGTTGGTTTTCTCATGTAGTTCTGGCAGAATTTGAACATGTCCCCCACGACCTTGGTGGCCGAGTGTCAAAAAATATTGAAGGGACATCCTCCCCCATTCCTGAAGAAGTTTCCACGGCTCAGGAGAATCCAGCTTAAAACGAACCTGCCCCTTCCTCGCGACCTACTCCTTCTAGCTCATCGTCTCCGATGACTAGATCGTGAGCACGTCTGCAAACATCATCACATATTCCCCAGGAAGAGAGAAGGCACGTCTCCGCATCTCCCTCAGTTTCGGTTGGCAGGAGATCTCCAAGAGAAAGCAACCAGCCTGTCTCATACAAAGGAAAACAAGTCGTGGTTACAGAAGTAGATGAAGAGGGTCTGGCAAGTGAAAGTTCATCTTCTTCATCAGAAGATTCTACTCCCACGGGGTTTGAAGATGATGATAATGATGATAATGATGGAAACGATGGAGCTCAAAATGATGACTTTGAAAAAGGAGAAGTTAACATAGATGAAGAGGAAAATATGGCCGTTGAAAATGTAGCGGAAGAACATCTCCCCCCGGCTCCCGAAATTTCCCTTGCCACTTCTATTCCTGGCAAGCCACATACAGTAACCGAAGAGGACGAAGAACCCTTGGACTATGGGGAATATGGGTATTCACCTAGTAAGGGAATCTGAATTCCTTAAATATTCACGTGCTTGTCTAATGATCACTATCTTATCATCACTGTTATTTCTTTTTTAGGTACGCATGTGACTAATATTGGGATAAGCGCTACCCCCTCTATAGATCTTCATCCAACTGCACCAATGGTTTCACCACGGGTTCCTTTGGCTCCTCTGGTGACACCAAAAAGTGTGGCTCGTGAAATTGTATTCCCTGTCGAAACTACTGATCTACTGACTCCTACTACCAGAGATTCGAGCACAGAAGTGAGGGCACCTTCTCTTGCCGATATGCTGGAAGCTGGTACTTCTGCAGCCCCGGAAGTTCCCCCGCTTGCTGGTCACACCTCTGTAGCAGGTATATATATTAATTTGAAGAGTTGCATATCCTTCATTTTGCGTTGCTTACTCCAACTTTATCTTTTATTCGTGTTATAGGAATTCTTCCCTATAGTGGGGCGGCCAGCTCCGAATCTGTGGCTACCGTCTTTGAGCTACCATTTCCCTCAAAGATTTCCGCTCACAAAATGCTTTTAATGAAGAATTCTTTGTCAACGGTAGTTCACATCTTCAAAGATCCTGAACAATGGTCAGACCTAGATATCGCCATCGAGATTCTAGAAAGCTCTGCAAAGATGGCGAACATTAATATTTCTGTTCTGCATGACTCCCTCCTCAAATTCCGTGATTCGATAACTTTGGCATCAGCGAAAAATATCACGATTGCTCCAGAAGTTTTGGAATATGGGAAGCAGTTAACTTTGTCTAAGGAGAAAGTTTCACTTATTGCTTCTACCATATCCGAATTAGACCAGGAGCAGTTAACTTTTCAAGAACAGCTGAAGATCCTCACTGATGACAAGGTACTTATTCACGATCATATTGCGGCTTTAAGACAAGAAATTTCACAGCTGGAACTGAAAGGTCATGAGAGGGAACTGTCTATACAGGAGGTTAAACAAAAACTCAATGTCAATATTCAGTCTGCTGATGCTGAAAAGTCTGAATTACTCATGAGAAAGGAAATGATCACATCCTTGGAAGACAAATTAGCTGGCCTTCCTGATCAAACAAAGATTATTCTTGAAGAGAAGTCAAAGCATGATGCAGCACAGATTCAATTAAAGGAAGACTTGCAGCAATATATGAAGATAGTAGGCATTACAGAGGAACTCTAAGCATGTAATTCCTTGTTGTATATATGTGCTTTTGCTTCCTTCTTTCTTCCTCTTTTTCTTTTCTTTTGTGTGTATGTTTTCTTTTGACTTTCAATAGCAACTTTCAGTAACTTCTTTTTTTTCATGCACTTTTATATTATGCATCATTCCAAACATATTATCTATGTAGTAATCTCAACATAATTTGTTTTCCTTCCATGTTTGTATGTGAGATATGAATTTTCTGCATCTTGAATATCGCACATAGTTTATCATGATATTCAATAAAAACTAATTATAAAACACCCATATTTTATGCTTGTTAGTATAGGATCTCCTACATGACTTCATTCATTTATATTTTATTGGCGGCGCTAAGTTTCAATTCAGTCAGTTGCACACACAATTTAAGCTCTTGAGCAGTGGAGTAAACTTATTTGGACTCTAGCTAGAGTCGGGTCTCACGTGATGGCCTCTGTAACTCTTAGGAGTTCGCTGGACTTCTCACTACCTAGGGAGTTCACAAACCGCGATCCATCAGAGGGGCCCAGTGAAGCTACCAGGGCCATGAACTCGGTTGGTTTTACGCACAGGGTTGGCCATGGTAACTCTCTAGAGTTCACAGAGCTCGCAAGGCTACCTTTGGGGGTATCAAATCCATGGTTGTCAGTCCATCAATGAGTAGGTTTAAGCCCTTCCTCATGAGTTAGTACCAGAATCGAACCACAAATCTGGGGGGTCTTATGTATGGTTGGCCTATCTAAAGCTCGCACCACAGCCCTCATTTTCTTCACCTACAAGGTCAGGCCCATTCATAGGAGGGCATTGTCCTCCATTCCCCGTGACGCTGCCGGAAAGCTATACAGACAGCATGGGGGTTACTGTGACTGGTCATTTGAGGACTTTTGGCACTTTGGCTTTTGGTCATTGACTCCGTCAGCTGCCCACATGTGTATGCATACGATGGCCTTCACGGGCTTTTTAAGGCCACTGGCTTCTCACCGCTGCCCGAATGACGATTTTCATAGGTCTCATGCACAGCTGGTCATTGGCTTGACTGAGCTGCCTTAAATGATTATAGGTCTTATGCGTAGCTAGTCCCTTTTAAGATTTTATCCTTTTCCTCTTCTTCTTTTTTTTTGGGACTTGACTAGACTGCCTTTTTATGATAAGCAACCATCGTTGTCGCCAATTTTATATATAGTTGGCTATATGATTCATTCTACTGTCAGCAGATGGTTGATCAATAATTGACATTTTACTGTTGCTGATAATGTCATAAGGGCTTTTGTATCATGTTTAAAATAATGTATCAGCTTAGCGATGATGGCAACTTTGATGAGCGATTATCGGCGACAACGATAGTTGCTCTCCTTTTATTTTCTAATCATTGATACCTGGTGATTTTGATGGAATTCTTTAGCATCAGCGACGATCATCAATGCTTGATAGTGATCGTTATTGCTTAACAGCGATCATCAAGACTTTTCATTTGGCAATGACTTAATATGTTGTCTTAAAATGTCTTGGAAGACGATGATGGGTATTTTGCCTGAAATTGACACACCATGACTTCTGTCAATGTCTTCAATTATACCCATCTGTATATCTGTATCGTTTGTTTGTATTGTTTGCAATATACCAACTTGATGGTGATATCAATTTCAGGAAAAATTTTGTAGAGCTTGCTTGATGGCACTCAGCTTACTTGATGGCGTTCAGCTTCTTCATCTTCCTTTATTTACTATCATATGATCTTGATATGCTTGTCATATGATCTTGATATACTTGTGAACTTCTTCCTTATTCATTCTATTCATCTTGCCCCCTTTTGATACAGAATTATTATCTTGATAATGTTCTGTATCAAAATCAGTAGCGCCTTCAGAAGTAATTTCTTTTTTGTCAAAGCAATTGTAGGCCAACATAGGCTTATATTTACTCCTTTGAAGAACTTTACTTTTTTTTTAATACATCTTATCTCATTTGTCCTTGAACTTGCCCCCTTGATATGATTGCGACTGTTGTTAGAGATATACTCTTTCTTCTTGGAGATATAGAGGCAGTATATTTCTGCAGAAGGCTGCATGATTGTGATCGTATTTATCGACTAGTTTGTCCCCAACCCTTGAAATTTTCTGCGCTTATCCTGATTGATCCCAATGGGGATTTAAATCCCCTTCCCATGGTTTAAGCCAATGGGTTCTTCATAATCAAAACTCATATTTTTTATAATCTTTTTATTTACTGGACTATACTTTTGGAGGTCTTGCGACATCAACTTACCATGGTATACATTGTTTTGAGTCTCTCCTCTTGTCTTTACTGCTTTCGAAACATAGAACTTTATTAGCTCGGGGTATTTTTCACTCGCCTTAACTTGAAATCTTTCTAGAGCAGCTGAAAATGGATTATTTCGTTCAGCATACGGCAGCAACACCGTATAATTTGACTGTAAAATTTTTAACTATTCAGATGATAGCAAAGTTAATGGCGGTTATCCCGGATGCCTTAAATGTTTTGGTACAAAATAAAACCTCTTATTTATTTTTACAGTTTCAGATGGCCTTACTTTTTCTGTTCTTTCTATGATTGCACTTTCCTGATCATCCTTTAGGACGCTACTTTCATCCTTATTCATCTTTTCGATAGCAAACTCTTTATAGTAGCTAGCATATGTAAAGAAGGACTCGACTTCTGTATACAGTTTTGCATCGGCCATTACTTTATGCTGTACTCTGTCTTTACAGTATTTGAAGCACTAATGCAGAGTAGAGGGTATGATATTGTACTGATGTATCCATGGCCTTCCTAGGAGAAGGTTGTTTGTCATTACTGCACTTATAACATGACACATAACGTCAGTAGTTAATTCTTTTATTTCCAATGTTACCGTAATCTTGCCAAGTGCGCGTTGCCCATCCTGATTAAAACCCTGTATCATCATTCTGCTAGGGCATAGCTCTGAGCGACGGTAATTTAACTTACTTAACATTGAAACTGGCAAAAGATTCACTGCAGACCCATTATCTATCATAATTTGTTTGACTTTCTTTCTGTGGATATAGCCCTCTATCATCAGTGGCCTATTATGTTCTTCCTCACAGATCAAATCGTCATCAGAAAAAGAAATGACTGGGAGACAGTCTTCTTGTTCATCAAGTTCTTTATGCTCTAATTCTGCCAGCAAGTTTCTCTAATGTCATGATCGGATAATGCCCGGATCAGACTCTGTCGAAATTCTTCTAATAGCTTAAGTGCGTCATAAACACTTAATCAGGGCCGGTATTCCTTTTAGATGACTTACCACATCATAAGTCACTCTCGTCACCTCATTCTTCTCTTTTGTCTTGTCGCCATTACTCTGCCTTTCAATCGTTTCTTTCCTAGTGACTTCTGATTTTTACTTTATAGGACTTACCACCTTTTTACCTGACTGTAACGTGATTACTGCAACCTTTTTTACCATCTTACTGTCTTCTTTTTCATTCACCTCTTTGTCATTCTTTCAGACTGTAAGTACATTTACGGTTGCCATGGAACCCCTTTCTTTTTCTTTCCCAAATACTATCTCTTCCCTATCGATCAGTCGTTGTATTATACATTTCAATGTATAGCAATTCTCTGTTGGATGTCCCACTAGACGATGATAACGATAGAAATTCCTTTCTTTGGTTCTTGTCACATCTTTTGGGTGTTTAAGCTCTGGTAATATTATCATGCCAGCTTTCAATAATTGTTTCATCATAGGGGCAACATCTTCCTTATCAAATGCGAACCCCTCATGAGAATTTAGCATTCTAGGCCTCTTCCCATTATATCTGTTTCTTGACTGACTCCCTTCTTCGCGTCGGTCTAGTCTTCTTTCCCTCGAGTCCCTTGCATCTTTACCTCTTCTGTCATGATCAACAGCATTCACGGCTGTCCAGTCGGATACCCTCCTAGTTGTATCATGATGAAATGCTGGGATCTTGCGAGTCATTAGCTCCAACGCATGGGCTTTAGTGGCCAAATCATGAAAAGTTCTGATATCAATGTTAGTGAGTCCGAACGCAATCCCTGTCCCCATAGAATTCAGACACATTTTAACTTGTTCTTTTTCTTCTGGTAATTATCTACATGAAGCCCCCAACGTTTTCCATCTGTCTATAAATTTTTCTACCGGCTCTCCTCTCTATCGTATAGAGGCCAGCTCCGTAATACTGACATCACGTTCTGAAGAGAAACAGTTTGACATAAAAACCTCTTGCATTTGTTCCTAGGTGCGTATCGATTCTGGTGTCAAACTAGAATACCATCAAAATTCTTTGTGTGTTAACGACGAACCAAACAATCGCAAGCAATACTGTGGTATCATAGAAAAATTTTCCATACTGGTGATGAAGTGCATCAAATTCTCCTCTGGGGATCCTTCTCCATTGAACTTTTAAAAATTCGGATGCTTGAAATTGGCCGAAAAGGGGATATCTTCTACTTCCCTTGGATACAGCGTTCGATACCTAAAACGTCCAGTATTTTCACATTCTCTTTCTGCTCTAACCACCTCTTCGACTACTTACCTCACTTCATCTTGTGTCACAGTTCTTGCCACTGGGATAGACCCTAGTGACCCTGCCTCCTATGATGGGAGGACATCAGGCTGATTTTCTTGCCCCTCCGTTGCATTTTAGGGACTCACATTCGAGGTATGTTATGTACGAGGGTTGCCAATGCTTCTCTAAGGTTTCTGCATTCTTCCATTAATGCATTTTGTGCTTCTGCCATTGCACTGAAACGATCCTTTATAGTTGCTCTATAATCTGGATTTGTTCCAGCCATGAATACTGCAGCTTCTCCACTTTTTGACGAAGCGGTAATTGAAGGAGCGTGAGAGTATGCTGATGTGACGGGACTCGCAGAAAAAGGAAAGGATGGAGTTTCATTGGACTTTTTCATGCCCCCTGTGTCACCAGTTGACTGAGATGATGTTGATACTGGTGAATCTATTTAGGATGGCATTGGCGATCTAATTACCAACGCTTTTCCTTTTTACTCTCTTATCTTTTCAGCCATTAAAGCATTTAGAGCTGGGAATTCATGCGCTGTCAATTGGGGAATTATTTGCACTGGATAGATCATTAGAGGAGCAATTTCAGGATTTCTTTAAACTGTGCTACGTGTTACAAGCCCTCTGATTCTTAATGAAGGCGGATTCATCCTAGAATTTCTAACGTTTCGTGCTCTTACCTTACGAGAGGTTACAACGGTCCAGCCTGCATTGTCTTCTAATTATTGGGGCGAGGCAGAAATGACCCCAGCTGTTACTTGAGCCATGCCACTTTTACTTGCACGACTTGGTGTGTATTCTATCATGAACCCTGTTGGGGTGAATTGGAAGTTCACTTTTCTTACAGGAGTTGCCATGAGTAGTAAGTCGTAGTCGGGTTTTAAGAACCTTTAATCACAAAACATAGTTATAATTAGTAGATGACCAATTAAAGTGATCTATCTTAGAGATGAAGGGGAGGATTTTTCCACTGAGAGTCGCCATTTTGGCGTCCATAGGACGCCAAACTGTGACGAAAGTTCATAACAGCTTCACTATTAATATTTAAATAAGACAATAAAGATTAATAAGTCCCCAGCAAAGTCGTCATTTTGTTTCGACAAAGAAACAAATGCATTTGATTTGAAAAATTGTCTTATTCAAACATAACAGAGAAAGAGTATTAAGAGCATTCATCACATTTCATTAATACTAGGTTCATTTACATCCTCTTTACATCCCTTGATTCTAAGATAGATTGTTTGGCAATGAATGACTTGTGCTTTAGGTATCAAAAGTTTATTTTGACAGCCTTTCGGCGCCTGTTTCGATAATCTCCTAGGACTTAGGAGGAATGTAGATTAGATCGACAAGTCTTCAATGAAACAGAGATTTCAGCAGCATAACGACGTCTGTTTTAACCATCCCTTAATACTTAGGGGAAATGTCGATTCGATCGACTAATCTTCTTCCTCTACACTTGTCAATAGGAGAGGGCTGGAAAGAGAAAATCCTTGCACAGGCATTTCAGCAGCATGATGGCCTTTGAACTTCACAGATTGCAGGGCAGTCTCGTTGTGCGGACCCACGCAACTGATATCGGTTACGTAGTCCTGCACAACTGACAGGAGACTTCTCTCCTACCTTCAATCTTCCGCTCCGCTTTACCCCTCTTGAAAATCTTCAAAATTACCCTTAATGAAGGAGGGGAAGGGGTATTTATAGACCCTCGCACGTGTGAAAATCCTAATCTTAGCGATGTGGGACTAATTTTCAGTGCTTTAGATCATTTTGAAAAGGACCATTTCTGCAGTACAATTCGGGGTCCCGCGCAACTGATATTCTCATTGCGTGGACCTGCGCAAGGGAGATTGATTGTGCGGACCCGCGCAACTAACATTAGTTGCGCGGTCCGACGCACTCCTTTCGAAGCTACCTCATTCTTCTTCTCTCTAAAAGTTCTCCCTATCTTTTTATCTCTTCATGTTTGATTCTTTCATCATTTTTTATGCCTCAACACTAGCCGATAAGCATAAGGAGGAGTGGTTGAAAGATATGCAAGTGGAGATGGAATCCTTGCATAAGAACCACACTTATGACATGGTGAAATTACCTAAGGGTAAGAAAGTTCTGAATAATAAGTGGGTGTTCAGAAAGAAGGTTAAGCAGAAGAATTCACAAACGAGGTTCAAGGCCAGACTTGTGGTAAAAGGATTCGGTTAGAGGAAAGGCATAGATTTCGAGGAGATATTCTCACCAGTGGTGAAGATGACATCCATACGGGTGTTGCTTGGGTTGACGGCTAGCATGAATCTGGAGATAGAGCAGTTGAACGTTAAAAATGCTTTCCTCCACGGTGACCTGGAAGAAGAGATCTACATACACCAACCAGAGGGGTTCGAAGTCAAGGGCAAGGAGCATATGATGTGTAGGCTGAGGAAGAGCTTGTATGGGCTAAAACAAGCTCCATGGCAATGGTACAAGAAGTTCAATTCATTCATGTTACAGCATGGGTATGACAGAACGGAGTTGGACCACTGTGTGTTCACGTGCAAGTTCTCATATGGTGATTTCTTAGTTTTGTTGTTATATGTTAATGACATGTCATCATGGGAAAAGACATCAAGAAGATCGACAGGCTGAAACAGGAGTTGGGCAAGTCATTTACAATGAAAGACTTGGGCGGCCCTGGCAAAACAGATCCTAGGAATGGAGATAACCTGTGACAGAAGTAGCAGGAAGCTTTGGTTGTCACAAGAGCAGTATATTGAGAAAGTCCTAGAGCTATTCAATATGAATGCAACGAAGCCGGTCAGTACTCCACTGGATGGTCACTTCAGATTGAGTGACAGGCAGTGTCCCAAGATGAAGGTGGAGGTGGAAGAGATCCAGAAGATACCCTACGTGTCAGCTGTAAGAAGTTTGATGTATGCTATGGTGTGTACACGCCCAGACATAGCATATGTGGTTGGTGTTGTCAGCCGGTATCTTGCTAATCCTGGCAAAGAGCGTTGGGTAGCGGTGAAATGGATACTGCGGTATCTAAGAGGCTCATCCAGGTTGAGCCTATGCCATGGTGATGGTAAACCTGTGTGTTGAGGGTCAAATATTGCATATAAAACTCAATTTTTGCTTAGATTTATGAACATGATACTGTTTAACACCCGATTTTAATTGTGTTTTTGATGCAAGGTGCAATTACGAGTATGGATCAAAATAAGGTACTAAAAGCTGAGGTTTAACACTCTGATGATCACCAAGGCATTGGACGGGACTCTATGGGATCAGGATCGAGGAATTACATGTCGGAGATCAGAGAAATTCTAGCCACTCACCTTAAACAGGCTTGAAAGACGTCCAGAATGCAAGATCACAGGGTTCCCACCATCCGTTCATCTCGAAACTTCATATATGGCCAAGGGACCATAAATTAACCATACACGTCAAAAATCACCCATTGGATCTCTGTGGAAGTGACCCAATGGACAAATCAGTCCACAAATCGTCCATTTGGGACCCACCTGATATCTGAATGTGCATTAATTTTGGTCAAAATCCCTTAAATAAGGTGGTGAAATCAACAAACGGACCAAATTGTTCACACACATCAAAGTGAGACCCACTTTACATGAGGGGAGTGCACAGGAAGCTGTGCACTCACAGTGCACTGAGCCGCGTACAGCAGTCAAACTGCGTTTTGACCGCGCAATTCCAAACAGAGCAGGAGACTCTATTTTTCTCTAGCACCTGGACATCCATGGGATGTAGCAGTGGGCCACCATCTAAGGTCTTCAGGCCGATCTGGACTATTAATTAGACTCCAACGGCCCAGCTAATGCAGGCCTAGGTGAAAATTTTTCAAAATACACCGAATATCAGTTTTCGATCGTCCAAACGAAAGATAGATGGAGGAACTGTTGGAATCGATGGGCCGCACTAAAACTGAGCGAAAACACTCCTCACCAACTGGTTTTTTGAGGGTAATCCAGTGGACGGGTTGGATTGTCCAGGTGACACCGATGATGGACCCCACCAACGTCATAGAGATGCGTACACAAGCTCTGTTGCACGAGCCTCTTTTTGCAACCAGATCAGGTGGGCCATCACAGACGACTCCTTTTAAAGATACAGACCGTTCATATGAAAGCCATGCAAAAACCATCCATAGGGACGTTTTCTTTTTATAAAAACCGGGCCCCAACGCAGATCGGGTGCATTATTTTTCTACCGAATATTTGAGCTGAATGTAACTCAGTTTGCGATTTCTCATCTGTTGCTGCGTAAGATTACACGCGACCGCCCCTACTTGCATAAACACAGTCACCGACCTCATTGCTGTATAAAAGGGAGAAAGAAAGACAGAGAAGGCACCTCAGCTTGGGCTGGAACGTGAAGAGAGAGAGAGACAGGGAATAGTTTGTTTATTTTATTTATAGTTTTTTTTTGTTTTTTTTCTATTTTATCATGGTTCTCCTAAGATTAGCCCATTCATGAGTGGCTAAACCTCTTAGCTATGGCTAAGAGGTGAAGCCTGTAACGTGATGGGAGAGACTTTGCTTGCGACTTTTGTTTAGACTAAAGTGACATTGATTATAGTTTGATTAATGGTAGATTTTATTTTTTAATGGTCTGTTGTGACTGAAATTATAATGGGTCTGCGATAGCTTTGAGCATCTTCCTTTCCTTTTATGTTTATGACGTCAGGAAGCCCTATTGTTCACCATAGTCTCCTGGGCATGGTCGGATGACGGTACCCTTCCTAACCTTCATGCATTGTTGATTAGTTGGTAATTAGTTTAATTCTATTATTTTCTTTGTCTCCTGGGCATGGTTTGGTGATGGAATCCATTATAATTCATATACCTTTCATCTCTTGAAAACTATATCAATGGTAGTTCAGTTAAATGATTCTTAAAACAGGCATAAGATCTCCCTGATCTTTACAAGTGGATCCTCTGAATCGCTAGTTTCCTTTCCTCTGATTTCTATAAATTTTAGATTAATATTTCACAATTATTCCCTAAATTCCATTCGATTTAGTTTACATCTTAGTCTAGTTCTAGTTCTACTTAGTTTCAGATAACGTACAGGTATCAGTCCCTTGGGATTCGACTTCGGTCTTACCAAGTTTATTACTACATCACAACCTTACACTTAGGGAGTGAACACTGTGTTAGAAGGCAGGTGACATAGACTCCAGGAAGTCTACATCGAGGTTCATGTTTACATTTGCAGGGGAAGCTAGCATTGTCGACGACAGAGGCCAAGTACATTACAGTCACGGAGGCATGTAAAGAGATGCTTTGGATGAAGAGGTTCCTACAGGAACTTAGCCTGAAGCAGGAGCAGCACGTGGTCTATTGCGATAGTCAGAGTGCTATACACTTGAGTAAGAATCCAAGTCAACATTCCAAGTCGAAGCACATAGAGATTTGGTATCACTAGATCAGGGATACTTTGGAACGGAAAGTGTTACGACTTGAGAAGGTCCACATGATTGATAATGGGTCAGACATGATGACCAAGGCTTTGCTCAAGGGCAAATTTGAAGTTTGTAGAAACCTGGCTGGCTTGAAGAAGGAGGATTCCTCCCTGGTCAAAAAGGGAAAGATTTGATGGGGTTTTTTGCCCCGTGTTCGACCGTTCGTAGGCCATACTCGACCGGTCGAAGGCTAGTATGACCAGTCATGGGAGTCAAGTCTTAGCTTGACTCAAAGTCCAACAATTAGACTATTCTTTCCGGGGGGTGCTCGACCAGTCGTAGGAGGTCCACGATCGGTCGAACTTACACAGATTCGTTCCGCAATTTTACGCAGATTTTGTGTTGCAAGTCCTGTCGCAACTGGGATGTGGAAAGGAGTTTTCTAAAACTATAACTAGGAGTTCCTAAGGTTTTTCTAGGTATAAGAAAAGCACAAGAAGGTTTCCTAAAGGGTTTAAGGATATCAAAGGTAAGAGAGTGAGAGAAAAGAGAGAGAGGAAGCTTGTGGAAGGGAGCTGTTGTCTCAGCGCTTCTACGTCCTCATGATCGGTGAGATCCTTTTATTTTTCCTTTATTCTCTTATTGTTCATCCACTCCTGCGTGAGTGACAAAGGTTGTAACTTTTTACTTCATAGTAGATTGTTGATCTGGACGAGGACCCGTTGTTTTTACCTCTTTGAGGATTTTCCACGTAAAAATCTCTTATGTGGTGTGTGTTTAATGCTTTGATTTATTTCATTGCTATTATTATCTCATAGTTCTAGTTTTTTTGGAGGCTAGATCCTAAGGTTTTGTGCAAGGCCCCCAACATACGTTGGGCTAGAAAACATTCGCCAAGATGCCAACATTACCAAATGCTAAAATGCTTTTCTGTAATTGGAGAAATATGGAAAGAACCTGTCGTGATGCTCCTTCGGAATTGAGAGTTGGATTTCATTTACCCGGTCTAGATCTCCACGCATCTCAAGAGTTTTATACTCAATCAAGTTGAGAAGTAAGGTGTATCCCACAACACTGCAAACAGGCAAATCATTAGCAATAGAAAGAGACAATGGAACTGATATTGCTTTCTAGAACCATCTCCTAAGCCCAACTCACTTGAATTCTTTGTCAATAAGATAGACTCGGCTTTGGCTCACAAGATAGCCTAATAGATATATAATCCGATCCATGTGAAACTCAAAAACTATGAGTAATAGAAAAGGCAACTTTCTCCAAGACTTCATCAATTGTATATCTCAACCACAAAATGTAGCATGTATGTGATTTTATTGTATATGTATCAGCATCGATAATTTAAGCATATCATGGAATTTGATTCCTTGGGCATTTGATATGTATGCTTACCCTCTAGAGTGCATATTCTCTAAGATTGAGATGGACTCAATAGTAATACAAGCTACCATTTCAATGGAATGATCAAATGGTTATACTATAAGTTTACTATGTTTCAAAACATGTGGACCAGCTAGATGGAAACTCAGCAATTGAGTCATCATTTCAAAACATGTGGAACATGAATACAACCAATTCTCCAATATTAAGAAATTCCTTCTTTTCTTTGGTTAGTTCCATTTTTCATGGGAGCTAGAAAGTACTAATGCAGTCTTAGCCATAGAACAAACTAGTCTAAGATGCTAGTGACATGGAACCAAATTTCATGTAATTCTGCATTTTAGATGCCCACAAAATGCTTACTAAAAATACTTCAACTTCTCTTTCCTTTTCTATCCTACTACAAGCATCTACAGGGGTTTCAAATGAAGATTTCATTTCTTATGTTAGCAAATGGCATGAAGTCGGAGCTACCCTCATAGGAGGCTGTTGCAGAATGACTCTAAATACCACCTGTTCAATATCAAGGACTTTGTGTAAGGAATCCATTTTACCGACATGTTTGCCATGATTGGCTTAAATTAAGGACTAACTTGGAGAGCTATAAATTTCAATCGAGAAACTTAGAATGGTTGGTCAACATGAATCTGAATTTTTGCTCTGTTGGTTCTATTTAGACAATTTCTGAAGCTGAGCATGTCAGAAGACCGAGAAAGAAAATCATGGGTAGGTTAGGCATGCACGAATAGATTATAGAGATACATGGCCAGAGATAATCTCTTTTTTTCTTTTTTCTTTTTTCTTTTTTCCTATTTTAACTTGTGAGCTACTTAATAGGAATTCTAATAAATTAATCTTTAGCAACAATATAAAAAGCCAAAAGGATGGCAAGTTTGATGATTATGTCATGCACTCTTACAATAACATTCCAAGTAAATGTTTTGGTATGCACAATGAGGGGACTTTTATGCCATTTACTAAAACAAGGATCATAGGCATCGAACATAGATGTCTAAAGAACTTGACATCAATCACGACAAAATGTTATAAATTCATACACATCAATCAGCACAAATAAAATTAAAGAGATATTGGCATCAGCCTTCAAACAAGGCAAGAAAATGATTTGATGCAAAGAAACCAAACCTAGATGATTGCTCATAGCTAAAAAAAAACTTGATTGCTGAGTTTGGCACTATGCCATGCACAATTGGTACCATTGCCATTAAATAGGCCACGAAAACCTTCAGTTCTCCATATATACTTCAAGCCCTGTACTATTCCATTGTACTTTATATTTTGATGATGTTGAACCTACATTTTCCAATTACCTAGGGCAGTACCATGTTTTAGATTGAAAATTGTAACCAAAAGAAGAATAGTGGAGAGAAGGCTAAAAGATGAAGTTACAACTTGTTGGAAAATATAACCAGGAACAAGCTTTCAGGCACTACACATTGAATGTTTTTTAGTGCTCTATACAGTAGTTATAAATGCATTTGAATCAATAGAAAAAAAAAATTTATTTTTAAAAAAAATCATTGTTTCAAAAAATAATTTATGACTTATAATTTGAAAAAGGCAACTTTATTTAAAGATATTTTCTAAATAAAATTTCCATCAAGTGGTAAGAAAGTGTAGTACCTATTTCACTCTTTGCAACACATCTATTGCAAGAATGGCTAAGTAGCCAGGAAGATGATGTTGGAACCGTGGATGTTGACGAATCTCAAGAATTGTCATTAGGTGATCAAATCACTTGCTCCAACAGACAAATGGCTAGGAAGGGCGCATTTTCCACTCTGATGACAAAAAAGGTAACGAGCATATAAAACAACTTGCATCCAAAAATATTGCATGTATTAAAACAACAGGCATTTTCCAATCATGTTTCTTTCTCAGCATGCACAGACAACGTCGGCATCCTCCACAAATCTTTAACTGCATCTTAGCAACAGTACCCACAGATTTTATAGTTTCAATCCTAAAGAATTCAATTTAGCCAGGAGGAAGTGATAAAAAATAATGATGAAACCTTAGCATTCACAGCGAGAAGTAGCTAGAAAATATCACCACAAGGGATATTTGCATTAACTCAATTCAACTCCAGGCGAAAATGAAAATAGGATAAGGATTAAATAGCTAGGACCTTCCAATTTGGAGATCTTAGGCAAGGCCCATTTGATCAACACACTAGATCACCAAACCCTGGATACCACATTTTCAAACTGAAGACCTGAAGATGCTATGGATACCCTCAGTTTAAGATCATGTCATTTGTCTTGAATGAAGTTCTACCTGGAACTATTACACCCTTTGGCAAGGATATCAAGAAAACCAAACAAAAGGGGAACACGATGGACAATAACATTAGATTGCAATCTAATTTGAAACCTAACAATAAGTCATTTCGGGAACGAGGGTAAAACCTTACAATCTAGTATTAATGGCACTTCGGAAAAATTTGCATTGATAGGGACTACATGGCTGTAAATATGTAATATGAGGAAGGGTTATAAAAATTTTTGAAAAAAATTGGCAATCTAATGCATGGGAGCATTTTGGGAACAAATGGTGCAAACTTTCAAGCTAATGGATGAAGGCAATTTGAGAATGATTGGTTGAAATTCAGTCTAATGAGTGGGTTAGTTTGGGAATGAACACTAGAAAACTATAAGTATGGGAACAAACACATTTCATTTCCATGCCCAAATACGCACATTTCCCCACATTTACAAAATATTGTTATTAATAAAATCAACTATATGTATTTTTCCTAAAAAACCATCAAAATCCCATGCTCCAATAAGAGGTGATTTGGCACCTTGAATTTTTTAAGCTTTTAAGATTTGGAATCCAAATCTAACGCCAAAATCTTGTGTTTGGCACCACTGAAATTTGGTAGATTTGAAATCCTCAAAGCAGGGTGGCAAAATTGAAGCATTTTCAATACACTTTCCAACAGTCATATTTCAAATGACTCCATTGCTTTTTTTATAAGCAAAGGCTAAAAACCCAAACTTCCTAACACAATTTCCGATTCCACAGATTGAAAATCCAATTTTCCAAACAACTTACATAATGAGACATAATGAAAATCTCTAGGATTCCAAATCCTAGATTTGTATACTTGAGGAAAAAAAATATAATAAAATCCAATCGAAGCTGCTAAACAACCCATTGCGTAAATACCCATCCACATAATCTATCCCCTCTACCTCCAAAAACCTATCCCCTCTACCTCCTTTATCTTTTTTTTCCTTCAGTTTTCCTTCTGCAAAAACTGAAGAAGAAGAAGAAGAAGAAGAACTCACCTCGTCAGGCGAGATCGGGTGGATGTTCGGGCAACGTAAGGGGCCTCAAGCAAACGGACAATCAAGCGGTCGGGCGGGCGTGCAACGAGCAGGGGCTATAGGCTGGGTGGCGACCATGGGGTAGGGATAGAGAAAGAGAAGAAAAGGGAGAAAGGGAAAGGAAGCTAGGCAACCATGCGGGTGGGGTGGGGTTTGAAGGGAAAAGGCTCCATACGATCGAGCACATGGGAACTCCCCATGAGGTCGAGTTGTGTAGGCCCCACCATGATGCGTGTCAATCATTTACCCCATCAATCAGATGCACCATTCCATGGTGGGCTCAGGGATTAAAAATCAAGTCAATCTTTGACTTGTGTGGGACACACCACATACAAAGTTAAGAGGGGTTACACTCCATTAAAACATTCATAATTACTTTTTGTGCCCACAGAGATGTGGTTCACAAATCTAGCCCATCCATTATGTGTATGCCACTTGGATGAGGGGTCATACCAAGTTTCAGCCACATCCAAAACTAAGGTGGGCTCCACCGAAGCTTTAGATTTAACTCATTCTTTGGATATTGCCCTAAAGTGATCTCTCCAAATAGATAGAAGGTGTGGATACAACACTATAGCCATGGTGGGGCACAAAAATGAGAGGTATATAAATTCAGGTGGACCACACCACATGAAAACAATAGTGATTGAATATCCATCATTAAAATCCTCCTAAGGCCCACTGTACTGTTTATTTGCATCCAATTTGTTTACTAGGTCATACAGGCCTAGATGAAGGGGAAAACCAAAAATCATCTCAATCCAAAACTTTTATGGCCCCTAAAATGTTTTTAATGGTTGAGGCTCATTCAACACTGTTTCCTATTATGTGGTCCAGTTAAGATTTGGATATATCTCATTTTTGGTCTCATATCGTAAAATAATCTATAAAAATAGATGGACGACATAGATGAAATGAATACATCATCGTGGGGCCCACAAAGCACCAACCACCAGCCATTGGATGGTGTCTAGGGGAGTAGCCAATCCGTTCCCCTTATTTGTAGTGTGGTCCATTTAATCTTTGGATATGATTCATTTTCTGGATGGATAATTCTCTAAAATTATCTTGAAATATGGATGAACGGTATGTTATGTAGTCCGCTTACAGCGCGACTATCCAAACAAAGGAAGTTAAATGCGTTCAAACTCCATACACTATAGCCTATTGAGTTAACTCTGAGGGCACCGAAATTTATTTAATTAGCTTATCAACGCCATCTATCCATTTTACCAAGAAATTTTAGGGCATGAGCACGAGATCAAAGAATAAATAAAGCTCAAGTAGACTACACCCTAGGAAGCAACGTCAATTGAACACCTACTGTTGAAATATTCTTAAGGGCCACGAAAGTTTAAATCAAGTTGATATTTTTTTTTTCCCTGCATCCATGTCTTTGTGAACTTGTGAATAGGTTGGATAACAAATAAACACCTATGTGGGCATTAGAAAGGTTTCAACAGTGGACATCATTTTCCCTGTTGTTTCCTGTGGTGTGGTCTACTTCAACTTTTTATATGCTTCAATTTTGGGCTCAACCACTAAAATGAGCTAAAGTACCAGATGGACGATGAGTGTGTCTTATTTAACCTGTCCATCCATTTTGTCAACTTATTTTAGCCAATGAGGCCAAAAATAGGGCAGATCCAAATCTCTGAAAAATTATGGAAACTTTTTGGGGCCACAAAAATTATGGATCATGCTGATATATGTGTTTTCCTTTCATCCAAGCCTATGATGTTACCAATAGGTTGGATGAGAAATAAACATTACAGTAGGCCATGGGAAGTTTTTAAATGTTGATGTTTAATCATCATTGTTTTCCTACGGTGTGGTCCACTTAAGCTTATGCCCTAACTTTATATAGAAAAATGGATGGATGATGTGGATAAAATACATACATCATCGTAGCCTATAGAGCTTTGACTTGTGAACTGCTGGTGTTGGGGTCACTTGCCAAACTGCGTACAAATCCAATATCTCCACTCTGTCCATCTATTTTGACAGATCATTTTAGGTTATGATACCAAAAAGGAGGCAGATAGGAAACTTCGGTGGACCACACCATAGGAAACAAGGGTCACAGCTGTAGTCATTTAGGTGGGGCCTATATAGTTCCATAAAAATTCTTCTATATAGATCATTTCAACACATGGGTCAAAGAATGAGGTTGATTAAAATCTCAAGTTGATCCACCATAAAAAATTCAGGGCATGGGGATTGAACGCTTACTAATAAAAAATTTCAGAGGGCTTCAGAAGTCTTAGATCAAGCTGGTATTTGATTTTTCTCTTTGTCCATGTCTTTTTTTAAACTTATTAATAGTTTAGATCTTAAATAAACATCATAATGGCCCTAGGAAAGTCTCAACGGTAGGTGTCACTGTCCCCACTGTTTTCAGTGGTGGGAGCCACTTAAGATTTGGATCTGACTCGTTCTCTTGATCATCCCATAAAATGATCTCTCCAAATGAATGGACGGTGTTGATATAATACATATATCATGGTGGGCACACAGATCTGACTCTTTTTTTGGATCAAATGTTAAAATAATCTGTTAAAATGAATGGACAGAGTGGATAAATAACATACATCATGGGGAGGCTCATGAGGTTCCTTGGAGATCTTTCTCAGTTGTCCACTACCAAAAAATAGAGTAAAGCCGACGGATGTGTGGCTGTTTTGGCTACGGCTTTTAAATCAAAGTAAAAGTTGGGTCAATGGGGTTTCATGGAGTTCTACATCACGTGGACCATTCAAATTTTGGACTCAAGTCACACCTTGATGAATTCCCAAAAAGTTCTCAAGAACTCTTGCCCACTTGTGCGCGGCTGAGTATTCTGTGGGAAGGGACTGAGTGCGTAAACTCTGTGGGATCCACCATGATATATGCATTTGATCCACACTATCCATCCATTTTAATACTTAATTTTAAGTCTTGATCTTAAATATTAGCTATATCCAAAGATCAAGTGGACCACACCACGAGAAATAGTGTGAATTGAGCTCATGCCTTAACTTGATATAGAAAAATGGATGGACAGTGTGGATAAAATACATACATCATCGTAGCCACATTTCATCAAACACTTGGTGAGTAACAACAATATCAAAGTAACCGAGTCACCGAACTAGTTCAATTTGAGTTGGGTTCGATCCGAGTCAAGTCAAGCTCGGGCAAGCTTAAACTCGGTCGGGTTAACACCTTGATCCATAGCTCAAGTGGTAGACTGAGTGAAAGATACCTTATTTCAACATCGAGGTGTTGGTATCGATTCCCGAGTGGGGGTGGCTAACAGTGAAGTGCAAACTTGACTCGGCTCGAACTTAGTTTCGAACTTAGTCAAATCGAGCTTTTTTCGAGTCAAGTGGAGCAAGCTAACCAAGCTAACTCTGATCATGTACATCCCTAACCAAGCCAACCAAAATCTCAAGTTGACCCACCATAAAAATAAAAAAACAAATGCAAAAATGTGGGGATTGAACGGTTACTAATAAAAAATTTCAGAGAGCTACAGAAGTCTCGGATCAAGCTGATATTTGATTTTTCTCAAATCATCCATGTCTTTTTTTACTTATTAACAGGTTAGATCTCAAATAAACATCATAGTGGCCTTAGGAAAGTCTCAACAGTGGGTGTCACTGTCCATTCCGTGGTCGATGCTCCGTGGGGCCCATAATGATGTATGTGTTTCATCCATTTTTACAGATCATTTTAGTAATTTACAAAAAAAAAAAAATTAAAAAATTACAGGGATATAAATCTTAGGTGGACCACACCACCGGGAAAAAATAATGATTGGATATCCACTATTAGAATCCTCCTGAGGCCTAATGTACTATTTATTTGACATCCAACCTGTTGATTAAGTCATAAATACCTAGATGAAGGGAAAAAAAATATCAGTTTGATCCAAAACTTTTATAGCCCCCAAAACGTTTTTAATGGTCAATGTTCATTAAACACTATTTCCTGTAATGTGGTCCACATGAGATTGAGATATAACTCATTTTTCCTTCCATACTATAAAATGATCTATAAAAATAGATGGATGGAATGGATGAAACACACACATCATAGTGGGGCCCACAGAGCACCGACCACTATGAAATGGCTGGTGGTAGGGGGAGTAGCCAATCCGTTTCCTAAAAATGCCCAAACCCTCCCAAAACCCACATCTCCCACCCGCCCCTCCCAAAACCCAAATCTCTCAAACCTGTCTCATGCACCCGCCCCTCTTCCAAACCCTCTCTCTCTCTCTCTCTCTCTCTCTCTCTCTCTCTCTCTCTCTCTCTCTGTGTGTGTGGATGATAATAGTGAATATGATGATTGGTAGGTGTACGAATATGATGATTGGTAGGTGTACTTCTCATACTTCTCAGGGGGAGTTATTAAACTCAGGGGGAGTTAGTAAACTTACAAGATATATGTGCCTTGGTTATCTCATGTCAATGACAACCGGTGCATCTTTATTAATCCTTATGATGCTTCTCTTATTGCATTTTGTGCATTGAATATAGGAGTGTGTTTTGTCACAAATTTGACAAATGGGGAGATTGTAAGTGTTGTGGTTTGAACCATCTTTGGTTGTCAAATTTTATATGTCAAAACCTCTATATGTGTCTTATGTTGGTATCTTGTTATATATGCTTGAGACATCTATACTTCAAGACACGACAATGAACTCCTCAAGCTAGTTCAAGCTACATATTTGATGATATTCAAGAACAGTTCAAGTTCATGAAGAGTTCAAGTTCAAGACTCAAAGTTCGTATATTTAAGATCAAGACTCTAGCATAAGATAGGGAACTGAGCACAACTCATACTTATTGATGGTGGCCAAGCTATATGTCCTAGAGGGGGGGGGGGGGGGGTGAATAGGACTATGCCAAATTAAAATTAAATATAGCGGATTAAAATAAAGAAATAGCCTTATAAAATAAATTAATTCACAATGCTGGAATTAAATCAATCTCAATAAACAAGCATTAAGAGGTTGATACAAATTCTGTTCTAAGGACAACCTTACACCATAATCAACAATGGCTTATGGTAGGACAACCTTATTCCTAGAACATCTTTTGAATCAAAAACTCAATCTGAAAATAAACACCAAAGGAATTGCAATCTAAAGAATTGATTATTCTAGGGACAACCATACACTATAAAAATGGCAGGGCAACCTTACTAGAATAATTACTGAAATTGAAGCACAAATTGATAAAAGTATATCAAGTAATAAAATGCTAAAATAAATCTCTAGATTATTACAACATTCCACACACTTTCTTGAAATGTAAATAGTTACAGCATTCACATCTACATATACATTCCATAGAACTGAATGATAAAAAATAAGGAATTAAGCAAGCAATCAATCCACAAGACAGAGTTATAGTGGTTCGCCTATGTGTCCACCAACTGTTTTACAACAGCGACACAGAATGCTACTCCACTCCTAATATCCTCACACAGGGATATTAGCGTTCACTATCAAAATAGGTTTCACAGGTTCACCTAAAACCTTCACAATTGTGTCTTTTAGCTTGGGCTTACACAATCCAAAAACCCACACTATTCTGAGTTTTCTGGCTCTCCTCAGATAACCAACAAATGGAATTTTTCTGGCGAATTCCAAACAAAAACCAAAAGAATGAAAATTTTACAGAATTGTAAAATACGTGGATTTCTCCTCTTGTAGCAGCCCGGAAGAACCAATTAGACTAGATGTTTGGATGATAAAGTTCAATGTCCAATACTCACTTTATAATGGTTCTAAGTTCTAATTGATTTTAAATTAAATCAGACTGGGCTAACTCTATTTGATTTCAATTCCCAGAAGAAGGAAAATAATTTTTCATCTTTTCAAATCAGATTAGAATGTAGAATCAAATCAAATAGAAAAATGCTAACAAAAGGAAATAGAATTATGCACAATATAGCTTAAGAATAGACACAAACTTATCTCAGAGTAGTGCTTTTAATTTCCTTAATTTTTTATGAATAACTCTGAAATTCGTGTGCTATTTATAGCTGTAAAAATTTGTCTTCGACTGGTCCTAGGGTCACCACGACTGGTCGAAGAAAAAATAGATTTTTAAAAATTCAGGCGTGATCGGATAAATCCGTTACATGACTAGTCGTGAGCAGTCCACGACTAGTTGAAGGTCGTCCATGACTGGTCGTAGACCTCACATGACTAGTCGTGCGACCCATGATTTAGTTGCTAGAGTTTGAATCGTGGCTCCACGACTGGTCGAAGGTCGAGTCGTGACCGTCCCATGACTAGTCGAGCAGACTCTAGGACTAGTCGTAGCCGGACAGAAAAAATTCGATAATTTGCAACAAACTTCAACTGGTCTTAGATTTTCTAGGATTGGTCGAACTAATGCCAGGACTAGTTAAACAAGGTCCAAGACTAGTCTTAGAACAGACCAAAATCATTTGTAGAAAATAGATGAATTATGTATCCAAAATGACCTACACTAAAGGTCAACCTAAGGTCAATCAAACCCTACCAAGGACATTGAACATTCATTAGTTTAGACGTTGAACTTTACGAAGCTTGAGTTCTTCTTAATGAAGCTTGATCACATTAAACTTTACAAAGCTTGAATTCAACTTGATGTAGCTTGAACACTTCATAAGCTTTGAAGTCACCATCAGTAAGTATGAGTTGTGCTCAATTCCCTATCTTATGCTAGAGTCTTGATCTTGAATATACGAACTTTAAGTCTTGAACTTGAACTCTTCATGAACTTGAACTGTTCTTGAATATCATCAAATATGTAGCTTGAACTAGCTTAAGGAGTTCATTGTCGTGTCTCGAAGTATAGATGTCTCAAGCATATATAACAAGATACCAACACAAGACACATAGAGGTTTTGACACACAAAATTTGACAACCAAAGAGGGTTCAAACCACAGCACTTACAATCTCCCCCTTTGTCAAATTTGTGACAAAACACACTCCTATATTCAATGTACAAAATACAATAAGAGAAGCATCATAAGGATTAATAAAGAATCATGCACCGGTTGTCATTGACATGAGATAACCAAGGCACATATATCTTGTAAGTTTACTAACTCCTCCTGAGTTTAAAAACTCCCCCTGAGAAGTATGAGAAGTATACCTACCAATCATCATATTCATACACCTACCAATCATCATAGTCACTATTATCATCCACAATTCTCCCCTTTTTTATCAAAAATATGACAAAGGAAGAATCAATAAGCAAGATAATTAATAGAGAACTCAAAATATCATAACATAAAACATTATCAAGAAAAGTCAAAGAACTCAGTCACATAACCATAGAGAAAGCAAAGTCGTATAGTTATTACAAACCAAAAAGTAAAATCCTCAATCTGAGCCAGAAGAGGGAGCAGGTATGGTTGGATCAATTTGATGAAGGCCTTTTTTAAGGCACCTAAAATACTTGCGCATACTTTTGAATTGGGCATTTTGGCCAACATGCATGTGTTCTACCTTCTCCTCTAATGCAGTCAAACGTGCATCAAAATCAGATGGCTCATAGTCTGGATCATTCCCAGAGTCAGAATCAATTTCATTAAAAAATATCGTCCATATTGATATCATCTGGAGGAGGAACATCACCTTCTTCATCATTCCCGGCTTCAGCAGCAGCTTCACCCGCACCAATATCAACTTGACCTCGAGCCAAATCCAACTGCATTTTGTTTATGTTGGAGTTGTTAAATATAAGGTGTTGGATAGGAGCCTCTCCAATAGGCATAGCTACCAACATGTGAGTTGTTAGCACATTCATGAGATACCCAAATGGAATATCACTATGGCCAGGATGAATATAAATTGAATGATCGAGTAATAAATTAAAGAGGGCAAACAGATATTATCACCAGTAACGATTGAGTACAAAATGCGAACCATCAGTAGAGTCAACTCATTCTTGTTTCCAAAGCAGGGATATAGATTAGAAGTGAATATACGATGCAAGACCCTGTATCTGGGCAATAAATACCTAGTTGCGAGGGCATTCCCAGTATGATTCCATGGTGCATCCATGTTACATAATGCTCTAGGATCCATTTTCTTGAAGAAATACAAGAAATTTCAAGAAAATGAAGATGGGTTTCTCTAAGATCAGCCAATGAGGAAGAAAACCCAAAAATCTTGAAGAAAGATGAAATAGACAACAATAATCAAGAAATTGAAGAGAAAAGACAATGAATCTTTAAGAAAAAAAAAGTAAAATACTCTAACCTGAAGGAATCAAACACAGGGGTTCGACTAGTCGAAGCTTGGCTCGTTGGAGAGGAGGTTAGAATGAAGAGGATGAAGCACTTTTCCCAAATAAATGCAACTAGCGCATTACACAACTGGTCGTGGGTCGTCCTCGACCGGTCATGGCACGACTAGTCGAGTACGTCCTCGACTAGTCATGTACCAAAAAAAAATTATAAATTTTCAACAAAATTTGAAATAAAAATTATTAATATATTAACATATATACACTATACTACAAAGATGCATAATCAATCATTTTAAATTGCACATACCAAGATCAAATTTTAATTTATTAAACCTACTTTTGTCGAGCGGTTTAGTGAATATGTCAGCAAGTTGAGTCTCAGTAGGAATATATTCTAAGGATATTACTTTTTCTTTCACTAATTCACGAATATAATGAAATCTAATGTCAATGTGCTTAGTACATGAATGCTGGATTGGGTTTTACAAAATATTTATCGCACTGAATTATCACAGTATAAAACCATTGAATCATGTGCGATACCATAATCACTCAACATTCGTTTCATTCAAACCAGCTGTGTACATGCATTTCCAGCTGCAATGTATTCAGCCTCAGTGGTTGAGAGTGATATGGAACTTTGCTTCTTGCTAAACTAAGAAACCAAGCAGTTTCCAATGTAAAAACAACCACCACTGGTTGATTTTCTATCATCGATATTACCAGCCCAATCAGCATCTGAATACCCAGCCAATTGAACACTAATATCATAAGGATACCAAAGACCCAAATTAACTGAACTTGCGACATATCTAATAATTTACTTAACAACAGTTAAGTATGATTCTTTAGGATTAGACTGATATCTAGCACAAATTCCAACACTTAAAGCAATATCAGGTCTACTTACAGTTAAGTAAAGCAAACTACCAATCATGCTACGATACAACTTAGGATCTACATCTTTACCTGTAGAGTCTTTTGAAAGTCTTAGAGTTGTACTCATAGGAGTATCAAAATTCTTACCTTTCTCAATCCGAACCTCTTAATCAAGTTCAAAGCATACTTGGTTTGAGAAATAAAAATTTCATCAGGTTGTTGTTTTACTTGCAACCCTAGAAAATAATTTAATTCCCCAACCATGCTCATTTTGAATTTTGATTTCATTAACTCTACAAACTCAACAGTCATGTTAGTACTCATTAATCCATAAATAATATCATCAACATAGATTTGAACCATTAAAATATCATCGTTATGCTTCTTAACAAAGAGCGTCTTATTGGCACTACCCATTTAAAAATTGTGACTCAGTAAAAACTTTGTCAATTTTTCGTACCAAGCCCTAGGAGCTTGTTTCAAACCATAGAGAGCTTTTTTAAGGCGACATACATGAGTAAACTTAGGGTCTTCAAACCCTGGGGGTTGTTCCACATATACCTCTTCATGTAAATCGCCATTCAAAAAGGCACTCTTTACATCCATTTGAAAAATTTTAAACTTCTTAAAACATGCAATGGATATAAAAAGTCTGATAGATTCAAGATGGGCTACAGGGGAAAAGGTTTCATCGTAATCGATGCCTTCAATTTGTGTGTGCCCCTGTACAACTAGTCTTGCTTTATTTCGAATAATATTTTCAAGTTCATCAGACTTATTTTTGAAAATCTACTTTGTTCCAATTATATGTTTATCTGTAGGTTTAGGAACAAGATACCAGACATCATTACGAACAAATTGATTAAGTTCTTCCTGCATCGCAACTATCCAGTTTTCATCAGAAAGTGCTTCTTTTACGTTTACCTGTTCAATCTGGGATGTAAAACATACGTAATTGCATATGTCTTCTATTTGCCTACGAGTGCACACACCAGTGAGAGGGTTTCCAAGAATTTGAGTAGTTGGATGATCTTTAATAGTCCTTAATTCAGAACTAATTTCACTTGATGAAGTATCTGGCTTTTCAATTATAAGAACTTCATCATTGTCTGAACTAGGGGCAGGTGTATTCAAGTGATCATCAATGACTACATTGATTGATTCTTGAATCACGTCAGTCTTGTTGTTCAAAACACGATAAGCAGGACTGTTTAAAGAATATCCTAAAAAGGTCCCTTCGTCACTTTTAGTGTCGAACTTTCTCAAGTTTTTCCGATCACGCAAAATGTAGCACTTGCTGCCAAAAACATGAAAGTATTTGACAATAGGCTTCTTGTCAAACCAAAATTCATAAGCCATTTTATTATTTGATTTACAAGTATAAACACGGTTAATAATGTAGCAGGCAGTATTTACTACTTCAGCCCATAGATTTCTACGGAGTTTCATGCTATTCAACATAACATTTCCCATTTCTTGAAGCACTCTATTTTTTCTTTCCACAATACCATTTTATTGTGGTGTTTTGGGCGCAAAAAATTCATGTGATATTCCTTGTTCGCTACAAAATTTCTCAAAACCGCTATTTTCAAATTCGGATCCATGATCACTACGGATCTTACTAACTTGAGAACATTTTTCAGTTTGGATATATTTGATGATCTTTTTCACTTCATCAAGGGTTTCTGATTTATCTCTTAAAAATGAAATCCAAGTGTATCTTGTATAATCATCTACGATAACCAAGATGTATTTTTTACCGCCTCGACTTTTCGTTCTTGTTGGTCCTATAAGATCCATGTGGATAAGCTCGAGTGGTCTAGATGTGGCATTGGAGTTCACTTTTTTGTGAGAACTCCTAGTTTGTTTACCATACTGGCATTCGCCACATATTTTGTCTATTTTTTGTAACTTAGGTAGACCTCTATTTAGTTCTCCTTTGCTCAATCTGTATAAATTTTGGTAATGCACATGTCCAAGGCGTTTATGCCACAGTTCTGTCTCATTAGTATGGACCATGTAGCACTTTTGGTTAGATGAGCTACCATCACTTACTATGTAACAGTTTTCAGAAGTTCTGCGACCAGTTAATATTACAAAACCCTTTCTATTTATGATCTCACAACCTTGATTGGAAAATTTCACACTATGGTTGTTATCGCATATTTGAGATATGCTTAACAGGTTGTGTTTCAGCCCCTCAACATATAAAACATCTTTAAATAAAGGAAGGTTATAAAGTTGAACCGTACCATTGCCAATAATCTTGCAATTGTGTCCATCACCAAATGTGACTGACCCATCAGTCATATCTTTAAGATCAATGAATAAAGTTTTGTCTCATGTCATATGCCTGGAGCATCCACTATCTAGGTACCACTTTGAATGGCTTGTTGCTTTGAAAGTAGTGTGAGCAACTAAGCAGGCACCCTTAGGAACCCATTTCAGAACTGTTTTGGGTTTAGGAGTATAGTTGGTCTTCTTTTGATTGTAGTTGTAATAATGACCTACGGAGTTAAATTTCAAGAGCTCCTTGAGTAAATCAATTATCTTTTTAGCTAGTGGGTTTCTGTTCTAAATTTTGAAATTGACATGGCTACTTTTTGGTTTTTGAAAAGTTTTTGTATTTTTAGAAAAAACCTCGATAAGTATTTTTCTCTTTTGAGTTTAAGGCTTCTCCTTTCACAAATTTGAGAGGAGTATCCTTATGTTTAGGAGGTATATTCTTATCATAGCCCAACCCGGATAGATCGCCACATTTTCTTGATCCGGATAATAATTTTTCTAATTTTGGATCACCTTTGGCGTATCTCCATGTGTCCTTCAAACTCAGAAGAGAAGATACTTCATTCTTAAGTTTCTCATTTTCAGATTTCAAATCTTCTATCAGGGAGTTTTTGAATTCTAAATCACATTTTGATTTTTCAAAACAATCTGAAATTTGTGCCTTTTCTAAAACAAGAGTCTCGAAACATTCTTTGAGTTTAAAATACTTTTCTTTTTGAAGTTTAAGTTTGACAGAAATTTTACAACTTTTCTTATATAAGGCATTATAAGCATCTTGAAGATCTTCTTTATTTTCATGATCACTATGCATATTTTCTTCACTAGTTGAATCATCGTGATTTGAGAATGTGAACTTGGCTAGAGTCATTAGGACTTTTACATCGTTACCCGACTTGATTTCAGAATCTTCTGATTCAGAAGAGGCTTCAGAATCGGATGATTCGTCCCATATAGCCAACATACCCTTTTTCTTGGGTTTGTCCTTTTTAGGACATTTGTTTGCTAAATGCCCATATTCTTGGCAGTTGTAATATTGACTATTTTTCAAAGATTTTCAGGTTCGAGATTTTGGTTTAGATCGTTTCTTTTCATTTATTTTTTGAAAATCGACCCTTTTCTTACTTTTGAAAATCTTGTAAAACTTTTTAGCTAAAAGCGTCATATCATCTTCTGATTTTTTTAAATTTGAGTTTTCTTGAGAAATACCTTTAGAAGATGTTAAAGCAATAGATTTACCTTTAGAAGCTTTAAAATTCAATTCATAGGTTTGTAAAGAACCAACCAGCTCTTCTACCCTCATGTTATCCGTATCATGAAGTTCTTGTATCGTGGTTACTTTAGATTTGAACCGTTCAGGACGTGAGCATAGTATCTTTGCACATACTTTACTTTCTGGGATTTTGTCGCCAAGACCCCACATTAAGTTTACAATGTCATTCAGTCTAGTGTAAAAGTCCATAAATATTTCATTTTCCTCTATATGAATTTCTTCAAATTTAGTTGTGAGGAGTTGAACTTTAGACTTCTTGACAATTGATGTACACTCGTGTGTCATTTATAATATATCCCAATCTTGCTTTGCAGTATCACAGGATATGATTCTTTTGAATTCATCCGGTGATAGTGCGCAAGTGATAGCATTTAGTACTTTAGCATTGGCACTATTCTCACTTTTCTGAAGTGTAGTCCATGAGAAATAAGAAGACACTCTCATTATTTTTGAACCGTCAGTTCCAGTTACTTCAGTGGTAGGGAGTTTTCATTCGGTCAATGTGGCTTGCCACACACTCTCATCCAATAATTTGAGAAAGATCCTCATTATGGCTTTCCAATAGGCATAGTTGGAGCCATTAAAAGGTGAAGGCCTAGTGACTGAGAGGCTATCAAAATTTGACATCTTTTATATAGTTAGATCGTTAGCTCAGGAAATAAATCCAAATAAAAGCAAAAAGAACGAGCTATTAGGCTCTGATACCACTTGAAATGGCCAAGCTATATGTCCTAGAGGGGGGGGGGGGGGGGTGAATAGGACTATGCCAAATTAAAATTAAATACAGCAGATTAAAATAAAGAAATAGCCTTATAAAATAAATTAATTCACAATGCTGGAATTAAATCAATCTCAATAAACAAGCATTAAGAGGTTGATACAAATTCTGTTCTAAGGACAACCTTACACCATAATCAACAATGGCTTATGGTAGGACAACCTTATTCCTAGAACATCTTTTGAATCAAAAACTCAATCTGAAAATAAACACCAAAGGAATTGCAATCTAAAGAATTGATTATTCTAGGGACAACCATACACTATAAAAATGGCAGGGCAACCTTACTAGAATAATTACTGAAATTGAAGCACAAATTGATAAAAGTATATCAAGTAATAAAATGCTAAAATAAATCTCTAGATTATTACAACATTCCACACACTTTCTTGAAATGTAAATAGTTACAGCATTCACATCTACATATACATTCCATAGAACTGAATGATAAAAAATAAGGAATTAAGCAAGCAATCAATCCACAAGACAAAGAGTTATAGTGGTTCGCCTGTATGTCCACCAACTGTTTTACAACAGCCACACAGAATGCTACTCCACTCCTAATATCCTCACACAGGGATATTAGCGTTCACTATCAAAATAGGTTTCACATGTTCACCTAAAACCTTCACAATTGTGTCTTTTATCTTGGGTTTACACAATCCAAAAACCCACACTATTCTGAGTTTTCTGGCTCTCCTCAGATAACCAACAAATGAAATTTTTCTGGCGAATTCCAAATAAAAACCAAAAGAATGAAAATTTACAGAATTGTAAAATACCTGGATTTCTCCTCTTGTAGCAGCCCAAAAAAATCAATTAGAGTAGATGTTCGGATGATAAAGTTCAATGTCTAATACTCACTTTATAATGGTTCTAATTTCTAATTGATTTTAAATTAAATCAGACTAGGCTAGCTCTATTTGATTTCAATTCCCAGAAGAAGGAAAATAATTTTTTCTCTTTTCAAATCAGATTGGAATGTAGAATCAAATCAAATAGAAAAATCCTAACAAAAGGAAATAGAATTATGCACAATATAGCTTAAGAATAGACACAAACTTATCTCAGAATAGAGCTTTTAATTTTCTTAATTTTCGATGAAAAACTCTGAAATTCGTGTGCTATTTATAGCTGCAGAAATTCATCTTTGACCAGTCCTAGGGTCACCACGACTGGTCAAAGAAGAAATAGATTTTTAAAAATTCGGGCGTGATCAGATAAAGCTATTACATGACTGGTCATGAGCAGTCCACGACTGGTCGAAGGCCGTCCACGACTGGTTGTGGACCTCACACGACTAGTCGTGCGACACATGATTTGGTTGCTGAAGTTTGAATCATGGCTTCACGACTGGTCGAAGGTCGAGTCATGACCGTCCCACGACTAGTCAAGCAGACTCCAGGACTAGTCGTAGCCGAATAGAAAAAAATCTGATAATTTACAACAAACTTCGACTGGTCTTGGATTTTCTAGGATTGGTCGAACTAGTGTCAGGACTAGTCGAACAAGGTCCAGGACTAGTCTTAGAACAGACCAAAATTGTTTGTAGAAAATATATGAATTATGTATCCAAAATGACCTACACTAAAGGTCAACTTAAGGTCAATCAAACCTTACCAAGGACATTGAACCTTCATTAGTTTAGACGTTGAACTTTACGAAGCTTGAGTTCTTCTTAATAAAGCTTGAACACATTAAACTTTACGAAGCTTGAATTCAACTTGATGTAGCTTGAACACTTCATAAGCTTTGAAGTCACCATTAGCAAGTATGAGTTGTGCTCAGTTTCCTATCTTATGCTAGAGTCTTGATCTTGAATATACGAACTTTGAGTCTTGAACTTGAACTCTTCATGAACTTGAACTATTCTTGAATATCATCAAATATGTAGCTTGAACTAGCTTGAGGAGTTCATTGTCGTGTCTTGAAGTATAGATGTCCCAAGCATATATAACAAGATACCAACACAAGACACATATAGAGGTTTTGACACAAAATTTGACAACCAAAGAGGGTTCAAACCACAGAACTTACACTCTCTCTCTCTCTCTCTCTCTCTCTCTCTCTCTCTCTCTCTCTCTCTCTCTCTCTCTCTCTCTCTCTCTCTCTCTCTCTCTCTCTCTCTCTCCCACGCGCACGCGTGCGCCCGTCCCTCTGTTTCCCAACACCCTCTCTCCCTTGTTAGGGTTTTGAAATCCCCCTTTCGTCGTAAACTCACCTTAGATCTATAATAGAGACTTAGAGAGCACTCGAAAGAAGAAGAAGAAAAAAAAGAAGAAGAAGAAGAAGAAGAAGAAGAAGAAGAAGAAGAAGAAGAAGAAGAAGAAGAGTAAGAAGAAGGAGAGGAAATCATAGTGGAAAGACATCTTTAGCTCCGATCTGACAACAGTTAGTCTCTCTCTCTCTCAAGTACGATTTATGAATACTTTTATCCCCTTCTCACGCACAACCATTACAAGGGAATTTGGGGAAATATATAATCTTGATTCACGCATCCATCTGGTGTGCCTCTTGATTTAGAATCATATATACTATTCATGCTTGGGTTTCACATTGCTGCTGAAATCTGGTTTGCTTAAGCAGCCATCTCATTCTATAACTAAGCATTCTTTGTGCATTTACATCTTATTAGTTTTTAGAGAGCAAAAATGTGTGTTTTTTTTTCATGTTCTTGTGATTAAACAAACTTATGTTTGGTTTTGAAAAAAAGAGAGAAGAAGATGATTGTGGTTCGGTTTCCTTGTACTGGCATGTATTTTCTCAGTTCTCCCCTCTAATTTCACAAACTAGCTTCATTTTGAGTATCCACCTGTGACAGTGTCTGATACCGTTTACAAAAACCAGGTTCTTTCAATGTGTTTAAGCAAAGCTATGCTTTTATTTAATAACAACTCTACTATGAAAGGAGCATGGTTTGAGCTCCATATGCATATATTCATTGCTTTACAGGGGCACCATCATTTTCATTTCTTTTTTCTTTTGGTATATGTAACAAATGTAATTGAGGACAGGCTGATTGTTGGAGTGGTTGTAGTAGGTTGGTTGTCTTCTTGGTCAATTGCATTTTCCTTTATCTACTTAAAATATAGAGAACAGATACATATATTTGGGAATAATCCAATGCAGCTTATTTGCACTATATGATGGTGCATATTACATTTGTTGGGCAAGTGGGCAGTTGAATCATCTGTATATCCATATATGTGTGTGTGTGTGTGTGTGTGTGTGTGTGTGTGTGTATGTGTGTGTGTGTGTGTGTTTGGGAGTAATCCAATGCAGCTTCTTTGCACTAGATGATGGTGCATATTACATTTGTTGGACTAGTGGGCATCTATATATCCATCAGGTCCAGGTCCATGCAGTCAAAGTAAATAACGTACAAGTTCCAGTCATCAATCTGGACCATACATACAACGGTCCCAACCATGGTGTTCCATAAAATTCGTTACATAAAGTAACGGTGGCAACTGTTACATGTTATGGGGTCATAACGGCTGTAACAACCATTATGGAAAAAATGACGTGTAACTGCTGCTACTGGCCTGTCATACCCCCTGTAAAGGTCATAACAGCCTCATAATGGTCTGTTATGGGACATATATAGGTTTTTCAAATTATTTTTTTAGCTGCGCTGAGGCAAATACAAGTTTTTTAGCTTTTTCTTTCAATAAAAAAAGAGACCCTAACGGCTATTATGGGGGTCGTAACAGCCTTTATGACCCGTATCATAAAGGTAATAGTGGTGGCCAATATGGCCACCATTACCGTTATGGAATACTTTGGTCCCAACTCCCAACCTTTCATTGGCCCAGGCTCTCCACCCACTATGATTTGATAGTTCCAAGCATCAATAGTAGCCTGCATATTGGGCATTTATAAGAAAAGTGTCAAAGAGTCAATGGTTAGGATTGCCTTACCTATGTTTTTTTTAGTTGAGTGGCCCATGGAGAGTTGCAGGGATCAAATGTATGGTCCAAATTGATGTCGTGGACTGTCTAAGCATTCAACTCTCTCCCTCTCCATGCGTATGAGTGTATATGTGCTAATGTGGGGTTGCTTGTGTGCATGTGTTTTTTGTTTGCGTAGTTTCTTTATGGAAGGAGACACCCTATTTTATCTATCCCATGATTATATCTCAGGATAATGTGGCTCAGGCACTTGGTATCTGCCCCCAGCTCCTTGAAAATAATCCTATTCATGCATCCATCAACCTGACGAATGGTCCATGTGTTACACACATGTTCCCACATTGGCACGTGTAACAGAAAGTTCCCCTTGTTATCTCACATAAAAAAGTACGCTTATCATTCATTGCTGGTGTGAAATATGCAAAGATTCACTATAGTTTTTTATATATACGAGATCACAGCAACTTAACTTAGGGCCTGTTTGCTGGTGTGGAATACATGCTTTAGTTATCATAACTAATTCATGGTTTAAGTACATGTTATCATTATCAATTAACTACAATAAATCCCATTTCAATCTTAGCATAACAGTAACAGAGAAATGCATAGGATATGCTGGGAACCAACATTTCAATCCTACCTCCCCTGATGTGACAATGTGGCATTTTTGTACAAGATCTGGCTCATTCATCAGCTTGGCCCCACCTTGTAGGCAAGCTTTCCTAAAAAAGGATAGTAGAGAAATGCAATGGCTACTCTTGAAATTAGGATGTTTAATCCTACTCTTCCTATACATGCCAACACTACAAGCATGTGCATCAGGTGGGCCCACCTTGTAACTGTCATGGGACCAAAAATAGGCCGATTGGTCATCAAGTAAGACAACCAGAAAATTTTATGGTTAAAATATACCAACGTACCAGATTCAATATCCACATGTGATTCAACCAGCCAAATTCATGGATGAAGGCACATGAACAATCGGTCCACCCAACAAATGGCCTAAATCTTGCAGACATGCCACAATGGTTATTTTTTGTCTTACAAGGAGAGTAAAGTACCTTTTCATGTTGTTTCATCCTCCAACTAAGGGGTACATCATCTGTTTTTTTATAGCCTCCCATTAGATGAAGTAATAGCATGGGATTCTTGTATCCCATCTCTAATAGACGTCTGCGTGTATTAATCATAAGCAAAGCATGCCCATTGTGTATAGGATTTCTAAGCTGAAAAGCACCCAGTCAGCTCATTTTAGATTATTAAACCAAAATTGAGTAGATCCAAATTTCATGCAGATCAGACCACATCATAGGAAACAATGTTCATTAGGCACCCACCATTTAAAAATTTAGCAAAAGTCAATGATCATGTTGATATTTATGTTTTTCCTTGATTCACGTCTTTATGACTTAATTAAGAGGTTGGATGACAAATAAATATTATAATGAGCTAGGTACCATCCATGACATATTTATACAGACCCGGATTTGGCATAAAACCCATTGGTGAAGAGCTATCCACCTCTTAACATGCTCATCTACAGCCAAGGATTGAAAACCTTTAGGAAATCCAAAAAAAACATACTTTGCTTTATACATGAGAACTTTCTCATCTTTTGGAGCTTTTCTTTCATGTAATAGTTTGTTAGAAATGTTTATTTACTTAGTATTGTATTTATTTTCTCAGTATGAAAATAAAATGTGTATTTCTATCATTATAAACCTTAATGAGCTTGTATATTACATTTTTTCATCTTGACTTATTATCGTGATTAGTTAGTTTATAGTTGTGACTTGTAATTTATAGATTTGTAAGTTAGATAATTAGTTACTCGTTTGAGGATTTCTATGGGGCTAAACATAGATATGGTGTGTTTTTGGTGGCATAGAAATTGCTCAAATTGTCCCATTTTGGACAGTTCAAGGTTAGATGGATATATGCTTTCATATAATCTATTTAAATGTTCATGCTTGATCTGCAATCCATCTAATGCCAAATATCTTTACATTACTTTACATTACTTTAGATTTTTGGCATCGGAATGTAACGTAAGATCAACTTATCTGTAGAGGCATGGGGAGATGTTGCCGGATTTTTGGCGTGAACGTTTAAGTGAGAATATGAAAGTATTACAATCTATCCAACCTTGGATGAGTAACTAATTTAAAATTTAATTGTATTAGCTTAAAATTGATGGAGCAAACTCGGATGTGCGTCAGAGCTATCTGGATGAGCGGGGGTTCCTAAAAGGTGGAAACCACTGTTATGACCATGATGAAGCTGTCCATTTCATATGGACAGCATTGGAGGGGGCTGGCCAAATGGATAGGCCATGTTTATATATTTACTCAAAATTAATGGAGCAAATCCGGATGTGCGTCAGAGCTATCCAGATGAGAGGGGGTCTCTGGAAGGTAAAACCGCTGTTATGACCATGATGAAGCTGTCCATTTCCTATGGATAGCATTGGAGGGGCCTGGCTAAATGGACAGACCATGTTTATGTATTTCTTCAAAATTAATGAAGCAGACCCAGATGTGCGTCGAAGCTATCCGGATTGCGTCGAAGCTATCCGGATGAGCAGGGGTCCCTGGAAGGTGAAAATTGCTGTTATGACCATGATGAAGCTGTCCATTTCCTATGGACAGCATTGGAGGGGTCTGACCATTTGAACAAACCATGTTTATATCTATATTTGCAGGTACCACACCCTTAACCTAAACCTATAACTTAAACCCATTCTCAATTCCCTAAAGCTATAACCTATAACCTAACTCTAACCCTAAACCAAAACCGATAACCTAAACCTTAACCTAAACATAAACCTAAACCTAAACCTTAACCTATGACCCATACTTATAACCTAAACCCTAAACCAATTCTCAAATCCCAAAACCTATACGTATAACCTAAACCTAGACCTTAACCTTAACATATAACCTATACTTATAACCTATAACCTAAACCTAAACCTATACCTATAACCTAAACTTAAACCTTAACCTATAACCTAAACACCTATACCTATAACCTAAACCTAAACCTTAACCTATAACATAAACCTATACTTATAATCTTAACCTAAACCTATTCTCAAATCCCAAAACCTTTACTTATAACCGAAACCTATAACCTATACCTAAACTTACAACCTTAACCTAAACCTATTCTCAAATCCCTAAACCTATACTTATAACCTAAACATAAACCTTAACCTTAACCTATAACATATACTTATAACCTTAACCTAAACTTATTACCTTAACCTAAACCTATTCTCAAATCCCCAAACCTATACGTATAACCTAAGCCCAAACCTAAACCCGATCCCAAACCCGAACAAGATTTCCTAAATCTAAACCTTAACATATAACCTAAACCTATACTTATAACCTTAACCTAAACCTATTCTCAAATCCAAAAACCTATAAATATAACCTAAACCTATTCTCAAATCCCAAAACCTATACTTATAACCTAAACCTAAACCTTAACCTAAACTCAAATCCCTAAACCTTAACCTATAACCCAACATAAACCTATACGTATAACCTAAACCTATTGTCAAATTCCAAAACCTAAACCTTAACCTAAACTCAAATCCATAAACCTTAACCTATAACCCAACCTAAACCTATACTTATAACCTAAACCTAATCTCAAATCCCAAAACCTATACTTATAACCTAAACCTAAACCTTAAACTAAAATCAAATTCCTAAACCTTAACCTATAACCCAACCTAAACCTATACTTATAACCTAAACCTATTCTCAAATCCTAAAATCTATACTTATAACCTAAACCTAAACCTTAACCTAAACTCAAATCCCTAAACCTTAACCTATAACCCAACCTAAACCTATTCTCAAATCCCAAAACCTTTACTTATAGCCTAAACTTATAACGTATACCTAAACTTACAACCTTAACCAAAACCTATTCTCAAATCTCTAAACCTATACTTATAACCTTAACCTAAACTTATTGCCTTAACCTAAACCTATACTCAAATCCCAAAACCTATAAGTATAACCTAAGCCCAAACCTAAACCTGATCCCGAAACCGAACCTGATTTCCTAAACCTAAACCTTAACCTATAACCTAAACGTATACTTATAACATTAACCTAAACCTATTCTCAAATCCTAAAACCTATATGTATAACCTAAACCTATTCTCAAATCCCAAAACCTATACTTATAACATTAACCTAAACTCAAATCCCTAAACCTTAACCTATAACCTAACCTAAACTTATTCTCAAATCTCAAAACCTATACTTATAACCTTAACCTAAACTCAAATCCCTAAACCTTAACCTATAACCCAAACTAAACCTATACGTATAACCTAAACCTATTCTCAAATCCCAAAACCTATACTTATAACCTAAACTTAAACCTTAACCTAAACTCAAATCCCTAAACCTTAACCTATAACCCAACCTAAACCTATACTTATAACCTAAACCTATTCTCAAATCCCAAAACTTATACTTATAACCTAAACCTAAACCTTAACCTAAATTCAAATCCCTGAACCTTAATCTATAACCCAACCTAAACCTATATGTATAACCTAAACCTATTCTCAAATCTCAAAACCTTTACTTATAGCCGAAACCTATAACCTATACTTATAACCTATACATAAACTTACAACCTTAACTTAAACCTATTCTTAAATCCCTAAACCTATACTAATAACCTAAACCTTAACCTATAACTTATACTTATAACATTAACCTAAACCTATTCTCAAATCCCAAAACCAATACGTATAACTAAAGCCCAAACCTAAACCCGAACCCAATTTCCTAAACCTAAACTTATTCTCAAATCCCAAAACCTATACGTATAACCTAATCCTATTCTCAAATCCCATCACCTATACTTATAACCTAAACTTAAACCTTAACCTAAACTCGAATCCCTAAACCTTAACCTATAATCCAACCTAAACCTAAACGTATAACCAAAACCTATTCTCAAATCCCAAAACCTATGCTTATAACCTAAACCTAAACCTTAACCTAAACTCAAATCCCTAAACCTTAACTATAAACCAACCTAAACCTATTTTCAAATCCCAAAACCTATACTTATAACCTAAACCTAAACCTTAACCTAAACTCAAATCCCTAAACCTTAACCTATAACCCAACCTAAACTTATACGTATAACCTAAACCTATTCTCAAATCCCAAAACCTATACTTATAACTTAAACCTAAACCTATACTTATAACCTAAAACTATTCTCAAATCCCAATACCTATAACCTAAAATTAACCTTTCCCTAAACCTATAACCTACACTTATAACCTAAACCTATACCTATAGCCTAAACCTAAACCTTAACCTTAACCTATAACCTATACTTACAACCTTAACCTAAACTTATGACGTAAACCTTAACCTATAGCCTAAACTTATAACCTAAACCTAAACCTATTCTCAAATCCTAAACATATAACCTATAACTTATAACCTAAACCTATAACCTAGCCTAATCTTAAAGCTATTTCCATAAACTGACTGTAGTCTTTTCATTGTAGACATGGATAAGAGTTGGATGCGAGCTAAGAATAGGTTTGACCTAGAGTATAAACAAGGGGTTCAAGAGTTCATAGAATTTTTATGAGATCGGGCAGATTCAAGAAATAGGATTAGGTGTCCATGTTGAAAATGCAAGAACATGATATATAAGACTTTAGACAAAGTAGAGGACAATTTGTTCATAGTTGGGATTGACCAAGGTTACACTTGGGGGATCTATCATGGTGAAGATATGACCCATAGAGTTAAGCCCACTGAAGTCCTTACTGACCTAATTGTGCCAAATGATGAGGATGAAGACGTTGACGAAATGCAAGATATCATAGGGGATGTGTTCAGGGGAACAGCTGCACATACTGATTTTGCAGCGACAAACAGTAGCCAAGATATTCCTCTAATGGGTGATGTCAAATCAGAAAAGTTTAATAGGTTGTTGAGGGATGCGCAACGTCCACTTTATCCAGGGTGTGAGAACTCCTCCAAGTTGAATTTTCTTACAAAGTTACTTCATTTGAAGATAATAAATTGTTGGATTAACAAATCGTTTGACATGTTGGTTGAGTTGTTGAAAGAAGCATTACCGGACGGTGAGACATTGCCTAAGTCTCATTACGAGAAAAAATCTTTAATGTGAGACTTGGGCCTTAGTTATGAACTTATACATGCATGTATAAATGATTGTTTATTATATCGGGAAGAGCATGATAAGGCTGAAGAGTGTCAAGAATGTGATGAGTCTAGGTGGAAGTATGACAAAGCCAGAGGTAAGAAAACTCCACAAAAGGTGTTAAGTAAGAAAACTCCACAAAAGGTGTTAAGGTACTTCCCATTGAAACCCAGATTGCAAAGATTATTTGTCTCATAAGACGGCTGAAGATATGAAGTGGCATAAGGAGAAATGTGTTCATGTTAATAGTACACTGAGGCACCCTGCGGACTCTGAAGCGTGGAAAAATTTTGACAAGTAACATGATTGGTTTGCAGATGATTCTCGCAATGTTCGACTAGGTCTTGCAAGTGATGGTTTTAATCCATTTGGTAATATGAGTAGCTCGTACAGTATATGGTCAGTGATACTTATGCCCTAAAATTTACCTCATTGGCTGTGTATGGAGTCATTTTTCATGATGTCATTGCTTATTCCTGGACCCAGGTCACCTGGGAATGTATTTATGTGTATTTACGATTGTTAATAAATGAGTTAAACGAGTTGTGGAGTCAAGGTGTACAAACGTATGACACATTTGTAGGACAGACATTTCGATTGCATGCAGCGGTCTTGTGGATAATAAATGACTTTTCCGCATATGAAAATTTTTCTGGGTGGAACACGAAGGGCAAGTTGGCTTGTGCTACATATGGTGTTGAGACTTGTTCATTGTCATTGAAGCATGGTAGAAAAATGTGTTATATGGGTCATCGTAACTTCCTTCTGAACGATCGTAGTTAGCGTAGGAAGATGATGATCTTTGATGGCAAATAAGATCATAGCCACCCCCAAAAGAGCTATCTGAAGATGATGTGATGCAACAACTGAGTAACATTGGAGAAGTTAGATTCAGTAAGGCATCGCACTTGAAGAAGAGGAAACGTACAGTATTGGACTATAACTGGAGGAAGAAGAGCATATTTTTTGAGTTGCCCTATTGGAGGGATCTGAAATTACGACACAACTTGGATGTCATGCATATTGAGAAAAATATATGTGACAATGTCTTCAGAACATTGATAAACATAGAGAAAAAAACAAAAGACAGATTCAAGGCTCGATTGGATCTACAATAAATGGGTTTAAGGAAAGAGTTTATAACACCCCAGATTTTTTCCAACCTAGAGTTAGACGTCCTTGAGCAATGGGTCAATCATAACACCTTGGTACCTACTCAAACCTTAATTCTAAAGCCAAAAAAATCATTTAGAACCAAATTCTTTAGAAATTTAACATGTAGTAACTAGCGCTACACTAGATTTCCTGCAAAATTAGCACCAACCACTTTAAATCCTATCTATAAGACCCAAAACCTATAGAATTATTGACGTTATATTACCCTGAAATCTAGGATCAATCTCTAAGCCCAGTTGCCCTCGAGAGCATTCAGAAACTTCGTATTGGACTTAGACCGCACGTCGAAAGTCTGATAGCTATGAACTTAGACCATTATGACTGCTTAGTTGGACTTGACAATCACCTCGAAAATCAAGCCCAAACAATGTCCTGAGACTATTTCATTGAGTCCGGAGTGAAGAGAGTGAAAAAGCGAAGATTTTTGAAAAAATTAAATATCATTTTAAGTAATCTGGATAGTTTCGCTTGCGCATTATTTCTAAGCGTTCTGACCGTTAGATTTCGACCCAAATTCACCCTCGGATCAAGATAGGTGGCCCTTACATGTCATAGTACTTGTAGCTCTGATCGAGTTCCCGTAATCGTTGAATTGAAACTGGTCTGCCATGGTCGATCTGGAAACTCGACCGGATTGAAAACTTAGCTTGGCCTAGATTCAATATTAAAGAGCTTAAGTCCGACCGCATTTAGTAACAGGACCTCCAAAAGTGCTCCGTTGGATCGGAACAGACCCGATTTGGTTATAACCTAAGTATACCTTGGCCCCAGGGCTATTTCCATCGCTTTTGGGCTTATAAAAAGGCCTTAAACCCTCATTCCCAAATTCCATACGAATTTCCAAACCCTAGCTAAGAAAGAGAGAGAAAAGAGAGAGAAAGTGAGAGAGAAGTTAGTGATTCTTCCTGGAATTCTTCCCAGCTTGTAATCCACCAATCCGTATCGCTATTTCGGCATTTCTGGTTCTATTCTTGGGTAAGAAATCCTAACCCTAACCTACTTTGAAGCCTAGAAAAGTTCCAATGATGTTATAGCTAACCTGTTTCATGCCATAGGTAGCATATTCGCCGTTGACGAAGACATATCATCTGAATCATATCCATTTTGTATTTTTTGATTTAAGGTGCGGACTATATACTTTTAGGTTATGATTTTCAAGACTTTCAATGTTAGTTAATGATATATTACTGACGTGGATGCTATTTTACATGTATAAAGTGTTGTCCATTTCATTTTTCAGTTATACGTTAACTATGTTGAATATACTGTATTCCTCATATTTGTAGAAAATACCGTATACGTATGAAATATGAATTTGAGTTTGCCATGATTAACTGCCGTCTACGTATGCTAGATGTATGTGTATCAACTCTTGGGCTAAAGGTTTAGCCCAAATGCATGATATACCAACATATGATATGTATTTAGTATGTGTAGCCTTAGTGTATGTGGAAATGACTGAATGAGTATAGACTTTGTATTCGTACTTGCCATGACAAACTGTCGTGGACATATGATTGTTGTATGGGCAACTACCCTTTGACGAAAAGACTTGCCCTAATACGTATGCTAATGAATACATAATATGTATGATGTAATGTATAGACTAAGTGTATGTAAAAGTGTCTGAATGAGTTAGTAGTTAGTAAGATGTACCTGTGTGCGGGTTGAGGTATGATTCTCAACTACATTAATGATGTGTATGCTTTCCTCCATGTATTTTATATTGCATATGTGTGGATTCATATTTAGATTGTATTCCATAACATGCAGAAATAATGCTGTGAAGGGTGATGGGGGAGTGGTGTAACGATTCCATGCAACAGCCCTGGCAGCCCTAAAGCGGACAATATCAGACCTTTGATTGTATAATTGGAAATATGATCCATTTACTGCTTTGACTATATCATTGGATAACATGTCATAATTGAATGTGATTGGGGCTATTGTATAGTCCAGGTACTCAGTAACAGTCTTTAAACTGGTGGTTGAGATTGTTTTCACCACGTAGGATGTGTTCGACGAACCCAAGTCAAACTTGGGATGTTCGGCAGTGGTTAGGCCACACGGAGTACTTATGCATTCCATATCGTTCAACTTAACGTGTGCTCGGCCTAGTTGAGATTATCAACTAACCTGATTGACCGATGTATGTTCACCATGTTTGGTCACTACTGCTTGAACCTAAGGTACCAAACTTACCAATGAAAAGCCCCTCCAACCTTGGTACCTCGATCCGCTTAGACTCATGAGCTGATTATGGTGGTATGGGACACTATATTCGAGCTGTCGGCCTACGCTGGGGCCACGAGCCTCTCCGCAGTGACCAGTGAGAAACCCAGACTCGTGAGCCAATTATGATGGTATGGGACACTATACTCGAGCTGTCGGCCTACATTGGTTTGGTGATGGGGGAGTGGTGTAACGATTGCACGTAACAGCCCTGGCAGCCCTTATAGTGACCTCGAGCGTACTCTGAGTCTACGTGGGGGCGACGACCCTTCCGTAGCAACAAGAGTACAAGCTAGGCCTGTATTGATTTGGTGATGGGAGAGTGGTGTAATAATTACGTGTAACAGCCCTGGCAACCCTTGCAGTGACCTAGAACCGTAACATCCTATGAGATTATCTCGGACTGACGACCCGAGAATGGATCAACGTTTGGGTAATGATATAAGGGAGGTATCTTATCTTTCCAATCCTGCTGTATGAAAAGGACTAATAAGAACTTAGTAAGCATGTTCATACCATCGCACTGCATGTGCTAACAGTGTTCGTGAAAGAACACTGAGGAAGTGACTGACATACGCGACCGTAAGATGAAGATCACAGAGGGAGTTTGTGGTGAGGCATGCATCATTATTTCATATCATTCTTGTATTAACAAGAGTATCTAGAAATGTTTGTGTCACGCCCCAAACCCGAAAATCAGATTCACATGAATCCCGATTGCCGAATCTGGTGCCGAAAGCCTCCGTAGTACCCCATTCTCGGCTCCTGACAATCAAGTGCCAGATTCCGATCCTGGGATCCTATAAGGAGGATTTTCAGAATGAATTTTTTTTTGTAATGGAGCATAACCACAAGCATAACCAAGTCACAAAACAACATCACCACATATCCACTATATCAAAATCTTTTAAGTACAATATGGAAAGGGAAATACAATATGATCAAAAGCTCCAAATTGGTCTGATACGCGCTCCTGCCTCAGCGCTGTTGCTGTCCAACGCTACCTGCACACAACTTTCATGCATAAGCTTACAAAAGCTTAGAGGGTGGTGTAAGTGTGTGCGTAAAGCAAGTGCCAAGTATACAGTATCAGAGCAATGCGGAAGTATGCGGTAAGTCCATAGAATCAGCCATGCCAAGGCTATGTAGTACAAGACGTGAATCCTATCGGTCATACCAAGGCCATGCGATGCGAGATATGAATGTCATCGGCTACACCGATGCAATGCAAGGCCTACATAGCCGAATGTCATATGCGAAATGAAATCCAAGCAAGTCGGTACTCATCATGTACACATATCAGTACAGTTCCTCTCAGGATATCACCAGGGTCTAATACACTTCGCAGTGACTGCCACCTCCTTAGCTGCACAATCAAGCAAGCGGAATAGACCTCACTATCCGCCTGACCAGTAGTCTACCAATACCTACCCGGCTCATCGATAGCGGACTCATTTGTGAGCTAGTCAAACTCAGCCTAGCTTATAGCCCCCTCACTTAGGCGGATAAGGCCACACCCCCTTCCAACCGACCACGACACAGTAGGAGATGCGGCCTACTGGTATTCGGCACTCGGGCACTCGTGTATCCACTCGGTCTAGACGTTGGAGCATCTCCTGGTACCAAAAAGGTTCTGGGACTTTCACCCAAGGACATCCTAAGTGCCCACAGTGCTAGAATCAAGTATTTTCGGTATCCGATACGGCCATCCACGATGTACCTGTGGAGCCACGGCCCTGATGTCGCTAGTGCGTGCAGTGATCAAATCATACATATGCGAGATGCATGAATCACGCCGTCAAATCATGCAGAAATCCAGCGCGTACTACGCGATCATGTGGGGCACTCCATCTCATAACGGGTCCCATAAGTGGTCTGCCACATGGCATATGCGATGATCAGTCACTACTCAATCTAAGCATACATATGATGCGTATGGGCATGAGTCATGGGATTATACTAAGCATGTTATAAAGCGATAAATAGTAACGAGTATGGGCCTATTAATGGGTCCTAAGGAGAGTTACAATGCGGACATTTAACCAATCACTGTACATACAATGTGGACGTCAAACCAACATTGTTCCTTAGGCACGACCTGCCATAAATGTCATTACATGAACCATGAGAAATCACACATTGCAATGGACCATAAGGTCATTCCGTTGGGCCTCGATCTATAGGCCATAGATATATCAAATGGGCCGAATCACATGAGCCTTACATTCATCAAATGGCTGCATTAATGGGCCTCACCAATGAGCCTTATGTACATTGCAATGGTCCATGACCCATGGGCCATGAAACACATCAAAGTGGGCCTCATAACTTGGGCCTTAACTATATCAGATGGGCCTACACTCATGAGTTTTAAACATACTAAATGGGCCACTCCATTTGCGCCCCATGTACATCAAATGGGCTTAATCCCATGGGCTTTATATGTATCAAATGGGCTTAGTCCCATGGGCTTTATATGTATTAAATGGGCTTAGTCCCATGGGCTCTAAATATATACCAAGGTGGGCGTCAATGGATGGCCACAATTGAATCAATATGGGCCCTATGCACATACGAAGGTGGGCCTCAATGGATGGCCACAATTGAATCAATATGGGCCCTATACATATACCAAGGTGGGCCCACTTGAACCATAAATCTAACTCATTTTTAGCTCAAGCCAAAAAATAATTTTTTACAAATAATTGGACGGTATGGATGCAACACATGCACCATGGTGGGGCCCACAGATATGGCCACCAATTGAATGGACGACTTGGATATCAAGGGTGAGGGTCCACACCGTCCAGCAGCCAAAGGAATGGCTGGACGGTATGGGAAACACATGCATGGCTGTGGCCTCCACCGTCCGTACGGACGGTGGTAATAAAATAATTATATCATTGAGGGCCCCACGTGGGACCCACCATAATGTTTATACGACATCCAACCCGCTGATAAGGTCAACAGACCTGGATGAAGAGTAAAAACAAATTTCACATTGATTCCAAAACTTCTGTGGGCCCAAAGAGGATTTCAATGATAGACATTCAATCATACAGTTTCCTGTAATGTGGGCCACCTAATCATCATATCAGCCTGATCTTTGAAGGGAGCCCACCTCAAGATGTGGCCCACCTTATGAATGGCGTGGATATTAAACATACATCATGGTGGGGCCCATGGTTGGGACCATGGGTCCCTGTCTCTTGGCCGCCCGTCAGCCACTGGACGGCTTTATAAAACACATACATTACAGTAGGTCCCATCCGCCTGGGCGGTGGGATGGAAAGTACATCACTGTGGGCTCCACGTGAGGGCCCACCATAGTGTTTACTTGTCATCTAACCCATTGATAAGGTCACAGAGACCTGGGTGAGGAGGAAAAACAAATTTCAGCATGATCTAAAACTTCTGTGGACCCCAAAAGGGTTTCAATGGTGGAGTTCAATTCACACTGTTTCCTCTCTAGTGGTCCACCTGAGCATTAGATGGGCTCAATTTTTGGAGGGTGGCCCACTACACCGAGGGCCCACCGTATGAACGGTTCAGATGGAGAATAAACAGCAGGGTGGGGCCCACGGCTAGAGCCGTGGGTATGCCCCGTTTCACGCTGACGCTGGCAGCAGCGTCCTGGCAGGCGCTGCACCTCTTCTTCCTTTACATTTTTTTTTTTTTGAAAAAACCGTCTTTCTACGGTTTTTCATACTTGGGGCCCACACATGATGGATCCACTCCGACCATTATATTCCAAGGCCCATGATAAGTCTATCAAGACCAATATCGGACATTTTCCAGCGTGCAAGAAAAATATGGGTAAATTCCAACGGTGATGATACTATTTTTAAAACTATGGCCCACCAGATACTCGGATCATCCTCATTTTTCGGCTCAACGCCTAAAATGAGTTGGGGAAGAGGATGGACGGATTGGATTAGAAACATACATCAAGGTGGGTCCTATACAGTGGTCCTTTCCAAAGGCTTTGAACAAGCCAATATTTGTGTTTTTCCACTTGACGTCCAGTGTCCAGACGCTGGACGTTTCTCTGTTTTTTTTTTTTTTTTCTTTTTTTTTTCTTTTTTTTATGTGGGCCACCACAAGATGGGTGGTGTAAATGCAATGCATATAAGATGGGCCCCCACTTTTATATGGTTGGGTCCATACATACCTAATGGTGGGGTCCATCCAAGTGGGCCATACGACCGTTGCATCATACAAAAAGAAATAAAATAAATAAATAAATAAATAAAGAGGGAGATAGAGATAGAGTGGGACACGCGTGATGGAGGGACCCCTGCACTATGGGCCCTCCGTTTCAACCATCCAATCATACATCAAAGGGGTCTCATTGCTACGGGTCATTCAAACAAAAGATCAACGGTGGAGATCCCTCTCCATCCAAGATGAACGGTCTATATGACCTCTTAATGCAAGAAAAGTAAACATCATGATGGGGTCCATGGAGAATGGCCCCATCATGGAACGATTTGATGATCAAGATGGGCCATCGGCCACATCTTATGGTCCCAAGTGAGATCCACACCATTGATCGGTGGGCCTCACTTGGCCCATCATAAAAACAAGTAAACTACCCTATAGAAGCACCCACCTTATGATCTACTCGGTCCGTTGGAACGCCTATCTTCTAGAGCTTCACTTTGATGGTGGAGATGGGAGATGGATGACTAGGATGGGAGATTTGGGATGGGAAGTGGGCCACCAACATGCACTTTTATCTCATGGGAATGCATGGACATGGGAGTGCTTCTTGGTTGCTTGGGATTTGTTGAGAAATGAGAGAGAGAGGTGTGATGTAAGGAGAGATGGAGTGATGTGAAGTGAGTGATGGGTGAGGTGAGTGATGGGTGAAGTGAGAGGTTAGTTGACTTTGGTGGTTGCTTGACTTGTGGAGAAAGGAAGCATGGTTGCTTGTACTTGACATAAAGTGATTGATGGGTGATTGATTGATGGGATTGATTTGACACTTTGTAGAGATTCTCTTGGAATTTACAACGCGCGGTGTTTTCCCTCAAATTGAACGCAGGTCCGTATCTCGTCATTTGGGTATCGGATCGATGCGTGAGTCACGGCGTTAGAACCGCGGCGACGGTGTGGTCGCAACGATACAAGTCTTGGATTAAGCCAACTCAAATGTATAGGATACGACTTACGGTCGTGTGCAACGTCAACTATAGGTCACGGATTGCTAGAATTTGACGAGAAGGATCGCGAGAAGTGACGGAACAGTACAGATTAGGATACGGGTCTTACAGTTTGATTGTACTCCTTTATCATTACTGCTTAATTGAATTGATAACATGTTAACCTTTGCTGTATAGTTTCCACTGAGTTGATCACTCACTCTTTAAGACCCGTATCTTGGTCCGTAACTTTCCGAAGACTTCCGCGGTCTTACCAGTCGAATTTCGGTGACCTTCGACCCTTAACCGATATCGACACGCGACCCTGATTCATGTGCCGACAATCCGAGTCGACTCAACCCGAGACCAATACCATAGCAACCGCACCGTCGTTGCGGTTCTGATGCCATGACCCGCGCGGCGAGGCGATACCCTGGTCAAGAGTTGTAGACCGACGTTCGGTGCGAGAAAACGCCGCGCGTTGCGAAAACCAAGGAAATCTCTACGATGTGTCACATCAATCACATCAATCCCATCAATCAATCAATCCATCACATGTCAAGTACACATCACTTTATTCTCTTTTCCTAAGTAACCACAAAAGTCTCCCAAACCCATACCTCTCTTACACAAAAAGCCACAAAAGTCTTCACCACCCATACCTCTCTTACACAAAAGCCTCAAAAGTCAATACTTTCTTACACAACCATCATTCATCCATCCATCCATCTCTCTCTACATCACTCTCTCTCTTTTTCTCTTTCTCATTTCAAAAATCCCAAGCAACAAAGAGCCCATACGTTTGGAATTTTTCCAAGAACCCCTAATCTCCAAGTGGCCCACCTCTTCATCCCAAGATCTCCCATCTCCACCCTTCATTCCTCATCTCATCCATTAGGATTGAAGCTAAGGTGCCAAGGAACCCCTAAGAGTAAGAAGATCAGACAGTGGGTACTAGATCATACTAGTTTTTCTTATTTTTATGATGGGCCAAGTGAGGCCCACCGATCAATGGTGTGGATCTTACTTGGGACCCTAAAATGTGGCCGATGGACCACTTGGATCATCATGATCATTCCATGATGGGGCCATTCTCCATGGACCTCATCATGATGTTTATTTTCTTTAGAAAGGTCATCTAGACCATCCATATTGGTGGGGAAAGGATCCCCACCGTTGATCTTCAGTTTTGATGGTCATATGTGCAAAATGACCCACTTGATGTATGATTTCATGTAAGGGAGGGCCCATAATGTCGGGGTCCCTCCATCACAAGCGTGTCCCACCCCCCATGTCTCTCTCTCTTTTATTTCTTTTCTTTTTATTTTATTTTATTTTTTTATGTGATAAGGTTGTGTGGCCCACTTGAATGGACCCCACGTCGAGGTATTCATCTTATCCAAGAGTCCTCCAAGTGCGGCCCACCTTGCATGTTGTACCCCCCCCCCCCCCCCCATCATCCATTAGTGGTGGCCCACATCAAAAGGCCCACCACAATGCACATTTTTAAAGGAGGCCCACCGTCCAGCGTCCTAGACGCTGGACGTCCCTGTACACAAAAAAAAAAAAAAGGAAAAAGGTGAAGCTTTTGGGGTGGCCCCCTAGTGTAGGCCCCACCTTGATGTATATGTTCGATCCAAGCCGTCCATCCTCTTACCCACGGTATTTTAGCCGTTGGGTAGAAGTTTGGGACTGATTGGAAGACCTGGTGGGCCATAGCGTCGAAGAATGCATCATTGCCATTCAAGGATCCTTTTCTGTTTTTATTTCATTTTCTAATCCCAAAAAAATTCAAACTTCGGACTCATTTCGACTGTTTCAGGCCACTGAACGCAATGGTCGGGGCGGATTTCATCTTAGCGGGCCCCATAGGCGAAAAACCCCAGGAAAACTGATTTTTTCCAAAAATGCTAAGAGGCAGAGCCTCTCCCTTTCACGTCAGCGGGCAGCGCTGCACGCTGAGGCGTGCAGCTGTGAGGGCGGGCGTCCAGCAGGGGCCCACGGCCCTGCGTGTGGGCCCCACCATAATGTTTATTTGTCATACGACCTGCTCATGAGGTGGGCCACCCCAGTGGTGGGTCCCCCTCCAAAAATGGGACTGATCCAAAACTCAGGTGGCCCACACCACGTGAAACAGTGTGGATTGAATTCTACCATTAAAAAGTTTTTGGGGCCACAGAAGTTTTGAATCAAGCTGAAATTTATGTAGTCCCTTCATCCAGGTCCGAGTGACCTTTTGAATGGGTTAGATGCCAAGTAAATAATACAGGGTGGGCCCCACAAGTGACCCACAATGGTGTATGCATTTCTCCACCGCCCGCTGGACGGTGGAGTCCTCTTGATGCATGTGTTTTGTGCACGCCACCACCAGCAGGCGTGCAGGGTGTTCATGCTGTGTGGGTGTGCATGCGTGTGTGGGTGTGTACATGTATATATATACATACATACTTGTATATATACTATATGTAATATATGTACATATTATACTAGTTGTAATATATATGATGGTAGGCCCTCATGTGGGCCCCACCCTTGATGCATGTGATGCATCTAGACCGTCCATCCACTTGAAAAGATCATTTTAGGCCTATGGGTTAAGCCCATTTGAATTTTAAAAGGGCTATGGGCTAGGCCCATTTGGTTTATGAAATGCTTATGGGCTAGGCCCATTGGATTCATTTAAGGCCTAAGAACTTAGGCCCATTTGATGTGTTGCAAGTCCATGGGACTAAGCCCATTTGATGTACTTCAAGGCCCATGTAATTGGACCCTTTTGTTGAAATTTTAAAGCCCATGGAAGTAGGCCATTTGATATATTGTAGGGCCCATGGGACTAAACCCATTTGATTATAAAAGGGTCCATGGGATTAGGCCCACTGGATTTATTTGAGACCCATGAGTTAGGCTCATTTTATTTGATTAAGGCCTAGGGGTTTAGGCCCATTTGACTCATGTTAGGCCTATGGGTTGAGTCCCTTTTTATGTACATGTGGGGGCCCAATTGGTGTGGCCCATTGGTCACATATTAGACGCATGAGACTAAGCTCATTTGATGCAATCCAAGGCCCACGGATTTTGACCCATTGCAATGCACATAAGACCCATTGGTATGACCCAATTATGTGGCCCATCTGATGAATAGAAGGCCCATAAGATATGGCCCATTTGATATATATGTAAGGTCCAATGGGAAGAACCTATGGTCCATTGCAATGTGTAAATTCATTACAGACTAAGTACCGATGTTTACAAAGATCGTGCCTTGGGAGCAATGTTGGTTTGACGTCCACATTGCGAGTGTAATGTTGGTTGGATGTCCACATTACGACTCTCCTTAGGGCCCATTACTGGGCCGTACTTGCTGTGTCTAGGCCCATCTGCGTCGTAAGGATGGTTCATCACTCATTTACATGTTTAGTACAGTTTCATGACCCATGATCGTACGCATCATATGTATGCTTGATATGAGAATTGACTGATCATAGTATATGCCTTCAGGCAGGATGTTTATGGGCTCCTGGTTAGGCAGTGTTGCCCTACATGAGCGCACGATGTGCGCAAGATTGGTTGCATGACTGGATAGCGTGATTCATGCATTCTGCATTTGTGTGACATGGTTATTGTACGCCCTAGCGACATCGGGGCCGTACCCTCCACAGACAGATCGTAGTTGGCAGGATTGGATATCAGAAATCTTGTTCTACATGGGGTACTATAGATATCCCTGGGTGAAAGTCCCTAAACCCTTATGGTACCAAGAGGTTGCTCCAACGTCTAGACCGAGTGGGTATATGAGCGCTGAGTGCCGAATACCAGTTGGCTGTGCTCTCCACTGTGTCGTGGTCGGTTGGAAGGGGGTGCGGCCTTACCCGCCCAAGAGTAGGGGCCAATGCTAGGCTGAGTTTGACCAGCTCGAGGAATGGGTCCGCTATCGACGAGTCACACCCGATATTGGCAGACGGATAGTGTGGTCTCTTCCACTTACCTTATTGCGCGCGATGTGGCGGCAATCTGATTTAGAGTGTACTAGACCCCGGTGATATCCCATATTTTGAGCTGTATTGATGTATGGACATAGATGAGGATCTGTATGCTTGAGTTGCATTGCACATCGCATGGCCTTGGGATGGCCGATACCATTCATGGCTTGCATCGCATAAGCCTTGGTACGGCTCATGATATTATGGTTCCATCTGCATATTTCGCATTACTCAGACATTGCATGTTCATATTACTACCTTGCGCACACACTTTCACCACCCTCTAAGCTTTCTGTAAGCTTATGCACGACCGTTGAGTGCAGGTGACGTTGGATCGCAGCAGCGCTGAGGCAGGAGTACGTTGCAGAGCGTTTTGGAGTTTTCGTTCTTTACCATTGTATTTCCCTTTATGCTCATTGTACTTGTAAAGTTTTTGATCATAGTGAAAATGTAATGGAGTTCTTGGTTGTTGTTTGTGGGTTATGCCTTGTGGTTATGCTTATTACGAATCAAACTGACACTGAAAATCCTCCTCGTAGCATCCCAGGATCGGAACCTGGCGAATGGGAGCTAGAAGCCGAGAATGGGGTTCTATAGAGGTTGTCGGCGCCGGATTTGGAGATCGGGAATTTTGTGAGCCCGGTTTCTGAGTTTGGGGCGTGACACACTTCCACGTTATGGGACGGTGTTGGCAACACCAACCAGTCCCTGTTTTATTTTCATATGGTGGCGATGCTTGCGAGGCAGAGTGTCACGTCCCAAACCCAGAAATCGGATTCATAGGAATCCCGATCACCGAATCCGGTGCCGATAGCCTCCGTAGTACCCCATTCTCGGCTCCTAGCATGCATATGCCAGATTCCGATCCTGGGATCCTACAAGGAGGATTTATATATATTTATATATATATATATATATATATATATATATATATATATATATATATATATATATATATATATATATTCTTTTTTGAAATGTACATTTAACTAGTAATAAGCATAACCACAAGATTACCCAATTCACAACAGCAACATCATCATCACATATCCACTAATATAATCATTTGAATACAATACTGAATGGAAAATACATAAATAGAAATTCAAGCTCCAGAAGACCACCGCACGCTCCAAGCTCAACACTACTGCAGCCTAACATCACCTGCACGCATCTATTGTGCATAAGCTTATAGAAAGCTTAGAGGGTAGTGTAAGTGTGTGCACAAGATAAGTGCCAAGTATTCAATACAATGCCCTAATCATACAATACCGAAAAACTGGTAATCCACAAACCATACGATGTCTGAATAAGCAGAAATACTGACAAGATATAAATCATATGATAACAGAGTAAGCGGAAGTATGAACAAATCTATAAGTCAATCAATATCAGAATACGCAATATAGAACAACTATGCAATAAGGAGTCATAAAGAGCTAAATATCGGATGCCGAGAATGCAATGCAATATACAAATCCTGCTAAATCTGTCTAGGCCATATAAGTGCAGAAATAGCAACCCAAGATGCCATATGCCTGCGGATGTAATGCAATATGCGATGCGAATGAAATGACCATGCTGGAGTGTGAAGTCGGGATGATAGTACGTAGTATCGCAGGCTATGGGGTCCACCATAAGTGACTTCTATCCAAACCAGTCCCATACCTAAATTTGGATAGTCAGACTCAATGTGGTAAACTCCTGATCTCAGGTTAGTCGCGCGCCCAACCGAAATCCTTGTCATAACGAAGGTACATAAAAATTAGTTGCACACCACTAGCCCGAGTGGATAGTGAATAAATAAATGAGTGAATGAGCATGCAACTCCTACTCAATAAGTCCACATATCAATACGGTTCCTCTCTGAAAAATCACCGGGGTCTATTACACTCCATACCAGATTGTCGTCCCATCGCGCGCAACAAGGTGAGTGAAAGAGACCTCACTATCCGTCTGCCAATATCAGGCTCCGCTTGTCAATAGCGGACCCATTCCTCGGGCTGGTCAGACTCAACCTAGCATTACCCCCTCTTCTTGGGCAGGTAAGGCCGCACCCCCTTCTAACCGACCACGACACAGTGGAGAGCGCAACCATCTGGTATTCGACACTCGGCGCTCATCTACCCACTCGGTCTAGACGTTGGAGCAACCTCTGGAACTAAGAGGGTTTAGAGACTTTCACGCAAGGATATCTATAGCACCCTATGTAGAACAGATTTTTGGTGTCCCATCTGACCATCCACGATATGCGTGTGGAGGCTACAGCCCTGATGTCGCTAGGGCGTACAGTAATCACAACACACAGTGCAAGATGCATGAGTCATACAATCCAGTCATGCACTAATCCTGCGCATATCGTGCGTTCATGTGAGATAACCTCTGCCTATCAGGGAGTCTCATATCATCCTGCGCAATGACATATGCAATGGTCAATCACATCTCATAACAAACATGTAGATGATGCATATGGGCATGTATCATGATGCTATGCTGTCACATACTCATAATCGGTATCAATAGCAAGCATTGACAATCGACATCGACAATGTGGACATTTAACCAACATTGCCCCAAGGAGTGACCCTCATAGATCCAAACATATAATAGGCCCACGGCCTCACACAAGGGCCTAATATACAACACAATGGACCTTACTCAAGGATTACATGTACACAACAGGTGAGCCCTGCTCATGGGCCTAACATACATCACAATGGGCTCCTTTGCCTGATCCTCAAATGAATCACAATGGGCCTCATCACCTAGGCCTCAATATACATCACATTGGGCCTTAGACACGGGCTGAATACATATCACGTCGGGCCTCAAATATGGGTCGCATGTTCATCACATTAGGCCTCGACAATCAGAATCGACAATCGACCACGATAATTTAAAATCGGTAATCAGCCACGTCAATCGATAATCGGCCATGATCGGTAATTGGTCACGATAATCGGCCTCGACAATCGGTAATCGGTCAATCGGCCATGACAAGCAGAGTCGGCAAACGGCCATGGCAATCGGCCACGTCAATCGATAATCGATCACGATCGGTAATCGGTCACGATAATCGGCCTCGATCCGTAATCGGTCAATCGGCCACGACAAACAGAATCGATAATCGGCCACGTCAGTCGACAATCGGCCACAATAATTGACCTCGATCGGTAATCGGCCACGACAAACAGAATCAATCGATAATCAACGTCGGCAGATTGGTCATGACAATCAGGATCAGAAATCGATCATGACAATCGGGATTGATAATCAACAGATAAACAAAGCAAGGTCCATAAATGATCAGCCGATCAACCATAGTATAAAGATCGACACTCGACCGTGGTTATATCAAATCCGATAGCACAGAGTCATCCGTCTACGGTGAATGGGGCCCGCTAATTCGGGTTAACCTATAAAGGGAATGGGCCTATCAAAGCTTAAGGGAAGGTCACAATGAGGACGTCTAACTGTCATTACCCATCAATGTGGACATCTAACCAACATTGCTCCCAAAGAGTGACCTACATAGGGCCAAACATATAGTGGCCCATGGCCTCACATAAGGGCCTCGTACAATCACCATGGGTCGTGTCAACGGGCCGCACCAACGGACCTCATATACCTCAGATGGACCGTAGCAATGGGCCGTACCAACGAGTCGTAAATATATCACAATGGGTCACGTCCCACGAGCTTAATACACATCACAATAGGCCTCATTGTCAGGGCTGAAAATACATAACAGATGGGCCACTCACATGGACCTATATATACATCACATCGGGCCTAATATCTGGGCCTTAAATTCATCTCAATGGGTCTCAACTCATGGGCCCCAAATATATCACAATGGGCCTCAATTACAACAAGTGGGCTGCACCCATGGGCTGCACCAATGGGCCTCGTATATATTAAGTCGGTCAGATTACATGGGCCGCACCAACGAGCCGTATACACATAACAGGAGGGTTGTATCAATGGGCCACACTAATGGGCCTCAGATTCAGGCAGGTGTGCCCTATCATATGGGTCTTAAATACAAGGTAGGTGGGCCTATCACATGAGCCTTGAAATACAGGACAAGTGGGCCCTGTCACATGGGAAAAATACAAACCGATGAGCCCGTACATAAGCTATAAATATATCATGATGGGCCTAATCACATGGGCCTCATATATATCAAGGTGGGTCTCATACATCCCAAAAAGAATCATATAGAGGGATCATTTGGACCATGACACAAATAACAGTGGAGATAATAAACTTGCATTGTTAAATGAATCATATGACCCACCATGAAGTTCACCTTCCAACCAATTTAATCATAATGTCATGAAGACCTGGATTAAGAGGGAGAACAATTCCCCATTGACCCAGAATTTTCGTGACCCAAATGGGTTTCAATGATAGACGTTTAATCCTCCACTATTTCTATGGTGTGGTCCACCTGATCAACGGATGATCATATCATGGTGTGGCCCGCCGTAATGTATCTAAAATCCAACCTATTCATAAGTTAACATAGCGATAGATGAAGTGAAACAAACTATTTTAGCCCTGAGAAGTTGGAACGGTGGAGGTCACTATCCACTATTTAAATGGTGGGGTCCCACAGAACCTTGTGACATCAAAACATCAGTATGTAGGTGGGGTCCACACGTCCTCATGGACGGGTACATAGATTAAATACATATATTATATGGGGTCCATGCAGATGGACGATGTGGATCAAACCCAGGCCACTTGCTAACATTACAATGTCAGCAACACTCAACGTATGGACGGTGGGATTTAAAATACATGCGATCTCACGGCTGCTGGACATTAGTCCAGCAGCGTCCTCCATTGGACAGTCGGACATGATAAGATGAAGGTGGGTCCACACGTGTGGCCCACCTCAGCTTGACGTCGATATATGTTACATATATATACCACGTATTATAATATATAATTATAATGTTATTATATTATTTATAACAACGTCCTGAATCAGGACATTATAATATAATAATATTATTATACTACTAATATTCATCCAGCCACTGGACGTTACTGACGGACGGCTAGGATATGGTGGGACCCACTGTCCTTATTGCTGGACGGTGCAGTGTGCCGCACGTGCAGATGAATGTGGGTCCCAAAGACCTCAGGCCGGGTGACAAATATCATTGCAGTGGGCCTGGGGATTTGCAAACGGCATCATCATCACCGCTGCTACAATGGTGTAGCCCACGTGAACCCTGGATCTTAGATGATCTAGAGATGGACGGTGTGGATTCAGCACACAAATACCAAGGTGGGTCCACGTCAGTGGGCCACCTGAGTTCACTTACATGGCTAATTTGATGGGGGCCCACTGTTTGAAAGGGGGGGGCCATCTGATGGACGGTGTTGATATTTAACACACAATATGGTGGGGCCCACGGCTGGGACCCACGGTCCCTGCCCGCCCAGCGTCCTCCAATGTCAGCGTAGCAGCCGACGCTACTGCCTTTGCTGTGTTTTTTTTTTTTTTTAAAATTAAAAATTTTACAGTTTTTCTCGTATGGGGCCCGCGTCTGAAAAATCTAACCCATCCATTGGATTCTATGGCCCCTGATCGACCAAATGAGACCGATATACGACGTGTTTTTGGCGAACAGAAGGATCAAAGTAGGTTTTAACAGTGATAATACTATTCCCGATGGTATGGCCCGCCCGAGAATCGGATTGGTCTCAAATTTTGACTCAACGCCTAATATGATCTGAGGAAAAGGATGGACGGCTTGGATTGAACTTCGTACATCAAGGTAAGGCCTACATGAGTGGCCACCCAAAAGTTGGGAATCAAGCTGATATTTTTGTTTCTGCATAGCATCGTGCAGACGCTGCAATGCATCCCATTCATGCTTCACAAAATCCCATCCAGCGTACAGGGACGCTGGACGGACGATGGGAATCATATTTCATCAAGGTGGTCCCACATTGGCACTGCGTACTTCATATTGGGGTGGGTCCACACGTATGGGATCCATTAGCCTTGAGTAAAAATGGATATTTGAGTATTTCTTTCAATTAGGCCCGCCTAAATGGACTGCTAGGTGGGTCCACTAGGTGAACGGCATGGGTGTAATACAATTGTTATAGGTGAGCCACTCATCATCACTAAGGAAAAATGAAAGAGAGGAAGAAAAAAAAAGAAAAAGAGAGAAGAACCCACTTTTGATCTTCTATTCATTCTTCCGCCAATGTAATTTAGAGCTCGAATGGGTGTGATTCAACGGTCTAAATGATCTTTGGATGGTGGGGATGGGAGGTAGGAAGTGGGCCACATCTAGCTCCTCCATGGAAGCTTGAACGGTTGCTCTCATGGAGTTTTTGGGAGAAATGAGAGAGATGAGAGAGAGTGATGGGAGAGAAATAATGGTGAGTGATATAATCATGTACTTTGTTGTAAGAAATGTTGACTTTTGAGGAGGGGTGGTTGTACTTGGCATTAATTGGTAATGTGTACTTTGATTGATAGGATTGATGGGATGTTTCGTAGAGATTTTCTTGGATTTTACAACACGCGACATTTTTCTTTAACTGAACGTGGGCCCACATTTCCTGACCTGGGTATCGCCTCAACGCGCGAGATGCGCCATCGGAACCGCGGTGACGACGCGGTCGCTAGGGTACAAGTCTCGGGTTGAGTCGACTCGGGTTAACGGCGCGTGAATCAGGATCATGCACAAATGTCGGTTAAGGGTCGAGGTTACTGGGATTCGACCGGGAAGACCACGGAAGTCTACCGAACGATACAGTCAAGGTTACGGGACTTACACAGAGCCGGTCCATTATGCCAATGAGGAGGATTTCTCTTGTATGCAGATCTTGGGCGGGTTCATTTGAACAATGCTTTGATTGACGAGGATTCAGGGCTATGTTGGTAGTGATTTATCACTTTTGATATAGGTATTTTGAGATACAACTTGTAATTAAGACCTGGCAGAGCATACATATCTTGGAGACTTATGTTAATTTATATATGTATTTCCATCTTCCGCCCGTGTTTTCAGACTATCCCTGAACTATGTTTGCTGTTTGGGTTTAATCTACCTCATGTTTTATGCCCTAATGCCAATAACATTCATCAATCATCAAAAATGCTGCATAAGTGATGTTCTGAAACTCGGAAGTTGAGCTTCTGCTCGACCCTCGATTTTTATGGCGTTACAGAGTTGCACTTGCAACCACATGAAAATTCATATATCACACCAGTAGCCTGTTACGCATTGACAAAACTAGAGAGAAAGCATTTATGTGAATGGTTGAGATTGGTGAAGTTTCCTGATGGGTATGCGTCAAACATATCTCGGCGCATAAACGTTACGAACTATAAGGTAATAGGTATGAAGAGTTATGATTGTCACGTCCTTTTGCAACTCCTACTACCAGTTGCGATTCATAGATTCCTGAGCAAGGAAATCAATGCGGCGCTAATTGAGTTGGGGATATTCTTTAAGGATTTGTGTTCGAAATCGTTGAATGTAGATGTTATTAAACAACTGGAAAGGGACATTGCCATAATCCTTTGTGAACTTGAAAGAATATTTTCACCTGTATTTTTTGATGTCATGGTACACCTAACGATTCACTTACCGTACAAGGCGAATCTTGCAAGCCCAGTACAATATCGTTGGAAGTATCCAATCGAAGGGTGGTAGAACCTATTAAAATTTTTATTCATTCCATAAACTACATATATCCATGTTTTCATGCATATAACATAGTGATTTTGTATACAGATACATTCACACACTCAAACGATTTATGAGTAATAAGGCACAACCGGAGGGGTCGATAGCTGAAGAGTACATTGATAATGAGTGTCTTACATTTTCTCCATATATCTTCGTGGCATAGAAACTAGATTCAACCGAGAAGATCGGAATGTCGATGAAGGGTAGGAGCATGAACAAGGACTCATATATGTATTTGCACATAACGTTCATCCCTTAGGATCCACGACGTTTGAGGATATGGACCATGGGGATCTAGTAAAGGCGCGGTGGTATGTGTTGCATACTTATAAAGAAATAGAGTCATACTTGGAGTAAGTCTTCCCTCGATTATTATTTTCTCTATATACAATGATCTTAATGTTTCTTACTGACAACGTGCCATTTATGTGTAGCGAACATAGGCGAGATGAAGTCCAAATTCCCCACAAATTATGATCGAATGGATCAGGATCAGTTTTCAGAATAGTTCACCAAACATGTAAGATTTCACATTGTATCTCACCACACTTAAAATTTTCGTTGTATTGCACATTATTTCAACCTAAGAAAATCTCTAAACAATTATATTCTGTACATGATAATAGATGAAGACATTACACACAAACAACTCTACGGATGCGTCTGATGCACTATACTCACTGGCGTATGGCCTTGATAGACGTGTATCTAGATATACAGGTTGTATTATAAACGAGATTCAGTTCCACATCGAAGAACATGAGAAGTATAGGACCACACAAAATAGTGGGGTGGTTGTGAAGGGAATAAATGAGGAGGTTAAAATTAACTTTTATGACATTTTGAAGGATATTATTGAGCTGAGTTATTGTATGAGAAAGCAGGTATACTTATTTAGATGTGATTGGTGGGACATTAAAAATAAGAAGTTAGGAATACATACTGACAAATACTTTACGAGTATAAATTTATCTCAAAAGTGGTTTAAAGATGACCCATTTGTCCTCGCCAGCCAAGCCGAATAAGTATTTTATCTTGCTGATACCAAGTTAGGTGGCTCTTGGTACGTGGTGTAGAAAATAAAGCCCAAGAACATATTTGACGTTCCCATACTAGAAGTTGAAGATAGCGAAGACGGGAGAAATGACACGTCTAGGGTTAAACAAGCATATCAAGAAGAAATGTCATCTACAGATACAGAGACTGATTCAAGTGTTGATATTGATGTGGTGCAATTAGACAGAGATGATATACCACCTGATCATGTCGATACCTCAATAATACATGATATTGTTAGAGAAGATAGCAATTTCATTGATGACGACATTGCAAACAATGAGGAGCAAATATTGATCAGCGATAGTGATGGTGAAGAAGAAATAGCCTTAAGTGATAGTGATACGGATGACGATTATTAAATGTACACATGATTTACATGTCACTTTTTAATTCGAATAATTTATATATTCCATGTATACGTGAAATTACAAGTCATGATTAATTCCTTTTATTGACTTGTTTATAATCCACATTTGCAGTTGAGTCAATTTCTGATCATGTCCTCCTCAAACCGGAGCATAGCAGAAGCACGCAACATACTTCATCAACTGTTGCAAATGGACGTTTTAGTCCTATCTTCTTTTGGTAGGGCCATAGAGATACCCGATCTGGTCGATGAGTATAAAGTGGAATATATCGACGATGACTCAGAGGAAAGATTATATCATCTTAATGAAATTTCAGGGCTGATGGAGATATATAACTGCGGGAAACAAGATATGGAAAATGTGACTCTATCACTTACACATCTGAATGGAGTCCTGAGAGACCAGATTTCTCTTATTGTGACTAGCATGTTGGCTATAGATATGTCAAGTGCTTCACACGACATGACATATGCTTCTGAAGCATACGATAGCTTACGCAGGGAGTACTTCAGATAGTTTACCTCAAAGTTGTTTCGTATTATAATGAAATATGTGTATTTAATATAAAATGACAATGTGTAATGGAATTTTCAATGGTTATAGATTAAAGTTTACAGTTTTATTATATTCTACTTGCATTATAGTATAATAGTCTAATCATATTTTAATCATCTCTCTAAGCATAAGCGCAAATGCATTGTACCGTCAACACTACTTGTATAATGTTTTAGTATATTCCACTTATATTAACATTGTTTAAATTTATAAGTCCGTAGCTCGCACATATTCAGTGATGGCACCAAGTGGGAGAGTACGTCATTCGCGCACTAGATCTACCCCTTCTACCCGTGATGCAACAGAGCTAGCATCGCTGTCACATGTTACATTGCAGATGTCTGATCCCTCAATCGCGCATACACTAGGCACTGCATGTAAGTCTAGAAATATATTTCTTTTAATGATTTCTATTTATATTTAGAGTTACATATTTCTTTGGTAACAGTATCATCGACCAGCCGACGAGGATGTGGACCCACGTGTGGGTTGCTTTTAGAGCGAGTTACGCATGAGGGTAGGGTGACGGTAGAGATCCCACAAGACTGCATTAGACATGTTTGGAACAATGCCATGTTGTTTACGTCGGAGGTCGGTGGCTTATGCCGATCTCTGATCTCCCCACGACCCCCCGTTGGGGAGACATGACAGATGATGTGCGGCAACTCATCCATCAGCGCCTTCAGGTAAATTTTAGTAAATTAAAATTTATTTTATAAAAGTTCATTTATAATTAAGTTATTTTCTTAATAAGTTTATTATCTTAATCTATTATTTACGAAACTGCAGGATAAATTTGACTTGGATTTGAGTGTTCCACACATCTCCCATGCCATCAACGACATGATGAAGGAGCGGTTCAAGGATTACTGCGGTAAGTTACACCGGCAGTACAAGCAGTGCATGAGCCACGAGGAGGCCGTACAATTCACACACCGCACATGACCAATGAGGACTGGAGGATACTTTGTGATAGGTTTTTGTCTGATTCTTTTAAGAAAATATTTACATATTTACGATATCTTAATGTAATAATTAAATTCATAATTAATAACAATATATTATGAATAATATGTTCAGAAGACGAGCAAAATAAATTCTGATAACATGGGAAAGTTAGAAGTGAACTACATAGGTGGTTTAAAGTCATTTGTACGACTTCGTCACGACATGGTAAGAAAGTACTGGTAATTATTACGTTTATATATTTTTTCCATGCATTTATATTAACTCATTGTCCTTTCGATTGCGCAGCAAGATTCTGTCACTGACCAGGAGCCCAGACCAGTAAACTTCAACAGAGGGACTCACTGTTGGTAGGCGACGGGATCTTGGGTACATCCTAGAGCCAGCGAGATTTGGATAAAAATTCTTACATTGTAAAATTTAATTACATTAAATTATAATAATATCATTTATTATAAAAATTCATATGTTTTCATTATAGAAAGAGATGGACACCTTACACAGTCAACCCACTCCTGATGGTACTCAGCGGAGTGAGCCAGAGATCCTGAGTCAGGTGTTTGGCACCCGTTCTGGATATGTGTGTGGGCTTAGCCATGATGTCAAGCTCATGGCACCCGCTAGAGCTGCCTCTAGCCAATTCATCGTCGTTGGCGACAGCGTCGTACGCCGAGCTGATACCGCAGAGAGAGAGAAGTTCAGCAGCTACGAGTCGTCGTCGATGACATCAAAGATCAGATGGACAAGCAGAGGGAGGAGAAAGAGAGGAAGATATTGGATTAGCTGGTGAGGCAGAGGGACGAGCAGGAGAAGAGGATGGAGGAGAAGTTGGCGAGGTAGAAGGAGGAGCTGGAAAGGAGGATGGAGGATCAGCTGGCAAGGCAGAGGAGGATAGAGGAGGAGCTAGTGAGGCAGAGGGAGGATCAGGAGAGGAGGATGAAGGAGATGCGGGTGGAGCATGAGCGACAGATGATAGAGATGTTTCAGGCTTTTGCTGCATGCTTACCCACTGATGCCCTACCACCTCCGCCTTCATCTTTGTAATTTTTTGTATATTTGTTTATGATGTTAGGTTTATATATATTTATGCGTGAATGAATGTGATAGGGATACGATTGTTTGTGTTTGGATGAATGTAGTTTATGTTTGGATGGATTTATTAGTTTGAGTTTAGATGGATGTCAATGTGAATATGATGAAATATATTATATAACAGGTGTATATCAAGATGAATATGATGAAATATATTGTTAACAGTTGTATATTAGGAATTTTGTGCAGAATTTTAAGCAGGAATATTTATTTTTAAAAAAAAAAAGAGAGAGAGAGAGAGACTTTTAGCGACGAATATTTTCGTAGCTAAAAGCTTTGCAAATGTTTTTTTAGCGACAAAAATTTTCTTCGCTAAAAGGTAAGTAATTTATTTTTATCAACAAAAAATTTCACTACTAAAAGTCTTGTATAGTTTTTTTAGCGACGAAAATTTTCGTCTCTAAAAGTGGAACGAATTTTTCACAGTAAAATTTTCGCTGCTAAAAGTCTTTTACAGTTTTTTTAGCGACGAAAATTTTCGTCGCTAAAAGTGGAATGAATTTTTTTAACAGCGAAAATTTTTGGTCTTGCAAAATTTTTTTAGTAATGAAAAGTTTCGTCGCTAACAGTGGAACGAATTTTTTTAGCATCGAAAATTTTCACTACTAAACGTCTATACAGTTTTTTTCATCGCTAAAAGTGAAACAATTTTTTTTAGTAGTTAAAATTTTTGCTACTAAAAGTTGTGGAATGATTTTTTTTAGTGACAAAACGTTTCATCGCTAAAAGTGGAATGATTTTTTTAGCAGCAAAAAGTCTTGTACATTTTTTTTAGTGATGAAACTTTTTATCGCTAAAAAGCTTGCATTTAGCGACGATTCAAATTTCTCACTGATAAAACCTTTCTGCTTCGGTCTTTTAGCGACGAAAATTTCCGTCGCTAAAACTTTTTAGCTACGAAAATTTGACTTTTAGCGACGAAATTTTTCGTCGCTAAAAGTGGGATTTTTTGTAATGATTTCACCCTCTTACCACCCTAAGCTTTTCAAATCTCCCAAAATCCCATCTTTTTCTCTCAAATCTGTCCCCTACTCTCACATCTTCTTCATTTTCTTCACCATCTACACTCTTTCCCTTATCCTCCTCAAAACCCTATCTTCTACTATTCCCATCTTCCCTATTTCTTTTTCATTTGGGCACAAAGTTCACAGCTTTGTGTCTCACCTTTCAAAATCCTCTAAATTCCCCTTCATTATAATGCTATATGGTTTCCATGGCTCTTTTGGGGCTTGTGGCTGTCATTTTCTCTCTCTCCACAATTCTTTCCCTTATGGGAAAGAAGAGAGCTCCTACGGATGAACCCGAGCCTAGTCACCTTACCCGTCCAAGGAAGATAATGGGCGCCGAAACTAAAACAAGCTCCACCAAAGGTGAAGATCGAAGCGGGATCTTGATCCCCAACTCCCACTCGAGAGTGTTATACCAGCGGGCTTCAAACACGGTTGGTTTGGTGGCCGTAGGGTTGTGTTTGAAGCTCATGTAGATGAAAAGCTATCTGAGTTGTATCCAATGATGGACTACTTGGTGGACGTTGGGTGGGGTCCCATATTTGAGGGCAAGTCTCATGCATGTGAGAACACTGTTCGAGCCTTCTACGCCCATATACGGGACCCATCATTAGAGCCTCTGCAGTTCAAGATTCACATGGGAAGGCGGGAAGCAACAGTCAATGTAGATTTGGTGGCCCGGATCATGGGAATCTAGCGTGAAGAGGTGCACGCTAGCGATAAGGATCTCAAGAATGCACAAGAAAGAGATCGCCGCACGCGTTACCTTTGCGGCCGTTTAGCCCCCTGGAAGCGAGGCAGGTGCCTCCCATCAACGGAATTGACAGAAGATTTTTGCCTGCTCCACTACATATTCACATATAATGTGTATCCAAGATTGGGCAACTGTACCGAATGCACTCGCTTGATGATGGACTTCCTGTATAGAGCTGGGCAGGGAGACAAGCTTTGTCTACCTACGTTCGCCCAGCTACAGATAGTCCAGACTACGCGCTCGGTTAGGAATGACATCTCACTTCAATTTAGTCGAATTATATGCAAGATTGCTAGAGAATTCGCCGACAGACTTAACATGGATAACCTTGCGCTGATCCACTTTATAAATGAGACTACACTCAACAACATGAATATTGGCCCTCGACAACATTAAGCCAGACTTGACGAGTATGGGGATGAGGTTGCTAGTGAGGAGGAAGAAAGCAATGAGATAGAAGAAGAAGATGAGTAAGAGGAAGGAGGTGAAGAAGGAGAGAGTGAGGAAGAGGAAGAGGAAGAGGAGGTCCAAGACTCTGATGAGGGCTCTCCACCCGCTACACAGAGGTGCGCTAGTGATCGGCTTCTATAGAAGCCCGCTTGGCTCAACTTGAGGAGGGTCAGGTTGCCCTGCGACAAGAGGTCGCAACGGTCCAAGCCAAGCTTGAAGAGAATCAAACCTTCATGAAACGGAAATTCAAGAGGGTGACTCACACCTTGAGGGTCATCCTGTATTGTCTGTAGGACAAGGGTGTACCTCCACCATCGTCAAATTCGGACGACTAGTCGTACATGTAGTCATCTTTTAATTTATTTTATTGCTTGTCTTTATATTTATATGTATAGCCTTGAGAGCCTTAGTAAGGTGGTGGAGTGGTTTGTAGGTTTTAGTATGTGGAACCTCGCTTAGATTAGCTCACATGCATCTTCTGTCATGATCCATGTAATACTGTATCTCATGTATAGTGACAATTTTGGTAAATGAAATTCATGAAGCTTCTTTGGATTTAAAATGTGAATGATGTATGGATGTGTGTATGATCTTATACTAAATTTCACGGGTTGCGCCCTATGTTGTATATAGGGAATGTCACCTAAGACCACACAGAGTACATCACGTCTTACACTTAGCGACTCGATTGATGGGAAACCTCCCCTAAGCGATAGCCACATGGACCCCAGCTCGGGCCTAACTCACAAGACTATACCAGATTCTCAGCCGGCCACTTGCCTCACTAATGGGCCGACACCTGTTGCACCATCGGTTCCTGAGCAGAACCGTGCATCTACCTCTACGCCTCACATGCACCAGGATCCTCCTCCTAATAGGTTGAAGCAAATGATGCTCTTGATGGAACAACAACAACAGTTTTTGGCCACCATCGTAGGGGCCCTCGCCCAGAGCATGGGTGTGGTTCCACCTGCACCTCTTGTGCAGCCTGCTGGTAATATGAGTGCTAGCGGCCCATTTGAGTGATTCCAACACTTTCGACCTCATACTTTTGTGGGTATTCATAGACCCGAAGAGGCCGAGTATTGGCTTGACAGCATTTCTAAGATGTTGAGGCCGCCGCACTGCACTGAGGCAGAGCAGGTGGAGTTGGTAACCTACATGTTTGAGAAGAAGGCCAGCATCTGGTGGGATAGAGTTCTTCGGACCATTGCTATCGGTTACGTATAGACGTGGGATGCCTTCGAGACGTGCTTCCACGAGAAGTATTTCCTCCTCACATACAGCCATGAGAAGGAGGGAGAGTTCCTTCGCCTCTTACAAAGAGGGATGACAGTGGAGGAGTATGAGAACAGATTCACGAAGCTGGCTAGGTACGTTCCATTGATACTAGCTGATGAGTTGATGTGAATGTCGTGATTTTCTTAGGATCTGCGACCCGAGATACACTCCAATATGTGTTACGCTAGCATACCCCACTAGTGAGCATGTCTCTACGACAAGAGTAAGATGGGGATAGATTGTCCTGCACGCGTGTGCCTATGGTTCCTAGGCCGTAACTAGATTTACCGAGCAGGCCATTCCTCGGCAAGAGGCCTCGTGTAGACTCGCCTCCTAGACTTACCGCTCCACTAGCCCCGATAAGGCGAGCGGACTTGTGGTGCACCTACTGCAAGAGTTCTGGCCACATTGATACGTACTATTTCACCAAGATGAGGGACAACGGCTTCTCACCTCCTCAGAGGATTAACCGTCAACTTCCTCAAACTATTGCAACCCCACCCCTATGGTCAGCACCAACATATCCATCTTTTTGGCCGCTTGCACCTCGATTTAGGCCGCCTCAATGGCCAATGGTACAGCAGCCGAACCGTTCTCAGCAGGCTCGCGTGCACTTACTTACAGCTAGGGGTGTACACGGGTCGAACCGAGTCGAACTGGCCTCAGTCCATCCAGGTTCGTTCAACAATCGCACCAAGCCTGAACCCGACCGGGCATGGTCACTGGGCCAACTTCTCCAGTCCGGACCGGGCCCGGGCTACAATCGTGCGAGTTCGGGCTGAGTTCGGGCCAGTTTCGAATCTTTGAGTTCGGGCCAATTTCGAACCTTACAGAAAATTCATGGGAAAGGCTTTGGCAGGTAATCTGCGTCCCATTACAAGGCCCTCGATCAACAGTTTAGATAGTTGAATTATAAACTCCATAAAAAATCTAACTAGTCAGGACATTTACATACATTTGACAAAGCATAAAATAAAACATTTTATACAAACTAAATACAGTCATACACTACTGACTACTGTTGAGGAAATTCATCTACTGAGCCCAAGCTGCTATCTAAATCTTCATATATGTACTCATTCACCTCTCCCTCTTCAGAAGGTGGAGATAGCTTTTTATCGCCCTCCTCTTGTATAGTTTGAATTGGATTTTTCAAACTATTTTTGTGAGAAGATTTATACATAGTTCCCAATGTCCTGTAAAACACACCCGGACTGGAGAGAAACTTAGCTGAATTCTTACTATTCTTCTTTTTACCTGTGTAGTTTGAACCTGCTTCAACATCATGTGGTGTTGGAGGACATCGATGATGTGTAGAAGCCTCTTCCATACTGCGCTTTAAGGCGAGTTGGAATTGTTCTTCCAATGCTAATAATTTAGCTTCCTTCTCTGCCTAAGAAAGTTTGGATTGGGGAGTGAAAGTTTTTTTGTTTGAGTCAAGAACTTCTTGGAAAAGAACTTGAATTTCTTTTGAGACTTTAGAACACGGTTTTGCATCTCCACCCTAACAGGATAAGTGTAATCTAAGCCGATTAGTTTTGTTAACAAACTTGGCTCCACACAAATTACACAAAATCGTTAACTTTCCAGACTTTAGAGAATGGACTAAGGAACCATAGTCCCAAATGTCAATCGATGGTTCGCTTGAAAACATCTACATATTTTGTTGGAAAAGTATTTTAGACCTTTTAGTAATAATGAAATACCGACATAAAATAAAAGCAATTTATGGATAAAAAAGAGCCATTAATGCATTGTGCAACTTGCATAACATCCATCAACATAACAGAGAAATAAAAATAAAAGTCAAAAGAGTACCCATTACAACATTTGTAAATTTAAATAAATTAACAAGATCAAAACACCAAACATCCATCATATTACCGTTGTTTCCTGTGTTGCGGCTTCATTCACATTCTCCTCCTCTTCCTCATTCAGATCATAACCTCCTAGACTCGGACGCAACCAATCTTGTGTATAGATTAATGCTTCCACTGTATCTGGTGCAAGGAAACTTCTAGTCTTGCTCACGACCCTGCTCCCTGTGCTAAATGCAGATTCTGATGCCACTGTTGAAATAAGAATTGATAAAATATCTCGTGCCATTGTCTATAGTGTGAGATATTTGCGTTCACTAACTCGTAATTTCCACCACTCTAAAACATTGAACTCTGAATCCTACCGTAGTACGACCGACTCTTTGAGATACATGTCTAACTCTGATTCTTTCATGTTTATGTCTGTATTTTTTTTTGCTAAGAAAGACATGAAATCAGCATCGTCGCAGCTTGATGCAACTTACGATCTAACTTCAGAAGCATTTTGTGTGGACATTGTGGTTGTGTACGCGTTGTACAATGCTTCGATTGCGTTACGAACCTTCGAAGTTTCAGATATTGCCTTTTCAGTAGGATAAATCCTCATAAAGATGTACTTAACATAATTCATCTTGCGCCGAGGATCAAGAACAACAGCTAAGGATATTATCAAATGGTAATCATCCCAGTACTTATCGAACTTCATTTGCATACCACCTGTCATGATTTAGAAAAAAAAATGGACCGTTATCAGCAGCTTTCTTCAGGGCATCCTTGATCTTCCACACAAATGGAAGAAACATATTTGTTGTAGGAAACTTATTGCCAGAAAATATTTATGTACAGTCATAAAAAACCTTCAAAAATTTGTGAACTTCTTTCGCTTTGCTCCAATCATCATCAGTAGGCAACCAAGCATATGTTCTATCACGCACTACATATTCTGGAAATGCATGTTCCAATTCAAGGGGTGAATCCAACATCTCAAAAGTGGAATTCCAACGTGTGCATACATCTAGCTTCAACATTTTTAGAGATATCAAATTTAAAAGTTGGACGATGTCATTCCATATGCTCAATCTTGACGGTGAGCCTCTTATGTACTTCACACTCTTCCTCACATTCTCTATAGTTTGGTCAATTGATTGCGACCCTTCTTGTACAATTAAGTTGAGAATGTGTGCACAACACCGAACATGAAATATTTTTTCCTCAAAAAATAAACTGTCGGTTGCCTTGAACTGGTTACGTAAGAACTGTATGACACTATCATTTGTTGAAGCATTATCTAAAGTCAATGAATTGATTTTCTTTTCAATGCCCCAATCTCATAGACAGTTGTAAATGCAATCTAAAATAACCAAACCAGAATGGAGAGGTAAAAGGTGGCGAAAGTTCAATATTCTCTTACAAAGTTTTCAATTTTCATCAACATAGTTTGCAGTCAATTAAATATAACCCTTTCTTTGATTTTGTGTCATCCACATATCAGACGTCAAACTTACCCTTGAAACCGAATCTAAAACTGCTTTCAGCTTCATTTTCTCACTGGCATACATCTTCATGCACTCCCTTTTTACAATAACATGGGAGACCTTCTCAAATTGAGGATTAAGGTATTTACTATATCCCATAAATATTTCACTCTCTACCATCTTAAATGGCTGCTCATCAATGATAATAAGCTTTGCAAACCACTCCTTCAGCTTTCCTTTTAAAAACTTATGAATGGTTAGTGTACCTTCAGAAGCAGATCCTTCGAACTTTGTAAACGATAGCAATTGTTGGCCTGAACATGGAAGTCTAGGTCTCCTTGCATAAATTTTTCTATGTCTGTTTAAATGAGACGTTGACCCCCCCGACACTTTTGGTGTATAGACTTTTGCAGTGCATACATCGGATCTTGGGGACATTGTTAACTACTACTTCTTCAAAATCATCCCAAACAGCTAACCGTTTCTTTCCTTTGTTTGCAGCTGAGGACCCCTCTCCCTCAACAATAAGTGGTGATGTGGCTGACGCACCGGCACCGCTACTAGGGGTAGCCGTAGGTGAGACTTCATCCTCACTAGTCATATCTAAAGATATGAAACAATTTTATTTATCCTTGGACCTTAGTAAAGAATGTCCTAAGCGGATAAATCAGTTACCCATTCAATACTGGATAGATAGTAATGCTTTCATTATTTAATTTAAATGTCACGCTAAAATTTCGATAGCATCTCCCCTTATCTCTCCAGAATATATTAATCTTGAATTTGATTCACACGTCAACTATCCGCACAAAGTGTGGATATTTGATGAGGAAGTAAATGTAAGAAATATATCCAGAGAGAATTAGGAGATACAAATCGAAACAAGCATGTGCATTTAAATTAGAATAAATGAAAATATTAATATCTATCTAACATTGAACTGTCCAAAAAGGGATAATTTGAGAATTTCTATGCATTCATGAACACACTCAATCTATGTCTGGCAACATAAAAATCCTCAAATGGGTAACCGATTATCCTTTACTACAACAACAACATAAAAAATAATTAAATCAGTTACCTATTCAATGTTGAATAGATAGTAATGTTTTCATTATTCAATTTAAATGCCACGTCAAAATTTCGACAGCATCTCCCCTTATCTCTCCAGAATATATTAATCTTGGATTTGATTCACACGTCAACTATCCACACAAAGTGTGGATATTTGATGAGGAAGTAAATGTAAGAAATATATCCAAAGAGAATTAGGAGAGACGAACCGAAACAAGCATGTACATTTAAATTAGAATAAATGAAAACATTACTGTCTATCCAACATTGAACTGTCCAAAAAGGGATAATTTGAGAATTTCTATGCATCCATGAACACACTCAATCTATGTCTGGCAACATAGAAATCCTCAAATGGACAACTGATTATCCTATACTACGACAAAAAAAAAAAATAAAATAAAATAATATATATATATATATATATATTCAATAGGCAAATGATATAAGCAAACGGGTTATTGTTCTAAAGAAATCAATTCTATAATTGACAACTAATAATCCTAACAATTCCATAATTAATCGTAAGTATCATTAATCATCAAACTAACTATTTACAGCATTTACAAAATATATTTATAAGATTGAATCAGCTTCATTTTTTGTCCTATGGATTAAAATGGGTGGACAGTAGGGATATACAACATATACATCAAGGTATGCTCCATAGTACCTAATGGAACTTGGTTCAATCTGCGCCCCAAAAAAGAGTTTTAGGACGCAGCCCCACAGTACCTAACAAGCTTTCTTAGAACCTGAACATAAGGAACCACACTTCCATATTATACCAAAGAGAAAAAAAAATGAAATGTGTGACACTTGAACAACCCACTGTAAACAAATAGGAAGTAACTATAAAATTGTATGATGCAAAAATGTGTGCCACTTGAACAACCCACACTTCCAATGAAAGTTTGTAAAATAATAGAAAATTTGAACATTAATGGTCAATATGTGTTGCTCATGGCTATACGAAAAGAATTAATTTATTTTAAAAAAATTTATTGGGAAAGGAATAGTAATGACAGCAATCTTTACAGATTTTATTATTTTATTATTTTTTATTTTTTATTTTTTATTTTTTAAAATTTTACAATTCTAACTTCAAAAAGAACATCACATCCATGAAAATTGATTCAATTTACAACCATTTTCAGTTTCCCAAACAGCTCCACAGTAGAATATGATTTGGCATTTGAACATGGATTACCAAACTGATAAAGACTGAAAACTCAAGTCAGTGATGTAACGCGCAAGAGAGTTTCATCCACTATGGAACACAGAATCTGTGGTATTTTATATTTACAATATAAAATTATGCATATTATAAGGTTTTTATGGGACAAGTTTTGTGGGTTTCATCTAATTTCATAATTTTTAATTTGCCATCCAACCTGTTTATAATTTTAAGGACCTGGATGAAGGAGGTTTGGTATTCATTAAAAACCACATACAAACCAAAATTTCTTAACTTTCTTTCCATTTCAGTTCTCTTTGTGCATGCAAGCCAACGTTTCAGACCCAAAACCTAGATAGCAAAATACAACTCCATAATACTAGATCCTGGTACCATACCACAGTCAACACCATTGATTATATATCCATCCCTATAACCACTAGATCACAAAGAAAAAGCATCCTAGTACATAACCTGAGGGCTAGACTACTATCTGCATTTCCAACCATTTCTTGACTGCGTGTTTGGATAAAACATCTGATCTGGACAGGGAGTGGTAGAGGAGGCACAACCAATTCCACGCAGTATCCTAATGAATTACGCTAATCTGCATGTCTGAACCCCTGAGTCATTTGCATACATCCAGAAGAGGCTTGCTAATTCTGCTGACACCTCTACTAGCTAGCACACATGGCATACATGAAAACCATGCTGTTAATCAGGTGGGCCAAAGCTTATAGATGCTCTAGCCCTAAAAATCAACCAAGCCCATTCATCAGGTTGTCCACATGTTCATGGAAAATGGATAGTTTAGAAAATAGTAAATAGTATGATGTGGTAGATGATTTAGCCAGGAAAGGATTTTCTCTAATCTTTTTCTGGGTCTCCCTCTTTTGTAGTTCCCTTTCTTTCTTTCTTTTTTAATGACATAGTTTCCTATACTTTACAAAAAGAATTTAAAAAAAGGGAGGAAAAGGTGAGCAATCCATATTCAATGTGTTTGTTTAGACTGCTTGATCATCCAATATTTCTAATTTATGGGTTAGGACACCTTGAACACATTACATGTGTGCCTACGGATTGGCGTGTGGTCAGATTAGCTAGCCTCTACATGCAAAGTAAAATAATAATAATAATAATAATAAAATAACTTTGATATTTGGATTCTTGATGAGTTTTTGGATTGGTTATTGAGATGTTCTCATGATAGGTAAAGAAGCTTCTGCACAAGAGGGTTTTGTTGGCGGTTTTAAGCAGCCTGTGCTTTTTGGGTACAAATGGGGCCATGTTAGAGGTGTCTCCAGGTTTTTTTATAAAAAAATGGAGAAAATTTACCTCTTCTGTTGCCAATCTCTTGATATGCAGTGACAATTTCAATTCTTCTGCTAATGTTTTTCATACTGGTAACATGAACTAATTTCATTTTGTCTTCAATGCCTGTTTGGTGTCAACAACCTTTATGAAGTGCATTAGTTCTGCTTCCAGATCATTTGAAAGAAAAGATGGTAGGAGAACTAGAAATGAGAGAGAGGCTTCAGAACTTGTATGAGTCCGTGCACTCCATTTCAACGAAAGATGCACTATAGTGCTTTCGTGATGACATCTTGGGTAGCGGATCACTTGGAGGGAAATGCTGATGTAGCAGCCATGCCGGATGATATTTCATGATGCAACCAGCTGGAAAGGTTTTCAAAGGAGCTTGAATCCCTTCTTCGGGAGTGTCCTTCCATTGAAGTGCATCCGGCTGTGGACCGAAAGACAGTTATATGACTTTTTTCTTACAAGTTGGAGATTTTTCTGCTTGTAAATATAGTTTTCTTTTCTTTTCTTTTCTTTGTGTGTGTATTTAATGTCAGTGGGTCCTTACTCTTGCCCGGGTGGTAGACTCTCAGGAGTTTCAACTCCCGGTCAAGGGTTGGAGTACCTATATATAACGCCCGTGAAAAATCCGTACTTGGGCTCGAGTACCAACTCGACCCGAAATTGTGTAGAATTTATTCCTTTAGAAAAATATGACTAAGTTAGCTAGTGCAACGTTAGAATAGCTGGGAAATGGTCCCTGATCACTTTAAATACGTTATACAAGGCTCAAAGTGAGTGGAACCAATGGTGCTATAATGCTCTAAAGCCTCGGATCAAACTCTAAACCGGTTTATTCTCGGGACCTCCTTGAAACTTTGTATTGGATCTAGACCGCGCGTCGAAAGTCCGATACCTACCATCTTAGACCGTTATGACCACTTAGCTGGGCTTGACGCTCATTTCAAAAATCAAGTCAAACCGATAATCACAGGCTATTTCATTGAGCCCGGACTGAAGAGAGTGCGAATAAGGACAAAATTGGAATTTCAAATTCAAATCTGGCACACGATTTGACGCATCAGTATTAAGTGTTCTGACCGTCAGAATTAAGCCAAATTACACCCTTGGATCAGGAAAAATTTCTATTACATATCACGAGACTTATAGGCCTGATCTTAGTGCGGTGACCGTTAAACTGAAACTGGACCGCCACGTGCGATCTGGGAACCCTACCGGTCTGAAAACTGGATGTGTACTAGATCCAGTATGCATGAGCTTAAGTCCGACCACATTTGGCCAGGGGACCTTCAGAAATGCTCTTTTGGACCGAAACGGCGCTGATTTGGTTAGGCACCAAGTAAACATTGTTCCCAAGCCTATTTTGGGCATGTTTTAGCTTATAAAAGGGGTTGAAACCCTCACTTCTCTCACACATCCAAATTTGCTAGAAACCCTAGCTTGTGTGAGAGAAAAGGTGAGAGATTGTAAGAGAGAGTGGGAGAGTTCTTCCTGCCACTTGTGCTACGTGTTGCACGTACTTAAGCAACGCACCTCTATCGCTTTTTCGGCGATTACACCGCGATTCTAGGTAAGAAAATACCCTAAATAGTTGCTGATTTGAGATTCCTTTATTTCCATAGCGATGTAGCTTATGGATCTTGTGTATTAGGTTCCCTATTCGCCGTAGACGAAGCGTATACGCTCCGTTTCAATTCACGAGTCTACAAGACATAAGGTGAGGATTTTAGACGCTTTGATTGACGGTTTACAACGCTTTCAATGTCGTTTAATAGTAGATTCTTAACGGTATCGCCGTTTGACATGTACAAAATGCTCTCTGTTTCCCGTTTTGTAAATTAACGAAGAATATGAGAATTAGGGCATTTTAGTCATTTGTAGGAAGTACTGTTTACATTCATATTTTGCTGATGTGATTCACATGGTTTGTTGTCACATTAGGAAGTTAGGAATACGTGCATAATTAGTTTAGAGAAGAGATTCGCCTAATTGCGCACTTCGGGTCGACATACTATATGTAGACTTAAGTGTGTAGTGTATGTGTTTGTATAAATGCTTGTATTAGTATGTATTGAATTAAATGATGTTATGAATTAGTTTGAGATGGATTTCTCAAATTATAGGCTGACCTAAATGATTTCCTACATGTTGACTATATGCATGATTTCATTACATGCATGAAATATATGTGTTTGAAGATTTATTTAAGTTGAATGTTATAACATGTGTTAACATGCTCACGTGACTGTATTTCAATTCCAATACTCTTACATAATTTATTGATGCGATTCCATAAGTGTTTGGGACTAGACTTAGTCCAGGCAGTCGGTAACCGAGCGAATCCGTGGCTGACTGGTCTTAGCCACGAATGACGCGTCGATGAACGCGAGTCGTGTTTGAAGTTGGCGGCAGTGGTTAGGCCACGCGAAGTGTTTTATGCACTTCATGTCGTTCGACTTGAGATGCGATCGCGCTAGTCGAGCCCGTCAAGTAACCCGACTGGCCGATGTATGTTCACCTTGTATCAGTCATAACTGCTTGAACCTAGGGTACTGAACTTACCATTGTAAACCCTGTTAACCATGGTACCTTGATCCACGAAGACTCATCAGCCGGGCATGGTGGTATGGGACACCGTGGTCGAGCTGTCGGCCTACGCTGGGGCCACAAACCTCCCCGTAGTGACCAGTGAGCACCTAGACTCGTGAGCAGATTATGGTGGTATGGGACACTATATTCTAGCTGTCGGCCTACACTGATCAGGCGACGAGTCCTTTGTAGTGACCGCGAGCGTATTCTGAGTCCACGGGAGGCGACGACCCTTCCGTTGCAGTAGAGTAAAGTAGGCTTGTATTGATAAGGTGATGGGGGAGCGGTGCAACGAGTGCAAGCAACAGCCCTGGCAGCCCTTGTAGTGACCTACAAAATATACATCGTATGAGATTACTAGGAGTGACGACCCTAGACAGGATCTGTGTTGGGATTGATACAAGGGAAGTACCTTAGTTTCCCAATCCTGCTGTTTGAATGGACTAATAACAACTTGAAAATCATATCACCATGCCATTGCATGTGCCTGGAAGATGTGGAGCACTTGAGGGTCGATTGCATGCCGCGGTCGTAAGATGTTGCCGTATGAGGGAGATCGTCGGTGAGGGCATACATCACGTCATATCATCTTACATTAACAACAGTACTAGGATTGTCTGATTTACTGCTTTACTATTATCGCATGATTGATTTGTGAACATGCTAATCTTTGCTCTATGATTCCACTGAGTTGATCACTCACTCCCACGTTACAGGATGGTGTTTGCAACACCCACCAGACCCTGTTGTAGATGCAGGTGAGGCTGAGATCCAGGAGGCAGAGCCAGACTTCGACGAGGACCAGGACGAGTTCTCGTACATGCAGTATCACGATGGCTTTGCGTAGGCGACCTGGATCGATGGGATTTCAGTGGGACCATTTTGGACATTTACTTTTGTTCATGTATATGTATATGAGACTCAGAGATGTATTCATACTTTAGAGACGGATGAGATTTACTTTGTTTTTCCATACAGTGATATATATATTGTTTAGTCTTCCGCTTGCTTTTATCACTGGATTTGAAGTATGAATTGCAGTTTTGGTATACTTTTACTCATGTGAATGCTTTAAATCAGACAACATTGAATCATAAACATTTGAGTTGCATAAGTGACGGTCTGGAACTCGGGAGTTGAGTTTATACACGACCCCCGATTTTCAGGGTGTTACACTATAGGTGGTGAAATTCCACCCGCGTGAGTGTGTGGGGTGTGTGAAATAAATAAATAAATATATAATGTCAGTTATTGTTAGGATCTATTCTTCCCACTAGCATATACAGAAGTTTTCATTGTATTTATAAGCTATGCTGCTTTCATTAGAATCTGTCCAAACAAGCTTCCTTTTGTAGAAACTGAAATAGTGGTTTCTCATTGACTATATACAGTTTATATACCAATTTTAATTTTTATTTGGTTTAGCTGTAATGTTAATCATAATCTGGATTGCATTGGTTCTCAATATTAAGAAATCGCCATTTCTTTGGTGTTCATATAGTCTTTGCCGCTTGATTCTCTGTTTTTGCCTCTAATTTTTTTTTTTTTTAGTTGTTTCATTTTATAGGGGGAAGTTATTGATGATATAAATGATTTCACACCACATGAGGGGAATTGTTTCATTTATTGGTAGCGTATGACGACCATTTGCTTGCATGAAATCCAAATGCCTGAATGGGTGGTGGGCGACTAGCCCCAAAATTAGATTGATTAGGCAATCTTGAAATCTGATCAAGCTAAAAGAAAAGGAAATCTAACATCTCTAATAACTAGCAAATACAACAAACATAGAATAGGGAAATTGCACAAAACCCATTCAAAAAAAAGAGAAAATTTGTATCCATTTAAGAGAGAGAGAAAGATCATACCTTGGTCGGACAGCGTCCGCCCGCTGGTCGGACGAGAGAGAGAGAGATTAGAGAGTGAGGGTGTAGAGGGGGGGTTGGACTGTGGTCAGATATTATTCGTCCGCTGGTGGTCGGACAGCGTTCGTCCGCTGGTGGTCAGACGAGAGAGAGAGAGAGAGAGAGAGAGAGAGAGAGAGAGAGAGATTTGGTGGGGTCAGGCGTTGGGCAGGGAGAGAGGGTTTGGTGGGGAGTGGGGTCGGGAGTCGTCACGTCGGGCAGGGAGAGAGGATTTGGTGGGGACCGTGGGGTTGTCGGGCATCGGGCAGGGAGAGAGGTTTAGTGGGGAACATGGGGTCGGGCGATCTCAGAAAGCGAAAGGGGAAAATGAGAATAGGGTTAGGTTTTTTAATATATATATATATATACAACCGACCGGTCGGGCCAGGTTGGGCCGAGACGGGGCGGGGCGAGTCGGCTTTCGGACCGAGTCGGGCCGAACTGGGCGGTATCCGAACTCGGCCTGAACTCAATTTCGAGCCTATAAAATTGGTCCGTCCTGACCCGAACTCAGTTCCGGGTCTGGCCGAGTCGGGCTTTTTTGGGCCGGGTCGAGCAAGCTAACCAGGCTAGCCTAGTTTGTGTACACCCCTACTTGTAGCTAAGGCATCTGAGACAACAATTATAGCATCGATGGCTTTTGAAGTCACGGCCCATATCCAAGGTACTCCCGTATTTTTATTGGTGGACACCGGTTCCACTATCTCAATAGTATTATGCACAGAAGTTAAGTGACTAGGGTTGGAAACTAGTCCCATGGTTGGGTTGAGACTCCTTACTGCCATAGAGACTTTCTCAGACTTTACTAAGATGTGCGAGGGTTAACCGGTAGACCTAGGGAGCAGGATAGTGCTTGTTGACTTAATGGTCGCCCCATTAAGTCACATGACATCATCCTCAGTATGGATTGGCTCACGGAGATAAGGGCAGAGATCGATTATGATGCTAGAGTGGTGACAACCCATGGACCAAAGGGCACGACCTTTACATTCCCAGTGCAGGACATTTAGTACTACCGCATCAGTTGCTACACTACCTTGTTAAAGTATGTTAATAGTTCGACTTTGGGAGACACCCCAATAGTTCAAGATTTTATGGACGTGTTCAGGACAATACCTGGTTTACCTTCCCGGTGCGAGATCGATTTTACCATCGACCTAGTGCCTGGTGCGACACCCATTTCACTACTGACTTATCGCATGCCTCCATATGAGATAGAGGAGCTGAGGAAACAGATCGATAATCTGTTAGATGTAGGTTTTATACAGCCAAATGTATCTCCTTAGGGAGCACCTATGTTGTTTGTGAAGAAGGATGGGTCACTGCGATTGTGTATCGATTATCGCAGATTAAACCAAGTAACAGTGAAGAACAAGTACCATCTGCCCAAGATAGATGATCTGTTCGATCAGTTGAAAGGGGCACAGTATTTCTCAAAGATTGACTTACAGTCAGGGTATCACCAGATACACGTTAAGGATGAGGACATGCAGAAGACAGCTTTCAGGATCAGTTTTGGGCACTATGAGTTTCTTGTGATGTCGTTTCGACTCACAAACGTACCAGTCATGTTCATGGATCTGATGAACAGGGTGTTTCAGCCGTATCTATTTCGATTCGTCATTGTGTTTATAGATGATACCCTGATATACTCTAAGAGTTGGGAGGAACACCTGTGAGCAGTCTTCGATACTCTCAGGGAGAATCAGTTGTTTGCACAGTACAAGAAGTGCGACTTCTAAAAGGAAGAAGTCAAGTTCCTGGGACATGTGGTGTCCAAAGAAGGGATAGTTATGGACCTTGCTAAGGTAACCGCAGTTCAGGACTGGGAGCAGCCTGGTTCAGTTACTGAAGTGAGGAGTTTTCTTGGCCTGGCAGGCTACTACCGTCGATTCATTAGGAATTTTTCCAAGATAGCCTGACTGTTGTCTCAACTGACTCGGAAAGATCTCAAGTTTGCCTAGAATGGGAAGGCAGAAGTAACTTTTCAGGAACTGAAGAACAAGTTGACGTCCACCCCTGTGCTAGTATTGCCAGAGCAAGGGGTCAAGTATACGATATACACCGACACATCTCGTGTTGGTTTAGGTTGTGTTCTGATGCAGAAGGACAGGGTTATTGCCTATGCATTGCGACAATTGAGGAAACATGAGGAAAACTACCCCAGGCACGACCTGGAGTTAGCAGGCGTCATCTTCGCATTAAAGCTCTGGAGACATTACCTCTATAGAGAGAAGTTCAAGCTCTTTTGCGACCACAAGAGCCTCAGGTACATATTCACGCAGAATGACCTAAATATGAGGCAGTGGTGATGGATGAAAACCTTGAAGGACTTCAAGTTCGAGGTCTGTTACCATCCTGACAAGGCTAACCTTATTGTAGACGCGTTGAGCGGTAAGAAGGCTATAGCATTCACAGCTCCGCTAATGATAGGCGAGTGGAACATGGTGAAATTTGTGTGAGACTTCGAGCAGAAGCTTACCGTAAATGAGCCATTCGAGAGCGTCGTTCATGTTCGTGTGCAGCCACTTATTAATGACCGAATCATAGTGGCTCAGTGGGAGGATAAATGGTTAGTGAAGATAGCGAGCTAGTGACAAGGAAGACTCCGAATGGAGAGTTGGTTTGGATGGGGGTTTGCTTTATCGAGGCCGCCTATGCGTTCTAAATCTTCATGACTTAAGGACAGAAGTTCTCGAAGCCACTCATAATTCAAGGATGGCGATGCATCCTGAGAGTACAAAGATGTACTAAGATATGAAGTGTTCGTACTAGTGGGACAACATGAAGGCCCACATAGCAGAGCATGTATCACGTTATCTCACATGCCAACAAGTCAAAGTCGAACATCGCCGACCTCTTGGACTGCTTCAGCTCATGCCCATAGCTGAATGGAAATGGGATTTCATCTTTATGGATTTCATTTCAGGGCTATCTAAGATGAGGAAGGGGCATGACTCCATTTGGGTGATCATGGACCGGTTGATAAAATCAGCTCATTTTCTTCTTATCAGATTTTCAAACTCAGTAGACAATTTGGTAAGGTTGTACATCAAGGAGATTGTGCATCTGCATGGAGTTCCTATGGAGATCTTGTCAAACCGAGACAGTGTGAAACCGAAGTTCAGTATCGTGTTCCACCCACAGACTAAAGGGCAGACAGAACAGGTAAATCAGGTGTTGAAAGATATGCTGCGAGCTTTGTGTACTTGATTTCATGGATAGTTGGGATGATTATCTTCCTTATGTAAAGTTCGCTTATAACAATAGTTTTCAGGTGAGTATTAGCATGGCTCCTTATGAGGCCTTGTATGGGCGTCCCTGTCGAGCACCGCACTGCTGGGCGGAGGTTGACGAGAAGAGTTTGATTGGTCCAGAGTTAGTTCAGGCGATTTTAGAAAAGATCGAAATTATCAAGCACCAACTTCTAGCAGCATAGAGCAGACAGAATAGTTACGCCGATACGAGGCGGCGAAGCTAGAGTTCGAGGTTGGGGACCATATATTCTTGAAAGTTTCCCAATGAAGGGAGTCCTCTGGTTTAGAAAGAAAGGGAAGCTCATGTCGAGATTCATTGACCCATTCCAAATACTAGACCAAGTGGGTGTGGTAGCTTACCGCCTTGCATTGCCCACACCACTCGTAGGCACCCACAACGTATTTCATGTGTCGATGTTGAAGAAATACGTTCCTGACCTGTAACATCCCGAAAATCGGGGGTCGGGTAGAAACCCAACTCCCGAGTTCCAGAACGTCACTTATGCAACATAGATAATGATAAATGCATGTTGTCTGTAGAATGGCATTAAACAAGATTAAGACTAAGCCAAAACAGCATATCATACTCCAGAGACAGTTAAATTAGCAAGCGGAAGACTGTGATAAATATATAAAATATATAATTGATTATAAGTCTCCAGAGTGTGAACATGTTACCAGGTTAATTAAATACATGTATACTCAAAAAAAATGAAAAGAAAAGAATATACATGAGTACTCCAAAACTATAAAAATGACAAAGTCATGGTGTCAACTCAACCTCCCTGTATACCGGTCGATCAAACACGGAGGAGAAGTCCTCCACATCATCATACAAGTCCAGCTCCGCTTCACAAGCAGCGCCTTCATCTGCAACTAAAATAAGGACTGGTGGGTGTTGCAAACACCATCCCGTAACGTGGGAGTAAATAGCTAACTCAGTGGAATCATAGAACAAAGATTAACATGTTATCAAATCTATCACGCGTTAATAGTAAAGTAAACAATCAAACATTCCTAGATACTATTGATAATGCATGCATGAAATGACATGATGAATGCCCTCACCGACATTCTCCCTCATACGGCATCATCTGCGTCCGCGGCATTCTTACGTTCCGCTCAGTGCTCCACATCTTCCAGGCACATGCAATGTGATGTGGATATGATTACCAAGTTGTTATTATTCCTTTTCATACAACAGTATTGTAAAACTAAGGTACCTCCCCTATATCAATCCCAACACAGATCCTGTCTAGGGTCGTCACTCCTAGTAATCTCAGACGATGTTATATTTTGTAGGTCGCTGCAAGGGCTTCCAGGGCTGTTGCTCGCACTCGTTGCACCGCTCCCCCATCACCTTATCAATACAGGCCTACTTGTACTCTTGTCGTTATGGAAGGGTCGTCGCCTCCCGTAGACTCAGAATACGCTTGAGGTCACTACAAAGGGCTGTCAGGGCTGTTGCTCGCACTCGTTGCACCGCTCCCCCATCACCTTATCAGTGTAGGCCGACAGCAAGAATATAGTGTCCCATACCACCATAATCTGCTCACGAGTCTGGGTGCTCACTGGTCACTACGGGAAAGTTTGTGGCCCCAGCGTAGGCCGACAGCTCTACCACGGTGTCCCATACCACCATGCCCGGCTCATGAGTCTTTGTGGATCAAGGTACCATGGTTAACAGGGTTTTCAATGGTAAGTTCAGTACCCTAAGTTCAAGCAGTTATGACGCATAAAAGGTGAACAATCAATGGCCAGTCGGGTTACTTAACAGGCTCGACTAGCCCGAGCGCATCTCAAGCTGAGCGACAGGAAGTGCATGAAACACTTCGTGTGGCCTGACCACTGCCGCCAACCCAAAACACGACTCGCGTTCATCGACACGTCCTTTGTGGTACATAGAAACCAACCACAAATTAGATCCATTACCGACTGCCTGGACTAGAGTATAGCCCCAAACACATGTAGTGTGAATCAGTAATCATGTGAGAGTAATGGAAATGAAATACAACAATATAAGCATGTTGAAACATGTTATAACATACCACTTAAGCAAATCATCCAACACATGCATTTCATACATATAATGAAATCAATACATATAGCCAATGTAATGAAAATCATTCAATCAGCATATTACTTGAGAATTCAATCTCAAAACTCATTCACAACATCATTTATTCAATACATACTAATACAAATATTTATACAAACACTTAGAATACACACTTTAGTCTACATATCGTATGTCGACTCAAAGTGCGCTTAAGGACGAATCTCTTAGCCAAACCAACTATGCACGCATTCCTAATATTCTAACATGATAAATAGTCATGGCAAACATTTTATCAAAATATGCATGTATACGGTATTTCCTACAAATAACTAAAATGCCCTAAATCTCATATTTTCCATACATTTAAGAAACAGAAAACGGACAGCATGTTGTACATGTCAAACGGTGTCGCCGTCGATAATCTACTATTAAACAACATTGAAAGCGTTGAAATCAGCCAATCAAAGCGTCTAAAATCCACACCTTTTGCCTTAGACGTGTATCGTTTCGAACGGAATGCATACGCTTTGTCAACGGCGTAGCGGCAACCTAATACACAAGTTACATAAGCTACTTCGCTATTGAATCAAAGGAATCCCTAAATCAGCAAGTGGTTAGGATTTTTCTTACCTAAGAGTGCGTTAGAATCATTGGGAAAGTGATTGGAGTGCAGCGCTTTAGCACGTGTAGCAGTTGCAGCAAGTGACAGGAAGATCACTCCCACACTCTCTCACAATCTCTCACTTTCTCTCTCTCTTTTCCTAGGGTTTTAAGCAAATTCGGATGGGAGGGTTGTGAGAGGGTTTAAAGCCCTTATATAGGCTAAAACTTCACCGTTTTAGACTTGGGAACAAAGTATACTTGGGTTATAACCAAATCTGGACGGTTTCAATCCAAAAGAGCATTTCTGGAGGTCCCCTGGCCAAACGCGGTCGAACTTAAGCTCATGGTTACTGGATCTAGCATACATCAAGTTTTCAGTCCGGTAGAGTTCGCAGATCGCACGTGGTGGACCAGTTTTAGTTCAGCGGTTGTCGTACCTAAATCAGGTCTACAAGTTTCATGATATGAAAGAGAAGTTTCTTCTAATCCGAGGGTGTAATTTGGCTGAATTCTGACGGTCAGAACGCTTAATAATAACGCGCCAAGTCACGTGCCAGATTTGGATTTAAATTTCTAAATCTAATCCTTTTCTCACTCTCTTCACTCCAGGCTCAATGAAATAGCCTCTGAACATCGGTTGGGCTTGATTTTTGAAACAATTGTCAAGTCCAGTTAAGCGGTCATAACGGTCTAAGATTGTAGGTATCGGACTTTCGACGTGCGGTCTAGATCCAATACAAAGTTTCAGAGAGTTTCTGAGAGTAAACGGGTTTAGAGTTTGATCCAAGGTTTCCAAGTAACATAGCGTTAGCGGTCATACTCATTTTAGGTCATGTAGTTTATATTTAAAGTGATTCAAGTTAATTCTACTGAGTATTCAGTTTGGTACTAACCAAATTCTACCCTAATAGGGCAGAATACGGTCCTAGGGCCATTCTATGCCCCATTTTGGGAACTTCTAATTATTATATTATTTTTATTATTTTTTTGAGGGTTCATCATCAAGTTTACCCTGACTCCACCAAATTTCATAAGATTTTGAGTTGTAGAAAAATTCTAAAAATTCTAGAAGCAGCAGCTGTCCAACAAGTGATTATCGGATAGTTGCTCACAATGACCTACTTTAAACCATATTAAATATTTTATTATATTTTTTACATATTTTTATATAAAGCTAGACTCATTTAGATTCAATCTGATTTTTTGAATCACCTAAATCAGAGTTATAACGAAGGAGATATAATTTTTCAAAGTTGGAAGAAATGCGTAGGAAAAAGTACAGAAATCGGCCTGCCAGACCGTTGTACGGACGGATTCGGCGATGCATCGCCAAACCGACGATCCCATCGCCGCTCGCTGACCTGTTTGGGGTGATTTCACCGTCTGATATTTGAAATGGATGTATTTTAGAACCTGAGATGAGTTATTTGACATGCAATATATGATTTTGGGGTAGGAGAAGCTGATCTATCCAAATAGTCTACTTATTTTGTGAGATTCCAAAAGGTTAATATTTAAAAACCATTTGAATTTATTTACTTATTATTCATAGTACTTTTTAGTTTAAGTATTGATCCACATCACCTAAACTTTAAGATTTGTGTCTAATATGAAAGCTCCTAAAAAATTTTGAAGGATAAAGTAGTGAAAGGTGAGATTTTCGAAGGAAATAGGGATTTGAGACTTTTGGATTGAGTTTTGAGAAGTTAATCAGGTGTTAGGATTGACCCATTGCCTAAGGACGTCTAAATCTAGGTTGGCAAAAAATCCGGGGTGTTACATGACCCTTCTCACATTATCAGATGGGAGCAGGTACAGTTGAGTTAAGATGGCACTTATGTACTGCAGCCGACACGTATTCTAGAATGGAAGGAGCAAGTGTTGTGCAGTAAGGTTATTCCACTTGTGAAAGTACTATGGACGCATTATACTGAGGAGGAGGCTACTTGGGAAATAGAAGTCGAGGTTCACAAGAACAACTCTCAGATTCTCGAGGAGTACGAAAAGGTACTAATTTTGAGGACGAAATTTTTCTTTAGGGGGGATAGATTGTAACGTCTTGAAAAAATCCGTACAAAGACCCGAGTACCACCTAAGGTAAAAATCACTAAGGACCAAATCGTATAAAAATTAGATGAAGATTAATTAAGTGTTAAACTAAATCACCTATCCAATTAGCTTGGACTACTTTTTATACGAATTGCAAGACCCAAAAATCAGTAGGATTGTTAACGCTACATTGCTAAAAAACTTAGGATTCATCTCAAAATTCAGTTCTTATCAGGAGCACATTGAAACTCCATATCGGACCTGGACCACGCGTCGAAAGTCTGATTATCCTGAAACTATACGGTTATAAGCGGCTTACTGGAATTGACAACCATCTCGAAAATCAAGTCCAAATGATATCCCGAAACGCACAACTTGAGCCCGGAGCGAAGTGTGTCAGAAACACGAATATATTTAGGAAATGAACTGAAACTTAAGTGAATTAAGTCACTCACTTGCAGGCTAGTTGTAAGGATTCAGACCGTCAAAATCTGACCCAATTACACCCTCAGATCAAGAAAAATTTCTAACACATGTCAGTGTACTTGTGGCCCTGATCGAGTAACGGTGACCATTGAACTGAAACAGGTCCTCAGCGGTCGATCCTTAAACCTGACCAGATCGAAAACTTAGCCTGGCATAGATCCATCGTCATGGGCCTTACTCCCGACCGTATGCAGAAAATGGGCCTCCACATAAGTTCCATTGGATCGAAACATCTGACTTTTGGCTATAACCTAAGTATACTATTGCTTTAGGGCCAATCTCATCAGTTATAGAACTATATAAGAACCTAAACCCACCCCTCTCTCATTCCATACGAATTTGTAAACCCTAGGAGAGAGAAGAGAGCAAAGAGAGAGAAAGTGAGAGAGAAAGCGGGAGATAGTTCCTGGGATTCGATTCCCTTGCTCTATGTGCTGAATCGGCCTGTCTGTATCGCTATTCCGTTGATTTCGACTCCGTTCTTGGGTAAGAAATCCTAAACTTAATCTGTTCTAGGGATTTAAATAGAGTAGATGATAAAATAGCCAACCTATTTCATGTTATAGATTGTCGTGTTGTCGTAGACTAAAGCATATTGTTCAAACTGAGTACGTTATGAGTCTACCGGCGAAAGGTGCAGACTATAAATGTTTAGGTTATGGTTTTCAAGGCCTTCAATGCCAGTAATGATTTATGACTGACTTGATTGCTATCACATGTGCTTAGATACGACGTTTTCCATATATTACATATATATAAACTATGTTGAATAAAATGCATTCTCTGTGTTTGTTGAAATGTCTAAATGAATATGAAATTATGATTTGGGTTTGTTATGATCGTCGGTAGAGAATGTTTGATTATTTTATGTATGGCACCTCCTATGTAGGAGGATTTACTATAATATGAGTTTTAAACTAATTAAGTACATGTATGCAATATGTGTAGTCTAAGTGTTTGAAAAAATGCCTGAATAAGAAAATGCCTATTTAAATGTACGTAATGAGGGTGTTGAGATAGGGTTCTCAATCCCCTTATCTATAGTTACAGTTTCCTTTATGTGACCTGTTTTACTACTATGTTATTTATAAATAAAATGCTTATGTATGGTAACATGTGTAGTATGTGTTTTGTTGAAATGCTCAAGTAAGATTTATATGTAGTTTTTGTTGTCACATGATATCTTTGACTATCACATGTAAATGTTATTGTTGGAGTGTGTTTGGGGCTACAACGTAGTTCAGGCGATCGGTAAAGGTTCACTATCAGTGACCAAACTATTTTGGCCACGATGGATAAGTTCGAGGAATCCGAATCGTACGGTGATTATCGACAGTGGTTAGGCCATGCGGAGTGCTTACATGCTCCATGTCGATCAATTTGACATACGCTCATATCAATCGAGCTTGTCAAGCAACCTGATTGGCCTAATCTATGTTCACCATATATGGACGCTACTGCTTGAATCTAAGGTATCAACTTACCAGTGAAAATTTCGTTTAACCTTAGTACCTCGATCCACTAAGACTCATGAGCCGAACATGGTGGTGTATGGGACACCGTGGTAGAGTTGTCGACCTATCCTGGGAAACCAGCCTCCCGTAGCGACTAGTGAGCAACCCAAACTCACGAGCCGAATATGGTAGTGTAAGGGACATTGTATTCGAGTTGTCGGCCTACGATCAGGTGATGAGCCCGTAGTGACCATGAGTATACACTAAGAGTACGCTAGGGTGACGAGCCTTTCTAGAGAGAGTGTAGGCGAGGGCATGCATCATTATAACATATAATTTTTACAGTAACCAGAGTACCTAGGAATGCTTGCATTATTGCTTTATCATTATTATTTAACTGAATTGATAACATGTTAACTTTTACCTTATAGCTCCACTGAGTTGATCACTCACTCTTACTTTAGGACGGTGATTTAAAACTCTAACTAGACTCTATTGTAGTTACAGATAATGGCGAAGCTGCCGAAGCAGAGCTGACTTTTATGATGACGAGGAGTTCTCCTATATACAGCTATCAGGCGGGTATATGTAGACCATGTTCTGATCAACGGGGTTACGAGGATGCTGACTAGATGTCATACACTTGTTATTTTACATTTTTAGAATACCCATGTATATTCATTTTGTCTATTTTAGGAGTATACATGTATATATTTAACCTGATAACATGTTCACACTCTGGAGACTTACAACAGCTTATACATTTTATATATTTATCATAGTCTTCTACTTGCATAATTTAACTGTCTTTGGAGTATAATATGCTGTTTTGGTATAATCTCACTCATGTTTAAGGCACTAACACAGACAATATTTAATCATCATTATTTATGTTGCAAAGGTGATGTGTTGGAACTCAGGATTTGTGCTCCTGCTTGACCCCCAATTTTCAGAGCGTTACACTCAGTATCTTGTAATAGAGACAGTGATCATATTCACTCTGAGTAAATTTCTGACTCACTATGAAATAATCAAATTTTTTATACCACTGCCTAGGTGACTTTTTCAGGCCGTACACCGACCTCATTAACCTGCAAACCTTTTTCTCTACCCATTTAACTTCGTAGGCCTCTGGTTGCTTCATGTAGATTTGCTCTTCTAATTTCCCATGTAGGAATGCAATTTTCACAACCATCTGTTCAAGCTCGAGATTGTATTGGGCAACCAATGCCCATACGAATCTGATACATACCTGCTTAACCATCGGCGCAAATATACCTGTGAAGTCAATCCCTTCTCTCTGAGCATAACCCTTCGCTACTAACCTTGCTTTATATCTATCTTATTTCTTTTTAAATAACCACTTGTATCCGATCGCTTTTCGGCCCACATGAAGCTCCACCAGCTCCCATGTGTGATTTTTGTGCAATGAGTTCATCTCATCGTTCATAGCTGCCTTTCACTTTTCTGCATCAGGCTCATCAAGAGCCTCCTGAATAGTCACTACCAAAAAAAGAGGCAAAGGATTCAAACCACGTTGCTTTTTTGCTATGGATATAAACCTTAGCTATACTTGCTACAGTTTTAATCTGTAGCTAAAAAGTTGATACACCATTAATAATTATTAGTGTTGTAAGGGGCTCTATGAGGCCTAAAAGAAAGTATATGTTATATCTAAGCCATTTATATATTTTTAAATATTACTTTGGACGTTGAAAAAAAAAATCAACTAGATCGAAGGCTCAAGTGGACCACATGATAGGAAACATTGATATTAAATTATAGTTACTTCTTATGGTGTGGTTTGGTTGGGTCTTAGATATATCTGAAATTTGGTTTCCTAAAGTAAAATAATTTATTAAAATTATAGATAGGAATTGATTAACTAAATATATCATGGTGGGCCCCACGGAATCCCTAATTAGTCCGTTCGTTAGAAGAGCACCAATTTTTGGGCGCGCGCTCAAAACAGAGTCGCGCCCAAACACTCTCTCTCTCTCTCTCTCTCTCTCTCTCTCTCTCTCTCTCTCTCTCTCTCTCTCTCTCTCTCTCTCTCCCCCTGTCGTAGCTCTGTTCTACCACAACCCAGCTGCCCTATGATGGTATTGTAACGGTACTCCAACCATACCTCATCGGCATACAAATCCAACGGATTAGGGTTTCCACTTCTGGAAAGGTGATATTCTTTTGATCTTCTCAGCTTTAATATATTCATGATTGTTTGATAGTGCTAAATTCATGAAATGAAATTCTCTTTCCTTTTTATTTTTGAGATTTCTTCTTTGAAGTTCGATGACTCAGTTATTTTGATATTGATATTGCTCACCAAGTGTTTGATGAAATGACTCAACGAAGTGTCGGCTAGTGGCAAGGAAGGTATGCACACCAAACAAATACCATTTTGATGTACGATAACTGTTTGCTGAAATGGCATGCTATCTGTTTGTTGAAATGGCCGGATGAGATTTTTTGTAGGGTTGAAATGGCATGCTATCTTGTGGTGCTATCTTGTTAAAATGGCATGCTATCTTGTAGGGATGAAATGGCATGTTATCTTGTTGAAATAGCATGCTATCTTGTGGTGCTAAACCATTTTTTATGCTTCTCTTACCTCCGATCCAATTATAAGTTTTAGCCTTCATTTTGGAAGTAGTAAACATGTTCCCTGAAGTTGGTTGGTTTTAGGTGTTTTGTTACTTTTGAAACATGTTTTATAACCTTAACCTAAACCTAGGTTTTGAGTTTAAAAGTTCATCTTAAGTTTGAACACATTACTCATATTGGATTTTGCCATAGTTTAGAAGATTTGTAGGTACCTTTTTTATTTCTTTATATATAAGTGTTATTTTTTGTCTTTCTTCCTTTTGAGATGTGTACAAAGGCATGCTTGTTTGATCGTGTCTACAAATGTTGTTTTATACAGGCTGACAAGCTAAAGAAGTCAGTGAAGGATAAAATTCATTTTCTTAAGGGAAGGGTTTCAGAACTTGAAAGTGATCTTGTGTCGAAGTCCACAAAAGTTACATCTGCAGTTTTAAGGAAAGAAGAAACTCTATCTTTTACATTTGCTGAAATTGACTGTCTAAAGGAAGAAAATTCTATAAAAACGTGAGCATTATTGAATGCATATGGAGGGTGTTTGTTGTGTTGGAGTGTATTTGTTTATTGCAAATGAGGGCACCCCTTAGTTGTAATTCTTATGATAGGTTGAGCAAAGTGAAGTATTGTTAATTTAGAAATGTGAATGTAGGATGCATTGTATGATTTTATTTCTATTTATAATAAATGCATCGATTTTTTTTTCTGATTGCATTTTATGTATTGTTATCAGCATTAAATTTAGATGAGTTATCAATCATAACAGGTTCTTGCAATGAAAACAGGTCGTATTATTACAATTTTAAAAAAAAATATCTACGACTATAATCGTAGCTATAGCTACAGCTTTCGTCCGTAGCTATTCGTACCTATTGCTATGGATATTATTGGTGCTATTGATATCTATTGCTATGGATAAAATCCCTTTTACTATGGATATCAGCTGTAGTCATTATTGGTGGGGTAGCTAAAGGTATTGCTACGGATATAATCTGTAGCTATTGGTATCTATTGCTACGGATATAATCCGTAGCTTTTGGTATTTATTGCTACGGATATAATCTATAGCTATACCATTAGCTACCCCACAAATAGCGACGGACGTGCTACGGATCATATCCGTAGCAAAAGGGCTTTTGCTACGGTTTTTGGCCGTAGCTTTTGTCCATTTTTCTTGTATTGAGTAAATGGGTTTCCTTCATCTATAATGAGGGCATATATAATATTAGAGTCGTCTTTGTATCTTGCCGGTAACGTACGATCACATGGTGGATTTCTTCTCACAGGTGGCTGCTCCACCTGATCTTGTACCTCTATCTATGCATCTGTCTCCGCTTAAGTATTATCTGTGCCAATCTGTACATCTACGATCACCCTTTCTGGTTTCTCTTACTTATTTTGATCATTCTTGCGAAATAGAGAGCTTTCATCGAATCTGACGTCACGGCTAGTGATGACCTTACATGTAACCTTATCGAATAACATGTAACCTTTCACACTAATGTCATGGCCAACAAAGATATACTTTTTGGCCCTATGGTCTAGCTTATCTCTCTTAACTGATAGTATATGAGAGTAAGTCTCACAACTAAATATGTGTAGATCTGAGTAGTCGATTTTCTGACCACTCCATACTTCCTTTGGGATTTTACATTTAGTTGCTGTTAAAGGAGATCGGTTCACCAAATAACAAGTTGTGTTAATAGCATCAGTCCATAGGTCCTTGCCCAACACAGCATCACTTAACATGCATCTGTCCCTCTCCAAAAGAGTCAATTCATTCGCTCAGCCACACCATTTTTCTTGGGCGTGTGGCGCACTATTTTTTGCCTGATGATTCCTTCATCCTTGCAATAATCATTAAATTCAGTAGAAGTAAATTCTCCACCATTTTTAGTCCTTAAAACTTTTATTTTTCGCCCTGACTATTTTTTCACTATTGTCTTTCATTGCTTGAATATGGTGAAAACTTCAGATTTACGTTTCATAAAGTAAACCGAAACTTTCATTGAGTAGTTGTCAATGAATGAAACAAACCATGAAGACCTTCCAATGGATACCTGTGGCGATGGCCCCCATACGTCAGAGTGCATATAATCAAGCACTCCCTTACAAACATATTTTTCAGATTTAAAAGATGGTCTAGATTGTCTACCATATATACAATGCTCACATATATGTAAATCAGAATTTTTAAAAGCTGAAATTAAACATCAATCAGAAAGTACCTTCATGCATCGCTCGCTCATGTGGCCCAGACGAGCATGCCATACACGTAGAGAGGTGAAGTCTGTAATAGTTGTTGCCTCTCCACCTGCCGAAGTGCTCCCAATCAACCTATAAAGGTTTCTGTGCCTCTGCGCTCTCATAACCATGAGTGCCCCTTTTGAAACTTTAAGGACACTATCAATACCAGTGAACTTGCACCCTATAGCCACGAGTGCACCGAGAGAAATCAGACTTTTCTTCATATCAGGAACGTGCCTGACGTCAGTTAAGGTATGCTTCATCTCATCAAACATCTTGATACTCACCATGCTAATAGCTACAACATTACAAGTATTGTCATTGCCCATAAAAATCTGTCCACCATCGCATTCCTTGTAACTGGTAAACTAACTTCAATGAGGAGTCATGTGATAAAATGTTCTTGTGTCAAGTATCCACTCATCTTTATGATTGTCGTGTAAGTGACTAATCATGAAAATAGCTAGAACATCACCACCACTTGATTCTTCATCAAATGTGACCACATTAGCCTCCTTGGAAGAAGCCACTGAATTTTCATTTTTTTATTTTAGGATTTCTACAATCCTCCTTCATGTGTCCAGACAACTCACAATTCCAACACTTTAATTTTACTTTGCCCTTGCCCTTGGATTTGGATCTAGGCCTTAAGGATCCTGTACCTCGCTTAGAATCTCTGCCCCTCGCAATCAGTGCATCGGAAGATGCCCACATGTCGCCATTTAACTTTCTCATAACCTTCCCTTGAAGGGTTGAGATAATGGTGTCAACACTTAGGATTTTATTTGTAGTTTTTCATATCCCTGAAAGACTCATATAATGTAGGAAGAGAATTCAACAATATACGTGCAGTTCTTCATGTTTGACCACTTCCTCCATATATAGCAATTTGCACATCAATTTATTAAAGTTGTTGATATGGACTTTTAGATCTTCACCCTCTGCCATCTTGAAGATATAACATTGTAGCTTCAAGTGTAGGCGATTTTTAGAGGACTTCTTTGCATAGATGTTCTCTAACTTCGCCCACAAACTAGCCGCAGTTTTCTCACTCAAAACATTATAGAGAACCTCATCCGTGAGACATAAACAGATAGAGGTTAAAGCACTACTATCAAGGTTTTCTCATTTATCATCTTTTATGGTAGATTTTCGCTCCTCAAGAGCCTTAATCTCGCCTTGTTTGGTTAATAGACTAAACATCTTAAACTTTCATAACTCAAAATTATTTTTTCCCAAGTACTTCTCAATATTAAACTTGTCGTTTTCCATTATTACTAATCCTGCATATTCAGATCTGTGCCCCCAACAATTGCTTTGATACCACTTGTTGGGAATTTGTACTGCAGAATCACACAGATCTAGATCTAGGATGGTAATTCAATAGTAACAAGCAATCACAGAAGAACACAAAGATTTAACGTGGAAAAATCTTGCGAGAAAAAACTACGGTACAAAGCGACAGAAATCCACTATGAAAAAAAAATTACAAGAGAGATGACTTACCCGATTCGAACAACCTCGAATCTCACCCTTGTTATACCCTTTGATAACTCTAGAACCCTTTTAGGAACCCTTGGAAAACTTTTAGAAAAGTTTTGAATCACTTAGAATAGCCCTATGGACCCCTATTTATAGTTTAGGAAACTTCACTTACACACCTAGTTCAAAAAAGTCCCAAAAACGCCTCAAATTTACGCAGTCCGTGCAAGATCTGCGTAACCTCGACTAGTCGAAGGGGGGCCTCGAGCCTGACCCTCGACTAGTCGAGCCTGACGGACACCCAAAAACCCCGCTCGCTGGACTTTGAGTCGAGCAGGCCTCGACTGGTCGAGTGGTCTGCTTGACCGGTCAAGCAGCGGGTCTTGAAGACTTTTTGGCAGCATATGTTTAAAATAATAATAATAATAATAATAAACTTATTCTTATCCATTAGATGGAAGGATAAGATAGGATAAGATTGGCATTGCCTCTTTTGAATAAGTAGATAATTATGAAGGAATCCTTTTAAAAGTTGTCTAATTAGGCATTTTAAAAATTTCCTTCGTATTTCTTTGGGTTAGGAGTTAAGAATGACTTTTTATTTATTAATCAAGCTTGTGAAAGAGAGACCTTAGATTAGACATAGAATCCTTTAAAAGTTATTGGACATGACCTATAGCCCTTTCTGTAGCCATTTATCATTGCAGACAATAGATCTTCTGCTCCCGGGGCCCAAATACCATGATCCGTATACTATAAGAAAGTTCTTTTGATGTTCTTTACGATGATAAGGAAGATCAGGAAAAATTGCACCACTGATCAAAGTATAGTCGTAACTTTTGCAATTGTGTGGCCCATTAAGACGAAGTTTCTTATAGGACCCATTATTTGAGATCCGTGCACTTGTTCACGAAAGCTTCTTAAGAGGTTATAAATCTTTTTAAGTACTTCACAGTAGACTCCAAGATAATCTCAATCAGGCTAAAAATAAGGAAGTGGACCACCTTCAATCATGGTCGGGGTCTACTTGAGATGAGTCTTACTCGCCCAGCTTGAGCCTACCTTGTTGGGCTTTTATTCCTCAGGACTTACTGAGCTCTATCTTCTTATTTTTAAGCTTTGCGTACAAACCCAGGCCATGATTGTCAATGATGGTGGTAAATTTGGTCATAATAGATTGGGTGGGTGGGTGGGCATTATTCTTCCCCAGTTTTTCTTCCTAGTTGGCAATCATGTTCAAGTCCACATGAGCAACCAAGGGAGATTTACTACCTTATGAACATTAGTAAGCTCCTGAGCCAGTGTGGTCTTAGCCACCGAGCTATGAACTGCATAGACCATGGATAAGAGCCAACTGTTATGGAGATCTCACTTGTCTATTAGGATGACATGGTAGTATACTAGGAGACCCACTCTCATTGATTGGCTAGATTTCACTTGTTTGGTCAACCACATGGTTATATAAATGCTTATCTGGAATCGGTGTGTGTGCGTGTGTCGTGAGTGTGTGGGGGTGTGTGTGCGTGTTTAAAAATAAAAAATAAAAACATGCTTATCCAGAATAAAGAAAATTTTGCTAATAACATTCGACTTGTTTGCGTTCATCAAGTACCTAAACACTAGTAAAAGACTTGTTTAGCTCCTTCAATTAGGGCTGTAAATGGGTCAATCGATCCAATGGGTACCCATAGTCGACTTATTTGTTAAATAGTATGGGTCTGGGTCTAAGAACAGAGCCAGTTGCTAAATGAGTCTGGGTCTAGTTTCATTTATATTAGGCCCGACCCGAACCCATTTAATAAATGGGTGGGTTTGGCCTATGTTGCAAGGGACCCATCGAGACTCAAACCTGTCCACCTGATTTTAAATCCAGTAAAACTGCTTGCATACCTTAGCAAGTAACATGAGAAAATGAGAAATCCACCCCATGTCCGACCCTGGATCCAAGGCACTGCAAAATCTAAATGGATGCGCCAAAGATGGTGGGATTAGTGAGTTAGGATGTATGTGAATTGCATGCGAAAGGTTTTTGTAGGAAGTTCCTATCCCAGGATGCTAAGTGGGACCCACAGTGATGTTTGTGAGAAATATGCCCCATCCATCCACCTTGCCAACGTAGTTTAGGACATGAGACCAAAATATGAGGCAAACCAAAAACTCAAGTGAGCTACACAAGAGGAAACAATGGGCATTGAACGACCACTATCAAAATATTCGTATGACCACGGAAGTTTTATATTAGTGTAAGTTTTTTGTGTTTTCAATTCATCCCAGTGGACACAACCTTATAAACGGTTTTGATGGCATATAAACCTCAAGGTGGACCCTAGCAAAGTTTCCACTGTAGGCATTTCTTTTCAAACTTTTCCCTCTCATGTGGCCCATTTGAGTTCTGGATCTACCTCGTTTTTTGTCTCATATCCTAAACTGAGCTGGCAAAATGGATGAACAAGGTGGATTTCTCATCAAAATTCAAGACGTAACCCATATGAAGGAGAGTTCATGGAAACTATGCACCATGGCCAAAGTGAAACGACTGACCAAAGATAATCAATCTTTACCCACACCATTATTTGCATTTTTTTTAATTATGAGAAGTTTAATTTATGTTTTATTAATTGATATTTTTATTGTTAATTGACATTAATTAATTTTAATATAAAATCAAGGTGACCCAGACCTGTTAGACCTAACGTATTTATAAATGGTTCTGGGTGGATCTCCCTCTATTAAATCCAAACCCATTTATAAATAGTGGATTTCCCTCTACTAAATTCAAACCCATTTATAAAGGGGTATGATGGGGTTGACTCAGACCCGACCTAGACCCTCACTTGGAAAAAGGTTTGGGCGGGTCTGATTTTGACTAAACCTACCTCAAACTCGACCATTTATAGCATTACCTTTAACATTCCACCCCTGTTTTGTGCTGAAGGATTTAAAAGGTTTACATGGGTAGACTGAGAAGGCTTGGCTTCTTTCCACTGCTTATTTGTACTGTACCAAACCTTAGGGGTGACAACGGGCCAGGTTTGGGCTGCCCAGCGTGGCTCTTGAAACCCAATGCCCATGTCCAATATGGGCCTAGAACAGTAGACCCAAGCCTAAGCCCCAAAAATTTGTTGGGCCGAGCCCTGACACAACCCGAGCCTACCAGCCCGAAATTTGATAAAATTCTTATTTTACCACTTGAATTTTCCAAATCAATCCATTGATCAAGTGGGCCGCACACTAAAACATAAACAATGGTTTACATTCAATATAAATGATTTGCCTAATGGAGTAGAATGGCATATTTTTAAGATATAACACATGTATATATAGTCAGATCGGGCTAAAATGACTTGAACCCAAACCCAACCCAAAATTCAAGCAAAGCATGTGAGGCCCAAGCCCTACCCCCCAGCCTAGCTAGTAGGTCAAGGCCAGGTTGGGCGGGCCACCCAGTCCATTGCAACCCTTCCAAAACCTCCATGGTTGGCTCCCACTAGGTCGGCATTCAGAACTCCAAGGTAGTTGTCCTTGACACAGACAATAGGTTTCAGCCAAGTGGCCATACAGCCAACTGAGTCAACACGGTGGTAGATACCACATTGGAAATTTTAATTACTGTCGGAGAAATTTTAAATATGAGATTAGGAAGGTTGATTTTTCCTCTTTTACTTTTAGACAATCAAACAAGGAAGAATGTATCCGTGTACACCTGTGATTATAAAACTCTCACCAACTGGGGAAAACACTATATGAAAATAATGATGAATACTATAAAAGGGACAAACGAACTGGCCAGATAGAGAAAAACATCTGAATGACAGATAAGAAGCTCATGCTGTAGATAACAACAACATCTATGCCTCACATTACACTGAATAGGATTTCCTTGGGATCTCTATCACCCAGTAGCATTCCTCCAGTAAGTTCGTTCATCCGCTGGCTCAAAAATCCAGGAAATTTGGTCTGATCAGGCCATTTTTTAGACCATTTGCGGAAATTATATAACATTGAAAAATGGACATTGATAAGATAGGATCAGCTAATCCACTTATTGGATGGGACAGGACGGTGGGCAAGTGCAACAAGTGGATGATACGACCTTTTCATTCCTACTCGATTTCCTACATTATCAATAACCGTTCATTAGGATCATTGATCAATCACACAGAACCGGCTCTACAAATGCAATACCAATGGCACTTTCATTTTTTTAAGCCATCTCAACTTCATTATTCATACACAATCACCTTAGTACACAACAAAAAAAATAATAATCATCATCATATATTGAAGAGGAAGAGAATATAGATGCAAATCAGGAGACTGCAACACTATCCAACCCATCCATTACATCCAAAACCCTAATCCTTTCACATTCCAAATCCAAAGCCAGAGTGAACTCTTTAACAGGAGAATTACCGATACTCCGACTCAATCGCCATTCTTTGTAGCCTTTCCTCTTCTTTCCTGTATCAAACTCCTGGCTCTTGCTTATTCCTGGCACCAGTTTCCTGTAACTCACCTCTTTCAACATCTCCTTGTCTTCTTCAGATAGTTGAATAGCTGTATCGGTTCTACTGTTACATACTAGAGATGGATTGTTCTGCACTCCAGGTGACAATGAAAAGCCCTTCTGGGTTGGGGAACGAACAGGTGCTTGGAATTTGAAACTATGATCCTTGTATTTTACCTGGCTAACAAGACGGTGAAGCCATGTCACCAGTTCGAGTATGTATTCATCCATCTTCTCCTTATCAGCGTGATAAAACGTCTGGAGGCGGATCAGGTTGTTCTGTGAGGCTGTCTTCTTGTTAAATTCATTACTGTGAAAAGACATAAAAGGCCATGTTTGCAAACCATACTTCAGACAATGACTGGTGGAGATGTAGAGAAGTGCACAAATGCAAATGCAAAGGAAAGACGAAGATAAAAGGAAAAAGAAAAGAAAAAGAAGGAAACAATTAAGGATGGCTCCACTGACCCAGTGTTTGCCCATTCTCCAACCCATCCAAAGCCTTGATGTGCTCTGATTTGGATTGCCATCAAGTTCAAAAGAAGAAAAGAACAGAAAAAGTCCATCAGTGAAAGGAATAATGAGTAATGACTAGTGAACAGAAGAATTTTGGACTGCTTGAAAGAAAATGACATCTGCATAAGGTGAAACAGTTTCACAGTCCACAGAAAAAATGTGACAAGTACACTCAACATACTTGGTTGTATTTGTGGCTATGGGGACGATCCACTGGAGGGTTTTCTCCATCTCAGCTTTGATCTGGGGAACAGCAAGCTGCAGAGATGCATATCATGAAATAGTTAGGATTCAAACCGATTAGCTCTTGCTTCTTCTCATGGAATCGGAAGCAGACAGTTAATCTTCCTCAAGGATCAAATGTATTGACTCACGGTATAATGAGAACTTTCTTTCTTTTTGTACCTTTTAACATTTCATAGGTGAAATGAAACAATTAATCTACTTGATGAATTGGAATCAAGACTCTTAGAAAACTTAATGTGGATAGTGTATTGCAGACAGTGGACATGATATCTTCTCATTATTTGCAATTTGTCCACCAAAAGAAGTACTTGTGCCATTGTAATTTCTTGAACTTAAAAAGTGAAAAGCAGGAAAGATTCCCAAGGCAGAATAGATAAAGCTCAGCATGTAAAAGGTAGAAATGGCTAAAATCTGACAAGATTACTTTTAAATGTATAGACCTGCTTACCACCAGACTTATTATGAAATAAAGCCCCTCAAGGTAAAATATATGAGAGCTGGAATACGCTTTTCACTAGATATCAGTTTCTTGAGATCTCTGCACTATGAATTTTGAAATTATCACAAAAGGACTTTATTTGAGAAAAATAAAACATCTGAATTATACCATTTGCGCATACCCATACTACGCCATGATACAGATATTGATATGGATGAGGGACAAAAGGATTGCAAGTTGTCATTTTCCCAAGCACAGGATAATGATGCATGTATCCCATTTGCAACATGCTATTCAAAATCAGTTTTATGATTTTTTTTTTATTTTTTTTTTTTATCTCACTCGAAACAGCTTTCCCACACTATTAATTCAGTCCATTGAACGAGATCTTCTTTTCAGAATTATACCATGCCAATTTTTAACAAAACCAATTAATCATCATCATCATAGTGTAGCCCCAGACTCCCAGCTATTTGAGCATGGGTTTTACCAATCCTGTTTCAACATATCTAAGCCTTATATTCCAAGTGAACAACCATTTATGTACCTTATCACCTCCCTGACTGAAGTCCTTTAAGGTAATGCAAGGGCATTTTCACACCAGGCTCAAGTGGGGTAGCCCGCGGGATGCAGGGATACAATCGGGGTGGGTGACCCATGTGATTTGGGGCCCACAGGGAAGGTCTCGTGTTCGAGACTCCTCACCAGGGGTGATTAATGTACATTTCACACCAGGCTCGAGTGGGGTGGCCTGTGGGATGCAGGGACACACTCGGGGCGGGCGGCCCGTGTAAGGCGGTACCCATGTAATTTGGGGCCCACAAGGGGGGTTCAGCCGAGGTCCTAACCCATGCGATGTGGGGCCTGGGCTATGAGAAAAAAAGAATTAATTTACCATGCTCTAACAGTTCGACCTTTTAGAGCAAGTGGTTAACTGTCTTACATCATAAGGCCTTCATCTCATCCTCTTTTCAAGCTCTTCCACCTAAATCAATGTTCCCATCATTACTGCCATCACAGGTGTTTGTTGCATACAACTAAACCATTTGTCTGCTCTCCATCATTGTCCCTAATTGGGACAACTACAAGCTGCTTCAGATGACCTTGCTCTAAATATCCTTTGTAATCTTCACGCACATCCATCTCAACATCCTTTCTTTGCAAGCAATGTCCATCTCCGACTAACGTCTGCACCCTTTTAAATGACACGTGGGATGCCCAATCATCAATTGGGATGGTTCATTCAATGGTAACATAGGGAACAAGCAATGGTGCAAGAATCACACAGGCAGGATGATCCTAACCCCTTAAATGGGCCAATTCATAACAACTATCTATTGTTTACGAGCCATAGATCACATGGTTAGAATCATCAAACCAAAGTGCTACTACTTTAGAATCATAAGCAATACAAAGTGGGATATAACAAATAGATGTTTCGGGATGATGATTAGACCTATTTTTTTCTCCACTCAAATCTTGAATGTCCATTTTTCATGCTAATGATCAGATGTTTAGGATCATCCAATTGGCATGATTTTTGCACCATGGCAGGCTCCTAGTTGTTTGAATGAATGAACGGTTCAGATCCATGATTGGGCATCCCACATGTGATTTAAAAGTTTGGGAACATTGCTAACATCCCCATCAAGAAAACCCTGTCTGTGTGGGTGTGTAACAACAACAAACATGGTATAGAGTAACATTTCTTACAAGTATCAACAAATTTATTGTGTCAGCACAGATATGATAGTATCTTGTGTTAGTATCGGTATCGCTACAAGTTTCGTTAGCCGAGTATATGGAAACAATATCAATATCACCTACAATCATAAATGCAGGGAAACATGGGGGAAATGATGGAAATTTTGAGCGTAACTTCAAGAGATGCTAAAATACACATATTTGCATATTTAGTAAAAACAAAAAATTGCAAAAAGAATACATACATAATAAGTTTCCATTTAATGTGGGCTTAAAAATATATATGGCCATAAGAAATTAGTCCAACCATCCCATCAATCTCATCTATCCATCCAAGCATCCATCCGAAATCCATCAGTATTTTAAAATATCAACATACACAATATTAAGCTGAGAAATCGTCGACAACTAAAAAGGAAACGAAAGACTATGGTCCCGATATTGCCCATATTGCGATCAATGTTAGAATTATCTCTGATATTATCGAAATATCTCCAATATTATCTTTATCTCCAGCTCAGCAATACCGATAACACTGGTAGCGATACCGAAAACGCTGGTAGTATCAGAAATTTCAAGTATTAGCAATGTATTGCTAAGTATCGCCAATGTATCAATATCGTTAATGTAATTATCAATATTTTCAACTATGTAACTTTTAGGTGCCGCTTGTACTGTCAATGCATCAATATCGCCAATGTAGCGCCCATATTTTCTACTATGTAAATTCTAGGTAATGCTTGTATCATAAGTGTATTGACGATATTTCAATAATATCGCTAATGTATTGATAAAATTAGAAAACTGTTTATTAAAAAAAATATATTTCAATTTTTTTTTTCATGCACACATGGTTGTATGTAGTGTTTAATTTATCATTGATAATATTAATAATATCTCGATATTATCGATATCACAACGTGCACGATATTGAGACCACAATCTTTTGTTTCCTTTCCAATTGTTGATGATTTCTTGGTGAAATATCACATGTTGTTGAAATTTTGCAATATTAATAGATGTTTGGATGGAAGGTTGGATGGTTAAATAGGCTAGATAGGATGGTTGGACTAATTTCTAACAATAACACATGCTTTTAAAGCCCCATTAAATGGAAACTTGTTATGCATGCATTCTTTTTGCAATTTTTTTTTTCTAAATATGCAAATACGTACATTTTAACATCTCTTGAAGTTTCGCTGAAACTTCCATCGTTTTCCCCATGTTTACCCGCATTTCCAATTATCAGCGATATTGTCGGCGATATCGATATTGTTTCCATATCTCTGGCCAACAAAACTTGTAGCGATACCGATACTTCGAACACTGATTGTGATAATGATAATATTGTGATATTATCGATATTATTATTATTAATTTGAACACTGCATACAACCATGCGCCTACAAAAAATATTTAAAATATAAATTTTCTTAATAAATAGATTTTTTGACGATATTATTGAAATATCACCGATACACTGGCAATATAAGTGACACTTGGAATTTATACAATCGAAAATATTGGCGATACATTGGCAAAATCGATACATTGGTGATACTTAGCGATACATCGTCGATACCTGGAATTTCTAATGCTACCCATGTTATCGGTATCACTACTACTGTTATCGGTTTCACCAAGCTAGAGATATGGATGATATCGGGGAAACTCCAAACAATGCTAATATCTACATGCATCCAAATATCTAAATGTCTCTCTTTAAAAAATAAAAATAAAAATAAAAAAATGACTAAATATTATTGGAGACCAATGAAATGGCAAAATACGAGCAACCAGAGCCCCTACCTATGTGTGATCCTCTCATCACAACACTCCATGGAACCCCGAAACAAAATAATTGTAGAAAAAACAAGATACCCATGCAAATCCCACCCTAAAATAAGGAGCCAAGGCGTGGGTGGGTGTGTTGTGCATGTGCTTGTTTGGATTTGTGGGTATAGGTGTGTGAACTTTGCTAAGCCTACACACGTGCAATAAAGCTCATGTATCACATGTGCAAGTTGGAAAGATAGGTCAAAGATCGAAGCCATCCATTAGAAAGGCACCACTATATTGATCGAGTTAATCCACTGGTCAAGTGGGCCATAATTTACAAAACAAATTATGACTCTAAAAAACTTGGCTAAAGTTTTCTAATCCATACACATGTTTCAATTATTGTGGCCCACTTATGAAGACATCCAAGTAACAATCAGAGTATACTAGAGGAGAGCTCCCGTTTCTTTATAGCTAGGTGATGCCTACACGAGGCCTCATGGGCCCAATTCAAGTGTCTAGTTTGTTGAAGACCCCACATGCATGTTTATGCATCTTTGAAAGCCCCACTGGGAAGATGGATGTGGGCTGCTTAATTGGACAATTCCGACCGTTAAATCATTGTCATTGGACATCTTGATCACGGGCCACGAAATAGTTTAGTTTATTTAGTTGTTTATATATATATATATATATATATATATATATATATATATATGAGATTAAGGAGTTAGGAACAAATATTATTTTATTAAGTATCTTTATGTGATACTTTTTATCTAAGAGCTTTTTTTTTTTTTTTGCAAAAACTTTCTTGAGACTATATAAGGCTTGGACATCAAACCCTAGCCCATTATTGCATATGAAATAAAACAAAAAATATATATCTTTATCTTTGCTTTGTGATGAAGTAAAACCTCTTGTGGTTGGAGTGGTGTGAAGCCATCGAGTGATTCCATCTTATATATCTCTCTTATCGTCTTCTTCCAACATAATATCTATACTTTCTTTTCTGTTATCTCCTTCTGCTTTCCTCAATCTCTCTCAATCCTTCTCGACTCCTTTATTTTCCCTAAAACTCATCCCTAATCTCTTCCAAAACTCATCTAAATCTAGGTCTACTTACGCCGTACCATAATACAAACCTCCACACATGACCGTATGACCGTACGGAAAAGACAGTACGACCAACCCATCTCCCTATTTCCCACTTTGGTGCTTGCTCGTCTTTCTCTAAAATCCATAACCCTAAGCCTAAAACCCCCAAGTCCAATCCTAGAACCTAGATTTCCTAAAACCCTAATCCTAAATCATCCTAAATCTCAAAACCCTAAAATCCCAAACCTAGTTTCCTAAAATCCTAACCCTAAATCCCTAAAACCTTGAAACCCTAAAATTCAAAATTCCCAAACCCTAAAACCCTAGTTCTTCAACCCTTTAACAAACTAAGAGATTCCCTTTAAAATTAGATCAATTCTTATGCTAGATGGAAATCCTACCTTCCATAGATCCTATCTAATAATGTTTTGTAAGATCTAATCAACGGGTTGTGATTTAGTCTTGAATATGCACATAGTTAAATACTTGAATTCGTTAAGCTTGTGCTTGATTAACATTATTTTGTGCTTTAAATTGTTCTAGTTAATCCATTGATGATCTTATTGCATCATTCTAAGCTAGGCCACCCGTCCTACATCAAATTTTGGTATTAGTGACTAGGTTTAGCATAGGGTTTAGTGTGGTCCTCAAATTAGCATAGGACTTTCATGTTGCATTTAGAGTAGGCTTTTCATACTAACACATATATGATTAGAAGCCTTCCCATTCTCCCCCATTCTCATATAGAGTTTAGTAAATAGGGTCCCCGATTTATGCGCACTGTTACTGGGCGTGGTTTTGGTCTACACCCCACAATGAATTTGGAACAGCTTGCCAAGGCTATCAATGCTATCAATGACCATCTTGCAGCCATTAAGGCCCAAAGTAGAACCACCAGTCACCAATTAGCCACCCTCAGGAATGGGACCCATACTCACATGACCCAGTTGGAAGCTTCCCTCCAGGAAAACCCTGACAATAGAGAAGATGGCCAATCTCAAGCAGGAAGTGAAGTTGGAGGACATGAAGAGGTCGCAATCAAAGTGTTGGTCGTGGTGGGGTGCATACTTAGCCACCCCGTGGAGAGCATCTAGATCATGATCATGATAATCGAATAATGAAGAGTGTGAAGATTAAGGCTTCGTACTATGACGGTCGTTTGGACACCAAGGCCTTCCTCAATAGGCTTGCGTACATGGACTTTTATTTTGAGTGGTACAATATGTCTGATTGCCATCAAGTGAAGTTCGACAAGATGAAGTTGATAGGCCAAGCCAAGTTGTTTTGGAAAAATGTCAAGCAGAAGATAGAGAGGTATGGAGATGACCCAATCTCACTATGGGGAGAGATGTAAGAAATCTTAAAGGAAAAGTACATTCATCTCTCTTACAGCCAGAAGCTTTTAGATCAGTGGGAATTCTTTTGTCAGGGATGTACATCGCCAAATTTGATGAATTTATAATGCATTGTAACATCGAGGAGGGCCGTTGATAACCCTTTCCCGTTTTAGGATGGGCCTCCAACCTGAGCTTCAGCGTGAGCCCATTCCTCACGATGTCAGCACCTTAGAGCATGCCTACCAAGTGGTGCAAAAACTTGAGCGGTATCTGAAACCGCAATTCGTGAGGCGATTCGACTCTCGTGAATCCAATGCCAAAGCCACTCCCTAGAGAGTTAAGCCTAATTTTGGGAGTTGATCCTGCTGATACTCAATCCATCAATAGGGACGTGAAGAGCAAATGTTTAGCTAGTACTAGCTCAAGGGCAAGTGAGCAAATGTGGTGTTACAATTGCCAAGGATATGGTCATTTCGCGCACCAGTGCCCCACGAAGGAGCGAAATAAGGTTCTCGTGTTGATGATGATGCAGATGATTAGGGCGATTGCAAAGAAGAATATTAGCCCGAAATCAGTGCTAGTGATGAAGAAGTTGAAGAAGTTGAGACCGCGCCACTTGTAGTTGTCAGATGCACCTTAGCCCATGTTAAAGAGAGCGATGATTGCGCATGATTTCAATTTCCCGCGCTTACGTTAAGAATGACGACAAAAACTGCAAGGTAATAATTAATAGTAGTAGTTGCACCAATGTGGTCTCCACTAGCATTGTAAATCGTTTGGGTTTGAAACTCGTTCCTCGCCCTCAACCCTATAAAATTTCTTAGGTTGATGCGTCCTCAATTCTGGTTTCTCAGTGGTGTCTTATCCCTATTCAGTTTACCTCTTACAAAGACGTTGTGGTGCGATGTTTTTCCCATGGACATAGGCCATATCATTTCAGGTAGACCTCGACTGTATGATCGAGATGTGATACTATTCAGTTACTCGAATATGTGTTCATTTATGTATGAAGGTAAGATCATTAAGCTAAATCCTCCTTTGCCCAAACGCACCCTAGAGAAGAAAGAGGACATCAAGAAGGGTGATCTTAAAGAGGTGAGGAAATTCCAGCCTAAATCTCTCCATATAATAAACACCAAAGAGTTTGAGAGGGAAATTAAGGCTGATTCGATGGTATATGCCCTCATGGCACAAGAGGTCACACCCGAAGTTAGCATAGGGTTGCTGCTTGAGGTGAATCCAGTATTAGAGGAACTGAAGAGGTGTTTTCCCGGATGACCTACTAAATGAGCTTCCGCCCATGCGGGACATTCAGCATGCCATAAACCTTGTCCGCCAGTTGACTCTACCAAACCTTCCTAATTACCGAATGAACCCCATGGAGCATGCGGTGTTGAAGAGACAAGTTGATAAGATTCTTAGGAAAGGGTTCATTCATGAAAGTTTAATTCTATGTGTCATGCCAACCCTCCTCACGCCTAAGAAAGATGGCACTTGGCGCATGTGCGTGGATAGTTAGGCCATCAACAAGATCATAGTCAAGTATTAGTTTCTCATAGCGCGTCTTAACGACATGTTGGATATGATGGCCAATGCCATGATTTTTTCCAAGATCAACCTCAAAAGCAGGTATCATCATAAACATTCGCCCAGGAGATGAATGGAATATAGCCTTCAAGACGAAAGATAGGCTATATGAGTGGTTAATCACGCCTTTTAGCTTGACCAATGTTCCGAGTACGTTCATGAGAATGATGACCCAGGTGTTGAGGCCCTTTATAAGTAGGTTTCTAATGGTAAACGTTGAAATAGGTTTCTAATGGTAAACGTTGACAACATCCTCATTTATAGTACCTCTAAGGAACAACACCTCCACCATATTAGGCAAGTTTGCGGGGTCCTTAGAGCAGAGAAGTTATATGCCAACCCGAAGAAGTGTTCTTTCATGTCTAACAAAGTTATCTTCGTAAGGTTCATTGTTTCATCTGAGGCCATGTTTGCAAACGCCGAGAAAGTCAAGGAAACAGTAAGTTGGTCTGAACTGCAGAACATTCATGAGGTGCGTACCTTCCATGAGTTACCAACTTTCTGTAGGTGGTTCATTCGAAGCTTTAGTTCAGTCAATAAGTCGATATGCACGAGTCCTTTTGAGGTAGTACATAGTTACCAGCCTAGGAAACCTTTAAGTCTTATTACCATGTAAGTTTCCCATAAACCCTCAGAGTTTGCAAATGCATTCGTGCACAATATCCATGATTTGCATAATGAGATTAGAAAACGGATTAATATGAGTAACGAAAAATACAAGATATTTATTGATTATAATCTCAAGTTTAAAGAATTTCAAGTAGGTGACTATGTGATGGTTCGTATAAGGCCAGAACAATTTCCGCAAGGGGGCATTAGGAAAATAGAAGACCGTAGTGCCAGTCCTTATAAGATATCGAGAAAATTGGGCTCTAATGCATATGTTGTAGAACTTCCACTTGATATGGGTATGAGCTTTACATTCAATGTAGAAGATCTCCTGTCTTTTAAGGGTCTAGTATCTCCATCCACTGGCCATTCCCCCAACCAACACAGTGATCTAGATCCTAATCCATCCCATGACCCATGGCTCTTGCCAGACCCTTCTTCCCGACCTTGTCCTTCTCTACCATTCATACCCAATAAAAGATAAAATATTGAAAATATCTTGGATGAGCAAGTGGTTTCCACCAGACACAGGTTCCCAAAAGTATCTCGTCAAGTGGAAGAACAGGTCAGAGTCAAACTGTACGTGGATCACAGAGGCAGAGTTTCAAAGGTTAGACCCGGATCTCCTCGAACATTACCGAAGCTTTATTTCACCAGAGGCTAACTCTTCCTAGCTGAGGAGAGTTGATGAGGACATCCAAGTACTAGTTAAAGTATACCAGAGGAGGAGGAGAGCTCCCGTTTCTTTATGGTTAGGTGATGCCTACATGGGACCCCATGAGCCCAATTCGAGTGCCTAGTCCGTTGCAGACCACACTTGCATGATTATGAATCTTTGAAGGCCCCATTGCTGGGAAGATGCAAGCGGGCTTCTTAGTTGGACCCTTTTAACCATTGGATCATCGTCATTGGACATCTTGATCACGGGCCACAAAATAATTTAGTTTATTTAGTTGTTTATGTGTTTTTTTTTTTTTTTGTTAAACTTATATTTTTGCTGAAATTAGGAAGTAATGACCAAATTTTATTTTATTGAGAATCTTTATGTGAAACTTTTTATTTGAGCGTTTTTTTATGTATATAAAGTCTTTCTTGAGACTATACAAGGCTTGGACATCCAACCCTAGCAAGGTGTCCCGTATCGGTATCGGTTGGCGTATCGGTGACCTCCAAAACCGATACGGATACGGGGGCGTAACGGCGATACGTGGGCGTAACGGCCCGTAACGGCGCAAAAAAATTTTTTTGCCAAAAAAATATGAAAAAATATGGATTAAATCCGGAATATTCTAAGCATTCCAAATATGCATTCATTTATAAAATGGAACATGTTTATGGGGGCGTAACGGTCCACTCTTTGGTGAGAAGTTGTATCGGACTGTCTGATGAATTTATGAACCAGATAACCTGAATTTGACTACAAAATTCATATATTTAATTTTCTAACTATTTACTACCAATGATAGATATATTAGAATGAATGTAATATGTAAATATCTTACATTAGGTGTGTGTTTGCAATTATTTTTGAGGAATTTCTCGAACATACCTGTGCAGTGTGCAGGTGACTGTGATTCATGTCTATGACCTGTCATCCTCAAGTCAAGAATATTAAAAAAAATAAAATTAGTAGTGTCTGATATACTCCCCTGCAACTTGATTAAGGATTACTTGATTGGTTGTCAGGGGAGCTATTTTAAACACAAGTTCGGCAGTGTCAAGTGTGTGCATAATTGCATGGCTTCTTGCAATAATACTTGTGAGCTGTCTGCTGCAAAATGCAAATACTTACCTTAATACAAATATATACTCACAATCACAAGTCACCACCAAAATGAAAATCTGGTTTTTTGTGGTTGCTCGACCTCCACATCATCGTCATCGTCACCATCAGGCTGAGGCTGTCCAATAGGTGTAGGTTCTGCATATTCATAATATCCAGTGCCAGAAGGAAATACTAGATCAACGAAACCAGAGGATGACTGATCCTGACTAGGTAACGACTCTGACCCTGAGTAAGGATATCCACCAGTGCCCGTCGAATAGCCATACTGGTAACCATACTCAGGCTGTTGAGAATCTTGAGATTGAGAGTGCGTCTGCTGTGATGAGTAACTTGGATTTGGATCTGGATATCTATAATCATATGAATATTGATCGGGAGGGCTACTCCAACATGAATGTGATGGAACGGGCTCAGTATAACCATCATAATTATAATCCAATTGATCATAAGAATATCCATCATAATAACCAAGACCATGAGCCTGCTGATGTTCCGGACCTCCCGGACGCGGTGCACCACTAGATGTACCCTCCTGCTGGCTGTATCGTGACTCGGTACACTCGTAGGTTCGACCTCATGTACCACCTCGTCGATGTTCATCGGCATCGCGATCTGTAGACGGCTGAATAGGGCGTTGAGCAACACCAGAAGTGCCAGCACCAGAGGCAGGGGGGTCATCGTCATCATCATCCGACACGGACACGCTACCACTACTCGTACTCTTTTGTTGATCTCGAGGCGTTTCCGTACGTGTCATAAACGCTGCCCCTCTTACTGGGTCCAACACATCTGCACGACTCTCTTGTTGTACTTTGCGTATTTCTGGGTCATCAATTTTCAATTCTTCACTATCCTCTTCAATTTGTTTTTCCCTTGTTTCCAACCAAGGTAGAAGTGGGTCATCCTCATCATAAATATTGTCCAAGTTTATTGGACAGTAGTCTCCGTCATCGGCAGCTGTAATGCTCCTATGATGTCGTCGCATTCTTAATTTTATATTCTAGTGCATGAAGACAAGTCTATCTAATGTTCTAGTCTGCAATCTATTCCTATTCTTTGAATGAATGAGCGCAAAACAACTCCAATTCCTTTCACAGCTAGAGGAAGATGTTGTCTGGCTCAAAACTTTTACTGCAATTTTTTGGAGAGCCTTCGTACTCTCTCCGAAATTAATCCACCATTCGGCCGGTTGCAACCTAGATACTGCATGCTGTGCAAGAGCATCTCCAAAACTACCAAGGCGATTTCCAAATGTATCTAATTCATTCAACGCCTTTATTTGCAGATCTAAGTCAGGTTCTAATCTCTTTATCACATTTTTTAGCCCGACACGAACTTCATCATCCGCAACAAATGATTGGGCATATCTATACCTAGGATTTAAGTAATAACCTGCTGCATGAAGATCGTGATGGAGTTGTTTTGTCCATCTCCTGTCGATCATCTTCCAATAAGTCTCCCAGCTTCTACAATCACGTTGAATTGCAAGCTTTGCCTTATCCATGGCATCATATAGGAAGCCCATGGTAGGTGCTTCATCGGTTTCAACAAGACGGAGTACCCTCATTAGTGGCTCCATCACCTTTAGGATCGCCTTAACCTTCTTCCAATATTTGTTGTCCCGTATGGTGTTCACAACGTCGACCGGTGTCCCTGATGTCTTCTTCCCATGTTTTGTGTTGAGCCATTGTCGGGAAGCGAACATTTCACTCAACTCTCCCCTATGCTGGAATAAACTCTCTAATGCTATAAAGTTTGTTGCGAATCTAGTCGCCGCAGGCCTCAACAATTCTCGTCCTTTCGTGAACTTTCTCATTATTGCGACTACTTGATTATGATTGTAAATAAACGTCGTTACTTCCCTTGCCCTTTCGACCATTTCCTTAACATTCTTCTTCTTCCCAATATCTTCCAATATAAGATCAATACAATGGGCAGCACATGGTGACCAAAAAAGATGTTTTCTCTTATTCATCAACAGATGTCCTGCAAGCTTATATGATGCTTCATTATCTGTCACAATCTGAACTACGTTCTCCTCTCCAATCTCATCCACAACTTTATCCATTAGTCCAGTAATATAATCAGAATTTTTTGTTACTTCTGAGGCATCAATTGACTTGTGATATATAGTTCTCAAGTGGCAGTACACCATGAAGTTGATCATGCTGCGTCTGGTTGGGCCAGTCCAACCATCGCACATGATCGTGCATCCTCTGGCTTGTCATACAGGTTTAAAGGTAGCCACGTATGTTTTCACATCCACATACTCTGCATCTGTCCATTTTCCCCTAATCTCCTTAGCCGTGGGAGCTTTTATTCCTTCACCTGCTTCTGCTGCTGCATCAATTACCACCTGCCAATATGGAGAATTGGCCGCGTTAGGAGGTATGTTAGCATGTATAAATAACTTTGCTGCTGCTCTACCTAATTTCTCAACGGAAGTTCTACTCCACATTTGTTTTATCTTCTTTTGTTTAGTTGATTCTTTCCTAAACAGGATTGGATCAATAGAGGGTCTCCTAGGCTCATTTACTTCTTCATCCAAATGTATATGGGCATCACGTGAAGATGTCTGTCGTCGGCTCCCAAATATACGTCGTAACCCACCAAACCTACCCCCCTACCCTCAGTCCCAGCTGCAGAAGCAGTTGCACTTCCAGTTGCACTCCCTGTCCCACTCCCACTCCCACTGCCCCCTCCTGTATCACGCACTGACCCATGCGTGCCAAACATGCGGTGACGTTCTTCCTCTTCACGAGCTAGACGCACGCTCTCTCTCCTAACTATGGTTAATTCCCGATCTGAATCTTCATCAGAATCAATAATATCTTCATCACGAACGCCCATATATTCAGGACCAAACACCTCCTGTCGAGCTGCTTCTAAACTATCATCTCTCTTCTTTTGTACAGTAGCACGTTTACCCTTCGACTCATCCAGACTAGCTTGCATTAATAGCATTATCTCTCTCGGTACTCTGATACATGGCGCAACTTGACCCTTTCGATGTGCCAAATGTTGTTTGAGACGGGTAATTCCTCCAGACACTATCCTATCACAATACTTGCACTTTATTTGGTGCCTAGTACCACCAACCCTCTCACAATGTTGCCATCCAATATCCTCACTTACTTGTTGTTGGCCAGACCCAGACATTTCTTTAGGTTTAGGATATGAGTATGAGTGTATGACCTATATTAATAAAGATAATTTTATGTTCTAACTAAACCCTAAGAAGCTCCAAAACCTGTCCAATATAAGCAAATAAAAATATAAAGTCACTAATTTGAAAATACAAAGAAAAATTTATAAAATGACACCCCAAATATGTAAAATGCACATTAACATATTCTACTATGATTAACACATCATATGGAATGATTAAAACAGCAAAACTACTATTAAAAATTGATTTCTCGAATTTTAAAAAAGGGCCCAAAATTCTTACGTAAATAGAAAAAAAATATAAAAAATATATAAAATGGCACCCCAAATATGTAAAATGCACATTAAAATGTTCTACTATGATTAACACATCATATGGCATGATTAAAACAGCGAAACAACCATTAAAAACTGTTTTTTCGAATTTTAAAAAAAAGGGCCCAAAAATCATGCGTAAATAGAAAAAAATATAAAAAAAAATATTAAATGGCAACCCAAATCTGTAAAATGCACGTTAACATGTTCTACTATGATTAACATATCATATGGCCTCATTAAAACAGCAAAACAACCATTCAAAATTGATTTTTCGAATTTTAAAAAAAGGGCCCAAAAATCATGCGTAAATAGAAAAAAATATAAAAAAAATTATTAAATGGCACCCCAAATCTGTAAAATGCACGTTAACATGTTCTACTATGATTAACATATCATATGACATCATTAAAACAGCAAAACAACCATTAAAAACTGTTTTTTCGAATTTTAAAAAAAGGGCCCAAAAATCATGCGTAAATAGTAAAAAATATAAAAAAAAATATTAAATGGCACCCCAAATCTGTAAAATGCACGTTAACATGTTCTACTATGATTAACATATCATATGGCATCATTAAAACAGCAAAACAACCATTAAATATTGATTTTTCGAATTTTAAAAAAAGGGCCCAAAAATCATGCGTAAATAGAAAAAAATATAAAAAAAATATAAAATGGCACCCCAAATCTGTAAAATGCACATTAAGTTGTTCTACTATGATTAACACATCATATGGCATCATTAAAACAGCAAAAAAACTATTAAAAATTGATTTTTCGAATTTTAAAAAAAGGGCCCAAAAATCATGCGTAAATAGAAAAAAATATAAAAAAAATATAAAATGGCACCCCAAATCTGTAAAATGCACATTAAGCTGTTCTACTATGATTAACACATCATATGGCATCATTAAAACAGCAAAACAACTATTAAAAATTGATTTTTCGAATTTTAAAAAAAGGGCCCAAAAATCATGCGTAAATAGAAAAAAATATAAAAAAAATATAAAATGGCACCCCAAATCTGTAAAATGCACATTAAGCTGTTCTACTATGATTAACACATCATATGGCATCATTAAAACAGCAAAACAACTATTAAAAATTGATTTTTTGAATTTTAAAAAAAGGGCCCAAAAATCATGCGTAAATAGAAAAAAATATAAAAAAAATATTAAATGGCACCCCAAATCTGTAAAATGCACATTATCATGTTCTACTATGATTAACACATCATATGGCATGATTAAAACAGAAAAACATATTAAAGAAAGTAAATACCTATTTTTGAAGAATTTCTGAAAAATGGCCCACCGAGCTTTGATTCAACCAAATCCGTAATATAATGTGTTTTTGTCCCAAAAAACTAGCCAAGGTTGGTCGAAATTACTATTAGAAGGAGTGAAAAACAGTTTGGAAGCAAGAAGTTTGGAAAAAACAGCAAGAAAAGTGCTTAAAAAGAGAAAAAAATATGACCGTTTTCTGACCGTTACGGGTGACCGTTACGCCCCCGTAACGGTCCGATACGGACCCGTATCGGCCCGTATCGGCCGATACGGGCACAAAAATTGGTATCGGCCGATACGCGGCCGACACGCGTATCGGCCTTAACCGATACCGTTACGTATCGGCCGATACGGCCGATACGTAACCGATATGGGACACCTTGAACCCTAGCCTATTATGGCATATGAAATTATATATATATCTTTGTTTTATAATGAAGTAAAACCTCTTGTGATTGGAGTGATGTGAAGCCATAGAGTGATTTCATCTTATATATATTTGATGTAGGACAATTAACCACTTGCTCTAAAAGCTCAAACTGATAGATTATGGCAAATTAATCCCTTTATCTCATAGCCCAGGCCCCACATCGCATGGATTAGGACATCGGCCGAACCCCCCTCGTGAGCCCCACATCACATGAGTACCGCCTCACACAGGCCGCCCACCCCGAGTGTGCTCCTGCACCCATAGGCAACTCCACTCAAGCCCAGTGTGAAAATGCCTCTGCATTAATATCTGTCTTATCTTCTTCTTTCGACGTAATATCTATACTTTTCTTTTCTTTTCTCTCCTCCCACTTTCCTCAATCTCTCTCAATCATTCTTACTCCTTTATTTTCTTTGTTTTCCCTAAAACCCATCCCCAATCTCCTCCAAAATCCATCTAAACCTAGGCCTACTTACACTGTACCACCCGAACCTTCACACGTGACCGTACAGCCAACCCGTCTCCTCCCTATTTACCTCTTTGATCCTTGCTCCTTTCTCTCTAAAATCCATAACCTACGCCTAAAACCCTCAAGTCCAATCCTAGAACCTAGATTTCCTAAAACCCTTAACCTTAAACCCTAACCCTAAATCGTCATAAATCTCAAAAACCTAAATCCCAAATCCCAAACCTAGTTTCCTAAAATCCTAACCCTAAATCCCTAAAACCTCAAAACACTAAAATCCAAAATCCCCAAACCCCAAAACCCTAGTTCTTCAACCTTTTAACAAACCAAGAGATTTCCTTTAGAATTAGATCAATTCCTATGCTAGATGGAAGTCCTACCTTCCATAGGTTCTATCTAAACATGTTTTATAAAATCTAACTAACAGGTTGTGATTTAGTCTTGAATCTGAGCATAGTTAAATACATAGTTAAATACTTGAATTTATTAAGCTTATGATTGATTAATATTATTGTGCCTTAAATTGTTCTAGTTAATCCGTTGATGTTCTCATTACATCATTCTAGACTAGGCCACCCATCCTGCATCACCCACACATTGAGTGGACCAAATTTATTTTAGGGAAAACATGTGAAAGGTCGGATAACCTAGTGATGGATTGGATTTCACACATATGTGTCAGTGGCACATATGGGGCGTTTACATGAGCTTTATAGAACACACATGTGCACTTAACAAAGTTATATGTATATGACAAAGGCTTCAAATCCAACTAGTTGGACTATACATAACAGTCCACCTAGTGGATAACTTCTAACCTTTCATGTGCGTGCGGCATCTAAACTGTCCAAAGGTTGGTCCCATCATGATAATCACCTTGTGCAACCACACTTGTATTTTGCTATTTAAAAATGACCACATTATTTTCAATGTGTGGCCCACCAAATGAGTAGATAAGGGTGAATTTGGCACTAGGTGATCCTCATGGTGGGGCCAACCTATTGGAAGGGTTAGATTTCACATGCACTTAACAGGTTGGAGGTATCCACTAGGTGGACTGTACCTTGTGGTTCAACTGGTTGAATACAATGCTTGTGCGCACGCACAGAGAGAGATCCCCTACAATAATATATCCCTAGAGGGATTGATCCCACCTTGTCATCCAGGATCATGGAATTTGTCTCCATTGAACCCATAATATTGTGAACGGAGCATGTTCCAAATGATATTGCCATAGGGAGGAAATGGGCCAAAGGTTCAACCCCCGATAATCTTTCAAACCAACCCATTTAGGACCCAAGAGATGCCAAATAGCTTAAAGTGAGACCAAATGGCTACACTGATCTGGCAACACAAAAATAAGTGATCAGTGGATCTCTCATTATTCATGCACAATACATCTATCGAATCATAATGTTCTTCTTTGGGATGCCGATCACAAAGATTTTTTTACTTTTGTTTTGTTTTTGCAACTTTTTTTTGTAGCAATCCGAGTGCTTGAACCCTAAGTGAGATACGGTCCTTAAATTTTCTTGTGAAGGTAAAAAGGCTCACCGTTCATGCACATAACATTGAAAATAGATTTATATGAGGAACACCCATTAGTCGACCATTACCAAACGTTCGATAGTTGATGAAGAAGTTCAAGGAGAAAAGAAAGGATCTCTACATGGTCTTTACTGACTTACAGAAAACATGCAATGGGGTTCCTAGAGGGATAATCTGGTTGGTATTGAAACCCACTTCAACATTACTTTCAAGTTCCACACCACTAAGATATACTTCCAAATATTCCAACCAAATTTACCCAGTCCCAACTATAATCGACATTACCCAGAGTCAATTTCATATGCACATAGTGGTTCATATTTCCTTTCTTGAAGCATGAGAACATATATATTATTGATTCACACCACATCCTCAATAGCTATTGCATTGCACCATCTCCTCAATAGCTAACCCACTTATCTTTACTTCCCATCCCTTTGACATTCTATAAAGTCACCATCAGCTTAGAATTATTACCAGATTATTCAATTCCTTGCCAAATTCTTTACTCCTTACCGGTTGTCTTAATTAACGTTTGATGCTATGTTCTGGAACTTTCACGAGCTTTTATGCTTCATCGGGATCCCTTTCCCGTTGTTAGACTTAGAAATTCCTTCACCTCAATACACAACAATTGTGCTGAAATTATCTTCTTCTCCCTCAATATCAACTCCTTTAGTCTGAGCAACTCTCTAGTTTTTCTTTAAAATGGAGAATCCTCAAAAACCAAAACCTTTCCACTATCTCTGGTTCCATTTTTCACGTAATAATCGTTGGATGCTAGAGGAACTAAATCTCTAGAACCAAGCACAGGTTGCCTTCTTAGTGTGTAAATTGCCTTCTTGAGCTTGCAAACAAAGTATGGTCAACACTAATCCTTAAAGCTCTATGGTTTCTCCATGAAGAACTCTTCTAGTAAATAGCCACGCAAAAGGGCATTTTTGACATCGAGTTGCATAGAAACCCCATCGTCTAGCTTGAAATCCTTCTAACTAGCATGGCCCTATCTCCACCCCTATATTGCATTAAACCCTACAAAATCCTAATATTTTCTAATATTTTGAAAAAAAAAAAAAAATGGTCCTCAAAGCTTCTATTTGCTCAAATCGCTTCAATATGTGGTTTTAATACTAAACACTATAGTAAGAGTGGTTGAAATTTGCTATAGAATGATCTAGGAGAGTTTTTTGAATGAGAAAAGTGGAAAAATGAGGAGAAAATGGATTTAAAACAAAAAAAAAAAAAAAAAAAAAGATGTGACCATTACAGGGGTAACGGTCGTTATGTGCTGTAACAGCTGATACAGTCCCAAAAAACCAACTACCTCGTTTCACCCCTATATTGCGTAACAATCATAGTTGTTACCTATATGTATCAGCCTTTACGGCCGTATCGTAACATAGATGAAACACCTTGAATACGAGCAATCCATGCTGCACAAAGGGCTAGCAAAACCAACCTCCTGAAGACAAGCCATTCCCACCAAGTCACATAATGCATGTTACTAGATTTGAGAGGGGACCGGAAGGCTTTCCACCAAAACACTAAAATTGCTAGGGGGGAAGGGCACGAATCGAAAAGAAAGACCCACCATCACAAGGATGAAATGTGTCCAGTAGAGGTGGATACATATTCTAATTTGACCACACCATACCATCTAGCATAGTGAGAGGACTAGTTGTCACATTTGATGGCACCATTGGTCCCTCTCTCACATGCGGATAGAAGTCCTACATGTCCAACATTCTTAATGTCAATTAGCCCAAGGTCCTTTCTGACCTTGAAAAATAAGCCCTTTTCATTGCCACATAAGTCATCACTATGACAGTAAAAAGATCACTTACCACTCTAAGCCAAGACAATTTGTCATTGTTCACTGGAACATCCTGATTTGAAAATTTTCGAAATCTAATCTGACAGCAAACTTGGAGAGAGATTGTCTGAATGGATCCAGCATGGAAACACTAAGGAGGCAATTGGGGAAAAAGCATCGCAATCCAGCAAGGAAAAACAAAGGAGGCGATTGGGGATCTATGACCATGTACCACATGTACTTAATCAAGATCAACATTTGAATTTCCAGAAACCTTCAATCAGACTGCACCTCAGAAGGACCTGTTCCTCTCCGTGGTTGCAAAACCCTTACCATTGACTTCCTGTCTGCTCGAGGCACTACCAATGAATGACTGCCAGGTCAGTGGTGAACACAATTTTTTTTAAATTTTTTTTATTATTATTTAAATCCTTCTTTCAATTCATTTGACTAAATCACTCTACCATCTGGCTTTTTGCCCATTCATCACGTCAATGGCTTGCTGAGCATCATCAATATACCAGAAATCTTACAAAACCAAAACCCTATTCATTATTCTCCTATCGTGCAGGATGAAGACATGTGATCTGACCAAGCTTACTGAAAACCTCAACTAGATCATCTAGAGAATATGAAAATGGGATGCTTCTAACAAAAATGTTATCCAGTCCCAATGATGCATGAACACCATTTGCCATGTCAAAAGACCTGACAGCCAGGAAGGCCAAGAAAGAGTGGTGGTCAGCTGGAGATTAGGGCAGCCCACAGCTGACAATCAGTGTCAACAACCAGATCTCGGGAGTTGTTCATCATAATACCTTTGAGATATAGTAATAGTACCCACAAGAGAAACATGCTGAAGACATGTCACAAAGGCAGATCATGGAAATAGATAATGGATAAACCAAACACCCAAAAGTTCCAGGTTCAAGTAATTCCAACCTCGATGCTGAAACAGGCCCTTAGTGGTATCTTCCACTAAAATGTGCAAGCACAAATTCTGTGTCATCTGTATGACACTCAAATTCAGAAAATGCAACTGAAAATCAATTTACTTGGAATTCTTTCTAGCAGTGTAACCATTAGCAACATGAGAGATCATTTTCCTTAGTAGTATACAAAAAAAAAAAAAAAAAAAAAAATGCTGGCAAGGTGAGGCACTTGGAAAAGAGCTAACAGTGTAATACAAGAAGCTAACAATTGCCAATTGAATGATTTGTTTGAGAGAGATGGCAGTTATCCATACCACACAAACCTCTTCCTTGACATGATGTACTTGTAACCGGAGACGTAGAGCTGCCTTAACACCACTTGGTAGTCCATGATATAATGTGTCCCTTGTATTAGGAGGAATGGAACTTGGTCGAGACACCTGGGCTCATATAGATGATGAGATGTGCAAGCAATTAATGTCAAGATGTCAATTTAAGATATAATATCAACAGGTTTTCATGCAAATATATGTCAATCTACCATTTAGGATGGAATTATTCATATACAGTTGCATCTCGTTTAACAGAATATCAAAGAATAGCACAAAATCAACACAAAGAAAACCACGGTAAACTAACGGATTCTGAAAGACCATTTAGGGGTCACAAATTAAATCATTAACAAGCAGTAGAAATGTTATGAGTAGTGCAGAAAGAAAAAAATAAGAGGTTCTTTTTTTTTAAAAAGATAACGAGATTGTATTAAAAAGGAGAGGGAACAAAGGACGCAGCTGGTGAGATAGCAGCGAAGCCAAAGAAAAGGAGAACAGAAAAACTAAAGGCCTAGAAACAAAAGATCCACATCCTTAAGCCCATGAACATTAACGACCCATTCTATAATCTTCTTCTTAGTTTTAGAAATCACCACTTGAACCGAGGACTTGGAATCATTGAAGCATCTCTTTGAAAGTAAAGAAAAAAAAAAAAAAGGAAGTTCCTGGAGACTGACTAATAAATCATCAAATGTGTTAAAAACATTAAGGAAAAAAAAAAAAAAAAAGAAAGAAAGAAAGAAAGAAAAAGAAACAAAATGAACTCGAAATCAGTGAAGAACATGATGGGGTTATCAGTTAATTATCAACAGCAATTTAAACATTACAGAAACTAATTAAGAAAAGAAAGATCCAATTAAATTAACAATAAAAATTACAGGTTTGAGGCATCCACCTGGCAAAACCAGCCAAGATTGAGTTTACTCTAACTGAAGCACTATAATCTGATCCAATAAATAAACATTTATTTTGACATTTTTCCCTTTTGGAAAATGAAGGCATGACACCCCTAATCAATCACTGAAACATGCAGCATGTATGGAATCAAAATGCAGCATTTCAAATGTCCAACATCCAAAAAAAAAAAACATCTCTGTCTGAGTAGAAATGTGTTATTTAGTTAGTTTGGCAAGGAAAAAAAAAAAAAAGGCGAAAAAAGAAATGCCTACATAAAGAAACAAACACAAAACTGGTCCCTTCAAATTGAAATCAGACTGCATTTTTAAATTATAAGATCCATTTCGAGTCCTTGCATTAATATCTTGAAAAATACCTTCTCGGCCAGTATTCCATGCATGAGAAGAATGCAACTGAAGAAACTTATTACTATTGGTGAGACCAAGGATAAAAACATCTATATCCGCTTTAGTGCTATAGAAAAACAAGAATCTGAAGAAATAGATTGAAGAAATGACTTACAAGAAAAAGTAAAACTATCTACAAGAACTATGCATGTCATTTTCTTTTCTTTTCTTTTCTTTTATTTATTTATTTATTTTTGAATGATAACATGATTTACGACTTTGGTTTTTGACTTCTCCAAAATGGGTCCCAAATGATAAAGATTGGGAGGTTCAAATGTATGTACAAGACAAGAAGTCATTGACTGATATCAAAGCCACAATCTTTGGATCAAATATGAAGTTAATGTATCTTGTGTATATTTCACAAATGAAACATAATAGACATCAATATGCTTCATGAACTTGCCTGTATGTATGAAACATGATAGACATCAATATGCTTCATGAACTTGCCTGTATGTATGAAACACAATAGACATCAATAGTTGCTAAGTCATTTTATTATGTAACTGCCCATGCTAAATACTAGCAATTAGAAACAATCAACTCCATTTAGTAGATGCCTATGCTAGAACTGGCAACAACACAATACTGATATCAGCGAATTAGAATGGATTAAATCTAAATTACCAACTGGTAATATCGATGGGCTTCAAGAATCTCCTCTAGAACAACCATACCTTTCGAGCTCTATTAGGTAAATGGCCATGAGGTTCGGGTCGGAGGAAGGAAGATCGTGGAGAGAAGTTGTAGCAAGTATAGTGTTCAGGAAAGGGGTTGGTGGGTGAAGGATCCGTTGCTTTATAGGGCTTCCACTTTGTGAAAGGGGTCTCTTCATTGATGAACAAGGCAGAGATCGGCTTCTCGATGGGTGATGGGAAAAGATTTAGATTCTTGAAGGACTTATGGATCGGGAATCTCCATTATTGGAGGCATTCCCATCACTAGCCAGAGTTGTGGTAGATCAGGATGTGGCTGTAGATCGATGCTTCACATGGTACAGCAATTATGTGGTGTGGACACCCCACTATCGCAGAGATCTATTGGAAATTGACATGGAGGGAATTCTTTGTCTAATGAATGGTTACATCGGTTACAGGTGGTCCTAGGCAACAAGGATTCTATCTTGTGGTCACCAGAAAAATTAGGACGATTTTTGGTCCGGTCTTTTTGCGGATCACTTGCCCAATCAAGTTCGAGCGAAGGATGCAATGTTCTATCATTTGTATGGTCCAGCAGAGTTTCTCTGAGAGTCACAGTGTTCACATGGTTTGCAGGAAAGAATAGGATCCTCACTATTGACAATTTGCAGAAAAGATCGCTAGTAATTCCTGACTGTTGTGATATGTGTATGAGAGGGGAGGAATCAGTGGATCAATTCTTCATTCATTGTTCCTTTGCAAGAAAGGTGCGGTAAAAAATTTAAAGCTGTCTTCAAGTCTCCTTGGATGATGTTGGGGTCCATGGCGGGTCTCCTAATAGCAGCTTGGCCTAGAGGTGGACGAAAGAAAAAGGAGGGGACGGTGTGGAAGCTAGTAATGATGGAAGATTTCTGGGCTACCAAGGGGGAGAGAAATAGGAGATGTTTCAAAAACAAGAGTGGTTATGTGACAGATGCATATAAGAGGGAAATTTTGTATATAATGGGGTCGGCTTCTTGTATTAATGATTTCAACCATAATGAGTGGTAATTATTAGGTGGGACGTAATGTATCTCTGTTTCTAAGCCTTTGTGCTCTCCTTAATAAATTATCATTACCCCTTCAAAAAATATATATCGATAGGCTTCAAAAATCCCTTCTAGAACACCCATACCTTTCTTGGTTTGATTGGTTACAAAAAGAAAAAGGTTTAAAAATCAAAGCTACTTCAAAGAGAATGTTGAAACAAAAACATAAGGTAGAAGTTGCAAGAAATATGCATCTAACTTGAAACAGTTCTCAGGAGAAACAAAGCTACAGGCAGTTTCGCAACCTATAGATATAACACACCTATTCAACACTTGCTTCCAACAAAGCCATGATAATTATTTAAGAAACTTCGATACTCTTATCCAAGAGGTGTATTATAATTATTTGAAAATGCAAGACTTCTTATTAGTTGCAATCATATAATGAATAGTTTGTAATGGTGGACCCTTGCATGTATCAGTGTGCTCCCTTGCATGCTGAGTGGCATGTCTGCCAGTTCATGCTCCAAAGATTATGGCCCTGTTTGGTAGACTACTAAATATAAGTTCATCTTATATATTAGAGATCTTGATCTCTAATACATAACTAATGTTAACAAGAACTCATTATGCATTAGAGATCAAGATCTCAAATGCATAATTATTGTTACTAAAATGAGATGAAATTGGTTTTGAGGCGTCTACCGAATAGGGCCTAACTGTTTGCAAATTCCACTTTGTGGTTAGCGTTCAATTGTGCTAAGGTGGCATGTGTAGAATGACAATGTTGGCAAGTGAGTCATGTTGGTAAACGAGTATCATGGGTTCCATATGACATCGTTGAAGCCAACTATTCAAGTGTAATCTATCATGTGTGGAGTCGATGGGTGAAGAGTGAAACAAGAACAGGATATATGAAACACAATAGTGGACTCCTACTTTAAATATACAAACCACAAAAGGGTGGGTTCATCCTAGCCTGGATAACTTGGATTTTGGGTGTATTAGCAAGGAAGATGAGGCCTAGGTGGAACGGCATGTAGAGGAGAGTGAGATGTCCAATTCAGTTTCTAGTTGGGCAGTGATATGGGTCTTGGGCCCGAGGGCTTGCCGACTATGATCTTGAGAGCATTTTAAGACACTATAAAAGAGGACCTCATGGACAAGATATGCAAAATGGTTACGTAGTGGCCGTTACATAACGGTAACAGTGGTCACTGTTATGTGTTACAAGATTGTAGCAGGTGTAATGGCTGTTACTGAAAAACCTACCCATAAGCCCCCATAATTGCCGTAATGGGCCGTTACGGTTTTTTTTTTTTTTTTTTTTTTTTCCTTTTTCGACAGAGATATTGAAACGGCCATTACGGGGTATTGTGATGGTAACAGTGGTGATTGTTAGCCTATTACAGTCAGAATACCTTGCTGATAGAGTTTTTATCTAAATTTTATTATAGGAGTAGGATTTCTAAAGGGCAGTCTCTTTCATCATCCTATTCCCAAGAAAAAGAGAGGTGCATGTATGAAGGATTTTAGGACGATTAATCTCATTGGTAGCTTGTATAAAATAATGGTGAAGAATCTGGAGACTAGATTTATAAAAGTTCATGGTGGGGTCATCTTCAGCCTCATTCGGCATGGTGTGCAAACTGGATATAGATTAGTGCATACGATTATGTGGACTGGGATTTCCCATAGGATGTGTTTCATCAACTACGTTTTGCCTTAAAATGGTATCATTGGATATCAACACTTGCATTTTTGGCCCACTATCAGGCCATAGTCATAGGATCCCCTATTGGTTTTTCCCAACGGGATAGAGAATCCAGCTATATTTGTCAATGGCCTAGCAAACACAAAATTTAGAATAGGCCCAGCCTGATGGCTTGGTCCGAACAGTAAAATCAAGACAATCATAGGCTCGGCCCATTGACAGCCCCAGATCTGGCAGGGGAATCCACTCTCCCTCCTTGTTTGTAGCGGTAGCAGAAACTCATAGCAAATGATCAACAAAGCGGCAGAGGATTTGGTTAGTGGCTTCTCAGTTAGCAATATTAGCCTTCAAGTGACTCATAATATGCTAATGGCAATGCTATTTTGCAACACCAAAGAGACACAGGTGGTTAACTTCAATAAGGTGATAAGTTTTAAATAGTATCAGTGCAGAAATTAACATGACCAAGAGTGAGATGCTCAGCATTTGCATCTCTTATGAAGGCATGTAAACCATGGGTAAGGTGCTTGGATGCAAAGCAAGATCTTTTCCTTCTTCTTTCCTAGTTTCCACGGCTTCCTGTTGTGTGTGGGTAGACTATCTAAACAGATATGGGACTCGGTGGTGGAAAGAGTCGAAAGAAACCTATCTACATGGAAAGGTACAATACCTCTCACTGGGAGGTTACATTACCCTTATCAAAGTAGCTCTATCAAAACTAATGGTGTATTTTATATCCCTATTTTAATGCCCCATGACTGTTATCCAGTGCATTGAGAAAAGTTTCTCTTGGTTGAGGGAACCGAGGTATGCAACCCACATGAGTTAGGGAAATGGGTATCAAGGTCCTCAGGCAGATGAATCGACCGCCCTATTGGGAAGTAGCTATGGAGGTTCATCTCCGAGGAAAATCCCCACTGGGAACAGGCTATCTGCTGCAAGCATAGTACTCGGGTTGGAGTTTGGTACGCCCTCAGTTCTCTCAATCAGACATCAAGTATTTGGAAGCCGTGATGGAAGTACTCATGGAATTTTTGAAAGGGCTCTCATTTGAGGTGGGAGATGGATCTGGGATAAGATTTTTTGGAAGATGCATGGCTCGACAATAGAACAATCTACTTGGAAGGGATGTGAAGATATGGTCCCTATCAATCAAAGGTGTTGTATAGGCTTGAAGAGGGGACTCTTTGGGAAAACAAAGAAAGCATTGTGGAGTTTATCCCCATTGTCCAGTCTGTGGTCCATATGAGAGAAAAAACAGAACCTTTTAAAATAGATCTGAAAGTCTGTACATGATATTTCCTGAGGACAAAAGAGAGCTTCCTTTTGGGCTTTTAGGAATACCCCTTTCAAGTGTTGTAAACAGGAAGATATTACAAGGAACTTGTTCGCCGTCATAAATGCTGGGCAAGGAAGGTGACTCATCATCCCTTTCCTCCCTTTTTTCTACTTTCTTTTATTTGGTATAAGGAAACTAAATTGTTATCATTTAAAACAAAAGTGTGCGGGGTTGCTTCATGCTTAATGGTTTACCCAACAACTACTCCTTCATGACCCTACTTTGCTTGCTCACCCTTTGGGGTGTGAGTGTAATACTTGGACTGGGGTTACTATTGAATGGAACCATGTTGGTCCATGAGTCGTGTCAGTATGAGCCTTTTCCATGACTGGTTCCAAGAGACCAGGTAAAAGACACAGAATGATGTCTGGTGGGCAGGCAATCATAGAACTTTTTTCCAACCTACCATTTAAATGCCAACACCAAATGGCTGGGAGAAAGGCTAAGATGATAATAAAAATACAATTAACAGTTCATATGATACCATAAATTAACATAATCTCTCCTGCTAAGTGTGAAAACAGCCAATCGAGCATTACTAGATGCAAAAAGGATATTAGACTTACTATACTGTCAATCTGATTGATGATGTTTGCATAGTGCAATGAAAGTCCCAAAACACCGAGTCTTTGAGAACAGCTATCCAATCCCTTATCAACCGGTTTTGAATCTGCCATAACTTGATGCCAGATTTAACATCATCAGGTATATACATCCAAAGACAATACAAGATATCGGGTTTAGATAAAGAAAATACATTGTGAGCCCTAACACTCAAGGAATACACCCATAACAGTTTCCAAACAATGTGCTTGATCCAATTGACAAGCATTAACATATGAACTTTTCCTTTGCTACTTTATGCATGCATGATCTTTGTCTTGAGATAGTTATGGTTATATAAATCATGAACGCACATATTGCGAAAAGTCCTCAAGAATTACATATGAGATTTCAAGTAGAAAACTGAATGGTTCAGCATATATAATTATCGGATGCCAGTTTTGCAGTCAACTCCACTCAACAAGTAATTGACATTCTGGTGTCCACATGAAGCCAAGCTACCAAAGAAAATTATGATTGAATGACTGGCAAGTGGTGTTATAGAATACATCAAATAATTTGATTATAAAAGTTGGCCATTCTTGTTCAAAATTTTGTTTCCTTTTTTTCTTGACCAGGGCCAAAGGGACAGGTCACAAGACAGACTTCTTTTGTCTCTCCAACATCCAAAAGATTGATTGTTAGTGAGAGTGGGAAGTTGTTGAGGGTTGGGAGGTGCATCCTGGTTAGAGTAAGTATAATGCAGAAAACTTAGGCACTGCTATTATCAAGAGCCTCCGGAAGGGAGTTAAGTGGAGTAACCAATTTTATTTTTTTGATAAGATGTTGGAGGTCACTATCGACTCAGCAGGAAGGAATATTTAAGACAATGTCAATGTAGGTTCAATCTCCATTAGACCATAGGAAACTCAATTTTAATGATGCTATTGTATCTATTTCCTAACTATTCCACTAATTATACCTGTAACAAACAAAGAGCCCTAGGAAAATAAAACTCCATCATAAACACACCTAAGACAACCATCTGCCTCAGACTCTTAAAATAGTTTTTCAAAACCAAAATCTTCACCTATAACCTTGTTGGCTTTCAACACACACAGGTGCCTTCATTAGTTTATAAAACAAATAAATTGGTTCATTCAGAAGGGAACAAAGCAACTTCATTAACAACTGAAGCTTTTCACAGCGGGCCGAGAATGCGACTTTGCTATGTGCAGGAAGCAATCTATGAGACCAAACATCGTAGATCAACAGGTCCAGAGCAGAATCCAGATTGGACAGCACATATGATCAGACTAAGACAAGCTTTCTTCTGAGTATCTTTCAAAGGATGCACTTTTCTGAGACTTTGGATCCAATTTGTAAAGGCTTGCATCTCAGACAATCGGTTGGTGGCACCAATATGGTAGACTGTCATTTTGTAAAGCCAGGGGGATCCGGCGACAGACCCCCTTGTCAACTGTTGCTGGAAAACTCTTCTAAGTGAAAAGAAAGCTCAAACGAATGGCTAGAGGCAACTAAAATATGGACTGGATTAAGGCTTCAAGCCTTTTGAACATAAAAAGTAGGTGTTTATGCCATTTAAACCTGAAACTACTTGCGTATGGCATTTCCAGCCCTTGTAGGCCTCATACAGGATACATCTCACTTGTGTGGGGCCTACCATGATGACAGAACACCCGACAATTTGAAATCCATAACTAGCGTGGGGTGCTGGTTTGAACATGATAGAAATAAATGAAAACAAAAAATGGGCTAGGCCTTTCATGTTTTACCATGTAATTCTCGTAGAAAAAGTTCTATATTTTGGGACAAGCTTATATCATTTTAAATAATTCAATTTTTGGTAGCAATATGATTGTGATTGTTCACTGCTCTTTTAATGTCTCATTAACAAACCCGTTGATTGTAATCAACCTATGTAATAGCCTATTAGATAACGCTTGATTGGAATCAACCTATGCAATAGTCTACTACATTATGCCTGTGGGAGTTTTATGCTCTCACTGCCCATTCCCAGCCCTGATAAAGGAGGGTAGTGTCAGGTTGGCAGACGGTGTCAAACTGTGCCATGACTTCCAACATAAATCCAAACAATCTGCCATTGCGATGATAGAGTGGAATGGTAGAAAAGGATTTATGCAGCTGACCCCAATAAGTTGGGAATCTGGGATATGGCTTAGATGATGATGATGATGATGATGACGACGACGACGACTAGGACAACGTCTCATTAACAATACGCATGGCATACATGCATGTCAATTTGCAATCTTAGACCATCCCAATCATAGAGCCCACCGGCCATTTTGGGTGGAGCATAGCCCAAACTAATACTGCTCAAATGATACTAATCATCCAAATGTGGTTATCAATGTGCAGTAAAAAGAATTAAAATGGTTTAGCAGTTTAAATTCAATGAAATATGTTTGTGTTGGGATTATTTGATCAGTGTGTTTTTTGGTATATTCCCCATCCATAATGGAGCTCAAAATTTGTACAATCCATATTTCCGTGCGTGTATGCCACCTATAAGGTAGAATGAGACATAACTAATGTTTTAAATATCATCGATATTGGCCAATATATCCCAAGATATATCTTATATTCCACTTGTGCGATACGAAACACACAGGCAGTGCTGATATATCCCACATGTTCAATCAGGTGAGCATTTCCAATTTCCAATTCCTTTTTTTGTTGAAATTATGTTAAATTGGTATCAAATGGTTATATATCCATTGATTCTTCATGTTTTGCATGAAAAATCATGGGGTTGGAGCTTTGATTTCGATATTCATTGGTTCTCCATGTTTTTTTTTTTTCTTCAAAATTTTCCTTCAACCAGCTGCCAATTGAGACTAATTTCGAAGTATTTAGGAGTGTTTGATGAAATGATCATCACATATACTCTAATTACAAAATTTGAGTGTAGGTGGTCCAATTTGGGGGGAAATTAGGGAAAATTCAAAATTTCCCCCAAATTACTTGCAATGTTGCACTCCAAACATGAAATCAAGCATATATGAGGGTTGATCCATTGATTTTTTAAGTCCTTGTCAATTTTTTAAAAATAAAAATTATTTTTAATTAAAAATTATTTTTAAAAAAAATTCAAAATTTCCCTTCAATCAGCTGTCGATTGTGCATTAAATTTGAATACGGTTGCATTAGTTCAATCACAAAGCACATAGCTTAGAACCCTAATAAAGGAAACCTATTATGTGCACTTCTTTTTTTAGAGTTATGATTTAAAAGTGTGTATTAAGGTCTTTTTTAACAATCCATGAAGTTTCATTGTGCTTCCCAAAATGTGCAATAAATTACCCGATACAAACAATATATCCCGTGCAATAACCGATATGTATCTGTATCCCAAGGATGTGATACATAACACGATGCCGATATTTCAAACATTGTATATAACCACTCAAAGTTAGTGGTAAACTATCACCTGGACACCCTTTTTTCCTCAACATGCAGTCTACAATAGAAATGTGCATGTATAAGATGAACATAGTTATTGCATGATTGTCCATGAGAATGTACGTAGCCGCGACACATGTAGCATACACGTACCTCAATCCAAACTACTCAACCATGGTTCCGTACCAGTGTTTTAAATAGCATGCAGCGTATAGCGTGGCATTTGGCCCTCTATAGCGTGTAGCGTAAGCTACACAATCCTTACAATTTTTAATTAAAATAATAGAACATATGATAAAATTTACAAAATGCATAATTTCTATGAGTTCTTGACTATGAATCTAGATCATCAACCACTTATTTCCATGCAAAATCCCTCTCTCTTTGCCTTTAGACATCTCTAGGTATGACTTCTTTTTTTATTGATTGAAACATTACAAATTCATGAAATAGACCACAATTTGGATGGTCCGGATTAGTTTAATGTAGTGTCATGTGTCATAGGTATAAGTCATCACCATTTTAAAACAAGTGTTTAACTAACATAGAAAAACACTTGAAAAAATGAGATTTCAGGTAGCTTACGCTATCCACGCTACACACTACGCTACGCTACATGTAGTGTCTGCTACATGCAGTGTAGCTTACACTACATACCCTGTAGCTTATGCTACCAGGGAATTACACTACATAGCGTTTTCGCTATGCTACGCTACAGGAAACACTATTCCGTACATATCATTATGTCCCTTTACATTTAGCCATAGTATGTAAAACTAAGTCATAAAAACCTCTTGCACTTGCATCCACCTCCAAATTTGAATGATTGACAGTGTGCAACTGAGGAGAGGGGAGCACAAACCACAAACATACATGTGGCCCACCCAATAAGTCCACCAGCCTAAAATTTACACCAAAGATCTTCATGTTGGACCACTTTATGCATGGAATGGATGTCCCACACACATATAGAACTCACAATATACAAAAAAAATTGTTACGTAATGGTAATTGTGGTGCCCATTACGCGATACCAGGCCGCAATACCCGATTTGGGAAAAAAAAATAGCCCAAAACAATGGGTCAGACGGGGCTGATACATTTTCTTCCTTAAAAATTTCAACCGTTACATCTCTTATCGTAACAACCAAAAGGCTAGCCGTTATGGCCACCATTACCATTATTGAATACCATGATAGCACATGAGCTAGATTTGTGTTTTAAATATTGATGATAGAGCCTAACATATCAGTATCTCCACAAGTGTGATACAATATGTGACTAGAATACTAGTTTCAAAAAAGTATATAACTGGAATACATATTTTATAATATATCATTGATATTTTCCAATGTTCACGATATTGAATATATAGTGATGTATTAGTACACCTCTAGTAAAAAATTGCAGTGATTCAATTACCCTTTGTAGCTGTGTTTGAGCCAATTGTACTGAAATTATCAAACCCCCTCCATTTTCCATTACAAATCCCACAATACGTGATTATGGGTCACTTGCAATCCGGATCACTATTTTTGCTGATTGGAAATTATGGTTCTTTATTCCTAGTGTAGACTAACTTGTAATATCAATCTATATTAAGTACATAAAGATTTACACTTTTGATTTATGATTATCGACTACAATTGAGTTGTTCCACATAAAACCATGGATTTAGTGGAGAAATCATCATCAGAGAGGGTCCGGATGATTTTGTTTTATTCAACAAGCTAATAACTAAATGTTTTGAAACCATGTCTATGCATGACTTGAATGCATTGAAATGGATTTCAAGCAAGAAATTGGATTTCCAATGTGAAACAGAAGAAATTGGGGAAATCCGAATTTCTCTGGTCTTACCATTTATTTTCCATTAAACAACGGAGAAGTGTTATGCATAGTGCTTTTTTTCTTTCTTCTTCTTTTTTTTTTTTTTTGGTAATGTTTTGAATTTTGTAATCATGTGTCTTTTAACATCTCCTGAAGTTTCCCTGAAAATTCCACCATTTTCCTAGAGTTTCCCTCAAACTGCGAAACTTTATGCAATGTGCTACATTTCCCAATGCATCCCACAATATTTTCCCCTTCTAGAAGGTAATGATATCATCTCTACTATATATAACAAGGAGTGAACGAACATTTTTGCCCATGCAATTAGTCATATCCCTTAGGAGAGTTGTGGCCTTGGAGATTTTATAGGACATTAAATGAGATTTTCTAGATAGATAAGGGTATTTGTGGAATTTTGAAAATTTGTATTCTTATAAACTGACAGTTTGGATTTATCCGTGTAAACAAGTAGCTTGGATTTTACCTACTTTTTATATGCGAATAGCATTGTATCATGTCGGCATCATTTCCCTCCAGTTTTTTCCCTCCAAAGATCTCTCCTTTCCTCTCTCCACATGCATGGCACGTGCCACTTCCCCTAGTGTGTGAAAACGATATTTAAAACCTTCAGCTAAAATGCATGTGAAAAGTACATGCAATTAGCAGTAGGTGATCGTTACTCATAAATATCTACATTATACACAGTTTATAACACATCTATATACCTAGAGTAATCACCTTAGAGAAATGTTATAATGCTCCTAGTTGCATTAGGATACTTAGAAAATCTAATCCATTGATCTAGGCAAGTCCAAAGCACATTTCGCAGGCTACCAGGCAAACATCACACTGATCTAACAAATATTAACCATTTGATCAATGGCCTTAAATATGGACACTCAAGATTGTTTATGCAAAAATGGTTCAATGAACAATTTGATCCATCCATTTGTTAGGGAGCATCATGGGCTGCTTATGATTGTAAAGAATCATTTTTGTTAGGAAATTGTAATCATCCCATCTACACTTGCAGAAAGAATGCCAATAGAAAATAAGGACAAAACAAGGATGGAATCAATCATCCAATCAATGTGATTTTCGGACAGTACCCATGACCCATGACATATTGCTGGAAAGTTCAGATTGATCGATTGGACTGTCCACGTGTGCAAGGGCCTGCTCATGTACACCCATGACATGTTCCTGGAATTGCTGATATTATCAATAATATCAGCCAATATTATTTGTACCGCAGGTCAGCACATATGAGGTGTAGTATAAATAAATAAATTAATATAGATAGCTAGATAGATACAAACATACATTGTATGAATGATATTATTGATAATATCACCTATATCTAGCAATACACAAAATATCACTAGATATCGGCCACGTTCCTTCGCTATAAATGCAGAGTACCAAGTATGGTTGACATCGATACAACTTCCATAAGTACTGCAAAATTCGAGAAAAATTGAAAAGTCAGAGAATCAAAAAGTAAACCTTTTCTTTTTGAATTTTTTTTGGCAGATGACCTTTCTAGGACTATTTTGACCACTTTCCTTGAAGTGTTTGAAATCAAATCTCGGATTTGGAATAGAAAATTCGCAACTCGATGGCAGAAACTTCAAGGTGACGAAAATATAATTTATTTACAGATGTAATCAGAGATTAACATGGATTTGAGGCGAAAATACCAAATGTTGTGGTAGAAAACAGAGGAAATTGGGAAATCTTAATTTTCACCATTTTTACCCCTTAAAATGAGATTGCAAGTGTGGCATTTCATAAATTCATTATCATTTTTATGTAGTGTGTGTTTTATTACTTGCATTTGCATGCATGATATATGAATGATATGAACTCACTTTGGATAAAATTGCAGTGCTTTTCTCTGGCAACACATGGTTTAGGCCTCTATAAAATGGAAACCTAGAATTCTGAGTCCTAAGCGAGTAACATGAGTATTTTAAGATATCCTGAAGTTGACCAAAAATTCCACCTTTTTCCTAATGTTTCCCTTAGACAACAATACATTTCCCGGTATGTACAACATCATAACAATATTGATACATGTCTCCATATCCCAAGTCATCGGTGCATGTAACGAAAACAATCCTCTGAAAGCTGAATGTGCCCATATGGCAGACGTTTACATGAGCAGAGCTTTCCATGACATGGGCCATAGTGCCTAGATCATTTGGCCCAAAAATCAGCCCAGTTCACTCAAAAGCTGGGAAGCAATATACAAACAAATGGATCGCTAGGAAAACAACAATTTAGGTCTTCCATTAATTTCATACACTCTAGGTTACCCAAGTGGTCAATAGCCTGATTTTTGGACCTGATGATCTTGGAGGAATGGTCCATCTCAGGGAAGGCTCATATCTCATAGGCATGTGCCACATTAAAATTGCAACCACATGTAAATGAGCAGGCTAGTGCACGTGCAGACCTAGCAAATCTGTAAGTTTTTTGATAGATTGCCTCAGACAAAAGAAGTACAAATTTGCTAAATCAATTAAATGAGTATTGCAAAGAAGGGTCTGAAAATGAGAAAAGATAATGCAATGAGAATGTTAATCCACCTCGCTGAGTACTTTTACTGCCAAAGGTCTCCGCGATCTCTTGATGTAGAAAGGTAACAATGTCGACAAGTTTCTCCATGACCTACAATGAGTTCAAGTCACTAAGATTTTCGGAGCTTCATTAGACAAAAATATGGAATACTACATGGCAGATGCTTGCTAGGCCTACAGACTTATGGAGCCCTGCCCATCCACAAGCAAGCTCACATAACAATATGGCACATATGTGAGAGATCCAAACTTTCCATCAGATGACCACACTGTTTATATCCTCTCAACCAAAAATCAGGCCATTTTCCTCCTCAGATGAACCTCATACAAAACAAACAGATGGCTGAAACCATTTTCTCTAGTCATCCATTTATTTTGTACACTGTGACCCACCTAAGGAGTGAAACACCTCATGGAAAGCTCAGATCTCTGCAACTTGAATTTTTCAGTTTTCGTGGATATTTTACATTGTTTTCTATTGTGTGATCCACCGATGGGTGGCTCACCCTGTTTTTTAGGTTTCTAACCATCTGGTCTCAACACAACCACTGGATGGGTTCGGCCAGATTTCATACATTTCTCTCTCCCTCCCTCCCTGCCGCCCTCCTCCCCTCCCCTCTCTATATGTGTGTGTGTGTGTGTGAGTGTGAATGCATTCCCTTTTGATGCATCCCGGAAGCAATAGTAACAAGTTCTCATAATCACAGACCTCTTCCAAATTTTTAGACCAAAGAGATTTCTTTCTCAAGCTTCTTACAATCTTTCTTTGGCGTTTTAACTCACTACGTAACATCATGAGACCCTCTCCTGCAAGCAAAAGGACAAGTTCTTGTTAAACGTGATATTATACTAAATATATTAGCAATGTATAAACAAAAACTTAAATCACATTGATGTTACGTAGTGAATGGCATGTGTGTAATTAGGGAATGCTAGTCACAAGCCATTGTCAATTGAATATTGTAAATTAGAAGGCGAATGATAGGGAAAGTTGATAGTAAGCCATGATCTTTTTTATAGACTCAAAATATACCATGATATCCCTGCCAAAGTACAGAGTTCTTCAAGCGAAGATTCCCCATAAAAATTTGAGGTACATTATTCACTTCATACAAAATGGGACAATTAAAGTGTGATGAAAGGTTTTCGTGGATTGCTACATGACAACAAGCAGCCTACAAGTTTCTATTTTGTCCCATTAGGGAGAAAGATTCCGATGAAGTGAAGCAAAGAACTCTTGGAGGGGCTGAAGATTTTAATATTATCTTTATAAGGTAAGCTAGTTGAATCATGGATTGAGACTTTCAAGGCTCTTCATCTCTAGGGCACACAGCATTACTTCTCATTTGGGGTTCCCGCCATTGGTAAGCCTGCTAAGAAATTGTCAGAGAAGGTGGTAGAGAGAATTGAATGAGAGCAAGATTTTAGCATTTGGTGGAAGGATCACTCTAATCAAGGAGGCCATGTCTCACATGATTTTATACTTCAAGCCCCTATTTCAGTGCTCCACCAGTGTTCACGATAAATTGGAAAAGGACGCCCAGTGTTCTAATAGACCTCTCTGTCCAGTTTTCCCAGGATTGGCTCACACTGCAGTGGATAGGGAGGTGTCTATCTCCCAGTGCTTCACCATCTTTGGGCAGCCAAGTGGTTCAGATACCTCCCTGTCCCAGGGATTTGGATGATGAGGAATTTGAGGACATGGTGGGACTATTGGATCTTCTACAGCACAGAAGCCCTTCATCACTCAACAAGGATGTTGGTTGTGGAGATTGGAAAGGTCTTGGAAGATTCTCTATTAGCTCCATATATAAGGTGATTCATTCTTCTTCTAGAGAATTACACAACTTGAGAGAATTCATATGTCTCACAAGGGCTTGCCTAGGGTCATGCCATTGGATGGTTGGTGAGCAAGGGTAGAGTTCTCAAAATTTGTAATCTTCTAAAAAGACATGATGATTACAAATGTTTGTGGCATATGACTTTGGGATGCCAAGTTAGTAGATCAATTCTTTATGCCTTGCATCTTTGCTAGTGTTGCATTGGAGAGGTTCTTTGACCTATTCTAGTGTTGTTGGGTGATGTCATCTTTGGTTGCTCCTTTCTTCTTGGAGTGGCATGGGTGGAGTTGGTCTTGAGGATCTTGTGGAAACTCTTATTCTGGGTTTGTAGTCAATTTGGGCCAAGGGTAATAATAAATGCTATCATAATTATCAACATAGTCCTGATGAGGTGTTTAGGAAGGCTAAATTGGATATGATTGCTGAGCTATGACTCTTAAGCCATTTTGAAACTGCCCCTTTGATTCTTTTGATTCCTTTTGATCTGCTTCGTTGTAATTTGCAGGGCAGTTACTCCTCACCTTCACCCTGGTTTCCTTTAAGAAAATTGTGTCACCTTAAAATACCATATATATATATATATATATATATATATATACAAAAGCTCAGCTAGTAGTCAATGGCACTCCTTTAGTGTCATTCTTGAGTATTAAGCAAATATAAAAGACAAAATATTGGATTCAGTTACAGATCTTAAGGTTTCTATTTATCATTTACCTCCATGGCCAAAGAAGAAGTTGATATCATGCTAGGTAAGGTACCCAAAGACCATTGCCGCGATCTCCACACACCTTTTGTGTATTGTTCTTTCAATGTAGTAGTTTACTTAAAAGTTTGCAATGGAAGGGCATTCGTTTCAGGTTCGTCCATTTTCAGGAGATTAGTTTTTGTAGGTAGTAGGACACCCAACACAACATATGCAAATATTAGTCTTGCCGACTTTTAAGTAGCAAAATTGTTGTGATGCATTAGGGCTGGTTTGGGAGCGTGGATTCGGAACTCCCTGGATTTGAAATCCTCCTGTTGTGTTTGGCACCCTGGATTCAAAATCCCCTATAATCCAAAAGTAGTTAATGCATAGTATATCTACAGGGGTTTGAATTTAATTACTAAATCAATTTTAATATCTCTAATTAGTATGCGTATATAATGTTTGACACGATGGTTGTAATAAGCCTGTTGAAATATATACTTTGCCTGAAAATGATGAAATTCCAAGTCTCGGATGGGCCACAAGCACAAGATCACATCCAAGTGACTAACGAATGATTTTCAACTGTTGATTTAGATGGACAATGTTTGACCTTTTTGGCAGGTGTTATGAGAAATATCCAAGGAGAAAATTCAGCGCATCTGCACTTGCTTGAAATATAAAAAAGTAATAATATTGAGTAACCACTCAAACGTTTTATAACCAAAACCTTTGAGATGACATCAATTAAACAACCTAAAATATCGATGCGACCTACTACAAAGAACCATAGGACTTCCTTAAATTATCATTTACTCATAAGGAAAAAAGAACAAGGATGATGAAAGGAAAACCATAGATTCTTGCACTAATTCTAGTTGCACAAAGCGTCATGTGGCATAAATTCTGGTGTGGGTGCGAGCAAGTGTTTATTTCAAAATGTTATCAAGCATAAAAGGCCCAAAGAGGAAGAGAAAGTGCTAGCACAAGCCCAAAGTGTGATTTAAAGTGGGAAAAACACCCGGTAAGAAGGATAACGCAGGGGCATTTTCACACGGGGCTCAAGTGGGGTGGCCTGTGGGATGCAGAGACACACTCGGGGTGGGCGGCCCATGTGAGGCAAGTGGCTCGTGTGAGGCAACTCCTATCCGTGTGAAGCGGGTGGCTCATGTGAAGCGGAACCCATGTAAAGTGGGGCCCATGAGGGGGGTTCAGCCGAGGTCCTAACTCATGAGTTGTAGAGCCTAGGCTACGAGATAAAGGGAATGATTCGTCATGCTCTATTAGTTCGAGCTTTTAGAGCAAGCGGTTAATTGTCCTACATCAAAGTGGTATCAGAGCTGGAGGTCTCATGTTCGAGACTCCCCAACAAAGGTGATTAATGTAGGGGCATTTTCACACCAGGCTCAAGTGGGGTGGCCTGTGGGATGCAAGGGCACACTCGGGGTGGGCGGCCCATGTGAGGCGGGTGGCTCGTAGGATCCTACAACTAAGACCTAATCCCACAACATTATTTTGTGACGATATCCTAGGAGCCATGTTTTGAAAATCCAAGTTTGTGTGGACTTGTATGGACACAAAGGATTAGTCACTTGGGTTTCTTTTTATGAATAACTAAATATTTTATTATAAGAAAAAGATGTTACAAAGAGGCAAGGGAAAGAAAACATCTAACAAATGGCATAACAACTGGCAACAGCTAATCCTGCTTGGGAAACAAAGAACAAAAAGAAAAATCAAAGCCCATTCTCTATGAGTGAAAGATTGTACTTAAAAGAGGAAAGAGGTCTTATTGACCCCTTCTTTCGCCAGGGTCTCTGCTTGAGAATTAACCTAGAAATGAACTTGGGAGAATGAGATAGAAATTGATGTGAACAAGTCGGAACATTCCTTGATATTTGCAACACCAATGGAACATGGCCAGATTCTGCCCATTACTCAAAAAGGTCTTCAAGTATAAGTATAAAAGAAAATGAGATTTTGTTTCCAAACATGGTAGATAGAAGTATTTCGATATGAAAAAATACATTTCATTGAGTAACAAAGCTCCAAAAGATAATGTGCTATGTAATAGAATTTTCTGCTTATGTTGTTGTCGATTATTGAATTCTCAATAGAAGTAACATCATGATTTCTAGTAAATGCAATCAGTATTAATTAATCTATTTGCACATAGTCATTCAAATCATTGATTCAGTGCAACCACTAGAAATGATAATTGAGGAATATGTTGAGAATGATGAATGATGACAAACACACATTTTGTCACATAAGAAATGTATAGTTTGAGAACAATGTGGAAGTGTTTAACCTCTATGGTTGACATTTAAAGACTCTTCTTCTTGAAGCTTACGCCGATAATCTTGATCAAATCTGTCCAATGTATTTAACTCATGGTACAATTCCTATAAATGGAAAATGTGTTAGTTTTTCACTGCAAAAGGCCAAAAGCGTAATGCCTAAGTAAGTTCTCATGACTATAAATCAATATGCTGATATCGAACGATAGACATAAATAATACTACAAACTTACTGCACCCACAGATCGTAGTAGTAATAATGTTAATAATGTTGACCATCATTAATAAATTATCGAAACAAATCAACAAGCTCTCCATGAATTTGACTTTTTTAAAAAATAGAAATTATAAGGAAAATTAACTTGAGCAAACACAAAACACCATTCATTTTAACAATATGAGACACCTAATCAATTGCGTAAAATAAATAAAGATATAAATAAATCAGGAAAAAAAAAAATCCAAAGGGAAAAAAGAAAAAAATTAACTCATCATTTCATACAGGAAGAATAATGTCCTTGACACAATGACTTGCACACAACAATTGATCTAGACCATTGATCTATTGGGACCCATTGTGGATGGACCATGCCCAAAATTTCCCAGATACAAAGATCGAAACCACCAATCATTGGCCTTTGAATGTGGAAGATAATAACCACCATTCTTGGGCCATTTCACAATTGGTGTACCTATTTTATTTTTATCAGTAAGTTGTTCTATTCGTCTTCAACATCTATTGGCATACTAGAAATTGAAAGATTAGGATTGTTTTGTCCTAGAGACTTTGGGCCAATGTTCATCCGTTGTAGTGCTAGACAGATCAATGGTCAATGGTCCTTGACACATGTTTTTTCTTTAGCTGCCAACATACTATCCCATAAAGCATGGCTGGTCTTATACAAGGTGTTCTATAACGGTAACGGTGGCCATAACGGCCACCACCGTTACCGTTATGATATGGGCCATAACGGCCGTTACAGCCCCCGTATCGGCCGTTACGGCCATTTTTTATTTTTTGAAAAATGTACTTTCTAGGCCGTTACGGCACGTTTTTCTGTAACAGCCATTTTGACCCCGTAACGCGTAATGGTTATGACCATTACCGTTACGTAACCGATTTGGAATACCATCGTCTTATAGTTAACCTATCAAATTTCCCTTTCAGTTTGAGTGGTACACAACGATCAAATAATATTCCAGAGACACATCTCCCTTTCTTCCACACAGATTGAATTATATGGGTAACACCCTTCTCAATTTTTCCACTCTCATGAATTATTGACCCAAGGTATCGAAAGTTGCCATTTTGGGAAACTTCTTAGTCAACAATCTTAATTAATTCCTTGTTTTCACTCCTATTATTACTAAAATTGCACTCCATATATTCTATTTTAATCCGACTAATTTTAAATCACCTAGACTCTCAATCCCTCCATAAATCTATTTGTGTCCTTCATCACATCAATCAAAACTATGCTGCAAACAACATACACCATGAGATCTCTTACTACAAATACCTTGCCAACTTGTCCATGACCAATGCTAAAAAGTATGGACTCAATACCAATCCCCGGTACATGCCAAAGTAGTTGGGAATAATGTTTTCAATATCAGTATCGACAAATGTATCGCACGTCAAGATACAGAAACAAATCGCGCATTGCATGGGAAATATCGAATGTATCGCTGTTTTTGGGAAACATTGGGTAATTGATCGAATTTTTCAATGAAATTTTGAGGATGTTTTAAAAAAAAAAAAACCATCTTTACACCCTCAAAACTCAAAAGATTACAAAAATCAAGTACACACAATAAGTTTTCTTTATATAGGGTACTAAGCTATGCATTATCAAATAGAAGTGATGCAACTATATTAAAAAGCAATTCATATAAAATAATAAATAAAGAAATCACTAATATTTCTATAATTCATATCACTTATCAGCACATTCAATGTACTAAATACTGACACACATTCAATGTACTAAATACTGACACTAGATATGTTCTACAATATATGGTGCATTTATTTAAAAAGATATTTTTAATTAGTTTTTCATAATTTTTAAAAAAATTAAATTAACCTTTGGTAATAAATAAACAAGTGTGCCTGATGTTAAGATCAGTACACACTTGTAAATACAAAATATTAGGCATGCGTAACATCTGGTCAATCTAATTGTTTTCAAATTAAATATATTTTTAATTAATTTTCAACTGTTTTAATTAAGAATATATTTTTGTAAAAGTTCCGTCAATTTGTAGATCAGCCTCCAAGCACTCTAATGTGATTTTTTTTAACCTCTAATTGCAAGTTAAATGGGTGAAATAAGGAAATTTTGGATTTTTCCAATATTTCCAAATTCAAAAATCCCACAAAATATGCAAAATCGTGAATTATAAACTTCATTCCATTGATTCCAAGGAATTTAAAACAAGAAAAGGCTGTTAAAATTCGCAAAAGCCCACAAATTTGGGTTATGAGTTCCGACATTGCATGCTTCCCGATTTCAATTTCCATCAACAAATTTCCTTTCTCTCCAAAAAAATCGAAAAGGAGCAGTTGAAATTTACCTTAGGAATGTAATGAAAAAAAAAAAAAAAAATTTTGGGTTTTTTTGGCAATTTTTCCAATCTTTTCGTAAAGGGGATTGACGCACTTAAGGTATCATCAACACATTGTGATACATTATTTGCGAGACATTGTGATACATTATTTGCGAGACATTGTGATACATAGTAATACATTGTGAAACATTATGATATATAGCAATACATTGCATTATATCAACCGATACTAGGAAGTTTCCCAACTAAAGCCCAATGTTGTATCACTACTATGCTATATCGATAATATTGGCCGACATCAATCATAGGTTGAGAACTCACTTGTCTCTCCACTTATGGACCTGCAGTCCTCACATTTGTTACCGCTCCCTGATAAATATCCTTAACCACGTCAATATAGCCTCATACATTTTATAGGAATCAAGTACTTTCTCTTGTTTATTTAAAAAGAAAGGTACTAGAAAGAATGAGCATGCAAAATATACGAGCAATTTGATATGTTTGGGATTTTTTTTCCAACGCAAATATAAAAAAAAAAAAATTCAGCAAGGAAACTAAGGATACAGCACCAAAGAAATAGCAATGCAAGAGAAACTGACTAGGGATTAACAGTCCTAGAATAAGGATGCTCTCCTTCCACCACAACCATCAAAATCTTTTGTTTTGATTTTGCAAATGGGTGTAAATCCGATCAAAATTGATTTATAATAATCCCATACCACTAAAATGAGGAGAGGAGAAAGTGAACACACCCACACCCACCCCAGCACGCTCATGTGCATATCGCAAAACAGCCCTCATAAAGGGTTTGTATGCATGTAATGGGCCTAGGTCGATTCATCAAAGAAATAGCTATGCAAAGGAAAGATCGAGAACGCTCCCATTCCCCTACAACCATCAATATATCATGTTTTGGTTTTACAAATGGGTGTAAATCTGGTAAAGTGAACACCCCCACAAAACAGCCCTCATAAAGGGTTTATATGGATGTGATGGGCCTGGGCCAATACAACATCAAAGAAATGGACATGCAAAGGAAAGATCGTGGTTGCGCACGCACACACACATCACAAAACAGCTCTTGTAAAGGGTTTATATGCATGTCATGGGCCTGGGTCAATACAACATCAAAGAAATAGACATGCAAAGGAAAGATCGTGGGGATTCCCAAACCACTAAAATGAAGATAGGAGAAGAAAGTGAACACAGCCCCACATGTGCACGCATATTGCAAAAGAGCCCTCATTAAGGGTTTATATGCATGTAATGGGCCCAGCCAATACAACAACAAAGAAATATCCATGCAAAGGAAAGAATGTGGAGGATTAACCGTCAAAAAAGGATGTTCTCATTCCCCTACAACCATCAAAATCTTATGTTCTGATTTTGCAAATGGGTGTGAATCTGGCCGAAATTTGGTTTCTAATAATCCCCCACAACTAAAATGAGGAGAGGAGAAATTTTTATTTTTATTTTTTTAATTTAAAAAAAAAAAAAAAAAAAAAAAAAAAAAAAAAAAAAACCACACACGAAACAGCCCTCATAAAGGGTTTATATGCATGTAACTGCCTAGGTCAATATGTCTGCCGTAAAGGCACAGATACCACCTGTAACGACTGATACGGCCATTACAGGTCATTTTAGCCTCTTTTTTTTTCTTTTTTTTCTTTTTTTTGTAACAGACCATTAAAATATCCACCATTACTATTACTTAACAGCCATTAAAATCGTAATGTAACCGTTTTTTTTATACCTTGCTATTCCCAGACAGGCCCTTCAAGACCAACTACGAACTACAAAGGACTGCTTAGGAGAGTATGAACCAATTGAATTTTCTCTAGTCTCTACTTAGGTACCACCACTCCTCTGCATAACACTAATTCCAAGAAAAAAACTAACCTTTAGTAGTACTCTGCAACTCACCAAACAGTCCAAATCAGCCCATGAAACTAAAACCCTCAAAACAACTAAACAAGGAAATCAAAACAGATCAAACCATTAAAATAAAGATCTAAAACAGAGTTAGGATCACTGCGACATTTAGGAGTCTAGGGAGCAAGGATTGTCACTGTTAGGCCCATTAAATTTTTGTTTTATTTTCTTTTTTCTTTGTTAAGTTGTTGGAACCATTAGATTAATAATCTGGATCTCCAACAGTGAGCTCCACATGTTCAATTCAGAGCTCAAGGACACTATACAAATCCTCGGGTGAGGATCATATTAACTCCTTAAGTAGCACCATTTTAAGAGACCCTTCCAAGCTGTGATCAAAGATGTGCAGAAAGAACTTTAGCATCTGCCAGCAAAGAACAATTACATATGAGAAAGAAAACTGATTTAAAATTGAAGTGAATTAAGATATTCCTTATTTCATTTGAAATTTAATTGAGCATCCTCTTGATAAAATAAAAGTAAAATTTTCATTTGTAGCATGTAGCACAGATGTAGGACAAGACCACAGGCTAACTAGATAAGTTTTAAATTTCTCCTATTCAATAAGTTCCACATTTGAAAACAAAGAAGCAAGAAGAAGAACATAGAGCAACCATTCAATTACCAAAGCAATAATGAGGAGCAAGGACAGCAGAGACCCTTCGGTTGGCATTAGAGTATACTTACTGAAGTATGCTGAGCCAACATAATCAGTTGTTGCATTGTTGCTTCTGCCTCTTCTTTAAGCTGTTTATGTGATGAAACATCGGAATCCAATCTGACAAACCAAACAAGTATTTCAAAATTCTGAACTTCGGTCATTAGTGAATGTTAGGAATCAACATAGTTGTGAAAGAGATTTGCTAGAACCTCTTGGAGATGTTGCCTCACTCGTCAACAGCATCTCTAGTAAGACATGACACTAATAGGAAATCAGAACTGTCAACGTGATGGGCAACTACCAGGCAAAAGGGGGCTATATATCAGATATTGACAGCAATCAGACTAGTCCCCCCATAAGCAACCAAGAAAAGACAGGTTGAAAGAAGTTGAGAGAAGGAAAAAGAAAAAAGATAAATGGTTCACTCTCAATGGGTGAAAAAGTACACAGTTCCTTGGATTTTTAAATCACTGTTACTTTTAGACATGGCCTGCCCAAATGGTTGCCCATCATCAGATGAACAATTCTGATTGCCCAAGATGTGCTGCATGTACAGTGGATATGCCAAGAGGCTCTCACTACCTCTCTAGCTTCTCTCTTTAAGGAATAACTCCTGCCCAGTTAGGACATGACCTTTTACATTATGACGAAGTATACTACAAACTGTCTACCTTACTTTTGAAAATAGCGACCAAGGTTGTGCCACTGAGGATCTTTGCATAGGTCCCCAAACCTAACTACTTCTCTGGAAAACACATCCAACTCCTCCCTGTAGAAAGCAAATATGCAAAGTGAGCTCTGAACAAATAGAATGCTATGGACCTGTTTGGTAGAACCTAAAGATGAGTCCATCTCATTTTAGTTAAAGTAATTTTATATTAGATGTCTTGATTTCTAGTACATAATGAGTTCATGTTAATAGTAATTATGCAATAGATATCTCGATCTCTAGTACATAATTACTGATAACTATAATGACATGAACTCATGTTTACTCATCTACTAAACAGGACCTAAGACTAATTCCAAGGTGCTATAAGTAAACAGGGGGTAAGATCAGTCTACAATATAATTCAAACTACAAAGCTTTGAGCATACGCAAGTTACTCTCTGAAGCCACCTTTTGTCAGCAGCAGCAATGCTGAGAAGTTCATCCATATCTGTAGATACTAGTCGTTGTACTCCCTCTGAATGTAAGATGTCTTTCATCAAGAACTGGATGTTTTCCGTTGAAAGAGATTGCAACAAATTTGCTCCTTTGGCTATTGTATTAGCTACTTCAAATGCCAAGATAAATATTTTATTTCCTCGTGTTGCCATCCCAGAAACAAATCCACTGCTAGTGTGTAAATTCGACATGCTACTTCCGAGTGTATCTAGAACTTCCATGGCCCGCTCTAGACCGACAACACCAGCCCTTCCCAGACGTGAGCCTATTTCGGGTGCCTACAAAATGCAATTATACTTGAGGCTAACACAGTTACAGGCTAAAAGAGATGCAAGATGAATCAATAGTTATACTTCCCCACCAGTACAAGCCCATTCTATAAAGGTCAATCAAGTACTTCTCAAAAGTCAAATAAGATATGTATATCTATAGCATGTAGCGTGTAGCATAAGCTACACAATCCTTATTATTGTTAATTAAAATAATAGAAAATATGATAAATTTTACAAAATGCATAATCTCTCTCTCTCTCTCTCTCTCTCTCTCTCTCTCTCTCTCTCTCTCTCTCTCTCTCTCTCTCTCTCTCTCTCTCTCTCTCTCTCTCTCTCTCTCTCTCTCTCTCCTCTCTCTCTCTCTCTCTCTCTCTCTCTCTCTCTCTCTCTCTCTCTCTCTCTCTCTCTCTCTCTCTCTCTCTCTGCCTTTCAACATCTCTAAGTGTGACTTCTTTTTTATTTATTGAAACACCACAAATTCATGGTATAGACCACAATTTGGATGGTCCAGATCGATCTAAGTGCTCTATCTACAATATGGACCACAATTTCGATGGTCCAAATTGATCTATGCTCTATCTACAATATGGACCACAATTTGGATGGTCCGGATTTGTTTTATGTAGCGCCATGTGTCATAGGTATAAGTCGTCACCATTTTAAAATAGGTGTTAATCTAAAATAGAAAAAACACTTAAAAAATGAGATTTCAAGTAGCTTACGCTATCCACACTATGCTAAATGCACTGTAGATTCAATCAAACGGATGCAAGAGTAGAGAATGGCATAAGCATTTTTTTTTAATGAACTTCGACAACTAGCAAAATACATGGCAATATGTGTTCCATATTCCTGGATACTAATCTAGGCTTCATTGTGCCCCATCATTTCACATTTTGCAAATACATATTTAGAATAGCTTCTGCCTCACTTGTCTTTGTTCTTTCTTTTCTCTACTATTCCCACATCCATGTTCTAATTAGATATTCTAGGAAAACCTTAGGCAACTCACTCTATTCTCTCAAACAACTAGAGACATCAGATCAGAGTGGAGAATCTTAACACGAGTGAATCGCTGCTTTTGTATACCTTTTCATACCCATGAAGTTGAGTCATCAACCTAGTTTTTCCTCAATCCAATTTTATACCCATGAAGTTGAGTCATCAACCCAGTCTTTCTTGAAAGAAATCATAATAAAACCAAGAACTGAATGAGATGTGATAACATTCTAACACCCAAACCAGGCCCCACAGTCAGCCCAGGTTGGATTGGAACCCGCCACAAAATGGACTGGATGACTTAAAACTCGGGCGTTGGATTAACTAAAGTACACACAAACATACAAATTATTTGTGAATCACTAAGCAGTTTTTAGAAACAGAAATAAAAAAAAATTAAAATTTAAAATTTTTTAAAAAAATGATCTGTTTCTCCAAATCGCCAATTATTCCTACCTTCTCGTGTCTTATTTTCCAGAGCTGCAGCTAAATGCAGTCCCAACCTTCCATTACGAAACTTGGTAACACCATATGGAGTATGGGTTTAAATTATAAAAGCAACGTCCCATTTCTATCTAATAAGTAGCAAAAACCAAAACTGCAAGAATTCAAGAAAAGATTACCTTAGAAGGGCCGGTCTGAGCCGGAGTCGCTCCATTAGACTCACCAGGTTCAGATAACGACAGCTCCCTCGAATCAAACTCATGGGTAGATTTCACGAAATCTGGCGGAAGATGGACATCTTTCAACTGCTGCTTATTGATGTTCTGCACAGTCCTGAGATTAGGTGATGTATGTTGTAAATCCTTGCTAGCGATGGTGGGAATTATGGGATTCCGTTCCAGAATTATTCCCCTCGAGCAAATCCCGCCCATTGCAAATCACAAATTCCAGATATTTTTCCTTCTAAAAAGGAAAAAAAATTCTAGATGAATACTATGAAATTGATGAAAGACAGGGGAGATAAGAAAGATGCAGAGTCTATGGGGTAAGAAATCCCGTGTATGGAATGAATGCATTTGCAGAGAGAGAGAGAGAGAGAGAGAGAGAGAGAGGAGAAGACTTTCTTTCAGACTCCCATCTTCTAGATGAATGACGAATGGATGGATTGGATTTTGGGGATAGTTGGTATGAACGGGAAAGCGGGGCCCACTTAGCCGTCGTGGTTAGGTGAAGATCGTCAATGCTGTTAACTGAGGAATAGGTGGGTATTACGAGAATACCCCCGGAAATCGGCGAAAGTGGCGGGATTCAAAGTTGGAAAGTAGTGCGAAAGGCAATAGAGATTCTTGTCCGTCTTCCAGTCTCCACTCCACCTGTCCAGATTACGTTAATCAGCCTGCCATGACCGATTGGACTTCTCTATGCTTTTGTATCGTGATGAAATTCAACTCTCTCTAAGAGCCCGTTCGGACGGGATCCAATTAGGTGCGGCACCTATCGTGTGGCCCACCTTCGTGTATGTATTCTAAATCTATGCCGTCCATCATTTTTTTTATTTTTTTTTTGATATTATTCTAGAATGTGATCCAAAAATGAAGCAGATCTAAATCTCCTATGGACCATATTATACGAAACAGTGTTTATAGAACGTTCCACCATTAAAAAAGTTGTAGGGCCCATGGTAATGTTTATTTTCCATCAAATCTGTTGATAAGGTTAAAAAATACTGGATGACTGAAAAAAATAAATATGAGATTTATCCAAAACTTTCGTCGCCCACGAGAAGCTTTTAATAGTAAATTACCACTTTTTCCTATCGTATGATCCATCTGAGACTTGGATCTGCTTCGTTTTGGATTCATGCAATAAAATAATCTGAAAAAAACGAGTGGACGGCGTGGATGTAGAATAGATACATCAAGGTGGGCTCTACGGTAAGGGCCGCACCGTCCGGGGTGAGTCTGGGGCCGCACATGATCCGCTCTGGAAGTCACCTCAAAGAGATGCTTTTTGCCACCTCAACGCGTTTTGAGTTTTGAGCTAAATCAAGTCTTACGCTATGTTCAGTAAAAGAAACATTAGAAAGCGGACTCACCGAAACCAATCTGTTTAATGAACAAAAAAACAAAAAAAAAGGACGCGGTTCCTGCGAGGGAAAGGTAAGTGGGGCCGACCGTGATGTTTGTGAGAAATACACCCATTCATCCATTTCACCTGATCTTGTTAATACATGGGCCCAAAAATAATCAGATCCAAAATCTCAAGTGGATGCCCGAAAGAAAAAGTCGTTGTTGAAGCCTCCTTGATCAAGCGTGATGTTTATATGTCATCCATATAGTTGAAGCCTCCTTGATCAAGCGTGATGTTTATACGTCATCCATATAGGATTATTTATATTGGGATGAACTGGTAATATAAAAATAATTAGACTGATCTAAAACTTTTGTGCCCCTACAAATGCTCCAACGTGATGTCAGACCTCATTATTCCCTGTCATGTGGCCGCTTAAGTTTTGGATATACTCTAAATTGAGCTTGTAACATGATTGAAAAAAATGAAAGGATGGGATGGATTTATGTGGGAAGTTCCTGTGAAAAGGTTTGGGTAGGCGATACCTGTAATAATAATAATAATCTACAGTTGTGATAACCCATTTGGCATAAACCTCTTTTTTCATGAGAAGATAATTTTGTCTGGCCTAGAGTTTCGTTTCGAGCGGATGCGGATTTCCTGCGAGAGCGTTTGGCATGAAGTTACTGCTCAATGATGATGGGTGAGGCCCACAGAGATATTTATGAAAAATCCACTTCGTCTATAAATTTTTCCAACTACTTTTAGAATATTCTATCAAAAATGAGGTGGATCCAGAACTCAAGTGGCTCACACGTGAGGGAAAATTAGGTACGCTTGAAACATTCATGAGATCCACTTTGATGTTTATATTCCATCCAAACCCATTATGTGGTAATTCCCGTTGGGATTAGGTGAAAACAAAAAAAATTTAACCTTATACAAAACTTTTATGGCCATAAGAAGGTTTCAACGGTGCAAAATTGATGAACAGGATGAAATTCTCACAAACATCCTGGTGGACCCCACCCAGCATCCTTGCGCAAGAACTTCTACGAAAGCCTTTGACAGGAAATCTCCGTCCATTTTAAACGGCCGGTCAATAACTTTCAAAGTCTGTTATATTCACCTTTTGCCCTAGGTTGCTTGATCCATGCTTTAGCATTCTTGTAAACAGCTTTCTTGCCTTTGTTTTTTTTTTTCGTTGGTTAATAAAGCCTTATTTACTTAGATAAGAATGTAGACCTTTAAGGGCCTTTGACCTAAATATCTTAGCCAGTTCTTTTAATATAACCTTCATGTGTGCTGCACATACTTTCCACATGCAATTTGAGTAAAACAATTTGCACAGAGGTTGAATGCATGCCTACAGCTAGCATCAAAAGAATGACTTAGTCCTTGTGAGAACCAACCCCCCTTTATTGTGCCACACCATCTTTGGCCTTGACCTCAAAAATCATACCCAGCCAAAAAGTTGAGTCGCGGCGTAAGGCAACGCAGACACCCCAATCCAATAAACGGATCCAATAAACGGTGCAAATTTTTTGAACCAAAATGAATTTACTTGTGAGCATGGAGCTCCTCGGGAAACTAGCCCAACCAACCCAACACCCAAATTTTAATAAAGCCCATGGGCCCCACTAGGCTAGTAGGATTTGTAAGTGAATTCGAAAACCATTGCTCAGCTCATCACCCACGCCATCTATAATGGACAACAGCACGTTACGAAATTGCCATATGCATCAAGGGCGACAAAGCTACCAATCAGGCCCCAAGTCAACAAGCCCATATAATAAACAGTGCCTCCCAAGTCATTTGTGAGTAAAAGTGCAAAAACTGTGTACTTGCTGCCAAATTGCAAATCTTAATAGTTCTTAGGATCTCTCTAGAAATTTATTCGGACAACGGTAAACGAAACAAAAAATAGCACCCAAGTGGCAATCTGATCGCCGCATAAAGGTAGAACATGCATTTCATCTTCCTTAAGAGGTGAAATTACATGTTTTACCACTTATCAAGGTAAATCCATGTTACCTGGTGTTTTTCAACTATTTAGATCATGCTACATGGTTTATTTGCCCTCCAATTTACTACAAATTACACGATCACCGAGCCAAATCTCAATAAATAAAAGCTCACCTCTCTCATTTACAAAGACAATATACACTTGGGGCCTAGTTGATTTTTTGTAAATACACAGAAGCCGTAAATGCAATGCTAATTGCAAGACTCAACTTACACTCGAATGCAGGTGTAGGTGTTTTTAATTTCCAACGTAATCGAAGAGGGATTTTAAATGAGATAATGACCACGGTAGGCAAAACCTTTTATCCAGCGGTTTTTTATCGAGGAATACAAACTTAAGTTACCAACTTAGACTAGCACGTGCGGACAGCAACTTTGAGGACGAAACTACCCCTCCTTTTCACTGCGAAGACGAGAGCTGACGCTCCTCCAACTGAGAGTTGCGCGAACGGCTTAGGAGAGATCAAAGTTACATGGCCCCACAGCTATGTATTTATCATATCCACAACGTTCATCCATATTTCAAAATCATTTCAGAGCATTATCCAAAAAAGAAAAAATCATATCCATGAATCAATGGACCACACCACAACGAGCAGCGGGGAAATTGATTTTCACCGTTAAAAATTTTGTAAGGCCCATCATAACATTTATTTTCCATCCAATCTATTCATAAGGTCACAAAGGCCTGGATGAAGAGGAAAAACAAATTCCATGATGATCCAAAACTTCTGTAACCCCTAAAGGGGTTTCAATGGTAGACATTCAATTCCCCATTACCTTTTACTGTGTGGTCCACTTGATAGCTAGATCTGTCTTATTTTTCATCTCAAGCCTTAATACGAGTTCACCGAATAGATGGACGGTTTGGATATAACATATACCTCATAATGGGACCCACAAAAATCATTGGGAATTACAACAGGGAAAAGGGAAAAAAAAATGAAAAAGAAGACATCGAGTTGGGGTCGATCGGGTCAACCCGGTTGACCGGCCTATGGCTATGGATTATAACCATAGCCATAACTATAATGCTATGTACTTTTTTTTATTTTTTATTTTTTATTTTTATTTTTTACATGGAGAACTTTATTGTACCTATATTTTTCTTTAATACATGTTCATATAAATGTGTGTGTGTGTATAAATTTTTTTCCTTTTTTTTTTTCATTTCTTTCTTTATTCATTTAACAAGAATATCTTCTAAACTAAAATTAGTTACTTGACGTACTACATATGATTTTGGGGTAGGAGAAGCTATTTTAGCCAACCAACCTAGTTATTTTCCAAGATTCCATCAAGTCGATGGTCGAAAATACATTTCATTCACTTCACGATCAATTTCAATCACTTCATGGTCAAACTAAAAATTAAGCGAGGCAAATATGAAATTGAGTGAGTAAATTGAAAATTGAGCAGGACAAGGTATGAATTGAGTGAGGGAAGCTAGAAATTGAGCGAGGTAACACAGGAGTTCAGCGAGGGAATCTAGAAATTGAGCGAGGCAACTTAGGATTTGAGCGAGGAAAGCTAGAAATTGAGCGAGGGAACCTAGAAATTGAGCGAGGTTTAGGCTACGTTGAAATTGAGCAAGGGAACCTCGCTCAAATCCTAAGTCGCCTCGCTGAATTTCTACGTTGCATTTCCCTCGCTCAAATCCTAAGTTGCCTCGCTGAATTTCTACGTTGCATCACTCAATTACTAGGTTGCCTCGCTCAATTCCTAGGTTCCTTCGCTCAATTTATATATTGCCTCACTGGATTTCTAGCTTCCCTCGCACAATTCGTAGGCTGTCTCGCTCAATTTATATATTTTTCCAGATCATTTTATGGTATGAGACCAAAAATGAGATATATCCAGTTCTAAAGTGTACCACATTATAGGAAATAGTGTTGAATGAGCGTCAACCATTAGAAACCTTTAGGGGGCCCACTGTGATGTTTGTGAGAAATCCTCCTCGTCTAAGTTCATTCATAGGGTCAAAAAGACCTGGATGAAGAGGAAAAAAAAATTTCATAATGATCCAAAACTTCTGTAACCCTTAAAAGGGTTTCAATGGTAGATGTTCAATTTCCCATTGCCTTTTACAGTGTGGTCCACTTGATAGTTAGATCTATCTTATTTTTCATCTCAAGCCTTAATATGAGCTCGTAAAATATATGGACAGTTTGGATATAACACATACATCATGATGGGACCCACAAAAGTAACATAGCAAAATAAATAAATAAATTTCAGTTTGCCCCGCTCAATTTCTAGTTTGCCCCGCTCAATTTTCAGTTTACCCTGCTCAATTTTCAGTTTTCCCCGCTCAATTTCTAGTTTGCCCTGCTCAATTTCCAGTTTACCCCGCTCAATTTTCAGTTTGCCCCGCTCAATTTTGAGTTTACCCCGCTCAACTAGAAATTGAGCGGGGCAAACTGATTTTTTTTTTCTTTTGTGGGTCCCATCATGATGTATGTGTTATATCCAAACCGTCCATATATGAGCGGGGCAAACTGAAAATTGAGCGGGGCAAACTGAAAATTAAGTGGGGCAAACTTGAAATTGAGCAGGACAAACTGAAAATTTGGTTATATGTTTTGGTTTAGGTTTAGGTTTAGGTTATAGATTCTAGGTTATAGGTTAAAGCTTTAGGGAATTGAGAATAGGTTAAGGTTTAGGTTTAAGGAATCGGGTTCAGGTTTGAGATCGGGTTTAGTTTGGATTTTCAAGTTTAGGTTTAGGTTAAGGAGTTGAGATTAGGATTAGGTGTAGGTTTAGGTTTAAGGATTTGATAATACATTTAGGCTTTAGGTTTAGGTTTAAGTTTAGGTTTAGGTTAAGGTTATAGGTTTAGGTTACGTTTAGGTGTAGGTTATAGGTAATAGCTTTAGGAAATTGAGAATAGGTTAAAGTTTAGGTTTAGGAAATCAGGTTCGGGTTCGAGATCGGGTTTAGGTTTGGGTTTTCAAGTTTAGGTTTAGGTTTAGGTTATAGGTTTTGAGATTTGAGAATAGTTTTAGGTTATAAGTATAGGTTTATGTTAGCTTATAGGTTAAGGTTTAGGGATTTGAGTTTAGGTTACGGAGTTGAGATTAGGATTAGGTGTAGGTTTAGGTTTAAGGATTTGAGAATACATTTAGGTTTTAGGTTTAGGTTTAGGTTAAGGTTATAGGTTTAGGTTAGGTTTAGGTGTAGGTAATAGGTAATAGGTTATAGGTTATAGCTTTATCCTAAAACTTAAACTTAAACCTTATCCTAAACCTATAACCTATAACCTAAATCAAAACCAAAACTTATAACCTAAACCCAAACCCATTATTAAATCCCAAAACCTATAACCTAAACCTAACCTTAACCTAAACCTAAACCTATAACCTATAACCTTAACCAAAACCTATAACCTAAACCCGAACCCATTCTCAAATCCCAAAACCTATAACCTAAACCTAAACCTAAACCTTATCCTAAACCTATAACCTATAACCTAAACCAAAACCAAAACCTATAACCTAAACCCGAGCCCATTCTTAAATCCCAAAACCTATAAACTAAACCAAAATTAAAACCTATAACCTAAACCCGAACCCATTCTCAAATCCCAAAACCTATAACCTAAACCTAAACCTAAACCTTATCTTAAACCTATAACCTATAACCTAAACCAAAACCAAAACCTATAACCTAAACCCGAACCCATTATCAAATTCCAAAACCTATAACCTAAACCTAACCTTAACTTAAACCTAAACCTATAACCTATAACCTTAACCAAAACCTATAACCTAAACCAATACTAAAACCTATAACCTAAACCCAAACCCATTCTCAAATCCCAAAACCTATAACCTATAACTTAAACCAAAACCTAAACCTAAACCTATAAGCTAAACCTGAACTCATTCTCAAATCCCAAAACCTACAACCTATCCTTAAACCTTAACCTATAACTTAACCTAAAACTATTCCCAAATCTTAAAACCTATAACCCAAACCTAACCTTTCTCTAAACCTATAACCTAAACTCAATTCTCTAAAGCGAAACATACACCTAATCCTAATCTTAACTCCCTAACCTAAACTTAAACCTAAACTTAAAAACCCAAACCTGAAAGATATTCTTGTTAAATGAATAAAAAAAGAAATGAAAAAAAAAAGGAGAAAAAATTATATTTATATATATATACACACACACACATATTTATATAAACATGTATTAAAGAAAAATGTAGGTACAATAAAGTTCTCCATGTAAAAAATAAAAATAAAAAAGAAAAAAGAAAAAAGAAAAAAAAGTGCAAAGCATTATAGTTATGGCTACGGTTATAATCCGTAGCCATAGGCCGGTCGACCGGGTTGACCCGGTCGACCCCAACTTGCTGGTTTCTTTTTCATTTTTTTTTCATTTTTCCTGTTGTAATCTCCACTGATTTTTGGGTTTTGGGATTTGGGAATGGGTTCGGGTTTAGGTTACAGGTTTTGGAATTTGAGAATGGGTTCGGGTTTAGGTTATAGGTTTTAGTTTTGGTTTAGGTTATACGTTTTGGGATTTAAGAATGGGTTCGGGTTTAGGTTATAGGTTTTAGTTTTGGTTTAGGTTATAGGTTTTGAGATTTGAGAATGGGTTCGGGTTTAGGTTATAGGTTTTAATTTTGGTTTAGGTTATAGGTTTTGGTTTAGGTTATAGGTTTTGGTTTAGGTTTGGGTTTGGGTTTTGGGATTTGAGAATAGGTTCGGGTTTAGGTTATAGGTTTTGGTTTTGGTTTAGGTTATAGGTTTTGAGATTTGAGAATGGGTTCGGATTTAGGTTATAGGTTTTGGTTTTGGTTTAGGTTATAGGTTTTGGTTAAGGTTATAGGTTATAGGTTTAGGTTTAGGTTTAGGTTATAGGTTTAGGATAAGGTTATAGGTTTTAGGATTTGGGAATAGTTTTAGGTTATTAGTATAGGTTTAGGTTAAGTTATAGGTTTTGGGATTTGAGAATGAGTTCGGGTTTAGGTTATAGGTTTTGGTTTAGGTTATAGGTTCTGGGATTTGAGAATGGATTCAGGTTTAGGTTATAAGTTTTGGTTTTGGTTTTGGTTTAGGGATTTGAGTTTAGGTTATAGGTTTAGGTTTAGGTTTAGGTTTTAGGTTTAGGTTTAGGTTTGGGTTTGGGTTTTGGGATTTGTGAATGGGTTCAGGTTTAGGTTATAGGTTTTGGGATTTAAGAATGGGTTCGGGTTTAGGTTATATGTTTTAGGTTTTGGTTTTGGTTATATGTTTTGGGATTTGAGAATGAGTTCAGGTTAGGTTATAGGTTTTGGTTTTGGTTTAGGTTATAGGTTTTGAGATTTGAGAATGGGTTCGGGTTTAGGTTATAAGTTTTGGTTTGGGTTTAGGTTATAGGTTATAGGTTTAGGTTTAGGTTATAGGTTTAGGATAAGGTTATAGGTTTTGGGATTTGGGAATAGTTTTAGGTTATTAGTATAGGTTTAGGATAAGGTTATAGGTTTTGAGATTTGAGAATGGGTTCGGGTTTAGGTTATAGGTTTTGGTTATGGTTTTGGTTTAAGTTATAGGTTTTAGGATTTGAGAATGGGTTCGGGTTTAGGTCTTAGGTTTTGGTTTTGGTTTAGGTTATAGGTTTTGGTTTAGGTTATAGGTTAGAGGTTTAGGATAAAGTTTTAGGTTTAGGTTATAGGTTTTTTGGAATATTTGAGAATGGGTTCGGGTTTAGGTTATAGGTTTTGGTTATGGTTTTGGTTTAGGTTATAGGTTTTAGGATTTGAGAATGGGTTCGGGTTTAGGTCTTACGTTTTGGTTTTGGTTTTGGTTTTGGTTTAGGTTATAGGTTTTGGTTTAGGTTATAGGTTATAGACTTAGGATAAGGTTTAGGTTTAGGTTATAGGTTTTTGGATTTGAGAATGGGTTCAGGTTTAGGTTATAGGTTTTGGTTATGGTTTTGGTTTAGGTTATAGGTTTTAGGATTTGAGAATCGGTTCGAGTTTAGGTCTTAGGTTTTGGTTTTGGTTTAGGTTTAGGTTATAGGTTTTGGTTTAGGTTATAGGTTTTGGTTTAGGTTAAGGTTTAAGTTTAGGTTATAGGTTTTTGGATTTGAGAATGGGTTCGGGTTTAGGTTTTAGGTTTTGGTTATGGTTTTGGTTTAGGTTATAGGTTTTAGGATTTGAGAATGGGTTCGGGTTTAGGTTATAGGTTTTGGTTTTGATTTTGGTTTAGGTTATAGGTTTTGGATTTTAGAATGGGTTCGGGTTTAGGTTATAGGTTTAGGTTTAGGTTTAGGTTATAGGTTTTGGGATTTAAGAATGGGTTCGGGTTTAGGTCATAGGTTTTGGTTTTGGTTTAGGTTATAGGTTTTGGGATTTGAGAATGGGTTCGGGTTTAGGTCATAGGTTTTGGGATTTGAGAATGGGTTTGGGTTTAGGTCATAGGTTTTGGTGTCGGTTTAGGTTATAGGTTTTAGGATTGGAGAATGGGTCGGGTTTAGGTCTTAGGTTTTAGTTTTTGTTTTGGTTTTGGTTTTGGTTTTGGTTATAGGTTATAGGTTTAGGATAAGGTTTAGGTTTATGTTATAGGTTTTTGGATATGAGAATGGGTTCGGGTTTAGGTTATAGGTTTTGGTTATAGTTTTGGTTTAGGTTATAGGTTTTAGGATTTGAGAATGGGTTCGGGTTTAGGTTATAGGTTTTGGTTATGGTTTTGGTTTAGGTTATAGGTTATAGGTTTAGGATAAGGTTTAGGTTTAGATTTTAGGTTTTAGGATTTGAGAATGGGTTCAAGTTTAGGTTATAGGTTTTGGTTATGGTTTTAATTTAGGTGATAGGTTTTGGGATTTAAGAATGGGTTCGAGTTTAGGTCATAGGTTTTGGTTTTGGTTTAGGTTATAGGTTTTGAGATTTGAGAATGGGTTTGGGTTTAGGTTATAGGTTTTGGTTTTGGTTTTGGTTTTGGTTTAGGTTATAGGTTTTTGGGTTTGAGAATCGGTTCGGGTTTAAGTTAAGGGTATGGTACCTGCAAATACAAATATAAACATGGCCTGTCCAAATGGCCAGGCCCTTCCAATGCCGTCCATACGAAATGGACAACTTCATCATGGTCATAATAGCGGTTTCCAACTTCTAGGGACCCCTGCTCATTCGGATAGCTTAGACGCACATCCGGGTCTGCTCCATTAATTTCGAGCAAATACATAAACACGGCCTGTCCAAATGGCCAGGCCCCTCTAATGCCGTACATAGGAAATGGACAACTTCATCATGGTCATAACAGCGGTTCCCACCTTCCAGGGACCCCCGCTTTTTCGGATAGCTCCGACGCACATCCGGGTCTGCTCCATCAATTTCGAGCAAATACATAAATACGGACTGTCCAAATGGTCAGGCCACTCCAATCATGTGCATTCTTGACAAGAGATGTACCAGATGCTTGAATCTGAAATATTCAGCTCCAATCCTCCCACATGCAACATCCACCTAAAAGAATGTGCATAACCGTCATGCTTGAGTAATTAATACAGGAACTGCACCATGACCATGTCAGTGACAGGAGAAGTTAATTGATCAAGGTAACAGTGCTTACTGTGCTTAATAAGAAATCATGTATTTCATTAACACATCCATAAAACATTTGAATGTATCTGGGAAGTATTCCAATGGTTCAGTTCGCTGATACATGGCCCAAATGAGCAAGTGTTGTATTGTTAGTCTACACAGGCCCATTTGGAGGAGAAAACCAACTATGAAGCAGCCAATTGTATGGTAGAACACAGGACATCTTCTATGATTTCAAGCACTAACAACAAAGTGAAGTTCCCATTGCACCATTCCACAACCTCTTTGATCCACAATTTCTAAATGATCAAAAATAGAGCGAGGAAAGCAATCAACACCATTAGCTGAATTATGGGCTGTTGGAAAACGTTATTGAAGATTTTGAGATGTTTGGTGCATTTTTCAATTTTAGGCCAAATCTTTGGATATTGTTATAATCTTAAATAAACTAGATTGATCTGAAATCAATACAATAGTTGGGAGATCTTCATGGGCATTGTCTTTTAGGATCTATAAAAAGGGGGTGGTGTAGGAGGTGTGGCTAAAAGCAACCTAGGATTTGAGCAAGGCAACGTAGGATTTGAGCGAGGAAACCTAGAAATTGAGCGAGGGAACCAAAAAATTGAGCGAGGCAACGTAGAAATTTAGCAAGGTAACCTAAGAATTGAGCGAGGGAAGCTAGAAATTGAGCAAGACAACCTAGGATTTGAGCGAGGCAACTTAGGATTTGAGCGAGGAAAGCTAGAAATTGAGTGAGGGAACCTAGAAATTGAGCGAGGCAACTTAGGAATTGAGCAAGGCAACCTATAAATTAAGCGAGGCAACGTATGAATAGAGCGAGGTAACCTAGGAATTGAGCGAGGGAAGCTAGGATTTGAGCGAGGAATGCTACAAATTGAGCGAGAGAACCTAGAAATTGAGCGAGGCAACGTAGGAATTGAGCGAGGGAAGCTAGAAATTGAGTGAGGCAACCTAGGATTTGAGTGAGGTAACCTAGGATTTGAGCGAGGAAAGCTAGAAATTGAGCGAGACAACGTAGGAATTCAACGAGGTAACCTAGGAATTGAGCGAGGGAAGCTAGGATTTGAGTGAGGCAACCTAGGATTTGAGCGAGGAATGCTAGAAATTGAGCGAGGGAACCTAGAAATTGAGCGAGGCAACCTAGGAATTGATCAAAGAATGTAGGAATTGAGTGAAGAATCATAGGATTTGAACGAGGGAAGCTAGAAATTGAGCGAGGCAACCTAGGATTTGAACGAGGTAACCTATGATTTGAGCGAGGAAAGTTAGAAATTGATCGAGGCAACCTAGGAATTGAGCAAGGCAACGTATGAATTTAGCGAGGTAACCTAAGAAGTGAGCGAGGGAAGCTAGAAATTGAGCGAGGGAAGATAGAAATTAAGCGAGGCGACGTAGGAATTGAGCGAGGCAACCTAGAAATTGAGCGAGGCAACGTAGGAATTCAACGAGGTAACCTAGGAATTGAGCGAGGGAAGCTAGGATTTGAGCGAGGCACCTAGGATTTGAGCGAAGGATGCTAGAAGTTGAGCAAGAGAACCTAGAAATTGAGCGAGGCAACCTAGGAATTGAGCGAGGCAACGTAGGAATTGAGCGGGGAATCCTAGGATTTGAGCGAGGGAAGCTATAAATTGAGTGAGACAACCTAGGATTTGAGCGAAGTAACCTAGAATTTGAGCGAGGGAACCTAGGAATTGAGTGAGACAACCTATGAATTGAGCGGGGCAACGTAGGAATTCAACGAGGTAACCTAGGAATTGAGTGAGGGAAGCTAGGATTTGAGCGAGGCAACCTAGGATTTGAGCGATGAATGCTAGAAATTGAGCGAGAGAACCTAGAAATTGAGTGAGGCAACCCAGAAATTGAGCGAGGGAAGCTAGAAATTGAGCGAGGTAACCTAGGATTTGAGTGAGGTAACCTAGGATTTGAGCGAGGAAAGCTAGAAATTGAGCGAGGGAACCTATAAATTGATCGAGGCAACCTATAAATTGAGCGAGACAACCTAAGACTTGAGCGAGGGAAGCTAGAAATTGAGCGAGACAACCTAGGATTTGAGCGAGGAAAATTAGGATTTGAGCAAGGAATGCTAGAAATTGAGCGAGGGAACCTAGAAATTGAGCGAGGCAACGTAGAAATTGAGCGAGACAACCTAAGAATTAAGCGAGGCAACATAGGAATTTAACGAGGTAACCTAGGAATTGAGCGAGAGAAGTTAGGATTTGAGCGAGGCAACCTAGGATTTGAGCGAGGGAACCTAGAAATTGAGCGAGGCAACCTAGGAATTTAGCGAGGAATCTTAGGATTTGAGCGAGGGAAGCTAGAAATTAAGCGAAGCAACCTAAGATTTGAGCGAGGTAACCTAGGATTTGAGTGAGGAAAGCTATAAATTGAGCGAGGGAACCTAGAAATTGATCGAGACAACCTAGGAATTGAGCGAGGCAACGTATGAATTTAGCGAGGTAACCTAAGAATTGAGCGGGGGAAGCTAGAAATTGAGCGAGACAACCTAGGATTTGAGCGAGGCAACCTAGGATTTGAGCGAGGAATGCTAGAAATTGAGCGTGGCAACGTAGGAATTGAGCGAGGCAACCTAGGAATTAAGCGAGGCAACATAGGAATTTAACGAGGTAACCTAGGAATTGAGCGAGGGAAACTAGGATTGGAGCGAGGCAACCTAGGATTTGAGCGAGGAATGTTAGAAATTGAGTGAGGGAACCTAGGAATTGAGTGAGGCAACGTAGGAATTGAGTGAGGCAACCTAGGAATTGAGCAAGGGAAGCTAGGATTTGAGCGAGGCAACTTAGGATTTGAGCGAGGAATGCTAGAAATTGAACGAGGGAACCTAGAAATTGAGCGAGGCAACCTAGGAATTGAGCGAGGCAACGTAGGAATTGAGTGAGGAATCTTAGGATTTGAGCGAGACAACCTAGGATTTGAGTGATGTGACCTAGGATTTGAGCGAAGAAAGCTAGAAATTGAGCGAGGGAACCTAGAAATTGAGCGAGGGAACCTAGAAATTGAGCGAGACAACCTAAGAATTAAGTGAGGCAACATAGGAATTCAACAGGATAACCTAGGAATTGAGTGAGGGAAGCTAGAAATTGAGCGAGGCAACCTAGCATTTGAGTGAGACAACCTAGGATTTGAGCGAGGAAAACTAGAAATTAAGCGAGGGAACCTAAAAATTGAGCGAGGCAACCTAGGAATTGAGCAAGGCAACGTAGGAATTTAGCGAGATAACCTAAGAATTGAACGAGGGAAGCTAGAAATTGAGCGAGACAACTTAGAATTTGAGCGAGGAGAGCTAGGAATTGAGCGAGGCAACCTAGGAATTGAGCGAGGGAAGCTAGGATTTGAGCGAGGTAACTTAGAATTTGAGCGAGGAATGCCAGAAATTGAGCGAGGCAACCTAAAAATTGAGCGAGGCAACCTAGGATTTGAGCGAGGAATCCTAGGATTTGAGCGAGAGAAGCTAGAAATTGAGCGAGCCAACCTAGGATTCGAGCGAGGAAAACCTAGGATTTAAGCGAGGAAAGCTAGAAATTGAGCGAGGCAATCTAGGAATTGAGTGAGGCAACGTAGGAATTCAGCAAGGTAACCTAGGAATTGAGCGAGGGAAGCTATAAATTGAGCGAGGTAACCTAGGATTTGAGCGAGAAAAGCTAGAAATTAAGCGAGGGAACCTAGAAATTGAGTGAGGCAATGTAGGAATCTAGTGAGGTAACCTAAGAATTGAGCGAGGGAAGCTAGAAATTGAGCGAGACAACCTACGATTTGAGCGAGGCAACCTTGGATTTGAGCGAGGGAACCTAGAAATTGAGTGAGGCAACGTAGGAATTGAGCGAGGCAACCTAGGAATTGAGCGAGACGACATAGGAATTCAACGAGGTAACCTAGGAATTGAGTGAGGGAAGCTAAGATTTGAGTGAGGCAACTTAGGATTTGAGCGAGGAATGCTAGAAATTAAGCGAGAGAACCTAGGAATTGAGCGAGGCAATGTAGAAATTGAGCGAGAAATCCTAAGATTTGAGCGAGGGAAGCTAGAAATTGAGCGAGGCAACCTAGGATTTGCGCGAGGCAACTTAGGATTTAAGCGAGGAAAGCTAGAAATTGAGCGAGGGAACCTAAAAATTGAGCGAGGTAACCTAGAAATTGAGTAAGGCAACGTAGGAATTCAGCAAGGTAACTTAGGAATTGAGCGAAGGAAGCTAGAAATTAAGTGAAGCAACCTAGCATTTGAGCGAGGAAAGCTAGAAATTGAGCGAGGGAACCTAGATGAGCGAGGTAACCTAGGAATTGAGCGAGGCAACGTAGGAATTTAGTGAGATAACCTAAGAATTGAGAGACGGAAGCTAGGAATTGAGCGAGACAACCTAGGATTTGAGCGAGGAAAGCTAGATATTGAGCGAGTGAACCTAGAAATTGAGCGAGGCAACGTAGGAATTGAGCAAGGTAACCTAGAAATTGAGCAAGGTAACATAGGAATTCAACGAGGTAACCTAGGAATTGAGCGAGGGAAGCTAGGATTTGAGCGAGACAACCTAGGATTTGAGCGAGGAATGCTAGAAATTGAGCGAGGAAACCTAGGAATTGAGCGAGGAATCCTAGGATTTGAGCGAGGGAAGCTAGAAATTGAGCGATGCGACCTAGAAATTGAGCAAGGCAACGTAGGGATTGAGCGAAAGAAGCTAGGAATTGAGTGAGGCAACATAGAAATTCAGCAAGGAATTCTGAGAATTGAGGAAGGGAACTAAGAAATTCAGCAAGGCAACCTAGGATTTGATCGAGGCGAGGGAAGCTACAAATTGTGCGAGGGAACCTAGAAATTGAGCGAGACAACCTACGAATTGAGCGAAGAAGCTAGAAATTGAGTGAGGTGACCTAGGATTTGAGCGAGAGAACATTAAAATTGGAGCGAGGCAACTTAGGAATTGAGCGAGGGAACCTAGAAATAGAGCGAGGGAAGCTAGAAATAGAGCGAGAGAAGCTAGAAATTAAGCAAGGCGAGCGAGGCAACGTAGAAATTAGAGCGATGATTGAGCAAGGGAACCTAAAAATTGAGTGAGGGAACCTAAGAGTTGAGCAAGGCAACGAAAAAATTCAACGAGGCAACCAAGAAATTGAGCAAGGGAAACATCAATTTGAGCGAGGCAAGCTTGAAATTGGGTGAGGCTAACATGAATTGGAATGAACTTTAAATGTAATTGACCTAGCCTAACAATTTACTTTGTTGAATTTGACCGATCAGTTAATGAAATTGACCAAGATTTATATGAAATTCTCTTCGATGAATTTGATTGAGCAATTAATGAAATTGACCGAGCGGTTCATAAAATTTTCAGTACGCACTTATAGTGCTGAGTTAACTAAGTTGGGCACACCCAGATCCATAGCTCAATTAACAGACTGAGTAGAGATACCTCATGTCAACACTTGAGGTCTTGGTATCGATTCCTAGCGGGGGTGGCTAACATGGAGTGTGTGTATTGACATGGTGTGTACTAACAAGCTAACCTAAAAAAATAAAAAAAAATAGTAAAATATAAAAAAATAAAAAATAAAAAAATATTGAGTTGGGCCCGCCTTGAATGTATGTGGACTATCCATGACATTCAACCATTTTTCCATCTAAAGCAAGGGTTTCAGCCCAAAATGGTGGCATATTGAAATATCAAGTGGATCACAGCACAAGAAACAGTGTTTCCACTGTAGAAACCTTATTATGCCCCTACAATGATGTTTTACTTGTAATCCATCATGTTCATAGGATGATTTTCACATGGATGAACTGAAAACCAAGATGCGAGCTTCATTCAGCATTTCAATGGCCCACAAAAAATTTACGCCGTTTAGGTAAATGTATATCATACCTGTCATGCGTACTTTCTTCCATGGAGGGACCATTTTCAGGAAAAATGAGATAATGTTGATGAATAGAGAGGGTGGAATCCAGCTAGAGTGTGGTGCGATCCAAGCCACAGATGTAGCGGTGGAGTTTTCGTCCTTATTTTTTTAAAAAAAATGGAGTGAGAGAAGAGAAGGAGAAGAAAAGCAACGACAGTAAAAAGGAGGGGTAGTTCCGTCCTCAAAGTCGTTGTCCGCACGTGCTAGTCTAACTTGGTAACTTAAGTTTGTATTCCTCGATAAAAACTGCTGGGTAAAAGGTTTTGTCTACAGTGGTCAGTTTCTCATTTTAAATTGCATCAAAATGATCGTTTATAAATACGGTGCTCCGCTGCAATACCACTTTCAGTAACCATCCAACCTTTGTCCTGTATATGGTGAAACAACATAAGTCACCCTCCTCTTTGGAAGGTCCTTTCTCTATACGCGCTCTGTTTGAGAAACACACTTGGGCTCTGTGGGACGCGATACATATTCCTATATTTTAAAATACTAATAATAATAATAATAAACCACCGTCAATAACCTCATGTATTTTAACCTTAACCGTCATCATCTTTGCCACCATATACTTTATTTTAGGGAAAATATGCGGATTGAACAATGATGAAAGGTCAAGTTGGAACTTTGCACCCTTCCACAGGTTGAACACAATAAGAGGTTCAATCCCGTGCTCAGAACCTGAGCAAGAAATAAGATCGAACTCAGCATCTCATTACCGAATCATAACACCTACCCAAACATCTGAAAAAGCACTACATCCGTCGATTTTAAGATCCTCAAAGTTCAACAAGAACATCCAATCTTGCTCGACTAAGGAGATAGGTCAACTTAGCCCAGATCAGTATGACTTAGGTTGGCGTGACCTAAGTCGGCATATCTCAAAGCGGCACGCCACTCCCAGGTCAGGTCGGCCAAGGCTACCTCGCCCTCCCATTGAACATCTTCGTTGGTGTAAAATAATTAGACCTCACACAATAGAGATCTGTCTGAGACCTTCTCTAAGGATCTCGGAAGATATCTATGACAAGCTTGGACCCCTAAGATCTTCACCAAGGATCTCAGAAGATTCTCCTGTTAATCTGGGATTTGAATCCACCTCCGATATTGTAACGCCTCGAATTTTGAGGGTCGAGCATAAGCTCAACTCCAAAGATCCATTGCATCACTTATGCAACATAGATAATGATGATTGAATGTTATTCATATTAGTGCATTAAATATGAATGGGATTACACTAAAACAGCATATCATATTCCAAAGATGATTAAATTAAGCAAGCGAAAGATTGTGATAGATATATAATGTGTATAAGTGGACATAAACATCAGAGTATGATCATGTTACTGGGCTGAATAATTACATATATAATTTTAAAATATATAAAATGATAAAGTGTAATGTCATCTAATCTATATCCCTTTAGCCCCGGTGACGCAACTCGAGGTCTACATAGACCCGCCAAAGAGTTAAAAGTAAGAAAACTCCTCCTCGTCATTATAGAAAACAGGCTTCATCTCGTAAGCCTCACCGTCATCTGTAACTACAACAGAGTCTGGTTGGTGTTTTAAACCACTGTCCCAGAGTGGGAGCGAGTGATCAACTTAATGGGACTGTAAGGTAAAGGTTAACATGTTATCAATTCAATCAAGCAGTAATGAAAATGTAGTACAACAATCATGTCCTAAGTACTCTTGTTAATGCAAGAATGAAATGTATTAATGATGTATGCCCTCGCCTGCACTCTCTCTGTGACATCATCTCACGGTCGCACATGCTAAACTCCATTGTGCTCAACACCCATGCCAAAGGTACATGCAATGCAGTGCATGGTCATATTAGCCAAGTTCTTACTTAGACTTATTCATACAGTAGGTTCAGAAAGCTAAGGTGGCTCCCTTTGTATCATTTATCCAAACAAATGATCCATCTAGGGTCATCAATCTTAGTTAATCACATACAATAGGCAAGTTATAGGGCAATGTCACCCCTAATTCAAAAATAGTGGACAGGTAATGTAAGACCCATATTTTATTATGTACCATTCCATAGACTTTTACGGTCTTACCGGTCAAATTTCGGCAACCTTCGACCCTTAACCGATATTTACGCGCTACCCTGATTCATATACCGTTAACCTGTATCGACTCAATCCAAGGCCTTTACCATAGCGACCACGCCATCGCTGTGGTTCCGATGCCGCGACTCGCGCGCCAAGGCAATACCCTGGTCAAGAGATGTGGGCCAATGTTCAGTGCGAGGAAAATACCGTGCATTGCGAAACCCAAGGGAATCTCTATGGGGTGTCACATCAATCCCATCAATCAATCAAATCTTTTCACATCACATGTCAAGTACATGTCAAGTACACATCACCTTTCACCCATACCCAAGCAACCATAAAAGTCCAAGAGTTCTTCCATGCCCATACCTTTCTTACACAAAAGGCCACCAAAGTCAACAAAGCCTTACACACCCATCTCTCTCCCATCCATCACTCCATCACTCTCTCTCTCTCCATTTACAACTCTTCCTCTCTTTCTCATTTTCAGAGCTATCTCCAAGCAAAAAAATCTCACGTATGAGCCTCTCCCTCTCTTCCAAAAACTCTAAGTGTGGCCCACCTCTCCATCCCAAGATCTCCCATCCTAGCCATCCATTTCTCATCTCCTCCATTGGAATCAAAGCTAAGGTGCTAAGGAACCCATAGGAGCAAGAAGATCAAATGGTAGGTTCTTGATAATATTAGTTTTTCATGTTTTTGAGATGGGCCAAGTGAGGCCAACCAATCAATGGTTTGGATCTCACTTAGGACCCTAAGGTGTGGCCGATGGCCCACTTTGATCATCATGATCATTCCATGATGGGGCCATTCTCCATGGACCCCATCATGATGTTTAATTCATTGCATTAGGAAGGTCATCTAGACCGTCCATATTGGTGGGAAAAGGATCCCCACCGTTGATTTTTGATTTAGGTAGTCCCATGTGTAAAAGGACCCATTTAATTGTATGATTTCTTCAAAGGAGGGCTCATAGTGGCGGAACCCTCCATCACAAGCGTGTCCCACTCTCTATCTCTCTCTCTCTCTTCTTTTCTTTTTCTTTCTTTTGTGATGATGTAACCTAATGGCCCACTTGGATGGACCCCACTTGATGTAAGTATTTTCCCATGCCCTCCAACTTTTTTTGTGGCCCACATCTATAGGTGGGGCCCACCTCAACGTACGTATTATGGTCCAGGGAACGCTAGACGTTCCCTGAACGCTGGTTGAAAATCAAAAAAAAAAAAGAAAGAAGAAGAAAAGAGGCCTTTTTGGGGTGGGCCTCTTGTATAGGCCCCACCTTGACGTAAGAGTACAATCCAGGCCGTCCATCCTCTTTTCCATATCATTTTAGGCGTTGAGCCAAAGAATGAAGCTAATCTGCTCATTGGGTGGGCCATACTTTTCAAAACAGTGGTTCTCACCGTTTATAAATCATTTTAAATTTTTCTTCAGGCCAAAAATATTTAACATTGGACTCGATGGACTTATCATAGCCTGTAGAAGCCAATGGACGGGGAGGATCTACTTGTTGCGGGCCTTAGATACGAAAAACCCCAAAAATTGGGTTTTTCCAAGATTTTAAAAAAATATATGCATGAGAGGCTCTGCGTCTCTGACATGCTGCAGCAGCAGCACGCTGCCGCATGCAGTGGGCGGGCGACTAGCCACCCACGGCTGCTGCCGTGTGCCCTACCATGATGTATATGTAACATCCACGCCGTTCATTTGGTGGGCCGCTCCCTGAAGCGGGTCCCCTCCAAAATTGAGGCCGATTCAAGACTCGAGTGGCCCACACTGTAGGAAATAGTGGGATTGAACCTCTACCATTGAAACCCATTTTTGGGCTCACATAAGTTTTGAATCAATCTAAAATTTGTGTTTTCCCTTCATCCAGGTCTGAGTGACCTTATGAACTGATTGGATGACAAGTAAACATTACAGTGGGCCCCACATGGGAACCCACAGTGATGTACGTGTCTTATATCCACCGTCCAGGCGGACGGTGGAAGCCCACCATGATATTTGTGTTACTCTCACTGTCCAGCGGACGGTGGAGCTGGAGCCACGGTGGTGTATGTGCATGCATGCGCGCGTGTGTGAGTGTGGCAGTGTGTGTGCGTGTGTGTGCTGTATGCATGTGTGCAGCGTGTGTGTGTATGTATATATATATTATATTATGTATAATATTATATTATACATAATGTTGTATATATTATATATATATAATTTGTATATTATATTCTTGATGGTGGGCCTTCATGTGGGCCCCCACCCTTGATGTAGGTGCTGCATCCAATCTGTCCTCCATTTTAAAAGCTCATTTTATGAAATGAGTTAAAGAATGGGCTAGATCCATAGTCCGAGTGGACCCCATCTTAGCATGTTATAAGGTCCATAGGATTAGGCCCATTTGATACATTTCAAGGCCTATGGGTTTAAGCCCATTTGATTTATATAAGGCCTATGGGTTTAAGCCCATTTCATTTATATAAGGCCTATAGGATTAGGCCCATTTGATATGTATGAAACCCATGAGACTGGACCCACTTTGATGTATTCCAAGGCCTATGGGATTAGGCCCATTCGATAGGTAAGGCCCAGTCGGTGTGGCCCATTTGATATATATAAGGCATATGGGTCAAGAACCATTGTGATGCAATCTAGGCCAATGGGTTATGACCCATTGCAATGCACATAAGGCCCATTGGTGCTGCCCATTTATGTTGTCACGCCCCAAACTTAGAAACCGGGCTCACAAAATTTTCGATCGCCGAATCTGGCGCTGACAGCCTCCGTAGTACCCCATTCTTGGCTCCCGGCACCCATATACCAGGTTTCGATCCTGGGATGCTACAAGGAGGATTTCTACTATCCATTTAATTCGTAATGAGCATAACCATAAGCCTAACCCACGAACAATAACCACAAGAACACCATTATAAAATCCACTATGATAAAAAAACTTTGAGTATAAGGTGTATAAAGGGAAATACAAGATAGTGCTAATAACAAAAGTCCAAAAGCTCGACTGCACGCTCCTGCTGCTACTAAGCTACGACTGCGTCCTGACATCACCTGCACGCATCAATCGTGCATAAGCTTATAAAAAGCTTAGAGGGTGGTGTAAATGTGTGAGCAATATGAGCATGCTCGGAATGTAAATGCGAAAACATGATGATGGGTATTATGAATGCAATCAGCCGTACCAAGGTTATGCGGTGTAAGATATGAATGCTATCGCCCATATCGAGACCATGTGATGCGAGATGCAACTCAAACATGTCAATCCTCATCATATATCAGTACAGTTCTCATTTTGGATAATCACTGGGGTCTAGTACACTCTACACCAGCTTGCCGTCCCTATCTGAACACACAACTGGGAGAGTGGAAGAGACCTTACTATCCGCCTGCCAATATCGGGCCCGGCTCGTCGATAGCGGACCGATTCCTCAAGCTGGTCAAACTCAACCTAAAAGTTACCCCCTCACTCAGGCGGGTAAGGTCACACCACTTTTCAACCGACCATGACACAGTGGGAGACGCGGCCTACTGGTATATGGCCCTCGCGCGCTCGTGTATCCACTCAGTCTCGACATTGGAGTCATCCTCTGGTACTATCGGGTTTAGGAATTTTCACCCAGGGACATTTATGGCGCCTATATGCTAGAACTAAACATTTTCGAAATCCAATCCAGCCACCCACGATGCATCTGTGGAGGCTATGGCCCTGATGTCGCTAGGGCATACAATAATCACAATCACACAAATGCAAGTGCATGAGTCACTCTACCATTCATGCAACAGTCCTACGTGTACCATGCACTCATGTAGGGAAACTTCGCCTATCAGGGAGTCCATAAACAGTTTGCCCGAAGGCATATACTATGATCAGTCACTTCTCATATCAGTCATACATATGATGCGTATGATAATGAATCATGAATCTATACTAAACATGTATATAGGGAGGGGCTCTGTGTATAACGGAAATGGGTCTAGAAGGCCTACTTACTACAAGTATGGGCCTATCAGTGGGCCTTAGGGAGAGTGACAATGCGAACATTTAACCAACAGTATCCTTACAATGTGGACATCAAACCAACATTGCTTCCAAGGCATAACCCACTATAAGAGTCAACGCATGAACCATGGTCGGATTACATTCAACGGACTTGTGCAAGTCCCAATGGGCCTTGACCCATTGTAACATCTCGAAAATCGGGGGTCAAGTAAAAAACCCAACTCCCGAGTTCTAAAATGTTATTTATGTAACATAGATAATATTAGATGCATGTTGTCAGTAAACAGGCATTAAACAAGATTGGAATTAAGCTAAAACAACATATCATACTCCAAAGACAGTTAAATTAACAAGCGGAAGACTGTGATAGTATGTATAACATATATAAACTGTTGTATGTCTCCAGAGTGTGAACATGTTAACAGGTTATATACATACATGTATACTCTAAAAGTAAATAAAAAGAATATACATGAGTGCTCTAAAAATATAAAATGACAAGTGTCAAGGCATCTAATCAACCTCCCTGTAATCCCGTCAATCAGAATACGCATAAAGGAGGGATCCTCCTCATCATTATCAAGTCCAGCTCCGCTTCTCAAGCAGCGCCATCATCTGCAACCAAAATAGGGACTTATGGGTGTCCGAAAATACCATCCCGTAACGTGGGAGTGAGTGATCAACTCAGTGGAATAATAGAGCAGAGATTAGCATGTTATCAAATCAATCATGTGATAATAGTAAAGTAATAAATCAAACATTCCTAAATACTGTTGTTAATGCAATGTGACATGACATGATGGATGCCCTCACCGACGATCTCCCTCATACGGCACCATCTTACACCCGTAGCATGCTTTCTTCCCACAGTGCTCCACATCTTTCAGGCACATGTAATGTGATGGTGATATGATTACCGAGTTATTATTAGTCTTTTTCATACAGTAGGATTGGAAAACTAGGGTACCTTGCTTATATCAATCCCAACAAAGATCCTATCTAGGGTCGTCATTCCTAGCAATCTCATACGATGTTATATTTATAGGTCGCTGCAAAGGCTGCCAGGGTTGTTGCTCGCACTCGTTGCACCGCTGCCCCATCACCTTATCAATACAGGCCTAATTATCCTTAAGACTGCATCAGGACTCGTCACCCCCATGCGGTGTCAGGATAAACTCAAGGTCACTACAAAGGGCTCGTCACCTAATCAGTGTAGGCCGACAGTAAGAATATAGTGTCCCATACCACCATAATCTGCTCAGAGTAGGGTGCTCACTGGTCACTACGGGAAGGTTTGTGGCTCCAGCGTTAGCCGACAGCTCAACCACGGTGTCCCATACCACCATGCCTGGCTCATGAGTCTTTATGGATCAAGGTACCATGGTTGACAGGGTTTCCAATGGTAAGTTCAGTACCCTAGGTTCAAGCAGTTATGACTCATATATAGTGAACATATAATGGCCAATCGGGTTACTTGATGGGCTCGACTAGTACGATCGCATCTCAAGCTGAGCGACATGAAGTGCATAAAACACTTCGCGTGGCCTAACCACTGCCGCCAACTCCAAACACGACTCGGTTTCATCAACGCGTCCTTCGTGGTAAATAGAAACCAACCACAAATTTACTCTGTTACCGACTGCCTGGACTAAGTATAGCCCTAAACATTTGTGAATCCACATCATCAATCACATAAGAGTAATGGAAATGAAATACAACAATATAAGCATGTTATCGCATGTTATAACATACCACTTAAGCAATTCATTCAACACATGCATTTCATACATACAATGAAATCCATAACTTAGCCAACATGATGAAAATCATTTACATCAGCATATTACTTGAGAATTTAATCTCGAAACTATTTCATAACACCATATACTCAATACATACTAATACAAACATTCATACAATCACTTAGTCTACACACTTAAGTCTACATAGTGTATGTCGACTCAAAGTGAGCCTTTGGGCGAATCTCTTATTCAAACTGATTATGCACGCATTCCTAATATCCTAATGTGACAAAAAGCCATGTCAACCATTTCAGCAAAATATGGATGTATACAGTAATTCCTACAAATGACTAAAATGCCCTGAATCTCATATTTTTCCTACGTTTACGAAACAGGAAACGAACAGTATGTTGTACATGTCAAACAGCGTTGCCGTCGATAATCTACTATTAAATGACATTGAAAGTTTTGAAATCAGTCAATCAAAGCGTCTAAAATCCGCACCTATTGCTTTAGATGTGTATCGTTTCGAACGGAGCGTATATGCTTCGTCTACGGCGAACAGGCAACCTATTTCACAAGTTATATTAACTACTTTGCTATTTGAATTGACAAAATGCTAAATCAGCAAGTGGACAGGGATTTCCTTACCTAGAAGTGCATTGGAATCGTCGGGAAAGTGATTGGAGTGCGTTTCTTTAGCACGTGTAGCAGCAGCAGTAAGTGGTGGGAAGATCTCTCCCACACTCTGTCACAAACTCTTAATTTTTCTCTCTCTAGCTAGGGTTTCTAGCAAATTTGGATGGGTGAGAGAAGTGAGGGTTTCAAACCCTTTTATAGCATAAAACCTTCCCAAATTAGGATTGGGAACAAGGTTCACTTGAGGTATAACCAAATCGGGGCTGTTCTGGTCCAAAAGAGCATTTCTGGAGGTCCCCTGGCCAAACGCGGTCGGACTTAAGCTCATGCATACTGGATCTAGCACACATCAAGTTTTCAGACCGGTAGAGTTCCCAGATCGCACGTGGCGGTCCAGTTTCAGTTCAGCGGTCATCGCACCAAGATCAGGTCTACAAGTCTCATGATATGAAAGAGAAATTTTTCCTGATCCGAGGGTGTAATTTGGCTAAATTCTAACGATCAGAATGCTTAATAATAACGCGCCAAGTCACGTGCCAGATTGGAATTAAAATTTCCAAATCTAACCCTTTTCTCACTCTCTTCACTCCATGCTCAATGAAATAACCTCTGAACGTCGGTTGGCCTTGATTTTCGAAACGATTGTCAAGTCCAGCTAAGCAGTCATAATAGTCTAAGATGGTAGATATCGGACTTTCGACGCGCGGTCTAGATCTAATACAAAGTTTCAAAGAGTTCCTGAGAGCAAACCGGTTTAGAGTTTGATCCTGAATTTTAGAGTAACGTAGCATCATTGATTCTACAAATTTTAGGTCTTGTAGAACGTATTTAAAGCGATCAGGGACAATTTCACAGCTACTCCAGCGTAGCGCTAGCTAACTTACGCTTAATTTCTAAATGAATTAATCCTAAGTGATTTCTTTGGCTATGGAATTGGGTTCTGAGCGGTTACCAAGGTATTTTGGTTGATCCATTGCCTAAGGACGTCTAATCCCAGGTTGGCAAAAAATCTGAGTGTTACACCCATGGACCTCGAATACATCTAAAAGCCATATTATGTGGGCCTCATATATATCAACAGCCATAAATACATCAAGTTGGGCCTCTTCCAATAGGCCTTATATATATACCAAGGTGGGCCTCATTAGTATATGAATCGAATCAAAAAATCAACTGGACCGCACTTCTAATATAGTGGTGACAATGATTTCCACCATTAAAATTTTCAAGGCCCACCATAACTTTTATTTTTCTCATTCCATGAAATGATCTTCCAAAATGGTTAGATGGATTAGATGCAACACATGCATCCTGGTATGGGTCCATTTGAACTCTGGATCTGACTCATTCTTAGCCTCAAGCCATAAAATGGGCTTATAAAATGGTTGAACGGTTTAGATGCAATGCATGCATCATAGTGTGGGTCCACTAGCCGTCCAGCAGTCCGGCTCATGGTTGGACGACATACATAAAACACATATGGCATGGGGCCCCACTAAATGGGTGATGGAGTGAATAAAACACACACACACCATGGTGGGTCCCACCCAACCAGGACACACACCCCAGTCAGCCACCCCCACCAGGGATCGATGCCAAGACGTGTTGAAATGGGGTACCTCCTCACGGCTGCCAAGTGAGCCATGGACAGTGGGTCCCACGTGGGACCCACCATAACATTTATTTTCCATCCATCTATTCATAGGGCCACACGGTGAGGGAGGGGGCCCACTGTAATGTTTATTTGCCAACTAACCAGTTCATAAGGTTACGTGGACAGGGAGGGCCCACTGTAATATTTATTTTTCATCCAACGTGGTCAGGGGCCCATTTTAATGTTTCTTTGTCAACCAACCAGTTCATGAGGTCACAGTTAGGGGCCCACCGTAAGGTGGTTCACAAATCCAGCCCACTCATTATGTATGTCCCACTTGACTAAGGGTTTAGTCCAAGTTTCACCCGTATCTAAATTTCAGGTAGGTCCCACCAAGTGATTTTATATATTTTAGGCATGTTTTCTCATGATTTTAGATGGTGTTGTAAGACCCGTATCTTGGTCCGTACTTTTCCGTAGACTTTCGCGGTCTTACCGGTCGAATTTCGACAACCTTCGACCCTTAACCGATATCGACGCGCGACCCTGATTCATATACTGACAACTCGAGTCGACTCAATCCAAGACCAATACCATAGCGACCGCGCTGTCGTTGCGGTTCCGATATCACGACTCGCGCGCCAAGGCGATACCCTGGTCAAGAGTTGTAGACCAACGTTTGGTGTGAGAAAACGCCGCATGTTGCAAAAACTAAGGGAATCTCTACGATGTGTCACATCAATCACATCAATCCCATCAATCAATCAACCCATCAATCCATCACATGTCAAGTACACATCACTTTATTCCCTTTTCCTAAGCAACCACAAAAGTCTCCCAAATCCATACTTCTCTTACACAAAAAGTCACAAAAGTCTTCACCACCCATACCTCTCTTACACAAAAGCCTTAAAAGTCAATATTTTCTTACACAACCATCATTCATCCATCCATCCATCTCTCTCTACATCACTCTCTCTCTTTCTCATTTTCTCATCTCAATCCCAAGTAACAAAGAGATCCCACGTATGGAATTCTCCCTCTCTTCCTAAACTCCAAATGTGGCCCACCTCTTCATCCCAAGATCTCCCATCTCAACCCTCCATTCCTCATCTTAACCATTGAAAACCAAGCTAAGGTGCCAAGGAACCCCTTGGAGCAAGAAGATCGGATGGTGGGTGCCTCTATAGGGTAGTTTTTTTTATATTTTTATGGTAGACCAAGTGAGGCCCACCGATCAATGGTGTGGATCTCACTTGGGACCCTAAGATAAGGCCGATGGCCTACTTGGATCATCATGATCATTCCATGATGGGGCCATTGTCCATGGACCCCATCATGACGTTTATTTTCTTTAGAAAGGTCATCTAGACCATCCGTATTGGTGGGGAAAGGATCCCCACCGTTGATCTTCAGTTTTGATGGTCACATGTGTAAAATGACCCACTTGATGTATGATTTCATGGCAAGGGAGGGCCCATAGTGTCGGGGTCCCTGCATCACACACGTGTCCCACCTTCCATCTCTCTCTTTCTCTCCATCTCTCTTTTATTCATTTATTTATTTATTTTTATTTTATTTTATTTTATTTGTGATAGGGTTGTGCGGCCCACTTGAATGGACCCCACCTTGAGCATTTATTTGGTCCAAGCTTACTTCAAGTGGGGCCCACCTTGCATGTTGTATCAGTGGTGGCCCACTTCAATAGGCCACCACAATGTATATTTTAAATAGAGGCCCACCGTCCAGCGTCTGGGACGCTAGACGTCCCTATATAAAAAAAAGGGGAAAAGAAAGAAGGGAAAAAGGAATTTTGGGGTGAGCCACCTGCATAGGCCCCACCCTGATGTATAGTTCTAATCCAAGCCGTCCATCCCTTTCACCAGCTCATTTTAGGCGTTGAGCCAGGAAATGAGATTGAACGGAGCATCTAGTGGGCCATATCTTAGTAAATGAAATCTCCATCATCAAAAGCTCCTAGATTCCTCCCTACATGCTGAAAATGTCCAATATTGAACTCGTTAGGCTTGTTTTGAGTCAGGGAAGTTAGTGGACGGTGTGGATTTATATGATGTGGGCCACACACCTGAAAAACCACAAAAATTAGTGTTTAAAAAAAAAAAAAAAAATTTCAGCAGCAGCAGCTGCCACTGCTACTGCCAGCGCTAACAGCGCGTGTCGCGCTGACGTTCGGCGGGCGGGCGGCGTCCAGTCCAGAAGGGACCCACGGCTCCAGCTGTGGGCCCCACCATGATGTTCATTTGCCATCCGACGGGCCCACATTCTGTCACGCCCCAAACTCAGAAACCAGGCTCACAAAATTCCCGATCGCCGAATTCGGCGCCGACAGCCTCCGTAGAACCCCATTCTCGGCTCCTAGCTCCCATTCGCCAGGTTCCGATCCTGGGATGTTACGAGGAGGATTTTAAATATCAGTTTGATTCGTAATAAGCATAACCAAAGGCATAACCCACAAACAACAACCAAGAACTCCATTACATTTCCACTATGATAAAAAACTTTACAAATACAATGAGCATAAAGGGAAATACAATGGTAAAGAACAAAACTCCAAAACGATCTGCAACATGTTCCTGCCCCACATACAGAAGGTGGGTGCCACCGTCCGTCTGGACGGTGGACTCAACACATACATCATTGTGGGTCCCATGTGGGGCCCACCCAGTAATATTTAGATGCTATCCGACCCGTTCATAAGGTCTCTCAGACCTGGATGAAGGGAAAACATAAATTTCAGCTTGATCCAACACGTCTGTGGGCCCTAGAAAGATTTCAATGGTAGATGCTCAATCTCACTGTTTCATGTGGTGTGGGCCACCTGAGTTTTGGATCTGGCCGAAATTTGGAGGGGGCCCACATGAGGAGGGGACCCGCCTCATAGACGGCTTAGATGGCATACAACATCAAGGTGGGGCCCACAGCTGGTGGCCGTGGGTTCACGTGCCAGCATGTCGAGGCCGATTATGTGTCCCGGATATTCCAGAGTTAAGCAGAGATCTTATGACCGAGACACATCGATCGCGGTTTTCTATCCACCCGGGCTCGACGAAGATGTACCGTGCATGAGGCGACAGTATTTTTGGGCGGGGATGAAGCACCAGATCGCCAGTTTTGTGGCCGAGTGTGACACGTGCCAGCATGTCGAGGCCGATCATCAGAGACCTCATGGTCTATTGCAGCCGTTGAGCGTCCTGATGTGGAAGTGGGAGCACGTGTCGACTGATTTCATTATGGGTTTGCCGAGGACTCAGCGCGGTCATGACGCCATTTGGGTTGTTGTGGATCATCTGACGAAGTCGGCACATTTCCTTACGATGCGTGCGAATTAGTCTATGGACCAGCTTGCGAGATTATTTATTGAGGAGATTGTGAGACTGCATGGCATTCCAGTCTTGATCGTTTCTGACCGAGACTCGAGGTTCACGTCTCAGTTTTGGGGGAGCTTCCAACGTGTGATGGGGACTGATTTGCAGCTCAGCACCGCGTACCATCCACAGACCGATGGCCAGACCGAGAGAGTCAATCAGATACTTGAGGATATGCTTTGGGCCTGTGCGATTGATTTTGGGGGTAGCTGGGATGAGCATCTGCGATTGGCTGAGTTCGCGTACAATAACAGCTATCAGGTGACCATTGGCATGGCTCCTTTTGAGGCACTATATGACAGACCATGCAGATCACCGAGTTGTTGGACTGAGGTTGGAGAGCGCCGTCTCCTAGGTCCTGAGCTTGTGCAGGAGACTTCAGAGGCTATTGACATCATCAGGCAGAGGATGCACACAGCTTAGAGCCGGCAGAAGAGTTTTGCTGATCGTCGGCGTCGTCCCTTGGAGTTTGATATAGGGGACCATGTGTATCTTAAGGTCTCGCTCATGAAGGGCGTAGTTCGATTTGAAGCGAAGGGCAAGCTTGCCTCGAGATTCATAGGACCTTTTGAGATCACTAGGCGCGTCGGCACCGTAGCCTATCGGCTTGCCTTGCCGTCACAGTTGTCTGGCTTCCACGACATTTTCCACGTCTCCATGTTGAGGAAGTGTGGGTCAGACATAGTTCCCGGTATTGATTGGCAGCCGTTGGAGGTTCGTGAGGACGCTTCTTACATTGAGTAGTCAGTCCGTATCCTTGATCGGAAGGAGCAGGTCTTCAGAACCAAAATCATTCCGTTGGTGAAGGTGCAGTGGGGTCACCATTCTGTTGAGGAGGCTTCGTGGGAGCGTGAGGCTGAGATTCAAGCGCGTTATCCTCATCTCTTTGATGGTTGATCATGTGATGTATTTTGTATGCTGTCTCCGATTCTATATGATGATGTTATGTCGCTTCTTCTTCATGAGTAATGCTTAGTTTCAAAGCTTGTGTAAATTTTGAGGATGAAATTTTTTATAAGGAGGGGAGAGCTGTAAGACCCGTATCTTGGTCCGTACCTTTCCGTGGACTTTCGCGGTCTTACCGGTCGAATTCCGGCAACCTTCGACCCTTAACCGATATCGACGCGCGACCCTGATTCATATACCGACAACCCGAGTGGACTCAACCCAAGACCAATACCATAGCGACCGCGCCGTCGTTGGGGTTCCGATAGCGCGACTAGCGCGCCAAGGCGATACCCTTGTCAAGAGTTGTAGACCAACGTTCGGTGTGAGAAAACGCCGCGCGTTGTGAAAACTAAGGGAATCTCTACGATGTGTCACATCAATCACATCAATCCCATCAATCAATCAACCCATCAATCCATCACATGTCAAGTACACATCACTTTATTCCCTTTTCCCAAGCAACCACAAAAGTCTCCCAAACCCATACTTCTCTTACACAAAAAGCCACAAAAGTCTTCACCACCCATACCTCTCTTACACAAAAGCCTCAAAAGTCAATATTTTCTTACACAACCATCATTCATCCATCCATCCATCTCTCTCTAAATTACTCTCTCTCTTTCTCATTTTCTCATCTCAATCCCAAAGCAATAAAGAGATCCCACGTATGGAATTTTCCTCTCTTCCTAAACTCCAAATGTGGCCCACCTCTTCATCCCACTCCCATCTCAACCCTCCATTCCTCATCTTAACCGTTGAAAACCAAGCTAAGGTGCCAAGAAACCCCTAGGAGCAAGAAGATCGGACGGTGGGTGCCTCTATAGGGTAGTTTTTTTTTATTTTTATGGTGGACCAAGTGACGCCCACCGATTAATGGTGTGGATCTCGCTTGGGACCCTAAGATAAAGCCGATGGCCTACTTGGATCATCATGATCATTCCATGATGGGGCCATTCTCCATGGACCCCATCATGATGTTTATTTTCTTTAGAAAGGTCATCTAGACTATCCATATTGGTGGGGAAAGGATCCCCACCGTTGATCTTCAGTTTTGATGGTCACATGTGCAAAATGACCCACTGGATGTATGATTTCATGTAAGGGAGGGCCCATAATGTCGGGGTCCCTCCATCATAAGGCGTGTCCCACTCTCTATATCTCTCCCTCCTTATTTCTTTTTATTTTTTTTTTTTTTTTTTTTTATGCAATAGGGTTGTGTGGCCCACTTGAATGGACCTCACCTTGAGGTATTTATTTTATCCAAGAGTCCTTCACGTGGGGCCCACCTTACATGTTGTACCCCCCCCCCCCCCCCCCCCATCATCCATCAGTGGTGGCCCACTTCAAAAGGCCCACCACAATGCATATTTTTAAAGGAAGCCCACCGTCCAACGTCTGGGATGCTGGACGTCCCTGTAACCAAAAAAAAAAAGAAAAGAAAATGAGAAGCTTTGGGGTGGTCCCCTTGTGTAGGCCCCACCTTGATGTATATATTCGATTTAAGCCGTCCATCCTCTTATCCACATCATTTTAACCGTCGGGTAAAAGAATGGGACTGATCTAAGTATCTTGTGGGCCATAGCATGGGAAACATTGGCGGTTACCATTGAACAATTTTCTGGTGTTTCTATGCACCCAAAAAATTCGAACTTCGGACTCTTTTTGTCTGTTACGAGCTGTAGAACACTATGGCTAGAGTGAATTTCCAAGCTGCGGGCCACACGCATGATTTTTAGCAAAATTAGAAATTAAAGGAGAGAGAGAGGATGAGTGAGGCAGCCTTGCTGCTGCTGTCAGGCCAGCGCAGGCGCTGCCTGCGCTGTTACAACGGTGGGCGGGCGACGTGAACCCACGGCCACCAGCCGTGGGCCCCACCTTGATGTTGTATGCCATCTAAGCCGTCCATGAGGCGGGTCCCCTCCTCAGGTGGGCGCCCTCCATATTTTGGCCAGATCCAAAACTCAGGTGGCCCACACCACATGAAACAGTGAGATTGAGCATCTACCATTGAAATCTTTCTACGGCCCACAGACATGTTGGATCAAGCTGAAATTTATGTTTTCCCTTCATCCAAGTTCGAGCGACCTTATGAACGGGTCAGATGGCATCTAAATATTAGTGGGTGGGCCCCACATGGGACCCACAATGATGTATGTGTTGAGTCCATCGTCCAGACGGACGGTGGCACCCACCTTCTGTATGTGGGGTCTCCACCGTCCAGCGGACGGTGGGGCCCTTGTGATGTATGTGTTCTATTCGCGCCGTCCATCCCTAGACGGTGGGCCCCACCATGTTTTATGTGTTACATCCGCACCATTCATCCAACGAACGGTGGGACTTACCCCTGTGGGCCCTATGAACAGTTTGGATTGTAAATAAATATTGCAGTGGGCCCATGGTCCACGTGACCTTATGAAAAGATTGGGTTGCAAATAAATATTGTAGTGGGCCAGTTTGTATTGCAAATGAACATCATGTTGGGCCTAGTTTTGATGGAAAATAAACATTTTGTTAGGCCCATGGTATTGGACCCATTTAATGTATTTTTAAAGCCCATAGAAGTAAGCCCAATTGATATGTTCTAAGGCCATGAGACTAGACCATTTGATATATTGTAAGGCCCATGGGACTAAACCCATTTGTTTATAAAAAGGGTCCATGGGATTAGGCCCCATTGGATTTATTTGAGACCCATGAGTTAGGCCCATTTTATTTGATTAAGGCCTAGGGGTTTAGGCCCATTTGACTCATGTTAGGTCTATGGGTTGAGGCCCACTTGATCTACATGTGGGACCCAATTGGTGTGGCCCATTGGTCATATATTAGATTCATGAGACTAAGCTCATTTGATGCAATCTAAGGCCCACGGGTTTTGACCCATTGCAATGCACATACGGCCCATTGGTGTGGCCCATTTATGTGGCCCATGTGATGAATAAAAGGCCCATAGGATATAGCCCATTTGATATATATATGAAAAGCCCAATGGGATGAACCTAAGGTCCATTGCAATGTGTAATCCCAATACCGATTATGTAGCGATGTTTAAGAAGTTCGTGCCTGAGAAGCAATGTTGGTTTGACGTCCACATTGCGAGTGTAATGCTGGTTGGATGTCCACATTACGACTCTCCTTAGGGTCCATTGTTAGGCCCATACTTATTGTGTATAGGTCATCCAGGTCCATCTACATTGTAAGATAGTTCATTTTATCATAACATGTTTAGTACAGTTCCATGACTCATGATCATACGCATCATATGTATGTTTGACGTGAGAATTGTCTGATCATAGCATTTTCCTTCGGACAGGTTGTTTATGGGCTCCTAGTTAGGCGGTGTTGCCCTACATGAGCGCACGATATGCGCAGGAATTGTTGCATGACTGGATAGTGTGAATCATGCATTTCGTATTTGTATGACATGGTTATTGTACGCCCTAGCGACATCATGGCCGTAGCCTCCGCAGACGCATCGTGGTTGGTAGGATTGGATACCGAAAATCTTGTTCTACATGCGGTACTATAGATATCCCTGGGTGAAAGTCCCTAAAGCCTTATGGTATCAAGAGGTTGCTCCAACGTCTAGACCGAGTTGGTAGATGAGCGTTGAGTGCCGATTACCAGATGGTTACGCTCTCCACTGTGTCGTGGTCGGTTGGAAGGGGGTGCAGCCTTACTCGCCCGAGTGTAGGGGGCAATGCTAGGCTGAGTTTGATCAGCTCGAGGAATGGGTCCGCTATCGACGAGTCGCGCCCGATATTGGCAGACGGATAGTGAGGTCTCTTTCACTTACCTTATTGCGCGTGATGTGGCGGCAATCTGGTTTAGAGTGTACTAGACCCCGGTGATATTCCATATTTGAGCTGTATTGATATGTGGACATAGATGAGGACCTGTATACTTGAGTTGCATTATACATCGCATGGCCTTGGGTGGCCGATGCCATTCATGTCTTGCATTGTATAGCCTTGGTACGGCTCATGATGTTATGGTCCCATCTCCATATTCCGCATTCCTCCGACATTGCATGTTCATATTACTACCTTGCGCACACACTTTCACCACCCTCTAAGCTTTCTGTAAGCTTATGCACGACCGTTGCGTGCAGGTGACGTTGGATCGCAGCAACGTTGAGGCAGGAGCACGTTGCAGAGCGTTTTGGAGTTTTTGTTCTTTACCATTGTATTTTCCTTTATGCTTATTGTACTTGTAAAGTTTTTGATCATAGTAGAAATGTAATGGAGTTCTTGGTTATTGTTTGTGGGTTATTCCATTGGTTATGCTTATTACGAATCAAACTGACATTAAAAATCCTCCTCGTAGCATCCCAGGATCGGAACCTGGCGAATGGGAGCTAAGAGCCGAGAATGGGATTCTACGAAGGCTGTCGGTTCCGGATTCGGCGATCGGAAATTTTGTGAGCCCGGTTTCCGAATTTGGGGCGTGACAGGTATGGCCCACCTGAGTTCCGTATACGGCTGATTTTTGGGATAGCCCCATACACAAAGGGGACCCATCAAATGCACGGTGTAGATGTTAAAAACGCATCACGGTGGGGCAGCTCAAATCGGCCGCCCGCCTGGCGTCTGCAGCAGTAGCGTCTGACGCTGCTACGTCCTCTTTTCTTTTTTTCTTTTTTTTTAAAAATATGGGGCCCACAATAAGATGATCCAATCCGTCTATTGTGTGTGTCCCACGTGGTGGACCGTTCAGTCCAAGTTTAAGATGCACCCAAATTTCAGGTAGGCCCCACCAAGTGTTTTTATGTGTTCAGGCATGTCTCCACATGATTTTAGATGGTATGGCCCACCTGAGAATTGGATTGGTCCCAAATTTTAGCTCAACGCCTAAAATGACCTGAAAAAGTGAATGAATGGCATGGATTGGACATATACCTCATGGGTGGGGCCTACAGAAGGGGCCCACCCTAACTTTAAAATATCACCTCTTTCTCTTTTTGTTAGCTGATAGTACACACCCATGCTCGTACACACACTTCATGCTAGCCACCCTCACGTCCAGCGTCCTGGACGCTGGACGACGTGGATAGACACAGGAATCATGGTGGGTCCCACATGTACGTGGCCCACCATGCAAGTATATATATATATATATATTAATATAATATGAATATATTACCTATATTTTAGTCTAATGGGTGGGATTTTCCTGAAATGTGATGGGCCACACCATCAGATGGATGGAGTAGATTTAACACAATTCGATGGGGCCCACTACATTCTAGAGAGAGAGAGAGAGACAAGAGACGGTGATGGTTGGGCCCCGCCACTATGGGCCCCACATGATACAAATTATACATAAAAAATGGGTCCCACCAACAAGTGGTCCCTAAAAAGAAATTTAACGGTGAATCACCCACCTCTTTTCCTTCTTCTTTCTCCCTTAGCCTCCTTAGCTCCTTTGCTTGACTTTTAACGGTGGTAGATGATGGATCAACGGTTGAGATGAGAGATGAGAGAGTAGGGAAGGTGGGCCACACTTGGCATTTGGGAGGGAGAAGTTTGGACGTGTGAAATTTCTTACTTGGGAGATTTGAGAAATGAGAGAGAGAGAGAGTGAAGTAATGGGATGATATGGGATAGGTGAGGTGTGATGGGTGATGGGTTTGGTGATGGATGAGGTGATGTGAAAGTCGACTTTGGGTTGCTTGTGTAAGAGAGAGGTAGGGATAGATATGGGTTGTTGTACTTGTATATTGAGTGACTTGACTTGTACTTAACATGAGTGATTGATTGATTGATGGGACATTTCGTAGAGATTCTCTCGTAATTTGCAATGCGCGGTGTTTTCTTCAAATTGAACGCAGCCCTACATCTTCTACCCTGGATATTGGGTTGGTGCGCGAGTCGTGTCGTTAGAACCGCAGCGACGGTGCGGTCGCTAAAGTACAGATTTCAGGTTGAGCCGGCTCTGATATGCGGGATTCGGCTTAGGTTCAAGCATAAACGTTGAATACGGGTCGAAGGTCATTGGAATTCGACCAGAAGGACCGCGGAAGAATACGAAACGGTACGGTCTAAGACACAGGTCTTACATATGTGGCCCATTTGATGAATAAAAGGCCCATATGATATGGCCCATTTGATGTATTTAAGCCCAATGGGACGTACCTAAAGTCCATTGCAATGTGTGATCCCAATACGGATTATGTAATGATGTTTACGACGATTCTGCCTTGGGAGCAATGTTGGTTTGACATCCACATTGTGAGTATAATGTTGGTTAAATGTCCGCATTACGACTCTCCCTAGGGCCCATTGTTAGGCCCGTACTTGTTGTGTATAGGCCGTCTAGGCCCATCTGCGTTGTAAGGATATCTCATTCTTTATTACTTGTTTAGTATAGTTTCATGACTCATGATCATATGCATCATATGTATGCTTGATATGAGAGGTGACTGATCATAGCATATGCCTTCGGGAAGGTTATTTATGGGCTCCCGATTAGGCGGTGTTGCCTTACATGAGCGCACGTTACGTGCAATGATTTGTTGCATGATTGGATAGTGTGATTCATGCATCTCGCATTGTGTGATATGGTTACTGTACGCCCTAGCGACATCGGGGCCATAGCCTCCACAGACAGATCGTGGTTGGCAGGATTGGATACCGAAGATCTCGTTCTACATGGGGTGCTATAGATATCCCTAGGTGAAAGTTCCTAAACCCTTATGGTACCAAGAGGTTGCTCCAACATCTAGACTGAGTGAGCAGATGAGCGTCGAGTGCCGATTACCAGATAGCTGCGCTTTTCACTGTGTCGTGGTCAGTTGGAAGGGGGTGCATCCTTACCCGCGCGAGTGTAGGGGGCAAAGCTAGGCTGAGTCTGACCAGCTCGAGGAATGGGTCCACTATCGACGGGTCGAGCCCGATATTGGCAGACGGATAGTGAGGTCTCTTCCACTTACCTTATTGCGCGTGATGAGGCGACGATCTGGTTTAGAGTGTACTAGACCCCGGTGATATCCCAGATTTGAGCTGTATTGGTATGTGGACTTAGATGAGAATTGTATTCTTGACTTGCATCTTACATCGCATAGCCCTGTCATGGCCGACATCATTCATGTTTGGCATTGCATAGCCTTGGTACGGTTCATGATATTTATGAATCCATCTGCACATTTCGCATTACTCTGACATTGCATGATTACATTACTACCTTGCACACATACTTTCACCACCCTCTAAGCTTTTTATAAGCTTCTGCACGACCGTTGTGTGCAGGTGACGTTGGGGCGCAGCAGCGCTGAGGTAGGAGCACTTTGCAGATCATTTCAGAGTTTTGTTCTTTACCATTGTATTTCTCCTTTATGCTCATTGTACTTGTAAAGTTTTTGATTAGTGAAAATGTAATGGAGTTCTTGGTTGTTGTTTGTGGGTTATGCCTTTGGTTATGCTTATTACGAATCAAACTGACATTGAAAATCTTCCTCGTAGCATCCCAGGATCGAAACCTGGCGAATGGGCACTACGAGCAGAAAATGGGGTTCTACGTAGGCTGTCGGCGCCGGATTCGTTGATCGAGAATTTTGTGATCCCGGTTTTCGAGTTTGGGGCGTGACAGAAGTTGGCATCAGAGCATAATTTGGGAATAACCGAGAACAACATTACATATTTGCTATGAGTGTAGAATGGCTAAGTCCCGAAGTTCGGATAGCCTCACGACCTTCCGTTATATGCCCTTAACATGCGTGCCTTCGAGAGCTTTTAAGTTGATAGGCGCCTTCACTCTTTCCTGTAAGACATGCCGCTCAGGAGAGTTACCCGATCGACTCCCACACCACCACCTGAGGATCCCGCCCTACCACCTACGATGCTCGTTCCACCACCAGAGATTCTTACTGTTCATCCTGAGTATGTTGCTTCTCCACCAGAGACCGGTGCGGACCCGACCATATCCGTGAGTGCCTCACAGTTGTAGCAAATGTTACAGGCTGTGACGGCTGCACTTCAGGGGCAGGGCAGGCAGCCAGTTGTTTCACCAGCACAGGCAGAGCAGGATCGTGCTAGTACCCTCCTTCGAGAGTTTCGACGGCTCGATCCCCCGCGTTTCCAGGGTGAGCCAGATCCGACCGTAGTTGAGAGATGACACGCTGATATGGAGAAGATATTTAAGACGATGGGATGTACGACCGAGTGCAAGTTCGATTAACCATATTTCTTCTCCATGGTGAGGCTGAGCACTGGTGGGCATCAGTCTCTCGAGCAGAAGGAGCTAATTTTGTGTGGACTTGGGAGGAATTTATGGATCGGTTTGACCGACAGTACTTCCTTGATCACATCCGACGACAGCGAGCGTTGGAGTTTGAGGCCCTGGTGTAGGGCGATATGACAGTGGCTCAGTATGCGGTTCACTTTGTTGCACTGTCTAGATTTGTACCCTATCTAGTTGATGACGAGGAGTGGAGAGCCCGTCGATTCGAGGACGACCTACGTTACGGTCTTCGCAGCCGTGTTATTGGGCTTGAGCTTCCGACTTTTGAGGAAGTGGTGTAGAAAGCCCAGATTTTTTAGGTTGAGTGGGCCGGTTCTCAGTCCGATCGCTGTCAGAGGAGAGACCGGAAGAGGCAGGCTCCTTCCAGTGACTCTCAGCATCGTCGACCACAGCAGCAGAGGCGTACAGGTCACCTAGCCTTCTGAGCACTAGTAGCACCTTCAGTACCACCTCCGAGGCAGTTCACTGGCACTTATTTTAGGTGCGATGCGACGGGACACAGTTCTTGGGAGTGTCCCAGCCCCCAACAGCAGCAGAGAGGTCCACAACAGCAGAGGGCTCCATAGCAACCTCTACCAAAGCCGCATCAGAGACCTCCACAGCAGCAGCGACAACAGCCCCCACCACCGAGGCCACCTCAGCAGCAGCATCAGCATCAGCATCAGCCTCAGAGGCCGCAGCAGCAGAGACAACAGTTTTGACCGCGTCAGTGACCCTAACAGCAGTAAAAGCACGCTCAGAGGGGACAAACACCTCTCCAGCCGGCTCAGGCTAGGTTTTATGCAGCTCAGAAGGATCCGCAGTCATCTAGAGGAGTCGTTGAGGGTATACTTCCAGTCTTTGCATGCATTGCACGTGTGTTGTTTGATTTTGGTGCATCGCATTCTTTTGTGGCCGAGAGCTTCTGTCGATCGACTGGCTTACCGTTGGAGTCTTCTTGTGAGAGCCTATTAGTATCGACTCCCTTAGGGAGGACTGCAGTATTGGGCCAATTTTGCTCGTCTTGCCCCATTTTAGTTGGGGATACCTTTTTTCCTGCCGATCTGTTTGCATTGCCGATGTTCGAGTTCGATGTCACTTGGGCATGAATTGGCTCGTCGAGTGTTATGCCATATTGGACTGCGCCGCGAGGACAGTCACGTTTTGTATACCCGGCGTGCCGCAGTTCCAGTTTGTTGCAGAGCCCAGAGGAGAGCGATTGTCTTATTTGATGTCGTGTGCCATCGAGGAGCCTATTGCCGCTTGTATCGACCAGTTGCCCGTGGTTTGCAATTTTTCCGATGTGTTCCAGGAGATTCCGAGATTATGGCCTCGTCGACTCACCGAGTTTCAGATTGATCTTGTGCCCGGTAACCTACCTATTTCGAAGGCCCCGTATCGTATGGCATCGTTGGAGTTGCAGGAACTGTAGAAGCAGTTGGAGGAGTTGCGTGAGTTGAGCTTTATCCGTCCAAGCAGTTCACCGTGGGGAGCGTCGGTACTCTTTGTGAAGAAAAAGGATGGTTCGTTGAGGCTCTGCGTTGACTATCGCGAGCTCAACAAAGTCACGATCAAGAATAGATACCCACTCCTTAGGATCGATGATTTGTTCGATCAGTTGCAGGGCGCACAGTTATTTTCGAAGATCGACCTGCGTTCCGGTTATCATCAGATTTGGGTCCGAGATGAGGACATTCCGAAGATAGCATTCAGGACGCGTTATGGTCTTTTGAGTTTCACGTCATGTCCTTCGGACTGACTAATGCACCCGCAGTCTTCATGCAGCTAATGAACGAGGTCTTCTACCCTTATCTCGATCAGTTTGTTGTAGTCTTCATCGACGACATTCTGATCTATTCGAGGACTCGTGAGGAGCATGAGCAGCACTTGGAGATTACTTTGCAGACCCTCCGTGCACACCAGCTATATGCGAAGCTGGAGAAATGCGAGTTCTAGCAGGAGGAGGTGAAGTTTTTCGGTCACGTGGTGACGAGGGAGGGTATCGTAGTGGACCCCTCGAAGGTCGAGGCAGTGCGTCAGTGGGGCCAGCCCACGACTGCGACAGAGATCCGTAGTTATCTTGGTTTGGCGGGTTAATACCGGCATTTCATTAAGGGCTTCTCTCGTATTGCAGCCCCGCTGACCAGGTTGACTCGGAAGGGTGTAGAGTTTGTTTGGAGTGACGCCTGCGAACGAGCATTTATTTAGTTGAAGGACCTTCTGACGTCTGCTCCTGTCCTCACTCTTCCGTCTGGGAGTGACGAATTTATTGTATTCACTGATGCCTTGCATATTGGTTTGGGTGCTGTCCTGATGCAGCAAGGGAGACCAGTGGCCTTTGCGTCTCGTCAGCTCAAGTTCCATGAGCTGAACTATCCTACGCATGATCTGGAGCTGGCTGCAGTTGTCTTCGCACTGAAGGTGTGGAGGCACTATCTTTATGGGGTCAGGTTCGAGCTTTTCTCTGATCACAAGAGCTTGAAGTACCTCTTCTTGCAGTCTGAGTTGAATATGATACAGAGGCGTAGGATGAAACTCCTGAAAGACTATGATTTCGATCTTCAATACCACTCGGGTAAGGCGAACGTGGTGGCAGATGCCCTCAGCCGTCAGCCACGAGGCCTAGTGGCGCATATGATGATTCAGGAGTGCCAGATGCTTGAGGATATCGCAGTGTATGATTTTGAGTTTGGCCTGCACTCTTCTATCGTGCAGTTATCGAGCCTGTCGATTCAACCGTCTCTTATCGCTAGGGTGACCGAGGCTCAGCAGGCTGATGAGTCGTTGCAGAGTTATATGGCTAAGGCGACATCTGAGAGTCAGGCAGATTGATATATTAGTGCAGACGGTGGACTTCGCTTTAGAGTCCGATTATGTGTCCTGGATATCCTAGAGTTTCGCAGAGATCTTATGATCGAGGCACATTGATCGCGATTTTCTATCCACCCTGGCTCGACAAAGATTACTGTGACATGAGGCGACAGTATTTTTAGGTAGGGATGAAGCGTCAGATCGCCAGTTTTGTGGCCGAATGTGACATGTGCTGTCACGCCCCAAACTCGAAAATCGGATTCACATGAATCCCGATTGCCGAATCCGGTGCCGACAGCCTCTGTAGTGCCCCATTATCGGCTTCTGATAATTAAATGCCAAATTTCGATCCTGGGATCCTATAAGGAGGATTTTCAAAATGATTTTTTTTTGTAATGGAACATAACCACAGGCATAACCAAGTCACAAAACAACATCACCACATATCCACTATATCAAAATCTTTTAAGTACAGTGGGGAAAAGGAAATACAAGATGATCAAAAGCTCCAAAATGGTCTGATACGCGCTCCTGCCTTAGCGCTGCTGCTGTCCAACGCTACCTGCACGCAATGGTCGTGCATAAGCTTATAAAAGCTTAGAGGGTGGTGTAAGTGTGTGCATAAGGCAAACGCCAAGTGTACAGTATCAGAATAATGCGGAAGTATATGGTAAGTCCATAGAATCAACCATGCCAAGGCTATATAATGCAAGACATGAATGCTACCGGCCATACCAAGGCCATGCAATGCGAGATATGAGTGTCATCGGCCACACCGATGAATGCAAGGCCTACATAGCCGAATATCATATGCGAAATGCAATCCAAGCAAGTCGGTAGTCATCATGTACACATATCAGTATACTTCCTCTCTGGATATCACCGGGGTCTAATATACTTCGCAGTGACTGCCACCTCCCTAGCTGCACAGTCAAGCAAGTGAAATAGACCTCACTATCCGCCTGACCAGTAGTCTGCCAATACCTACCCGGCTCGTCGATAGTGGACTGATTTGCGAGCTGGTCAAACTCAGCCTAGCTTATAGCCCCCTCACTCAGGCGGATAAGGCCACACCCCCTTCCAACCGACCACGACATAGTGGGAGACGTGGCCTACTGGTATTCGGCACTGGGGCGCTCGTGCATCCACTCGGTCTAGACGTTGGAGCATCTCCTGGTACCAAAAAGGTTCTGAGACTTTCACCCAAGGACATCCTAAGTGCCCACAGTGCTAGAATAAGTATTTTCGGTATCCAATACGGCCATCCACGATGTACCTGTGGAGCCACGGCCCTGATGTCGCTAGGGCATGCAGTGATGAAGTCACACATATGTGAGATGCATGAATCACGCCGTCAATCATGCAGAAATCCAGCGCGTTCAACACGATCATGTAGGGCACTCTGTCTCATAACAGGTCGCATAAGTGGTCTGCCAAATGGCATATGGTATGATCAGTCACTACTCAATTCAAGCATACATATGATGCGTATGGGCATGAGTCATGGGATTACACTAAGCATGTTATAAAGCGATGAATAGTAACGAGTATGGGCCTGTCAATGGGCCTTAAGGAGAGTTACAATGCAGACATTTAACCAACATTTTACTTACAATGTGGACATCAAACCAACATTGTTCCTTAGGCACGACCTGCCATAAATATCATCACATGAACCATGTAAAGTCACACATTGCAATGGACCCTAAGGTCATCCCGTTGGGCCTCGACCCATGGGCCTTAGATACATCAAATGGGCTGCGTTAATCAGCCTCACCAATGAGCCTTATGTACATTGCAATGGTCCATGATCCATGGGCCTTGAAAAACATCAAAGTGGGCCTCACAACTTGGGCCTTAAATATATCAGATGGGCCTACACACATGAACTTTAAATATATCAAATGGGCCACTCCATTTGTGCCACATGCACATCAAATGGGCTTGATCCCATGGGCTTTAATAAATATATCAAATGGGCTTGAATCCCGTGGGCCTTATATAGAATAAATGGGCTGGATCCCATGGACATTGCATATGTCAAATGGGCCGAAACCCATGGGCATTACATATGACAAATGGGCTTAATCCCCTGGCCTTAGATGTGCACCAAGGTGGGCCTAATCATTTGGGCTTTAGGTATATACCAAGGTGGCCTCAATGGATGGCCACGATTAAGTCAATCATGGGCCCTAAACACATACCAAGGTGGGCCCATTTGAACCATAGATCTGCCTCATTTTTTTCTCTTAAAATAGATGGACGGTTAGGATACAATTCGTGCATCATGGTGGGGGGGGTCCACTGACTGTCCAGCAGCCAAGGAAATGGCTGGACGGTGTGGAAACACATACAATGGAGTGGGCTCCACCGTCCGGGCGGACGGTGGAATTTAGGCACATACATCACTATGGGTCCCATGTGGGGCCCACTATAATGTTTACATGCCATCCAACCCGTCCATTAGGTCACGTAGACCTGAATGAAGGGTAAAAAAAAATTTCAGCTTGATCCAAAACTCCAGTGGGCCAAAAAATATGATTTCAATGGTAGAGTTCAATTCACACTGTTTCTTGTGATGTGGTCTGCCTGAGATCTGGATCGAGGATATTTTTGGGTGGGACCTACTTAAGGTAAGGAACCACCATATAGATGGGTTGGATCGCCAAATAAACATCAAGGTGGGGCCCACATGAGGAGCCGTGGGCCCCTGACGTCCGTCCGCCGTTGTGCGTGTGCGCAGGCGCTGCCTGCGCCTGGCAGCAGCCGCAGCGTTTGCTGCCTCTTCTTTCTATTTTTTTTCTTTGAAATCATGAAATTCCGCAGCTTTTCCTGTGTAGGGCCCACTTCAAGTAGATCCAATCCAGCCATTGAATTCCACAGCTTAAAAGAAATCCAACGACTCCAATATTGAATATATTTTGGAGGTATAGAAACATCAGAATGCATTTTAATGGTGAAAACCACCATTTTCTATATTGTGGCCCACCAGATACTCGAATCACCTTCATTTTTCAGTTCATTGGTTAAAATAATTTGAAGAATGGAATGGATGGCGTGGATTGAATACATACATCAAGGTGGGTCCTATATAAGTGGCACGTCCAGTGTCCAGAGACGCTGGACGATTTTGGATACCACATAATAAGGTGGGCCCCACCTTCAGATGGGTTGTCTAGGTGGGCCACCATTTACATGGATAGTATGGATAAGGCATACATCAAGGTGGGGTCCATCGGAGTGGGCCGCACCTCTACATCATCACATACAAAAATAATGGAAGAAAGAGAGAGAGAGAGAAAAGAGTGGGACGCGTGATGGAGGGACCCCGGCACTATGGGCCCTCCATTCAACCATCCAATCATACATCAATGGGTCTCATTGCATATGGGCCATCCAAATAAAAGATCAATGGTGGAGATCCTTCTCCATCCAAAATGAACGGTCTATTTGACCTCTTAATGCAAGAAAAGTAAACATCATGATGGGGTCCATGGAGAATGGCCCCATCATGGAATGATTTGATGATCAAGATGGGCCATCGGCCACATCTTAGGGTCCTAAGTGAGATCCATACCATTGATCGGTGGGCCTCACTTAGCCCATAAAAAAAATAAGTAAACTACCTTATAGAAGCACCCACCTTATGATCTACTCGGTCCGTTGGAACGCCTATCTCCTAGAGCTTTACTTTGATGGTGGAGATGGGAGATGGATGGCTAGGATAGAGGTTTTGGAAGGAGAAATTGGGCCACACACATGCACACTTTCTCTTGGGAAAACATTGGACATGTGATGCTCTTGGTTGCTTGAGAAGTGAGATGAGAAATGAGAAAGAGAGAGAGAGTTTGTAAGAGGGATGTGAGGTGAGTGATGGAGTGATATGAGTGGTACTTGACATATAAGGTGGTGTAAGAGAGAGAGGGAGAGAGAGTTGACTTTAGGTAAGGGTGATGTAAGAGAGGTATGGTTGCTTGTACTTGACATAAAGTGATTGATGGGTGATTGATTGATGGGATTGATTTGACACCTTATAGAGATTCTCTTAGAAATGCAAATGCGCGGCATTTTTCTTGAAATAAACGCTGGCTCACATCTCTTAGTCAGGGTATCGGATCGGTACATGAGTCGCGGCGTTGGAACCGCGGTGACGGTGCGGTCGCAATGATACAAGTCTTGGATTAAGCCGACTCAAATGTATAGGATATGACTTATGGTCGTGCGCAACGTCGACTATAGGTCTCGAATTGTCGAAATTCGACGAGAAGGATCGCGAAAAGTGACGGAACAGTACGGATTAGGATACGGGTCTTACAGCTCTCCCCTCCTAATAAAAATTTCATCCTCAAAATTTACACTACGATCGCAACTAACCATAACTTCAAAAAGGAAATAGGAAACATAACATCATATATAATCAAGCATAGTAATACATCATTCAATCAATCATTGAAAAGATGAGGATAATGCTCCTGGATCTCTGCCTCGCGCTCCCAAGACGCCTCATTCACACTATGATGGCCCCACTGCACCTTCACCAAGGAAATGACCTTGGTCCTGAGGACCTGCTCCTTCCAATCGAGGATACGAACTGGCTTCTCAATATAAGAAGCGTCCTCACGAACCTCCAACTGCTCCCAATCAATAACAGGCACGATGTCTGACCCACACTTCCTCAACATAGAGATGTGGAAGACGTTGTGAACACCAGACAACTGCGATGGCAAGGTAAGCCGATAGGCCACGGCTCCAATGCGCCCAGTAATCTCGAAAGGTCCTATGAATCTCGGGACAAGCTTGCCCTTCGTCCTAAAAAGAACCACACCCTTCATGGGTGAGACCTTGAGATACACATAGTCCCCAACGGTAAACTCTAAGGGATGACGCCGACGATCAGCAAAACTCTTTTGTCGGCTCTGAGCTGTGCGCATCCTCTGCCTGATGATGTCGATAGCCTCTGACGTTTGCAGCACAAGCTCGGGACCTAGGAGACGTCGCTCTCCAACCTCGGTCCAACAACTCAGAGATCTGCACGGCCTGGCATATAATGCCTCAAAAGGATCCATGCCAATGGTCGCCTGATAGCTGTTGTTGTACGCGAACTTAGCCAATCGCAGGTGCTCATTCCAACTACCCGCGAAATCAATCGCACAAGCCCAAAGCATATCCTCAAGGATCTGGTTGACCCTTTCGGTCTGCCCATCAATCTGCGGATGATACGAGGTGATGAGCTGCAAATCAGTGCCCATCGCTCTCTGGAAGCTCCTCTAAAACTGAGATATGAACCTCGGAGCTTGGTCTGAAACAATCGAGACGGAAATACCGTGTAATTTCACGATCTCATCAATAAACATCCTGGCGAGCCGATTTGTATGCCAAGTCTCACGAATCGCAAGAAAATGTGCCGACTTTGTCAGACGGTCCACAACAACCCAGATGATGTTATGACCGCGCTGAGTCCTCGGCAAACCCATGACAAAATCGGTAGATATGTGCTCCCACTTCCACATCAGGACGCTGAGCGGCTACAATAGACTAGGGGGTCTCTGATGATCTGCCTTGACACACTGGCAGGTGTCACACTCAGCCACAAAACTGGCTATCTGGCGCTTTATCCCTGACTAAAAATACTGACGTCTCATATCGCGATACATCTTCGTCAAGCCAGGGTAGATAGAGAAACACGATCGATGTGCCTTAGTCATAAGATCTCGGCGTAACTCAGGAATATCCGGGACACATAATCGGCCTCTGAAGTGAAGTCCACCGTTAGAACCAATCTACCAATCCATCTGACTCTCAGATGCTGCCTCTGCTCAGTAATCTTGTAACGACTCGTCAGTCTGTTGAGCCTCGATCACCCTTGCGACAAGAGAGGATTAAATCGACAAGCTCGATAGCTGAACAATAGATGATTGCAGACCAAACCCAAAGTCGTACTCTGCTATATCCTCGAGAATCCTCCACTCCTGAATCATCATATGTGCCACCAGGCCTTGTGGCTGACGGCTGAGGGCATCCGCTACCATGTTCGCCTTGCTCGGGTGGTACTGAAGATCAAAATCATAGTCCTTCAGGAGTTCCATCCAATGCCTCTGCCTCATGTTCAGCTTGGACTGAGAGTACAAAACTTCAAGCTCTTGTGGTCGAAGAAGAGCTCGAATCTCTCCCCATAAAGATAGTGTCTCCACACTTTCAGTGCAAAGACAACCGTTGCCAGCTCCAGATCATGCGTAGGGTAGTTCAGCTCATGGACCTTGAGCTGACGGGATGCATAAGCCACCGGCTTCCAGTGCTGCATCAGGACAACACCTAAGACAACTCGTGAGGCATCAGTAAATACAACAAATCCATTACTCCCAGAGGGAAGAGTGAGGACATGAGCGGACGTGAGGTGGTCCTTTAATTCCATAAATGCCTACTCACAAGTGTCGCTCCAAACGAACTTGGCACCCTTCCAGGTCAACCTAGTTAACGGGGCTGCAATGCGAGAAAATCCCTCAATGAAACGTTGGTAATAGCCCGCCAAACCAAGAAAACTGCGAATCTCAGATGCGTTCGTGGGCTGGTCCCACTGACGCACGACATCAATCTTCGAGGGGTCTACAGCGACACCCTACCTCTTCACTACATGACCGAGGAACTTTACCTCCTCCTGCCAGAACTCGCACTTCTCCAGCTTCGCGTAAAGCTGGTGTGCACGGAGAGTCTGCAATGTAATCTCAAGATGCCGCTCATGCTCCTCACGAGTCCTCGAGTATATCAGAATGTCATCGATGAACACCACAATAAACTGATCGAGATATGGACGGAAGACCTCGTTCATCAACTGCATGAATACTGCGGGCGCATTGGTCAGTCTAAAGGACATGACCTGGAACTCAAAATGACCATAGCGCGTCCTGAAGGCTATCTTCAGGATATCCTCATCTTGAACCCGAACCTGATGATAACTGGATCGCAAGTCTATCTTCGAAAAGAACTATGCCTCCTGCAGCTGATCAAACAAGTCGTCGATCCTCGTAAGCGGGTACTTGTTCTTGATCGTGACCTTATTGAGCTCGCGGTAATCTACGCAAAGCCTCAACGAGCCATCCTTCTTCTTCACGAAGAGTACCGGCGCTCCCTACGGCGAACTGTTCGGACAATTAAAGCCTAGCTCGCGTAACTCATTTAACTGCTTCTACAGTTTCCGTAACTCCAACGGTGCCATACGATACGAGGCCTTCGAAATAGGCGTGGTTCCAGGCATAAGATCAATCTGAAACTCAGTATGCCGACGAGGTGGTAATCCCCAATCTCCTGAAACACATCGAGAAAACCACAAACAACAGGCAGCTGGTCGATACTCAAAGCAGCTGACTCCTCAACGGCACACGATAACAGGTAAGAGAGATGCCCTCTTCTGGGCTCGGTAACAAACTGAAACTCTAGCACGTCGGGTATGCAGAACGTGACTGTCCTCATGGAGCAGTCTAATATGGCGTAGTACTCGGCAAGCCAGTCCATGCCTAGGATAACATCAAAATCGGACATCGGCAATACAAATAGGTCAGCAGGCAAGAAGATATCCCCAATCAAAAAGGGTCAAGATGTGCAAAATCGGCCCAACACTTCGGTCTTCCCTAATGGCGTTGATACTACCAAATCCTCACGGGCAGACTCCAACGGCAAACCAGTCGATCGGTAGAAATCATCGGCGACAAATGAATGCGATGCACCAGAATTAAATAGTACACATGCAATGCATGCAGAAATAGGAAGAGTACCCTCGACGACTCCTCCTGATGACTGAGGGTCCCGCTGGGCAGCATAAAATCTGCCCTGAGCCTGCTGGGGAGGTGCAGGTCCCCTCTGAGGTCTCTACTGCTGCTGTGGCCGCTATGGGGGCCTAACCTACTGTCTCTGCTACTGTGGGGGAGGTACAAGAGGTTGGTGATGTGGTCGCTGGTGCTGTGGTGGCTGTCGCGGAGGTGGATGTGGTGCCCTCGGCTACTGCTGCTGCTGTGGATGGGGACACTCGTGCCTACGATGTCCTGTTCGACCTTATCCAGAGTAAGTACCTGTAAATGGTCCCAAAGATGGTGCTGGGGGTACTGCTGGTGCTCGGAATGCTGGGCGGGTCGTACACCGCTGCTGTGAATGATGCTGCTGGTGGGAACTACTAGAGGGTGCCTTCCTCTTCTGATCTCCCCTATGATCGCTAGCTCTCCACACACCAGCCCAATCTGTCTCATATATCAGGGCTCTTTCTACTATCTGCTCAAATGTCGGAAGCATGTGTCCGATCATACGGCTCCGAAGGGCAGGACGTAAGCTGTTCTCAAAACAGCGGGCCTTCCGTCCCTCATAATCAACAAGATATGTCGCAAATCTCGATAGTGCGACGAACCGAGCCTCATACTGGGACACAGACTTGCCCCCCCGAACTAATGTCTCAAACTCCAATGCGTGTTGCTGTTGCACATGCTTGGGAAAGAACTTTCGGTCAAACCGGTCTATAAAGTCCTCTCATGTCCACTCAAAATTGGTGGCTACCGATCGGTCCACGGATGCCCACCAATACTGAGCCTCACCTTGCAGAAGGAATACAGCTAATGGAACTCGCTGTGGGGTCATACATGTCATGGTGTCGAATATCTTCTCCACCTCAGATCACCATATCTCTCCTGCAGTAGGGTCTGGCTCACCCCAAAAACGTGAAGGATCGTGCTGTCAAAAATCCTTGAGAAGAGCGCTCGCACGCTCTTGCTCAGCCTGGGCAGGTGACACTGTGGGACGCCTGCTCTGCCCCTGAAGAATGGCGGTCATCGCCTGCAACATCTGCTACAGCTGAGTAGCACTCACAGGTATGGTCGGATCCACACTGGTCTCAAGTAAATGAGTGGCATCCTCAAGCTCAAAGGCAGGAATATCTGGTGGTGGGGCAGGAGTAGCAGGTGGTAAAACAGGAGCTCCGGGTGATGGTGCGGGAGTTGCAGGTGGTGGAGCAGGATTCGCTCGGGTCTCTCTTCTAGCCATAACGTCTCCTACAGGAAGGAACAATGGCCTATCAGCCTTGAGAATTCTCGAAGGCACATACATTAAGGGTCTATGTCGAAAAAATTGTTAAGTCATTCAGACTCGGAACCTATTTATAGTAGATATGTGATGTGATCCTCAGGTATACCCAAGTTATGCTCTGATACCAACTTCTGTCACGCCCCAAACCCGAAAATCGGATTCACATGAATTTCGATTGCCGAATCCGGTGCTGACAGCCTCCATAGTGCCCCATTCTCGGCTTCTGATAATCAAATGCCAGATTTCGATCATGGGATCTTACAAGGAGGATTTTCAGAATGATTTTTTTTGTAATGGAGCATAACCACAAGCATAACCAAGTCACAAAACAACATTACCACATATCCACTATATCAAAATCTTTTAATTACCGTGCGAAAAAGAAAATACAAGATGATCAAAAGCTCCAAAATGGTCTGATATGCGCTCTGGCCTCAGCGCTGCTGCTGTCCAACGCTACCTACACGCAACGGTCGTGCATAAGATTACAAAAGCTTAGAGGGTGGTGTAAGTGTGTGCGTAAGGCAAACGTCAAGTGTACAGTATCAGAACAATACGGAAGTATGTGGTAAGTCCATAGAATCAACCATGCCATGGCTATATAATGCAAGACATGAATGCTACCGGCCATACCAAGGCCATGCAATGCGAGAAAATTCCATAGCCGATGCAATGCAAAGCCTACATAGCCGAATGTCATATGCGAAATGTAATTCAAGCAAGTCGGTAGTCATCATGTACACATATCAGTACACTTCCTCTCTGGATATCACCGGGGTCTAATATACTTCGCAGTGACTGCCACCTCCCTAGCTGCACAGTCAAGCAAGCGAAATAGACCTCACTATCCGCTTGACCAGTAGTCTGCCAATACCTACCCGGCTCGTCGATAGCGGACTCTTTTACGAGCTGGTCAAACTCAGCCTAGCTTATAGCCCCCTCACTCAGGCGGATAAGGTCACACCCCCTTCTAACTGACCACGACACAGTGGGAGACGCGACCTACTGGTATTCGGCACTCGGGCGCTCGTGCATCCACTCGGTCTAAACGTTGGAGCAACTCCTGGTACCAAAAAGGTTCTGGGACTTTCACTCAAGGACATCCTAAGTGCCCACAGTGCTAGAATAAGTATTTTCGGTATCCAATACGGCCATCCACAATGTACCTGTGGAGCCAAGGCCCTGATGTCGCTAGGGCGTGCAGTGATCAAGTCACACATATGCGAGATGCATGAATCACGCCGTCAAATCATGCAGAAATCCAGCGCGTTCAGCACGATCATGTGAGGCACTTCGTCTCAAAACGGGTCTCATAAGTGGTCTGCCAAATGGCATATGCTATGATCAGTCACTACTCAATTTAAGCATACATATGATGCGTATGGGCATGAGTCATGGGATTATACTAAGCATGTTATAAAGCGATGAATAGTAATGAGTATGGGCCTGTCAATGGGCCCTAAGGAGAGTTACAATGCGGACATTTAACCAACATTATACTTGCAATGTGGACATCAAACTAACATTGTTCCTTAGGCACGACTTGTAATAAATATCATCACATGAACCATGGAAAGTCACACATTACAATGGACCCTAAGGTCATCCCGTTGGGCCTCGACCCATGGGCCTTATGAAAGGGCCTAGCTATATGCCCTAGAGGGGGGGTGAATAGGGCAATGCCAAATAAAACTTATAATAGCGGAATAAACAAAGAAATAAAGCACAATGCTGAATATAAAATAATCTCAAAGTAAAGAGATTGAAACTTTATCAGTTCTAAGGACAACCTTACACCAAAAACCAAAGGTTTAAGGTAGGACAACCTTATTTCTAGAACGTCCTTTGTATCATAAACCAACGAGGAATAAAAAGTAAGGAAATCAAAATAACTTGCAGAAAATAAATCCTAAGTTATTACAACATTCATCCACACTTGCTTGAAGTGATTACAACATTCATCCACAAACACTCACCACAAAACAGAATGAATAAAAGAATGAAAGAGAAAAACACATCCACAACATAACGATATATAGTGGTTCACCTGTGTGTATATCAACTGTTATCCAACAGCCACACAGATTGCTACTTCACTCCTAATATCCTCACACAGGGGATATTAGCATGCACTATCAAAATAGGTTTCACAGGTTTACCTAAAACCTTCACAATTGTATCTTTGATCTCGGGCTTACACAATCCAAAAAACCCCACAATCTGAGTTTTCTAGCTCTCCTCAGATAACCAATACAATGAGATTTTTTTGGTGAATCTCAAACAAAAACCAGAGAAAGTAAATTACAAAAAATGTAAAATACCTGAATCACCTTTTGAAGAAGCCCGGTAGAACCAATCGGAGTAGAAGTTCGATTCAACGTTCAAAGTCCAATAATCACTTTAAGAATGGTTCTAAGTCTAATTGATTTTAAATCAAAAGGGCTAGTTCTATTTGATTTTGAATCCAAGAAGAAGGAATATCAAAAATTTCTCTTTTCTAATAAGATTGGAATGTAGATCAAAATCAAATAAAAATAAGCTAGCAAAAGGAATATTAAATAAGCACAAAGTAGCTTAAAATAAACACAAACTTATCTCAGAGAATAGCCTAAAGATTGCTTGAAAAGAGTTGAATTGAATTGCTAAAACTCTAAAGTTCGTGCACTATTTATAGCCTGAAAAATCCCGTCTACGACTGGTCTTAGGAACCTAGGACTGGTTGTAGCTCCAAAGATTTTCAAAGATTTCCTCGGGATTGAATTTTCTGTTAGATTTTCAAAGATTTCCTCGGGATTGGATTTTCTGTTCCACGACCGGTCCTGGGTGGTCTACGACCGGTCGTGGGCCACCTACGACTGGCCGTGGGTCACCTACGACCGGTCGTAGGACCCCAAAAATGCTTGCTGGAGTTTGAGTCGTAGAACTCTCAGGACTGGTTGTAGGATGTCCAGGGCTGGTCGTAGGACAGACAGAAAGATCCAAAAATCTTCAACAACCTAGGACTGGTCCTGAAAAACTTAAGACTGGTCGTAGCAAAGCTAGGACTGGTCTTGAAGTCCCTAGGACTGGTCTTAGAACACCCCAAACAAGCATATTAAAATATATGAGTTATGTATCCAAAATGACCTACTGTAAAGCTCATCCTAAGGTCAATCTAAGGTCAAACAAACCTTAAAAGTGAGTTGGACTTGAAAGTCTGAACACTCAGATGATCCTTAAGAGAAGCTTGAGAATATACAAAACTTGTAGTAGGCCTTCTTGAGCTTGATCTTGACTTGACAAATTCTTCTAATATATTTGAACTTGATTGAATCTTGAACATGCAAACTTGAAGACTTCAATTCTTGAATTCTTCATCCATATCTTGAAAACTTTCTTCATTTAAGATCTTGTCTTGAAATGCGATGTAATGAATAGTCTTCAAACATAAAACACAAGATATACAAGACATAGATATAGGTTTTGGCACCACAAAATTTGACAATCAAAGGGATATGAAATCATAGCACTTACAATCTCCCCCTTTGTCAAATTTGTGACAAAACACATGGCATAAAAGATAATAAGGAATCATGAGCCATAATATCACAAATCACTCTACTCCCCCTGAGTAATACCAGTATTGCTCATGAAAACAATCAATAACATCAATATTACATATTCTCATCCACATATCCTTCTTAATCAATTCAAACAAATTACTCCTTTCCATACAACTCCCCCTTTAAGCTTTAACTCTTACTACTCCCCCTTTTTGTCACAAAATGACAAGGGAAAGGCACAATAGGAAGGAGAACATATAGAGGAATAAGCAGATAATGAGAAAGAGATATGAAAGGACATAATATAATCCTGAAGCATCAAGTCATAATCCATAATCCAAAATACAATATCCAAAACACAATGTTATCAAACCATAATCCATAATACATATCCAAAATAAAAAGATAATGTGATACTATTCAGAAGATAATTCACCTAATCTGATCCAAAGGAGGGAGCAGGGATAGTCGGATCAATCTGGTGTAAGCCCTTATTGATGCGACGAAGATATTTTCGCATGTACTTAAATCACATATCGTGGGCTATATTCATATTATCAACCTTTTCCTCCAATGCACGAAGGCGTGCATCAAAACCAGAAGGATCATTAGGTGAATCAGTTTCTATATCATCAAATATGTCATCCATATTAACATCTTGTTGTGGAAGATTGCCAGCTTCCCCTTCATTTCCAGCTTCACCACCAACACCTCCATCACCACCTTCATCAACTTGGCCAGGAAGCAGATCCAATTTCATCTTATTAAGATTGAAATTGTTGAAAATAAGATGATGAATTGGTGCCTCATTAACAGGTTTGTCGACAAGCAAGTGAGTGGCTAAAACAGTCATAAGATAACCGAACGGAATATCACTATGACCCGGATGGAGACGAAACTGAATAATGAAATAAAAAATCAAAGAAGGAAGACAGACAATGGTACCAGAAGTAATAGAATGCAACACACGAACCATGAAAGAAGTCAACTTGGTTTTATTACCGGACCGAGGATACACATTGGAAATGAAGAAACGATGTAACACTCTGTATTTAGGTAACAAATACTTTGAAGGGAGCGCATTTTCGTTGTTGTCCATTGAGCATCAATTTTGCATAAATCTCTTATTAACAAGCGTTTTTCCGATTCAGATGGTTTGTTGTATAAAGTATGAATCGGTATACCTTCATCATTAATAGGTATATCCATAATACCTGATATCAAATGACGGTCTACTTCAAATTTTCCTTCTCTAGTATCAATTGAAAATGTTAAATTATCAAGAAAAAATTCTGAGATGCATGCTACCACTGATTGGGCAATGAATTGGTATGCAGGCCCACCCCAAAGCAAAATGTTAGTCCAGCCAATAGATTCATGGAGGGGGATAATACCATATGGAGAAATGTGATTGAGATCAGCGGTATGCTCAACGATAATGTTACGGACACGTAGCTCTCTTACATCTTGAGAATCATCTTCGGGTGAGCGAAGGTGCCGTTTAGTTATTGGTGCAAATCTAGAAGAAGATGGACCACGGGATGTTTTCTTTTTCTCTCTAGCATCCATATTCAAAAAGATATATAAAAAGTAAGAGAAATACACAAAAGAAAGATGGGTTTTCTCTAGATCAGCAAATTGAGAGGAAACCCTTGAAAAACCCAACAAGAGATGAAATCAAGCTATACTATGAACAAATCAAAGCATAGAGAGAATGAATCTTCAAGAAAAATGATGAAATAGGACTTACCTTGAAGAACAATAAGAAATCCTATGACTGGTCGAGCCACGACTCGTCGTAGGTCGGAATGGAAATGAAGAAGAAGGGGATTTTCCCCAAATTATAACATGGTCACGAGCTCCACGACCGGTCGAGTGCGGTTCACGACCGGTCGTACCACGACTGGTCGTGCACATCCACGACCGGTCGAGTAGCAACCAAAAATTATATTTTAATGTAAAAAATTAAAATTTAAACAAATATAATATGAAATATAATACACTATGATACATGCAAGCAAGAATATTCAATGTAAAATGCACATACCAAGATCAAATTTTAGTTTATTAAACCTGCTTTTGTCAAGTGATTTAGTAAATATATCAGCAAGTTAATTTTCGGTTGATATATATTCTAAAGAAATAACTTTTTCTTCAACCAACTCACGTATGTAATGATACCTAATGTCAATGTGCTTTGTACGTGAATGCTGGATTGGATTTTTGAAAATATTTATAGCACTGGAATTATCGTAATGTAAGATCATTGAATCTTGATTAATTCCATAATCGCTTAGCATGCGTTTCATCCAAACTAGTTGAGTACATGCATATCCAGCTGCAATATACTCAGCCTCAGCAGTGGAGACCGATATTGAGCTTTGCTTCTTACTGAACCAAGAAACTAAGAAATTTCCAATGTAAAAACAACCACCACTGGTTGATTTTCTATCATCGATATTACCGGCCCAATCAACATCTGAGTACCCGGCTAATTGAACACTAGTATCAAAAGGGTACCATAGACCCAAATTTATAGTACTTGCGACATATCTAATAATCCGTTTAACAGTAGTAAGATGTGATTCCTTAGGATTAGACTGATATCTCACATAAATTCCAACACTTAATGCAATATCAGGTCTACTTGCAGTAAGATACAACAAACTACCAATCATACTGCTATATAGTTTAGGATCTATATCTTTGCCTGTAGAATCTTTTGAGAGTCTTAACGATGTACTCATAGGAGTATCAAAGTTCTTACCATTCTCAAATCCAAACCTTTTAACCAAGTTTGAAGCATATTTGGTCTGGGAAATGAAAATTCCATCAGGTCATTGTTTTACTTGCAACCCTAGGAAATAATTAAGTTCGCCAACCATGCTCATTTCGAACCTTGATTTCATTAACTCTGCAAACTCAATAGACATGTTAGAACAAGTAGATCCATAAATAATATCATCAACATATATTTAAACCATCAAAATATCATTGTTATACTTCTTTACAAAAAGTGTCTTATCGACACTTCCTACTTGAAAGCTATGACTAAGCAAGAATTTAGTTAATTTCTCATACCATGCCCTGGGTGCTTGTTTTAGACCATAGAGAGCCTTTTTGAGACGAAATACATGGTCAGATAACTTAGGGTCTTCAAACCCTAAAGGTTGTTCAACATACACTTCTTCATGTAAATCGTCATTCAAGAAAGCACTCTTTACATTCATCTGATAAATATTAAATTTTCTAAAGCATGCGATGGAAATAAAAAGTCTAATTGATTCAAGGCGAGCGACTGGAGCAAAGGTTTCATCGTAATCAATGCCTTCAATCTGAGTGTACCCTTGTATAACTAGTCTAGCCTTGTTTCGTATAATATTTCCAAGATCATCAAACTTATTTTTAAAGATCCATTTTGTTCCAATAATGTGTTTATCTTTAGGTCTAGGAACAAGATACCAGACATCATTACGAACAAATTGATTAAGTTCATCCTGCATAGCAACTATCCAATTTTTGTCAGAAAGTGCTTCTTTTACGTTGACCGGTTCTATTTGGGATGAAATTTAGGCACATACATCACTGTGGGTCCCATGTGGGGCCCACTATAATGTTTACATGCCATCCAACCTGCCCATTAGGTCACGTAGACCTGAATGAAGGGTAAAAATAAATTTTAGCTTGATCCAAAACTCCAGTGGGCCAAAAAAATGATTTCAATGGTAGAGTTCAATTCACACTGTTTCTTGTGGTGTGGGCCGCCTGAGATCTAGATCGAGGATATTTTTGGGTGGGAACTACTTAAGGTAGGGAACCACCATATAGATGGGTTGGATCGCCAAATAAACATCAAGGTGGGGCCCACATGAGGAGCCGTGAGCCCCTGACGTCCGTTCGCCGTTGTGCGCAGGCGCTGCCTGTGCCTGGCAGCAGCAGCAGCGTCTGCTGCCTCTTCTTTCTATTTTTTTTCTTTGAAATCGCGAAATTTTGTGGTTTTTCCTGTGTAGGGCCCACTTCAACTAGATCCAATCCAGCCATTGGATTCCACAACTAAAAAGAAATCCAACGATTCCAATATTGAATATATTTTGGAGGTATAGAAATATCAGAATGCATTTTAATGGTGAAAACCACCGTTTTCTATATTGTGGCCCACCAGATACTCGAATCACCTTCATTTTTCGGTTCATCGGTTAAAATAATTTGAAGAATGGAATGGATGGCGTGGATTGAATACATACATCAAGGTGGGTCCTATACAAGTGGCTCTCTCCAATAACTTTAAATCTATACACTTTTTTTTTTTTTGCCATTACACTCGCTAACGGTTCACACTTCACTTTGATGTCCAGCGTCCAAAGACACTGGAAGGTTTTGGATACCACATAATAAGGTGGGCCCCACCTTTAGATGGTTTGTCTAGGTGGGCCACCATGTACATGGATAGTATGGATAAGGCATACATCAAGGTGGGGTCCATCGGAGTGGGCCGCACCTCTACATCATCACATACAAAAATAATGGAAGAAAGAGAGAAAGAGAGAAGAGCGGGACACGCGTGATGGAGGGACCCCGGCACTATGGGCCTTCTGTTCAACCATTCAATCATACATTAATGGGTCTCATTGTATATGGGCCATCCAAATAAAAGATCAACGGTGGAGATCCCTCACCATCCAAAATGAACAGTCTATTTGACCTCTTAATGCAAGAAAAGTAAACATCATGATGGGGTCCATGGAGAATGGCCCCATCATGGAATGATTTGATGATCAAGATGGGCCATCGACCACATCTTAGGGTCCTAAGTGAGATCCACACCATTGATCGGTGGGCCTCACTTAGCCCATCGTAAAAATAAGTAAACTACCCTATAGAAGCACCCACCTTATGATCTACTCGGTCCGTTGGAACGCCTATCTCCTAGAGCTTCACTTTGATGGTGGAGATGGGAGATGGATGGCTAGGATAGAGGTTTTGGAAGGGGAAAGTGGGCCACACACATGCACACTTTCTCTTGGGAAAACATTGGACGTATGATGCTCTTGGTTGCTTGAGAAGTGTGATGAGAAATGAGAAAGAGAGAGAGAGTTTGTAAGAGGGATGTGAGGTGAGTGATGGAGTGATGTGAGTGGTACTTGACATGTAAGGTGGTGTAAGAGAGAGAGAGGGAGAGAGTTGACTTTACGCCATTTGGGTTGTTGTGGATCATCTGACGAAATCGGCACATTTCCTTGCGATGCTTGCGACTTGGTCTATGGACCAGCTTGTGAGATTATTTATTGAGGAGGTTGTGAGACTTCATGGCGTTCCAGTCTCGTTCGTTTCTACCAAGATTCAAGGTTCACGTCTCAGTTTTGGAGGAACTTCCAGCGAGCAATGGGGACTGATTTGCAGCTCAGCACCGCGTACCATCCGCAGACCGATGGTCAGACCGAGAGGGTCAACCAGATCCTTGAGGATATGCTTCGGGCTTGCGCGATTGATTTCAGGGGTAGCTGGGATTAGCATCTGCGATTGGCAGAGTTCGCATCAATAACAGCTATCAGGCGACCATCGGCATGGCTCCTAGGTCCCATGCTTGTGCAGGAGACGTCAAAGGCTATTGACATCATCAGGCAGAGGATGTGCACAGCTCAGAGCCGACAGAAGAGTTTTGCTGATCGTCGGCGTCATCCCTTAGAGTTTGATGTAGGGGATCATGTGTATCTCAAGGTCTCGCCCATGAAGGGCGTAGTTCGATTTGGGGTGAAGGGCAAGCTTGCCCCGAGATTCATAAGACCTTTTGAGATCACTGGGCGCGTTGGCGCCGTAGCCTATCGGCTTGCCTTTCCCTCACAGTTTTCTGGCATCTACAACGTCTTCCACGTCTCTATGTTAAGGAAGTGAGGGTCAGACATTGTTTCCGTTATTGATTGGCAGCCGCTAGAGTTTCGTGAGGATGCTTCTTACATTGAGCAGCCAGTCCGTATCCTTGATCGGAAGGAGCGGGTCCTCAGAACTAAGGTCATTCCATTGGTGAAGGTGCAGTGGGGTCACCATTCTGTAGAGGAGGCTTCTTGGGAGCGTGAGGCTGAGATTCGAGAACGTTATCCTCATCTCTTTGATGGTTGATCATGTGATGTATTTTGTATGCTGTATCTGATTCTATATGATGATGTTATGTTTCTTATTCCTTACGAGTTATGCCTAGTTGCGATGATTGTGTAAATTTTGAAGACAAAATTTTTATTAGGAGGGGAGAGCTGTAAGACCCGTATTTTAGTCTGTACCGTTCCATATACTTCCGCGGTCTTACCAATCGAATTTTGACAACCTTCGACCCTTAACCGATATTTATGCGCGACCTTGATTCATATATCGTCAACCCGTATTGACTCAACCCAAGACCTTTAACATAGCGACCGCGCCATCGCTGCGGTTCCGATGCCGCGACTCGCGCGCCGAGGCGATACCCTGGTAAAGAGATGTAGGCCAACGTTCGGTGTGAGGAAAATGCCGCGCATTGTGAAACCTAAGGGAATCTCTACGGAGTGTCACATCAATCCCATCAATCAATCAAATCTTTTCACATCACATGTCAAGTACATGTCAAGTACACATCACCTTTCACCCATACCCAAGCAACCATAAAAGTCCAAAAGTTCTTCCATGCCCATACCTTTCTTACACAAAAGGCCACCAAAGTCAACAAAGCCTTACACACCCATCTCTCTCTCATCCATCACTTCATCACCCATCACTCTCTCTCTCCCTTTACAACTCTTCCTCTCTTTCTAATTTTCAAAGCTATCTCCAAGAAAAAAAATCCCACGTATGAGCCTCTCCCTCTTTTTCAAAAACTCTAAGTGTGGCCCACCTCTCCATCCCAAGATCTCCCATCCTAGCCATCCATTTCTCATTTCCTTCATTGGAATCAAAGCTAAGGTGCTAAGGAACCCATAGGAGCAAGAAGATTGAATAGTGGGTGCTTGATAATATTAGTTTTTCATGTTTTTGAGATGGGCTAAGTGAGGCCAACCGATCAATGGTTTGGATCTCACTTAGGACCCTAAGGTGTGGCCGATGGTCTACTTTAATCATCATGATCATTCCATGATGGGGCCATTCTCCATGGACCCCATCATGATGTTTAATTCATTGCATTAGGAAGGTCATCTAGACCGTCCATATTGGTGGGAAAAGGATCCCCACCGTTGAATTTCGATTTAGGTGGTCCCATGTGTAAAAGGACCCATTTGATTGTATGATTTCTTCAAAGGAGGGCTCATAGTGGGGGAGCCCTCCATCACAAGTGTATTCCACTCTCTCTCTCTCTCTCTCTCTCTCTCTCTCTCTCTCTCTCTCTTCTTTTCTTTTTCTTTCTTTTGTGATGATGTAGCCTAATGGCCCACTTGGATGGACCCCACTTGATGTAAGTATTTTCCCATGCCCTCCAACTTTTTTTGTGGCCCACATCTATAGGTGGGGCCCACCTCAACGTACGTATTATGGTCCAGGGAACGGTGGACGTTCCGTGGACGCTGGTTGAAAATTAAAAAAAAGAAGAAAGAAGAAGAAAAGAGGCCTTTTTGGGGTGGGCCTCTTGTATAGACCCCACCTTGACGTAAGAGTACAATCCAGGCCGTCCATCCTCTTTCCCATATCATTTTAGGCGTTGAGCCAAAGAATGAAGCTAATCCGCTCATTGGGCGGGCCATACTTTTCAAAACAGTGGTTCTCACCGTTTATAAATCATTTTAAAATTTTCTTCAGGCCAAAAATATTCAACATTGGACTCGATGGACTTGTCATAGCCTGTAGAAGCCAATGGACGGGGTGAATCTACTTGTTGCGGGCCCTAGATACGAAAAACCCCAAAAATTAGGTTTTTCCAAGATTTAAAAAAAATATATGCATGAGAGGCTCTGCCTCTCTGACATGCTGCAGTAGCAGCACGCTGCCGCGTGCAGCGGGCGGGCGACCAGCCACCCACGGCTGCTATCGTGGGCCCCACCATGACGTATTTGTAACATCCACGCCATTCATTTGGTGGGCCGCTCCCTGAAGCGGGTCCCCTCCAAAAATGAGGCCGATCCAAGACTTGAGTGGTCCACACTGTAGGAAATAGTGGGATTGAACCTCTACCATTAAAACCCATTTTTGGGCCCACATAAGTTTTGAATCAATCTGAAATTTGTGTTTTCCCTTCATCCAGGTCTGAGTGACCTTATGAACGGATTGGATGACAAGTAAACATTACAGTGGGCCCCACATGGGAACCCACAGTGATGTACGTGTCTTATATCCACCGTCCAGGCGGACGGTGGAAGCCCACCATGATATTTGTGTTACTCTCACCGTCCAGTGGACGGTGGAGCTGGAGCCAGGGTGGTGTATGTGCCGCGCGTATGTGAGTGTGGTAATGTGTGTGCGTGTGTGTGCTGTATGCATGTGTGCAGCGTGTGTGTGTATTTTTATATATATATATATATTATATTATGTATAATATTATATTATACATAATGCTGTATATATTATATATATATAATTTATATATTATATTCTTGATGGTGGGCCTTCATGTGGGGCCCCACCCTTGGTGCAGGTGCTGCATCCAATCTGTCCTCCACTTTAAAAGCTCATTTTATGAAATGAGTTAAAGAATGGGCCAGATCCATAGTCCGAGTGGACCCCATCTTAGCATGTTATAAGGTCCATGGGATTAGGCCATTTGATACATTTCAAGGCCTATGGGTTTAGGCCCATTTGATTTATATAAGGCCTATGGGTTTAAGCCCATTTCATTTATATAAGGCCTATAGGATTAGGCTCATTTGATATGTATGAAACCCATGGGACTGGACCCACTTTGATGTATTCCAAGGCCTATGGGATTAGGCCCATTTGATAGGTAAGGCCCAGTCGGTGTGGCCCATTTGATATATATAAGGCACATGGGTCGAGAACCATTGTGATGCAATCTAGGCCAATGGGTTATGACCCATTGTAATGCACATAAGGCCCATCTGTCCATTTATGTGGCCCATTTGATGAATAAAAGGCCCATATGATATGGCCCATTTGATGCATTTAAGGCCCAATGGGACGTACCTAAAGTCCATTGCAATGTGTGATCCCAATACAGATTATGTAATGATGTTTACGACGATCGTGCCTTGGGAGCAATGTTGGTTTGACGTCCACATTGCGAGTATAATGTTGGTTAAATGTTCGCATTACGACTCTCCCTAGGGCCCATTGTTAGGCCCGTACTTATTGTGTATAGGCCGTTTAGGCCCATCTGCGTTGTAAGGATATCTTATTCTTTATTACATGTTTAGTATAGTTTCATGACTCATGATCATATGCACCATATGTATGCTTGATATGAGAGGTGACTGATCATAGCATATGCCTTCGGGCAGGTTGTTTATGGGCTCCCGATTAGGCGGTGTTGCCCTACATGAGCACACATTACGTGCAAGGATTTGCTGCATGATTGGATAGTGTGATTCATGCATCTCACATTGTGTGATATGGTTACTGTACGCCCTAGCGACATCGGGGCCGTAGCCTCCACAGACAGAACGTGGTTGGTAGGATTGGATACCAAAAATCTCGTTCTATATGGGATGTTATAGATATCCCTGGATGAAAGTCCCTAAACCCTTATGGTACCAAGAGGTTACTCCAACGTTTAGACCGAGTGGGTAGATGAGGGTAGAGTGTCGATTACCAGATGGCTATGCTCTCCACTGTATCGTGGTCGGTTGGAAGGGGGTACGGCCTTACCCACCCGAGTGTAGGGGGCAAAGCTAGGTTGAGTCTGACCGTCTCAAGGAATGGATTCGTTATCGACGAGTCGAGCCTAATATTTGTAGACGAATAGTGAGGTCTCTTCCACTTACCTTATTGCACGCGATGAGGCGGCGATCTGGTTTAGAGTGTACTAGACCCCGGTGATATCTCAGATTTGAGCTGTATTGATATATGAACTTAGATGAGGATTGTATGCTTGACTTGTATCTTACATCGCATAGCCCTGTCATGGCCGACATTATTCATGTTTAACATTCATAGCCTTGGTACGCCTTATGATATTTATGGATCCATCTGCACATTCCGTATTACTCTGACATTACATGATCACATTACTACCTTACGCACACACTTTCACCACCCTCTAAGCTTTCTATAAGCTTATGCACGACCGTTGCATGCAGGTGACGTTGGGGTGTAGCAGCGCTGAGGAAGGAGCACTTTGCAGATCATTTCAGAGTTTTGTTCTTTACCATTGTATTTTTCCTTTATGCTCATTGTATTTGTAAAGTTTTTTATCATAGTGGAAATGTAATGGAGTTCTTGGTTGTTGTTTATGGGTTATGCCTTTGGTTATGCTTATTATGAATCAAACTAACGTTGAAAATCCTCCTCGTAGCATCCCAGGATTGAAACCTGGCAAATGGGCGTTAGGAGCCGAAATGAGGTTCTACGGAGGCTGTCGGTGCCAGATTCAGCGATCGGGAATTTTGTGAGCCCGATTTCTGAGTTTGGGGCGTGACAGGCAAGTTTAGGTCACTACGGGAGGCTCATCACCTCGGCATAGCCTAATTTATACATTAGGTCACTACGGGAAAAACTCGTCACCTTAGCGTAAGTCGATAGCTCGAATACAGTGTCCCATACCACCGTATTCAGCTCATGAGTTTAGTTTTCTCACTGGACGCTACGGGGAGGCTCGTCACCCTAGCGTAGGCCAACAGCTCGACCGATTACTAGGAGTGACGACCCTAGATAGGATCTGTGTTGGGATTGATATAAGGGAAGTACCTTAGTTTCCCAATCCTGCTGTATGAATGGACTAATAATAACTTGATAATCATATCACCATCACATTGCATGTGCATGGAAGATGTGGAGCACTGTGGAAAGAAAGCATGCCGCGGGCGTAAGATGGTGCCGTATGAGGGAGATCATCAGTGAGGGCATCCATCATGTCACGTCATATTGCATTAACAACAGTATTAGGAATGTTTGATTTATTTCTTTACTATTATCGCGTGATTGATTTGATAACATGCTAATCTTTGCTCTATTATTCCACTGAGTTAACTACTCACTCCCACGTTATGGGATGGTGTTTTCGGACACCCACCAGCCCCTATTTTGGTTGCAGATGATGGCGCTGCTTGAGAAGCGGAGCTGGACTTGATTATGATGAGGAGGATCCCTCCTTTATGCGTGTTCTGATTGACGGGATTACAGGGAGGTTGATTTGATGCCTTGACACTTGTCATTTTATATTTTTAGAGCACTCATGTATATTCTTTTTGTTTACTTTTGGAGTATACATGTATGTATATAACCTGGTAACATGTTCACACTCTGGAGACATACAACAGTTTATATATGTTATACATACTATCATAGTCTTCCGCTTGTAAATTTAACTGTCTCTGGAGTATGATATGTTGTTTTGGCCTAATCCCAAATCTTGTTTAATGCCTTTTTAAAGACAACATGCATTTAATATTATCTATGTTGCATAAATAACATTTTGGAACTCGGGAGTCAGGTTTCTACCTGACCCCTGATTTCGGGATGTTACAGTCCCATACCACCATATTCGGCTCACGAGTCTGGGTTTCTCACTGGCCACTACAGGGAGGCTCATGACCCCAGCGTAGGCCGACAGCTCGACTACGGTGTCCCATACCACCATGCTTGGCTCATGAGTCTTAACGGATCAAGGTACCGAGGTTAACGGGGACATCACTGGTAAGTTCAGTACCCTAGGTTCAAGTAGTTATGACGAATACAAGGTGAACATACAACGGTCAATCGGGTTACTTGACGAGCTCGACTAGTACGAGCACACATCGTATCGATCGACATGAAATGCGTAAGCACTTTGTGTGGTCTAACCACTGCCGTCGACCAACGTATGACTCGGGTTCGTCAAACGTGTCCTACGTGGTGAATGAATCTCAGCCACGAACTCCAAACCTGTTACCGATTGCTTGGACTATAACATGGCCCCAAATTCATTCCGTTTTCATGAGTAATCATATGAAACAGTTAAAGTAGTAATGAACAGATAGTTCGATTCTTACAAGCGTATGAGCATGTTGTGAAGTGCAACACAAACATGAGTTCACACACATTCATTCCATAAAGAAAGAAGACATCATAATGTAAACATACATGGAGGAAATCATACACATAAGGTAGCCAAGATTTACATCTCAGCCCTCGTACAATCATAACTTGGTAACAACTAGCTCATTTAGTTAGTTCTACAAACACTTAGACTACACATAACATCATACATATGGTGTGTTGGCTACACATGTATTAGGCCAAATCCTTTCACTAGGGAGTTGCCCCATATACCACGCACATATACCCACAACGGATTATCATGGCATGTATGAATCTGGGTTTCATATTCATTTGGACATTTCTACAAACACTTGGGCTACACACTTGGTCACATATAACGTATATTTGTCGTGACGTGATTTTGGGTAAGTCCTTTCACTAAGGAGTTGTTGCACATGTATTAGACATATATTCATGACAAATAAACATGTTAAGCGTAAATCCAAATTCCAAACATATTTAAACATTCCAATGTATGCATAGAATACACTATATTTTACATAGTTCATGTGAACACGTATAACGAAATAGATGACTCATTTTGCATGTGTAATCGCACCCTTGTCAGTTATAAATCATTAACTGACATTGAAAGCCTTAAAAACCATAACCTATACTTTTAAAGTCTGCACCTTACGCCGGTAAACGTGTAACGAATTTAGTTTAGACACTGAGTCTTGTCAACGGTGGAATGATAACCTACAATACGAATTAAGTTAGCTATCATGCTACTTGCATCGATTGAAACCCCAAAACAAGTTAGGGTTAGGTTTTCTTACCTAAGAATGAAGTCAAAATTGCCGGAATAGTGATTAAATTGGGATGGTTAGGTACGTATGATGGCAAGGTAGAGTAACAGGAACTTTCTCCCACAACTCTCACACTATCTCTCTCTTTTCTCTCTTAGGGTTTCTCTCAAATTCGTATGTGAGGAATGAGAGAGGGTTTATGGTCCTTATATAGGCTAAAAACTCACCAAATTAGACCCAAGGTCAAGGTATACTTATGTTATAACCAAATCGGCCTTATTCTGATCCAATGGAGCATTTCTGGAGGTCCTGTTACTGTGTGCGGTCGGACTTAAGCTCATAGATGCTGGATCTTGATCAAGTTAAGTTTTCAGTCCGATCGGGTTCCCAGATTGACCGTGGCGGACCAGTTTCAGTTCAACGATTACGGGAATTCGATCAGAGCTACAAGTACTATGACATGTAAGGGCCACCTATCCTGATCCGAGGGTAAATTTGGGTCAAAATCCAACGGTTAGAACGCTTAGAAATAACATGCAAGCGACACGTCTCAGATTTCTTAAAATTATATTTAATTTCTTAAAAATCTTCATTTTCTCACACTCTTCACTCCGGACTCAAGGAAATAGTCCCAGAGCATCGTTTGGACATGATTTTCGTGGTTCTTGTCAAGTCCAACTACGCGGTCAATATCTTCTAAGTTTATCGCTATCAGACTTTCGACATGCGGTCTAGGTCCAGTACAAAGTTTCAAAGTGCTCCCGAGAGCAACTGGGTTTAGAGTTGGATTCTAAATTTCAGGGTATTATAGCGTTAACGATTCCACAAGTTTTGGGTCTTGCAGAACGTATTTAAAGTGAACAGTGCTAATTTCACAGCTAGTCTAACTTAACGCTAGTTAACTTAGGTTTAATCTCCAAGGGAATTAATCCTAAGTGATTTCTCCTCGAGGTGGTACTCGGGTCTTGGTACGAAATTTTTTAAGTCGTTACAATTCAAAACTAGTCGCTTGACTGTTGTGCATGATATTATCGAGATGGTGGACCGGTGTCCACCAATAAGAAGACTGATGTACCTTAGATGTGTGTCGTGACTTCAAAAGCCAGTGGTGTTGTAACTGTTGTCTCGGATGCCTCAGCTGCAAGTGAGTGCATATGAGCCTATTGTGAATGGTTCAGTTGCGGTACCATAGGTCATTGAGGCAGCTTAAATCAAGGTATAGGTGGCCTGTACGAAGACTATGTAGGTGGTGCTGATCGTAAAGGTGGACCCGAGATAGCTCGTGGCATCTGATGATTAATCTTCTGAGGGGGCATGAATCCATTGTCCCTCATCTTGGTGAAGTAGTAAGTGTTAGAATGACCCTACATCTTGCAGTAGATGCACCATACATCAGGTCACCTCGGCTGTGTCGGTGGAGTAGTAAGCCGAGGAGGAAAATCTGCTCGTGGCCTCTTACCGAGGAACGGTCTGCTCGGCAAGTCTGGTCGAGGCCTAGGACCCATGGGCACACGTATACGAGACAGCCTGTCCCCATCTTGCTCAGCTTGTAGAGACATGTCCACTAACTCAACATAGTTGAGTATGCTAGCGCAACACATCTTCGAGCGTACCTCGGGTCGCAGACCCTCAGAAAATTGCCACATCTTCATCGGCTCGTTCGCTAGGATCAAAGGAGCATATCTGGCTAGCTCCGTGAACCTATTCTCGTATTCCACCACTGTCATTCCTCCCTGTTAGAGGCAAAGGAACTCTCCCTCCTCATTATGGTAGGTGAGGGGGAAATATTTTTCGTGGAAGCGTGTCTCAAAAGCCTCTCACATCCACACATGTCCTATGGAAACTGTCCATAGAATGCTATCCCACCACAAACTATCCTCCTTCTCTAACATGTAAGTGACCAGCTCAACCTACTCTTCTTCAGTGCAGTGTAGCGGCTTTAACATCTTAGAGATGCGGTCAAGCTAATACTCGGCCTCCTCGGATCTGTGAGTACCCACAAAAGTAGGAGGTTGGAAGCATTGTAATCGCTTGAATAAGTCGTTAGTACCCATATTTCTAGTAGGGTACACAAGTGGTGCAGACGGGGCCATGCTCATGTTCTGGGTAAGGGCTTCTCCTATGGTGGTCCAAATCTACTGTTGTATAAGGAGCATCATCTGCTCCAACCTATCAGGAGGAGAAGCTTCTTGAGGCATGTGAGGCATTGAGGTAGACACAGGTTCGGCTTTAGAACCGGTGGTGCAAAAGGTGTTATCCCATTGGTGGGGTCAGTGGTCGGTAGAGAATCAGGCATGGTATCGTGATTCGGGCCCAAATTGGGGTCCGTATGGCTATCGCTGAGGGGAGGTGCCCTGTCACTCGATTCACCATGTGTAAGACGTGCCATACTCTGAGTGGCCTTAGGTAGCATTCCCTATATAGAACATAGGGTGCAACCCGTGTAAGATTTAACATAAGACAAATACTCATCCAAACATCATTTACATTCCAATTCAAAAGAAGCTTCATGCATTTCATTCACCAAAATTTTTCACAATACATGAGCTATAATTTCTACATGAATCATGATAGAAGATGCATGGGAGCTAATCTACCAAAGCTTTAAACACCAAAACGCACCACAACTCCACCTTACTACTATGCCCATCAAGGCTGTAACATAGAAAGTAAGAAAAATATGAAAAGAAAAGACCCAATGACGACTACATCACAGGGCTAGTTGTTTGAGTCTAGTGATGGTGGAGGAGCACCCTTGTCCTGCAGACAACACAGGAGAACCTTCAAGGTGCGAGACACCTTCTTGAAATTTTATTTCATGAAGGCCCTATTCTTTTCGAGTTTGGTCTAGGTCTCTCTGACCTCCTGTCGCAGGGCAACCTGACCCTCGTCGATCTGAACTAAGCGGGCTTTTAACGCAACTCGATCATGATGGCGATCATGTGTAGCAGGAGGAGAGCCCCCATCAGAGTCTTGGCCCTCCTCTTCTTCCTCTCCCTGCTCTTCCTCTTCTTCACTTCCTTCATCTATTTCATTCTCGTCTCCTTCTTCATCACTTTCTTCCTCTTCACTTCTCATCTCATCCTCACTCTCATTGAGTCAGGCTTGATGATGTCATGGCCGAATACCCATGTTGTTGAGAGTAGTATCATTGATGAAATAGATCAGCGTAAGAATTTCTGCACCAAGTCTGTAACCAAATTCAGGAGCAAGCTTGCATATAAGTCGGCTGAATGGAAGTAAAATGTCTATCCTAGGAGAGCGTGCAGTCTAAATTATCTGTCGTAGTACATATGTAGGTAGGCACAGCTTGTCTCCTTACCCATCCTAGTATAGGAAGTCTACCATCAAACGCGTGCATCTACTACAAATGCTCCACCTGAGATATACATTGTATGTGAAGATGTGGTGGAGCAAGCGAAAATCAGGAGTCATGTCAGATGCCAGAAGGCAATTGTCTCGATTCCAGTGGACCAGCTAGCCATAAAGAAATCACGTGCAACGATCTTTTTCGCACATGCTCCTGAGATTTCTCTCGCTAGCATGCACTTCTCCACTGAAATTCTCATAACTTATGCTATCAAGTCTATACTGACAATGGCTTCCCGCCTTCCCACGAGGATAGAGAACTACAGAGGCTCTAGCAAGAGCTCTCATATATGGGCATAGAAGGCTCGAACAGTGCTCTCATTCGCACATGACTTACCCTCAAATATGGTACCTCACCCGGTGTCCAACAGGCGATCCATCGCTGGATAAAGCCCAAATAGTTTCTCGTCCATGTAAGCTTCAAAGAGAACTCTACGGCCTTGAAACCTTCCATGTGCCATATCCGCCAGTAGAGCCCTTTCGAGAGGAATCTGGGGATCGAGATCCCGTTTCGTCCTTATCTCCCGATGACACTTGAACTTGCTTCGGTGCTTGATTTCCTCTTTGGACGGGTAGGGCGGATAGGCCTGGCTTCATCTGTGGATGCCCTCTTCTTTCCCATAAGAGAAAGAAGTGTGGAAAGTGAAAATATGGCCACCACTAGCTCAAAAAGAGCCACGAGAGTGGAGTGAGATTTGCAAAATGAGATGGGTTGGGAGATTTTTAGATTTATGAGACACAAGGTGGGTTTGTGCACTCAAATGAAAAGGAAGGGAATTGAAGGTAGTAGAAGATGGACTTGAGAGAAATGATGGGAGGTGGGTATATAATGAAGAAGATATAAGAATGGAGGGGTGGATTTGAGGTGAAAAATTAGGTTTTGAGAGCTTAGAGGGGCTTGAAAACATGAAAATGGAAGTAAGAAGCAAAAAGGGGAGGTATAAGGGGTCCCACACGTGTTTTGTGGGCCCACATGCACGTACATTGGTTAGCCCACCTGTCCCGCTGTCTATGGACCACAAGGGCTCATGGTTGGGGCGATGCCATCGCAGTCCACTAGACCTTGGGGCGATGGCTCAGCCCAGGGGTGATGGCATCCCCCCCAGGGTGTTAAAAATGTGCGAGGTCCACTTTGATCCCCCCCCCCCCCCCGATTTGCACTGTTTAGGCCCCCGAGTCCGTTTGAGGTGTTTTAGGTCCGATCTCATGCATATTCATGCTCTGCGGGTTATTTAGGTGTGGAACGCACAGAATTATCATCTAAAACCATCGATGGATGGTCTGAAAAAGAATTGGAATCATCTCGCATGATCACAGATGTCTACGAGTCCGATTTCAATGGTCAGTTTCGCTCGTCGGTGAAACTTGGAATCCTAAGACTGTTTCTACGTTTCATTGCCCCCTCCTCGGTCAAAGTACGTCAGTGCGCATTGTGTGACCATAATCCAGGTCTAGTTTAATCCAAATCATGCTCTGATACTAACTTGTAATTCCTTGAATTTTGAGGGTCGAGCATAGGCCTAACTCCCGAGATCCGTTACATCACTTATGCAATATAGATAATGATGATTGAATGTTGTCCATATTAGTGCATTAAACATGAGGTCAGGTTGGAACTATGTACACTTCCACAGGTTGGACATAACAAGAGGTTCAATCCCATGCTTAGAATCCAAATAAGAAATAAGATTGAACTTGGCATCTCGTTACCAGATCAGAACACCTGCCCAAACACCTGAAAGATCACTACATCCGTCGATTTTAAGATCCTCAAAGTTCATCAAGAACATCCACTCCCCCTGCTCGACTAAGGAGATAGGTCGGCTTAGCCCAGATTAGTATGACTTAGGTCGGCATGACCCAGGTCGAAATAGCTTAAAGCGGCACGCCACTCCCAGGACAGGTCGGCCAAGGCTACCTCGCCCTCCCATTGAACATCTCCTATGGTGTAAGATAATTAGATCTCACCCAATAGAGATCCATCTGAGACCTTCTCCAAGGACCTCGGAAGATATCTACGACAAGCTTGGACCCCTAAGATCTTTGCCAAGGATGTCAGAAGATTCTCTTGTTAATTTGGGATTTGAATCCACATCCAATACTGTAACGCCCCAAATTTTGAGGGTCGAGCATAGACCAAACTCCCAAGATCCATTGCATCACTTATGTAACATAGATAATGATGATTGAATGTTGTTCATATTAGTGCATTAAACATGAATGGGATTACACTAAATCAGCATATCATACTTTAGAGACGATTAAATTAAGTAAACAGAAGACTGTGATAGATATATAAAGTGTATAAGTGGATATATACACCAGAGTATGATCATGTTACCAGGCTAAATAATTACATCTATAATTTCAAAATATACAAAATGATAAAGTGCAATGTCATCTAATCCATATCCCTGTAGCCTCGGTGACGCAACTCCAAGTCTACATAGACCCGCCAGAGAGTTGCAGGTAGGAGAACTCCTCATCGTCGTAGAAGACAGACTCCATCTCGTAAGCCTCTCCATCATCTGCAGCTACAATAGAGTCTAGTTGGTGTTTTAAAACACCATCCCAGAGTGGGAGTGAGTGATCAACTCAGTGGAGCTACAAGGCAAAGGTTAACATGTTATCAATTCAATTAAGTAGTAATGATAAAGCAGTACAACAATCATGTCTTAAGTACTCTTGTTAATGCAAGAATGGTATGTATTAATGATGCATGCCCTTGCCTGCACTCCCTCTGTGACATCATCTCACAGTCACGCATGCTAAATCCCACTGTGCTCGACACACATGCTAAAGGCACATGCAATGCGGTGCATAGTAGTGTTAGCAAAGTTCTTACTTAGACTTATTCATACAGCAGATTTAGAAAGCTAAGGTACCTCCTTTTGTATCATTTACCCAAACAATGATCCAACTAGGGTCATCAATCCTAGTTAATCACATACAGTAGATAGGCAAGTTCAGGTCACTATGAGAGGCTTGTCACCTTGGTGTAGGTCTAGTTTATACTTGAGGTCACTACGGAAAAAGCTCGTCACCCTAGCGTAGGTCGACAACTCAAATACAGTGTCACATTCCACCGTATTCGGCTCATGAGTTTGGTTTGCTCACTGGACACTACGGTGAGGCTCATCACCCCATCATAGGCCGACAGCTCGACCACGGTGTCCCATATCACCATGCCCGGCTCATGAGTCTTGGCGGATCGTGGTACCAAGGTTAAATAGGCTTTTTACTGGCAAGTTGGTACCTTAGATTCAAGTAGTAGCGTCCAAATAGGGTGAACATACATTGGGCCAACCGGGTTACTTGACAAGTCCAATTAGTACGAGCACACACTAAATTGATCGACATGGAGTGCATATGCACTCCTTGTGGCCTAACCACTGTCGATAATCACCGTACGACTTTGATTCATCGAATGTGTCAGTGGTGGCGAAACTGATCCATCTACTCGATCAAAAGTCGTTACCGATTGCCTGGACTATGCGGTAGTCCCAAGCACACTTTATCGCAATAAGCATTCATACATAACAGTCAAACAACATTTAACAACCAAATCACATAAAAATATCATTTGAGCATTTTATCAAATACGTAGTGCACATGTTACCACACAGGCATTTCATATATGAATCACATAACCGAACGTAAATTACATAAAGGAATCTATTCATATAGCTAAGGTAATTGACGATCTCATCTCAACACCTTTAATAAATGTGCTTCCTCAAAAAAATACACATTCAGACATTTTATAAAACACTTAGACTACACATTTCAAGCATACACATAATGAATTAGTTATAACATATATTATGGAAAATCCTTTCATAAAGGAATTATCACACATACAATGATCACATATTCTCAATTAATAATCATGGCAAGCACAAATCATAATTCCATGTCCATTCAAACATTTCAACAAACACATGGAATGCATAGTTAATAAGCATAGTTCATACACATATAATATATGGAAAGCATTGTATCTAAGGGTATATGGTAGCAATCAAGTTAGTCATAAACCATTAACTAACATTGAAAGCCTTGAAAACCATAACCTAAATGTTTATAGTCCACACCTTCCGTCGGTAAACTCGTATCGAACTCAGTTCGAACACTACGTCTTAGTCTACGACACAAAGGCTACCTGAATCACGAAATAGATTAGCTATTTCGTCAATTCTTCTACTTGGATACCTAAAACAGATTAGGGTTAGGATTTATTACCCAAAAATGGAGTCAAAATTATCTGTATAACGACACGAAAGAGGGGATTCAGCACATGGAGTTGCGGGAATGAATCCCAGTAATAAACCACAACTCTCTCTCACTTCTCCTCACTTTCTCCTTCTCTTTTCTCTCTTCTCTCTCCTAGGGTTTAGAAAATTCATATGAAATGAGAGAGGGGTGGGTTCAGGCCCTTATATAGGCCTAGAACTGATGTCAATGGCCCCAAGGCCATGGTGTACTTATGTTATTGCCAAAAGACGTCTGTTTCGAGCCAATGGAGCTTATTTGGAGGTCCATTGCCTACATACGGTCTGGGAAAAGTTTCCTAACAATGGATCTATGTCAAGTTTAGATTTTGGTCTGATTGGATCAGTTGATCGACCCTGGAGGACCAGTTTCAGTTCAACGGTTATCGTCACTCAATCAAGGCCACAAGTACACGACATGTGTAGGGAAATTTCCTTGATCTAAGGGTGTAGTTGGGTTAGAATTTGACGGTTTGAAACCATAAATTTGGTCTGCAAGCAAACGGTCCAATTCACTTAAATTTGAGTTCATTTTCTAAAGATATTCGTGTTTCTCACACACTTCGTTTTGGGCTCAAGGTGCACGTTTCTAGATACTATTTGGCCTTGATTCCCATGATGCTTGTCAAGCCCAGCAAGGCGGTTATAACCATATAGTTTCATAGTAATCGGACTTTTGATGCGCAGGCTAGGTCTGATATGGAGTTTCAATGTGCTCCCGAGAGCAACTGGGTTTAGAGATTTATCCTAGGTTTTCAAGTAATGTTAGATTAGCGATTTTAATAGTTTTACGTCTTGCAATTTGTATAGAAAGCAATTCAAGCTAATCTACTAATCAATTCAGTTTAGTACTTAATTAATTTTTATCTAATTACTAAAAGATTCACTCATTAAGGGTTTCTGCCTGAGGTGATACTCAAGTCTTTGTACGGATTTTTTTGAAACGTTATAAATATGCACCTACTAAATAGGAAGATTCCCTCTATGCCACTACCTCCCCTAAATCTATAAATGAAGTACCTCTATTGGTGAAAGGTATGCACTATCTTTAACCCTAATCCTTCAAAATCTACTAGACCCAGATCATGTTCCTAACTTAGGCATCAGAGGGTCCCCTGCTCTAGTCAAGGTCTTTCATGTCTGTTCCTTGTGTAGGTAAAAAGGTATAAAAAGGGGTTATCCAGATTTTTACATTAACAGTTTGACGCCATTTGTGGGAACGACATTGAAAGCCGTTCTCAACCCAGCATATCTCAATAATGGCGAAGGGGAAGAAGAAGGATCCCACCTCCTCTGCTACGCCCTATCTCGCGCTGCCGGACCAATTCGCCAGCCACCGGGATTCCTCTTCCCAGCTACAAGCTAATTCTACGCTTGCACGGCTGATGCAATGATCCCAGAGTCGAGGAGGATGACTTTTTTCCCTCGAGCAACGAGTTGAGAGGATTAATAACAATATGAATTCCATGAAGCAATTGTTGGAACAGCTATAACCCCGCCCCACACAAAAGGATGAGACAGTGGCAATGCCAATGATTTGAGAGTTCCCTGAGCCATTTCTATGCCCGCTGTCTCCCGTTGGAGCTGACAACTCAGAATGTCAAGGCCGACACCTTCCCACGTTTCTGGAATCGCAGCATTGGTCGCTTCCGACCTACATCTCGAATTGGATAGGAAAAGGAGAGACAAGGCACCCGAAGCCGCGGCTGAAGTCATAGAAGAAAGTGCTGACCCCTGGGAAGCTGAACTCAATGACTTGCGAAATTAGATAGGACACATCCGATAGGCCTACCACTCTAATGTCCCGACCTCGGTGGAAGTAATACTAGAGGAAACCAAGACTCCGTTCACTACCAACATCATGCATGCGTAACTCTCACTGAGGTTCCATATGCCTTAGATCACCCCGTACTCCGAAACCACTGACCCAGCCGAGCACCTGAAGTCTTTTAGGGCTTGGAGAACTGCACGACATATTAACCATGGTCATGTGCTGGGCATTTTTGCTAACCCTGGCAGGATCAGCTTGGAAGTGGTTCCAACAACTGAAGCCATAATCGATTAGCTCTTTCACGCAGCTTAGCAAAGCCTTCATCACCGACTTTATTGGGGGAAAGAAAGCCTTAAACTAGCTTCCTAACTCTTCCATATCGTTCATAAAGAAGGCGAACTACACAAGGACTACATCAAGCATTTTAACCTGGAAAATGATGCAAGTGCAAGCACATTCGGAGGAAATTGCTCTAACTGCCATGATGGGAGGGCTAAGAGAAGGAAGGTTTCTCTTTTTGCTTGACAAAAGTCCTATGACGATGGCCGACCTCCCCAACAGATCCTAGAAACACTCCAACATTAAGGAAGTTGGTAGCATGCGGAGGGCGTCTTGACACAAGGACAACTCAACCAAGGAGAAGCGTCCCAAAGAGGAGCCGACCTCAACCAACAACAATAAGTGGAGGAAAGACAACGAATCTCCTAGAGGCCAATGCTTGGGAAGACGACCTAACAACAGGTTTAGTTCGTACACCCCTCTCAACATGATGGCCGAGCAGGTTCTTATGGAAGTCAAAGATAAATGTGTCCTCAAATGCCCAAATAAGATGAAATTCGATGCGGATAGACAGGACAAGCGAAAATACTGCCACTTTCACCAAGACCACATCTACTTAACTAGTAACTATTTCGACCTGAAAGAGGAAATTGAAGCTCTCATCCGTAATGGCCACCTACACGAATATGTCAACAAAAAGGAGGAACGAGTTGACCTGAAGAACCAGCAACCCATCAACAACAAACCAACTGGGGAAATTCACATAATCTTTGGTGGACATACCGAAGGAGGTGACTCGAATCGAACTTGGAGAGCCCATGCCAGAAGTTTCAGCTGCTCTATCTTGGAGCACCAAATCCTCGTCACCAGCAGACCCCTGAAAAAGTAGAAGGCAATGCCTTGGAATCTAACCTTCATCGAAGAGGACACCCAATGTGTTCACCACCCCCATGACGATGCACTTGTGGTAACTATAACTATAGCCAACCGTAAAGTGTTTCGTATCCTAGTGAACACCGATAGCTTGACAGATATCCTCTTCGCTGAAGCATTCGACAAAATGGGAGTTGGGTGACCCCGCCTACGAGCCATCAAAGCTCCCCTACTCAGATTCGCAGGGGACAAGGTCACATCAAAAGGATCGATTCAACTCCCAGTCACTGCTGGAGAAGGTCAGAACTAGACAACGACCATGATCGACTTCTTAGTGGTAGACTGCCCCTCCCTCTACAAAGTCATTCTCGAACAACCTTCACTTAACGCTCTTCGGGCCGTCGTGTCAATGTACCACCTAGTGATGAAATTCCCTACCAAACATGGTACTGGACTGGTCAGAGGAGACCAACAAGAAGCTCGACAATGTTATTCGATGGCACTAAGGACAAGGTCACATCAAAAGGATCGATTCAACTCTTAGCATCATGCAATGGCAATTACATCTCTCGATCCCCGAGAAGACTCCATTGAAAGAGGGTGCCCCATGGAAGACCTCATGCTTGTCTCGCTTGACGACTTTGATCCAACCTGAACGATACAGATCAGCTCATCCCTGACACCACCGTTACGAGATGAAGTTATGAGCCTCCTTTGACGATATGCCAACATATTTGTGTGGTCTCATCAGGACATGCCCGACATTAGCCCAAAGGTTATGGTCCATAGGTTGAATGTCGATCCCGACTATCGACCAATCTGACAAAAACAAAAAGCATTCAAACTCGAACGATATACTATAATTAGAGAAGAAGTCAAAAAAATCCTCAAGGCCAACTTCATCGAGGAAATTTACTATTTTGACTGGATAGCCAATGTCGTCTTGGTCAAGAAGTCCAACGAGAAGTGGTGGGTCTGTGTTGATTACACTAACTTGAACAAAGCCTGCCCTAAGGGAAACTCTCCTCCCCCAGGATTAACCAACTCGTCGACAACACGACTAGGCATGAACTCTTAAGCTTCATGGACACCTACTCAAGCTACGACCAAATCGCTATGCATCCATATGACAAGAAGAAGATGACTTTCGTCACAGACAAGAGACTTTACTGCTACTAAGTCATGCCTTTTAGACTGAAGAACGTCGGAGCTACCTATCGAAGGCTCATCAACAAAATGTTTACCTGCCAGACTAGGCGCTCCATGGAGGTTTACGTCGATGACATGCTCGTCAAGAGCATTAAAGTTATGGACCATATATCCGACTTAAAAGAAATGTTCATGATCCTACAAGAATATCAGATGACGTTGAATCCGAGAAAGTGTGCCTTTGACGTCAGCTCAGAGAAATTCCTCAGATTCTTGGTCAGCCAGAGAGGAATCGAGTTAACCCCAAGAAAATCCAAGATTTGCTCGACATGAGATCACACAAGATGACGAAAGAGATCAATGTCTTATGAGAAGAATATTCGCATTAAACCGCTTCGTATCTTAAGCAACCCACAAATGCCTTCCTTTTTTTAAGCTATTAAAAGAAAAGCATAAAACAGAATGGACAGAAGAGTGCGAGCTTGCCTTTCAGCAACTCAAATAATGCCTGATATTTTCACCACTGCTCTCTAAGCCCAAGTAAGGAGAGTCATTACTGTTATACCTAGTCGTGTCAACGGCGGCAGTTAGCTCGACCCTTATCAGAGAGTAAGAAGGGAAACAACTTTCGATGTACTACATCAGCAAAGCACTGGCCCTGTCGAAACCAGGTATCCAGACATAGAAAAGCTGGCCCTAGCTCTAGTCATCTTGTCGCATCGCTTATGACCGTACTTCTAAGCCCACACCATCATTGTCCCAACTAACCAACCTCTCCACCAGGTGCTCCAAAAGCCTGAGATATTTGGTAAACTCAAAAAAATGGGCAATCGAACTAGGTGAGTTCAACATCAAGTATCAGCCGACTTCATCTCGAGCTTAAACCTGAGAATGACTTACGTCTTGCCAAGCTGAGTCATGCCGAGCTGGGATCCTATCCTATCATTGACCTGGGTCATGCCAAGCTAAAATCCAGTCCAAACATTTAGTCCGAATCGACCGAACACCAGACGGCCGACCCAAGTCAGCCGACGTGGACGTTGTTTATTGATGTTTCATCCAATTCTAAAGGTAAGGGGGACGGTATAGTCCTAGAGGCTCCTGACCAAACATGCATACAATATGCCTTGAGATATAGATTTCAAGCATCAAACAACGCAGTAGAATATGAAGCATTATTAGCTGGGCTTAGGCTGGCAGCAACCATGAGAGTCTGACATTTAGAGATTCGCAGCGACTCACAGCTCGTCATCAACCATATGGCTAACGAATACCAAGCCAAAAAAGAACAAATAAAAGCCTATCTAGAGAGAGCTGAAGAGCTGATAAGCAAATTCTTGAAGCGCAACATCAGCCTGATCCCTAGGGTAGAGAACTCTAAAGAGGCCATGTTAGTAAAACTAGCCTTAGCGGCTAAGGATGACATCTTGAAACTGATTAAGTTTTTAACCAAACTGAGCATATGAGAACCCAACCCAAGAGTAATGCTCCCAATAAACTCAGAGCCGACCATATGAACCTAATATTTGATTACCTCAAAGATGGAAAGTTGCCCAAAAGTCATCCAGAGGTGCGCAAGCTTCAAGTAAGAGTGGCCCACTACACCATGATCGGAGATACTCTATACAAAAAAGGATTCTTGCTCCCATATCTCAGATGCCTTCGATATGATAAAGAAAAATATGTTCTAAAAGAAGTCCATAAAGGTATTTGTGACAACCACTCCAGCGGGTGAGCCCTCACCCACAAGGTCATCCGACAAGGATACTTCTGGCTGACCATCCAATCGAATACACAGAAGTACGCTCATAAATGTGATAAATGTTAGTGGTTCTTAACAATACCTCGACAACCTCCTGAATAATTGAATCCTATGACTGGACCATGGCCATTCACCCAATGGAGAATTGACATTATTAGCTCCTTATTAACTGACAAAGGGCAGACTAAATTTGCGGTCATTGAAGTCGACTATTTCACCAAGTGGGCCGAGGCCGAACCAATGGCTAAGATCACCAAGTAGAAAATTATGGACTTGGTCTGGAAGAACATCATTTGCCAATACGAAATCCCCACACTATCATCTCAAACAATGAAAAATAGTTCGACAACAAGCAATTTCAAGGTATGTGCGAAAATCTTAAGATCCAGAATGTCTACTCATCACCCAGGCACCCTCAGGCCAATGGACAGGTCGAAGTGGTCAACAAAATTATCAATAACCACCTCCGGATGAAACTCAAGAAGGCCAAAGGAGCCTGGGCAGAAGTGCTTCCCAACATCCTCTGGGCATACCGAACTACTTCCCGAACAGCCACAGGAGAGATCCCTTTCTCTCTGGCTTTCAGTGCAGAGGTCATTATCCCAGTCAAGATCGGGCTACTGACTACTCGGACCCTCTCCTATGACAAACAACAGAATAATGAACAAATGGCACTAGAACTTAACCTTATCGAAGAAAGAAGGGAATAAGCTCGGATTAAGGTCGCTATCCAGCAACAGCAGGTAGCCTGTTTCTACAACTTTAGGGTAAAGATAAGAATGTTCAAAGCTGGAGACCTCATCCTCCCCAGAACCTTCTAAAATACCATACAACCTAGCTCGGGAACCTTAGGACTGAACTAGGAAGGACCCTTCTTGGTGACAAGCATGAGTCATATCGACTTGAAGAGTTAGAATGACGACTCTTACCACATCCATGGAATGCTGAGCATCTTAAGATCTACCATGTATAAGGGTAGATCTAGCCCGAGCCCCCCAAATCTACTTGTATAGGAAGAACAACCCTCACTAATGGGCTGACTCTTCAAGGAGAGGTCAGGCCATGAACAATCACCGTTACTCGAGCTGAACAACTTGTGGAGAAAATGATACTTTGAAAATACAGAAGTATCTGACCTACAGAAAGGCTAGACCAAGAATCATATATTCATAAGGTTAAAATGACTAAGGGTTCAACCTCGGCGTAGGATGCCAACGTGTTCGTCACAAAATCTACTAATCTGCTCAGAGGGACCAACGCAATAAACTAAAAGTGATATTTCATGAAAATAACTTGTCAGAGTACATTACAAAAACTCAAAAATTATAAAAAGGGAGAAAGGTAAAATCTTCAGCTCCTAGCTAAAGCAGAATCTTCAGAAGGTTTGACCTCGAAAGAGGACAAGTCGAGCCTGGGATACGCCTTTTTAATCTCTTCTAGGCACTTATCATACATAACACTGTAAAGAGTGTCCCTCTCTTTCTCTCACTCTTTTGAGGCCTTCAACTCCTCTGCCCCTGCCTACTTAGCCCTCAGGAGATTCGCCTCCACTTCCTTTACCTTCACCTTAATGGCATGCTTCGGTTCGGCATTCTCAGATTTTTGTTGAGTAGCCTTCTCTTGAGCTTCATGAAGAAGTGACTTCGCTCCCTCCAGTTCGGCCTTCTTAGCCTCCAGCTCGACTTTAGACTCCTTAGATTGAGCGAGCAAAGTGGCATTTTCAGAATGAAGTTGCTCAGACTCTATGCTCTTTTATAAGAGGGCCGCTTCTGCCTCCCTACACTCCGTCTTGAGGTGAAGGATGTCATGACGAGCACTCACGAGGGAAGGGGCGAACTAAAAATAAGCCCACGATTAGAAAACAGAAGCATTGCTTAAAACAAGGTAACCACCGTAAAAGAGGACAACTTACCTTGTAGAAGAGTGCACTCACGAGGGAAGGGGCGAACTAAAAACAAGCCCATAATTAGAAAACAAAAGCATTGCTTAAAACAAGGCAACCACCATAAAAGAGGACAACTTACCTTGTAGAAGAGTGCAACCATATGGCCCGTGGCAGCCACTGGTGACATTTTCATTACCCGGGCAAACTCAACATCGGGCACATGCCGAGTGATCTAGTGCATGAGGTTCTTCATCGCAGGGACGATTGACTTCTAAGAGGCTGAGCTCCACCACCTGGGAGCCCAGCTGAGCCGATCAACTGAGATGGAGGCAGAGCCTCATAGCTGGAGGCCGCCTACACCTCAGGAGGCTGAACCTCGACCATAGAAGCTTCCCCTACATCGGCCTCTACACCTCCATAAACCTCGGCCTACACTGGAGGAGCGACAAAAGGGGCGGAGATGGGCTTGCCTGTTGTCTTCTTCTTCAAAGCATGACTCGACTTCTTCTGGGTCAGCTTAATCGCAGATGGAGCCTTCTACTTGTTCCAACTCTACTTAGGCATTTCTATACGATAAAAAATAGAGGTCGACAGGCACATAAGCAAAGGGAAGACCTATAAATTGGAATCCTTAGAAGAATGTACCTATTAAGGAGTCAAGACTTGATTTGAGCAATAGTTGAGGAATTATCAAATTCTTCCAACTCAGCTTGACGTCTAACCACCTTTCCCCAACAATTCGAGATTGCTCCTCTCCACCCACCCCAATAGGGTACTTTGGTAGGACTTCCAACCACAATTAGAAACCAATAAAAGAAAGTAAACTAAGGAGCAACAGTTCAAATATACTGACCTGAGGCGGTGAAGGAGGTCAGAACCCAAGAGCTCAGCCCAGATAGCCCTAGTGTCTCTCAGTCCCCCGATGCCCTTAACCTCTTATCATTCCAGTTCTTGTTCAAGGTTAGGATGCCCATGACTATAGAGCTGCCAGTCTTCTTCCAGGTAGCGAAGTAATACCATCCCTCATGGAAAGGGTTTGACTTTACTTGGTACAAATGAAAGAATTCATTCACTATCAGCTTGGGATGATCAAGCTCGGACCAGAGAATGAATGTCCCCACCAACGCTCTCCACACGTTAGGGATTAGCTACCGTACACGAGGACTCCTGTAATACCCTGATTCTCATAACCTGAGGTTGATCGCTCGAGTACGAGAACTCGAGGGTTATGTCATAAAATGAAACTATCATTCATCTAATTACCAACACATTTCATAACATTAAAATATAACTACTGTATAAACTAATAAAAAGAGTTCAACATATGTGAGTGGAAGTAAATAAGTAAAGTGAGATCCCACAGTAGGGGATTTTTAATTACAATTCTCAAACTACAGAAAGTGAAAATGATGTCCGAAATATGAAAGTAAATAGATCATATGTTATCAGTTGAGCTCCAACGGCTCAACCATATCAGCATACGGTTCCTCCTCTCCATACTCCTCATCAGCTGCGCCATGGGTCCCATCATAAGTGCCACCTTCCTCCATCATAGCTGTATCTATTTGGTGCAACCACATGATTGGGTGAGTGAAAACTCAGTGGGAATTTCCCGTAAGGATTCATGCATACCATATCATTCCAAAACAGTTTAAACCAAACATAATCAATCATATTAAGGGTAATATGAATTTAAATGTAAATGCATAGATGTATGTACTCAAGTTGTAGATCTGGGGATGCACATCTAGCTATCAAAATAAAAGGTCGTCCAAGGAGAACTAGCCACCCAGAAAAGTATAAAAAAATTATGCCCAGGGAAAACTAGCCACCCAGAAAAGACCATGAAATAAAGATCAACCAAGGATTCATCCAAAAAAGTGCACAAAGGTACGCCCAAGGAGAACCAACCACCCAAAAAAACCATAAAATAAAGATCGTCCAAAGAAAATTAGTCACTCGAAAAAGTACACAAAGGTACGCCCAAGGAGAACTAACCACCTGGAAAAGACCATAAAATAAAGATCGCCCAAGGAGAATTTGTCACCTGAAAAAGTATACAAAAGTACGCCAAGGAGAACTAACCACCCAAAAAAGATCATATGTCATGCGTGGATGTCATGCACCATGATACTCATGTACACTCTATAGGATTAACAAGATTACTTTCATAAACGTGGTCAAAGCTCACGGTCTTTAAATAGGATATCAACCATCCACACATGAGTTCATTATAAATCCATTTACTTTCTCTAGGTCCAGAGGAGGGCCCACAAATATGACATTTCAATCATGATAGATTAGTAACAAGTTCACTACACATCTTAAGAAAGGAGATATTCCACTCCTTGTATTCATTACACATCGTATGAGATAGAAGGCATGTAGGCATCATGGTTCTTTTCTCCACTAATAAAACTATGTACAAAATTGAGCAAGTTCTAGGATAGCATAAAAAATGCAATTCTAAATCCTAGTTACATAATCATTAATCATAGGACTTGAGTAATAGAAGTTAATGAAATAACTCATGTTCACCACATCCAAATAGGAAACTAGAGGACCAAGTTATTATTTGTAATATTCTAAGACTTCATTAGATTCAATTTATAACTAATCTATCATATATTGGGAGTTAATGAAGAAAATTTATCATGGGAACAAGATCTATTACCTCCTAGTGCAACTAGTAGAAGTATGCATGTACATAAGCAATTCCAAATATGGCATAAAGATTGTAATACAATTTTTATAAGATAGGTTAGAGTAATACAATTTAAGAAATTCTTACATGATTATTAATGTCGATTCAAGACTAAAGGAACCACAATCAATATTTTCACAATTAGAATGTCTTTATACACTTAAGCTTAAACTATCTTAGAATTCAATGAAATGAGGAAGTCATGTGGGATATCCCTCACCTTGAATGAGTGTTCTTCTTGCTAATTTGGAATGTTTTTATGGTTGAATGCAAGGATCCTAAAATCCAAGTATGTGTAACTCTAGAATTCTAATCCCAACACATATATAGCTACTATTAATATAAATCTTAGCTTCCACTCACCTGTTGAGACTTGTTGAAGGGAGGAGTGTCCTTCCAGGTAGATGATTTTAGTTAGTTCCTGAATAAACGTTTACAAGATAATGGTGAGTCGTGACTGAGTTGACTCGGTTAGACACCTCAACCCACAGCTAGTTGAGTCTCCAATCTAGGAAAACATTTGCTATAGTAATAGACTACTAGGTTCCGGATCTGTGGTGATATTTCAAAACTCTAGCAAATGTCCAGTTAGAACTAGATTAGATTCAACCCATTAAGAGATCGAGTGAGTCAACTCGGGACTGAGTTGAAAAGGATTTAAAACTATGGGGCAGGTGTTGATTTTATACCTGAGTGGTGATTGCTCTTGGCTGATGGAGGAGTTAGGATGAAGTGCGATCAACTCTCTGTGTAGACAGATAGATGTACTCCTAACGGTGCAGAGATATGGAAATAGACTGCTGGGGTAGACATAGCTCTCTAAACCTTCCTCTCCTTCTCACTCTCTTTCTCAGATAGGGAATGAGTCACGACTTGCTTTACAAGGTGGCTGAATCGAGTTGCCACCGAAATGCAACTCACTCTAGCTGCTTTCTCCCTCTCTATCTTTCTCCTTTTCTTTCTCTATCTCACCCTTCTTCCTGATCTCTCTCTCTCAGTAGGGAAATGAGTCAGACCCGACTAACTCACTATCTGGTATGGCTGATTTAAGTTATAACAGGATTTTCAACTCGTTCCAGTAGCCGACCCACTACCCTTTCTCTATCTCTCTCACTAACTCCTTCCTCTCTCTTAGTTTTCTCTCAGTAACTAAATGACCCAAGCCAAGTCGAGTTGCTACCAGGCCTGCAACTCGCTCCAACGACACCCAAACTCTCTCTCTCTCTCTCTCTCTCTCTCTCTCTCTCTCTCTCTCTCTCTCGGATACTATTTCTTCCCTTTTTTCTTCCTTAGGATTCGCCCTAACACGCGACTATTTATAGCCATTCTTGTTCTGGAAATATCTGTTACTAATCTCAGGGATTAGCGCTTGTTTGATACCGAGAAAACCCATCTTCAGGTCCTTATAATTGTTGGATCATGTGCATGGGTCTAAATAATTATCACTGATGGACATTAGATGGGGTGGATCACACGATGAACGGCTCGGATTAAAGGGGGGACTCCCCCTTTGGAATGCGCTACCAACGGTCAGATTGAGGAAGATGACCCATCGGCCATGGCGATTTTGCAACGATCGGATAATCTGCTGATCTCATGTGTTCAACTGGCTTGGATGATGTCAAGAGGGTCGGTGTGGTTGAAAAGGCTGAGTTAAGAGTCCTAGAGGGGGGGGGGGGGGGGGGGGGGGGTGAATACGACTAGGCCAAATTAAAAATTAAATGCAGAATTTAAACAAATATAAATAAAGGTAGCACTTAAACAATCCCACAATGCATAAATAAATTACAACCTCAAATGTACACGTATTGAGAGGTTGATACAGATGTTGTTTTAAGGAAAACCTTACACCAAAAACCAATGGCTTATGGTAAGACAACCTGATCCTAGAACAGTCTGTGTATTAAAATCTCAAACCGATACAGAGGAATAAAAAATTAAGTAGCAAAGAAAGAAATTAAGCTATTACAACATTCCCACACTTGCATAAAAGGAATTACAACATTCTCCACAAATGCATAAAGGAAAATTAAAACATCCACTGAATGTCATAATAAAATAATCACCACAAGACCAGAAGTTATAGTGGCTCGCTTGTGTGTACACCAACTGTTTAAAAAAATAGCCACACAACTACTCCACTCCTAATATCCTCACACAGTGGATATTAACATTCATTATAAAATAATCTTTTCAAGGTTCACCTAAAACCCTCACAATTATGTCTTTCAAGTGAGCTTACACAATTCAAAAATCCCACACCCTGAGTTTTCTGGATCACCTCAAACAAACTAAAAGAAAGAGATTTTTTGGCACAGTCTCAAAGAAAATAAAAAAACAGATTTACAAAACAATAAAATACTTTTTTGGATATTCTCCTTTGTTACAGTCCGGTAGAACCAATTTGGAGTAGAAGTTCAACGTAGATGTTCAATGTTCACACTCAATTATGAAAAGGTTCTAAGTTCTAAATGGATTTTAGATTAAATCACCTTGGATTAGCTTGATTTGATTTTGATTCTAAGAAATGGGAAAACTTCAATCCCTTCTTCAAAAAAGATTGGAATGTAGAATACAAAATCAAATGTAAAAAGCTAATTAAAGAAAATATAAAATACGCACTAAATAACTTAAGAATTTCACTAACTTATCTCTTAGAGTGGTATCTTGATTTTGCTTGAATTGAATGACAAACTCTGAAAATCATGCTTTATTTATAAGTGCAAAAATTGCTCCTTTGACTGGCCTATAGGACAAATTGACTGGTCAAAGAACAAACAAACTTCTGAAATTCTAGGTGCAATAAGATTAGGTTGTTCCATGATTGGTCAAAGGGCCTGCTCGATCGGTCGAGTAGCCTCCATGACCAGTTGAGTCCTGCCCACGACTAGCCATGCGGAACCCAATTTAGTTGCTGGACTTTGAGTCAAGCCTGCTAAACTAGTCGAGCACCATTCGCATGACCGGTCGAGCAGTTGTAAGTGCTATAGTTTCCTGCTTCTTTAATAGTCAAATTTTGTAGGGCCAAAATCATTATCTGTGTCTTTTGTAGCAAAGTGATATATATATAGCAAGATCAAGTACATTGTTTACTTCTTTAAGCTTCAAAGCTCAATGTTTTAAAGAGACATCAAAATGTGTAAGACCCATATCTTGGTCCGTACCTTTCCGTACACTTCCGCGGTCTTTCCGGTCGAATTCCGGCAACTTTCAACCCTTAACCAGTATCGACACGCGACCCGGATTCATGTGCCGACAACCCGAGTCGACTCAACCCGAGACCTATACCATAGCGACCGCGCCGTCATTGCGGTTCCGATACCGCGACTCGCGCGCCGAGGCGATACCCTGATCAAGAGTTGTGGGCCAACGTTTGGTGCGAGAAAGCGCTGCGCGTTGCAAAAACTAAGGGAATCTCAACGATGTGTCACATCAATCACATCAATCCCATCAATCAATCACCCATCAAGCCATCACATGTCAAGTACACATCACTTCCATCCCTTTTCCCAAGCAACCACAAAAGTCTCCCAAACCCATACCTCTCTTACACAAAAAGCCAACAAAGTCTTCTCAACCCATACCTTTCTTACACAAAAGGCCAAAAAGTCAAGTTTTTCTTACACCACCATCACTCACCCATCCATCCATCACTCTCTCTCTCTCTCTCTCCCTTTACATCACTCTCTCTCTTTCTCTCTTTCTCATTCCAAAATTTCCAAGCAACAAAAATTGCAAGGGCTCCATACGTATGGAATTTCTCCAAAGACCTTAAGCTCCAAGTAGCCCACCTTCCTACCCCAAAATCTCTCATCTCAACCCTCCATTCTTCATCTTAGCCATTGAAGTTGAAGACAAGGTGCCAAGGAACCCCTAGGAGCGAGAAGATCGGACGGTGGGTGCCTCTATAGGGTAGATTTACTTGATTTTATGGTGGACCAAGTGAGGCCCACCGATCCATGGTGTGGATCTCACTTGGGACCCTTATTTGTGGCCGATGGACCACTTGGATCATCATGATCATTCCATGATGGGGCCATTCTCCATGGACCCCATCATGATGTTTATTTTCATTTAGAAAGGTCATCTAGACCGTCCGTATCGGTGGAGAATGGATCTCCACCGTTGATTTACATTTTTAATGGTCCCATGTGCAAGGGATCCATTTATTGTATGTTTCATTGCAAGGGAGGGCCCATAATGACGGGGTCCCTCCATCACAAGCCGTGTCCCACTCTCCATGTCTCTCTCTCTCTCTTTTATTTTATTTTATTTTATTTTATTGTAATAGGATGGTGTGGCCCACTTGAATGGATCACATCTTGATGTATTTATTTTATTCAAGCGGGGCCCACCTCAGACGTTATTCCCATGCCGCCCATCATGTGGTGGTCCACTTCATCAGGGCCCACCTATAAAAAAAATAATAATAATAAAATGTATAAGGATCCGTCCAGCGTCTGGGACGCTGGACGTTGTAAAGGGAAGTACAAGAAGAAAAAAAAAAAGAAGAAAAGAAGTGTTTGGGGGTGGTTCCCTGTGTAGGCCCCACCTTGATGTATTTGTCCCATCCAGGCCGTCCATCCTCTCTCCCTCATCATTTTAGGCGTTGAGCCAAAGTATGAGTTCAATCCAATGATCAGGCGGGCCGTACCAGAGAAAATGGTGCTTTTATTCTTCCAAGACTATTAGTGCCCATTTTGTTGTTTTTACACTCCAAATCAGTGCTAAAGATGAGATTTGTATGGCTTGTTTGGGCCCTAGGACCAAGTGGGCGGAGTGGATTTCTCATCAGTGGGCCCCACTTTTGTTTTTTTTCAAAAAAGCACAAAAAAAAAAGAAAAAAAAATAAGAGTGGCAGCAGCGCTGCCACCGTTTGAAGGCAGCAGAGGCTGCCAGCCAGCGGGCGGGCGTCCAGCAGGGGCCCACGGCCCTGCGTGTGGGCCCCACCATAATGTTTATTTGTCATCCGCCCTGATCATGAGGTGGGCCACCCCAGTGGCGGGCCCCCCCCTCCAAAAATGAGTCAGATCCAAAACTCAGGTGGCCCACACCACAGCAAACAGCGTGAATTGAATTTTTACCATTGAAAAGTTTTTGGGCCCACAGAAGTATTGGATCAAGCTGGAAATTATGTTTTCCCTTCATCCAGGTCCAAGGGACCTTGTGAATGGGTTGGATGTTGAATGGATATTACTGGGTGAGCCCCACATGGGACCCACAATGATGTATTTATATATATAAAAAATATATATATATAATAATAATAAGTAAAAGAAGACCACCGTCCAGCGGACGGTGGGGCCCTGAGTGATGTATGTGCCTTACCCGCACTGCCCACTGGACAGTGGGACCCACCATGATGTGTGTAATGCATCCAGACCGTCCATCTACTTGGTGGGATTATTTTAAGGCTTGATGTTATTGATTGGGTGGGCCATTCAAATGGGTTAGGCCATTTGATTTGTAACAGGCCTATGGGCTAGGCCCATGTGAATTTCAAAAGGCCTATGGGCTAGGCCCATCTGCTTGTAAAAGGCCTATGGGTTTAAGCCCACTCGTTATGTTCTAAGTCCATGGGACTAGGCCCTGTTGATGTATTCCAAGGCCATTGAAATTGGACCCACTTGTTGCACTTTTAAGCCCATGGATGTAGGTCCATTTGATGTACTTATAGGCCCATAAAATTGGACCTATTTGTTGCATTCTTAAAGCCCATGGAAGTGGACCCATTTGTTATACCGTAAGACCCATGGGACTACACCCATTTGATTAAGAAAGGGTCCATGGGATTAGGCCCACTTTGATATGTATGCAAGCTCATGGACTAGGCCCATTAGAATTGTGTAAGGCCTAGGGATTTAGGCCCATTCGACTCATATAAGGCCTCTGGGTTGAGGCCCAGTTGATATGCATTTGGGGACCCAATTGGTGTGGCCCATTTGATACATATTAGACTCATATGATTAGGTCCAATTGATGCAATCAAAGGCTCACGGGTTTTGACCCATTGCAATGCACTTAAGACCCATTGGTGTGGCCCATTTATATGGCCCATCTGATGAATAAAAGGCCCATAAGATATGGCCCATCTGATGAATAAAAGGCCCATGAGATATGGCCCATTTGATATATATGTAAGGCCTAATGGGAGGAACCTAAGGTCCATTGCAATGTGTAAACCTAATACCGATTATGTAACGGTGTTTAAGAAGATTGTACCTGGAATGCAATGATGGTTTGACGTCCACATTGCGAGTGTAATGTTGGTTGGATGTCCACATTACGACTCTCCTTAGGGCCCATTACTAGCCGTACTTGCCGTGTATAGGCCGTCCAGGTCCATCTGCATTGTAAATAGTTCATTTTGTTATAACATGTTTAGTACAGTTCATGACTCATGATCATACGCATCATATGTATGCTTGACGTGAGAATTGTCTGATCATAGCATTTGCCTTCGGACAGGTTATTTATGGGCTTCCGGTTAGGCGGTGTTGCCCTACATGAGCGCACGGTATGCGCAGGATTGGTTGCATGACTGGATAGCGTGATTCATGCATTCCGCATTTGTGTGACATGGTTATTGTACGCCCTAGCGACATCAGGGCCGTAGCCTCCACAGACGCATCGTGGTTGGCAGGATTGGATACCGGAAATCTTGATCTACATGGGGTACTATAGATATCCCTGGGTGAAAGTCTCTAAACCCTTATGGTACCAAGAGGTTGCTCCAACGTCTAGACCGAGTGGGTAGATGAGCGTTGAGTGCCGATTACCAGACGGTTACGCTCTCCACTGTGTCGTGCTCGGTTGGAAGGGGGTACGGCCTTACCCGCCCTAGTGTAGGGGGCAATGCTAGGCTGAGTCTGACCAGCTCGAGGAATGGGTCCGCTATCGACGAGTCGCGCCCGATATTGGCAGACGGATAGTGAGGTCTCTTCCACTTACCTTATTGTGCGCGATGTGGCGACAATCTGGTTTAGAGTGTACTAGACCCCGGTGATATTCCATACTTTGAGCTGTACTGATATGTGGACATTGATGAGGATCTGTGTGCTTGAGTTGCATTGCACATTGCATGGCCTTGGGGTGGCCAATACCATTCATGTCTTGCATCGCATAAGCCTTGGTACGGCTCATGATATTATAGTTCCATCTGCATATTCTGCATTACTCTGATATTGCATGATCATATTCTACCTTGTGCACACACTTTCACCACCCTCTAAGCTTTCTGTAAGCTTATGCACGACCGTTGCGTGCAGGTGACATTGGATCGCAGCAGCGTTGAGGCAGGAGCACGTTGCTGAGCATTTTGGAGTTTTTGTACTTTACCTTTGTATTTCCCTTTATGCTCATTGTACTTGTAAAGTTTTTAATCATAGTGGAAATGTAATGGAGTTTCTTGGTTGTTGTTTGTGGGTTATGCCTTTGGTTATGCTTATTACGAATCAAACTGGTATTTAAAATCCTCCTCGTAGCATCCCAGGATCGGAACCTGGCGAATGGGAGCTAGGAGCCAAGAATGGGGTTCTATGGAGGCTGTCGGCGCCGGATTCGGCGATCGGGAATTTTGTGAGCCCGGTTTCCGAGTTTGGGGCGTGACAAAAGGTAAGTGACTTGTTCATACTCAAGACTCAAGGTGAAGTACAACACATTTCCTACAAATTCAAGCTTCAAAAGATCTCAAGTACAAGCTTCATTTTGTGTCAAGATATCGAGCTTCGCAAACTTCAAAGAGTGACTAGAAGGTTCATTGTTCATTGTTCACTAACAAGTTTTGGATGACCTTAAATTGACCTTAGGGTAGGTCATTTTGAATACATAATTTAACTACTCATTTTATAAGTGTTTGGTCTATTCTTCGACTAGTCCTAGCACTAGCTCGACTAGTCCAAGAAATTTCAAGACTAGTCCTAAGTTTGTTGAAAATTTTTAAATTTTTTTATTAAGCCACGACCAGTCCTGGAGACTGCTCAACCGGTGGTGTGAACAGTGCACGACTCATTCACGACTAGTCCTGCAGTTACGACTCGAACTCCAGCGACTAAATATGGTTTCTCATGATCAGTCGTGGACAGGTCATGACCAGTGGTGGAAGTCAAATGACCAGTCGTGCAAAGCCTACGACCAGTCGTGGAATGACTTTATCTGATCACGCTCAAAATTTCAAATATTCATTGGTCCTACGACCAGTCGTAGTGTCCATAGGACCAATCGTAGGTGCAATCTGTTCACCTATACATAGAGCACGATTTTTAGAGTTTGGTAATTTAATTCAAGTAAAATCATGACATCATTCTGAGAGATAAGTTTGTTAACTTCTTAAGCTATATTGTTCATATTTCATATTCTCTTTTATTAGCTTTTTATATTTGATTTTGTATTCTGCATTCCAATCTGATTTGAAAGATGGATTGTAATATTCTCACTTCTTAGAATCAAAATCAAATAGAGCTAGTCCAACTTGATTTAATTTAAAATCAATCTAGAACTTAGAAGCATTTCATATGTGAGTTTGGACATTTATATTCAAACTTCTACTTCAATTTGGTTCTTTCGGGCTTCAAAAAAAGAAGAAATTCAGGTATTTTACACTATTGTTTTGGTTTCTTTTGAGATTGAGCCAGAAAAATCTCATTCTTTTGGTTATCTGAGGAGATCTAGAAAACTCAGAGTGTGGGATTTTTTGAATTGTGTAAACCCATGTGAAAGACACAATTACGAGGGTTTTAGGTGAACCTAGAAAAACCTTATGAGGGTTTTAGGTGAACCTGGAAAAACCTATGTTCATAGTGAATGCTAATATCCACTATGTGAGGATAATAGGAGTGGAGTAGTTGTGTGGTTGTTATTTAACAGTTGGTGTACACAAAGGTGAACTACTATATTTCTTTATGTTTTGTGGATGTGGGGTTTATTTTCTATATCTTTTATCATTCAAGATTGTGGGATGTATTTGTAGATGTGAATGTTGTAATTTTTACTTTTCTACATTGTGGGGAATGTTGTAATAGTTAGATTTCCTTTTCTTGCTATTTATTTATTCCTCTGTATCAAGTTTGAGTTTTTGATATAAAGACATTTCTAGGAATCAGGTTGTCCTACCATAAACCTTGGTTTTTGGTGTAAGGTTGTCCTTAGAACAACATTTGTATCAATCTCTCAATACTTATACATTTGAGGTTGCTTTACATTTCAGTATTGTGAATTGATTATAGTGCTATCGTTCCTTTAATTATTTAATTTCAACTGTTATCATTTTAATTTGGCATAGTCCTATTCACCCCCCCCCCCCTCTAGGACATATAGCTCGGCCTTTTCAACAATTTTCATGACTGGTCGAGACAATAACAAAAAATCTTGAAAGTTAGTAACAAACTTAAGACTGGTCAAAGATTTCTTGGACTAGTTGAACCAGTACTAGGACTAGTTGAACATAGTCTAAGACCAGTCCTTTGAGGCTTGAAGGAATGAACTGTCACATGGTGTTGTACTTGAGTATGTATATCTCTTAATCATGCATTTGAAGTTCTTGAGGTAAAGACCTTTGTTCTTGTACATGAGATGCATGTTCTGGAATCTGTAGATGAGCTACACAAGACAGATTCCAAGATGTTTTGGCACTACAAAATTTGACAATAATAGGAGCTAAAAAATATAAAACTTACAATCTCCCCCTTTGCCAAATTTGTGACAAAACACACTTTATTAAAATAAGATAAGCATTACACGCATAATAAAGAATCATGCACCATATATGCAGAAGAAAGAATTATGCACCAGTTTACAACAACCAGAATAAACCGATACGTATCAACACCAATACTCCACATCCATACTCTCCCCCTTACTTACTCCCCCTTACTATCACAAAAGGGAGATAAATGGAAATAAATGGTTACCTATCCACAATTTCACATTTCACAAGCATGATAAAATTCTCCCCCTTTTTGTCACAACATGACAAAGGAAAGAACAAATAAAGGATAATGGAAGTAGATAAATAAGGAAGAAAATATAAGAGTAATGAAAAAGAAATACATATAAGATCATGATTACCAAGTAAATAAAACCATAAGAAAGAATGTTCAAGCATGTCCAAGCCCACAAAACAAGAAAAAGTCAAGTATCTTAAAAGTTATTCCAAACCACATATTCAAATACTAATATAAACCCGATGAAGGAGCAGGTATGGTAGGATCAATTTGATGAAGTCCCTTATTAATGTGCTTTAGATACTTGCGCATATATTTAAATTGTAAGTCATGGGACACATTCATATTTTCAACCTTCTCCTCAAGTGACCGCAAATGCGCATCAAAGTCTGATGGCTGATAATCAGGATCAACGATAGAATCAGATTCAATTTCATCAAAAAGGTCATCTATATTGACATCTTATGGAGCAGATTACCCTCATCTTCATTTGCGACATCAACTCCACCAACACCCACATTCACTTGGCTTGAGGCCAAATTCAAATTCATTTTATTAATATTGGAGTTGTTGAAGGTTAAGTGGTGAATGGGAGCTCGCTAACAGGCATAGCCACTAAATTATGGGTGGCTAACACAGTCATAAGCTAAGCAAAGGGAATGTCACTGTATCCAATATGGAGACGAAATTGAATGATGCTATGACAAATTAGAGAAGAAAGACATACAGAGGTTCTAGAAATGATGAAATAAAGAATACGAACCATGAATATAGTAAGTTCGGTTTTGTTACCAGAACAAGGAAAAACATTTAAAATGAAAATCCTGTGAAGAATTCTGTATCTGGGCAACAAAAACTTGGAGGCGAGCGCATTACTAGGACTCCATTTCGCATCTATATTGCATAAATCCCTTGTAAACATTCGCTTCTCAGTTTCAGAGGGTTTTGCCACTAGAGAACTAATGGGAATACCTTCGTCATTGACAGGTATATCCATTAATCTAGAGATAAGATGACGGTCCGCATCAATTAGACCTTTTCTAGTCGCAATAGTCACTATAAGAAATCCCATCTTTATAGATGAAAATTTTCGTCGTTAAAAGCTAAATTTTTGTAGTTAAAAAGTTTTAGCAACGAAAATTTTCATCACTAAAAGACCGACACAAAGGGTTTTTATCGACGAAAAATTTGAATCGTCAGCAAAGGCAAGCTTTTTAGTGACGAATTTTTTCGTTGCTAAAAAAGCTTTTACCAACAAATTGTTTCGTCGCTAAAAAACTTCTACCGACGAAAATTTATTCGTAGGTAAAAATATTTACATAACTTTTACCGACAAATATTTTTGTTGCTAAAAAACTTTTACCAATAATATTTTTCATCACTATAAAAACTTTATCGACGAAAATTTATTCGCAGTTAAAAATATTTACACATCTTTTACCGATGAATTTTTTCGTCGCTCAAAATTTTTTAATATAAATAAATGTTAAACTTTTAGCGACGATAGTTGTTGTCGCTAAAAATAATTACAAAATGTTTAGCGATGAATATTTTCATTGGTAAAAAATAAATGTTAAACTTTTAGCGACGATAGTTATCATCGTTAAAATAATTACAAAATTTTTAGCGATGAATATTTTCGTCGGTAAAAAATAAATTTTGAATATTTAGCGATGATAGTTTTCGTCCCTAAAATTTATTACAAAACTTTTAGCGAGGAACATTTTCGTCGCTAAAAACTACTTATAAAACTTTTATTGATGAAAATTTTCGTAGGTAAAAATATTTAACGTTTACCTACGAAAATTTTCATAGGTAAAAGTCTCTTTTAAAAAAATATATATATATATTCCAACACAAAATTTCTGATATACACTTGTTATAATATATTTCATCATATTCATCCTGATATACACTTGTTATATAATATATTTCATCATATTCACATTCACATCCATCTAAACTGAAACTAGTAAATCCATCCAAACATAAACTACATTAATCCAAACATAAACAATCTTATCCACATCACATTCATTCACGTATAAATACATATAAGCTTAACATCATAAACAAAATTACAAAAAATCACAAAGATGAAGGCGGAGGTTTAGATTCAGGTTATAAGTATAGGTTTTGGGATTTGAGAATAAGTTTAGGTTAAGGTTGTAAGTATAAGTTTAGGTTATGGGTTAAGGTTTAGGTTTATGTTATAAGTATATGTTTTAGGATTTGAGAATAGGTTTAGGTTAAGGTTATAGGTTTAGAGATTTGAGAATACATTTAGGTTATAGGTTTAGGTTTAGGTTTAGGTTATAGGTTTAGGTTATAGGTTTAAGTTTAGGTTATAGGTTATAGCTTTAGGGAATTGAGAATAGGTTAAGGTTTAGGTTTAGGAAATCGGGTTCGGGTTCGGGATCGGGTTTAGGTTTGAGTTTAGGTTTTAGGTTATAGGTTATAGGTTTAGGTTATAAGTTATAGGTTTGGGTTATAGGTTAAGGTTTAGGTTTAGGTTATAGGTTATAGGTTATAGGTTATAAGTATAGGTTTAGGTTTAGGTTATAAGTATAGGCTTTGAGAATTGAAAATAGGTTTAGGTTAAGGTTATAAGTATAGATTTAGGTTATAGGCTAAGGTTTAGGTTTAGGTTATGAGTATAGGTTTTGGGATTTGAGAATAGGTTTAGGTTAAGGTTATAGGTTTAGGTTAAGGTTATAAGTATAGGTTTAGGTTATGGGTTAAGGTTAAGGTTTATGTTATAAGTATAGGTTTTGGGATTTGAGAATAGGTTTAGGTTAAGGTTATAAGGTTAGGTTAAGGTTGTAAGTATAGATTATAGGTTTGGGTTAAGGTTTAGGTTTAGGTTATAAGTATAGGTTTTGGAATTTGAGAATAGGTTTAAGTATATAAGTTTAAGTTAAGGTTATAAGTATAGGTTAGGTTATAGGTTAAGGTTTAGGTTTAGGTATAAGTATATTTTTTGAGGCTTGAGAATAGGTTTAGGTTAAGGTTATAGGTTTAGGGATTTGAGAATACATTTAGGTTTTAGTTTTAGGTTTAGGTTAAGGTTATAGGTTTAGGTTTAGGTTATAGGTTATAGCTTTAAGGATTTGAGAATAGGTTAAGGTTTAGGTTTAGGAAATTGGGTTCGGGTTCGAGATCGGGTTTAGGTTTGGGTTTAGGTTTTAAGTTATAGGTTATATGTTTAGGTTATAGGTTAAGGTTTGGGTTATAAGTTAAGGTTTAGGTTTAGGTTATAGGTTATAGGTTATAAGTATAGGTTTAGGTTTAGGTTATGGTTTAGGTTTAGGTTTGGGTTATAAGTATAGGTTTTGGGAATTGAGAATAGGTTTAGGTTAAGGTTATAAGTATAGGTTTAGGTTTAGGTTTAGGTTATAAGTATAGGTTTTGGGATTTGAGAATAGGTTTAGGTTAAGGTTATTGGTTTAGGTTATGGGTTAAGGTTTAGGTTTAGGTTATAAGTATAGGTTTTGAGATCTGAGAATAGGTTTAGGTTAAGGTTATTGGTTTAGGTAATGGGTTAAGGTTTAGGTTTAGGTTATAAGTATAGGTTTTGAGATTTGAGAATAGGTTTAGGTTAAGGTTATAAGTTTAGGTTAAGGTTGTAAGTATAGGATATAGGTTTGAGTTAAGGTTTAGGTTTAGGTTATAAGTATAGGTTTTGGGATTTGAGAATAGGTTTAGGTTAAGGTTATAAGTTTAAGTTAAGGTTATAAGTAGAGGTTTATGTTATAGGTTAAGGTTTAGGTTTAGGTTATAAGAATAGGTTTTGGAATTTGAGAATTGTAACACTCTGAATTATTTTCAACCTAGAGTTAGACATCCTTAGGCAATGGGTCAACCATAACACCTTGGTAACTTCTCAAAACTCAATTCTAAAGTCAAAGAAATCATTTAGAACCTAATTCTTTAGAAATTTAACGCGTGTTAACTACCGTTAAACTAGATTACCTATGAAATTAGCACCAACCACTTTTAATACGATCTGTAAGACCCAAAACCTTTTGAATCATTGACACTACCTTGAAATCTAGGATCCAACTCTAAACCCAGTTGCACCCGGGAGTACTTTGAAACTTCGTATTGGACCTAGATTGCACGTCGAAAGTCTAATAGCGATGAACTTAGACTATTATGACTGCCTAGTTGGACTTGATTATCACCTTGAAAATAAAGGCCAAACGATGTCCTGAGACCATTTCCTTGACTCCGGAGTGAAGAGAGTGAGAAAGTGAAGATTTTAAAAAAATTAAATATGATTTTAAGTAATCTGGGTCGTGTCGCTTGCGCGTTATTTCTAAGCATTCTGACCGTTAGATTTTGACCCAAATTTACCCTCAGATCAGGAAAGGTGGCCCATACATGTCAAAGTACTTGTGGCCTTGATCGAATTTTGGTGATCGTTGAATTGAAACTGGTCCGTCATGGACGATCTGAAAACCCGATCAGACTAAAAACTTAACTTTCTTAAGAGCCTATTATAGTGAGCTTAAGTCCGACCACATTTGATAAGAGGACCTCCAGAAGTACTCCGTTGGATCAGAAAGAGCCTGATTTAGTTATAACCTAAGTATACCTTGGCCCTAAGGTTATTTCCATCGAATTTAGGCTTATAAAAAGGCCTTAAATCCTCATTCCCAAATCCCATACGAATTTCCTAAACCCTAGCCATTTCAAGACAGAAAGGAGAGAGAAGTAAGAGAGAACCTGTTGTTTCTCAATGGGATTCTTCCCAGTTCTTCTTCGTATCGATCCTGCGTATCTGAATCATTATTCCGACGATTCTGATTTCATTCTTGGGTAAGTTAAGCAAACCCTAACATGTTTTGAAGCTTAGAATAGCTGTAGTGAAGTTATAGCTAACCTGTTTCACGCCTTAGATAGCGTATCCGCCATTGATGAAGACTTATCGTCTGAATCACATCTATTACGCATTTTTTAGTTTAAGGTGCGGACTATATATGTTTAGGTTATGGTTTTCAAGACTTTCAATGTTAGATAATGATTTATTCATGAAGTAAATGCTATTACACGTGCCAAATGCGCTATCTATTTCGAATTACGTATATGTATAATCTATGTTATAAATAGAGTATTTCATGTATATGTTAGAATACCCGTATACGTATGAAATTTGCTTTTATGATTTCCATGATTCTTTATGGTTGATACATGATTGTTATATATGCGATGACTCCTTGATGAAAGGAATCGCCCTATTATGCTATATGGTCGACATACGTGATGCATGATGAATAGTGTAGTCTAAGTGTTTGTATAAATGCTTGATTGAGTTAGTAGTTAGTAAAGGGTGATTTTTAAGGTTGTTGAGATATGAATCTCAATCACATTACCTGAGTGTATGATTTCCTCCATGGATTGATTAGCGTAAATTATTTATGTTAACTGTGTGTATGATTTTCTCTATGTACTGTATTTATGTTCAAGTTATATTTCATAAATGTTCATATGAATGTAGGGTATAAATCAAATGCCTATTATTGAGCTTGTATGTGATTGAGACTATATTACAGTTCAGGTAATCGGTAACCGTTCTTCAAATAGTGATTGAGGTTGTTTTCACCACGCAGGATGTGTTCAACGAATCCGAGTCGTGCTTGGGATGTTTGACAGTGGTTAGGCCACATGGAGTGATCATGCATTCCATGTCGATCAACTCAACGTGCGCTTGGCCTAGTTGAGCTTGTCAACTAACCCGATTGACCGATGTATGTTAACAATTTTTTGGTCGCTACTGTTTGAATCTAAGGCACCGAACACCAGTGAAGATCCCGTTAACCTTGGTACCGTGATTCTCTAAGACTCATGAGCCGGACATGGTGGTATGGGACACCGTGGTCGAGCTGTCGGCCTATGCTGGGGTGACGAGCCTCCCCGTAGTGACCAGTGAGCACCCTACTCTCATGAGCCGATTATGGTGGTATGGGACACTATATTCGCGCTGTCGGCCTACATTGATTGGTGACGAGCCCTCTGTAGTGACCTCTAGTATATCCTGACACTGCATATGGGTGACGAGCCTTATTGTAGTATCCAGGATATAACTAGACCTGTGTTAATTGGTGACGATCCTTTTACAGCGATCTAGAACAGTACTATCGTATGAGATTTCCTGGGACTGACGAACCTAGAATGGATCAGTGTTTGGAAATTGATATAAGGGAGGTGTCTTAGCTTCTCAATCCTGTTGTATGAAAAGGACTAATAAGAACTAGATAATCATGCTCATATCATTACATTGCATGTGCTGTTAGCGTTGGTGTAAGAGCACTGAGGAAGTGACTGACATGCGCGACCGTAAGATGAAGATTGCAGAGGGAGATTGTGGTGAGGGCATGCATCATTCCCTCATATCATTCTTGCATTAACAAGAATATCTAGGACATGTTTGATTGTACTGCTTTATCATTACTTCTTGATTGAATTGATAACATATTAACCTTTGTTGTATAGTTCCACTGAGTTGATCACTCACTCCCACATTATGGGACGGTGTTTGAAACACCAACCAGTCTCTGTTTTAGTTTCAGATAATGACGATACTTGCGAAGCAGAGCTGGACTTGATGATGTTGAGGAGGATTTCTCCTATATGCAGATTTTGATCGACGGGGTTACAGTGTTGCTGATTAGATGCCAATACACTTGGTATTTTACATTTTATTTTAGCACCCATGCATATTCTTTTTTTTTCATTTTTAGAGTATACATGTACATAATTAACCTGATAACATGTTCACACTCCGGAGACTTACAATAAATTATACATTTTATATATTTATCACAGTCTTTTGCTTGTAAAATTTAATTATTTCTGGAGTACGATATGCTGTTTTGGTCTAATCCGACTCATGTTTACTACACTAATATGAACAACATTCAATCATCATTATCTATGTTGCATAAGTGATGCGTTGGAACTCAGGAGCTGAGTTTCTGCTCAAACCCCGATTTTCAGGGCGTTACAAGAATAGGTTTAGGTTGAGGTTATAAGTTTAGGTTAAGGTTATAAGCATAGGTTTAGGTTATGGGTTAAGGGTTAGGTTTAGGTCATAAGTATAGGTTTTAGGATTTGAGAATAGGTTTAGGCTAAGGTTATAAGTTTAGGTTAGGGTTGTAAGTATAGGTTATATGTTTAGGTTAGGGTTTAGGTTTAGGTTATAAGTATAGGTTTTGGAATTTGAGAATAGGTTTAGGTTAAGGTTATAAGTATAGGTTTAGGTTATAAGTATATTTTTTGGGATTTGAGAATAGGTTTAGGTTAAGGTTATAGGTTTAGGGATTTGAGAATACATTTAGGTTTTAGGTTTAGGTTTAGGTTTTAGGTTTAAGTTAAGGTTTTAGGTTTTGGTTATAGGTTTAGGTTTAGGTTATAGTTTATAGCTTTAGGGAATAGAGAATAGGTTAAGGTTTAGGTTTAGGAAATCGAGTTCAGGTTCAGGATTAGGTTTAGGTTATAGGTTAGAGGTTAAGGTTTTTGTTATAGGTTAAGGTTTAGGTTTAGGTTTAGGTTATAGGTTATATGTTATAAGTATAGGTTTAGTTTTAGGTTTAGGTTTAGGTTATAAGTATAGGTTTTGGGAATTGAGAATATGTTTAGGTTAAGGTTATAAGTTTAGGTTAAGGTTATAAGTATAAGTTTAGGTTATAGGTTAAGGTTAAGGTTATAAGTATAGGTTTAGGTTATAGGTTAAGGTTTAGGTTCAGGTTATAGGTATATTTTTTGGGATTTGAGAATAGGTTTAGGTATAGGTTGTAGGTTATAAGTTTAGGTTATAGGTTTAGGTTTAGGTTATAAGTATAGGTTTTTGGATTTAAGAATAGGTTTATGTTAAGGTTGTAGGTTATAAGTTTAGGTTATAGGTTTAGGTTTAGGTTATAAGTATAGGTTTTTGGATTTGAGAATAGGTTTATGTTAAGGTTATAGGTTTAGGGATTTGAGAATATATTTAGGTTTTAGGTTTAGGTTTAGGTTAAGGTTATAGGTTATAGGTTATAGCTTTAGGGAATTGAGATTATGACTAGGTGTAGGTTTAGGTTTAGGTTATAGGTTATAACTTTAGGGAATTGAGATTAGGATTAGGTGTAGTTTTAGGTTTAGGGATTTGAGAATACATTTAGGTTTTAGGTTTAGGTTTAGGTTATAGGTCTAGGTTAAGGTTTGGGTTTAGGTTATAAGTGTTGGTTATAGGTTTAGGTTTAGGTTAGGGTTAGGTTTTGGTTATAGGTTTTTAGATTTGAGAATAAGTTTAGGTTATAAGTGTAGGTTTAGGTTAATGTTGTAGGCTATAAGTTTATGTTAATGTTGTAGGTTATAGGTTTAAGTTTAGGTTTAGGTTTAGAGATTTGAGAATACATTTAGGCTTTAGGTTTAGGTTTAGGTTTTAGGTTTTAGGTTTAGGTTTTGGTTATAAGTGTAGGTTATAGGTTTAGGTTTAGGTTAGGTTATAGGTTAAGGTTTAGGGAATTGAGAATAGGTTAAGGTTTAGGTTTAGGAAATCGGGTTCGAGTTCAGGTTCAGGTTTAGGTTAGGTTATAGGTTAAGGTTTAGGGAATTGAGAAGGTTTTCAAGTTTAGGTTTAGGTTAAGGAGTTGAGATTATGATTAGGTGTAGGTTTAGGTTTAGGGATTTGAGAATACATTTAGGTTTTAGGTTTAGGTTTAGGTTTTAGGTTTAGGTTAAGGTTATAGGATTAGGTTTAGGTTTAGGCTTAGGTTATAGGTTATAGCTTTAGGAAATTAAGAATAGGTTTAGGTTTAGGTTTAGGTTTAGGAAATCGGGTTCGGGTTTGAGATCAAGTTTAGGTTTGGGTTTTCAAGTTTAGATTTAGGATAAGGAGTTGAGATTAGGATTAGGTGTAGGTTTAGGTTTAGGGATTTGAGAATACATTTAGGTTTTAGGTTTAGGTTTAGGTTTTAGGTTTAGGTTAAGGTTATAGGATTAGGTTTAGGTTTAGGCCTAGGTTATAGGTTATAGCTTTAGAAAATTAAGAATAGGTTTAGGTTTAGGTTTAGGAAATCGGGTTCGGGTTTGAGATCAAGTTTAGGTTTGGGTTTTCAAGTTTAGATTTAGGATAAGGAGTTGAGATTAGGATTAGGTGTAGTTTTAGGTTTAGGGATTTGAGAATACATTTAGGTTTTAGGTTTAAGTTAAGGTTATAGGTTTAGTTTTAGGTTTAGGTTTAGGCTATAGGTTATAGCTTTAGGAAATTGAGAATGGGTTAAGGTTTGGGTTTAAGAAATCAGGTTCGGGTTCGAGATCATGTTTAGGTTTAGGTAAAGGAGTTGAGATTAGGATTAGGTGTAGGTTTAGGTTTAAGGATTTGAGAATACATTTAGATTTTAGGTTTAGGTTTAAGTTAAGGTTATAGCTTTAGGTTTAGGTTATAGGTTATAACTTTAGGAAATTGAGAATAGGTTAAGGTTTAGGTTTAGGAAATTGGGTTCGGGTTTGAGATCGAGTTTAGGTTTGGGTTTTCAAGTTTAGGTTTACGTTAAGGAGTAGAGATTAGGATTAGGTTTAGGTTTAGGTTTAAGGATTTGAGAATACATTTAGGTTTTAGGTTTAGGTTTAGGTTTAGGTTATAAGTGTATGTTATAGGTTTAGGTTTAGGTTATGTTATAGGTTAAGGTTTAGGGAATTGAGAATAGGTTAAGGTTTAGGTTTAGGAAATTGGATTTGGGTTCGGCTTTAGGTTTGGGTTTTCAAGTTTAAGTTTAGGTTAAGGAGTTAAGATTAGGATTAGGTGTAGGTTTAGGTTTAGGGATTTGAGAATACATTTAGGTTTTAGGTTTAGGTTTAGGTTTTAGGTTATAGGTTTAGGTTATAGGTTATAGCTTTAGGAAACTGAGAATAAGTTAAGGTTTAGGTTTAGGAAATCGGGTTCGGGTTCGAGATCGGGTTTAGGCTTGGGTTTTCAAGTTTAAGTTTAGGTTAAGGAGTTGAGATTAGGATTAGGTGTAGGTTTAGGTTTTAGGTTATTAGTGTAGGTTATGGGTTTAGGTTTAGGTTAGGATATAGGTTAAGGTTTAGGGAATTGAGAATAGGTTAAGGTTTAGGTTTAGGAAATCAGGTTCAGGTTTAGTTTTGAGTTTTCAAGTTTAGGTTGAGGTAAGGAGCTAAGATTAGGATTATGTGTAGGTTTAGGTTTATGGATTTGAAAATACATTTAGGTTTTAGGTCTAGGTTTAGGTTTAGGTTTTAGGTTTAGGTTAAGGTTATAGGTTTAGGTTTAAGTTTAGGTTTAGGTTATAGGTTATAGCTTTAGAAAATTTAAAATAGGTTAAGGTTTAGGTTTAGGAAATCGGGTTCGGGTTCAAGATCGGGTTTAGGTTTGGATTTTCAAGTTTAGGTTTAGGTTAAGGAGTTGAGATTAGGATTAGGTGAAGGTTTAGGTTTAAGGATTTGAGAATACATTTAGGTTATAGGTTTAAGTTTGGGTTTAGGTTATAGGTTATAGGTTTAGGGATTTAAGAATACATTTATGTTTTAAGTTTAGGTTTAGGTTAAGGTTATAGGTTTGGGTTATAAGTTTAGGTTAAGGATATAAGTATAGGTCTAGGTTATAGGTTAAGGTTTAGGTTTTTGGATTTGAGAATAGGTTTAGGTTAAGGTTAAGGTTATAAGTTTAGGTTAAGGTTATAAGTATAGGTTTAGGTTATGGGTTAAGGTTTAGGTTTAGGTTATAAGTATAGGTTTTGGGATTTGAGAATAGGTTTAGGTTAAGGTTATAAGTTTAGGTTAAGGTTGTAAGTATAGGTTATAGGTTTAGGTTTAGGTTATAAGTATAGGTTTTGGGATTTGAGAATAGGTTTAGGTTAAGGTTATAAGTTTAAGTTAAGGTTATAAGTAGAGGTTTATGTTATAGGTTAAGGTTTAGGTTTAGGTTATTAGAATAGGTTTTGGAATTTGAGAATTGTAACACTCTGAATTATTTTCAACCTAGAGTTAGACATCCTTAGGCAATGGGTCAACCATAACACCTTGGTAACTTCTCAAAACTCAATTCTAAAGTCAAAGAAATCATTTAGAACCTAATTCTTTAGAAATTTAACGCGTGTTAACTAACGTTAAACTAGATTACCTATGAAATTAGCACCAACCACTTTTAATACGATCTGTAAGACCCAAAACCTTTTGAATCATTGACACTACCTTGAAATCTAGGATCCAACTCTAAACCCAGTTACACCCGGGAGTACTTTGAAACTTCGTATTGGACCTAGATTGCACGTCGAAAGTCTAATAGCGATGAACTTAGACTATTATGACTGCCTAGTTGGACTTGATTATCACCTTGAAAATAAAGGCCAAACGATGTCCTGAGACCATTTCCTTGACTCCGGAGTGAAGAGAGTGAGAAAGTGAAGATTTTAAAAAAATTAAATATGATTTTAAGTAATCTGGGTCGTGTCGCTTGCGCGTTATTTCTAAGCATTCTGACCGTTAGATTTTGACCCAAATTTACCCTCAGATCAGGAAAGGTGGCCCATACATGTCAAAGTACTTGTGGCCTTGATCGAATTTTGGTGATCGTTGAATTGAAACTGGTCCGTCACGGACGATCTGAAAACCCGATCAGACTAAAAACTTAACTTGCTTAAGAGCCTATTATAGTGAGCTTAAGTCCGACCACATTTGATAAGAGGACCTCCAGAAGTACTCCGTTGGATCAGAAAGAGCCTGATTTAGTTATAACCTAAGTATACCTTGGCCCTAAGGCTATTTCCATCGAATTTAGGCTTATAAAAAGGCCTTAAATCCTCATTCCCAAATCCCATACGAATTTCCTAAACCCTAGCCATTTCAAGCCAGAAAGGAGAGAGAAGTAAGAGAGAACCTGTTGTTTCTCAATGGGATTCTTCCCAGTTCTTCTTCGTATCGATCCTGCGTATCTGAATCATTATTCCGACGATTCTGATTTCATTCTTGGGTAAGTTAAGCAAACCCTAACATGTTTTGAAGCTTAGAATAGCTGTAGTGAAGTTATAGCTAACCTGTTTCACGCCTTAGATAGCGTATCCGCCATTGATGAAGACTTATCGTCTGAATCACATCTATTACGCATTTTTTAGTTTAAGGTGCGGACTATATATGTTTAGGTTATGGTTTTCAAGACTTTCAATGTTAGATAATGATTTATTCATGAAGTAAATGCTATTACACGTGCCAAATGCGCTATCTATTTCGAATTACGTATATGTATAATCTATGTTATAAATAGAGTATTTCATGTATATGTTAGAATACCCGTATACGTATGAAATTTGCTTTTATGATTTCCATGATTCTTTATGGTTGATACATGATTGTTATATATGCGATGACTCCTTGATGAAAGGAATCGCCCTATTATGCTATATGGTCGACATACGTGATGCATGATGAATAGTGTAGTCTAAGTGTTTGTATAAATGCTTGATTGAGTTAGTAGTTAGTAAAGGGTGATTTTTAAGGTTGTTGAGATATGAATCTCAATCACATTACCTGAGTGTATGATTTCCTCCATGGATTGATTAGCGTAAATTATTTATGTTAACTGTGTGTATGATTTTCTCTATGTACTGTATTTATGTTCAAGTTATATTTCATAAATGTTCATATGAATGTAGGGTATAAATCAAATGCCTATTATTGAGCTTGTATGTGATTGAGACTATATTACAGTTCAGGTAATCGGTAACCGTTCTTCAAATAGTGATTGAGGTTGTTTTCACCACGCAGGATGTGTTCAACGAATCCGAGTCGTGCTTGGGATGTTTGACAGTGGTTAGGCCACATGGAGTGATCATGCATTCCATGTCGATCAACTCAACGTGCGCTTGGCCTAGTTGAGCTTGTCAACTAACCCGATTGACCGATGTATGTTAACAATTTTTTGGTCGCTACTGTTTGAATCTAAGGCACCGAACACCAGTGAAGATCCCGTTAACCTTGGTACCGTGATTCTCTAAGACTCATGAGCTGGACATGGTGGTATGGGACACCGTGGTCGAGCTGTCGGCCTATGCTGGGGTGACGAGCCTCCCCGTAGTGACCAGTGAGCACCCTACTCTCATGAGCCGATTATGGTGGTATGGGACACTATATTCGCGCTGTCGGCCTACATTGATTGGTGACGAGCCCTCTGTAGTGACCTCTAGTATATCCTGACACTGCATATGGGCGACGAGCCTTATTGTAGTATCCAGGATATAACTAGACCTGTGTTAATTGGTGACGATCCTTTTACAGCGATCTAGAACAGTACTATCGTATGAGATTTCCTGGGACTGACGAACCTAGAATGGATCAGTGTTTGGAAATTGATATAAGGGAGGTGTCTTAGCTTCTCAATCCTGTTGTATGAAAAGGACTAATAAGAACTAGATAATCATGCTCATATCATTACATTGCATGTGCTGTTAGCGTTGGTGTAAGAGCACTGAGGAAGTGACTGACATGCGCGACCGTAAGATGAAGATTGCAGAGGGAGATTGTGGTGAGGGCATGCATCATTCCCTCATATCATTCTTGCATTAACAAGAATATCTAGGACATGTTTGATTGTACTGCTTTATCATTACTTCTTGATTGAATTGATAACATATTAACCTTTGTTGTATAGTTCCACTGAGTTGATCACTCACTCCCACATTATGGGACGGTGTTTGAAACACCAACCAGTCTCTGTTTTAGTTCCAGATAATGACGATACTTGCGAAGCAGAGCTGGACTTGATGATGTTGAGGAGGATTTCTCCTATATGCAGATTTTGATCGACGGGGTTACAGGGTTGCTGATTAGATGCCAATACACTTGGTATTTTACATTTTATTTTAGCACCCATGCATATTCTTTTTTTTTCATTTTTAGAGTATACATGTACATAATTAACCTGATAACATGTTCACACTCCGGAGACTTACAATAAATTATACATTTTATATATTTATCACAGTCTTTTGCTTGTAAAATTTAATTATTTCTGGAGTACGATATGCTGTTTTGGTCTAATCCGACTCATGTTTACTATACTAATATGAACAACATTCAATCATCATTATCTATGTTGCATAAGTGATGCGTTGGAACTCAGGAGCTGAGTTTCTGCTCAAACCCCGATTTTCAGGGCGTTACAAGAATAGGTTTAGGTTGAGGTTATAAGTTTAGGTTAAGGTTATAAGCATAGGTTTAGGTTATGGGTTAAGGGTTAGGTTTAGGTCATAAGTATAGGTTTTAGGATTTGAGAATAGGTTTAGGCTAAGGTTATAAGTTTAGGTTAGGGTTGTAAGTATAGGTTATATGTTTAGGTTAGGGTTTAGGTTTAGGTTATAAGTATAGGTTTTGGAATTTGAGAATAGGTTTAGGTTAAGGTTATAAGTATAGGTTTAGGTTATAAGTATATTTTTTGGGATTTGAGAATAGGTTTAGGTTAAGGTTATAGGTTTAGGGATTTGAGAATACATTTAGGTTTTAGGTTTAGGTTTAGGTTTTAGGTTTAAGTTAAGGTTTTAGGTTTTGGTTATAGGTTTAGGTTTAGGTTATAGTTTATAGCTTTAGGGAATAGAGAATAGGTTAAGGTTTAGGTTTAGGAAATCGAGTTCAGGTTCAGGATTAGGTTTAGGTTTAGGTTTAGGTTATAGGTTATAGGTTAGAGGTTAAGGTTTTTGTTATAGGTTAAGGTTTAGGTTTAGGTTTAGGTTATAGGTTATATGTTATAAGTATAGGTTTAGTTTTAGGTTTAGGTTTAGGTTATAAGTATAGGTTTTGGGAATTGAGAATATGTTTAGGTTAAGGTTATAAGTTTAGGTTAAGGTTATAAGTATAAGTTTAGGTTATAGGTTAAGGTTAAGGTTATAAGTATAGGTTTAGGTTATAGGTTAAGGTTTAGGTTCAGGTTATAGGTATATTTTTTGGGATTTGAGAATAGGTTTAGGTATAGGTTGTAGGTTATAAGTTTAGGTTATAGGTTTAGGTTTAGGTTATAAGTATAGGTTTTTGGATTTAAGAATAGGTTTATGTTAAGGTTGTAGGTTATAAGTTTAGGTTATAGGTTTAGGTTTAGGTTATAAGTATAGGTTTTTGGATTTGAGAATAGGTTTATGTTAAGGTTATAGGTTTAGGGATTTGAGAATATATTTAGGTTTTAGGTTTAGGTTTAGGTTAAGGTTATAGGTTATAGGTTATAGCTTTAGGGAATTGAGATTATGACTAGGTGTAGGTTTAGGTTTAGGTTATAGGTTATAACTTTAGGGAATTGAGATTAGGATTAGGTGTAGTTTTAGGTTTAGGGATTTGAGAATACATTTAGGTTTTAGGTTTAGGTTTAGGTTATAGGTCTAGGTTAAGGTTTGGGTTTAGGTTATAAGTGTTGGTTATAGGTTTAGGTTTAGGTTAGGGTTAGGTTTTGGTTATAGGTTTTTAGATTTGAGAATAAGTTTAGGTTATAAGTGTAGGTTTAGGTTAATGTTGTAGGCTATAAGTTTATGTTAATGTTGTAGGTTATAGGTTTAAGTTTAGGTTTAGGTTTAGAGATTTGAGAATACATTTAGGCTTTAGGTTTAGGTTTAGGTTTTAGGTTTTAGGTTTAGGTTTTGGTTATAAGTGTAGGTTATAGGTTTAGGTTTAGGTTAGGTTATAGGTTAAGGTTTAGGGAATTGAGAATAGGTTAAGGTTTAGGTTTAGGAAATCGGGTTCGAGTTCAGGTTCAGGTTTAGGTTAGGTTATAGGTTAAGGTTTAGGGAATTGAGAAGGTTTTCAAGTTTAGGTTTAGGTTAAGGAGTTGAGATTATGATTAGGTGTAGGTTTAGGTTTAGGGATTTGAGAATACATTTAGGTTTTAGGTTTAGGTTTAGGTTTTAGGTTTAGGTTAAGGTTATAGGATTAGGTTTAGGTTTAGGCTTAGGTTATAGGTTATAGCTTTAGGAAATTAAGAATAGGTTTAGGTTTAGGTTTAGGTTTAGGAAATCGGGTTCGGGTTTGAGATCAAGTTTAGGTTTGGGTTTTCAAGTTTAGATTTAGGATAAGGAGTTGAGATTAAGATTAGGTGTAGGTTTAGGTTTAGGGATTTGAGAATACATTTAGGTTTTAGGTTTAGGTTTAGGTTTTAGGTTTAGGTTAAGGTTATAGGATTAGGTTTAGGTTTAGGCTTAGGTTATAGGTTATAGCTTTAGAAAATTAAGAATAGGTTTAGGTTTAGGTTTAGGAAATCGGGTTCGGGTTTGAGATCAAGTTTAGGTTTGGGTTTTCAAGTTTAGATTTAGGATAAGGAGTTGAGATTAGGATTAGGTGTAGTTTTAGGTTTAGGGATTTGAGAATACATTTAGGTTTTAGGTTTAAGTTAAGGTTATAGGTTTAGTTTTAGGTTTAGGTTTAGGCTATAGGTTATAGCTTTAGGAAATTGAGAATGGGTTAAGGTTTGGGTTTAAGAAATCAGGTTCGGGTTCGAGATCATGTTTAGGTTTAGGTAAAGGAGTTGAGATTAGGATTAGGTGTAGGTTTAGGTTTAAGGATTTGAGAATACATTTAGATTTTAGGTTTAGGTTTAAGTTAAGGTTATAGCTTTAGGTTTAGGTTATAGGTTATAACTTTAGGAAATTGAGAATAGGTTAAGGTTTAGGTTTAGGAAATTGGGTTCGGGTTTGAGATCGAGTTTAGGTTTGGGTTTTCAAGTTTAGGTTTACGTTAAGGAGTAGAGATTAGGATTAGGTTTAGGTTTAGGTTTAAGGATTTGAGAATACATTTAGGTTTTAGGTTTAGGTTTAGGTTTAGGTTATAAGTGTATGTTATAGGTTTAGGTTTAGGTTATGTTATAGGTTAAGGTTTAGGGAATTGAGAATAGGTTAAGGTTTAGGTTTAGGAAATTGGATTTGGGTTCGGCTTTAGGTTTGGGTTTTCAAGTTTAAGTTTAGGTTAAGGAGTTAAGATTAGGATTAGGTGTAGGTTTAGGTTTAGGGATTTGAGAATACATTTAGGTTTTAGGTTTAGGTTTAGGTTTTAGGTTATAGGTTTAGGTTATAGGTTATAGCTTTAGGAAACTGAGAATAAGTTAAGGTTTAGGTTTAGGAAATCGGGTTCGGGTTCGAGATCGGGTTTAGGCTTGGGTTTTCAAGTTTAAGTTTAGGTTAAGGAGTTGAGATTAGGATTAGGTGTAGGTTTAGGTTTTAGGTTATTAGTGTAGGTTATGGGTTTAGGTTTAGGTTAGGATATAGGTTAAGGTTTAGGGAATTGAGAATAGGTTAAGGTTTAGGTTTAGGAAATCAGGTTCAGGTTTAGTTTTGGGTTTTCAAGTTTAGGTTGAGGTAAGGAGCTAAGATTAGGATTATGTGTAGGTTTAGGTTTATGGATTTGAAAATACATTTAGGTTTTAGGTCTAGGTTTAGGTTTAGGTTTTAGGTTTAGGTTAAGGTTATAGGTTTAGGTTTAAGTTTAGGTTTAGGTTATAGGTTATAGCTTTAGAAAATTTAAAATAGGTTAAGGTTTAGGTTTAGGAAATCGGGTTCGGGTTCAAGATCGGGTTTAGGTTTGGATTTTCAAGTTTAGGTTTAGGTTAAGGAGTTGAGATTAGGATTAGGTGAAGGTTTAGGTTTAAGGATTTGAGAATACATTTAGGTTATAGGTTTAAGTTTGGGTTTAGGTTATAGGTTATAGGTTTAGGGATTTAAGAATACATTTATGTTTTAAGTTTAGGTTTAGGTTAAGGTTATAGGTTTGGGTTATAAGTTTAGGTTAAGGATATAAGTATAGGTCTAGGTTATATGTTAAGGTTTAGGTTTTTGGATTTGAGAATAGGTTTAGGTTAAGGTTAAGGTTATAAGTTTAGGTTAAGGTTATAAGTATAGGTTTAGGTTATGGGTTAAGGTTTAGGTTTAGGTTATAAGTATAGGTTTTGGGATTTGAGAATAGGTTTAGGTTAAGGTTATAAGTTTAGGTTAAGGTTGTAAGTATAGGTTATAGGTTTAGGTTTAGGTTATAAGTATAGGTTTTGGAATTTGAGAATAGGTTTAGGTTAAGGTTATACGTTTACGTTATGGTTATAAGTATAGGTTTAGGTTATAGGTTAAGGTTTAGGTTTAGGTTATAAGTTTATTTTTTGAGATTTGAGAATAGGTTTAAGTTAAGGTTATAGGTTTAGGGATTTGAGAATAGGTTTAGGTTAAGGTTATAAGTATGGGTTTAGGTTATGGGTTAAGGTTTAGGTATAAGTTTTTGGATTTGAGAATAGGTTTAGGTTAAGGTTATAAGTTTAGGTTAAGGTTGTAAGTATAGGTTATAGGTTTAGGTTTAGGTTATAAGTATAGGTTTTAGAATTTGAGAATAGGTTTAAGCTAAGGTTATAGGTTAAGGTTTAGTTTTAGGTTTAGGTTAAGGTTATAGGTTTAAGTTTAGGTTATAGGTTATAGCTTTAGGGAATTGAGAATAGGTTAATGTTTAGGTTTAGAAAATTGGGTTTGGATTCGGGATCAGGTTTAGGTTTGGTTTTAGGTTTTAGGTTTTAGGTTATAGGTTTTGGTTTAGGTCATAGGTTTAGGTTTAGGTTATTAGTTTTGGTCATAGGTTTAGGTTTAGGTTATAGGTTTAAGTTTAGGTTTAAGGAATTAGGTTCGGTTTCAAGTTCAGATCGGGTTTTGGTTTTCTCTAGTATTATTTACTATTGAACCTTGTATTATCTTCTACATACTAGTAACATACAACCAATATTGGGGCACCATACCATAAGCTACAAGAATTTCATGTCCCCCTAAATAAGGTACTCTCCATTGATAACTTATATATAGTATAAGTTTTTTATTTTCATTTACATTCACAAATACATTCATCATCCATCCAAAAAAATTGAAACAAGTACTGTCACTTATGACTAACGGTTGAAAAGGAAAATCATGTATCTTATCTTACCATTGCAATTGATGGCATGTCAGACTGGCCTGGTATAACACCCTAGATTTTTGTCAGCCTGGAAATAGACGTTTTTAGGTAATGGGTCGATCCTAACACCTTAGTAACTTCTCAGAACTCAAATCCCAAAGTCAAAAATCTTTTTTAACCCATTTCCTTCAAAATCTCACCTTTCACCACCTTATCCTTTAAAATTTTCTAACTACTTTTATATTAGACATGAATCCTAAAGTTTAGGTGATAAAGAATAATACTTAAACTAAAATTTATTATAAATAGTAAATAAATAAATAAAATAGGTTTTTAACTATTAAAATTATGGAATATGGTGGAATAAATAGGTTATTTTGATATATCATCTTCTCCTACCCCAAAATCATATATTGCACATCACATAACTCATTTCGAGTTGTAAGATATACCTATTTCAAATATCAGGTGGTAAAACCACCACCAGTTAGTCCAGCGGACCACGGCGCCACCATGCCAACCACGGTCGACCGCTCGTCCAGGCCTGGAAGGCTATAGTGGGCCATGCGGTCCATTTTCTGCCCCATTTTCTATAATTTTTTTCTGACTTCAAAAAGTCATATATCCCTCGTTATAACTCTGATTTAGGTAATTCAAAAGCTAGATTAAAGCTTGATGAGTTTAGTTTCATATAAAAATAAGTAAAAAATATAATAAAATATTTAATATAGTTAAACATAGGTCATCATGACAACTATCCAAAAAAATCATTCGTTAGACGGCTGCTACTTACAGAAATTTTAGAATTTTTCTATAATACAAAATCTCATGAAATTTGGTACAGATAGAATAAACTTGATGATGAACTATTAAAAAAATAATGAAAATAATATACTAATTAAAAGTGACAAAAATGGGTGTAGAACTGTCGTAGGACCATATTCTGTCGTAATTAGGACATAGTTTAGTTAAGTATTAAACTGAATACTCAGTAGAATTAGCTTGAACCACTTTAAATATGATCTATAAGACCTAAAACTTATAAAATTATTAACACTACATTACCCTAAAACCTAATATCAATCTCTAAACCCAGTTGCTCTCGGGAGCATCTGAAAACTCTATATCAGATCTAGACTACACATTGAAAGTCCGATAGGACGAAATTAGACCAATATGACCATCTTGTTGGACTTGATGACCACCTTAGAAATCAAGTCCAGATGGTATCTGATGACTAGTTACTTGAACCCAGAGCGAAGTGTGTAAGAAACATGAATATTTTTAGAATTAAATTCGAATTTAAGAAATCTAAGTCTTGTCACTTGTAGGCCAAGTTTAAGGGTTCAAACCATCAGAATCTAACCCAAATAAACTCTTGGATCAGGAAAAATGTCCTACACATGTCAGTGCACTTGTGGCCCTGATCGAGTGTCGGTGACTGTTGAACTGAAACTGGTCCGCCGCGTCTGATCTGTAAATCTGATCAGACTGAAAACTCAGCTTGACCTAGATCCATGGTCAAGGAGCTTAAGTCCGACCGCACACAGAAAAGGGGCCTCCAAAAATGCTCCGTTGGATCGGAACAAACTCGATTTGGCTATAATCTAAGTATACCTTGGCCCTGTTGCTATTTCCATCAGTTTTGAGCCTATATAAAAGCCTCAACCCACCCCATTTCGATTCCATATGATTTTACAACCCTAGGAGAGAGAAGAGAAAAAAAAGAAGGAAAGAGAGAGAGAGAGAGAGAGTTCTTGGGATTCGATTCCATCGCTCCACGGGCTAAATCACCATTTCTGTATCGCTATTTCAACGATTCTAACTTCGTTCTTAGGTAAAGAATCCTAACCCTAATTGGTTTTAGGGATTTAAATAGAGCGTAGGGTGAAATAGCTAACCTATATCATGCTACGGGTTGCCATCGTGCCGTAGATAAAGACTTATGGTTTAAACTGAATTTATTACGAGTCTATCGGTGAAAGGTACAGACTATAGATGTTTTAGGTTATGGTTTTCAAGGCTTTTAATGTTAGCTAATGATTTATGACTGACTTGATTGCTGTCACATGTGCTTAGATGCAAGAATTTTTGTTTATTACATATATATGTGACTATGTTGAATATAATGCATTTAATGTGTTTATTGAAATGTTTGAATGAATATGAAATTATGATTTGTGCCTGTTACGATTGATGTGTGGGAATACATGATTGTTGTACTTATGACAACTCCTATGTAGAAGGATTTGCCATAATATGTGGTTTAATTTATTACAAGTATGCAATATGTATAGTCTAAGTGCTTGTAAGAATGTCTGAATGAATATGGAATTTGGATATGTGCTTGCCATGATTATTAACTATGAATATATGCTTGTTGGGTATGTGGTAACTCCTTTGAAAAAGGGCTTACCAGGATATATGTTATAACTAGTCTAATACATGTATATTAATATATGTATTCTAACTGTTTGATAAAATACTTGAATGAGAAAATGCTTGATGAAATATGTTTAATGAGGGTATTGAGATAGGATTCTCGATTACCTTATCTATAATTACAGTTTTCTTCAAGTAACCTATCTCGTTATTTCGTGATTTATGGATGAAATGCCTTTGTATGTTAACATGTGTCCTATGTGTTTGATAAGATACTCAAATGAGTATTGTACTTAGATTTTTTGTCAAATGCCTATATGATCATCACATGTCTCCATATGCTATATTTGAATATAATTAGGACTACGACGTAGTCCAGGCAATTCGGTAACAATTCCTATTTGAGTGACCGAGCTAGTCTCACCACAATTGATGCATTCGGTGAATTCGAGTCATACGAGGATCGTTGACAATGGTACCTTGTCGATTAATTCAATGTACGCTCGTACCAGTCGAACTCGTCTACTAAACCGATTAGCCAATGTATGTTCACCATTTATGGACACCACTGCTTGAACCTAAGGTACCAAACTTACCAGTGAAAAGTCCCTTTAACCTTAGTACCTCGATCCGCTAAGACTCATAACCGGACATGGTCGTATGAGACACCGTGGTCAAGTTGTCGATCTACGCTGGGGCAATGAGCCTCCTCGTAGTGACCGGTGAGCAACCTAGACTCGTGAGCCAAATACGGTGGTATAGGACACCGTATTCGTACTTTCGGCCTATATTGATTGGTGACGAGCCCTTTGTAGTGACCTCGAGTATACCTTGAAACTACATTGATGTAAGACCCGTATTTTAGTCCGTACCGTTCCATAGACTTCCACGGTCTTACCGGTCAAATTTCGGCAACCTTCGACCCTTAACCGATATTTACGCGCGACCCTGATTCATATGCCGTCAATCCGTATCGACTCAACCTAAGACCATTACCATAGTGACCGCGCCGTCGCTACGGTTCTGATGCCGTGACTGGCGCACCGAGGCGATATCCTGGTCAAGAGATGTGGGCCAGCATTCGGTGCGAGAAAAATGCAGCGCGTTGTGAAGCCCAAGAGAATCTCTACGAGATGTCACATCAATCCCATCAATCAATCTATCACATGTCAAGTACATGTCAAGTACACATCACCTTTCACCCATTCCCAAGCAACCACAAAAGTTAAGAATCTCTTACAATGCCCATACCTCTCTTACACCAAAAGCCCTCAAAGTCAAAAAGTTCTTACACCTCCCATGCCTTTCTTACACAAATGGCCACAAAAGTCAAGGTTTTCTTACACACCCATCACTCACTACATCCATCCATCACCCATCTCTCTCTTTACAACTCCCTCTCTCTCTCTTTCTCATTTTCAAACTCAAAAATCCAAAGGAGAGAAGCTCCATACGTATGAATTTCTCAAACCTCTCCCTCTCTTTCAAAACTTCAAGTGTGACCCACTTTCCTACCCCATCATCTCCCATCCTAGCCATCCATTCATCATCTCATCCATTGAAGTTGAAGCTAAGGTGCTAAAGAACCCATAGGAGTAAGAAGATCGGACGGTGGGTGCTTGATGTTAGTAGTTTTTCATGTTTTTAAGATGGGCCAAGTGAGGCTAACCGATCAATGGTTTGGATCTCACTTGGGACCCTAAATTATGGCTGATGGCCCACTTTGATCATCATGATCATTCCATGATGGGGCCATTCTCCATGGACCCCATCATGATGTTTATTTCATGACATTATGAAGGTCATCTAGACCATCCATGTTGGTGGGGAAAGGATCTCCACCGTTGCTTTTAGATTTCGCTGGTCCCACATGCTTTAGGGTTCACTTGATGTATGATTCATTGCAAGGGAGGGCCCATAATGTCGGGGTCCCTCCATCACAAGCGTGTCCCACCCTCTATCCCTTTATCTCTCTCTCTACTTCATTTTTCTTTTTTTTCTTAAATCATATTGTGTTTGTGTGGCCCACTTAAATGGACCCCACCTTGAAGTATTTATGTTGTACAAGCTTTCTTTAAGTGGGGCCCACCTTATATGTTGTACCCACATCATCCATCAGTGGTGGCCCACCACAATGTATCTTCCTCAAGGACCAGACCGTCCAGCTTCTGGGACGCTGGACGTCCCTGCAAAAAGAAAAAAAAAAAGAGAGAGAGAAGGGAGCTTTTGGGGTGAGTCACATGCATAGGCCCCACCTTGATGTTTGTATCCAATCCATACCGTCCATCCTATTCCTTGGATCATTTTAGGCGTTGAGCCAAAAGATGGGGTTGATCGGAGTATTTAGTGGGTCATAGTGTTGAAAATAATATTATTACCATTAAAATCTATTTAGATTTCTTCTACACGTCGAAAGTGGGCCGTTAGCGGACTCGTTGGGCTTGTTTCGAGTCAGGGAAGCTAGTGGACGGAGTGGATTTAGCGATGTGGGCCCCACACCCAAAAATACTCAAATCAGCATTATATATATATATATATATAACAAAGGAGGCAGCGCCTCTGCCTCTGACAAACTGCAGCAGCAGCACGCTGCTGCGTGCAGATGGCGGACGGACGGTGGGGCAGCCACCCACGGCTCCCGCAGTGGGCCCCACCCTGATGATTATATGCTATCTAAACCGTTCATGAGGTGGGCCCCCTCCAAGTTTCAGCCATACCCAAACTCATGTGGCCCACATCATTGGAAACAGTGTTGTTTGAGTGTCTACCATCAGGATCTGTTTTAGGCCCACAGAAGTTTCAGATCAAGATGAAATTTGTGTTTTCACTTCATCCAGGTCTGAGTGACCTTATGAATGGATTGGATGGCATGTAAGCATCGAGGTGGGCCCCACATGGGACCCACAGTGGTGTACGTGTTCTACATCCACCATCCAGGCGGACGGTGGTACCCACCGTGTTTTATCTGTTTCAACTCCACCGTCTAGTGGACGGTGGAGCCCATTTGGGTGTGTGTGTGTACGAGTGCATGTGTGTGGGTGTGTGTGTGCATGTGGGGTTGTGCATGTGTATATACTATATGTATATTATATTATATATGATATTGTATATATTCTATATATATAATATGTAGTTTATATATTATTTTATATACAATATACATGATGGTGGCCTTCATGTGGGCCCCACCAGTGATGTAGGTGCTGCATCTAATCCGTCCATCCATTTTAAAGATCATTTTATTGAATGAGTTAAAGCATGAGCTAGATCCACAGTCTAAGTGGACCCCATCTTGACATGATTTAAGGTCCATCTTAATGTATTTGTGACAGTTTATTGGGGGCCACTTTGATGTGGATGTAAGGCCCAGGGGATTGGACCATTTGATATATCCCAAGGCCCTTGGGATTAGGCCCATTTGATTTATATAAGGCCTATGGGTTTAGGCCCACTTGATCTATATAAGGCCTACAGGATTAGGCTCATTTGATATGTATAAGGCTCATGAGATTGGGCCCATTTGATGCAATCTAAGGCCCACGGGTTATGACCCATTGCAATGCACATAAGGCCCATTGGTGCAGCCCATTTATGTGGCCCATTTGATGAATAAAAGGCCCATATGATATGGCCTATCTGATATATATGTAAAGCCCAATGGGATGAACCTAAGGTCTATTCTAATGTGTAAACCCAACTCAGATTATGTAACGATGTTTACGACGACCGCGCCTTGGGAGTAATGTTGGTTTGACGTCCACATTGCGAGAGTAATGCTGGTTGGATGTCCACATTACGACTCTCCTTAGGGCCCATTAATAGACCCGTACTTATTGTGTATAGGCTGTCTAGGCCCATCTACTTTGAAAGGATAGTGCATTATTTTATAACATGTTTACTATAGCTCCATGACTCATGATCATATGCATCATATGTATGCTTGATATGAGAGGTGACTAATCATAGCATATGCCTTCGGGTAGGTTGTTTATGGGCTCCCGATTAGGCAATGCTGCCCTACATGAGTGCACGTTACGTGCAAGGATGTGCTGCATGATTGGATAGTGTGATTCATGCATCTCGCATTGTGTGATATGGTTACTGTACGCCCTAGCGACATCGAGATCGTAGCCTCCACAGACCGATCGTGGTTGGCAGGATTGGATACCAAAAATCTAGTTCTACATGGGGTGCTATAGATATCCCTGGGTGAAAGTCCCTAAACCCTTATGGTTCCAAGAAGTTGCTCCAACGTCTAAACTGAGTGGGTAGATGAGCGTTGAGTGCTGAATACCAGATGGTTACGCTCTCCACTGTGTCGTGGTAGGTTGGAAGGGGGTGCGGCCTTACCCGCCCGAGTGTAGGGGGCAATGCTAGACTGAGTCTGACCAGCTCGAGGAATGGGTCCTCTATCGACGAGTCGAGCCCGATATTGGCAGACGGATAGTGAGGTCTCTTCCACTTACCTTATTACGTGCGACGAGGCGGCGATCTAGTTTAGAGTGTACAAGACCCCGGTGATATCCCAGAGTTGAGCTGTATTGACATGTGGACTTAGATGAAGATTGTATGCTTGACTTGCATCTTGCATCGCATAGCCTTGGTACAGCTTATGATATTTATGGATCCATCTGCATATTCCGCATTACTCTGATACTGCATGATCATATTACTACCTTGCGCACACACTTTCACCACCCTCTAAGCTTTCTATAAGCTTATGCATGACCGTTGCATGCAGGTGACGTTGGGGCGCAACAGTGCTGAGACAGGAGCACTTACAGATCATTTTGGAGTTTTTGCTCTTTACCATTGTATTTCTCTTTATGCTCATTGTACTTGTAAAGTTTTTTATCATAGTGAAAATGTAATAGAGTTCTTGGTTGTTGTTTGTGGGTTATGCCTTTGCTTATGCTTATTACGAATTAAACTGAGGTTGAAAACCCTCCTCGTAGCATCCCAGGATCGGAACCTGGCGAATGGGCGCTGAGATCCGAGAATGGGGTTTTACGGAGGCTGTCGGCGCCGGATTCGGCAATCAAAAATTTTATGAGCTTAGTTTTTGAGTTTGGGGCATGACAATTGAGGCGACAAGCCTTTTTATAGTAACTAGGGTATAACTAGGCCTATATTGATTGGTGACGAGCCCTTTACAGTGACCTAGAACCGTAACTTCGTATGAGATTTACTAGAACTGACGACCCTAGAATGGATTATTGTTTGAGAATTGATATATGGGAGGTACCTTAGCTTTCCAACACTGCTATATGAATAAACCTAATTAATTATTGGTTAACATGAGCATGCACCGCATTGCATGTACTTTGGCGAGGAAGAGCACTTTTGGGTGGTTGTCATGTACACTGTAAGATGAAGACGCTGAGGGAGTGTAGGCGAGGGCATGCATCATTTATACATACCATTCTTGCATTAACCAGAGTACTTAGGGATGTTTGATTGTATTACTTTATCATTATTGCTTGACTGAATTGATAACATATTAACCTTTGCTCTATTGTTCCACTGAGTTGATCACTCACTCCCATGTTACGGGACGGTGTTTTGAACACCAACCAGTCCTTGTTTTAGTTTCAGATGATGGTGATGCTTGTGAAGCGGAGTCAGACTTTTATGATGATGAGGAGGGTTTCTCATATATGCAACTATCAGGCGGGTCTATGTAGACCATGTTCTAATCGACGGGGTTATAGGGATGCTGATTAGATGCCATTACACTTATTATTTTACACCTTTGGAACACCCATGTATATTCATTTCGTTCATTTTTGGAGTACACATGTATATAGTTAACCTGGTAACATGTTCACACTCTGGAGACTTACAACAGTTTATATATTTTATATATCTATCACAGTCTTCCGTTTGTGAAATTTAACTGTCTCTGGAGTATGATATGTTGTTTTGGTCTAATCTCACTCATGTTTAATGCGTTAATAAGAACAACATTTAATCATCATTATCTATGTTGCATACGTGATGCGTTGGAACTTGGGAGTGGAGTTTATGCTCGACCCCCAATTTTTAGGGCGTTACAACTAGGGAACCATGTGATATATCCATCCCTAGGATGATTGTGGGAACTCCAGAAATCAGGGGAATAGAAAGTGTGTGTTCAGCTGCAACTACAGATAAAATTTAACAAATTACACATGAAGAAGAAGAAAAACATCATTAAAAAGATATATGAGAAGACAACATGTATAACAACTCTTTGTCACGAAATTTGTTTCAATGTGTTGATGGTGAGTATCAAGTTGTGTTGTAGAAGAGACCACATATCATTTATTCCTCAGCCCACTGGATTGATTTAACATTCTTTCATTAACCTAATTTAGTATTTATTCCTCACCAAATCCTTATTTAAAACTTAAAAATAAGGTGCTATTATTTATCCTAAAACATCTCGTGTGCATGTTCTTACAAGCCGGGCTGGTGGTAATCAAGACTCTAATTATACCAACAACTATATTCCCTAATGAACTCGAAGCCTAAATAAAGAACATGTAGCCCCTAGCTTAAGCATTTGATGATAAGAACTGAAAACACCAGTTACCTAAAATGAACTGTAAAGGTCATTTGAGAGCATGTATTTGGTGGTAGTTGGTGTGAATCAGTAAGGTTAGTACATTTGGAAGAGTGAATTTTGTCCCAATTCACACCAAATACACTAAAAGCCTCTTATTTTATAATGGTCATATTACCTTCACAGCTGATTGGCAATTCTCAAAGAAGTCAATGATAGAGAACATGGTTTTAAGCATAAGTTCTAAAGTGCAAGTCACCCAGAGATCGAAACCATTATCAGTCACCTGACTCATTCCAACTCAGTCAGAATTGTTCTGACTCAGTCTGGTTTTGGAATGTGACATGCCAATGTTAATAATTGTTTTGTTGAATTGATGGTTCTTTGCCATCCAAATAACACAAAAACTCACATCATGGTTAGCCACAGGTTGAGAACTTTGTTTTTGGTTGGTGGTCCAAGCATGGAAACATGAAATCCTCCATACATGGGTTAAACCCTAATGACTTGAGCAATATTAAATCCAACGTTTGTTTCTACGAAGTGCTAAATTGTGCAGCTCATATAGGCTATTTTTTTTAAAAAAATAAAAATAAAAATAATTGGAAAAAGAAAGGATACTTTTCAAAATCAATACGGAGGACTACTCCCTAGATCTTGAATTCTCTTCCAAGTATCTCATGCATCAAATTCCCAGATATCCTTGAACATCCTAGAAGCTTGGAAGTTGTGGTCCTTTCCAGATAAACATTATTTTGAATGATCAAGATCCCTTAAAACACAAAAGAAATGCCAAGCACTGATCTATGGTGACTACAGTTATATACTGCTTGGATTTTCCAGTTTCTTAGTAAACTGAAGCATTAGAATCATGCAGGTGTATGATGACCCATGCATGCGCAACATCCCGCAAGTTCACATTATTTCACCCATTTAATAATATTCAGATTTGTTCGCTCAACAACTCCACCTGAGAATTCGTTGCTGAAGATATAAAGGCCTTCTACCCAAGAGAAGGAAGAAGCTGTCATCACCAAAGAAGGAAACTAATGGAGCAAGCAAGCAAGAGAGAGAGAGAGAGAGATTGAGAGATATTGAGAGAGAGAGAGAGAGAGAGAGAGATTGAATCGAGAATCCTCAAATCTGTAAGCCCTAAAATCCCCAAATCCCTAAATAGGGGTGGACCACATTGAATCGGGAATCCGCAAATTACTAAATCCCCAAATTCCTAAATCAACATTGAGATTGAGAGAGATTGAGAGAGAGAGAGAGAGATACCTCACGTTTAGCGTTCGTGAATGAGTCTTCAACCGAGCTTCAAAGAGAGATAGAGGGCGTGCGTGGCTAGGGAGGGCGTCGTTTTAGCTCCTTCCTTCTTTAGATCAAACACATTCAGAGAGAGAGAGAGAGAGAGAGAGAGAGAGAGAGAGAGAGAGAGAGAGAGGTTAGGGGGTAGAAAGGGCGGAATCATGGGTGGAGAGAGACAGAGAGGAGAGGGAGGAGATTAGGGAGAGAGACAAGGAGGATAGAGAGGATTAGGGCAAGTGCGGATTAGCTACTGAGAGGTTGAGTAGTGAGACTGTCAACTGAATTGACTTCACCAAGTTATGTGGTCCCCACCATGATATACGTGTTGTATCCACACTGTCCATTTATTTGGAGAGATCATTTTAGGACATGAACCAAAGAATGAGGTACATGGAAAGCTGGAGTGGACCCCACCATAGAAAATAGTGGGGAGAGTGACGCCCACCATTGAAACCTTCCTAAGGTCCACCGTTATGTTTATTTGAGATCCAACTTGTTCATTAGTTAAAACATACATTAAAGAAGGGAAAACACAAATATCAACTTGATCGAAAACTTTTGTGGCCCTTAGAAGTTTTTAATGGTGGACATCATTCTCTCCATTGTTTTCTTTGGTGGGGTCCACTTGAGGTTTGGATCTCACTCATTCTTTGGATCATGCCCTAAAATGATCTCAAAAAATGTATAGCTGGTGTGGATATAAAACATACATCATGGTGGGACCCACAGAATTAGGTGATGTCACTTCAGTAGCACTCTCGCTGCTTAACCTGTCAGTATCCAGTCTGCGTCCGAAACGGATTGACTACTCCCCCTGACACCAGCCAATGGCTGATGGTCGATGCTCTGTGGGCCCCACCATGATGTATGTGTTTCATCCATGCCGTCCATCTAATTTTATAAATCATTTGACGGTATGTGAACAAAAACGAGCTATATCCTAATCTCAAATGGACCACATTATAGGAAACAGTGTTGAATGAGAGTCGATCATTAAAAACATTTTGGAGCCCATAGAAGTTTTGGATCAAGCTGGTTTTTGTTTTTTCCCTTAATCTAGGCCTGTATGACCTAATCAACAGATTGGATGCCAAATAAACAGTACAGTGGGCCTTAGGAGGATTTTAACGGTGGATATCCAATCACTATTGTTTTCATGTGGTGTGGTCCACCTGAGATTTATATCCCCCTCATTCTGGGGATCAAGCCCTAAAATGATCAGTAAAAATGGATGAACACACATACATCATGGTGGGGCCGATAGAGCACCGACCATCAGCCACGGGGCTGGTGGCAGGGGGAGTAGCCAGTCCTAATCTGGCCTTCAAAATATTTTTAATTGTTGACGCTCATTCAACACTGCTTCTTGTAATGTGGTCCATTTCAGGTTGGGATGTACCTCATTTTTGGTCTCATGCTATAAGATGATCTTTAAAAATAAATGGATGACATGGATGAAACACATACAACATGGTGGGGCCCACAAGCACCGACCACTAGCCATTGGCTGGCGTCAAGGGTAGCTAATTCATTCCCCTTGCGTACCGATTGCGCACTTAGTAAATTGTGGGGCCCGCCATGAATGCTTGTGTTTTATCCACTTCGTCCATCCATTTTACCAGATAATTTTAGATCATGAGCAAAAGTATGAGGCAGATTCAAACTTTGAGTGGACCTCACCATAAAAAACAGTGGGGATTGAATGCCTACCATTAAAAACTTATTTGTGGTGTGGTCCATTTAATCTTTGGATACAATTCATTTTTTGGATAATTCTCTAAAATGATCTCAAAAAATGGATGAACGGTGTGGGTTGATCCCAAATTTTTGGTAAATCCATAACTCAAGTGGATCATGCCACACGAAATAGTGTGGAATAATGATTTCCATCGTTGATACCTTCCTTGGGCCCATAGTAAACTTTATTTATCATTCAACCTATTCATAATATCAAAAAGATATGAATAAAGAGAAAATAAAAACATCATCTTAATCCAAAACTTCCATGGCCTCCAAGAATTTTTCAATGGTAGAGGTTCGATCACAGTATTTCCTGTGGTGTGGTCCATTTGAGCTTTGGATATGCTTCTTTTTTATTCTTTAGACCTCAAATTATCTATTAACATGGATGAATGGAGTGGGTAAAATAAATAAATAACAGTAGACCCCTCCGGTAAGAGTAACGAGTAACTCACATAAATGTAGTGGAGAGGAGTTTCCTTAAAACTTACTAACATTAATTCTTAGTTTCTCAGGGTGTCAATGAGTTGGGTCACAATTTTGACCAAAATATTTAACCCATTTTACATGTCTGGTCCATTCACTCTATTTTACTAATCATTACCCTCAATTTAACTAGTTACTCACCCCGATCATGCTACATATGAGAAAGATATTGGGCAAACAAGATTAATCAATAATTTGAGTGAATTTTGATTTAAACATCTGAAGTTATTTACTCTTCAATCTGGATTGATCAAATTATCCAAAAATGATTAAAGGTTGTTCATAATATCAAAAATATATGAATGAATAGAAAACACAAACATCAGCTTGATCCAAAACTTCTATGGGCTCTAAGAAATTTTAAATGGTAGAGGTTCAATCACGCTATTTCATGTGGTGTGGTCCACTTGAACTTTGGATATACTTCCTTTTTGTTCTTTAGACCACAAATTATCTATTAACATGAATGAATGGAGTGGATAAAATAAATAAATAACAGTGGACCCCACAGAGTTTACTTTGGTAAGGGTAACGAGTAACTCACCTAAATGCCGTGGAGAAGGGTTTCCTTAAAACATTCATAATCATATATTGGGCTTGCCTAAATGTGATTCACATATCCAACCCACTCATTGTGTGTGTCCCACTTGGATGAGGGGTCAAACCAAGTTTCAACCGCATCCAAAACTCATGTGGGCCCCACCATGTGCTTTTATATTTTTTAGGATGTCTTCACATAGTTTTAGATGCTATGGCCCACTTGAGTTTCGTATACAGATAATTTTTGAGATATCTCATAACCTAAATGGGACACATCAAATCCACAATGTTCATGTTCAACACACATCATGATGGGGCCCACAAAATTTACTAACATCAATTCTTAGGTTCTCACGAGGTCAGCAAGTTGGGTCACAATTTTGACCAGAATATTTGGCCCATTTTACATGTCTAGTCCATTCACTCTATTTTACTGATCAATACTCTCAATTTGACTAGTTACTCGTCTCAATCAAGCTACATATGAGAAAGATATTGGGCATACAAGATTGATCAACAATTTCAGTGAAATTTGATTTAAACATTTGAAGTTATTTACTCTTCAATCTGGACTGATTAGATTGTCTAAAAAAAATTAAAGGTTCAATTAGTGGATATGGCTAATAATTTAGTAATTTTATTTTTCACAGATAAATTTCAATTTCCATTTAAAAATAACATTTTTTTTCAAAATGTATATTTTTTTACTCTTTTAACAAAATATCATTTTAATTTTAAAATATTTCAAAAAAAAAATTTTAAAAATAAATTCTGAATTTTTATTTTCAAATTCTCAAAAATTTTCTCATATTTTAATTTTTTCTCAAAAATTTCAAATTACCGATTTTTTTCTTCAAAAGCATCATTTTGTTCTCAAAAATTTTCTCAAACATTGTTAAAATTTCTAAACTTCTCAATATTCTTTTTCATGTGATATTAAAAATCATTTAAATATTACCTTTTAATTATACACACACACACACACACACACACACATTTTTACTGACAAAAATTTTTAAAAATTAAAACATTTTTACATTATTACTGACGGTTTACAGTCGTCGGGAAAAAGATTTAGGAAAAACACTTTTACCGACAAAAATTATCGTTGGTAAAAGTCTTACCGCCAAAATTTTCAACCCAAAGAGAAAATTTTCTATCTTAAAAATTAAAACTTTTTTACTGGAGAAAATTGTCGACGGTAAAAGTAAAATTTTTTATTTTTTATTTTGCTTTTTCAAAAATTCAAAACACCCTTTAGCGACGAATATTTTCGTTGCTACGGGTGGCTTTTAGCTATGAAATTAATTTCATCGTTAAAAGGAAACTTCTCAACTTTATTGTCTTTTGAAAAATTCAAAACACCCTTTTAGCGACGAACATTTTCATCGCTAAAGGTGGCTTTTAGCTATAAAATTAATTTCATCACTAAAAGGAAACTTTTCGAGTTTCTTTTTTTTCAAAAATTCAAAACACCCTTTAATGACAAACATGTTCGTCGCTAAAGGTATCTTTTAGCTACGAAATTAATTTCATCACTAAAAGGAAACTTCTTAACTTTATTGTCTTTTGAAAAATTCAAAACACCCTTTAGTGACAAACATTTTCGTCACTAAAGGTGGCTTTTAGCTACGAAATTAATTTCATTGCTAAAAGGAAACTTCTCGACTTTATTGTCTTTGAAAATTTTCAAAACACCTTTTAGCAACGAACATTTTCATTGCTAAAGGTGGCTTTTTAGCTACGAAATTAATTTCATTACTAAAAGGAAACTTCTCGACTTTATTATCTTTAGAAAAATTCAAAACACCCTTTAGTGACGAATATTTTCATCGCTAAAGGTGGCTTTTAGCTACAAAATTAATTTCGTCGCTAAAAGGAAACTTCTTAACTTTATTATCTTTGGAAAAATTCAAAACACCCTTTATATTCGTCGCTAAAGGTGGCTTTTAGCTACGAAATTAATTTCGTCGCTAAAAGGAAACTTTTCGACTTTATTGTCATTGGAAAAATTCAAAACACCCTTTATTTTTGTCGCTAAAGGTGACTTTTAGCTACGAAATTACTTTCGTTGCTAAAAGAAAACTTCTCGAGTTTCTTTTTTTCTCAAAAATTCAAAACACCCTTTAGCGACGAACATGTTCATCGCTAAAGGTGGCTTTTAGATATGAAATTATTTTCGTCGTTAGAAGGAAACTTCTCGAGTTTCTTTTTTTCTCAAAAATTCAAAACACCCTTTAGCAACGAACAGTTTCGTCGCTAAAGGTGGCTTTTAGCTGCGAAATTAATTTCATCGCTAAAAGGAAACTTCTCGACTTTCTTGTATTTTGAAAAATTCAAAACACCCTTTAGCGACGAAAATTTTCGTCGCTAAAAGGGGTTCTCTGCTTTTACTGACGAAAATATTCGTCGGTAAAACTCTTAGTGGGAAAATTTTCAAACTAGCAAGAAAATTACTTTTATTGACGAAAATATTCGTCGGTAAAAAATTTATTCTTGACAAAAAAAAATCGTAGGTAAAAGTGTTGTTTTAGTGATGAAAAAAATTTTCATTTTCATCGCTAAAAACCTTGTTTCTTGTAGTGAGTAAAAGTCAGATTTTCAGATGAAAAATCAGTAATGCATGCATACATAGCCTGCGCAATGGAGCGATATACCGGCCCACCCCAATGTAGTATGTTATCCCATCTTACAGACTGAAGGAGAGGAAGGATATCAAACGGAGCCAAATGATCAACACTAACGGGCCGTTCTACTATAACATTGCGCAACTGAATATCCTGCACATAATGGGGATCATCTTCAGGTGACTGAAGGTGGCGCACTGTAATAGCAGTTGACCGATATGAAGAGGGACCACGAGATCATTTTATCTTGGTTCTACCTTCCATTTGCAACAAAGAAATCAAGGACAATAGAGATTGCAAAAGAGGTAAAGCGGGTTTTTAGTAGATCAGATTTTTAAGTAGAAAATCATAAAAACCAACATAAAACATGAAATAAACTTCACAAATGAAGAAAAAGAATGGCAAAGGACTAGAATCTACAAGAAAATAGAAAACAACGCACTAACCACAATGGAATCGAAGATGGGTTCGACTAGTCGACGTTAGGCTTGTTGGAGAAGACAACCTAAATGAAGGAAAAATTGATTTTTCCCTAAATAAATCACCAAACCCGCAGTTCACGCTGGTCGAGTACATGCTCGACCGGTCGTGCCAGGACTGGTCGAGTATGTACTCGACTGGTCATGCACAACCCAAAATGTGCAATTTTTATAAAATCTAAAATTTAAAATTTTAAAATAACAAATATATACATTATAAAACAGAAATACATGAATTAACAATTCATATTGCACATACCAAGATCAAATTTCAATTTAGAAAACCTACTTTTGTCGTGCGGTCTTGTGAATATGTCAGCAAGTTGAGTCTCGGTCGGAATATATTCTAAGGAAATTGTCTTTACTTCCACTAATTCACGAATGTAGTGATATCTAATGTTAATATGCTTGGTTCGTGAATGCTAGATTAGATTTTTAGAGATATTAATTACGCTGAAATTATCACAATATAAAACCATAGAATCTTGCGCAATTCCATAATTGCTTAACATTCTTTTCATCCACACAAGCTGCGTACATGCATAACCTACCGCAATGTATTTAACTTTAGCAGTTGAGAGTGATACGGAACTTTGTTTCTTACTTTGCCAAGAAACTAAACAGTTTCGTACGTAGAAACAACCACCACTGGTTGATTTTCTATCATCAATATTACTAGCCCAATCAGGATTCCGTGTAACCATCTAATTGCACACTAGTATCATGTGGATACTAGAGTCCAAGATTTGCTGAACTAGCGACATATCGCATAATCCGCTTAACAGTAATTAAATGTGACTCTTTTGGGTCAGATTGATATCTAGCGTAAATTCCTATGCTAAATGCAATATCAGGTTGGCTCGTAGTTAAATAAAGTAAATTTCCTATTATACTGTGATATATCTTAGGATCCACACTCTTACCTATAAAGTCCTTTGAGAGTTTTAAAGTAGTACTCATAAGAGTATCAAAATTTTTTCTGCTCTCAAATCTGAACTTTTTAACTAAGTTCAGAACATATTTAGTTTGAGAGATAAAGAAACCATCAGGTAGCTATTTTATTTGCAACTTTAGGAAATAATTCAATTCTCCAGCCATGCTCATTTTGAACTTAGACTTCATAAGATCTGCAAACTTAACAGTCATGTTAGCACAGGTAAATCCATAGATAATATCATCAACATAAATTTGTACTATTAAAATGTGATCATTATGTTTCTTTACAAACAATGTCTTATCAACACTTCCCATTATAAAATTATGACTTAGTAGAAACTTAGTCAACTTTTCATACCATGCCCTGGGAGCTTGTTTCAAATCGTAAAGTGCATTTTTTAGGCCGTAGACATTATCAACATTCTTAAGGTCTTCAAAACTCGTTAGTTGTTCAACATACACTTCTTCATGCAAATCGCCATTCAAGAATGCACTTTTTACATCAATTTGGTATATTTTAAACTTTCTAAAACATGCAATAAATATAAATAGTTTGATTGATTCAAGACGAGCTACTGGGGCAAAGGTTTCATCATAATTGATGCCTTCAATTTGAGTGTACCCTTGTACAACCAGCCTAGCTTTGTTTCTAATAATATTACCGAGTTCATCAGACTTATTTTTAAAAATCCATTTTTGTTCTGATAATGTGTTTATCTTTCGGTCTTGGAGCTAAATACCAAACATCATTTCTAATAAATTGATTGAGCTCTTTTTACATCGCAACAATCCAGTTTTCGTTAGTAAGAGCTTCTTTTACGTTAGCCAGATCTATCTAAGATTAAAAAACATGTAATTACACATATCTTCTAGTTATTTACGAGTGCGCACACAAGTGAGAGAGTTTCTGAGGATCTGATTAGTTGGATGGTCTTTAATAGTCCTCAGTTCATTGTTATTTTATCTTAATGAATAATCTGGTTTATCAATTAGAAGAACTTCATCATTTTCTGAACTTGAGACAGGTGTATTCAATTGATCGTCAATAACCACATTAATGGACTCTTGAATTACATCAGTCCTCTTATTAAGAACCCGATACGCTCGACTATTCAGAGCATACCGTAAAAATATCCCTTCATCACTTTTGGTGTCAAACTTACCCAGATTTTCTTGATCACGTATAATGTAGCACTTGCAAAGTATTTGACAGTAGGCTTCTTATCAAACTACATTTCATAAGCCATTTTACCATTTAATTTTCTAGTATAGACGTGGTTAATTATATAACTAGCAATATTTGCGGCTTCAGCCCAAAGATTTTTAGGAAGCTTAATACTATTTAGTATTACATTTGCCATTTCTTGAAGCACTCTATTTTTCCTTTCTTCTATAGCATTTTGTTGTGGTGTTTTGGACACGGAGAATTCATGTGATATTCCCTAATCACTGCAAAATTTTTCAAAACTGCTATTCTCAAATTCTGATCCATGATCACTACGGATCTTACAAACTTAAGATCCTTTTTCCATTTGGATACGTTTAAGTACCCTTTTTACTTCATCGAGAGTTTCTGATTTGTCCCTTAAGAAGACTACCCATGTATATCTACTAAAGTCATCAACAATTACCAGAATGTACTTCTTGCCACCTCGACTCTCCATTTTAGTTGGTCCAATGAGATTTATGTGAAGAAGTTCAAGTGGTTTAGATGTGGCATTGTTCACCTTTTTGTGAGTACTCTTGGTTTGTTTGCCAATCTGACATTTTCCACATATTTTGTCTACTTTCTATAATTTAGGTAGACCTCTTACCAACTCTCTTTTGCTCAATCTATACAAGTTACAGTAATGTACATGTCCGATGCGTTTATGTCATAATTCGGTCTCATCAGTATGTACCATGTAACACGATAGATTAGATGAGTTAGAATCACTCATAATATAGTAGTTTTCAGAAGTTCTGCGATCAGTTAATATTAAGAATCATTTTTATTTAAAATTTTAGAACTTTGATTAGTAAATTTTACATTATGATTATTATCGCATATTCGAGAGATTCTTAGTAAATTGTGTTTTAACCCTTCAACATATAAGACATTATTAAACAGAGGGAGGTTAAAGAGTTGAACCGTACCTTGGCCAATAATTTTACAGTTCCTACCATCACCAAATGTGACTGAACCATCAGTCATATCTTTAAGATGGGTGAATAGACCCGTGTCGCCTGTCATATGTCTGGAGCATCCACTGTTTAAGTATCACTTTGAATGGTTCGAGGCTTTGAAAGCGGTGTGGGCAACCAAACACGTGGTGCATATGCACGTGGTCTTGAGCTTACCTGGCCGTCCGGATCGCTAGCTAGACACCCATTTTAGGAGGTTTTATCATCCAGACATTGCGTCGGGTCAGCCTTGTTATTCCACTGCTCAAGTGTCCCATCAGCCCACTTGATTCTAAGCCCAATCTCGGTCATGGTCGGTGGGACTCACTGATCACAATGGACGGTTCAGATTGGTGAGACCTAGCTCCAATGACCTTTAATGGTGGTCCATCAAACGAAGTCGAACGGAATTATTTGAATCCGTGCATGGCGGGAATTCTGGAGAAATTTTGAAAATTTGGAGTCTTATCAAGTCAAACCCAATTTGACCACATACCTGGTCTTGTGTATAGCGAGTGCATACTATTTGTGCACTTGCACAGTTTAAAAGTGGGGTCCACGTGGTGATCAGCCTGATTTGGATAGTCCATTAGTCTTCAAAGGTCATTAAATGCCTAAGGTTGGAGTTCTACCTTTAATGTGGAGTTTTAGTAAGTCTTAATTGCTTGTGGCTATGATCTGAGATGTCTATTCCTCTTACAAGGTTTATAAATCACTCTGGACTGAACGTCAGTCCGTTTCTATTCTTGTAAAGGATCGTATTTGGAGATTTATCCTTGATGAGTGTTGATTATTTTAGTTAGACTGTTAGTTTTCATTTAGTTGTGTCAGTTAGTAATCACGGGGGTGTTTAAAGAAAGATAGAGTTTTTCTCATGACTAAGATCTTGCTATCGGTTTTATGTTTATTCTTAGTGTTGTAAAGTGGGGTGGTTGATCCCATTTTCAAGTTGAAATTTATAATAAAAATTAAGGGTCGTTACAACTCGACTCACTATCCTTTGAAGAGGGAGCCTCAACCCACATTGGAACGTGACCTAGTAGATGGCCACGTCACCCTCCGGAGGTATAGTTAGAAACTCACCTGGTGTGGGGGATCGAAGTATCACGAAGTTGGGAACATGATAGATCGACCTGATTTGCACCAGGTCGGCCTCCGTCATCGAAGACACTACCGACCCTTTCTCCTCTCCCTCTGACAAAGACCCGCTGTCCTCTTCGTCCACTAAAGTAGCCCCTCCGCGTCCTCGATTGTTCAACCGAGGACCGATCCACCATTCGTAACTCATGGGATGCGTGAAAGTCCCTGTTGCTCATCATCATCAATGATGATGGTGGATTCGACATAGGATGAAGGATTTCTTCCCCACCATCACAACTGGGGGTCCCCTCTTACAAATTCGAAGTTTTCGGCATGACTCTAGGTCCAAATTGCACCAAAAAACTAGAAGAAGAGAAAAGAAAGAGAAGGGAGGGGAGTAAGGAAGAGGAAGCAAGGATCGCCAAAGGAAGTGGCTTGCTCGAGGGGATGCCTGAAGGTCACCCGTCGAAAATCACCTGACACTAAGGAAGAAGAAGCACGTGAGAAGAGAAGGGGCAAATAACCCCACCCCACTAGCGCACCCCCTTTTACAGAGGAGCCACATGTATGAGCATTTATTGCTCACAATCAATGCATAGCCAAAATGGTTCCTCATCTCTCTCGTCTCGACATGCGGTGTGCTCCCACTCACCGCACAGCGCCACGTGTCATTGTCTCACTTACCAAGTGCCAAAAAGGCACCCCGACAACCCACATGACCTCAAGTGGTGGAACGTCACCTTGAGGGTGTCGTTCTATGATTACGGATATGCCTCGATATCCATGCCTGCTGCCTTACTCAACATTAATGATAGGATGACTTAACACTTTGAGTAACGACAATCCGACCTGACCGGATCTAACCTACTTCTCAAGCCTATTTGGCAGACTTGGAAGTAAGGGGACTTACTATTATAGGAAAAATAGGCCGACCAATGATGAAAGGTCAGGTCAGAACCTTGCACACTTCCCCAAGTCAGACATAGCATCGGGTTCGATCCCGTGCTCAGAACCCGAGTAAGAAGTAAGATTGAGCTCGACATCTTATAACCAGATCGAAACACCTACTGACCTATCCAAACACATGAAAGAGCACTACCTCCATTGATTTTAAGATCCCTAGAGTTTGTCAGGAACATCCCGTCCAACTACTTGACTAAGGAGACATGTTGGCTTAGCCCAGATCGGTATGACCTAGGTCGGCGTGACCTAAGTCCTCACGACCCAGGTTAGCATAACTCAAAGAGGCATGCCACTCCTAGATCAGGTTGGCCAAGGTCACATCACCCTCCCATTGCACATCTCTGCTAGTCTAAGATAATTAGATCTCACCCAAGAGAGATCTGTTCGAGACCTTCTCCAAGGATCTCGGAGGATATCCCCAACAAGCTCGGATCCCTGAGATCTTCGCCAAGGATATCAAAAAATCCTACCGCTAATCCAGGATCTGAATCCACATCTAATACGCACCTACTAAATAAGGATATTCCCTCTATGCCACAGCCTCTCCTAAAATAATAAATAAAGTACTTCTAATGGTGAAAAGTACGCACTATCTTTTGCCCAAAACCTTCAATACTCGACTAGACCCAGATTTTGTTATAGAATTAGGCATTAAAGGGTCCCCTGATCTAGCCAGGGTCTTCCTTGTACAGGTAAACAGATCTAGAAAGGGGTTAACCAGATTTTCACATCAACATACTTCTTCCATATGTGTGATTTGTTATGAGTTTTCATTATTTTAACGTAGTGCATTCTTATGCCAGCGACCGAATAGGTGGCTCTAAGGTATCGTGCTCACTAACAAGCTATCTAAATGCTAGCATTCCTCTTCTCTCCATTCCTGTATTATGATTAGCAGGGACTAACACTATGAAAATTTCTATTGTAAGGGTAAGGAGATTCTCAAGTTCGAGAAATAGACACATCTTAATCCAGGTGCAGTTTTGTTAGTGCACCATGTTTGTCAATTATGTAAGCCATTATATCAGGGGGTTAGTTGAACCCTTCGAAGCTGAGTATTAAGGAGTAAAGAATAAGTATATGGGATGCTTAGTGACCCTAACCCTCGATCCAAAGCAACCCTTAAACTTTTAGATGATCCATTCTTAATAAGAAAACCTTATTTGATCATCCAAAGCCTTAAGAATTCATCTAAAGATGTTCAATTAGGCTTTAGAGAATTTTTAACAACCTTCAATCTGACTGAAATTAGTTAAAATAGGTCACTATGCTAAGACAAAAATCTAAGGTAATTTGTTTGCAACCTGTAAAAAGCCTACCCTAGGCTGATAAACTGATTGAGTTTGAACTGATGGATGGACAACCAAACCCCAATCATAAACCCTAACCCTAGAAGCCTAAACCCTAGGGATCCCAATCTTAAAACCTAAACTCAACCTATTTAATCCATTCAACCCAGTCACCCTAATCCTAAGCCCTAGGAACCTAAAACCCTAAACCCTAATAACTTATAATAACTTAAAACCTTGAAGCTTTGAGTTGGCCCACCCGGTCAACTCACCTGGTGAGCCTACCTAACTTACAACCCAATCAACTCACCTATTGAAGCCTAAAACTAAGGCTGAACCCAAGCCCAAAAGCAAGCCCAATCAGAGAAATGGTTAAAACTTCAAAGCAACAACCCTCGCAACAAAGCCTCCACATGCTTGGAGAATGCTGCCAACCAAAGTAGGGAGTCCGAGTGGGGACCGAAAGTAGCCAGACTGCCACTGGCTAGATGAAACTCCCCTCCCCTCCCTCCCCCCCCCCCCCCCCCCCCCCCCCCCCCTTCAATCTTTGGGGCAGTGTCCCTCAAGCATGTAAAACTCTCCTTTCTCGAACCTTAAGTGTGTGGTTGAGGTGCATTTACTTCAATGCCCATCTCCTTATCCAAAATTACCCTTTTTACTACCTCATCAAACCCATGAGATAATGTCATGTTGCAATCTCCAATTCCAAACCTTCAACCACCTTTTGCCCCTAGGATTACCAGGAATTACAAGAAAACCTGGTTGGAGGCTATAAATAACCCCCTTCCCTTCTCATTTCAAGTATCCAAAAGAAAAACTCAAAAGCATCCCCTCTCATTAGAGCACTCACTCCTCATCCAAGACATCCAGAAGATATCTCTTAGCCTTAGCCTTAGCCTTAGCCATTTAACCATCCCTCCACTAAGGAGAGTGAGAGTGAGAGAGAGAGCCCAACCCTGGTCTAGCAAGCCTGACCAGAGTCTAAGCCTCCTAAGCTACCTAATTTCAAATTCAAGCCACTCAATCTAGCCTTACAATACTACCATTCATCCAACTATTCAAGCCTCTATCAATTTCATTAAATCAGAGCATTAACATCGTGCAACACTTATTCCATTTTCAACCCCCCTGCTCCTCATATACATCAGCATCATAGTGCATTTCACCATTCTCTCACATATGACTAGAGCGTGTATACTCTAAGGCTTGCTGATATAATCGGATCTTGCCCACAAAAAACCTTAGCCGGTTAACTATTGTTTTAAGCATATACATTATAGTTCATCATTTTCTCGTATCTAACTGGCGAGCATATGCTCGAAGTCCTGCCAATACAATCACAACAGATCCACCAGAAACCTTTTTTTATCATAAGCATTAATAAAGCATCAAAATCCCATACATATATACTTTACACCATGCACTTGATCATTTTGAACATATGCTTTGCGATTTGTTGATATAATCAGATCTTACTCATCAGAAATTTGGATCAGTCAATTATCACTGTTATTATATCTCATTACATTTCTACACACAAGAACTAACCTCCTTCATAAATTAGTTAAGCCTTGTGAAGTAAAGACCGTACATCCATATAGGCAGAGTGGGTGCCTAACACCTTCCCTTCCTGTAACCATAAACTCACGAGTCATCTTAGGGATAAGGATCTTCAGGTCCTCAATCTTAAGCATTTCTATAGGGTCTAACCAACTGTAGAATCGTAATAATTGGTTAGTGGCGACTCTGATCAAATATCACAGCCTCTTATCCCTTTAACAAATCCCAAAAGTGAGAGTTGATCTCCCGTTCCCTTAGAAAATAAGCCCTCCAGCGTCCATAGAATGTTGACTCCATTGGGGAGTAATTAGCCACACTGGTTGCGACCCGACTTGAAAAATAAGATCTCGTAAATTCCTGAAGAATACCAGTTCTTGCACATATGCATATGCACCAACATTCATAGTAAAAGGAACAAAAAATTGTGCCTCCATAAGTTAGGCATCCTCGAAAAAGTCCTCCTTATCGCGACATAACCTGCACCAGATCTCAAGCAACAATGTATCACCATGATAAAGATGTCCAACCCTTTCATTCTCTCAATCTCACCGAAACTTAACATGCATAGCCATAATAAGCAGAAGTTACACCAATGACATGCATCCAGGAATTGACATAGGCATGAAAGCAATGTAAGACATGTTTTGGTAATTCATGTAAGCACAAGTCACTGTAGTCAACAATCAAGTTGGTCAAGTTAAATGACAATAACAATCAACTCATAGGATCTTTCTAGCCTCCAATTCAAATCAAGCACAGCCGTTGGACTCTACATAGGACCACCAACACTAGCCAGCACAACCCTCAACCACAGAGCACTTTCTTCAATATTCTCCTGCAGCTAGGAGTCAATCTTAAAATAATCCCGCAACTTGGATTCCCAGTCAATTTTAGGATAGCTTCACGGCCGAGGCTTCCAACAAAATTTCAGCACAGTTTCAAACTTATCCTACAAACAGGGTCTCTAGTCAATTTCTAAATCAATTTCAAACCAATCCTATAAATAGGGTCTCTAGTCAATTCTCGGTTCAATTTCAAACTGATCTTACAAACAGGGTGTCCAATCAATTTCAAGAACAGTTTCAAACCAATCCTGTAAATAGAGTCTCTAGTCAATTCCTAGTTTAATTTCAAACCGATCTTGCAAACAAGATCTCCAGTCAATCTCAGGACAGCCTTGCAACCGACACTTCCAATCAATTTCTAATTCAGTTTCAAACTGATCCTACAAACAGGGTCTCTAGTTAATTCCCAGTTCGATTTCAAATTGATCCTACAAACAGGATCTCTAATCAATTTTAGGACAGCCTCGTAGCTAAGGCCTCCAATTAATTTCCAATTCAGCTTCAAACTGATCATGTAAACTGGTCTCTAATCAATTTTTAACACATCTCGCAAATAGGGATTTTAAGTCAATTTCAAGTAGTAGCTTCCCCGACCAGAAGCCTTAGACCAGCATTGGTGAATGCCCATAATGGGGTCAGTGTCAAGCCTAGTTCAACCTGCGGAACTTGGCTAATACCCGACAAGGGGGTCATTTCCCAGCATCTTAACCTCCCCCCGATCGAGAGTGCTTTTCAATTTCAATTCACGGTACATGGGAACATGGTTACATTCCAACAAGCTCCCCCTCACGGGAGCCATAAGGTTGAGGAAATTGATCACTGTTCACAAACCCAAAGTGTAAGGTTGTGAAGTAGTAACAACTCGATGAGATCGAGGTCGAATCCATAGGGAATGAGGAACATGATCTAAAACTAATCTAAATCTAATTATTTTTTTGAGTTTTTAATCTAGCAAATGAGTTAAAAGTAAAAGCAGATAAATAAATATTAAGGATCCAGGAATCCACTTATTGCAATCCCAATATCAATTTACCGATTCGAAGTATATTGCAATTGGAATCGAAGTCCTATCCTATCCAATCGGAAGATAATTCAATTAAACCATTAATACAAATATGATTTCAATTAGTTAATTCTCTCATGAAGCATTCAGACATCAATCACAAGGAATCAAAAGCATCTAAAGCACCCATATGTGACATTAAATCAATCAATTACATAAATTGAATCCTTCTCTAATTCAAGCTAAATAATTGTAAAATCAAAGCATTCATTGTAGCTATAGTGCATGATGTATCCAGACATAAATAACTCAAAGACTTCAAGTAAATTTAAACTAAATCAATCTAACAACATCATTCAAATTAATGTTATTGAATCTAATAAACTAAATAATGAAATTAAGTACAAATTCATCCCTTAGCTGTAGCTAAGAGATTAGCCAATCATAAACATGATTGAACTAAAACTCAAACAGAAAAATAAAAAAGAAAACTAGAATTGAATGATTAAAGAGGAGGGAGGACTCCTTGAGGCTCCTCTACTGCTTGCTTTACTCTTTCTACCCTATTTCATCCTAGAAAGACTCAGAAGATCCCTTTATAAAGGCCTTAATCAGACCAACATCAGAACAGCCTCAAATTTACGCATCTGTCGCAGTTTTGATGGCACCTTTGATGGCATCGACGTCTCATTAAAGAGTTCAACTCAAATTGTGAAACTGTCAGTAACAAACCTTCGCATTTATGTAACTCCTCGATGTCATCCAGCCTCCTTCGATGGCATCGAATCATCAAACACACCTTCAATGAGATCGAAGGGTGCTCAAAAGTGTCCATCAAGAAAATCAATTTTGCATTATTTTTCTAATGTCTTCAAACTGGCTTCGATGGCATCGAGTTTGTCTTCAATAGCATCAAACAAGTCTTCGATGGCATCGAGTTTGTCTTCAATAGCATCAAACAAGTCTTCGATGGAATCGAATATTGCACCGATATGTCTAACCAGCATACTTGATTTTTCTAATTTTTGTGATGTGATTGAACTTCCTTCAATGTCATCTGAAATTATGATAATGACCACTTTAGTCGAAGTGGGAATATGCCAATATGTCCTAGAGGGGGTGAATAGGACTTTTTAATATATTATGATAATTTAAAATCCTATCACTCTATTCCTAAAAGTAAGCATGCATCAGGATTATCGCAGAGTAATGCTACTTGCTTCCAAGCCTAGTAGAGGATCCAATCATAAAACTATTTTGATAGATAAATAGTATGAAAATCATATTATGATGGATGTGATTATGTGTGAGGTGTGATCTCAAATAATCAAGTATGAAAAGTATTTAAGAAAATCAACACAAGCAATAGAAGATAATAGCAATCTTAAACACAGTCATTGTTATAGTGGTTTGACTACTTGTCTACTCCACTTTCGGCGGACACACTCAACCCTTGAGTGTACTGGATCTCACTAAAGGAGGTTTCACAACAGGTTCACCTCAAACCGCACTACTCCAAAACAACAAAAAAAGGATAGTTGAAAACTGCCTCAAATGACCAAAAAGGACGGTTTTGAACCGTCGCATGGGCCGTCATATTTTGGGGCGTCGTATTACTTAAAGGACAATCATGAACCGTCATTCTTATTGAATTTTAAAAGATGGTCATGGACCGTCCTTAAAAAGGATTGTCATGAACCGTCTCTTATGACCCCTAAAAGGACGGTCATGGACCGCCCTTCAAAAGGACTGCTATGAACCATCTCTTATGAGCCTTAAAAGGACGGTCATGGACCGTCCTTTAAAAGGACTGCTATGAACCGTCTCTTATGAGCCTTAAAAGGACGGTCATGGATCGTCCTTAAAAAGGACTGCTATGAACCGTCTCTTATGACCCTTAAAAGGACGATCTTCGACCGTCTCGTATTTGAATATTTAGAAAAATATGGACGGCCTAGAGCTGTCAGAAATTTTTAAATATGAGACGGTCGATATACACCTGTTACCATATATTTCATCGTATTCTTCTTGATATACACCTGTTATATAATATATTTCATCATACTCACATTCACATCCATCTAAACCCAAACTATCTAAATCCATCCAAACATAAACTACATTCATTCAAACATAAACTACATCCATACAAACACAAATAATCTTATCCACATTACATTCATCCATGCATAAATACATATAAGTTTAACATCATAAATAAATAAAGAAAGAAAAAAATTAGCAACAATTTTCTTTTTATGTCTTTCATCTAATAAAAAAATATTCAACCAACAAAACATTATAATTCATAATCATAAAGAATTGCAGAAACTTCATTCGCTTTTTTTTTTTTTTTCAAAAAAGTGGGCACACTTTTTTAAAATAAACTGATCATTAAAATAAAACTAATGTAAGAAAATAATGCAAAAAAGTGTTTCAATTCAAGTTAATAGAAACAACAACAAAAATTAAAGCTTTGTAAAAAGGGGCATGTGTTAAAAGGGATACATTCTTGTTTGTTGCCATGTGATTGGGCTACATTATTACAGCAATCAAGTTTGGGTTCTGGATCGGGTTTAGGTTTGGGTTTTCAAGTTTAGGTTTAGGTTTAGGTTAAGGAGTTGAGATTAGGATTAGGTGTAGGTCTAGGTTTAGGGATTTGAGAATACATTTAGGTTATAGGTTTAGGTTTAGGTTTCAGGTTATAGGTTTAGGTTTAGCTTTAAGGTTTAGGTTAAGGTTAGGTTAAAGGTTATAGGTTTTGGTTTTGGTTTAGGTTAAGGTTTAGGTTTTGGTTATAGGTTTAGGTTTAGAGAATTGAGAATAAGTTAAGGTTTAGGTTTAGGAAATCGGGTTCGGGCTCGGGATCGGGTTTAGGTTTGGGTTTTCAAGTTTAGGTTTAAGTTTAGGTTAGGGAGTTGAGGTTAGGATTAGGTGTAGGTTTAGGTTTAAGGATTTGAGAATACATTTAGGTTTTAGGTTTAGGTTTAGGTTTTAGGCTTAGATTTAGGTTATAAGTGTAGGTTATAGGTTTAGGTTTAGGTTAAGTTATAGGTTAAGGGAATTAAGAATAGGTTAAGGTTGAGGTTTAAGAAATCGGGTTCAGGTTTAAGTTTGGGTTTTCAAGTTTAGGTTTAGGTTTAGGTTAGGGAATTGAGATTAGGATTAGGTGTAGGTTTAAGTTTAGGGATTGAGAATACATTTAGGTTTTAGGTTATAGGTTAAGGTTCAGGTTAAGGTTAGGTTATAGGTTATAAGTTTAGGTTATAGGTTATAGGTTAAGGCTTTAGGTCATAGCTTTTGGTTTAGGTTAAGGTTATAGGTTTAGGTTTACGTTTAGGTTAAGGTTTAGGTTTAGGTTATAAGCTATAGGTTTAGGGAATTGAGCAGAGGTTAAGGTTTAAGTTTAGGAAATCAGGTTCAGGTTCGGGATCAGGTTTAGGTTTGGGTTTTCAAGTTTAGGTTTAGGTTTAGGTTAGGGAGTTGAGATTAGGATTAGGTGTAGGTTTAGGTTTAGGGATTTGAGAATACATTTAGGTTTTAGGTTTAGGTTTAAGTTATAGGTTATAGGTTTAGGTTAAGGTTTAGGTTTAGGTTTAGGTTTATGTTAAGGTTTAGGCTTAGGTTATAAGTTATAGGTTTATGGAATTGAGAATAGGTTAAGGTTTAGGTTTAGGTAATCGGGTTTGGGTTCGGGATCGGGTTTAGGTTTGGGTTTTCAAGTTTAGGTTTAGGTTTATGTTAGGGAGTTGAGATTAGGATTAGGTGTAGGTTTAGGTTTAGGGATTTAAGAATACATTTAGGATTTAAGTTTAGGTTTAAGTTTTAGGTTATAGGTTAAGGTTTAGGTTAAGGTTAGGTTATAGGTTATAAGTTTAGGTTATAGGTTATAGGTTAAGGTTTTAGGTCATAGGTTTTGGTTTAGGTTAAGGTTTAGGTTTAGGTTTTGGTTTAGATTATAAGCTATAGGTTTAGGGAATTAAGAATAGGTTAAGGTTTTGGTTTAAGACATCGGGTTCGGGTTCGGGTTTTCAAGTTTAGGTTAGGGAGTTAAGATTAGGATTAGGTGTAGTTTTAGGTTTAGGGATTTAAGAATACATTTAGGTTTTAGGTTTAGGTTTAGGTTATAGGTTATAGGTTTAGGTTTTAGGATATAAGAATAGGTTTAGGTTAAGGTTATAAGTTTAGGTTAAGGTTGTGAGTATAGGTTATAGGTTTAGGTTAAGGTTTAGGTTTAGGTTATAAGTATAGTTTTAGGTTTTAGGTTACAGGTTATAAGTATAGGTTTTAGGTTATAAGTTATAAGTTTAGATTATAAGTTATAGGTTAAGGTTTTAGGTCATAGGTTTTGGTTTAGGTTAAGGTTTAGGTTTAGGTTATAAGCTATAGGTTTAGGGAATTGAGAATAGGTTAAGGTTTAGGTTTAGAAAATCGGGTTCGGGTTTGGGATCAAGTTTAGGTTTGGGTTTTCAAGTTTAGGTTTAGGTTTAGGTTTGGGAGTTGAGATTAGGATTAGGTGTAGGTTTAGGTTTAGGGATTTAAGAATACATTTAGGTTTTAGGTTATAGGTTTAGGTTTTGAGATTTGGGAATAGGTTTATGTTAAGGTTATAAGTTTAGGTTAAGGTTATAAGTATAAGTTATAGGTTTAGGTTTAGGTTATAAGTATAGGTTTAAGGGGTGTTTGGGTAGTGGGATTAGAAAGGATTAGGTGGGATAGGATTCAAAAAACATAATTATTATCCATGGCAAGGATTATCCCCTGTTGCCATGGGATAAGATTAATTCCATTCTTTGTTGGTAATATGGTGGTACATTGAATGGATATACCCACCATCATTTGAAATTACTGAGAATAACACACATGTGTTATATCTAAACTGTTCATTTATTTTGTAACCTCATTTTATGGCATGGGCCTAAAATGAGGCAGATCGAAAACGTATGTGGCCCCAAAGAAGTTTTCAACAGTAAGTATTCAATCCCCATTCTTTTCTATGGTGGGGTCCACTTGAGCTTTAGATTTACCTAATTTTTTGGCCCATGCTTTAAAAATCTCGAAAAATGGGCGGACGGTGTGGATATAGCCCACACATCATGGTAGGACCTACACAACTTGTTAACATTGAGTGAAATTGGCACAGGACTAGATGCAATTCCATTTAATCTAATTCTAAGCTTTTCCATTCTTCCCAAACATGGAGTGGATTTGGCACAGGACTAGATGCAATTCCATCCCACCTAATCCCTTCTAATCCCACTACCCAAACACGCCCTTAGGTTTTAGGTTATAGGTTATAGGTTAAGGGTTTAGGTCATAGGTTTTGGTTTAGGTTAAGGTTATAGGTTAAGGTTTAGGTTTAGGTTTAGGTTATAAGCAATAGGTTTAGGGAATTGAGAATAAGTTAAGGTTTAGGTTTAGAAAATCAGGTTCGGCTTCAGGATCGGGTTTAGGTTTAGGTTAGGGAGTTGAGATTAGGATTAGGTGTAGGTTTACGTTTAGGGTTTGAGAATATGTTAAGGTTTAGGTACAGGAAATCAGGTTCGGGTTCGAGATCGGGTTTACGTTTGGGTTTTAGGTTTAGGATAAGGGTTTGGAGATTCAGATTTGGGTTCGGGATCGAGTTTAGGTTTGGGTTTTCAAGTTTAGGTTTAGGTTTAGGTTAGGGAGTTGAGATTAGGATTAGGTGTAGGTTTAAGTTTAGGGATTTGAGAATATGTCACGGTTTAGGTATAGGAAATTAGGTTCGGGTTCAAGATCGGGTTTACATTTAGGTTTTAGGTTTAGGCTAAGGGTTTAGGGATTAAGATTCGGGTTCGGGATTGGGTTTAGGTTTAGGTTTGGGTTTTTCATTTAGGTTAAGGTTACAGGTTTAGGTTATAGGTTTAGGTTTAGGTTATAAGTGCATGTTATAGGTTTAGATTTAGGTTAGGTTATAGGTTACAGTTTAGGGAATTGAGTTTAGGTTATAGGTTATAGGTTTAGGTTATAGGTTAAGGTTTAGGTTATAGGTTATAGGTTAAGGTTTAGCTTATAGGTTTTGGGATTTGAGAATAGGTTTAGGTTAATGTTGTAGGTTATAGGTTTAGGTTGTAAGTTTATGTTGATGTTGTAGGTTATAGGTTTAGGTTTAGGGATTTTAGAATACGTTTAGGTTTTAGGTTAAGGTTTAGCTTAAGGTTAGGTTATAGGTTATAAGTTTAGGTTATAGGTTTAGGTTATAGGTTATAGGTTTAGGTTATAGGTTTAGGTTAAGGTTTAGGTTTAGATTTAGGTTATAGATTTGGGGAATTGAGAATAGGTTAAGGTTTAGGTTTAAGAAATTGGGTTCAGGTTCGGGATCGGGTTTAGGTTTGAGTTTTCAAGTTTAGGTTTAGGTTAAGGAGTTGAGATTAGGATTAGGTGTAGGTTTAGGTTTAAGGATTTGAGAATACATTTGGATTTTAGGTTTAGGTTTAGGTTTTAGGTTTAGGTTTAGGTTATAGGTTTAGGTTTGGATTTAGGTTATAGGTTATAGGTTTAGGTTTGGGTTTAGGTTATAGGTTATAGGTTATAGGTTATAGGTTAAGGTTTAGGTTTAGGTTTAGGGATTTAAGAATACGTTAAGGTAGGTTTAGGAAATCGGGTTCGGGTTCGAGATCGGGTTTATGTTTGGGTTTTAGGCTTAGGTTTTAGGTTTAGATTATAGTTAGGTTATAAGTGTAGGTTATAGATTTAGTTTTAGGTTAAGTTATGGGTTAAGGTTTAGGGAATTGAGTTTAGGTTATAGGTTATAGGTTAAGGTTTAGGGAATTGAGTTTAGGTTATAGGTTATAGGTATACGTTATAAGTTATAGGTTATAGGTTAAGTTTTAGGTTTAGGTTTTAGGTTTAGGGATTTGAGAATAGGTTTAGGTTAAGGTTATAAGTATAGGTTTAGGTTATAAGTTTAGGTTAAGGTTATAATTATAGGTTTAGGTTATAGGTTAAGGTTTAGGTTATAAGTATAGGTTTTGGGATTTGAGAATAGGTTTAGGTTAAGGTTATAAGTTTAGGTTATAGGTTATAGGTTAAGGTTTAGGTTAGGTTTTAAGTTTAGGTTAAGGTTATAGGTTTAGGTTATAAGCATAGGTTATAGGTTTAAGTTTAGAGAATTGAGAATAGGTATAGGTTTAGGTTTAGGAAATCGGGTTCGGGTTCGAGTTTAGGTTTGGGTTTTCAAGTTTAGGTTTAAGTTTAGGTTAAGGAGTTGAGATTAAGAATAGGTGTAGGTTTTAGTTTAGGGATTTGAGTATACATTTTGGTTTTAGGTTTAGGTTTAGGTTATAGGTTTAGGTTTAGGTTTAGGTTAGGTTATAGGTTTAGGTTATAGGTTACAGGTTTAGGTTATAAGTGTAAGTTATAGGTTTAGGTTTAGGTTATAGGCTTTGAGATTTGAGAATAGGTTTAGGTTAAGGTTATAAGTTTAGGTTATAGGTTTAGGTTAATGTTATAGGTTTAGGTTTAGGTTTAGGTTATAGGTTTAGATTTGAGAATAGGTATAGGTTATAAGTATAGGTTTAGGTTAGGGTGTAGGTTAAGGTCTAGGGAATTGAGTTTAGGTTATAGGTTATAGGTTTATGTTAAGGTGTAGGTTGTAGTCATAGGTTTTGGGATTTGAGAATAAGTTTAGGTTTAGGGAATCAGGTTCGGTTTTGGGTTCGGATCATGTTTATGTATTCTCTAGTATTATCTACTATTGAACCTAGTATTATCTACTACATACTAGTAACATACACCCAATATTGGGGCACCATACCATAAGCTACAAGAATTTCATGTCCCCCTAAACAAGGTATCCTCCATTGCTAACATATATATATATATATATATATATATATATATATATATATATATATATATATATATATATATATATATAAAATAAGTTTTTTATTTTCATTTACATTCATAAATACATTCATCATCCATCTAAGAAAATTGAAACAAGTACTGTCACTCTTTGAGGGAAGGGAAGGGACATGAGATTTCAGTGACAGCTCACCCTTGCATTTAACTCATCTTGTTGGTTGATTCAATTCATCTTATCCTCTATCTTCATTCTAACCACCAATATCTAAAGATTTCTCTGTATGGGTACTCTTTGGGTTCTGACTACCCCAGATAGAATTAGATTGACCATACATCTTGTCCTTATCCCAAACATGCGGTTTGGCAAATGAATCATTCAGTTCGTTCCAATAATTTACATCTTGGGATTTAGCATCTTGAACCCTCTCATTTCCTACATCATTTGATTTCCAACCTCCCCAAGGAGTAGATTGATCAAATTAAATGAGCTGCTTCATTGCTTACTTCTTTTTCATCAACATCTGCACCTAGACATTCATTGCTTACTTCTTTTTCACTAGAAATAGTGCTTACTAAATGGAGGAAATCATACACATCTTTTACGACATCTAGATTTGAAGCCACCTAGCAAAAAGAAGAGGTGATTCATATTTATGCTTATAAAATAAAGTCTAATAGTTTACACAACTAGGTTATTAAACTAATAAATTCTAAGAAAAATAGCAAGTGCCAAGACCTATGGCATAAAAAAATAATCGTTGCATGGATTAACAATCAAACAACAATGGTAAAGGGAAGAAAACTAACTTCTTTCTTGCTCCACATAATCTGGAAAGGTGTTCCTGTGCCAACGGTGACATGTTTACCCCAAGAACATGATGCAACTATACTGGATAGTGAATCCATGTGACACCTTTCAGCTGCTCTCTCAAAACATTTAATTGGCCTTTACATCCATAAAAATTATTAAGATTGGCTAAACCCTTACCAATAAAAATTCAGTATGACACAACGGTAATTCATCCCTTGAACGTCATAGAATTTAATATCAACCGACATTGGCAATACTCAACATTAATCCATCTTTACTTTTGTAACGCCCTGAAAATCGAGGGTTGAGCATAAACTCCACTCCCGAGTTCCAGAACATCACTTATGCAACATTTTCAATGATGGATGAATGTCGGCTATATTAATGCATACAACATGAAGTGGATTAAGCAAAACACCAAACATAATTTAGGGACAGTCTGAAAACACGAGCGGAAGACTGAAATACATATATATATCAACATAAGTCCCCAAGCTATGTATGCTCTGCCAGGTCATAATTACATGTCATGTTTCAAAACACCTATATCAAAAGTGATAAATCACTACCAACATAGCCCTGAATCTCCGTCAATCAGAGCATTGTTCACATGAACCCGCCTGAGATCTGCATATAAGAGAAACCCTTCCTCATCGACATAAAAGACCGGCTCTGCCTCGCAAGCATCGCCACCATCTGAAACTAAAACAGGGACTGGTTGGTGTTGCAAATACCATCCCGTAACGTGGGAGTGAGTGATCAACTCAGTGGTAACTATACAGCAGAGGTTAACATGTTATCAATTCAATAGCATCCACGTCAGTAATATATCATTAACCGACATTGAAAGTCTTAAAAACCATAACCTAAATGTATATAGTCTGCACTTTAAACCAGAAAATGTGTAACGGATATGATTTAAACGATAAGTCTTCATCAACGGCAGATAGGCAACCTAAGGCATGAATATAGGTTAGCCACAATAATACTTAACTATTATAAGCTCCAAAACAAGTTAGGGTTAAGATTTCTTACCTAAGAATGGAATCAGAAATGCCGTAATAGCGATACAGATTGATGGATTAGGCACGTAGTAAAGCTGGAAAGAATCCCAGGAAGAATCACCAACTTCTCTCTCACTTTCTCTCTCTTTTCTCTCTCTTTCTTAGCTAGGATTTGAAAATTCGTATGGGATTTGGGAATGAGGGTTTAAGGCCTTTTTATAAGCCTAAATTCAACGGAAACAGTCTTAAGGCTAAGGTATACTTAGGTTATAATCAAATCGGGCTCTTTCTGATCCAACGGAGCACTTCTGGAGGTCCTCCTATCAAATGCGATTAGACTTAAGCTCACTAGTATTTGATCCTTAGTAAGTTAAGTTTTCAGTCCGATCAAATTTTCAGATCATCCGTGGTGGACCAGCTTCAGTTCAACGGTTACGGGAATTCGATCAGAGCTACAAGTACTATGACATGTATGGGCCAACTGTCCTGATTCGAGGGTGAATTTGGGTCGAAATTTAACAGTCAGAATGCTTAGAAATAACGTGCAAGAAGAACGATCCAGATTACTTAAAATTATATTTAATTTTCTAAAAATCTTCGCTTTCTCACTCTCTTCACTCCGTACTCAAGGAAACAGTCCCAGGACATCGTATGGCCTTGATTTTTGAGGTGATAGTTAAGTCCAACTAGGCGTTCATAGTTGTCTAAGTTCATCGCTATCGGACTTTCAACGTGCGGTCTAGTTCCAATACGAAGTTACAAAGTATTCCCGGGAACAACTGGGTTTAGAGTTGGATCCTAGATTTCAAGGTAATATAGCGTCAACAATTCTATAGGTTTTAGGTCTGACAGATCGCATTTAAAGTGGTTGGTGCTAATTTTGTAGGAAATCTAGTGTAGCGCTAATTAATACATATTAAATTTCTAAAGAATTTGGTTCTAAATGATTTCTTTGGCTTTGGAATTGAGTTTTGAGAAGTTACCAAGGTGTTATGGTTGACCCAATTGAAAGGGCCAAGCTATATGCCCTAGAGGGGGGGTGAATAGGGCAATGCCAAATAAAACTAAAAACACGGGAATAATAAAAGAAATAAAGCACAATGCAGAATCTCAATAGCCTAAAATAAAGAGAATGATACTTTATCAGTTCTAAGGACAACCTTACACCAAAAACCAAAGGTTTAAGGTAGGACAACCTTATTCTAGAATGTCCTTTGTATCACAAATTAATGAGGAATAAAAAGCAAGGAAATCAAAATAACTTGCAGAAATAAATCCTAAGTTATTACAACATTCCCCACACTTGCTTGGAATAAAAAGATTACAACATTCATCCACGAATACAATCCACAAAAATGAATGAATAAAGGAATGAAAGAATAAAGCATATCCACAACATAACGATATATAGTGGTTCGCCTATGTGTACACCAACTGTTATCCAACAGCCACACAGAATGCTACTCCACTCCTAATATCCTCACACAGGGGATATTAGCATGCATTATCAAAATAGGTTTCACAAGTTCACCTTAAACCTTCACAATTGTGTCTTTGATCTCGGGCTTACACAATCTAAAAACCTACACAATCTGAGTTTTCTGGCTCTCCTCAGATAACCAATACAATGAGATTTTTCTGAAAAATCTCAAATAAAACCAAAGAAAGTAAATTACACAAATGTAAAATACCTGAATCTCCTTTTGAAGTAGCCCGGTAGAACCAATCGGAGTAGAAGTTCGATTCAATGTTCAAAGTCCAACACTCACATTAAGAATGGTTCTAAGTCTAATTGATTTTAAATCAAAAGGGCTAGTTCTATTTGATTTTGAATCCAAGAAGAAGGAATATCAGAAATTCTCCTTTTCTAATGAGATTGGAATGTAGATCAAAATCAAATAAAAAATAAGCTAGCAAAAGGAATATTAAATAAGCATAAAGTAACTTAAAACAAACACAAACTTATCTCAGAGTATAGCCTAAAGAATGCTTGAATAGAGTTGAATTGAATTGCTAAAACTCTGAAATTCGTACTCTATTTATAGCCTTAAAAATCTCATCTACGACTGGTCTTAGGATCCTAAGACAGGTCATAGCTTCAAAGATTTTCAAAGATTTTCACGGGATAAGGATTTGCTGCTCCACGACCGGTCCTAGGTAGCCTACGACCGGTCGTGGGCCACCTACGACTGGTCGTGGGTCACCTATGACCGGTCGTAGGACCCCCAATTTAGTTGCTGGAGTTTGAGTCGTAGGGATAAGACTGGTTGAAGGACGAGTCGTACAGCTCACAGGACTGGTCGTAGGATATCCACGACTGGTCGTAAGACAACCCGAAAGATTCAAAAATCTTCAACAACCTAAGACTGGTCCTGAAAAACTCAAGACTGGTCGTAGCAGAGCTAGGACTGGTCTTGAAGTCCCTAGGACTGGTCATAAAACAGCCCGAACAAGCATATTAAAATATATGAATTATGTATCCAGAATGACCTACAGTAAAGCCCATCCTAAGGTCAATCTAAGGTCAAACAAACCTTAAAAGTGAGATGGACATTGAAAGTCTGTACACCCAGATGACCCTTAAGAGAAGCTAGAGAATATACAAATCTTGTAGTAGGCCTTCTTGAGCTTGATCTTAACTTGACAAAGTCTTCTACTATACTTGAACTTGATTGTATCTTGAACATGCATACTTGAAGACTTCTATTCTTGAATTCTTCATCCATGACTTGAAACTTTCTTCATTTAAGTTCTTGACTTGAAATACGATGTCTTGAAGTAAAGAATAGTCTCAAACATGAAACGCAAGATATACAAGACATAAATATAGGTTTTGGCACCATAAAATTTGACAACCAAAGGGATATGACATCATAGCACTTACAATCTCCCCCTTTGTCAAATTTGTGACAAAACACATAGCATAAAAGATCATAAGGAATCATGAGCCATAAAATCACAAATTACTCTACTCCCACTGAGTAATATGAGTACTGCTCATATAAACAGTAATCAACATGTAAATCAACATGTAAACATCAAGACTCCATATTTTAAATCCACATATCCTTCTCAATCTATCAATCCACAAATTACTCCCCCTTTCCATACTACTCCTTTTACCTTACTACTCCCCCTTTTTGTCACAAAATGATAAGGGAAAGTCACAATAGGAAAGAGAACAACAACATAGAGAGTAATAATAAGCAAATAATGAAAAAGAAATATGAAAGGATATAACATATTTTAAAATATAAACCAGAAACATCAAGTCATTATCAATTCACAATACAATATCCAAAAGACAATACAATATAAAAGATAATGTTATACTATCCAGAAGATAATTCGCCTAATCAGATCCAGAGGAAGGAGTAGGGATAGTCGGATCAATCTAGTGTAAGCCTCTATTGATGCGACGAAGATATTTTCGCATGTACTTAAATTGCATATCATGGGCTATACTCATGTTATCAACCTTCTCCTCCAATGCACGAAGGCGTGCATCATAACCAGATGGATCGTAATCTGGATCATTTGGCTAATTAGATTCTATCTCATCAAATATCTCATCCATATTAACATCCTGTTGAGGAAGATCGCTAGCTTCCCCTTCATTTCCGGCTTCACCACCATCACCACCAACACCACCTTCATCAACTTGGTCAGGAAGTAAATCCAACTTCATCTTATTAAGATTGGAATTATTGAAAATAAGATGATGAATTGGTGCCTCATTAATAGGTTTATCGACAAGAATGTGAGTGGCTAAAACAGTCATAAGATAACCAAACAGAATATCACTATGACTCGGATGGAGACGAAACTGTATAATAAAATAACAGATCAAAGAAGGAAGGCAGACCATAGTACCAGAAGCAATAGAATGCAACACACGGACCATGAAAGAAGTCAACTCGATTTTATTACCGGACCGAGGATACACATTTGAAATGAAAAAATGATGTAACACTCTATATCTAGGTAACAGATACTTTGAAGGGAGTGCATTCCCTTTGTATGTCCATTGTGCATCAATTTTGCATAAGTCTCTTATTAACATGCATTTTTTCGATTCAGATGGTTTGTCGTATAGAGTATGAATCGGTATAGCTTCATTATTAACAGGTATATCCATAATACCTGATATCAAATGACGATCTACTTCAAATTTCCCTTCTCTAGTATCAATTGAAAAAGTTAAGTTGTCAAGGGAGAATTCTGAGATACATGCAACCATTGATTGTGTAATAGACAGGTATGCAGGCACACCCTAAAGCAAAATGTTAGTCTAGCCAACAGATTTGAGGAGAGGGATAATACCATATGGAGCAATGTGATTGAGATCAGCGGTATGCTTAACGATAACTTTACGGACACGCAAATCCCGTACATCTTGATAATCATCTTCTGGTGACCGAAGGTGTCGTTTAGTTATCAATGTAGATCTAGATGAAGATGGACCACGGGATATTTTCTTCTTTCCTCTAGCATCCATATTTAAAAAGATATACAAAGAGCAAGAGAAATGCACAAATGGAAGGATGGGTTTTCTCTAGATCAGCAATATGAGAAGAAAACCTTGAAAAAACCCAATAAAAGAAGAAATCTAGCTACATAATGATCAAATCAAAGCATAGAGAGCATGAATCTTCAAGAAAAATGATGAAATAGGACTAACCTTGAAGAAATACAAGAAATCCTATGACTGATCGAGCCACGACTCGTCGTAGGTCGGAGTGAAAATGAAGAAGAAGGAGATTTCCTCAAAATATATCATATTCACGAGCTCCACGACCGGTTGAGTGTGGTTCACGACCGGTCGTACCACGACTAGTCGTGTACAGCTATGACCGGTCGAGTATCGACCAAAAATACATATTTAATGTAAAAAATTAAAATTTAAACACAAATAATATTAAATATAATATACTATGATACATGTAAGGAAGAATACTTAATGTAAAATGCACATACCAAGATCAAATTTCAATTTATTAAACCTGCTTTTGTCGAGCGGTTTAGTAAATATATCAGTAAGTTGATTTTAGGATTGATATATATTCCAAAGAAATAACTTTTTCTTCAACCAACTCACGAATGTAATGATACCTAATGTCAATGTGCTAAGTACGTGAATGTTGGATTGGATTTTTGAAAATATTTATAGCACTAGAATTATCACAATGTAAGATCATTGAATCTTAATTAATTCTATAATCGCTTAGCATGCGTTTCATCCAAACTAGTTGAGTACATGCATATCCAGCTGCAATATACTCAGCCTCAGCAGTGGAGAGCGATATTGAGCTTTGCTTCTTACTGAACCAAGAAACTAAGCAATTTTTAATGTAAAAATAACCACCACTGGTTGATTTTCTATCATTGATATTACCAGCCTAATCAGCATCTGAGTACCCGGCTAATTGAACACTAGTATCAAAAGGATACAAAGACCCTGATTTATAGTACTTGCGGCATATCTAATAATTCGTTTAACAGCAGTAAGATGTGATTCCTTAGGATTAGATTGATATCTTACACAAATTCCAACACTTAACGCAATATCAGGTCTACTAGCAGTAAGATACAACAAACTAACAATCATACTATAATATAGTTTAGGATCTATATCTTTACCTGTAAAGTCTTTTAAGAGTCTTAACGTTGTACTCATAGGAGTATCAAAGTTCTTACCATTCTCAAATCCAAACCTTTTAACCAAGTTTGAAGCATATTTGGTCTGGGAAATGAAAATTTCATCAGGTTGTTGTTTTACTTGCAACCCTAGGAAATAGTTTAGTTCGCCAACTATGCTCATTTCGAACCTTGATTTCATTAACTTTGCAAACTCAATAGACAAGTTAGAGCAAGTTGATCCATAAATAATATCATCAACATAAATTTGAACCATCAAAATATCATTGTTATGCTTCTTAACAAAGAGCGTCTTATCGACACTTCCTACTTGAAAGCTATGACTAAGTAAGAATTTAGTCAATTTCTCATACCATGCCCTGGGCGCTTGTTTTAGACCATAGAGAGCCTTTTTGAGATGAAATACATGGTCAGATAACTTAAGGTCTTCAAACCCTGAAGGTTGTTCAATATACACTTCTTCATGTAAATCGCCATTCAAGAAGGCACTCTTTACATCCATCTGATAAATCTTAAATTTTCTAAATCATGCGATGGAAACAAAAAGTATGATTGATTCAAGGCGAGCAACTGGAGCAAAGGTTTCATCGTAATCGATGCCTTCAATCTGAGTGTACCCTTGTACTACTAATCTAGCCTTGTTTCGTATTATATTTCTAAGCTCATCAGACTTATTTTTAAAGATCCATTTTGTTCCAATAATGTGTTTATCTTTAGGTCTAGGAATAAGATACCAGACATCATTACGAACAAACTGATTAAGTTCATCCTGCATAGCAACTATCCAATTTTCGTCAGAAAGTGCTTCCTTCACGTTGACCGGTTCAATTTAGGATGTAAAACAAACATAATTACATATGTTCTCAAGTTGTTTGTGAGTACGAACTCCAGTAAGAGGGTTTCCAAGTATTTGATTAGTTGGATGTTCTTTGACAGTCCTTGGTTCAGATTCTTTTTTACTTAATGAGGTATCTTTTTTGTCGATAATAAGAGCTTCATCATCATCTGAACTCAGAGCTGGTGTATTCAAATGATCATCAATGACTACATTGATGGACTCTTGAATCACACCAGTTCTCTTATTTAGAACCCTATAAGCTTGACTGTTCAAAGAATAACCAAGAAAAATACCTTCATCACTCTTCATATCAAACTTTCCCAAATTTTCACGATCACGTAAAATATAACACTTGCTGCTAAAAACTTGAAAGTATTTAACAGTAGGTTTCTTTTCAAACCATAATTCATAAGCAGTTTTATTATCAGATTTACTGGTATAAACCTGATTAATAATATAACATGCGGTATTAACTACTTCAGCCCAAAGATTTTTAAAGAGCTTCATGCTGTTCAACATAACATTAGCCATATCGTGAAGCACTCTATTTTTTCTTTCAACTATACCATTTTGTTGCGGTGTTTTGGGCGCAGAGAATTCATGCGATATTCCCTGATCGCTACAGAATTTCTCCAAACTACTGTTTTTAAATTCGGATCCATGATCACTACGGATCTTACTAACATGAGAACCTTTCTCATTTTGGATTCGTTTGATGACCTTTTTCACTTCATCCAGGGTTTCAGTTTTATCTTTTAAGAACGATACCCAAGTGAATCTGGTATAGTCATCTACGATAACCAAGATGTATTTTTTGCCTCCTCGACTCTCCGATCTGGTTGGTCTAATAAGATCCATATGGAGAAGCTCGAGTGGTCTAGATGTGGTATTAGAGTTCACTTTCTTATGAGAGCTCTTAGTCTGTTTGCCCAACTGGCATTCACCACATATTTTGTCTACTTTTTGCAATTTGGGTAAACCTCTAATTAGTTCTCTTTTGCTCAATCTAAATAAGTTCCGATAGTGTACATGTCCAAGGCGTTTATGACATAATTCAGTCTCATCGGTCTAGACCATGCAACATGATTGAGTAGATGAGCTTGCATCACTGACGATGTAGCATTTTTCAGAAGTTCTGCGACCAGTTAATATAATAGAACCTTTTTTATTAAGTATCTCACAACCTTGATTAGAAAACTTCACACTATGGTTGTTATCGCATATCTGAGAAATGCTAAGTAGGTTGTGTTTCAAGCCCTTAGCATACAAAACATTCTTAAATAAGGGAAGGTTATAAAGCTGAACCGTACCTTGGCCAATGATCTTACAATTGCTTCCATCACCAAATGTGACTGACCCGTCAGTCATATCTTTTAGATCGGTGAATAAAGCTTTGTCACCTGTCATATTCCTGGAGCAACCACTATCTAGGTACCACTTTGAATGGCTTGTAGCATTGAAAGAGTGTGGGCAACCAAGCAGGTAACTTTAGGAACCGATTTCAAAACTGTTTTGGGTTTAGGAGTATAGATGGTCTTTTTCTGTCTGTTGTTATATGAGAGACCTATAGAGTTAGACTTTAATAGCATCTTGAGTAGATCAATTATTTTTTTCGCCAATGGATCTCAGTTTTGAAAATCAAAGTTGAAACGACTATCTTTTGGTTTTTGAAAAGTCCTTAAATTTTTGGAAAAATCTTGATAAGTATTCTTTTCTTTTGAGATTGAAGACTCTCCTTTTACAAATTTAGGAGCAATGTTCTTTTGTTTAGGAGATGTATTCTTATCATAGCCCAACCCGGATCGATCGCCACATTTTCTTGATCTGGACAATAATTTTTCTAATTTAGGATCACCATGGGCATATCCCCACGTGTCTTTCAAACTCTGAAGAGAAGCTACCTCATTTTTGAGTTTCTCATTTTGGGATCTCAAATCTTCAATTTTGGAGGTTTGGAAATCTAAATCACCTTTGGTCTTTTCAAAAGAATAAAAAATATGAGACTTTTCTAAAACAAGAGACTCATAATCTTCCTTAAGCTTAAAAAAATTTTCTTTTTGTAATTTAAGCTTGACGGCAATTTTACAACTCTCCTTATAAAGGGCATTATAAGCATTCTGAAGATCATCTTCATTATCGCAATCACTATTCAGATTTTCTTCACTAGATATATCATCATTATCTGAAAAGGTGATCTTGGCTAGAGTTATAAGGGCTTTAACATCATCGCCCGACTCGGTTTCAGAATCTTCTGATTTAGAAGAGGATTTAGAATCAGACGATTCATCCCAAGTAGCCATCATGCTTTTCTTTTTTGATTTGTCCTTTTTGGGACATTTGTTAGCTAAGTGCCCATACTCTTGACAATTGTAACATTTACTATCTTTCAAGGATTTTCAAGTTCTAGGTTTAGATCGTCTCTTATCATTTGACTTTTGAAAATCAACTTTTTTCTTACTTTTAAAAATTTTGTAAAACTTTTTTGCTAAAAGCGCCATATCATCTTTGAAATTTTCTAAATCCGAAGTGCTCTCTTGTGAAACATTTTTAGATGATTTGAGAGCAATCGATTTTTCTTTAGGAGCTTTAAAGGACAACTCATAGGTTTGAAGTGAACCAACTAGTTCCTCAACCCTCATGGTATCCATATCACAAAGTTCCTAAATCGCGGTCACTTTAGAATTGAACCGTTCAGGAAGTGAACGTAGTATCTTTGCGCACACTTTACTTTCTGGAATTCTATCACCAAGACCCCATTTAGAGCTCACAATGTCATTCAATCTAGTATAGAAGTCCATAAACATCTCATTCTCCTCCATATGAATTTCTTCAAATTTAGTTGTGAGGAGTCGGACTTTAGATTTCTTGACAATAGATGTACCCTCGTGTGTCATTTCTAATACATCTCATGCTTGTTTTGCATTTTCACAAGAGATAATTCTTTTAAATTCATCTGGTGATAATGCACAAGTAATTGCATTTAGTGCTTTTACATTGGCACTGCTTTCACTTTTCTGAAGTGTGGTCCAAAGAGAATAAGCCGTTACTTTCATTGATTTTGAACCATCGTCATTAGTTACTTCAGTGATAGGAGGGTTCCATTCATTCACTGTGGCCAGCCACACTTTCATCTAAGGATTTAAGGAAGATCCTCATCCTGACTTTCCAATAAGCATAGTTTGTGCCATTAAAGGGTGATGGCCTAATGATTGATAGGCTATCAAAATTTGACATCTTAATATAGCTTAGATCGTTAGCTTAGGAAATAAATCCAATAAATAAACAATAAGCACGAACTATTAGGCTCTGATACCACTTGAAAGGGCCTAGCTATATGCCCTAGAGAGGGGGTGAATAGGGCAATGCCAAATAAAACTAAAAACAGCAGAATAATAAAAGAAATAAAGCACAATGCAAAATCTCAATAGCCTAAAATAAAGAGAATGATACTTTATGAGTTCTAAGGATAACCTTACACCAAAATCCAAAGGTTTAAGGTAGGACAACCTTATTTCTAGAATGTCCTTTGTATCACAAATCAATGAGGAATAAAAAGCAAGGAAATCAAAATAACTTGCAGAAATAAATTCTAAGTTATTACAACATTCCCCACACTTGCTTGGAATAAAAAGATTACAACATTCATCCACGAATACAATCCACAAAAATGAATGAATAAAGGAATGAAAGAATAAAGCACATCCACAACACAACGATATATAGTGGTTCGCCTGTGCGTTCACCAACTGTTATCCAACAGCCACACAGAATGCTACTCCACTCTTAATATCCTCACATAGGGGATACTAGCATGCACTATCAAAATAGGTTTCACAGGTTCACCTAAAACCTTCACAATTGTGTCTTTGATCTCGGGCTTACACAATCCCCACACAATCTGAGTTTTCTGGCTCTCCTCAGATAACTAATACAATGAGATTTTTCTGGAAAATCTCAAACAAAACCAAAGAAAGTAAATTACACAAATGTAAAATACCTGAATCTCCTTTTGAAGTAGCCCGGTAGAACCAATCGGAGTAGAAGTTTGATTCAACATTCAAAGTCCAATACTCACTTTAAGAATGGTTCTAAGCCTAATTGATTTTAAATCAAAAGGGCTAGTTGTATTTGATTTTGAATCCAAGAAGAAGGAATATCAGAAATTCTCCTTTTCTAATGAGATTGGAATGTAGATCAAAATCAAATAAAAAATAAGCTAGCAAAAGGAATATTAAATAAGCACAAAGTAACTTAAAATAAACACAAACTTATCTCAGAGTATAGCCTAAAGAATGCTTGAATAGATTTGAATTGAATTGCTAAAACTCTGAAGTTCGTGCTCTATTTATAGCATAAAAAAATTTCATCTACGACTAGTCTTAGGATCCTAGGACTAGTCGTAGCTTCAAAGATTTTCAAAGATTTTCGCGGGATAAGGATTTGCTACTCCACGACCGGTCCTGGGTAGCCTACGACCGGTCGTGGGCCACCTACGACTGGTCGTGGGTCACCTACGACCGGTCGTAGGACCCCCAATTTAATTACTGGAGTTTGAGTCGTAGGGCTAAGACTAGTCAAAGGACGAGTCGTATAGCTCCCAGGACTGGTGGTAGGATGTCCAGGACTGGTCATAGTGTAACATCCCGAAAATCAGGGGGTCGAGCAAAAACCCAACTCCCAAGTTCCAAAATGTTATTTATGCAACATAGATATGTATGATTGAAAGTTGTCTGTGATAACGCATTAAACATGAGTGAGATTAAGCTAGAACAGCATATCATACTCCAGAGATAGTTAAATTAACAAGCAGAAGACTGTGATAGCATGTATAACATATATAAACTGTTGTATGTCTCCAGGGTGTGAACATGTTACCAGGTTATACACATACATGTATACTCCAAAAGTAGATGAAACGAATATACATGAGTGCGCTAAAAATATAAAATGACAAATGTCAAAGTATCTAATCAACCTCCCTGTAATCCCGTCAATCAGAACTCGCATAAAGGAGGAATCCTCCTCATCATCATCAAGTCCAGCTTCGCCTCGCAGGCCGCGCCATCATCTGCAATCACAAAAAGGTCTGGTGGGTGTCCAGGAACACCGTCCCGTAACGTGGGAGTGAGTAGCTAACTCAGTGGAATAATAGAGCAAGGATTAACATGTTCACAAATCAATCATGTGATAATAGTAAAGCAGTAATTCAAACATTCCTAATACTGTTGTTAATGCAATTATGACATGACGTGATGTATGCCCTCACCGACGATCTCCCTCATACGGCAACATCTTACGACCGCGGCGTGCCACACTCCCTAGAGTGCTCCACATCTTCCAGGCACAAGCAATGCTATGGTGATATGATTTTCGAGTTGTTATTAGTCTATTCAAATAGCAGGATTGGGAAACTAAGGTACTTCCCTTATATCAATCCCAACACAGATCCTGTCTAGGGTCGTCACTCCTAGTAATCTCATACGATGTATATTTTGTAGGTCGCTGCAAGGGTTGCCAGAGCTGTTGCTCGCACTCGTTGCACCGCTCCCCCATCACCTTATCAATACAGGCCTACTGTACTCTACTGCTACTGAAGGGTCGTCGCCTCCCGTAGACTCAGAATATGCTCGCGGTCACTACAAAGGACTCGTCGCCTGATCAGTGTAGGCCGACAGCAAGAATATAGTGTCCCATACCACCATAATCTGCTCACGAGACTAGGTGCTCACTGGTCACTACGGGGAGGTTTGTGGCCCCAGCGTAGGCCGACAGCTCGACCACGGTGTCCCATACCACCATGCCCGGCTCATGAGTCTTCGTGGATTAAGGTACCATGGTTAACAGGGTTTACAATGGTAAGTTTAGTACCCTAGGTTCAAGCAGTTATGACTCATGCAGGGTGAACATACAATGGCCAGTCGGGTTACTTGACGGGCTCGACTAGCGCGATCGCATCTCAAGTTGACGACATGAAGTGCGTAAAACACTTCGTGTGGCCTAACCACTGCCGTCAACTCCAGAATACGGCTCGCGTTCATCGACGCGTCATTCGTGGCGAAGATAAGCTAACCACGAATTCGCTCGGTTACCGACTGCCTGGACTAAGCATAGTCCCAAACAATTAAGGAATCACATCAGCAAATCATATGAGAGTATTGGAATTGAAATACAACCATGTGAGCATGTTAACACATGTTATAACATAGAACTTAAGTAAATCATCAAGTACATGCATTTCATACATACAATGAAACCATGCATATAACTAACATGTAGGAAATCATTCACATCAGCATATTAATTGAGAAACCAATCTCAAACTAATCCACAACATCATTTAATTCAATACATACTAATACAAGCATTTATACAAACACTTACACTACACACTTAAGTCTACATATAGTATGTCGACCCGAAGTGCGCATTTAGGCGAATCTTTTCGCCAAACTAAATATGCACACATTCCTAATATCCTAATGCGACGAGAAGCCATGTCAATCACATCAGCAAAATATGCATGAAAACAGTACTTCCTACAAATGACTAAAATGCCCTAAATCTCATATTCTTCGTTGGTTTACGAAATAGGAAACGGACAGCATGTTGTACATGTAAAACGGCGTTGCCGTCGATAATCTACTATTAAACGACATTGAAAGCTTTGGAAACAGTCATTCAAAGCGTCTAAAATCCTCACCTTTTTCCTTTTTGGGGTGTGAGTTCGAACGGAGCATATACGCTTCGTCTACGGCGATTAGAGAACCTAATACACAAGTTCTATTAGCTACTTCGCTAGGAAATGAAAGGAGCCTCAAATCAGTAACTTCTAGGGTATTTTCTTACCTGAGGACACAGAGGAATCGTCGGGAAAGTGATCGGAGTGCGTTGCCTAAGCACGTACAGCACGTGGCACAAGCAGCAGGGAATTCTCTCCCACCTTCTCTCACAAACTCTCACCTTCTCTCTCCCAATCTAGGTGTTTTTGTAAATTCGGATGGGAGAGAGGAGTGAGGGTTTCAACCCCTTTTATAAGCCCAAACTCGCCCGAAATAGGCTCCGGTACAAAGTTCACTTAGTGCATATCCAAATCGGGGCTGTTTCGATCCAAAAGGACATTTCTGGTGGTCCCTTGGTCGAATGCGATCGGACTTAAGCTCATGCGTACCAGATCTAGCACGCATTAAGTTTTCAGTCCGGCAGGGTTCGCGGATCGCACGTGGCGGACCAGTTTCAGTTCAGCGGTCACCGCACGTAGATCAGGGCTGAAAGTCTCATGATATAAAATAGAAATTTCTCCTGATCCGAGGGTGTAATCTGGCTGAATTCTGATGGTCAGAACGCTCAATACTGACGCATCAAGTCGTGTGCCAGATTTGAATTTGAAATTCCAATTCTGTCCCTATTCGCACTCTCTTCGGTCCGGGCTCAATGAAATGGCCTGTGATTATCGGTTTGACTTGATTTTCGAAATGAGTGTCAAGTCCAACTAGGCGGTTCTAACGGTCTAAGATAGGAGGTATCGGACTTTCGACGCCCGGTCTAGATCCAATACAAAGATTCAAAGTGGTCCAGAGAACAAACCTGCTCAGAGTTTGACCCGAGGTTATATAGTATTATAGAGTCATTGGTTCTACTCGATTTGGGTCTTGTAGAACGTATTTAAAGTGATCAGGGACTATTTCCCAGCTACTCCAGCGTTGCGCTAGCTAACTTACGCCTAATTTCCATAGGAATTAATCCTAAGTGGTTTCTTTGGCTATAAAATTGGGTTCTGATCGATTTTCCAGGTGTTTTAGTTGACCCACTGCCTAAGGACGTCAAATCCCAGATTGGCCAAAATCTGGGGTGTTACACATAGGACAACCTGAAAGATCCAAAAATCTTCAACAACCTAAGACTAGTCCTGAAAAACTTAAGACTGGTTGTAGCAGAACTAGGACTGGTCTTGAAGTCCCTAGGACTGGTCTTATAACAGCCCGATCAAGCATATTAAAATATATGAATTATGTATCTAGAATGACCTACAGTAAAGCCCATCCTAAGGTCAATCTAAGGTCAAACAAACCTTAAAAGTGAGATGGACATTGAAAGTTTGTACACCCAGATGACCCTTAAGAGAAGCTAGAGAATATACAAATCTTGTAGTAGGCCTTCTTGAGCTTGATCTTAACTTGACAAAGTCTTCTACTATACTTGAACTTGATTGTATCTTGAACATGCATACTTGAAGACTTCTATTCTTGAATTCTTCATGCATGACTTGAAACTTTCTTCATTAAGTTCTTTACTTGAAATACGATGTCTTGAAGTAAAGAATAGTCTCAAACATGAAACACAAGATATACAAGACATAGATATAGGTTTTGGCACCACAAAATTTGACAACCAAAGGGATATGACATCATAGCACTTACACCATTACCTAAGGACGTCTAACTCCAGGTTGGCAAAAATTCAGGGTGTTACAATCTACCCCCTTAAAAAAAATTCATCCCTGAAATTGGCTAAGGGTAATGAGTCCCTAGAAAGACTTCAGCATTGACATTCTAAGGAAGGTTCAAATCCTATTTAATGACCTAACCTTACGTATAACCTAAATCAATTTCTTCGATCTTGGGCCAGTGGGGAAGGGGCCAACCACGCTTCCGCTGCGCTACTCTAATCCAACGGTTGTATTAGCTGACCTAACTAGATTGGGCTCATAATGTTCCACCCCCCTTAAAAACTTATTTCTACTCAAGGCTCAAGAATCTATGTCTCGATCTGTACATCAGAACGAGGTGTAATTTAGGACCTATCCTTGACTTGAAATGGAAAACAACCTCTCAGTGCATTGGTCTTCCTTTGTTAATGATGCGTTCTATGGCATTGGTACCTATAATTATAGAAAGGAACTACAAGAAGATGGGTGTTGTGGTTAATTTCAAGGACGGCTGTGAGCTTGGGGCAAGATGTTTAATCTCTATTGGCTATATGTCCTTAACATTTCCCAAAGGCAAAGCAATAACTTTTGGTTGTAGGTGGTTGGGCCAACACGGAAGAAAAGTTGTGTAGTGGGTCTGAGCTAGATATATAGACTTTCTACCTAGCTAGGACAAAATTTATTGTATCAGTTCTTAATCCTAGTCGATCCTGATCTTCTACTTGATCAGAGCATTGGATTTATTGGTAACTACCAGGATTAAGAATTCAGTCCAAACCGTGAATACATCACTTATATACAGTTCTTTTACTTCGCGTTCTCGATTGTAATAAGTCCTTGGGAAGGCAATCCTTAGGGGCGTGCTGGTTTATCCTAGCGTTCATCTGAGGGATATATAAGTTTTCCCCGAATGTGACTAGTTCTAAGTTAAGCAAGCTTCCTAAGAGTTACTAAAGGAGCCTATAAGTACGAAGGAATCCAATAAAGGAACGAGGTCACACTCTAACTAAATCAAGACAATTAACTATCCACTAGTTGTAATCTAAAGTCTATTTTTATACGCTAGATGCTTTTATATAATTTCTAATACAAGGAATTGTTTTATCACTTAGGGTCAAGATTGTCTAATTGGAATTGGATTTCCTATCAGATCTTTTGAAATTTAGGAGTACTATCTCTAGGTCCTAGCACTAGATGGTCACTGTTTATGGACTAAGCTACTGTGTTAGGTCTCACCCGTCGGTAGGAGCAGAGAGATCGAGAAGATAGTTATAACTAACTCAAAAAGAGCCATGGAAAAGGAGGGACATAAGAAGAATGGGATGGGAAATTTGGGTCTCCACAGATTTGGGTCTGAAATAGGAGTGTAATGGGTCAAAGAAAGGAAAAATAGAAGAAAGAAAAGATCAAGTAAGAGGGATTGGGGGCTGGCACGATTTTGGAGCTTAAATGAGAGATTTGGAAGCTTAAATCAAAGAAAATGGAAGGAGTAGGTGATGGGTATGGCTGAGCATGGTGGAGGGATGAAGGCTTTAATGAAAAATGAAAGAGGAAGTGATTGGAATGCTAATTTGAAAGAGAATGGGACGGTTTTGAAGAAAAGGGAAAGCATGGGAGGGAGGTTTATGAAGGAAGTGGTCATTTTGGAATGAAATAGGGGTCGAACCTTGTACCATTGGGTTCCACTAGGCCCCACATACGATCGGCCCGAAGGCCCGGTTCCAACTAGCCCACCAGTCGGCGAGCCCCTCGCCGGCCACTGGACAATCTGGCGAGGCCTCGCCCCATGGACGAGGACTTCCCCACCCCCTGGGTCTAAAAAAGTTTGGGTCCCACCCTGAAACCCCCTGGAAGTTGATCATTTGGCCCCCTCTTCCGATTTGAGCCGTTTCGGGTCATTTCGGAACTAATCTTACCTCTAGTCACCTTTACCGATTTTTAACGGCTGGAATGGGATGAAACGCAGTCTATATACGTCAATTGATGGTCTAAACATGATTTGGGATCGTCTTGTGTGATCAGAAGTGCGCACGGACTCGATCTCAGTGATCATTTTCAGTAAACTTTCACCAACAAACAAAACTGGGGGTCCTAAACATGTTTCTAGATTTTTCTCGCACCCTCCTACATTAAATTGGCATCAGCGTGCTGTGTGTGACCATAACCCAAGTCCAGTTTAATCCAGATCATACTCTGATACCATCTTGTAACGCCCTGAAAATTGGGGGTCGAGCATAAACTCCACTCCTGAGTTCAAGAAAATCACTTATGCAACATTTTCAATGATGGATGAATGTCGGCTGTATTAATGCATACAACATGAAGTGGATTAAGACAAAATAATAAACATAATTCAGGGACAGTCTGAAAACACGAGTGAAAGACTAAAATACATATATATATATATATATATATATATATATATATATATATATATATATATATATATATATATATATATATATATATATATATATATATATATATATATATATATATATATATATACATCAACATAAGTCCCCAAGCTATGTATGCTCTGCTAGGTCATAATTCTAGGTCGTGTCTCAAAATACCTATATCAAAAGTGATAAATCACTACCAACATAGCCCTAAATCCCTGTCAATCAGAGCATTGTTCACATGAACCCGCCTGAGATCTACATATAGGAGAAACCCTTCCTCATCGGCATAAAAGACCGGCTCTGCCTCGCAAGCATCGCCACCATCTGAAACTAAAACAGGGACTGGTTGGTGTTACAAACACCATCCCGTAACGTGGGAGTGAGTGATTAACTCAGTGGTAACTATACAACAGAGGTTAACATGTTATCAATTCAACCAAGCAGTAATGATAAAGCAGTACAATCAAACATATCCTAAATACTCTTGTTAATACAAAAATGATATGAGGGAATGATGCATGCCCTCACCACAAACTCCCTCATGCGACATCATCTAACGATCGCGACATGAATCACTACTACTGTGCTCTCACACCAACGCCAATGGCACATGCAGTGCAATGTCATGAGTATGATTGCCAAGTTCTTATTAGTCCCTTTCATATGAGAGGATTGGGAAGCTAAGACACCTCCCTTATATCAATTCTCAAACATTGATCCATTCTAGGGTCGTCAGTCCTAGAAAATCTCATACGATGTTGCGGTTCTAGGTCGCTGCAAGGGTTGTCAAGGCTGTTTTACGGAATCATTACACCACTCCCCCATCACCAAATCAATACAGGCCTAGTTTGTACTCTTGTTGCTACGGAAGGGTCGTCGCCTTGACGTAGACTCAGAGTACGCTCGAGGTCACTACAAGGGCTGTCAGGGCTGTTACATGGAATCGTTACACCACTCCCCCATCACCAAATTAGTATAGGCTAACAGCTCGAATACAGTGTCTCATACCACCGTATTCGGCTCACGAGTCTGAGTTGCTCACTGGTCACTACGGGGAGGCTCGTGGCCCCAGCGTAGGCCGACAGCTCGGCCACGGTGTCCCATACCACCATGTACGGCTCATGAGTCTTAGGGGATCACGGTACCAAGGTTAACGGGAGTTTCACTGGTAAGTTCAGTGTCTTAGATTCAAACAGTAGCGACCAAACATGGTGAATAAACATCGGTCAATCGGGTTAGTTGATAAGCTCAACTAGGCCAAGCGCACGTTGAGTTGAACGACATGGAATGCATAAGCACTCCGTGTGGCCTAACTACTACCAAACATCTCAAGTATGACTCAGATTCGTTGAACACATCCTGTGTGGCAAAACAAACTCAACTACCACTTGAAGAACGGTTATCGATTACTTGGACTATACAATAGCCACAATCACATTTAGTTATGACATGTTATCCAATGATATAGGCAAAGCAGTAAATGGATCATATTTCAAATTATACAATCAAAGGTCCGATATTGTCCGCTTTAGGGCTGTCAGGGCTGTTGCACGGAATCGTTACACCACTCCCCCATCATCCTTCATGGCATTGTTTCTGCATGTTATGGAATACAACCTAAACACGAATCCACACATATGCAATATAAAATACATGGAGGAAAGCATACACATCATTGATGCAGTTGAGAATCATATGTCAACCCGCATACAGGTACATCTTACTAACTACTAACTCATTCAGACACTTTTACATACACTTAGTCTACACCTTACATCACATCATACATATTATGTATTCATTAGCATACGTATTATGGCAAGTCCTTTCGTCAAAGGGTAGTCGCCCATACAACAATCATATATCCACGACAGATTGTTATGGCAAGAACGAATACAAAGTCTATACTCATTCAGTCATTTTTACATACACTTAGGCTACACATACTAAATACATATCATATGTTGGTATATCATGCATTTGGACTAAACCCTTAGCCCAAGAGTTGTTACACATACATTTAGCATACGTAGACGGCAGTTAATCATGGCAAACTCAAATTCATATTTCATACATATATGGGATTTTCTACAAATACGAGGAATACAGTATATTCAACATAGTTAACGAATAACTGAAAAATGAAACGGACAACACTTTATACATGTAAAATAGCATCCACGTCAGTAATATATCATTAACCGACATTGAAAGTCTTGAAAACCATAACCTAAATGTATATAGTCCGCACCTTAAACCAGAAAACGCGTAACGGATATGATTTAGACGACAAGTCTTCGTCAACAGCAGATAGGCAACCTAAGGCATGAATATAGGTTAGCTACAATAACACTTAACTATTATAAGCTCCAAAACAAGTTAGGGTTAGGATTTCTTATCCGAGAATGGAATCAGAAATGTCGTAATAGCGATACAGATTGTTGGATTAGGCACGTAGTAAAGCTGGGAAGAATCCCATGAAGAATTACCAACTTCTCTCTCACTTTCTCTCTCTTTTCTCTCTCTTTCTTAGCTAGGATTTGGAAATTCGTATGGGATTTGGGAATGAGGGTTTAAGGCTTTTTTATAAGCCTAAACTCGATGGAAACAACCTTAGGGCTAAGGTATACTTAGGTTATAACCAAATCGGGCTCTTTCTGATTCAACGGAGCACTTCTAGAGGTCCTCTTATCAAATGCGGTCAGACATAAGCTCATTACTATTAGATCCTTAGTAAGTTAAGTTTTCAGTCCGATCGAATTTTCAAATCATCCGTGGTGGACCAGCTTCAGTTCAACGGTTATGGGAACTCGATCAGAGCTACAAGTATTATGACATGTATGGGCCAACTGTCCTGATCCGAGGGTGAATTTGGGTCGAAATCTAACAGTCAGAACGCTTAGAAATAACGCGCAAGTGAAACAATCCAGATTACTTAAAATTATATTTAATTTTCTAAAAATCTTCGTTTTCTCACTCTCTTCACTTCGGACTTAAGGAAACAGTCCCAGGACATCGTATGGCCTTGATTTTCGAGGTGATTGTCAAGTCCAACTAGGCGGTCATAGTTGTCTAAGTTCATCGCTATCGGACTTTCGACGTGCGATCTAGTTCCAATACGAAGTTACAAAGTATTCCCGGGAACAACTGGGTTTAGAGTTGGATCCTAAATTTCAAGGTAATATAGCGTCAACAATTCTATAGGTTTTAGGTCTGACAGATCGCATTTAGAGTGGTTGGTGCTAATTTTGCAGGAAATTTAGTGTAGCACTAGTTAATACATATTAAATTTCTAAAGAATTTGGTTCTAAATGATTTCTTTGGCTTTGGAATTGAGTTTTGAGAAGTTATTAAGGTGTTATGGTTGACCCATTGCCAAAGGACGTCTAACTCCAGGTTGGTAAAAATCTGGAGTATTACAACTTTAAACATTGGGCTTTAAATCAGGACTTGTTAGGTTGATTCTTGAGTCATATGCCACATGTACAAGGCCAGGCTAGGCCAGGACCTACGCTCATGCCTGACCAAATTAAATTTTAGTATATAAAAGAAGTTTAATTCAAATGCATGGAAAAATAGTGATATTTGTGCTTTACCAAGGGCATGAATGACTTTTTCAGTTGACTAATTAAGGATCTATTTGTGTAAGCAGCTCCAAGTCAAGTATAAAATGAGGTGGACTTTGGGAAATAGAATAAAAGCAAGAGGTTTCTTTTTTTTGGAATACATTCTAGATTCCTTCCCATCATATTTAGAGATGCCGGCTGATACATGCACATTCATTTACTACTTTTTTTTTCGTCAAATATTAAAGATGTCAGTAAAATAACCAAGGCATGGTTACCCTTTGTTTCCATCTTATGAACTGCAAATGACATTCACTATCTATAATTCCTTTCTAAATCATGGTAAAATAAAAAGAAAGATTAAATGCTCTTACATCAACTGAATATGCACTTCCGAAAGGGAACTTAAGAAGCATGGCCCAAAGAAGCGGAGGGGACTGAAACATGAAGGCCACTGCAATACTCTGAAATGATGAATGAAATATTAGAGCATATAAAAAAAAAAGCATAACTTCACTCATTGTCACTATCATCATAATAATCACAGGCTTTTGGTCAGCTTTACAAATCGTAACTTAACACACTACCCATAGAAATGACAGCAACTGTAGCTAAACATAAGCATGTAGTAGACGTTAGAAAATCCTTACTACTAGGAATTGTTTTGGGCACCTAATTGGAGCCCTACTAATGAAACTTGCAGATTATTCACTACACAAGGAGCTTCAAGCTGCACAACATGCAAGCCCTCCTGTGTGGACACCCTGGTCCAAAGATCAGGCCAATCTGCTTATTACATGAGCCATTCATGTTCCAGATAAATGGAAACAAAAGGACATGAATGATGGCCCACACTCAATGTATATATGTGGCCCACCAGCTAATTAGACAAGCTTGAGATTTGGACCATCAGCTGATCAAACATGTTTTAGGCCAGGGCACCTACAATGGCAGTATGTTTAAGATTTCCAAGAACAAAACGAGCTAAAACTCCAGATTTCACAAAGAACTTATAATGCATATGTTTACTACTTACGAGATGAAATACCAGAGAAGTAGAGACGACAGTCAATGCTATTTCAGCTGCCATTAACAATTCACCAGAAGCAAGAGGAAGATAAGGATTGCTAATCTGAAGAAAAAGAATATCAACCATCAATTAGGACCATAACATGCCATTAACAAAAGATGAAATATATCAACTAGAGGTGAACAAAGATTCTGTATTAGAATGAAAAATAGAGAGAAGTTGTACAAATGGAAAGTAACTGATTATGAAACACCAGTAGCCAAAGTGAATCTTATCACAGTCTAATCGAATCATGCTTCAGTTTTTAATAAGAAAATATTCTAAAGCTCATCCATTTTTAAATGCAAAAATGCATGATTAACATATCTAAAACTTGTCCATTTGTAATAATTCCTCACAAAATAAAATCTTAGAGGATCAAAGAAGAATAAGCATTGGCAATAGTAGTTGGAACAACACTATTGTTACGCTCCTACACCAGCGGAAACATAATGAAAAATAGGATCAGAGAAACAAGTACGAGATGGATGTAGTTATAATTATTTGGATAGCAAAATCAGAAATTAGGGATTTCAAATCCCAAATCCAGCAATTAGGGTTTTCTAATTTGAATCCCTAAATCAGAAATTAGGGATTTCAAATCCCAAGTCCCATATTGGGGATTCTACTCATATACCCCATAATCCAGTTGAAATTAGGGAATTTTTTTTGGATTCGAATAAGTCAATTAGGGATTTTGAATTCAAACCCCAAATCCAGTTGCCAGATTGGGGATTTCAATCTGGAATCAGATTAGGGATTCCATTATCATACCTGGAGTGAACTTCGCTTGATCTCGTGATGGATATGGAACTCCTCGCCATCATCCGTGGCTGTCACCTGTGGAAATCCTCCACTCAAGCTCTGACAGTCATGTCCGAAGCGAGAGAGAGAGAGAGAGAGAGAGAGAGAGAACAGAGTGAGGGCGGAGAGAGAGGGCAGAGGGCAGGGGTGAGAGAGAGAGAGAGGGCAAAGGGAGGGCGCGCGACGAGTGAGAGAATGGGGGGAGATTGGGCGCGACTCTGTTTTAAGTGCGTGCCCAATTTTGGGCGGTCCATAGACGCTGCTATGTGGGCCCTACCATGATGTATGTGTTTCATCCATTCTGTTCATCCATTTTTAAAGATCATTTTAGAGCTTTATGCCAAAAATTAGAGGGATATAAATCTCAGGTGGTCCACACCACATGAGAACAATAGTGATTGGATATCCACCATTAAAATCCTCCTAAGGCCCACTGTACTGTTTATTTGACATTCAATCTATTGATTTGGTCAGATAAGACCAGATGAAGGGAAAAAACAAAAATCAGCTTGATCCAAAACTTTTATGGCGACCAAAATGTTTTTAATGGTCGACACTCATTCAACACTATTTCCTGTAATGTGGTCCACTTGAGATTTGGATATATCTCATTTTTGGTCTCATATTGTAAAATTATCTGTAAAAATATATGGATGGCATGGATGAAACACATACATCATGGTGGGGGCCACAGAAAAAAGACCACTAGCCATTGGTTAGTGTCAGGGGAGTAGTCAATCCGTTCCTAAGTGTACTGAATAAATCCTGTGGGGCTCACCATGATTTATTTATTTTATCCACTCCATCCATCCATTTTAACATATAATTTATTACATAAGCTAAAAAATGAAGCCTATAAAAATTTGAAGTGGACCACATCATAAGAAATAGTATAAACTGAACGTCTACCACTAAAAAATTTTGGGAGGCCACTGAAGTTTTAGATCAAGTTGATATTTTATTTTTCCCTTCATCCATGTATTTGTGATCTATTGAACAGGTTGGATGACAAATAAAAATCACTATAGGCCATAGGAAGATTTCAACGGTGGAAATCATTATTCCCAATGTTTCCTATGGTATGGTCCACTTGAGCTTTGGATATGCTTTAATTTTGGGCTCAACCACTAAAATGATTTGGAAAAATGGATTGACAGTGTGGATAAACCAAATACATTCATTGTGTCATTGCTAACTGGATACGGCAGGGTAGGATGCAATGTGCGTTAAAACCCTTTCGGGGGTCACAAAAGTTTCGAATCAATATGAAATTTTTTTTTCTATTCATCCAATTATTTGGACCACACCAAATGAAATGGTGTTGATTGAATATCCAACATTAAAAACTTCTTGTAATTGAGCTAAAGTATGAGGCAGATTCAAAGTTCGAGTGGACCCCATCACAAAAAACAGTGGGGATTGAATGCCTACCATTAAAACCTTACTTTGGGCTATAGAAGTTTTCAACCAAACTAATATATATGTTTTCCCTTATTCCATGTTTGTATTAACTTATAAATAGGTTGGATCTCAAATAAACATCGTGGGCCTTAAAAAGGTTTCAATAGTGGGTGACTATCCCACTCTTTTCTATGGTGGGTCCACTTGAACTTTGGATCTACCCCGTCAGTCAGATGCATCATTCCATGGTCGGCCATGAGCTTAAAAATAAAGTCAATCCATGACTTGGGTGGGCCACACCACATACTTTAGTTAAGAGGGTTACTCTCGCATGAAAACATTCATAATCATTTATTGGGCCCACCTAGATGTGGTTCATAGATCCAGCCCATTCATTATGTGTGTCCCACTTGGATGAGGAGTCAGACCAAGTTTCATATACATCCAAAACTCATGTGAGCCCCACCAAATGCTTTTATATATTTTAGGAAAGTCTTCACATAGTTTTAGATGCTATGGCCCACCTGAGTTTCGTATGCTACTAATTTTTGGACATAAAGGGGACATCAAATGCATGGTGTTGATGTTCTACACACATCATGGTGGGGCGCACACAGATTAACCTCATGGGAATTTCCCATGAGGTGACCTTATAGTACCATTTCACTATTTAGGTAACTCCTTCATGGGTATTACTCTAACCGTGTAGGACCGACCTTGATATATTTTATGTATATCGACATCATCCATATATTTTTCCATCATATTTTAGGATGTGATTTCAAATCATAAGAACTCAATAATCTCAAGTGGGCCATACCAATCAAAATAATGATAAATAAATATTAAAAACCTTTTGAAGGCCATAAAAGTTTTGGATCAATTTGATCTTTGTAGTTTACCTCCATCTAGATCTTCTTTACATTATCAACAAGTTGGATTGCAAATAAACATTACTAAAATCTTACGATGGGCACTTTATAATTTTTAATGGCGAGGTACTATATTATCATTCTTTCCAGTGGTGTGGTCCACTTAAGATTTAAATCTACACAATTTTTTATACCCGGCCCAAAAATGGGTTGGACAAACATAGGGGCGACAAGGATAGACAACACATCATCAAAATATCATTTTTTTTTTATCTAACTTTTCAATTTTTCTTGTCAAAATACAAAATCTAGTTTTCTTTTTTTTTAAATATATTTTTTTAGAATTTGTTAATTTTTTCACAATTTTGTTTAATTTCTTAAATTTTCTTTTTCAAAATATCATTTTTTTTAAATCTCACTTTTGTTATATAACTTTTCAATTTTTCTTGTCAAAACACAAAATCTAGTTTTCTTTTTAAAAAAATATATTTTTTTACAATTTGTCAATTTTTTCACAATTTTATTCAATTTTTAAAATTTTTTTTCAAAATATCATTTTTTTATCAAAATCTTATTATATAACTTTTTAATTTTTCTTGTCAAAATACAAAATCTAGTTTTCTTTTTTAAAAAATATATTTTTTTTTTACAATTTATCAATTTTTTCACAATTTTATTTAATTTCTTATATTTTCTTTTTTTAAATATCATTTTTTATCGAATTTTTTTTTTTCAAAATTATCAACATTATTCAAAGTTCTTAATTTTTTTTTTTCAAAATCTATATTTTTATAAAATCATAGTTTTTTTTTTTCAAAATATAAATTTTTCCTAAACATTGTTAATTATTTTTCTAAGCTTCTCAGCTATTTTTTTTGAAATTCATAATTTTTTTTATTTTAAATTTTTAACCTAAGCATTAGAGAGGGTTTAGGACTATCTCTAATGCAGACGATCTTTGACAGTCTCAAAAGACCGCTATAAGATGGCTAAAGACCATCTCTAATGCAGACGGTCTTTGACAATCTCAAATTACCAATGAAAGACAGCCAATGACCGTCTCTAATGCAGACAGTCCTTAACAGTCTCACATTACCAATAAAAGACGGCCAATGACCATCTCTAATGCGAATGGTCATTGGCCGTCTCCGATGACCGCATAAAAGACTGTTAAAGACCGTCTTTTATTCCAGACAGTCGATAACCATCTTTTCTCTGCAGTTAACGATGGATTCTAACCATCTTAAATGATTTGTAGATGTTCAACATTTTAAGACAATATTAAGGACAGTCAAAAGTCGTATAAAATTTTAGAGACAGTTTATGGCTATCTCTAAAGTGTCTTTAAACCAAAGAATTTTAGAGACGGTTCACAACCATCTCAAAATCCGTCCTTTTTTCCATTTTTCACGTAGTACCGAAGGTTTTAAATCAAGTTCACCTCTAACCAGTACAACCTACACTTAGGCTGACACAGCATGTCTACACGACACAGTTTATGCTCTCATGAGCAAGGATCAACATATAGAACCCAACTTATACACCACACTGGCTAAGGACCTACACAAGGACCAAGGGTTTATACTCTCCACAAAGCAAGGGTCAACGCAAAGCACCCCCACATACACTCCCATCGAAGGCTTCCTACGAGGACTTGCAAACTTACAATGGGTGAGAAACACCTTATACCTAATCCTACAAAATGAATGATCACGAGGGTCCTCTGGACTTTAATGACTTACAGATACGTAGTAGGCCTCGTTTAGTGTGTTGATGAAAATCTCCTCCTTTGATGACAAAGAATCTTTAGCTTCCTTGAACTGCAACTCAGAAGATGTACCAATACATGCCGACGGGTTGGGTCAAGGTTATGATGGAATCCTACTCTATTAAATATTTTCCTATAAGGGAAATATAACGATTCCAATCATCTATACATTCAAGGAATCTAAGCCTAATGATTTACCATTAAGGTGGTAGCTAAAGGATCATTGAATGCGGAAGTTCATTCTCAAATCCACTCTATTGAATGTCAATGATGAGGATGGATTGGAGGATGAAGTCCCATGAGAGAAAAGGCTTAGGGTATATGATCTACGATTAAACACACAAAAGCACTCTCTATTTTCTCTATCCAACAACCAAGGGAAAGCTCTCATTAAATAGGAAAAAAGGTTCCAATGGATATAAAACGGTCACATTTTTTACAAAGTTCGATATCATCGAGCAGGGTCGATATGATCGAGCGTATACTCTTGATAGCATTAACTGGCCACTTGATGACACAAACTCAAATGTCAAACGCTTTTGAAACCTTTTACCAGCTGGTCGAGGAAATTGAACATGCATCGATGTCATTAGATCTCGAACTCTAATTTCATCAACATGAGGTTCGATTCTTTGACATTTAAAAATGTGAGAGACTTTCCTCTGAAGATTTTTCACGAAAAAGATATGATCGAGCATCACTCGATATCATCGAAATTTGAATATTGATGATATCAAGGGCAGTGTTGATTTATCAATAATTCCAAGGAATTTTCCTATAAGCTTGCTGGACAGTTTTTGTTGACATCGACCATTCGTTGATATGATCGATATTTGAATATCGATTTTATTGAGTGACCCTCGATCCGAGAAAAATCAACCTGAAAAACTTACTGGATATAAATGTGTCCCAATCCAATATCATCGAAGGGCTTTCGATATCATCGAGATTTGAATTCTGAAGATATCGAGGAGCTCCTCGATATATCAAAGATTACATGTTTTTTCCTTAGCAGAACTTTGGACACAACAAACTTGATGTCGATTTTATCGAGTCCACTTGATGAACTCGATATTCAAATTTCGATGATATCGAATCCTCTATCGATACATCGATAATTTCGTTCAGATGTCTTTATGGTTGCTGATGTCCTCATTTTGATAATATCGAGTGAGCTTCAAGGACATCAACAACAGGGTTCGATTTCATCGAACCACTTGTCGATAAATCAACAAAGGCAGAAAACTTAAAGATTTTTCTAAGTTTGGAAAAAGTTTTCTAACCATAATCTCTTTGGGTGTTCTATCCAATTTTAAGGGTTTTAATTACCTGATGTTTTAAGACATGGGATGTGAGGCTTAAGATTTACTTGTGACGAGTTTAGGCACACATCCGGTTGAGGAAGACGCTTGATTAATCTTCCTATGAGGCTCCTCTGTCTAGCTAACTCAACGCTCATGCTAATTGACAAACTAGGGCACTTTCAATCTCCCCTCTTGTCAATTACATGCCAAAACACCAAAACACCCTAGAACAATGTCTAGACTAACACCCTAAATTATGTGTACACGAACTTTACACAATTTTACAAAACTTATCTAGTTTGCACATACACACATTCAATAGCTGCTCCCCCTAACAACAATCTCCCTTTGTCTCCTTGCAGCTACTCCCCCTAACACCTGTATCACCATCAACAAACAGATACACATAATTTTCCTTTGGGGTGTGGATTTGCACTCCCCCTTTTTGTCAGTCATTGGCAAAGAGTAATATAACAGTGGATATTGACTAAAATTGAAACAATTGGGATAACCAAAATGTAGAGCAATCACACGCATCATATTTCATTTCCTATATGAACCAGAGAAAATAGGGGATCACAAAAATATGGCAGTAAAGAGATATGAGGTGTAGATAGCCATAATCCAAAGTATCCACAATACACACACACACACACACACACACACACACACACACACACTGCCCAAGATTAGCAGTAGTATAGTCATTCATCCCAAAATCAAAAAGAATATCAAGCCCATTCATTGGCACCCAAAAACAGAGTATAGTCCTCACTCAGAGGATATTGCACCATAAAAAAAACAAACTTGTCAAACTCTGCAAGTTAGTAATTCATCACTTACACTTATATGAGCATAGGTCATTCAAAAAGATATTTATGCCCTAAGCATTCCAGGGAGACTCCAGGTAAGTGATGAAGGGAAGGACACACTACAGATAACGCAAGCCTAAGTATGCTTATTGTACAGGTAGGGAATCTAGAATTTATTTTGTAGCACATTGCAGAACCACTAACATGTGTTTGAGCTCTGAAAGACAGGCTTCACAGTCATCAAGTCATTTCATCATGTGAGATTGTTTGTCCAGAAGGTTTTGTATAATGTCTTGTTCTATGAAATCCTTAGTGAGATTAACAGAGTCGGGGCTGCTCACAGGATTTCTCTTACCTGAGGTTGGGTCAGTTTTTCCAACATGAAACACGTTGTCAACGATACTCAGGTTACAAATGTCTTCATAGTTGAACCAGGCACACGGTGCAGGAGATCATTAGTAGGAGGCAGCCCAATTTGTCAGGAAATCTTGGACATAAGACACGGGAATGGAAGTGTAGTGATGTATTCTTCTGTAGACACACGGATTAACTGTTGTAGAAGAAGAGTGAGTAGACACACTGGATTACCTTAATGAATATCATACAGAATATTGAGAATGTATGGAGAGAGCTTGTTGCCCGAAACTTCACAGGGATAGACATTTGTGTTGAAGATGTCGTGAATAATTTTATAAGCAGGATTGAGATGCTTAACATGAAGAACATTCTTTGCATTTCAGGAAATTGTAGCACCGTTACATAATGCTCAAGTAACTTCACCCCATACTCCAAGACCGTTCATATTCCATTCTGATACAGGTATTCTAGTGACTTCTACACCAACCAGATGACTTATCAATCTAGGGGTGATGTGCTTGGTCCGATTTACAACGGCGATTGAAATGAGTGGAGGATTATCTTCAACGTTGTAGATTAAGTTCAGAAACTAATGCACAAGATTAGACTGAAATCCTCCTCCAAAATTCACGATATTACACCAGCCAATCAGTGTTGTGAGATGTCTTAAATCTGAGTCCTTTCGCAACTAGGATGCGAAAGGGTCCTTTCGCATCCTTTAGCAACTGGGATGTGAAAGGAAAGTTTCCTAAACTATAAATAGGTGTTCCTAGGGCTTTTCTATTGTATGAGAAATAATTCTAAGTCTTTCAAAAGGGGTTCTAGGGAAATTAAAGGGTGTAGCAAGGGTGAGATTCGAGGTTGTTCGAATCGGGTAAGTCCTCTCTCTTTATAATTTCTATTTTCATAGTGGAGATCTGTCGCTTTGTGCCGTGGTTTTTTTCCTACAAGGGTTTTCCACATTAAATCTGGGTGTTCTCTGTATTCTCTTGTGTGCTTGGTGTCATTGAATTGCTATCCTAGATCTAGATCTGTGTGATTCCGCAGGTCAAAATCCCCAATAAGTGGTATCAAAGCTATCGTTGGGGCACAGATCTGAATCTGAGGGATTAGTAATAATGGCGAGCGCTAAGTATCAAATTGAGAAGTACTCAGAAAAAAATAATTTTAAGTTATGGAAGGTTAAGATGATTAGCCTGTTAACCAAGCAAGGCGAGGATGGTACTCTTGAGGAGCGGAAGTCTATTATGAATGATGTTGATTGGAATGCTCTTGATAAGAAAGCTTTATCATCGATCCATTTATGTCTTACGGATGAGGTTCTTTACAATGTCATGAGGGAGAAAACTGCAGCTAAGTTATGGGCAAAGTTAGAGGATGTCTATGCGAAGAAATTCTTGAAAAATCGCCTACACTTGAAGCGGCAATGGTATAACTTCAAGATTGCAGAGGGTGGAGATCTGGAGGCTCACATCAGTAACTTTAATAAATTGGTTTGTAAATTGCTGGATATGGAGGAAGTGATGAAAGATGAAGAACAAGCATGTATGTTGTTAAATTCTCTCCCTGCGTCCTATGAGGCATTCAAGGACACTATGTGCACCATGAATAAAACCCTGAGTGTCGACACAGTTATCTTAGCCCTTCAAGGGAAGGCTATGAGACAACTGAACAGCGACATAGGGATATCTTCTGATGCACTATTTACAATGGGTAGGAATTCTAGACAAGGTACAGGTTCTTCTGGTTCTAGATCTAAATCTAGGGGCAAAGGCAAAGGAAAGGTAAAGTGCTGGAATTGTGGGAAGGAAGGACATGTGAAGAGAGATTGTGAAAATCCTAAATTGAAGAGGGAAGATTCTGAGGCTTCATGCAGGGAGGCTAATGTTGCCACGTCAGATGGATCGAGTGGATTTGATGGTGATGTTTTATCTGTGTTTTCGCTCAGAAGGTCATATGATGATCGTATGGGTGAGTGGATGCTAGACACAGGGGAATCTTTTCACATGACTCTTCATCAGAGTTGGTTCACCAGCTACAGGAAGTGCGATGGTGGACAGGTATTTATGGATAATGACATTGCCTGTAATGTTATGGCTGTTAGTTCTGTGCGCATCAGAATGTTTGATGGGGTGGAGCGTACTTTGACAGATGTGAGGCACATTCCTGATTTGAAGCAGAATCTGATTTCTCTTGTTATGCTTGAGGCAAAAGGATGTAAGTACACAGGTATTGACGATGCTCTTAAAGTATCCAAGGGGGCACGAGTAATCATGAAAGCGCAACGACTCGGTAACTTGTACAAGTTGATCAGGAGCACTTCAAAAGGTGGAGTTACGGTGGAGGTAGCGGATTTCACCTCTGCACATGTGTGGTATGCTAGGCATGACCACATGAGCGGGTAGGGCAAGAAGGCTGAAACGCACGGACAGGGATACGGAGCAGGTGGAGCAGACTCCTATGAGAAGAAACACACAGCATGATCACGGGATATCGGTGAGGTACATGGATGACTCCAATATCGCAGGAGTATTCATCTTCTATTCAGATGGCTCTAGGTGAGCCTGGTGTTAAGAAGTGAAAGGTGACTATGGGTGATGTGATGGATTCGTTGTACCAGACCGATATATGGGAGCGGGTGGAGCTTTCAATGGGCCGAAAAGTGGTTAGATGCAAGTGGATCTTCAGGAGGATACAGCATAGATACAGAACGAGGTTGGGGGCGATAGGTTATGCTCAGGGAGAAGGGATCGGCTTCTCAAAGATATTCACACCGATGGAATAACAGGTGTCTATTAGATCAGTGATTGGCGCTAGTTGGACAATGTGATCTTGAGCTGGAAGGAAGGATGTGGAGTCTGCACTTCTGTAAGGGAAAGTGAAGAGCAGATCTATATGAAGCAACCAGAGCGATTTGGAGTTAAAGGGGCTGAGAAAAGACTTTGCAGGAGGTCGTGGTTCGACCTGTCGCCTAGGCAGTAGTTTGATTCCTTCATGGATGAAGGATCGAGGGGCTGCAAAGATGGTTCTCGGTGTTAAGACTGAAGGAGGAGTAGGCTTTGGTAATCATAGGAGGAATACCTTGTGTGTAGGTATTGATCAAGGATGTGATGGGTCGGGTAAAGCCGGAGATTGTTCCCTACGCGTCTCTCCTCAAGTTTTCCTTAGGACATGTCCCAAAACAGATGAGGAAAAGCAAGATATCTCATGAGCCTTATTCAAATGCACTGGGCAGTGTATGCCATGGTCTGGATTGGATCATTTATTTCACGAGCTATCAATGTTGTGAGCAAGTACCCCGACAAGCAATATTGGGTAGTGGTGAAATGGTAAGAAGACTACGTCTTTTCTTTTGGGAAGACAAGAGCAAAGGTGGTTGGGCATGTGGATTTAGATTCGGCAGACATGATCAACAAGAATGTTCCTCAGAGAAGTTCAAGTTCTGTGTAACTTCTCTGGGCTTGACGATGGCGTAAAAGGAAGACGGAGTGTGCAAGAGAAGCTATGATATGATGTAGAAATAAGAGAAGAGGTCAAGAAGCTACACGGTTAAAGATTGAAGACATAGTGGAGATCGTTGCGAGATGTCTTAAATCTGAGTCCTTTCACAACTAGGATGCGAAAGGGTCCTTTCACGTCCTTTCGCAACTGGGATGCAAAAGGAAAGTTTCCTAAACTATAAATAAGTGTTCCTAAGGCTTTTCTATTGTATGAGAAATAATTCTAAGGCTTTCAAAAGGGGTTCTAGGGAAATTAAAGGGTGTAGCAAGGGTGAGATTCGAGGTTGTTTGAATCGGGTAAGTCCTCTCTCTTTGTAATTTCTATTTTCATAGTGGAGATCTATCGCTTTGTGTCGTGGTTTTTTTTCCACAAGGGTTTTCCATGTTAAATCTGGGTGTTCTTTGTGTTCTCTTGTGTTCTTGGTGCCATTGAATTGTTATCCTAGATCTAGATCTGTGTGATTCCGCAGGTCAAAATCCCCAACAATCAGTTCTAAGAGACTGATGATCCCAGAGGGTTCAATGCACTTCCTATGAACTGCTCGTTTTGCCCCAATTTCTATGTCTGAAAATGAAGATGAGGTAGTTACATTGTTCTTACCTCTCTTGCTCTCAGTTGTGGCACTTTATGGAAGAACCAGACCTTTATCTTTAGACATTGCTACTTGGGATGAAATAAGATTTGGATTTCAAAACTGTTCTGAGAGATGCAATACCAAAATGTGATCAACAAGTGAAAGTGAAACTCTTTTTCAGTTCTCCCTTCTTTTATTGAGTAGTAACGTTCGGTATCATCGATCATAGGTTCGATGATATCGATATATCCTAATTGATATTTTTAATGAAGAGTTCAAGGAAAGATCAACCGACCCAACGTTTTAGCTCCTCGAGAGGTTGTCGATGGTATCGATTCTTGGTCAATGTAATCGAAATGTTCACATGATGTATCGATCAACATATCGAAGGTGAATATTTTTCATTTTTATCTTTTCGAAAAACTTTCGTGTATAATTTAGTATATCCTTGAATCAGACAGTATACACAGCAAAATTTTGTACATGCATTATACAAATCAAAATTATAAACATCAAGATGTTTATATACAAAAAGATTGAGGTGGGAAACCTCAAATATATCATTAGGAGTTCAACAAAAATTGCTTGACCTGAGCTTGTTTTTCATTTTAGCAGTTATCCAAATCTAGATGCTTGACCTAAGCTTGTTTTTCTATGCTCAATATTTCTAGGCAGATGGATCAACCTTTCCTTTACCTTTAATGACATAGCATTGGTTATTTGTGCGAGAACCCTTCATCACTGATTTACCTGAAAGGTCTAGGATCTTGCATTTTTCTTTGTTGAATGTAACCACATGCTCACTGTCACATATTTGAGAAATACTTAAAAGATTATGTGTTTATCCTTTTATGCAAAAGGCATTCTCATTATTGCGTAAATTTATTCTTTTAATAATTCCCTGTCCAATTACCTTAGCAGTGCTTCCGTCTCCATAGGTGACTATCCCATCATTTAGATCTGAATAATTTGACAGGAGGGATCTTTCACCTGTGACATGTCTTGAGCAGCCACTATCTAGGTACCACTTATTATCATTACCTGTTATATGATTTTAGTGAGTAACAAGATAATTTTTCTTTTCTTTCACTACCCATTTTGTGACAGGAGTTTTAACTGTGGTAGTTTTAGTTTTTTTAATTAAGTTGGGCAAGTGAACCGTGTTTCCTTGTCTTATAAATTCATTAGTTTTCTTGTTTAGTTCAACCACTTGATTCAATAATTCCTCCATTTTATTGGTCATTATAGGTGGTGATGGATGTGTTCTTCTTCTATCCATATTCCTAGGTCCTAACATTTTATATTGTTGTTTTGGTTGGTTTGTGTTTATAGTATGATTTTGACCAGAGTTATGTTGAGTCCTCCCAGGTGACATGCATTCAAACTTATAATGACCTGAATCACCCACATACATGACAAACTGGAGTAGTTCTAGTTTTATTTCCTTAAGCAGCAGATTTAGCCATTTGTGCTGCATTTCTAGTTTTTATTTTAAATTTATCATATCCTAGGCCATTCTTGTCCTTTCTGGGTCTTCCCATTCCTAGGAGTTTTTCTAATTTCTCACCACTCTAGAAAAACTTATAGTTTAGCTCAACAAGTTTTTTAGATTCTTCTAAATCAAACAGGAGTGTGTGATTTTCATTTTGAAGGAGCATGTTTTTATCTTTTAATAGCTCAACATGTTTGTTTAGTTTGTCAAACTCAGATTTAACGAAGGCATTGATTCTTTCTAATCTATCATTATCTGAATGATATTGTTGTAGATCATTAATTAGGTGTGTTGATTTCCAATGTTTTATTCAGATCTTTTTGCAGTAATTTCTTTTTATTCTTAGTTACTTCGAGTCTTTTAAGAATATTGATGCTATGAATGTAGAGTTGATTATAAGCATCTTGCAGTCTATCCTTTTCTTCTTCTTCTTTCTCAATTTCCTCATTATCTGATAGAAATGATTCAGTAGCTTGCGATTCTTCATCATTCTCAGTTTCGATGGGAATGATTAGAGCAGTAGAGACCATAAGAATTTTCAGAGTTTTTTGTCTCCATCGCTCTCTGAGTCGCTAGATTCTAAGTTTGATTTTTCTGTATCATCCCATGTGGTAACCATTGTCTTTCCCTTAGTTTTTCTATTTGGGCATTCAGTAGATAGATGTCCAAACTTTTAACAGGTATAACATTGTGGTTCCTTTGACTTTTTGCTAGATTTACCTATGAAATGTTTGTTGTTCATCTATCTTCCTTTAAATGGATGGCCACAACTTTTCTGAAAGAATATTCTAAACCGTTGTTCCAACAGGGCCACTTCCTCATCTTCATTTTCTCTTTCACTTTCAATGTCCTCATTTGTTGATTCTTTGAAGTTTTAATGACAATAGTTTTGGATTTGGGGGTTTGTTTGAAGTGTAGTTCAAATGTTTGTAGGAAAACTACTAGTTCTCTACTTTCATTTCATCTATGTTTCTACATTCATCAATGGTTGTTACTTTAGGATTGAACTATTCCGGTAGTGATCTTAGTATTTTCTTATAAATTTTTGGGACTGGAACTTTCTCACCTAATCCGCCCATGGAGTTGCAAATGATATTTAGTTTTGTTAAAAACTCTACAAAGGTCGCATGCTCTTCCATTCTGAAACTTTCAAACTGTGATGTTAGGAGTTGCAGTTTGGATCTCTTCACAGTGCTTATTCCTTCATGGGTTGTTTCCAATAAATCCCATGCTTCTTTGGTTGTCCCACACATACTGATTTAATTGAAGATGTCTTGGGACACAGCATATTAGATAGCATTCATTGTTTTAGCCTCAGAAGTTTAGTTTTCTTTATCAAATGCTGTCAACTTTTCTTTAGCTTTTGGTTTAGTGATAGTTGTGTCATTCTCAAGTATTATTTGTTCAGTTGGTGGCACATATCCTCTTTCAACAATGTCCCAAATATCATGATCCAAAGATCTCAAAAAGTAATGCATTCTAGCTTTCCAGTATGCATAATTTGATCCATCAAATACTAGAGGTCTAGTGACCGATGAGCTCTCTCCTTTGGCCATATTACTAACTTTAGTCAAGATTACACTCTAGGTGGTGAAGCCCTTTAGAGTGACCTACTCTGATACCAATTGAAATTATGGTAATGACCACTTTAGTCGAAGTGGGAATATGCCAATATGTCCTAAAGGGGGGTGAATAAGACTTTTTAATATTTTATGACAATTTAAAATCCTATCACTCTAATCTTAAAAGTAAGCATGCATCAGAATTACCACAAAGTAACTCTACTTGTTCCAAGCCTTCAAGTATGAAAAGTATTTAAGAAAATCAACACAAGCAATAGAAGATAATAGCAATCTCAAACATAGTCATTTTTATAATGGTTCAACTACTTGTCTACTCCACTTCTGGTGGACACACTCAACCCTTGAGTGTACCAGATCTCACTAAAAAAAAGTTTCACAACAAGTTCACCTCAAACCGGTGGTTTCAAATCAGGTTCACCTCTAACCAGTACAACATATACTTAGGCTGACATAGCATGTCTACATGACACAATTTATGCTACCATGAGCAAGGGTCAACACATAGCACCTAACTTTTAGGCCACACTGGCCAAGGACCTACACAAGGACCTAAAGGTTTATGCTCTCCACAGAGCAAGAGTCAACACAAAGCACCCCCATGTACACTCCCGCCGGAGGCCTCCTACGAGGACCTACAAGGGCTGAGAAACACCTTAGACCCAATCCTATAGAAGGAATGATCACAAGGGTCCTCTAGACTCTAATAACTTACAGATAAGTAAATAAGCCCTGTTCAGCACGTTGATGAAGATCTCCTCCTTTGATGACAAAGAATCTTCAGCTTCCTTGAACCGCAACTCAGAGGATGTACTAATACATGGCGACGGGTTAGGTCAAGGTTCTCTATTAAATGTATTCCTATAAGGGAATTAGAGCGATTTCAATCATCTATGCATTCAAGGAATCTCAGCTTAATGATTTGCCATTAAGGTGGTAGCTGCAGGATCCTTGAATGTGTAAGTTCATTCTCGAATCCACTCTATTGAATGTCAATAATGAGGTTGGATTGGAGGATGAACTCCCATGAGAGAAAAGGCTTAGGGTATATGATCTAGGGTTAAACACACAAAAGCACTCTCTATTTTCTCTATCCAACAACCAAGGGTAAGCTCTCATTAAATAGGTAAAAAGGTTTCAACAGATATAAAACAGTCACATTTTTTACAGAGTTCAATATCATCGAGTGGGCTGATATCATCAAGCATATACTCTCAATAGCATCAACTCACCGCTCAATGACACGAACTCAAATGTCAAACGCTTTTAAAACCTTTTGCCAGCTGGTCGAGGAAATTGAACATGCATTGATGTCATCGAATTTCGAACTCTGATTTCATCGTGTAATACCCCGGATTTTGGCCAATCTGGGATTTGACGTCCTTAGGCAGTGGGTCAATTAAAACACCTGAAAAATCGTTCAGAACCCAATTCCATAGCCAAAGAAACCACTTAGGATTAATTCCTTTAGAAATTAAGCATAAGTTAGCTAGCGCAATGCTGGAGTACCTGGGAAATAGTCCCTGATCACTTTAAATACGTTCTACAAGACCCAAATCGAGTAGAACCAATGACTCTATAATACTCTATAACCTCGGACCAAACTCTAAGCAGGTTTGTTCTCTGGACCACTTTAAATCTTTGTATTGGATCTAGACCGCGCGTCGAAAGTTCGATACCTCCTATCTTAGACCGTTAGAACCGCCTAGCTGGACTTGACACTCATTTCGAAAATCAAGTCAAACCGATAATCACAGGCCATTTCATTGAGCCCGGACCGAAGAGAGTGCGAATAGGGACAGAATTAGAATTTCAAATTCAAATCTGGCACACGACTTGACGCGTCAGTATTAAGCATTTTGACCGTCAGAATTCAGCCAGATTACACCCTCGGATCAGGAGAAATTACTATTTTATATCATGAGACTTTCAGCCCTGATCTACGTGCGGTGACCGCTGAACTAAAACTGGACCGCCACGTGCGATCTGCTAACCCTGCCAGACTGAAAACTTGATGTATGCTAGATCCAGTATGCATGAGCTTAAGTTCGATCGCGTTCGGCCAGGGGACCACCAGAAATGATCTTTTGGACCGAAACAGCCCCGCTTTGGATAAACATCAAGTGAACTTTGTTCCCGAGCCTATTCCGGGCAGTTTTAGGCTTATAAAAGGGGTTAAAACCCTCACTCCTCTCTCTCATCCGAATTTGCAAAAAAGCCCTATATTGGGAGAGAGAAAAGGTGAGAGTTTGTGAGAGAAGGTGGAGAGAATTTCTTGCTGCTCGTGCCACCTGCTACACGTGCTTAAGCCACGCGATTCAATCACTTCGTCGGTGATTTCTCTACTTTTCTAGGTAAGAAAATACCCTAATAAGTTGTTGATTTGGGATTCTTTTCGTTCCATAGCTTGTTAACTCATAAATCTTGTAAATTAGGTCCTCTAATCGCCGTAGACGAAGCGTATACGCTCCGTTTGAATTTACACATCCATAAGAGACAAGGTGCGAATTTTAAACACTTTGATTGAGTGTTTCCAAAGCTTTCAATGTCGTTTAATAGTAGATTATCGACGGCATCTCCGTTTGACATGTACAACATGCTGTCTGTTTCCTATTTCGTAAACCGGCGAAGAATATGAGATTTAGGGCATTTTAGTCATTTGTAGGAAGTACTGTTTTCATGCATATTTTGCTGATGTGATTGACATGATTTGTTGTCGCATTAGAATGTTAGGAATACGTGCATAATTAGTTTGGCGAAGAGATTCGCCTAAATGCGCACTTCGGGTCGACATACTATATGTAGACTTAAGTGTGTAGTGTAAGTGTTTGTATAAATGTTTATATTAGTATGTATTGAATTAAATGATGTTATGAATTAGTTTGAGATGGATTTCTCAATTAATATGCTGACGTAAATGATTTCCTAAATGTTGACTATATGCATGATTTCATTATATGCATGAAATGCATGTGCTTGATGATTCACGTAAGTTGTATGTTATATCATATGCTTGGTGATTTCATTATGATTTAGTTTGAGATTGAATTCTCAATTAATTTGCTGATGGAAATGATTTCCTATATGTTGGCGATATGCATAATTTCATTATATGTGTAAAAGGCATGTATCAGGTGATTTTCTTAAGTTGTATGATACATGCATAATTTCATTATATGTGTGAAAGGCATGTATCAGATGATTTGCTTAAGTTGTATGTTACAACATGTGTTAACATGCTCATATGGTGGTATTTCATTTTCAATTCTTTCACATGCTTTGCTGATGTGATTCCACATGTTTGGGACTGTACTTAGTCCAGGCAGTCGGTAACCGAGCGAATTCGTAGTTGGCTTATCTTTGCCACGAACGACGCGTCGATGAACGCGAGCCGTGTTTTAGAGTTGGCGGCAGTGGTTAGGCCACACGAAGTATTTTACGCACTTCATGTCGTTCAACTTGAGATGCGATCGTGCTAGTCGAGCCCGTCAAGTAACCCGACTGGCCGTTGTATGCTCACCCTGCATGAGTCATAACTGCTTGAACCTAGGGTACTGAACTTACCATTGTAAACCCTGTTAACCATGGTACCTTGATCCATGAAGACTCATGAGCCGGGCATGGTGGTATGGGACACCGTGGTCGAGCTGTCGGCCTACGCTGGGGCCTCAAACCTCCCCGTAGTGACCAGTGAGCACCTAGTCTCGTGAGCAGATTATGGTGGTATGGGACACTATATTCTTGCTGTCGGCCTACATTAATAAGGTGATGGGGGAGCGGTGCAACGAGTGCGAGCAACAGCCCTGGAAGCCCTTTGTAGTGACCGCGAGCGTATTCTGAGTCTACAGGAGGCAACGACCCTTCCGTAGCAGTAGAGTACAGTAGGCCTGTATTGATAAGGTGATGGGGGAGCGGTGCAACGAGTGCGAGCAACAGCCCTGGCAGCCCTTGCAGCGACCTACAAAATATACATCGTATGAGATTACTAGGAGTGACGACCCTAAACAGCATCTGTGTTGGGATTGATATAAGGGAGGTACCTTAGTTTCCCAATCTTGCTGTTTGAATGGACTATAACAACTCAGAAATCATATCACCATTACATTGCATGTGCCTGGAAGATGTGGAGCACTTTAGGGAGTGTGGCATGCCGCGGTCGTAAGATGGTGCCGTATGAGGGAGATCGTCGGTGAGGGCATACATCACATCATGTCATATTGCATTAACAACAGTATTAGGATTGCTTGATTTATTGCTTTACTATTATCGCATGATTGATTTGAGAATAAGTTAATCCTTGCTCTATTATTCCATTGAGTTAGCTACTCACTCCCACGTTATGGGACGGTGTTCCTGGACACCCACCAGACCTTTTTGTGATTGCAGATGATGGCGCAGCCTGCGAGGCGGAGCCGAACTTGATGATGTTGATGATGAGGAGGATCCCTCCTTTATGCGTATTCTGATTGACGGGATTACAGGGAGGTTGATTAGATACCTTGACACTTGTCATTTTATATTTTCAGAGCACTCATGTATATTCCTTTTGTTTACTTTTGGAGTATACATGTATGTATATAACTTGGTAACATGTTCACACTCTGGAGACATACAACAGTTTATATATGTTATACCTACTATCAGTCTTCCGCTTGTGACTTTAACTGTCTCTGGAGTATGATATGTTGTTCTGGCTTAATCTCACTCATGTTTAATACATTATCACAGACAACATTCAATCATGTATATCCATGTTGCATAAATAACATTTTGGAACTCGGGAGTTGGGTTTTTGCTCGACCCCCCCGATTTTCGGGATGTTACACATCGACATGAGATCCAATTGCTTGACATTTAAAAATGTGAGACTTACATTTGAAGATTTTTTAGGAAAAAGATATGATCGAGCATCACTCGATATCATCGGAATTTGAATATCGATAATATCGAGGGCAGTGTCGATTCATCGATATTTCTAAGGAATTTTCCTATAAGCTTGTTGGACAGTTTGTGTCCATCTTTGATAACATCGACCATGCCTCGATATGATCGATATTTGAATATCAATTTTATCGAGTGACCCTCGATCCGAGAAAAAATAACCTGAAAAACTTGCTGGATATAAATGTGTCCCAATTCGATATCATCGAAGGGCTTACGATATCATCGAGATTTGAATTCTGAGGATATCGAGGAGCTCTTTGATATATCGAAGATTACATGTTTTTGCCTTTATAGAACTTTGGACATAATAGACTTGATGTCGATTTTATCGAGTCCACTCGATGGACTCGAGATTCAAATTTCAATGATATCGAATCCTCTATCGATACATCGATAATTCCATCTAGATATCTCTGTGGTTGTTGGACATCTTATGTCCTCATTTCAATAATATCAAGTAAGCTTCGAGGACATCGACAACAGGGTTCAATTTCATCGAACCACTTGTCAATAAATTGACAAAGGTAGAAGACTTAGAGATTTTTCAGAGTTTGGAAAAAATTTTCTAACCATAATCTCTTAGGGTGTTTTATCCAATTTTAAGGGTTTTAATTACCTGGTGTTTTAGGACATGGTATGTGAGGCTCAAGATTTACCTGTGACGAGTTCGGGCACATATCCATTTGAGGTAGATGCTTGATCAATCTTCCTATGAGGCTCCTCTGTCTAGCTGACTTAATGCTCACGCTAATTGACAAACCAGGGCACTTTCAGCATCGACACTTACTTCGATGGCATCGAAGCTGTGTTCGATGATGTCAAACAGTTAAGTTCAGCAATTTTAATTTTTTTGCACTTTGCAGCTTTAGTTTTCTTCCCTCTTCACTTAGTTTTCTTGGATCTTGGACTCTTGCATTCTTCAATATTGACCTCCAAAGATCCATTCCTCCACATGGTAATTCTTTGAGCATCAAATCCATGCTTTATTACATGTCATGCAAAATATATCAACTTTATTATTAGAGAAAAGTTTATTCAAAGTTTCGTAGGCCATCAACCTCATTGTACTAGGAAGGAAACAAAATAGAGAAGAATGCTTGGAGCAGTCGAGAAATTCAGATCGTCATCCCCTTAAACTCCTCGAGAAGATCTTGCATTTTAGCTTCATTCTTCTCCTGCGTCAATGCCTAGCTTGTCCCCTTTTTATGATGATTAGCAGTAGGTGAAGTAGTTGGTCGACATGAATGCTACTTGAGGAAATCTTGTTCTCGACCACCTTCTTAACACAAAGGCTTAACTTCGACCACGTTTGATATATGTTGATATGTTCATCCAAGAATGAAAGATATTCCAGGATAACCACATTCTTTGTGAAAAAGGCACTTTTTCGCTCTTTAAATTCTTCCACCAACCCAGCTTGATAAGCCTGTAATGCCCTCTCATAAATAATTTACAGAATAACATATGCCATGATCAGTCACTCCTTATATCAAGCATACATATGATGCATATGGGCATGTATCATGAAGTTATACTAAGTATGTTATATGATGATAATGTACTCTTCTCATAACAAGGATGGGCGTAAACGGCCTACTCATATCAAGTATGGGCTCAAGAATAAGGAGTGGGCTTCCTTACCCATCCCATCACGTAGCAATTTGGGTTTCCTAAGGGCCCAATAGCACAAGGTGGGCTCTATGACTTGGACAAGTCTACAAGGCATGGTGAAAGCATAATTAATAATGAGAGCCCAACGGTTTAGGCTAGTCCACTAAGACTAGATCGATAACACTATGGGTGCCCAAATTGATGAGAATGGGCCTAACAATGGGCCCTAGGGAGGGTTACAAGGTAGACATTTAACCATCATTGCTCTTATAATGTGGACATTTACCCAGCATTATTACCAAGGCATGGCCCATTTAGAACCTATCCCATAATGGGGGTTCATGGTCCTCATGCTAACTAGGAGATGGATGGGCATCACAAACATTATCACATACATCATGGTGGATTCACATAACTCAATTGGGCCTCACATACATCACATTGGGCCTCACACAAGGGCCTCACATCCATCACATTGGGCCTCATATACATCACATTGGGCCTCACTCATGGGCCTCACATACATCACATTGGGCCTCACACATCGGCCTCACATACATCACATTGGGCTCATACAGGGCCTCACATACATCATAATGGACCTCATCATAAGGGCCTCATGCACATCACAATGGGCCTCAAATACATCACAATGGGCCACATCCCATGGGCCTCAAATACATCACAATGGGCCACACCACATGGGCCTTATTTATATCACTTCAAGCCTCACATATCACAGCCAGGTCATGCACATATGGCAGGTGGGCCCTGCATGTATAGCAAGTGACCCTATAAACAGATAGACAGCATGGATTTAAAACATATACATTGCAGTGGTCCCCACCGTCCAGACCACTAGATGGTGTGGATATAAAATACATGTATTACATATGGGTCCCACCGTCCCATTTGCTGGACGGTGTGGACACCACACGTGTCAGGGGTCCCTCCGTCCCAGATGGTGGACGAGGTGCATATACAACACATATCTGGTGGGCCCCACATCCATATCACTAGATAGTATGGATGTAACGCATTCATCAAGGTGGGGTCCACGTCCCATAGTCTAGATGAACTGGATTACATCTAGTGGGTCCATGCATGTGGCCCACCAGCTTGTATCAAGCTAATCTCTATTTTTCCATTGCCGTCCAGGCCTGCTGGACGGATGGCCTAGACGGAACACTAACATTTGTGGGTCCACGCACACGTGGCCCACCTGGTTTGGATCAAACTGATATTTGTGTTTTCTCTTTAATAGGATTTGCCCAAAATGGGCAGTAAGGTGGGTCCCGGTTGGATAGCGGGTGCATCCCACTTGGTAGACAGCATGGATAAAAATGCATACATCATAGGTGGGTTATACAATCAGGGGAGAGAGAGCGATCCGCCACTATGAGCCCTCCCTTCCATGCATTACAAAATATACATCAAGTGGGTCCCATTACATGTGGGCCCACCAATCAAAATCAACGGTGGAGATCTCTTTTCCACCAAAAATGCAAGGTCTAGATGACCTTCTGATAATGGTTAAATAAACATCACGATGGGGTCCACGGAGAATGGCCCCATCAAGGGATGAACATATGAATCATGGTAGGACAACAACCACACCTAGGGTTCAAAGTGAGAACCATACCATTAATCGGTAGGCCCCACTTGGCCCATCATCAAAATCACTACTCTAATCCTATAAACACCCACCGATTACACTTCCTCTTGGCTCCTTGGGATGCTAACCTCCTTGGCTTCTTCTTTTATGGGGGATGTGAAGATTGAAGAGTGGAGATGAGAGTTTAGGGATAGGAAGTGGGCCACACACTTGGCTCTTTCTCTCCTTGGAAGTCTAAGGAACGGTATAGACTAGGATATGGGCCTTACAACCTTGGCATTCTTGCCTTGCTCGATTGAACCCCCGTATGGAAGGTCTCGACTGACGACATAACTCTCCCAGGCTCGGAGCATTAGAGATGTTGTCCCATCATCATCGGTGGCGTATCGGCTGATAAACCAACAGGATCCATGCTCTCCATCAGAGAAGGGCATGAAGGACCGATTCTTCTTACTCCAATCCAAGGAGAAGAACAGTGTAACCCTATATACTCCGCACAGGTGAGTTTCTTGATCAGAAAAGATGATAAGCTCGCCATAGAAAGTGTAAACTGCATCAGAATGGATAGAATGGTGTACGAGAGAATGATAGGAATATTCATAAATCCACATCTGGAGAAGCCACAGTGGTCCTCATCCATAATACAAAATTTTGTGGGTGAGTTCATACAGTCCCCTATACAAGTGGTCAAGCATAAAAGGGGCCAAAGTGTGCTTGCGGCCTTGGGCAAGGGCCTTGGCCAGATCAACATACTCAGACATGATTTACAAAGCACTCACACATAGTAGATGCCGACATATCCAGCATAGTAGGAAAGCCACATGCTTTTCATGATCGATCGATCCGTTGAGATTACAAGATGTCACGCCCCAAACTCGAAAACCGGGCTTACAAAATTTCTGATCGTCGAATCCGGCGCCGACAGCCTCCGTAGAACCCCATTCTCCGCTCCTAGCTCCCATTCACCAGGTTCCGATCCTGGGATGCTACGAGGAGGATTTTCAATGTCAGTTTGATTCGTAATAAGCATAACCAAAGGCATAACCCACAAACAACAACCAAGCACTCCATTACATTTCCACTATGATCAAAAACTTTACAAGTACAATAAGCATAAAGGGAAATACAATGGTAAAGAATAAAAACTCCAAAACGCTTAGCAACGTGCTCCTGCCTTAGCACTGCTGCGATCCAACGTCACCTGCACGCAACGGTCATACATAAGCTTACAGAAAGCTTAGAGGGTGGTGAAAGTGTGTGCGCAAGGTAGTAATATGAACATGCAATGTCTGAATAATGCGCAATATGCAGATGGAACCATAATATCATGAGCCATACCAAGGCTTATGCGATGCAAGACATGAATGGTATCGGCCATCTCAAGGCCATGCGATGTGCAATGCAACTCAAGCATACAGATCCCCATCTATGTCCATACATCAATACAGCTCAAAATATGGAATATCATAGGGGTCTAGTACACTCTAAACCAGATTGTCGCCACATCGCATGCAATAAGGTAAGTGGAAGAGACCACACTATCCGTCTGCCAATATCGAGCGCGACTCGTCGATAGCGGACCCATTCCTCGAGCTGGTCAGACTCAGCCTAGCATTGCTCCATACTCTCGGACGGGTAAGGCCGCACCCCCTTCCAACCGACCATGACACAGTGGAGAGCGTAACCGTCTGGTATTCGGCACTCAACGCTCATCTACCCACTCAGTCTAGACGTTGGAGCAACCTCTTGGTACCATAAGGGTTTAGGGACTTTCACCCAGGGATATCTATAGTACCCCATGTAGAAAAAAAATTTCGATATCCAATCCTGCCAACCACGATATATCTGTGGAGGCTACGGCCCTGATGTCGATAGGGCGTACAATACCCATGTCATACAAATGCGATATGCATGATTCACACTATCCAGTCATGCATCAAATCCTGTGCATATCGTGCGCTTATGTAGGGCAACACCGCCTAACCGGGAGCCCATAAACAACCTGTCCGAAGGTAAATGCTATGATCAGACAATTCTCACGTCAAGCATACATATGATGCGTATGATCATGAGTCATGAACTGTACTAAACATGTTATAATAAAATGAACTATCTTACAATGCAGATGGACCTGGACGGCCTATACACGATAAGTACGGCCCAGTAATGGGCCCTAAGGAGAGTCGTAATGTGGACATCCAACCAACATTACACTCACAATGTGGACATCAAACCAACATTACTCCCAAGGCATGATCTTTGTAAACATCAGTACTTAGTCTGTAATGGATTTACACATTGCAATGGATCGTACGTTGTCCCCATTGGACCTTACATATATATCAAATGGGCCATATCCTATGGGCCTTTTATTCATCAGATGAGCCACATTAATGGGCCACACCAATGGGTCTTATGTGCATTGCAATGGGTCAAACCCGTGGGCTTTGGATTACATCAAATGAGCTTAGTCTCATGAGTCTAATATATGACCAATGGGCCACACCAATGGGTCTTACATATAGATCAAGTGGGCCTCAACCCATAGACCTAATACGAGTTCAATGGGCCTAAACCCCTAGGCCTTAATCAAATAAAATGGGCCTAACTCATGGGTCTCAAATAAATCCAATGGGCCTAATCCCATGGACCCTTTTTATAGTCAAATGGGTTTAGTCCCATGGGCCTTACAAAATAACAAATGGGTCCAATTTCATGGGCCTTGAAGTACATCAAATGGGCCTAGTCCCATGGACTTGAAACATATCAAGTGGGCTTACTTCAATGGGCTTTAAAATACATTAAATGGGTCCAATACCATGGTCCTAACAAAATGTTTATTTTCCATCAAAACTAGGCCCAACATTATGTTCATTTGCAATACAAACTGTTCATAGGGCCCACAACAATATTTATTTGCAACCCAATCTTTTCATAAGGTCACATGGACCATGGGCCCACTGCAATATTTATTTACAATCCAAACTGTTCATAGGGCTCACAATCAAGGGTAACTCCCACCGTTCCAAATGAATGGTGTGGATGTAACACATAAAACATGGTGGGGCCCACCGTTCAGGGATGGACCGCGCGAATAGAACACATACGTCACAAGGGCCCCACCATCCACTGGACGGTGGAGACCCCACATACAGAAGGTGGCTGCCACCTTCCGTCCGGACGGTGGACTCAACACATACATCATTGTGGGTCCCATGTGGGGCCCACCCAGTAATATTTAAGTCCCATCCGACCCATTCATAAGGTCGCTCGGACCTGGATGAAGGGATCACATAAATTTCATCTTGATCCAAAACTTCTGTGGGCCCCAAAAATCTTGCAATGGTAGAATTCAATCCACACTGTTTCACATGGTGTGGACCACCTGAGCGCTGGATCGCGCCAAAATTTGGAGGGGGCCCACCTGAGGATGGGACCCACCTCGTGAACAGGTTAGATGACAAACAAACCTTATGGTGGGGCCCACGGCTGGAGCCGTGGGTCCCTCGCTGGATGCTGCCCGCCTGAACGCCAGCATGCTGCTGGGTGCAGTTGCTGTCAGAAGCAAGAGGCAAGGCCTCTTACAATTTTTGGAGAAAAAATATTTTTTTTGGGGATTTTTGCACGTGGGGCCCGCTGCGCCAAAATCCGACCCGGCCATTGCAATCAGTGGCTCGAGGCCATCCCAATGAGTCCAGAGTTCGAATTTTTTTGATGAAAGGAAATGAAATAAATTAAGAAAAAGGATCCTTGAAGGGTAGTGGTGCATTCATGGACGTCATGGCCCACCAAGTCTTCCAATCAGCTCCAAACTTCTACCCAACGGCTGAAATACCATAGGTAAGAGGGTGAATGGCTTGGATTGTGTAAAAACATCACGGTGGGGCCTAGGCAAGTGGACCACCCAAAAGTTCCTTTTTCTTCTTTTCCTTTTTCTCTTTTTCCTTTGAAACGTCCAGCGTCCCAGACGCTGGACGGTCTTGGTCCATTAAAATAAATGCAATGTGGTGGGCCCTGATGGAGTGGGCCACCACGGATGAATGATATGGGTACAATGTATATGGTGGGCCCCACTTGAATACATCTTGAAAAAAATAATGTCAAGGTGGGATCCATTCAAGTGGGCCACACAATCATATAGCATAAAAATAAACTAAAATAAAATAAAATAAAATAAGAGAAATAAAAGAGAGAGAGAGAGAGAGAGATAGAGAGTGGGACACGGCTTATGATGGAGGGACCCCGACATTATGGGCCCTCCCTTACATGAAATCATACATCAAGTGGATCATTTTACACATGTGACCATCAAAACTGAAGATCAACGGTGGGGATCCTTTTCCCACCAATATGGATGGTCTAGATGACCTTTCTAAAGAAAATAAACATCATGATGGGGTCCATGGAGAATGGCCCCATCATGGAATGATCATGATGATCCAAGTAGGCCATCGGCCTTATCTTAGGGTCCCAAGTGAGATCCACCCCATTGATCTGTGGGCCTCACTTGGTCCATCATAAAAACAAGAAAAACTACCCTATAAAGGCACCCACCGTCCGATCTTCTTGCTCCTAGGGGTTCCTTGGCACCTTAGCTTCAACTTCAATGGAGGAGATGGAGAATGGAAGGTTGAGATGGGAGATGATGGGGTAGGAAGGTGGGCCACTTGGAGTTTAGGAATTCATGGAAAATTCCATACGTATGGAGTCTTGGAACTCTTTTGTTGCTTGAAAATTTGAAATGAGAAAGAGAGAAAGAGAGAGAGCGATGTAAGGGAGAGAGAGAGAGTGATGGATGGATGTGGTGAGTGATGGTTGTGTAAGAAAAGCTTAACTTTTGAGGCTTTTGTGTAAGAGAGGTATGGGAGATGAAGACTTTTGTAGCTTTTTGTGTAAGAGAGGTATGAGAGATGAAGACTTTTGTGGTTGCTTAGAAAAATGGATGAAAGTGATGTGTACGTAACTTGTGATGGCTTGATGGATTGATTGATTGATGGGATTGACGTGATTGATGTGACACATCGTTGAGATTCCCTTGGGTTTCACAACACGCGGCGTTTTCTCGCACCGAACATTGGCCCATATCTCTTAACCAGGGTATCGCCTAGGTGCGCGAGTCACGGTATCGGAACCGCGGCGACGGCGCGATCGCTATGGTATTGGTCTCGGGTTGAGTCGACTCGGGTTGTCGGCACATGAATCAAGGTCACGTGTCGATATCGGTTAAGGGTCGAAGGTTGCCAGAATTCGACCGGTAAGACCACGGAAGTCTATGGAAAGGTACGGACCAAGATACGGGCCTTACACAAGAGGCCGTCAAAAAGTGGGAATATGCTTTTACACTCTTATTTGGAAAGATTTTGCCATCTCTAAGTGCAAAGCCTAGGTATACTGCTTTGCCAAACAGAAGTAATTGAGTTAGATCCGTAACATAGAAAAATAGAAGGTATGCTTTGGGACTGCAACCAAAGTAGAAGGTGTTGATCGATGTGCTCTAAAAAGCTGAAGCTGCAAGGAGAAGAGCCGGATTTACCGAGTAATCATGAACAGAGAGCTTAATGCATTCATAAATGCCTATTTCTCTTCAAGTTGCTTCATGCTGGTAGGAAACGCGAGCGAACTGAGATTTTCATTCCGGAAATGATCTCGGCCATGCTCGAGGATTCTTCAAAGCATTTGTAACATCAGGGATATAACTAGATTGAATAAGAAATGTTTCCCAGGGCAAAGAGGGAATAAAGGATCCATCATCTCGACTTCCTCCATTTTGATCAAAGGAGTAAATGTGGGACCTAGGTAGAGATAATCACTAAGGGGCGATTGAAACATTGTTTTGTCGACACGCTAATGGAAAGTGCATCCATCACTACCATTATATTTATTTGATGAAAGGTAGGAGTAGAAGAGGAAGAAGTAGTCATTACTTAAGGAGTAGATCGAGAATAGGAAGTATAGAGAGGAAGACAAAGGAAATGGAAGCGTAAGAAGGAAAGAAGAATACGAAACGACTCTTATATCGTCAAGAGAATGAAACACTTTTTAGGGCATCATTATGGTTTTGCTATGAACGAGGTAAATACATGTACCAACACAGGGTTCATCCCTTGTTTCAATAAAGTGCATCCATCGCTAACATGTTACAGTGAGTCGGCCGAAGTCAGTTAACGTTTTGATGACACGTGTGGTCAATAAATTCCACATTAATAAAGAGTCTCACGTCGCTTTTACCTTTTTCCAAATGCAAAGCTACATGTAGATCAATGTTCATCCCCATTATCGCCTTCCCCTGCAATAACCAATCAGAGAGAGTTACGTGTGATCTGTATGGATACATATGGTGCATTTGAAGATCTGCAGATATGTATGGAAAATATTTCTCAATAACCATAGTTGGACTGTATCAGACGATGCAGTGTAACACTAAAGTAGCCGATGAAGGAGTAATCGTGTGCAAACGGTTATATGACAGGTGGCAAGAGGAGAAGAAGAAGTTCAAGTATTGTCGATCGGTTATGATAACCGTCAGAACGTGAGAAGGATTCAGAAGAATAGATTAAGGCTATAAATAAAACTGATGAAAGAAGGAAAGTGGTCGTGTACCAACCTAAACAAACTGAATATATCTTCCAATTACCTTTCGAATTATCAGCCAAATTACATTCCATAGTGTAATCCTTTACTTTTTCTGTCAAGCAAGTTATATTTCTTAGTGTAATCTGAAAAGGAGAGCTTAAGATGTCCTCGGGGGGAGAGGGGTGGATAGGACTATGTCAAATAATCGAACTAAGTGTTGAATATGTAAATAAATCAGAGATCTCAATTGCTTAAGTATTGAAACTTTGATTCTAAATAATTCATAGGACAACCTTCACCTAAAATTTTAGGCAGGACAACCTTATTTCACAAATTTCTTTAAAATCAAAACCCCAAACTTTGCAAGAGTAAATAAAAAAATATTACAACATTCACCACTTTAACTGAAAATAAATTACAACCATTCACCACATAAAAAGTAAAGGCATTCACCACATAACAGAGAGAATTATAGTGGTTCGGTGTGTCAAAAATGTTCTAAAACAACCACACTTACTCCACTCCCAAAATTACTCTCTACATATTTTTTGGCTTTCACTAAGAAAAAGGTTTTCTCAGGATTACCTTAAAACCTGATACAATTCTTGTAATTTTATCGGGCTATCACAATCAAACCCCTCACTGAGATTTTCAGGCTATTTTAGACAAAAACTTATACTAAGATTTTTTGGCTATCTCAGAAAAACCAAATAAAGAATAAGAAGGTATGCTTATCTTCACCGTAGAAGATGTATCAGAATCTGTAGCCAAAGAACCACTTTCTTGAATGTTGATTGTTCAATGCTCAGTTAGATAGAAAAGGATTCAGGGTTCTATTGATTTTCATTAAGTTCAAACCAATGACTACTTGACTTAATTCTCCTAAATCTTAAAAGAAGAGTATAGTTTAATCTCTTTAGAATTAGAATGGAAATATCTGAGTAAGGGAATTAAACAAAAGCTATAAATAAATTTATAAATACCGTTCAAATAGATTACTAATAACTTGAGCTTCTCTCTCTCTCTCTCTCTCTCTCTCTCTCTCTCTCTCTCTCTCTCTCTCTCTCTCTCTCTCTCTTGCAGAAGGATTTTAATAATAATAATGGATATTTCGGATTGAGAGAGAAACTCAATTTATATGTAAAGAAGTTGAATCTTTGACTAGCTCAAGCAAACCGGATTCAGTTCAAAGAATTTCAGATCGCGCGGGATAGGATCTATCCAAAATTCAACTGGCCCAAGGACCAGTTCGACTGGTCGAAGAGCTCTGCTCGAGTAGTTGAATTTGGTCTTCGACTGGTTAAATTTCCCAAAATCCTAAATGGTGAAGTTGTTGGACTTAGAGTCGAGTTTTCTCAGACTGGTCGAAGGTCAAGGTTCGACTGGTCGAACCAAAAACTTAAGCAGTCAAACTTGTAACCAAAAATTGGTATTTCTTCAACTTAAACTTGGATTGGCTAAGAAAACTTAGCTAGTCGAACTAAACCTTATGTCATGCCCCAAACTTGGAAATCGGGCTCACAAAATTCTCGATCCCCAAATCCGGCACCGACAACCTTCGTAGTACCCCATTCTCGGCTCTTGGCACCCATTTACTAGCTTCCAATCCTAGGATCCTATAAGGAGGATTTTCAACATCAGTTTGATTTGTAATAAGCATAACCAAAGGCATAACCCACAAACAACAACCAAAAACTCCATCACATTTCCACTATGATCAAAAACTTATAAGTATAGTGCACATAAAGGGAAATATAATGATGATAGGAAAAAGCTCCAAGATGATATGCTATACACTCCTGCCTCAGCGCTGCTGCGATCCAACGTCACTTGCACCTAACGGTCGTGCATAAGCTTACAAAAAGCTTAAAGGGTGGTGAAAGTGTGTACGCAATGTAGTAATACAATTACGTAATATCAGAGTAATGTGGAATATGCTGATGAATACTAGAATATTATTGGTCGTACCAAGGCTATGCGATGCAAGGCATGATGATGTCGGTCATACTAAGGCTATGCAATGCAAGATGCAACTCAAGCATACCAATCCTCATCTGAGTCCACATATCAATTTAGCTCAACTCTGAAATATCACCATAGTCTAGTACACTCCAAACCAGATTGTCACTCCATCGTATGCAATAAGGTGAGTGGAAGAGAGCTCACTATTCCCTGCCAATATCGGACTCGGCTCGTCGATAGCGGACCCATTCCTCGAGCTGGTCAAACTCAGCCTAGGTTTATCCCCTCCTCTCGGGCGGGTCAGGCCACACCCCCTTTCAACCGACCACAACATAATGAAAAGTGTGGCCTTCTGGTAATCGGTAATCTGCGCTTATGCATCCACTCGGTCTAAACTTTAGAGCAACCTCCTAGTACCATAAGGGTTTACGAAATTTCACCCAAGGACATCTATAGCACCTCATGTAGAATAAGATTTTCGGCGTCCAATCCTGCAAACCACAATATGCTTGTGAAGGCTACGACCCTGATGTTGCTGGGGTGTATAGTAATCATGTCACACAATGCGAAATGCATGAATCACACTATCCAGTCATGCAGCAATCCTGTGCGTATCACGGGCTCATGTGGGCAACTCCCCTCATCAGGGAGTCCCATAATAATCTACCCAATTGCATGTGTTATGATCAATCACTCCTCATATCAAGAATACATATGATGCATATGGGCATGGATTGTGGAGCTATACTAAGCATATTACATGATAATCATGTACTCCCCTTTATGTCAAGGTTGGGCCTAAGCGGCCGACCCACAAACCTAGGGATCCGAAAAGGGTTCCTTCACCATACTATTACATGGCCAGCTAGATGCCCTAAGGGGCCCAAATGAGTCCTAGATGAACTCCAAAATAAAAGAAGTATCCCACTAATAACCAATGGGGGCCCAACATCTTGGGATAACCCAATGAGAATAAATGGATCATGCAAATGAGGCCCAATAATTAGGGTCAACCCACTTAGAGAATGATGCGAATGGGCTTAACAAAGCCAAAGGGAAGGTCACAATGAGGACATCTTACCATCATTTCCCATCAATGTGGACATCTAACCAACATTGCTCCCATGGAGTGGCCCACATAAGGGATTCATACACGACGTAACGGCCACACATACATCAGATTGGGCCTCACTCATGGGCCTCATATACATCGCATTGGGCTTCATACAAGGGCCTCAAATGTATCACAATGGTCCATGCCCACGGACCTTGAATACATCACAATGGGCCCCGCCCATGGGCCTTGATACATCATATTAGGTCTCGCCCATGGGCCTCAGATACATCTCAATGGGCCACACCCATGGGCATCGGATACATCACAATGGGCCTCGTCCAATGGGCCTCCAACCTATTGCAATGGACCTCATCAAATGGGTCGTAAATGCATCACCATGGGCCTTATACGTGAGCCTCACATACAATAAGTGGGATGCACTGCTTGGGACTCATATGCATCAAATGGGCCACATATCTGGGCCTCGAATACATTAAATGGGCCACATGACATGGGCCTAACAATATAAATAAATGGGCCCCACACATGGGCCAAAAATACATCATGATAGGCCTCATGGATGGGCCGTACCAATGGGCCTCAAGTGGGCTTTAGACCACACCAAAAATCATTTCAATAATTATAGGTGTAACATGTGTATCACTGTACACTATTATTCCATGGGGCACATGGCCCACTAATGATGACCAGCACTATCCAAACATTGTTTAGGTAAATCAGCACTATCCAAACATTTCTCATGTAAATTAGCACCATCCAAACATTGTCCAGCACCGTCCAACACTATCTGGATGGTGTGGAGAAAATAAATACATCATGCGGGCCCTATGGTGGATGTACAGTTTAGACCCAACACATACCACACGTGGGACCCACAGAACTTGCTGACGTCAGTCAGCAGATGGGTCCTACCATTAGGACAGCTTGGATGTACATATACATCACATGGGACCCACATAACTTGTTGATGTCTATCCAGCAGTGGGTCTCACCATTGGAATGGCTTGGATGGCAGGATGAAACACACGCGCCATAGTGGGGACCCACCATTCTCAAATGGATGAATGGTTAGGATGTAACATATACATCACGGTGGGTCCCGGATCTTGTTGTCGTCCATAATAGCGTGCAGCTGCAACGATCCCACCGTCCAGATGGATGGTGGGTGAAACACATGCCAAGGTGGGACCCTCAGAGCTAGTGACGTCAGTACCAGCTATACAGCAGGTATGAGGTACATCAGCCAATCAGATTCAAGAAAGGTGGGTCCCACATGGGGCCCACACGCACAAATATATATATATATATATATATATATATATATATATATATATATATATATATATATATATATATATATATATATATATATATATATATGTATATGTATGTATGTATATGTATACATACCATATATAGCATATATATAATATTATATCATATTATATTACTATAATATAATATTATATTATCATCTATACATACCATATATATATATACACATGTACACATCCCATATATGCTAACGTCCAGATCCTCTGGATGGATGGTGTGGATACATCCATCTAGGTGGGCCATCGGTCATAGGGAAAGAGAGAGAGAGAGAGAGAGAGAGAGAGAGAGAGAGAGAGAGAGAGAGAGAGAGAGAGAGAGATCACAATGACGGAGGGACCCCGCCACTACGGGCCCCTCTTGAACACAAGCATACATCAAGGTGGGTCCCACCATATGTGGGCCCTTAAATCACAAAAAAAAATATAAAGATAAAAATGTGGATCCAAGATCACCCACCGTCCTCTTCTTCTTGGTTCAATAGAATGCCAAACTCCTTGGCTTCAATCTTAATGGAAGGTGATGAAGTATGGAGGGTTGAGATGGGAGATGAGAGGGTAGGAAGTGGGCCACACTTGGCTTCTTTTTTTTTAGCTTTAGAACGCTTGGACATTGGGATTTTTTTTTATTTTTGGGTTGCTTGGAAGAGAAGGGAGAATAAGAGAGAGAAGAGATGGGATGGAGTGATGGATGGGAGAGAGAGATGGGTTGTAGAGATTTATTGACTTTTGGGGTTGCTTGTGTAAGAGAGGTATGGGTTATGATGGTTTGAGTGATGTGTTGAGTGGTGAGTTGAGTAATGTGTGTACTTGACCCTTGATGGGATTGATATAACATTTGGGTAGAGATTCTCTTTGATTTTGCAACACACGACGTTTTTCTCGAACTGAACGCAATCCCACATCTCCTAGCCTGGGTATAGCCTTGGTGCGTGGACGTGGCATTGGAACTGCTGCGATGACGCGGTCACTAGGGTACAAGTCTCGGGTTGAGTTGACTCAGGTTGACAGGGTGCAACTCAGGGTCATGCGCAAATGCCGAATGCAGGTCTCGAGTTGCCAGAATTCGACAGGGAGGATCGCGGGAATCTACAAAATGGTATGGGTCTTACACCTTAGGCTGGTTGAATTCCAAGCAAACATAAGTATAAAAATCCAATTTTATAAGATTTTGAAAGTACCTAATCTTAAGGTTTTTCTAGGGTTTTATACTACCTCAGATATATGAAATATTTGAACTTCTTTGTCTTGAACTTGATTATGGACTTCATCTTGACTTTTAAGCTTAATTTATTCTTGAACATCGGTTGATTTTTAGCTTGATCTTCTCTCAAGAATGTACCAGTCTTGAGCTTGATCTTCTCTTAATCTTGAGCTTGATATTTTCTTGATTATGGACCCGTTTTGAAGATCTCTTCTCAAGTTATTTTCACCACATGAAATCTGACAACTAAAGTGTGTTTTAATCATTTTAGCACTTACGATCTCCTCCTTTGTCAATTTCGTGACAAAATAATTATCATTACAGATATGTAAATACTTGAAGTCGTGTAATCCAAAGAAATCTTGTAGTAGGAGCTTCTTGAAGGCTATGAAGCTCAATTAGTACTCACCCTCAAATAGCACTTCCTTCATACTGTGACACATTCCACACACACACATATAACATTCTATAACATTTCCATAGTATTCATGCATTCCTCCTACATTCTCATTATTATAACCAATCATGCTCATGATAACTCTCCATTTTCACTATTATAACCAACTCTCCCCCTTTTTGTCACAAGTTGACAAAGGAAGAATGATATAAAGAGCAAGGAAGCATAGATAAACTTCGAATACCAAGAAGTAAGCATATGAGATAGCTATGAATTAGGTAAAGTAGAAGCAAGCATATCAAATAGTTAAGGTCAGGAAAGCAAATGACATGAAACATTAAAAGTGTTAAGGAAGTGTCAAGGGAAATCATTCAAGTATCAACACAAAAGTAAAGTTTAAGTTTACATAACCATCAAAATAAGTTTAACCAGGAGATAATCAATCTCAATCCAACCCAGAAGAAGATGGAGCATGCATCGATGGGTCAAGTTGATTCAAACTCCAGCTAATGCAATGGAAGTACTTCTTCATGTACTTCATTAAGATTTGTGTGTTTGAATTAAATTTTCCTTTGATACATGTAATGCTTTAACCTTCTCCTCCACTGATTTAAGACGCTCATCAACCTAAGAGGGCTGGTAGTCATAATAATCTGGATCATCCGATTCTTCCAATTCATCAAAAATGTCATCCATGGTTATGTCTTTAAGTTGTTGTGTTTCCTCCTCATCTTCAGTTTGATCGGGAATAGGTTTCAAGTTTCTCTTATTTAGATTAACGTTGTTGAATGGGAGTTCGAATTTTGGTGCCTCAACCGATTGGATTTTAACATTATAATGCAATGCAAGGCAAGTCTTAATATATGCAAAAGGAATCGAACCATGCTTGGGATGCAAGCGATACTGAATAATGATGTACCAAAATAACGATGAAAGACAAACACGCATACCCGACACAACTGAATGAAAAACTCTAACCATGAAGGGAGTAAGATGAGACTTATTCCCTGATCGAGAATAGACATTGGAAGTAAAAATTTGCAACATCTCGAAAATCGGGGGTCGGGTAGAAATCCAACTCCCGAGTTCCAAAACGTCACTTATGCAACATAGATAATGATGAATGCATGTTGTCTGTAGAATGACAAAAAATAAGATTGGGACTAAGCTAAAACAGCATATCATACTCCAGAGACAGTTAAATTAGCAAGCGAAAGAATGTGATAGATATATAGAATATATGAACTGTTGTAGGTCTCTAGAGTGTGAACATGTTACCAGGTTAACTAAATACATGTATACTCCAAAATAGAAAGAAAGAATATACATGAGTGTGTAAATAAAAGGTAAAATACCAAGTGTATTGGCATCTAATCAGTAACCCTGTAAACCCGTCAATCAAAACCTGCATATAGGAGGGATCCTCCTCATCATCATCAAGTCCAGCTCTGGTTCACAAGCATCGCCATCATCTGAAACTAAAATAGAAAATAGTTAGTGTGTACAACACCGTCCCGTAACGTGGGAGTGAGTAGCTAACTCAGTGGGATCATAGAGCAAAGGTTAGCATGTTATCAAATCAATCAAGCGATAATGATAAAGCAAGTAAATCAAACATTCTTAAATACTGTGATTAATGCAAGCATGAAATGACATGATGGATGCCCTCACCGACATACTCCCTCATGCGACACCATCTTACGTCCGCGACATACTTTCTTCCCTCAGTACTCACATCTTTCAGGCACATGCAGTGCATATGAATATGATTACCGAGTTGTTATTAGTCCTTTTCATACAGCAGGATTGGGAAACTAGGGAACCTCCCTTATATCAATACCCAAACAATGATCCTGTCTAGGGTCGTCACTCCTAGTAATCTCATACGATGATATATTTCTAGGTCGCTGCAAGGGCTGTCAGGGCTATTGCACACACTCGTTGCTCCACTCCCCCATCACCTTATCAATACAGGCCTAGTTTATATCCTTAAGACTGCATCAGGACTCGTCACCCCCATGCGGTGTCAGGATAAACTCAAGGTCACTACAAAGGTCTGCCAGGGCTGTTGCTCGCACTCGTTGCTCCACTCTCCCATCACCTTATCAATGTAAGCTGACAACAAGAATATAGTGTCCCATACCACCATAATCTACTCAGAGTAGGGTGCTCACTGGTCACTACGAGGAGGTTTGTGGCCCCAGTGTAGGCCGACAGGTGGACCACGGTGTCCCATACCACCATGCCTGGCTCATGAGTCTTAGGGGATCGAGGTACCAAGGTTAGAGGGATTATCACTGGTAAGTTCAGTACCCTAGGTTCAAGCAGTTATGACGAATAAAAGGTGAACATACAATGGTCAGTCGGGTTGCTTGATGAGTCCGACTGGCGCGAGCGCACGTTGAATCGACCGACATGAAGTGCACAAGCACTTCGTGTGGCCTAACCACTGCCGACGACTCTAATACGACTCGGGTTCGTCATACATATCCTTCGTGGCGAATAGAATCCAACCACGAATTCTAAACTATTACCGACTGCCTGGACTAGAGTATAGCCCCAAGCATAAGCAAAGCTAATAACTAGCATATGATTCATATTCGGCATCCATGTGAGCAATCATGAAGTATAACTTGAATGTAGACAGTACATGGAGGAATTAATGTACACATTTATCAGGATTTAACTAAGTACACAATCCATAAAAGAAATTATACGCTCATTCAGCAATCACATGATTCATGAAGGAAATCATTCACACAAGTATTGTGATGGGGATCCATATCCCAACCACTCTCGCAATCACACCCTACTAACTACTAACTCACTTAGACCTTTAAACAAACACTTAGCTTACTCAACTCCAACGTACTTGACGTATGTTAATTTCAACATATAATATGACAGATCCTTATATCAAGGAGTTGTCTAATACACAACAATCATGTTCTTACATTCAAAACACATGGCAGGCATAAACCATATTGATTTAGGCATTTCAACAAACACTTAGTCTACACACATTAGTCTACATAGCATATGTCGGCCAATATGTGCATTAGGGCGAATCTCTTCGCCAAACAGATCATACACGCATAACTAGTATAGGTACACGGCAAATACTCATGGAAATTATATCGGCAAAATACGTACGTATACGGTATTTCCTACAAATACCTAAAATACTCTAAATCTCATATTCTTCGTACGTATTCGAAATAAAAAACGGACAGCATGTTCTACATGTCAAACAGCATCCTTATCAGCAATCTACCATTAAACGGCATTGAAAGCTTTGAAAAATGGTAACCAAAGCGTCTAAAATCCGTACCTTTCGCCGTAGAAGTGTAACGAATCGAATAGAAACTCTACGCTTCGTCAACGCCTGTATGACGACCTATAGCACAAGATACATCAGCTACGTCGCTACTTGTATCGAAGGAATCCCTAAAATAGGTTAGGGTTAGGGTTTTCTTACCTAGAACGGCGTTGGAATCGCCAGAATAGCGATGCAGGTAGAAGGATCTGGAACGTGGAGCAGCAGGGAAGAATCCCTAGAAGAATCACCAGCTTCTCCCTCACTTTCTCTCTCTTTTCTCTCCTCTCTCCTAAGGTTTTTTCTAAATTCGTATGGGTTAGAAGGCTAAGGGTTTAAGGCCCTTTTATAAGCCCAAACATAACCAAAACAGACTCCAAGTCAAGGTATACTTGAGTTATAGCCAAATCGGGTCTTTTCCGATCCAAAAGGACATTTCTGGAGGTCCCTTGACTGAATGCGGTCGGACTTAAGCTCATGGATGTTGGATCCTGATCACATTAAGTTTTCAGTCCGGTAGTGTTTCCAGATCGCACGTGGCGGACCAGTTTCAGTTCAGCGGTCACGGAGACTCGATCGAGGATTCCAAGTGCACTGACCTGAGTGGAAAATGTTCCCTGATCCGAGGGTGTATTTGAGTCAGATTCTGACGGTCAGAACGCTTAAAAAATGTTGCGCAAGCAACATGTGCCAGATTTATTTAAATTAAATTAATTTTCAAAATATTTTCCTTTTTCTCACTCTCTTCACTCTGGACTCAGTAAAATGGTCTCAAGATATCGGTTGGGCTTGATTTTCGAAAGGATTGTCAAGTCCAACAAGGCAGTCGTAATTGTCTAAGATTATACCTATCGGACTTTCGACGCGCGGTCTAGATCTAATACAAATTTTCAAAGGGTTCCTGAGAATAAACAGGTTTAGAGTTTGATCCTAAGTTTTATGGTAACGTAGCGTCAATGATTCTATAGGATTTGGGTCTTACAAATCGTATTGAAAGTGGTTGGTACTAATTTTGCAGGAAGTCTAGTGTAGCGCTGGCTAATTCCCGTTAAATTTCTAAAGAATTAGGTTCTAAATGATTCCTTTGGCTTTGGAATTGGATTCTGAGAGGTTACCAAGATGTTATGGTTGACCCATTGCCTAAGGACGTCTAACCCCAGGTTGGTAAAAATCCGAGGTGTTACAAAATTCTATGCAAAAATCTATACTTGGGGAGCATTTGGTTTGTGAAGAGGGCATTACTCGACCTATTCAGCATTAAAGCGACATAACTTACTCGTTATCGCTTTCTTTTTAGTATGTGACATTTTTTCAGTTAATGTGGCAAAAGGTATGCCATCGTTCCTAACATCGATTTCCATCAACGCCGAAATGACGTGTGATGTCACTAGGAATGTCCCTTCAACAAATTTAATCGCGAATGTCAGCTCATCAAGGGTTACATCATAGATTGATGCATACATTCCTTGTGCAATGGATCAGTAAGTCATTCCACCCCATCTAAAAATGTGTTCTCAACCAACTTCAGTGAGAATAGGAACTAAACCAAAGGAAGAAATATGATCAACATTAACTAATCTTTCAATGACAATATCCTTAGTGCGAAAATCCCAAACATGCTCCGAATCCTCTTCCGGAGCCCATAGGGTTCTCACACCAATAGGAGTGGATCTAGAAGAGCTAACAGGATTTTTGCATACTGTCTTCTTTAATCGAAACTCCATAGTGGTTTACACAAGATAGAAATCAAAGAAAGTGATAGGAATGAGAGTAGATGAGATTTTGAAGAAAACCCACCCCAAATAGGTTTTAAATGAAGAATACAATACCTAAAAGAGATTTGCTAGTAATAATAAATCAAATACAAGAAGGAAATTAAAAGAAAAATACTCATTGCAAGAATGGGTGATGGGTTAGTCGAATGCGGCATCATTTAGTTGAGGAAGAAGGTGAGAAATGAATAGAAAAAGTAATTTTTCTCCCATTTTAGGAGAAATTGCGTAATCTTCGACTGGCCGAGTATGTGCTCGATTAGTCAAAAAGTTCGACTAGTCGAGTATGTACTTCGATTGGTTGAAAATCATGAAATTTTATTTTATTTTTTACTAATTTAATTTATTTAAATTATCATTTTATGCATTTAATAAAAATAAGCATAAATACAAAAAATGTATAAACAAGATAATTAATTAACAATACACAAACCAATATCATGCTTTAAGTTGAAAAATCTAATCTGTCAAGCGGCTTGGTCAGTATGTCTGTAAGCTATTTCTCAATTTGAATGTATTCAAGTATGATAGACTTGTCTTCAACCAATTTTCGAATATAATGGTATCGTATATCGATCTGTTTTGTACGAGAATGTTGGATTGGATTTTTTGATATATTAATTATGCTTGAATTATCACAGTACAACATCATTGTATCTTGCGTAATTATATAATCAGCTAGCATTCTTTTCATCCAAACTAGCTTAGTGCAAACATTTTCTACTACAATATATTTAGCTTTAGCTGTAGAGAGAGATACTGAATTTTATTTTTTACTGAGCCAAAATACTAAGCAGTTCCCTACATAGAAATATCCACCATTGGTAGATTTTCTATCGTCAATATTTTATGCTCAGTCCACATCAATATATCTGACAATTTATACAGACATATCATGTAAATACCATAGTCTTAAGTTCGCAAAACTTGCGATATATCTAATTATCCGTTTAACAACAATTAAATATTATTCTTTATGATTCGATTGACATCTAATATAGATTCCAACACTAAAATCAATATCAGGTCTACTAGCAATTAAGTACAAAAGACTACCAATCAAGCTTCGGTATATATGAGAGTATAAAATTTTACCTGATTCATTCTTTGAAAGTTTAAGAGTCGTACTCATAGGAGTATCAAAATTTTTTCCATTCTCAAAACCAAACCTTTTTACAAGGTTCAAGGCATATTTGGTCTATGAGATAAATATACCATCTTCAAGTTGTTTAACATATAATCCAAGGAAATAATTTAGTTCACCAACCATACTCATTCCAAACTTAAATTTCATTAGATCTGCAAACTCAATAGATAAGTTAGTGCACGTAGATCCATAAATGATATCATCAACATAATTCTGAACTATCAAAATATAATCGTTATGTTTCTTGACGAATAAGGTTTTATCAATACTACCAATAATAAAATTATGACTAAGTAAAAATTTAGTCAATTTTTCATACCATACTCTGGGAGCTTGTTTCAAACCATAAAAAATTTTTTTAAGACGGTACACATGATTTGAAAGTTTGGGATCTTCAAACTCATTTGGTTGTTCAACATATACTTCCTCATGCAAAATACCGTTTAAAAACATACATTTAAAATTCATTTGATAAATTTTAAATTTTTATGGCATGCAATCGAAATAAATAATCTTATAGACTCAAGGAATGTAAATTTTTATCCATTTCATCAGTTTTATTCTTAAAATTCCATTTTGTTCCAATCACATGTTTATCAGTAGATCTAGAAACCAAGTATCATACATCATTTCTAACAAATTGATTTAATTCCTCTTACATGGCATTTATCCAACTTTCATCAGTAAGGGCTTCATTTACATTGACCTGCTCAATTTGGGAAGTGAAACAAACATAATTGCATATATTTTCTAGTTATCTTCTTGTTTGAACCCCAGTGCGAGGGTCACCAATTATTTGATTAGTCAGATGGTCTTTGACTAACCTTAATTCAGAATTGTCTGATTTAGATGAAGAGTCAGGTATATTAATTACATTGATATCATCATCATCATCTTTATTGGGACTGGGTGTGATCTGTTGATCATCTATCACTACATTTATAAATTCTTAAATCACCCCAGTTCTTTTGTTAAAAACTTGGTATGCCCGACTATTTAGAGCATAACTCAAAAATATTCCCTCATCGCTCTTAGCTTCAAATTTTCTCGGTCATGTAATATAAAACATTTGCTTTTAAAAGTTTAAAAATATTTAACCGTGAGATTTTTATTTAACCATAATTCATAAGTTGTTTTATTTTTATCTTTTCTAATGTAAACACGATTTATAATATAACATGCAGTACTAACAGCTTCAGCCCATAATTTTTTTTAGTAGATTCATGCTATTTAGCATTACACTAGCCATTTCTTGTAGAATTTTATTTTTCTTTAAGCAATTTTATTTTGTTGAGGTGTTTTTGGAGCAGAGAATTCATGCGATATGCTATGATCATTGCAGTACTTTTCAAAATTTCTATTCTCAAATTCGGTACCATAATCACTTCTAATTTTGACCATACATATCTCTTTTTCAGTTTGGATATGTTTTAAAAAGGCTACCCACGTATATTTGGTGTAGTCATCAAGAGTATCTGATTTTGAAAGTTGAAACATTGACTGTCATAAATAGTGGTTCGATGTGTCAACAAATGTTCTAAAACAACCACACTTACTCCACTCCAAAAATTACTTTCCACGTAATTTTGACTTTCACTAAGAAAAAGATTTTTCCACGATTACCTTAAAACCTGATACAATTCTTGTGATTTTATCGAGCTATTACAATCAAACCCCTCACTGAGATTTTCAGACTATCTCAGAAAATAAAAACCTACACTGAGATTTTTTGGTTATCACAGAAAAATCAAATAAAGAATAAGAAGGTATACTTATCTTCACCGTAAAAAATGTATCAGAAGTTGTAGTTGAAGAACCGCTTTCTTGAATGTGGATTGTTCAATGTTCAGTTAGATAGAAAAGAGTCCAGGGTTCTATTGAATTTAATCAAGTTCAAACCAATGGCTATTTGAGTTAATTCTCTTAAATCTTAAAAGAAGAGTATAGTTTACTCTCTTTAAAATCAGAATGAAAAGATCCGAGATTAAGGGAATTAAATAAAAGCTATAAATAAAATTTATAAATACCATTCAAATAATTTGCTAATAACTTGAGTTTCTCTTTCTCTTGTAAAAGGATTTTAATAACAATAATGGATATTTCGGTTTGAGAGAGGAACTCAATTTATATGCAAAGAAGTTGAATTTCCAACCAGCCCGATGCAGTCTAGCCCGAGCAGATCGGATTCAGTTCAACGGACTTCGGATTGCATGGGATAAGATCTATCCAAAATTCGACTGGCCCGAGAACCAGTTCAATTGGTCGAAGAGCTCTGTTCGACTAGTCAAATTTGGTCTTCAACCGGTCGAATTTACTTGGAGTCAAGTTTTCTCGGGTCGGTCAAAGGTCAAGCCTTGACTAATCGAACAAAAAATTCAACCAGCCAAATTTGCAACTAAAAATTGGTTTTGCTTCGACTTAAATTTGGAATGGCTGAGAAAACTTAGACTAGTTGAACCAAACCTTAGGCTGGTCGAATTCCAAACAAACACAAGTATAAAAACTTAATTTTAAAAGACTTTGTAAGTACCTAATCCTAAGGTCTCTCTAGGGTTTTATACTACCTGAGATATATGAAATATCTAAACTTCTTTGTCTTGAACTTGATTACGGACTTTATCTTGACTTTTGAGCTTAATTTATTCTTGAACATCAGTTGGTCTTTAACTTGATTTTCTCTTGAGAATATACTAGTCGTGAACTTGATCTTTTCTTAATCTTGAACTTAATCGTTTGTTGATTATGGACCGGTTTTGAAGATCTCCTGTCAAGTTGTTTTGACTATACAAAATTTGACAACTAAAATGTGCTTTAATCATTTTAACACTTATATAATCATTACTTTTTAGCCTATTATTTACATTCTATACTATAATCCATAGCGGTAACCAACTAGCTAGTAACCTTTAGCTGTAATTTGAGTTTATGCTCATGCGTTGGATTGAATTCCGTCAATTAAAAAGGTGTTTCACAATGTTTTTTGCGATCAACTGTAAGAATTGCTTTTCATTTTCATTTATCTGTATTGAAAAATCTTTTTATACATAAGGCAAAATAGTAATCTATCATCAAAGGACGAATCCTACCCTCGCATGATTCAATCTTATATGTTGAGCGAGTGGCTGATTAGGCTACCCATCTCCTCATATTTCAATCATACACCATATGTGTCTGCCCGTATTTAGGCTTTTGGTCATTGTTATTAGGTTTGAATTGAAGTCATAATTTCAATTTTTTGGCACGCCGCACAGTCACTCCGAGTGTCGAAGACAGCAACCAACGATTACAGACACCACATGGGCACTCGATCCAGAATCTATGTTGAAACATGCATAGGTAATTTCGTCCTTGGGTCTTCGCTTTGGGTTCAACGTCATATGTAATCGGACGGTCGAAAGCGACCCCCCACCTTAGCTACAATACAGGTCGCCCAATCTTATCAAAACCCGTTTCTGTGGGAGAGCGTTATCTAATCCAGACGCGGATTTCCCGCGGAAGTTCCTGCCCTGCGATGCTTAAGTGAGGCCCACCATGATGTTTTTAAGAAATCCACTCTGCCCATCCGTTTTTCCGGATCATTTTAGGACAAGAGCCCAAAATCAGGTGGATCCGAAACTCAAGCGGCCACACGAGAATAAACAGTGGAGATTCTGTGACCATTGTTGAAACTGAAACATTTATATGACTACAAAAATTTCGTATCAGGCAGAGTTTCTTGTGTTTTCACTTTATCCCAGTGGGAATGACCTTATAAACGGTTTAGATGGCATATAAACATCAAGGTAGAAGCCCAGGAAGATTTCAACGGTAGGCAACTCTTTTCCCAATTTTCCCTCTGATATGGCCGCTTGAGTTTTGGATCAACCTGAATTTTGGGGTAATTCCCTAAATTGATCAGTAAAAACGGATGGACTGAGTGGATTTCTCACAAACATCACGGTGGGGCCCACCTAAGCATCTTCCGCAGGAAATCCGTGTCCTTTTAATTCCCAGAGAGAATCGGATGGAAGCGGATTGGCTGGTGTAACACATACCAGCAACCTTGTATGGTACGTGTCGTGCGAAGACAAGCTCTTCGAGCTTCGACTTGTACGAACAGTGTAGATCAAAGTTATACGGGCCTTACGATGATGTATTTATCTGATCTACAACGTTCATCCATTTGGCTAGATCATTTTAGATCTTGATACCAAAAATGATTAATTTCCAAGTTCCAAGTGAACCACACCATAAATAATAGCAGTGGGAGATAATAATTATCACCATTAAAACATTCGTAGGGCTCACCGTAATGCTTACTTTCCATCTAATCGGTTCATAATGTCACACACACCTGTATGAAAAGGAAAGGAAAATCGAATTAATCCAAAATTTTTGTGACCGCCGAAAGGATTTCAATGACAGGCGTTCAATCCTCCAATACTTATTACAGTGTGGTTCACTTGATTTTTGGAGTTATCTTATTTTTCGGTACAATTCTTATAACGTGCTCACCAAGTGGACGGATTGTTTGGATATAATTCATACCTCATAATGGGACCCACAGAACTTGATGACGTCAACACACCACTGACCTGACCTGGATGATGTGGGTACGTGTCGTGCGAAGACCGCTGACGGTCCTCGAGCTTGTTCAAATGGTTCAAAGGAGATCAAAGTTAGGTGGCCCCGCAATGATGTATTTATTATATCTACACCGTTCATTCATTTGGAAAGATTATTTTAGAGCATCAGCCCAAAAACGAGTCATAGCCAAAGCTCAAGTGAGTCACACCAGGTCCACTTGATCTTTGGATCCGTCTTATATTTTGGCTCAAGCCTTACTACAAAGCTGGCAAAATGGACGGACGGTTTGGATATAACACAAGCCATGATGGTTATGGGACCCAAATAACTTGGTGACGTCATTACACCAGCCAGGTCGGTGGAGCTAATCCACTGAAATATCGGCTTGAAAATGTCAAGAAGTCAAACGACTCCATAACGGAATCCATTACCGTGGTTTGTTGACTTTGACTGAAAAAATTTATTTGGGAAAATAAATGCTCACGAGACTTAAGCTTGATCTAAGCCGCTCATCAGGCAAATCAGAGCGTTTGGATGTCCTCTCCCAAAGATGGCCCAGGCCCAGTATGTTCATCTGGCGTGCCAAACATGTTCCTTGATTGCGGAGCATTGATGAGGTCCTTCAACCGTCTCTTTTGGAGGTGCGTGGACGAACCTGTTTTTTGGACCAGGGGATCTACCTATTGTGGTCACCTGATGAGTGGCTTGGATGCTGCACATGCATGCCATGTTGGCACACATAAGGCATGAGTTGTGTGTGTCCAGATCTTGCAACCAATAAGGTATGATATCTTGACCGCTTAGTAGGTTAGGGGCATGAACTTTTGGTAAAGGAAAGTAAGCGAGCATTCAATTGAGATGTGCGTGGCACTTCAATCAAGTCATTTTGGTCATTTCACTGGTTTAATGGGAGCAGCTCTCAGGACAAACTCTTATTTGCCTGGAGCCTGTATTGAACTGGTATGAACGGGGAGGCGGACTGCGTGGTGTGTTGACATCACCAGGTTGTGGGCCCCACCATGATTGTAGATGTTATATCCACACCGTCCATTCATTTTGCGAGATCATTTTTGAGAATGAGCCTAAAAATGAGGCTAGATCCAAATCTCAAGTGGACTACACGAAAGTAGTGGAGACATTGATTCCCACCATTGAAACCTTCCTAGGGTCCACTGTGATGTTTATTTGCCATCTAACCCGTTAATAAGGTCCTACAAACTGGGTGAAGGGAAAATATAAAGACTAGATTGATCCAAAACTCAATGACCCCTGAGAAGTTTTCAACTGTAGACGTTCAGTTCCCATCATTACTTTATGTAGTGTGGTTGAGCTTTCGACTCATGCGCTAAAATGATCTCCCAAAGTATTAGACAACGAATATAACACATAAATCATGGTGGAGCCTGTAAGACTAGATATGTCAACACACCACCGATGTCAGGAGCAGTGCTTCTGCTAATGTCAGGATATGAGGGCAAAAATGAGGATGATCTAAATCTTAACTGGACCATGGGAAATAGTGGTAATTAAATGCCCACCATTAAAAACTTCCTACGCAGGCTGTAATACTTATTTGCCATCCAACCTGTTGATCAGGTCACACATACCTAAACCAAAGAAAAAAAATATACAAATATCAGCTTGATTAAAACTTGTTTGACTCCAAAGAAGTTTTTAAAGGTGGGCATTGGATCACCACTGTCTTGTGATGTGGTCCAACTGAAAATCCTGCTTGTTGCAATTTAATGGACGTGATTTCCTGCCATGAAGTTCCTGCCCAAGGATTATGGGTGGGGCTCATTGCAATGTTTGTGAGAAATCTAACCTGTCAATCTGTTTTTCATGCTCATTTTAGGACATGCCATCAAAAATAAGGTGGATCCAAAACTTAAAAAGGGCCACATGAGAGAAAATAGTGGGGATTTAGTGAACACCGTTGAAATATTTATATGGCCACAAAAGTTTTGTATTGGTCTAAACTTTTGGTGTTTTCACTTTATCCCAGTGAAAATGACCTTATAAACAGTTTGGATGGCATATAAATAGGGGTGCACATTTAACCGGTAGAACCGTGGAACCGGACCGGAACCGTTGGATCGGTCCTATTTGGTCCGGTTCTAGTATGCTAACGGTCCGAGTCCGGTTCCGGTTCCAAAAATCCCAGAACCGTTAGGAACGGTTCGGTTCCGGTTTAGGGGCATGTAAAACCGAACCGAACCGTGGACCCGAACCGTGGAACCGATCCATTGAACTGTGGATCTAAACCTTGGATCCGAACCGTTGATCCAGAACCATTTAATTCTAACCATCAAATGGGCAGTTAAAATGAAGATGGTTAAGAATCTTAAATCTTGTCCGTTTATTAGCATGGGGACCACGTTTCGGACGATTGATTAAGCATACACATGTACCATGCCTGAGATGACATTTTTCATTCATGCATGAAGAGTTTTGCTAACCACACTCGTGTGGGCAAAAAGCTTATGCACACGTCACACGTGCCATCATGGCATAATAGATCTGATCCAATCCATCCATCAGAAAGGACAGATTACACTGATGACTGACCCAACCATTAGGGTTGATCCACTGCTCTTTACTTAAAGAGGTTGCCGCAAACCACCATTTGTAAAACAAATGTACAGCTCCAACTCATCCTTCTGTTTGCAATATTGGGGCCCACATGCTAAGAGGACCATATTATTTTTACTTGGGGAAACACGTAGAAAGTCTAACCAACCTGATGGATGGATTGGATCTCGCACTTATGTGCATGATGGCACATGCGTGGTGAGCAGATGAGCTCTACTGCACACGCCTGTACACTTAGCAAAGCTACGCCAGATGATTTTTTTTTTTCACCCTTTTTTCTTTTGTTTAAAAACTCAGAACAGTGGAACTGATCCGGAACCGAACCGGTTTTCACGGTTCGGTTCGAGTATGCTAACGGTCCGGTTCCGGTTCTGAAAATCCCAGAACCGTTGGTAACGGTTCGGTTCCGGTTTTACCCCAAAATCGGACCGAACCGAAATGTGTGCACCCCTACATATAAACATCAAGGTGGAGTCTAGGAAAGTTTCAACAGATGGCCTAGTTGAGTTTTGGATACTCCTCATTTTTAGTTGCATGTCTTAAAATGAGCTCAAAAAGTGAGCAGACGGGTTGGGTTTCTCGTAAACATCACGGTAAACCCCACCTTGCATTCGAGCACATCAACTTCATGCCAAGGCCATGCATGCCAAATTAATTGAGCCACACCATCACACACTACATTTAAATGTAGCAGTGCTTATAATGTCAATGATATCATGGACCAATAAAAATGCAGGAAATAGGATTTTATCACTTTTGGGAAGCAGAGGATCTGAATTCCATAAAACTCAAGTAGGCTACAATATTGGAGAAAAGTTGGATGGAATGTCTACTGTTAGACCTAAAACAAAAGAATCATTCTTCGTTGGTAAATCACATTACATACAGCCTCATCCCTTCCCTCCCTCCTTTCCTCAAAGTCAACTAAGTGAACTAAGTGGTGCATGCGACACTCACTTTATTGGTTTTCTTTCTTTCTTTTCAATTATTTTTTTTAAAAAATTATTTATTTGATTTTAAGTAGTTTAGAATATGATATTGACTCGGATATGGTAATGTATTTGACTTGGAGTCACCACTAAATAAAATTTAGAATTTACGGTCAACTAAAAAATCATAAAATGACTTAAGAATCAGAGAATCTTACGTGGTATATGACTCATATATGGTAATGTGTTTGACTTAAAGTCACCACTAGCCAAATAAAGCTTAGAGAAATTTCTTAACCTAAGTGATTTCGACAGTTGGTCTACGACCGTAGATTCTGAATAAAGACCTCAATGATAAAAAATGAAGGAGTTAGGTACTATTTCTACCTATAATAACTACATAATATTGCATATTTAGCCTCAATTTTACATACTTTTCCCTTGCATTTGGTGATAAATTAACTTGTTTAGTTGATTTTTCACATATAGAAAAATAATGGATGTCCAAGATGATTTGAGCTATTCACAGAGAATTAGAGCCCAAAAGAGATGATGATCAAGCATGTTGAAGTGTTGAAGTAATCAAGTTGGAAGATCAAAAGAAGCAGGCGTGGTTAATAAATGAAGAAATTAAGCCACAAGTATTTAGTCAACCGAAGGTTGCTGTAATAAATTCAAGACATGGAGCTAATTTTTAGAGAAATGCTAGACAAACAAGTTTGGTCGACCATGGATAGGTTCAATCGACCGATCGGGTGCAAAGGTCGTTGCGTAAGTGCATAAATTTCAAAGTAGGTGGAAGCAAAACCTATTTAAGGAGAGCTCCTACACTTGAATGAAGCATCCTAGGGCTTAGAGAGATAGAGAGAAAGCTAGGGTGGAGCTTCGTCAGCACCTACTTCTTCTTTTTTTCCCTCGATTTGTCAATGACGTGAGCTAGGGAGTCTTGAGTTGGTTGAGCCTCCATAGGATGGCATTGAAATACCAAAACTTGAAGACACATGTAAAAGTGATGTGCCTTGGTAATCCTAGACGTAGACTCTTTTAGTTCCAAAACAACTTAGCTCTAAATGATACATTCCAAATAGGAAAACCTTGTATCTATCATCCCCAGCCTTAGGCTTAAAATGATCATCATAAGCAGACTCTAAGAGGTTCAAAGCTGTTGTAAAACATATTTCTAATAATTGTTGATCGAATTGACAATTCATCGATTGGACTCGATTTGATCGAATGTTCCAATCGAAAACGGCTAGAAATATCTAACAAACAAATTGCAATATCTTAAAATTTCTTAATCGTATCGAAAGTACGTTCGATTGAATCAAAGGTTCGATTGATTGATCAACAAGTAACCGTTATAAATTTGTTGAAGTTTTTTGTCTATATAGTTGGCATTCATATCTTTACAAAATTGATGGATATAGGTGTACCCTAGTATATTCCCCTCATTCCCATACATCATAGCCTCTATCACAAAGAGATTTATGCCTTTTTTCTTATAATTAATCGCTCTAATGAGAATTTCAAGTTCCATTTGATGAAGAACATGGTATCTTGTATTCTCTAGATATTAGGCACCACACCCATATGTAAATCCATTGTCTAAATACGCTCTAGAATGCTAATTTAAGTGAATCCCCAATTTGGAAACAACTACCCATTAATTGTAGGAGATTCAACCATCCTATCACATTGCCTTGGCATTCTCATATAGGTATATCAATTACAAGGTAGTTAATTCTTGAAGTGGAAGAGAATCGATTTCAAAAATCAGGAGAACACAAGAGACGCGGATTCAAGAAGAGAATACGCATCTCAAGAAGGTACATCAGTGGGGCTCAATCCAATAAGTAAGTTGTTATTTAAGAGTCCACATATTCTCTCCTTGTGTATGATTGAGTGTAAAGTTTGTAACCCAAACTTGCGTAGGGCCTTATGTAGGACTGTATCACCACCACATATGGGTTCGTATGTAGGCCACCGACGTGGGTGTAAACATGTAACATCTAGAATTTTCACGCCCTGAGTACATACTCATGCCCAAGAATTTCGGGTGTTGATAATGTAAAACTTTGATGCTTCAAAATCGCATCTTTTTTTTCTTTTTTTTTAAATATAAATTAGATCAAGTTACATTTACGAAGGTAACTATTCATGAAAATAAAATCAACTATATTTATTATTCAATTATAGTAAAAAGCATACAAATAATTCTTTAAATCCCTTTCAATGAGAGCTTATTACATTATCAAAGTTGCAACAGAAAATAAATAAAATAATTCGTGGTGTTATCCTTCTTCTTTATCTGAGGGAATCTTCCATAAAATGATTATCGTCTGTATCATCAACCTGTGATTCGCCTGTAACATCTGTACGGTTGGAGAGGGTCAATGCCCTACTCATAGTATTATTATCGTTTAATATTAACAATAATTCAAGAGATTCATAAGAATAATATGAGGGTTCTGATACGTACTCCATCACTACGAGTGGTATCAGTACGCGTAACCAATATATATATGAATGCATGTCTAGCAAAGTATATACAGTCCATCATATATAGTAATCATCATAAAAAGCCTTGCTCACCCCGCATCTCATAGTATGGAGATTCGTCGACGTGTCCAATGTTATCGTGGATTTACATTAACACTTCATGACGACACAACACATGGATCGAATGAATTACGTGACATGATTTGTTTATGGAGTGACTATTTGCGACATGCAATTTCGAAAGTGATGTAACATGCATTGCGAATTACTTACATCGATTTGTGCACCAATACCCAAAATTCATAAAATTACGCGTTGACCAAGAGGGTCACTACCCAGAGCGCATTATGTCCATGATAAAATATATGAATCACACTATATATGAGGCTTATAACACATTATTTGCATCAATAGAGAAATAAGTCAAACTATAAGGATTTTTAAATTTTAAGACATATGTCTGAACCATAAAAGGAGATAGCACAAGGCTAACCTAATAAAGGAGAAAAGTAGTATTAAGCTATTTCAATAAAAGAGAGGAGTAACAAATATGCTAACTCAATAAGAATAAGGGGAGATGAGCAAAATACCAACTCAATATAGAGTGAAAGCACGCGTCGCTCTCAAAATTGGTAAAGGGCAAGACTTGTATCCATTACCCTACATAAATTCATAAAAATCATGTATAATTAAAATCATACCTTAACCATAATTCCTAAAAGGATAAATAATTGATAATTGTAAATCAATTAATTGCATGAAAAATCACAGTAATATGAAAGTATGTAAAAATAAGATAAATCATATCAACTCAAATTAGTATAAATTAAAAGAATTTCTCACCTTAACCCTAGATCTAAACCCTATGTAGATATTCATGTAGGAAAGCTTTTATATGAATCATGACATTGCTTGAGCAAGAGGGAGACACCACACATGTAGAGAAGGATGAGGATGATAAACATCTAGGCTTCTCCTTCTCTTTCTTCTTCTTCTTCTTCTTCTTCTTCTTCTTCTTCTCTCTCTCTCTCTCTCTCTCTCTCTCTCTCTCTCTCTCTCTCTCTCTCTCCCCCCTCAGAAGTTGGGGGTGTTGGCGTGTGAGTGACGAAGGCATGCACTCCTTTTATAAAGGAGAGGGGGTGTGTTTCACATCCCACTTGGATTGGGTTTCTCCAATTTTATATTTTTTAGCGATCTTTCTTTAAAAACAATTCGTATAGTGTGTTGGGGTTGTCGAATAAGGCTGGGGTATATGATTTTCTTGGTTATCTGAAATTTAGAATGACCTATCTTAGAAATTCTCCTAACGAGTGTCAAAATGAACTTGATCTCAATTAACAGTCCACATTAATGATCAAGGCCCAAATTTGAGAGAAATGTGTAGTCAAGATATGCAAACGGTTAGACAAAATTTGATAGTTGATCGATGTTAGAAAAAGCCTAAATCTAAAATTTTACTTTTTGTACCAAAAGGAAGGAACTGGCTTTAACATTCAATAGTGTAGGATCATAGATCGGGGTTTAAATTTTGTATAACCTCGTAATTAGATGAGACCAAAGTGTGGTCCAAATTTGAGTTATGATGAACGGTAGAAAGTAGTTAAATCGGAAGATCTAGATTTATAAAGATTTAATAAGCTTCAAAAGGATAACTTTGCGCCTAAGGAAAAGCTTACCAAAGTGAGGTCTTCATATTTCATACTTGGTCCATATTATGGGATATGTAAGTCATTTATATGAAAAAAAAATATCCTACTACAATTATCCATGAGATTCCTTCACTCGATGGACACCAAAATCAATGGTTAATGAGCTGATTTATTAATTGAGTCACTTTTACAATGATCTAAGGGATGAAATTTGATATGTATGGTTAATTTATGATACATAGGCATGGTATAAAATTTCATTTCAAACGAATCATGAGAACCATGTGATCTAGAATTCAAGGGTGTAGGTTAATGACATTTTCGTAATTATTGTTGATATGAGAGTTTTGAAAAATCTAATGGTTCTACATGATTATATAAATGTTTCTAAGTAATTATTACAAAAGAACTTGTATCTAAATTATTATGAATGAAAAATTATTTACCAAATTAATTAAGGGGATGTACATATATCAACCAGCATAATAGATGTCAGATGACATGTTGAAAATAAAAAAAAACTTGATGGTTAATACTCTGATCATGTATATAAGTGGGTGTACGGTCAGTTTTATAAATGAATGATCATAAGTGAGTTTTTTGAGTGATCAAGACGTAAAACATATATACCGTTAGATTCAAGTGAGTTGTTTACATGTGTAAGTTTCTCAGATTGTAGTTTTGATGATGGGTTAAGCATATTCATAGGTAGTGAATAAGATGAACGAATAATAATATCAATTTGATACGTGTACGAGCGGATGTAGAGATCAAGTAGTTAGTTTACCATGATCGGGTGGTCCAAACTCAAAGTAGACGATCAAATATCTTTACATAGCGGTGAATAATTAATTGGATGGTTGGTTATTATGAACAAGTGAAAATACATGAATATAAAATGATCTTGTCCTAAAAATCAACGGTCAAATGACTTGATATATGGATGAAGATTATTCCCAACGGTGAAATTCGGATTCGAGAATAAATGTAATGTTAGGATAGGCTAAATTAGTGACATACAAAATTAAATTTCATAATAACACTCGAGAACTTCAATACTTGGGTATTAAAAAGTTCGAAGTGTTACAAAACATGTAGGATCGTGTGTAGGACCACCTCCGGAGGGAGTGCACGTAGGTCCTTGGATTAAAATCGAGGTTATTGGTTAGTCAATAGAAAACCAATTAAGTCTCTACGGAAGACACTGACACAGGTGGAAATGTATTCCACTAACACGGGTGAGTGCGTGTAGGTATTTGTGTAGGACCATCATCGACATAAGTGTGTACATGGTCCACCAACACAGATGTGTACGTGTTGGTTTGTTGTGAAGCTATAAAACTATTGTAAAGGTTAAAGATAACCTATTAGAAACCTTCGAGATAGTGAAATTTGGTACACTAGAGAAGAGTGCATCTGCTAGGAGTGGAGTAGGCAATTAGCAGAACCATACTATATGCTTGTCTTTGCGATTATCATTTGTGCATTTATTTATATTTATGCTAGTGGGTTTTGATTGGTGTATATGAATGTATATTTAGATTGTATGTTAGGCGCTTATTAATTGCACATATACACACAAGATCTCTCTCTCTCTCTCTCTCTCTCTCTCTCTCTCTCTCTCTCCTCTCTCTCTCGCTTAGTCATAATTCTAAGCTACGTGAGCTTCTGCATAGCGTAGTGTCATATTAGACAACTGATACAATTTCATTGAATCCCACCTCAATGTCGGGAGAAGTGTACATTTCCAACCCAACCGCAATCAAATCCAAAGGGCCAATACGAGGTGGTTGATTTTAATTCTTTCAACCCTCATGTATACCACACTAAATATATCACCACCCTTAGAAGTGATAAGGTGATTAACAAGAAAATTCCAAAGAATGTTGAAAAAGTTGGAGAATTCGAGAGATCTAAGAGTGATGATTGTTAGTGCATTGATTTGTGCATCTTATTTGTCAATCACGTGAGTCCTTATGCCATGTAGTTGGTTAAGCCTTTGAAAGCTGAAGACCGAAGACATAAGAGAACAAGAGCATCAAGGAGTAAAGAACAGATAAATGAGATACATTGGTAACCCTAACCATTGACCCAAAACAACTATTGAACCTCTAGTTGATCTTGCCTTAATAGGTAAATCTTGTTAACCATCCCTGCGCCATAGAAACCTAATTGGAACATGATAAGTAAGGTTAGAAGAAGTGCGAAGATACTATAAAATCATACGCTCAAAACAGTAAACTTTGAGTGCTACTCAATTCTATCGAGTAGACCTCGAGGGGTCTTCGATGGAATCGATTAGGTAACCTAGATATGTCCAACAAGTTATCTAAGTTTCTCGATAGAATCGATGAACCTTCGATGACATTGAAGGGTATCCTCGATGCCATCAAAAACCACTTGATTGTATCGATACCTCAAATGTTGTGATCAATTGTAAGAAGGGGGTCATGAAACTATCTCTTAGCAACATGACATTGGAGTTGAATGTTTTCAATATGTGTAAATAACAAGGTCATGCTGATGAGGTTCACGAGATAAACATGATTAATTCCATCATGGAGGATGAGTTCATTCTAACCTCACTTTCTAATCCCTTAGAAGCGTGATTAGCTCACTTCATTGACTCTAACGATGACATGATTTTATATGTCGTGAAGGCTTTGCTTGATTCAACCTTGGTGCTTGAAACTAACTGGAAGAGGCCTCGCTTTGAGGAGTTTCCCTCTACTGATCAAAGCTTTTACCTTCAAGTGTAAAAGCATCGAAGCTTGACCTGAAACCCTTGCCATCTGATCTTAAATATACATATTTATGTCAATGAGATACTTTTTCAATGATTATTTCTTCCTACCTTGAGACAGACCAAGAGAGTAAATTGATTAACTCTCAGAGAACACAAGGGTGTCATAGGATGGACAATTGTAGATATCAAGAGAATTGACCACTTAATTTATACTCATAGGATACACTTCGATGAGAATGTTAACTCTTCTAGACAACCACAATGTCAATTAAATCCAAACATGAAAGATGTAATTAAAGCCAAGGTCCAAAGTTATTGGATGTGGGTATATCATCTACCCTATTTCAAATAGCCAATAAGTGAGTCCAACTTAGGTGGTACTAAAGAAATCTGAAATTACCATAGTCACTAATGCCGACAATGAACTCGTGCCAACTAGAGTTAGTACCGGTTGGAGAATGTGCGTAGACTATAGGAAATTGAACATAGTGACTAGGAATGGCCACTTTACCATTTGTTGATCAAAATTTGAAGAGGTTAGCTAGTCATTCCTACTATTGCTTCCTTAATAGTTATTTTGGATACAACCAAATTGAAATCGCTCTAGAAGACCAGGAGAAAACTACATTCACATGTCATTTTTGCACCTTTGCATACAGAAGGATGCCTTTTGGCCTATGTAATGCTCTTACAACTTTCCATAGATGCAAGCTTAGTATCTTTTCTAACATGTTTGGGCATTTTCTGAAAGTCTTCATGGACGACTTTTTTGTCTTTGGTTGTTCGTTTGATAAGTGTTTAAATCATTTGTGATTAATCCTAATAAGATGTGAAGAAAAGAACATTGTTCTCAATTGAAAGAAATGACACTTCATGGTTCAAAAGGGAATTGTCCTTGGACACATCATCTTGTCTAATGGAATTGAAATGGACAAGACAAAAATCGATTTGATTGTGAACCTATTAACCCCCAAAAGCATATGAGATATCTAATCCTTCTTAGGCCACACAGGATTTTATAGGAGGTTTATAAAAGATTTTAGTCATATCTCTCAACCATTGAGCATTCTCCTTTAAAAGGATACTCGATTCGTGTGGAGCAATGACTGTCAAGAAGCTTTCACAAAGCATAAGGGTTAACAACCGCACTAATCATGTAACCACTTGATTGGAGTATTTATTTTGAAATCAAGTGTGACGCTAGCGACTATGCCGTTGGGGTAGTTTTGGGACAAAGAAAAGACAAGAAGCCCTATGTTATTTATTACGCAAGTAGAACTGTAAACAATGCACAAGTTAATTACTCTACTAAAAAAATGAACTCATTGCCATAGTCTTTGCACTGTACAAGTTTAGGTCATACTTGATTGGATCTACAATTGTAATCTTTATTGATCATACGACACTTAAAGTATCTTCTTGCAAAGAAAGATGTTAAGCCCTGTTTGGTGAGGTGGATTCTCTTAGTTCATGAATTTGATTTCAAACTACATGATAAGAAATGAGTAGCAAACATAGTGGTTGACGACTTGTCTCGCCTTGTACTATTCAATTACATAGAGATGAAACCCATAAAAGATACATTCCCTTATGAACAACTGTTTATAATCTCTCAATTACCTTGTTTTACTGATGATGCTAATTATCTTGTGACAAGTAAAATTCTAACTCATTGAACGCCACAAGATAAGAAGTGACTTTTCAATGAGGTACACAACTTTTTTCTGGGATGAGCCATATTTGTTTAAATATTGCATAGACAAAATCATAAGGAGATGTATTCTTGACGATGAGAAAACTAATGCCATCTCTTTTTGTCACTCTCAGGCATATGGTGGACACTTTTCTGCTAAGAAAACTACTACTAAGATTTTACAGTGTGGTTTTTACTGGTCCACAATGTTTAAGGACACATGAGTTTTGTAAAGCGTGCGAGCGTTGTCAAAAGTTAGGTGGAATATTTTACAAGAATATGATGCATTTAAATCCTATTCCGATTGTTGAGGTTTTCAATTGTTTAGGCATTTAATTTCAAGGGACAATTCCCTTAATCTTTTAGATATCTTTACATCCTATTAGTCGTGGATTAAGTTTTAAAATGGGTTGAGGTGATTCCTGGTAGAACTAATAACTACGTAACGACTCTATGGTTTGTTAAAGAAAATATTTTGTCTAAATTTATCACGCCTAGAACCATTATCAATGATGGAGATTCTCACTTTTGTAATAGACTGTTTGAAGCCTTGAAGAAATATGGTATTACCTATAAAGTGAGTACTACATATCACCCACATACTAGTAGGCAAGGTGTAGTTTCGAATAGGGAAATAAAACATATTTTGGAAAAGACAGTAAATTCAGATCATAAGGATTGGTCTCTTAGATTAACCAATACGTTGTGGGCTTATTGTATAGCATATAAAACCCCTATTGGAATGTCCGCGGAGTTAGAACATAAAACATACTAGGTAAATTGGGATCTAGATGGACTGACCCTTTCACCGTTAAAAATGTTTATTCATATGGGGCCGTTGAAATTGAAAATCCTTTGAACAAAGGTCAAACCCATTCATTGAGAAATTTGTCTCAGAGGATAAGTCCATGTCTCTGGAAGATCCTATTTATCAGGATTGATCATCTCATCTGATGGAGATTCCTTTTTTTTCTGTATATTATTATATTAGGTCACTTTATTTTATTTTTTTCTGTTTTTCTTTTCTGCTGGCATAAAGATTTTTAGAGCTTATGCTCATTCATCATATCAGGTACTCTCTGTCCTTTGTTACATTTCAGTTTCTCTTATGTTGTTTTTATTACATGACATCTTTTTACATTGAGGACAATGTATCATTTAAGTTAGGGGTGAGGTTTCCTATGGAAAATTGCAGATCTTTTGCTATATTGGGCTAAACTTTTGAGAATTTTTTTAGAAGTTTTAATTTATGTGTATTTGTGTGATTTGAAAGTAGACTAAATATTGGAATGATAAGGCACTTAGTGATATGAATTTGAAGTCTAGAACTAGTATATTTATACAGATTAAGATTGAGTTCTTTTCTTTAATCTTCTGATGGAATTTTTAAACATTGACGAATCATGAATATCACAATTCACATCTAGTTTACATTGCTAAGGTTTAAGTTTGATACAGTAGTTGATGACCTGATGATTGCCTAGAGTGTAAGGAACCAAGCCTATTGGACCTTAACTATCTTGTTTATGCGTTTTTTTGAAAAAGAAAAAAGAAGAAAAGTACATCGAAAAAGGTTACATGTTATGACATAGGACAATTAACCACTTACTCTAAAAGATTGAATTGATAGAGCGTGGTGAATCAATCCCTTTATCTCATATCCCAGGCCCCATATCCTATGGGTTAGATCCTCAGCCGAACCCCCCTCGTGGGCCCCACATCACATGTGTTCTTCCTCACATGAGCCACCCGTCTCACATGGGTTGCCCACCCGAGTACGCCGCTACATCCCACAGGTCACCCCACTCGAGCCCAGTGTGAAAATGCCCCTTCATTAATCACTCCTAATGAGGAGTCTCAGACATGAGACTTCCCGCTATGATACCACTTTGATATAGGATAACTAATCACTTTCTCTAAAAGTTCAAACTAATAGAGCATGGTGAATCAATCCCTTTATCTCATATCCTAGGCCCCACATCTCATGGGTTAGATCCTTAGCCGAACCTCCCTCGTTGGCCCCACATCACATGGGTTCCGCCTCACACGGGTGGGCCCCTCCTCACTCAGACCACCCACTCCAAGTACGCCCCTACATCCCACGGGCCACCTCACTCGAACCTGGTATGAAAATGCCCCTGCATTATGTTGTTTGAAAAGAAAAAGAAAAAGAAGGTTATATTTTAACTTCAAAAAAAAAAAAAAAAAAAATGAAAAGAAGAATTAATATTGTAAAAGTCGACGATGTGAACAAAATTGAGAGTAAGTTGGAATTACTGGATAGTTAGCAGGGTTTTGACTTAGTGTCGTTAGTTGATCTGCTCACATTTGGTGATTGTTGGAGTTATCATTACGGTAGAAAACTGAACCATTATCGATGTTAAGTTAGAATTCACCGAGCACCATGATACTCAATGTTTCGAATTTCTCCATTGAATGATAAATGTAACTCACAAATTGATTACATATTGAGTGTGTTAGGATCAATACTAACATTACTGACAAGAGTTTCGTGCCTTATATGCCTTATAATTTAGTTATTTGGGTCACGTGAAGGTTACATGAGTATACAAAGTTGTGCTTCTAAAATGATTTTTTAGTCTTGGATTTGTGAAATCCTTTACACACGTTTTGCTTAGGGTTATCAAAATGCTGGTTCGGGGGTGTGATAACTGCATTAGATTGCATATTTAACATATTTTTTTGCATCCTTTTCCCTTGCATTCGAATGATAAACTCACCTATTTAGTTGATTTTTGATGTGCAAAAGAATAATGGAAGTCCAAGATAATTCAAGGTATTCATGGAGAATTAGAGCCCATAAGAGATGATGATCAAGCATGTCAAAGTTTTGAAGTAATCAAGTTAGAAGACCAGAAGAAGCGGGCATGGTTAATAAATGAAGAAATTAAGCCATAAGTATTCAATCAACCAAAGAATGGTTCGGTTAACCGAAGGTTGCTATGATAAATTCAAGATATGGAGCTATTTTTCGAAAAACAAAAATGTTGGACAAACAAGTTTAGTTGACCATGGATGGGTATGGTCGACCGAGACTCGTAGGATTTATGATCCCAAGTAAGCAAATAAAAATAAAAAGGAGTGTAGATAGGAAAGAAAGATTGCATGAATAAATAAAAGAGTGAGCATGTGTTGCTAGTGTCCTTGGAATGTGTAGAGTTGAATGTAGATGATTTGAAATGTGAGAAGGGAAATGGGAGACCAGACACCCTTTTCTGCAAAAGGGGATAGCCTGCTATCCCCAATTCCAACTCTACTTTTGTCTTTGAGTGGCTTCTTTTGATAGTTGTCACTTGAGTTGGGCAGAACCTAAACACAATCAGGAAACTTTGGCTACCCTAGAACCTCAAGTCGGTGCTAAATATGCACTCCATATAAAAATTTTAATTTAATTTATATATATGTTTTTTCAAATCTCTAACATGTTCTCTCCTTCACAGCCTCCATCTGTTGTTTGTTTGCTACTGCTCGCTACGATGTGGCTTAAATAGACAAGATAGATGGCCTGTAGCTTTACAGGCTGCCCTCGTAGCTGCTATCAACCCTGACAGGCAGAGAGGGTCAGCCTATGATAACTATATGGATAGACGGTCTTTCAGGCTATCAGAGAGTCAGAAAGTGGGGCCCATTATGTAAACAAGTGATCTTTCAAAGACCTGTTAGACATGTGGTCCTTCAATGACCTTTGGTTGGATTTTACCCTTTTTCTTCGTGTCAGCTTTCATGTAAGGTGACTTTTTTAGGGTTTTAGTAGGCGTGATGTACGACTTTGATTTTTTCTTCATTGGATTTAACTCAATTTGATCGAATTTGGTACTTGTCTCCAGGAGGCGTTGGGGATCCTTTCAACTTGATCAATTCAGATTTCACCGTTGTTAGAGTGTAGGGAATGTGGCTTGATTGAAACTGTACGCGGTCAAGGTTTCTAGGTATTTTGGACAATTGATCGGTATCTGATTTCACCGAGGTGCAAGCCTATCAATCTGGTCCATTAGTTATTTTTGTGACTGGCCAAAGCTTATCATGCCAAACTCAAATGATTTTTCAATGGGCTTTGAATCTCCCATAGATGTCTTTATTGAAACTTGGCTAAAAGACAATGAGTAGTTTATTCTCGTTTTAGGTGGGGTGTCTACAGATGTCCCCCTTTGGGGGAAGATGCGAACAACTGCAGCCAAAGTGAGTGGACACCCAACCTTCTGGGTTAGACACAGATGCAGTCTGATCTATTCCAATTCGAAGTGTCATTGTTGAAAAGCTCATTTGGTTGAATAATAACTCGGGTCTCTCTTGAGGTTTGGAAAAAATGTTATGATTTGTCCTTGTGCTTTTTGTGACTTTACGAGTCATCAAATCGCAACTCTTTCACATCGTTATCAGCATTTATGCATTGAGTGTCTGTAAGTCTAAATTTTAGGTTATTAGAGCCCCAATTTTTGTGACTTTATGAGGATAATTTGCTTAGATTTAGAAAGGTAGTTCTCGATGCTGGCTTGTAAGACAGGTTGTTTGTAACAAATAGTTGCCTACGCATTTTGCGGCTTTACGGATCTCCTGTGTTACAAATGCGTTAGACTTAACAACTGACCCAGATTGGAACCATATGAATTATCCTTTTGCAACTCGAGTTTTTTATTTTGACACTTTGATTGTAATAGGCCTCTTCACAACTAGAAGTGTGGTTGTGCTAACTCAAACATAATCATTCTGCATTCAGGAATGATCGAGTTGAAATTGAAAGTTCAGGGCAACTGTCGCATGTTCCACTAATGATTTTGAAGGAAATCGAGAATCTAAGGGAAAAAAAAAAATCTAAAACCAATTATTGATATTGCGTCAGCACTCACCAGGAAGTATAAAAGATTGCCTAGTGCCTCAGATACTGTGCGTGTTGTATTTTTTGCAAAATTTGATTTTTTTTAGAAAGATCCTCACCTATAGAACATTGTTCTGTGGATTTTTATTTTTTTTTGCAAAATATTTTTAAAGGATTTTTTTAGGCAATTTATTTGAAAAGATCCTCCTAATCTCATGGGGAGGTGTCATTGAGTGGTTTTTATCAGGCCCTTCTTTTTTTTCTTTTTCTTTTTTTTTGAAAATTTTTGAACGAGTCTGACATGATCTTTCATCTTCACCAAGGATTTTAACGATCATTATTAGAGTCGGTTATTATTGAAGTGCGTTCATTGCTCGGTGTCTAACTTTAGGTGCGCTTTAAGTTGACCAGGCAACCCTACAAGCCATAAGAGTTTAATTGAAGACTTAAATATTTGGAGTAGAAGGAACGAAATTGACATGAGCAGTGGGCTGAGGTTGTTGTTGGGTCAGGCGTTCATATATATATATATATATATATATATATATATATATATATATATATATATATATATATATATATATATATATATATATATATATATATATATTATGTGTGTGTGTGTGTGTGTGCGTGCGCGTGCGTGTGTGTGTAACCTCTCTTTTTTATTCTTTTTTAAAAACAAAAAAAAAAAACAAAATTGTAACACCTTGAATTTCAGGGTCAAGCACGAATTCGATCCTCGATATTCTGGGTATCACTTTTGCTTTGCGGAAGCATGATTGATCTACACAGTTCATTAATATCCAAGTATTATAAAAGCTAAGCTAAACAATATATATAACAATCCAACTAAAAGTGTATAAAATGTACTCATCCAAAATATACATCCACATGATCAAACATCTCACAGAGTCCACCTAGCTGGGGACTCAATATACATGTCCAAAAAGAATGAAAAAGCATGTAATCCTGTCCAAAAAATATATAAACACAACTCCGACGATCAACTACGTTAGCCCACTATTGCTCGCCCAAAGAATGAAAATATGAGAACTCTGTAGGATCCACGTACTCCTCGTAAGCATATGCCTATGAGGTGCCTGCGTCGATGAAATCATCTAGTTGGTGGTTTAAAACATCCTCCCGGAAGTGAGTGATAAACTCAGTGGTACCATTATCCTCAGTTAGACACGTTATCAATGAAATCATGCATATGCAATTATAGCATCACAAAACAAGCAATTCCCTACGCTAGTTGTTTAAGTACATGTATGTCATGATATTAAAATGTATGGCCAGGGATCAACAACAATTGTAATATTTCCACTTCAACAACACAACCACAACAACCACCGATCAAGAAAGCAATGGTTCGCTTACAACGTAACGTACGAGTGTATGCCATGATATACGTGATTGGCTGAATGATTATTATTCCAAATTCAAACAACAATTTGGTGAAGCTAAGATACTGCCATCGTATCGCAGGTCTCTACTTGGATCACGTAGCTTGTTGCGGCACAAGGCGACTTCTAAACAACGTCCCTCGATCCTATTTAGGGTTCATCACCCAATGGTCCATCATATACAATTAAAAATGGTAAAGGCTCATCGCTTTAGGGACAATCATGCATAATGTTAGAGTTATCATCCAAGTACAAATGTAACGAAGGCACGACACCAAAGCTATCCACAACACAATACGCTCTTGGCCTTAATGAGTGCTTAATGGCCACTATCACCCAATGTTTTACCGACATGGTGGACATATTGACATGCTGTAGCCGATTGAATTGGCTTTCCTTCTCCCTTCGATAAAGGGGGAGTAGTTGTCCAAGACCGTCTAAAGAACCTAGTTTCGAAGTCATCACATGTCCATTCATAGTTGTTTGGGACTGTCCTAAGGACGCCATCCCATCGTAAGTTTCCCTCCTCCTCGAAGGCGTACGACATGAATTCCACCTACTCGACTTCTGCAGAATGTAGGGGTTGGATCATTTTAGAAATTCTATGGAGTAAGTGCTCGGCATATGCATGAATGTGGGATCTGAGGAACGTGTGCGCTCTAAGCTTTTACTATTTATAGAGCTTGTGTAGTTGTGGGAATAACCGTTGCTTACTTGGAAATCTTTGATATTGCCAATTGTAAAGTAGTGGTTATACTGTTTTTAATCGTGTTCGCCCTTTGCCAAAAACATTCCTTATCTTTCCAATAACTTCCTACACATTCTCTAGTGTTGATGTAGACCTAATGATCGGGAGTCCTTATCTCAAAATCATGTGCATGGCACCCCCCTTCAAAGATTACTCAAAAGTAAGCTATCCTCTGCATATCTCACCCATAAAACAAAGATATCATCTACGCCACATGGCTTCATCTACACCATTTATCTGGGACTACCCAATACATACCCGAACACTACTCCCTACGTTTCTCTTTTCGGTTAAGAATGGAGAAGAACATAAATGGTTTTTGTAAGCATTTATTGCAATGCCACGTGGTACAGCCGTCATTCATCAAATTTCAAACAGTCTCCATTGTATCATTCCTCTAGCAAACTGTCGCCAAGTGTCATTTGGAGAATACACTTTCGCATTCCAACTGCAGCTTTTATCTCAAAAATTGCTCCAACCATCATTTGGTAATTAATACAGTGCATGCAACAAAGGCTTATAATCCTTTATTTTATTCTCTTCCTCATTCAGCCTCTCCTCTTCTTACTCTGTTGGAGCTGCTTCGTCCATCTGCTTGTTGAGAGGTAATCTTCTCTCCTAATTCAGATAATTCCGATTTGGATCTATTCCTTGGGCTTGCATTCTATCCAACTTCCACCCCTAATCTGTTTGACATCACTCCATACTTCACTGCGGATGAGAAAGAAAGTTTCTTAACTAATCGTTAGTCTTTTGATTGTGGACCAATTGGGATCTCGATAGAACTCCCAGATTAAGGCCAAAACCCCCTAAAGAATGAGTCGCATGGTATAAACATGTTAAGGGAAAATACTTTTCTCTGCGGAATGAAATCGAGATTGTTGAATGTATCCACCAATCCACTTGCGAGATTAAACCCAATACGGCCCTTATCGTCGCATCGTCTTGTTTCTAGAGTTGTTCGACTAACCCTTTCCACTTCAAGTGCGGTCCTATGAGTCCAACTCTCCTAGACATCTTTGCCCTAACAGGCATTTTTCCAATAGGATTGGAGTTCTATTTAGGCCCCAAGTGAACCTACCTTCGACCATTCTTGTGCTCGCATGTCGTACGACCCATTCATGCAACAATATGCAAAGACTGAAGGTGAAGTTACCCATTAAGAGCGTTGCGCTTTCCTCTTGATGTGGCTTTGTCATTTCTTCTTTTGTGTCAAGGCCGATCAGACCAAAGAGTACATCGGTTTGTCAAAACTCTCATATCTGGGGACATGTATCATTTACTCCTTTCCATCTCCCCCATCTATACAGAAGTATGTATATTCTTTCAACCGAAAGTCCTCAGCTAATAGGAGGTCCTTTGTAGTTACTTCAGTTATGGCTTTGTGAATATTTTTTCAAATTTAATAGCAAAGTCACAAAATCCGTCCACCAATTTCCTTCCTATGGTAGCCGGAGAATTTATGCTTCTGTGAGGCCTATCTCTTTTAGCGACTGCTTAAATTATGTCTTCTCTCAGACCTAATTGATCTGATAATTTTTTTTTACCATTTCTTGAAAAGACAAGTCAATTCGGATTGGTTCACCAACAAGAGTTTTTATGCAAACGATCCCCACCTAGTTAGCGCCCATCATGAGATCTGGGCTAGTTACCTCATGGCTCAAGATATCCCATTGGCTGGAGAAGAAATAAATAGAGGTAAGAATGCCAAGAACGGCGTAGAGTTGTATTCTCCCAACCTCTTCTCATGTCAATTCAATTTTGATCAAACTATCTTTTTTCCTTGCTTTCAGCTTTCTCTTAATCAGCCTCCCTATGAGCGTTGGCATATCATGTCAATCAACAAGATCATTTCCACTCTTGCTAATTATAACAAAGCTATTACATCGTTCCTATTAGTTGCTCTTCCACGTGGTCCTTCGTCGACTGATTTCTTTAAATCATGGTGGGCCACGTACGATAATAATCGATGGTCATTGTCAATCCAATTTGCCGTTGATAGACTTTTGCCTCCTCCTAAGGTCCAACCAGCTAAGGCAACATCATCTATTGTTTCGATTTGATAGAAACGAACTACATCCAAGGATCATGTTCCTTCAGCTAGTGAGTCACCTCAGCCATAAGACAAACAAAAAGGGAAGAGGCAAAAACGCACCACTTTCAACCTGACTGATACAGGTATCCTTGAACAAATTTCGGCCATACAGAAATTTGAACAGATTTAATTTATGAAATTTGATCCTAAGAGATCTCATGCCAAACATTGGCCTAAAATGCAAAGGGCTATATGGCATCGTGAAGATCAATATGAGAGGAAATGGAACAAAGATTGTCCGTCCCTTGGCATTTATGAGGCCGAAAGACGCAAGGCCTTGCATTTTCCCCTATATAATGAGGAACCTCCACCATTCCCTAGAGCTCACTTTGCATCGGTCAAGCCTACTTTTAAACCCAACCCGGGGTTGAACTTGAACATAGGGTGACGTATGCTGGCCATCGTAAGGAAAGGCCTACATCTGCTTTATTTGATTTTTAGGTATGTTCCCACTTAATCGTCGGACCTTCATCATTTTCTAGCTAATCTTGCATTGTGTTGTCCCTTGTTGTAATCTTTCCCTTTCTCAACTCTATTGAACAACACGCACAGTGAGAGTGGCTCGTCCAAATATCATGATCAGAAGTAGTAATCCTGTCAGAAAGAATTTCATCCCCAACAATGCAGGCGACAAGGGAACCAGAGCTAGAGGAACCAGTGAAGACCTCTTATCCTGTTGAAGTAGAGATCGCTGATTCGAAACGGATCGACCCTCCTGCTAACTCTGCTTCGCTTACTATTCATCGTCATTCAAAAACTTTGATTATTGTCCTAGTAATTGACCCTTCTCTGACTCGGGAACCTTCAACTTGTGATGTAGAGCAAGAAGAGAACAATTCGGCTATATTGATGAAACAACCATTTTCCAATTCTTACCTATTCCAGGCTTGCTTGATCCTTTCAAGTATGGTCATGACTTCAGCGATTTGTTGCTCTTGTATTGCAACCTAATTGTGACACTTCTTCTAAATGCAGGATTGCTTTGGCCGATGTAGCGAATTCATTATTACCTGTGGGGCTTTCATCTTTTACCTTGATTAGTAAGTTCTTTGAAGAAGAAACTCCAGTTGGTTGGCCAAATTGATCTTGACCTGTGAAAACTAATGGGACAGCTTCATCCTCATAATAATAAGCTTAAGTCGAATTAGACTCTGCTTGGAACGGCTTGTTATAAGCCCAAACCAACTCGACTTTCCCATGATTCTAAAAAATAAGAATTTGATGCAGGGATGATGGGATGCAGAAATTAGAATGAATCTAATCCCAACTAAGAAGGGCATTGTAACTAGAGGATAATTGTACTACGAAGAAGGTTGTTAATGCTTTCTTGCTTCCAACCGTTAACTCAATCAGCAAAATCCCTATTGCATCTTTTACACCACCTGCAAAATTGTTGACTGTTACTTCAGTTCCAATTATATTGTTGTTTGTTTTTCCCAATCTTTTCAACATAGCCCTCGGCAGGATATTGACGGCAGCCCCATACAGGCATTAAGATACACCCACTTGTTGGAATGCTCAAGCAACCCCATCAATTGTTGGAAGAATTCGCGAGCAGAAATGAAGTGCCCAATAGTGCCTGAGGCAACTCGCCCTTTGCCACATCGGGCAGGAGGAGTGATTGAAGAAGGGAGCTCTAGTGCATCTCCCAAGAAGCGTCGTGTGTTGACCATTGTAACCCGCAAGAAGCATAAGGAGAAGCATTACTATGAAGGAAAATAGACTTCAATTCTTGAATAATCCACATCACTTCTGGTTCTATTGTAATAAAAGATTCCCTTTTTATGTGGAAAAGACCTGTATCAATAATTATGAACTTACATATGAACAATTCCTCAATATCTTGTTCATTTCCAACAAAAAATGGTTAAGTCCCAACCAGCCGATGTGCTAATCGCACAACCACTGTGTAGGAATTTTGGCCACTGTGTAAGCCCTTAGGCCAACAGGCAAATGGTCAGACTTCGGGAACGCCCAAGCAGCATGACGGCCAAGGTACAAGTGTAGAGGCAGCTTGATGAAGGTGTCACGCTATGCAAGGTAATGACGAGTATACAAAATACTAACATGCAAGAGGTAAAAACGATGCACTACCCAGAGTAGACTCAAACTATTAGGGAGAAAAATGCAAAAACTGACAAGCGTTGAGGTATGTATAAGCCCTGCAGACCAATGTGCAACACTAAAATTTGAAGCAACTAGTCCTATAGAATCTGGACTCGGTCCAGTTACACTGACTCGAACCATGACTCTACCTGACTCAATGTAGTGCGGCCAAAGACAACTCTCGCGTCACTTTTCTCTCTTCCCTCCTAGATTTTCATAGCTTGAAGGGGGGCTATAAAACGAGGGGGGAGGCCTTTTTATAAGGCCCCGATCTTCGAAAGGTTTCATCCGAAACTAATTGTGTGATTAGTTATAGAATCAAATGATAAAACAATGCAATAATCCAATGATCATGTCCGAATCAGTTTGCATGATCACAATCTACCTACATATATGGATTATCGACGCTCTGGCCCACCCATTGAATGCCTTAGATTAGAGATTGGGGCCTATGCAAAATGGTGTGAGTTTTTGGTCAATCGAAGAAGATAACCAGCCCAATCATGGTGATTTTTGATCTAGGGGATCATCCTTTGATCTAAGGCTTCTAAATGGTCTAGATTGGTTCCTCAAAGCTTGTGGGACCCAACTTGTCATGCAAAATGGATCCCCGATTAGTGATTTTGAGTTTCATTGATTCCACCCAAGATGATTCATGTTGTAATGGAATATCGCATGTGTAGGGCCCCAATTTCGTGTAGTCAGTTATACGAAGTTGTACGCACCTAGAAATGCATATCTACCTCATACGGAATATAGTGGAAACTTAGACACCGCGAGTTAGTATATCCTCACTCGTATACATGGTTGAAGTAAATAAATTTCAGGAACGAAATTATTTCTAAAGGGGGTGGATTGTAATATCCTAGATATTATCGTTTTAGACTAGGTTCATCATGTTGTCTGATATATGTATCTCCTCTTAATTAATTATAACTTTAACTTATTTAGTAAATAATTCTTTATTTGTAATGATTTAGATATTAGTTCTTTTGTAAGAATTGCTTAGAAACGTTCTTATAGCCATGTAGAATCATTAGATTTTCCAAAACTCTCATATTAAAAATAATTGCGAAAATGCCATTAGCATGGACCCTTGATTTCTAGATAACGTGGTTCTCATGATTTATTTGATGTGAAATTTTGTCCTATACCTATCTATCATAAATTAACCATACACGTCGAATTTCAGCCCTTAGATCATAGTATAAGTGGTCCACTTGACAAATCAGCCTCTTAACACTTGATTTTAGTGTCCATCAAGTGAAGAAAGTTTGTAGGTAATCATAGTAGGATATTTCTCTTCATATGAATGACTTAAATTATCCATTATATGTACCGAGTGTGAAATGTGATAACCTCACCTTGGTAGCTTTTCCTTACATGTGAAATTAATTGTTTTATACTTATCAACTCTTTCTAAATCTGAACCTTCCAAATTACATACTTCACACCGTTCATCAGAACTCAAATTTGGAACACACATTCGCCTTATATGACTATGAGATCAAAAAAAATTTAAAACCCGATTTATCATCTTATACCGTCGAACGATGACCACCTTAAAGCTAGTTTCTTCCTTTCACGCAACAAGTGAAATTTCATATTCAGGCTTTTTCCCACCATCGATCAATTCCCAAATTTTATCCACTACAAATTTCTCTCAAAATTGGGCCTTGATCATTAAGAGTGAACCGTTAATTAAGATCAAGTCCGTTTTGACACCCGCTACGAGAATTTTCAAGACAAGTCAATTTAAATTTCGAATCACCAAGAAAATCATATACTCTGGTTCTATTCAATGACCCCGACACAGTGAACAAGTTAGATTTGAAGAAAGATTTCTGATTTAAGATATATTTGAGAAACCCAATTCAAGTGGGATGCGACGCACCCCTCTCACGCCTACTCCATTACAAAAGGGGGTGTGTGCCCCTTCTCCACTCAAAAACTCACGCGCACCCACCTTCCCACGTCCAAGGAAGAGAGAGAGAGAGAGAGAGAGAGAGAGAGAGAGATCCAAGCATCGACGCCTATCCATTCTCTTCCTTCTCTACATGCGTGGTGTCTTCCTCTTACTCAAGCGACGTCGTGGTTTGGGTAGAAGCCTTCATACATCGAGATCTACCTAAAGTTTGCTACTAAGGCTAAGGTGAGGGATTCCTTTAAGTTTACACTCATTTAAGTTGTGAATTTATACATAATTCTCTTATTTTCGCATGAAAATTGTGTATAGTTTGATTTTTACTATGATTTTCATGTTAATAAGTTGTTGGATTATTATGAATTGGTAATCCATGTTGAAATTATGTTTACGATATGAGTTTAATAATGTTGGACATATTTTATGGGTTATATCACAAAACCATGCCTTAAATCGTGAAACTACCATGTTTGGGTTTCGAACGATGCATAATTTGCGCATCCAATTGACCGGATAATTATGTCAGCAAACCTTATGATTTTATTAATATTAATTTGACCTAAAATCTATATTTTAAACATTAGGGCAGCGAAACTCACTTTTGGAGTAATTTGGACTTATCAGGTAACCCGTCTAACTCGAAATTACACTGTTGTGCCTATGGATTCACTTCAAAGTGTATGGACCATTTTCTAATCTATTAAGGTTTATTTTATTAAAATTTCAGATTAATTAGTTCATGAAAACACCGCTGAAGCTTTTATGGATTCATGTGAAGTGATGGATACAAGCCTTGCCCTTCGCCGATTTTGAGAGCGACGCATGTTTCTACTCTATATTGAGTTGGATTTTACTCATCTCCCCCTATTTTTGTTGAGTTAGCTTAATGCTACTCCTTTATTGAGTAAGCTTATTTCCACTATGTTTCCCTTTATTGGGTTAACCTTGTGCTACTTTTCTTATGTTATATAGCTTGGGCATGTATCTTTGAGTTTCAAAACTCTAATAGTTCGATTTAATTATCTATTGATGCAAGTGATGTGTTGAAGGACTCACAACTAGTGATTTGCATATATTTATCGTGAACGTAATGCACTTCGGGTAATGACCTTATTGGTCGATGCATAAATCCTTAAATTTGGTTAGCGGTGCACACATCGATGTAAGTAATCTGTGGGCACGTGTTACATCATTTTTCTGGGATTAGATATTGCAATTAGTCACTGCATGAACAAATCGTGTTATGTAATTCTTCCAATTCATGTGTTGCACCGTCTCGAGGTGTTTTGTAAATCCACAGTAATGTTGGACATGCCAACAAATCTTTGTAGTTATGGATGTAGAGAGAACCAGATTTTTATGAATTATATTGCACAATGTGGTGGTCACTATGCATAATGAGTCGCACACACTATGTTAGGCATGCATTCATGTAGATTAGTTGCACATATCGATACCATTCGTAAGGGTGGAATATAAGATATATCGGAACTCTTACATTGTTATCATGATGAATCACTTGAATTATTATTAATTTTAAAAGACAATCACTATGAGTAGGGCATTGACCATCTCTAACCATATAGATGATGCATGTGATGCACAGGTTGAATATATGGGCGATGCAGGGTCTCCTTATGAAAGACTACGAGTGACATGAGATTATGTTGTTGATGATTTAATTTTAGTTTAGTTTTATTTACGTTTCATGCTACAAATTTGAATATTTGTAATAAACTCCCACTTGGGTGCACACGCATGTGCTTGCGTTTGTGCACATGCATGGGTACAGTTCATTGAGCTAGAAACGAGATTTCCATTTTCGAAAATCGCCCGAACGCAGCTACGTTTATGCTTGCGTTTGTGCACACATGTGTGCAGTTACACGTTCAATCAACGGGTTTAGCTCAGAAGCCTCATTTGAACACAACGAACGGTTTAGATCACGCATGTGTTCACTAATGGTGGGCCATGATCAGACACAATGGACCAATCTCTGTTTTAAATGCTCGTAGGTGGGAAAAGAGAGAAACTCCCCTTTTTGATTTTCATTGGGTCAACTCCATTTGATCAGGTTGGCCGGTTCGGTGCATTGCAAGTGTGCACACTTGGTGCACACACACCACGAGTGTGGGGCCCACAACACTGCTCGGTGAGATCTACACCATCCATCAAGTTCTACTTGTCCCACTAGGACCTCAGACTAGTGATGAGGTAGATCCATAGTTCAAGTGGGCCATATTACTTAATTTTGTGGGTCTACCTAACGATTACCAACAATTTAATGGTCAGATTATTTCGCCATCGGATCACTGGCATTTCTTAACATCCCCAAGCTAATTTGGATAGACTTTAGTTGTTGCTTTCGCAACTTGGCATCTATGTTGAGTAAGTGTCAAAATGCCCCACAGGAAATTGTGGACCCGATGAACGATGAATCTTACGATCTAGGTTATAAAACTGATGATGTATGATTAAATATATCTCTTGATGCTCAATTTGAAATTTTGTCCTAATCTGACATCAATAAGTTTCTTTGTGAAATTTCTCCCAAATTCACATGCACTGATATTCTTAGCTTTGATTCGTACACGTGTGTTAATCGGAGGTGGGGTGTAGGTTGCTATAGGTTCCAGCCCTCAGTGGCCTTTCAATTGATCGTTATGGTCTGACAAAGATTGATTCAAGTCTGTTGTTCTTAATCAAGTGGTGATTAGAGTTAGATATAAAGTTTATCAATCCAATTAATTTTCAAAACATAAATTGAGAGCTTACATGGTTCTTAAATCCAATCTCATATCGATTTCATGATGATATAATGGTCCAAACCAAGAATTAGTGGTTGGATGGCTTAACCTAAGGATGAATATTTCTCTTGACGATTAAATTGACGTATGATTGGTTCTACGGGTTGATCTTGAGGTTTATTGTATGAATGGTCTGTATCCATGATTAGATTAAAAGATTATTAACGATCTTTTAGAGCAAAATTCAAGAGATTAATTCATCTTAACAGTCGAACCAATTTGAAACGTGCAAGTGTGATATCACATGTAACTGCGACTAATTTAGATAGTGGGTTGGAAGATCATTAGTGACACAAACCTACTATGAGAAATCAATGGTCAATTCAAGGTGGATTGATTTCAGACCTTATAGATATGATTTGGGTTGTCCTAGCCCAAATTCAGACGGTTGAGAAGTTATTAGGGATCCAAAGCAGATTGAACTCAACTCTTAAAGGTTCAGTGCGGGTCGTCATAGTCCAAATCAAATGGTTAAGATTGACAGATTATGAATCACTGGATGAAGATGATGTGTAATGTAAGCTACATGTGTTGTGTAAACTAATTTAGATCTCCATGGTAACACTCGAGTACTAAAAAGTACGGGGTGTTACAGAAGTTGTGGTTATCTCAGAGGGAATGTGTAGAAGGTGCTAGAGATGTTCTACATGGAAGGTACTAAGCCAATTAGCACACCTTTAGCAGGTCACTTTAATTTGTCAGCCAAGTCATGTCCAAGCATAAAAGATTTCTAACATGTCACGAGTGTCGTATGCAAATGCAATGGGGAGTCTCATGTATGTGATGGTTTGCACGAATCTAGATATCTCAAAGGCAGTTAGTGTGGTCAGCAAATATATGGTGAATCCGAGAAAAGAGCATTGGAATGCGGTGAAGAGAATTCTCAGTTATCTCAGGGGCACGGTTGACACTAGGATCTCAGGGGCACGGTTGACACTAGGATCACGTTCGGGGGACATGGAGCTTCAAGCGGAGTTGTAGAATACATGGATGCAAATTATGTAGGAGATCTAGACAACATGAGGTCCACTACGGGATATGTGTTCACATTAGCAAGCGAACCGATATGTTGGAGATCTATGCTACAATCTATGATAGCATTGTGTACAACAGATGCAGAATATATGGTTATGACAAAGGCATTAAAGGATGCATTATGATTGAAGGGACTGATCGGAGAACTTGGACTAAAGTAGGAGGCTATTTGTTTACATTGCAATAGTCATAGCACTATCCATCTAGTGTTGAATTAAATGTATCATGCGAGAATCAAGTATCTCGACATGAGGTTCTACAAGATACGAGAGCTAATTGCTTTAGGAGATCCTGTTTCAAAAGATTCACTCAGACGAAAATGCTGTGGATATGTTGATAAAGCAAGTGACCACTGATAAGTTCAAGCACTACTTGGCTTGATCAAGGTCACCAGTCATTGATGAGATTTGACACCCTTGCACATGGGTGTAGATTAAGCTGCAAAGAACCTCATAAGCATGCTAATTCACAGAGACAAGGAGTTTGGGAAGTTATGCCTGTCTCAAAGGGGATATGTGTAGGTGTTATAGAGGTTCCACATGGGAAGTGCTAAGACAATTAGCATGCCTCTAACAAGTTACTTTAAGTTGTCATCCAAGTCATGTTCAAGCATAGAAAAGATTTCAAACATGTCACGGGTGTCGTATGTGAGTGCAGTGGGAAGTCTCATGTACGTAATATTTGTACAAGGCCAGATATCTCACAAGCAGTTAGCGTGGTCAACAGAAATATGACCAATCCAAGAAAAGAGCATTGGAATGCAGTTATGTGGATTCTTTGGTATCTCAGGGGCACAATTGACATGGGATTATGTTTGGGGGAGATGGAGTTTCAAATGGAGTTGTATGCTATCTGGATTTGGATTATGCAGGAGATTTGGATAACATGAGATCCACTACGGGATATGTTTTCACATTAGTAGCCATACTATTATGTTGGAGATATATACTACAGTCTATGATAGGGTACCAAGGCGGAATATATAGTAACGCCCCGAAATTTCGGCTCTCATACATAACGCAACGGGGCAAGATCCTGGGTGTTAACTTGAATAGATCAAGGATATTATCCCACATATTCCTTTCATTTACATCAATTTGTACTGTCATTGCTTTTATAGTATAATCGATGGAATTAAAATCTTATTCAATTAATGGTTCTAACCTAGGCATCAACATAAAGTCCATAATCAATCAAATATAAATCCAATATTTGTCATCCCATTGAGGGCACTATTACATCTTTTGACAAAACAAAATCAAACTAAACCTAAGAAACATGAAAATAAAGTAACTGTCTCTCCTAAGTCGCTTCAGCTTCATCATCTACCATATGTTCCCATGAGCCTTTATAAGTGTCATCTTGAGGTTCACCATCTTTTACTAGATCATCACCTACGTCATGTGTGATTGTTTGTCCAATAAAAGGAATGAGTTGTCATGGTTCAACTCAGTGATGGCATCCCTCTAAGATTATCACAGTAATAGCACATTCATAATCAAAGCAAAACATCCATGAGAAAAATCTTGATTAATGCAATGCATGATATGCATGCTTTGATGAAGGTACCCTGACCAAAATAATAATACGGTGAAGCGGGCTCTCCCATTACAACTTCAATGTGGCCACTAGTCATCAGAGTTACGTGAAACGAGCTCTCTCATAACAACTTCACATCCAAAAACCCAACTAATGAAAGGGGACTAATCCATTACAACCTCCACTAGATAGTGCATAACTAGAGGTGGACTAATCCATTACAACCTTTATTGTAACACCCAATGAGTTGATCTACCAATTTGGATCCAGTGAATGCATGATTAATTTCACCTTTAGTTAGTCTGGTCTGACATTCAGCCAGTTTATTAATGTCCACAATCAATAGTCACTCCTTACCCCATCCAATGGTCCACTATACCCTAGAATATTCGTTTCTCCCCTACGATGGCCAACCGTGAAGATGCATGCACGTCTTAGTCATGATACTACGCATGTCACGTATTCCATATCAATTCTTCATACATCCACCACAGGTAAACACGTCCACAATTGGATTCTTCGGCAATTCTCCAACAATCATACGTAGGAGATTGCCAACAATGTAACAACATAACCCTTTATGTGCTCCATCCTTTCCAAAGCACAATTTATCACATATGGGGCAAGGGACTTCTAATAACGTGACATCCATAAATATAATTTTGTATCCAACCTTACATGGTATAGTATATCCATCATGAGCGCATATTATTCATGAAACTACACATATACAGTTTTCATACAGGCATGTACACATACATGATTTCACATCCAAACGTCCATATACACATCGTGGTTATTTTTGACAAAAAGTCCAGCAATAAAACATCAGGATATTTGTAGATAAATCACTTTCACATCATTTACAAACATCTCACACAAACCCGATAAATCACTTTCACACCATTTACAAACATCTCACACAAACCCAAACCCAAAACCATGTTGAATAGGGTGCACACGTTCAACTCTATGGGGCACACCATGTCTAGGTCTGTGGATGAACTCGGTTTCACTAGTTAACTTGCTGACCTGGTTGATTTCATGGATTCCCACATCCTGGGATGTCAATAACATGTTCATAGGATCACACGCCCCATCTAGGTTTACACCTAAACAGATTTCATGTAGTTTGTGCACCACATCCAACATAGTTTAGATTTGGGCATAATTATGATTCAAACTTTCACCATATGTTATCCAAACATGAAATCAATCATCCATAATCAAAATTGCAGCAATAAAACACATAGACAACAAAAAATAATAATATTAAGGGTTTATAGAATCAAACAAACAACAATCAATAGAAAGAATCTAGACGTAGAATCATGTGAAAAATTATGTATAAGCTTCGAGGGATTCATCACCTTTGCCTAAATCGAAATCCTAGCTGAATTACTTCGAGGGAGACAACATCTACATAAAATTGGAAGAGCACGTTGGATGGCTAGAATGAAGGGGTTTGGAGGTTAGGTGTCCCCCACGCCCCCCCCCCCCCCCCCCCCCCCCCCCCCCCTCTTAAGGGGTTTGGAGGTTGGGTGTCCTCTCTCTCTCTCTGACTTGACAAGGAGGGTCTAAGGTTTTTGAGTGGAAAAGGGTTGTGACTAGCTATGTGGTGCATCCTACTAGGTTTGGGTTTTCTAAATCTTTGCTAACTGGCTATCTTTCTTCAAATCTAACTCGCTCATGGTGTCGAGGTTTTCGAACAGAGTCGGAACACATAATTTTCTTGGTGATTCAAAATCTAAATTGGCCGATCTTGAAAAAGGGCCTAGCAAGTGCCAAAATAAAACGTGATCTCAATTAATGGTCAACGCTTGATGATCAGGGCCCAAAATTGGGAGAATCATGTAATCATGATAAGGAACCAATTGGATAAATTTTGGTGGTTGATCAATGGTGGAACAGTCTAAATTTGAAATCTCACCTATTGCATCAAAAGGAAGGAACTGGCTTGAAGGCTGTCACCATTCAACAGTGTAGGATCATAGATTGGGGTCCAAATTTTGTATGATCTCGTAGTTATATGAGGCCAAGATGTGCTCCAAATTTGAGTTGTGATTGATGGTAAAAAGTGGGTAAATTGAAATATCCATATTTGAAAATAGTTGGTAAGCCTAAAACAGCTAACTTGACGCTTAATAAAAAGGTTATCAAGGTGGGCTTCTCATATCTCACACTCGATACATATGATGAGCAATCCAAATTGTTTACATGAAAGGAAATATCCGACTATAACTACCCACAAACTTTCCACACTCAATGGACACCAAAATCAAGGGTTAAGGGGCTAATTTGATAATTGGATCACTCCTACGATTATCTAAGGACTGAAATTCGATGTGTATGGCTAATTTATGATAGATAGACATTGTATGAAATTTTAGGTCAAACAGATCAATGGAGCCATAAGATCTCAAATCGAGGGTGTAAGTTAAATGTTTATGTACAAATTTTTGATCTAGTAATTTTACAAAATCTAATGCTTCTACCAGTTTCTGAGCATGTTTCTAAGCAATTCTTAAGAACTCATATCAAAATCATGGCGAATAAAACATTAGTCACGGAATAAGTTAAAATTCACGTTAATCGGAATCTTACACATAACATGCAATATTATGCTCCAAAACCACTTCAGAAAAATCTGGGGTGTTACATATATGGTTGTGACGGAGGCATCAAATGCGTCATTATGTTGAAGGGTCTAATAAGAAAACTCATGTTGAAGCAGAACGCGATTCGGTTGCATTGCGATATTCAGAGCGGTATCTATCTGATATTGAATTAGGTATATAATACAAGAACTAAGCACATCAACGTAAGGTTCCACAAGATATGGGAACTCATTACTTCAGGAGAGATTTTATTTCAAAATATTCATATGGATGAAAATATCACGAATATATTGACAAAGCTGGTGACAACATACAAGTCCAAGCATTGGTTGAGCTTGATCAATCTCACTAGCCATTGATGAGATTGGGCACTCTTACACAAGGGTGCGAATGGAGTTGTGGGTAGAGATATGGATGAAAATATCATGAATATATTGACAAAGCTGGTGACAACATACTAGTCCAAGCATTGCTTGAGCTTGATCAATCTCACTAGCCATTGAAGAGATTGGGCACCCTTACACAAGGGTGCGAATGGAGTTTTGGGTAGAGATTATTGTGCAGATGCCTAGGATTCTATGGATTCTAGAAGCCAAATTAGGGCACTATCCAAGGTGTCTCATATCGGTTACGTATCGGCCGTTAACGGTAACGTTGGGGGTCCGTTACACGATACGGGATCAATCTCACTAGCCATTGAAGAGATTGGGCACCCTTACACAAGGGTGCGAATGGAGTTTTGGGTAGAGATTATTGTGCAGATGCCTAGGATTCTATGGATTCTAGAAGCCAAATTAGGGCACTATCCAAGGTGTCCCATATCGGTTACATATCGGCCGTTAACGGTAATGGTGGGAGTCCGTTACACGATACGGGGGCATAACAGGCGATGCCCCGATTTTGCAACCGTAACGACCATTACGGCCATAACGGCCGTTACTGAACCATAACAGCTAGCCCGTAACAGTCAAATAATAGTCACTTTTTTTATTTCATTTTAAGCTCTGTTTTTTCTATTTTTTTGAAACCACTTGCTTCCAAACTGTTTCTCAATCCTTCAATTACTATTTTCAACCATTCTTTGATTGGTATTTGAGATAAAAACACATTATATTATGGATTTTCTTGAATCGAAGCTTGGTGGGTCATTTTTATAAATTCATCAAAAATAGGTATTTATACTTTTTATTGTATGTTTTGTTATTTTAATCATATAATATGATGTGTTAATCATAGTAGAACATGTTAATGTGCATTTTACAGATTTGTAGTGTCATTTTATATTTTTTTTTATGTATGCAATAATTTTGGTCATTTTTTAAAAAAAATCACAAAATCATTTTTTAATGTATGTTTTGTTTTTTAAATCATACAATATAATGCGTTAATCATAGTAGAACATGCTAATGTGCATTTTATAGATTTATGGTGTCATTTTATATTTTTTCTATTTACGCAATAATTTTGGCCCTTTTATTAAATTCGAAAAATCATTTTTTAATGAATGTTTTGCTACTTTAATCATACAATATGATGTGTTAATCATAGTAGAACATGAGAATATGCATTTTACAGATTTGTGGTGTCATTTTATATATTTTTTTTATGCAATAATTTTGGCCCTTTTTTATTAAAAAAAAATCAAAAAATCATTTTTTAATGCATGTTTTGCTATTTTAATCATACAATATGATGTGTTAATCATAGTAGAATATGTTAATGTGCATTTTACAGATTTGCGATGTCATTTTATATATATTTTTCTATTTATGCAATAATTTTGGCCCTTTTTTTAAAAATTCAAAAAATCATTTTTAATGTATATTTTTGTTGTTTTAATCATACAATATGATGTGTTAATCATAGTAGAACATATTAATATACATTTTATAGATTTGTGATGTCATTTTATATTTTTTTCTATTTACGCAATAATTTTGGCCCTTTTTTTTTAATTCGAAAAATCATTTTTTAATGTATGTTTTGCTGTTTTAATCATAAGATATGATGTGTTAATCATAGTAGAACATGTTAATGTGCATTTTACAGATTTGTGGTATCATTTCATATTTTTTTATTTACGCAGTAATTTTAGCCTTTTTAAAAAAAATTAGAAAAATCATTTTTTAATGTATGTTTTGTTGTTTTAATCATACAATATGATGTGTTAATCATAGTAGAATATGTTAATGTGCATTTTACAGATTTGTAGTGTCATTTTATATTTTATTTCTATTTTTTCTATTTACGCAATAATTTTAGCCTTTTTTAAAAAAAAATTGAAAAATCCTTTTTCAATGTATGTTTTGTTGTTTTAATCATACAATATGATGTGTTAATCATAGTAAAACATGTTAATGTGCATTTTACACATTTGTGGTGTCATTTTATATTTTTTTATATTTACGCAGTAATTTTGATCCTTTTTTTATATAATTTCAAAAATCATTTTTTAATGTATGTTTTGTTGTTTTAATCATAGAATATGATGTGTTAATCATAGTAGAACATGTTAATGTGTATTTTACAGATTTGTGGTGTTATTTTATATTTTTTTTCTATTCAAGCAATAATTTTGGCCTTTTTTTAATTCAAAAAATCATTTTTTAATATATGTTTTGTTGTTTTAATCATACAATATGATGTGTTAATCATAGTAGAACATGTTAATATGCATTTTATAGATTTGTGGTGTTATTTTATATTTTTTCTATTTACGGAATAATTTTGGCCATTTTTTTAATTCGAAAAATCATTTTTTAATGTATGTTTTGCTATTTTAACCATACAATATAATGTGTTAATCATATTAGAACATGTTAATGTGCAATTTACATATTTGTGGTGTCATTTTATATATTTTTATATTTTTTTCTATTTACGCAATAATTTTTACCTTTTAAAAAAAAAAAAAAAAAAAATCAAAAAATTATTTTTTAATATATGTTTGCTGTTTTAATCATACAATATGATGTGTTAATCATAGTAGAACATGTTAATGTGCATTTTACAGATTTGTGGTATTATTTTATTTTTTTTTTCTATTTACGCAATAATTTTGGCCTTTCTTTTTTAAATTTGAAAAATTATTTTTTAATGTATGTTTTGTTGTTTTAACATAGTAGATTATGTTAATGTGCATTTTATAGATTTGTAATATCATTTTATATTTTTTTTATATTCTTTTCTATTTACGCAATAATTTTGGCCTTTTAAAAAAAAAAAATCGAAAAATCATTTTTTAATGTATGTTTTGTTGTTTTAATCATACAATATGATGTGTTAATCATAGTAGAACATGTTACTGTGCATTTTATAAATTTGAGGTGTCATTTTATATTTTTTTTCTATTTACGCAATAATTTTGGCCATTTTCTTAAAAATTTGAAAAATTATTTTTTAATGTATGTTTTACTGTTTTAATCATATAATATAATGTGTTAATCATAGTAAAACATGTTAATGTGCATTTTACAGATTTGTTGTGTCATTTTATATATTTTTATATTTTTTTTCTATTCACGCAATAATTTTAGCCTTTTTTTAAAAAAAATCGAAAAATCATTTTTCAATGTATGTTTTGTTGTTTTAATCATACAATATGATGTGTTAATCATAGTAGAACATGTTAATTTACATTTTACAGATTTGTAGTGTCATTTTATTTTATTTTATATTTTTTCTATTTACGCATTGATTTTGGCCCTTTTTTAAAAAAATTCAAAAAATCATTTTTAATGTATGTTTTGCTGTTTTAATTATATAATATAATGTGTTAATCATAGTAGAACGTGTTAATGTACATTTTATAGATTTGTGGTGTCATTTTATATTTATTTTTTCTATTTTCGAATTAATGACTTTATGTGTTTATTTGTTTATATTGGACAGGTTTTGGAGCTTTTAAGGGTTTAGTTAGAGCATAAAGTCATCTTTATTGACATAGGTCATACATTCATAGTCACACTCATATTTAATCTATATTTAATTATATAGTATCTACCTAAACCTAAAGAAATGTCTGGGTCTGGCCAACAACAACGAGTGAAGATATTAGATGACAACATTGTGAGGGGGTTGATGGTACCAGGCACCAAATGAGGTGCAAGTATTGTGATAGAATAGTGATTGGTGGAATTATCCGTCTCAAACAACATTTGACACATCGAAAGGGTCAAGTTGCGGCATGTCCTAGAATACCAAAAAAGATAATACTTTTAATGTAAGCTAGTGTGGATGAGTCGAAGGGTAAACGTGCTGCTGTATAAAAGAAGAAAGATGATGTTAGGGATGTAGCTCGACAAGAGATGTTTGGTCCTGAATATATGGGCGTTCGTGATGAAGATATTGATTCTGATGAAGATTTAAATCGGGAATTAACCATAGCTAGGAAAGAAAGCTTGCGTCTAGCTCCCGAAGAGGAAGAACGTCATCGCATGTTTGGCACGCATAGGTCAGTGAGTGATATGGTTTGGTGGGTTACGATATGTATCTGGGAACCGACGACAGACATCTTCACGAGATGCCCTCTATTGATCCAATCTTATTTAAGAAAGAATCAACTAAACAAAAAAAAGATAAAACAAATGTGGAGTAGAATTTCAGTTGAGAAATTAGGTAGAGCAGTAGCAAAGTTATTTATACATGCCAACATACCTCCTAACGCGGTCAATTCTCCATAGTGGCTGGTGGTGATTGATGCAGCAGCAAAAACAGGTAAAGGAATAAAAGCTCCCACGGCTAAGGAGATTAAGGGAAAATGGACAAATGCAGAGTATGTAAATGTGAAAGCATACGTGACTACCTTTAAACCTGTATGGCAAGCCAGAGGATGCACGATCATGTGTGATGGTTGGACTGGCCTAACCAAACACAGCATGATCAACTTCATGGTGTACTGCCACTTAGGAACTATATACCACAAGTCAATGATGCCTCAGATGTAACAAAAGATTCTAATTATATTATTGGACTAATGGATAAAGTTGTGAAAAAGATTGGAGAGGAGAATGTAGTGCAAATTGTGACAGATAATGAAACATCATATAAGCTTACAGGACATGTTGATGGATAAGAGAAAATATTTTTTTTTGTCATCATGTGCTGCCCATTGTATTAATCTTATATTGGAAGATATTGGGAGAAGAATGTTAAGGAAATGGTCGAAAGGACAAGAGAAGTGACGACGTTTATTTACATTCATAATCAATTAGTGCTGCCCATCAATTACCACCAGCCAATATGGAGAATTAACGCGGTTAATTCTCCATATTGGCTGGTGGTAATTGATGCAGCAGCAAAAGTAGGTAAAAGAATAAAAACTCCCACGGCTAAGGAGATTAGTGGGAAATGGACAAATGTAGAGTATGTAAATGTGAAAGCATATGTGACTACCTTTAAACCTGTATGGCAAGCCAGAAGATGCACGATCATGTGTGATGGTTGAACTGGCCTAACCAAACACAGCATGATCAACGTCATGGTGTACTGCCACTTAGGAACTATATACCACAAGTCAATGATGCCTCAGATGTAACACAAGATTCTAATTATATTACTGGACTAATGGATAAAGTTGTGAAAGAGATTGAAGAGTAGAATATAGTGCAAATTGTGACAGATAATGAAACATCATATAAGCTTACAGGACATATGTTGATGGATAAGAGAAAACATCTTTTTTGGTCACCATGTGCTGCCCATTGTATTAATCTTATATTGGAAGATATTGGAAGAAGAATGTTAATGAAATGGTCGAAAGGACAAGATAAGTGACGATGTTTATTTACAATGATAATCAAGTAGTCGCAATAATGAGAAAGTTCATGAAAGGACGAGAGTTGTTGAGGCCTACAACGACTAGATTCGCAACAAACTCTATAGCATTTAAGAGTTTATTCCATCATAGGGGAGAGTTGAGTAAGATGTTCACTTCCCGAAAATGACTCAACACAAAACATGTGAAGAAGACATCAAGGACACCGGTTGAAGTTGTGAACACCATACGGAGTAACAAATATTGGAAGAGGGTCAACTCGATCCTAAAGGTAATGGAGCCACTAATGAGGGTACTTCATCTTATTGAAACTGACGAAGCACCTACCATGGGCTTCCTATACGATGTCATGGATAAGGCAAAGTTGGCAATTCAACGTGATTGTAGAAGCTATGAGTCTTATTAAAGGATGATCGACAGGAGATGGACAAGACAACTCCATCACGATCTTCATGCAACAGGTTACTACCTAAATCCTAAGTGTAGATATGCCCAATCATTTATTGTAAATGATGAGGTTCATGTCGAGCTAAAAATGTGATAAAGAGATTAGAACCTGACTTAGATCTGCAAATAAAGGCGTTAAATGAATTAGATACATTTGAAAATCGCCTTAGTAGCTTTGGAGATGCTCTTGCACAGCATGTAGTATCTAAGTTGCAACCGGCCGAATGGTGGATTAATTTCGAAGAGGGTACAAAGGCTCTCCAAAAAATTACAATAAAAGTTTTAAGCCAGATAACATCTTCCTCTAGCTACGAAAGGAATTGGAGTTGTTTTACGCTTATTCATTCAAAAAATAGGAATAGATTGCAGACTAGAACATTAAATAGACTAATCTTCATGCACTACAATATAAAACTAAGAATGCGACGACATCATAGGAGCATTACAGCTGTCGATGACAGAGACTACTGTACAATAAACTTGGACAATATTTATGATGAGGATGACTCACTTCTACCTTGGTTGGAAACAAGTGAAAAGCAAATTGAAGAGGATGGTGAAGAATTGAAAATTGATGACCCAGAAATACGCAGAGTGCAACAAGAGAGTCGTGCAAATGTGTTGGACCTAGTAAGAGGGGCAGCATTTATACCAAGTACGGGTCAAGATCAACAAAAGAGTACGAGCAATGGTAACGTGACCGTGTTGGATGATGGTGACGATGACCCCCCTGCCCTTGGTGCTAGCACTTCTTGTGTTGCTCAACGCCCTATACAGCCATCTACAAATCGCGATGCCGATGAACATCGACGAGGTAGTATACGAGGTCGGACTTATAAGTGTACTGAGTCACGATACAACCAACTGGAGGAGAGTAAATCTAGTAGTGCACCAGGTCCAGGAGGTCTGAAACATCAGCAAACTCATTGTCCTGGTTATTATAATAGATATTCTTATGGTCAATTGGATTATGATTATGCTAGTTATACTGAGCCTATTCAATCACATTCATGCTGGAGTAGTCCTCCCCATCAATATTCATATGATTATAGATATCCAGATCCAGATCCAAATCCAAGTTACTCATCACAGCAGACGTACTCTCAATCTCAAGATTCTCAGCAGCCTGAGTATGGGCACCAGTATGGCTATTCGACAGGCACTGGTGGATATCCTCACTCGGGATCAGAGTCGTTGCCTAGTCAGGATCAGTCATCCTCTGGTTTCGTTGATCTAGTATTTCCTTCTGGTACTGGATATTATGGATATGCAGATGCAGCACCTACACCTATTGGACAGCCTCAGCCTGATGATGACGATGATGATGACGATGACGATGATGTGGAGGTCAAGCAACCACAAAAAAGCAGATTTTCATTTTGCTGGTGACTTATGATTGTGAGTATATATTTGTATTAAGGTAAGCATTTGCAGCAGACAGCTCACAATATTATTGCAAGAAGTCAAGCAACACACTTAACACTGCCGAACTTGTATTTAAAATAACTCCCCTGACAACCAATCAAGTAATTCTTGATCAAGTTGCAGGGGAGTATATCAGATACTACTAATTTTATTTTTTTTAATATTCTTGACTTGAGGTTGACAGGTCATAGATAGGAATTACAGTCACGTCCACAAGTATGCTCGAGAAATTCCTCAAAAATAATTGCAAACACTTAATGTAAGATATTTTCATATTACATTTATTCTAATATATCTATCATTGATAGTAGATAGTTAGAAAATTAAATATATGAATTTTGTAGTTAAATTTAGGTTATCTGGTTCATAAATTCATCAAAGTCCGATACAACTTCTCACCAAAGAGTGGACCCTTACACCACCACAAACATGTTCCAATTTATAAATGATGCATATTTGGAATGCTTAGAATATTCCGAATTTAATCCATATTTTTTTAATATTTTTTGGCAAAAAATAAACTATAATGCACTGTTACGCCCCCGTATCCGTATCGGTTTTGGAGGTCACCATTACGTCAACCAATACCGATACAGGATACCTTGGCACTGTCGGAGATGGATTTCTCGATCACAAAACAAAGTTGTGTCGGTCTGAGTTGATTTAACCGACAGTGAGTTGTCGGTTCGACCAATGGTGCGCCAGTCAGACTGACGGCGTATGCGGATTAGGATAAATCGAGGTATTTAAGTCCGATTGTGATTAGGACTTGATGCTATGAATGTTCACTCTAAGGACGAGAGTTTTGCGAGGCGAGAGGGTGCTCTATACTTGAAAGAGCTTGAGGCAGGATTTTCTCAAAATGATAGAGTTTTCCTAGGTGCGCATCGTAAGAGGAGATCGAGTTGATCTTGTAATCGAAGAAGGTAAGCAGTGTAAACTCTTAAGTCTTCTGATTGTAGCGGAGATATCTATCACTCTCTAACATAGTTTTTTCCGCATGGGTTATCCATGTAAAATCCGTGTTCTATGATTGTTTCCTTAATTGTTTTGGTTATTCTAGTTATTTTTATTGTTCTATCTTTGTTGAGCATGCTTCTGCAACACGCACAATCGACAATGGTGTTAGATCCAAATTTCTAATACATAGGGTTGATCCGAGTTTGTTGTGTTTAGGAATTACATCGAAGTGATGTGAGAAAAGAGCCGGTTAATTCCAACAAATTTAATCGCTAAATACCAAGAAAAGTGAAGACTCGGTGCAGACTCGGAATTAACTCAGCCTTACAGAAATAGTGAATGAGTTTTTGGGTTTTTGAATCAACTCAATATAAATAATTAAAAAGTCAAACTTGATATCCAGCCGTGTCAGGTTGGCTCAAAAACTCAACGGAGTTCTTAATGATTCAACTCTATATAAATAATTAGATTAAAATATTTGTAGTAACAAAGTATATATAATAAAATAGCAGAGGAGCAAATTCATGTTTATTGCACTGATCAAAGGTGTTTTTCAAACAAATGTACGGGTATCTTCAACCTTAAATTTTCCTTGTGACAGTGTTTGACTGGGTGACTTGGCTCGAGCCATGCTGAGTCAAATGATTCGACCGAGTCAGAGAGTGGACTCAACAAGTCTTCCTGAAACTTGGCCGAGTCACACTTAAAAGCGAGTTTCTCATTGACTCGGCTTGAAATCACATTGAGTAGAGTTGGCACAACTGAGTTCCAAGTTGAGACGGCAATTTTTAGAACTAAATGAGACCAAAAGAAGTTCATGTTTCTTCTTTAAGATGTACTACATTGGTACTGTTTTCTCTGGTCAGGTGATCAAAAGTGTACCTTTGATGTAACTAAAGGTACTCCAGACTGCCCATATCATGGGTCATCTCAACCACAGTTGAGGCAAACCCAGTACTAAGAAATGCATCCGCCCAGTTCGGGGACACTCAAAATCATGCACTTTTAATTCGAGCAATGGCATGAGTAACATTGAATTTTCAGTGTGATGCTATCTCCACCACCTGATTACATAATTCTGCAGAATGGACCCTACTGTGTGAGGAGGCGTTAACCGCACCTAAGCAGATTCATATGTTAAGAAGGTGGTAGGCCCACTCATCGCCCCTTGATCATGAAGCCACATCAAACATTCATACTACGTGTCAAGCTTGTTGAAACAATGATGTGTATGGGCTAGCCACTTGACTAGGCACTCAAGATTTATGTGGTTTATACATAGGGTTTTGCTAACATCCCTTAATGAGGACCTTAATATCATCCCCGAACCTTTTGAATGACGCATGGGATGTTCAATCATCAATCAGGGGGATCCATTCAATAGAACCATTGGGAGCAGGCCAGGTGCAAGAATCACACCAATTGAATGATGCTTACCCTTTGAATGGGGCCAACTTGTTACAACTGTCCATTGTATATGTGACATCACATGGTTAGAATCATCAAAGTATTGCATTGAAATCATAAGCAATACAAAGTGGCATCTATCAAATAAATGTTCCAAGATGATTATTGGACCTTCTTTTATGATCATGCTATTGATCAGATTTTTGGGGTCATATCATTGGCGTGAATTTTTAACCATTGCTGCTCCTAGCTGAATGAAGGAACGAATGGTTCAAATCGAGGATAGGTCATCCATCGTATCATTTCAAAGCTTTGGTAGTGTTGTTAACACCGCCAAGAAGTTGGGGCTAGCAAAACACCATGTATATAACTTGTGACATACATGTGCGTTTGTAGATATGTGGAAGTGCATGAATACCTGCATGCAATTACAAGGCAAAAGTGTCACCAAGAAAAAGGTTGATCAGCTCATGTTTTCCAGACTCGAATGGTGCCATCAACAGAAGATGTAATCATGCAGCTGTCCTTCGGGTGATAACTCACACTTGTTACCTGTCAAAAACAAGCAGAAACCTCAAATTAGTTTCCGTCTAGCAATTTATTTATTTCCATATGAAAGTGGGAAGAACAGAAATCAGGAATGTGAAAGAAAAAAAGCATGATCAAAACAAAAGTCCAGATTTGAAATCAACAAATAAAAATTCAGCAATGATACTTTTACGACCTTGGCTTGTAAATAGATCTTTATGGGGCTGTAAAATATCTTTCAGACCATGACCAATACTGCAGTTGGTCCTATACACCTAACTGCTATCAGGAAAAGAATTCCCAGGTAGCCTTATGATGCACCATCAAAAGGAGTTGCAATTATTAGGTAAATAGAGGGGAAACGACCAAATTGTAATTTTCTTAGAATTCATATTCATGGGTGCAAATAGATCAGTGGAACCAATGGGTCAGGGTTATCAGTCCTCGTAATAAGTCTAGATCTTCACATGTACTTCTTGGGTAGGATCTGGATCCAAAACACTAGCCTGATTATCAAGTGGGTCGGGTCTCCAACCCCTCCAGACCGATTGTCTGCGACCTGCCCAGACCCATCTTTTTAATGGATTGGGTTAGCACCACCTGCCATGGATACTAACCCATTTAGCAGTGACTTTGCATACATGTGTAATGAAAATATGACCTCATGGCTTTCACAGCTTACATATTTGTGTATTATTTGTAAAGAGGAATGTTCACCTACAATCCTGTAGGTTAGCTTCACCTGCGACCAATTTTCACTAGTATAAAAAATGGGTTATACTACTGGGTGTAAGTGATCAGTTCTCTATTGCTATATCATTTCACAGATGTTAGTTTTATTGTTTCAACTCCTCAATACATGTCTGCAGTTTGTCTTCATAAACTATCTCGATAGAGGCTTAACCTGAACACAACCCATCTCGGACCTACCTTGTATATTTAATAAATGGTTTGACAGACAATGAGTTGAACATCAGGTAGTAATTAATGAATATGTGTCTGGGTCCGAAATCCAGAATCCATACCCAATTATTGAAAGGGTCAAATTTGGCCCATATGGCACTCACCTAAACCTGATCTCATCTGACCCATGTGCAAAGGGCGTGGACTCCAAATTGCAGTAACATAACAAACCAAAGAAACAGAACTGCAATTTGAGGGCTAACTCATTGTGAATACAAGGTCAGGTCACTAATGCTGCATTTCACTCTTGGTAGAGCACTGTTCAGAATTCATTTCACTTGCACATCAAAAAGCAACCGAAACTATATACATGTGTGTTGGAAGCTGCCATTAGGGCAACCTCATGGTACCTTTTCCCATGTGTATGTGTCGAACATCCCCCATGCTCTTGGTGGGTCCCCTCTAGGTGATGGGATGTCCCAAAATCAACCATATCTGGAACTCAAGTGGGCCACACCATCTAAAATCATGCCTAGAACATCTAGAAGCACTTGGTGAGGCCCACGTGAGCTTTGGAATGGCCCGAGATTTGGTGTGACCCCACATACAAGTGGAACACACAATGGATGGGCTGGAAGTCTGAACCACATCTCATGTCTGAACCACGTCTCAGTGGGCCCTATAAACAATCAGGAAGGTTTGAATGGGTTGGCATCCACTCTCAACAGCTGTCCTGTGGCCCACCTAAGTCATGGATTGGCCTGATTTTTAGGCCTATGGCCCACCATGGAATGATGCATCTGATCGATAGGGTGGATGTCCAACACACATCATGGTGGGGCCCACAAAGCTCAACCTTTATATATATATATATATATATATATATATATATATATATATATATATATATATATATATATATAGGGGCTGCTTCTGGTGGGCTCCACCATGACATGTTTTTTAAATCCACTCCGACCATCAAGTGTGCAACCCCATGGTAAGGCCCAAGGCCCAAGGCCCAAAAGTCAGTCTGGTTTGAGATTCAAGTGGACCACACCAAGGGAAAGAGTTGGTAGAGGGACTTCCACCCTTCATTTTTATAGGGCCCACCTTGATGTGTATGTGAATTTTACTTGGACCATCAGATACGTCATCGCTTGTTAGGCATTGGGCCAAAAAATCAGGCTGGTCCATATTCAGGTGGACCACATGAAAGGAAATGGTTTGGAGGGTGGGCAACCCCCTGTACACTTCTTGATTATGTGGCCCACCTGAATTATGGATGGGCCTGATTTTTGGTCCCTTGGCCTAAAATTGGGTGATGCATCTGTTGATCGTTGTGGATGTCACATAAAGATCACAGTGGGGCCCATGCAGACATGGGGTAACTTGTTGTCAATCCAAACCATTTATTCATCCATACAAGTAAGAGCAAGCCATAGTACGAAATCATGCCAAGTAGGTGATCGATCAATAGAATGAAAATGGACAGTCAAGATTGAATGGAGAAACAAAATAAGTTCAATCATCATCTTGAAACATCTAATAGATAGATCTCACATTGTATTTCTTATGATTCTAAAGTAACACTTCACTTGATTCTAACCATGTGGTTCATAGCTCATAAACAATGGACAGTTGTAACAAATTGGCCCCATTCGAGTGAAATTGAGAAAAAAAAAATGGTCCAATTTCAACCATTGGTTGGACATTTTATTCCAACCGCCATCATAATAAAGAAAAGTCATGTCACTCTCCTAAAACCCCCATAGTTCACAAGTTTAAACTATTTAACACAGCGATTTCTTCAAGTTCCAAAGAATGCAGTTGAACCAAACTATCACCTTCAATTCACAGGAGGCAACAAAGATAGAGAGTAGCCTAGAGTATTGAGTCAAGACCAGTATTGTGACAACTGAGATGGAAAATAGGCAAAATGAACACAATCTAAGAAGAATGTATCAGCATATGAAAGTTTGTACAACACTTTCATCTGTTTCACCTTGCCAACCACTATATGCTAAGATAAAAGTATACCACTGAAGCATGTGCTTGGAAAGTTGAAACCACAGATGCATCCACCAGATCCCAAAAGAAAATGAGACCATCCTCAGATCCACCAGCAACATAAGCATCAGTGTTCGTAAGGCAACAGTCCATCTTGTAAGACTGAAGTAACAAGTATATTTCATTATTAGCAATTATGAGGGGGAACTAATTCAAAAGTCTTAGAAATAAGGCTCGAAAGAAACAGAGTATCAGAGAATGAGAATTGGAAGGAAAAGCAGGATAAACATATAAGCAATGGTATGACAATCCAGTAAGAAGAAACAACGGATAACAAGTATCAACTCTACAATTTCATGGTACACATGATCAACATCATCAAATGTTACACATGATCATAAATATATTCCTATGTATTGGGAAATGATCTTGTGGCCAAGTTATTGTGACACTAGCATACAAATAGCGGGAGGCTAAATTGTTAAGGGAAATAGGAATGTGTATTTGATGCATTTAGAAATTTGTGACAAGCAGTTCTTTGACACTTTGGACAAGACAGCCAATTTTCAAGCACCAGAAACAAATGAGTGCACACACGCAATGGCACAGGTGAGCACTATCAGAAAATCCCTTCAATTTAGTTCTGCTGTGAAAATCAGGCTGGCCCACTCGCCAGGTGAGCAACACCTCCATGTAGAATATAATGTTGGTTATGATTTTATAGGCTTTCATTTCTTCACAAGGAATACGAAGAAATGTAGACTTTTATAAGCCGCTGGAGTTTAGAGCTAAGGAATATTCACCAAGGGGGCCACTCTAGGGATGGCTCTGATCTGACAGGTATGCGACATGCCATGACATGTAGAGCTCTTGAAGATGGCGCATCCAGGAAAAAAGATAGCTCTTTTAAATATACACGATTGAAGGGTAGTTCACCACCACTTGTATGATGGGCAACCAATCATTGATTCAGACAGTCAATTCTTTCCATTCTCCTATTGGCAAGCCATGATGGAAAATGTCACACCGATTGGATGATCCTAATCCTAACCATTCAACCAATAGCATGAAGAATGCACAGTCAAGATCTAGCAGACAAAAAAAGTCGTATCATCATCTTGAAACATCAATTCAATATGCCCAAGTGTGGATTGTTAAGATTCTAAAGAACCATTTTTGTCAGATGATTTTAGTTGTGTGATGTAAGTGTCATAAAAACAGGACAGTTGGAACTATCAATCGCAGTCGACTCCACCACAAGCTATGGTGGAATCAAGCAAAAGTGGGGCCCAAGTAGCCTTTATATGTCATCCAACCCGTCTGTCAGGTGTGCCCTGAAACGTTGGCTGAACCCAAAAATCAGGCTGATCTACTCAACAGGTGGGCCACACCATAGAAAAATATAGAAAGAGTCCAAAAAAAAAAAAAAGTTCAAGCAGTGTGGCCCATATGATGGTTAGCTTGGCCTGACTTGGGGCATCCAACCATCATGGTGGGGCACATCTGATGCATGGCCTGGATGCCATACGCATACCACAGTGGGCCTCAGCATCAATCTGGGTTTTTCTACGGTGGGTGTCTTCCCTCATGGTTTCCCAGGGTGTGCCCAGTTGACAATTACAATTGCCTAATTTCCAGACTCCATGAACTCCATGCAGGCAAGTATGGACAGCATGAACCCTAATGCTTGACTGCACCATAAATATTGTGGAGCCAGCTCCGTATGATCATTCCCCATCGATACATGAGTGATACTCTAGGAGAGCTTCTCTTAAGTTTGGGATTTAACTCCTCCTAAGCTTGTAATCTTTTCTGACAGACTGGGCCTCCCGTACATTTGAGTTCATTGTGTCTTTTCCTTCTTTTTCCTTTTTTGCCATTGTTGTTGTTGTTCTTCTTCTTCTTATTATTATTATTATTCTTTGTGTGTGTGTGTGTTTTCCGATAATTTTTTGGGGGTTACACATGGTGGGTTCCACAATTGAAGAGCTTTAAGAGTTAATTTATGACCCAATGATATGGTTTTGAGGGAAGAAATGACAAGGAGAATGTTATCTTGGACTCTGCTATGGCATACAATCTAACTCTAGCAAACACATAATTTTAAAAGTGAGATGAACATTTAATAACATTCTAAAGTAGATCATAAACAAGCCATATAGACTTCTTCCTACTTAGGAAGACAATGAGCAATATGTAGTGCCTAGAAGGTTATACTAGGAAAGAGTTTGACCATGCAAATTAGGTTAATGGTTATAGATGGAAGTGATGGAATGAAATTAATGCTCGTCCAAAAACGAGGTGGTGGAATTGAGAAAGAGAGAAGAAAAAGAAGTGTTATTTAATAATGAATGAAAGTGGAATGTTGAGCCCTAATAAATTTGCATCATCTTTCCAAAAATAATAATAATAAAGTGGAATGCTGAGGAAGAAATTAACATTATATGGAATGAGAAGGTTGAGTGCATTGGGAAAGTGACGAAAGAAGTGTTAGGAGTATCTAAAGGGAAAAGCCACTCATATGAAGATGCGAGTGGCGAAATGATGCAGCCAAAAGGCTAGAAACGAGAAACATTCGTGTTTCAAGGCTTGGCAAGGGACTAAAAGCAAGGAAAAATTAGAATATAGAAACATCAAAAGGAATATGATGATCTGTACAATAGATTAGGGACACGAGAATGTGAGAAAGATGTCTTGAAACTTGCAAAAATGAGAGAGAGGAAAGATAAGTACCTACATCATGATAGATGCATTAAAATTGAGATTAGAGAATACGATGACATAATGAAAGGTGAGGAAGCTATTTCTAAAACTTTTTAAATGATGGCAACTCGGAGAGGTTGGGGATAGAAAGAATCATAAACTTGAATGAGGCTCAAGACTACACATACTTCCATAAAATTAGGATATTTAAAGTGAAAGAAGGTTTGAGAATATGAAGACAAAAAGGGCCCTAGGACCATATGGTATACTAGTAGAGATTTGGAAGTGCATCATGATACATGTTTATTTTGGTTGAAAAAGTTGTTCAGAAAGATTATAAGATCAAAGAAAATATCAAACAAATAGAGAAGAATTATGCGATAGAATTTTTAAGAATAAAGAAGAATACAAAGTCGTGCTACATATCATGGGATTAAAACTACGAGTCATACTATGAAAAATGGGAGAGAGTGATTGAGCAAATATCAAGGCATGAAACGGATGTATTAGAAAATCGACTTGAATTTACACTAGGAAAATTGACCATTGAAGCTATTCCTACTTTAATAGTTGATGAAGAAATACAGGACCACTGAGAAAACATAATATAGGGTCCCTAGAGAGATACTTGGTGTTGGGAAAGGAAGGAGTCTCAAGAGGATATATTGACATTATTAAGGATGTGTACAAGTGATGACAAATGTGAGGACCATTAGTGGAGACCGGAGAGACCATTAGTGGAGACCGGAGAGACAAGTGAGACCAGGGATCAACACTGAATCCATATCTTTATGCACTAGTTATGGATGAATTAATGAGGCATTTTAATGCAGGGACATGTGATGACCTAATCCTAGATGCATGTATAATCAGGTTAAGGAATGTTCAAATAAATACACAAATCAACTAACCGTTTCCAATCAAAGGGATTAGGTAAATTTCAACACAAAGATGAGGTCATTCCGTCAGGATCATGCCCCTTAGCATAAAATCATGTAAATAGTAAAAAAGGAGGACCTAGAGATATAACTATATCCCAGATCTAGCATAAGTCAGTCCACAATCAAGTTTGGATCTAATTCTACTGACTAATTATCCATCTTTTCTGTTCAAACTAGAAAGGGAATATCCAGAAATGAACGAAATGGTGAAAAATGAAGAGTTCAAGATGAAGAAAGTACAGGTCCTTTTGTCGTCAAAAGAAAAGGAGGATAATTCTTACATTTTCCTGCACCTCGAAGATCTATAAAGAAGGAACCTAAAATCAGGGTGGAATCCTCAACACCCAAGGGCCATCTTGAAACCCTAATCTCTTGAATAAAGTAGAAGAAAAGAGACGAATTTTTATTTATTCAATAATAATTGAAAATAGAGTTTCTCACAACATATATATAAACTATGGAAAAAATAAAAGTGCTTTAAAGCCCCCAAAAATAAGAAAAATAACAAAAAAGACGTAAAAATAAAGAAAATGCAATAAAGCCCCTGAAACAAGAAAATGAACAAAAACGCCTAAAACTAAAACACCCGTGTGGTAGGGTGTGAAATCTGACTCATGGATCTATGGTTAGGGTGTGCTCATGCTGCTCTTGCAATCATAGTGCGTCAGATAATGGGTCTAAAGGACCTAACGTCCATCCACATCAACTCCTCCGCTCCGGTACTTTGTCGGCGACGCCTCCTCCTTCGGTACTCTAAAGGGTACACCACTGATGTCCGCATCACATTTACAAGAAGCGGTCCCATGGTGTATGTTGTTTGCAGATGGCATAGTTTTTGCTTGAGAAGACGAGGGAGAGGATGAACACAAGCTAGAACTCTGGAGGGATGCTTTAGAATCTAAGATTTTAAAATCAATCTGACTAGAAATAAAGTATATGGAATGCAATTTTAGTAACAATAGGAGTGAAATGAGGAAATTAATTAAGATTGTGACCAAGAAATACCCCAAAATAACCATTTTCAGTATCTTGGGTCAATAATTGGTAAGAGTGGAGAGGTTGAGAAGTATGTTGCTTGTAGAATTAGAGTTGGGTGGATGAAGTGGAGATGTGCCTAGCCGCCTATGGAGTTTTATGTAATCACAACATACCAATCAAACTAAAGTGGAGGTTATATATGACAGTTATTAGACCAGCCATGTTTTATAGGAAAAAATGTTGGGTAGGCAAGGAACAACATGTTCATATGCCGACTGATGAGTGTAGCTAAAATGAGAATGTTGAGATAGATGAGTCACAAGAAAAGGAATGATAGAAAATGAATTTGATAGAGTACACAATAAGATAACTCAATTATATTGTAATGCATTGACATTGAAAGTTCAACGTAGGCAACTCGTCTCTTGGGAACCCGGGCCCTTCTAGGGGTGGCGGCGTTGGTAAGAACAGCGCGGGGAGATTTCTTGTTCGCCTTCTCATCCGGTTATAGATTTAGATCCAATACTCAAGCGAAGATTAGAGCGATCCAGGAGGGACTCTCCCAATGTGCAGAATTGGGATTCACCAAGGTGGAGGTGGCGACCAGTCGCTTAGATTTTTTCAGTCCCCGACCGAGCTCCCCTCTATCATTAGAGGTATTTTATTTCTGGATAGAGTGGGTTTGGGTAGTTTGAGGGAGGGATAGTCTTAGATGTGATCTTCTTCTCATGATAAGCGGGCCTATTTTTGTTTTGTTGATAGGTCTGCCCGAATCTTTCTTTTTGTGTAGTTTCCCAATTGAATGAATATATCTTTTGGAAAAAAAAAATGTACATTGAAAGTTGTTTACTCTGACATAATGCATTAGAGGAAACCTAGGGAGTACCACCAATAGGTAATAAGAAGAGAGAAAGTAGCCTTGGATGGTTCGGCCATGTGCGAAACATATCAAGAACTACAATGGTTAGCAATGAGTTGGGTCAACTCTAAAGGGGGGAGGCCCAACAGCATGTGAGTGAAGGTAGTAAAAAATGATTTGATGACTTAAGGTTTAACTAAGAATATGGTCCTTGATAGAGTGGAATGGTAGAACATGATTCATATAGCCAAGCACAATTGGTTGAGATAAGACTTAGATGATGATAACAACGAACAAACACACACACACACGCACACATACAAACTTTGTTGGACCATGTGATGTGTGCATGACACTCATTCCATCCATTAGGTGTGTCACCTAACTAAAAAGAGTACTGAATTAGGCTGACAAGACATTCAGGTGCACCCATTGTTCAGAGTATCCCTGATGTAATTGAAATATCCTCGATATTATTCATATCTCCAGTTCAGTGAAAATGATAACACTAGTAGTCTGAGAAATTCCAGGTATTGGCGATGTATTGTTAAGTACCGCCAATATTTTCAACTGTGCAAATTCAAGGTGTCACTTATATCGCTAATGTATCGATATCATCGATATTTCTGTTGAGGCATAAAAATAAAAATTCAAGAATGAATCAAAAAGAAAGATTAAGAGAAAGAGTAAAGATAAAAAAATAAAAAATAAAAATAAAATAAAAATAAAAAAATAAAAAATGAGACTCATAGCGTTGCATGTACCCATGCAAAGCATGTTGGTTGCGTGGGTCCGTGCAAACGCAATTATTGGTTGTGCACACCTGCGCAACACCAGTATGGTCAAGATGAGTTGTATGGCTGAGATCTAACAAGAAGTGGGTCCCATGGCATGAAGATCGAGGGTTCGCATGTGTGGAGACCTATAAGTACCCTATTCCTCCTTTTATTTAAACAACAACGAAGATTACGAAGAAGACCAGAGCTCTGGAGAAGAAGAAGGCTTTGAAGGTATTCAGAAGAAGAAGGGAGCATATCACGCTGGCCCGCGCAACCAACTGTGGTGTTGCGCGGACCCGCGCAATCACAGTCGAATGCGCGGGTGCCTGTATCAAAGATCCCAAGATGTTGTTTCAATGATCCGAAAGGCTTTTCTTCAATTCTAGGATTTCTTCAAAAGAAGATATATAAGATGAACATATTCCTCTCAATGAGATGAACAAATTAAAGAGTCGGATTTGATATTTGGATTTGATATTTAAACTAGTTTCATACTTGTATTTTGAATATTCTATCTTAGAATCAAGGGAAATCAAAGGATGTAAATGGATTCAGAATGAATAAAATTGATGATTGCTCTCTATATTTTTTCTCTGTTATGATTAAGTAAGATAATTTGATGGGGACAACTTGCGCATATGCACGCCCCCCTTACACATGTACGAAAGGAAGGCCCCACCTTCGATCTGGATCAGTGACGACATCCATGGAGGGCCTCCTAGTTAGAGGATAGCGTTTTGGTTCATTGAGGTAGACCGATTGTCATGTGAATCTCACCATGGGTTTTCATGATCGTGACCCACTATTCTAAATAATCTAATACTTTGGGTTTTGTTTATTATTGTTATTAGGAATGTCGTGGACGGTTTATATTGCATTGATTAGTTGTTATTTTTTATTACTTCATCTCAAAGTAATAGGGTGGGCAGATGATGCGAGTTTTGAGGTATAGGATTTTATTATAAATAAGCATCCCTTATAGTCTTTTTTATCATTGAAAATTGAATAAAATTTCTGCGTTTTCCTGCTTCTCTCTGAGTTGTGAAGCCCAAATCGCCCTCATCTCCTACCATCCATATTGCCCATCTCCTACAGCCATCCCCTCATCAAATTCACCCACGTTTGCAGCTAATCTTTCCCCTACAGCAGATTTCCAAAATTTGGCCCTACAAGAGGGCTGAAACTTTGGCGGAGCACCGTGCACAAACCATACATCCGATTGGCGTGAAACTTGGCGTGAAGGTGAACCTCCCCTGGCCGACCAGCACTTAACTGGCTAATTTCAAATTTGAGGGCCCCACACATGTGCGAGCAGGATCTCACGCACGTGCGTTAGGCTCGATCCGCTATCCACACATGTGGATCATCTTGGGTTCGTTTCTCTCTTTTATTTCACTCTTCTCTCGCCTTATTTCCCTAACCTTAACCCTAGATAATCCTAAATCCCAAGTCCTATTCCACTTTTGCAAACCCTAGGTTTTCTCGATTTGAAACATGTGAATCTCTTGGATTGGGAAGTAATCATTTGCATCTTTTGAGCATTATTTAGTCTATAATTTTTAATTGATCCAGCCCGAACATGTGTAGGCTTGGAGCAGCATAGATTCCCCTTGTTGAATGCTTGACTTTTATGTGGGATGTAGAATTTTTTGTGATTGTTTTAAAATTAGTGTGTAATCTAAAGCCTGAAATCTTGCATATCCTATTTAATTTTCATGTCCTGCATCAAATTTAGTATCAAAGCTTAGGTTTTTCATAGGGGATTGCATTGCATGTTTAGGGTTTAGTCTACTCGCGTTTATTTTGCATTAAATTTCATCATATAACGTTGTTTAGGACCCATCATTCACAACATAGACAGCTGAATTTTCTATTGTCAGAAATTCCTCAATTTTCATTGCTAAATTTTCTGTTAACAAACTGTTTGGACAGTTATATTACTAGAATTTTAAGAGCGTTGGGTAGCTTCCCTCATATAGTCCTATAGGAGCATTCCAATTTAGACGCATATAGTTGCATTAGAGGACCTTTGAGTTGAGTGGGTAGTTGTATGCCCACACGTATTAGTCGCAGTTTTGGGTTGCACCCTACACTAAATATGGAGCAATTACAAGAGTCAATGAACAACATAACCCGACAGTTTAAGTCTTTGGGTAGGCACTTGGAACAACGTATTGACCAACGCTGGGATTAGCTTAATGTGCGCATTACCCAACTAGAGACCTCCGCCTGGGCAAACTCCGTCATTAGGGAAGATGCCCAATCTCAGGCAGGTGATCAGGATGATAGAGAAGGGAATGGAGGTGGCCAAAGAAACAGACATGGATACATGCACCCATGCACCCACCCCGCGAGGGACATCACGATCATTATGACCCAGATGCGCAACTCCTCAAGGGAGTTAGAGTAGAGGCTCCTACGTTTAATGGCCACCTGAGCCCTAAAGTTTTTCTAGATCGGTTGGCAGATATGGACCACTATTTTGAGTGGTATGACATATCGGATGCTCGTCGAGTCCGATTTGCTAAGATGAAGCTTGTGGGCCAAGCAAAGAGGTTTTAGGCTACTGTAGAACGAAAGAGAGGCTGAGGGAACCCCCAATAGTCTATTGGGGAGAAATGAAAGAAACTCTTAAGAAAAAAACCTCTTTTTCTCTTATCACTTGAGGTTGGTTGAGGAATCGAAGTCCAAGTCTAAGTCTTTCCATATTCTAAATACCAAAGACTTTGAGCGAGAGACTGAGTCAAACTTAATGGTGTACACCCTTGTGGCTAGGGAAAGTGCACCAGAGGCTAGTCCAGAGTTACCCACTGAGGCCATTTCGGTAGTGGATGAGTTTCATGATCTCTTTTCTGATGATCTACCGAATGAGCTTCCCCCTATGAGGGATATATAGTACATCATTGATTTAGTCCCTGGAGCGACTCTACCAAACCTGTCTAAGATGGTCAATAGGAGTCTGAGAAATTTGCTCTGGTGTTTAGTGGGGGAGCACACCAGGACATGAGACACTGGACTACCTATCGCCGAGTTTGCATTTAATAGTTCTGTCAATAGATCCACAGGTTTAAGTCCTTTTAAAGTCGTTACTGCTAATAAACCTAGGAAGCCTATTGATCTTGTCCCTATGTCCGTCCCATAGGCCATCAAATTCTGCAGAGTCCTTTGCACATTATATTCATTCATTGCATCAAGAAATCAGGCAAAATATTAATACAAGTAATGAATATTACAAAATTTCTACTGACCAACATAAACGATTCAAAAAATTTAATGCAAGAAACTCTGTGATGGTCCGCATCAGGCTATAGCGGTACCCTCAGGGAACTGTTCGTAAATTACACACACGTAGCACTAGACCATTCAAAATTATAAAACGAAATGGTCTCAATGCGTATGTGGTAGATCTTCAACCTTCCATGGGAATTAGTTACATATTCAATGTGGAGGATCTAAATGCATTTCAGGGGACCACTAATACATTGTCCAGCCTGTCACCTACCCATCCTGATGCCCCAGACCTTTCCCTTGATCCATGGCTCCCTCCCGACCCATTTTCTCAGCCTCTACCTCCCATACCTACCCTTCTCACACCTAGAGAGAAGATATAAGATATTCTGGAACATCAGATAATAACGACGTCAGACGACGGATTTCAAAAGCTCCTGGTCAAGTGGAAGTCAGGCCCAGCTTCAGACAATACGTGGCTCAATGAGGAGCTTCAGAGACTTGATCCTAACATCTTAGAGCGGTTCAGGAGTTTTGCTTCGCCAGTGGCGAAATCTTCGTAGCCAGGGAGAGTTAATGGAGACATCTCGCGCACACGCACCCCCCCCTTACACACATACGCAAGGAGGGCCCCACCTTCGATCTGGATTGATGACGACATCCATAGAGGGTCTCCTAGTTAGAAGACTGCGTTTTGGTTCATTGGGGTGGACCCATTTGTCACGTGAATCCCGCCATAGATTTTCATGATCGTGGCACACTATTCTAAATAATCTAGTACTTTGAATTTTGCTTATTATTGTTATTAGGAATGTCGTGGACGGTTTAGATTGCTTTGATTAGTTGTTATTTTTTATTACTTCGTCCCCAAGTAATAAGATGCACATATGGAGCGAGTTTTAGGGTATATGATTTTATTACAAATAGACACCCCTTGTAGTCTTTTTTCTCATTGAAGATTGAATAAAATTTCTACGTTTTCTTGCTCCTCTCAGAGTTGTGAAGCCTAATTGGATGTGAAACCCTCCGTTCTTCGAAGGGCTAACAATTGTGGTGCGAAGCCACATCCATCCCAACTCTCCCCTATCTCCTACCATCCATATTCCTTATCTCCTACAGCCATCCCCTCATCAAATTCACCCACGTTTGCAGCTAATCTTTCCCCTACAGCAGATTTTCAGAGTTTGTCCCTGCGGGAGGGCTGAAACTTCAGCGGAGTACCGTGCATAAACCAAACATCCGATCGGCGTGAAACTTGGCGTGAAGGTGAACCTCCCCTGGCCAACCAGCACCTAGCTGGCTGATTTCAAATTCGAGGGCCCCACACACGTGCGGGTAGGATCCCATGCACGTGCGTCAGGCCTGGGCTGCTGTCCACACGTGTGGATCATCTTGAGTTCGTTTCTCTTCTATTTCACTCCTCTCTCGCCTTATTTCCCTAACCCTAACCTTAGATGATCATAAATCCCAAGTCTCATTCCACTTTTGCAAACCCTAGGTTTTTCCAATTTGAAACATGTGAATCTATTGGATTGGGAAGTAATCTTTTCCATGTGTGGATGAATTTATTCTTTTGAGCATTGTTTAGTCCAATGTTGTCAAATCGCATATGCGATCCCATGCGATTGCATGTGTGTGTGTGCATATGCGATCGCACAATCGCATATGCGGTCACATTTTTTTTTTCACGTTTTTTCAAAAAATAAAAATAAAATCCGAAAAATCAGAAAAAATTCAAAAAAAAATCAGAAAAATCATAATAAATTATTATATGTCATTGGGACATGAAATACATTTAATTTAAGTAAAAAAATAAAAAATAAATAAAACAAACCAATTATATACATATGAACTATGAAGTTATGATGAACAATGATACATTTACAAATTACAATATAGTTAACTTCTTAAATCTCAAGTTCTTAACAATTAGCATTTTACATTTTACATTTAAGTTTACTTAACTAACATTTTGTTGATAACTTGATATCAAGTTATCAATATCAAGTTATCAAGTATCAACAATCAACAACATCAACATCAACACACTTAGACTTATGAGACAAGCATTAAACAAAATTAAGAAGTTATATATAATGTATTTATTATTTTATTTATCTAATCAATAATCATTAATCATATTCATATACATTGATCTAGCATCCATTGTGGCACATCATCACCACCAAGTCTGCCACCACCACCACCATCATCATCATCAGTCGAGTCATCTCCTTCTTCCACATACACTTCTTCTTCTTCCGTTTCTTCATCATCTATACGTATTAATACTTCATCAACATCCAATGGTGGATAATCTTCTTCAGCTTGATCATTATTATCACATTCTCCTTCTTCAATCTCCTCAATCTCATCAACAGGTTGACAACTACTCCTCCCCCCCCCCCCCCGTCCTTCGTCTTTGAGTGGTACTACTACCTTCACCAGGCGTCAATCCATATGCGACATCTTCAACTTGTGCCCATGTCAGGTCCTCTCCAGCAAATACCGGGTCCTCTGTCTCTACGAGCCACTCGTTATCTACATCCAACTCATCTAGGCAAAGAGGGTCAAAGAAACCGGGCTTTTCTTTCCTACTTTGGAATCGTTCTCGCAATTTTTAGTTGTGTTGAACGAAAACCAAGTCGTTGAGCTTTTTTTGTTCAAGGCGATTTCTTTTCTTAGAATGAATCTGTAAGAAAGAAAGCGCATTTGGCATTAGCTATTTAGGTAATTAATTTAGCTTAGGCCACAAAAAAAATTAAAGTTTACAAAAAAACAATTAGTAAACACTAAACAGTCTAAACTTACCGCCTCGAATGTACTCCAATTACGCTCGCAACCACTGGCAGAACACATAAGTCCAAGAATCTTCATACCAGCTTCTTTAGAGCTGAATCCTTCCTGTGCGGGTCCACTCCATAGGCAGCCCACCAGTCAGCTGAGAAAAACAGTTTAAGTATAGGTTAGAGTCTTAGTCTCTTAGAGACACATCGAGCAAAAAAAAATTGTAAGAGTTCAGTACACTACTAGTACTAACATTCATTCATAGTACTTACTGGGTAATTTCATTGTCCGATGTCTTATTACGATATCCCTTAAGAATATCCCTTCACTTTTTGTGTAGAAGTCCAGCAAACTTGAGATATTGTCCTGTTCTCCTCTATCTGGAATCATTCTTTCCAAAACATCAATAACTCCAACCATATGCACAGTTAGTGCTTCTGCTGGATCAGCAGAAACGAATAAACAGGCTGCGTTAAGGATGTATGGAACCGAATACAATGGGGATGACATTTGGCTGCCCCATCTTCTATATATAATTTCTAAAATTGGCCTCTAATCATGGTCTCTATAATTAAAATGGTCCATGATCTTATTTTCCGCCCTCTCCATCGCATCATAAATGTAGCCCATTGCGGGCTTCTCAGCCCCGTCCACCAATCGCAACACAGTGACTAAGAGCTCGGATGATTTTAGCGCATTTACCACTTGAGTCCAAAAACTTTGAGAAAGAATTGTTTGTTGAACCTGTTTCCCTTCAGCCTTCCTTGACCAAGGCCCACTTGTAAAATCGGCCGACACTACAAAGCTTCTAAGTTCTGATTTCTTTGCATGTAGCCTTTGTAGTGTTAAAAAGGCTGTAATGAAACGGGTGACTGCTGGATGTATCAAGTTACCCCCAATGTGTTTTCTCATTCGACTGAGAAGAAGGGCATGTTTGTACATAAAGACCGTAATTCTTTTAGCCCTTGCACTCACATTTATAAATAATCTACCTATATCTTCTAACATGAGATCAATACAATGGGCCGCACAGGGGGTCCAAAACAAACATCACCTCTTCTCCATAAGAAGACGACCGACCATTACATACAAGGCTGCATTATCTGTAATCACTTGTATAACGTAGTCCTCACCTATTTCTTCAACTACACTATCTAGTAAGTTAAACAAATATTCTCATGTGTGTGAATGGCCCGACGCATCCACCGAGTTCAAGAACATTGTCCCAGCTGGACAATTTACCAAGAAGTTAATGAGAGACTGACCGGATCTATCGGTCCATCCATCGGCCATTAGTGAACAACCATATATTTTTCATGATTCCCTATATTCAGCTATGAAGGATTGTGTATATTCAACTTCAGTTCTAAGGCATGTTACCCTCATTTCATGATATGAAGGAGGTTTAAGCCTAGGTCCAAATTGACCTATAGCCTCAATCATTACTTTGAAGCTTTTCGATTTAACGACGTTGAAAGCAACGCCGGTTTGGTAAAACCACTTAGCGATATATTGAATTGTGGTTTTCCTATCTTTTTGTTTATACCAGTTCTCTAAAGTTTTTTGAGTCAGCCCTTTCCCTCTACCCCTTTGGTCTACACCATCTAAGGGTCCATGCCCTCGGGCTCTTTTCGATGGTTGTACTTGTAGTCTAGACCGGCCTATCGAAGTAGGGGGAGTGGGACTAGCTTCATCGACATCTACTACATTTATATCTTCATATGCATCTTGTTCCATATATTCCTCCCGACGTATGGCACTATCGTATTTCTTTTTTGATTGTTTTTCCATATACTCCACGATCTCCCTTCGGATTTCTGGAGTAATCTTCTCACATGCTTTTGCATTGGACCCGGGTAAATGTGCAAGGTGTTGCTTGTTCCTTGCAATGCCACCGAACTCACAAATCCACATAAATCACATACTATATGAGTCTTTTCGGTAGCACTACGATAGTGCCCATACTTCTAACCCGGGTCATTCGACTTGGGCCTCAAAATGGAAGATTGGGAAGAAGAAGACATTATGATGGTAGATGGTGGTGTGTGTATCTATTGGCAGTTTAGCACTTGCTAAAAAGTAACTAGCTAGCTACTAACTAGAAACTAGAAAGTAAACTACAAATAAAAAGAAAACTAGAACTTGGGACTTAGGGTTAGGGGAGAGAGAGAGAGAGAGAGAGAGAGAGAGAGTTACACACACTTACACACACACACTTGTAGTCTTGTAGAAGTTATAAAGGGAGAAGAAGAGGGAGAGAGAGTTGAGTTAGAGTTACACACTTACACTTGTAGAAAGGGAGAAGAAGAGGAAAAAGAAAATGAGAAAAAGAGAGAGGTGTTTTGTAGAAAGAGAAGGAGAGAGAGAGAGAGAGAGAGTTACACACACTTATACACACACACTTACACTTGTAGTCTTGTAGAAACTAGAAAGGGAGAAGAAGAGGGAGAGAGAGAGTTGAGTTACACTGCACACTTACACTTGAAGAAAGGGAGAAGAAGAGGGAAAAGAAAATGAGAAAAAGAGAGAGTTGTTACAGAGAGAGAGAGAGAGAGAGAGAGAGAGAGAGAGATTTACACAAATAAAATTAAAATTACAAATCTAAAAGAGGTTCGGGTTCCCAACTTCCAACTTTCAACTTCCAAAATTCCAAATTCTTGTCTAAGTTGTCTACTTGTCTTCTCTTCACCTTTGCCTCTTCACTTGAGTATTGTATTTGTTCTTGAATTCTTGCTGTAACTTGTACTTGTAACTTGTAAATTGTAACTTGTAAGATGTAACTTGTAAGTTGTAACTTCAAAGTTCAAACTTTTAAGTTGCTAACAACTAACAAAGTAACAACTAACAAATGAAGCAATTAACAAACAAAATAAATAATAATAATAAATGATAGAAAGAAGTTGTTAGAAATTAGAATTTAGAATTAGAAAATAGAAACTTAGAAATTATAATAGAAGTTAGAAGTTAGAACTTAGAAAACTTAGTGGATGGAGATTGGAGAGTGAGGAGTTTCTTGAGTCTTGACTCTTGTCTTGAATCTTGATTCTTGAACAATGAATATGGATTGGATGGTATGATCAATGATGTATCATGTATCTTGGTGGATTCTTGATTCTTGATTCTTGTATGGTTGTATCCTTCCTTGATTCTTGATTCTTGAATGTTGAAAGAAAAGAAAAGAAATATGAAAAATTGGGAATGGAATTGGATGGAGAGGAGTGGATCATGTAACTTATAAGACTCTTAGAATGTATGTAGGAATGAGAGAAATAGAAAATAGAGAGAGAGAGAGGTTTTTTTTGCATTTAGGAATGCTTAGAATGCATCTTTATAGAGAAAAAATCTGGATTTAAATTTATTTTTTTTATAAAAAAAAAGGTCAAAAAACGGTCAGAAATCTGTACGTTGGCCAGTATGCGATCGCATATGCAGTATGCGTATGCGATCACATACATCACATATGCGATCGCATGTGGCATATGGGATCGCATACTGTCCAAGATCGCATATGCCACTGCCGCATATGCGATCGGCCCACCATTATACGCATATGCGACCGCACTTGACAACATTGGTTTAGTCTATAATTTTTAATTGATCCAACCCTAACATGTGTAAGCTTGCACCCGTATAGATTTCCCTTGTTGAATGCTTGACTTTTATGTGGGATGTGGAACTTTTTGTGATTGTTTTAAAATTAGTGTGATCTAAAGCCTGAAATCTTGCATATCATATTTAATTTTCATGTCTTGCATCATAATTCCTTAAATCAAATATTTTTCATTTCTTGACGAAACAATTTCAATTGTGTAAATTCTAGGTATCGCTTGTATCACCAGTATTCAAGTAATATTTCAAAAATATCACCAATGTATTGATATCGCCAAAAATTTGTTTATTAGAAAATTTGTATTTCAACTTTTTTATAGGCATATGGTTGTATGCAATGTTTAAATTATTGACAACAATATCAATCATATCGTGATATTATCGTTATCGTAACATTGGCGATATTAGGGCCACAATCTTTCGTTTCATTTCCAATTATCGACGATTTCTTTGTGAAATATCGTGTTGTCAATATTCTAAAATATTGATGGATGTTTGGATGGAAGGTTGTATGGTTGGAGGGATAGATGGGAGGCATGGGATGGTTGGACTGGTTTCTTACAATAGCACATGCCTTTAGGCCCCCATTAAATGGAAACTTATTATGTATGCATTTGCATTCTTTTTGCAATTTTTTTTAAGATTCTTTTTGCACTTTTTTAATTCCTAAACATGCAAATATGTGTATTTTAGAATTTCCTAAAGTTTCACTAAAAAATTCTACCGTTTTCCCCATATTTCCCCAATGTTTTACTGCATTTCCGATTGTCGAAGATATTGATATTGTTTCCATATCCCCATCTATTGAAACTTGAAGCAATACCGATACTTCAAACACCAAGTGCACCCCAAACCCCCACCTGATAGATACATAACATGGGGTGTGTCCCACTAAAGTTTTGAAATGGCCTAGTTTATGTTGTCCCATCAGACTAGTGGGCACATCTCATGCATCGATTGGATGGCATATTGATGTAGGTCGAGTGGGCTTCACTCATCTCGAGGGCCAAGATCAGAAGGGTCACACAAGTTCATCTCTATTTTGGCAAGATTTTGGGTACTGTAAATTTGAGCTTTTGTGAGATTGTTTTGGTCATTTCCTTTTCTTATTAGTTTTTAGTTGAGAGATTATATGGCTGTTTTAGTTAGTTTTGATTATTTGATGGTTAGTTGTGATTAGCACACTAATCACTTAGAATAGTCAGAGATGAGTTTGGTTGTTCTATAATCACTATGTTTGAGAGATTGTAAAAGACTTTGGAATCTTGAATGAAAATTAACTCATCTAAATGAAGAGATAGAGATAAGAAGAGTAAGGAGATACCCCATCACTTGCTCATTGAGATTGGGTTCAAATCGATCGATGCTCGATCGCCCGATCTTAGAGGATTTTCAACAGTCCATGCTAGAGTCACTCATTGGATTCGGATTCCTCACCGTGGGAGGCCATATCATAGACTTGGAGCCCCCTCCTACATCACATATGCACAACATGGTGGATTTAGTGCCCCACAAAAAGCCTAAAGGTTTTATAGGTTAAACATCCTCTCCCAACTGTTCTCTATGGTGCGGCCACAGGCTGATCTATGGCCCCATGGCCTAACACTAAAGGGAACACCTCAAGAACAAAATGGAGCTTATGCACACATCACAGTGGCCATCACACCTGCACGCGCACGAGCACATAAAGGCATGATCCAGTCATACCAGCACCGAGCCATTGTGGAACCCACGCGATGTTTTCACGACATCCATCCCATCCATTAGATGCATCACCTCATGTTACCCCCAACCCCCAAAAATTATCCTAATCCATAAATCAAGTGGGTCACAACATAATGAAACAGTTTGGAGGGAACACCCACCCTTGAGTTGCACCAAGACCCAATCATTTTTTTAGCCCATCATCAAGGCCAGATGAAGGGTTTGAATGGCCTAGATTCCATAAGCAAGACATGTCAGGGCCCCATGCAGGCCATAAGCAAGACATGTCAGGGCCCCATGCAAATTAATGGTGGCATCCTTTCTGAAATTGTCACATATGGTGTGGCCCACCTGAGTTTTCGATCAGCTTGATTTTTTTATCTTAAGGGCAAAGGAGGGGGGTCACATTTGATGGATGCATTGGATATGATGGATGTATCGTGTGGGCCACAAAACAGGCTGATACCACTATAAGCTATGAAGGTGCCAGTACCACTAGAGTGCACCTCATATGCGTGCATGTATCCGTATCCCAACTAAGTGGAGCTGGCTACATGAATCCTATCTGCCATTCCACTCTATCAAGGACCATATCCACAATTAAACCATAGACCATCAAGTCTTTTCCTATTACCTCCATTCACATCTTTTTAGGCCTTTCCCTTCCTCTTCTATAGCCTTCAACTTGAACCAACTCACTCCTAAGTCCTAACTAGTGCAGTTCTTGGTCTCCATTGCACATGTCCAAACCGTGTGTGTGTGTGTCTCACCCCTAATCAGCGTAGTTCATGGTCTCTGTTGCATATAGCCAAACCATGTATGAGTATGCATAATGGGGTTAGCGAAAGAACAAGGAGGAAGCTTGAAGTTCCTTAGTTCATTACTCCATAAGGTAAATGGTAGGTCGCCTTGGAGCTACCTAAGTGTATTAACAAACCTTTATTTAATTATGATACTATCACAAAGGAAGAGAGTTTTAGTTCAAAATGCTATTATGAAGAAGCAAATATTATATGCCATTAATCTAACAAGATTCACGAGTTAGTGATAATCTAAAAGTGAAATTAATTAATTAATCACCAAATAGTGTTGCTAATGATACTGACAATAAGAAAGACTTGCTTGACCTTTTTTTTCCAATTTTTTTCTTTTTTTCGTAAGCCAGATAGACTTGAACCTAAGGCCTCAATTTTAAAAGCAATCTTGTCTACCATTTAGCTACAACTTAAACATGGGTTCCCTAACATTTAAGTATAAACAAAATTAAATTCGTCTATAAACATATTAAGAGTGATAAATATTGGATTTCAGAAATAGAGAACCTAACAAAATATTGTTTTTGTTAAATTTGATGACAATGCCGATGACACACTTTTATTCAGTAAGGCTTCTGAACAAGTTGTTATTAGTTTGCGGATGATTATTACTTGCTTTGAAGCCATTTCAGGTCTTAAGATTAACCTTTACAAAAGTGAACTGCTAGGCATTAACATATCTCACGACCTCCTGTCCTCTCTTACAGTTGTCTTCATTTGCAAAAGTGGCTCTTTCCCCTCCAAATACCTCAGCCTTCCTCTTTGCATTGGCAAACCTACTAGTCACCTTTGGGAAGCTGTCATTGAAAGAATGGAGAGGAAGCTCTTCCGATGCCCTAAGACCATAATCCTCAAAATTGAAAAGCTCCGCAGAGATTTCCTGTGGAACGACACTTTCCCCTACCACAAATTCCACCCTCTTGGATGGTCAGAAATCTGTAGGCCCTACATTGAAGGAGATGTTGGAATTAGAACCCTCACTAATGTTAACTCAGTTCTTTTGGGGAAATGGTTATGGCACATCGGAACGAAGACTGGAAGAAGATGGAGGGAATCTGTGGCGGCCAAATACAAAGTTGAAGAAGGGGGATGGTACACTAAATCCACCTCTGTACAGAGCTTCTAGTGTGTGGAAAGCCATTTCTGGGACTAAGGCTTCCTTCTCTGAAGGTGTCAGCTTTAGTTTGGGCAATGGTCTCAATATCAAATTCTGGCTGGACAGATGGATTTTAAATAGGCCCCTTGTTGCTGCTTTCCCTAAGCTTGCTAGGATTTCCTCATCTTTTACAATTTTTTACTGCTGCTCTTGTGTAGGATCCAAGGCTTGGTGCCATCCATGCAAAAGAGTCATCATTGACTTTGAATCTAAAGCCTTTTAAGATCTGCTTCTTCTCCTTCAAGGGGTTCAGCTTACTCCTCTCTTGAAGACAACATCTTCTGGTCTATGTCTGCCTCAGAAGTCTTCACAACTAAATCCTTCTTCACTTCCACCTCCAGCCATTCTCTGAATCAAGCTCACAACTACCCTTTCTCATTTTGGTACTACAAGGCTCCTCAAAAGGTAGCCTTTGTTTGGCTGCTGGCCAGAGGGAGAGTGCTCACATTAGACAACTTGTGAAGGCTGGGGTTGATTCTTCCAAACGTATGCCCTCTTTGCAACAGAGATGCCGAGTCCATTTCCCACCTTCTCCTTCACTGCGGTTTTGTTGCTGGAATCTGGGACAAGATATGTAGTTTCTTTTCTGCCTCTTGGGCCATGCCAGGATCCATCTGTCAGTTCCTCCATGCCTAGCACTGACCCTATCTCAACAGGGACTCTACTTCAGTGTGGCATCTGATAGGCCTAGCAGCTCTATGGGGAATTTGGCATGAAAGTAACTCAAAATGTTTTCAGAACATTCTCTCTTCCTCTGCTTCGTTTTCACAGTGCATCTTCTAGGAGGCAAAGGACTGGCCGGTCTGTCTTCCCCTCAAAGACAGACCCAACCCCTTTCCTTCCTTGGGATAAGCTCGCTAGTGGTTTATGTGTTTTGTCTCGAGTTGTATAGTGGCTTCCTAGGTTTTTTGTGCTTTTTTCTTTTTTCTTCTCTTTTTCTTTTTGTTTGTTCTCTTTGCCCTGCTTAGGCTCTGTTTTTGTTTTCCTCTTTTCAGTATATTTTTCAAGCTTCAAAAAAAAAAAAAAAAAAATTTGCTTGAAAAAAAATCACTTAATGATGAGAAGTACAAGAACATACAAAATTGTAGCTTAGAGAACATTTTGAGGTTGTTCAGATACATGGATAACCAGTAAAGTCACAAAAAAAAAAAAAAAGGTTAATCCCTTAATTAACCATGCTAGTAGTGAGAATTAGGAAATTTTTACCTTTTTTAGTGTTTTAACCAAAAAAGGCCCATTTTTTGTTTTTTAATCCTCACGTGGAAGTTAGTTTTTTTCCTTGGTTAGTGTTTTAATTGAAATAGATCCAATTTTTGGTTTTTTATTTTTATATTTAAATCCTAACATGGCAGTTCTTATTTAGGATTTTTACCCGAAAATTCCTCTTAATACATGAGATACCACGAGATGATGCTTTAAGGTTGAATATTTACCAAAACATTCCTATGAGCGTACGGATAGGAGGTGAAAAGTCTAGTTTACCCTTGTGAGAGTCTCCATGAATAACGGGAACCATAGTACCTGTCTAGTAAGGAAGTGAATTGCATGTCTGGCTAAGAAACTACGTGGGCTTTAACCATGATGTGCTTCTGAAATCAACACCGACCATCAATTGTGTGACCCACCTAGGCATAGGGCTACAAAACCATCCCCATCCGTGATAAGTGGACCAAACAATTGGAAAGGCGTATAGGGCGACACTCACCTTCCAAACTATTTCCCTCCGTGTGGCCCACCTAAATTATAGATTCTGCTGGTTTTTTAGCCCCACTACTAAATTTTTGTATGGAATCTAATGGTTTGAGTGGATTTCACATAATCATCACAGCATGCCCTGTAACAAATCAACAGTGGAATCTCGCTCACAACTATTTCCTTTGCCGTGGCCCATTTGAATCACATGTAAACCTGATCTTTTGGTTGTATGCCTAAAGTGGAATTGCACATCTGCTAGTCGGAGTGGTATGAAGGCGTTACTCTCGGACTGAATTGCATAGTGGAGCACACGGCAACGTGGTTATTGTGTGGTGCCAGAAGAGCTTTGTGGGCCACCACGATCTATGTGTTTTATCCACGGTATCCATCCATTTTGCTAGATCATTTTAAAGCATGAGCCCAAAAATGAGATAGATCCAAATCTCAGGTGGACCGCACCACAAGAAAGTGGTGATTGTACGTCCGCCATTAAAAACTTCCTAGGGCCCACTATAATATTTATTTGCCATCCTACTGTTGATTAGGTCACACAGACCTGGATGAAGGGAAAACAAAAATATCACTTGCCCAAAACTATTGTAGCCCCAAAAAGTTTTAATGGTGGGTGTTCAATTAGCATTGTTTCCTATGGTTTAGTCCTCATGATATTAAGATCCGCCTCATTTTTTGGCTCTTGCCTTGAAATGATCTAGAAAATTGGATGGACAGCATGGATAAAACACATACATTATAGTGGGGCCATGGATCTTTTTCAGCACCACAAAGTATCGCCATTGGTGCTATGTGCTACCATACATTGCAAGTCTATCGCTCTTCCGCAATTGGAAAGAAAATTTCATTTCTATATTTAAAAAATAAACAAATTATGGGATGCCCACTCGAGCATAATCAACCGTAATGCGTATGTGTAATCCACTCCAACCATTAGATGTGTAATCCAATGTTAGGTTCCAAGGCCAAAAAGTCAGGTTGACCTGTGATTTAGATGGACCACATTAAGGGAAACAATTTGGAGAGATGTCCAATGTTGATTTTTTTTTTAATAAGCCCACTACGATAATTATGTGAAATCCACTTGAACCATTAGATGTCACGCCAAAAATTTAGGCCTAAGATCCAAAAATCAAGACAATCCGTGATTCAGGTGGGCCACATTGAGGGAAAAAGTTTAAAGGGTGGGCATCCCATGTACACTTTTTCCAATTGTTTGGCCCACCTAAATCATGGATGGGGATGGGTTTTTTTAGCCCTAAGCCTAAAATTGGGCAATGCAAGTGGTGGTCAGTATGAATTTTAGAAATACATCATGGTAGGCCAACACAGCTTCATAGCCAGACAAATGCAGTTAGGTTTAGTACAAAACTGGGAGCCATGATTTTTGATTATGCAAGGATTTTCTCAAAGGGTAAATAAGACTTTTCACCTCATATCCATATTGTTAGAGGAATGTCTTCGTAAATATCCAAGGTCAAACCATCATCTAATAAAATCATGTATTAGGAGGAATTTTCAGGTAAAAATCCCTTTTATTTTTAATGACTTTCATTATCCCTCTTAAGGTGTTCCGTATCGGTAATGGTGGCCGTAACAACACCACTATTACCGATATGGAATATCGGCATAATGGCCGATATGAGGGGCATAACCGTGGTGTGTCGTAAAGGCCGTTATGGGGCCGTAAAGGTTGTTATGTAAAGGTGACAGTGGCAACCATTACACGTTACGGGGTCGTAACGGCCGTAACAGTCGTTATGAAAGAAAAAAAAAAATGACCCGTCATTGCCGTTAACAGCACGTTACATCCCCTATAAAGGCCATAATAGTCCTGCAATGGTTTATTACGGGACATATATAGGTTTTTCATACTTTTTAATCAACATTACGAGGCAGATATAGGTTTTTCAAGATTTTTTTTCAATAAATAAAAAATAAAATAAAAAAGAGAGACCGTAACGGCCGTTACAGGACCATAACAGTCATTATGCCCCGCATCATAAAGGTTACGGTGGTGGCCGTTACGGTCACCGTTACCATTACAGAAAACCTTAGGCATAATAGCCGATACACCCCCGTATCGGGTTTTTTTCTAGAAAAAATTATGGAAAAATATCCAAAATCCATAAAAATAAAAATATTCCAAATATACATTCATTTTTTTTAACATGTTTACCCTAGTGTACGGTCCACTCATTGGTGCGAATGTGTATTGGCTTGTCTGGTGAATTTATGAACCAAACAACCTAGAACTGACTGCAAACCTTTTATATTTAATTTTCTAACTAAATAATATCAAATGATAAATTTATTAGCATAGATTTAATACCAAAACATCTCACATTTGTATATTTACTATTAGGTGTATTAGATACCTTGTGACTTGCATACATTTCATTTCAACATATAGAATCCAAAAACTTGCATCTTATCATGTAATTTTTATATCTAATAATTTGATATCATTTCCTCCAATAAATCTTAAGGCAAAATTAAAATTAAATTTGGATATATAGTGTCGCCAATTTGGTGGACCACTTCTCCAAATCGGCCTCAAATTCATCCGATCTATTGGAACTTGTCCCACTAATGGATTAGTGGACATTTATTGGATGGTGATGAATGAAAATATCAAATGGTCCTATTTCAAAAATAAGCGTCTACAAATTAACGGTTAAAATCGTTCAAACAATTTGATTTTAGGATTGTGACATAACAACAACAATCCAATAAATAAATTGATTAATTTTAAGTTAATACATGCCTTGTGTAAAAGAATTTAGGCCCTGTTTGGGCGCGTGCAATACAGTGGAATAGAAGGGATGGAATTACGGCCCTCACTGCATTTATGAGTTGCAGTGGATGGTCGGTTGCATTGTGTGTACAGGTTTATCCCATGCGCAACACATGACCTGTTTGGGTTTCATGGGATTGCAATCATCCCATGGGTTATCCCATATGGGTTTGTTTGGATTACCCATTGGATTGAAGTGGATTTCACATAGTGCGGTCACATCCTCCATCTTCACCCAATGTGGAGATCTGAGTCGTTGATTGCATGGGTATCCGCATTGGGATGAATGGTCTATTCACAGAAATTGTGATTCCATGTATAACTGTGGCCCACTTGATGATCATTGCGCACGGACAGGACTGCATGATGAGCGGCTTAGATCTCTCACGCATGTCCCGTGTTTCTAGGCGACCAAGGAGCAATCAGCATTTTAAGTAAAGCCGTGTGAAACGGACGAAGCTTTCTCTGGCGCCATGTTTCCAAGCGACCAGGGAGCAAGAAGAAGACGAAGCTTTCTCCAAAGTGAAGAACGTAGGGAATGGCTGCGTGTGAAACAGGAAATCATTCAATCTGAGTCCAAAAACAGGGCATTGGAACAGAGCAAGATGAAGGACGATATCAATAAGAGCCATGAGCATTGTGATGGCAAGCTCATGATGTTTGGCGACTTCAAAGCTGGATCGTCCGACAGTCATTTGAGCGCGATCTTAAACGAAGATAATGACCCACACATTGCTATCTCCTGTGAAATTCTTCATCCAAATGAACAGCTTGTTCCGTTGATTCTCAGATTCGACTGTGCATCTTCTTCCCATTCTTCAATCAATTATCTTCAATTCTCGGACTATCCCTGCATTGCTTCAAACACCCAAAAGGCATATCATCAGAGAAGATGAAGATGGAAGAGAATAATCTCCTGGCTGGAGGAGATGAACATTGTAATTTCTTTGAAGAAGAACAGGCTCCGAGCCTTTCATGGTACTGTCCTGAGCCATGGATTTGAAAGGAGAAAAGGACCTGAAAAAATGGCAATGAGGGAAAAGAGCCGTTGGAGAATTTTGTAAAATTACAAATGTATTTAGCTTTCTGTCGCTTTCACTTCTGTTGAGAAGAGCTGATCATGTAGAGAAGATACTCCAATAGAGCAGAAATAAAATGAGGGAGAATGGGAGAGATTTTGATGCATTGGCTACTGTTTCACACAGCGCCGGAGAAAGCTTCGTCTTCTTCTTGCTCGAGGGATTCTACCTCGCGATAGGGCATATCTCGGTGGGATTGTGAAATCCCACCGACTCCACTACCCGCGCCAGTCCCTCTTAAGACGTGGAGAGACGTCTGCCATCCAAACAACTCCAAAGCCGTCACATCAAGGATTAGCGAATCCCATCCTTCCTATTACCGATTAAGCCACCGTATTTCACGCCCAAACAAGGCCTTAGGGTTGGATTAGGTGGGACTCAGATTGGGTAGTGTAGCGCACACAACTGACCAAGGGTGGTGCGTTAACATGGCAAAGTTTTGTGGGCCCCACTAGTGTTCTAAGTATCGGTATCGCTACAAGTTTCGCTAGCCAGCGATACAAAAAAAATATTGATATCGTTGATAACCGGAAATACGGAGAAACATGGGGAAAATGGTGGAAATTTCAGCGAAACTTTAAGAGATGCTAAAATGTACATATTTGCATATTTAGAAAAAAAAAAATTACAAAAAAAATGCATACATAACAAGTTTCCATTTAATGGGGCCTTAAAAGCATGTGTTGTTATAAGAAATCAGTCCAACCATCACATCCGGCCTATTTATCTATCCAACCTTCCATCCAAACATCCATCGATATTGTAAAATATCAACAACACATGATATTTCACCAAGAAATCATCAATAATTACAAAGGAAACGAAAGATTGTGGTCTCCATATCATGCATGTTGCGATATTAATAATATCGAGATATTATCAATGACGAATTGAACATTACATACAACCATGTGCCGATGAAAAAAAAAGTTGAAAAAAAAATTTACTATTGAAATATCGTCAATACACTTATGATACAAGCATTACCTAGAATTTACATAGTTGAAAATATTGGTGATACATTGACGATATCGATGCATTGGCAATACAAGCGACACCTAAAATTTACATAGTTGAAATTATTGGCGATTACATTAGCGATAGATTGCTCATAAATAGAATTTCTGCTCATACCTAGAATTTCTGATACTACCAGCATTATCAGTATCGCTACCAGTTTTATCGGTATTGTTGAGCTGGAAATAAAGATAATATCGGAGATATTTCGATAATATCGGAGATAATTTGAACACTGGGCCCCACCATGATGCATTTGTTATATCAACATCATCCATCCATTTTTCTAGATAATTTTAGGGCATGAGCCCAAAAATGAGGTAGATCCAAAGCTCAAGTGGACCACACCACAAAATGCAATGAGGACAATTGACACCTACCATTGAAACCTTCGTAGGGCCAACCATGATATTTAGTTGCCATCCAACATGTTCATAAGGTCACATAGACCTAGATGAAGGGAAATCACAAATATCAACTTGATCCAAAACTTCTGTGGCCCCAGAGAAGTTCTTAATGGTGGGCATTCAGTCACCACTCTTTCTTGTGGTGTGGTTCACCTAAGATTTGGAACTACCTCCTTTTTGTGCTCGTGCCATAAAATGATCTAGAAAAATGGATGGATGAGGTGGACAAAATGCATACATCATGGTGGGGCCCACTGTGCACCATCCAGTAGCAACTGGACACTGGCCGCATGGTAGGCAATCCCCTTCGTTGGTGAGGACTGACCATGGGGCACACCTCTATGTAGGTGTTGTATATCCATGTCGTCCACCTTTTTATCAGATCATTTTAGGGCATGAGCCCAAAAATAAGGCAGATCGAAATCTCAAGTGAACCAAATCGAAAACAATGGTGATTGAATGCCCACCATTAAAAACTTCCTAGGGCCTAATGTAATGTTTATTTGCCATCCAACCTTTTGGTAAGGTCACACAAACCTAAATGAAAGGGAAAACACAAATAGTAGCTTGATTTAAAATTGTGTCCCCCAAGGAGTTTTTAACGGTGAAAATTCAGTCCCTACTGTGTGGTCCACTTGAGATTTGGATTTGCTTCAGTTTAGGGACCATGCCCTGAAATGAGTTGAAAAAAATTGATGGACGACATGGATATAGAACACATACATCAATCAAGGTGGGCCCTATGGGTGCAAATGCACGGAGCTTGGAAGCTCCCTCGTGTGTTCTACGTGTAAAGAAATTGAGTGCTCAATAATTAAGGTACCTGCATTTTGTACGTGTTCTAGATTTCATACATGTATTCTACACGTAAAGAAATTGAGCGCTTAATAATTAAGGTACCTGCATTTTGTACATGTGTTCTAGATTTCATACATGCGTTCTACACATAAAGAAATTGAGTGCTTAATAAGGAAGCAGGAAAAAGAGCACGATTACAAAGCGGCATTTGGAGCAGCGGTGGCACCTTATTAGAAGGATCATGTCACTAAGGTTTTACCCACTGCCACTGAATGTTGGCAAATGAAGGGATTTTTCCTAACAAATCAGTTTGTCCTTGGAAGTCTTTCAGTCAGTGGCAAGGATCATCCGACCACTTGACCAGTGTTAGGGTCTGCTTAATAATTAAGGCGCCTTTATTTTGCAAGGTCAGATAGCTGCTCAAGACTCAGGAGGAGGAGGAGCACAAGCAGCAGAAGCAGAAGAAGAAGAAGAAGAAGAAGAAGATGCTGTGAGGAGGAAAATGCCTCTGTTTGCGGTTATCTGGACCATCGAGTGTGCACTAGCAAGGACTAAATTAAGGGGTGTCTTGAAGGAGGATTTCTTTTGAGTCCCAAGATGTAATTGTGAATGGTTCGGTGAAGTACAGTTGCAGATTGGGACTACTTTCATATTCTAAAAAATTTGTTGCCTTTTACTCTGACAAGTCAGTATTTTTTTCATGTTTGATGAATAAGGAAACATGAATGCGTATATATACAGGAGGCTGAAATTCGTGAAAAGAAGATAAAAAGTTTGTTTGCTATTCCTTTTTCCTTTCCTACACAAACTAAAAATTATTCCGTACTTTCTACATTTTCTTTCCTTCGTCCCTGGTAATGCAAGCCTAATCAATTTTCAACAAAATTGCCAAATTTTAGAATTGTCTTGTAGAGAATCTTAAATACTAAAGTTTTTTGCAAGTAAGATAACCTAAGCAGTATTCTAGTTTTCTACATAATAATATCTTTTAGTTGTTTCTTTTCAATGCTAGAGTCTTCCCATCTTATCAATTGTCATTCATTGCAAAAAACAAATGCATAAATTGGTCCCATATGGTTTATCATCATTTATGTTTTTCCTCCTTAAACCCTTAATTAAAAGCATCCTAACTTCGTGAGCTGAGATGCAAACTTGAAACATACTCTTTTAGTAGAAAGAGATCTCAAAATGTCCTTGAGCTTTTAGATGAGAAATCTAAAACACCTTCTATTAGTTGACTTAGGAGAATCTTTTCAATGATTACCTAGCCGAATCATGATTCAGAGAGTATGACTTAATTGCATTGGGTTTTTTGCAATAGAAAAATATGTCATTCTATAAATATCTTTTGCACCCGAGAGTCGCATAAAAACTCAGCAACCAGAACAGCAGCAAGGGCACAATATTACAAAGAGCTAAAACAGCAGAAAATAGAAGCCAACCTTGCAAGTATGGCCCTTATATTCTTGCAATAATTCCCCCGTAGACCTGCCATAGCCATCCATGAATGCACAGATACCAGAAGAACATACTGTAAGGTTTAATAAATAAATAAATAAAAGAATATTACCTATCCAAAAGGTATAGAGTAGAATCTAAGCAACTCGCTAGCATGCAGTTTCCGTCATTTGATATTGAAATGCAGTTGACAGGCTGTCCCAAGTCATCAACAAGCTCTCTAGTTTATGGCAGTAAGAAGGTATTAGCAGAAATGCGTTAGAAACTCATTTGAAAGTTATGGAGTACTATACTAGGAAAAAGGAAAATAATGACACCCCAAATGAAATGAGAAGTCAAATCGGAAAAACAGGACTCCTTAGGCCTCCCTACTATGATGCTACATACCTACCAATACGAATGTCAAATGTGCGAGCGGTTCCATCAACACTTCCAGCAAGAATTTCACTTTTTGTCAAACAAACAGACATCACGCTATCGGAAAATGTATCGATTATCTGCCACACATCAACAATGAATTTGTGAAACACAGAGAGGACATTATAACAAGTTTAGGACTGCTACATACTCAAATTTCAGCTGTTGAAGAAATGGCGGGGGGAGGAGGAACCTGTATTGGCTCTGTGCTATGAGATCTGCAGTCCCATGCGCGCACTGAACGATCATACCCTGCTGATACTACCACGGATCCATACTCGTTGAACTTTACAGAATTCACCTGAAAATAGAAGTGCAGAATTAAAGAGTTGCATAGACTGCATATAAGATGCTCCAAGAAAATGTGCATATAAACTGCTTCCATGACATGTACTTAGAAGCAAGCAACCAAAAAAGCCTAATTATAACGTGCTGGATATTTTACAGGCCTGTTTGGATGCACACCAAATTCATGAATTTGGCAAATTTTTAACTGTCAAATCCTTGAATTTGGCAATTAATGTGTTTGGGATGGCGTTACTTGATAAATTCACTAATTACCAATTAGGAAAAGGACATAAATCATGCAATTAGCAATTAAAAAAATTATATAAAATTCCCCAATTCACGAAGTTGGGAATCTTCAGAATGTTTCCCCACCCTTGACAAAAGGTCCATTTCGTAACCATTTGTCCAATTGCTATGATCATGTGATCCAAATGATATCTGAGATAAATAGAAAAATCAAATCAGGCCCCACATGATGAACAGTCCAATCAATGACCTTGTAGTATAATCATCATGGATCATTGTCCAAGCCATTGCTCCGATAGTTGGCATCATCAGCTTAAAGTATTTCAAGGGTGATGGGCAATCAAAGGTGGATCCCACATGAAATATGATAATTAAACCTTTTGTCTGGTATAATAAATATGGATGATCGATTTCCCTAGCCATTGATCAGATGGTTAGGATCATCTAATCAAAAGTAATTTTTGAGAGGGATCTACAAGGAAAAGTGAGCCACACATGACAGAGGGTCCTGATCAAAGATAAGGCATTTGTTAGTACAATAAATATGGACCATTTATTTACTAGCAATTGATTGAATCATTAAGATCATTATATCAAAGATTATTTTATTTTTTAAAGGGATGGGAATCAACTATAGGCCCTATTTCATGGATGGTCCTTATCAATAATTGAATCTCCACTATTATAATTAGTATGTATCGTCCATCTCCCCAACCATTGATCAAATGGTTAGGATCATCAAATTAAAGTGACTCTTAATAGGGATGAGCAATCGAAGGTGGACCCACCTTCATGGACAGTCTAGATTAGAATAATTAGAACTTCTCTATTACATCAATTGAACGGTTGGAATCATTCAATCAAGGTGACTTTTAAGAGAGATGAGCAATCAATGGTGGGTTCCACATGATTAATGGTCCAAATTACGTACAAGTGGGATCGGTGATTCAAAGTTAGGCCCACATGATGGAAAATAATTAAACATATGTATGGTGTAATCAGTGTTCGAAATATCGGTATCGCGCTATGTATCGCACCCTTGGGATACAGATACGTATCTGTTATCGCACGGGATATATCATTTGAATCGCATAATTTATCGCACTTTTTGGGAAACATAGGGAAACATTGGAAAAATGGTTGAATTTTTTAATGAAACTTCAGGGATTGTTAAAAAAGACCTTAATACACACTTTTAAATAATAACATCTCAAAAAAAAAGGTGCACATAATAAGTTTCCTTTGTATAGGGTCCTAAGCTATGCGATGTTTAACTCAACTAATGCAAATATATTTAAATTGAATGCATGACATTTATAAATGTATCAAAGACATATAAAAACACAACCAAGTCATTGAGATCATATCCTGAAATGATCTTTCAAAATTGTTGGACGGTGTAGATTTAAGACAAATACATCACCATAAGTCCTCACTTGGATTTCATGCAAAAGCCTTGGCAGAAGTTCGTGTGTTGGGAACCTAGGTGGGCTCACCGTGATGTTTGTGGGAAATCCACTCCGTCCATACGTTTTATGAGCTCATTTTATAACTTTAAACCAAAAATGAGACAGATTCAATACTCAAGTGGGCTGAAAAATGGAGGATTGAACGTTCACAGTTGAAATATTCATGGGGCCACGAAAGTTTTGAATCTAGTTAGTATGTGTTTTTAGTTCATCCCAGTAGGAATGATATTATGAACAGTATGGATGGCATGTAAACATCACCGTCAAACCCAAGAAGGTTTTAACGGTAGAAATTTACCTACCCACCTTTTCCTTTAGTGCGGCCCACTTGAGTCTTGGATCCTGTTCACTTTTTGTTTCAAGTCATAAAATGAGCTAACAAAATGGATGGATGGAGTGGATTTCTCACAAACATCACGGTGGGCCTCAACTATGTTCACGTGGGAGTCTCACCTAACCCTCCCGTGCGGACGGAAGCGATTGGCTGGTGCGTTGACGTCACCAAGTTATGTGGGTCCCATCATGAGGTATGTGTTATATCCAAAGATTCCAAACCGTCCGCCATTTGGCGAGCTAGTTGTATGGCTTTAGCCGAAAAATAAGGTAGATCGAATTATCAAGTGGACCACACTGCAAAATGTAATAGGGGATTTAACGTCTACCATTGAAACCATTTTGGGGTCACAAAAGTTTTGGATCAATATGATATTTTTTTTTTCCTCTTCATCCAGATATGTGTCACCTTATGAATAGATTGGATGGAAAATAAACATTATGATGGGTCCTACAAACGTTTTAATGGTGAGAATCATTGTCCCACTGCTATTTATGGTGTGGTCCACTTGAGCTTTGGATATGACTCATTTTTTGAGTTGATGATCTAAAATGATCTCTCCAAATCAAGGTGTCCCGTATCGGTATCAGTTGGCATAACGGTGCCCTCCGAAACCGATACGGATACGGGGGCGTAACGGTGATACGGGGGTGTAACGGCCAGTAACGGTACAAATTTCTTTTTTGGCCAAAAAAATATGAACAAATATGGATTAAATCCAGAATATTTTAAGCATCCCAAATATGCATTCATTTGTAAATTGGAACATGTTTATGGTGGTGTAACGGTCCACTCTTTGGTGAGAAGTTGTATCGGACTGTCTAATTAATTTTTAACCAGGTAACTTAAATTTGACTACAAAATTCATATATTTAATTTTCTAAATATGTAATTTATATACTTAACTTGATATCATTTCTCTCGATAGTTCTTTTAAAAAATGAAATTAAATTCAGGTAGATGACGTTGCCAATTTAGGGCCGACTTGGAGGACCAATCTATGCTCTAAATCAGCCTTAAATTCATGCCATTTATTGTCATTATTCCACTTATAAATTGGTGGACATTTATTGGATGGTGAATCATAAAAAAATAATCAAAAGGCTCCATTTTAAAAAATAAAAGTCCACAAATTACCAATTAAAACTATTCAAACAATTTGATTTTGGCATTGTAAGTTAGCAATTGCAGTCCATAATTTAATTGCTAAATTTTAAGTTAATATGTCTCATGTACAAATTTATAAGGCTTAAATTAGACACGACTCGGATTGTGAAGTGCAGCACACATGTCAAAGTTTTTTGGGCTCCACCCGTGATGAATGTGTTATATCCACACCGTCCATCCATTTTGCCTAATAATTTTAGGGCATGAGCCCAAAAATGAGACACATCCAAAGCTTAGGTGGACTGCACCATAAGAAACAATAATAATTAAATGTTCACCATTAAAATTTTATTGAGGGCTAAAAAAGTTTTAGATCAACTGACATGTGTGTTTTCCCTTCATCCATGTCAGTGTGACCCAATTAATAGGTTAGATTGAAAATAAACATTATAGTGGACCTTAAGAAATTTTTAATGGTGAGCATTTTATAACCACTATTTCTTATGGTGTTGTCCACCTGAGATTTGGATATTACTAATTTTTTGAATCCTGACCTGAAATGACTTGACAAAATGGATGGAAGACATGGATAAAATATATACATCATGGTGGGGCCCACTTGAGTCTGATCGGACGGAAAATAAACGTTACCGTGCGCCCTATGAATTTTTTAACTTTGAAAATCATTATTTCCGCTGTTATTTTTGGTGTGGTTCGGATGATTTCGGGATATAATTCATTTTTTGGCTGGTGCTCTAAAATGATATCTGAAAATAGATGAACGGTGTAGATGTAATAAATACATTACTGTGGGGGCCATATAACTTTGATCTCCTTTGAACCGTTCGTACAACTCGGAGCTCGAGGAGTGTCAGCGCTCGTCTTAGCGTGACACGTACCTACAGCAACTCCCGCTGCAAATTTTAAAAAAAAAACAGAAAGGGGGAGAGAGGGAAACCGAAAAGAAAAAAGAGGGAAAGAAGAGAAGAAAAAAGAGGGAAAGAGGGAAAGAAGAGAGAGAGAGAGAGAGAGAGAGAGAAGAAGAAGAGGAAGAAGGTTGCGAAGAAGAAGAGGAGGAGGAAGAAGGCGGCTGCAGCCGTAGCAGGGCGCAGCCGCAGCCGCAGCCAAGAAGAAGAAGAAGAAGAAAGAGAAGAAAAAGAAGAAAAGAAAGGGGAAAGGTAAGGATTTTTTTCGTTTTTTTTTTTCTTTCGAGACCCGTAACAGCCGTTACGGGTCCGTAACGGCCGTTATGGCCCGTAACGGCCGTTACTGGTACAAAATTTCGTAACGGCCGTTTCGACCTCGTATCGCGTAACGGGTCCCACCGTTACCGTTACGTATCGGCCGTTACGGCCGATACGTAACCGATTTGGGATTCCCTGCTCCAAATAGATGAATGGGATTGATATAATAAATACATTCTTGTGTGGCCCATGTAACGTTGATCTCCTTTGAACCATTGGTACAACTTGGAATGTCAGCGCTCGTCTTTGCACCACACGTTCCCACACATTGAGTAAACTCTGTGGGGTCCACTGTGATTTATATATTTTATCCACTCCTTTCATCCATTTTATCAGATAATTTTAGGGCTTGAGCCCAAAACTGAAGTATATCCAAATCTCAAACGGACCACAACACAGAGAACAGTATGAATTGAACGTATACCATTGAAAAATTCTCGAGGGCCACAGAAGTTTTGGATCAAGATTATATTTATTTTTTACAATCATCCATGTTTTTTTAATCTTATGAACAGCTTGGATGACAAATAAACATCACTATGGGGCCTAGCAAGGTTTCAACGGTGGAAATCATTATTCCCATTGTTTCCCAGGGTATGGTCCACTTGAGCTTGGGATATGCTTCAATTTTGGGCTCAACCCCTTAAATGAGATGGAAAAGAGATTGGATGGCGTGGATAAACCACATACATTCGCAGTGGCCCCACTGAGTTTTCTCAATACAAGAAGAGCGCACCGGACTCGGTACGAAATCCAATTTTGACATAGGGCGGAAGCCATTTTCGAAGAAAGGGAAATCCCCGGATCCTTCTCAATCAAACCCAACTTTCAAAAAATTTTACAGATTTTTCACCGAAATCTCCATTGATGTATCTCCAATTACGTAATCTTCATTTCCAGGTACCGAAATCCCCTTTTTCCTTCTTTTTTTTTTTTAAATCCTGATAATATCGAAGAAAATCATGCGATATCATATGATATATTGTGCAATACAAATATTTTTCCTTTTTTTATAACTTCCTGCTGCTTTCGTGTGGGTTTCGTGTCGCTGGCCAGAGATACCGATAATATCAACCGATAGCATCGATATTGTGAAAATTGGGTGTAATAAATGTGGATCATCAATTTCCTAGCCATAGATTAGATTATTCAAATCATGGTGTGACGTAAAGACCATTACGTAAAGGTAATGGTTACAAGTGTTGTAATGTGTGACTGAACATTCGCATATGCGCACAGTGTAGGGAAAATCGCATATGTGACTATGGCATATGTGATCCCTGCACATGTGATTGCATATTGTAATATGCGACACTATGCAGTCGCATAGATTCCAAGTCAAGTCTCACATTTCATTTTCTATATCCATTTCTTTCTAGTTTCTAGATATCATTTCATTTTCTACATCTCATAATTCTCATTCATTTCATTTTCTACATTCTATTATTTATTATATTCATTCTCTAGTTACATAAGATTCATTCCTAATCATACGTTCATACATTCTCTCTCTCTCTCTCTCTCTCTCTCTCTCTCTCTCTCTCTCTCTCTCTCTCGCTACATTCTACATTTTCTCTAAATTCATTCTCATTTCATGTATATATCTCCCTAGATTCTCATTTCTACAATCTCCATAACTAGTAACTATGTCTACATTCATTCATTATTCTCATTTCTACTCTCTTTAGTCACTCATTATTCATTAATTTTTATTCTCATTTCATTTATATTTCTCTTTAATCCCTACAATCTCATCATTTCTATTCTACAATCTACATTCATTCATCAATCATCATTCTCATTTCTCTCTCTTTAGTCACTCATTACTTTAATCGTTATACATTAATCTCTATTCTCATTTCTATATCTCTTTAATCATTCTCTACATTCTCATTTCTATTCTACCGATCTGCATTCATTCTCTAATCTCTACATTTCTCTATCTATTTCTATCTCTCTTTCTTTACATTCAAGAATCAAGAGACTCCAGACATTTTTTATTTTAGTTTGTGACAACTTACAAGAAGATTCATGAGATTCAACTTTCAATAATTAAGTAAGAGTTCAAAAAAGGCAACAATTTACATTCTATAAAAGCAACGAGTACAAGACTACAACTACAAGTCTACAACATTCAAGAGTTAAAACAATAATATATTTCCGAATTTTAGATTGTGTAATTTGTATCTCTCTCTCTCTCTCTCTCTCTCTCTCTCTCTCTCTCTCTCTCTCTCTCTCTCCCTCTTCTACTACAAGTGTAACTCTAACTCTATCTCTCTCCTTTTCTTTTCTCTACCTGTCTACTACTACTACTAGTGTCAGTGTGCAAGTGTAACTCCTCTCTCTCTCTCTCTCTCTCTCTCTCTCTCTCTCTCTCTCTCTCTCCTCTCCCCCCCCCCCCCCCCCCCCCCCTCTTCTACTATAAGTGTAACTCTAACTCTATCTCTCTCCTTTTCTTTTCTCTACCTTTCTACTACTACTACTAGTGTCAATGTGCAAGTGTAACTCCTCTCTCTCTCTCTCTCTCTCTCTCTCTCTCTCTCTCTCTCTCTCTCTCTCCCCTCTTCTACTACAAGTGTAACTCTAACTCTATCTCTCTCCTTTTCTTTTCTCTACCATTCTACTACTACTACTAGTGTCAATGTGCAAGTGTAACTCCTCTCTCTCTCTCTCTCTCTCTCTCTCTCTCTCTCTCTCTCTCCCCCATTTCTTTAGTCTTGACTCTTTTAGTTTAGTTTTTAGTTTTTACAAGTTAACAACCTACAAGTTATAACAAGAAGAATCAATACAAACACACACATACCACACCATGTCTTTTTCCCAATCTTTCTCTTTGAAACCCAAGTCGAATGACCCGGATTGAAAGTATGGGTATTATCGTAGTGATATGGATAAGACTCGCATGGTATGTGAGTTATTTGGGTATGTGGGTTCTGATGGCATTGTGCAGCACAAGCAACACCTTGAATATTTACTAGGGTCAAATACAAAAGCATGCAACGAAATTACTCCAGAAATTCGAAGGGAGATCATGGAGTTTATTGATTAACAATCAAGAAAGAAATGCGATAATGCCCTATGTCAAGAGAAATATATGGAACAAGATGTGTGCGAGGATATAAGCGTATTTGATCTTACACCCCCCCCCCCCCCCCCCTTGACAGGCCAATCTGGCCTCAAAAAGAGCCCAAGGGGATGGGCCCATGGATAGATGGTATAGGCCACACTCCAAGGATGTGGTCGACCAAGAGGTCGGGGAAAAAGGCCGACTCAAACAACTTTAAAAAATCAATATAAACAAAAAAATAGGAAAACCATTATTTAATATATTGCTAAGTGATTTTACCAAACCGGCATTGCTTTCAACACAATTAAATCGAGAATCTTCAAATTTATGGTTGAGGCTATAGGTCAATTTGGACCTGGGCTTAAACCTCATTCATATCATGAAATGAGGGAGACATGCCTTAAAACCGAAGTTGATGATATACGATCCTTTATAGCCGAATATAAGGAATCGTGGAGGGTGTTCACTCATGGTCGATGGACGGACCAATATATTCGGTCAGTTTCTAAATAACTTTCTAGTGAATTGTCTAGTTGGGACAATGTTCTTGAAGTTTGCGGATGCATCAGGCTATTCGTATATTAGAGATTATGTATTTAAATTATTAGATAGTATGTTAATATGTTACTATGTTACAGACTTACAATTTAGTAATTGTAACTTCAACTTGTAAGTGTAAGATAATAAGCTAAATAGCTAATGCTAAATACACTATCTTTCATACAGATTCACACCAAGAAAAGGAATTGCCTTAGCAAAAGAAGCTCAACAACTTCATTTGCGTCCAATACAATCAGAAATTGCGAAAACAATTCCAGAATAGGAAAGAGAAGCCTCGTTTCTTTGACCCTATCTGCTTAGAAGAGCTAGATGCTGATAATGAGTGGCTTGTAAAAACGGAGGACCCGATATTTTCTGGCGAGGACTTGACATAGGCGCAAGTTGAAGATGCACATACTAATCGCCACCTAGAGAATGTGCTTCTACTTCCGCTCAAAGGCGAAGGAGAGGAGGGGCGAGTAGTAGTGGCAGTCAACTTATGGAGGATATTGAGAAGATAGGAGAAGGAAAAGATAATCAGGCTGAAGATCCACTGTTGAATGTTGATAAAATATTAGTACATACAAATGATAAAAAAACAAAAGAAGAAGAAGAAGTGTATGTAGAAGAAGGAGATGATTCAAATGATGATGGCGATGATGACGATGGTGGTAGTGATTAAATGTCACAATGGCAAATAGATCAACATATATAATAGCATTTACCATTTAGTATTATTTTGTTAGTAACTTAGTGTATAACTTATTGATTTGTAAATTATGTTTCCATTTTCTACAATCAATAATAAATAAATAGCTTCTTCATTTTGTTTACTTACTAATTGTTAATTGATATTTGTTAATTATATTGTCAAATGTTGATGACTTGATGTTTAATTCATTGTTTAATTGGTTTTATTTCACTCGAATGTATTTTAAACATATAAAATTAGTTATTTATTAACTTAGGAAGGTTCCCCCTACTTTCTTATATTTTTTCTTGTTTTTCTTATTTTTCCCCTATTTTTCTGATTTTTTTAAAATTTAAAATATATATATATATATATATATATGTGACCACATATGCGATTGTGTGATCACATATGTGCATAGGCATATGCAATCGCACACAATTGCATATGCGATATGACAACATTGCCCGTTACAGGGTTATAACGATCATAATAGTCATTATGTAAATAAATAAAAAAATTTACCTATAACCACCATTAATGGCACATTACGCCCCCTGTAAAGGCCATAACAAACCCATAATGCTCCGTTACAGGGCAAATACAGGTTTTTCAGATTTTTTTCTCAACATTATGGGGAATATATAGGTTTTTTGGATTTTTTTCTTTCAATACACCAGAGAGACCGTTATGGGGGTCATAATGACCGTTACGACCCGTATCATAAAGGTAACGGTGGTGGCCGTTATGGCCATCGTTATTGTTACGGAATAACTTGATTCAAATCATCTTATCAAAGTGAACTTTTTGGAGAGATTGATATAAAAGGTGGGCCCCATTTGATGGACGATCTAGATCATGGACAAGACCTCTCCTTGTATGATAAATATGGACCAACCATTTGATATCCATTGATTGGACAGTTAAGATCATCATATAGGAGTGGTTTCTAGAGAGGCAATCAGAGGTGGACCCTACATGTTGGATGGTTTGAATAGTCCAATCCTATTGTATTTTGTAGGATGTGTTTCCTTTCTCTTAAAATGCAAACTTCATTAGCCAACCAAACACCGAATCTAGGAAATCATTAATTTGACAAGAAAAACCACAAACAGCAAATTGGCTAATTAATGAACTTACAATTTCATCAAGATGTCAATTAAGAAACTTTCAAATCATAAATTGACTAGATTCAAGTATCCAAACAGGCCCCTTTTTTTTCAAGTATGAACATTTTGTAATAAAAAAGACTTCTGTCAATGAGACACCATGTTCAAATAATTGGAGCACAAAAAATCCAACTGAAGCCCATGAAATAAGATACGTCGAACAAAAACATATATGAAGAAAGGAATGTTGTTGGCAGTAGACTGCCATGCATACATAGGGGAAAAAAGAAAAGAAATAATCTAACTTGATCAGTTCCTTCCATATGAAAAATAACAACCATAACCAATATTGAGTTGCCTATTCTATTTTTCCCAACCAGCCTTTATGCCCTTAACTTGAATGAATTCCCAAAAAAATTATGTACATGAACCATATTTCACTTGTGGAAAAAGAAATTTTACCCACAGTAAACTGCCATACACAGAGGAAAAGATAAAACAAGAAAGACTTTCTCTAGCTGATTAATTCTATCCCATCCAATACAACAAAAGAAACAGCTGACACTCCCCTTGGCCAAAACATCAGCATAATGCCTTGTTAACAAAATGGGTAAATGAAATATTTAGCCTAGAGGCAATAACCATATTAAAAAAGAAAGAAAGAAGAAAGAAAGATAAAGTTTCCATGGTTCTTGATTCTCACTAAAAGCCCAAGCCATGCAGCCATGACACGTCTAGAGTAACCTGCAATGACCACCAGAAAATAAGAATTTAAAACCTAAAATTCTCAAAGCATCACAAAGGGCATTAGGTTCTACAACATGGGAAACAACAACTGTAAGCAGGACCAATGAGATCATATGACCACCACCTTATCATCCCTCAAAATCCCTCCAATGCCACTAGAAGGGGTGGCAAATGGACCAAGCCCTGTAGGTAGTGGTGCAACTCGACCGGGACGTGCAACCCAACCTCAGGGGAGTCGACCAAGGCCCAACCCAGGCCCAGGTTTTTTTTTCCCCTTTTTTTAAAGGATGCAAAGAAATTCAATAAGAAGGCAATAGCCAAAAGCAACAAAACAGGAAGCATAGGAGCAGCAGCAACAACAAAAACACTATACAACTCGAGACACAAACGGAACAAAGGCATTATAGAGAGGAGGTAGGCAGCTTGTCTATGAGATTTAGACTAGGCAGCCACTCCTTCAAATCACAAAACAAAAGCCTAGAGATAGCAGCAAAAGAGGAGGCACAGTCTTGGAAGCAGCAAAGGTTCCTTTCTCTCCAAATGGCCCACAGAGAAGCTAGGTGATGCAGGACATGAAAATTAAATATGGCATGTGAGATTTCAGGCTTAAGATCACGTTAGTTCAAAAACAATTACACAAATTCCATATCCCACATAAAAGTCTAAACATTCAATAAAGGAGAATCTATGCGGGTCCAAGCCTACACATGATAGGGCTGGATCAATAAAAATTATGAACCAAACGATACTCAAAGATAAGAAATAAGCACCCAAACATGCATAGTAATCAGCCCCTAATCCAAGGGATTCAGAAATTCCAATTCGGGGAACCCTAGGGCAAATAATTTAGGAAAAACGTAATCTAGGGCAAAGATTCATGAAAAACAGATATGAGAGGATAGAAGAGGATAAAAACCTGAGCCAAAAGACGATCCCGCATGTAGACAGCAACAATGGCCCAAACGGACGTGCCTGTGATCCTGGCCGCACGTGTGTGGGGCCCACTATTTAGAAAAAGGCCACTTGGCCCTGGTCAGCCAGGGATGGACTCCAAAAACCTCAAATCTCAGCTCGATCCGATGTACGGTTTGTATGTGGTGCTCCGCCGAAGTTTCAGCTTGCCTGCGGGCCAAAATCTGGAAACCTGCTGTAATGAAGAAATCTGATGCAACAAAAGGGACGAATTCGCAGTATGGATAGTGGGGGAAGATAGAAAAGAAGATGATGGAGGATAGGGGTGAATCGGGGTCGATATGGCTTCACACCACGATAGTTAGCCCTTCGAAAAGGGAGGGCTTTACACCTACTTTTGAATTTTTCCACAACTCACAAAGAGAGTAGAAAAATAAAGAAGGAATTTTTTTTTTATTAACTTCAATGAATGAAAAAAGCTACAAGGGGTGTCTATTTATAGGGAAAATAGTATACCCCAAAACTCGCACCATGTGCGCAACCTATTACTTGGCGATGAAATAAACTAAAATAAAAACTAAACAGAGAAATCTAAAGCGTTCACAATATTCTAAATAATAACAATAAGCAAAACCTAAAATATGAAATTAATCCAATGAGTGGGCCACGATCATGAGATCCTATGATGGATTTTTCTTAACTATCGGGCCCACTCTTTTGAACCAAACTTCGTCTTCTACCTAAGAAGTCCTCCCTGGACGTCGTCATCGAGCCAGATCGACGGTGGGGCCCTCCTACTCCACGCGTATGTGCATAGGTGGGGTGGCATGCGTGCGCATGTGCGCAAGATGTCCCCATCACTAGGACTACCAAGCTCCACACCATCTTGGAGTCTTTGCCCAGGGAAAAACCTTGGGAGGCATGAAACATAGCGGGGATCAAGCCAGGCATGGCCGATTGGACTTGGAATGTGGCAAGGATCAAATCCCAGACTTCCGAAGCAAAAGGGCAGTGGAGGAAGAGATGGGTAATGGATTCCCCATCAACGAAACAGAGAAGGCACATGTTGGGAAGGATGAAACCACAGCGCTAAAGATTGTCAATTGTGAGGACTCTTCCTCTTGCCACTAGACAAAGGCAAAGACCTTAGGGGGAATCCTAGAGGGCCAAATGAATGAAGGGAAGATCATTCCAGTATTAGGAGGGGGGCCTCTGATAAGATTGAATAAGGATTTTGTTGTGAATATGCCAAAAGCTGATAAAGACCAAACTAAGCAATTTGAGTCACCGGCTCAAGGGCAGACATCAGCAAATAGTTAAAGGAGTTCGAGGAGTTCTTCCACTACATCCGTAGGATCTCTTCTACTCGAAGGACACCAAGCCCCTGAGCCCAAGGGAGAAAAACACTCGGAAACGGAAATAGCAAGATTAGAGGAAGTTCTAGCTAGCCTTGGAAACTTATTGACAGAGGATCCAAGATCCAACGGTCAAGCCAAAAACGTATCCTCATCCCATCTCCTAAACTAAAAGATACTCCCTGTTGGAACAACTGGTTGAGTATGAGCCTTTCCATCATGTGGTCCCACATTCAATGTCCACCATCCATCATGTGGATCCCACCTTTGATGTGGACTATCCATCAAGTAGGACCTGCTTGATGTGAATCGCCCATCATGTGGGACCAAACTTTGATGCAGGCCATCCATCATCTGGGGCTCACCTTTGATGTGACCGTGCATTAGTAGGCCCACCTTTGATGTGGACCATTCATCATGTGAAGCCCACCTTCAATATGGGTCGTTCATCATGTGGGCCTACCTCGAAGAGATTGTAGAGAGGAGAAGACGGTACGATGGGAATTACTTGAAAAGTTTAAGGACAAACTTGTCCAAAAATTAGTCCAAAATGTCTACCAGCTTATGCCAAATAACCTATGTTTCAAAAAGTAACACCTCCCTAACTTATAAAGTCGAAGGTTGTTTGCTACTTTCAAAACAAATAAGAATTATGATTAGACTTTTACCACATAGGCTGAAAGTTTTTTTTTAGAAGCCAATAAGCTCTAATTTGTAGAGATGCCAAACACCCCCTAATTGAGAGAGAGAGAGTTACACTTACACACTTCCACTGGAACTTGTAGACTTGTTGTAGTCCTATAAAAGAGAAGAAAGGGAGAGAAGAAAAATAGAAAGATGAGGGGGGGGCAGAGAGAGAGAGAGAGATACACTTGTAGGAGAGAAGAAAAAAAGAAAAAGAAGAGAGAGGGGGAGTTACAATTAGGAGAGCGAGAGAAAGAGAGAGAGATGGAGAGAGGGAGAGAAAGTTACACAAATTACATGAGTACACAAACACAACGCAAGTTTGAGTCTTGTTGAGAGTTTGAGACTTTCTTCACTCTAGTCTTGAGTCTCACGTATTATATGTAGTTATAAGTTGTAACTTGTAGGTTTGTTCACTTGAACTTGTAGGCTTGTAGCTTATAGCCTACACTTGAAAAAAAGAAAAAAAAAATGTAAGAGAGAGGAAGAAAATGTAGAATGTATGTAGATAATAGAGAGAGAGAGAGAATAAATGAGAATGAAATGAATGTGGAGAGAAATAATTTAGAATGTCGATTAAAAATTAGAAAACAAATGAAGATGAAATAGAAATGTAGAATTTTAGAATGTGTGTAACTATATAAGAGAGAAATGTAGATTGTAGAATGAGAGTGCTTGAATGTTGAATGAGAATATTCCTTGAAAGTGTTTGAAGCTTGAATCTTGATCTTCCAAGAGAGGGAAACTTCCCTTCTTGAATAATCTTGTTGCTTTAATATTGTAGAGAAGTAGGAACTTGGATGTTGATGTTGCGTTGGAACTTGGTCGGAACTTGGAAGTAGGAACTATGTAAGAGGGAGAGAGAGAGAGAGAGAGAGAGAGAGATTAAGTGCACATGGAAGTAAAAAATGTAAGAGAAGAAGAGAGTAAGAGAGTTTTGGGGTAAGAATGTTGCAAATGGAGGTTTGGATGTTTTTTTATAAGCAAAATTTCATATTTTTTTTTTGCAACAACAACAACAACAACAACAAAAAAAAAAAAAAAAAAAAAAAAAAAAAAAAAAAAAAAAAAAAGAAGAAGAAGAAGAAGAAGAAGATTTAATGTGCCAACAGTCAGATTTTTGACCGTTGGCCAGTATGCAATCGCATATGTTGTATGTGATCGCATATTATCATATGCGGTTGCATATGCCAAAATGCATATGGGTATGCACATATGCGATTGCATATGCGCATATGCGATCGCATTTAACAACATTGTGCACTGAAGAAAATTAGGAAGCTTTCGCAATATTCATTCTCCATTCATGTTGCATCTTAATTTCCCGACACTCCAGCCTACAATAGCTAGTCGAAGAGAAATCTTTTCTTTTTCTTTTTTCTTTTTTTTCTTTTTTTTTTTTTTTTTTTTTTTTTTTGTGATAAGCAACCACGTATATTAGAATGAGATCCTTCAAAAAAAAAAAAGTATTTTCAAATGAGCAAAAGAATATAAAATAGCACTGCATCATGGCAGATCTCCATTAAAATTTCACCTTCGCATGTTTCACATTAATGACAGATTATTAGGTTCCGTACATAGATACCCATCAACAATCATAGATACTATGAAAAGTATGGTACTATGGTTTGATGATGGGAAGGTTCCATTAAAATATCATTAATCACTTGTAAACTTTCATGTAAATAAATGCAGTATCAGCCATTAACAGCTTCGACAAATTATAAATAGATACCCAAGAGTGATAGTGGATCCAACTAATCTTCAAGTTCAAAAATAAACAAAGTAGGACCATATAAAGACAGCGATGACATATGAACACAACTAGCATACCTAATGCCAATCATTTTCAGTAAGGAACTAACCTCACTATCATGACCACGGAATTTTCGAATCACACGTCCAGTTGATACATCCCAATAGAAGATCTGTCTATCACCACCACAAGAGCATAGCTTCGAATTGTCCCTTCAAACAAATAAACACGTTAGTCATTGGACCTAAATTTTCATAATAAGCATTCATTCAATGTCCCAAGAGTATTTTGTATGCATGTGCACGCTTAGTATTACTTGTTTCTAAATTTCTAGACACAATGTTCTGATTTCTCTAGTCATTTCTTTTCTTCTTCTTTTTCCTCATTTGTGGCAATTATTTCAAATTCTGTCAGTACACATGAAAAAGAGGGATTTATACATGGGTCAAAGAAGTGTGAACTAAATGCCATTTATATGAAGACATGGTCCAGTTTTACTGACAAATCATTACAGGCACTTCACATTTTTTTTAATTACAAGTAACACTGATTTATTTAGGTTGTTTGGATTAGGGCCTGTTTGTTTAGAGCTTTAGAGAGAAAACCATGGTCAACCATGGAAAAAAAAATGAATTCCTTGTATGAGATGGTTTCCTCTGTCTGAGAAACCAAAGGAACAAGAGGAAATCAATTTCCTTTTCCAAAGATTCCTCAACCATTTCCTCAAAAACTTGTTAAATCTCTTTCCTTAGCTTGGGTAGATTTACCCATTCAGAATGGATGGCAACAGCCGCAACACAAAACAAAACAAACAAACAAGACAAAAGGAAAACAAAAGCATTTCCAAGCAAATTCATGGTGCAAAAGAATCCAGGAAGGGGGAATCCATTTCACCCATGCTGAGATCATTGGGATTCCCTACCTGCTTTCCATTTCCAGGTTTTGTTTTCACCCTAAATAAATAAACAGGCCCTTAGTGGAAAATGTGAGAGAGGAAATAGGGCTCCCAAGAAACTCTCTTTCCCACATCTCTGATGGTCAAAACTAATAGGAAATTGAGGGAAGTGCATTTCCATCACGCCAAATTTTCTTACAAAATATCTAACTTATTTTCCCAACCTCCCCTTCTCAATGTTTCTTGTCACTTGCTATATATTTCTAAGATCTATATATGCAATACATGTGTTGCCATGAAAGTTGGATGCCAATCTTGAAAGAAGTATATTTGCAATACATGAACCCATCATGAGACCACCCAACCTGTGCACTATGTGAGCACCATCATTAAAGTTGGATGGCCCAAAAAATCGAGCTGATCCAACCATCATGTGGTCCACCACGTGAATATGGAGGTTTTTGGATAGGTGACCATTGTTTTCTATGGTGGGACCAACTTGATGATTGTACAGGCCTGATTTTAGGGCATCCCATCAGCATGGCAGGCTCAACTAATGCACAAGTTAGATGGCATATACAAGACATGTGGACCTGGTACAACCTGGTTATCGAGTCAATGAGATCTTGATGCCCGAATCGCAAAAAAAAAAAAAAAAAAAAAAAGAGAGAGAGAGAGAGAGAGAGAGAGAGAGAGAGAGAGGGGGAGAGAGAGAGAGAAAAAGGACAGAGTGCACCCACAAGAATATTTAAGTAGAGTATTAATATCAAGCTTCTTCTCTTATTCTCTTACAATACTTAAGTGACCCTCAAGACAATCACTATCGAGTCTTTAATGAAAATCTCCCAGCTACCAGATTGATTTCAAATCAATCTAATCTACCGAAGATAGCAACAAGCCCTAATAATAATAAAAGCAAATCTAGGAAATAATCACCAAAATCTTCAATCACATCTTCAAATCAGCCCCTCATATCATCCACACGTAGTAAATATAACAATCCCTGATATTTAAGAACAAAATATAAAAACAAATCATCCAAAATCAGCATATGTTAGGCCCTACAGTGGGTCGGGTGCCTACATCATTCCCTCCGAGTTGAAAAGAACTCGACTCTAGCGAGTTGGACGATTTATACTAGTAGAGGTATAGATCCAATTTTTGCAATTTTTTACAGGTGATCCATATGCTTTCAAAATAAGACTTGTTCTTCCATTTTACCAAGTACTGTTTGTATTGGCCTCATTGAGTACCAACGGTCTTCATCTACAACACTTGTTCAATTTTTTCTTTATGTTTCTTAAGGAGTTGTTTGTTCATATCGGTAATAACTTGTCTTGCACATCAAGCACCTTACCATAATATTCGGACAAATCCACAACATTGAAGGATGCCAAGCTATCCAAGTTATCTAGCAACTCAATCACAAAACATTGTCACCCAACTTTCTCTTGATTCAACATGGTCCAATCTTCTTAGACTTGAACTTGTTGTGAGTTCCCATCGGAAACCTTTCTTTATGAACCAAGTCACCTTCTTTATATTTCTTGTTGCTACGATGTTCATTTGTAGCATCTCAGTATTTGGTTCTTCTCTCTTTAATTTCCTTCTTTTCCTTCTTTTTCTTCTATCTTTCTTCTTTTGAACTTCTTTATGTCAGACCACAATCGGCAACAGTTTGGCTTGTTTGGTTGGGCTTGTTCGTTAATGCGCAAATTTTCAGCATGTTTGAACCTAGTGCAAGTCAATAAGATGTTAAATGTTCCTCATAGGAGGAAGTCCATTGAGCACCAAGTCTTGATATTCACAAAGGAGCTTTTGCATGAGAGGTGGAACTTCCGATTGCTTTGCTTCTTCTTTAGCAATTAAGACAGAGATGATGTCAATCTCCTACCTTTCTAATTCAGACTTTTGTAAACTAAGTGATTTCTGACTCTCCTCTTTATCAAATTTAAGTGTTGAAAGATGTTTCATTAGGTACAAATATAATGTATGATATTAACACCATCCTTGAGGAAGAAATGGGTGTTAATGCACCATATCTCGGACCTATATTATGGTTTTTTTAACAAAATGTGGCATGCATCCATGGGGATCACCTCACATCACACCTCATCTTTATACTTAGGTCCAATAGAGGAAAATAAAGAACCTAGAGTTGATAGAAACTTCTTCCCCTTTTTAAAACCAACAAATCTTGTATGATTGTGAATGCTTATATTCTTTGAGGTTTAATTCTTATGAGACAACGTTCCAACCACTCCCCCTGTCTACCAAAATCATGCATATCTTCCTACTAGAAGTGCAAATGGTGTGGAATATATTGTTTCACAACTATCATCATCAATCATGCGAAGCGTTGATAGGATAGTTCGTTGGATAACCAATGACTTGCCCTTATCACTAGACACATATGTTACACCTTCACCAATGTAAGCCCCATTCTCATATGCATGTTGTTCATATTTTGTGTCATCTTCAGCTTTCATTTGCATGCGATCAGGAATGCCTTCAACATATACTCCATCTACCAAATTTGCTTCAACTATGGATTGATGTTCAAGACAGTGAAAAGATAGATCTCCCGGTTGCCCACACTTAAGCACATGAAAGGACCGTTGTTTTACCCCCATCTTGGGCATACTATGCACTAGCCCCTCGTCCATAACCACCACCCCTCTAGTTGGGGTGTGGTTTCATTGTTAGATGTTGTTCCATCATCCCTCAACCCATGAAAGGCCCCATGGTTGCCTTGCATGGGAAGTGATCATGCTACACATCGTGGATGGCCATCCTCATGCTGCACCAAAATTGTCTCCCAATTCCTCAATTAATTATCTCCTCAGCTTTTAATGCAAGTGTATATGCAACGGATATCTTAAATACATATTTGACAGCCAAATTCATTTCTAATATACAGGTTAAGACCATTAAGAGATCTTGAAATATTTTGGTCTCCATACTCATGACACCTTGCTCATGGTGTCAATATATAGAATTCCTTGATGTATTCATTTACCAATTCATTCCCTAACTCAGATTGTGACATTTTTAATAGAAGTCAGGGGCATTAATCTTAGGTAGGAACTTCCTTTTCATCTTTTCCTAGGAATTTACTCTCCTTGCCCTGACAAATTCATTCAGCTTGGAAATTGTCCCTCCATATTAACTCATGAACAAAAAACTTCATAACTATTAAACCTTCTGATTGTCCATGATTTTCTTGAACTCGAACACCATTTCTACTTTGCTTAGCCAATCAATGAAGTTGTCAACATGCAAATAACCACAGAATTCTCAAGTTACTACCTTAATTTCAAGCTCTCTATCATGTTTCAACAATTGAAAGATTGTATTAATGGTGTCTTCATAAGTCAAGGTTGGCTACTATTTTGGTGAGGACCTTTCCCTGTGTGTCCACATGCTCCAACTTTGGTCTCTGGTTCCCTCCACACCGAAGCTCTCCCACTTGATTAGTGAGATTGCCTAGCATATGCGTAAGATGATCTACTCGCTCTATGAACGCGCGGATCAATTGGATTATATGTGAAAATTATTCCTGTGTCACCCCTTTCAAAGCAATTAGGACATTGATGCAAGACATGAAAATTGAATATGATATGCAAGATCTCAGGCTTTAGATTATACTAATTCAATAACATTCACATAAAATTTCACATCCCACACAAAAATTCAAACATTCAAGCAAGGGGAATTTGTGCGGGTCCAGGCCTACACAAGCTGGGGCTAGATCAGTAAAATTATGAGCCAATTGATACTCAAAGGGAAGTAAAAATCATCCACACATGCGTAACAATCAATCTCTAATCTAAGGGATTCACCAATTCCAATTCAAATAACCTTAGGGTAAGAAAAGAGGCAAATAAATTGAAAGTAATGCAATCTAAGGTTAGGGTTAGAAAGAATAGGTAAGAAAGGAGTAAAATAGGTGGAAATCTGAACCTAGAGATAGTCCCTGTGCGCAGGCAGGCCAGGCTTGTCGCACGTGCGCAAAGGTCTGGCCGCACGTGCGAGGGGGCGCCGAACGCGAAAAGGGCCTCCTTGGCTCTGGTCAGCCAGGAGAGGGCTTCAAGACCCCCAAGTTTCGTGTCGATCGGATGCGCGCTCTGTACATGGTGCTCCGCGGAAGTTTCAGCTCTCGTGCAGGGCCAGAATCTGAAATTCTGTTGTAAAGAGCAAAACTGTTGCAATAAAGGACAGATTTGAGGTGCGGATGGTGATAGGAGATGAGAAATATAGATGGTAGAGGATGAGCGCAAATCGAGATCGATGTGGCTTCGCACCACGGTAGTTAACCCTTCGATGAAGAGAAAGCTTCGCACCCAATTGGATTTCTACAACTCGAGAACTCAGAGGAGTAAAAAAACACAGAATTTTTATTAAGCTTCAATGAAATTTAAAAAAAAAACCTACAAGGGGTGCCTATTTATATGAAAACCCTATACCCCAAAACTCGCGTCATGTGCGCAACCTATTACTTAGCGATTAAATAAACAAAAATAAAAACTAATCAAAGAAATCTAAACCGTCCATGATACTCTAAATAACATTAATAAGCAAAACCTAAAATATGAGATTAATCAGACTAGTGGGTCATGATCATGAGATCCCATGATGGGTTTTACTTGACTATCGAGCACACTCCAACGAACCAAAACTCCGTCTTCTAGCTAAGAGAACCTCCCTGGACGTCGTCATCAATCCAGATCGACGGTGGGGTCTTCCTCCTTTCGTACGTGCGTAAGGGGGGCGGCGTGTGTGTACGCGTGATGTCCCCATCAGACATGATGTGGAGTCGAAAATCACCCAACAAGCACCAGCTTTAATATCATAATGGTGCAACCCGATTATCAAGTCAATGAGCCCATGATACTCAAATCACAAAGAAATGGACAAGTACACCCATAGGAACAGTGAAGTAGAGAGGGAGAAATAACCCTATTGATATTCAACTTCTTGTATTACAATACTTAAGAAAAGTCACGCTTAAAAATTTTTGAAATGCCTACCTCTTACCCCACCCCCTTTTATAGACCCTAAAAACAATAACTAGGAATCTTTAGGGATAGCTTGTTTTACTCATTACAACAATAAAGGAAATGGATAATGATTACAAATTACTTTTCTGGTGATATCAACTGCATTTTATAGCAATAATGGCACCAATTACATTGTTTCGGTTATCATGGTAAAAATGTGATGATGGTAATTTTACATTTATTCAATGTCAAATCAATACCAAAATAAACTGATGTTAGTGTTTGGATTGGAGTTTTTTTAATGATTATAAATTTATTTATTTCTTCTATTACATCGTCATTTGACCCTTGAAATATGAGCCTTAATACCTGTTTAAACAAACGTGAAATAGTAATAATGGGCCATTTACATTACTTTACCACGGAAATCGATGAAATAAAAGGGCTCATAGTGAAAATCCCCCAACTGTTAAATAGATCTAATCTGCCTAAGATGGCAATATGCCTTATAATCTAATCAATCTAATCTACCTAAGATGGCAACAAGCCTAATAATAGTAAATCTAGAAAATAATCCTTGAAATCTTCAATCACATCTTCAATTAAGCCCCCATTTCTTCTACAAATAGTAAATTGCAGTTCCTAACATTTTGGCCCTAAATGTAGCAACAAAAAGTCCAAAATCAGCACATTTTGGGCCCTACAGTGGGCCATGGATGTACATAGGCCCCACCCAAGAAAACAATGGCCAACCATCCAAAAATCACCAAGTTCATGTGATGGCCCAAAGATGTTGGATTGGACTAATTTTTGGATCACCAACCTTTTATGATGGGGCTCATTTAATGCATGTTGGATGACATACGCACACCCCGATGGAACCCATGCCCCCGCACTTGTAGAATAAGTACAAGGACTTGTAGAGGAACCAACCTCCTAAACTATCTATGAAAAGAGAGAGAGAGAGAGAGAGAGAGAGAGAGAGAGAGAGAGAGAGAGAGTGTAGAAAGAGTCCTCATGCATCAGGATGTGTGGAAATAATGTTCCAATGCATCCACTTTCAACAGACCGGTCAATGGCTGACAGTCCAAATCAATGATATGTAGGTTAGATCATACATGCAAGATGAACCGCTTTAGCCATCGAAGCTTCAAAGGACACGATGTAGGATGATATTAACTTTTGATTGGTGCATTCAAGGGGATAGTTGAGGACCAAAACTCAACTATCCAACAGGAAAAAAATCTGCAGTTAGGATTATGCATTCCATGTGATTTTTGTATGATGTCCAATTCCCGCTTGTACCCAACAAAGACATGATTTCCATGATTCAGCTGTGGGTGCATTTGGGGCCTCTCTCTCTCTCTCTCTCTCTCTCTCTCTCTCTCTCTCTCTCTCTCTCTCTCTCTCTCTCTCTCTCTCTCTCTCTCTCTCTCTCTCTCATTTAGAAATAAGTTGAGGACACACCTCTCCCCCTCCCCAACACATTCATTAGCTACTAAAAAATGCCCCTTGAAAATGAATCATCATTCTCCTAATCTCCTTCAGTGAAAATAGCAATTACTTCCAAAATCAGCGACTTCCAACATATCTTCCTTTTGGGGAACAATATTAGAAGTCCAATTTAATAATTTATTCATCAAGCTTTCATTACGAAATTACTCAAATGCTAACATAATGTCTTCCCATGGCATATCCCAACATTCTTTGAAGAAATTTTCCGTTAACCCATATGGGCCATTGCCCTATTGCTGTCAAATGAAAGGACAATGACTTTAACAACCACATCTGTGAGGTGACACTCCAACCGTATAAATAGCGTCCTCTTCCTATGCTGATTGGCAAGATATTCCAGCCATGGCAGTCTTGGAACTGCCTCCAAATGGTACAACATTCTGAAATTGCTCAACAATTGTTGTTTAAATCCAATAAATTTCTTATAGTCCAAGCAAATTACTGAAATCGTTTTCAAGGTCACTTCTCTTCAATGAGGACTCACGAGCCCGCTTCCTCCTCAAGATTGATATCTAAAATCTGCCCAAGGATTTCAGATTTTCTATCCACAGCCTTGCCAAACTCCTGCTTGTACTGATCATTCATTTTCACCTTCAGAAATTGGACCCTTTTTCTGGATCTGGAATTAGAACTGCAAATATTGCTCACCCATGTTGCTCCCCCATTGCCATGCACAATGAATCACACCATTCATCATAAAGTCCCACTGGGAATGTACCATGTTGCATAAACCTTGATGATCAAAGATCTTCACCATCGAAATAAAGGATAGTTAGAAACAAGGATCTACCTTTGCATGGGGCACTGAGTATCTCTGGTCAATGGGATTTTTCCATGTGGGGCTTACAGTGATCTAAATCACAACAAGGTGAGTGCAAGGGATGTGCAACAAACAGAAACCAGTGCTTGCAAAAATATTTTGGAAATGTTGCATCACAATGAATCACATTGGGTCCATTGACACTCAGAACCATTTGCAACTGGCTGTATACATGGTGAATCTGGATGATCCATCTTGTAGATGCTGCAGATGAGTCTGTGATGATTTAGGCCAATCACATCATCTTATCAGTGTGGTGTTTTATTGTAGGCCAATCACATCACAGCCAACCAGATAGAGGATCTTCATTCACCGACTACGTGTTTCCGTGTTAAGAGGCAATATTCATTGAACAGACCATAAAGTTCCTTCTAAAAGAAACGATACTGAATCTGACAGCTCATTGCTCCAAACACGCAATGATGTCACAATCTAGGTGGAACAATCATATGAAACTAGTAGCACCATAAGCGATGGTACAAGTAATTGTTTTCGGAGACATGATCAATCAAAGTATTAATCCAGGCTGTCTAGCAAGTCCAGATCACACTACCTTTTAGAAAATGATGATAAGAATTTATCACCTACAAGCGCCTGCACCCCTCCTTGTCGTACAGGACTTCTGCTGTTTTAGACATGTGATGCATTAATTTATTTATTTTTCTATCTACCCCATATAATGCATCCAATGGCTAAAACAGCCCCACCCTATACCACAAGGAGTGGTGCAGGTGCCATTAGGTGATCAGTTCTCAATAATGTCAATACCAATATGAGGATCCAAAGTATTGGAATGTTGGCCTTTTGTGCATGACCATCCATTTTCCAAGCCACATATCCGATGGTTAGCATTGTCTAACTGACAAAAGCCACTTTTCAGATGGAAATGATGATACAGTGGTGCTGGAAGAACTGGAAAATGGTAGGCCAATCTCTCCATAGTAAACATTGCAGGGTGATGTATCAAGCAGGTCCATCCATCTACTGGGACTTATGGTGGATTGCCTATCTTTCAAAACTCACATCTATCAGACAATCCAACCATCACTTGTTCTTCAACTTCCCCAACACAAGCTAATTTTGTTTTCTGCCTCCCTTTTGAGGGAACCTGATCAGATGTCATCTGATCCATGTAAATCCATGTACCATGGTGAAATGGGTTTAGTGGCTCATCTGGCCTAGTTGAAAACCATAAGCAATCCAAGGTGACCCCACCAACTAGATGTGCTGATGGTTGGACGTATTCTGACATAAAACAATATGCAACTCGTCCTCCAGTTGCCTATAATGGTAAATTTAGTTGCAAGTCGGTCCTGAGTCGACTTAGCTCAAGAGTCAGGAGCGACTCAGGACTCGGTGACTTGGCCTCACTCGCTCATTCCTGAGTTGAGTCATGAGTCCCACCCCCATTGTCAATTGCGACTCACGGTGCTGAATCCGAGTCGGACGAGTCTTCAATCCCGCTAGTAGACTAGTAGAGGAAAAGAATCAGAGATGAGAAATGCAGAGGACTGCTGCTCGTTCCTAGAATGATCAAGACCGCTGATCTGGAAGGTCCCGCAGTAGATATGTCCGTTGAACGAGAGAGAGAGAGAGAGAGAGAGAGAGAGAAGGAAGATTACGAGGTGACGTGGACGTCGCGGACCTCACGGCCGTGGGATTTGTAGGTCTTGATGTGAATGCCGCGGTGGGGATTCCAGAGACGGAGGGTTCGGTCTTTGCCGCAGCTGAGGCAGTAGTTGCCGTCGCCGTTGAAGCGGGTGGCCAGAACGGCTCCTTCATGCCCTCGGAGCACGTTAGCCTCCTTCCTGGGTAACTCTTCGCCTGTTCCGCTCTTCATCTTCCTTGTTTTTTCTTTTTCTTTTTCTTTTTCTTTTGCACGAACTTGGGCTGAAAGTCGGGCGGGTTGGGGCGCGTTGGTGCTCAACCCTGGCCCAACCCAAGGTTCTTATACCTCAACCTTAATCCAACCCAACCCAACCTTAGGCTGGAAATTCTCGACCCAAGTCCAACCCAAGCGGGCTCGGTCAGGTTGGCCGGATTGATCGGGTGGATACATAATTATATTTTCATTATTACATTAGTCTATCGTATCTCAATACATGTCTTATTTTTTGTATCTATAATTTTATTCATTATATATGTAGTTACTTATAGTACAAGGCTTAATTTTTTTCTAAACAAACAAGCTAAAATATAAGACAACTATTTCTTTAAAAGTCATGCTGTGTAGCATGCAATCTATTTGGGAGAGAAAATCTGGCATATCTTATTAGCTTTAAGTCATCAGAAATGATGTGGACCAATGAGACCCAACAACATTGGAATTGCCTATTCCTTCTTCAACACAAACGATCCACACACAATTATAATTTATTAGTAACTTATATATTGATCAGGTTCGGGTTGGGTCGGTCAACCCAACACTGACCTAAGTTTTATCAGGTTGGAGTTTGTATAGCCCAAGCCTGAGTCGGACTCGATACATCATGCTCGAGCCCAACCCAATGTCGGGTTAGTCATGGGTCGGTCGGGTTGAACCCGCCCAACTTTCAACCCTAGCACGAACTCTTAGGCTTCGCCGTGCTCGGTTCTACGGATAGACTCCTTCGGTGTAAATGGTTTCCCAAAGCTGATCGAGGTCTTTCATATGGGAGCGGATTAGCTATTACCCCGGTACAGCTTAGTGGGTGTTACCCCCATCCATTTTTCCAGATTATTTAAGGACGTCATCGCAGGACTTAAGCAATCCAAAACTATGGTGTACCACACCACTAGAAAAAGCAGGGTGAATGACTATTAAAATATATTTTTTAGGCCCCAAAAGTTTTGGTTAAGTTAATTCATGTACTTTCACTTCATCTAATTCCGGTTAACCTTATTAAGGGGTTGGATGGAAAATAAACATTATGAATATGCTTATAGTGGGGCTGGGGAAGTTTTTAGTGGTGAGTGTTCAATCATCATTGTTGCTTGTGGTATGGTCTACCTTAGATTTGGATATGGTTAAAGTTTGGGATCTTGTTATAAAAAAACCTAGAAAAATGGATGGATGGATAGACAACACATCATCCAGGTGGGCACTATGGTAAGGGTAACCCCTACTAAGTTGTCACTCAAGTAACACTTAACCAGTGCCCCTTTCATATGATGCAAATTGCATGCTGACACTCTCAAAAGTGGGCCCCACTTTTGTGCTCTACAGGCCCATGACTATGTATGTGTATGATCCAAGCCATCCATGCATTTTTTTTTTCTCATTCTGGGCGGCATAAGTCCAAAAATAAAGTAGATCTAAATTTTAGATGAACTACATTAGTGAAATTGCATGGAATAGTCTACCACGGCACGTATGGAAGCTTAGCAAAGCTATAAATTTACACTTAAGTCTTAGAAGGTGTTAAATAGAACCACTTAAAAATTCTACAATAAAAAACTCAAATTACATAATTAAACAATTTATCAATTAAGTTAATAAGGCAATTAAAGCTTATGGCTTCCAAGCCAAAGTGAGTCAAATCATGTAGATTACAAATGATATATCAACCAAACACTTAGTCTATAAGAGATAGTGAACTTATATGTGCTTAACAAGTTAAGTACCTAGCATACAATCTAAATCATGTATTCAAATAATCAATTATGTAAGCATTATAGAAATATACACAATTCACAATCGCAAACACAAGCATATAAGTGGTTCGTTTTCCTTACTCCATTTCCGGAGGACGTACTCTCTTTGAGTGTACTAGTATTCATTATCTTATGAGTTTTAATAGGTTCACCCCTAACCTTTACAATCGTACACTCCCCACCAAAACGCTACATAAGGACTTACAAACATACACTTCTGTCGGAGGCCTACATAAGAACTTAACACATGTACACTCCCGCTAGAGGCCTACACAAAGGCTTTCACACTTATTCACTCGTATTGGTGGCGATACGGTCCTACACAAGAACCTACACGAATTAAGGTTACAAACTCTATATTCAATCCTACAGGAGAGGAAGTATGTAAACTCTGACAATTGGTAACTTACTTGTCAGATTGAGCCCCCTTCGTAGCGTATTCTTGAGATGCTTTATCAATACTTTCCTGTACTTCAATCAACTTCTCTTCTACTCTCCCGCTCTTTGAAGTCGGCATTCTTCTACTTTCTTGGATCGACTACCTTACACTTAATATTTCAATAAGGCTACAAAGATAATGGGAGTGGTTTGGTTGAATTTCGTATAACTAAAAGTTTAGTTGGTTTTCAAATGAGGATTCACTTAGATGGGCATTCTAAAGGTTTGAAAGACAAAGGGTTTACCAATTGGATTAGTGTCTATCATCTAAAGAATGCAAAGAAACAAGATCATCATCATAAGGAGTTTGGAATGCTCATGAGAGTGATTAAACACATGTAAGATAACTTGGATCCTTTTGGGTGAGAGCCTAAAAGTGTTGGAAATTATTGGATGCACTAAGGCTTCTAACTCGCTCGAAAACATTCTCTTGATAAAGATCCGATTGTAGAATATATAGAGAAAAAGCTCCAACGTGTCTCTAATAATGGCTTGCCTCAATCGATCGACCGAGGGGCTTTGATCGATCGAGCGTCCCTTCGATGGGATCGAGAAAATCCATAATATAGGCATTTTGGTTGCTAAACATTTTTTCCCACCTTCGATCGATCGAACCCTGATCTTCGATCAACCGAAGGTTTGAACGAGATGCATCAATGGTCTATCTATGGGATCAAGCTTCACTCGAAATTTGTTGTTTTGGGTTAGAATTTTTTACAATAGCTTTATACCGCTTTTAGCCGAACTTATCCTCTTCTAATTTGGCTCCTAAAGTTATGTAATGATCAATCAAGGTTTACTTATAAAGGTTGGGATCATCTAGAGGCTAATGTTATTTTGGTCTAAGGTTGGGGTCACCAAGGCACCTCATTTACCTGTTCTTCATTCCTTAATACTCTATGTCATCTTATGTCTTGGGTCTTCAGCTTCCAAGCGCTCAACCGACTGCGTAACAACTCACATGATTGACAAAACAGGTGCACAAATTAGTGCACTAACAACTATGTGGTAGCAGTGGTGATTGAACACTCACTATTAAAATCTTCCTAGAGCCAATTGTAATTTTATTTGGATCACATGGACCTAGGTGAAGGGAAAACACAAATATTAGCATGATCCAAAACTTTTGTACCCCAACAAGTTTTTAATGGTGGGTGTTCAATCGTCGTTGTTTCCTATGGAGTGGTCTACCTGAGAATTTGATTTGCCTCATTTTTTATTATTGCCCTAATATGATATGGAAAAATTGATGGACGACCTAGATAAAATACATACATCACAGTGCGGCCCACAAAGCACTATCCATTGGCGTCAATAGGCAACAGGTACCCATTCATATTACTTTCCGCTCATAACTAATGATGTGCACGTGCGTGCATGTGATCACCTACAACTATAGTTGTACACAAGTCGAACTGAGTCTAGCTTGCATAACTTAGCTTAATTTGGCCAACAGCCTATCCCATCTCTAGTTTGGCTTGGTTCAGTCCTCGAGCCTGACTGGCCAACTCAGCTCAATTTAGTCAGCAACTTGAGCCAAGTTCGAGCTCGAGCTTTTGAGCTAAGTTCAAGTTTGAGCTTTTGAGTCGAGCATTTTCTTTTTAAGTATTTGTTATGGATAAATATGGTTCGACTTCAAGGTCATCTCAGGCTGATGAGTGCATGACTTTGCACCATCTCACTTAGAGAGGTTAGACTTCACACCCTCAAGCATGGTCTTCAGCGGTATGCACTTCCGACCCCTCATCTATGTACCTCACAAGGATTGTCCTGGAGCGCCCAGTCATAATAGACTCAGGGGGCTAATCAGCTTGACGAAGTCAAGGGAAAGCTCGTCGCGAACGGAAGGAACCAACAGGAGGACAAATACACCCCTTTGCTCGGATAAGCCAAGGAACTAAGTGAACGAGAGCTCAACTAATGTTGACCAGTGTGAAAGTTCTGAGCTGTTCATAACGATCCCCAACCAACCAACTGACCGACTGGTTCTGCTCGGCTTCGGCGTAAATAACTGAGGACTTAGTTTATGTCGGTCGCAATCGTCCATAATAACCATCGACACCCATCACTCGCGCATAACTATCCGCCGCATGATTCTAGCATAACCGTTAACGTTCATCACTCACGCACATTTCGCGTAATGGCTGAGATCGTGCCTAAGATCATGGGCTACCATGTCCTACCCGCACTATAAATCAAGGACTCGTCTGCACAAAAAGGTATGCAAAATCTCTCACCCAAAACCCTCAACACATTCATACCCGGATTCCTAGCCTGATTTTGACATTGGAAGGTCCCTTGTACTATCCACGGTCTCCTGTATTTTCCTCCCGTGCAATTGCTCGGAGGTCTGAAGAGGGCGGTCCAGATTCTTGCATCAACATTTTGGCGCCGTCTGTGGGAATGATATCAAAGTCGTTCATACTTTGCTAGAAAACCACATTGGCAAAAGGAAGAAAGAAAGCTCCTCCCACCATTGTTGCTGCTAGCCCCAAGCTTGCAGGGCAACCTGGTCATCAGGACTCGTCTTCCCAACTCCGAGTCAAGTTTACACCTACAGACCCGGCGCAATGATCTTGAAACTAAGGAGGTCGTTACCTTTCCTTGAAGAATCAGGTCAACATACTGACCAACGAGCTCGGCCAAATGAGGCAAATGCTAGAAAGACAACTTCCCCTCCCTAATCAGGAAGTCGTTGCTTGACAATTGCTGAGGACCCTGCTCCAACAAATTCTCAAAAAGACATGTCCCATGACGTATCTGCCTAAGCGCCATCTCATGTTTCAGGGACTCCTTGCTAGCACCTTTCGATCTATATAACAAAATGGAAAAGAGGAGGCGCGGGAAAGCACCCAAGGTAGACCTGGCCCCCAAAGTTGTCACTGAAAACAAAGATCCCTAGGAAGTTTAGCTCAATGAGCTACACGGTCAGATTGGCGTCATGTGCCAAGCTTATCAAGCACAAGCCCCAACTTCAATAGACGTAATGATGGAAGAAACGGAGCCACCATTCACCGACGACATCATGAGCTCTGCCCTGCCCACAAGGTTTTGAATGCCACCCATTACCCCATACTTGGGTTATGGGGACCTTACTAAACATTTGGAATCTCTCAAGGCTTAGATGGAGCTCCAATTGGCATCCAAGTTTATCATGTGTCATGCCTTTTCCTTAACTTTGACAGGAGCTGCACGGAGCTACTACAAACAACTGAAGCTGAAGTCAATCGGTTCCTTCGCCAACCTCGGCAAAGTGTTCTTGACATAGTTTATTGTGGGAAAAGAATGAAGAAAATTGTCCACTCACCTCCTTACCATCAAACAAAAAGAAGGTGAAATGTTGAAGGACTACATTGGGTGGTTCAATGGAGAGGTGGTGCAGGTTGATGACTACTTGGACAAAATAGCCTTGACTACCATGATAACCGGTCTCAAGGAAGGAAGGTTCCTCTTTTCAATAGGCAAGAAACCCTTGACAACTTGGGTGAGCTCATGAATCGAGCACAAAAATACTTTAATGTTAAGGAAATTTTCAGTTCTCGAAAAACTATCCGAAGCATAGAGAGCTCAGCGAAAAACAAAAAAAAAAATGGAGAGAGGAAGCCCCATCTCGAGCCCCCTTCAGCAAAAAAGGACAAGACAAAGATTCGATAAGAGGTCAACACAGAACAGACGACTCGAAAGTCAGTTCGGTTTGTACACCCCTCTCAACACTTCGCCAGAACAAGCCCTTATAGAAGTACGGGATAAGTAATTACTGAAGTGGCCGAGCTGTATGAAAACTAATGCAAATCAACGGGATAAGTGGAAGTATTGTCGCTTCCACCGCGATCACGGTCACTCCACCAGTGACTGTTTTAACCTCAAGGAAGAGATCGAGGCCCTCATCCGCAGCGGGCACATGCGAGAATATGTTAAAGAAGAACGATCGGTGGAAAGGATGAGTAACCCAACCGAGCTATCGATGGTAACCTCGAGATCTGTATTATCTGCGGTGGACCCGCAGGAGGTGGTGATTCAAACTAAACCCGAGAGGCCCATGCTCGGAATGCTGACCCGAATCATTATGTTCATCCCGCCAGTAGGCCATTTAAAGAACAACGGATGCACCCATGCAAGTAGAGTCTCTTCATGACTCTCGATCTCTTTCTCTTCCTCATCATTAATATTATCTCCTCCTCATATTAGACATAACCAATTTTCTATATAAATTAATGCTTCAACTATTTTTTATAAAAGTGAGCTTCGATGCTTACTTACAACCTTACTCCCCTGTGCTAAAAGCAGATTATGATGCCACTATTGAAATTGGTTGTAAGACCCGTGTCCTGGTTCATATTGTTCCGTATACTCTTACGGTCCTCCTGGTCGAATTTCGGCAACCCGCGACCTGTAACCGACGTTTACGCGCGAGCCTAAGTTGAGTCTTACATATCTAAGTCGAATCGACCCAAGACTTATACTGGTATGACTGCGCCGTCGCTGTAGTTTTGGCTCCGCATCTCGCGCACTGAGGCGATACTCAAGCCAGGAGATATGAACCCGCATTCAATTCTAGGAAAACACTTGGCGTTGCAATTCCGAGAGAATCTTTATAACACGTCACATCAATCAATCAAAGTACAACTCATCACTCCATCCCATCCTCAAGTACAACCACCCTCCCCAAAAGTCAACACTCTCTCTTACACAAGTACACATCCATCACTCACTCACCCATCACACCCCATCACTCACCCATCCCTCTCTCTCTTACACTTCTCTCTCTATCTCTCTCTCTCTCTCATTTCCTCCCAAGCAAACCACGTCCAAGCAAGCTCCAGGAGAAAAAGCTTTGTGTGGCCCACTTCCTATCTCTCATCCCCACCCTCAAAAACCAATCTCAACCGTTGAAATTCGTCCGTTGGAGCTTTAGAATGCTTTGGCGGAAGGAGGAGGAGAAGATCAAAGGTGGGTGCTTTTGTTTATTGATTTTGTGATTTGAGGGCCCACATAGGTGGGACCCATCTTAATGTATGCATGTATAAGGAGGGCCCATAGTGGCGGGGTCCCTCCCCTCTCACAATCGTTTATCTCTCTCTCTTTCCTTCTCTCTCTTTTTCCCTCTCCCTCTTGATGTGCGGCCCACCCGATCTGTCTGACATATCCACGTCATCCATCACCGTGGAGCCCACCATGATGCGTGTGTTGCATCCAAACCATTCAATGGTGGGACCCCAACCGGCTGACTGACGTCAGTAGGCTTTGTGTGTCCCATGTGATACATGTGTTCATCTACACCGTCCAAATGGTCTGGACGGTGCTAGACAGATTGGATGGTCCTATGGACCCACTCATGATATGTGTTTTATCCTGTTGCTACAGTAGCTGTGGGACCCACGTGTGTGTGGACTCCACATGATGCATGCATTATATCAATGCTGTCCATCTGATTTACTCCACGCCGCCCACCTGTTTTACAATCCCCACCGTCCAGATAGCTGGACGGTGGGCCAAACTGTGTTGTATGTGCAGATCCTCACCGTCCAGTAAATCTGGACGGTGGGCCACACCTGGACGTATATGTTGCATACCGTCCATCCATCTAGCGGTGTGCCAGCAGTTGCAGCAGCTGCTTTCATGCAGCAAGCTCCGTGGGTCCCACCAGTAGTTGACACCACCAAGATCTATGGGGCCCACCTTGATGTACAAATCTTACGTCCAACCGTCCATCTCAGGGACGTGGGGCCCACCTTGTATGAGTACATCCTCACCGTCTAGCACTCCGGACGGTGGGACCCACTTTATGTATGGACCACATATCCAGTCCGTTCATCAATATACGTCCAGAGCTTGAACGATTTTAAAAAAATAAAAAAATAAAGAAAGAATATATATTACTATATAATATAATATGCATATATATACACATATATGTCTATAAATGAGCTAGATTTAAATCTCTGGTGAAGCTCACCACCGTCCAACACGTGGGACGGTGGGGTCCACCCAGAGTGTTTGTGTTTTATCTACACCCTCCATCTGTAAGGTCCACCCATGCGATGTATGGGTTGCTCCCACACCATCCAGCAAAGGGCGGTGCTGTTGGAGCACCTTGATGTAAGTATTTCATCAACACCGTCCATTTTTCTGTCAAGTGGGACCCACCCACACGTGTAGCACACGTGGGGTGGGGCCCACCTCTGATATCTGTATTTCATATCCTTGACCATCTGTCCATTTTGAGCAAGGACATGGGACCACCTTTTAATGTACATGTTGTATATTCACCGTCCAAATGTTTTTGGATGGTGGAGATTCACCAGATGCACGTGCTGACATCACGTGGTCTCACCATCATGTAAGTGTTTTATCTACACAGACCACCCATGCAGCCTATCACGGTGTATGTATGTTACACGTACGCCTTTCATCCGTTCCATCCAACTGTCCATCTGGACGTTTTGCTGGGTGGGGCCCTCCATGATGTATGTGCTGAATATGCACATCGTCCATCTGGACGGTGCTGCGTGGACTGACCATGATGTATGCATTTTATGTCCACCATATTCATTTGGTGGGCCCATTTGGAGGTGTAGGCCCACCTTGATGTACTTGTGGCCCATCTGTGAGGCCTACCTTGATATATTTGTAGCCCACTTAAGGCCCACTGGTGCGGCTCATCCATGAGGCCCATCATGATGTATATTTGAGGCCCATGTGATAGGGCCCACCTGTCTTGTATTTAAGGCCTATATGATGGGGCTCATTGTGATGTATTTGAGGCTCATGGGCAAGATCCATTTTGATGCACGTGGTCTATGGGCAAGACCCATTGTGATATGTATTAGGCCTAAATACGTGGCCCATTTTATGTATATGAGACCCATGTGTAGGGCCCACATGTAATGTATTTGAGGCTCATGAGCAGGGCCCACCCGTTGTGTATTTATGGCCAATTTGGCGAGGCCCATTATGGCGTATATGAGCCCATATGATGAGGCCCGTCGTGATGTATTTATGGACCATATGACATGGCCCATTATGATGTGTATGTGGCCCATATGTGTGGCCCAATGTTATGTATATATGGCCTACGCAATGCGGCCCATAGTGATGTATACATAGCCCTTGTGTGAGGACTAATGCTATGTATTTATGACTGTTGTGATGTGTTTATGGCCCATGTGAGAGGCCCATTGTTGTGAGGCCTATTGCGATGTATATTAGGCCATTGTGTGAGGCCATGGGCCCACTTTATGTTTGGCTCTATGTGGGCCACTGCTTGGAGTAATGCTGGTTGAATGTCTACATTAATGAGCGATGATGGTTAAATGCCCACATTGTGACCTTCCTTTAGGCCCTTTGTTAGGCTGATTCCGATTGTTGAGGCTCATTCCGATTGTTGAGCTGATTTCGATTGTCGAGACTGATTCTGATTGTTGAGGCTGATTGTCGAGACCCATATGATGTATATATGGCCCGTAGTTGAGACCCATTGTGATGTGTATTCGGCCTATGTTTAAGGCCTAATGTGATGTATATGTGGGCCCATGTTTGAGGGCCAATATGATGTATATGTGGCTCGTAGTTGAGGCTCATTGTGATGTATATTCAACCTGTGTTTGAGGCCCAATGTGATGTATATGCGGCCCATGTTTGAGGCACAATATGATGTATATGCAGCCCGTAACTAAGGCTTATTGTGATTGTATTCAGCCTATGTTTAAGGCCTAGTGTGATGAACATGAGGTCTATGTGATAAGGCCCATTGTGATGCATTTGAGGGTCAGACGATGAAGCCCATTGTGATGCATATTAGGCCCATGTGAGAGGCCCATCGTGATGTGTATTAACCTCTTGAGTGAGGCCTATGGTATTGTATATTAAGTCCTTGTTGAGGCAATGGGTCCACTATATGTTAGGCCTTATGTGGGTCATCCCTTGGGGGCAATATTAGTTAAATGTCCATATTATCGAGGCCGATTGTTAATGTCGATTATTGATACCGATTATGAGTATGTGACAACATAGCATCATGATACATGCCTATACACATCATTTACATGTTTGTTATAAGGTGTGATTGACCATTACTTATGTCATTGGGCAGGTTGTTATGAGACTCCCTGATAGGCGGAGATTGTCTCACATGAGTGCATGGTATGTGTAGGATTGATGCATGATTAAATTATATGACATATGCATCTTGTATTGTATGTTGTGAGTAATGTACGCCTTAATAACATCCAGGTCGTGGCCTCTACAGGCATATTGTGGATGGCCAAATGGGATATCAAAAATGTTTGGTTCTAGTATACGGGCACCATAAATGTCCCTGGGTGAAAATTTCTAAGCCTCCGTGACCAGAAGATGCCCTAATGTTGAGACTGAGTGGATATATATGAGCACATGAGGACCGTATACCAGTAGGCCGCATCTCCCATTGTGTCGTGGTCGGTTGGGAGGGGGTGTGACCTTACTCACCTGAGTTAGGAGGCGATATTTAGGTTGAGTTTAACCAGCTTGAGAAATAAGTCTGCTATCGATGAGTCGGGCCCGATATTGGCAGGCGAATAGTGAGGTCTCTTCTACTTACCCAGTTGTACGCTCGGATAGGGGTACAAGTTGTCGTAAAGTGTAATGGACCTCAGTGATGATTCCAAAGATGAACAGTATTGATATGTGGACTTATTGGGAAGAAGTTGCATACTCATTCATTCATTCACCCACTATCCAATTGGGTTGGTGGTGTGTAACTATTTGTTACGTGTGCCTTTGAAATGACTCAGATTTTGGTTAGGGCGCGCGACTAACCTGATATCAAGAGTTTACTACATTGAGTTTATCTATCCAAATTTAGGTATGAGACTGGTTTGGATAGAAGTCCCTTGTAATTGACCCCATAACTTGTGATACTACGTACTATCATCCCAACTTCACACTCCAGCATGATCATTCCATTCGCACCGTATATTGCATATCATCTGCGGCATATGACATCCTGGGTTACTGTGTTTCTGCATTTATATGGTCCTGTAATGCCCTAAAATTCGGGGGTCGAGCATAGCTCAGCTCTCAAGTTCCAAAACATCACTTATACAATATATTTAATAATGGATGTATGTTGTCTGTATTAGTGCATAAAACATGAAGTAGATTAAGCCAAAACAACAAACATAATTCAGGGACAGTTAGAATACACAAGTGGAAGTCTGAAATAAATATATAAACTAGTACAAGTCCCCAAAATATGAGTGCTCTGCCAGGTCAATAAGTACAAGTCTTATCTCAAAATACAAATATCAAAATGTGATAGACCACTACAAACATAGCCCTGAATCCCTGTCAATTAGGACATGGCCCACATGAAACCACCTGAGATCCGCATGAATGAGATTGCTTCCTCATCATCATCAAACTCTGGCTCCGCCTCGAGTGTCACATCATCACCTACAGCTAAGTCAAAGTCTAGTTGGTGTTTAAGCACCGTCCCAGAACGTGGGAGTGAGTGATCAACTCAGTGGAACTATACATCAAAGGTTAACATATTATCAATTCAATCAAGCAGTAATGATAAAGCAATTCAATCAATCATGTCCTAGATACTCTTGTTAATGCAAGAATGATATGAGGTAATGATGCATGCCCTCACTCGAACTCCCTCTTGTGACAACATATAATGATCGCGGCATAAATCACTACTACTGTGCTCTATACCAATGCCAACGACACATGCAGTGTAATGTTATGAGCATGATTATCAAGTTCTTATTAGTCCTTTTCATACAGCAGGATTGGAAAGTTAAGGCACCTCCCTTATATCAATTTCCAAATAATGATCCATTCTAGGGTCGTCAATCTTAGTAATCTCATACGATGTTATGGTTCTAGGTCACTGTAAAGGGCTCGTCACCAATCAATACAGGCCTAGTTATACCCTAGATGCTACAATAAGGCTCGTCACTTCACTGCAGTTTCAGGGTATGCTCGAGGTCACTACAGAGGACTCATCACCAATTAGAGTAGGCCGACAGCTCGAATATAGTGTCTCATACCACCATAATCAACTCATGAGTCTAGGTTGCTCACTGGTCACTACGGGGAGGCTCGTCGCCCTAGCGTAGGCCAATAGCACGACCATGGTGTCCCATACCACCATGTCTTAGCGGATCGTGGTACCAAGGTTAACGGAATTTCACTAGTGAGTTTGGTACCCTATATTTCAATAATAGCGTCCAAACTTGGTGAACATACATCGAGTCAATCGGGTTAATTGACGAGCTCGACTAGGACAAGCGTACGTTGAGTTGATCGACATAAGCACTCCGTGTGGCCTAACCACTATCGACATCCCAAGTATGGCTCAGATTCGTCTAATACATCCTGCATGGTGAAAACAACCTCAACCACCAGTTCGAGAACTGTTACCGATTACCTGGACTGTGATACAGTCCTAACCACTTGCAAACACAATAATGAATACTTAAATCAAATCCTACAATCATGCGAGCATGTTATGGAATATAACGTAAACATGAATACACAGTACATGGAGGAAATCATACACACAATTAATATGAATAAGTAGGCTAAACAGTTCATGGAGGAAATCATACACACAAGCAAGGTAGTTGGGATTTCATATCTCAACTCCCTCATAAATCACACTTTACTAACTACTAACACATTCAGACATTTTCGCAAACACTTAGACTACACTTTTCAACATACATCACGTATGTCGGCCATATTACGAATTAGGACAAATCCTTTTGCCAAGGAGTTGTCGCATACATAACAACCATGTTCCTACGACAATTAATCATGACAATCACGAATTTAAATTTCAAATACATACAAACATTTTAACAAACACATGAAATAATCTATTTACAACATAGGTTATACATATACGTAAAACAAAACAGATAGCGCGTTTAGCATGTGTAATAACGTCTACGTCAATAATAAATCATTATCTGACATTGAAAGTCTTGAAAACCATTACCTAAACGTATATAGTCTATACCTTAAACCGAAAAATGCACTATGGATATAATTTAGACGATAAGTCTTCGTCAACGGCGGATAGGCAACCTAAAGCATGAATTAGGTTAGCTACATCAACACTTAGACTATTCTAAGCTCTAAAACAGGTTAGGGTTTGATTATCTTACCCAAATATGGAATTATAATCGCCGGAATAACGATTTAGATACGATGGATTAGGCACGTAGAGTAGCTGGAAAGAATCCCAAGATGAATCACCAAGTTCTCTCTCACTTTCTCTCTCTTTCTTAGCTAGGGTTTGAGAATTTGTATGGATTATGTGAGAGAGGGTTTAAGACCCTTATATAGGCTCAGAACTGACGGAAACAGTCCCAAGGCCAAGGTATACTTAAGTTATAACCAAATCGGGCTTATTCCGATCCAACGGAGCATTTCTGGAGGTTCCTTTACTGAATGCGGTCGGACTTAAGCTCACTAATATTGGATCTTGATCAAGTTAAGTTTTCAGTCCGATTGAGTTTCTAGATCGACCGTGGCGGATCAGTTTCAGTTCAATGGTCATCAAAACTCGATCAGGGCCACAAGCACATTGGTATGTGTGGGACATTTCCCCTGATCCGAGGATAACTTTGGGTCAAATTCCAATTGATTTGAATGCTTATAATCGGTCCATAAAAGATACGACTAAGATTACTTAAATTCATATTTAATTTCATAAAAACCTTCGTGTTCTTACACTCTTCACTCCGGACTCAAGAAAATAGTCTCAGGACCTCATCTGGACTTGATTTTCGAAGTAATAATCAAGTCCAAATAGGCGGTCATAATTGTCTAAGTTCATCGCTATCGGACTTTCGACTTGCGGTCCAGGTCCGTTACAGAGTTTCTGAATGCTCCCAAGAGTAACTGGGTTTAGAGTTGGATCCTAGATTTCAGGATAATGTAGCGTTACTAATTCAATAGGTTTTGGATCTTACAGACCGTATTTAAAGTGATTAGTACTAATTTCACAGGTAATCTCGTTTAGTGCTAGATAACTCTCGATTAAATTTCTAAAGGATTAGGTTCTAAAGGATTTCTGCTTGAGGTGGTACTCGGGTCTTCGTATAGATTTTTCCAGGACGTTACAGGTCTAGGTATGGCTGACGCTATACATGAACTCATCAGGATTTGTATATTGCATTGTATCATTGACATATGATATTTGACTTTTTATGACTCCTCATTTGTATAAATGATCTGTATTGCATACTCTGATATTGTTTGACTCATGGACTTGTCAGTATTTCCGCTTACTCTGAGATCGTATGATTCATGATCTTGCCAATATTTCCTATATTGTATGATTATAACATTATATTTGTGTGCTTGGCACTTATCTTGTGCATAACTTACACCACCTTCTAAGCTTCTATAAGCTTATGCATGATAGATGTGTGCAGGTGATGTTAGGTTGTAGCAGCGTGGAGCATGGAGCATGTAGATGACTTCTGGAGTTTTAATTTTGACATATGTATTTTCCTTTCAGCATTGTATTCAAATGTTTATATTAGTGGATATGTGATGATGATGTTGCCTTTGTAATTTGGGTAAAGTTGTGGTTATGCTTCTTATGAGATAAATGTACGTTGAAAAATCCTCCTTGTAGGATCCCAAGATCGAAACCTAGCATATGGGCGTTAGAGCCGAGAATGGGACACTACGGAGGCTGTTGGCACCAGATTCGACAATCGAGATTCCTATGAATCTGATTTTCGAGTTTGGGGCATGACATTGGTATTAATAATATATCCCATGTCATCATAGATAATGTAGGGTATTTTGATTCATTGACTCTCATCTTCCACCATTCCAAAACATCAAAGCTCGATCGCTTTACAATTGGCTCTTTCAGGTACAATTTTAGCTCTGATTCCTTAGTCCGAACTTGTTTCTTCCTATGCTAATTAAGGCATGTATTCATTCCACTCATCATCATTAGTTATAGAAAATCCATATCTCTAACTTCTTTAACACCTACTGTAGGTGAAGTAGTAGTATACAAATGTTGACTAAGTGAAAAGGAGAGCTCTTAGTCCTTGGGGGGGGGGGGGGTGGGAATAGGAGTATGTCAAAATAAAAAATTGTTAAACAGAAATAATAAATATAACTGAATCAATCTAAGATCTCAATCGTAATAGTATTGAAAAATTGATTCAAACCTGGTTCAAAGGACAACCTTACACCAAAAACAAATGTTTATGGTAGGACAACCTGATTTCTTGAACTTAGCAATGATCAAGATCACAAACTAAAATAAGAGGCAAATAAAATAAGCTATCTATTACAATCATTCACCACATATACATGAAAAGAGAGATTACAAACATTCTGCATACATCTATCACATACATCATCATCCACCACAAACACCAACTGTCCTCAAACAGCCACATCTACTCCACCCCAATAATCACAACTCACGTGATATTGGTGTTCACTATAAAATAAGGTTTTCTCAGGTTCACCTTAAAACCTATACAATTGTGTTTTCAAATGGGATATCACAATCACAAACCCCACACACTAAGATTTTTTGGCTATCTCAGTCAAAACCACAATAGAGATTTTTCTGAATATCTCAAATAAACCAAATAACAAATAAACAAAATACTTATCTTCTTGTTTGAAGATGTTGCTTGATGTAACTCGTAGAATCGCTTTACTTGATGTGTAGATGTTCAATGTCCAACAAATATAATTAAGGATTCTAAGTTTTAAATAGATTTTAAATTATCTCAAACCTTGGGCTACTTATAAGACCCTTATCCCAGCCTGTACGGTTCCGTAGGCTTCCGTGATCCTCCTGGTCGAATTCCAATGACCTGCGATTTGTTATCAGCATTTGCATGCAACCTTGAGTTGTATCCCGTATTTTAAAGTCTGCTCGACCTGAGACTTGTACCAGTGTGACCGCACCATTGCCACGTCTTGTGCACTGAGGCGATACCCGGGCTAAGAGATGTGGGCCTGCATTCAGTTTGAGGAAAATACCGTGCTTTGTAATCCCAAGAGAACATGTCCTATTAATCAATCACACTACATCCCATCATGTCAAGTACAAGAGCAACTCTAAAGTTAACTCTTTCTCTTATAACCATTACCTATTAAGTACACCCATCACTCACCCATCTCTCTCTCTTACAACCTTTCTCTCATCTCTCTCTCATTTTCCCCCCAAGCAACCCAACGTTTAAGCTCCATGAGAGAGCTTTATATGGCCCACTTCCTATCTCCCATCTCAACCACCCAAGTTTCATCTCAACTGTTGAAATTGTTCCTTTGGAGCTCAAGCATGCATTGGCGGAAGAAGGAAGAAGAGATCTAAGGTGGGTGTTCTATAGGCTTAGATTTTATTTTTGATGATGGATCAAGTGTGAGGCCCACCGATTGATGGTACGGATCTCATTTTGGACCCTAGGTGTGGCCGATGGCCCATCATGTTCCATATGTTCATTCCATGATGGAGCCATTCTCCATAGACCCCATCATGATGTTTATTTTCCTAGTATGAAAAGGTCATCTAGACCTTGCATTTTGAGAGAGAAGGGATTTCCACTGTTGATTCTTTTAATTGTTGGGCTCACATGTAATGGGACCCACTTAATGTATGTATTATGTGAGGCCGTATCCTAGTTTGTACCATTCCGTATATTCCCGCAGTCCTCACGATCAAATTCTAGTGACCCATGATCTATTAACAGCTTTTGTGCACGATCCTTGGTTGTGTCCCATATATCAGAGTCAGCTCGACTCGAAACTTGTACTACTATAACCGCGCCGTCGCCGCAGTTCTAACACCGCGTCTTGCACGCCAATGGGATACTTAGGCCAGAAGATGTAAGCCCGTATTCAGTTTGAGGAAAACGTAGCACGTTGCGAATTTTGAGAGAATCTCTATGACATGTCACATCAATCAATAAATGTACAAATCAAGTACATTCCATCACAAACTATCACTTACCCATACTCATCTCTTCACCAAGTCAACAACGCCCATGCCTAACCATTCCCTTCTTATCAAAAGTCAAAAGAAACCATACGCTCCATCCCATCTCCCTTACAACAACCCATCCTCTCTCTCATTTTCTCACTCCATCCCAAGCACCAAGGGAGTATCTAATTTCCAAGCAAGAGAGCTCCTTAAGAGAAGATTTGTGTGGCCCACTCCTTACCACTCAATCTTCCATCTTAGCCATCCAATCCTCATCTTCCTCCATTAAAGTTGAAGACAAGGAGCTAAGGAGTCCATGGAGCCTAGAAGAAGCGGAATCGGTGGATGATCTACCGTTGATTTTTTATTTGATGGCCCACTTGTGGTGGGACCTAATTTAATGCATGTGTTGTAATTATAAGAGGGGCCCATAGTGGCGCGGTCCCTCCACTACACCGACTTCTCTCTCTCTCTCTCTCTCTCTCTCTCTTTCTTTTTATGATGATGAAGAGAATGATGTATGGACCACCTGATGTACTTGCATCCACATTGTTCAGGGCTAGTGGCCCACCCTGATGATGATTTATCCACGCTGTCTGTCCAGCAGGCAGGCTCATCTGCTTGTCCGTTTTGGACAGACCTGGATGTTGGGAGGTCACAAATATCAGCTTTATACAAAGCTGTGGGCCACACGAGTGGCCCACCTTAATGAGGTGTTGATCCACACCATAGAACAGTGGGTCCCTCGTAACAAATGTTGTTGGTTATATATCCATATTGTCTAACCTCGCAGCAATTGCTACTTGATTTGTGACATGTCCATACAGTTTAACCATTTGGAGGTGGTGTGGGGCCCACCCCACACATGCTGCACGTGTGGGATGGGACCCACCTTAATGTACGTATTCTACATCCAAATTGTCCTTTGATTTGGATGATGGACCCCACCTTATAACGTTGTATTTTTTTGAGCCTTCCAACTGTTGTGGCCCCATGCAGTAGCAACTGCTATTGTAATTTATGCCAGCAAGTTCAGTGGGTCCCTTCGATTCATGCTGTCTGATGGAGCCCCCTATGATGTATGCTTCAGATCCACACCATCCAGATTTTTGGACGGTGGGCTGCTCTTGAGGTGTGCATTATATCCTATCTATCCAACCATTTGACGGTGGACCACACCATGATATATGTGTCTTATCTCCACCATCCAGTGATCTAGACGGTGGACACCATCATGATGTATGTATTCCTGCTGTCCATCCATTTTTTAGGATGGTGGGTCCCACTGCTGACTGATGTTAGCAAGTCCTGTGGGCCACCAGATATATGTGTTTTCCCTAGCCGTCCATCAATGGACATGATTGATTGATAACCAGCAGCCCTGTGACCACCATGATGTATATATTTTATCTAAATTGTCTATCTGCTGATGGATCAACATCCCACTAGCAATGCAGGTGTTGTACATGATGTCAGCAGTGTTATGCTACCCCACCACGATGTATTTGTTTCATCCACACCGTCCAGATGATTTGGACGATGCTGGACATGTTTGGACAGTGTTGACAATGTTTAGAAGTGCTGGACCACCTTTGGATGATGCTGTGGACCCCACCTCAATGTATGTTTCATATCCACACCATCCAGAGTGTTTGGACAGTGCTGACAATGTTTGGATGGTGCTAAACAATGTTTGGATGGTGCTGATTTACATGGGAAATGTTTGGATGATGCTGATTTACTTGGATAATGTTTGGACAATGCTGATCATCATTAGTGGGCCATGTGCCCCATGGAATGATAGTGTATAGTGATACACATGTTACACCTACCACCATTAAATGATTTTTGGTATGGTCCAAGCCACTTAAGGCCCATTGGTGTAGCCCATCCATGAGGCCCATCATGATGTATTTTTAGCCGATGTGCGGGGCCCACCTGTTTTGTATTTGAAGCCCATTAATGCGGCCCATTGATGTGGCCCACTTGATATATATTTCTGGCCCATTAATGCGGCCCACTTGATGTATATTTTTGGCCTATTGATGTGGTCCATTTGATGTATATGAGGCCTATTGGTGCGGCTCACTGATGCAGCCCATTTGATGTATATGAGGCTCATTGGTGCGGCCCATCGAGCGGCCCATTGTGATGTATATTAGGCCCATGTCATGTAGCCCATTGTGATGTATATGTGGCCCATGAGTGAGGGCCGATGTGATGTATTTATGGCCCATGTATCGAGGCCCATTGTGATGTATGTTCAGCCCATGAGTGGGGCCCATAGTGATGCGTATTAGGCCCTTGTGTGAGGCCATGAGCCCATTATACGTTTGACTCTATGTGGGCCACTCCTTGTGAGCAATGATGGTTAAATGTCCACATTGATGGGCGATGATGGTTGAATGTCCACATTGTGACCTTCCTTTAGGCCTTGTTAGGTCTATTCTCACCGATTTCGATTGTTGAGGCCGAGTCTGATTAATGAGGATAATTCTGTAAGCTGAGGCCGATTGTCGAGGATGATTTCGATTGTTGATTCTGATTGTCAATTCCAATTGTCGAGGCCGAGTCCGATTGATGAGGCTGATTCCGTTAGTCGAGGCCGATTCCGACTGTCGATTCTGATTGTTAAGGCTGAGTCTGATTGGCAAGGCTGATTCCGATTGCCGATTTCGATTGTCGATTCTAATTGTCAAGGTCGAGTCCGATTGACGAGGCCGATTCCATTAGTCGAGGCCGATTGTCGAGGTCGATTCCAATTGTCGAGGCTAATTCTGAATGTCGAGGCCGATTCTGATTATCGAGGTCGATTCTGATTATCGAGGCCAATTTCAATTGCTGAGGGCGATTGTCGAGACCCATATGATGTATACGCAGCTCGTAGTTGAGACCCATTGTGATGTGTATTCATCCTGTGTTTGAGGCCCAATTTGATGTATATGCGGCCCGTGTTTGAGATCCAATGTGATGTATATGTGACCCATATTTGAGGCCTGTTGGGATGTGTATTCAGCCCGTGTTTAAGGCCGAATGTGATGAATAGAGGTCTATGTGATGAGGCTCCTTGTGATGCATTTAAAGGCCAGACGATGAAGCCCATTGTGATGTATGTTAAGCCCATATGAAAGGCTCATCGTGATGTGTATTAAGCCCTTGAGTGAGGCTTATGATGCTGTATATTTGGCCCTTGTGTGAGGCCATGAGTCCACTATATGTTAGGCTCTATGTGGGTCATTCCTTGGGAGCAATGTTGGTTAAATGTACACATTATCGAGGTCGATTGTTGATGCTAGTTATTGATACCGATTATGAGTATGTGACAGCATAGCATCATGATACATGCCCAAACACATCATTTACATGTTTGTTATGAGATATGATTGACCATTGCATATGCTATAGTGCTGGTTGTTATGAGACTCCCTAATAGGCGGAGGTTATCTCACATGAGAGCACGGTATGCGCAGGATTGATGCACGACTGGATTGTATGACTCATGTATCTTGCATTGTGTGTTGTGATTACTGTATACCTTAGCGACATCAGGGTTGTAGCCTCCACAGGCATATCGTGGATGGCCGAATGGGACACCGAAAATCTATTCTAGCATCGAGCTTCTATAGATGGCCCTGGGTGAAAATCTCTAAACCCTCTTAGTACCAAAGGACGCTCTAACATTGAGACTGAGTGGATATATGAGTGCCTGAGTGCTGAATACCAGGAGGTCACATCTCCTACTGTGTCGTGGTCGGTTGGGAGAGGGTGTGGCCTTATTCACCCAAGTGAGGGGGCTATAAACTAGGCTGAGTTTGACCAGCTCCCAAATGGGTCTGCTATCGACAAGCTGCGTAGGCATTGGTATACCGCTGGTAGGCAGTTAGTGAGGTCTTTTTCACTCGCTAGGCTACCAGTTTGGAGTGTACTAGACCCCGATGATGATATTAGAGATGTACAGTATTATTATGTGGGCTTATTGAGTAGGAATTGCGTACTCATTCATTCATTCATTTACTATCAACTTGGGTTGGTGGTGCACAACTATTTGTTACGTGTACATTCGTAATGAACAGGATTTCGGTTGGAGCGCGCCACTAACCTGAGATTATGAGTTTACCACATTGAGTCTGACTATCCAAATTAGGTGTAAGACTAGTTTGGATAGAAGTCCCTTGTGATGGACCACATAGCTTGCGATACTACGTACTATCTTCCCGACTTTACACTCTAGCATTGTCATTCTATTCGCACCGCATATTGCATTACATCTACGGCATTTGACATTTTGGGTTACTATATTTCTTCATTTATATGACCTCGATAAGGCTGATGGTATTCATAGCTCTTCCGAATTGCATATTGTATTGCATCCTTGATATCTGATATTTGGTTCATTATGTTTCCACATTACATAGCTGATTTACATTACTTTCTCAATATATGACATTGACTTACTATGTCTTTTCATCGCATATCCTGGATGAGGTTGATGATATTTTTATGGACATGCAATATTTTCGCTTACTCTGATTTTGTATGATTCATGACCTTGTTAGTATTTTCGCTTACTCTGATTACTCTGATATTGCTTACTGGGCACTTACCTTATGCACACACTTTCACCACCCTCTAAGTTTTCTATAAGCTTATGCACTATAGATGAGTGCAGGTGGTGTTAGGTTGCAACAACGTTGAGCTTAGAACATGAAGTGGACCTCTGGAGCTTTGCTTTTTTATTTATGTATTTTCCTTTTAGCACTGTATTTAAATGTATTATATTAGTGGATATGTGATGATGATGTTACCTTTGTGATTTGGGTAATCTTGTGGTTATGCTTCTTATAAGATAAATGTATGTTGAAAAATCCTCCTTGTAAGATCCCAGGATCGAAATTTGGTGTATGGATGCTGGGGGCCGAAAATGGGGTATTACAGAGGTTGTTGGCACTGGATTCGGCAATCGAAAATTTGTAAGTCTAGTTTCCGAGTTTGGGGCGTGATATATTGTAAAGCTCTAGGGGAGCTCATAGTGGCAGAGCTCCCCCACAGCACTCCGTCTCTTTATCTCTCTCCCTTGCGGCCCATCATGATGAATGCACTAGATCCACACTGTCTAGCCTCTTGGACGGCGTGACCCACCTCAATTACATCCCCACAAATGTATTTGCATCCAGTGGCCTTGGACACTGTTTTGTTTTGATATAAACAGTAATATTTATATTATAATATTGTATATATATATATATATGCGTGTGTGTGTGTGTATGGTGGGCCCCACGTGGGACCCACCTGATGTATATCATCATGAGGTATGTGATATACCCCACCTTAATGTACGTAGTCTATATCCACGCCGTCCATGGGTGGGACGGTGTGGTTTCACCATGATGTATGTGACATCCACTCCAGCCGTCCATCATGTGGGGCTCAACAGTGGTGTGTTTTGTAATCTGCACCGTCCATTAACGAGGTGTGTAGACCCAGCCATGATGTATGTATCTTTCATCCACACTGTCTAGACTTTTGATGGTGTGGATCGAACTGACTAGTGTGCCACACCAGCTACATAACTGCTGCATTGGGTCAGCAAGTTCTGTAGGTCCCACGTGTGGTATGTGGGGCATATCCACACCATCCATGTGCTGGATGAGTGGGAACCACCTTTTATATTCATTTTATGTGCTGCCCATGCACAACACGTGGGGCCCACCTTGATATGTGTTGCTCGTGCACTGCACGTGGGGCCCACCTTGATCATGTGCTGCATATAGCACATGGCATAGCACATGGCACCACTGTGGTGTATGTTGTAATCTGCATCGTCCAAACGGTGGGACCCACTGCTGTGATGACGTTAGCAGTCCTGTGGGACTGATATCCACAGCTGTCCAGCTGTTTTTCCAGCATGGGACCCACCTTGGTTGTATGTATTGTATATCCACCGCCCATCCATTTTGATGTGGCCCACCTCTGCTGGATTTGATCCACACCGTCCATCCAGATGGTGGGCCACCACATGGACCCATCTGGGAATCGGGTTGGCTAGTATACCTATAGTAGCAGCTTGCTACTGTTGTACCACGTCACCAAGTGGTGTGGGACCACCTTAATGTATGTGCTTCATCCTTGCTAAGGGACCCACATGAGATGTAAGTTTTTTATCCCAGCCGTCCATCTGTTCTGGACGGTGGGACACTATAGTGATATATATGTTTTGATCCTCACCATTCAATCCAGCGTAGACAGTGGGCCCCATCATAATGCATGCGTTGTATATTCACGCTGTCTGTCCAGTTGGGGCCCTGATGTATGTATTTTAGCCACGCCGTCCATCTGTATGTGGGACCGGCCATGATATAAGTGTGTCATCCACGTCGTCCCATCCATGTGTTAGATGTGGACCCTATACACGTGGTTCACCTTGATGTATGATTTAATCCTCACCGTCCATTAGTTGGGACGGTGGGGACTCTACCATGATATGTGTTATATCCTAACCATCTAAATCATATAGGACCTGCCTCGATGTATGTTTTATCCACACTGTTCATGGGAAGTGTAACCCACCTGATATATGCATTTTATATCCATGTTGACTATCTGGTGGGGCTAATTTACTGCATGTACAGGGCGCACTTATTGTGCATTGGTGCGACCCATTAATGTGTCCCACTTGACGTATATAAGGCCTATTGGTGCGACCCATTAATGTGTCCCACTTGACGTATATAAGGCCTATTGGTGCGATCCATTGATTCGGCTCACTTGATGCATATGAGGCCCATTGGTGCGGCCCATTGCGATGTGTAAGGCCCATGTTATGCAGCCTATCATGATGTGTATTAGGCCCATTTGATGTATATTAGGCCCATTGGTGTGGCCCATTGATGTGGCCCATTTGATATATATTAGGCCCACTAGTGAGACCCATTAATGCGGCTCACTTGATATATATGAGGTCCATTGGTATGGCCCATTTGATGTATATTTGGCTCATTGGTGTTGCCCGTTGATGCAGCCCACTTGATGTATATAAGGCCCATTAGTACAGCCCGTTGATGCGGCCCATTTGATGTATGAGGCCCTTGTGTGAGGCCATGGGCCCACTATACGTTTGACTCTATGTGGGCCACTCCTTGGAAACAATGTTAGTTGAATGTCCACATTAAGGGGCAATAATGATTAAATGTCCACATCGTAACCTTCTCGTAGGTCCTTTGTTAGGCTGATTTCGATTGTCAAGGTTGATTCCAATTATCTAGGCCGATTCCAATTGTTGAGGTCGATTCTGATTATCGACGCCAATTGTCGAGGCTGATTCTGATTATCGAGGTTGATTCCGATTGTCGATTCAGATTTTTGAGGTTAATTCTGATTCTCAAGGTCGATTGTTAAGGTTGATTCCGATTGTCTAGGCCGAGGCTGATTGATGAAGCCGATTCCGATTGTCGAGACCAATCTTGATTATCAAGGTTGATTCTGATTATCTAAGCTGATTCCGATTATCGAGGTCGATTCCGATTATCGAGGTCGATTCCGATTATCGAGGCTGATTGTTGACGTTAATTATGATTGTTGAGGTTGATTATGATTGTCGAGGTCGAGGCTGATTTCAATTGTCAAGGCTGATTCTAATTATCTAGGCCGATTTCGATTGTCAATTCCAATTATCGAGGTCAATTCTGATTATTCAAGCTGATTTCGATTATCAATTTCAATTACCGAGGCCGATTCTGATTGTCGAGGCTGATTTCGATTGTCGAGGCTGATTTCGATTGTCGAGGCTAATTTCGATTGTCAATGCCGATTCGGATTGTCGAGGTCAATTTCGATTGTCGAGGCCGATTTTGATTATCGAGGTCGATTCCGATTGTTGAGGCCGATTGTATAGGCCGATTATCGAGGCTTATTATCGATACTGATTATTAGTATGTGACAATATAACATCATGATACATGCCCATACGCATCATCTATATATTTGTTATGAGATGTGGTTGACCATTGGATATGTTATTGAACATATTATTATGAGACTCCCTGATAGGAGGAGTTATTTACATGAGCGTACAGTACGTGCAAGTTTGATGTATGACTAAATAGTATTACTCATGCATCTTGCATTTTATGATATGACCACTATACGCCCTAGCGACATCAGGGCCATGGCCTCCACAGGCATATCGTGGATGGCCAGATGAGACACTGAAAATCTGTTATACATGGGGTGCTATAGATATCCCTGGGTGAAATTTCCTAAACCCTCTTAGTTTCAGACTCCAACATCTAGACTGAGTGGATGCATGAGCGCATGAGGGTGGTATATCGTTAGGTCGAGTCTCCCATTATGTCGTAGTCAGTTGGAAGGGGGTGCGGCCTTACCTGCATAAGAGGAGGGGAAAAAGCTAGGCTGAGTTTGATCAGCTCGTGGAATGGATTTGCTATTGACGAGCCGGACTCGATATTAGCAGGCGGATAGTGAGGTCTCTTCTACTCACATTGTTGCATGTGATGGGGCTGCAATTTAGTTTAAAGTGTACTAGACTTTAGTGATGATCCCAGAGATGTATGGTATTGATATGTGAACTTACTGAGCAGGAGTGGTATAATCAGCATTTTACTCATTCATTCACTATCCACTCGGGCCGATGGTGCGTAAATAATTGTTATGTGTACCTTCACAATGGCCAAGATTTCAGTTGGAGCGCGTGACCAACCTGAGATCAAGAGTTTACCACATTATGTTTGACTATATAAATTTATGTATATGACTGGTTTGGATAGAATTCCCTTGTGATGGACCCCATAGCCTGCGATACTACGTACTATCATCCCGACTGCACTCCAGCTTAGTCATTTCATTCGCATCGCATATTGCATTGTAACATTTAACATTTTGGGTTACTACGTTTCTGCATTTATATGGCTTAGATAAGGTTGATGGTATTTGTGGCTTGTCAGGATTTGTATATTGTATTACATCCTCGACATCTAATATTTGGCTCATTATGATTTGCATTTCGTACTCTGATATTGTATGACTCATGGACTGGTCAGTATTTTCGCTTACTCTAATATCGTATGATTCATGATCTTGTCAGCATTTTCAATATTATATGATTATAACATTGTATTGAATACTTGACACTTACGTTGTGCACATACTTACACCACCCTCTAAGCTTTTTATAAGCTTATGCACGATAGATGCATGCAGATGGTGTTAGGTTGCAGCAGCATTGAACATGGAGCATGTAACTATCTTTTGGAGCTTTGATTTCGATATATGTATTTCCCTTTCAGCATTATATTCAAATGTTTCTATTAGTGGATATGTGATGATGATGTTGTCTTTGTGATTTTGGTATACTTGTGGTTATGCTTCTTATGGGATAAGTGTACATTGAAAAATCCTCCTTATAGGATCCCAGGATCGAAATTTGGTGTATAGGCGCTGGGAGCTGAGATTGGGGTATTACGGAGGTTGTCGGCAGCGGATTCGGTAATTAAAAATTTTGTGAGCCCAATTTTTGAGTTTAGAGCGTGACATTACTTGTTTGAATTCCTTGGATCTCAAAAGGTAGAGTGAGAACTCTAAAATATAATTAGATTCAAAACAATGAGATCAAGGAATGACAAAAACAAATAAGCTAATAAAGAATCTTAAATTACCAGACTACAACTTGATAATGATGAGGACTTTTTTCTTAAGGTGGAAGCTTTCTGTGGCTTTTCTAAATGATTTAAAATGAGAAAAGACCTCTATTTATAGGCTAAAAATCGGTTTCTTCAACTGGTCTAAGGTCTCCTTCGACTGGTCTAAGGTTCAACTAACTTTTGAATTTTCTGGCACGATTGGATAAAACTGACTTACGACTGGTCGTGGTAACCATAAAAATGTTGTTGGACTTTAAGTCGAGTGGTCCACGACTGGTTGAGCAGGGTGCTCGACTGGTCGTGACTCTAGCAGAAAAACTCAAAATTTCAATTTGAAACTAGGACTGGTCGAAGCAATTCCTGGACTAGTCAAACTAAAGCCTGGACTAGTCGAACATAAGATAAGACTAGTTGAACATGAGCTAAGATTAGTCAAATTTAAGCATATTCAAAGTATAATAACCCGTAGATAATATGCATAAGAAAGGACCTAAACCTAGGGTCTTTCTAGGGTGATATATACCTGAAAGATTAGACATTGAACTCAAATCTTCACTAGCTGTAGATCTTCTATTTGAAGTAGATTTTGTAGCTTGATCATGAAGTAGACTTGATCTTCATGTCTTGCACTTACCAACTTCATGTGGTCTTGCATTTTTCAACGTCATGTGATCTTGCACTTTCCAACTTCATGTGATCTTGAAGGTTAACTTTCTATCATATTGAGCTAGAAGGTGAACTTTCTAACATATGAACAGGTCACACTTTGAATTGTTTTGTCTCATCAAAATTTGACAAAAAAGGGTGTTTTATACATCATAACACTTACACTAAGCTCATATTACAACAAGGATAAAAAACAACTACTAAGGTCATTAACAAATGACATTCGTCCGAGTATTTTTTAAACTTCATCTACATACCAATTGTCATCTGTCGTATAAAATTTGGACCCACACTGAAATTTTTTTGTAGAGCATCATTAATCTTCCAAAGAGATGGAAGAAACAGATTCGTAATTAGATACTTATATCCATAAAAAATCTTCATGTAGGCATAAAAAACTTTGAGAAAGTTATGAACTTGTTTTGCTTTCATCCAATGATCTGCACTCGACAACCAAGAATACGCTCTGTTACGTGTTGCATATTTAGAAAATGCAATCTCTAATTCCATTATTATATCAAGTATTTCATAAGTCGAGTTCTAACGTATATATACATCTAACTTTAATGCTTTTTAGATGATACATTCAAAAGTTGGATGATGTCAGTCCATACACTTAGTCTTGACGGTGACCCCTTTATAAATTTTATACTTTCTCCTATGTTCTTTATAGTGTAGTCAATTATTTTTAGCCTTTTTTATACAATTAAGTTTAAAATGTGTGCATAACATCTGACCTGAAATATTTTTTCATCAAAAAATAAAATTTCGTTTTCCTTAAACTGCTTACATAAAAATGAAATTACACTGTCATTTGCTGAAACATCGTCCAAAGTTATTGCAGAAATTTTCTTCTCAATACCCCAGTCTTGTAAACAACTATAGATGCAATCTGATATAAGTATACCAATATGAAGAGGATGGAGGTGGCGAAAGTTTAAAATTTTATTATAGAGTTTTCAATCTTATCTATATAGTGTGCGGTTAATGAAATGTATCATTTTCTTTGATTGGATGCCATCCATAAATCAGACGTCAAACTTATTCTGAAAATTGAAGCCAAAAATTCTTTCAGTTTCATCTTATCATTTATGTACATCTTCATGTACTCTCTTTGCATAGTGATGCAGGAGACCTTCTCAACTCGATGGTGAAAAAATTGATAGAAAGATATAAACACTTTATTTTATATCATTTTGAAGGGTTTTTCTTTAACAATCACTAATCTAGAATACTACTCTTTCAGTTTTTTTTTTATTATTATTATTTAAATTTATGAATGAAAACTATGCCTTATGAGTCATCCCCTTCCGACTTAGTAAGTAACATCAACTATTGGCCTGAAAGTGGAAGTTTTGGTATCGTTGAACAATTTTGCTTATGTTTGTTTAAATGTGTTATTGATCCATATAGATTCTTACTGTATAGTGACTTGCAATGAATATGCTTAATCTTCAATACACCATTTATTATGACTTCTTCAAAGTCATCCCACACTACTGATCTTTTCTTTCCTCTGCATACAGTTGAAGACATGTATTCCTCTACAACAAGAGGATATATGGCTGATGCACCCACATTAGGGGTATTTGCGTGTCACGCCCCAAACTCGAAAATCGGGCTCACAAAATTCTCGATCGCCGAATCCGGCGCCGACAGTCTCCGTAGAACCCCATTCCAGCTCCTAGAGCCCATTCGCCAGGTTTCGATCCTGGGATGCTACGAGGAGGATTTTCAATGTTAGTTTGATTCGTAATAAGCATAACCAAAGACATAACCTACAAACAATAACCAAGAACTCCATTACATTTCCACTATGATCAAAAACTTTAAAAGTACAATGAGCATGAAGGGAAATACAATGGTAAAGAATAAAAACTCCAAAATGATCTGCAAAGTGATCCTGCCTCAGTGCTGTTGCGCCCCAACGTCACCTGCACGCAGCGGTCGTGCATAAGTTTATAGAAAGCTTAGAGGGTGGTGAAAGTGGGTGCATAAGGTAGTAATATGAACATGCTATATTAGAGAAATACGGAATATACATATGGATCCATGAAAACCATTAGCCGTACCAAAGTTATACGATGCAAGACATGAATGATATCAGCCATCCCTAGGCCATGTGATGTGAAATGCAACTCAAGCATACAAATCCTCATCTATGTCTACACATCAATACAATTCAAATCTAGGATATCACCGGGGTCTAGTACACTCTAAACCAGATCGCCACCTCATCGCGCGCAATGAGGTAAGTGGAAGAGACCTCACTATCCGTCTGCCAATATCGGGCTCGACTCGTCGATAGCGGACCCATTCCTCGAGCTGGTCAAACTCAATCTAGCTTTGCCCTCTACTCTAGGGCGGGTAAGGCCGCACCCCCTTCCAACTGACCACGACACAGTAGAGAGCGCAACCATCTGGTAATCGGCACTCAATGCTCATCTACCCACTTGGTCTAGACGTTGGAGCAACCTCTTGGTACCATAAGGGTTTAGGGACTTTCACCTAGGGATATCTATAGCACCCCATGTAGAACGAGATTTTCGGTATCCAATCCTGTCAACCGCGATCTGTCTATGAAGGCTACGGTCCTGATGTCACATGTCACGTAAATGCGAGATGCATGAGTCATACTATACAATCATGCAACAATCTCGTGCGCACCATGCGCTCATGTGGGACACTCCGTCTCATAAGGAGTCCCGTAAATGTCTTGGCCCAACGACTTATGCGATGATCAAACATTCCTCATATCAAGCATACATATGATGCGTATGGTCATGAATAATGGAATTATACTAAGCATGTTACAAAGTAATGAATTATCCTTATAATGCAGATGGGCCTAGACGACCTACACACAACAATTACGGCCTACCAATGGCCCTAGGGAGAGTCATAATGCGGACATTTAACCAACACTATACTTGTAATGTGGACGTCAAACCACCATTGCTCCCACGCCATAACCCGTAGTAAACATCATTACACAAACCATGTGGGTTTCACACATTGCAATGGACCTTAGGTACATCCTATTGGGCCTTCATTACATCAAATGGGCTACATTAGTGGGTCTTACGTTCATTAAATGGGTCGCATTACTGGGCTTCACCATTGGCCTTAGGTACATTGTAATGGGTCAAATCACATGGGCCTTATGTGTCTTAAATGGGCCTAAACCCATAGGCCTTATATGTCAAATGAGCCTAAATCCATAGGCCTTATATAAATCAAATGGGCCCAAACCCATAGGCCTTATGTATCAAATGAGCCTAAACCCATAGGCCTTATATGTCAAATGGGCCACACCCAAACATGGGTGGCCCACTTGATCATAGATCGGTCTCCTGCTCCAACTCATGCCTTAAAAATGATCTTTCCAAGTGGATGGATGGTCTGGATGCATCACATGCATCATGGTGGGTCCCACTGTCGCTGGACAGTGCAGGCGACACATGCATCACAAAGGGCTCCATCGTCCGCTGGACGGACGGTGGATAAAACAAATGTATCATGGTGGGTACCACCGTCCGCCTGGATGGTGGATGAAACACATACATCACTATGGGTCCCATGTGGGGCCCACCTTAATGCTTACATGCCATCCAATCCGTTCATAAGGTCACTCAGACCTGGATGAAGAGAAAACACAAATTTCATCTTGATCCGAAATTTCTGTGGCCCATAACAGGGATTTTAATGGTAGAGGTTCAATCCCACTGTTTCGTGTGGTGTGGACCACTTGAGTTTTGGAATTGGTTGAAACTTGGAGGGAGCTCACCTCATGAACGGCTTGGATTTTACATATACATCATGGTGGGGCCCACGACAGCATCCATGGGACGCTGCCCGCCCGCCCGCCCCTGCACGCAGCAACATGCTGCTGCTGTGCGGTGTCAGAGGCAGAGGCACTGCCTCTTGTAATTTTAAAAGAAACTGGAAAAATCCATTTTTCTGGGGTTTTTCGTAGCCAGGGCCCACAACAAGTAGATCCACCCCGTCCATTGGCTTCCCTGGCTCGTAACAGATCCAACGAGTCTAATATAGGGTATTTTTTTATGTTTAGAAAATAAAATAAAATAAGAAAATGATCTTTGAATGGTAATGATGCAATCTCCAACGCTATGGCCCACCAGATCTTCCAACCTACCCCATCACTTAGCTCAACGCCTAAATTGACCCAGGGAAGGAGATGGTCGACGTGGATTAAATACATACAACAAGGTGGGGCCTATACAACGGTCCACCCCCAAAGCTTTGAACCAAGCTTATATTTGTGTTTTCCTTATACAGGGATGTCCAGTGTCCCAGACGCTGGACGGTTTGGTCATTGAAGAGAAGTGCATTGAGGTGGGCCCTGATTAGGTGGGCCACCTCATGGAGAACAGTATGAATACATCACACACAAAGTGGGCCACACTTGATGATTTGGATAGAATATAAGCCTCATGGTGGGGTCCATTCAAATAGGCCACACAACCCTATTATAATCTCATGAAATAATAAAAAAAATGAAATAAAAAGGGAGAGAGAGAGATGGAGAGTGGGACACGCGTGTAATGGAGGGCTCCGCCACTATGAGCCCTCTTTATATGAAATCATACATCAATGAATCCCTCTACACATGGATTTATCAAAATTGAAAGTCGACGGTGGAGATCCTCTCCCCACCAATATGGACGGTCTAGACGACCTTCCTAATGTAATGAAATAAACATCATGATGGGGTCCATGGAGAATGACCCCATCATGGATGATCATGATGATCAAAGTGGGCCATCGGCCACAATTTAGGGTCCCAAATGAGATCTAAACCATTGATTGGTTGGCCTCACTTGGCCCATCTTAAAAATATGAAAAACTAATATTATCAAGCACCCACCGTCCATTCTTCTTGCTCTTATGGGTTCCTTAGCTCCTTAGTTTTGATTTCAATGGAGGAGATGAGGAATGGAGGGTTGAGATGGGAGATGATGGGGTAGGAAAGTGGGCCACACACAAATTCTCTTGGAGAGGTTTGGGAGAAGCTCATACGTATGGATTTTTCTTGCTTGGATTTGAGTTTGAAAATGAGAGAGAGAGTTTTGAAGGGAGAGAGGGAGAGAGAGAGAGAGAGTGATGGGTGATGGATGTGGTGAGTGATGGGTGTGTAAGAATTTCTTGACTTTTGTGACCATTTGTGTAAGAAAGGCATGATAGGTGTAAGAACTTTTTGACTTTGAGGGTTTTTGGTGTAAGAAAGGTATGGGCTTTGTAAGAGATTCTTGACTTTTGTGGTTGCGTGGGAATGGATGAAAGGTGATGTGTACTTGACATGTACTTGACATGTGATGTAATGAGATTGATTGTTTGATGGGATTGATTTGATAAGTCGTAGAGATTCTCTTGAGTTTCGTAATGCGCGACGTTTTCCTCACACCGAACGTCGGCCCACATCACCTGACCAGGATATCGCCTCGGCGCGCGAGTCGCGGCATCAGAACCGAAGAGACGGCGCGGTCTCTATGGTAAAGATCTTGGGTTGGGTCAATACGAGTTGACGACATACGAATCAGAGTCGTGCGTAAATATCGGTTAAGGGTCAAAGGTTGCCGGAGTTCGACCGGTAAGACCGCGGAAGTCTACGAAACGGTACGGACTAAGATACGGGTCTTACATTGCGGCTTCTTTCTCATTAGTCATCTATAAAATAAAATTCTTGATACGTCATAATCTTCACCACACCACTTTATAGAATTGCAAGATGTAATGCTTACCTACACCTAGATGAACATACTTGCCTAAATGTCTAAATTAACCACCCATTTAAGGTTGGAGAAATTGTAGTGCCTTCATTTTTCAATTTAAATGCCACGTCAAAATTCTAACAGTATATCCCCTTATCTCTTCAAAATGTATTCATCATGTACTTAATTCATATGTCGAGCATCAAACAAAGTGTGGACATTTGACGATTGAAATAAACGCAGGAAATATATCCAGAGAGAAAAATGAGAGACGAAACTGAAATAGGCATATGCATTCAAATTGAATAAATGAAGATATTACAATCTATCTAACCCTAAACTGTCAAAAAATCAGACAATTTGAGAATTTTTATGTTTGTGCTTAATCGATCTAATTGTGCATATTTTTATGTGTGAGGTGATTTCGAGAGCTTAAGGTAAAATCGATACCAAAATGAAGATTTATATTCAAAATATTACTAAATGAAGATTTGGAGATTTGGAAGTCTTTAATAAAGATTTCACATGCTAAAGATCTAAGGAAAGTAAGTGAGGAATGAAGAGAATCAAAGATTTGAAGTAAAGAAAATAATTCTTGAAATTGTCATTAAAAAAACATGTTCTAAACTCCGAGTTTTAAAAAATGAAAGTTCTGAAAGTCTATTTTAGGAACTGTATAGAGTGTGTGAATTTGAGGTAGTTTCTAGATTTTTCTAACTTGGTGTGAAAGTTGGAGTTTCATAACTATAAATAGGATTCCCTATGATGCTCCAAAACATCTTTTAGGGTTTGAAAAGGAAGAGAAGGTCTAGGCGGAGCAGTAACACTGCTCTTCCTCTTCGATTTCTTCATGGATTCTAGTATATCTTTTATCTTTTCTTTTGTTTTTGAGTTAGCTATAACTACCTAATCTCTTAATTAGGGCTAAGAGGTGAAGCTGTAGTTTATTTTGACGCTTCCTTTGCTTTGATTCTTATTTATGTTGAACGTCATTGATTTCTAGTTTGAATTTAATGAATATTTTTAGTTTTCTATAATTTATTGTAACTTAAATTATAATACATGTTGTGATAGCTTTGAATATTTTCCTTTCCTGTTTTGAGATTGTGAGATTGGTAATACTTGTGATTCACCATTGTCTCCTGGGTGTGTTGGATACATGAATTCCATTCCAATCATCACAATACTCTTTCATTGATGATTAGATAAAAAAAAAAGTTCAGATATTTGATTTAATTGCTTCATATTCTAATTAGATAGGATAGGATTCTGATTCCAGTTGTGGTTATTGAATCAAGGTAACATCCTGATAGCTACAAGTGGATCCTTGGCGCTCTAGTTTCCTTTTGATTATTGATACTTTATTCACAATTCCTCTTAACTATTTTAGAATTCAATTTAGATATTTTGCTAGTTCTAGTTCTAGTTATTTTCAGATTATGTACAAGTTTAGTACTTGTGGATTCGACCTTGGTCTTATCGAGTTATTATTACATCTTGACCTGGCACTTAGGGTTGTGAACAAGTTTTTGGCGTCGTTGCCGGGGATTATGACTATATTTTTCTGAGATTAATTGGTATTAGAATTAGGTTAAGATTAAGGTCAACTTTTTTTTTAGATTAAGATTTTTTTTCTTCTTAAATTATTTTTGGAAACTAACATTGTTCTCTGTTTTGTAGAATCTTAACATAACAATTCCAATCCGGTAACCTCTTCCCAATTCTCTCTTTCTTTTCTAGGTTTTTTATTTGCTTTAGTTTTCTTTCTTTTAGGTTTTAGTTGTTTGGTGCTTGAGGATTGTACGTATTTCATGCTCAATTGGGTTCGTGATAACACTCTCCGTCTCTTGATTGAAGAAGGATTAGTCGAAGGGTTGCCTATCCATCAAAGGATTAAACACCACTTGAGATACACTCAGTTAATTGAAGTAATGGCTTCAAATCAACCTCAACCTCCAGTTAAGAAGGTTCAAGATAAGAATGAGGTATATAATGCTCCCCTACCTCATAGTTTGTGAGATTATTTACAACCGGCAGGAGTGTGTACACCTTCCTGCATGGTGTTTCCACTTAATGCAGGAAACGTGGATGTTAAAAATGGAGTGATACAACTCCTTCCTAAATTCCATGGACTAAAATTTAAAAGTCCATACTTGCACATTAAAGAGTTTGATGAGATAATCGTCAAATTATACTTTCCAAACATATCTGAGGATACAGTGCGACTCAAATTATTCCTCTTTTCACTAAAGGAGAAGGCTAAGATGTGGATACACTCCTTAAAGCCACGAACTATCGACACATGGGTCAAGATGACCTGAGAATTTCTTAAAAAGTTTTTTCCGTTTCATAAAACTAACACTTTAAGGAAGGTAATCATGAACTTCACCTAGATGGAGGAAGAGACCTTCTTCCAATGCTACGAAAGGTTCAGAGATCCCACAAATTCCTGTCCACATCATGGCTATGAAATTTGGCAGACAATAAGTTTTTTCTATAATGGATTAACTTCACCAATGCACAATTTGTAGAGATTATATGTAACGGTGAATTTATGTATAAGGAGGTGGATGATGCGTGACATTGCCTTGATTAATTAGCAAAAAATGCACAATCATGAGACACCTCCCTAAGACCCACCGCTTCTATGACTACTTAATTAAAGGAACGAGGAGGAATGCATGCCTTAAAAGAAGAAGATAACATGAGTGCAAGGGTAGCCAATCTCATAAGAAAAGTTGAGGACATGGAACTTAAGAGGTGGAAGCTATCAAACCAAGGGAAGTCGTGGAAGTTGTTTGTGGTTTTGTGCTAGCAAAATATATGCGACGCAGGATTGTTTCACAATCCTTGCTTTTCAAGATTTATTAAATGGGCAATCAAATGCCGTAAATACTTACCAACGACTATTCAGTGGACCCACCTCAAACACATAATTTCAATTGGAAGAACCATCCAAACTTCAGTTTGAAGAACGAATAAATGGCCAATCCTCAAGAGGCCCTTACTCAATTTCTAAATCAAAGGAAACCTTGAGAGGATGCAGTTTAAAAATTCATGCAAAACCAAGAGCTCTTTAACCAGAACATAGTGCAAGCATTCCAAGATCTCAAAACAATAATGAAAATGTTTGCATCATCAATTCAAAGGATTGAGTGATACTTGACAATTGGGGAGAAATGGACTTTTCTAGCCCAACCTCTCCCCAATCCAAAGCCACAATGTGAAATCAGTGACCCAAACTCGTCTAATCAACATGTGGGATAAGCTAAGTCTATCACCACTCTTAGAAGTGGAAAGACAATTGACAAAACTATTCCGGTGATGGTTGAAAAGCCTAAAGACTCGAAAAAAGTTAAGAATGATGAACTTAGCGACATCTTATATGAGATGGAACTAGAATCTCAAAACAAGCCGATTGTGTCATTCCCCTAATGGTTGATTGCACCAAAACCTCTATCTAACTCTCAAGATATTCTAGAGGTGTTTAAGTAAGTGAAGGTCAATATCCTTTTACTAGATGCCATTAAATAAATCCCTTCATATGCCAAATTTCTGAAAGATTTATGTACAACCAAAAGATGACAAAACATTTAACAAAAAATCTTTTTGACAGAAAAAGTGAGTACTAACCTTAAGAAAGATGTGCTACAAAAATACAAAGATCCCGGTAGCCCAACCATCACATGTGTAATTGACAACCACCAGATTGAGCACGCACTTCTTGACTTGGGGATGAGTGTTAATTTAATCTTATTCTTGGTTTATGAACAATTGGGTATAGGTGAATTAAAACCCACTCGGACTACATTACAACTTGTTGATCGATCAGTTCGTGTATCGAGATGAATGATTGAGGATGTGTTGGTCCAGGTTGATAAATTCTACTATCCAGTAGAGTTTATTATTCTGGATACTCAACCTATTGTGGATGTGATCGAGCACTCAGATATCTGTCATTCTTGGTCATCCATTCCTTGCTACATCAAATGCCATCATTAATTGTAGGATTGTAATTATGAATCTCAATATCTTTTTCAATATGAGCAAACAGATAGAGGACGAGGATGATACCTATGACATTAACATGATCGACTCTTTCATGGAAGATAAAACACTTTGACTCTATACTCTGACCTTCTAGAGACGTACTTGGCCCACTTCCTTGATTTAGATGATGACATGATTCGGGAGACGGATGCCTTGCTTGATGTGACAATGATACATGAAATTAACTGGTGGAGGCCACAATTTAAGAAATTACCCAAAATCGATATAGTGCCTCTACCGTCTAGTCTCAAGGCACCAAAGCTTGACCTAAAAATCTTGTCCGTTGATCTCCAATATGTTTACTTAGGTCAAGATGAGACATACCCGGTGGTGATTTCTTTCCACCTTGAGAAAGAACAAGAGAGTATGATTATTTCTACTCTCATGGAGCATAAATAAGCCCTTAGATGGTCGATTGAGTGCCTCAAGGGAATTGATCCTTTGATTTGTATTCACCCTATTCATCTAGAGGATAATTTAAAAACCTCCCGACAACCATAATGTTGATTAAATCCAAACATGAAAGAGGTGGTTAAGGGAGAAGTGCTTAAGTTATTGGATGTGGGTATCATATACCTTATATCCTATAGTCAATAGGTGAGTCCAATTCAGGTGGTTCCTAAGAAGTCAGGATTCACCATCGTAGCCAATGTTGACAATGAACTCATGCCAACTAGAGTCACTACTAGTTGGAGAGACTACAAAAAGTTGAATACCGTCACAAGGAAGGACCACTTTCCTTTGCTCTTCATTGATCAAATTTTGGAAAGGCTAGCAAGTCATTGTTATTATCGCTTCCTTGACAGATATTCAGGCTACAATCAGATAAAGATAGCTCTCGAAGATTAAGAAAAGACAATGTTCACATGTCCATTTGGTACCTTTGCTTACTGAAAGATGTCATTCAGACTGTGTAATGCCCCCTCCACTTTTTACCCATGCATGTTGAGTATTTTTCTGACATGGTGGGGAAAATTTGGAGGTCTTCTTGGATAACTTCTCTGTTTTTAGTCCATCCTTCGGTGAGTATTTGAAAAATCTTAAAAATGTGCTAAAGCGATGTGAGGAAAAGAATTTGGTTCTGAATTGGGAGAAATTTCATTTCATGGTTCCCAAGGGAATTGTTCTTGGGCATATAATTCTATCTAAAGGAATTGAGGTAGATAAGGCTAAAATTGATCTTATCATTAACGTACCTCCACCTAAGAGCGTACGTGACATGTGATCCTACGTAGGACACGCTGGATTTTATAGATGATTCATAAAGGACTTTAGCCATCTCTCTCATCCTTTATATAATTTACTTTAAAAGGATGCACCATATGAGTGGACTGAATAATACCATGAAGCTTTCACTAAGCTCAAGGGCATGTTGATTACCACTCCTATCATGCAGCCACCCAACTGGAGCATACCTTTTGAGATTATGTGCGATGCGTCTGACTATGCTATTGGAGCGGTGTTATGCTAAAGAAAAGAGAAGAAGCCCTATGTGATTCACTATGCGAGTAAAACTCTAAAATTTGCCCAAGTGAACTGTCACGCCCTAAACTCGGAAACCGGACTCACAAAATTTTCGATCGCCGAATCTGGCGCCGACAGCCTCCGTAGAACTCCATTCTCGGATCCTAGTTCCAATTCGCCAGGTTCCGATCCTGGGATGCTACGAGGAGGATTTTCAACATCAGTTTGATTCGTAATAAGTATAACCAAAGGCATAACCCACAAACAACAACCAAGAACTCCATTACATTTCCACTATGATAAAAAACTTTACAAGTACAATGAGCATAAAGGGAAATACAGTGGTGTAGAACAAAAACTCCAAAATGCTCTGTAACGTGCTCCTGTCTCAGCGCTGCTGCGAACCAACGTCACCTGCACGTAACGGTCGTGCATAAGCTTACAGAAAGCTTAGAAGGTGGTGAAAGTGTGTGCGCAAGGTAGTAATATGTACATGCAATGTCAGAGTGATGCGGAATATGCAAATGGAACCATGATATCATGAGCCGTACCAAGGCTATACAATGCCAGACATGAATGTATCGGCCACCCCAAGGCCATGCGATGTACAATGCAACTCAAGCATACAGGTCCTCATCTATGTCCACACATCAATACGGCTCAATATGGAATATCACCGGGGTCGCAATAAGGTAAGTGGAAGAGACCTCACTATCCGTCTGTCAATATCGGGCGCGACTCGTCGATAGCAGACCCATTCCTCGAGCTGGTCAAACTCAGCCTAGCATTGCCCCCTACACTCGGGCGGGTAAGGCCGCACCCCCTTCCAACCGACTACGATACAGTGGAGAGCGTAACCGTCTGGTAGTCAGCACTCAACGCTCATCTACCCACTCGGTCTAGACGTTGGAGCAACCTCTTGGTACCATAAGGGTTTAGGGACTTTCACCCAGGGATATCTATAGTACCCCATGTAAAATAAGATTTTCGGTATCCAATCCTGCCAACCACGATCTGTCTGTGGAGGCTACGACCCCGATGTCGCTAGGGCGTATAATAACTAAGTCACACAAATGCGGAATGCATGAATCACGCTATCCAGTCATGCAACCAATCCTGCGCATACCGTGCGCTCATGTAGGGCAACACTGCCTAATCGGGAGCCCATAAACAACCTGCCCGAAGGCAAATGCTATGATCAGACAATTCTCACGTCAAGCATACATATGATGCGTATGATCATGAGTCATGAAACTGTACTAAACATGATGTAATAAAATGAACTATCTCACAATGCAGATGGACCTGGACGGCCTATATACGATAAGTACGGCCCAGTAATGGACCCTAAGGAGAGTCGTAATGTGGACATCCAACCAACATTACACTCGCAATGTGGACGTCAAACCAACATTGCTCCCAAGGCACGATCTTCTTAAACGTCGCTACATAACCTGTATTGGGATTACACATTGCAATGGACCTTAGGTTCATCCCATTGGGCCTTATATATATATATCGAATGGGCCATAACTTATGGGCCTTTTATTCATCAGATGGGCCATATAAATGGGCCACACCAATGGGTCTTATGTGCATTACAATGGGTCAAACCTGTGGGCCTATGATGGCATCAAATGAGCTTAGTCTCATGAGTCCAAAATATGACCAATGGGCCACACCAGTTGGGCCCCACATGTAGATCAAGTGGGCCTCAACCCATGGACCTAACATGCGTTCAATGGGCCTAAACCCCTAGGCCTTAATAAAATGGGCCTAACTCATGGGTCTCAAATGAGTCCAATGGGCCTAATCCCATGGACCCTTTTTATAATTAAATGGGTTTAGTCTCATGGGCCTTACACTATATCAACTGGGTCCACTTCCATGGGCCTTAAGAATGCAACAATGGGTCCAATTTCATGGGCCTTGAAATACATCAAATGGGCCTAGTCCCATGGACTTGCAACACATCAAATGGGCCTAAGTTCTTAGGCCTTATATGAATCAAAATGGGCCTAGCCCATAGGCATTTTATAAATCAAATGGACCTAGCCCATGCCCTTTTGAAATTTAAATGGGCCTAGCCCATAGGTCTTAAATATCAAGTGAGCCTAAGCCCATAGGCTTTACATATCAAGTGGGCCCAAATTCTTTGGCCTTAAATGGATCAAATGGGCCCAGCCCGTAAGCATTTTATAAATCAAATGGGCCTAACCCATAGCCCTTTTTACAGTCCAAAGGGGCTTAACCCATAGGCCTTATGTGTTAAAGTGGATGGACTGTCCGGATGCATCACATGTATCATGGTGGGTCCCACTGTCTAGTGGATAGTGCGGATATAACACATACATCACACAGGGCCCCACCATCCGCTGGACGGTGGAGGCCACACAACACTAGGTGGGTGCCACCGTTCGCTGGACGGTGGACTTGATTTATGCAAAAAAATGTGGGTCCCATGTGGGGCCCACTCTGTAATATTTATTTGCCATCCAACCCATTCATAAGGTCACTCGGACCTGGATGAAGGGACGACATAAATTTCAGCTTGATTCAAAACTTCTGTGGGCCCCAGGAAAATTTTCAATGGCAAACACTCAATCCTACTGTTTCACGTGGTGTGGGCCACCTGAGTTTTGGATTTGTCCCATTCTTGGAGGGGGCCCACCTGAGAATGGGACCCACCTCATGGACGGTTCAGATGGTATACAAACATCAAGGTGGGGCCCACGACTGGAGCCGTGGGTCCCTGCTGGACGACCGCCCGCCCGCCGTTCACGGCTGCACGCAGGCGCGTGCAGCCCTCCTGCTGCTGACGTATAGGCAGAGGCTATGCCTCTTTCAAATTTCGGGAAAAACCCGTTTTCTTGGGATTTTTCACGTGTGGGGCCCGCTAAAATGAAATCCGTCCCAGCCATTGCGTTCAGTGGCTCGACGCCGTCCAAATGAGTCCAGAGTTCGAATTTTTTTTTATGAAAGGAAATGAAATAAATTAAGAAAATGATGTTTGAAGGGTGAGGGTGCGATCTTTGACGCTATGGCCCACCAGGTGTTCCGTTCAATCTCATCTTCTGGCTCAACGCCTAAAATGGGATGGTGAAAGGAATGGACGGCTTGGATTAGAGCAATACATCAGGGTGGGGCCTATACAAGTGGGCCACCCAAAATCCCCTTTTTCTTCTTTCTTTTTTCTTCTTTCATTGAAACGTCCAGCGTACCATACGCTGGACGGTTTTGATTTTTTTTTTTTCCTTTTGAAAATGGTGGGCCCTGATGAAGTGGGCCACCACATGGTGGGTGACATGGGTTTAACTTTTAAGGTGGGCCCCAATTGAATAAAAATAATTATATCAAGGTGGGATCCATTCAAGTGGGCCACCATCGTATAGCATAAAAAAAATAATAATAAAATAAAATAAAATAAAATAAAAGCAATAAAAGAGAGAGAGAGAGAGAGACATGGAGAGTGGGACACGGCTTGTGATGGAGGGACCCCGTCATTATGGGCCCTCCCATATATGAAATCATACATCAAATGAGTCATTTTGCACATGTGACCATCAAAACTAAAGATCAACGGTGGGGATCCTTTCCCCACCAATATGGATGGTCTAGATGACCTTTCCAAATGAAAATAAACATCATGATGATCCAAGTGGTCCGTCGGCCACGTATTAGGGTCCCAAGTGAGATCGACACCATTGATCGGTGGGCCTCACTTGGTCCACCATAAAAACAAATAAATCTACCTTATAGAGGCACCCACCGTCCGATCTTCTCGCTCCTAGGAGTTCCTTGGCACCTTAGCTTCAACTTCAATGGTTAAGATGAAGAATGAAGGGTTGAGATGGAAGATTTTGGGGTAGGAAGGTGGGCCACTTGGAGCTTGGGAATTTGGAGAAATTCCATACGTATGGACCCTTGTTGCTTTGGAATTTTTGAAATGAGAAAGAGAGAAAGAGAGAGAGTGATGTAAAGGGAGAGAGAGAGAGTGATGGATGGATGGGTGAGTGATGGTTGTGTAAGAAAAACTTGACTTTTGTGGCTTTTGTGTAAGAGAGGTATGGGTGGTGAAGACTTTTGTGGCTTTTTGTGTAAGAGAGGTATGAGTGGTGAAGACTTTTGTGGTTGCTTGGGAAAAGGGATGGAAGTGATGTGTACTTGACATGTGATGGATTGATGGGTGATTGATTGATGGGATTGATGTGATTGATGTGACACATCGTAGAGATTCCCTTGGGTTTCGCAACACGCGGCGTTTTCTCGCACCGAACGTTGGCCCATATCTCTTGATCAGGGTATCGCCTCGGCGTGCGAGTCGCGGCATCGGACCGCAACGACGGCGCGGTCGCTATGGTATTGGTCTCGGGTTGAGTCGACTCGGGTTGTCAGCACATGAATCAGGGTCGTGCGTCGATATCGATTAAGGGTCGAAGGTTGTCGGAATTCGACCGGTAAGACCGCGGAAGTGTACGGAAAGGTACGGACCAAGATACGGGTCTTACATGAACTATTCTACTAAGGAGAAGGAACTCTTAGTCGTAGTGTTCGCTATGAAAAAATTTAGGTCCTACTTGATCGGATCCAAGATCATCATTTGCACTGACCATGCGGCGCTAAAGTACATTCTCTCTAAAAATGATGTCAAGCCTCACCTGATAAGATGGATCCTCCTATATTTTAAGAATTCGACATATAAATAAGAGACAAAAAGGGAGTAGAGAACGTAAAGGCTAACCACCTCTCAAGACTTGATCTCTCTGATTCCCTTGAGCTGACACCGATAAATGATATGTTCCCTGTTAAACAATTGTTTAAATTCTTTCAATTACCTTGGTTTGCTGACATTGTGAATTATCTTCCTATTGGTTTCACACCAACATATTGGACTATGCAAGATAAGAAAAAAAAATTCGCCAAGATACTTAAGTTTTTCTGGGATGATCCTTATTTGTTTAAATAATACTTAGACCAAATTCTAAGGAAATATGTGCCAAACAATGAACATCAGAGTGTCATCTCCTTTTGTCATTCTGATGGTCACTTTTTTGCTAAAAAGACCATGGCCAAAATTCTTCAGTGCAGCTTTTATTAGCCCACGATGTCACTACCAAAAAACCGAGCAAATGCTACGGAATTTGAAAGATTTTAGCTACGAATTAAATCTGTAGCATAATTGCTACAGATTTAATCCGTAGCTAAAAGCTAATGTTCTGTAGCGAAAGCCTACATCCTCGTAGGAACCTTATCAGAGATTGATGGTGCTTAAGAGGTTTCATGGGGCCCATTGAAATATATGTATTTGATCTAAGCCGCCCATCAATTCTTATAAATAATTTTAGTGGATGAACCCAAAAATTATATAGATTAAAGGTCTAAGTGGACCATACCATAAGAAATAATAAAAATTAAATTTTTATTATTAATATTTGTATGGTCTTCTTACATCTTCGATCTTGCTCATTTTTTGTATCAACTTTTAAAATAATACTTTAAAATTAATATACAAATTGGATAAATAAAACACATCATGGTGGGCCCATAGTCCTAAGTCTTATAGGGTCGTCTGTCACGCGCCCCTCCCACAAATGAAATCCAATTTCGTCTGCCCTTCTATCCCGCGCAGACCTCCGAATCGAAACCCCATCACACTCTTCCCCGCGGTGTCTATTCCTTTACTTCATCCAAAGCCATTCTCTTCTCAAAACCTCACCATCCCTCAACGACCTCAGCTGGTCGTCACTTCCTTTCTCGCCTTGGATTCTCTCCACCCACACCAAGCCTTCATCTTCTACAAGGAGATTTTCTGTGAATGCGAGTCAACTTCCATTAGTCGGCAATCTGGCCCCTGACTTTTATTATGATTTGCAGGAATACAGAGGCAGTTCGGTTTGCTGGGAAACATGCTCAAATCCATACACGAGTAATAGAGATTGCAACCCCTGTGATTGGTATTAAAGAAAGCCCAAAATTATAATTTTTATCCGAAATGGTGTTAGATCGAGATCATACGAAGGAAGGTCGAATGCCCCAATTGCAACAGCAGGTACCCCATAGAGGCTGTCGATAGTCATAAAACCTGCCGGAACGCTCCATCCCCCCACTCCGTCGTCAAATTGTGGAGTGGCTGCGAGGATGGCTGCGATTTCTGGTGGTGATGGCCAAATCTCAGCCGCTTGATCATATCCATGCATTTCATCATTTGCTACAATGGATTTTTTTTTTTTCCTTCTTCATTGGATTTTGAAAGTAGAGCCAATGGGTGTGGCCATTCGGTTTGATGGGGCCCTTTCCTAATGTTCAATGGCCCAACATTCACCTCGTATGTAATATGAATGATCCATTGCCTCTAAAGCACTCACTTGCCAACCTATTAGGATGCCGGGGATTTTGGAGCAGACTTTTTATTTTTTATTTTTTATTTCTATTATAGCTAGACTAGATCTATCTTCTGTGAATCTGATGTGAATTGCATGCTTTGCACCTCTGTGTGGATTTTTTTTTCTGTTTATTTTTAGTTTAAGATGATGTGGAAAGGAACTGTACTTTTGGGGCTTGTAATTTCTCTTTTTCTATTGAATTATGAAACTTAGGTTAAGAATTACTGTCAATGGCAGTGTCGCTCTCAAGCGTGTTGAGTTTTGTGATACAACAAGGTCTAGTTCATCCGAATTCTTCTATTAGGATCACAAGAAGGAAGAGATTGTGTCAGTAATCACTTGTAGCTGCCCATGGATTCCCTCTATATCTATGGCAGGATCTGTAACACAGTGGCTGAAGTGCAGGCGGTTTAGGATGGTCTTAACCTGGAGAGTATGAAATTCTTAGCTTGTGTCAGTAATCACTTGTAGCTGCATATGGAATCCCACTATACAACCTGGAGAGTATGAAAATAAATCATCTTTAAGCTACTATATATGCATTAGTTTGTTTATGTGCACGTGTCATGTACAGAAATTGGTGGGCTTCTTGTTTGTTAGAGTTGAGATGTTTAGAGAATTGGAATGCTAATCCAGCTTGTAGATATATTGAAGAAATACTGTATGCATGATGTTTTGCAGGAATCTATTTAATTCATTTGATATAGCTAAGCAGGGGAGAGTGTCGCTGTATTTCAACCTGTTTGTTTACTGCAATATGGATTTCATCTCTTTTGCATGTTCCTTCCTGCCAAAGCCTAATTACAAGCAACTACATTTACTCTTCTTTGGCCACGAGAGATTTTTTAGGAGGATGCTTAGATACTTTTTGCTCACAGGATGGAAAAATTGAAGCTGAAGTTAAACTCACTGGATTCTTAGATTAGGAGCATTGCAACCTAGGGAATCCAAAAAATATGGTACAATTATTGCTCCTGTGTTATACGCACCAGTCCACCAACTCTTCTTTGTTGCTCGTATGGACATGGCCGCCGATTGTAGGCCTAGTGAAACATTTAATGAAGTGTGCTCCTATGAATTGATAGGATATTCCCAAATTTGTTTATAATTTGATTTATGTGAAAAGGAATTTGATATATTCCTCATATTTTTTGTTTCTGTTTTTGGTTCCATCATGTTGTGATAGTTTCTACTACAAAATTTTGTCAGCTTTCTCCTCAATGAGATTTTGCATTAAGAAAAGGAACACACTAGTTCATGCTTCATAAAGCCTAAGGATTGATTTTCTAGATACCCTTTATTTTGACATTACAGGATTGTTTCTTGCAATCAGACTGGAACTGAAGTGGGCCGATTACTTATCGGCATTAATATTTAACTGAATCATTGATAAAGTATTTGAGGTATGAGAGCAATGAAAGACATTTTAGAGAGTAGCCAACATGTAAGTTTAGGACTGACCCAAAGCACTAATTCTTTAGCACTAACCAATATTCCTAAACCTGGGCCAGTAAAGGTCTCATAGGAACCAAAATATGTGAAAATTATAGATTGTAACAGACATTAGATTCCTAGGTTGTAATTTGCTACTTGTTGTTGTTTCTTGTTGCCACTACCTTGTCGACTTCTTGCTGTTTCCTGTTGCCACTACCTTGTTGAGGAAAGGCTTTTCTTTAAAACCTTTTACATCCGTTACTAGTTACAACTTACAAATTGTCTGTTTTAATTGACTGATTATTTATGTTTGTGGTTATTGTCACCAAGTTGACGTGTGACTCTTAGGCTTCATTCTCACAACCTTACTCTAACTCGCTGGGACAAGGCTATGATGATGATGATTAGGAATACAAGAACTATAATTTCTGTCACTTATTGTTAGTTAAGGTTGGTGTTAGCCATGTTTGAAAAACTGGACTAGCTGTGAAACTATCATGTGGCTGGTCTGATCTCTGAATACAATGGGTTTGACAAAATGCTTGGAACAAAAGTGAAAATAGTTTATGAAAAAGCTAATATTTTTGAAATAAAATATCACAAACATAGCTTAGAATATAAAATCCAACCCATTTGCAAACAAAAGACAAAATGAAGACTGTTTATCCTTTCAGCTTGATAATACTTCACTACTTCTATCGCACTATTGTAATTTGATTTTGAATTTTGTACATAATGCTAAATTTTGAAAATTTCTACTCAGCTACATACTTTTGGAAAGCTTAAAAGCTCTTTCATTGATAATGCTGTGGAAATATTTTGCATCTTATGTTAGGGCAGGTTACTTCTATTAGCATTTTCACTGCTTTAAGAAGTTGGTTCTTTAGGCTAATTTGGAGAACCAAAAGGCATGCACACATCAAGTTAGTGTAAAACTTTTTTTGGGTGACGGGTACATGTTGGTTCAAGTAGGACCAAAACAGATAGTGGGAACTTCACCCCACGATGTTGAATGTTATCAAAATTGTTCTTCCTCTGCGGTTTAATATCATGCACGCATTACATGATGATGATGACTACAACCATGGTGTTAGGAAACAAGATATGGTGGGATATCTTCTGGGATATTAGGATCTGTTTCTCTTCGAATATATTAGGATCTGTTTTTCAGGAATTGCACAAAATTGTGTGGTGACCAAGATATTTGGTTTCATTTATTTCATACTTTACCTGGCTTCACATTTATGAAATATTTGATACATCAATAAAACAAAATAAATGATAATGCATCTATTTTCTATTGGACCAGTTTGTCTATTATAGAAACCTCTGAAAGTCTGTCGATGATCACAATACATGTTTAGACTATCAGTCCACAATGTATGCTTACCTAAGAATGGGTTTCTTTTCAGCAAATCTTTTGCTTTAACATGTTTTTTTTTTTTTTTTTAGCAAATCTACCAGCACACATCTAATTCTTTAGTTACGGACGTATAAAGAAGCTATTCTTCTTTAGATAGGTGAACACTATGCTACATGTTATTTGATATTTAAACACTAAGATCTACCATGGTCTGAGCTCTAGACCTAGATATTTAAACATTGTTTACGTTTCTTTAACTTGATCTTACTGACCATAAAGTATTTGTGGTTGCCTTGATTCATGTTAATCTTGTAACAAATGGTTTCTCTTTTGTGAAAAAGTGCTTGCATTTAAGTCTATTGTGCTTATGATATTACAGGATTCCTTATATCACAATTTGTCCGAGGAGGAACTGATGTGAGTTCGTGAATATAATTTTGACCATCCTGGTAATGTCTACCTTTTCCTAAAGTTGGAGAAACAAATATTCATGTAGAATATCTAAAATATGCATGTCATGTTGTAGTGGTATTTTGAGTCAAAATTCTGGCACCTGTTTGCTAATTATGTTGTGTATGAATCAGTGGGAGGATCCTTATAAATTGTTTGGCAGGTCAATCCTTCAGATGTGATAATTTTGGAAGGGATACTTGTTTCATATCATTTCCAAAAATGTTGTGATCTAGTCTAGTTATTCATGTATATGAACCATGTAACAAAGTGGCAGCTGTAAAAGCTAAAAGACCATCTTTATGTGCATGAAATCCACCCTCTTCATAAGGTACAATTCCCCTTTTCTTGACTTGAAACCAACTCTCGATCAACATATGTTTCTTACCAAAATTTCTCCTAATTTCTTAGTCAAGTCTACTTGTAATTTCCATCACATTTCTTGCAGTCCACTTTTTTTCTGGTAAGATTTTCATTTAATCTTGGGTTGGCAATGGGTTGGGTTTTGGTTGAGTTGGATCAGCCTGGGTTTGACCTGTTCACTAAGCAAGCAAAGAAGTCAAACTTATGCCCAACTCATTTACTAGATGGGCTGAGATTCAAACTAGAGTTCAACCTAGAACCCTTGAATTCAAACTACTTTCTACTTGTTGAGATTTAACTTTTTATGTAAACATTTTGCATCTCATACGATTACAGAAATGCTTTTCCAGATGCTGTTTTTCTTCTGTTCTTTTCTTATTGTTCTTGTTGTTTTGTCTCGATATTTAGTACTCGTGTTTCTTAGAGTCAGAATTTATCCATTGAATTTGACCCAAATTCATTGATTAAATATCTTTTCAGGGATCTATCTTACAACAATTTCAGTGGAGATTGCCAGTCTCATTCAGTAATTTCCATTTTACCATCATCATGGGCGAAGTAGTAACTAGTTTGTATTTCCGTAGGTAATTTCTTATTATATGAACCCCAATGGCTGTATATTTTGTTGAAAAATAAGTTCTTGTTCATCATCTATCATGCTATTTTCCAACCTAACTAATTACTTCTTTTTTTCAAATCTTACCAACTGCAGTACATTTTGTTTTTGTGAATCAATGAGTGCATTTTCATGGATTGGTTCCAGATGCAATATGCCTCTCTTTGATGACATCAATATTAATTCAATCTAAAATTTGGACGGCATTACCTTTTCTTATTTTTTCCAGTGCCATTTGTATGGTTAATTGGGGGGATATAATGTGGCCACTATTCTATGGCTATGGATCAAATCCAAAAGGTGGGTTGGAGTCTTTGACCTGCAGTTTGATTCTTATACATATAATACAGCTAAATGCATGGTCAAAAATGAAAAAAAATATAGGCTATAATCCATACTCAAATGGCCAAAACAATTGATTAATCAGATGTTTGTAGCATATGATTGGTGGCATGTTGTCTCTCAGTCATTAAATCGCATCAGTTTTTCTCTCTCATTTTCTTTTAAAATGGGAGATTATCACTTGTAGCCATGTTAATGTGTCGGGCGTGTATTTCACCTGATCTGTGAAATAGGTGGGCCTTATCACTGACTTTTATGCCTAATGAGTGGTTTGGCTTTATTTCTGTGCAACTACTCATGCCATGCATGTCTACCTTGTTGGGTTGCAATTGATTGTTCTCTTTGAATGTTCCTATGGGGAATTGGGTTTTACTTGTGTGGCATCGTAAGGTTTTAACAATACCAGCTGTTGGTATTAAAACCATTATTCTTTTGTTAGTGGGAGTCTGTGTGTATGTTTGGATGCACAGAATCCATGGGAAAAGAATGGAAAAACAATATCTAATGATGATTTTCATTAGTTAATGCATATAAGAAAGTAGCAAGAACGTAGGAGGAAAAAGTGTGCAAAAGATGCAGGTCTTGATACAAATGCAAGTCTTAATGAAGAATTAGTATATAGCACAAGCACATACATGCATTCACACTTGCATGCTGTAGCACGAACAATGCGTGGAAGATGGCATTTATTACACAACACATATACAATATAATTCCTTTTTGAAAATGCATCTCAACTCTATCATACATCAGTATTCTTCACTCAAATCAGTTTACAGGCACTTGTTTTGCCAGTTCTGTACATCAATTATTTGTCTGATTTTTCTTAAGTCCCATCAAACATGTTTTTGTTTTTAGGTTAGCTTGCTAGTACACCCACTGTTAGTTCATTTGAGAGCGCTTTCTAGTACATCTATTGGTTGTAACTCCTATAGCTATACTGTAGATTGAAACTTTATTTCAAAATAAGAAAAAAAATGTTAGCTGAAATTGTGGTTGGTCTAAATTTTCTAGGTGTAGAGAGTGGAAGTACAAAGAGTATGGCTAATGTAGAGTGCGTCGAAAGGGCAACCGGTGACATGTTGATTGGTTCGAACTGGGGAGTCAATATTGAGATCTGTGACATTATTAATATGGATCCAGGGTATATACTTCTTGCACCCTGCCTTTTCTTTTGATGCGCATACTATCGTTGATGGCATGGACACTTTTCTCTCTATTGTGTTAAGCTTCGTTCCGAGCTGGGGAGTCCAGTATATAGTTCATTATTTGCTAAGAAAATAAGGTTGATAGGTTTTTTATTTTCTGTTATTACTCATCACTACATGGAGTGAATGTTGAGATGTTTTTCAAAACCTTGTTTATTTTGCCCCAACAATAGTTACATTCAGCCGCAATAATAGCAATTTTACATTATTTGATTCAGCCCCTAATTTTTTCTTGTTCCAGATGAATACTTCCACTAATCGGTTTAATGATTTGAGATCCTTCTTCCTGAAGATTATTTCATTAAGAACTTGCAAATGTTACCGGATCTAATGGCAGTTTTCTGGATCTAAGACATGTCCTGTTGGTCTCAATTTTTTATGATCCATATTATGACTAAAGGTCCATATGGGTGTTTCTGCCTCTTTCAGCAGATGAGCTGTCTTCTCCCAAATTTCAGTATTTTACCTAGATAGCTTCAAAATCTGAATTATCTGGATGTTGATTTGAGGGTAGAAAAGAGACTTCCTTGGCTATCTTATTTAACATGCTTCCAATGGAATGTGTGTCCATATCACAACAGACATAAGACATAATGGTGATTAACATCCAAAAGGTACCTTATGTTTCCAAAAAAGTATTCAATTAAGTATGGTTGGTCTTATAGATATCCTATAAATTCTCCCCTTTTGTTTGATTGGTATGCTGCGGTTACATATAACTCCAAAGGCACATCTGCTCTTCATCCACGCAGCTATAATTCTATGAGCAACATCACATTAGTCTTAGGCTCCATTTGGTCATCACATTAGTATTTATGAAAATATTTTTAAAATAAATAAATAAATAGAGCCTAAGCCCTTTTTTAACTCTGCCAATGCAACTCCTTGTATTGCCGGCCCAAGCCTGGGTAAAGGAGGAGGGAGAAGGGCCTTAGAATGAGATCGTCAACTATGGAAGAGATCCTGAAAATGCAGTATCTTTGGTTTTATGGTTTTACTTATACATATATTCCTATATTGATTATTCAAGCATGACGGTTATGCGCATTCTTTCAGGTGGATGTTGCATGTGGGAGGATTGGAACTGCATATTTCAGATTTAAGCATCTGGTACGTCTCTTATCAAGAATGCACATGATTGGAGTGGCCTGGTCATTTGGACAGGCCGTATTTATGTATTTACTCGAAATTGATGGAGTAGACCTGGATGTGCGTCGGAGCTATCCGGAAGAGCGGGGGTCCCTGAAAGGTGGGAACTGCTGTTATGATCATGATGAAGTTGTTCATTTCCTATTGACAGCATTGGAGGGGCTTAACCATTTGGAAAGGTCGTGTTTATGTATTTGCTCGAAATTAATGGAGCAGACCTGGATATGCGTCGGAGCTATCCGAAAGAGCGGGGGTCCCTGGAAGGTGGGAACCACTGTTATGACCATGATGAAGTTGTCCATTTCCAATGGACGACATTGGAAGGGCCTGACCATTTGGACAGGCCATGTTTATATTTGTATTTGCAGGTACCATGCCCTTAACCTAAACCCGAACTGATTCTCAAATCCAAAAACCTATAACCTAAACCAAAACCAAAACCAAAACCTATAACCTAAACCCGAACCCATTCTCAAATCCTAAAACCTATAACCTAAACCTAAACCTAAACCTTATCCTAAACCTATAACCTATAACCTAAACCAAAACCTATAACCAAAACCAAAACCTAAGACCTAAACTCGAACCCATTCTCAAATCCCAAAACCTATAACCTAAACCGAAACCAAAACCTATAACCTAAACTCGAACCCATTCTCAAATCCCAAAACCTATAACCTAAACCTAAACCAAAACTCAATTCCCTAAACCTAAACCTAGACCTAAAGCTTAGCCTAAACCTAAACTCAAATCCCTAAACCTTAACCTATAACCTAACCTAAATCTATACTTATAACCTAAAACTATTCCCAAATCCCAAAACTTAAAACCTAAACCTAACCTTAACCTAAACCTAAACCAATAACCTATAACCTTAACCAAAACCTATAACCTGAACCAAAAACAAAACCTATAACCAAAACCCGAACCCATTCTCAAATCCCAAAACCTATAACCAAAACCAAAATCAAAACCTATAACTTTAACCGAAACCAAAACCTATAACCTAAACTCGAACCCATTCTCAAACCCTAAAACCTATAACTTAAACCTAAACCTAAACTCAATTCCTTAAACCTAAACCTAGACCTAAAGCTTAGCCTAAACCTAAACTTAAATCCCTAAACCTTAACCTATAACCTTACCTAAACCTATACTTATAACCTAAAACTATTCCCAAATCTCAAAACCTATAACCTAAACCTAGCCTTAACGTAAACTTAAACCTATAACCTATAACCTTAACCAAAACTTATAACCTAAACCAAAACCAAAACCTATAACCTAAACCCGAACCCATTCTCAAATCCCAAAACCTATAACCTAAACCAAAACCAAAACCTGTAACCTAAACCGAAACCAAAACCTATAACCTAAAATCGAACCCATTCTCAAATCCCAAAACCTGTAACCTAAATCTAAACCTAAACTCAATTCCCTAAACCTAAACCTAGAACTAAAGCTTAGCCTAAACCTAAACTCAAATTCCTAAACCTTAACCTATAACCTAACCTAAACCTATACTTATAACTTAAAACTATTCCCAAATCCCAAAACCTATAACCTAAACCTAAACCTAAACCTAAACCTTATCCTAAACCTATAACCTTAACCAAAACCTATAATCTAAACCTAAACCAAAACCTATAACCTAAACCCGAACTCATTCTAATATCCAAAAACCTATAACCAAAACCAAAACCATAACCAATGCCTATAACCTAAACCCGAACTCATTCTCAAATCCCAAAACCTATAACCTAACCTAAACCTATACTTATAACAAAAAACTATTCTCAAAAACCAAAACCTTTCCCTAAACCTATCACCTAAACTCAATTCCCTAAACCTAAACCTAGACTTAAACCTTAGCCTAAACGTAAACTCAAATCCGTAAACCTTTATCTATAACCTAACCTAAACCTATACGTATAACCTTAAACTATTCCCAAATCCCAAAACCTATAACCTAAACCTAACCTTAACCTAAACCTAAAACCTAAAACCTTAAGCAAAACCTATAACCTAAACCAAAACCTATAACCTAAACCCGAACCCATTCTAAAATTCCAAAACCTATAACCTAAACCAAAACTAAAAACAAAACCTATAACCAAAATCCGAACCCATTCTCAAATCCCAAAACCTATGACCTAAACCCGAACCCATTCTCAAATCCCAAAACCTATGACCTAAACTCGAACCCATTCTCAAATCCCAAAACCTATAACCTAAACCTAAACCTAAACTCAATTCCCTAAACTTAAACCTAGACCTAAACGTTAACCTAAACCTAAACTAAAATCCCTAAACCTAAACCTAAACCTAAACCTTAACCTATAACCTAACCTAAACCTATACTTATAACCTAAAATTATTCCCAAATCCCAAAACCTATAACCTAAATCTAACCTTATCCCAAACCTAAACCTATAATCTAAAATCTTAACCAAAACCTATAACCTAAACCTAAACCAAAATCAAAACCTATAACCTAAACCCGAACCCATTCTAAAATCTCAAAACCTATAACCAAAATCAAAACCAAAGACAAAACCTATAACTTAAACCCAAACCCATTCTTAAATCCCAAAACCTATAACCTAACCTAAACCTATACTTATAACCTAAAACCATTCTTAAATCCCAAAACCTATAACCTAAACCTAACCTTTTCCTAAACCTATAACCTAAACTTAATTCCCTAAATCTAAACCTAGACCTAAACCTTAGCCTAAACTTAAACTCAAATTCCTAAACCTTAACCTATAACCTAACCTAAACCTATACTTATAACCTAAAATTATTCCCAAATCCCAAAACATATAACTTAAACCTAACCTTTCCCAAAACATATAACCTAAACTCAATTCCCTAAAGCGAAATCTACACCTAATCCTAATCTCAACTCCCTAACCTAAACTTAAACCTAAACTTAAAAACACAAACTTAAACACAATCCCGAACCTGAAACCAATTTCCTAAACCTAAACCATAACCCATTCTCAAATCTAAAAACCTATAACCAAAATCAAAACCAAAATCAAAACCTATAACCTAAACCCGAACTCATTCTCAAATCCCAAAACTTATAACCTAAACCAAAACTAAAACCAAAACCTATAACCTAAATCCGAACCCATTCTCAAATCCCAAAACCTATAACCTAACCTAAACCTATACTTATAACCTAAAGCTATTTCCAAATTCCAAAACCTATAACATAAACCTAACATTTCCCAAAACCTATAACCTAAACTCAATTCCCTAAAGTGAAACCTACACCTAATCCTAATCTCAACTCACTAACCTAAAACTAAACCTAAACTTAAAAACCCAAACTTAAACCCAATCCCGAACTTGAAATCGATTTCCTAAACCTAAACCATAACCGATTCTCAAATCCAAAAACCTATAACCAAAACCAAAACCTATAACCTAAACCCAAACCCATTCTCAAATCTAAAAACCTATAACCTAAACTAAAACCAAAACCAAAACCTATAACCTTTATCCTAAGCTCGAACCCATTCTCAAATCCCAAAACCTATAATCTAAACCTAAACCTAAACCTTATCCTAAACCTGTAACCTATAACATAAACCAAAACCTATAACCTAAAACAAAACCAAAACCAAAACCTATAACCTAAACCCGAACCCATTATCGAATACCAAAACCTATAACCTATCCCTAAACCTTAACCTATAACTTAACCTAAACCTATACTTATAACCTAAAACTATTCCCAAATCCCAAAATCTATAACCTAAACCTAACCTTTCTCTAAACCTATGACCTAAACTCAATTCCCTAAAGTTAAACCTACACTTAATCCTAATCTCAACTCCCTAACCTAAACCTAAACTTAAACCTAAACTTGAAAACCCAAACTCAAATCCAATCCCAAACCTGAACCCGATTTCCTAAACCTAAATCATAACCCATTCTCAAATCCAAAACCTATAACCTAAACCAAAACCATAACCTATAACCTAAATCATAACCCATTCACAATTCCCTAAAGCTATAACCTATAACCTAAACCTAAACCTATAACCTTTCCCTAAACCTTTAACATAAACCTAAACTTAAAATCTAAATGTATTATCAAATCCTTAAACTCAAACTTGCACCTAATCCTAATCTCAACTCCTTAACCTAAACCTAAACTTGAAAACCCAAATCTAAACCCGATCCCGAACCCGAACCCGATTTCCTAAACCTAAACCTTAACTTATAATCAAGTTCCCAAAAGCTATAACCTATAACCTTAATATAAACCAATACTTTTAACCTATAACCTAAACTTAATTATAACCTATAGCCTAACCTTAACCTAAATCTTAATATAAACCTATAACCTAAACCAAAACCAAAACCTATAATCATATGGTGAGATCATTTCTTTTGTGTCAATTTCATTCCTCTTCGAGTTTTTTTTTTTTTAAAAATTCATTTAGGAAAAAAAAAGTTGTTATACATGATGCACTTCGTTCACTTTGTCTTTCTTTTCTCCAATGGGCATTCTAATTTATGTATAACATGACTATTTGTAGGATGATGGAATATACGAAGCTGTTGAAATTTCAAGGTGAAGTCAAACACATTTCTCTAATGAAGCCAAAGATTTATATTTTTAGCATTATTGTAATTGTAATTGTAATTGATTGAATGAATTGAATTGTAATTGATTGAATGAAGGATTGTAATTGAATGAATGAATGAGTGATTGTAATTGAATGAATAAATGGTTGTACTGGTTGTAATTGAATGAACAAATGATTATTTATAATTTTGTAAGGTACAAAATAGCTACGACTATTGAACGTAGCCATTAATCTGACAAGAGTAGCCTTTACAATTTAGATATATTGCTACGGACTTTTAGATACAAATAATATCCGTAGTCATTAATCTGACAGGTGTAGCCTTTTTAATTTAGGCATATTGTTATAAACTTTTAGTTACAAATAATATCCGTAGCCATTAATCTGATAGGTGTAGCCTTTTCAATTTAGGCATATTGTTACGGACTTTAGCTACAAATAATATTTGTAGCCATGAATCTGCAGGTGTAGCCTTTTCAATTTAGGCATATTGTAACAGGCTTTTAGCTACAAATAATATCCGTAGCTGCCTGAAGTTTTCACTACAGATAAAATTGCTACAAATTTTATCTGTAACTATTGCACTCTATAGCTACGGATTAAATCTGTAGCCATAGGTTTGAAACCTATTGTTATGGCACCTACGACAACGGTCAAGCTACGGATAAAAACCGTAGTCATAGGTCTATGGCTACGATTTTTATCCGTAGCCTTTGCTCAATTTTTTGATAATGTGTTCAGAGATACTCATGAGTTTTGAAAAGCTTGTGGGCATTGTCAGAAAGTAGGAGGGTTGTCCCGTCGAAATATAATTCTTCTGAACCCCATTCTTATCATTGAAGCATTTGATTGTCAGGGCATCGATTTCATAGGACTATTTCCCCAATCCTTTAAGAATCTTTAGATTTTGTTAGTAGTAGACTAGTCACTAAGTGGGTCGAAGTGATCCCGTGTCAGAATAATGATCATAAAATGGTCATTCGTTCTTAAAAGAAAATATTTTTTTCTAGTTTGGAACACCTTGGGTCATCATTAGTAATAGAGGTTCACACTTTTATAATAGGTCATTTGAGAACTTAATAAAGAAATATAACATCTCTCATAAAGTGAGCACTTATACCACCCGCAGACAAGCGGACAAGTCGAGATTTTCAACAGGAAAATTTTAAAAACAAATCAGGAAAAATTGGTTAACTCTAACTATAAGGATTGGTCAATTCACTTGACCAATGCCTTATGGGCTTACCATATAGCTTTTAAGACCTCCATTAGAATGTCTTCCTTTAGTCTCGTCTATAGGATAGCTTGTCACTTACCTGTGGAGATGGAGCATAGAGCCTATTGAGCTATCAAAAATCTGAACTTTAATTTAGACAATGTTGTCTCACTGTGCAAACTTCAATTGAATGAACTCGAAGAAATTCGGAATGATGCTTCTGAGAACTCGAAAATTTACAAGGACAGGATGAAGGTATTCCATGATAGCAGCATCCTTTGAAAATCATTTATAACTGGTCAAAAAATCCTTTTGTACAATTCTTGATTACATCTTTTTCTGAGTAAACTATGATATCGTTGGACCAGTCTTTTCATTGTTACTAATGTCTATCCTCATGGGGCCGTCGAGATAAAGAATTCGACGAATGACAATGTTTTCAAAGTGAATTGACATCGTCTCAACCCATTTGTTGAGAAGTTTGATTCAGAGGACATGTCCATGCCTCTGACTCATCCGGTGTACCAGGATTGGTCTCCTAGTCTGAAGGAGATGTAGTTAGGTTTATTGCTTTCATATGATTTATGATTATGATAGTTTGATTTCAGTTTGTTTAGTCTTCATGCTAACCCATTTACATGTTAGAACTTTGAAAAAACTTCAGTTCTCCTTCTTTAGGTATTATTTTCTCATCACTTCTCATTTCTTTTCGTTGTCTCATGTGCATTGCATGCTCATATCTTTTACATTGAGGATAATGAAGGTTTTAGGTTGTGGGTGTGGATTACGTAAACTTATTAGTATTTTCTTAGTTTTGAACAAAAATTGTGAAAATTTTCAATTTTTCAAGCTAAACATGTTTGGGAAATGATAATTTGAGGAATTAAGAATGCTTAATTTGGGTATGATGATAAAATAAGATATGAAATTTAAAATTATTAGAGTTTGATCAACTGAGTAAGACTATCACTTAAGTTCTTTCATTTAATCGATTAAGAGGAAGTTTGAATATCATGATAATATAAATCATAAGACATGTTCAATTTACTTTTTGTGAATAGTATTAGAATTTTTTATTATTAGTATGTATATCATTGAAATATATTGCGAATTGAGTCTGGAGAATTTTATCCACCTTAAAAATTATAATGAAAAGAACCAGTTAAAAAAATAAGAGAGATTGACAAAAACGTCATGTATGATAAAAATATTAGAAATTAATGAAAATTTTGAAAAGAATGAATAAATAAAAGGGACCATTGATATAAAATAAAAAACTTAAAAAAGAAGGAAAATGTGATAAGTTTAGAATTATTACTTAATTATTCAATAAAACGTGAGGTGATAAGCATGACTAATGCTATGTAATAGTAGTATGTTATGAAAAGTAAATAGAATTCACTAAGAATATTAGAAAAACTTGATCTATGAACTTATACTCTTAAATGATTGATAAAGAAACTTTTTGATTGATTGCTCGTGTGATTTAACTATAGGTTTTCAAATTTGTACCCTCGCTTCTTTAGATTCTACTCATTCATACTTAATTGCACAAAATCTTATTTTTTGAAAGTGATTTGAACATTGAAGATTGAAGATCACTTCATGTATGTTTTGCTTGGGACTAGTAAAATATTGGTTGGGGGGGTGTATTGAGTGTAAAATGTTGCATATTTTTCCTTATTTATACCTTGGTTTTATAAACATGATAGTGTTTAATCGATCTAATTATGCATGTTTTCATGTGCAAGGTGATTTCGAGAGCTTATGGTGAAATTGATTCCAAAAGAAAAATTTATACTCAAAAGATTACTAAATAAAAATTTAGAGATTTGAAAGTCATTAATGAAGAATTCTCATCCCAAAGATCCAACGAAACTAAGAGAGGAATGAAGAGAATCAAAGATTTAAAGCTAAGAAAAGGAATCTTGAAATTGTCCTGAAAAAAGAATATATTTCTAAAAAAATATGTTTTGAACTTCGAGTCTAAAAAATGAAAGTTCTGAAAGTCTATTTTGGGAACAGCGTAGAGTGTATAAATTTAAGGCGGTTTCTAGAATTTTTCAACTTGGTACGAAAGTTGGAGTTCCACAACTATAAATAAGACTCCCTATAATGGTTCAAAGTATCTTTTAGGGTTTAGGAAAGGAGAGAAAGACTACGTAGAACACTAACAATGTTCTTTCACTTAGATTTCTTCATGGATTCTAATATATCTTTTACTTTTTTTTTTTTTTGAGTTAGCTATGACTAACTAATCTCTTAGCTACGGCTAAGAGGTGAAGCTATAGTTTATTTTGATGCTTCTTTTATTTTGATTCTTTCTTATGTTGAACATCATTGATTTCTAGTTTAAATTTATGGAATATTTTTAGTTTTCTATGATTTATTGTAACTTAAATTATAATAGATGTTATGATAGCTTTGAATATTTTTTCTTATTTTGAGATTGTAAGATTGGTAAAACTCGTGATCACCATCATCTCCTGGGCATGGTGGATGCATGAATTCCTTTCCAATCATCACAATACTTCTTCATTGAGATCTCGATCAATGAAAAGTTAAGAGATTTAATTTAATTGCTTTATTTTCCAATTAGATAATATAGGACTCTGACTCCAGTTGTGTTTGTTGAATCAAGTAAGGTAACATCTTGATAGCTACAAGTGGATCCTTAATGCTCTAGTTTCCTTTTGATTATTAATACTTTATTCACAATTCCTCTCAACTATTCCAGAATTCAATTTAAATATTTTTCTAGTTCTATTTCTAGTTATTTTCAGATTACGTACAAGTTTAGTACTTGTGATTCGACCTCGGTCTCACCGAGTTATTACTGCATCGTAATCCTGCATTGGGGTTGTGTTTGTTGAGTCAAGTAAGGTAACATACTGATAGTTATGAGTGGATCTTTGACTCTCTAGTTTCCTTTTGATTATTAATACTTTATTCACAATTCTTCTCAGCTATTCTAGAATTCAATTTAGATATTTTTCTAGTTCTATTTCTAGTTATTTTTAGAATACGTACAAGTTTAGTACTTGTAATTCGACCTCGGTTTCACCGAGTTATTATTACATCGCGACCCTGTATTGGGGTTATGAATAAAGAACACACTGTATCTATGTCTGACAACATAAAAATCTTCAAATGCATAACTAATTATCTATCCTTATTCATGATAATCTATTTAGAAAAATCTAACAAAAACAATCTCATAATTTAACAAATTAAAAATAATTTAACTAAAAAATAACTTAACAAATTAGAAAATTAACACCTACATCTACCTAACAAAAACAATCTCATAATTCTCACTATTTAATAAATTTAAAATAATTTAACTAAAAAATAACTTAGCAATTATATATTAACAAATTAACACTTACAGTTTCATCTATTCAATAAACACAATCTCATAATTTTTAAAAATAAAAATAATTTAACTAAAAAATAACTTAACAAATTAACACTTACAGTTTCATCTATCCAACAAACACAATCTCATAATTTAACAAATTAAAAATAATTTAACTAAAAAAAACTTTACAAATTAACAAATTAATAAGTACATCTATCTAACAAAAATAATCTCATAATTCTCACAATTTAACAAATTAAAAACAATTTAACAATCACAAATTACCACTTACATCTAACCATCCAGCCTCCCAACCAAATCATCCACACACCATACTACATGATACATCCAAGTATCAATCCAACTATCCAACCTCCCAACCTTCCCATACATCCATCCATCAAATAAGCAATTAGTGTGTGTGTGTGTGTGTGTGTGTGTGTGTGTGTGTGTGTGTGTATTGTAAACATATATAGATAATATACTGATTGTCTGACTCAGTCCAACCGTAGTGGGCTATAGCCACCGAGCTAGTGGTCAGGTGGCGTCCGACCATCCGAGTGAACCAGAGCCACATGGCCAGTGGTCAAGTGGGTCCGACCGTCCAATCAGGCCATAGCCACCATGCCAGTGGTCAAGTGGGGTCTGCTAATCAGATGAATGTTGTTTGCCATTCGCCAGAGCTCGACTGGAGGCAATGTGAGTGGTAATATAGAGAGGCGATGAGGACATGACTAGAAGAGAGTTTACCTTTTAGTTTTTGGTCACTCGGTCGGACACCGAAGAATAGTAAGAGAGGAGAGGAGAGTGGTCACTGGTCGGGCACTGGAGAGAGAGAGAGAGAGAGAGAGAGAGAGAGAGAGAGAGAGAGAGAGGAGAGTGGTTGTCGGTAGTTGGAGAACGACGAGAGAGAGATGAGAGGAGTGATGGTAGGGTTGGGTCGAATTCAGGCGTCGGAGAGGTGTTAGGGTTTTTTTTTTTTAAAAAAACATGTTTAGGCGACTGGGTTTATATACTCGGTCATCATTTGGATTCAAGCCGAATTGAGTCGGGTTCGAGCTCAAGACCGAGTCGAGTAAAGCTCGGACTCGACATGAATTTTTTTGAGCTCAATAAAACTAGCTCAAATTGACTCTAACATAGTTTCGATCTAAGTTGAGTTGAGATTTTCCGAGTCGAGTCACCCACTTGAGTCTTGGATCCTACTCAATTTTGCCCTCGTGCCCTAAAATGAGCTTTAAAAATGGATGGATGAGGTGGATTTCTCATAAATATCATAGTGGCCCCACATGGGTTTACAATGCAAGAACTTCCTGTGAATGGCTTTAGCAAAAAATCCGTGTTCGTGAACCATCCGAAAGGCTTTCGCAGCTAAAACCTAGGTGGGTCCACTATGATGTTTTTTAGAAATCCATTCCGTCCATCCATTTTATGAGTTAATTTTAGTTTATGAAGCCAAAAATGAATTGGATTTATTGCTCGAGTGGGCCAAAAACATGAGAATTGAACATGGACAATTGAAATATTCGTGGGACAATAGAAGTTTTAAATCATGCGTGTTTTCAGTTATCCCAGTAGGAATGGCATTTTGAACGGTATGGATGGTATGTAAACGTCACTGACACCCCCAAGGAGGTTTCAACGGCAGGAATTTCCCTAACTACCTTTTCCTTTAGTACGGCCCACTTGAGTCTTGGATCCAACTCACTTTTACTTTGTTTCCTAAATTGAGCTCAAAGAATGGATGGGTGGGGTGGATTCTTTACAAACATCACAGTGGCTCCTCCTAGGTTTTAGCACGGTAACTTTCAGCGAAAGGCTTTCATAGGAAATTCACATCCCGACTTTACCATGTTATTCTTCATCATAGAGGGTTTGTTGTTTGCCTGCATTTTTCATCGACCTTCAGAGGACGGTTCTGAACAACAATAATGGTACGCACCATGGATGGCCCTTTTTGAGAATGAAGCTAAATATGCAATTATATCCATCAATTTATATTTTAATAGAGGTAGATAATAATTTTTATTGTCACCGTTCATTTTAAGGATATATTTCATATGGCCAAGATGACCTCCCTTCTTTGTGATTTTTAATTGAGAGTCAACAAAAGTTGTCTGGGTGATTTAACCCATGAGCTATTCACCTATTGCCTGGATCTACTCCTTACCCTTAATGCCACGATCCATTCCACTGATGGCATTTCTTGGCCAGACTGCAGTGTCATGGACAAGTTAAAACTTAGCTCTTGAAGAGTATGATGCTATTTGTTTCTACAACATCCTATTGTGCACAGCTCATGAAAAAAAGAAAGCTCACGAAACACCCAAACTCTGTGAACCCTGTTGTGTTGTGCATGTAACATCCACTCCATCCATCAGGTCCAAATACTCATTTTCCCCGTGCATATTGAAATTTAGTCCAATCCAATGTCTGAGTTGCCCTACCCTTTTAAAGCATGTAAAATCACACCTAAAACCTCTCGATTCAAGTGGTGAGGCCTGCCTAAGTTTTGGATCAGAGTAGATTTTGGTGTGTCTGTTAATCAAAGTGAGACACACTAATATACAACATGTTGGGACTCACACACAAGGGTGCAGTTGGCATTTCCCATTGTTCCCTACCATTTGACCTACCTAAGTTGTGGATTTTGCTAACTTCTAGCCATAGGGCTTAACAATTAGGGTATACTCGATGGATAGAGGGAATGTGATACATGTTGGGAGATTGTAGAAGAACACAGGGAAGAATATAGGAGAGTAATCCAATCGCACAAAGAAAGCATAATGCAAACACTCTGAATTTAACCTAGAAAAACCCTTTTGGGAAAACAAAACAACAGCACAAAGCGATGGATGAACACTATGAAAGAAAAAATTACAAAGAGAAAGAGCTTACCCAATTCAAACAACCTCGAATCTCACCCTTGCTATATACCCTTTGAGCCCCTTGGACGAATTTGAAAATCCCTAGGAATTATTTTTCTAATCCCGTTTACACACACACACATATGTATATGGCCTTGGGAAGAATCCCAAATGGAATAAGAAACATAAAACTTGATTAAAAACATCAAATACAATAATCTCCACCATGTCTTCAATCATCAAACTCGTAGCTTCTTGTGCTCTTCTCTTATTTCTGCCTTGCAACATATCTCCACCATTGCTTCTTGTGCACACTCCATCCTCCTTTTATGCCTTCGCCAAGTCCAAAGAAGTCGCATAGAACTTCAACTTCTCTTCCAAAACCACCTTGGTGAGCATGTCTACCAAATGCATGCTTGTGTGAATCTTCTCCAAAGTTACACCTCCTTCCTCAAGCACTCGTCGGATAAAATGGTGAAGAACATTAGCGTGTTTAGTACGTGAATGATAAACAGTTTTTTTTTAGCCAAATTGATAGTGCTCTCACTGTCACAATTAATTGGTACGGCCTCCTGCTGAAGCCCCAACTAATCTATCATGCCTCTCATCTAAACACCTTCTTTGAATGCTTCCGTCATTGCCATATACTCTGTTTCGGTCATGAAAAGAACCACTACGGATTGAAGCTTAAACATCCAACTAATTGCTCCACCCGATCATACAAACGTGTAATCTGAAGTCAACTTTTTAGAATCCACACTTCCTGTATAGTTTGAATCCATATACCCTACCACCTTTGGCCCTGTCTTCTCAAAAGATAAGACGTAGTCTTTTATACATCGAATGTATCAAAGTAGCCATTTCACTGCTTTTTAATTTTGCTTGCTGGGGTTTGACATGTATCTTCTCACAACATCGACTGCCTGTGAAATATCAGATCTCGTACAGACCATGACATACATTAAACTGCCCGCAACATTTCAATAAGGCACATGAGATATATCCTATTTTTTCTCATTTGATTTATGACATTGTTCTTAGGAAAACTTAAGTGAGCCACATGGGGAATGCTTAATGGCTTTGTTTGTCCATCCTATACTTGATCAACACTTTCTCAATGTATTCTGTTTGTGATAATCAAAGCCTGCTCCTCTTCCCATCTTTATGAATATCTATGCCAAGAACCCTCTTTGTAGCCCCCAAATCTTTCATCTCGAATGTCCTTGATAACTAATGTCATACCCCAAACCTGAAAATGAGATTCACAGGAATCTTGATCGCCGAATCCGGTGTCGAAACATCTGTAGTACCCCATTCTCGACTCCCAGCGCCAATATGTCAGGTTCCGATCATGGGATCCTTCAAGGAGGATTTTTCAATGTACATTTATCTCGTAAGAAGTATAACGATAAGTTTACCCAAATTATAAAAGAAACATCATCATCATCACATATCCACTAATATAAACTTTGAATACAATGCTGAAAGGGAAATACATGTCAAAATAAAATCAAAGCTCCAAGAGATAACTGCAAGCTCCATGCTCAATGCCATTGCTGCAACCTAACATTACCTGCATGCATCTATCGTGCATAAGATTATAGAAATCTTAGAGGGTGGTGTAAGTGTGTGCATAAGGTAAGTGCTAAGTATTCAATACAATGCCATAATCATACAATATCAAAAATACTGGTAAGATCATGAATCATATGATATCAGAGTAAACGAAAATATTGACAAGTCTATGAGTCAATCAATATCAGAATACAAAATACAAATTAACTATGCAAATGAGGATTCATAAAGAGAAAATATCAGATGTCGAGGATGTAATGTAATATACAATTCCCGATGAGTTCACAAATAGCGTCAGTCATACCTAGACTATATAAATGCGAAATCAGAGTAACCTAAAATGCCATATGTCGCGGTTGTAGTGCAATATGCGGTGCAAATGGAATGACCATGCTGAAGTGTGAAGTCGGGATGATAGTATGTAGTATCGTAGACTATGGGGTTCATCACAAGTGACTTCTATCCAAACTAGTCTCATACCTAATTTGGATAGTCAGACTCAATGTGGTAAACTCCTGATCTCAGGTTAGTCGCGCGCCCCAACCGAAATCCTGGTCATTACGAAGGTACAGGTAACAAATAGTTACGTGCCAATAGCCTGAGTGAATAGTGAATGAATGAATGAATGAGTATACAACTCCTGCTCAATAAGTCCACATATCAGTACTGTACATCTCTAGATCATCACTGGAGTCAGTACACTCCAAACTGACAACCGCCCCTACAGACTGCGTAGCCCAGCGAGTGGAAAAAACCTTACTATCCACCTGCCAGCAGTATACCAATGCCTACCCGGCTCGTTGATAGCGGACTCATTTAGGAGTTGGTCAGGCTCAGCCTAACTATGCTTACTCCCTCAGGTGGGTAAGGCCACACCTCCTCCCAACCGATCACGACACAGTTCGAGACGCGGCCTCCTGGTATTCTACACTCAGGTGCTCATGTATCCACTCGGTCTCGACATTGGGGCGTCCTCTGGCACCAAGAGGATTTAGGAATTTTCACCCAAGGCCATCTATGGCAGCCCGATGCTAATAACAGATTTTCATTGTCTCATCTGGCCATCCACGATATACCTGTGGAGGCTACAGCCCTGATGTCGCTAGGGTGTATAGTAATCATAACACACAATGCAAGGTGTATGAGTCATACAACCCAGTCATGCATCAATCCTGCACATACTGTGTGCTCATGTGAGATAACCTGCACATATCTGGGAGTCTTATAACAACCTACCCAACGTCATATGCAATGGTCAACTACATCTCATAACAAACATGTAGATGATGCGTATGAGCATGTATCATGATCCTATGTTGTTACATATTCATAATCGGTACCAGTAACCGGCATCAATAATCGACCTCGACAACGTGAACATTTAATCAACATTGTCCCTAAGGAATGATCCACATAGAGCCTAACATATAGTGGACCCATGGCCTCACAAGAGGGTGAAAAATATAACATCATGAGCCTCACTTAAGAGTTTAATACACATCACGATGGGCCTTTCACATGGGCCTAATACACATCACATGGGCTCATATACATCGGATGGGCCACGTCCCATGGGCCCCGAATACATCAAATGGCTATAAGCCATCACTACCAAAAAAAGGGGCAAAAGCTACGGACAAAAACCGTAGCCAAAAGCCAATGGCTACGGTTATGGTCCGTAGCACGACCGTAGCCATTGATGCCGTAGCCATAGGTCAAAGAGCTATAGCTACGGATTTTATCTGTAGCCATAGAAGTAATGGATACGGATTAAAACCGTAGCCATATCTTCTGTAGCCTTAAAATACTTATAGCTACGGATTATATCTGTAGCTAAAAGTTCAGCAAAAACCGTAGCAATAGGCTTATTTTAAAAATAGCTACCGTTTTCAGATACAAGGCTACGGGTAATAGCCGTAGCTATAAAAACTATAGGTACAGATTAAATCCGTAGCGATATTGTCCGTAGTTTTAAATTTATATACAGCTGTGCATTGTATCTGTCGCGAAAAATAGAATATGAACCATAGTAAAAGGCTAAAATTAGCAAGAGCTATGGTTTTCAATAAAGGGCTACGGTTAATAGCTGTAGCTAATGCCTATTGTTAATAAAAAATTTAAACAGTAATGGCAACTCTTACCATTGTAGTACACCTTAATAATTCATATATGCTGATATAAATAAATACTTCATGATTAAATCATTCATTCATTCAATTAAACACAATCATTTATTCATTCAATCAAACACAATCATTCATTTTCAACTTCAGCCCTGATCTCAACATAATCATTCATTCTTTCAGCTCGAGCACCTCATCATCTTGGAGCATTCACAACTTTTGTCGATTCGAGCACGTTCTTTTCAGCTTCTTGGAGCACATCAGTCCATACACTTGGCTCCCTGAGAAGATATTTCAGGTTCGAATAAAATAAGTCAGCTACTTGGCTAGAAAAACTTTACACAAATCTTTCAGTCTATACTACAGAAAATAAGATGAAGATGTAATGTGATGCTCTTATTTATGATACAAAAATGTATAACTGGTAACTTTGATGAGTAATGACAAGTCATAAAGCATGGACTTATTTCTATTTGAAATGTCAAGTTCTACAATGTGAGCTATTGTAATGGTAGTAAAATGCTCAAATATGCATGGTTAGAAGCATTCATCAGATATTCAATCGGGTGCAACAGAGGAAGAAATTAGCAATGTCTATTAACAAGTTCAGTGCTAAAATGATATAAAAAATATAAAGAGGATGCCAACATACATGGGTGTTCCACGGTGTTTGCTAAGGGCCCATTTGGCCGGGTGGATTGAAAGGGATTGAATGGTGTTAGGTTGGATGGCATGAATTTCTAAGTAATAATGATGTTGTTAGTGGATTGTCTTGAGATACATGGGATTGCTATGTCCCTGGATTGCTATATCCAGTCTGTTTGGCACGCCTAGCCAAGCCCGGGATTAAACCATCCCATCCCTTCCTATCCCTTGAACCAAATACATCTCAGGAAAATCTGAATGGATTAAGGTAGATTGGATGGGATTTAAAGGTAATGATGGTGTTGTCAGTGGATTGTCTTAAGACCCATGGGATTGAGATCAGATCACTGACTCTATTTGGCACGCCTGGCCAATCCTGGGATTTAACTTCTAATCCCTTTCAATACCATCCAATCCCTTCCAATCTGATCGGCCAAACGGGCCTTAAAAGCGATTTGGTTATGGTGTACTTACGTGAGAAATGATTTTCAACCGGCATTTGTAATAAGTTGAACCCAAAGAAAGTTGGCCTTTGTTAGGTGTTGAAAAAAGTCGATGATAATGTGTATCGTATTGAGTTATAGAAAGGCTTAGATATCTCACATACTTTTAGTGTTGTGGACTTTTTGAATTTCATGAAGACATCAATAAAGTGAACTCACAGATGGATTTTTTTTATGATGAAAAAATTGACATAGCTTTGGAGAGGGACCCAATCATCTTGTCCCCTCCCAATTTCATGCTCCCCCATTTACTCTTTTTCTCTCTTCCTTTCCTTCTTTTTATAAATATCATTTTATAAGTTGAGAAGAGTTAATATAATATTTTTCTCCTTTTATGAGATCTTTTGATCATTTTTAAGTACTGTGAGTGAATCCTTATATATTTTAGTGAGTAAATTCATATTTTCTTCTTCTTCTTTTTCTCTTTATTATTTTTTTGAGCATTTTTTATTTTTATTTTATCGTTAGATCGCCAATTGAACTCAAGAGAGTAAACATTTTAGCACTCAACTTGTGAACGTGGAAGGACTGACCTCCTGTGGTAAGCCTATTAATAATGTCTAATGCCGCATTTGAATATGTTCCTCTGCCATCCTGACTGTTGTTGACTTCCATTACCGTCGCCTCTGCTCTACCTGAACTGAGCTCTGTTCGGTTGTCACGAGTGTGCAGAATCTGAATTTCTTCATTGCTAGCTGCAGCTGTTCCAGCCAATCTTGGAAGTGGAGCACCTGTTAAAACATTCTTGTCAGTAAGAGCTGGCAGAACAGTATCATTAAAGAGTTAATAATCAAAACACTGGCAGAACCATGAATCACGAACAGCTCCATGGTTTATAAGATTAGCAAAAAACAGGCAATTACTACAATTTTAATCTTTTTGTTGTTGCATAAGTGGACCAGCAGAAGTGGATGCACCTAATGGCCTATGCTGCATGTACTGTTAGAGGTGGAAATGGGCCAGGGCAAGGATATGCAGTTTAAAAAACTATGAACAGTGCCAAAAGCAGGCATTAGTTTCGGGTTCCAACAGAGGCTAAAGAAGAAGTTACAACACCAACTTCTCCACAAAGTGGTAATGGAGTGAATGATGATCAACCTGCTCTACAAAAAGAACTCTATAGATGAAGTTGACTTCAATTACATACTTCTATCTAAATTAGGAAAGGATGTAAACACAAGTCTATCTAAAATTTTTTGTAATCCATAAAACAGAGGCCACCTTTGAATTCCGATATTGTAGTTTCAATTTCTTAGAAGAGAAAAGGCATCTCCTTGAGCATTTAGTTTGAAGTTTGAATTTTTTTAGGGGTATTTAGTTTGAAAAAGGAATAAAAATCACCAAGAAAAAGGAATAAAAATCAATAAATATCAACCACCAAGTCAGGACAATAGAAAATCAGATAAACTGAGAGGTGCCCTGAAGAAGCAATGCGGGCTGAGTTGGCACAAGGCCAAAATGCTTTGAGCTGGATTTAGGAAGTGGAGGAAATGGGGCCCATGGGCTAGCCTGAATGTGGCACACATTTGGAAACATGGACCAGCCCAGACCAGACCAGATAGGATAGTTGGAACAGTTTGATTGAAGTTAACCACCTATGTAGACCACAGACTATAAATCGAAGTCATGGGTGGTAAAACTTTTTTTTTTTTTTTTTTGTTAGTTACAGAATATGTGAACTCAAGTATTCACATCAGAATCTAGTAACAATAAATAATGAATGAAAAAGCATTTTTCCATACTTTATCACAACTTTGATCTCCTCATAGGAGGCCGCCTTCTCAAGCCTCACAGTTAGATCCACCACCGAAACATCCACAGTGGGAACACGGAAAGCCATCCCAGTCAGTTTTCCATTCAATGTCGGCAGCACTTTTCCAACCGCCTTCAAGATGATAATAATGTGGAAGGGAAATGTTAGTGGGGGAAAAAAATCAGTTCCAAAGGTTTTCTAATCCTACACACGTAGGAGGCAGCCCACTTACTGGTGAAGTACTTCTGCCTGCCCTTAGGTGGCAGGCCTCTTTTACTAAACCAGTGTACCATGTTGCCAAACAGGCGATCACATGGACTACCTTACACACGCAAGTGAGATTAGCAGACCTCTATAATCCATTGCCTCATCACAAATAGTAATTAATAGTACATATCATGACTAGTAATTAATGATTAAGTATCAAAAGAACTTTCTTTCTGTGGCTACCTTGGCGGCTCCGGTGTTGCTGGGGATGATGTTGAACCTAGCAGCTCTTCCAACTCTCTAATCCTTGCTAGATGGACCATCAACAGTTTTCTGTGTAGCTGAATCATAAGAGGTATATGAGAAAAACACAGAAAAAAAAAACAACCAGCAGGCCAGCAGGCAATCCAACTATTGTCAACAGAATCTCAAAACATCCATTATAGATTAGCAAATACTTGTACCCACCAATGATGGAGTGGACTGTGGTCATCAAACCTTCAACAATGCCAAATTTATCATTGATCACCTGTGAGATTTAAAAAGAAGGAAAAATCCTAATTAATATTTTCTCCACAAATTAAATTGTATTATAGAAGAAGATGAATAATTAGAGATGGACCGTAGCCAAAGGAGCAAGACAGTTAGTTGTGCAGCTAGCATTAGAGACAATGTCAATGCTGGATTTATACTCATGCTCATTAACACCCACAACGAACATGGGAGCATCTCTGTTGGGAGCCAAAATGATCACTTTCTTAGCACCGCCCTGTTCATATAGACCACCATTTTATCTATCAAATAAATAAATAAATAAACCAAAATTCCCATTTTCATTTCCAACGTCCATCCACAATAACAACAGTTATAACATTGGACAACAGACCACTATTTTATCTATCAAATAAATAAATAAATAAAACCAAACTTCCTGTTTTCATCTCCAACATCCAACCACAATAACAACAGTTTAACATTGGACAATAGACCACCATTTTACCTATCAAATAAATAAATAAATAAAACCAAAATTCCCGTTTTCATCTCCAACGTCCAACCACAATAACAACAGTTTAACATTGGACAATTTGAACAAGTATCTCACAATCCGAGCAATAATAAAACATAAATCTGCAAGGAAGTATTTTAGCCCAGATGTTGCCAGCATAATAGTTTCCAGGTGTAAAAGTGAAATTTTAAGAAAATAAGAAGCTTCTTCCATGGCAAGGAAAACTAACCAAATGAAAATGGTTTGAGATTGTCAACTCATTTTCAAATTCCAAATCGCATCAGATTACTCAAACAGAGTCCACCTAATTCCTCATAATACATGATCCCTGTGCAACTCTCAACTCATACGATATGAAATGAATCATGGTAAAACTTAGCCAAGTGGGGCAAAGTTCCAATATATTTCCCAGATTAGGTCCAAATAGTCTTGTCCAGTATCAATGCCCAAGTATAGACTCAAATATCGATATTATATTAGCCGATGTGGGCATATCATATCCGTATTGGCACACGATGATACACAATATGGGGTATATATCACTCCGATATGAAAAATCGAACCGGTATCAGCCAATACAGCCCACATCGATACAATGTACCCATAACATAGATAAAATAAAACTTTTTTTTAATTCACTTTTGTATTTTCAAGTTAAATTTTTGGCTTTTTTCTAATTTTCTCTTTTTTTTTTTCCAAAAATAATTTTTGGAAATGAATCCAATGATCAATCTAGGAAAATGTATGCCTGTTTTGAAAACAAATCTATCATTGGCATCTAAATTTAAATTATTTTTTTCTATTTTAAGGCCATTTAATTTTTTTTTACCTTTTTTTAATTTCTTTAGGAGAATGATTGTCACGCCCCAAACTAGGAAATCGGATTCACAGGAATCCCGATCGCCGGATCCGGCGCCGACACCCTCCGTAGTGCCCCATTCTCAGATCCCGGCACTCGCATGCCAGATTTCGATCCTGGGATCCTACAAGGAGGATTTTCAGTATGGTTTTTTTTTGTAATGGAGAATAACCACAAGTTTACCCAAATCATAAAGGCAGCATCATCATCACATATCCATTAATATAAACAGTTTAATACAATGCTGAAAAGGAAATACATATGTATCAAAATCAGAGCTCCTGAAAATCGCTACATGCTCCAATCTCAACGCTGCTGCAACCTAACGCCACCTGCACGCATCTATCGTGTATAAGCTTACAAAAGCTTAGAGGGTAGTGTAAGTGTGTGTAAGGTAAGTGCCAAGTATATAATAAAGCCCATAAATTATACGTTATCGGGATAAGCAGAAATACTGACAAGATCATGAATCATACGATATCAGAGTGATGCGGAAATATGCGGTAAATCCATGAATACAATCAGCTGTACTAAAGTAATGTGATGCAAGGCATGAATGCTATTGGCCATACCAAGGCCATGCAATGCAAAACTTAATAAGGCAATAACATATGCTGAGGATGCAATGTAATATACAAATCCAGACGAGCCATAAATACCATCAATCTTATCTAGACCATATAAGTACAAAACATCGAAACCCAAAGTACTAAGTACGGTAGATGCAATGTAATATGAGGTGTGAATGAAATGACTATACTGGAATGTGAAGTCGGGATGATAGTACGAAGATCACAGGCTATGGGGTCCATCACAAGGGACTTCTATCTAAACCAGTCCCATACCTAAATTTGGATAGTCAGACATGATGTGGTAAACTCCTGATCTCAGGTTAGTCGCGTGCCCAACCGAAATGCTGACCATGCGAAGGTACACGTAACAAATAGTTATGCACCGCTAACCCGAGTAGATAGTGAATGAATAAATGAATGGATTGCAATTCCTGCTCAATAAGTCCACATATCAGTACGGTTACTCTCTGAAAAAATCACTGGGGTCTAATACACGTTACTCTGACTGCCTCCTCCCTATCTGCACAGCCAAGTAAGTGGAATAGACCACACTATCCGCCTGACCAGTAGTCTGCCAATACCTACCCGGCTCATCGATAGCGGACTCATTTGCCAGCTGGTCAAACTCAGCCTAGCTTATAGCCCCCTCACTCGAGCGGATAAGTCCACACGCCCTCCCAACTGACCACGACACAGTGGGAGATGTAGCCTACTGGTATTCGGTACTCGGGCGCTCATGTTCCACTTGGTCTAGACGTTGGGGCTACTCCTGGCCTCGGAGGTTCTGGGATTTTCACCCAAGGACATCCTAAGTGCCCCATAGTGTTAGAACCAAATATTTTCGGTGTCCCATCTAGCCATCCATAATGTGCTTGTGGAGGTCATAGCCCTGATGTTGCTAGGACGTGCAGTAATCATGATACACAAATGCGAGATGCATGAATCACACCGTCAAATCATGCAACAATCCAGCACGTACAATGCGATGATGTGGGGCACTCCATCTCATAACGAGTCCCGCAAATGGTCTGCCCAATGGCATATGCTATGATCAGTCACTACTCATATCAAGCATACATATGATGCGTATGGTCATGAATCATGGAGTTATACTTGGCATGTTATAAAGTAATGAACTATTCTTACAACGCAGATGGGCCTAGACGGCCTACACACAACAAGTATGGGCCTATCAATGGGCCCTAGGGAGAGTTATAATGCGGACATTTAACCAACATTATTCTTACAATGTGGACGTCAAACTAACATTTCTCCCAAGGCATGGCCCGCCATAAATATCATTACACAACTATAGTGGAATCACACATTGTAATGGGCCTTTGTACATCCCATTAGGCCTCGACCCATGGGCCTTAGATAAATGGGCCGCACCACATGGGCCTTACCAAATGGGCTAAAAATATATCACAATGAGTCTTGCCCACGGGCCTCGGATACATCACATTGAGCCTTGCTCACGGGCCTCGAATACATCACATTGGGCCTTGCCTATGGGCCTCAAACACATTAAATGGGCCACATCACATGGGCCTCTTATATATCAAGGTGGGCCTACATTCATATCAAGGTGGGCCTCAACAGCGGCCCCAAATAAAGCAAGATGGGCCTCATACACATACTAAGGTGGGCCTCAAAAGATGGCCATAAATAAATCAAGATGGGCCTCTTACATAGGCCTTACATTCATATCAAGGTGGGCCTTAACAATGGCCCCAAATAAAGTGAGATGGGCCTCATACACATACCAAGGTGGGCCTCAAAAGACGGCCATGGGCCTCTTACATAGGCCTTACACTCAGATCAAGGTGGGCCTCAAAAGATGGCCAAATACACGTCAAGGTGGGCCTCAACAACGGTCTTGAATACATCACAATGAGCCTCAACCCATGGGCCCTAATACATCACAATGGGCCTTAACCCATGGGCCCTAATACATCACAATGGGCCTTAACCCATGGGCCCTAATACATCATAATGGGCCTCAACAATTGGCCACAAATACATAATAGGTGGGCCCTACTCATGGGCCCTCAAATACACTACATAAACGGCCATAAATATATCCAAGTGGCCCTCATCATATGGGCCGCACCAAAAATTATTTCAATAGTTGTAGGTGTAACATGTGTATCACTGCACACATGACCTACGTATGATGATCAACACTGCCCAAACATTGTGGACGGTGTGGATATGGAACATACATCAAAGTGGGGTCCACGGGACCATTCAAACATGATCCAGCACTGTCTAACAATATCTGGATGGTGTGGATTAAACTATACATCATGGTGTAGCCACGTCAAAATGGATGGGTGGTGGATATATAAAACACACATGAAGATGGGCCCCATCGTTCATGCACAGATTGATGGTAAGGATACAACACAACATCATGGTGGGGCATACTGGCATGCCAGACCTGCCAGGATATATTTTATTATAATAAAAATATTAAATTATATTATAATATATATCATGTATGGAAGTGTCAGTGCTGTCAGCGCCCAGTGTCCAGAGACGCTGGACGGACGGCTGATGGTGGACCCCAAGTGTATGGACAGTTTGGATGTAACACAAGCAACACGGTGGGTCCCTAAAGGATGGACGACTGATGGTGAGGACACATGCATTAGTGGGGGTCCCACCGTTCAGTGGACGGTGTGGGCAAAACACCTGCACCGTGGTAGATTTCCACCGTCCACTACCTTGGACGGTATGAATAAAACACATACATCATTGTGGGTCCCATATGGGGCCCACCATAATGTTTGTCTTCCATCCAATCCATCCATAAGGTCACGCAGACCTGGATGAAGAGGGAATACAAATTTCAGCTTGATCCAAAACTTCTGTGGACCGCAAAAGAGTTTCAAGGGTAAACGTTCAACCTCACTGTTTCCTATGATGTGGGCCACCTAAGTTTCAGATGGAGCTGATATTTGAAGGGGGGGCCCATGCCCTAAGGGCCCACCTAATGAACTGGTTGGATGATAAATGAACATTATGGTGGGGCCCACGGCTGGAGCCGTGCGTCCCTACTCGTACGCCCGCCCGTCCTGGCACAGGCGCTGCCTGCGCCTCTCTGGCAGCAGCAGCGTTTGCTACCTTATATATATATATATATATATATATATATATATATATTAAAAAAAATAGTTTTTCCGTGGATTTTCCTATGTAGGGCCCACTTCAAGTCAATCCAATCCAGCCATTGGATTCCACAACTCGTAAGAAATCCAACGAGTCTAATGTTGGGTATTCTTTTGGTGCATAGAGAAATCAGGGAAGATTTCAACGGTGAAAATTACTGTTTCCTGAAGTATGGCCCGCCAGAAGATTGAATCAGCCCCATATTTTGGCTCAACGCCTAAAATAATGTAGAAAAGAGGATGGACGGCTTGGATTAAAAACATACATCAAGAAAGGGCCTGTATAAAGAGCCCTTCCCCAAAAGTCCCTTTTCTTTCTTCTTTTTTTTTTCTTCACTCCTACCGTTAGTACACCCACTGTCGGCTCACCCTTCACTGACGTCCAACGTCCCTGGACGCTGGACGGTTTGTATACAACATATATACTAAGGTGGGCCCCACCTTCAGACATGCTATCCAGGTGGGCCACCATATGCATGGAGGGTGTGGATAAAACATACACCAAGGTGGGGTTCATTTGGATGGACCACATGGCCACATTATCACACTAAAAAAAATTGAAAGAGAAAGAAAGAGAGAGAGAAAGGTGGGACACACGTGTGATGGAGGGACCCCGATACTATGGGCCCTCCTTGTATTCAATCATACATCAAGTGATAATCAAGGTGGGCCATCGGCCACATCTTAGGGTCCAAAGTGAGATCCATACCATCGATCGGTAGGTCTCACTTGGGCCATCATAAAAACACAAAAATCTAGCCTATAGAAGCACCCACCTATCAATCTTCTCGGTCCGTTGGATTGCCTATCTTCTTACGCTTCACTTTGATGGTGGAAGATGAAGAATGGATGGCTAGGATGGAGGTTTTGGGGATGGAAAGTGGGCCACACAAGGCCACTTCTCTCTTGGGAAAACCTTGGACGTGTGGGCTCTTGCTCTTGGTGTTGCTTGGAAAAAGTGAAGAGAAAAAGAGAGAAATGGGATGGTTGAAAGAGAGGTGATGAATGGGTGTGATGGGTGAAAGGGTGAGTGATGGGTGAGGTGAGAGCTTGGTTGACTTTAGGTTTGCTTGACTTATGGAGAAAGAAAGCATGAGTGTTCTGTACTTGACATGAGAGGTGATTGATATGATTGATTGATGGGATTGATGGGACATGTTGTAGAGATTCTCTTGAGATTGTAAACGCGCGGCATTTTCTTAAAAAAAACGCCGGCTCACACCTCTTAGTCAGGGTATTAGATCGGTACATGAGTCGCAGTGTTGGAACCGCGGCGACTGTGCAGTCGCAATGATACAAGTCTCGAATTAAGCCAACTCAAATGTATAGGATACGACTTACGGTCGTGCGAAAACATCGATTATCGGTCGCAGGTTGCCAGAATTTGACAGGAAGGATCGCGGGAGTTGATGGAACAGTGCGGATTAGGATACGGGTCTTACAATGATTAATTAGGGTATTAAGGTTGTAGCAGTAATAGATTCTCTATCAATTTATGACATATATTGAGAGATTACATTTCTACACATGAATTTTCTTTTCAAAGATAAGTGTAGATGATTGTAGTAAAACAACCAAACAATAAGAGAGTCCTACATTCTGTGGAATCCCATGTGGAATGAAACAGTTTTCAAACAAGATAAACCACTTCTAGCTATCATCAGGCCACCAAATGAATCTCAATCAAATCAAATACTACAAACATACTCCTGTACAAGGCATAAATATCAACTACAAAATCTATTTTCTTTTATATTGAATGAAGGAAAAAGGAGTTGGAAATTAGAAAACCTTCAAATGTGCAGCGGCCTTGTCCTTGTCAGTAAACACTCCAGTTCTCCACAACAAATTCAGCACCAGTCTCACCCCATGGAATCTCTTCGGGGTTCCTTACAATTGGTAAAACAACAGAGATATCAGCAACCTTGGACATCTTTCACATATGCATTTCAAATATTAAAAAAGAGCTTCCAAAATACATGAAATGTGAAGTTCAACATCATTAAGAATTTTCTCTTCCTCACATGTGAATAGATCCAAGCGTCTTCCAGTGGCAATGAAAATCCCATTAGCATTCCGACCATCAGGCCCCACAGGTGCAGGTGACTGGGTAGAACGACTTCTCTAGTTTCTTCGGTCACCTGCACTCGAAGAACCCCATGCAGGAGCTCTGGTTGGTTGATTTGACCAATCGTGTGCTCTATTTTCTTTCCAACTGCTGTCATCTGAAGAATACTCTTCTTATAGGTCCAGCATGCATAATTTTCTATATATGCATGTCAGTGCATAAATCAAGGTATAAATCCCTATGTATTGAATATAGATCGACACTACAAGTTAATCTACACTAGGAGTATAGAACATTAATTTTGGATCAGTAATAATAGCGATCTTGATCACAAATGACCCGTAATCCGGATCAAAAGATTCAGAATGAGAAACGCAGGGGTTGGAAATTTAGGTAACATTGGCCCAAACACGCTGAAAAATCAGAAAATGGTTATGTGGGGATTTTATTAGGGAGGAATCAAACACAATACTCTGCTTTCAACTGTAACAAAGAGATATCTCTAGGATTTAGGTAGTTGACAAACAAAGTTCATTAAGTGTAACATCTCCCTTATGCAAATCAAAATGGCAAGATCGCCTTTCGAAGCATTCAATGCAACCGAGTAGAAATGAGGCATACACCTCCAAAAAATGTAGACCCTTTAGGTGTGAGCTAGGCAACTCACAAACAACTCACCTAATGAACAACTCATATGCTGAGTAGATGCCTCATCTCTAAATGTATCTCAAGGCATATGGCTCATACAGAAAATAATGAGATAAATAAATAAAAAGAAGCTAACAAATTGAGATACTGATTTTGTCACAATCAACTCAGTCTATAGGAATGAGGAACTTACAGAATGTGTGATATTCTCAAGAGAATCCACGATGCAGTGAGAGTAATCATAACTGGGATAAATACACCACTTGTCTCCTGCATGTGGATGGGGAGTATACTGTATCACAAGTCAAACAATGAAAATATCAGCAACTGTGTAAAATTTTAATGAATCAAAGAGTATTCAGGTGACACTTGCCTTTATATGATAAGCGATCAAATCATACATATTGAAGTTATCACTTTGCATGTCTTGTTTCATTCTAAGTGTTGCTTTGCCCTCCTCAATCATGCCTCGTCTCATGTCATCAAAAAGCTTCAATGATTCTTCTATTGGCCTATCCCTCCATGGACTGTTCAGCTTCTTTTCCCTATAATCATATCTTTGATTTTTATACAAAGATATGATTATCATTAATATGATAATCATATCTTTGTATTACTGTAACTGCCACAAGCTTTTCACTGAGAAGTTTTTTTGAATTGATTAAAAAAAAATTGATATGGAAGTTAGATATTGGTTTCCATTTAAACAAAAAGTATCTGTTTTTACGTAAGAAATGAGTCACATGAATGTGCAGAAGCAAGCACCTTCTAGTGATTCCAATTCCTCGGATAAAAGTGTTAATAGCAGTTGAGGTCACTCCTCGACGTTGTGAACCAGCTAGGGTCATTAGACGAGGGTCGTCCCAACCATCCACCCACTTCTCAGTTACTAGACGGTTCAACTAAAAATAAAAGGGTTAAATCTTTAGACTCAAATCAATTTATTCAAAAAGGTGCACACCTTACGCTTGGACATCACTGTGTTAGTCACATTCAAAGGTGAATACTCCCAGACATAAGGCTTGTAAAGGTCCAGCGCTTCTAATAACCAATACCATTTAAAGTTCAATAATATGACATATCATATGCCTCAAGCAAGCAAGCTTCCATCATAGGACCAAATGATGGCAGCTTACCTGTAGAGGGTGGTTTAACTAGAAAATAATGCCTTTTGCTGTCATGATGTTTGGCATATAATTTGAGGGTCCAAGTCAAATACTTCACATTCAAAACTCAGTGAAGATGTCTCAACAATCCTTTGACTGAAATAGTAATATGGTTCATCAAAATCCATATGAAAATCAACAAACAGTGAGCTGACAAATAAAAAGTGAGTTGAAGATAACAAACAACGAGCTAACAAATAAAGAGTGAGTTGCAGACAAATTTTGAACCCATCAGTTGAAGATGGTAGTTTTCAAACCCACCATTTCTTTCATATTATCAATGCAAGAAACAACAATGACAACTGCAGTAATACATGGGTGTGTATGGACAACAAGCATGTCAATCTGTTCACCTCCTCATATTCACATTCCACAGGGATCACTACAGCAAATTGATAACTAGTAGAGGCAAATAATGGAGTTCTTCAAAAGCAATTGATATGACCTTCTTTTTCTGATCCAAGCTATGCTTTTCACAATAAGCCTTGTGCTGAAAAAGCTTACCTCCACCAGTCTTCACATCCATGATACTTATTATTTACAGTATCAGGAGTTAAACACTCACAAACTTCGCTCATACCCAATGAGAATCCAAAAATTAACTTAGGAATGTCAGGGTTAGACAGATGTAGTGCCACAATTGGCTCAGCCATAACAAATTACAATTTTTTTAAAAAGAAGAATTTAGAAATAATTATTATTCAAATAAAATAGCACATTACCTCAGTCTTCATATCTATCCCATATTTACAGAAAATGTTTTTCAATGGAGGTTTATCCCAAGGTGTAAGAGGATTTAGCATTGGATCACCACGATACAACCTGAAATTTACAGCATTAAAAAACATAAGCCTGCTTGAAATTATATGACTCCAAAAATGTAGATCATTAGTACAACACATACAATCAAATAAAATAGCTTTTCCACCATCTAACTCGGGTAACAAGCCAATCTGCATCTGTAAAATCAAAGGGCAGAGGAGAACTTTAATCAGGCATGAAAGTGGAAGGCTCAAAACCTGCAAGCCGTAGAAAAGCATTTACAGGCAATTTTCAGCATCCAAACACAGACTATAAACCATTTACCTATAAATCATTTACAGTTAACCCCATTTACAAGCATCTTCCAAACACATCCTAACCATACCTATAAACAATAAAACTTGTCACCTTATTCTCTGAAAAAAGAATAAAACTTGTCACCTTCTTCTCTGGCAAAAGAATAAAACATGTCTCCTTTTTCTTCTTCTCTGCCAAAAGATTTCAAAGTTACCAACGCATCCATAGGCAATTCAATGGCTCAGTAGCAAATTGGTGAAGTAAGCTAGCCAAAGAATTGTTCTTACCACTGCTAAATCACATGCATGACTATCTTCTTGGAGAAAATTGTATAAAAATACAGTACCTGAGTATGGATACAGCAAGGATCAGGTACAACAGATCCCCTAAATCCAAATGTAGGGGTGCATGCAATGATCTCTCTTCATCCCACATTGCTTTCTACCTTGCCTAGAACAGATGAAAGAAATGCAAAAGGAAAACATTTATATGGTGTCTCTCCTTTCTAGCAGTGGTGTGATCAATCTAGAAAGGAAGAAACAACAGGTACTTAGCAGTTGCTTGGAATCTGTGGAAGAGATCTTTCATAAGCTAAACAGTTGGATCCATCTTGGGCAATGGGTTTGCCTACAGTTTAGAAGTGAAAAGGAGGAATTATTGGGCTGTTGGGTCTTTTTCTTCCTTAATGCCATCTTTAGGGGTGGATGTAATGATCTCTCTTTATCCCACATTGCTTATTCTCATTTTTCCCTCTTTTCAGTGGTTCTAATAAAATTTTCTAGTGTTACCGTTCAAAAAAGATAACCAAGTTCAAATGATGCCCCAACAATATCAAGCAAGCTGGACTTGCAACCCAATTGGTAATATTCATTTAAAATTCTAAATAACTGATAACTCAACAGTTTTAAAACATAATGGATTTGGATTTCAAGTCCATTTACCATTTTTCTTTTAGGGACTGTTAGTTTAGAATTATTATGGACTGTAGTTTAGAATTATTATATGGCTAAAAGCACAACTTATGGGGGTATTTATCGAATCAGTACTGGGTCTATACACAAAATATGTGGCATTTGTAATGTTTTCCAGACAACTAAGATTGCCTGAAGGTATTTGAGCCAAGAATGACAAGGGAAAAGCATGTACATACATACCTGCTACTTCTACTTCTTCTTCTATTGCTTCGGTGACACCTTTAAGAAGCAAGCCTAAAAAGGTAGAAAAAAATGAAAGTGAGTTTGAAAAGTCTTCACAAGCTATTCTGCATCAACATCAAGCAAACAAAGAACCTGTTGTTTAGTAGGTTTCCTGAAGTTGAGAAACAAATAGTAGTTAACAAGACTTTTTACCTTCTAACTATATCGGTCATTACAGATACAAATGATAGGAATTTTGGAAATCTTAATACTAGCAGACATACCATCAACCTCATCCATAATCAACACAGATTTTGGATGCTTTGACCTGATTCAAAGATAGATAGCATTAGAAAAATGTCAATTATTCTCTGAAACATTAGAATAAGCAGAACAAAGTAAAGACTAACCAGTCCATGTTAGAACTCAAAGCTTCGTCTGAGAGAGAGAGAGAGTTGGCAGCATTCTAGTTGTATGAGAACATGGTCACTTTGGACTCTTGCTCCCATCAAGTCCATGATGAAAGACCAATAATTATGTTTGTCATACATGAACAGAATGCATCAAAAAAATAAAATAAAATTTTAAGCAAACAAAGATGTTCCATAACTCAAAGAGTGTTTCTTTTATCAAGATTTGAAACAAGAATTCTCATGACTGCTTGATAGAACTTCAGGCCAGCTACCTACATGACATCAACCTTCCTTTTACCTGGTCTGGGGATTGGCTGGCTGAGAAATTGCTAAGAAGGACATTTGAAATTCCACGAATTTGAAACACAGTATTCATGTGACAAACATTTTTTAAATCTTTTTAGTTTCACTAAGATATTCCCAATAATATCCTGAGAAAACCTCAAAATCTAAAATCTCCCCTGAATTCTACTAGCAGAGAAATTACTGTACAGCTGCTTGACCCAACCTGAATCGAGAGGGAGATATGGCTGTGGCAACCCACTGTACAGATGAAATGGCACTCTGCAAGTATTTTCGAGCCATGGACACAACGCTGTCCCAAAGGTGGATTTCATAAGGGAACTGGAAGGTGATTGTTAGCACAGAGCACAGGCTAGAAGTGTTTGTAAAAGCATCTCCATTTCAAGAAAAAACTGAAACAACTTTGTTTCCAGTACAACACAAAAGAACCCCATTTCGCAATTTTTTGTAATTCTACAAAGAACAAATTTTTTAGGACCACAAATAAAAGATAGAGTCCAAACAAATCTGAGTCAGATAGACTAACCAGACTAAGAAAGCAGTCAAAGAAGGCAAAATATGGAAGCAAAGCACCTCAACTAATTCAGTATTATGTAGAATTCCACCTACATGAGGAAGAAATACATCTTATAGGCTTATAGCAATACAGAATTATTATGCATATGAAAACATTTTTCTTGTTCAGTTTTTTTCTACTGTTGATTCTTCACCCGAACATAAATGTTGTAGTCACAAATTTTAGCTTCAAAAGTTCAGCAACTTATTGATTGAATTCATTTAAATCAACTGGGCTTGCTGGTATTGGCTTTAATCTAATAGGAGGGTTAAACTTTTTCTCATGTAACTCTTCTTTAGATAGAAGCTGAATCTTGCATTTAGGATGAAATTCTTTGTATAATGCAAGCGGGTTATCACTGAATTTTTTTTTTTTTTTGAAGCATCAAAATCTTCATTAAAGGGACATGATGATGCTTAAAACATGTATCCCTTGCGAATTAGAACCCTGCAATGACCAATTGCTTTGCTAAAAAAAAAAAAAAACTGTTTAAACATATGGAAGCCAACTGCTTAGCCATATAGCCTAACCACTCCCAAATTGGGCGGTGTATTCATCAGAGGGATGACGAATATATACAATAGTTAAAAGGGGTAAACAAGAGGTTAACCACATTTAGGGAAGGGTAGATGACAGAAAATATATACATATGACTAATGCGTAGTAAAAAACTCACTACACAAACTCATTGTTCTATCTTCCCAAGGGGGTTGGACCTACAGCTACTGTGTTTGCTACTGGTTCATGCCCATTTGCTGCTCGTTCATACCCTCTGAGTGGCGCTTTTTGAAATACTTTTGGTTGAAGACTTCAGCACCATCAGGGTGCTTCTCCTTGACATAGTTCTCCAGGCATTTGAGGTAAGAGAAATCCGCTCTAAAACCATTTGTGGAGACAACAAAAAAGCACCTGGTACCTTGGTATTTGTCATGCCTACCAACCATGACATAGTCAATCTTTTCATCCATTTTTGTCGCTTTGTTAGGATGGTGCTAAAAAACATTATCGAGTACCCAGGACTGATCTTCATCCGATAGCCGATCACCGTCATTGTAGCTGGAATTATGCAGAATTTGTTTTGTCGATAACGAAATTGGTTTAACATCATTAAGAATTTTCTCTTCCTCACATGTGAATAGATCCAAGCGTCTTCCAGTGGCAGTGAGAATCCCGTTAGCATTCCGACCATCAGGCCCCACAGGTGTAGGTGACTGGGTAGAACGACTTCTCTGGTTTCTTCGGTCACCCACACTCGAAGAACCCCATCTAGGAGCTTTGGTCGGTCGATTTGACCAATCGTGTGCTCTATTTTCTTTCCAACTCCAGTCATCTGAAGACTTCTCAATAGGGGAGGAACTCCAAACAAGAGATCTTGTTGGTTAATTCAACTCATCTTGTCCTCTGTCTTCATTCCAACCACCAATGTCTGAAGATCTCTCCGTATGGGTACCCTTTGGGCTCTGACTACCCCAGATAGAATTAGATTGACCATGCATCTTGTCCTTATCCTAAACATGTGGTTTGGCAGATGAATCATTTTGTTGGTTCCAACAATTTACATCTTGGGATTTAGAATCTTCAAGCCTCTCATTTCCTGCATCATTTGATTTCAAACCTCCCTAGGGAGTAGATTGATCAGATTTCCAGCTAAATTACCATTGTATGTCTACTTTCGTCAGTCCAGAAATTGTTGCGGATAATAACATCGTGCTTCATGACATTATGTTGCCAAAAATCATAAAAGTATTCCTTGTTTCCAAGGCGAAACTTTACGTTTTGGGCAAACATAGATGTTTGACTTCAAGCATCAGCAAGTTCCTGTACAAATAGGAGATACTAATGAAGTTGATTACAAGCTAAACACCCGAGATGGTCTTACCATAAGACTATTAAGGCCAAATAGCTTGAGAGCTGGACCTTCAAGAAGATTCTAGCAAGATCTTTTCGATGAAGATTTAAGTAATCCAAATCGAGAAGAAGAATGAAGCAATCTCATCAATTGAGAATGCAAGAATTACCGTTACCCTTAAATGAAGATTTAAGGATAACAAAATCCAAACTTGAAAAAGATTGGGAAGCATGTGACCATATAACTCAGTTGTTAACACAACAATTGTCATATGTCACTAGTGTGCTAGAATATCCATTAGATTATGGATATGAAATACCTAGCATTGAAGATTCAATTGAATCAATTGAAGTTGAACTACCAGTTCACAGTAAAAAAACTGAAGAACAAATGGTTGAAGCAATAACATCTCGTGGTCGACACCTTCCAAGAAACAGTTATAACAAAAGGAAACAACCATCCAGTGTTTGATAGCTATAGCAATAGTTATCGAAAAGAAAAACTTTGGGAAAGAAGAATGAAATCTCATCAAGATCATGAGCCCAACATAGGCAATATTGATCAAGAGATAAGACTAGATTCAGTTCAGACTAAACCAGTCAATGACAAAGGAGTCTATCTTACATGCAACAAGCTAGCCACTGCAGCAACAGAAATTTCTTCTTGGGAAAATGCAATGGACATAGCAATTGGTTCGCATTACAATGAATGGGATGGTGATAGAAAACTATCTTATCTTGAAAGCAGCTTATTAGGGAATGCCAAAGTAGCCTGGTGAGTGTTTAAATTATCAACAAAATATGATCGTTTTGTTGCAGCATTTAAAGCAGCCAAGGGTGGAGGATCCCTATTTGGAGCCTTTCTCAAGCAAGAGATTTGTGATATCACAAATCAAGAAAGGGAAAAGGATAAAAACAAGCAAAAAGCATGGAAAATGCTACAAAAGCTTGAAATCTATTCAATGTCGCAATTCGAAGAATAGGCAGAGACATTTAGCAGATTATTCTGGATCTATGGAGATACAGAAAACAGGGAAATCCTGAGGTTGTTCTTCACTAATCTCCCTGGAGCATGGGGTGAAAAATCAACCTACGAATTCGTTGAACGTGGACCAGATTCCATAGGAATTAGGATCCAGTTTATCAAAGAAAAACTCGAAACCTTTTGCCTTGACGCAAGAATACGCAAAGAAGCAAAAGAAAGCACAACTAAATTATGTGCTCAGGTAGACTTACCAATCATTCGATTTGGATATTCTACCAAGAAGATGGAGCCTTTCTCAGGCAAGAGATTTGTGGTATCACAAATCAAGAAATAGAAAAGGATAAAAACAAGCAAAAAGCATGACACATGCTGCAATCTGTTCAATGTCGCAATTCGAAGAATATGCAGAGACATTTAGCAGATTAATCTGGATCTATGGAGATATAGAAAACAGGGAAATCTTGAGATTGTTCTTCACAAAGCTCCTTGGAGCATGGGGTCTGTTCTGGTGGGCAATTATCCACATTATTTCCTCTTGAAAAAAATCAGTGAATTTGTCGCTGGAATTCCTAAAGCCCCACTATGGCATGGGAATACAAAAGGGTTGTTAAACACTTATAGAGAAGATTTTCTTGCCATGTGGTCCACTTTAGCTGATCTAGAAACATACATGCTTCAATAACCCAGTTTCAATTCTACAGGTAGAGAAAGGATCTAATTGAGTCCAAAAGCATGAAAACCAGATTAAACATCAATCAATCACCAAAAACATGCAGAACTACACAATCTGGGTTAAAAAAGAGAACAAAAACCATCCAGCATCCAAGATTGAGAGAGACAGGGGTGAGATCTGATACCAATAGTGGGGATGGTGGTGACGATCTCTCCAAGCTTAAGCTTGTAAAGGATGGTTATTTTACCGGCGGCATCAAGGCCGACCATCAAAATCCTCATCTCCTTCTTTGCGAACAGATGGCTGAACAGCTTTGTAAACGTGAGCCTCATTTTCACCTACAATCCAAAGCTGAAAAAAGAAAAATATAGAGATGATCAGACCAAATAAAAGGAAAGAAAGAGATGGAAGACAGAATATCAGATCTGATTAGATCACTATAAATGTGAAGCAAACAAGAGAGAGAGAGAGATTAGAAAAAGGGGCCTGGGAGATTGAGAGAGAGGGACGTGGGAGGGAAGCGGGAGATCTAGAGAGAGAGAGAGAGAGAGAGAGAGAGAGAGAGAGAGAGAGAGAGAGAGAGAGAGAGAGAAGGGGCATGGGAGATCGAGAGACAGAGACGCTGGCTGTTCTCCGTAGCTACACCAGCTATATAGCTGGTGTGTGGTATGCCAGCTAATGCGCTCCCTTTTTCAAATACCAACCCCAATTCCTGAAAAAACCCATACCCCAATCCTTGAAAAAACCCATTGCACGAGTCTCTCTGTGCTAGCAACGGGTAATCCGACTTCTATGCCTTCCTAAATCAATCATCTTCCTCCAAACTGCCACTGAAAAACCCCTATTTCGGTGTACCACACCTTCCCCTGCATTTACTATCTACCGTTCAAAGAGTTTCTACACTTCCCAAGCTTTCGGCAGCCACCAAAATACCCAGGAGCCGCTGCTTGCAGGAGCTACCTAGCCAACCACTCTGCTAAGTTCCGTGTGTACAGGCTTCTCCTTCACTAGCTTGACACTCACTACTCCAACGATGACTCTTCTCTTATTGCGGTGGGCCCCACCTCCGGTCCCGCTCAGGATGGTTATCACGAACTCAACCTCTCGCTGAGGGTTCTCTCTGCTTTGGTTTCAGCCGTTATTTTGGAGTTTGAAATGGGATGTATACTTTCTAACATGTTGATATCATAGATGGTTATGGAAGGGGTGGTTAGGTTAAAAAAAAAAAGTGATTGAGAGAGAGAGAGAGAGAGAGAGAGAGAGAGAGAGAGAGAGAGAGAGAGAGAGAGAGAGAGAGGAGGGAATGGGGTTTTGTTCTGAGGAGTGGTGGGAAATGAAACGTTTGGTGGGAGGGAGAAAGAAAAAGGCAGCGCGGATTCCACTTTTTTACATGCTACGGTTTTAGACCGTAGCTAAAACCCACATGGACTGTAGCTATCATATCATCCTTTGTAGCCCCCTCCGCATCTACACGTATGACGGTCCTAGACGGACGGTCTTGTCAAGGGTTTTGTGGGGTCCATCGTGATACATTTGATATATCCACTCCGTCCATTAATTTTATAATTTTTTTTTATAAGGAATGACCCCAACATGTAGGCAAATTGAAGGTTCAATTGAACCACACCATCAATCAATGGTAGGTATTAATCTCCACAGTTTCCTACCGTGTGGTCCACTTGAGCATTCGATCTACTTCATTTTTTGGACTCTTGCCCTGAAATTCTCTTTCAAAATAGATAGATGTATTAGATGGAGCACACCCATTTTAATGGGCCGCATAGAGTCCCTTATGAGGCTATCACAGGCTCATCGAATGTTTATAAGTGATATCTTTTAGCTACGGTTTATGGATCTTTTAGTTATGGTTTTAAGTCGTAGCAAATTAGCTACGGTCTATATCCGTAGCTAAAAACTAATATAGTCCGTAGCCTTTGATCATTTTTTTTGGTAGTGCATGGGCCCCAATCACACGCAATGGGCCTCTCACACGAGTCCATTATGCATCACATCAAGGTGAGCCTAAATGGATGACCATAAATACGTCACATTGGGCCTCATATACATCAAGTAAGCTGCATCACATGGGCCACATATACATCACAATGAGCCTCTACCACGGGCCTAATATACATCACCAAGGGCCACATCCCATGCGCGTTATATATATTACATTAGGCTTCGACAATCGGAATCGACCTTGATAATCAGAATCGACCTTGATGATTGGCCTTGACAATTGGAATTGGCCTCAAAAAATGGAATCGGTCTCATCAAACGGAATCGACCTCGACCATCAAAATCGGCCTCAACAATGGAATCAGCCTTGACAAAAGGAATCAGCCTCAACAAACGGGATCGACCTTGACAAATGGAATCAGCCTCGACCAAATAGAATCGGCCTTGATAATTGGGATCGGCCTCGACAATCAGCCTTGATGAGAATGGGCCTAACAATGCCTAAGAGAAGGTCACAAAGTGGACATTCAACCATCATTGCCCATCAATGTGGACATTCAACCAACATCGCTCCTAAGCAGTGACCCACATAAAGCCAAACCTAAAGTGGGCCTATGCCCGCACACAAAGGCCTAATATACATTACAATGAGCCTCATATAAGGGCTACATACTGACGCAGGGATGAACGTGATGAGGTTGATCACCGTCTTCCTCAAGGATAACTACTCTGAATCCATGGAGCTTCTCTGAACTCCTCATAGAGACTTCTCGAATCCACGAGGAAAGAAAGCAAGATAATAGAAGTAAATTCTAATAAAATTCATTGATTAATGAATGAATAAAAATGACTTCACAACCCTTTAAATAAGGGTACCAAGCAATAGGAAGGAAATCAGAATCAAACTACAACTAAAACTCATAGAATCTACGACTTACTATAAATAGTAAACTTACTATTTATAGACGGTCATGATGTCGACTAGTGCGTAAGGTTTTTGGCCAAAAATAGTAAGTGTCCTATTTGGCTTCACCAAACCGTTCTCCTAATTATCTAAGCACTTTCATGTTAGACACAACTCCTAAAGCCCAATGGATGAAGAGCTATAATCAAACTAAAACTTACTATTTATAGTAAAAATGAAAATAAAACAGGGAAACGACCGTCGATCTAGGGGTTTCTCTCAAATTTGAGCTGCGCAACCCGGCATAGCGGGGTTGGTTGGCTAAAGTAGCTTGTTCTACCCCAAAATCATATATTTTACGTCAGATAACTCATTCCGGGTTTCGAGATATGCCTGATCTAAGGTCCAACGATCTGGATCACTTTTGTCGTCGACCGGGCCCTTTCTGATTCATCTTGGCCATGAAATTGTCCGCGACCCACTCTACATCACATACACAACAGGTGGGCCCTGCACATGGGCCTCAGATATATCGCACGGGCCACAACCCATGGGCTTAATGCACATCATAATAGGCCTCATTAAATGGGCTATAAAAACCTCATAATGGCCATGCCATATGGGCCGGAAATACATCTCAGTGGGCCACGACTCATGGGCCCTAGGACATCATAATGGGCCGCAACTCATGGGCCGCAAATATGATGAGTGGGCCGCATCAATGGGCCACACCAATGAACCTCATATACATAAAGTAGACCACATTAATGGGCCGCACCAATGGGCCTCATATATAACAAATGGGCCGCATCAATGGGCCTCAAATATATCAAATCGGGCCCACCATTCTAGGTGAGCTATCTGCACATACATCTTTATTTAGAGGTCATTTTAGAGTGCTACCCAAATGGATCATAATGGGAGATCATCTGGACCATACCATAATAACAGTGGTGATAATGATTTATCATCGTTGAAATTTACCAAGGCCCACCACAACATTTATTTTCCATCAAAATCTGCTCATATGGTCACAAAGACCTGAATCAAGAGGAAAAACAATTTCTTACTGATACAAAACTTCTACGTTCCCAAAAGGGGTTTCAATGGTTGACGTTCAATCCCTCACTGGTTGCAGTGTGGTCCACTTGATCGACAGCACGGATATAGAATAAATACATCATGGGTGGGTCCCATTGGTAAAACAGGTGGACGGCTGGCTTCCCAGTATATACATCAAAGGTTGGCCTACATGATACCGTCCAAAAATGGACGATACATATATTAAGGGGGGCGGTCCACGAATTTGGACAGCATAGATAAAACACATATCAATGTGGGCCCTGCTGAAACACATACATTTAGAATGGGTCCCACAGTTCCAATCCAGCGGACGGTGCTGGACACGTGCAGGGTGGACCCCCCTCCAAATGGATGGAGCTGATAAAATACATAAATCATGGTAGGTTCCACCCGTCCAGGACAGATGGACGGAGTGGATGTAGAATAAATACATCAAAGTGGGTCCTACATGCGTGTCCCACCAACAGAAAAAAAGATGGACAGTTGGCATGAATGAAACGCATACATCGTGAGTGGCCCATGCAGCACCGTCCAGATGGACGGTGTGCCTATACCGCACATATAACAAGGATGACCCCACCCAGCAAAACGTCTAGAGGGACGGCTGGGTGGAACACATACATTAGATGGCCCACGGAGGGTGTGGACGTCACTGCAGGTGGGACCCATGTGTCAGGAAGGCATAGATGAAATACATATTTAAAAGGTGAGTCCACACGTGTGGGACCCACCGTTCTCTCCTTTGAACAGTCCAGCAGCAACTGCTGCTGGACGTCCCAAAATTGGATGGTCAAGATCTAACACCTGCCCACGGTAGGGCCCACAGAATTGCTGTCGGTGTGGGTCATCACGTACATATGGTGGGTCCCATCCAGATGAACGGATGGCATGGACGAGGCCTACACATCAGTGGTCCCATCGTCCGGATGGACGGTGTGGATTTCACACACCCACAGAACCTGCTGACGTCTTATACAGCAACCATATCTAGCTGTGTGTGACGTACACCAGCCAACCCTCTTTTACAGAGGTGGGTCCCACGTGGGCCCACCATAATATAATATTATAATATATGCTAACCTATATATATATATACACACACACACACATCATGAAGTGCTCCAGCGCACGTCCAACGTCCAGAGATGGACGGACGACCAGGATTAGAGCCACTGCATCAGGGGCCCATCGTTCTCAGTAGATGGACGGTGTGGCTATAGAATATGTAAATCAAGGTGGCCCCACCCCACACGTGCAGCACGTGTGGGTAGGTCCACTACCTAGAGAAAAATGGCCGGACGGTATAGATATAATACATACCCCTTGATCAGACCCTTAGAACTTGCTGATGTTTAATACAGCAGCTGCACAGCTGCGTGGGACCCACTGTCACTTGCTGGATGGTGCGGGTACAACACATACATCAAAGGTGGGTCCATGCGGTGGCCCACCAAAGCTTTGGATCAGCCGATATTTATGTTTTTCCTTCATCAAGGCCTGTCCAAACGGACAGACAGCAAGGTGGGCCCCCACAAGTGGACGGTGGTGTGGTCCATTAAATGGACAACATGGATAAAATATATATATTATTAGGTGAGCCATCATCAGTGAGAGAGAGAGAGAGAGAGAGAGAGAGAGAGAGAGACCCCACCACCATGGGCCCCTCCCAACATAATACATACATCAAGATAGATCACACAACAAGTGGTCCCTAAACAAAATGAAATCCAACGGTCGATCACCCACCATTCTTATTTCTTCTTGGGATCCTCTTCATCTTAGCTCCAGTAAGACATGATTCAACGATTGAGATTGATTATGGAGGGTGGGATTGAGTAGTAGGAAGTAGGCCACACTAGTTTCTCCGTGGGAGGCTTGGAGTGCATGGATGTTCGGTTCTCTCTTTGGGAACTTAGGAGATTGCTAGAGAGAGAGAGAGAGAGAGAGAGAGAGAGAGAGAGAGAGAGGAGTGATGGAATGTTAAGGGATGAGTGGAATGGGTGTTGTAAGGTAGAGAGGGAGAGGTACGGGTTTATTTGAATTTTGGGTAAAAGAGGGATGGGTGGGCAGAGAGAGAGAGAGTTGACTTTGGGAAAGAAGGGATGGATGCTTGTACTTGAGATAGGGTGTGTACTTGATTGATTAATTGATGGGATAGGTTGAACCGAACGCGAGCCCACATCTCCTGGCCAGGATATAGCCTTAGTGCGTGAGACACGACATCGAAACTGCGGTGATGGTGCGGTCGTAAGGGTATAATTTTTGAGTTGAGCTGACTCTGATATACGGGATACAACTTAGAACCGCGCGTAAATACCGAAAATAGATCGCGAGTTGCCGGAATTCGACTGCGAGGATCGCGGAGGCATACGGAACGGTGCGGGTTATGATACGGGTCTCACAACTAAGTCTTCAGTATATTAATATCAGACATATTATGACTGGCAATCAACATGTCATCAATATGCAATACTAGGATGATGAACTTACCATCACTCCTGTCTTGTAGTAGGCACAGTGATCGTGTTTACTTGTAGTAAATTTTTGACTCAACATGATAGGATCAAATTTTTTATACCACTTCCTAAGCGACTATTTAAAGTCGTACAATGATCTCATTAACCTACAAACATTATTCATTACCCCTTTTACTTCGTAACCCTCTGGTTGCTTTATGTGGATATGCTCTTTCAAGTCCTTGTACAAGAATGTAGTCTCGACATTCATTTATTCTAGCTCGAGATCGTATTGGACAACCAGTGCCAACATGAATCTGATATATAAACGCTTTCTTTACAACCGGCACAAATATCTTTATGAAGTCGATGGATGAAGTTAATGCCTTCTCTTTGAGCGTGACCCTTCACTATTAGCCTTGTTTTGTATCTATCCTATTTCTTCTTCAATATCCACTTGGATCCAATCGCTTTTTGGCTCATTAAAAGCTCCACCAGCTCCCATGTGTTGTTATTGTATAAAAAGTTCATTTCATCATCCATTGCCGCCTTTTACTTTTCTATATCAAGCTCATCAAGAGCCTTTTGAATAGTAGATGGGTCCCTCTCATCATAATGAGGGCATATGTGATATTAGAGTCGTCGCTGTATCTTATCGGCAACCTGCGATCTCGCAACGAATTTATTCTAAGTGGCTACTCCACCTCTTCATGTACCTCTATCTTTGCATCTATCTCAACTTGAGTATCACGTAATACCCTATACTTTTCAGTACTCGAGCATTACCATGAAGATCTAAATTAGTTTACACATGTGTGGGAATATACATGACTCACATTACACATCATCATCTAGTGACCCACGATCTATACATATTGATCATCTAGTGTAATCTTCATTTATATATTAAGTCATTTGACCATTGGGAGTGGAATTCACCCATAAATTGAGCTTTCCATTCGACTGGTCCTTAAGATGGACCACCACGTAATTGTAAAAACTTACTTTAGGATATTAATTTCCTTTATAGTTAAAATTCAACTGTCCGTCTTAAAAATAAAAGCCCAAATTATGAGATACACTGTTTATTGGGTCCACAAGTTATTGTGGGGTAATTTGACACTCAATTATGTGGCAAGGACACTAAATTGTCTAAGCCACGGTTAAAGTCTATCCATATAACTTGTAGACATCAGGGAGTGGATAGGAAATCGATCTGGCCGTTAAATTGATAGCTATGGTTAGTTAAATTCCTTCCGGTAATCATGAGACTCTAATATAGAAATTTGAGTCATATCCAACTATTGAATTGTTCGGGATTAAGGGCTAATGGTCAGAATGTTAGCTGAATGGCCCTTTTAAGTACTAGAGCGACTCTTTTTCGGGGTGCCATACTCAGTTTAACAATCCGTCCCTTGATGTTATAATTGGGGCCTTAGATCACCAAATCCATTAAGGATTTCCATATAGGCAGGGCTAGAAATCATAAGAATCACTAATGATCATATAAAGAATGAATCTGACCATCGAATTGATAGAAAACCAACATTGACTACATTTTGCTTAGTGCGACCCACTTAAGCTTTGGATTTTTCGCATCTCCGGTCGGATGACCTAGCTGGGCCCACAGAGAATCATGGATGGAGTGGATTTCGATAAAACATCATGGTGGGCCCCACACAAGTGCACGTGTGCACAACCCATGTATTATCGTGGTACAAAATGAGTTTAACTAGGATTTCCGAAAGAAGGAAGCTTCTTCCTTTTTCACTCCCGCGCTCAGCGTGCTTTGAACGGGCAAGTGACCGTTCATCTGTTCAAGTTGTGGCCCACCTCCGCTGTCCAGATGGATGATCTGAATCGTCCATCATATGAGGAAGGTTGGTCTGACCAGACCATGGTGATTTCACATGTGGAAACTCACACACATGAGCACACTTCCCAGGACAACAGAGGGGTGTGCGATCGTTTTATTTCCAAAAATGGAAAAATCTGTGGCATCTTTTGTTTGTCAAGCTGGCGATTTGTGTAAGCTCCCCTCCCTGCACCTCGACCGTTTATACGAGAGAAATCCTAGCCACCCACATAGCTACATGGTTTAGGGCTTCCAAACAAAACAACGGCCGATTTTGGTTGCGCCAACGGTTTGCAAATACCCCCATCAACAGAAACCCTAGCATCTAGTCAATCCTAGCCGTCCATTCTTATCTCTTTCTTTCATAAGTAAACCTTAGAAACTGTGTTCGAGCACACCTCCACCTTTCTTGTGACTGTAAGAGAAAACCCATCCGCAAGCCTCCACCTTCGAACCCACCATGAAAACCTCAATGGAGCTTCGTTTTCCTTCTCCCTCAAGCTTCATGGGATACATCCAGGTCGTCCAAAAGCTCCGTCTTGAAGAAATAAGCATTGGGTCAACATTTGCCATTAATGCCTGAGATATCTTCCTCGTTTGGAGATGAGCCGCACCACACCGAGTCTGTCGAATCTAGGATCGTCCGGCCATGCAGGGACTAGAAAAGAGAGAGTGAGAATGATGAAGAAGAAGACAGTGGGAGAGGGAGTGAGTGCAAGTGCTACTTGTGCTGCACTCGCTACCGAGTTAAGCGAGCCCGACTCGCTGAGGCCTGAGTTGAGACGAGATTTGGTCCAGCATCCTTGCTGGATGGGTCAGAGAAAGGAGAAGAGGCAAAGGGAGAGGAAGTCAAAGAATGCAGAGAGAGAGAGGAGAAATCGGACTGGGCAAGAGGGCTGTCGAGTTTTAATCGGGTTGTTGTTCAACCCAGTGTGGTTGTTGCCACTCTAGTCTGGAACATGCCTGGTTCGAGCTTGACGTGTTGCTGAACATTCAAGTAAGAGAGGTCGCGAGAAGTAGAAGGAAGAAAAAAAAGAAATAAAGGGCAGAAGAAGAAGATGAAAGAGAGTTGATGGGTGTTGTGTTGAATTGAGTGAACTCGGATGGCGAGCTGAGTTGAACGTCGCAGGCCCTACTTGGGTCTATGATTGAGTGGCTCTAGTTCAGCGACCTTGTTGAAATGAGTAAGAAAGAGAAGACAAGTTACAAGAAGAAAGAGGGAGAAGAAGGAAGAAACAAAAGTAAGGAGGGTGAGTTGTTACGTGTTGCATCAACTCAACTGCACTAAGTTGCAGGTTAGGTTTGGTGAGTTTGTGCATCTTGGCTAAGTTTGGGCCTTATCTGGCATTTAAAGGAAAGAAAGGAAGGTAGAAGAAGTAGAGGAAGGGTGGGAGTCACCGAGTTGACTCGGTTGAATCTCATCATTGATCCTACCCATCCTCCTCAGTAAACTTGCTCCGCATTGAGTTGGACCGCATCAAACTTCCACTGAGGTATAACTCTCTACCCTCTTTTATGGAATCTGATTTGATTATTTAATTAGAAGTTATAATTATGAAGCTTGTATTTATTAAAGACCTAATCTTAGGTTGGATTGTAGGCTAAAATCCATTAGATAACATACGTTGATCTTAATCGTAGATAGTTGTAAAACTTTGATCTAACTGTATGATTTACACTTCATGGTAGGTTTTGAGTCTAAGGGCGTGCACATCTCGCAAGGGCACTAGTAGGCGATTAGATTCATAAGGTGATGAATCTTTCCTCTTAAGCTTTCCTCTTCCTCATTAGTTTAAGTAGTAGTTTATTTTATAATTGATATCTCTAATTCATGATAACTTGTGTTAGATATTGAATATGATTATCAATCATATACTCAACACTTAGCTTATATGAATATCCATATGTTGTACTTGTGTATCCTTCATGTTTATGGATCATTTATGAATTGTTTGTAGAACTTGAATTGTTACATCTATGAGTGGAAAACCCCACTTATATATGTGCATCCAGACTTGGGATGTAACTTGATTAACTGTGATTGTAATGGACCCTCACCTAGTGGCTACTTCGATCGATGGATTAAATAAAACATTGATGTGGGCTTACCATCCATGGATTGTTGTGCTTATGTGGCTTTTTCATTGCATATTTTCCCTAGGCGGCTTGATGAATTATTTTGTGTGACATGTGATGGCAAGTCCCACTTGATAGACTGTAATTGGCCACTAGTTGAGGAGGATGTCATTAAACATCCTAATGATGGAGTCTCATGAGCCGGGAATGGTGGAATGAGACACTATGCCCGAGCTGTCGGCTTATGCTCGGTGACGAGCCCCCCATAGTGACCTTGAGCTTTTCTAAATTGGCTGCTTACAAATCGGAATAATAATAGCTGTGATTAATCATGCATTCATGACACTTGCATTTTGAATAGATTGACTGTTTGGAAGGTCTGTTCTCTTACTAGGGATGAGCCAACTATTTGAAAGGCCCATTCTTGCTTAAGTGAGCCGATTATTTAAAAGGCCCACTATCTTACTTGAGCAGGTCAACTATTTGAAAGACCCATTCCCCTACAAGTTGAATTAACCGACTGTTTGAAAGGCTTATTCTTTTGTTTAATGGACCGACTGTTTGAAAGGTTTATTCTCTTATTAAAAAGAGGGTTAACTGTTTGAAAGACTTATCCTATTGCTTGAGTGAGCCGATTGTTTGAAAGGCATACTATCTTACTTGAGTCGGTCGACTATGTGAAAGACCCATTCCTTTGCAAGTTGAATGAGTCGACTGTTTGAAAGACTCATCCTCTTGCTTGAATGGACTGACTGTTTGAAAGGTCCATTCCCCTGTTAGGGATGAGCTGACTGTTTAAAAGGCCCATCCCCATGCATGAATGAGCTGGCTGTTTGAAAAACCCATTCATGTGTAAGCGAGCCAACTATTTGAAAGGCTCACTACTTTGTAAGTTGAATGAGTTGACTGTTTGAAAGGCCCATTTTCTTACATGAATGGACTGACTGTTTGCAAGGTCCATTCACTTGGCTAACTAGATGTGCATCTCTAGTTGATGTGCATTCACACTTCCATGTACTTAAACAAGATCGCATTATGAAATATTTTGTATGTCTTATTGTTTAAAAACTATGCTTAACTAATGCGGTGGTGTGTAATCTTGATGGGAATTCACACTGAGTTGGCCACTCATTTATTGAATATATAACCGTACATGTATTACAATTGATTTAAATGATATTCATATTTGGGTTGATGAGGAGCATGTACAATTGTCATGGATGCATGGTTGTAATTACCAAGAGAAGTTGCGCGATGTTGCGGCTCGAGTTTATATGCATTTCATATATTCTTATGTGTTGAATCTTGTAATTCTTATATTTATTAACATCGAGACATTGGTTTGTATAAGTCATTATAGGTAGTTGCTCTTATAATTTGAATGTATATACAATTTTCTTTATACTTGATTTGTTCACATTCTGCCTAAATGCTCACTCTGAAAAAGAAAAAAAATGCACATGGAATTTGGTTGTCTTTAAAGGTTAGCACCTGAGTTTTTGGAAAACAAGTCATATATTCAGGTTTCGAAAACCTGGGGCATTACATACCACCTGTGTCAATCCAAACGTCCATGACCAACCTTTCCAGTTCTTGTTACTCCTCTTGATCATTCGTGGAATAAGGAGACTTTATCAAATTTGACATCCCTATTAATAACGATTCTTCGTGTGACTTAGTCATATGGTCTGTATCTCTTCACACCATCACCATAGTTGATAAAGATGTACTTTTTGGCTCTATAGTCTAGCTTATCTCTCTCAACTGACAGTACATGAGAGTAAGCTTCACAATAAAAAATATGTAAATTTGAGTAGTTCACTTTATGGCTACTCCATACTTCCTCTGGAATTTTACATTCAATAGTCGCATAAGGAGACCGATTCACCAAATAGCAGGCCGTGTTAACGGCCTCAGTCCATCGATCTTTGCCCAACCCAACATTATTAATCATACATCATCCTCTCTCCAAGAGATTTCGATTCATCCGCTCAGTTACACCATTTTACTCGGGTGTGTGGCGCACTGTATTGTGCCTAATGATCCATTCTTCCTTATATAATTGATTAAATTCACTTGAGTAAACTCACCACCATTATCTGTCCTTAATACCTTTACCTTTCACCTTGATTACTTTTCCACCATGGCCTTTCATTACTTAAAATTGGTGAAAACCTTGGATTTATGTTTCATGAAATAAATCCAAACTTTCTGGGAGTAGTTGTCTATGAATGTGGCAAACCATGATGACCCTCCAGTGAAAAAAACTTGTAACACCCCAAAAATTAGGACCCGAGTACATATACTCCTGTCCCGAGTTCCCATGAGTTAACTTAATAAAATATACATATTTGCTCATTCAGATTCAAATTCATTTTACACACAGATAATTAAAGTTGCACAATTCAACTTAACGAAACCAAAGCAAGGTAAAGATAACAAAAGATTTAAAAATATAGAGCTAAGAGTCAAAAATACAATTCCAATAGTGATGATCACCCAAAATGAGGATTATACGAGCCACAACGAACATGTGACGAAATTTACACATAAAGCACAAAACTAAAATAAAAGTAAGGTCTTCCATCTTCACTTGATACTACCAAGGTATCACGACGAAAGTTTAAGCCGACCAAAGTCAACCCATTAAGGGCCTCGGTAGAACTTGCATTAACAACAATGCCTGGTTAGTGTTTTAAAACGCCATCCCAGGTGGGAGTGAGTAGCTAACTGAGTAGTTCCATTAATTCTAAGTTTCACATGTTATCAACTCAATCAACACAATTAATGATAAACAAGATATCAAGCATTTTCTAAATACTCTTATTAAATGTTTAAATGAGATTATGAAATGATGATGCACAGCACAATACAACACTCCCTCACAAGCGATTTCAACGCTTATTTCGCAAATGCTAACACTCCCTCATCACGCGACTCCAAAGATAAATCACCATATCCTATCTAATGCAATGCAATTGATGTGTATGTTAGACAAGTAATTATTAAGTTCCATTTATCTAGCATATTGGCGAAGCTAGGATACCAATGTTGTATCATAAGTCTTTATCAGGATCACATGACTCGTCATTGCACGTAGCAGCTCTTTACTAGTGTCTTTTGATCAAACTTTAGGTATAACCCATATATTTCACTAATTAACAATTATAAAGGGACGACATGATACTTAAATGCTTGAGGATCAATTCGGCATGAGTCATCACTCAAACACCGAGTATGATCACTTAGTTTTGAGGTGCATGGTTATCACATAAAACCAAATTACTATAAAGGAAATGACTCCTCACCTAATTCCATTCATGCCTAAGTCGTTTGAACGGTACTCTGGCACGAAAACATTGGCCGGGTAATTTGATGGGGGCCGTTCGAACAATGATCTATCACCTTCATTAGTGCTCACTAGTCACTATGGGGAGACTCGTCACCCCAGCATAGGCCAACAACTCAAACACAGTATCCCATACTATCAGGCTGAGCTCATGAGTCTTAGTGGGATTATATCACACTAACGGTTATGAATGGACTCATCCATTGGAAACATGGTATCTTAGATTTAATTTGATCATGTTTACATTGTAAACATACACGATTAATCGGCTAGTGGACTAATTTAGTTGATCGGGGAGAACTCTGATGTAACCAGTATTGGGCACAAGCATCCTATGTAGTCCAACTACTGTCGGTCGTCTATGTTCAACCTGGGTAATGATTTTTGTGCGACCGGCCTAACTCGGGCCAACCCTTGGTTTGGGCAATTTATTGACTGACCCAACATTGTAAGCAACTTAAACATCACTACAAACTTAAGAATTTGTTATGCCGTCAATATAGATTCAACGACACAACTACATATGTATTTTATCAAACATGAGAGCATACATAGAACACTCATCTAATCACTTAGGTATTTTATCAAACATATGAGTCTCTATGGAATAATACATTCACTAGAGTATTTAATCAAACATGTAAGCATCAATAAATCAACACATCCAATTAAGCATTCAACCAAACATGTGAGTATTATTAGGATAACACATTTAATCACCTGGGTATTTTATCAAACATGTGAGCATCCATAAACAACCAATGACATATATTGCAATCAAACTCAAAATATAGACATGGTAGATATTTACTAACCATTCACCATAAGACATCATTAACTAAGATCCTCAAGGGTCGATAAAAAATAACATAGGAATAATGGTCCATACCTTTAAGAATGAACTTTGATTTTGAGCTCATAGGGTTATGGATTTGGGGGAAATCACAAATTCATATGCAAACATAAAGAACTATGTGAGATTCATGTAATTCATCCTAGAAAACAAACCTAGATTCGAAAGTACGATTTGTTTCTTACCTCTAATTGCGAGTGGGGTGGATTCGACAAATGAAAACGATCGAGGTTAGGGCTTTGATTGGAGAAAACTGATGAAGGGGAGCACCAAAACCTCTCCACTCATACTCATACTCTTCTTCTCTTCTTCTTTCTCTTTTTCTTTCTCCAATTTTCTGTTATTGAACTTCATATGGGAGGAGTGAGTACCCAAATAAAGGCTTTATATAGTACCAGAAGTGATACAAATGGTCCTTTATTCATTATATTAACCCTAAAAGGAGGTTATTTTTCACTAATGGGACCCGACGGAAGGCATATGTGTCAATCTAAGCCATGAAATAGGTGTCCAACAATGCAATCTTTGTTTAGACATAATTATATGATGATCGGGCATACCAATAAACTAGGAAGGCCTTAACTTAGATCGATAGTCACCGATGATCAATCAGGGCCATGGCTATATGAATATGTGTGGAGAAATATATTTAGTTAGTGCCTTGAATTTGGCCATGAATCGACGGTCCAATTGTTATAACTTTGTGAAAGAACAATGGACTTATTTCACTTAAGTTTCAAATTTTCATATAAGGTATTTGCACAACTCTAACACTCACCTTATGGGTCCAAGTTGAACGATTTGAGACGCGATCTCTACTCGATGTCCCACGATGGATGTTAAGCCCACTAAGACGAATATATTTCTATAGCATTGGGTTTAGTGGCCCACTAATGAGCAGTCTAGAACTTGTTTGGATAATCAGGGCATTTCTGGAATGAATTGGGTATCGAGATTTCTTGTGCACAATAATTAAGTTTTGGATTATGTAAGTTCATAGTGTGGCCTATTCATAACTAGTAAAAATGGTGATTCGATCATAATCACCCTAAACCATTGGTTTTTAGACTATAGAAGTAACTAAATTGATTTAGTTTGTTAATTAAGATATGAATCCTAGTTGTCATGGCTTTTGGTAGGTCTTTATTTAGTTACGGTTGTCTTTATTAGTCTATCGTAGGTCAACTAGATTTGGACCTTAAATAAACAAATTACAAGACTAAACTCGATGTTTAAGTGATTTGGTAGATTCTTTGGCTTCCTACGGTTGATTAATCGGATTCGTGCGGTTCTTTACCGGTACTACCCACGTGTAGGATCACCTTGACCCTTAGATCACCTTGAGCATTAAGGGTAAGTAAGAGACAATGTAGGTTAATTATAATGAAAATTTTTAAAGGTTTTTGGAAATCTAAAATGTTAAAAATTTGAAATGTTACACCACGGGTGACGACCCCTATACATCAGAATGCACATAGTAAAGCACACCCTTACATATATGTTTTTCAAATTTAAAAGATAACCTATATTGTTTACCATATATACAATACTCACATATATGTAAATCAAGACTTTTAAAACTAAGAATTAAAAGACGATTGGAAAGTACCTTCATGCCTCTCTCACTCATGTGGCGCAGATGTACATGCCACATATGTGCAGACGTTAAATCTACTATAGCCGTTGCAACTCCACCTGCTGAAGTGCTCCTGATTAGCCTATAAAGATTTTCATGCCTCTGTGCTCTCGTGATTATACGTGCTCTTTTTGAAACCTTAAGGACCCCATTAAAACCGATGAACTTACATCCTATTGCTTCAAGTGTATCGAGAGAAATCAAATTCTTTTTCATGTCAGGAACGTGCCTCACCTCAGTTAAAGTATGCTCCATTTCATCAAACATCTTGATACAGACAATATAAATAGCCATAACGTTACAAGCATTGTCATTGCCTATAAATACTTGTCCACCATCGCACTCTATGTAACTGGGGAACCAACTCTGATGAAGAGTCATGTAATATGAAGCTCTTGTGTCAAGAATCCACTCATCTTTATGATCATCGTATAAGTGTCTGATCATAAACACTAACAACACATCACCTCCACTTGTCTCTTTATCAGACATGACAGTATTGACCTCCTTGGAAGAAGACTTTATCTTCTCTTTTTTTACTTTAAGATTTGTACAATCCTTCTTTATGTGCCCTAACATCCCATAATTCCAAGACTTTAACTTTCTCTTGCCCTTGCCCCTAGATTTAAATCTTAATCTAGAGGATCCTATGTCTTGCTTAAAATTTCTCCCTTTCGTAAACAAAGCATTGGTAGAGGCCCCCATGCTACCGTTCTTCTTTCTCATTGCCATTCCTTGAAAGACTGATATAATGGTATCAACATTAAGGGTTGTGTTATTAGTGCACAAGATGTCTTTAAAAGACTTATACGATGCAGGGAGAGAATTTAACAAGATACATGCCTGATCTTCTTCATTGACTATTGCCTCCACATCCAACAAATTATAGCTCATCTTGTGAAAATTGCTAATGTGGGCTTCAACATCTCCTCCTGCCATCTTGAAGTTGAATAGATGCTTCTGAAATTGCGGTGAAGACCACTTTAGTTGAAGTAGGAATATGCCAATATGTCCTAGAGGGGAGTGAATAACACTTTTTTAAAAATAATTTTATAACAATTTAAGATCCTATCACTCTAATCCTAATAATAAGCATATAATAGGATTACTTAAGAGTAACCCTACTGGCTTCCAAGCCCGGTAGAGGATCTAATCACAAACTATTTGAGAGATAAACAATATGCAAATTAGTTTATGATGGATATGACTGTACGTGTGTGAGGTGTGATCTTAGATAATCAAATATGAAAGTATTTAAGGAAATCATATAAGCAAATAGAAGACAATAGAAATCTCAAAAAAAATTATTTTTATAGTGGTTCAACTACTTGTCTACTCCACTCCTGGCAACCGCACTCAACCTTTGAGTGTACCAGATTTCGCTAAGGAGGTTTCACATGGTTCACCTCAAACCCGAGATTTTAAATCAGGTTCACCTCTAACTAGTACAACCTACACCTAGGCTGATAGTTTATGCTCCCATGAGCAAGTGTCAACACATAGCACCTGATTTTAGGCACACTGGCTAAAGATCCACACAAGGAACCTCTCTTGTTTATGCTCTCACGAGCCAGGGTCAACACAAGGCACCCACTTTTAGGCACACTAGCCAAGGATCTTCTAGAAGACCCTAACTGTTTATGCTCTCCACAAAGCAAGGGTCAATACAACGCACCCACCACGTACACTCCTGCTGGAGGCCTCCTAGAGGACTTACAAGGGGTGAACTCTAATAACTTACAGATAAGCTGATGAGTCCCTTTTAGCTCGTTGTCGAATATCTCCTCCTTTATTGATGAGGAGTCTTCTGCTTCATTGAACTGTAACTCAAAAGATGTAGCAATGCATGGCGACGGGTTGGGTTAAGGTTATAATGGAATCTTACTCTATTGAAAGTTTTTCCTATAAGGGAAATTGTAACGTCTCGAAAAAATCTATACAAAGACCTAAGTATCACCTTAGGCAGAAATCCTTAAGGGCCAAATTCTTTAGAAATTAGATGAAAATAAATTAAGTACTATACTAAATAAGTGGTGGAATTAGCTTGAATCACTTTCTATACAAACTACAAGACCTAAAACCATTAAAATTATTAACTCAACATTACTTAAAAACCTAGGAGCAATCTCAAAACCTAGTTGCCCTTGGGGCACATCAAAACTTCGTATCAGATTTGGATCACAAGTCAAAAGTCCAACTACCACAAAACTATAAGGTTATGACCACCTTATTGGGCTTGACAAGTATTGCGGGAATTGAGTCCAAATAGTATCCAGAAACACACAACTTGAGCCTTGAGCGAAGGGTGTGAGAAGCACGAATATCTTTAGAAAATAAACTCAAACTTAAGTGATTTGGGTCATTCGCTTACGGGCAAAATTAAAGACTTCGGACTGTTAGATTTTGACCTAATTACACCCTTGGATCAGGGAAATTTTCCTGGACCCATTGGTATACTTATGGCCCTGATCGAGTGACTATGACCGTTGAACTGAAACGAGTCCTCCACGATCGATCCACTAATCCGATCGGACCGAAACCTTAACCTGGCATAGATCTACTGTCAGGAAACTTTCTTTAGATTATATGCGATCAATGGACCTCCAGATGAGCTCCGTTGTCCCGAAACAGATCACTTTTGGCTATAACCTAAGTATACCATGGCCCTGGGGCCATTCGCACCACTTTTAAGCCTATATAAGGCCCTTAAATCACCCCATTTCTATTCCATATGATTTTGTCCAAACCTTAGGAGAGAGAAGAGAGAAAATGGGAGAAAGGAGTGGAGATCGAAAGGAGGTCCTTAGAGTTTCTTGCTGTGGTTCCTTCTTGCTACTCCACGCATTGAATCCCCTTTACATCTAGCTACACTGTTGAATCTAACTTCAATTTGGCTAAGAAATCCTAACCCTAATCTTTTTTTAGGAATCCAACTAGAGGAATTAGTGAAATAACTAACCTATTTCATGATTTAGGTAGCCGTTGTGTTGTAGACAGTGATGTAGTGTACGAACTGAGTTCGTAATGAGTATACCGACGAAAGGTGCGGACTATAAACGTTTAGGTTATGATTTTCAAGGCTTTCAATGTTAGCTAATAATTTATGTTTGACTTGATTGCTACCAATGATCTTAGTTACGATGTATTCGATAATTTATATATGTGTGTGAACTATGTGAATATATAATGCATTCCATGTGTTTGTTGAAATGATTGAATGAAATTGAATTTATGATTTATGTTTGCCATGACTATTAATCTATAATACATGTTCGTTATATGTATGACAACTCCTTTATGAAAGGATTTGTCAAAATGTATGCTATAACTACCTTGTTCATGTATGTAGTATTGTGTAGTCTGAGTGTTTGATAAAATGTCTGAATGAGAAATTATTTGCTGAATTGTTTTTAATGAGGGTGTTGAGGTAGGATTCTCAACTACCGTATCTAAATCTATAATTTTCTTCATGTAATATAAATTGCTACTATGTGATTTATGGATGAAATGCATGTGTAGATTGACGTGTTCAATGTGTTTACTAAAGTGCTCAAATGAGATTTATTTTTGAATTATTTGTTAAATGTTGTTATGAATAACATATGTGACTACTTATTGCATTTGAGTATGATTGGGACTGCTACGTAGTCTAAGCAATCGGTAATGGTTCCCGTTTGATGGCCGAACTAGTTTCACCACATTGGATACGTTAGATGAAACCTAGCCGTATGGTGATTATCGACAATGGTTATGCCACGTGGAGTGTTTATGCGCTTCATGTGGATTACCTCAGCGTACGCTCATACCAATTGAACTTGTTAAATAACCCGATTGGCCTATTGTGTGTTTACCATGTACGGACGCTACTATTTGAATCTTAGGTACCGCTTACCAATGTAAAATCCATTTCAACCATGGTACCTCGATCCGCCAAGACTCATGAGTCGAGCATGGTGGTATGGGGTACCGTAGTCGAGCTGTCGGCCTACGTTGGGGTGACGAGCCTCCTCATAGTGACCAGTGAGCAACCCAAACTTGTGAGCTGAATACGGTGGTATGAGACACTATATTCAAGCTGTCGGCCTACCTCGACACAGCTTGGCTATGGTCCCAGCGTGGGTTGGGGTGAACCATCTAATTTGGACCCCCTTCGAAAATAGTGCTCTAGTTGGTAGGGCATCGGTGGAGTAACCTTGAGTATAATCAATTGAACTTGCTTATCCACTGCCTTCATTAGGGGTGATGCCCTATAACTTGTCTATTATATACGATAAACTAGGATTGACAACCCTAGATGGATCATTATTTGGGTAAATGATATCAAGGGAGGTACCTTAGCTTCCAAAATCTACTGTATGAATAAGCCTATTCAAGAACTCAGCTAACACAACCATGCACCGCATTGCATGTGCCTTTGGCGTGGAAGAGTACAGTGAGACTAGCATGTGCGATTGTGAGATGGTGTCGCTGAGGGAGTATAGGCGAGGGCATGCATCATTATAGTATATCATTCCTGCATTAACAAGAGTACTTAGGATATGAGTGTTGTACTGTTTTATCATTACTTCTTGACGAAATTAATAACATGTTAACCTTTGCTTTATAATTCCACTAAATTAGCTACTCATTCCCACCAGGGATGGTGTTTTAAAACACCAACCAGACACTTTTGTAAATGCAGGCAGCGGCGATGTCCATGTTGCTGATTGGGATTTCATAGAAGAAGAGGAAGAATTCTCCTGTGTTCAGCTATCAGGCAGGTCTATGTAGATCATGTATTGATCGATGGGATTACAGGGATTATATGATTTAGTCAGACTTTCACATTTTGTATTTTATAAATTTTAGATCAACACATATATATATTCAGCCTAGTAACATACTCATACTCTGGGGATTGAGAAACATTTCTATACATTATATACCTATCTCAGTCTTTGCTTGCTTAATTTAATTATCTCTGGAGCTGTTTTAGTATAATCCAACTCATGTTTAATACACTAATATGGACAACATTTAAACATCATTATCTATGTTGCATAAGTGATGCGTTGGAACTCGGGAGTTGAGATTCTGATAGACCCTCGATTTTCAGGGCGTTATAGAAATAGAGTGATTCCAATCATTTATGCATTCAGGGCATTCTAGCTTAATAATTTGCCATTAAGGTGGTAGCTAGAGGATCCTTTAATGTGGAAGTTCATTCTCCAATCCACTCTATTGAATGTCAATGATGAGGGTGGATTGGAGGATGAACTTCCATGAGAGAAAGGGCTTTGGGCATATGATCTAAGGTTAAATACTCAAAAGCACTCTTTTCTTTCTCTACCTGTAACTAAAGACAAGCTCTCTATATATAGGCAAAAAGTTCTAACGAATATAAAATGGTCATATTTATGATAGAGTTCGATATCATCGAGCAGGATCGATATCATCGAGTATATACTCTCGATTGTATCGACTGGCCGCTCGATGACACAAACTCAAATGTCATACGCTTTTGAAACCATTTGTCAACTGGTCGAGGAAATTGAAACCTGCATTGATGTCTTCAGATTTCGAACTCCAATTTCATCAACATGAGGATCGATTCCTCGACATTTGAAAATGAGAGAGACAATGCCTTTGAAATATTTTAGGTCAAGGATATGATCAAGGTACACTCGATATCATCGAAATTTGAATGTCGATGATATCGATAGTCGTGTCGATGCATCGATAAATCTAAACATTTTACCAGTAAGCTTGCTGGACAGTTTATGTCCTTTATCGATGTAATCAATCCAGCCTCGATATCATCGATATTTGAATATCGATTCTATTGAGTGACCCTCGATCCAAGATAAAAACAACCTGAACATGTTGCTGGAAAACTGTGTCCAAGAACAATATCATCTACGGCCTTCCGATATCATCAGTTTTTGAGGCATAAAAAATGATAAAAAGGATCGAAGCAAACGAGGATTGAGGGATAAAAAGAAATTTGGAAAAGAAGAAGAATAAAGTAGCTTAAGGGAGGTTTACGCAGGTCCGCATAACTGATGTCTGTTGCGCGGGACCGTGTAATCAAAATATCTGTTGCGTGGGTTCGCATAACGAAATTCAGAACTGGTTCTTTGTACAAAGATCTAAAGCATTAAAAGGTGGGTCCCATGGTACCAAAATTGAGGTACCAAACATGCGAGTACTTATAAATATCCCCTCCCCTCCTTCATTTGGACGGATTGAAGTTTTTGGAGAGAAAGCAAAGCGAAGAGGAAGATTGAAGGTTGGAGAGAAAGTTCTGATGGTTTGCGTGGGTCCGCGCAACCAATATCCGTTGCGCAGGTTGTATCTGCTTCACCTCAACCATTAGCAGGCGATAAAGGATGGACTATTATAATGTCTTGTAGGACAAAAGTACGGAATGCAAGAAGCCCTAGAATGAATTCGCTTTTACCAAAAGTCAATGGGTCGATAATGCGTAATGCAGCTAGGAAGAATCCTGAACTCGTTCCTCCTGCGATATATCTTGAGCAAGTAGTTTTGTAGTTTGCATCGCGCAACTTTTTGGCTTTGGTTGCTCCAAGTGTTTCATGTACAAGAGAGCAGAAAGGTAAAACGTTAATGGAAAGCTCACCAATGCCCGTGTCGCCTTAGGCGAATTCACCGATGTCTGTATCACCCCAATCGATCAATAGCACCGGAAGTGTATAGAAGTCGAATGAAACTCCATCCTCTCCTCTCTTCATAAGCCTAATTATGTCAACATACTCTCGCCCTACTCCACCTCAGCTTCATCAAAGAGTGGAGAAGCTGCAGTACATATGGCCGGGATAAATCAAGATAATATGCCAACTAAAAAAGATCATGTGAATGCAATGACAGAAGCACAAAGAGCATTAATGGAAGAGTGCAGAAACCTTAGAGAGGCCTTGACAACCCTTGCACATAATGTAGCCCAGATAGCATCTCCGCCAATGATGGACACAATGAATGGACAAGAAAACCAACCTGAAGGCTCTCAACCACAAGGGGCAAGATCATGAGAGTCTGTTTTAGTCACGAGAACTGTAACACAAGATGACGTAAGACAAGTCATCGAAGAAGCTGTCAGGATAGAAAGAGAGAGTGAAAATACTGGCTGCTTCAGATACTGAACATCATGTCCAAGGGAGGTAGAAAATATTCCGTTCCTAAGCAACTTCAAGCATCCAAATTTTCAGAAGTTTAATAAGGAAAGATCGCCAGAAAAACACTTAATGCATTTCATTACTAGCATGAGAAATTTTTCTACAATAACGTAGTACTTCTTGAGATTGTTCAGGTCGTCACTGATACACAAACCATTCCAACGGTATTCCAGCTTAGCTCCAAGGTCGATACGTACTTGGGAACAAATGCAGGACACCTTTATGTCAAACTTCTTCTCTTTAGAGCGTGATATTAATATTACAGAATCGGCTTCCATATGATAGAGAGAAGGAGATCTAGTAGAAAAGTTTATAGACAGATAGAAGACATTGAGAGCTCGTGTAGGCAGTTGTCACAAGAAAGGGAACAGGTTAAGATGTGTCTGAACTCTATGGAAACAGGCATCGTGTTTGTACTCACTAGCCCCGACATCAGAACTTTCCATGACTTGGCCACTAAGGCTCATGCTTTGGAATTGATGACTCGTAAGATGTCAACATTTCACCATGAAATAGCTAAGACAGCATCCAACAGGATGTCCATAAATACCGCTGGCCATGACAAGAGAATCAAAGATACAAGGGACTCCAGAGAAAAGAGTTCGGAACGCAAAGAAGAATGGAATCGGCCCAGAGGAAGATATAGCGAAAAAAGGTCTAAGATGCTCAATTCTCACAAGGGGTTTACATTCGACAAGGAGGTTGTCGTTCCTGTGATGAATCAACTACTGAAAGCCGACACAGTAGAGTTACTAAAGCCTAAATACCCTGAAGATGTGGCGAGAATCAGAGAGAGATTTTTGCTGCTATCATCGCCTAGTAGGGCATCCAATGGAGAATTGCTATACATTGAAATGTATAATACAGCGGATGATAGACATGGTTGAAATAGTAATTGGTGGAGAAAAAGAAACGGGTAGGATGACGACAGTGAATATAATTATAATCGAGTAATTATCAAAAGAGGATCCTCAAACAGTTGAGCATCCTGAAATGGCTTTGAAGCAGAAGGAAGATGGGGGGCAGCCGACTATAGACAGTTTGCGAGAGATAAACCTAGGTACTGAAGAAGAGCCAAGGAACACGTTCATCAATGCTAGTCTTTCTGAGCAAGAGTCTGAGAAATACATTAAGCTCCTCAAGGAAAATAAAGATGTCTTTGCATAGACGTATGTAGAAATGTTAGGCTTAGAACCTTACACAACACTGCACCGATTAAATATCTCTAAAGAGAAAAGGATGATTAAGCAAGCACAAAGACCGGTTAAGCAAGCGCAAAGGCAGTTTCATCCGGACTTAGTTCCCCTGATAGAAGAAGAAGTGAGTAAGTTGATAAAGGTTGGGTTTATCAGGGAGGTCAAGTATCCCAAGTGGATATCGAACATTGTTCCCATGAAAAAGAAAAATGGACAAGTCAGGGTGTGTGTTGACTTCGGAGATCTAAATGAAGCTTGTTCGAAAGATGATTTTTCTCTCCTAATTACTGAATTACTGATTAACAGTACGACTCAATATGCTATTATGTCCTTCATGGACAGCTATGTAGGGTATAATTAAATTAGAATGGTGCCTGAGGATGAAGAAGCAACTGCATTTAGAACGTCGCTGGGAATTTATTGTTATAAAATTATGTCGTTCGGTCTTAAAAATGCCGGAGCAACATATCAGAGGGCAACGCTGAATATCTTTTAAGATATGATGCATAAGCATGTTGAATGCTATGTCGATGACTTGGTGGTCAGGTCAGGAGATCATCAGGAGCATCGATGAATATTTGGCGTCAGTTTTTCGTCGACTCAGAAAGAAACAGCTGAAGATGAATCCAGTTAAATGTGAGTTTGGAGTATCTTCAGGTAAATTTCTCGGTTAGTTATCTAGCATAGGGGCATTGAGATCCATCCCAGGGAAGTCTGAGCTATTCAAAATATGCCACCACTAAAAACACTAAAGGAATTGAAAAGTTTGCAAGAAAAGTTAGCATACATTCGCCGTTTCATTTCAAATCTAGCAGGGAGATGTCAACCGTTTTCCCATCTGATGATGAAAGATACAGAATTTTTGTGGGACCAAGCTTGCCAGAATGTGTTTGACTCAATCAACGAATTGCTGAAATAGCCGCCAGTACTGATAGCTCCAATAAAAGGGAAGCCTCTGATGTTGTATATATCTACGGCTGAGATTTCTTTAGGAGCTTTGTTGGCTCAGGTAAATGAAGTTGGGAAAGAAACTGTTCTTTATTATAAGTCGAACTCTGATGGGTGCGGAATGCAATTACTCTCCAATTGAGAAAGAATGTTTGGCGCTAATATTTGCGGTTCAGAAATTGAGACATTATTGTCCCTCCCACGACATAACTTTGATCTCAAGGGAAGATCCGATAAAGTTTTTGATGACCAGGCCAATGTTGTCTAGAAGACTGGCTAAGTGGATGTTGCTGCTTTTAGAGTATACTATTACATATGAGTCGGCAAAAGCAGTAAAAGGACAAGCAGTGGCGAACTTCCTTGCAGTGCACCCTGTAACAAAATGTAAAATTATTAGTGATAATTTTCCAGATGAACACGTTATGTTGGTTGAGTCGTAAAGCCCCTAGTAGATGTATTTTGATAGCACTGCTCTAGCATTTGGAGCGGGGGCAGGTGTGATATTCATTACTCCTCAAGGTGATCTATTACCTTACTCCTTCACATTGGGTAATACGTGCATAAACAATGAGGCTGAATATAGAGTCCTCATCATTGGAATGAAAATGGCTTAAGAAATAGATATAAAAATGCTACATATTTTTAGAGATTCTAAATTGATTATAAGTCAATTGACGATCAAATTCGAAGTAAGGAAGGAAGAACTTTTGCCATATTGCCAAAAAGCATATCAGTTGATAGAATAGTTCTGTCATGTTGAGATCAAACATGTACCACGATCTGAAAATGCAAGGGCAGATGCTTTGGCTAGTTTGGCAGTGGCTCTGTCTTGCTCAAATCGAAGCCCTCTTCAAGTAACTATAAAAGAAAGAAGGTTTTTACCCTCTCCAGATATCATCGAAGAAATCGTCGAAACACTCCCTGTATCATGTTTAGAGATAACAATAAATGATTGGAGTTAACCCTTCATCGATTACCTCGAGTATGATATCCTGTCAGAAGATCTAGTGTAAAGACAGCAAATCAAGCAACGATCAAATAGATTCATCATATGCAGTGAAGTATTATACAGAAAATCGTACAATAGAATGCTGCTATGTTTCTTAGATGAACATGAAGTGGGCCAGACATTGCGAGAAGCACACTCTAGAGAATGCAGAACACATAAAGCTGGCCGAAATCTATTCTATAGAATACATCAAATGGGGTATTATTGGCCCACCATGTTTAAAGACACGGTAGAATATGTCAAGCGATGTCATGAATGCCAAATTCACGGCGACGTTGTACACATTCCTCCAAAAGACCTGCATCAGTCAGTCACCTCTTGGCCCTTTTCAGCTTGGGGACTTGACGTCATTAGTCTTATAAATCCGCCTTTGTCCAAAGAAAAGCAGTTTATCTTAATAGTAAAATTTTTTTCTCCAAGTGGACAGAAGCACTTGCTTTATGCAATGTCAAAGAGAAGGATGTGGTCAATTCCATCCGGCATGCAATAATATACCGTCATGGTATTCCAAAAAAGATTGTTACAGATAATGACACTCCCTTCGAAAATAAAGGCATGAAAATGCTGTGTCAGAAATTCGATATTCATCATTCATTTTCAATATCTTACTATCCACTGGCTAATGGATTAGCAAAGGCGTTTAATAAAACGATAGTCATGATATTAAAGAAAACGGTATCAGGGAACAAGCGTGATTGGGATGAAAGATTACAAGAAGCATTATACGCATACAACACTACTCATTGAAGAGTAACAAGAGCAACACCGTATTCGTTAGTCTATAGAGTAGAAGCAGTAATCCCGATTGAAATACAAGTAGCGTCACTCAGAGTGATAGTGCACCAGTCCATAACAGATGATGAATATGTAAAGATAAGGATGAAAGAACTGGATTAGCTTGATGAAATATGCCTGACAACCCAACATTGATTACAATTGTACCAGGAAAGGATATCGACTGCCTTTGACAAATGAGTTAAATATCACTCTTTCAAATAAGGGGATATGGTGTTGATGTTAAAAAGACCTATAGTGGTCACCCGTCAAACATGGGGTAAATTCGAACCTAAATGGGATGAGATATATAATAAAAGAAGTATACTCCAATGGCGCATACAAAGTTGTGGATCAAGATGGACAAGGTATCAGTATACCGGTCAATGCTCGCTTCATCAAGAGATATCGTCCCTGAAGATGCTGCCAATTTTGATCTAGAATATTATCAGCATAATGATTCTATATCAAAAGGGGGCAAGAATGAACAAGACCATGTCTATGTATCGTCAGATGAATGTATAAAAGAAGAAATTTGTGAGCATATCAAGACTATATATCAACAAGTATTGTGAAAAGAAAATGACCATCGTCATCAAGCGAGTTCTGCAAAATTCTGTTGAAATTGGTATAGTCAGCAATTTGATACATTATGAACAACACAGACAGATCCTCTTGAAGATATTATCAGAAGTGGTGATGTATCAATCTCAGTCAGAAATGTCTATTATTCTAGCAGCAACAATGATGATCACACCTACTATGGTCTTTTAAGACATTTTAAGGCAATCTAGCTAAGACCTAAAAGGGCCACCTACACATAAGATCTATCATTTTCGTCATTCGGGCAGCAATGAGAAGCTAGTGGCCCTAAAAAACCCATGAAGGCCATCATATACATACCCATGCGAGCAACTAACGGAGCCAGTGTCTAGAAGCCTCAAAGGCTAAAAAGTCCTCAACGGCCAGTCACATGTAAGGCCAATGCCGTCTGTATAACTTTCCAGCAGTGTCACGGGGAATGGAGGAAAATGTCCTCTCGTGAATGGGCTCGACCTTATAGATGAAGGAAAAGCGGGCTGCAGTGTGAGCGCTTTGGCCATGTCCATAGATAGGCCAACCATGCGTAAGACCCCCCGGATCTTTGATTTGACTTCAGTACTAACTCATAAGGAATGGCTTAAACCTACTCATTAATGGACTGACAACCCTAGATTTGGTACCCCAAAGGCTGCCTTACAAGCTCTGTGAATTCTAGAGAGTTACTGCGGCTAACCCTATGCGTAATTCCAACCGAGTTCACAGCCTCGGTAACTTCACTGGGCCCCTCTGATGGATCACGGTTTATGAACTCCTTAGGCTGTGAGAAGTCCAGTGAACTCCTAAGAGTTACAAAGACTATCACGTGAGACCCGACTCCACTACTCAAGAGTCTAAACAACTGCATGAGATCCACTACTTAAGAGCTTAAACTATGTGTAACTGACTAAATTGAAACTTAGCTCCGCCAATTTAAAAAAATCAATCATATAGGAAATTCCGCACTAATAAGCATAAAATTTTGATGCCTTATAATTAGTTCCTCATTAAATATTATGTCAAGACTATTACACAGATAGATATGCTTGAAATTTGTCATGAGTTGGAAATTTATGAATACTTCAATATTCTCAATAATATGAGTTGGGAATTAAAAAAAAAACTACATGTAAACAAATGTATATATAATACTGAGATTATGTAAGAATATATGGCCATATATTCTTACAATTGAAGTATGTTAAGACATGTCAATCATTTGATATAATAACAAGAATCACAAAGTTTTATATGCAAAATGTGTTTCTGCTAAAGTAAATAGGACCACAATTATATTAAATCAGAGAAAAATATTTAATGTTTGGTATCTTTTAATCTAAAGTCAAATATTTTAGCATATATTTATTCTTTTGAAGAAGACGAGTCTTCGATGATAATATGCTTATCCTTCCAAGGTGAATGACAATGGCCTAACATTCCTTCCTTTCTGATGAAGGAGAATTATCGCGTAATATCTACAAAGGAAGAGGAGGATGGAACTGTAAGGGATCGTCATTCTTTGCAGGGAATTCATGAGTATTTGTCAGAAGAGTACCGAAAGCTATCCATCCTTCAAGAACATTAGCAGGCTTTGCTTAATAAATGGCGTCTTCTAAAGAGATCCTTGTACCAAGTTGATCTGGAAAGGGGGGAGGACTCGTTTCATCAAAATAGCCAATGCCCAAATCTTTCTGATAATCCTTAAGGCAAGGAGGGGGAATCCACATGGCATGATCTACTGGATGATAATTATCTATCAAGTAATGCTAGTGAACCCACCATTGCATCCAGCAATAAGAAACACTAACTGGATAATTGTAGCCATAAATTATGAAATGTGATCTAGTCTGAATGATCAAGAACGACTTCCATATCAAGGCCCAATTATATGGCTGAATGCCATAACTTCTCATCGCTCTTGTAACAATGTCACGGGTCTCAGGAATGGCTTGATCAAAGCTAAATTGGTGAACAAACCTACTAGGGTAGTATGGTTCACACCAAAATATGCTACCTTCTCTCCATAGAAGAGTACTGGATCTGATAGAAACAAGGAAGGAATGTTCATTAAATGAGATAGAATCATCATCAATAGTATCCACATCTTTAGGATAGCTGGTCAATGGAAATTGGTAAAGTCAATGGGATCATTGGTTTTTATTCTTTTAGAAATCCATCCACTTGATTCCTTAATCATTTCTCTTAATTAAAAATGTTGAAGAGGAAGCCGATCAGGGTTCGAGTATGCCCTTCCAGAGTCAGCAAATGTTTAAGGAAAGTATACTCCTAGCCAACCTATGATGAAATGCCAAGGAGCACAGACAGAAAAGGCTTTAGGAACAGGATCTTTTGAATCAGAAATAACATCTACGAAAGTGCTGTAGAGAGAACACAGAACTGGGGGAATAACGAATATTTCTGGCCTTCTGCCATTGCTCTTGTGACCATGAAGAACAAGGGCCTAATAGTATTTGCTTGATCAGGATCAGGGAATATCACTAAACTCAACCAGTAAGCAAGAAAGGCGGCTAATTCGCAGGAAGGACTGTATTTCACAGAATGTTATAGTTTCTTACGGATGTCCTTGAGTTCTAAATCGTTGTGGCTTACAAAGCTGTTAAGAGAAAGATGCAATATTTCAGTAAAGTTATTCGCTAATGGGATTATAAAAGAATAGAAGTTAAGAGGAAATGAATATACCACAATTTTTGAGAAAAATGAGTCAGCCATTCAAGAGAAGATACGCGATCCGGATGAGGGAAGGTGGCCTGTGCACTGAAAAGTTCAAGAATGGTTCTAGAAATTGTGGATATACCTCTCCCATAGATGCAAAAGCAAGTTCTTCATTAGAGGGTACATATGCGTCAAAGATATCACCCATGATGGGAAGGCCTGCTATACAAAATAAATCCCATAAAGTGATGCTCATTTCACCTAGGGGAAGATGAAATGAGTTAGTGGATGTGGACCAATGATCAAGAAGGCATCTAAGGATAATAGTTTCTGCGCGGAAGTGTTCCGATGTGGTTGTAATTGTACCAGAAAGCATAATCCACTCCAGTATGGTAGAATGTCTCCGAACGACAGTGCGAGCCCAAGCATCGTAAAACTTACAGATAGACAGTAGGCCTGTAACTACAAATCTCCCTGTGCTCCAGGGCAATCTCTCAAGAAAGAAGAGTTATTGAGCTGTTTCGAAGTAGTGGAAAAGGGAAGGTTGATGAGGATCACAATGTGGATGCAAAAATCTCATCTTGTGAATTCTACTTGCTCTTTGACAAAGTCCATTTTCTCCTAGATATCTTATTAGCATCCTCAGTTCTCTCGTAACCCAGTCATTCGCTAAGATAAAGGTATTTTGTTGGTCAAAGGGTTCATAGTGTAAAATCGACCAGTGATGACGTAAATTGATAGGGATAATGATTTGATTACTGGTGAAAGGGTTATGGAGATCCAAGGTTTCTTCATTTATCTCCACATGATTATAAGAATGAAGAAGATGTTGCTTCAACCCAGAAGAGGATGAATGATTCTTTTTTTTAGAAGTGGAAGCTGGAGAACGAGCCATGAAGGATAGGGAGTTAAAGGGCCTGAAGGAAGTTAAAGAAAAGGTTCAAAGAAAAGTTGAGAAATTGACTAAGTCCTGGTTGCACGGGACTACGCAACCAAAGTCCTTTGCACAGGACGGCACAAAGGCTAAGAAGCTTTGCGTAAGCAGGGATCTGTTGCGCAGGTTTACACAAGAGAAGTTCGTTGCACGAAAAAATCGCAAAGGAACAGAGGTTCGCTACAATGTAAATGTGTGGAAAGTGACTAAAGGGTTGGAGTATTTATAGGGTGTGTGGTCGAATGCTGTATGCAAGTTTACATTGTGTGGGTCCACGCAAACCCCGACAAGATGATTATTTTGATCATTTTCTTTAATTTTAGGTAAACAAAGATAGGATCAAGGGGGCATCTATTGAGGCATAAAAAATGATAAAAAAAAAAAGAATTGAAGCAAAAGAGGATTGAGGGATAATGAAAATTGGAAAAGAAGAAGAATGAAGTAGCTTAAGGGAGGTTTACACGGGTCTGTGCAACCGATGTCTGATATCCGTTGCGCGGGTGCGCACAACGAAATCTAGAACTGGTTCTTTGTTCAATGATCTAAAACATTGAAAGGTGGGTCCTATAACACTAAAATCGAGGTACCACACGTGTGAGGGCCTATAAATATCTCCTCTACTCCTTCATTTCGATGGTTTGAATATTTTGGAGAGGAAGCAGAGCAAGGAGGACGACTGAAGGTATGAGAACAAGTTCTAGTGGTTTGCGCGGGTCTGCGCAACCAGACTGCCTTATAATCTGTGAAGCTAAAGAGTCGATTTGCTGCTGAAATGGATAAGTCTCTAGATTTCTTTCGTCTGAAAGCTTTGAGATCAAGAAACTAGTAAAAGAGATATTCGAGTCATATTCCTCTCAAAGAGATGATCAAATCAAGAGTAGAAAGCTGCCGGATTTGATATTCTGAGATGAATATTTGAACTTTGTCAATTTATACATTATAAATGATCTATTTTAGAATTAAGGGATGTTTGAGGGTGCTAATAAACTCAGTACTAATAAAATATGATGATTGTCTCATTCTTTCCCTCCATTGTGTTTGAATAAGATAATCTCCCAAATCGAATGCATTTGTTTCTTGTTCGAAACAAGTACTTTGATATATCGAAGGTCTTTATGATTTTCTTTAAAAAAATAGGGACACAAACTCTTTGCTGTCAATTTTATCGAGTCAACTTCGATAGACTCAAGATTCAAATTTCGATGATATCGATACAGCTATCGATACATCGATAATTCAGTCCAGAAGTATATGTAGTTGTTGGACAACTTTTGTCCTCATTTTGATAGTATCAATTGAGCATCGAGGACATCAACAGCATTTATCAATCATATCGATTAGTCCAATAATAAATCGACAGAGATAGAAAACTTAGATATTTTTTGATATTTTCAAAAAGTTTTCTTACCCAAAAATTCTATGATATTCTAATCAATTCTAAGGGTTTTAAGTACCTGGTGTTTTGGGATATGGGCTGTGAGGCTTAGATTTACCTATGGCGAGTTCGGACACACATCTGGTTGAGGAAAACGGTTGATTGATCTTCCTATGGAGCTTCTCTATCTAGCTGACTCAACATATGCTAATTGACAAACTAGGGCACTTTCAATCTTTCACTTTGTCAATTACGTGACAAAATACCAAAACACCCTAGAATAACATCTAGACAAACACATCCTAAATTGTGTATACATGTATTTTACACAATTTTATAATGTCTAATGAAACCATACACATAATCAGTAACTGCTCCCCCTAACAGCAGTCTCCCCTTATCTTGGTGCAGCTTCTCCCCCTAACATCCGTATCACCATTCATAAACAGATATACACAATTTTTCCGTTGGGGTGTTTGATTTGTTCTCCCCCCTTTTGTCAGTCATTGGTAAAGGTATAATAATTGATATTGACTGAAGTTTGAAGTATTTGAGAGAACCAACATGTAGAGAACATACATATATAAAAGATAGATGTATAATGATCAAAACAATTAATTAATCAGACATCATATTCAAAAACTATGTATGAATAGCATACTAAATAGAACAGTGATATAGCAGATAGAATAATGATTAAAACATCACAGACATTCTATACCTTTTAAGCGATAATCAGATAAAATAAGGGTTGACAAAATATAAGCAAGGCAGAAAATATCTGTGTTTCATAACCAGTCATATCCAAAATATCAAAAAACATATATACTGCCTAAGATTAGCAGTAGTATAACAGTTATAAAAAAAAAAAAATACCAAGCCCATTTATGGGCACCCAAAACCAACCATCAGTATTTAGCTCATCCATGGGCATATACAACACATCAAAAGAAACTGTCAGATTGTGCAGGTTAGTGAGTTATCACATACACTCATGGAAGCGTAGAGCATCCAAAAGGATATTAATGCTCATACGCGGAAATAAGAGTAAGGCATATGTGACAGCGTCCAGAGACTAGCACTATGGAGTAGAAGAAGATGGTGCTGTGTCATCTCGACGGCAGGTGATCAGATCAACCAACTATTGCACGGTCTGCTACACTCCATTTACCAGGCGTTACAAGACAGTAAACCTTTTGTTCACCGATTCCTTGAGCTAGGAGACATCTCGCTGTATTGGTCCAATCCTATCCTGATGGAGCTTAAACCTTTTCGCATGTCTAGGCGCTGATGTGGTTGGTGCTTGATGGGGCGCAGGAGGTTCATTCCTAGCCATTTCAGCCCCTTCAGCAGGAGCATCGCCGTCACCTCCTCCTTCCTCTGGTGGATCCTCAGGAAACTTGTGGAATTTTAAATCCATCCTTTGAATGTTATTTTTGTTGAAAATATGAAGGGAAAGTTCCAGATCGTTGGTAGTTGGAAAGTCGATGGCATTGCACACAGTGTGTATAATCCAAGGATAGGGTAAGTGAAGATCTCGGGATGTATGAATGGCATAGACTAACTGATGTACAATGAGGGTAGGGAGGCAGACCTTGATCCCTTTGGCTATGGAGTAGACTATCATGGTTATAAACCTAGTGAGATCAGAATGGTTGGTACTTCCAGGATAGATGTTGGAAGCGAAGATACCATGTAAGATTCGAAATCGCGGTTCCATGAACTTAGATTTTAGTGCATTTCCTTGGTGCCAATGAATGTCACGACCATGGCAGAGAAACTTAGTGACCATGGATCGAGTTTTAATATTTTCAAGATCCATATCCGGAAGACCATCAGGTGACAGGGTAAGGCCAAAATTTCCAGCAATAGACTTAGGGGTGATCTCCACGTCATCACCATCAACTAACACAGTGATGGAAGGTGGATTAGACACAGGAGAATGATAGGAAGAAAAAAAATTGTACGTTCGTTAAAGTTGACATGGCCCTCCAAAGTCAAGAACAGACAACCAATCAATTGCAGCAAAAAGGGGTTCCAAATTATACGGTATTAAACAGTCCCTATCTACCTTCCGCTCATGAATAAACTTCCTACCATTGTACTTAGCCAAACTGGATCCACTCTAACTGGAGGAGGTGTTGGAGCCTCAGATTGGGACCCACCACGCGATTCCTGTCTAGTGCATTGACGTGTAGGGGTCCCACGTTTAGGAGCCTTTACTCTCCCTTTTGAGGAAAGAACTTTTTATTGAGGGGTTCTAGAAGACTAACCTAGACCGGACACCTTACCTTTGTCCTTTCCCATTTGAATAGACAAAGATTTGAAAGATTTGAGGAAAATCGAATAAAATTTGAAAACCTAAAAATACCCAAACTAAAAGTAAGATGGAATCTTGAAAAGGAGGAATGATAGGGGAAATACCAGTATCGAGGAACGTTGATGACTCCTTAATGGTTTTTTGTGTGAACTGACGGAAGGTAAAAGGGCTTTTTGATGAAAATTGTGATTTTTACCACTTGACAGCCTTATATCGGGCTATAATCTTCGATATCATCGACTAGTTCGATGATATCGAGATACCCCACCCGATGTTATCGAAACTGTCTTCGATATCTGTAACACCTTAAAAATTGGGGGTCGAGCAGGAGCCCAACTCCCAAGTTTCAACACATCACTTATGCAACATAGATAATGATGATTAAATATTGTCTAAATTAGCGCCTTAAACATGAGTGGATTATACCAAAACAACATATCATACTCCAGAGACAATTAAATTTCACAAGTGGAAGATTGTGATAGATATATAAAATATATAAACTGATGTAGGTCTCCAGAGTGTGAACATGTTATCAGGTTAAGTATATACATGTATACTCTAAAAATGATCAAAATGAATATACATGGGTGTTCTAAAAGAGTAATAAAATAACAGTGTAATGGGGTCTAATCAGCGTCCTTGTAACCCCGTCGATTAGATCACGGTCTACATAGACCCGCTTGATAGCTGCATGTAGGAAAAATTCTCATCATCATAAAAGCCCGGCTCTGCCTTGAAAGCATTGCCATCATCTGCATCTACAAAAGGGTCTGGTTGGTGTTTAAAATACTATTCCAGAATGTGGGAGTGAGTAATCAACTCAGTGAAACTATGAAGCAAAGGTTAACATGTTATCAATTTAGTCAAGCAGTAATGATAAAGCAATATGACAATCAAGTCCTAAGTACTCTTATTAATACGAGAATGGTATGTAATAATGATACATGCTCTTACCTATACTCCCTCTACGACAACATGTTACGATCGCGACATGCACCCCATCCTCTGTGCTCAACTCCAATGCCAAAGGCATATACAAATGCGGTGCATGTGTGTGATTAACTAAGTTCTTAATTAGACATATTTATACAGTAGGATTGGGAAGCTAGGGCACCTCCCTTTATATCATATACGCAAACATTGATCCATCTAGGGTTGTCAATCCTAACAGTCACATACGATAGGCAGTTTTCATGTCGCTACGAAGAGACTCGTCACCTCAGCGCAAGCCTGGTTTATACTCTAGTTTACTATGGAAAGGCTCATCACCTCAACGTAAACCTAGTGTATACTCAAGGTCACTATGAGCTCATCACCTGATCATAGGCCGACAGCTCGAATATAGTGTCTCTTACCACTGTATTCGACTCATGAGTCTGGGTTGCTCACTGGACACTACGGGGAGGCTCGTCACCCCAGCGTAGGTCGACAGCATGACCACAGTATCCCATACCACCATGCCCGGCTCATGAGTCTTAGTGGATTGAGGTACCAAGGTTAAACGGGCTTTGCATTGATAAGTTGGTACCTTAGATTCAAACAGTAGCGTCCATACATGGTGAACATATATTAGGCTAATCGGGTTGCTTGACAAGCTTGACTGGTACGAGCATACATCAAGCTAATCGGCATGGAGCACATAAGCACTCTGAGTGGCCTAACTACTGTCGACTAGTACCGTACGACTCGGATTCCTCGAACCTATCTGGTGTGGCGAAACGACCTTAGCCACTAACTCAAAAATCATTATCGATCGCCTGGACTACGTCGTAGCCCCAAACACACTCCAAGCAACAGTATACGCATGTAGTAGCCCAAGACAGCATGTGACAACTAAAATCAAATATGAATCTTACTTGATCAATTCGACAAAAAACATACTACACATGTTACCGTACATAGGCATTTCATCCTTAACTCACATATTAGTAAGATAAGTTATATAAAGGATACTATAACCATAGAAAGAGGAATTGAGAGTCTTATCTCAACACCCTCATTACATGCATTTAAACAAGCATTTTCACATTCAAGCATTTTATCAAACTCTTATGCTACACATATCATATACATGTAATAAAGTATTTATAACATGTATTATATCAAATCCCTTTACAAGGGGTTCACCATACGTACACTAATTATGTATTATTAGTCAATGAACATGGCAAGCATAAATCATAATTCCATACTCGTTCAAACATTTTGACAAACACATAGAATGCATTAAAATCAACTACTCTACATATATACGTAATGTATAGAAAACATCGTATCTACACACATGTGACAACAATCAAGTTAGTCATAAATCATTACTGACATTGAAAGCCTTGAAAACTATAACCTAAACATTTATAATCTGTACCTTTCACTGGTAGACTCATAACGAACTCAGTTTAAACCCTAAGTCTTTGTCTATAGTACGACGACAACCTATAGCATGAAATAAGTTAGCTATTTAACCATTCACTCTATTTGAATATCTAAAATAGATTAGGATTAGGATTTCTTACCTAAGAACAGGATCAGAATCACTGGTATAACGATACAGAAGTAGTGGTTAAGCACGAGGAGTGGCAGGGATCAAATCTCAGGAACAACTCTAACTCTCTCTCTCACTTTCTCTCTCTTTTCTCTCTTCTCTCTCCTAGGGTTTTGTAAATTTGTAATGGGAGAGAGATGGTTAAGGCCCTTATATAGGCCTAGAACTGATGGGAATGGCTCCAAGGCCAGGGTATACTTAGGTTATAGCCAAAGACTGGTCGTTTCGGTCTAACGGAGCTGATCTGGAGGCCCCTTTTCAGCATGCAGTCGGACTTAAGCTTCCTGAAATTGGATCTAGGTTAAGATAAGTTTTCAATCTGATCGGGTTTGGGGATCAACTACGGGGGACCGATTTCAGTTCAACGGTCACCGACACTCAATCAGGGCCATAAATACCCTGACATGTGTTGGACATTTTCTCTGATCTGAGGGTGTAATTGGGTCAAAATCTAACGGTTTGAATCTTCAGATCTGGCTTGCAAGTGAACGACTCAATTCACTTAAGTTTCAGTTCATTTCATAAAAATATTCACGTTTCTCACAAACTTCGCTCTGGGCTTAGGTTGTGCGCTTCTGGATACTTTCAGGACTTGATTTTCGAGATGATTGTCAAGTCTAGCAAGGCGGTCATAATCATATAGTTTTGGGATAATCGGACCTTCGACGCGTGGTCTAGGTCCGATACGGAGTTTCATGATGCTCCTGAGAGCAACTGGGTTTTGAGATGGATCCTAATTTTTTAGATAATGTAGCGTTAATGGTTCTACCCGATTTGGGTCTTACAGATCGTATTTAAAGTGATTAGTGTTAATTTCATAGATAACCTAGTTTAATACTTGATTAATTATCATCTAATTTCTAAAGGATTTGGTCTTGGGCAATTTCTACTTGAGGTGAAACTCGAGTCTTTGTATGGATTTTTTCGAGACGTTACAATATCATTTTCGATCATATGACTCTTCCCATTCCAAAGAGGCGTCGATGATATCGACCTCTGATCGATTAATCGAGAATCTACATGACTTATCGAAGGTGAATAATTTTCATTTTTTCGTACTTCCATAAACTTCATGTATAGTATAGAATATCTTTGAGTTAACAGTATACAAAGCAAAATTTTGTACAAGTATTGTACAAATCAAAATTATAAACATTAGAATGTTTATATATAAAACGATTGAGGTGAGAGACCTTAGATGTATCATTAGGAGCTCAAAAAAAATTACATCATTTCAACAAATATCCAGATCTCGATGCATGACCTGGACGTGTCTTTTCATGCTTAATATTTCAGGGCATATGAATAGAGTGAGTTATCAAACAATTTAGTTTTTCTTTCACTATCCATTTTGCGACAGAATTTTTTACTGTGATAGATTTAGTTTTCTTGTTTATCTCAGTCACTTGATTCACTACTTCCTTCATTCTGTTAGTCATTTTAGGTGGTGATGGATGTGTGTTTCTTCTATTTATATTCCTAGGTGGACTCTTGACATTTTGTATTTCTCTAGTTGGTTTGGATTTACCAATATGATATTGACTAGAGTTATGTTGAGTCCTCCTAGGCGTCAAGCATTTAAACTTATAATGACCCGAATCACCACATAAATGACAAACTGGAGTAATTCTTGTGTTACTTCCCGAAGTGGTAAATTTATCTGTTTGTGCTGCATTTCCAGTTCTTATTTTAGTTTTATCATTCCCTAGGCCACTCTTGTCTTTTCCTCGTCTTCCCATCCCTAACAATTTTTCTAGCTTTTCACCACTCTGGGAAAATTTATAGTTTATTTTAGCATATTTTTTAGATTTCTCTAAGTCAAACTGGAGTGTGTGATTCTCCTTCTCGAGATGCTCATTTTCTTCTTCTAATAATTCAATTTGTTCAGTAAGCTTTAATGATTCAGTTTTTAGGGATAGATTTATTCTTTCCAACTTATCATTATCTGAATGATATTGTTGTAGATCGTTAATTAGATGTGTATTAATTTCTAAGGTTTTATCCAGATCTTTTTGCAGCAATTCCTTTTTATTTTCGGACATTTTAAGTCTTTTAAGGGTATTGATGCTATAAATATAGAGTTGATTGTTTGCATCCTATAGTTTATCCTGTTCCTCTTATTCCTTCTCTGTTTCCTCATTATCAAATAGAAATGATTCAGTGACTTATGGTTCTTTCTCATTTTCAGTTTCAATGGAAATGATTAGAGTAGTGGAGACCATAAGAATTTTTAAAGATTTAAGATCTCTATCGCTCTCTGAGTCACTAGATTCTGAGTTTGACTCCTCTGTATCATCCCATGTGACAACTATTGTCTTACCCTTAGATTTTTTATTTGGGCATTCAGTAAACAGGTGTCCAAACTTCTGGCAGGCTTAAATTGTGGTACTTTAGTCTTTTTACCAATCTTACCTATAGAATGCTTGTCGTCCATCTTTTTTCCTTTAAATGGTGACCATGATTTTTCTGAAAGAACTTCCTGAGTCATTGTGCCAACAAAGCCACTTCCTTGTCTTCATCTTCTCTTTCACTTTTAATGTCCTCATTTGTTATTTTCTTTGAAGTTTTGAGACATTATTTTTGGATTTTGGGGTTTGTTTGAAGTGTAGTTCCAATGTTTGTAGGGAACCTACTAGTTCTTCTACTTTCATTTCATCGATGTTCCTACATTCTTCAATGGTTGTTACTTTAGGAATGAACCGTTCTGGTAATGACCTTATTATTTTCCTATAGATTTTTGAGACCAGAACCTTCTCACCTAATCCACCCATGGAGTTGCAAATGATATTCATTTTTGTGAAAAACTCCATGAAGGTCTTATGCTCTTCCATTCTGAGACTTTCGAACTATGATGTCAGGAGTTGCAGTTTAGATCTCTTCACAGTGCTTGTTCTTTCAGAGGTTGTTTCTAACAAATCTCATGCTTCTTTAGATGTCCCACACATACTGATTTGATTAAAAATATCTTGGGACACAACACAGTAGATAACATTCATAACTTTAGCTTCAAATGTTTTCTTTTCTTTATCGAATGCTATCCACATTTCTTTGGATTTTGGTTTGGTGATAGCTGTGCCATTTTCAAGTACTACTTGTTCAGTAGGTGACACATATCCTTTTTCAACAATATCCCAAACATCATGATCAAAAGATCTAAGAAAATAGTGCATCCTAACCTTCTAGTATGTATAATTTGATCCATCAAATACTGGAGTTCTAGTGATTGATGAGCCCTCTCCTTTGCCCATATTCCTAACTTCAGTCAAGATCACTCTCTAGGCGGTGATGCCCTTTAAGGGAGACCTGCTCTGATACTAATTGAAATTGTGGTAAAGACCGCTTTAGTTGAAGTAAGAATATGCCAATATGTCCTAGAGGGGGGTGAATAAGACTTTTTTAATTATTTATAACAATTTAAAATCCTATCACTCTAATCCTAACAACAAGCATAATTAGGATTACTCAAGAGTAACCCTACTGGCTTCCAAGCCCGGTAGAGGATCCCATCACAAACTATTTGAGAGATGAACAATATGCAAATTAGTTTATGATGGACATGATTGTGCGTGTGTGTGAGGTGTGATCTCAGATAATCAAATATGAAAGTATTTAAGGAAATCACATAAGCAAATGGAAGATAATAGCAATCTCAAACACAATCATTTTTATAGTGGTTTGACTACTTGTCTACTCCACTCTTGGCAACAGCACTCAACCTTCGGGTGTACCAGATTTCACAGAGGAGGTTTCACACAGTTCACTTCAAACCCGAGGTTTTAAATCAGGTTCACCTCTAACCAGTACAACCTACACCTAGGCTGACAGTTTATGCTCCCACGAGCAAGGGTCAACACATAACACCCAATTTTAGGCACACAGGCCAAGGATCCACACAAGGAACCTCTCTTGTTTATGCTCTCACGAGCAAGGGTCAACACAAGGCACCCACTTTTAGGCACATTGGCCAAGGATCTTCTACAAGACCTTAACTGTTTATGCTCTCCGCAGAGCAAGGGTCAACACAATGCACCCACCATGTACACTCATGCCAGAGGCCTCCTAGAAGACTTGTAAGGAGTGAGAAACACCTTAGACATAATCCTACAAAAGAATCATCACAAGGGTCCTCTGGACTCTAATAACTTACAGATAAGTGGATGAGTCCCTTTTAGCTCGTTGTCGAAGATCTTCTCCTTTGTTGATGAAGAGTCTTCTGCTTCCTTGAACCACAACTCAGAAGATATAGCAATGTATGACAATAGGTTGAGTCAAGATTCTAATGGAATCCTACTATATTAAAAGCTTTTCCTATAAGGGAAATAGAGTGATTCCAATCATTTATACATTCAAGGCATCCCAGCTTAATGATTTGCCATTAAGGTGGTAGCTGGAGGATCCTTGAATGCGGAAGTTCATTCCCCAATCCACTCTATTGAATGTCAATGATGAGGGTGGATTGGAGGATGAACTTCTATGAGAGAAAGGGATTTGAGTATATGATCTAAGGTTTAACACTAAAAAATACTCTCTTTTTTCTCTACTAGCAACTAAAGACAAGCTCTCTATATATAGGTAAAAAGTTTCAACGGATATAAATTGGTCACATTTATGAGAGAGTTCGATATCATTGAGCAGAGTCGATATCATCGAGCATATACTTTCGATTGTATCGACTGGCCACTCGATCATACAAACTCAAATGTCATACGCTTTTGAAACCTTTTGCCAGCTGGTCGAGGAAATCGAAACCTCCGTCGATGTCATTGGATTTCGAACTCCGATTTCATCGACATGAGGATCGATTTCTTGACATTTGAAAATGAGAGAGACATTACCTTTGAAATATTTCAGGTCGATCGAGGTACACTCGATATCATCAAAATTTGAATGTTGATGATATCAATAGTTGTGTCGATGCATTGATAAATCCAAAATTTTTACCAGTGAGCTTGCTAGACAGTTTATATCCTTTTTCGATGCAATCGACCTGGCCTCAATATCATCGATATTTGAATATTGTTTCTATCAAGTGACCCTCGATCCAAGATAAAAACCACCTAAAAATGTTGCTGAAAAATTGTGTCCAAAATCGATATCATCGAAGGCCTTCTGATATCATCGGTTTTTGAATTCCAAGGATATCGAGGAGTACTTCGATATATCGAAGGTCTTTATAATTTTTTTTAAAAATAGGGACACAAACTCTCTGTTGTCAATTTTATCAAGTCAACTTCGATAGACTGGAGATTCAAATTTCAATGATATCGATATAGCTATCGATACATCGATAATTCGGTCCAGAAGTATATGCGGTTGCTAGACAACTTTTTTCCTCATTTCGATAGTATCGATTGAGTATTGAGGACATTGACAGTATTTCTCAATTATATTGATCAGTCTATCAATAAATCGATAGAGTTTGAAAACTTAGAGATTTTCTGATATTTTGAAAAAGTTTTCTAACCCAAAAATCCTATGGTATTCTAATCAATTCTAAGGGTTTTAAGTGCCTGGTGTTTTGGGACATGGGATGTGAGGCTTAGATTTACCTGTGGCGAGTTCGGACACACATCCGATTGAGGTAGACGGTTGATTGATCTTCCTATGGAGCTTCTTTGTCTAGCTGACTCAACACTCACACTAATTGACAAACCAAGGCACTTTCAGCATCTTCAAGTGTAGGTGATTTTCAAGGGACTTCTTAGCATAGATGTTCTCTAACTTCGACCACAAACTTGCTAAGTTTTCTCCCTCAAGACATTATAGAGAACTTCATCTGTTAAACACAATTGGATTGAGAATTTCACTTTCTTATCCAGTTTCTTCCAATCATAATCATCCATAGTTTTGGGTCACTTCTCAAGGACCTCATTCAATCCTTGTTGAATCAACAGGCTAGTCATCTTGACCTTCCATAATTCAAAATTATTTTTCTTGAAGTATTTCTCAACATCAAATTTAAGATTGACAGCCATTAATATAAACTTTTAGATTCAAGCTTGTGCCCCAACGATAGCTCTGATACCTCTTGTTGGGAGACCGCAGAAGCACATAAAGATGAATCCAGGAGAGTAATCCAATCGCACCAAGAAAGCACAATGCAAGTACTCTGAATTTAACGTGGAAAAATCCTTTTGAGAAAAAAATCATGGCACAAAGCGATGGATGAACACTATGGAAGAAAAAATTACAAAGAGAGAGCTTACTTGATTCAAACAACCTCAAATCTCACCCTTGCTACACCCTTTTTAGCTCCTCAGATGAATTTGAAAAACTTTAGGAATTATTTTTTAAATCTTGTTTACGCCTATATATATATATATATATATATATATATATATATATATATATATATATATATATATATATATATATATATATAGCCTTGGGAAGAATTTCATACGGAAAAGGAAACTGGGAAGAATCCCAAACGGAAAAGGAAACATAAAACTTAATTAAAGACATCAAATACAACAATACACACAAGATGACGAGCTAGTTGAGTTCAATGTTGTGTACTGATTATCGACATGGGACTAAGTTGGACTTGGCTAAATCCATGCTTTCACTCGTATGCTAAAGATGTCTTGTTTATGACTTTAAAAAATCTTATAACAAGGTGGAAGTTTGTGAAAAGTGGTATAAAATAGTAAAACAGTCAAGATAATTATATAAAATTTAAAAGTTGCATTAGAGATTTAGAATTGCGAAGATATCTATGAAAGTTTCTAGAGAACTTTTGTGGAGTCTTGTAAAGAAAAGTGTAAAATATTTTAGGATTGTTCTAGATAATTCTTAATTATTGGACATACACTCACAGAGGACTATCACGTGGCATGGTCTTAACCTTACATGCCTGGGTTTTAATAGCTTTTTAAATCTATATAATGGTAAAAACCCTTGCTTTTAACAAAGTGAAAAAGAATTCTAAGTTTGAGAGCTCCGTTGAAATACAAGTTATTCCTTCATGCATTTGTATCTCTTTTGCATTCCAGTAAGTTAGCGTACTTGATATGTGCACATTAGGAATGCTTACTCGCAATAGGACTGATAGCGGTAGATCTATACACGAGTTGAACCAAGTCAAGCTTGGCACATCTTGGCTCGGCTTGGCCAGTAGCTAACTCTAGTTCGAACTCTGCTTGACTCGGTTCTTGAGCATGACTAGCTGGTTCGGTTCTGTCAGTAGCTCGGGTCAATTTAGGCCTATACGACATTTTTTCAAACACATAAAGTGTAATTTTAATATCTCACAAAATGCAAAAATAGTAATAGCACTTTACATGTATTTTATCAAACACTCGGCGAGCAACATTAAAATCAAGATACGAGGGCAGTTTAATATAAAGGTTTTTTTTTTTTTTTTTTTTTTTAAATTTTTATTTTTATAGTGATTTGTTTTGTATTCATTCATTCCTTGCCACCGGCTAATCCCGTAGAGAATATATGTACCCGAAATATTATTTTGTTGAGTCATTTCATCAAACACTCGGCAAGCAGCATCAATATTAAAATAATCGAGTCATTAAGCTGATTCGATCGTGTCAATTCGATTTGAGGTTTGATCCAAGTCAACTTGAGCTCAGGCAAACTCCAAGTTGGCTCGAAATTTTTTTGAGCTCTAAAAACTAGCTCGACTCGGTCTGAATCCAATTTGAGTCGAGGCAAGTCGAGCTTTTATGAGTCGAGCTCTAAGGAATGCTGACTCACTCATGACTTCAAGAGAGATGCAAGGCATGCCAAAATGGCTAATGCCGGCAAGATCAAGCACTAAAAAGAAAATAGAAAAAATGGGATAAAAGACTTGTAGAATTTAACTTAGGTATGACATGAGTCGCTCAACTTGAAATCGAATCTGTTTTCTTTGAAGGATGTTCCAAGAGGAATAAATTTCTAGAGCAATCGATAGTCAAGATGCAATAACTAATCAGAGTTAAAGACATAGCCCTCCATGGGACCCAATTCACATATATTTATGAATGGGGATTAAGTTCTTAGATAAAGCTTCTCTTGTATATAAGAAATGTTTTTTTTTTTGGAGAAATCTAATGCAGGGCTAAACTCACACCACAAAATCAACAAGCACAAATTTTAAATTATTGAAGGAAATCAAAATATTTAAATTTTTTTAAAAAATAAAATACAACAAAGAGCACTCGGGTAATGACATTGAGCTCTAGGAAATGCTGATGCCAAGGGCAAAGCAAGGCATGCTAGAAATGGCTAATACTTGCAAGATCGAGCACATTCCGGTTGGTCCCTTCCTGTGAGGTCATTATTACTGGACAAAAGATGAGCACACTCCTCGGGCAGTCCCTCACGGTAGAGTTACTATTATTAGACAAAAGATGAACAGGCATCTTTTTGACTGAGCAGGTCCATTTAACTTTTTCGTACATGCACAGCGTGCCTGTGACAGGTTATATTGCGAGTAGGACATGTAGCCCATGCCACTAACATGAGAAATGCCCCAAATGCATCACCCGTGTGGCCTCCTGTAGGATGCTAACTCTATTAACACTGGCCATACATAACCCAGTGTTGGTTACTGGATAAGGAGAGCGTCTAGAGAAACAGTATATGCACCAAAGCGATGGCAATCCTCTCCTTGCCATCATCCTCAGCATTATCGTTCCTCTTCCTGCTGCTACTGCTTCCTTATCATCATGGCTTCAACATCAAAGAAGCAACAGTCCATGACATCCAGGTGGCATTCCAGCAGAAGAAGCTCAGCTCCAGGCAACTCGTCCTCTTCTACCTCGATCAGATTCAGATCCTTAACCCCATCCTCCGTGCTGTCATTGAGATAAACCCAGATGCGCTCCATCAGGCTGACGTGGCAGATCTGGAAAGGAGGGAGGGGAAGTGCTCCAAGGGCCTGCTGCACGGCATCCCCATCCTACTCAAGGACAACATTGCCACAGCCGATCGACTCAACACTACCGCAGGTTCACTGGCCTTGCTCGGCTCGGTCGTTCCTCGAGACGCGGGCGTGGTGAGGAGGCTGAGGAAGGCTGGTGCTGTCATCCTGGGGAAGGCCAGCCTCAGCGAGTGGTCTGGGTTTCGTTCTGAATTTGCACCCCCTGGATGGAATGCCAGAGCTGGTCAAGGAAATGTGAGTTTCCTCCTTCTGTCTTTCTTCTTGCCTAGAAAAATAAAAATAAATAAAATCTCCGAACTAATGATTTTTGGCATACTGGGAGAGCGGATTAGTTGTTTACCCCTGGTAAAATCTTAGTGGGTGTTACCCTTACCGTGATGACGTGTTATATATCGGCGCCATCCATCTGTTTCTCCATCCCATGTTAGGATGTGCAGAAAAATAATGCAGATCCAAATTTCAGGTGCACTAGACCACCGGAAACAGTGGTGATTGAGTGCCACCCCATTAAAATTTTCAAAGGGCCATCGTAAGATTTCCTTAATGTTTATTTTAATCTAACCTGTTGATAATGTCAAAAAGACCTGGATAAAGGTGAAATATAAAGATCGGATTGATAAAAAAAACTTTTGTGGCCCACGAAAATCTTTTAATGGTCATTCATATTTGTAGTGGTGTGCTCATCTTCTTAAAGTTTGAGATAAATGAGATGGAAAAATTTATAAACAATATAGATTAAAAAATAAAAAAAAATACATTAATGTGGGCTTACACGGTTAAGTTAACACACTGTGGTGTCACCTGAGAATAGCTAATCCGCTCCGGTTACTTGAAACGCGAATTGCCTGACGTGGCGTAAAGAAAATGCTCCAAGCTCCCTTTTTATTGTAGTTTCCGCCTTCACTTCACATGAACATGCCCACGTGGCATGCATGTGTCAACATCTATTTACGTGCCATGGCCTGTTGATCAGGACGCGGATCAGCTACTGAACCCGACATTAGCGAGTGGCTGCTGAAGTGACGTCACTATATTTTTTGGCCCACCATGATGCATGTTTTGTATCTACACCGTCCATCCATTTGGAGAGATTATTTTAGGGCATTATATAAATAATGAGGCAAGTCCAAAGTTCAAGGGGACCCAAAGTCACGTCCACCATTGAAAACTTCCTAGGGCTTGCAATGATGTTTATTTGAGATCCAACCTATTTATAAGTTAACATAGACATGGAATAAGGGAAAACACAAATATAAGCTTGATCAAAAACTTCCGTGGCCCAAAGAAGTTTTTAATGGTAGGCATTCAATCCGCACTTTTTTCTATGGTGGGGTTCACTTGAGCTTTTGATCTACCTCATTTTTTTGATCATGCCCTAATATGATCTCTCCAAATGTGTGGACAGTGTGGATATAACACATACTTTATGGTGGAGCTCACATAATGTGGTGACATTACTTCAGTAGCGAGACTCACTACTGTCAAGTTCAGTAGCTAATCTGCATCCCGTTGATCAAGTCATTAGGTCAAATAATTATGCAGAGCAAGAGCTTTAGATAATTTTGATTTTCGAAGTGCTAGTTGTTAGAGAGGAGCAATACAATTTGTTCTTTTCCTTGGGAACTTTTATTACCAGTTAATCTTGAAATTTCATATTAAGGACCAACATAAATGGGTCATGTAGGTTAACCCACAGCCGGCCGGTTGCAGCTCATCTTTCTTTTTTATTTTCTTACATGAACCTGTGGCAGCTAATGATGCGCTGGCCCGATTTTCTTTGGGTAAAGGAAACCCAGATTCAGACGAATGTGCCAACACTTAAATATGCTTAGGAAGAAAATTCTACATGTGGGACATGGTTGTTATTAGGGCCGAAAGTTGGGCAGGTTCAACTAAGACCGACCCATGATTGATCCGACCTTGGGTTGGGCTCATGCAGGATGTTTCGGGTTTGGTCTTAGGATTGGGCTAAACAAACACCAACCTGATAAAACTTGGGTTGGGCTCTGGTTGAGGCCTTGGGTTGCCTGACCCAACCTGAACTTGATCGATATATAAGTTACTTAGAAATTATAATTGAGTGTGGATTGTCTGCATTAAGGCACTGGAAATTCCAGTGCTGTCTAGTCTCATTGGTCTATGTCATTTCCAATGACTCAAGCTAACAAGATATGCTAGATTTCTCTCTTCTAAATAGATTGTGCTACACAATACGACTTCACGTTTAAAGGAGTAGTTGTCTTATATTTTAGCTTTTTTGTTTAGAAAAATTAAATTTCTTTAAGATAAATAACAATGAATATAATTAATAAAATCATAGATATAAAAAATACGATGTGAATTGAAATATAATAGATAAATGTAATAACAAAAATATTAGCAAGTATCCACCCGTCCGAGCCCGCTTGGGTGGGCTTGGGTTGAGAATTCCCAACCTGAGGTAGGGTTGGGTGGGTTAGGGATGAGGTTTAGGAACCTTGGGTTAGGCTAGGTTTGAGCACCAACCCGCCCCACTTTTAGCCCTAGTTGTTATGCCACATACCGACCTTGATAGACCCTGCAGTAGATGTGAAATGCCAATGAAATCCTCAATAACGGGAGATCCAAACCCTACAATCATTTCTTGACAGCCTATCTATCTAGGATACAAATAAAGGGTTATGATATTTTATTCTTGGAACTCTTCCTGTGTAATCTATCCATGGCTGGTCACACTATTTCATCACTTCATCAATTTGCACCACAGAATCATTGATCCCTAATATCTATTTTAATAAACTAATCTTTTGCAAAGTTTGTCTGTTGATGCAATTTTCTGGTAGACCTCCCTTGATTGACCCTCCTGGACCTGCACAAGTGAAAAGGAAGAACAAAGGGGACCCTGGCTAATGCAGGGGACCCTCTGATGCTTAAGTCAGGACTCTGGGTCTTTGGAAGGGGATGATCTATTGGAAAAGAGTTACCGGCCTCTATTTATAAGAATAGAATATGAGTGTCGTGAGGATCCTTTCTTGATAATTCAGAGGGGATTCCACTCAGATTCGGGACGTATATAGAGATTTTACCTCAATCCCGAAGCTTTTGGGATTTGATCTTATCTTCCAAAGATATTGGGAGAGATCTTTGGGTCATTGGAGATATTATAGGACTGCTTGATCCGTGGATAAACTGCAATGGGTAACTACTTCACTGATTTATAACCGAGCTATTATCGAGCTATAGCTGAGTCATTACCGGGCTATGTTGCTGATTAAGGGTCATATTTTGGGATCATCTATTGCCGATCTATGGGCTTGGTCGGCAATTGGCCATATGAGTGAGTATACAGTTGCACTCTTTGAGGGTCATTACGGCTGTGTCGACCTCCTTGAAGGTTAGCCTGTTCTTTGATGTATAAGCCCTTATTGGCTTAGATTTCGAGAGCCCGTGTTGCTTTGTAGAGTTAGTTCATTCCATAAGTTGACCTATCCGACTGAACTATTTTTACACCCAACAGTAAGCCCCTCTTACTCATTAAGCCAATCACGAAGGGGTTTGAGGAGTAAGTCAGATTTGGTTGTAGGTCAGACATAGGTTGGGTCATAATGTCATTAATGCCAGGAGTGGCAGTTAGCACAGTGCTCGAGGCATGTCAGTAATGGACACAACGTGTCGTTTCGGGGTTCGAGGTCACGTAATGCGTCAGGCCGCCGTTCGATGGCAATCGAATGAGAGCACGACATGTGGCTTTGTACTCGATAGTGGGGTCGAGCAACATGTGGGGTCACACCACATGTTCATAGGGGGGAAGTCGAGAGGACATTGTGCGACCCTAATCAATGGTCACACTTAATCGATACCACGTGGCTTCCCTATATAAGGGAAGCCCTAGTGCTTGGTCGTCCTCATTTGTATTTTCCATTTTCTTCTAGTCGTCTCTGCCCAAACGCTTTAAAGGGGTTTCAGCACCTATGGTCATTAACATTCTGGACGGACTTATTGCTCCGGTGAGCTTCTGATCATTTATTTTTTCCCTTCTCATTTCTTTGTCCTTTCAACAACTGCAATGTTAGATTCCGTTAGTTCATGGGAGGGAATTTTCGGCAATGATAGTAGGTTTGGTAACTTTAAGTCATGTCGAATCCACCATTGTCATTGAGGATGGTGGAGAATGTTCATTTCTTAGCATCCCGAGCCACCAAACCGTCTCCGGGAATTAGGCTGCTGGATGTGGAGCTTAATTCCGTTGTCGGGGATGACCCTGAAGGGTTTGACGAGGATGGGATGTGGGGTCCAGTGCCTTCCTCTCTCACTACTGAGGATCTAGATCGGATAAGTCTCGGGAACTACATCCCTGAGTTAGTGATGATGTGGCTTCACTTGCCAGACAAACTTCCAAACCAACCTCCAAAGGTATCGGTTGCCATTTTCTAAGTCGCTCTTCAGTGCGGCCTGTGACTTCCTCTACAGCGAGTGGTGAGGAGACTGCTTGCTCGGTTGAACTTGGCTGATGATACCTAATGGTTGGAGGGCGTTGATTGGCTGCATTGTCCCATGGGCCGAGTTAGAACAGCTCCAGCTAACAGTGGAGGAATTCCTCCACTTGTACCAAGTCAAGCCCAACCATAGTCAGCCTGTCTGACATTATTTTTCTGCTTGGCGAGGAACTGGGGGGAGCCTTATTACCGACCCACCGACGTCCAATAAGAACTAGAGGGACAGATGGTTCTGGGCGTCCGGGTATTAGGAGGCAGCCGATCTGCCTTTAGATTAGCATCAGGTCCCTATCGTATTCTCTAACTGGGTATACATTTATCGGATAGCCATGTTTAGCCCTTTCGAATTGGTCAGTTTTTAATTGTGCTGTGGTTGATGTGTGTGTGTGTGTGTGTTTTTTTTTTTTTTTTGGTGTAGTCATCCCCAAGCAAGTTCCTCTGGTTGACGGCTGAGCGCTTTCTCGGATCAAGGCGGTGAGAGCTCTCCCTTGGGAGAAAACGTCTTGGAGGGTTCTGCTTCAACCTAAGCTATTCCTTCAATTAGGCTTGGACTTCACTCTTACTGGTGAGCCACTGGATAAGGCATAACTTCGAGCTATTGTACATGGGTATCTCTTTTGTAGAGTCCGCCGACATTTCTTTTTTGCTTGTTAAATGTAGAGATGCCTAAAGCTCGTCCCGTGCTCCGGCCTCCTTCCAAACTCCGTGCTCCTCCTGCCAAAGATGTGACGGCGGTGTCGAAGAAGAAGAAGATCAAGGCCTCCTCTATGACAAAGGGGAAGGTCGGCCACTCCTCTCCTATCGTAATAGAGGTAGAAGGAGAGGGTATGGAGGTGGAAGCCTCCTTTGGAGCTATTGGAGTAGCAGGGATAGTTGTCTCGGAAGAGGTTACTCCTGCTGAAGTACAAGGGGCCGCCGAGCTTCCTACTGAGGCTCAATCTTCGGACGCTGAGGGGGCAGCTCACCCATGGAGTCTTTGCTAGATCGTCGAGGAGATCCTCCCTTGGGCGGACCTCCATACGCTAGAGGCAGAGTTCAACAATTTTTTTGACTCCCTTATGGACTAAGCTCTTGCCTATGTGGCGATGAGCCTTCTTGGGGTAATCGATGTAATACCGATGTAATCATGTCTCATTAATGAAACACTTCCTACTTAGAAGACTTCTCTTTGAATTCTGAATTCCCAAGTTATGTGGGTATTCTTTTATATTGCTTGAGTAGGTCGAACTGAACCTAGATTTTAAATCAGGTATCATTTAAACATTGAGCAGGTCAGATCATGGTCACATATAGATCAGAACATAGTCAGATCTAGGTCAGGTAGTATGCCGGGGCTCTTATTACTTTTGTTTTAAAGTTGAGTGATGTATAGTAAATTTCGTACTGACCAACTTAAGGGTAATAAATCTTCAGATGCTCGGCATTCCACAGGTGTGGAAGGAGCTAGCTAGTCAGGTCCTCTAGTTGATATGAACCAGGCCACTGGTGCTCGATATCACATAAGGCCCTTCCCTGTTTTGGCCTAAGGTCCCTAATCCTATTTCCTTGGTGTTTTGGAATATTTTTCAGATAACTAAATCTTTGACTCGAAACCTTCTGACCTTGACCTGAGTATTATAGAAGCGTGACACTTGCTGTTGACAGACAGTAGTCCGAACCTGAGCTTGTTCCCTTTGTTCTTTGAGAAGGTCGACGTTAAGGGCCATAAGCTGAGTATTAGCTTGTTCATCAAATGAGTCCGTTCGGGCTATTGTAGTCTAATGTCCATGGGAGTGATGCCTCTGCTCCAAATGCTAAAGAGAAAGGGGTCTCCTCGGTAACTGTTTGGGCGGTAGTTTGGTATGCCTAGAGGACTTTGAGGAGTTCCTCAACCCATGCTCCTTTAGCGTTTTCGAGCTTGGTTCGAAGGTGATGCTTGATGATCTTATTAACCACCTCGACTTGTCTATTTGCTTGCGGATGTCGTGGTGATGCGTAGACATTACGAATTCTGTGGTTATTGCACATCTCCTGATATTTCTTGTTATCGAATTACTTATCGTTATTAAAGACAATGGTCCGAGGAATCCTGAATCAGTATATGATATTCTTCCAAACAAAGTCTATGATCCTTTACTCGGTTATCTTTGCTAGTGGTTCGGTTCCTGCCTACTTTGTAAAGTAGTTGATAGCTACCATAACGAACTTGGTTTGACCTTTACTGATGGGGAGTGGACCAATGATGTCGATCCCCCACTGGGCAAATGACCATGGTCCAGTCATAGGGGTGAGCTCTTCAGGCGGTTTTCGAGGTACATTCACGAATTGCTGGCACTTGTCACATTTTCAAGAGAGCTTTCGTGTATCGTGTTGGATGGTTGGCCAATAATAACCCTATCGAATAACCTTGTGTGCTAATGCTCATCCTCCAGAGTGGTTCCCGGAGATTCCCTCATCAATCTCCCTCAGGACATACTTTTCTTCTTCCAGATGGATGCATCTCAAGTATGGAAGGTAGAATCCTTTCTTGTAGAGTATGTCGTTGAGTATGGTGTATCGAGCAATCTTAATCTTCAATCGTCATACTTTCGTTCGATCTTCAGGTAGCTCGCCATTTTCGAGATATTTGGTGATTGGATCCACCCATGTAGCTTCTAAGCCAGTCGGGATAATGACCGTGAGGTTGGCTTCATTGATGCTCGGTTTGGCCAGGAATTCAATTGGAATGGATCTTTGGATTTCATCTTCATTTGCCGTAGTGAGCTTTGCTAACGTGTCAGCCTTTGAATTTTCGGTTCATGGAATTAGGTGCATTTTTGAAAGCTAACGATAAACTCTTTGGCCTTTCGAAGGTATTCTTTCATACGTTCTTTTTTTGGCCTGGTATGTGTCTGCTATTTGGTTGACGACCAACTGTGAATTGCTGAAGACTTTGAGATGTAGAGCTCCAATGTTTGGTGCCAACCTGAGTCCGACGAGCAAGGCCTTGTATTCCGTTGCATTGTTGGAGGCCTGAAATCCAAATATTAAGGCATATTGCATGCATATAGAATCCAGGGTCTCTAAGACTATCCTTGTCCCGCTTGCCTTAGAATTAGAGGAGCCATCAACGTAAAGCATCCATGAGCGTGGGTCGAGAGAAGACTGGGAATTAGACATGTCGGCAGGTTTTTGGCCAGTCATGTCATTCGGCGCGAGCTCTGCCCTGGATGAGTTAGATGTTTGCTCGGGCATTAGGGGTAGCTCGACAAGGAAGTCCACCACTACTCGACCTTTAATTGTTGTCCGAGGTTGATTTTTGATATCAAATCAACTTAACTCGATCGCCCACTTGGTTAGTCTTCCTGAAGCTTCGAGTTTTTATAATACCTATCGTAGTGGTTGATCGGTCAGGACTACTATGGTGTGGGCTTGGAAATGTGGCCGCAGGTGTTGGAAGGAGATGGCCAAAGCCAGAGCTAATTTCTCTAAGGTAGGATACCTCATTTTTGCTGAGACTAAAGCTTTGCTGATGTAGTAAACTGGGCACTGTTTTCCCCCATGCTCTCTTATTAAGGCCGAGCTAACCATTATGTCGAAAACGGCCAAGTATAACAAAAGAGATTCGCCTAGCTCAGGTTTTGAAAGCAATGACGGTGACCCTAAATACTGTTTGAGCTGTTAGAAGGCTGCCTTGCATTCTTCTATCTAGTCTACCACTTGTTTCTCCTTCAACTATTTGAAGAAGGGGAGACACTTGTCGATAGCTCGGGACACGAAGCGATTGAGGGCCGATACTCTTCCATGAGCCTCTGTACGTCTTTGGTCGTCATCAGCAATTACATATCAAGGAGAGCTTTAATCTTCTCAGAATTTGCTTCTATCCCTCGCTAGTTGACCAAAAAATTGGGAAATTTTCCCAAGCTAATGCCAAAAACACATTTGTTCGGGGTTTAATTTCATTTGGTATTTGCAAAGGATGAGGAACATCTCCTTTAGGTCGACGACATGGTATGTCGCTTTGACGCTTTTGACGAGCATGTCGTCGATGTAAACCTCCATTATTCACCCTATTTATTGGGCGAACATCTTATTGACCAAACGTTGATAAGTTGCGTTGGAATTTTTTAATATAAATGGCATAACTCGGTAGCAGTAAAGACTTTGACGGTAATAAAGGTGATTTTTGTTTTATCATGAGGATGCATTACAATTTGATTATAACCAAAATATGTATTCATAAAACTGAGCAATTCATGTCCTGCAGTGTTATTGATCAGTTGGTCGATCGATGAGAGAGGAAAACTATCCTTGGGGCAGGCATTGTTCAGGTCTATATAGTTTACACAGACCCACCATTTCCCGTTGGCCTTCTTCACCAAAAATATGTTGGCTATCCAATCGGGATAATATAATTCTTTAATGAATCTAACTTTGAGGAGCTCGTCGACTTTTTCTCCTATAACTGCATATCTCTCAAATTCGAGAGCAAGTCGCTTCATCGAATCGGCCGATGAACAGGATCAGTGTTCAGCCGGTGCACTATGACTTTAGAGTTAATGTCGAGTATGTCTTTGTGAGACCATGCAAAAATGTCTGTATATCGTTGAAGGAGTGTCATTATGTTATCTCGTAGTGTTGTACTTAAGGATGACCCAATTTGAACAATCCTAGATGGGTCAAACTTGTCTAGTGGGACCGGAATGAGGTCTTCTATAGGCCGACCTCTCTCTTCAGACTCTTCGCGAGGATCAAGGGAGGTAATGGTCATCGCCTCATGTAGGGTTTTTAGTGTCATCGCATAGCACTGCCGAGTATCATGTTGGTCGCCTTTAATGGTCCCAACGCCTTGTTCGGTGGAGAATTTCATAGCTAGGTAGTAGGTTAATACTACTGCTCGCAGAAGGTTTAGAGATGGTCGTCCAAGAATAGCATTGTAGACAGAAGGTTTTTCAACCACAAATAAGTCGACCACACAGTGGTCTAATTTTGCCCATCTCCTACTGAAAGGGGGAGCTGGACTTCTCCTTCGGGAATGACTTGTCCACCTGAAAAGCCAAGTAGTGGAGTTTTGACAGGTTAGAGAAGGGACCTACCAACTCCCATCTTGTTGAAGGCTTGGGCGAAGAGCACATCTACTAACGATCCAGTGTTGACCAGGATCCGAAATACCTTTTAATTGACTATGGCCAGAGAGATTGCTAGGGCACCGTCCTGAGGGTGGTGGATACCTCAGGCATCTTCTTCGGTGAAAGTTACGTTGTATTCTTCCACCTTTCTCTCTTTCGAAGGTCGGTTAAGGAGCAGAACTTCTTCCTTAGGGCGACTAACGCTCCTTGCATGTACTTTTCATGCATTGTTCGAGTCACCTCCACCTTCGTGGCCTCCAAAGACGGTGCAGATCTCTCCAATTAGATGATTATTGATCGGCTGTTCCTCGACGGCTGCTATCCGATTTCCTCTACTGTTGATGTATTCTCTAAGATGGCCTTCGTGGATGAGTGCTTTGATTTCCTGTTTGAGGTCGAAGCAGTCGCTCGTATTATGCCTATGATCCTGATGAAAGAAGCAGTACTTGTTCTTGCTTCTCTTACCAGGGTTAGACTTTAATTTGTTCGGCCAATGGAGAAGACGCTTGTCCTTAATTTCCATTAGGACCTACTCCAGTGTCTTATTGAGGGGAGCATAAGTTTTAAACTTATTGTGGGCTTACTTGTTCGGCCTTCGATTGCCTTGAGATCGGTTGTCTTTTCACTTCTTATTTGCATTGGTCGAGTTGGGCTCTACTTTCGCCTGTTCTTTGGCTAAAGAATTTTTACTCTAGGTGGCGTCTCGTAAGATCTAAGACTCTTCTGCATTGGCGTATTTTTGTGAACAATTCAGAAATTTAGCGATCGTGGTAGGGGCTTTCTTGTCCAGAGAGAAGATGAACGATTTATCTCTAAGTCCGCTCATGATGGCATTTAGGGTGACCTCGTCTGAATGTTTTCGAACTTGCAATGCTTCTAAGTTGAAGTGCTTGATATAGTCTTTTAGGAGTTCGCATTTTTTCTGAATTACACGAAGAAGAGCCTTGAGCCTCTTTTTCCCTCTAATGAAGTTCATGACGAAGGCTGAACTGAGCTGGGAGACTGAACTGATGGACCTCAGCTTTAGCTGTTTAAACTATAGCCGGGTGGCATTCAATAAGGTCAAGGAAAAAGCTCGGCACATGACCGCGTCTGAAGCATCATGGAGTTCCATGTAGATTCGAAAAGATTCCATATGTTCTGATGGGTCGGTGTTCCTCAAGAAGGGGGTGATCTGAGGCAACTGAAACCTATCAAGTAGCCATGCTCGCATGATGTTAGTAGTAAATGGGGATTCGGTTTCCTCCATTGTAGCCATTACTGCATTGGCTCGATATGTTTGTTGCATGTTGCTGATTTGATCCTGCAAACTCATCAGCTCGACTCTCCACAGTTCTCCACTTTCGGTCGTAGCTTCAACAGGGGCTTTATTACGCCTTTTCCGATCTAACTCTTATCGCAAGTCGAAGGCAGGCAAAGGAACGTCCCAGAAATGTGAGATGGGACAGGTCTGGGGAGCAGCATGTAAGCAAGAAGGCCAGGAAGGATTATAGCTTGGTTGTCTGTCTTCTTCGTCAGCCCTCGGTGCATGTTGGGGCTGCATCTGCTCTAGCATCTGTTTTACGTAGCCCATGTCTACCCTCATATCTCTAACTTCTTTTTCAAGGTTGTTCAATCGGTCGTTCCTAGCACGAGTCCCCTGGCTGCATCTGCCAGAGCCAGATGTAACTTGATATTGTGAAGAGGAGCCTTGGTGGCTCTCTTGTTGTTCAGGTTGTCTTGGCTATTCTATGGGTTGTGGGGTGCAATCACGTACAGGCATAGTTGTGATCGTAATTGCCACTTGAAGGGATTGAGCCTTCTTCTTTCCCTTAGCCATTGTAGAATTTGGCGTAGTCGCTGAAAGGGTTGGAACGGCTTAAAACGTCGTTCCCACAGATGGCGCTAAACTGTTGATGCAATTTTTCAATAGACCTCGCTTGATTGACCCTCCTGGACCTGCACAAGTGAAAAGGATGATCAAAGAGGATCCTTCGATGCTTAAGTCAGGACTCTGGGTCTATGGAAGGGGATGATCTCTTGGAAAAGAGTCACCAGTCAAGGATTGAGATGAATGTACGTACCTTTAAGAGGTTAAGGGCACTTTTTATTTATAGGAATAGAATATGAGTGTCGTGAGGAGCCTTTCTTGATAATTCAGAGGGGATCCGCTCAGATCGGGGATGTATATAGAGATTTCACCTCAATCCCAAAGCTTTTGAGATTTGATCTTATCTTCTAAAGATCTTGGGAGAGATCTTTGGGCTGTTGGAGATATTATTGGACTGTTTAATCTGTGGATAGACTGCAATGGGCAACTGCTTAACCAATTTATAGACGAGCTATTATCAAGCTATAGTTGAGTCATTACCGAGCTATAGCCAAGCTATCTTGCTGACTAAGGGTTGTATTTTGGGATCATCTATTGCTGACCTATGGGCTTGGTCGGCAATTGGCCATATGAGTGAGTTTAGAGTTGCACTCTTTGAGGGTCCTTACGGCTGTGTCAACCTCCTTGAAGGTCAGCCTGTTCTTGGACGTAGAAGCCCTTATTGGCTCAGATTTCAAGGGCCCGTGCTATTTTGTAGAGTTGATCCATTCCCTAGGTCGACCTATCTGACTTAACTATTTTTACACCCAACATTGTCCATTGTATCCCACCATGGATGGGCAGTGCGCGAAGCTATATCTGAACATGGTCTGTTGCCGTATTTCTCTTCTCAATGGTCTGTTTGTTCGTTGTGGAACATTTTTTGGGATGGTCTATTTATCCGTTGAATGTGGACTCTTGCTGTATTTCTCTTGTTGAGGGTCTGTTTGTAGGGTAATGATCAAGAGATTAGGATATTCTAGCCTGAATACCTTTTGGGACAGTCTATACGGTAACGGTTGGTGTGGATCATTAAACCATTGGCATCAATCGTCAAAAAATGAAACTACACCATACAGCCGTACCAAGCCTCTGGGCGAGGACCGGTATCCTCTGCAAAATCGGTTTTACACAGCGCATAAAACACCCAGGCTTGTGCAGTATATGTAAAATCAACTCTGTCCATTAGGTTCATCCTCAACTCTAGGACCTGGAACAAAAAAAATTATAGAGTTCCGTAACCTAAGTGGACCACTTCATATGAAACAATAGAGATGAGATGCCAACCATGGGTGAGACTGCTCCGGTGCTCCAGGGAACTGTAGTTATAGTGCTCCTACTTGCATTGGGACACTGAGCCCAATCCCTTGATCTAGGCTATACATTAGGTCCAACACAGATTTTTATGGGCTGCAATGCAATGTCGTATCTAAGCTCATCTTAATTAGCCTTTAATCTGGACAATCCATATCATTTACACAAAGTAGCTCTAATCAACATTTTGATCAATCTATTTATTGGAACCCATCATGCATTGCTTACGATTCTAAAGAGTCACTTTTGTCAAGCAATCCTAACCATCCCATCTATGGCTGGTCAAAGGATGGCTACAAAAATATTCACAAATCAGGGTGGATTGGATCATACTATAAGTGTGGTTTTTGCATGGTAGCCTCCAAAATGTGTTCTGGACTTAATATACAGCGTAGGTGGATCGATTGGACTGTTCAATGACAGATGCAGTTGGGAGCACTATAACGTACAAGTGCTCTAGATCACGGAAGAATTTCTCTATAAAGAGGAATAATTTCAATTAAATAAAATAGAGAATACAAGTACTCTAATATTTCCAACAACTCACAATAACGAGTCTTCACTGGTCCAGCTGATCACATATAGAGAAATAGTCTCAATTACATAAAATAGAGAATAAATCTACTCTAATACTTCTAACTTAACAGTCCACAAATCTTCACTGGGATCCATCTGATCACATAAGAAAAAAGCATTGTTTCCAGGAAGATAGGGTTCAAGAAGTGGACCTTTGATTTGGTGGGCAACTGTGGATGGTTCATGAGCTAAAACAACTGGTTAGTGAGCTACATTGACCATCCAATCGTCATCTATTTTGCTCACTGAATCACAACCATTGCTTACTTTTTTGAATTGTTCATAAGTTTTTGAGGCCTTCGTATGGCTACCATTATCCAATCAGCTTGCCTTTTGGGCTTGCCTCATCCACATTTTTATTTTTTATTTTTTAGCTGAAATTTTGTTGATATAAAACTGGATATACACCATTCGGATGGGAACCACAATAAGACCAGGCCACATCTATCATATATCTCCTATATAGCACAAAAAGAAACAGCTTGAAACAAGACTGCTCCAAAAGAGCGACAAAGCCCCGGCGAATCAAGTGCCTGATAAGTATACGCACATCCTACACACGAATGTTTTGGTCCTCGCATAATGGAAGGCACATCACAGTTACATTCCTCTTGACTGTTGCGGTGATTTAATGCACGTCCCTTCTTATTTCCTCTCTTCAATTAGACAAGTCTAGTCGTATCATTTTCACCAATGCAACCCTTTTCGCATTATAACAATTAGCAGTAAGGATGATACTCTATTGTGTGAGTGCAGAATCCATATGTGTTGTCGGCCAGTCCTTGTGCATCAAGCAGTGGATCAGCCATTGCAGTGGCTGCAAATCTGGTGACAGTGTCATTAGGCTCGGAGACAGATGGTTCGATCCTCTGCCCTTCCAGCTACAATTCAGTGGTAGGCATAAAACCCACTGTCGGCCTCACCAGTCGAAGTGGAGTCATCCCAATTTCTCCAAGGCAGGATACAGTAGGGTAAGAGATGGTCACCAAGACCTGAATACCATTCAAAATTGGCTCCTCTGCATATGTAGAATAAGGTTGTTCTACAACTGTTGCATGAGGGGCCTAATATGGTGTGTGCATGACATCCAACCCGTCCAACAGGATCATTCCAATGTGAAAATTGGATTCCCCAATAATCAGTTCAATCCAAGCATTACATAAGACACCATGTGAATTTGGAGGTTTTTGGGTTGTTCACCGTTTTCTATGGTGTGGCCTTATTTGTTGGGTATCCAACCATCATTGTGGGAATCGCCTGGTGCATGGTTTAGATGGCATCCATACATCACAATGGGCCCAAACCAGGCAGTTGAATAATATTATTTTACATACTGTTCATTATACTTTCTTCTTGTTGACTCATGCAAGGCTATATACTTAACCCACGGTGCAGAATAATCATTGGCTAAATGTTATCTCATCTTCAGTTATGATCTATTGACCACTCTTTTTTTCTTCTGTGGTTCGCTAAAATACATTTAGAGGTATTACACATTACACGAGGAAATTTTTGGACTTAAAACTATTGGTTAGGGTATTTATTCAGTCCCCCATACTGTTTTCAGGATTATCCTCATCGTGGATACAAGAGAACCAAGAAAACTCCCTTATTGAAATATTTCAGCCCTTTGATTATTCAATGGTAAAGGAGACTTTCCATACGGAAAGGAAAAAGATTCAAATGAAAAAGGATTGGAATATTCTAATATATGATTTTCAATTTTTGGCTATGTCCTATCCAAGGTTCTTCCCATCATAAAAGTAGTTTGTATCCTTGAAGGATGACTGCGGATCCAAAAGCTGAAGTTCTGAAATTTCATATAGCAATATGTAGAGAGTATTCTATCAAACTTCTTGTTCTATTCTATTATGGTGAGTTGAAAAAAGTGGTGTATTTGGGTACGCCTCTTTTAAATAATTTTTTAAAATTTGGATGAGAACTTGGGAATAAATAGCAGCCCTTTAGTATTTGAATGGTTTGCCAAAAAAATTAACAAGGGTTCTTTTGGAGTGCACTCGTTCATTGTTGATTTGGCATATATATACGTAAATTACATGAGCATAACCATTGGATTTTACTCATTCTAGATCCCTGACCATGTTCTATTTAACACATCCACTGGAGGGAAAACAATCAGTTGGGTAGGATCATCAGATCAGTGTATTTTTGGAACCACGTCCCATGTGTGGTTGGTGCACTATTCAAGCAGCCTACCTTGATGGAATTGCATCACATGTACATGGTGGATATACGCATGTGTTTGGGCCACCATTCATGTTAAATGTACTACAGTTCATGTTCTTGACAGAAATTTAAGATCAGCTTCTTTCATGTGGCAGTCCCATCTGTAGGACGGTATCGGACGCAGTTTACGTTTTGGATGCTATTGTTGGGTTCGACCCAAGAGATGCTGCAACTAAGAAAGCATCCAAGCTTATTCCGCACGGTGGCTACACTCAGTTTCTTAAGGCAGATGGGCTCAAAGGAAAGAGACTAGGAATTGTGAGGAAACCATTCTTTGAATTCCTTTCAGAACCGGCGATCAAGCAAACTTTCGAGGAACATCTTAGTACACTAAGGTATAAGAGTAAAAACTATCATTTGCTTTTGCACTTGTTTGAGATACTTATTTTGAGAAATTACAACAAGGTCCTTATTTGGACTTTTGCTCTATATAATAGTCACTCTAATTAACAAAATATTCACAATAAAAAAGAACTAGTTATTAAAAGATTTAGAGGTATTAGCTTCTCTCTCTCTCTCTCTCTCTCTCTCTCTCTCTCTCTCTCTGTTTGGTTTACTAAAAATGTGTCATTTATAATCAACATCTTATATAGACACATCTTCAGGAATCATTTTAAAAAATGTGGATTGCGGATCTCATTATAACATACATGTCCAAATAATGAGATTTTGGTACTGTTTGAAACGTCTTTTAATCCCTGATGTGATGGCATGAAAGATCAAACAAAACACAACACAATCACCATTCAAATCATGGTCAAAACAGTCATTTGATGGCCCAGCGTAATCTGGACAACAACATACTATTCACTTATGAGGCTCATATCTTAAAATATGAGTTTGTGCTAAAGAAATTTTACCACCATTTGATAGATCTTTTTTAATTACTGTATGATCGACCCAAGTCTAAATACAATCTAAACTGTGGGAGATAACGCAGCTCCAAAATTATTGCTCCTCCAACATATATAGTTGTAATCGAGTACATTGTACTCCCCACATATAGGCAATCCTTGACACGTAGTTTCAAGCAAGTTCCACTAGCCCGCAGAAAGGGAAAGGATATTTTATTGGCCCACCAGAGGATCCCATAATAAAAATACTATGGCCCGGTCATCCAATGGATTTGTGGGCCACATATCTTCATAGATCATCCATATTCTTATGAGAATTCATTAATTTAAGTTTTGATTTCCAATCGAAGGTCAATCCAAACTGTCATGTCTACAAGGGTTCTGCCAAAGAGTTCACATGAGGCCATCACTCAGGGAACCAACTCTTTATTTTGTTGTCAAGTGTGGTGATTGGATAGCCTGATGCATAGATTGGGTTAATTTCTACACTGGGTGATCTTCATAGTAGGACTAGGCTTTTCAGACCAGATGAATGTTATGCACATGTGATAGGTTAGATTGTAACTTAGTAATCCAATCAGATGCATACAAACACTTCTTTCTATATATTTATGCCAATATATGAAAGTATGTCTCTAGATATAAAAGCTTTCAAATGCATATAAGCACTTCCATTCATGTCTCCCACAGTCCATAAAGGGTGGGTGGGTAATACATTTTAAAAATGACTTTTGAAATTTTAATTTTTAAAGGGAGGTGGATACCAACCAACCATGTTTACACGTTATTTGATGGTAGGCACAAGATTATTGGTAAGTCTTGTGCAGATTGAAGTTGTGGCCATTTCTCATAGAAATCTGTATTAGCGGTTGTTTTTATTGTAGGGCAAAATGAGTTCATTGTGTTACATTATCCATATGCTATGCTATACCTTTTTCATGTTTGGATACAGTGGATACAATAGAATTGCAAATAAAAGAATGTAGTTTTCCCTTAATTCGATGTACTAGCATGTTTGAATAACAAAGAAAAGAGGGAATTCCTGAAGGCAATCATTAGACTTTTACATAGTTAGGATTTATTTATTTATTTTGCAAATGAAATGAGATGACCATTATCTAATGAAAATAAAATTTCTACATGCTTTCCAAACAGTATAAAGCTATTTTTCAATAGTATTCATGCAAATAATATTGAATGCTTTAGTTTTCATTTTCCCTCCCATTTCTACTTCTAATTCAAATATAATGCATGACCGCGGGTATCTATAGTTCACTTGCATTTTTAATGAAGTTGGTGCATGGATAAAAGAGGAGATTACTGTCTTTTTCTCAAAAATAGTCATTGAATCCACAAAAGGAGTAAAACCTTTAAAAATGAGAAATATAATTGATAGTATTGAGTAAAGTCTACAATGTATATGATGGCCTCGTATAAGCCAAGAAACCCTATACCCTAATTTGACTTGAAACATGACACTTTCCAAAATAATAAAAAGACAGATAATCCTACCAAAACTTGCGAACAATCTTTGGATGTCTACGACAAGGACTCTAGCCCATAGTTAGACTTTGAAAACCCTAAGAAAAATGGTACTTACTAAAAAGACTTTAGTTTTAGCTTTTTTTTCCTTTTAAAATCTCTTCCAATGGTATATTATACATGCACGATCTAGTTGCAAAGTTGTGGCCGCTAAAAGTTATAGTGCACATTTAAGCCGTTTCTACCCAATTGGGCTTGTTCATCCTAAATTTGTTCAATCCTGGCCCTCCAATTAATTTGTCCTTTACCTGTCTTACAACAATTTTCTAGTTTACAAATGAGCTTGTATAGCGATCAGAATTGTTAACTATGAGACCTCACTATGGATTGCTAATGTGAAAGAGATCAAATACTGCGTGGATAGAATCTTCTAACCTTGACATTTAAGGTACATGGGCTGTTGTCCATCACATTGAGGTTGCCCAATAGGCAAAAACCATTCGCAATGACAATTAAAGAAAACTAACCCTCCATATATTTTGTTTCATTGAAGGCGAAGAGGTGCAATCTTGGTGGACAATTTGGAGATAGCAAACGTGAGTGAAATAGCAAACGTGAGTGAAATAGTCAGTATGAGTCGGGAACAATGTGCATTATTGATGGAGTTCAAGGAATCAATAAATACATACCTTTCGGAGCTTGTCCGTTCTCCTGTTAGATCTCTGGTGGATCTGATTACCTTCAACAATAAATACTCGGCACAGGTATTCATTTACTTAAAATCATATACTTGATTACCAATATTATTTCATGGAAAGGGAAAGATTTTTTGTTTCATGATCAAATTGATATGTTGGAAGTAACTAAAGAACATGCTATATTCAGTTGAATTAACTAAAGAACATGTTCTATTTCATTGCCTTTAATTACTTTCGAGAGATTAATTTGATCATTATAAATATAACTTGCTCAATTTGATCAATTTGGTCACCCCCTCCACTTTTGGTGTAATTTTGTTGATATATATACTCCTTGGTGAAACTTTACCACCTTTTGAAAAAAATGGCATACTCGGCTCAACAGTGATTCAAAATTTTAGTTTAGTGTGTTTTTGGTTGCACTGAATTTCATGAAATTGTGCACTAAACTACACCTGATTAATCATGAAATTATTTGATATTTGTATGACTGCATGCACTCTTAATTTTCATAAGTATATTTCATGAAGAAGACTTTGAAAATGGTGGTGACTCATTCCCTTCTAGTGGTCTCAACCATAACTTATAACTTTCTAAAATTCAAAAGCTTGATAGCAATTCATCTGTCTTCATGTTGAAATATCAAAGATCCTAGGTCAAACCACATGAGTGCAAGCAAAAGGATAGCACCATTAGCACAATGCTAAATCAAAAATCAAAATAATGGTTATCACCCCTACAAAATGAACAACTATGAGATATTCACTCTTTCAATACATCTTTCCAATAATTTTTCCTACTTTTCATAGAAGGAAAAGAAGTACAAATATTTGTACACATGCAATTGCCCCTTTTAGAAAAATCTTTATACTTAATAATATTTTGATGGGGACATCATGTGCATGCCCCCCACCCTACGCATATATTCAAGGAGGAGGTGGGCCCCACTTTCGATCTGGATCGACGACGACATCTTTCGAAGGCCTTGCAGTTAGGGGTTGCATTATGGGGCTTTGGAGTGAACCTGATCATCACATAGATTCTAACATCAGATCTCATGATCGTGGCCCACTACTTTAGATGATCTAAGATTTTTAGTTTTGATTACTTTTGTTATTAGAAACTTCATGAACGGTTTTAATTGCTTAGTATTTATTTGCTTTAAGTTTTGATATTAATGCGCGCACATGGCACAGGGGTAAAATTGTCTTTTGGGGCTTAAGGTTTTCTTTTAAATAAAGCAGCCCCATGTAGGTATTGGTATGAAGTTTATGGATAAAATTCCTGTATTTTTTTCCTCTCTATCTCTTTGGTTTGAAGAATCAAATTGGGTGCGAAACCCTCCCTTATTCGAAGGGCTAACTACCGTGGTGTGAAGCCATACCCATTCCATATCACCCCTACATCCATCATTTTCTACATCCTTTCCATCTTCAGATTCACCCTCTCTTGCACCGAAGTTCTCTTCTATAGCAGGACACAAACAGGTTTTAGATTCTGGCCCATCTGAGGGGTCAAAATTTCAGCGGAGTACTACGCACAAACCGTACATCAGATTGACATGAAATTTGGCATGGAGGCAATTCTACCCTGACTGATCCTAGCCTATAAGTCAGTTTCTGACTTTGTGGGCCCCACACACGTGCAGACGGTTGGACATGCATGTGCGCCTAGGGCCATCTGCCATCTAGCGCATGTAACTCATCTCAGGTTCTATTTTCCTTCTCTTTGGACTTAAATCAAACTCCTTAATTCAAATCCCTAACCCTAAGAGTTCAAAGCCTAATTATTCTCAATATTTGAACCCTAGATTTTTTCCTAAGTTGAAACTTGGTGAATCTCTTAAATTGGGGAACAATCCTTTGTAAAAATGGATGACTCTAACAATCCTTTGAGTTTGTTTAGTTTATAATTTTAATTTGATTTAGCCCTAAAATTGTGTAGGCTTGGACCCTTATAGATTCTCCTTTTTTTGAATATTTAATCGTATGTAGGATGTGCAATTTTGTGATTGTTTAAAATTGGTATAATCTAAAGATTGAGCTCTTGCATGTCATATTTAATTTCTTGTTCTGCATCAAATTTGGTATTAGAGCACAAGGTTTTCATAGGGGAATACAATGCATGATTAGGGGTTAGTTTACACACACACACACACACACACACACACACACACACACACACCCCACTCATTCATTTAGGGTTGTTTAAATGTTCATAATTCATGATATAAGCTGCTAAAATTTTTGTTATTAGAAAGTTAGCAATTCACATTGCTGACTTTTTTGTTTTCCATTTATTTTGATAGCTATATTACTAGATTTTTGTAGAGTTGCGTAATTTTGTTCATATAGTGTCCTATAAGATCATATAATGTCATTAAGGTGCATATAGTGGATTTTAGGCGCATATATTTGCATCTTAGGACCCCTTGAGTTGTGTAGTGCATGCTTGCGCGTACTAGACGTATCTTTGGTTTGCATCCCATCATGAACGCCGAACAACTTACCAAGTCTCTTAGGAGAATAACCCAAAAGTTGGACGCTATGGATGTAAGCATCAAAGCATCTTTGCAACAGGTTAATAATCGTTTGGACCAATTAGATACACGCGTCTATCAAGTTGAAACCTCCACCCAAGTAAACACCACCATTAGTGAAGATACCCAATCTCAGGCAGGTGGTTAGGAGGATAGATAAGGAAATTAGAGTGGCTAAGAAAATGGTCGTGGGCGAACATGCGTGCACCCTCCTTGTGAGCGGCATTGTCATCATTATGACCCAGATGCACAACTCCTCAAGGGAGTTAGGATAAAGGCCTCTACGTTTAATGGTCAATTGGACCCTAAGGCTTTTTTAGATTGGTTGGCAGATATGGACCACTATTTTGAGTGGTATGACATGTTACATGCTTGTCGAGTTCGATTTACAAAGATGAAGCTTGTGGGCCAAGCAAAGAGGTTTTGGACTACCGTGGAACGAAAGAAAGAAAGGTTGAGGGAACCTCCAATAGTGCATTGGGAAGAAATAAAAGAAATTTTAAAAGAGAAGTACCTCCCTTTTTCTTATCACTTGAAGTTGGTTGAAGACTGGCAATATCTTCGACAAGGTTCCATGAGTGTGGCTGAGTACATTGAGAAGTTCGAAGAATACTTAACCCAGTATGACGTTGAGGAGGATCCTGTACTCGCTCTTGCTCGATTTAAGACGGGCCTCCATTTTGATATTAGGAGAGAGTTGCTCGCCAAAGACATAGACACTCTTGAACAGATGTATCAAGTGGTGTTGGAGGTCAAGCAATACCTCAAGGCATTTATGAGAAGGCGGTTTGAGTCCCGTGATTCTGGCACTAAGGCCAACCCTTCTAAGGCTAAGCCTGACACTGGATATCAATACAAGCCTTCCAGTAGTTCTCAGCTTAGGCCTAAGGATGATAAGGATAAAGGAGTTGTTGGGTCTAACTCGCATAGAAGTGATGCCACTAGGTGTATTAGATGTCAGGAGTTTGGTCATTTTACTCACCAGTATGGCACGAAAGAGGGCACCAAGGTGTTCCTTATTGATGGATAAGTAGAAATAGTGCCCCCAGAAAGAGATGGTGAGGAGGAAGAATACGAGCCAGTGGAGATCCCTAGTGATGAGGAAGAGGGAGCATAACAGACTGCGACACTTGTGGTTGTTCGTTACGCTTTTGTACAAGCAAATAATACCGAAGATTGATGCCACAACACAATCTTCTATACTAACACAAAATGTGGTGATCAGAGTTGCAAGATGATCATGGATAGTGGTCGTGGTGGCAATGTGGCATCCATTGGCACTGTGAGCCCTTTGGGCTTGAAGCTTGAAGTCCATCCCCAACCCTATAGAGTGTCTTAGGTTGATGAGACTTTCATTCCAATCTCGCACTGTTGTCTTGTTCTTATTAAGTTTGGATCATATAAAGACACTTTGGTGTGATATTGTTCCCTTGGATGTTGGCCATATCATTTTGGGTGGGCCCTGACTCTATAACAGAGATGTCACCATATTTGGTCATTCGAATGTGTGTTCATTCTAGTCTGAGGGCAAGAAAGTCAAGCTAAATCCACTTCCACCCAAGAACACGACTAGAAAGGAATCCACCACAAAAGAGTGGTGTGAGTGGCTCGAAGGAAATGAAGGAATCGAAGTCCAAGTTTAAGCCTCTCCATATTCTAAATGCCAAATATTTTGAGCGAGAGACCGAGTCAGAATCGATGGTGTACACCCTTGTGGCTAGGAGAGAGCACCAGAGGCTAGTGTAGAGTTATCCACTGAGGTCATTACGGTAGTTGATGAGTTTTGTGATGTCTTTCCTGATGATCTACTGGATGAGCTTCCCCCTATGAGGGATATATAACACGCCATTGATTTAGTCCATGGGACGACTCTACTAAACCTTTTGTGACTCTACTAAACCTTCCTCATTACAGAATGAACCTAAAGGAGCATGAAGAGTTGAAGAGGTAGGTTGATAAGCTCTTAGAAAAAAGGGTTTCATTCAAGAGAGCATTAGCTTGTGTGTCATGCCTGCCCTTCTTACACCTAAGAAGGATGACACATGGAGGATATCTGTTGATAGTAGGGTCATTAACAAAATCATAATTAAGCATCCGTTTCCCATATCGTGTCTTGATGACTTGTTGGATATGATGACTAATGCTACTCTCTTCTCAAAAATTGACCTCAAAAGTGGTTATCACCAAATTCGTACATGCCTTGACGACGAGTGGAAAATGGCTTTCAAGATGAAGGATGAACTATATGAGTGGCTAGTTATGCCTTTTGGGCTGACTAACGCCCCAAGTACCTTCATTGTTGAGGCCCTTCATGGAAAAGTTTCTGGTTGTCTACTTTGATGATATCTTGATTTATAGCATGACTAAGGAATAACGCCTCAACCATTTGAGGTAGGTTTGTCGGATCCTTAGAGCCGAAAAATTGTACGCTAACCTAAAGAAGTGTGCGTTTACGTCTAGCAGTGTTATCTTTTTAGGTTTTGTTATGTCATTTGAGGGAGTGTCGGCGGATCCCGAGAAAGTCAAGGCCATCATTAATTGGCCTAAACCGTGCTTTATTCATGAGGTGCGTAACTTTCACGGCTTGGCCACCTTCTATATATGGTTCATTTGAGGCTTCAATTCCATTATGGCTCCCACCACGTATTGTATACAAAATGAAAGTTTCAATGGACGAAGGTATCTTTGAAGGTCTTTAAGGAAATAAAGGTCAAGATGACTGAAGCTCTAGTCACACGACTTTCAGATTTTTTGAAAGTTTTTGAAGTTGCATGCGATGCGTCAGGAGTCGGCATAGGAGGAGTACTTAGTCAAGAAGGGCACCCTGTCGCCTTTTTTAGTGAGAAACTGAATAAGAAAAAATAAAAATACTTCAACTATGACAAAGAGTTTTATGCGACAGTGCAATCGTTGCGCCACTAGCGTGATTATCTATTAGCGTAAGAATTCATCTTATTCTTAAATCACGAGGCCTTGAGATATTTGAACTCTCAGAAGAAATTAAACCCTAGGCACGCCAAGTGGGTCTAGTTCCTTCTAGAGTACACTTTTGTGCTTAAGCATAAGGCCGGTTTAGAGAATAAGTCTGTCTACATGTTGAGTCGTCGAGTCGTGTTACTCAATTCCATGAGTGTTGAAGTCACGGGGCTCGAGCAAGTTAGAGAGGATTATTCTAAGTGCCCAAATTTTAGAGTTATGTACGCATCATTGTTAGAGAGTCCGTCGGGAGCTAGCAGTGAGTATTTGATATTGGATGGATATTTGTTTAGGAGAGACTGTTTGTGTATACCTCTCACCTCCCTTTATGATTTTCTTGTCTGGGAGTTACATTCAGGAGGAGTCGCGGGTTATTTTGGTCGAGACAAGACCATTGCCCTAGTGGAGAAAAGATTTTATTGGCCGAGCCTCAAGCGAGACATAGCCAAAATTATACGGTAGTGTCGTACTTGTCAACTGGTAAAATAAAAAAAATAGAATATGACGCTATACACACCTTTGCCAGCTCCATTCGTCCCTTGGCAGGATATCAGTATGAACTTCGTGCTTGGGCTCTCTAAGACTATTTGGAAACATGATTCCATATTTGTTGTCTTGAACCCTTTTTTTAAAATGGCCCACTTCATCCCTTGTTTGAAGACCTCTGACGCATCTCATGTTGCCAGGTCGTTCTTTAATGAGGTTATCTATCTTGATGGGTTACCCAAAATCATAGTGTCTGACCGTGATATGTGGTTCATGAGTTATTTTTGAAAGATGCTATGGCATATGATGAGTATTAGGCTCCAATTTTCTTCTACCCACCACCCTCAGACTAATGGTCAAACTGAGGTGGTCAACAGGAGCATCAAAAATTTACTCAAGTATTTAGTGGGGGAGCACACCAGGACGTGGGACATTACACTACCTATCGTCGAGTTTGCATTTAATAGTTCTGTCAATAGATCCACAAGTTTAAGTCCTTTTGAAGTCATTAATGGTTATAAAACCTAAGAAGCCTATTAATCTTGTCCCAATGTCTATGTCCTATAGGCCATCAGACTCTGCAGAGTCCTTGGCACATCATATTCATTCATTGCATCAAGAAATCGGGCAAAAGATCAATACTAATAATTAACAGTACAAATTTTCTGTAAACCAACATAAACGATTTAAGGAATTCAATGTAGGGGACTCTGTGATGGTCCGCATAGAGTAGTATCCTCAAGGAGCCATTAGAAAATTACACGCGCGTAGCGCTTAACCATTCAAAATTATAAAATGAAACGGTCCCAATGCATATATAATAGATCTTTCACCTTCCATGAGAATTAGTTCCATATTCAATATAGAGGATCTAGTTGCATTTTAGGAGACCACTGATATATTATTCAGCCTTTCACCTAACCATCCTGATTCCCTAGACCTTTCCCTTAACCCATGGCCCCTTTCCGACCAATCTTCCCAGCCTCTACCTCTTATATCAACCCTTCCCACACTCAGAGAGGAGATAGAGGATGTTTTAGACCATCAGATAGTATTAATGTTGGACGGTGGCTTTTAAAAGTTCCTTGTCAAGTGAAAGTCACGCCTAGCTTCAGACAATACGTGACTCACTGAGGAGGAGCTTCAAAGACTTGATCCAGACATCTTGGAGTGGTTCAGGAGTTTTGTTTCGCCGGTGACAAAACTTTCACAGCTGGGGAGAGTTGATGGGGACATCATGCGCACGCCCCCCACCTTACGCACATATTCAAGGAGAAGGTAGGCCCACTTTTGATTTGGATCGATGCCGACATCTTTGGATGGTCTCACAGTTAGGGGCTGCACTATGGGGCTTTGGAGTGAACCTGATCATCATATAGATTCTACTATCGGATCTCATGATCATGACCCACTACTTTAAATGATCTAAGATTTTTAGTTTTGATTATTTTTGTTATTAGAAACTTCATGAACGGTTTTGATTGCTTAGTATTTATTTGCTTTAAGTTTTGGTATTAATGCGTGCACATGACGGAAGGGTAAAATTATCTTTTAGGGTATAAGGTTTTCTTATAAATAAAGCAGCCCCATATAGGTATTTATATGAAGTTTATGAATAAAATTCCTTCGTTTTCTTCCTTTCTATCTCTTTGGGTTGAAGAATCAAATTGGGTGTGAAACCCTCCCTTCCTCGAAGGGCTAACTACCGTGGTATAAAGCTATACTCGTTCCAAATCACCTTCGCATCTTTACATCCCACATTTATCATCTTCTACATCATTTCCATCTTCAAATTCACCCTCTCTCATACCTAAGTTCTCTTCTATAGCAGGGCACAAGCATATTTCAGATTCTCGCCCATCTGAGGGGTCGAAATTTCGGCGAAGTACTATGCACAAACCGTGCATTGGATCAACATGAAATTTGGCATGGAGGCAGTCCTACCTTGGTCTATCCTAGCCTAGAAATCCATTTCTGACTTTTTAGGCCTCACACACGTGCAGACAGTAAGACACGCACATGCGCCCAGGGCCATCTGCCATCCAGCGCATGTGACTCATCTCAAGTTCTGTTTTCGTCTATTTTCATTCTCTTTAGACTTAAATCAAACCCCTTAATCTAGATCCCTAACATTAAGAGTCCTAAATCCTAATTATTCTCAATTTTTGAACCCTAGATTTTCCCCTAAATTGAAACTTGGTGCATCTCTTGAATTGGGGAACAATCCTTTATAAGAATGGATAACTCTACCAATCCTTTGGGTTTGGTTTATAATTTCAATTTGCTCCAGCCCTAAAATTATGTCGGCTTGGACCCCTATAGATTTTTTTTTTTTGTTTTTTTTTTTTTTTTTTGAATATTTGATTGTATGTAGGATGTGGAATTTTGTGATTGTTTAAAATTGATATTATCTAAAGCTTGAGCTCTTGCATGTCATATTTAATTTCATGTTCTGCATCACACTTGTTCTAACCAGTGTTTCAAAATATCGGTTTCGTATTACAAATCACATCGTTTGGATACAAATATGTATCAGATATTGCATGGGATATATTGCTTGCATTAGGTAATATTGTATCAAACGTTTTGGGAAACATGGGGAAGCATTAGAAAAATGGTTGAATTTTTCAATGAAACTTCAGGGATTATGAGAAAAGGCCTTCATACACATTTTTAAATCATAACATCAAGTGCAGATAATAGGTTTCCTTTGCATAGGGTCCTAAGGTATATACTGTCTGACTGAATTAATACATTTATATTTAAATTGAATGCATAACATTTACAAATGTATAAAGACCTGTATGAAAACACAATCAATTTATTCAAAAGGAAAAGAAATAGAAATTAAGAAATATACTTATTAATGATGTGACTGGATGTGGCTTAGACCCACATAGAGTTACGTGGTGGCTTGTAATAATCATCTCTATCTCGATGATGTTGGGAATAATATTATTGCTCCAAAAATCAACAATATTGTGTCTAGGTCATAGTAAAATGGTACCAATTACGATACTTCCTGAGATAACATTAGTAATTATCTTGTAAGACCCATACCCTAATTAATCATTTGTATGTTTTGTTTTTGGTGTTGGCATACTTGGAATGGATTGGATTGGCAAGCACTGATCGAATACCATGTTTTTATACCACAACGAATTGAGCCTATACCCTAGCGACCGGTCAAGCATTGTGATTCCAACGTCACTTAACATGCCTTGTTGCGATATTTGGTTTGGAAGATGTTATCTTTGGCACAATTAGAGGCGAGCCACACAACGTACATGAGGCGCGAACCTCACTCATGTAAATCCTGAGGAATCTTGTTAATCAATCCATCAATCAATCACCCATCACCTTTTTTTCTCCATTAATCCATCAGCCATCATGCTAATTATCTTAATAACCCTACTTAAGTGCCACCTAACTTCAATAGTTTCTCCTTTTACCCCTTGCTTTTCTCCCTTTCCATATGTAAGAGAGCCTCCAAAGTCAACACCTACCCTCCCACCTGGCTAACCCATTATTTCTCTTCACTTTTTCTTTCCTTCCTACCCCTCTCCCTTTCTAATCCTCCTTATCCCAAAAATCTCAAGAACTTCAAAAATCCATACGTATGTGTCTGTCCCATTTCGCTAGCTAGGGTTTAAGGAGGGAAGGAGGGAAGGAGAGAGAGATAGAGATAGAGAGAGAGAGAGAGAGAAGAAGAAGAAGAAGAAGAAGAAGAAGAGATTAGAAAGAAAAGAGGAGAGATTAGGAGAAGGTGAGAGATTTGAGAGAGATTAGAAGAAATAAAAGAGAGATAGAGAGGGCTTAGAGAGTGTTGTGTGGGAAATGGAGAATATCAGGGGAGAAGGCTAGTTTAGAAGGCCTCGATCATGATCTAAGCCATTTGATCACCAATCTGACCCGATCCGACTGTTCATTTTCATTGTGAGTGTAAGGGTGGAGTTTTTCCTCATTTTCTCTTTGTTTCTTTCATTTTAGTGGGTGCACAAGGGTGGGACCTACTTTGTGCACGTATGGCTGTGTGTAGAAGATCCCCCAGTGATGTGCCCACCCGATGGCCAGATTTCCCTTCTTTTCCTTTCCTTTTACCTTTACCTTTTTGGTTTTTGTGTATTGTTACCACACGTTGTCACAATATGGACCACCATGTGTGGCCCACTATGATATTTATTTTCCATCCAATATGTTAATAAGATCACATAGATCTGGATGATGGAAAAATACATATTTCAGCTTGATTCAAAGGTGAAATCCCACTGCTTTAGTTTTTCTCCTGAAATACATCGAAGGAGGTTTCTTGACGTTTGATTCATAACCTCGGTCTGCCCATTAGTCCGTGGGTGGTAGGCGCTGCTGAACTGAAGTCGTGTATCGAATTGAGTCCACAAAGTCTGTTAAAAGTGGTTAATGAACTTTGTGTCACAATCAGAGGTAATGGTCTGGGTGACCCTATGTAGTCTCATAACCTTTTTAAAGAATAGATTCATCACGTGTTACATCGAGGGTCTTCTTGCCTGGGATAAAGTGTGTAATCTTGGAGAAACGATCTACCATTACAAACACCGAATTCATGCCGCATTTTGTTCGTGAGAGACCAATCACAAAGTCCATAGAAAAATACTCCTAAGGGCTGTTAGGTATAGGTAATGTAACACCCCAGATTTTTGCCAACCTAGAGTTAGACGTCCTTAGGCAATGAGTCAACCATAACACTTTGGTAACTTCTCATAACTCAATTCCAAAGCTAAAGAAATCATTTAGGACTAAATTCTTTAGAAATTAACATGAATTAACTAGCACTACACTAGATTACCTGCAAAATTAGCACCAACCACTTTAAATACGATTTGTAAGACCCAAAACCTATAGAATTATTAATGATATGTTACCTTAAAATTCAGGATCAATCTTTAAACCCGGTTACTCTCGGGAGCACTTTGAAACTTCGTATCGAATTTTGACCGCACGTCGAAAGTCTGATAGTGATGAACTTAGACAATTATGACCGCCTAGTTGGACTTGACTATCACCTTGAAAATCAAGACCATACGATGTCCTGGGACTGTTTCCTTGAGTCCGGAGTGAAGAGAGTGAGAAAGCGAAGATTTTTAGAAAATTAAATATAATTTTAAGTAATCTGGATCGTTTCGCTTGCACGTTATTTCTAAGCATTCTGATCGTTAGATTTTGACCCAAATTTTCCCTCGGATCAGGATAGGTGGCCCATACATGTCATAGCACTTGTGGCTCTGATCGACTTTCGATGACTGCTGAACTGAAACCGTTCCGTCACGGTCGATCTGAAAATCTGACCGGACTGAAAACTTAGCTTGACCTACATCCGATATTAGAGAGCTTAAGTCCTATCGCGTTTAGTAATAGGACCTCCACAAGTGCTCCGTTGGATCGGAACAAGCCCGATTTGGTTATAACCTAAGTATACCATGGTCCTGGGGCCATTTTCATCAATTTAGAGCCTGTATAAGAGGCTTAAACCCCCTCTCTCATATTCCATACGAATTTTCTAAACCTAAGGGAGAGAGAAGAAAGAAAGAGAAGGAAAGAGAGAGAGAAGGTGAGTGAAGGTGTGGGAGTTATTCTTGAGAATCGCTTCTGCTATTCTACATATTTATTCATCACATCCGTGTCGCTACTACGGCGATTCTGACTTCCTTCTTAGGTAAGAAGACCTAACCCTAATCTATTTTAGGGTTCCAAATGTTCCAAGAAGTAAAATAGCTAACTCCACACATGTTATAGGTTGACATTTCATCGTTGACGAAGACTTAGAGTCTCTGTCGAGTTTGTTATGATTCTACGGCATAAGGTGCGGACTATACATGTTTAGGTTATCATTTCTCAAAGCTTTCAATGTCGGCTAATGGTAGATTACTGACGTGGATGCTATTTCACATGTAGAACATGCTATCCGTTTTTCGTTTCGGTTAAATACGAAGAATATGAAATTTTGTGTATTATATGTATTCGTAGAAAATACCGTATACGTATGAAATTTGAAAGTATAATTGCCATGATTTATTGCTGTGTGTTTATGCTAGTTATGAATGTAACAACATCTCGGTGAAAGGATTCGCCCTAATACATGTTTCGGCCAACATACGCTATGTATGTTATTAAGTGTAGTCTAAGTGTTTGTTGAAATGACTAAATAAATATGGATTTATGATTTATGTTTGCCATATGTATTGAATGTAAGAACATGATTGTTGTGTATTAGACATCTCCTTGATATAAGGATCTGTCATATTATATGTTGAAATCAACATACGTCATGTATGTTGGAGTTGTATAGTCTAAGTGTTAGATAAAAATGCCTGTGTAAGAAATTGGGTGACAGACTAAATTTAATAAGGTTGTTGAGATAAGATTCTCGACTACTTTAGCCATATACATGAATTCCTTCAAAGTAACTATAACTTGTATGGCATGGTTTGTGTAGAATATATATGTGTTGGATGACATGCGATATGTGTTTCATTGTACTTTCAAATGTTACCCATGTTTATATTGGTTATCACATGCTGTAGATTATCTTATCACATGCACATACTGCTTACATCAGATTATGTTTGGGGCTATTGAATAGTCCAGGCAATAGGTAATCGGACTTGAATTCGTGGCTGAGTTGTATTTACTACGCAGAACGTGTTTGATGAAGCCGATCCGTGCGTTGCTTGTCGACAGTGGTTAGGCCACACGAGGTGCTTATACACTTCATGTCGATCAACTCAACGGGCGCTCGTACTAGTCGAACTCATCAAGTAACCCAATTAGCCTGATGTATGTTAACCATGTATGGACGCTACTGCTTGAACCTAAGGTACCAAACTCACCGTTGGAAAGCCCCTCTAACTTTGGTACCTCGATCCGCTAAGACTCATGAGCCGATTATGGTGGTATGGGACACTATATTCGAGCCGTTGGCCTACTCTGAGTGGTGACGAGCCCTTTGTAGTGACCAGTGAGCACCTATACTCGTAAGCTGATTATGGTGGTATGGGACACTATATTCGAGCTGTTGGCCTACTCTAATTAGTGACGAGCTCTTTGTAGTAACCTCGAGTATTTCCTAAAACTTCATTGGGACGATGAGCCTTGTTATAGTCTATAGGGTATAACTAGACCTGTATTGATTTGGGTGATGGGGGAGTGGTGTAACGATTCCGTGCAACAGCCCTGACAGCCCTTTACAACGATCTAGAATTATACTATCGTATGAGATTGTCTCGGACTGACGACTTGAGAATGGATCATCATTTGGGTAATGATACAAGAGAGGTACCTTAGCTTTCCAATCTTGTTGTATGAAAAAGACTAATAACAACTCGGTAAACATGTTCATATCGCATTGCATGTGCCTGGAAGATGTGGATCACTGAGGGATAAAAGCATGCCGCGAACATAAGACGGTGTCGCATGAGGGAGTACATAGGTAAGGGCATGCATCATGGTTGCATCTCATCCTTGAATTAACAAGAGTATCTACGAATATTTGATTGTACTGCTTTATCATTACCGCTTGACTGATTTGATAACATGTTAATCTTTACTCTATTGTTCCACTGAGTTAGCTACTCACTCCCACGTTATGGGACGATGTTGTACACACCAACCAGTCCCTGTTTTAGTTTCAAATGATGACGATGCTTACGAAGCACAACCGAATTTTATGATGTTGAGGAGGATTTCTCCTATATGCAGGTTCTGATCGACGAGGTTACAGGGTTACCAATTAGATATCAATACACTTGGTATTTTACCTTTTATTTAAACACCCATGTATATTCATTTTTTCCATTTTTGGAGTATACATGTATTTAGTTAACCTGGTAACATGTTTACACTCTGGAGACTTACAATCAATTACACATTTTATATATTTATCACAGTCTTCCGCTTGAGAGACTTAACTGTCTTTGGAGTATGATATGCTGTTTTGGTCTAATCCCACTCATGTTTATTGCACTAATATGAACAACATTCAATCACCATTATCTATGTTGCACAAGTGATGCGTTGGAACTCGGGAGCTGAGTTTCTGCTCGACCCTCGATTTTCAGGATATTACAGATGGTATCAGAGCATGATTTGGATTAAACTGGACCTGGGTTATGGTCACATGTCATATGTTGACGCCACTCGACTTAGGAAGGGGGCAATGAAATTTAGAAACCACATTAGAATCCTAAGTGTCACCGACAGGCGAGATTAACTATTGTAAAATATCTCATATGTATCCGAGACCATATAAAATGATCTTATATCCCCACTTCTATTCACTCAAGCTTCCATCTTCTTCTACATCTTACACCCATCCACCACTATTCTTTACAACTCTTCACCTTCATTATACCCCCCTCATTTGGGCACAAAGCCCACATCTTTGTGTCCCATAACCTGCATAACCTCCAAATGATGGGACATTTAGGGTCGTTCGACCAACTGCATTAGGTGAGATTAGGTTAGATGGAGTTGTAAAAGTAATAATAAATGCATGTGTAAGGTATTGTCCCTAAATTGGGTGTATCCCATGGTTTCCAATACCATGTTTAGAATGTATGCAATTAACAGTATATCTTGGGTTTTCCTTTCAACTTATACTTGGAATTTCATCATCATGGGATTTGGAAATCCTATCTCATACTTTCCAACACAAGGCTCATTTTTCAAAGTCTATAAAATTAAATTTTAATCTCATCCCACCCTCCTTTCAACCATGTCATTCCCAAATCCCGAGGTGGGATTAGCAATACAATTAGCTAGTATGGTCCTATGTGATGTGATCGAGCGCAATCACATTCAAATCCGGGCAACTCGATTCCAACCAGACAACTTTTTACCCTAAATGATAGAATAATTCCCTGTATTAGGAATGGTACGAAACCATCTAGCGTATAAACATAAACTTTGGATTACAACTAGTGAATTACCGCTACACATAAGATAAGTCTAGGATACTGATTATCCTAAGGAATTTAAAAGAATCTTTGAAGTCCTCGTCTTCATATGTAGGTCATTAGGATGAACTTCTTGGCACTTTGTCCAAGAATCTTTGAAGTCCTCATCTTCAGCATACAGCTTCTTGAGACAGTCGAAGCCGATCACCTCATTGCTCATTGTAACAAGTAGTGTGTATGACGGTTAAGTGCATCGGCTACCTTGTTCTGCTGCCCTGACTTGTGCTTTAGAATGAACGTGAATTCTTGCAAAAATGCAACCCATCTAGCATGCACACGATTCACGTTAGTCTGAATATTAATAAACTTTAATGCTTGATGGCTAGTGTACAGAACAAGCTCTCTTTGAATAAGATAATGCCGCCAATGTCGCAACGCCTGAACAACTACGTAGAACTCAAGCTCATACGTCAACCACTTCTTTTGGGTTTCGTTAAGTTTCTCGTTGTAGAAGGCTACCGAGTTGCCTTCTTGTGATAATACTCCTCCAATTCTGACATATGAAGCATCACACTCAACCTCAAATAACTTATTGAAATTAGGAAGAACCAAGACCAGTGTTGTGGACAACCAATGCTTGATCTTATGAAAGCACTTGTCAGTCTCATTGGTCCACTAAAATGGTCATTTTCTCATGCAATCAGTAATAGATGTGACTATAGTACTAAAATTTCACACGAATCAACGATAGAAGGTCGCTAACCCGTGGAAATTCCCTAATGGCTCGCACCTTTTCATCGTCCATACATATGCCTGTGGACGTTACAATAAATCCTGCGAACAACAGATTGTCCATTAAAAAGCTATACTTCTTCAAGTTGAGGTACAACTTATTAACTTGTAGGACCTACAACACTTGCTTGAGATGTTCCTTGTGCTCTATCTCATCCTGAATATATATCAGGATGTCATCAAAATATACTACCATAAATTGTCCAGTGAACAATTTTAACACTTGATTCATCAAATGCATAAAAGTGCTTGGTGTGTTTGATAGACCGAAGGGCATAACTAGTCACTCATACAAGCCTTTCTTGTTCTTGAATGCCATTTTCCACTCATCATCGGGTCGGATACGAATCTGATGGTACCCACTCCTCAGGTCTAGCTTAGAGAATACCTTGGTCCCTTTTAACATATCGAGCATGTCCTCTAATCGCAGTATTAGGAACTGATATTTGTGGTAATTTTGTTGGTTGTTTGGCTGTCAACACATGCGCTAGCACCCGTCTTTTTTTTTTTTTTTTTTTTTTTTTTAAATTGAAAAAAAACAATGCTACCACGGCACATGGGCCCATGCTCTCACTCAAAAGACCCTTACGAATTAATTCCTCCACTTACCCTTGAAGTATCTCACACTCCTTGAGACCCATCTGATAACGGGGGTGATTTGGCAGGCTAACCTAATGCAAGGGCATTTCACACCGGGCTCGAGTGGGGTAGCCTGTGGGATGTGGGGACACACTCGGGGCGCCCCCCCATGAGAGGCGGTACCCATGTGATTTGGGGCCCACGAGGGGGATTCGGCCGAGGTCCTAACCCATGAGATATGGGACTTGGGCTATGAGATAAATGAATTGATTTGCCATGCTTTAATAGTTTGAGCTTTTAGAGCAAGTGGTTAATTGTCCTACATCATAGCCTAGAGACGAGCTATATGTGATGTTGGATGTCCCTCACGAGAGATAATCCATTGGATAAATCTTCAGGCCAGACTTATTTGAATTCGTTTAGTAATAGCCTTAAACTTGGAGGAATGTTTGAGGGCTCTGATTCCTCTCCCTTCACCATTATGGCGTATACCTCGTTGGTTTCCTTGGATTCCTCTATGAAATCTCGAATGATCAAGAGTGAACTCCCCTCTACTTTAGAAGCTTTAGGGTGGTTCTCTGGTGTCATAGGGGCAATGATTATCTTTTGACTTTCCTTAACGAAAACGTAAACATTGTCTCATCCTCGGTGGGTCGCATCACAGTCTGATTGCCATGGTCGACCGAGTAACATATGACATGCTTCCATGTCAACCATGTCATAAAGTATTTGATCCTTATAAGTTTTTTCAATTGAAAACAAAACTACATTGTTCAGTTACCTTCATCTCGTTCACCTTTTTTATCTAACCAATTGAGTATGGGAAATGATGTTATGTCATTGGTGGCTCCAACTTGTTTACTATCACTCTTGAGACGATGTTCTCACTACGGCCACTGTTTATGATTATATCAAAGACTTTGTTGTTGACAGTGCACTACGTAAGGAATATGTTATGTCGCTGTGGATGTAATTCCTTCCGTGGGGTGCACAATAATCGCTTCACAACTAAAGATTCTCCACGATCTTCTCCTTTCCATTTATCGCCATATACCCCTTCCTTAGTGGCTTGTTCATGTTCATTGAAGCTAGGGTCTTCTTTTGCGGCCACACCTTCAATGCCTCCTTTGTTTATGGTCAAGTGTGCTGAGGAAAGTTGAGGACATGTATTTGATAAGTGTCTCAGTTGGCCACATCGGTAACAAGTGTTCGACCTTGGCCGAACATAAGGATTTGGAATCCTATTCGGGCCTGCTGTTATAGGTGCTACACATTGAGGCCTAAATGAGCTGTTCCTCATATCATGGTTTGTGGTGGTAGGAGGTCGATGACGTTCTCCTATTGGTTCTTTTACTTGTGTCAGCACTGGATCTTGCATGGGACCCATCATGGGGGGTTGAGTTGAAGGATAAGGCTGAACATGAACTCTTGCAAGTCGCGTTTCTGTCCTACCTGCCAATTGAACTGCTTCATCCATGGTCCTGACTGGGTACATTTGAACTTAGTCTTGAATCGTCGATCGTAACCCACTTATAAATTGTGTTACCTTCTGTGATTTGGTTTCTGATAGATCGTTGTGTTGTCAACCGTCGAAATTCTTCGATGTAGACAGTGGCGATTCAATTCTCCTGTCAGTAGTTTTGGTATTGCTGGAATAATATTTGCTCGTACTTATTAGGAAGGAATCGAGATCGAAGAAGGCGTCTCATCCATGGCCATGATGAGATGGGCGCCTTATGTTTTCAGGCTCGTGAGAGTTGTATTGTTCCCAGCTTGCAGAAGCACCATATTTTAAATTAAATGCTACTAATTTCACCTTTTTATGCCCTAACACGTTCATGTAATCAAAATATCTTTCTACTTTGGCTAGTTAGTCGAGGAAATCTTCTATGTGTAATAAACTGTTAAAACTATGAAGTTCGGCCTTACCTTAATAGTCTCTCTCAGCACGATCTAAATGATCACTTCCATAGATTGGTCGTCGGGAAAAGCCTTCATTAAGGTGCTAATCGCTAAAGCTTGAATCATATGGTGTAACCATATGATTTACTACTAGTAGTGCTCTACGAAAATTGAGGTTATGTCATACAACAACCACAGACAGTGGAGCATCGCCTAGGGCTTGAGGTGGAAGTAACGTATCTGCCAGATGGTCAAGGGTTGCATGGCCAACTGACTCTCCCGATGGAAAACTTCCATTCTTTCTGAAAGATAACGAATCCTTAGATCACTGTTTATAGGATTTTGGTTCATACTTTCGTTATTTGACATTGACTCAAGGGGAATCCTCGCTCTGATACCAATTGACGTTGGGATGAACGTGATGAGGTCGATCACCATCTTCCTCAAGGATAAGTACTTTGAATCCACGGAACTTCTCTGGACTTTTCACAGAGACTTCTCGAATCCATGAGAAAAAGGAAAGAAAAATAGAAATAAATTCTATAAAATTCATAATATGATTGATGAATGAAATAAACTAGTTCATGACCCTTTAAATATGGATACTAAGCAATGAGAGAAATTTCAAAATCAAACTACAACTAAAACTCTTAGAATTCGCAACTAACTATAAATAGTAAACTTACTATTTATAGATGTTCATGATGTCTACTAGTGCGCAAGGTTTTTGGCCAAAAATAGTAAGTGTCCTATTTGGCTTCACCACATTGTTCTCTTAATTATTCTAAGCACTTTTCACGTTGGGCGCAACTTCTAAAGCCCAATAGATGAAGAGTTATAATCAAACTAAAACTTACTATTTATAGTAAAAATGGAATTAAAATAAGGAAACAACCGTCGGTCTGATGGTATTTCACAAATCCAGCTTGTGTAACCCATCATAACAGGGTTGGGTGGCTAAAGTAGCTCGTCCTACCCCAAAATCATATATTTTACATTCGATAACTCATTCCGGATGGTGAGATATGCTTGATTTAGGGTCTGACGGTCCGGATCACTTCTGTCATTGACCGGGCCTTTTCTGATCCATCTTGGCCATGAAATTGTCCACGACCCGTTCTAGAACAAAAGCTCCTTGGGCATATTTGATAGACGGAGTGGATGGTACAGATGTGAATCCCATGTGATTATAAATAAAAAAATATATTAAAAAATTTAAAATAAATACACACTAGCCACAGACATTGGCCGCATACAGCGTGACTTGACGCTGTTGGTGCCAGCGCCAGCGACCAACGCTATGGTAAAAAGGTTGTGACGTGGTGGCCTATGCTGGTCCCACCATGATGTATATATTTTATCCACACCGTCCATCCATATATATATCTTCATATCATTTTAGGCCTATGTTATAAGAATAAGACATATCTAGATCTCAGGTGGAACACACCACAAAAACAGTAGGAACAATGATGTCCACCACTGAAACCCTCCTGAGCCCTACGACGATCATTTATTTTCCATCTAACCTGTTCATGAAGTCACACAGACGTGGCTGAAGGTAAACCACAAATATCAGCTTTGTTTCAAAGCCTTTTGAGGCCACAGTTAAGCACGCTAGGAGACGGCGTGCCTTTGTACGCTGTCTACCAGGTGATCCACTTTGTGGGACCCACCGTGATGTATGCATTCTATCTAGTTGTCCATTCTATCGACCAAATCATTTTAGGCTATGGGCCAAAAAATGAGTCAGATGCGACTCTTAGATGGGCCGCACTAGAGGAAATAGTGGGAAATGACGCTAACAGTTGGAACCTTTCTTAGGCCCACTATAATCTTTATTTCCCTTAAATGCTGATAAAACATCGTAAAGGGGGGAAGCACGACTTTTCATTGACTCATAGGGTGTAGTGAGTCTTTTCCTTTTGGTCGAGTTTATGGCGTCGTTGCACCTTCATTAGAGATGGTGAAATTAGTGTATTTCTGATGTTGAGCGGGTCGCGGACAGTTTCATGGCCAATATGGATTGGAAAAGGCCCGGTCGATGACAGAAGTGATCCGGACTGTTGGACCTTAGATTAGGCGTATCTCGCAATCTGAAATGAGTTATCTGACGTAAAATATGTAATTTTGGGGTAGAACGAGCTACTTTAGCCAACCAACCCCGCTATGTTGGGTTGCGCAGCCCAGATTTGCGAGAAACCCCTGATCGAAGGTCGTTTTCCTGTTTTATTTTCGTTTTTACTATAAATAGTAAGTTTTAGTTTGAGTATAACTCTTCATCCGTTGGGCTTTAGGAGTTGTGTCCAACATGAAAAGTGCTTAGGATAATTAGGAGAACGGTTTGGTGAAGCCAAATAGGACACTTACTATTTTTGGCCGAAAACCTTGCGCACTAGTAGACATCACGACCGTCTATAAATAGTACGTTTACTATTTATAGTAAGCCGCGGATTCTAGGAGTTTTAGACATAGTTTGATTTTGATTTCTTTCCTATTGCTTGATACTCTTATTTAAAGGGTTGTGAACTCGATTTTATTCATTCATCAATTAATTTTGAATTTTATTATAATTAATTTCTATTTTCCTACTTTCTTTCCTCGTGGATTCGAGAAGTTTCTGTGAGGAGTCCAGAGAAGCTCCGTGGATTCGGAGTAATTATCCTTGAGGAAAACGGTGATCGACCTCATCACGTTCATCCCTTGCGTCAATTTCTTTTAAAATTCACCTAGGGAAAGCCACTTAATCCTCAAAGCTCAAAACACAATGAGAATGAAGAAATGAAATGCTAAGTGTCTGAAAGAGAAATCCCATGGGATATTTATAGACTTCCTTGGGGCCCTAATGATGATGCAGTGCTCATGCATTGGATAAGGGTCATGCTATGCTTGTACAAGTGGCAATAGTGAGGTTTTGGTCGGTCCACATGCTAAGGGAAGGTGTAGACTTAGCCATAGGGCGCACTAATGGAACTTCATGCCACACATTCAATACTTAAGTCCGCGCCTTCATACCCCTCTTTCCTAACTTTCTCTTGTGCATTCAGGCTGCACTTCCACAAGTCTGGGTCATGCCTTCTCTTTACTTAGAATAATTTTAGACTCTTAAAAATAATAATAAAAAAAAAACAAAAAAAACTCCACCACCATTCTATGCATCAACAAAAAAATATTTTTTACATGAAGTAATCTTTTCAAAATTGTAGAAATGCACTTGAGGCTACAACAAAATCAAAACACCTTCCACAAAGATTTTCACTTGCGATTAGGAACTTATTATATGACAAGAAAGAATTCAATAGCCTTTATAAGAAGGGTTGAAAAGCATATATTGAATAATGAGGGAGGGAACTTGGCATACTTTGAAGAAGAAGATTTCTTGTGTTGAAGAAGATGAACTATCGAACTCTAGAGTATAATGGCTTCCCTAAGCTCAATGTGCCAAGTGCTTAGCCCTTTAGATGATGATGGAAGTTCTCCATTTAAAACCCAAAGTTCTGTGGAGGGAGAACTATAATTCTTAGGAATAGGACCTTATAGGGCTAGTTATAGAGATCCATTCATTAGGTAAATAAATCATAGCCTCAATTTTGTTACAAAAAGTGACATTACTATGTTATGTATTAAAGAAGTATTCACACACGAGCTCCACCCATTTATCTATGCTTATGTTTGTTCCTCCACTCAATAATCATTGTTTCATTAGGTGAGCCCGAGTCTCAAGGTGATCTCCACCTTAGTCAACTTCAAGATTTATCATTGTATTTGTAATTGAGCATGAACTGAAAAGATGGCATCATGACATGAATCGCTAGGTCAAGTGCAAATGTTTATTCTTTGATAGTGAAACCTTAAGTAAATAAGAAGATAATTTTTTATTTTTTTTTTTCCTTTCAAGAGTGTTTTAAAAATATCGTTTCAGCACAAAATATGGCATAATGGCATGGATCACTAGGGCAATTGCTAACGATGTCCTTCCATAGTGAAAATAAGCATCACTAGGTGACTACTCTAGTGGATCTTAGTCGAGAAAATGAGGGCATACATAGTTTTCCTTTCAGATAACCCAATCCTACTTAGACATTACCATTCATTGGGGATTAATCGGAATGCATCAAAGTCATCCAAGGAGAGAAATTAGATGTCCATGCACTAATTTATGGCTAGGTGGCTGATTTTTTATTTTTTATTTTTATTTTTATTTTTATATAATAGAAGTGAACAATCCCTTAGATTGAGATTGAAGAGTATCTTTTTGCACTAATTCTACTCACTGTGCTTGCTAAACTTGCTGTGCATACTCATATATTGGAGTAAGAGCCCATCACTAATTGCTTGTGGCATAACTATTTAGAAATCATCTAATTACCATGACAACCTTGATGTATTGACAAAGCATATCAATAGTTATCAATTCATTTGTACTGTCAGGGAACTACAAGATCAAGCTTCTTAATGTCATTAACCAAATAAATGCACTTGCATGCTACAATGTCTTTGGAGACTCACTGAAAGCAATCAACCAATTTGATAATCAAATAATTTTTATTATGAAGATCCATTGGAATGGAACCATGGTGCACTTCCAATCATAGACGATATAGTTTTACATTGCTATGAGCAATGTGATTGGCTTTTAAGGACACAAAAGCTAATAAATCCCACTTGCCGTAAATTCACTCACCTACAACATGCAAACTCATGATCTCCTAGTACCACCTATATTTATCATACAAGATTAACCTGCCTAATTGCATTACTTTCTCTCCATTGCTTGTCTAGTTTAACTTTCCTGGTTAATGGTTCAAATATCTGACATGTGTGTTATCTACTTGAATATTTGACATGTGTTCGGCCCCAACACATTAAAGATCCCTTATTGTATCATGACCCTTATTTGATTCATTTGCATAAGGGGCAACAAGATATGGTCTAGGCAGTTGATATGATGGGCCCCATATAAATAAAAGGCCTGTAAACTCTCCTAATGAATGATTCTAAACTTATGACTGGTGGGCTAGAAAGTAAACGGTTCATAAATCATCATCATCATTTAAGATTTATACCAACTAATTAGGGTTAGTTACATGAATCGTGTTCTACCATTTTGATCTATCAAGAGGCATAACTTCAGTTAGATAGTAGGTTATCAAGTCTAAATGGTTCATAAATAAATATAATAATAGTTCACATGTAAGAAAACAAATGCCTAGAGGAAAAAAACAACTAAGATTGTCAGAATCTAAGAGATCTAAGGACAACTCTCACAATAGTGGAATTATGAGATGTGTAATATATGAAATACTGAAAATAACAATTCTATGGACAATCTTGCAATTCCCTCTAAGTTTAATTTATCATATTCTTATTCACATTCAATAGATATTAGGGGTGTCAATGGGCTGGGCTTGAGCCTGAAAATTCTGAATTTTGAATATGGTCGGCTCGATTGCTGGCCCAAAATAGTTTAAAATCCAGGCCGAGACCTACCCCAGGCATGGCCCATTGACAACTCTATTAGTGATGGACCCGATAGGACTTTGGTTGAAATTACAAATGTGTTTATGTATGTATTCATTAGTTATTTATTCACAAGTTAATTTATAAATGTGTTTTCAAATAACAAAAATACCTTTTATGCAGGAAAATGTCAAGGAATATGGTCAAACCTTCTTTCTACAAGCTCAGAGGACAAATGGACTAAACAAAAACATCATAAAGGCCATAAAGAGACTGTCGAAAGATGGATTTGAGAGGATGATGAAGGACAATAACTTAGATGCAATGGTGACACCTGACTGGGTTGCTTCAAGGGTCCTTGCAATAGGTGAGTGTCCAGGAATAAGCATTCCAGCAGGATATAAAATGGATGGGATGCCTATTGGGATTTGCTTTGGAGGATTAAGGGGGTCTGAACCCAAGCTTATCGAAATTGCATATGCTTTTGAACAAGCGACCAAGATTCGTAAGCCACCTTCATTTAAGCCTTGACATGGTAGCGAGAACCAATCTAGTATAACCTGTGTGGATTTGGGGTGGATCTCATTCATGTGAAATTGTTTCCTATGTTAGTAGTAGGCAAGTGCCTGTATGGCTAGTCATATTAATGTTTTCCTTATAAGTTTGTGTGCTCTAAAACTTGTCCTTCATTCAAGCTATAGTAACATGGTGGAAATAAAAGAAGCAAAATAAAGTTCAATAAATCTCTACTATATATAAGGTGACGAGCAGACGTGATTTTTCCCATACTCTCAGTTATCGGAAGGTTGTAAACTTTGATAGTTGAAAGGACATTGGATTGTGGACAATATTTTGAAGTTTGAGGAGGCTATTTATAGAATTCCAAAAAACTGGTGCATATCAACTTAGCTGGGATTTTACTTACTTCCCAACATTTAGTGGTAAGGATTTCAGCCATAAATGGATTTTTTCTAATCCATTTCTTTCATTGTGAATAGCCCATAATTAGCTCGAGGGTGGTGTGGATCCCACCTTTGATGTGGACCATCCATCAAAGTAGGGCCTGCTTGATGTGAATCACCCGTCATGTGGGACCACACTTTGATGCAGGCCATCCATCATGTGGGACTTACCTTTGATGTGACCGTGCATTATGTGGCCCCACCTTTGATGTGGACCATTCATCATGTGAGGCCCACCTTCAATATAGGTCGTTCATCATGTGGGCCTACCTCGAAGAGATTGTAAAGAGGAGAAGAGGGTACGATGGGAATTACTTGAAATGTTTAAGGACAAACTTGTCCAATAATTAGTCCAAAATGTCTACCAGTTTAAGCTAAATAACCTATGTTTCAAAAAGTAACTCCTCCCTAACTTATAAAATCGAAGCTTATTTGCAACTTTCTAAACAAATAAGCATTATGATTAGATTTTTACCAAATAGGCTAAAAGTTTTTTGTTTAGAAATAAGCCAATAAGCTCTTATTCATAGAGATGCTAAACACCCCCTAATTGAGAGAGAGAGAGAGAGAGAGAGAGAGAGAGAGAGAGAGAGAGAGAGAGAGAGAGAGAGAGAGAGAGAGAGAGAGAGAAATTACATAAGTACACAAACACAACACAAGTTTGAGTCTTGTTGATAGTCTTGAGACTTTCTTCACTCTAGTCTTGAGTCTTATGGCTTATATGTAGTTATAAGTTTAGGTTTGTACACTTGAACTTGTAGACTTGTAACTTATAGCCTACACTTGAAAAAAATGTAAGAGAGAGGAAGAAAATGTAGAATGTATATATATATATATATATATATATATATATATATATATATATATATATATATATATATATATATATATATATATATATATATATATATAGAGAGAGAGAGAGAGAGAGAGAGAGAGAGAGAGAGAGAGAGAGAGAGAGAGAGAGAGAGAGAGAGAGAGAGAGAGAGAGAGAGAGAGAGAGAGAGAGAGAGAGAGAGAGAGAGAGAGAATAAATGATAATGAAATGAATGTGGAGAGAAATATAATTTAGAATGTCGATTAGAAATTAGAAAACGAATGAAGATGATATAGAAATGTAGAATATTAGTATGTGTAACTATGTAAAAGGGAAATGTAGATTGTAGAATGAGAGTACTTGAATGTTGTATGAGAATCTTCCTTGAAAGTGCTTGAAGCTTGAATCTTGATCTTCCAAGAGAGAGGGAAACTTCCCTTCTTGAATGATCTTCTTGCTTTAATATTGTAGAGAAGTAGGAACTAGGAACTTGGATGTTGATGTTGTGTTAGAACTTGGTTGGAACTTGGAAGTAGGAACTATGTGTGTGTGTGTGTGTGAGAGAGAGAGAGAGAGAGAGAGAGAGAGAGAGAGAGAGAGAGAGAGAGAGAGAGAGAGAGAGTAATTGCACATGGAAGTAACAAATGTAAGAGAAGAAGAGAGTAAAGGGTTTTTGGGTGAGAATGTTGCAAATGGAGGTTTGGATACTTTGTTATAAGCAAAAAGTCTTTTTTTTTTTTTTTTTTTTTTTTTTTTTTTTTTTTTTTTTTTTTTGCAAAAAAAAAAAAGAAAAAAAAGAAAAAAGAGGAAGAAAGTTTAATGTGCCAACATTCAGATTTCTGATCGCTGGCTGATATGCGATCGCATACATCACATATTATCTCTTTTTTAGCATATGTGATTGCATATGCCATCATGGCATATGCAAAATGCATATGAGTATGCACATATGTGATCTCATTTAACAACATTGTGAACTAAAGAAAATTAGGGAGCTTTCACGATACTCTTTCTCCATTAATGTTGCATCTTAATTTCCCAATACTCCAGCCCGCAATAGCTAGTCGAAGAGAAATCTTTTCTTCTTCTTCTTCTTTTGTGATAAGCAACCACGTGTATTAGAATCAGATCCTTAAAAAAAGTATTTTAGAATGAGCAAAAGAATATAAAATAGCACTGCATCATGGAAGATCTCTATTAAAATTGCACATTCGTACATAGATACCCATCAACGATCATAGATACTATGAAAATATGGTTTGATGATAGGAAGGTTCCGTTAAAATATCATTAATCACTTGTAAACTTTCATGTAAATAAGTGCGGTATCAGCCATTAACAGCTTCGACAAATTATAAATGTATATGCAAGAGTGATAGTGGATCTAACTAATCACCTTCGGTTTGATAGAACTGAATATCTCCAAGTAAAAAAATAAACAAAGTAGGACCATATAAAGACAACGATGACATATGAACACAACTAGCATACCTAATGCCAATAATTTTCAGTAAGGAACTAACCTCACTATCATGACCATGAAATATTTGAATCATACGTCCAGTTGATACTGTTAGATAGGCTCACATGCCTTGTATACCTTGTATAGTTCGTTTCCATAGGTAAAAGATTCTGATTTTATTATTTTCCTTGTATAAATGACTATAATCTTTATTTTTCAACCCCTATGGGTTGTCTCAAATACAAAAAATCTTTCAGCTCCTCTTCGTTTTCATGGTATCTTTCAGCTCCTCTCTATATATTCTGTTTTCTTGGAAGTGTAAGAAGCAGGTCACTGTTTCCAAATCAAGCACAGAAGTCGAGTATCAGGCGATGTCCGTTGCGTATAGTGAGCTTGTTTCCTTCTGACTTGGGCATTCCTTTGCAGAATCCTACTTCACTCCATGTCAATAATCTAAGTGTCATTCAGATTGCCTCTAGCCCGGTTTTTCATGAACGGACGAAGCATATTGAAGTTGAATGTCACTTTATCCATGAGAAATTTCAGTCTGGCCTCATTTCTCTTCCACATGTTGCATCTCATGATCAGATTGCTGACATTCTCACCAAGTCTCTCACTTCTGCACGTCACTCATTTCTAATTGGTGAACTATTACTTGTCGATGACCATCATTAGTTTAAGGGGGGATGTTAGACATGCTTACATGCCTTGTATACCTTATATACCTTATATACCTTATATAGTTCGTTTCCATAGGTAGAGGATTCTGATTTTATTATTTTCTTTGTATAAATGACTGTAATTTATATATATTCAACCCCTTTGGGTTGTCTCAAATACAAAAAATCTTTCAGCTCCTCTCTATTTTCAGATACATCCCAATAGAAGATTTGTCTATCACCACCATGAGCATAGCTTCGAATTGTCCCTTCGAACAAATAAACACGTTAGTCATTGGACCTAAATTTTCATAACGAGCATTCATTCAGTGTCCTAAGAGTATTTTGTATACATGTGCATGCTTAGTATTACTTGTTTCTAAATTTCTAGACACATTTTTTTATTTCTCTAGTCATTTCTTTTCTTCTTTTTTTTCCTCATTTGTGGCAATTATTTCAATTTCTGTTAGTACACAAGAAAAAGAGGGATTTATACATGGGTTAAAGAAGTGTGAACTAAATGCCATTTATATGAAGACATGGTCCAGTTTTACTGACAAATCATTATAGGCACTTCTACATTTTTTTTAATTACAAGTTACACTGATTTATTTAGGTTGTTTGGATTAGGGCTTGTTTGTTTAGACCTTTAGAGAGAAAACCATGGTCAACCACGAAAAAAAATGAATTCCTTTTATGTGATGGTTTCCTCTATTTGAGAAACAAAAATAACAAGAGGAAATCGATTTCCTTTTCCAAAGATTCCTCAACCATTTCCTCAAAAACTTGTTAAATCTCTTTCCTTAGCTTGAGTGGATTTACCAATTCAGACTGGATGACAACCCAAAAAACAAAAGGGAAAATAAAAGCATTTCCAAGAAAATTCATGGTGCAAAAGAATCCAGGAATGGGGAATCCATTTCACCCGTGCTGAGATCGCATTTTCATGTTTTGGGATTCCCTACCTGCTTTCCATTTCCAGGTTTTGTTTTCACCCTATATAAATAAATAGGCCCTAAGTGGAAAATGTGAGAAAGGAAATAGGGCTCTCAAGAAACTCTCTTTCCCACATCTAAGATGGTCAAAACTAATAGGAAATTGAGGAAAGTGCATTTCCATCAATCCCAAATTTTCTTACAAAATATCTAACTTATTTTCCCACCCTCCCCTTCTCAATGTTTCTTGTCACTTGCTATATATTTCTAAGATGTATATATGCAATACATGTGTTGCCATGAAAGTTGGACGCCCATCTTGAAAGATTTATATTTATAATACATGAACCCATCATGATGTTGTGCAACACGCCAACAATGCAGTGAATCGAGATCCAATCTCCGGTCTCACCCACAAATAATAAACAAGAAGAAATATAAACTAGAAAAGAATCAAAGTATTCAAAATAAACTACAAGACAAGATATACGTGGAAAAATCCCAACAAGGGTAAAAAACCACAGTTGCAAACTTCTACTATGAAGAAAAAATGAAGATTACAAGACAATATACTAACCTCTCCCTTGAAAGTACAGTAAAAACCCTTTGCTTACACCTTGGAAATAATTCTCATACTACCTAGAAAAGCCCAAGGAAGCCCTATTTATAGTTTATGCAACTCTCCTTTCGCACTCATGTGAAAACCGACTCCAAAATCCGCAGTCCGCTTCCTATCCGAAAACGAATCTGCATGACCTCGACTGGTCGAGCAGATTGCTCGACCGGTCGAGCGGACCCTCGACTGGTCAAGCATGGGCCTTGACCAGTCGAGCATGGGCCTTGACCGGTTGAGCACCTCAGAACCCAAAACTTGATGCTCGTTGGACTTTGAGTCGATCATTCTTCGACTAGTCGAGTGGGCCACTCGACCAGTCGAGCAGGGCACTCGACTGATTGAGTGGCCTCTAGATGTGGCTCCACATCTCAACAATCTCCCACTTAGAGATACATCACCATAAACCTTCATTTTCTACATCTGGAGTGCACCACCTCCCCGTCTTCAAGCCTGAAGACCAATCAAAGCTGAATAGAGCTTCAACTTCTCGTATGTGACCGCCTTGGTCAGCATATCCATAGGATTCTCACTTGTATGAATCTTCTTCAGAGTAATTGATCTATCTTCCAGTAACGAACGTATAAAGTGATATCTGATGGAAATATACTTAGTCCTTGAATAAAAGGCTGAATTCTTAGCCAATTGTATTGCACTCTAACTGTCACTGTATAACTTACAATTTTCTTGCTTCTTACCTAACTCTTCTATGAAACCTTGCATCCACACCATCTCCTTTCACACTTCTGTAGCCGCAACATATTCTGCTTCTGTTGTACTGATAGATACTATCTTCTGTAACTGAGAGACCCAACTGATTGCAGCACTACCCAGAGTAAAAACATAACTTGTAGTGCTTCTTCTGCTATTGATGTCTCCTACCAAATTTGAATCCACGTAGCCTTGTAGCTTGATTTTCAATCCACCATAGTATAACCCTACATCCTTAGTACCTACCAGGTATTTAAGAATCTACTTCAAAGCTTCTCAATATTCCTTCTCGGGGTTGTTCAGGAACCTTCTAACAACTCCCACTGCTTGAGCAATGTCTGGCCTCGTGCTCACCATAGCATACATGAGATTCCTAATAGTTGACGCATATGAGACTTTAGCCATTTAGTCCCGTTCCTCCTGCGTCTTTGCACCATACTCCTGAGCTAGCTTAAAGTGGTTGGCTAATGGAGTGCTAACCAGCTTAACACCTCCCATATTGAATCGATCAAGTACCTTGGATATATACTCTGATTGTGACAAAACTAATTTCTTGTTTTCCCTATCACGCTTTAGCCTCATGCCTAGGATTTGTTTTGTAACTCCTAAATCCTTCATAAAAAATTCTCTAGACCATTGTCTTTTGAGATCTGAGATGTCCTTCATGCTTGAACTAGCCACAAGCATATTATCAACATACGAAAGAAGGATGATGTACAACGTATCAAACTTCTTCAAATAACAATAATGGTCAGCATGACATCTCTTAAAACCGTTTTCCGACATGAAACTGTCGAACTTCTTGTACCACTACCTTGGGGTATGCTTTAGGCCATATAAACTCTTCTTTAGTCTGCACACCTTGTTCTCCTTTTCCGGGGCCACGTATCCTGTCGGCTGATGCATATATATCTCTTCTTCAAGGTCCCCATAAAGAAAAACTATCTTAACATCTAGCTGCTTTAGATATAAGTCCTCTGTAGCCACTATTCTCAAGACCATGCAAATCATAGACATTTTCATTACAGATGAATTTTTTTTAGTGAAATCGATACTTGTCTTTTATTGAAACCCTTTCATAACTAATCTACCCTTGTACTGTTTCGAACCATCGTGCTCCTCCTTTAGTCTGTAAACCCACTTATTATGAAGAACTTTCTTATCCTTAGGTAGAGTGACTAGCTCCCATGTGTGATTAGACTCAAGATAGTCCATCTTATTATCCATAGCCTGCTCCCACTTAACCTGTGTATCTGACTGTAATACCTCTTCAAAACACTCTAGTTCACCATTATCTGTTAGCAGTAGATAATATAAGGAGGGTGAGTATTGGATGTGGGTCTCCTTTCTCGAGTAGATCTCCTCACAACCGGTGTTAGTGGCTTTGCCTCATAATGCTCCTATGCATGATCATCCTGTGGCGCTGTAACACCCGTGTCCAATAACTCTTCCAACTCTACGAATTCTCTCTCCTCGGCCTTATTTTCTTGTACACTGTCCTTATGCATCACTTTTTCATTGAAGACTACATCTTTTCTTTTGATGATTTTTTTATTTTCTGTATCCTAAAACCTATAACCAAAATCATGCTGGCCGTAGCCTATAAACGTGCCCTTCCTGAACTTCGCATCCAGCTTGTTTCTATGCTCTGCATCAATGTGAATGTATGAAGAGAAAATGAACACCTTGAGATGTGTAAGCTTCGCTTCTTTCCCAGACCACGTTTCTTCTGGTAGCCCACTATCTAATGGTGTTGAGGGCCTCCTATTGATGAGATATGCGGCAATATTCACAGCATCTGCCCAAAACATCTTAGGTAACCTTACATGTAGCCTCATGCTCCTGGCACACTCAAGGATGGTCTTATTAATGCGCTTAGCCACACCATTCTGCTGCGGTGTCCCTGAAATTATTTTCTGATGTTTGATTCTATTTGCTACACAATACTCCTCAAATCTCTTATTACAGTACTCTTCCCCATTATCAGATCTGAGACATTTTACTGTTTTACCTGTCTCATTTTCTACCATAAATTTTTACTTATTAAATACATTAAATACATCAAATTTGTACTTTAAGAAATAACCCACAGTTTTCTACTAGCATTATTAATAAAAGAAATAAAATAACGTGAGCCACCAAGAGATGATACCTGTGCCGGTCCCTACACATCAGTGTGTACAAGCTCTAACAGATGCGTCTTTGGAGATATCTTTTTGAAGCTTACCCTCTTCTGCTTGCCATACACGCAATCCTTGTAGAATTTAAAGTCAATAGACTTTAGCCCTGGTAGCTTTCCTTTTAATAGTAGCACTTTCATCCCTTTCTCACTCATATGTCCTAACTTTTGATGCCATAACTGCCCATCCACTCCAGTTGATGCGATTATGAGTGAACTATACGATCCTAAAGTCACGTATAAAGTACATTCCTTCTTACCTCAAGATATCACCGAGGCACCTTTTGTGATCTTTCAGGAATAACTGGTGAATGTCGTCACATAACTGGTATTTGTCAACTACCCCACCGAGATCAAGTTACGTTTCAAACTCAGTGTGTGTCGGACATCCTTCAATTTCAAAGTCATTTCATCTTTCTGATTTACATGAACGTCTCCCTTTCGAACGATACTGCACGACTCATCATCACCCAAGTAGACTCTCTCAAAGTCACCTGACACATAATTACGCAAAACTTCTTTACATGAAGCGACATGAAACGAAGCACCTAAGTCTATAACCCAAGACTCATTCCTTGCATCAAGTGACAAGATTAATGCCTCTGTGTCACTCTCCTCAGATAGATTCACTGAATCCTTCCCGCCTTGAGAGCTTCCTTCTTGTTTCTTGAGCGCCCTGGAATCACATTTTATGTGCCCCTTATGCCAACACCCGTCTTTGTCTTTCGGTCTATTGGAATTCTTCCTTGACTTAGAACGTCTGTGCTTATTGCCTCATTTGTTTAGCGATTTTCCTCTTCCTTTAACGTTTAGAGCATTCCCTGAATCCCCTGAAACTCCTAATGCCTTTCTTATAGATTCTTCATTAAACTGTTTGACAAACTGGATAAGATCAATAACGCCCTGACTTCATCCTAAAAAATAATGCCAACAGATTCCAACTGGCTCGTGACTGTATTGAACTCGTTTATATGTTCAGCCACTCTCCGACATCTTCATATTGAATAGCTGTTTTATAAGATGAACCTTGTTGGACGCCGAGAGTTTTTCATATATGGTGACTAAGGCTTCCATTAATTCTTTTATAGTTTAAATCTTGGATATATTAAAGGCGATACTCTTAAAAAAAGAGAGTCGGATCGTTTCTAAAGCCTTCCGATCTAATAAAAACCATTCATCATCTGTTATCTTTTCTGATTTCTTCTCTTTTCCTCGTAGAGGAATATAGAGGTCCTACTAATACAGATAATCCTCTATCTGCATCTTCCAGAAGGTAAAGTTTGAACCATCAAACTTCTCAATTCTAGTCTTCTCTTCTTCCGTCATCGCTCCCAATAAAACTAAACTAATAGCTTTAATACCAGTTATTGCACAACACACCAACAACGCAGTGAACCAACATCCAATCTCTGGTCTCATCCACAAACTATAAACAAAAATAAATATAAACTAGAAAAGAATCAAAGCATTCAAAACAAACCACAAGACAAGATATATGTGAAAAAACCTCAACAAGGGTTAAAAATCACGGATGCAAACTTCCACTATGAAGAAAAAATAAAGATTACAAGGCAATATACTAACATCTCCCATAAAAGTACAGAGAAAATCCTTTGCTCACACCTTGGAAATAACTCTCATATTACCTAAAAAAGCCTTAGGAACCCCTATTTGTATTTTAGGCAACTCCCCTTTCACACCCTTCCGAAAACTGACTCTAAATCCGCAGTCCGCATCAAATTCAGAAACGAATCTGCTTAACCTTGACTAATCAAGCAGATTGCTCGACCGGTAGAGAGGACCTTCGACCAGTTGAGAACCTCAGAACCCAAAACTTGATGCTCACTGGACTTTGAGTTGATCAGTCCTCGACTGGTTGAGTGGGCCACTTGACCAGTCGAGTAGGGCACTCGATTAGTCGAGTGGCCCCTAGATGTGGCTCCACATCTCAACACATGAAACAACCCAACCTATGCACTATGTGAACACCATCATTAAAGTTGGATGGCCCAAAAAATAAGCTGATCCAACCATTATGTGGTCCACCATGTGAATATGGAGGTTTTTGGATAGGTGACCATTGTTTTCTATGGTGGGACCAACTTGATGATTGTACTGGCCTGATTTTAGGGCATCCCATTGACATAGCAAGCTCAAGTAATGCACAAGTTAGATGGCATATACAAGACATGTGGACCTGGTACAACCTGGTTATCAAGTCAATGAGATCATGGTGGCCAAATCGCAAAAAAAAAAGGACAGAGTACACCCACAAGAATATTTGAGTAGAGTATTAATATCAAGCTTCTTCTCTTATTCTCTTACAATACTTAAGTGACCCTCAAGACAATTACTATTGAGTCTTTAATGAAAATCTCCCAACTACTAGATTGATTTCAAATCAATCTAATCTACCTAAGATAGCAACAAACCCTAATAATAATAAAAGCAAATCTAGGAAATAATCACCAAAATCTTTAATCGCATCTTCAAATCATCCCGTCATTATCATCCACACGTAGTAAATATAACAATCCCTGATATTTAAGCACAAAATAATCCAAAATAAGCATATGTCGGGCCATACAGTGGTTTGGGTGCCTATATCATTCCCTCTGGGTTAAAAAGAACTCGACTCTAGCTAGTTGGATGATTTATATTAGTAGAGGTATATATCCAATCTTTACAATTTATTACAGGTGATCCCTATGCTTTCAAAATAAGACTTGTTCTTCCATTTTGCCGAGTATTGTTTGTATTGGCCTCATTGAGTACCAACGGTCTTCATCTTCAACACTTGTTCAATTTTTTCTTTATGTTTCTTAAGGAGTTGTTTGTTCATATCGGTAATAACTTCGCCTTGCACATCAAGCACCTTACGATAATATTCGGACAAATCCGCCACATTGAAGGTTGCCAAGCTATCCAAGTTATCGAGTAACTCAATCTCAAAACATTGTCACCCAATTTTCTCTTGATTCAACATGGTCCAATCTTCTTAGACTTCAACTTGTTGTGACTTCCCGTCGGAACCCTTTCTTTATGAACCAAGTCACCTTCTTTATATTTCTTGTTGCTACCATGTTCATTTGCAACATCTTAGTAGTTGGTTCTTCTCTCTTTAATTTCCTTATGTTTCTTTTGTCTTTCTTCTTTTGAACTTCTTTATGCCAGATCACAATCGGCAGCAGTTTGGCTTGTTTAGTTGGACTCGTTCGTTAATGCGCAAATTTTCAGCATGTTTGAACCTAGTGCCAAGTCAATATGATGTTAAATTTTCCTCATAGGAGGAAGTCCATTGAGCACCAAGTCTTGAAATTCACAAAGGATCTTTTGCATGAGAGGTGGAACTTCCGATTGCTTTGCTTCTTCTTTAGCAACTAAGACAGAGATGATATCAATCTCCTACCTTTCTAATTTAGACTTTTGTAAACTAAGTGATTTCTGACTCTCCTCTATCAAATTTAAGTGTTGAAAGATGTTTCATTAGGTACAAATATAATGTATGATAATAACACCATCCTTGAGGAAGAAATGGGTGTTAATGCACCATATCTCGGACCTATATTGTGGTTTCTTTAACAAAATGTGACATGCATCCTTGGGGATCACCTCACACCACACCTCATCTTTATACTTAGGTCCAATAGAGGAAAATAAAGCACCTAGAGTTGATAGAAACTTCTTCCCTTCTTTAAAATCAACAAATCTTGTATGATTGTGAATGCTTATATTATTTGAGGTTTAATTCTTATGAGAAAATGTTCTCACCACTCCCCCCGTCTACCAAAATCATGCATATCTTCCTACTAGAAGTACAAATAGTGTGGAATATATTGTGTCACAACTATCATCCATCATCAATCACTCGAAGCGTCGATAGGATAGTTCGTTGGATAACCAATGACTTGCTCTTATCACTAGACACATATGTTACACCTTCACCAATGTAAGCTCCATTCTCATATGCATGTTCGTCATATTTTGTGTCATATTCAGCTTTCATTTACATGCGATTAGGAATGCCTTCAACATAGACTCCATCTACCAAATTTGTTTCTACTATGGATTGATGTTTAGGATGGTGAAAAGAAAGATTTCCTGGTTGCCCACACTTAAGCACATGAAAGGACCATTGTTTTACCCCCGTCTTAGGCATACTATGCACTAGCCCCTCATCCATAACCACCACCCCTTTAGTTGGGGGTGTGGTTTCATTGTTAAAAGTTGTTCCATCATCTCTCAACCCGTGAAAGGCTCCATGGTTGCCTTGCATGGGAAGTGATCATGCTACACATTGTGGATGACAATCCTCATGGGGAGCCAAATTGTCTCCCAAGTCATGCAACGGATATATGAAATACATATTTGATAGCCAAATTCATTTCTAATATACAGGTTGAGACCATTAAGATATCTTGAAATATTTTGGTCTCCATACTCACGTCACCTTGCTCATGGTGTCAATATATTGAATTTCTTGATGTATGAATTTACCAATTCATTCCCTAACTTAGATTGAAGTCATGGGCATAAATCTCAGGTAAGAGCTTCCTTTTTAACTTCTTTTTCATCTTTTCCTAGAAATTTACTCTCCTCACCCTGATAGATTCATTCGGCTTGGAAATCATCCCTCCATACTAACTCATGAACGAAAAACTTCATAGCTATTGAACCTTCTGATTGTCCATGATTTTCTTGTACTAGAACACCTTTTCTACTTTACTTAGCCAATCAATGAAGTTGTCAACATGAAAATAACCACAAAATTCTCAAGTTACTACCTTAATTTCAGGCTCTCTATCACGTTTCAACAATTGAAAGATTGTATTATTGGTGTCTTCACAAGTCGGGGCTTGCTGCTATTTTGGTGAGGACCTTTCCCTATGTGTCAACATGCTCCAACTTTGGTCTCTGGTTCCATCCACACCGAAGCTCTCCCACTTGATTAGTGAGATTTCCTAGCATATGTGTAAGTTGATACACTTGCTCTATGAATGCGCGGATCAATTGGATTATATGTACAAACTCTTCCTGTGTCACCCCTTTCGAAGCAATTAGGACATGATGTAGAGTTGAAAATCACCCAACAATCACTCACTCTAATATCATAATGGTGAAACCTGATTATCAAGTCAATGAGCCCATGATACTCAAATCACAAAGAAATAGAGAAGTACACCCATAGGAACAGTTGAGTAGAGAGGGAGAAACAATCTTATTGATATTCAATTTCTTTTATTACAATACTTAAGAAAAGTCATGCTTAAAAATTTTGAAATGCCTACCTATCCCACCCCCTTTTATAGACCCTAAAAACAATAACTGGGAATCTTTAGGGCTTGCTTGTTTTACCCATTATAATAGTAAATGAAATGGGTAATGATTACAAATTACTTGTCTGGTGATATCAGCTGCATTTTATTGCAATAATGATACTAATTACATTATTTCAGTTATTGTGGTAAAAATGCAATGATGACAATTTTACATTTATTCCATGTCAAATCAATACCAAAATAAACTGATATTAGTGTTTGGATTAGAGTTTTTTTAATGATTATAAATTTCTTTATTTCTCCTATTACATCGGGGCATTTAACCCTCGAAATATGAGCCATAATACCTATTTAAACAAACATGAAATAGTAATGATGGCCCATTTACATTACTTTACCATGGAAATCGATGAAATGAAAGGGCTCTTAGTGAAAATCCCCCAACTATTAAATTGATCTAATTTGCCTAAGATGGCAATATGCTTAATAATCTAATCAATTTAATCTACCTAAGATGGCAACAAGCCTAATAATAGTAAAAGTAAATCTAGGAAATAATCCTTGAAATCTTTAATCCCATCTTCAATTAAGCCCCCATGTCTTCTACAAATAGTAAATTGCATATCCTAACATCTTGGCCCTAAATGTAACAACAAATAGTCCAAAATCAGCACATTTTGGCCCCTACAGTGGGCCATGGATGTACATAGGACCCCACCCAAGAAAACAATGGCCAACCATCCATAAATCACCAAGTTCATGTGGTGGCCCAAAGATGGTTGGATTGGACTAATTTTTGGATCACCAACCTTTTATGATGGGGCTCATTTAATGCATGTTGGATGACATACGCACACCCCAGTGGAACCCATTCCCAACACTTGTAGAGGAACAGACCTCTTAAACTATATGAAAAGAGTGTGTGTGTGTGTGTGTGTGTGTGTGTGTGTGTGTGTGTGTGTGTGTGTGTAGAAAGATTCCTCATCCATCAGGATGTGTGGAAATAATGTTCCAAAGCATCCACTTTCAATTGACCGATCGATGGCTGACAGTCCAAATCAATGATATGTAGGTTAGATCATGCATGTAAGATGAACCGCTTTAGCTATTGAAAGCTTCAAAGGACACGATGTAGGATGATATTAACTTTTGATTGGTGCATTTAAGGGAATAGTTGAGGACCAAAACTCAACTATCCAATAGGAAAAAATCTGCAGTTAGGATTATGCATTTAATGTGATTTTTGTATGATGTCCAATTCCCACTTATACCCAACAAAGACATGATTTCCATGATTCAGCTGTGGGTGCATTTGGGGCCTCTCTCTCTCTCTCTCATTTAGAAATAAGTTGAGGATACACACCTCTCCCTCCCCAACACATTCATTAGCAACTAACAAATGCCCCTTGAAAATGAATCATCATTCTTCTATTCTCCTTCAGCGAAAATAGCAATTACTTCCAAAGTCAGTGATTTCCAACATATCTTCCTTTTGGGGAACAATATTAGAAGTCCAATTTAATAATTTATTCATCATCCTTTCATTACAAAATTACTCAAACGCTAACATAATGTCCTCCCATGACATATCCTAACATTCTTTGAAGAGATTTTCCATGAACCCATATGGGCCATTGCCCTATTACTGTCAAATGAAAGGACAATGACTTTAACTATCACTTCTGTGAGTTGACACTCCAACTGTATAAATAGCATCCTCTTCTTATACGGATGGTAAGATATCTTAGCCATGACGGTCTTGGAATTGCCTCCAAATGGTACAACATTTTGAAATTGCTCAATAATTGCTATTTCAACCCAAGAAATTTCTTATAGTCCGAGCAAATTATTAAATTCCTTTTCACGGTCACTTCTCTTCATTAAGGACTCATGGGCCCGCTTCCTCCTCAAGATTGATATTTAAAATCTGCCCAAGGATTTCGAATTTTCTATCCACAGCCTTGCCAAACTCTAGACTGTAAGACCCGTACCCTAATTAACCCTCTATATGTTTCGTTTTCAATGCCAACATGTTTCCGAAGAATCGAATCTATGAGTTTTGATCGTTGTCATATTTTTGTATCACAATAACCCGAAACTTGTACCCTAGGGACCACGCAGGTGTTACGATTCCAATGCCACACGACACACTACATTTTGACCCCTAGATTAGAAGTTACAATTTTAGCATAATTCGAGGTAGGCCGCGCAATGCACGCGGGCCTCACTTGCATAAATCCCCATGTTGTCCAACCAATCAATCTATCAATCTATCCATCAATCAAGCCATCCATCACTCATGTCACTCTCTCCCCATTAGTCAAAGAAACCCATGCCATTCTCATACAACCCATACCCCTACCTATGCTAGTCATCATTTTTTAATTCTTTTTTCTTTCCATTTTACCCCTCCATCTTCCCATTATTCCCTCCCTATCCTAAAATCTCTACTATAAAAACTCCCTAACTCCCTCTTATTTCTACCATTTTTTAACAAATGTAGAGAGGGATTAAGAGAGAGAAAAATATTAGAAAGATTAGGGAGAAAAAGAGAAAAGAAAGAAAGATTAGGGAGAGATTAGGAGAAAACAAAGAGAGCTTGTACGAGTATTAGGAAAGATTAAGAGAGTAAGAGTAAGATAATAGAGAAAAGAGTGATTAGAGGAGATTAGGGGTGAAGAGGAGCTTAGAGGGCCATCCGATCACCGATCCAAGATGATCCAACCGTCCATGCTTCAAGGTGAGTGCAAGGGAGGGTCAAAACCCTCCCATTCTTTGTGATTTCTCTATTTTAATGGGCCCATAAGTGTGGGACCCACCTTAATCATGTATCGAGTATGCGGGGGACCCCATAGTGGCGGGGGGCCACCTTAATGGCCGGATCTATTTCCTTTCTTTTCCTTTTCTTTTCTAATTCTCTTGGTGTTGTGGGACCCACAAGTGGGCTACGCTGTTAGAGAGCATGTCCTGCATGCTATGATTGTGTAAGCACACTTGCATGGTGAAAATACACCAAAAATGGATGTGATCCAAAGCTTCTTGGCCCCACCATGAGTTTGACATTTAAATGGATGGAGTAGATTTCCTAGGTGGACCCTACCTCACCCTTAAAACACATGGGAGGGAGAGGGGTAGTGGCATCGTCATCGCTGGACACAACAATGTCCAGAAACATGTCTCTAGCACTATTTACCTTCCAAAGCCACCATATGGGCTTCTATCATGGGCCCAATCATGATGTATGTATGTATGTGTGTGTGTGTGTATAGAGTATGCTCCCCTACGCACCTACGCACGTGCGCAACTTTGTACACGTGCCATGGGTGTCTAATCTGAACGGTCCATGTGATACGAAATCCCATGAAACCCCATGTGATAAATTTTCACTCCGATGTAAAATTCTAGTCGGCCATAGCAAAGAGAAATGCAAATCAAGGGAGGAAACTGTTTTTACTTTTCATGGCCTATCAAAGTTTTAGATCAAAGTAAAACTTGGGCCCAGGGGGTTTCACGAGGTGCTGCTTCACATGAACAGTTCAGATTTTGGATCCACATCACGTATGATGGGTTCTTAAAAAAGTTCGTACGTAGTATGTTCGAACTGGTTCGCAGGTGAGCGTTTCCGTATATATATATATATATATATATATATATATATATATATATATATATATATATATATATATATATATTCCACACCGTCCATCGATTTTCCTTCTTATTTTAGGCATTGAGCTAAAAGATGAAGCTAATCTGAATCCCGGGTGAACCATATGACAAATACTTGGGGGTTGGGTTACCGACCGTCATTTCTCACTTTGCATGGGAGGTTTGGAGTGAGTTTCACTCGTGAGACTCATTTTGATATATTTCTTAGATCCACACCATCCATTTATCTACTAGCTCATTTTAGTTGTGGAGCCCAAAAATCTATTCGATCCAACCATCAGGTGGATTACACCACAACTGACGACGGGAGTGGTAGCACTCCTCATGTCAGCCATACAGATGTGGATGGGGGTGTCCCAACCATGGACCCCACCTTGATGTATTTGTTTAATCCACTTCGTCCACCACCTTCTCCATGTCATTTTAGACCATGAGACGAAATATGAGACAGATCCGAGTTCCTAGTGGACCGCGTCGAGGGAAATAAAGTCTCATTGTTGGAACTTTCTAAGGCTGACTATTGTGCTTGTAGGTGGTGAACCCATCCATCATTGGACTCCTTTGGTCCATAGAGAGTTGGCCGATATAATGGATGAAATGAATTTTCCACTAGTGGACCCTACACAATAGAAAATAAAAAAATTAAAAATAAAGGAAGAAAGAAAAAGAAACAAAAAAGGATGTTGTTGGTCATTATTGCCCAATGACGGTGTGGGTAAAAGCCTTGTTGGGCTGCCCCACATGTGGACCCCACCATGATGAATGTGTTTAATCTACACCGTCCACCATCGACCTCAAATGTTTTAGGCCATGGGCCAAAATCTGAGGTTGATCTGAGTTTTGAGTGGGCCCTACTAAGGAGAACAATTCTCATCTATTGAAACCTTTTAGGGCCATCTTTGGAGTCCCTGATCATCTAAACTAGTCCTTTTCATAGTCTATTTGATCTCATTCGAGGTGGCTAATACGGTGTACGAATTAGATCATCCAACCAAATATCATATGCTGAGGATACAAAGCAATATGCAAATCCTGACGAGTCCACGGATGTCGTCAACCTCATCTAGGCCATATAAATGCAGAAACGTAGCAACCCAGAATATCATATACCACGGATGTAATGGAATATGTGATGCGAATGAAATGACCAAGCTGGAGTGTGAAGTCGTAATGATATTATGTAATATCGTAGGCTATGGGGTCCATCACAAGGGACTTTTATCCAAACTAGTCTCATACCTAAATTTAGATAGATAAACTCAATGTGGTAAACTCCTGACCTAAGGTTGGTCGGATGCCTTAACCGAAATCCTGGCCATTGCGAAGGTACACATATCAATTAATTGCACACCATTAGCCCGAGTGGATAGTGAATGAATAAATGAATGAGTGAAATGTTGCGTATGCAACTCCTGCTCAATAAGTCCACATATCAGTATTGTACATTCTAGGATCATCACCAGGGTCTAGTAAACTCTATACGTGATTGCCGCCCACTTGATGTGCAACCATGCAAGTGGAAGAGACCTCATTATCTGCTTGACCAATAATCAGCCAATATCTACCTGACATGTCGATAGCAGACCCATTTACGAGCTAGTCAAACTCAGCCTAGCTATGCCTCTAATCCTCGGGCGATTAAGGCCATACCCCCTTCCAACTGATCATGACACAGTGGAAGATGCAGCCCACTAGTATTCGGCACTCGGGTGCTCATGTATCCACTTGGTTTAGACGTTGGAGCGTCTCCTAGCCATGGAGGTTTAGGGTCTTTCACCCAGGGACATCTATGGTACCTTATATGAAAAAGGATTTCTGATGTCCCATTTGGCCAACTACTTTATGCTTGTGGAGGCCACGACCTTAATGTCACTAGGGCGTATAGTAGTCATATCTCAAAATGCAAGATGCTTGAGTCACACAGTCCAATCATGCATCAATCCTGTGCATACCGTGCGCTCATGTAGGATGACTCCACTTATCAGGGAGTCCCATAAACAACTTGCCCTACGACATATGTGATAGTCATCCACATCTCATAACAAACTTACAGATGATAAGTATGGGCATGCATCACGATGTTATGCTGACACATACTCATAATCAGTATCGATAACTGGCATCAATAATCAGCCTTAATAATCGGTCCCAATAATCGGCCTAATAAAGGGCCTAAGGAAAGGTTACAATGTAGATATTTAACCATCATTGCCCATCAATATAGTCATTTAACCAGTATTGCTCCCAAGGAGTGGCCTTCATAGGGCCAAATATATAGTGGGCCCATGACCTCATACAAGGGCCTTATACATAACATAATGGGTCACATACAATCTCAACGAGCTTCATACAATCATAATGGGCCTTACCATATGGGCCTTACATATCATAATGGGCTGCATCACATGGTCTTCATATACAACACATCACGCCTCATCATATGGGCCTCATATACATTAAGTGGGCCGCATCAATGGGACACACTAATGGGCCTTCACTACAAGAAATATGGTTTTTACCTACGAAACTTTTACCTTCGAAAATAATTTTCGTAGGTAAAGATGGGTTTTACCTAAGAAATAAGTTTTCATAGGTAAAAGCCAACTTTTACCAACGAAATCTTATTTCGTAGGTAAAACCCATCTTTACCTACGAATATTTTCATAGGAAAAGGCTATTTTGCCTTTTTCACGTCATACAAAATTGAAAACATTATTTTTACCTACGATATTTAATTTCGTAGCCAAAGGTTGTTTTTGAATTTTTTACCTACGAACAGTTTCGTAGGTAAAGATGGCCTAGAAAATTCAAAACACCCTTTGGCTATGAACAATTTCGTTGGTAAAGGTTGGTTTTACCTATGAAAGTATATTTCGTAGGTAAAAACCAATCTTTAGCAATGAAAATATTCCTAGCTAATGGGTAATCAAAAAATACAATCTTTACCTACGACAATATTTGTAGCTAAATGATGTTATGAATTCTAAAAAATTAAAAACTTTACTTTTACCTACGAAATATACTTTCGTAGGTAAAACCAACCTTTACCAACGAAATTGTTCATAGCCAAAGGGTGTTTTGAATTTTCTAGGCCATCTTTACCTACGAAACTGTTCGTAGCCAAAGGGCGTTTGCATTGACCATCAAAAAATCGGATCTTTACCTACGAAACTATTCGTAGCTAAATGATGTATTGATTTTACTTTTACCTACGAAACTGTTTCGTAGGTTAAACCATCTTTACCTACGAAACTATTCGTAGCTGAAGGATCTGTGAAATTTTTCAAAAAAATGCAAAATCCAAAACCCTCCTTTTACCTACGAAACCAACTTTCGTAGGCAAAACATATATTTACCTACGAAACTATTCGTAGCTAAAGTGTCTTTTAGACTATTAAAAAAATTGAAACCACTCCTTTTACCTACGAAATAAACAGTCGTAGGTAAAAACCTACTTCACCTACGAAAATATTCGTAGCTAAAGGGTCTGTTTAATTTCTAAAATCCAAAACATTACTTTTTCCTACGAATTCTAGTTTCGTAGGGAAAACCCATATTTCCCTATGAAAATATTTGTAGCTGAAGGGTATGCGAAGGAAATGCCTATATTTGCCTACGAAAATATTTGTAGCTGAGGATATATGTGAAAATTTTCAAAAAAATATTGAATCCAGAACCTTCCTTTTACCTACAAAACCAACTTTCGTAGGCAAAACACATATTTACCTACGAAACTGTTCGTAGCTAAAGGGTCTTTTAAACTTTTCTAAAATAAAAAACTTGAAACCACTCCTTTTACCTATGAAATAAACTTTCGTAGGTAAAACGTTTCTTCACCTACGAAAATATTCGTAGCTAAAGGGTCTATCAAATTTCAAAAATCGAAAATCTTACTTTTTCCTACAAATTCTATTTTCGTAGAGAAAACCCATATTTGCCTACGAAAATATTTGTAGCTGAAAGGTATGTGAAGGGAAACCCATATTCGTCTACGAAAATATTTGTAGTTGAAGGGTATGTGAAATTTTTCAAAAAAATACAAAATCCAAAACCCTCATTTTACCTACGAAAGAGAATTTCGTAGGCAAAACACATCTTTACCTACGAAAATATTCGAAGCTAAAGGGTCTATTAAATTTTTAGAGATAACCAAAAATCGACAACCTTACTTTTTTCTACGAATCTTAATTTCGTAGGTAAAAGACGTCTTTAGCTATGAAACTATTCATAGCTAAAGGGTTTTTTGATTATAGATGAAGGATCTTTGAAATTTTTCAAAAAGAAAGAAAATCCAAAGACTTCCTTTTCCCTACAAATTCTAAGTGCGTAGGTAAAATCTATCTTTACCTACGAAATTATTCGTAGCTGAAGCGTCTATTTAATCTTAAAAATCGAAAACCCTACTTGTACCTACGAATTATAATTTTGTAGGTAAAACATGTATTTACCTACGAAACTATTCGTAGCTAAAGGGTTTTTGAATCCCAAATTTTCGCTTGAAAATTTTCGTGGGTTGGTGGTAAGACCTTTACCGACGAAAATATTCGTCGGTAAAAGTGTTTTTCCTATATCTTTTTTTCCAACGGCTAAAAACCGTCGGTAATAATGTAAAAATGTTTTAATTTCTTAAAATTTTTGTCTATAACCTAAATGTGTATATATATATATATATATATATATATATATATATATATATATATATATATATATATATATATATATATATATATATATATATATATATATATATATATATATAATTAAAAGGTAATATTTAAATAATTTGTAATATCACATGAATAAAAATGTTGAAAGTTTAGAAATTTTAAATATGTTTAAGAAAAATTTTGAGAACAAAATAATGCTTTTGAAGAGAAAATTTGGCATTTTGAAATTTTTGAGAAAAAATTAAAATATGAGAAATTTTTTTAGATTTTGTAAATAAAAATTCAAAATTTGTATTTTAAATATTTTTGAAATATTTTATAATAAAAATGATATTTATTTAAAAGAGTAAAAAATATATACCTTTTGAAAAAAAAAATGTTAAATTTATTTGTGAAAAATAAAATTACTAAATTATTAGGCACACCCACTAATTGAATCTTTAATCGTTTTTGGACAATCTAGTCAATTTAAATTAAAGAGTAGATAACTTCAGATGTTTAAATCAAATTTCACTGAATTTGTTGATCGATCTTGTATGCCCAATATCTTTGTCATATGTAGCCCGATTGAGGTGAGTAACTAGTCAAATTGAGAGTATTGATCAGTAAAATAGAGTGAATGCATCAGACATGTAAAATGAGCCAAATATTCTGGTTAAAATTGTGACCCAACTTACTGGCCTCGTGAGAACCTATGAATTGATGTTAGTAAGTTTTGTGAGCCCCATCATGATGTCTGTCGAACATCAACACTGTGGAATTGATGTGTCCCCTTTAGGTTATGAGATATCTCAAAAATCATCGGTAAACGAAACTCAAGTGGGCCATACCATTTAAAACTATGTGAAGACATCCTAAAAAATATAAAAGCACTTGGTGGGGCCCACATGAGTTTTGGATGCGGTTGAAACTTGGTCTGACCCCTCATCTAAGTGGGACACACATAATGAGTGGGTTGGATATCTGGATCACATTTAGGCAGGCCCAATATATGATTATGAATGTTTTAAGGAAACCTTTCTCCACTACATTTAAGTGAGTTATTCGTTACCTTTTCCAGAGTAAACTCTGTGGGGTTCACCGTTATTTATTTATTTATTTTATCCACTCTATTCAACCATGTTAACAGATAATTTGAAGTCTAAAGAACAAAAATGAAGCATATCCAAAGCTCGAGTGGACCACACCACAGGAAATAATGTGATTGAACCTCTACCATTTAAAATTTCTTAGAGGCCATGAAGTTTTGGATCAAGATGATGTTTGTGTTTTCTATTCATTTATATATTTTTAATATTATGAACAACCTTTAATTGTTTTTGGACAATCTGATCAGTCCGGACGTGAAGAGTAAATAACTTCAGATGTTTAAATCAAAATTCAGTCAAATTGTTGATCAATCTTGTTTGCCCAATATATTTCTCATATGTAATATGATCGAGGCGAGTAACTAGTCAAATTGAGGGTAATGATCAGTAAAATAGAGTGAATGGACCAGACATGTAAAATGGGCCCATCATGATGTGCGGTACTCTGCAATAGGTGATCTGTTCTATTTGCATCTTGACACAAAGGAATCCTAGGGCTATGATTTTGAAGATAGTGAAAGTAACGTCTTACCTGTTGTAGTAATAAAAATGTTATCTATTCTTTTCTCTGACTTTCTGTCCATCAACTTGTTATAAATGAATGAGGGGAAAATCACTTCTATGTTAGTTTTCCACCATTTAAAAAAGTGATAATGACTTATCCACTTCATTGTGACACTGATGTTCAGTTATCCAGATCATCCAAATTGTGAGTTCCATTGCAGATGGACTGTATCTCTAAAGTAGTACTGATCAATCAATTGTAACCGTTTAATTAATGGCTGACAAATGGGCGGTTGGGAGTAAAGTAGCACTTGGTCCAAATTCAAAAGGAAAAACCAGATTGTTGGTTTACGCTAAACTATTTATATAATTTGAGCTGCAATACAACTACACCATGTGTACAATTAAAGAATCTTCCTCATTTTTTAAAGTTGTTTATAACTAACATATGGAATAATAAATACTTTGATACTCTGGTAGTGGAATGGATGATAGGCAGGTATAAGAAATCGTACATGTGACACAAATCATTCGAATTAAGTTCCAATTGACATAAATAAAAATCCAAAAAACATCTTTTTTCATATGACTACAGCATTACTGAAACCTGTATTGAAATGAAAAATAACCTACGGTCCTAAATCAGCAAAGTAGTGTCGAGCCGAGTTCAGGTCGGGCCGAGTCTGGTCGGGTCGAGTCAGGTTTCGGACCGAGTCGGGCCGAACTGGGCCCTATCTGAGCTCGGCCCAAACTCAGTTTCGAGTTGAGAAAAATGGCCTGTCCCGACCCGAACTCAGTTCTGGGTCGGGCTGAGTCGAGCGAGCTAACCGGTATGTAGTGTGGCCCACCTAATTCATGGATTAACTTTATTTTTAAGCTCGTGACCGTCCATGGAATGGTGCATCTGACTGATGGGGTAGATCCAAAGTTCAAGGTGTAAATCATTATTCCACACCGTTTTGTGTGGCATGGTCCACTTGAGTTTTGGATTTATCGAAAATTTGGGATCAACACACACCGTTCATCCATTTTTCGAGATCATTTTACAGAATTATCTAAAAAATGAATCATATTCAAAGATTAAATGGACCACACCACAAATAAGGAGAACAGATTGGCTAATCCCCCTACACCATCCAATGGCTGGTGGTTGGTGTTGTGTGGGCCCCACCATGATGTATGGCCCCACAACCATTTTTTTTTTTACTTTTCAACTAGTTGGATTTCAAATAAATATTACAATGGGCCTTAGGATAGTTTCAACAGTGGGAATCACGCTCCTGTTGTTTTCTGTGGTGGGGTCCACTACAGATTTTTATCTGTCTCATTCTTTGGCTCGTGACTTTAAATGATATCTCGAAATGGATGGACAGTGTGGATATAACAATATATTATAAGTTTTTATATTTTTTAAATATTATATATATATGTATATATGGAAAATGTTCTATCCGTCGAGCTCATGGGAACTCACATGAGGTCGAGCTGTGTGGGCCCAACATGATGTGTGTCGAAAATCAACACTATACATTTGATGGGTCCCCTTTAAATTATAGGATATCCAAAAAATCAATCGTATACAGAACTCCGGTGGGTCATACCATCTAAAATCATGTGAAGACATGCCTAAAACATATAAAAGCACTTGATGGAGCCCTACCTGAAATTTGGATGCATCTGAAACTTGGTATGACCCCTCATCCAAGTGGCACACATATAATGGATGGGCTAGATTTGTGAACCACATCTTTGTGGTCCCAAAAATTAATTATGAATGTTTTAATGGTAGGCATTTAATTGCCACTATTTTCTTGTGGTGAGTACAATCCATTGATCTAGACTGTTTATTAGGTCCAACTCATATTTCATAGGCTACCATGAATAAATCATACTGATCTAACTATAAAAAAAAAAGATTTGATCAATGGTCTTAAAAATGGACGATTAAGATCATTTACAAAAAAGTAGGTCCGATCAACAATTTGATTCATCAAATTTTTAGGGACTATCATGGATTGCTTATGTGTCTAAAGAATCACTTTTGTTAGCCAATTGAAAGCATCCTATCCATGTCTTGGAAAAGGATGGTTAGAGACAAAGGCCAAATTAATCATAGATTATATCATTCGTTCAGTTTAAATATTTTTCAAAGTAGCCCAGAAAATGTGTTCTGAACTTAATAGACGATTGAGATCAACCAATTGGACATTCTAAGTGTCTGAATACAACCAGAAGCACTATAAGTTATCGTGCCCCGATAGTACTCCTCTTGACACCAGCTAATGACTGGTGGTCGGTGCTTTGTGGCCCCCACCATGATGTATGTGTTTCATCCATGTCGTCCATATATTTTTACAGATAATTTTACAATATAAGACCAAAAATGAGATATATCCAAATCTCAAGTGGACCACATTAAAGGAAATAGTGTTGAATGAGCATCAACCATTAAAAACATTTTGGTAGCCATAAAATTTTTGGATCAAGCTGATTTTTTTTTTCCCTTCATCTGGTCCTGTATGATCAAATCAACAGATTGGATGTCAAATAAACAGTACAGTGGGCCTTAGGAGGATTTTAATGGTGGATATCCAATCACTATTGTTCTCATGTGGTGTGGACCACCTGAGATTTATATCCCTCTAATTTTTTGGCATTAAGCTATAAAATGATCTTTAAAAATGGATGAACAGAATGGATGAAACACATACATCATGGTAGGGCCCACAGAGCACCATCCATCCTCTTGCCCAAAAATGGGCGCGCGCTCAAAACATAGCGCGCCCACAAACCCTTCATTTTTCTCTCTCTCATCTTCCTCTCTCTCTCTTCGTTCCCTAAACCCTCCCTCTATGCCGATCTCTGCGCCATCTTTTGGAATCTCCTCCCTCTCTCTCTCCAATGCATCTTCGCCGTCTCTTCTATCTCCCTCATATCATCATTTTTCTTAGACCTCCATTGTAGCAGCTGTGAAGCACCGAAGGAATCCGAGGCTCCTCTCCATAGGTATGATTTCCTTTTGTAGTTTTCTTTTGTAATTTTTTTAATACAATTTTTGAACTCGAATCAGCACAGATTTGTCATTCGCATATGTTTGATGTCTTAAAATTGAAGGAATCTGTTGCTCCTCCCTACAGTTTCGATCTCTTCCTCTCTGTTGCTCTCTCCTACGACATCATTTTCATTGTTTTTATTGTTGAGATTAGGATTATATTTCTCTCTCTCTGTTTCAGTCTCTCAGATTTTGTTTTGCCATTCAGATTTTTAACCCTTTTTAGATTTTTGGTGCATAGACCATAATATCATCATTTTATTAGGTCACTAAATGATGGTACAGTTGTAAAAACTAAAAAATCCCTTGTATAATATCTGTTATAATTCATGCATGCTAATTGTTTGATGAAATGGCTCAATAAGGAATGTTTTGTGTGGATATAGCTGAGCAAAGGGTTATTTTGCTTTGATTATGTGAGTTGGATTTTGTGTTATAGCAGTAAGAGGTGGGCTGTCATTGGCATTTGTAGATGCATGTTAACAGCATTCCTACTGTTAGATTATCCTACCGGGGCATTTTGCAAGAGACTGTCCAAATGTGCCTATTTGTAACAATTCCACCCTTCCTAGGCGTATTACAGCTGAGTGCACCTCAGAGACTGTGTGTGGGAACTACAAAGAGCCTGGCCATGTTGCTGGCCAGTGCAACAATGATCCCATCTGCCACACATGTGGGAAAAGGGGCCACCTTACTTGTGAATGTTCTTTGTCTGTCTTACCCGCTTTTGACACCAAGCTCTGCGACAACTGCTACAAGCTGGGCCACATTGTTGCAGATTGTACCAATCAGAAGGCATGCAACAACTGCCACCAGACTGGTCCAGTTGAGATTTGATTATGCAAAATCTATTTATATAAAAAAAATTATGCATGTGTCAACTATAGTGAAAATTATGTAGGAACCAATTAGATCAAGATCCTCTGTTTCATACTATTTGGTGTTTGCGGCTTTAGGATCCTGGTTGGATCTTCATGAGGGGATCATCAAAATTTTCATGAGGAAAATTCTAGTGACGGTCATTGCAGAAGGATATCTGTTAGAATTAGATAAACTCTCATAAAGTCACAGGTTGTTTTCTTCTTTCAAGTAATGTATCAGGGTCTGTTGAATGGTGCCTGAGGGTACCTGGTAAATGTTCACTTTTGGTCATGGTGATTGACAGTCATCCCTATAAGCATTCTAGAAATGTGTCAAATTAAATGTTGTGGAATAGTTATGGACATTTATGGACATGTTGGTAAAATTTGAGTGACATCAAGTGGTACAACAAAACATGATGGACATTTGGGATCCGAAATAGCACACATCCTAAGTATGTGTTGCATATGTGCTTGGCATTAAATATATTGCAATGTGATATTTTTTTTCTAAAGTCCAACAAAGGGATTTTCTATGGTTTGTGTTCAGGGGTTCTTTGGGGTGAGGGATTTGGGGCAGATATATGTGAAATCTATGGATTTTAAATCTCGCCATTTTGTATTTTGTTGGGAGCATATCAAATCCTTTGATTTTGAAATTCTACACCCACAAACCCATGGATTTCATGTAAATCCAAGTATCAAAAAGGAAAAAAATCCATGGAATATGACCTTTAAAGGTAAAAAACCTTATTCTGTTATAATAAATACTTAAAAGTTGATGGGTTTTGGCTCGATTTTTAAATAATAGACCTTGGGATGTGCCAAATCTAAATCTAATTCAAACTTGTGAATTTGACAAGTTTATAGATATGCTAAATTCATATTCTCATTTCCCTCGTTCCAAACAGGACCTTTTCTTTTTTATTATTATTATTTTTTGCACCAAAAGGTGTGGTCTGCATTTCTGGGTGGACTCGCTTTCCTCTTTCAAACCATTCTTTGCTTTTTGCACATTCCAGGGAAAGTGAATCTAGGTGATTGGAGTAAATCACAATTTTGACATAGAAAATAACTTTTTCTCTCCTTTTTTTCTTCTCCTCCTTGCATGATCCAAGGCAAGAGGTGGCAAGACAGACAGGACAACTTAGTGGGCCCTAAACAGTTCACTTGGATGTGTGGCAATGATGCTAAGATCAACCCACTAGAACATGTGTTGATGATGTTTAAATCAGTTCCACTTGGACATGCATTTATGATGCTTAAATAAGTCCACTTGGACATGTGTTTACAATGCTTAAATCAGTCTACTCTACTTGGACATGGGTTTATGATGCTTAAATCATTCCACTTGGATGTGTGGTAACGATGCAATGATCAACACACTAGAACATGTGTTTGTTTAAAAACCTTAAATTAGTCCACTTGGACATGTGTTTACAATGCTTGAATCAGTCCACTTGAACATGTGTATCTAGATGATTAAATCAGTCCACTAGAACATGTGTTTATGATGCTTAAATCAATCAAGTCGGATGTGTGGTAATGATGCTAAGATCAGCCCACTAGAACATGTGTTTATGATGCTTAAATCAATCAACTCGGATGTGTGATATTGAATGCTTAATAACTAACTTAGCATTGTGCATTAGTTATCCACCAACTAGCTGCTTAGGAAATCAGACATAAGTTCCATATAGCTTATGGTTTATCACACATCTAAAGTAGGGCGTACAATTGCATGTAGAAATAAGGGCATTTCAACATCCATGTATAGCCTAGTTCCTCTCTACACTTGCACACATGCCAATATACATGTGAGAGATCCCAATCCCCAAAGGTTATAGATTCCTTGGCACAAAAGTAAATACAGTAAAAACTCATGAGCAGGGCATATAGTATGAGACAAGTAGATGGAAACGATCCATTAGTTTCACACATTATAGCTCACCTAATGAGTGGATGGTCTCATTTCTGGGCTAGGGTCCACAAAAATCGACATGACGAAGTCCACATGATGCATAAGCCCAGATGTGTTTACAATGCAGCCAAAGTATACCTAATATTGCAAATGCTTTTTGGCGACGCAGCCAAAGTATGGTACTGCTTTCATCTGCAACTTTCTTTTATCTGTACTGTTTTTCCTTTTCTTTTTCTAGAGGTTGTTTCTCATCTTTCCTTCATTTTTTTTCTTATTTAATTAGAACTTTCTGTTATTTATTGCAGTTATTAGAATCCTGAAGGCTAAATGAGACTCCAGGTTACAACTATTACAAGGACATGGGCAGATAGTTCTGCCAACTCAAGAGGTCAGATGTAAGTTTCAGTGTTTATTTTTTGCTAGTGGATTGTTTGAAAACCGTTCTGCCCAAATATTGAAAGAATATTTCCTACGACTGTCAATTAAAAAGGATGCTACTTAGAGTTAACACACACGATGGTTAGGCCCATATTGGGTTGCCAGTTTTTTGGCAATGGGGATGAGATGCTTATCCTTTACACTTTACTTTTCTGTTAATCTTTGCCAAAGTAATGTTCTTCATTATGGCTGCCATATCTGTTTCTACAAGATATATGCAGTTGGATAACTTTGCGTCCATCTTGTCAGTTAGACAATCTGTTTTTATACATCTGTTATGCAGTTGGTTATTGTATAACAATTCATATGTAAGAACATTTAGTGATGATATGCATAGGTTGAGCATGATATGATAATTCATATAAGGGTGTGTTTGGTTGCACTAAATATCATGAAACTTGGTGATATTTTGCAGTAAATAAGACTGATTAATCATTAAATTTCATGAATGACATTTGTTTCTACCAAATGCACCTGAGCTAACATGTGCTTTAAGCTAATTAAACTATCTTTATTATAAACTAAGGCAAATGTATATACAGTTTTCTGTTCCATGATTGTCATCTTTGATATCCTGTTTATAGTTGGCCCCATGACCAAACATCCAAGTCATTACAACAAAATGGAACATTGCTGCCGCCGCATTTTTTTACAGCAGCCAACATTTAATGCTGGTTCTGGTTTCCACTTGTGGCAAATCAGAACATGAGCTTACTCCACTTTTCATCAGTCATCAGACAGACAATCATGTAACTCTTGTTTTGTTTTCAATCTCATAAAAGATTACTAATTGGTACGATCACCCATGTGACAAGAGCTCAAGCTTTGTTGTCCTTTTTACTCTTTTGTTCTTTTGTTGGAGTTCTGATTTTTTAAGAGAATAGGTAATGTTCAGATAATCTACCAGTTCTTGAAATGATCATGCATGATTTTAATGTTTCATTAGCTAATTATTTGTTAGTTTAGATTACTAATTTATTTTTATTTAAACTATGTGAATATCCTTTTCTAATTTAATGTTTTTGTAGATATTGCTGCATAGGGAATATGATATTCATTCATTAAGCATGAGCTACCATCTTTGAAACTGAATCTGTTATTAGTTTCTTCAAAGAAAGGGGGTTGCCTGTGCTAGAGTGGTTCTTCAATCTTTTTTTTTTTTTTTGTTGTTGATTAGTTTTGGTTCTTTCATGGTTTTAAGGGAATGACATTGTGAGTTGTTTCATGCTTTCTCGGGAACTAGTAGTTCATGATCTCTCTTTTTTGGTTCTTTCATAAATCCAGATAAATAGTTATTGGTGGAGTTTTCTAAAATTCTTTTGGGAAGTTCTTTTCTCGAGTTTTAGATAAATAGTTCTCAAAAGAAGCTTACCAATATTTTAAGTTTGAAAGAAGCTGACCAAAATTTTCTTCTTTTGAGTGTGGATGGTTGGAATACATGTTGAATCATTAAATGTACAAATGCGTGCCTTAGATCAAATTTTTGCATCTTATTTTCTATTGTTTTTATATTTTATTTTCAGCTAAATTTTCAAATGAATGGTGTCAGTTCATAAAATTCAGACAAACGAGTGTTTGAACTATAATGATGGTTGCTGGGAAGACAAGGCTGCCAACATTACTGGTTGCAAGGTATTAAAGGGTACAATTAGCCCAACATACAAGTTGAGATGTTTCCAGGTATGCTGATAGTTGCATTGTTTCTTCAGGATACATTCCATGGAAGGGTGTGCGAGTGTCCATTGGTTTAGGAAGTGCAGTTTAAGGGAGATGTTTATAGCAGTTGTCAAGGTAAACCTCTCTCTCGCTCTCTAGGGTATATCCTATCTCTGTATCTCACACACACTTTCTTATAAAAGAAAGTGAGTTTTTAGGTTGTAGAAGGGTGTCCTATTTCATGGGATTGCTACTTGCTAGTTTTACTTCTTTTCCATTACTCTTACCACTATGTTATATGTAGGTACCTATGGTCTCCTATATATTTGTTGTATATGATTACTTGGAACTGAATGTGCAAGCCTTCATTACTAGCTAAAGTTGCTAGATCCATCTAATTGATGGATTAATGGAATGGTTTATTTGAATGTAAAAATATCATGATATGTTCGTGTGATGTGTGGACAGTCTCTGTAGGTATTTCACACCCTTTTATCATACTTATCTGCAAAATGCACTTATCCATAGTGCCTTCAAATTGATTTTGATATATTCTTTGGTGACATCAAGATCTTATATATATGGCTTTTATCATTTATGCAAAACACGCTTATATATAGTGCTTTCAAATTGATTTTGAAACCCAACATTGTTTCAAGAAGAACCTTCATTTTGTTTCATGAACAGAGGATGGACAAGTGATGAGCTTTTTTGTTGTATTAGAAAGAAAATTTGTTAGGAGATGTCTGAGCGAGGCACATGGCATTATTATAAGTCCTATCTCTCTCCATATGTCACATTGGTTATACATGAAAAGATCATCAACTATCTACCCTGTTTCAATCTAGAAAAAGAAGAAGAAGCAGTATTTGGTCCAGCTGGATGTATCTAACTAATAAATTGGACCTTACTGATAAATTGGAATTTTTTATTTAGTAAATGTTATCTTGATGTACATGCACTATAGTTCCATTGAATTCTAAACCCTATAATCGTTCTGGTGATTATAAAGGGATCAATGGTTTTTTCTTGTTTAAAGTGGCTACGAGAAGTAAAATTGTGAAATTTCTTGTGCTGGAAATAAATAAGAAGGAAAATATTTCTTGTTTCTTTTTAATTGGTGAAAGCAACTTTCATGCTTTAACAAATTTTGATCTGGTGCAGCTTGTGAAACAATGTCTAGATTTTGTTCAACAACAAGGCTTGAAGAATGTGTGAGTGCTCTTTTTTTAAGCATGGTTAATCTGGATCTTTTTACTAGATGTAACATAGACTTCTCTATTACTTCTGTGTGTTTCCTTTCTAGTCTGGTACATTGTACTTTCATAAAAGATGCATATTGAGAACTTTTAGTATAGATGAATCTTACAAGACATATGGATGCTTAGTCGTCAGCACCATCATCTAAGTTATATATATATTCTAATAAGTCATAGAATTCTACCTATTCTCATGTTACACTTGCATCCTACATGGATATATATGCTAGTAGATAGTTATGATAGAAAGTCCTCAATTTTTGATAGCACATTGTACTTTCATAAAAGATGCATATTGAGAACTTTTATTCTAGATGAATCTTACAAGACATATGGATGCTTAGTCGTCAGCACCATCATCTAAGTTATATATATATTCTAATGAGGTCATGGAATTCTACCTATTCTCATGTTACACTTGCATCCTACGTGGATATATATGCTAGTAGATAGTTATGATAGAAAGTCCTCAATTTTTGATAGCATCTCTTTACTTAAAGCACGATACCATTTTAAGAAAAGTGAAGGTGGAAAATTTGAGACTTGGATTCAACTCGATCATGTGTACTTGCATTCAAACCTTATTGTAGTTTTGCTTTGAAGAAAACTATGCTTGCATTGCAGTGTTTTAAATATTTTTTTCCTTTTCCTTTTTCGAAGTTGGATGTTGTATCTTGGATACCATTTCTCATTTTGGTTATTGGATTGGCATTATGAATGCAGATGGAAGGACAATCCAGTAATACAAGATTCGTGAATTCCCAGTATGGCATATACGTCTCTCATGGAAGACTTGTAGGATTTTCAACAAGGATATTTGCTCAAAGGGATATTGGTTATGATTTATTTTTCTTCTTCGTTGATAAATATTTACAAACAGGTTGGCAACAAGCCCACTCTTGTCAGAGCTTCACCCTTACTAACTCATAGGCACTTGTCTCAGAGAAGAATTAGGTTGCTGGCAAGGAAAAGTCATCCTAAAAATGATGGTATGAAGGTGTGACTGTTTCCCTTAGAGAAATACAACAAAATTTTATAAAATATATCATTCTGACAGCCCCTCTAAGCCTTTCTCAAATTTTCTTTCAATGCAGGTGCTATTCTTCAGGTGACGGTAGAGTTCCCACAGGATTATATTAGACCTGTTGAGAATAATGCCAGCTTATTTACGTCGGAGGTCGGTGTCTTATGCCGATCTCTGATCCCCGCCACCACCCCCCGTTAGATAGACATGACAGATGATGTGCGGCAGCTCATCCATCAGCGCCTTCAGGTAAATTTTAGTAAATTAAAATTTATTTTATAAAAGTTCATTTACAATTAAGTTATTTTTCTCGAAATTAATAGAGCAAACCCGGATGTGCGTCGGAGCTATCCGGATGAGCGGGGGTCCCTGAGAGGTGCGAACCGCTGTTATGACTATGATGAAGCTGTCCATTTTCTATGGACAGCATTGGGAGGGCCTGGCCATTTGGACAGGCCGTATTTTGGTATTAGCTCAAAATTAATGGAGCATACCCGGATGTGCGTCGGAGCTATCCGGATGAGCGGGGGTCATCTGAATGGAAGGTGGAACTGCTATTATGACCATGATGAAGCTGTCCATTTCCTATGGACAGCATTGGAAGGGCATGGCCATGTTGACAGGCTATGTTTATATTTGTATTTGCAAGGACCTCACCCATAACCTAAACCACACCGAATCCTATTACCTGAACCTATAACCTATTCTCAATTCCCTACAGCTATAACCTATAACCTATCTAAAACCATAAAACCTAAATGTGTTCTCAAATTCCTAAACCTAAACCTACACCTAATCCTATTCTCAACTATCTAACCTAAACCTAAACCTAAACCTAAACTAAAAAACCCAAAGAAAAAACCGATCCCGAACCTAAATCTAAACCTTAACCTATTCTCAAATCCCTAAACTTATAACCTATAACCTACCTATAACCTTAACCTAAAACCTAAACCTAAACCTATTCTCAAATCCCTAAACCTAAACCTACACCTAAGCCTATTCTCAACTACCTAACCTAAACCTAAACCTAAACTTGAAAACCCAAAGTAAAACCTGATCCCGAACCCAAACCTGATTTCCTAAAACTAAAACTTAACCTATTCTTAAATTCCTAAACCTATAACCTATAACCTACCTAAAACCTTAACCTAAAACCTAAACCTTAACCTATTCTCGAATCCCTAAACCTAAACCTACACCTAATCCTATTCTTAACTACCTAACCTAAACCTAAAACTAAACTTGAAATCCCAAAGCAAAACTCGATCCCGAACCCAAACCCGATTTCCTAAACCTAAACCTTAACCTATTCTCAAATTCCTAAACCTAAAACGTATAACCTACCTATAACCTTAACCAAAAACCTAAACCTTAAACTATTCTCAAATCCCTAAACTTAAACCTACACCTAATCCAATTCTCAACTACCTAACCTAAATCTAAACCTAAACTTGAAAACCTAAAGCAAAACCCGATCCCGAACCCAAACCCGATTTCCTAAACCTAAACCTTAACCTATTCTCAAATCCCTAAACCTATAACTTATAACCTACCTATAACCTTAACCTAAAACCTAAACCTTAACCTATTCTTAAATCCCTAAACCTAAAACTACACCTAATCCTATTCTCAACTACCCAACCTAAACCTAAAACTAAACTTGAAAACCCAAAGCAAAACCTGATCCCGAACCCAAACCCGATTTCATGAACCTAAACCATAACCTATTCTCAAATCCCTAAACCTATAACCAATAACCTTCCAATAACCTTAACTTAAAACCTAAACCTTAACCTATTCTCAAATTCCTAAACCTAAACCTACACCTAATCCTATTCTCAACTACCTAACCTAAACCTAAACCTAAACTTGAAAACCCAAACCAAAACCCGATCCCGAACCCAAACCCGATTTCCTAAACCTAAACCTTAACCTATTCTCAAATCCCTAAACCTATAACCTATAACCTACCTATAACCTTAACCTAAAACCTAAACCATAGCCTATTCTCAAATCCCTAAACCTAAACCTACACCTAATCCAATTCTCAACTACCTAACCTAAACTTAAAACTAAACTTGAAAACCCAAAGCAAAACCTAATCTCGAACCCAAACCCGATTTCCTAAACCTAAACCTTAACCTATTCTCAAATTCCTAAACCTATAACGTATAACCTACCTATAACCTTAACCAAAAACCTAAACCTTAACCTATTCTCAAATCCCTAAACTTAAACCTACACCTAATCCAATTCTCAACTACCTAACCTAAATCTAAACCTAAACTTGAAAACCCAAAGCAAAACCCGATCCCGAACCCAAACCCGATTTCCTAAACCTAAACCTTAACCTATTCTTAAATCCTTAAACCTATAACCTATAACCTACCTATAACCTTAACCTAAAACCTAAACCTTAACCTATTCACAAATCCCGAAACCTAAACCTACAACTAATCCTATTCTCAACTACCTAACCTAAACCTAAACCTAAACTTAAAAACCCAAAGCAAAACCCGATCCCAAACCCAAACCCGATTTCCTAAACCTAAACCTTAACCTATTCTCAAATTCCTAAACCTATAACCTATAACCTGCCTATAACCTTAACCTAAAACCTAAACCTTAACCTATTCTCAATTCCATAAACCTAAACCTACACCTAATCCAATTCTCAACTACCTAACCTAAACCTAAACCTAAACTTGAAAACTTAAACCAAAACTCGATCCCGAACCCAAACCCGATTTCCTAAACCTAAACCTTAACTTATTCTCAAATCCCTTAACCTATAACCTATAACCTACTATAACCATAACCTAAAACCTAAGCCTTAACCTATTCTCAATTCCCTAAACCTATAACCTATAACCTACCTATAACCTTAACCTAAAACCTAAACATTAACCTATTCTTAATTCCCTACAGCTATAACTTATAACCTACCTATAACCTTAAGCTAAAACCTAAACCTAAAACCTAAATGTGTTATGAATTCCCTAAACCTAAACCTACACCTAATCCTATTCTCAACTACCAAACTTAAACCTAAACCTAAACTTGAAAACTTAAAGAAAAATCCGATACCGAACCCAAACCCGATTTCCTAAACCTAAACTTTAACCAATTCTCAATTTCCTACAGCTATAACCTCTAACCTACCTAAAACCTAAACCTAAAACCTAAATGTGTTCTCAAATCCCTAAACCTAAACATACACCCAATCCTATTCTCAACTACCTAACCTAAACCTAAACCTAAACTTAAAAACCCAAAGCAAAGCCCGATCCTGAACCCAAACCCGATTTCCTAAACCTAAACTTTAACCTATTCTCAAATCCCAAAACCTATAACCTATAACCTACCTATAACCTTAACTTAAAACCTAAACCTTAACCTATTCTCAATTCCCTACAGGCATAACCTATAACCTACAGAAAACCCTAACCCAAAACCTAAATGTGTTCCCATATCCCTAAACTTAAACCTACACCTAATCCTAATCTCAACTACCTAACCTAAACATAAACCTAAACTTGAAAACCCTAAGCAAAACCCGATCCCAAACCCAAACCCGATTTCCTAAACCTAAACCTTAACCTATTCTCAAATCCCTAAACCAATAACCTATAACCTACCTATAACCTTAACCTAAAACCTAAACCTTAAACTATTCTCAAATCCCTAAACCTAAACCTACACCTAATCCTATTCTCAACTACCTAACCTAAACCTAAACCTAAACTTGAAAACTCAAAGCAAAATCCGATCCCGAACCCAAATCCGATTTCCTAAACCTAAACCTTAACCTATTCTCAATTCCCTACAGCTATAACCTATAACCTACCTAAAACCTAAACCTAGAACCTAAATGTGTTCTTAAATCCCTAAACCTAAACCTACACCTAATCCTATTCTCAACTACCTAACCTAAACCTAAACCTAAACTTGAAAACCCAAAGCAAAACCCGATCCCGAACCCAAACCCGATTTCGTAAACCCAAACTTTAACCTATTCTCAAATCCCTAAACCTATAACTTATAACCTACCTATAGCCTTAACCTAAAACCTAAACCTTAACCTATTCTCAATTCCCAACAGATATAACCTATAACCTACCTAGAACCTTAACCTAAAACCTAAATGTGTTCTCAAATCCCTAAACCTAATCCTACACCTAATCCTATTCTCAACTACCTAACCTAAAACTAAACCTAAGCTTGAAAACCCAAAGCAAAACCCGATCTCGAACCCAAACCTGATTTCCTAAACCTAAACATTAACCTATTCTCAAATTCCTAAACCTATAACATATAACCTACCTATAACCTTAACCTAAAACCTAAACCTTAACCTATTCTCAATTCCCTAAAGCTATAACCTATAACCTACCTAAAACCTTAACCTAAAACCTAAATGTGTTCTCAAACCTATACCTAAACCTACACCTAATCCTATTCTCAAATACCTAACCTAAACCTAAACATAAACTTGAAAATAAATAGCAAAACCCTATCCCGAACCCAAACCCGATTTCCTGAACCTAAACCTTAACCTATTCTCAAATCCGTAAACCTATAACCGGCCTATAACCTGCCTATAACATTAACCTAAAACCAAAACCTTAACCTATTCTCAAATCCCTAAACCTAAACCTACACCTAATCGTATTCTCAACTACCTAACCTAAACATAAATCTAAACTTGAAAATCCAAAACAAAACCCGATCCCAAACCCAAACTCGATTTCCTAAACCTAAATCTTAACCTATTCTCAAATTCCTAAACCTATAACCTATAACCTACCTATAACCTTAACCTAAAACCTAAACCTTAACCTATTCTCAAATCCCTAAACCTAAACCTACACCTAATCCTTTTCTCAACTACCTAACCTAAACCTAAACCTAAACTTGAAAACAATAAATAAAACCCGATCTCGAACCCAAACCGGATTTTCTAAACCTAAACCTTAACCTATTCTCAAATCCCTAAACCTATAACCTATAACCTACCTATAACCTTAACCTAAAACCTAAACCTTAAACTATTCTCAAATCCCTAAACCTAAACCTACACCTAATCCTATTCTCAACAACCTAACCACAACCTAAACCTAAACCTGAAAACTCAAAGCAAAACTCGATCCCGAACCCAAAACCGTTTTCCTAAACCTAAACCTTAACCTATTCTCAAATCCCTGAACCTATATCCTATAACCTACCTATAACCTTAACCTAAAACCTAAACCTTAACCTATTCTCAAATCTCTAAACCTAAACCTACACCTAATCCAATTGTCAACTACGTAACCTAAACCTAAACCAAAACTTGAAAACCCAAAGAAAAACCCGATCCCGAACCTAAACCCGATTTCCTAAACCAAAACCTTAACCTATCCTCAAATCCCTAAACCTATAACCTATAACCTGCCTATAACCTTAACCTAAAACCTAAACCTTAACCTATTCTCAAATCCCTAAACCTAAACCTACACCTAATCCTATTCTCAACTACCTAACCTAAACCTAAACCTAAACTTGAAAACCCAAAGCAAAACCCGATCTCGAACCCAAATCTGATTTCCTAAACCTAAACCTTAACCTATTCTCAAATCCCTAAACCTATAACCCATAACCTGCGTATAACCTTAACCTAAAACCAAAACCTTAACCTATTCTCAAATCCCTAAACCTAAACCTACACCTAATCCTATTCTCAACTACCTAACCTAAACTTGAAAATCCAAAGCAAAACCCGATCCCGAACCCAAACCCGATTTCCTAAACCTAAACCTTAACCTATTCTCAATTTCGTACAGCTATAACCTATAACCTACCTAAAACCTAAATGTGTTCTTAAATCCCTAAATCTAAACCTACACCTAATTCTATTCTCAACTACCTAACCTAAACCTAAGCCTAAACTTGAAAACCCAAAGCAAAACCCGATCCCGAACCCAAACTCGATTTCCTAAACCTAAACTTTAACCTATTCTCAAATCCCTAAACCTATAACCTATACCCTACCTATAGCCTTAACCTAAAACCTAAACCTTAACCTATTCTCAAATCCCAATAGCGATAACCTATAACCTACCTAAAACCTTAACCTAAAACTTAAATATGTTCTCAAATCCCTAAACCTAATCCCACACTTAATCCTATTCTCAACTACCTAACCTAAACCTAAACCTAAGCTTGAAAACCCAAAGCAAAACCTTATCTCGAACCCAAACCCGATTTCCTAAACCTAAACATTAATCTATTCTCAAATCCCTTAACCTATAACATATAACCTACCTATAACCTTAACCTAAAACCTAAACCTTAACCTATTCTCAATTCCCTACAACTATAACCTATAACCTACCTAAAACCTTAAACTAAAACCTAAATGTGTTCTCAAATACCTATACCTAAACATAGACCTAATCCTATTCTCAACTACCTAACCTAAACCTAAATATAAACTTGAAAACCCAAAGCAAAACCCGATCCCGAACCCAAACCCGATTTCCTAAACCTAAACCTTAACCTATTCTCAAATCCCTAAACCTATAACCTGCCCATAACCTGCCTATAACCTTAACCTAAAACCAAAACCTTAACCTATTCTCAAATCCCTAAACCTAAACCTACACCTAATCCTATTCTCAACTACCTAACCTAAACATAAACATATACTTGAAAATCTGAAACAAAACCCGATCCCGAACCCAAACCTGATTTCCTAAACCTAAACCTTAACCTATTCTCAAATTCCTAAACCTATAACCTATAACCTACCTATATCCTTAACCTAAAATCTAAACCTTAACCTATTCTCAAATCCCTAAACCTAAACCTACACCTAATCCTATTCTCAACTACCTAACCTAAACCTAAACCTAAACTTGAAAACCCAAAGCAAAACCCGATCCCGAACCCAAACCCAATTTCGTAAACCTAAACTTTAACCTATTCTCAAATCCCTAAACCTATAAATTATAACCTACCTATAGCCTTAACCTAAAACCTAAACCTTAACCTATTCTCAATTCCCAACAGATATAACCTATAACCTACCTAGAACCTTAACCTAAAACCTAAATGTGTTCTCAAATCCCTAAACCTAATCCTACACCTAATCCTATTCTCAACTACCTAACCTAAAACTAAACCTAAGCTTGAAAACCCAAAGCAAAACCCGATCTCGAACCCAAACCTGATTTCCTAAACCTAAACATTAACCTATTCTCAAATCCCTAAACCTATAACATATAACCTACCTATACCCTTAACCTAAAACCTAAACCTTAACCTATTCTCAATTCCCTAAAGCTATAACCTATAACCTACCTAAAACCTTAACCTAAAACCTAAATGTGTTCTCAAACCTATACCTAAACCTACACCTAATCCTATTCTCAAATACCTAACCTAAACCTAAACATAAACTTGAAAATAAATAGCAAAACCCTATCCCGAACCCAAACCCGATTTCCTGAACCTAAACCTTAACCTATTCTCAAATCCGTAAACCTATAACCTGCCTATAACCTGCCTATAACATTAACCTAAAACCAAAACCTTAACCTATTCTCAAATCCCTAAACCTAAACCTACACCTAATCCTATTCTCAACAACCTAACCACAACCTAAACCTAAACCTGAAAACTCAAAGCAAAACTCGATCCCGAACCCAAAACCGTTTTCCTAAACCTAAACCTTAACCTATTCTCAAATCCCTGAACCTATATCCTATAACCTACCTATAACCTTAACCTAAAACCTAAACCTTAACCTATTCTCAAATCTCTAAACCTAAACCTACACCTAATCCAATTGTCAACTACGTAACCTAAACCTAAACCAAAACTTGAAAACCCAAAGAAAAACCCAATCCCGAACCTAAACCCGATTTCCTAAACCAAAACCTTAACCTATCCTCAAATCCCTAAACCTATAACCTATAACCTGCCTATAACCTTAACCTAAAACCTAAACCTTAACCTATTCTCAAATCCCTAAACCTAAACCTACACCTAATCCTATTCTCAACTACCTAACCTAAACCTAAACCTAAACTTGAAAACCCAAAGCAAAACCCGATCTCGAACCCAAATCTGATTTCCTAAACCTAAACCTTAACCTATTCTCAAATCCCTAAACCTATAACCCATAACCTGCGTATAACCTTAACCTAAAACCAAAACCTTAACCTATTCTCAAATCCCTAAACCTAAACCTACACCTAATCCTATTCTCAACTACCTAACCTAAACTTGAAAATCCAAAGCAAAACCCGATCCCGAACCCAAACCCGATTTCCTAAACCTAAACCTTAACCTATTCTCAATTTCGTACAGCTATAACCTATAACCTACCTAAAACCTAAATGTGTTCTTAAATCCCTAAATCTAAACCTACACCTAATTCTATTCTCAACTACCTAACCTAAACCTAAGCCTAAACTTGAAAACCCAAAGCAAAACCCGATCCCGAACCCAAACCCGATTTCCTAAACCTAAACTTTAACCTATTCTCAAATCCCTAAACCTATAACCTATACCCTACCTATAGCCTTAACCTAAAACCTAAACCTTAACCTATTCTCAAATCCCAATAGCGATAACCTATAACCTACCTAAAACCATAACCTAAAACTTAAATATGTTCTCAAATCCCTAAACCTAATCCCACACTTAATCCTATTCTCAACTACCTAACCTAAACCTAAACCTAAGCTTGAAAACCCAAAGCAAAACCCTATCTCGAACCCAAACCCGATTTCCTAAACTTAAACATTAATCTATTCTCAAATCCCTAAACCTATAACATATAACCTACCTATAACCTTAACCTAAAACCTAAACCTTAACCTATTCTCAATTCCCTACAACTATAACCTATAACCTACCTAAAACCTTAAACTAAAACCTAAATGTGTTCTCAAATACCTATACCTAAACATAGACCTAATCCTATTCTCAACTACCTAACCTAAACCTAAATATAAACTTGAAAACCCAAAGCAAAACCCGATCCCGAACCCAAACCCGATTTCCTAAACCTAAACCTTAACCTATTCTCAAATCCCTAAACCTATAACCTGCCCATAACCTGCCTATAACCTTAACCTAAAACCAAAACCTTAACCTATTCTCAAATCCCTAAACCTAAACCTACACCTAATCCTATTCTCAACTACCTAACCTAAACATAAACATATACTTGAAAATCTCAAACAAAACCCGATCCCGAACCCAAACCTGATTTCCTAAACCTAAACCTTAACCTATTCTCAAATTCCTAAACCTATAACCTATAACCTACCTATATCCTTAACCTAAAATCTAAACCTTAACCTATTCTCAAATTCCTAAACCTAAACCTACACCTAATCCTATTCTCAACTACCTAACCTAAACCTAAACCTAAACTTGAAAACCCAAAGCAAAACCCGATCCCTAACCCAAACCCGATTTCCTAAACCTAAACATTAACCTATACTCAAATCCCTAAACCTATAACATATAACCTACCTATAACCCTAACCTAAAACCTAAACCTTAACCAATTCTCAATTCCCTACAGCTATAACGTATAACCTACTTAAAACCATAACCTAAAAGCTAAATGTGTTCTCAAATCCCTATACCTAAACCTACACCTAATCCTATTCTCAACTACCTAACCTAAACCTAAACATAAACTTGAAAACCCAAAGCAAAACCCGATCCCGAACCCAAACCCGATTTCAAAAATCTAAACCTTAACCTATTCTCAAATCCCTAAACCTATAACTTGCCTGTAACCTGCCTATAACCTTAACCTAAAACCAAAACCTTAACCTATTCTCAAATCCCTAAACCTAAACCTACACCTAATCCTATTCTCAACTACCTAACCTAAACATAAACCGAAACTTGAAAACCCAAAACAAAACGTGATCCCAAACCCAAACCCGATTTCCTAAACCTAAACCTTAACCTATTCTCAAATTCCTAAACCTATAACCTATAACCTACCTATAACCTTAACCTAAAACCTAAACCTTAACCTATTCTCAAATCCCTAAACCTAAACCTACACCTAATCCTATTCTCAACTACCTAACCAAAACCTAAACCTAAACTTGAAAACCCAAAGCAAAACCCGATCCAGAACCCAAACCCAATTTCCTAAACCTAAACCTTAACCTATTCTCAATTCCCTAAACCTATAACCTATAACCTGCCTATAACCTTAACCTAAAACCTAAACCTTTACCTATTCTCAAATCCCAAAACCTAAACCTACACCTAATCCAATTCTCAACTACCTAACCTAAACCTAAACCTAAACTTGAAAACCCAAAGAAAAACCCGATCCCGAACCCAAACCCAATTTCCTAAATCTAAACCTTAACTTATTGTCAAAACCCTAAACTTATAACCTATAACTTACCCATAACCTTAATCTAAAACCTAAGCCTTAACCTATTCTCAAATCCCTAAACCTATAACCTATAACCTACCTATAACCTTAACCTAAAACCTAAACCTTAACCTATTCTCAATTCCCTACAGCTATAACCTATGACCTACCTATAACCTTAACCTAAAACCTAAACCTAAAACCTAAATGTGTTCTCAAATCCCTAAACCTAAACCTACACCTAATCCTCTTCTCAACTACCTAACCTAAACCTAAACCTAAACTTGAAAACTCAAAGTAAAATCCGATCCCGAACCCAAACCCGATTTCCTAAACCTAAACCTTAACCTATTCTCAATTCCCTACAGCTATAACCTATAACCTACCTAAAACCTAAACCTAGAACCTAAATGTGTTCTTAAATCCCTAAACCTATACCTACACCTAATCCTATTCTCAACTACCTAACCTAAACCTAAACCTAAACTTGAAAACCCAAAGCAAAACCCGATCCCAAACCCAAACCGCATTTCCTAAACCTAAACTTTAACCTATTCTCAAATCCCTAAACCTATAACCTATAACCTACCTATAGCCTTAACCTAAAACCTAAACCTTAACCTATTCTCAATTCCCAACAGATATAACCTATAACCTACCTAAAACCTTAACCTAAAACCTAAATGTGTTCTCTAATCCCTAAACCTAATCCTACACCTAATCCTATTCTCAACTACCTAACCTGAAACTAAACCTAAGCTTGAAAACCCAAAGCAAAACCCGATCTCGAACCCAAAACTGATTTCCTAAACCTAAACATTAACCTATTCTCAAATCCATAAACCTATAACATATAACCTACCTATAACCTTAACCTAAAACCTAAACCTTAACCTATTCTCAATTCCCTAAAGCTATAACCTATAACCTACCTAAAACCTTAACCTAAAACCTAAATGTGTTCTCAAACCTATACCTAACCCTACACCTAATCCTATTCTCAACTACCTAACCTAAACCTAAACATAAACTTGAAAACAAAAAGCAAAACCCGATCCCGAACCCAAACCCGATTTCCTGAACCTAAACCTTAACCTATTCTCAAATCCGTAAACCTATAACCTGCCTATAACCTGCCTATAACCTTAACCTAAAACCAAAACCTTAACCTATTCTCAAATCCCTAAACCTAAACCTAAACCTAATTCTATTCTCAACTACCTAACCTAAACATAAATCTAAACTTGAAAATCCAAAACAAAACCCGATCCCGAACCCAAACTCGATTTCCTAAACCTAAACCTTAACCCATTCTCAAATTCCTAAACCTATAACCTATAACCTACCTATAACCTTAAGCTAAAACCTAAACCTTAACCTATTCTCAAATCCCTAAACCTAAACCTACACCTAATCCTACTCTCAACTACCTAACCTAAACCTAAACCTATACGTGAAAACCCAAAGTAAAACCCAATCCCGAACCCAAACTCGATTTTCTAAACCTAAACCTTAACCTATTCTCAAATCCCTAAACCTATAACCGATAACTTGCATATAACCTTAACCTAAAACCAAAACCTTAACCTATTCTTAAATCCCTAAACCTAAACCTATACCTAATCCTATTCTCAACTACCTAACCTAATCCTAAACCTAAACTTGAAAACCCAAAGCAAAACCCGATCCCGAACCCAAACTCGATTTCCTAAACCTAAATCTTAACCTATTCTCAAATTCCTAAACCTATAACCTATAAACTACCTATAACCTTAACCTAAAACCTAAACCTTAACCTATTCTCAAATCCCTAAACCTAAACCTACACCTAATCCTACTCTCAACTACCTAACCTAAACCTAAACCTATACGTGAAAACCCAAAGTAAAACCCAATCCCGAACCCAAACCCGATTTTCTTAACCTAAACCTTAACCTATTCTCAAATCCCTAAACCTATAACCGATAACTTGCATATAACCTTAACCTAAAACCAAAACCTTAACCTATTCTTAAATCCCTAAACTTAAACCTATACCTAATCCTATTCTCAACTACCTAACCTAATCCTAAACCTAAACTTGAAAACCCAAAGCAAAACCCAATCCCGATCCCAAACCCGATTTCCTAAACCTAAACCTTAACCTATTCTCAAATACCTAAACCAATAACCTATAACCTACCTATAACCTTAACCTAAAACCTTAACCTTAAACTATTCTCAAATCCCTAAACCTAAACCTACACCTAATCCTATTCTCAACAACCTAACCATAACCTAAACCTAAACCTGAAAACTCAAAGCAAAACTCGATCCCGAACCCAAACCCGATTTCCTAAACCTAAACCTTAACCTATTCTAAAATCCCTAAACCTATAACCTATAACCTACCTATAACCTTAACCTAAAACCTAAACCTTAACCTATTCTCAAATCTCTAAACCTAAACCTACACCTAATCCAATTGTCAACTACCTAACCTAAACCTAAACCAAAACTTGAAAACCCAAAGAAAAACCCGATCCCGAACCTAAACCCGATTTCCTAAACCAAAACCTTAACCTATCCTCAAATCCCTAAACCTATAACCTATAACCTGCCTATAACCTTAACCTAAAACCTAAACCTTAACCTATTCTCAAATCCCTAAACCTAAACCTACACCTAATCCTATTCTCAACTACCTAACCTAAACCTAAACCTAAACTTGAAAACCCAAAGCAAAACCCGATCTCGAACCCAAATCCGATTTCCTAAACCTAAACCTTAACCTATTCTCAAATCCCTAAACCTATAACCCACAACCTGCGTATAACCTTAACCTAAAACCAAAACCTTAACCTATTCTCAAATCCCTAAACCTAAACCTACACCTAATCCTATTCTCAACTACCTAACCTAAACTTGAAAATCCAAAGCAAAACCCGATCCCGAACCCAAACCCGATTTCCTAAACCTAAACCTTAACCTATTCTCAATTTCGTACAGCTATAACCTATAACCTACCTAAAACCTAAATGTGTTCTTAAATCCCTAAATCTAAACCTACACCTAATTCTATTCTCAACTACCTAACCTAAACCTAAGCCTAAACTTGAAAACCCAAAGCAAAACCCGATCCCGAACCCAAACCCGATTTCCTAAACCTAAACTTTAACCTATTCTCAAATCCCTAAACCTATAACCTATACCCTACCTATAGCCTTAACCAAAAACCTAAACCTTAACCTATTCTCAAATCCCAATAGCGATAACCTATAACCTACCTAAAACCTTAACCTAAAACTTAAATGTGTTCTCAAATCCCTAAACCTAATCCTACACCTAATCCTATTCTCAACTACCTAACCTAAACCTAAACCTAAGCTTGAAAACCCAAAGCAAAACCCGATCTCGAACCCAAACCCGATTTCCTAAACCTAAACATTAATCTATTCTCAAATCCCTAAACCTATAACATATAACCTACCTATAACCTTAACCTAAAACCTAAACCTTAACCTATTCTCAATTCCCTACAGCTATAACCTATAACCTACCTAAAACCTTAAACTAAAACCTAAATGTGTTCTCAAATACCTATACCTAAATATACACCTAATCCTATTCTCAACTACCTAACCTAAACCTAAACAAAAACTTGAAAACCCAAAGCAAAACCCGATCCCGAACCCAAACCCGATTTCCTAAACCTAAACCTTAACCTATTCTCAAATCCCTAAACCTATAACCTTCCCTTAACCTGCCTATAACCTTAACCTAAAACCAAAACCTTAACCTATTCTCAAATCCCTAAACCTAAACCTACACCTAATCCTATTCTCAACTACCTAACCGAAACCTAAACCTAAACTTGAAAACCCAGAGCAAAACCCGATCCCGAACCCAAACCCGATTTCCTAAACCTAAACATTAACCTATACTAAAATCCCTAAACCTATAACATATAACCTACCTATAACCCTAACCTAAAACCTAAACCTTAACCAATTCTCAATTCCCTACAGCTATAACGTATAACCTACCTAAAACCATAACCTAAAAGCTAAATGTGTTCTCAAATCCCTATACCTAAACCTACACCTAATCCTATTCTCAACTACCTAACCTAAACCTAAACATAAACTTGAAAACCCAAAGCAAAACCCGATCCCGAACCCAAACCCGATTTCCTAAATCTAAATCTTAACCTATTCTCAAATCCCTAAACCTATAACCTGCCTATAACCTGCCTATAACCTTAACCTAAAACCAAAACCTTAACCTATTCTCAAATCCCTAAACCTAAACCTACACCTAATCCTATTCTCAACTACCTAACCTAAACATAAACCGAAACTTGAAAACCCAAAACAAAACCTGATCCCAAACCCAAACCCGATTTCCTAAACCTAAACCTTAACCTATTCTCAAATTCCTAAACCTATAACCTATAACCTACCTATAACCTTAACCTAAGACCTAAACCTTAACCTATTCTCAAATCCCTAAACCTAAACCTACACCTAATCCTATTCTCAACTACCTAACCAAAACCTAAACCTAAACTAGAAAGCCCAAAGCAAAACCCGATCCTGAACCCAAACCCAATTTCCTAAACCTAAACCTTAGCCTATTCTCAATTCCCTAAACCTATAACCTATAACCTGCCTATAACCTTAACCTAAAACCTAAACCTTTACCTATTCTCAAATCCCAAAACCTAAACCTACACCTAATCCAATTCTCAACTACCTAACCTAAACCTAAACCCAAACTTGAAAACCCAAAGAAAAACCCGATCCCGAACCCAAACCCAATTTCCTAAACCTAAATCTTAACTTATTCTCAAAACCCTAAACTTATAACCTATAACCTACCCATAACCTTAATCTAAAACCTAAGCCTTAACCTATTCTCAAATCCCTAAACCTATAACCTATAACCTACCAATAACATTAACCTAAAACCTAAACCTTAACCTATTCTCAATTCCCTACAGCTATAACCTATAACCTACCTATAACCTTAACCTAAAACCTAAACCTAAAACCTAAATGTGTACTCAAATCCCTAAACCTAAACCGACACCTAATCCTATTCTCAACTACCTAACCTAAACCTAAACCTAAACTTGAAAACTCAAAGTAAAATCCAATCCCGAACCCAAACCCGATTTCCTAAACCTAAACCTTAACCTATTCTCAATTCCCTACAGCTATAACCTATAACCTACCTAAAACCTAAACCTAGAACCTAAATGTGTTCTTAAATCCCTAAACCTAAACCTACACCTAATCCTATTCTCAACTACCTAACCTAAACCTAAACCTAAACTTGAAAACCCAAAGCAAAACCCGATCCCGAACCCAAACCCGATTTCCTAAACCTAAACTTTAACCTATTCTCAAATCCCTAAACCTATAACCTATAACCTACCTATAGCCTTAACCTAAAACCTAAACCTTAACCTATTCTCAATTCCCAACAGATATAACCTGTAACCTACCTAAAACCTTAACCTAAAACCTAAATGTGTTCTCAAATCCCTAAACCTAATCCTACACCTAATCCTATTCTCAACTACCTAACCTAAACCTAAACCTAAGCTTGAAAACCCAAAGCAAAACCCGATCTCGAACCCAAACCTGATTTCCTAAACCTAAACATTAACCTATTCTCAAATCCCTAAACATATAACATATAACATACCGATAACCTTAACCTAAAATCTAAACCTTAACCTATTCTCAATTCCATACATTTATAACCTATAACCTACCTAAAACATAAATGTGTTCTCAAATCCCTATACCTAAACCTACACCTAATCCTATTCTCAACTACCTAACCTAAACCTAAACATAAACTTGAAAACCCAAAGCAAAACCCGATCCCGAACCCAAACCCGATTTCCTAAACCTAAACCTTAACCTATTATCAAATCCCTAAACCTATAACCTATAGCCTACCTCTAACCTTAACCTAAAACCTAAGCCTTAACCTATTCTCAAATCCCTAAACCTCAACCTACACCTAATCCTATTCTCAACTACCTAACCTATACCTAAACCTAAACTTGAAAACCCAAAGCAAAACTCGATCCCGAACCCAAACACGATTTCCTAAACCTAAACCTTAACCTATTCTCAATTCCCTAAACCTATAACCTATAACCTATCTTTAACCTTAACCTAAAACCTAAATGTGTTTTCAAATCCCTAAACTTAAACCTACACCTAATCCTATTCTCAACTACCTAACCTAAACCTAAGCCTAAACTTGAAAACCCAAAGAAAAACCCAATCCCGAACCCAAACCCGATTTCCTAAACCTAAGCCTTAACCTATTGTCAAATCCCTAAACCTATAACCTATAACCTATAACCTACCTATAACCTTAACCTAAAACCTAAACCTTAACCTATTCTCAATTTCCTACAGCTATAACCTATAACCTACCTAAAACCTTAACCTAAAACCTAAATGTGTTCTCAAATCCCTAAACCTAAACCTACACATAATCCTATTCTCAACTACCTAACCTAAACCTAAATCTAAGCTTGAAAACCCAAAGCAAAACCCGATCTCGAACCCAAACCCGATTTCCTAAACCTAAACATTAACCTATTCTCAAATCCTTAAACCTATAACACATAACCTACCTATAACCTTAACCTAAAACCTAAACCTTAACCTATTCTCAATTCCCTACAGCTATAACCTATAGCCTACCTAAAACCTTAACCTATAACCTAAATGTGTTCTCAAACCCCTAAACCTAAACCTACACCTAATCCTATTCTCAACTACCTAACCTAAACCTAAACCTAAACTTGAAAACCCAAAGCAAAACACGATCCCGAACCCAAACCCGATTTCCTAAACCTAAACCTTAACCTATTCTGAATTTCGTACAGCTATAACCTATAACCTACCTAAAACCTAAATGTGTTCTTAAATCCCTAAATCTAAACCTACACCTAATTCTATTCTCAACTACCTAACCTAAACCTAAGCCTAAACTTGAAAACCCAAAGCAAAACCCGATCCCGAACCCAAACCTGATTTCCTAAACCTAAACCTTAACCTATTCTCAAATTCCTAAACCTATAACCTATAACCTACCTATATCCTTAACCTAAAATCTAAACCTTAACCTATTCTCAAATCCCTAAACCTAAACCTACACCTAATCCTATTCTCAACTACCTAACCTAAACCTAAACCTAAACTTGAAAACCCAAAGCAAAACCCGATCCCTAACCCAAACCCGATTTCCTAAACCTAAACATTAACCTATACTCAAATCCCTAAACCTATAACATATAACCTACCTATAACCCTAACCTAAAACCTAAACCTTAACCAATTCTCAATTCCCTACAGCTATAACGTATAACCTACTTAAAACCATAACCTAAAAGCTAAATGTGTTCTCAAATCCCTATACCTAAACCTACACCTAATCCTATTCTCAACTACCTAACCTAAACCTAAACATAAACTTGAAAACCCAAAGCAAAACCCGATCCCGAACCCAAACCCGATTTCAAAAATCTAAACCTTAACCTATTCTCAAATCCCTAAACCTATAACTTGCCTGTAACCTGCCTATAACCTTAACCTAAAACCAAAACCTTAACCTATTCTCAAATCCCTAAACCTAAACCTACACCTAATCCTATTCTCAACTACCTAACCTAAACATAAACCGAAACTTGAAAACCCAAAACAAAACGTGATCCCAAACCCAAACCCGATTTCCTAAACCTAAACCTTAACCTATTCTCAAATTCCTAAACCTATAACCTATAACCTACCTATAACCTTAACCTAAAACCTAAACCTTAACCTATTCTCAAATCCCTAAACCTAAACCTACACCTAATCCTATTCTCAACTACCTAACCAAAACCTAAACCTAAACTTGAAAACCCAAAGCAAAACCCGATCCAGAACCCAAACCCAATTTCCTAAACCTAAACCTTAACCTATTCTCAATTCCCTAAACCTATAACCTATAACCTGCCTATAACCTTAACCTAAAACCTAAACCTTTACCTATTCTCAAATCCCAAAACCTAAACCTACACCTAATCCAATTCTCAACTACCTAACCTAAACCTAAACCTAAACTTGAAAACCCAAAGAAAAACCCGATCCCGAACCCAAACCCAATTTCCTAAACCTAAACCTTAACTTATTGTCAAAACCCTAAACTTATAACCTATAACTTACCCATAACCTTAATCTAAAACCTAAGCCTTAACCTATTCTCAAATCCCTAAACCTATAACCTATAACCTACCTATAACCTTAACCTAAAACCTAAACCTTAACCTATTCTCAATTCCCTACAGCTATAACCTATAACCTACCTATAACCTTAACCTAAAACCTAAACCTAAAACCTAAATGTGTTCTCAAATCCCTAAACCTAAACCTACACCTAATCCTCTTCTCAACTACCTAACCTAAACCTAAACCTAAACTTGAAAACTCAAAGTAAAATCCGATCCCGAACCCAAACCCGATTTCCTAAACCTAAACCTTAACCTATTCTCAATTCCCTACAGCTATAACCTATAACCTACCTAAAACCTAAACCTAGAACCTAAATGTGTTCTTAAATCCCTAAACCTATACCTACACCTAATCCTATTCTCAACTACCTAACCTAAACCTAAACCTAAACTTGAAAACCCAAAGCAAAACCCGATCCCAAACCCAAACCGCATTTCCTAAACCTAAACTTTAACCTATTCTCAAATCCCTAAACCTATAACCTATAACCTACCTATAGCCTTAACCTAAAACCTAAACCTTAACCTATTCTCAATTCCCAACAGATATAACCTATAACCTACCTAAAACCTTAACCTAAAACCTAAATGTGTTCTCAAATCCCTAAACCTAATCCTACACCTAATCCTATTCTCAACTACCTAACCTGAAACTAAACCTAAGCTTGAAAACCCAAAGCAAAACCCGATCTCGAACCCAAAACTGATTTCCTAAACCTAAACATTAACCTATTCTCAAATCCCTAAACCTATAACATATAACCTACCTATAACCTTAACCTAAAACCTAAACCTTAACCTATTCTCAATTCCCTAAAGCTATAACCTATAACCTACCTAAAACCTTAACCTAAAACCTAAATGTGTTCTCAAACCTATACCTAACCCTACACCTAATCCTATTCTCAACTACCTAACCTAAACCTAAACATAAACTTGAAAACAAAAAGCAAAACCCGATCCCGAACCCAAACCCGATTTCCTGAACCTAAACCTTAACCTATTCTCAAATCCGTAAACCTATAACCTGCCTATAACCTGCCTATAACCTTAACCTAAAACCAAAACCTTAACCTATTCTCAAATCCCTAAACCTAAACCTAAACCTAATTCTATTCTCAACTACCTAACCTAAACATAAATCTAAACTTGAAAATCCAAAACAAAACCCGATCCCGAACCCAAACTCGATTTCCTAAACCTAAACCTTAACCCATTCTCAAATTCCTAAACCTATAACCTATAACCTACCTATAACCTTAAGCTAAAACCTAAACCTTAACCTATTCTCAAATCCCTAAACCTAAACCTACACCTAATCCTACTCTCAACTACCTAACCTAAACCTAAACCTATACGTGAAAACCCAAAGTAAAACCCAATCCCGAACCCAAACTCGATTTTCTAAACCTAAACCTTAACCTATTCTCAAATCCCTAAACCTATAACCGATAACTTGCATATAACCTTAACCTAAAACCAAAACCTTAACCTATTCTTAAATCCCTAAACCTAAACCTAAACCTAATCCTATTCTCAACTACCTAACCTAATCCTAAACCTAAACTTGAAAACCCAAAGCAAAACCCGATCCCGAACCCAAACTCGATTTCCTAAACCTAAATCTTAACCTATTCTCAAATTCCTAAACCTATAACCTATAAACTACCTATAACCTTAAGCTAAAACCTAAACCTTAACCTATTCTCAAATCCCTAAACCTAAACCTACACCTAATCCTACTCTCAACTACCTAACCTAAACCTAAACCTATACGTGAAAACCCAAAGTAAAACCCAATCCCGAACCCAAACCCGATTTTCTTAACCTAAACCTTAACCTATTCTCAAATCCCTAAACCTATAACCGATAACTTGCATATAACCTTAACCTAAAACCAAAACCTTAACCTATTCTTAAATCCCTAAACCTAAACCTATACCTAATCCTATTCTCAACTACCTAACCTAATCCTAAACCTAAACTTGAAAACCCAAAGCAAAACCCAATCCCGATCCCAAACCCGATTTCCTAAACCTAAACCTTAACCTATTCTCAAATACCTAAACCAATAACCTATAACCTACCTATAACCTTAACCTAAAACCTTAACCTTAAACTATTCTCAAATCCCTAAACCTAAACCTACACCTAATCCTATTCTCAACAACCTAACCATAACCTAAACCTAAACCTGAAAACTCAAAGCAAAACTCGATCCCGAACCCAAACCCGATTTCCTAAACCTAAACCTTAACCTATTCTAAAATCCCTAAACCTATAACCTATAACCTACCTATAACCTTAACCTAAAACCTAAACCTTAACCTATTCTCAAATCTCTAAACCTAAACCTACACCTAATCCAATTGTCAACTACCTAACCTAAACCTAAACCAAAACTTGAAAACCCAAAGAAAAACCCGATCCCGAACCTAAACCCGATTTCCTAAACCAAAACCTTAACCTATCCTCAAATCCCTAAACCTATAACCTATAACCTGCCTATAACCTTAACCTAAAACCTAAACCTTAACCTATTCTCAAATCCCTAAACCTAAACCTACACCTAATCCTATTCTCAACTACCTAACCTAAACCTAAACCTAAACTTGAAAACCCAAAGCAAAACCCGATCTCGAACCCAAATCCGATTTCCTAAACCTAAACCTTAACCTATTCTCAAATCCCTAAACCTATAACCCACAACCTGCGTATAACCTTAACCTAAAACCAAAACCTTAACCTATTCTCAAATCCCTAAACCTAAACCTACACCTAATCCTATTCTCAACTACCTAACCTAAACTTGAAAATCCAAAGCAAAACCCGATCCCGAACCCAAACCCGATTTCCTAAACCTAAACCTTAACCTATTCTCAATTTCGTACAGCTATAACCTATAACCTACCTAAAACCTAAATGTGTTCTTAAATCCCTAAATCTAAACCTACACCTAATTCTATTCTCAACTACCTAACCTAAACCTAAGCCTAAACTTGAAAACCCAAAGCAAAACCCGATCCCGAACCCAAACCCGATTTCCTAAACCTAAACTTTAACCTATTCTCAAATCCCTAAACCTATAACCTATACCCTACCTATAGCCTTAACCAAAAACCTAAACCTTAACCTATTCTCAAATCCCAATAGCGATAACCTATAACCTACCTAAAACCTTAACCTAAAACTTAAATGTGTTCTCAAATCCCTAAACCTAATCCTACACCTAATCCTATTCTCAACTACCTAACCTAAACCTAAACCTAAGCTTGAAAACCCAAAGCAAAACCCGATCTCGAACCCAAACCCGATTTCCTAAACCTAAACATTAATCTATTCTCAAATCCCTAAACCTATAACATATAACCTACCTATAACCTTAACCTAAAACCTAAACCTTAACCTATTCTCAATTCCCTACAGCTATAACCTATAACCTACCTAAAACCTTAAACTAAAACCTAAATGTGTTCTCAAATACCTATACCTAAATATACACCTAATCCTATTCTCAACTACCTAACCTAAACCTAAACAAAAACTTGAAAACCCAAAGCAAAACCCGATCCCGAACCCAAACCCGATTTCCTAAACCTAAACCTTAACCTATTCTCAAATCCCTAAACCTATAACCTTCCCTTAACCTGCCTATAACCTTAACCTAAAACCAAAACCTTAACCTATTCTCAAATCCCTAAACCTAAACCTACACCTAATCCTATTCTCAACTACCTAACCGAAACCTAAACCTAAACTTGAAAACCCAGAGCAAAACCCGATCCCGAACCCAAACCCGATTTCCTAAACCTAAACATTAACCTATACTAAAATCCCTAAACCTATAACATATAACCTACCTATAACCCTAACCTAAAACCTAAACCTTAACCAATTCTCAATTCCCTACAGCTATAACGTATAACCTACCTAAAACCATAACCTAAAAGCTAAATGTGTTCTCAAATCCCTATACCTAAACCTACACCTAATCCTATTCTCAACTACCTAACCTAAACCTAAACATAAACTTGAAAACCCAAAGCAAAACCCGATCCCGAACCCAAACCCGATTTCCTAAATCTAAATCTTAACCTATTCTCAAATCCCTAAACCTATAACCTGCCTATAACCTGCCTATAACCTTAACCTAAAACCAAAACCTTAACCTATTCTCAAATCCCTAAACCTAAACCTACACCTAATCCTATTCTCAACTACCTAACCTAAACATAAACCGAAACTTGAAAACCCAAAACAAAACCTGATCCCAAACCCAAACCCGATTTCCTAAACCTAAACCTTAACCTATTCTCAAATTCCTAAACCTATAACCTATAACCTACCTATAACCTTAACCTAAGACCTAAACCTTAACCTATTCTCAAATCCCTAAACCTAAACCTACACCTAATCCTATTCTCAACTACCTAACCAAAACCTAAACCTAAACTAGAAAGCCCAAAGCAAAACCCGATCCTGAACCCAAACCCAATTTCCTAAACCTAAACCTTAGCCTATTCTCAATTCCCTAAACCTATAACCTATAACCTGCCTATAACCTTAACCTAAAACCTAAACCTTTACCTATTCTCAAATCCCAAAACCTAAACCTACACCTAATCCAATTCTCAACTACCTAACCTAAACCTAAACCCAAACTTGAAAACCCAAAGAAAAACCCGATCCCGAACCCAAACCCAATTTCCTAAACCTAAATCTTAACTTATTCTCAAAACCCTAAACTTATAACCTATAACCTACCCATAACCTTAATCTAAAACCTAAGCCTTAACCTATTCTCAAATCCCTAAACCTATAACCTATAACCTACCAATAACATTAACCTAAAACCTAAACCTTAACCTATTCTCAATTCCCTACAGCTATAACCTATAACCTACCTATAACCTTAACCTAAAACCTAAACCTAAAACCTAAATGTGTACTCAAATCCCTAAACCTAAACCGACACCTAATCCTATTCTCAACTACCTAACCTAAACCTAAACCTAAACTTGAAAACTCAAAGTAAAATCCAATCCCGAACCCAAACCCGATTTCCTAAACCTAAACCTTAACCTATTCTCAATTCCCTACAGCTATAACCTATAACCTACCTAAAACCTAAACCTAGAACCTAAATGTGTTCTTAAATCCCTAAACCTAAACCTACACCTAATCCTATTCTCAACTACCTAACCTAAACCTAAACCTAAACTTGAAAACCCAAAGCAAAACCCGATCCCGAACCCAAACCCGATTTCCTAAACCTAAACTTTAACCTATTCTCAAATCCCTAAACCTATAACCTATAACCTACCTATAGCCTTAACCTAAAACCTAAACCTTAACCTATTCTCAATTCCCAACAGATATAACCTATAACCTACCTAAAACCTTAACCTAAAACCTAAATGTGTTCTCAAATCCCTAAACCTAATCCTACACCTAATCCTATTCTCAACTACCTAACCTAAACCTAAACCTAAGCTTGAAAACCCAAAGCAAAACCCGATCTCGAACCCAAACCTGATTTCCTAAACCTAAACATTAACCTATTCTCAAATCCCTAAACATATAACATATAACATACCGATAACCTTAACCTAAAATCTAAACCTTAACCTATTCTCAATTCCATACATTTATAACCTATAACCTACCTAAAACATAAATGTGTTCTCAAATCCCTATACCTAAACCTACACCTAATCCTATTCTCAACTACCTAACCTAAACCTAAACATAAACTTGAAAACCCAAAGCAAAACCCGATCCCGAACCCAAACCCGATTTCCTAAATCTAAATCTTAACCTATTCTCAAATCCCTAAACCTATAACCTGCCTATAACCTGCCTATAACCTTAACCTAAAACCAAAACCTTAACCTATTCTCAAATCCCTAAACCTAAACCTACACCTAATCCTATTCTCAACTACCTAACCTAAACATAAACCGAAACTTGAAAACCCAAAACAAAACCTGATCCCAAACCCAAACCCGATTTCCTAAACCTAAACCTTAACCTATTCTCAAATTCCTAAACCTATAACCTATAACCTACCTATAACCTTAACCTAAGACCTAAACCTTAACCTATTCTCAAATCCCTAAACCTAAACCTACACCTAATCCTATTCTCAACTACCTAACCAAAACCTAAACCTAAACTAGAAAGCCCAAAGCAAAACCCGATCCTGAACCCAAACCCAATTTTCTAAACCTAAACCTTAGCCTATTCTCAATTCCCTAAACCTATAACCTATAACCTGCCTATAACCTTAACCTAAAACCTAAACCTTTACCTATTCTCAAATCCCAAAACCTAAACCTACACCTAATCCTATTCTCAACTACCTAACCTAAACCTAAACCCAAACTTGAAAACCCAAAGAAAAACCCGATCCCGAACCCAAACCCAATTTCCTAAACCTAAATCTTAACTTATTCTCAAAACCCTAAACTTATAACCTATAACCTACCCATAACCTTAATCTAAAACCTAAGCCTTAACCTATTCTCAAATCCCTAAACCTATAACCTATAACCTACCAATAACATTAACCTAAAACCTAAACCTTAACCTATTCTCAATTCCCTACAGCTATAACCTATAACCTACCTATAACCTTAACCTAAAACCTAAACCTAAAACCTAAATGTGTACTCAAATCCCTAAACCTAAACCGACACCTAATCCTATTCTCAACTACCTAACCTAAACCTAAACCTAAACTTGAAAACTCAAAGTAAAATCCAATCCCGAACCCAAACCCGATTTCCTAAACCTAAACCTTAACCTATTCTCAATTCCCTACAGCTATAACCTATAACCTACCTAAAACCTAAACCTAGAACCTAAATGTGTTCTTAAATCCCTAAACCTAAACCTATACCTAATCCTATTCTCAACTACCTAACCTAAACCTAAACCTAAACTTGAAAACCCAAAGCAAAACCCGATCCCGAACCCAAACCCGATTTCCTAAACCTAAACTTTAACCTATTCTCAAATCCCTAAACCTATAACCTATAACCTACCTATAGCCTTAACCTAAAACCTAAACCTTAACCTATTCTCAATTCCCAACAGATATAACCTATAACCTACCTAAAACCTTAACCTAAAACCTAAATGTGTTCTCAAATCCCTAAACCTAATCCTACACCTAATCCTATTCTCAACTACCTAACCTAAACCTAAACCTAAGCTTGAAAACCCAAAGCAAAACCCGATCTCGAACCCAAACCTGATTTCCTAAACCTAAACATTAACCTATTCTCAAATCCCTAAACATATAACATATAACATACCGATAACCTTAACCTAAAATCTAAACCTTAACCTATTCTCAATTCCATACATTTATAACCTATAACCTACCTAAAACATAAATGTGTTCTCAAATCCCTATACCTAAACCTACACCTAATCCTATTCTCAACTACCTAACCTAAACCTAAACATAAACTTGAAAACCCAAAGCAAAACCCGATCCCGAACCCAAACCCGATTTCCTAAACCTAAACCTTAACCTATTATCAAATCCCTAAACCTATAACCTATAGCCTACCTCTAACCTTAACCTAAAACCTAAGCCTTAACCTATTCTCAAATCCCTAAACCTCAACCTACACCTAATCCTATTCTCAACTACCTAACCTATACCTAAACCTAAACTTGAAAACCCAAAGCAAAACTCGATCCCGAACCCAAACACGATTTCCTAAACCTAAACCTTAACCTATTCTCAATTCCCTAAACCTATAACCTATAACCTATCTTTAACCTTAACCTAAAACCTAAATGTGTTTTCAAATCCCTAAACTTAAACCTACACCTAATCCTATTCTCAACTACCTAACCTAAACCTAAGCCTAAACTTGAAAACCCAAAGAAAAACCCAATCCCGAACCCAAACCCGATTTCCTAAACCTAAGCCTTAACCTATTGTCAAATCCCTAAACCTATAACCTATAACCTATAACCTACCTATAACCTTAACCTAAAACCTAAACCTTAACCTATTCTCAATTTCCTACAGCTATAACCTATAACCTACCTAAAACCTTAACCTAAAACCTAAATGTGTTCTCAAATCCCTAAACCTAAACCTACACATAATCCTATTCTCAACTACCTAACCTAAACCTAAATCTAAGCTTGAAAACCCAAAGCAAAACCCGATCTCGAACCCAAACCCGATTTCCTAAACCTAAACATTAACCTATTCTCAAATCCTTAAACCTATAACACATAACCTACCTATAACCTTAACCTAAAACCTAAACCTTAACCTATTCTCAATTCCCTACAGCTATAACCTATAGCCTACCTAAAACCTTAACCTATAACCTAAATGTGTTCTCAAACCCCTAAACCTAAACCTACACCTAATCCTATTCTCAACTACCTAACCTAAACCTAAACCTAAACTTGAAAACCCAAAGCAAAACACGATCCCGAACCCAAACCCGATTTCCTAAACCTAAACCTTAACCTATTCTCAAATCCCTAAACCTATAGCCTATAACCTACCTATAACCTTAACCTATTCTCAATTCCCTACAGTTATAACATATAACCTACCTAAAACCTTAACCTAAAACCTAAATGTGTTCTCAAATCCCTAAACCTAAACCTACACCTAATCCGATTCTTAACACCTGATCCATCGTCGTTGGCGAGAGTGCCACCCGCCAAGCTGATATCGCTGAGTGAGAGGTTCACTAGCTACAGGTCGTCGTCAATGACATCAGAGATCAGCTGGAGAAGAAGAGTGAACGGTTAGAGAGGCAGATGGAGGAACAACAGAGGAGGATGAAGGAGCTGACGAGTCAGAGGGAGGAACAGGAGAGGAGGAGGATGGAGGAGCAGGAGAGGCTGAGGGAGGAGCAGGAGAGGAGGATGGAGGAGCTGACGAGGCAGAGAGAGGAGCAGGAGAGGAGGATGGAGGAGCTGACGAGGTAGAGGGAGGAGTATGAGAGGATGAGGATAGAGGAGCATGCGAGGCTGAGGGAAGAGCAGGAGAGGAGGATGGAGGAGATGCGGGTGGAGCATGAGCGACAGATAGCGAATATATTTCATGCTCTTGCAGCACGCTTACCCATCGATGCCCCACCACCTCTGCCTCCATCTTCGTGATTTTTTATATTTTATTTATGATGTTAAACTTATATGTATTTATGCATGATGTAGTTTATGTTTGGATAGATTTATTTATGTACTTTGGAGTTAAATGGCTGTGAATGTGAATATGATGAAATATATTACATGATAGGTGTATATCAGGAATTATATTGTAACAGGTGTATATCAGGTGTATTTCAAGAATTTTGTGCTTGAATATAGGTTAAAAAAAAAAACTTTTACCTACGAAAATTTTTGTAGGTAAAAGTCTCACAAATGTTTTTACCTATGAAAATTTTCGTAGCTAAACATTTTGTAGGATATTTTTACCTACGATATCATTCGTAGTTAAATGTGTTTGTTTGGTAAATATTTTTACCTACGAAAATATGCGTAGGTAAAGGAATTTTTAGCTACAAAATTGGTGGTAGGGAAACATTTTCTAAATGTTTTTATCTACGAATATACCTTTTAGCTACGAAACTATTGGTAGGTAAAAAGTCTTATTAATATTTTTAGCTACGAAATTTTTGGTAGCTAAAATGAGTTTAATATTTTTGGCTATGAAATTGTTGGTAGGTAAAAATTTTTATAAATATGTTTAGCTACAAAATTGTTGACAAGTAAAAATTGTTTTTAATATTTTTGGCTACGAAAGTATTCGTAGGTAAAAAAAAATGGTAAATATGTTTAGCTACGAAATTGTTAGTAGGTAAAAAGTGTTTCAAATATTTTTGGCTACGAAAGTATTCGTAGGTAAAAAGTCCCGTATATATTTTTAGCTACGAAATTGTTGGTAGGTAAAGTGTTTTATATGTATTTTTACCTGCAAAACTATTCGTAGGTAAAAAGTTTGTCAATACTTTTACCAACGAAATGCAATGTTGGTAAAATTGTTTGCCTACGAAAACTTTCATCGGCAAAAGTCTTACCTTTGCCAACGAATTTTTTTTCGTGGGTAAAAGGTGTTCCCCTCGGGCTTTTAGCTATGAAATTTCCAACGAAAAATTTCGTTGGTAAAACTCTTTTGCGGTGAAATTAAGCCTTTTGCCTACGAAAATTTTCATTGGTAAAAATGGCATTTCTTGTAGTGCTTGTAAGACCCGTATCCTAGTCCGTACTGTTCCGTAGACTGTCGCGATCCTTCCAGTCAAATTTTGATAATCCTCGACGTATAATTGATGTTTACATGCGACCCTAAGCCGTATCCTGTAGAATTGAATCGGCTTAATCCAAGACTTATACCATTACGACAACACCGTCGCCACAGTTCCAATGCCCCGACTTGCATACCGATCCGATACCCAGGTTAGAAGATGTGAACTGATGTTTATTTTGAGAAAACACCGCACGTTTGTAATCCCAAGAGAATCTCTACGGCATGTCAAATCAATTCCATCAATCATCTCATGTCAAGTACAAAGAAACCCATGCTTTCTTTCTCTACAAGTCAAACAAACCCCAAAAGTCAACCAATCTCTCACCTCACCCATCACTCACCTCACATCCATCACTCCATCACACCAATCACTTTTTCTTACAACCACCTCTCTCTCTCTCTCTCTCTCTCTCTCTCTCTCTCTCTCTCTCTCTCTCTCTCTCTCTCTCTCTCTCTCTCTCTTTCTCTTCACATTTTCCAAGCATTTCCCAAGCAACCAAGGGTACATACGTCCATGCACTTCTAAGAAGAGAAGTGATTTTTGTGGCCCACCTTTTTATCCCAAGATCTCTCATCCTAACCATTTAAACCTCATCTTCCACCATCAAAGTGAGACACAAGGAGATTGGCTTTCCAATGGACCAAGAAGATCGACGGTGGGTTCTTATTAGGCTAGGTTTTTTTTATGTTTTGATGAAGGGCCAAGTGAGGCCTACCGATTGATGGTATGGATCTCACTTGGGACCCTAAGATGTGGCCGATGGCCCACCTTGATTATCAATATCATTCCATAATGTCGCCATTCTCCATGGACCCCATCATGATGTTTACTTTCCTAATTTGAATAGAGGTCATCTAGACCGTCTATTTTGGTAGAGAAGAAATCTTCACTTTTAGATTTTAATTTAATGGGCTCACATGCAATGGGACCCACTTGATGTATGATTGGATGCTTGAAACAGAGGGCCCATAGTGTCGGGGCCCCTCCATCACGTGTATCCTACTTTCTCTCTCCCTCTATTTTTATTTATTTATTTATTTTGTGTGTGATGATATGTCCGTGTGGCCCACTTGGATGGACCCCACCATAAAGCATGTGTTGGGTCCAAGTCATTTGTAGGTGGGGCCCACTTCATATGCATGTATATTCCACACCACCAAGCCATGTGGTGGCCCACCCAAGTAGGGCCCCCCTCAACGTTATGTGTATGCCCCAAAAAAAAAAAAAGAAAAGAAAAAGAGAGTCTAGCGTCTGTCTCTGGACGTGAAGGTGAAAACATAAATGTTAGCCTAGTTCAAGGCATTTGAGGCGGACCACTTGTGTAGGCCCCACCTTGATGTATGTATTCAATCCATGCCATTTATCCTATTTACCAACTCATTTTAGGCGTTGAGCCGAAAAATGAGGTTGATCGGAGTATCTAGTGGGCCATAGTGTTGAAAACAGTGTTATTACCATTGAAATCTATCCAGATTTTTTTTACACACGAAAACAGGCCCAATACTAGGCTTGATGGACTTATTATGGGATGCAAAATCCATGGGTGGGGCGGATCCTGTTGATGCGGGCCCTAGGTACGAAAAACCATAGAAAAACGGTTTTCTTTCAAAAAAAAAAGGAAGAAGGGAGGGTGTAGCGCCTGCTGTGCAGCATGACGCTGCTAGCGTCAGTGTGAAATGGGCAGGGACCCACAGCCCCAGCCATGGGCCCCACCATGATGTATATTTGTCATCTAACCTATTCATTGGGTGGGACCCTTCCCGAAGTGGGCCTCGTCCAAATTTTAGCCACATCCAAGACTCAGGTGGCCCACATCATAGGAAACAGCGGTGATTGAAAATTTTCCATTGAAACCCATATTTGGGTTCATAGAAGCTCAGATTAATATGAAATTTATTTTTCCTCCTCACCCAGGTCTGTGTGACCCTATCAACAGTTTAGATGTAAAATAAATGTTATGGTGAGACCCACAATAATATATGTGTTTTATTACCACTGTCTGGACGGACGGTGGAGGCCATAATCATGTATGTGCTTTATTCACACCGTCCAGGCGGACGGTGGAACCCACCACGGTGTATGTGTTTTATGCATGCCATCCACCCATTCTGTAGGGACAGTGGGTCCCACTGCTGTTGACATTGGCAAGGTTTGTGGGACCCATGTATGATGTATGTATACCCACACCTTCTGCCATTGAAATCCTTTTTGGATTTACAAAAGTTTTGGGTCATTGTGAAATTTATTTTTACTCTTCATCTAGGTCTGTGTGACCTTTTCAACAAATTAGGTGGAAAATAGACGTTATGGTGGGCCCCACGTGGGACCCACTGATATATGTATTGCATCCACAGCTTCCAATAGCGTGGCCCCACCATGAGGCATGTGCTTTATTTATGTTGTCCATCCTTATGGGACCCACCATGACGCATATGTTGCATCCAAACAGTCCAATCATTTTGCAAGCTTGTCTTAACAGGCTTGAGACCAAAAAAAAAAAGTCAGATCTAAAGTTTAAGTGCACCCCACCATTTTAAGTAATGGATAATGATGTCCACCATTCAAAATTTCTAAGGGCCTTAGTAGTTCCCTATTAATCTGATATCGTTTCCACTTTACCTATCACTATGTTAATTTATGAACAGTTTGGATGGGAAATATATGTTATGGTGGGCCTTAGGAATTTTAATGGTGGAAATCATTATCACCACTCTTTTTTGGTTGTGGCCCATTTGATGTACATAGGGCCCAATTGGTGTGGCCCATTTAATACACATAAGGCCCATGTGATTAGGCCCATTTTAATGCATTCTAAGGCCCATGGGTTATGGCCCATTGCAATGTACATTAGGCCCATTGGTGCGACCCATTGATGTGGCCCACTTGATGAATATAAGACCCATGTGAGATGACCCATTTGATGTATTTAAGGCCCAATGGGATGTACCTAAGGTCCATTGCAATGTGTGATCCCAACGTGGTTTATGTAATAATGTTTGCGATGGGTTATGTCTGGGGAGTAATGTTGGTTTGACGTCCACATTGCAAGTATAATGTTGGTTAAATGTCCACATTACAACTCTCCCTAAGGCCCGTTGATAGGTCCGTACTTATTGTGTGTAGGCCGTCTAGGCCCATCTGCGTTGTAAGGATAGTTCATTACTTTATAACATGCTTAGTATGATTCTATTATTCATGCCCATACGCATCATATGTATGCTTGATATGAGGAATGTTTGATCATAGCATAAGCCGTCGGGTTGAGACATTTATAGGACTCCTTATGAGATATAGTGTCCCACATGAGCGCATGGTACATGCGAGATTACTGCATGATTGTACGGTGTGACTCATGCATCTCACATTTGTGTGACTTGATCATTATACACCCTAGTGACATCAGGGTTATGGCTCCACAGGTACATTGTGGATGGTCGTATCGAATACTGAAAATACTTGGTTCTAGCACTGTGGGCACTTAGGATGTCCTTGGGTGAAAGTCCCAGAACCTTTTTGGTACCAGGAGTGGCTCCAACGTCTAGACCAAGTGGATACACGAGAGCTCGAGTGCCGAATACTAGTAGGCCGCGTCTCCCACTATGTCGTGGTCGGTTGGGAGGGGGTGTGGCCTTATTCTCCCGAGTGAGGGGGCTATAAGCTAGGCTGAGTTTAACCAGCTCATAAATGAGTCCGCTATCGATGAGCCGGGTAGGTATTGGCAGACTACTGGTCAGGAGGATAGTGAGGTCTATTCCGCTTACTTGACTGTGCAGCTAGGGAGGAGGCAGTCAGTGAGAAGTGTATTAGACCTTGGTGATATCCAGAGAAGAACTGTATTGATATATGTACTTGATGAGCACTGACATGCTTGCTTTGCATCTTGTATATGACATTTGGCTACATAGGCCTTGCTTCGCCTGGCCTTGGTATGGTCAATAGCATTCATGTCTTGCATCATATAGCTTTGGTATAGCTGATAGCATTCGTGGACTTACCGCATGTTTCCGCATTACTCTGATATTATATACTTAGCACTTGCCTTGCGGACATACTTACACCACCCTCTAAGCTTTTGTAAGCTTATACACGACAGTTACGTGCAGGTAGCATTGGATAGCAACAGCGCTGAGGTAGGGGTGCATCTGACTATTTTGGAGCTTTTTGATCACCTTGTATTTCCCTTTCCGCATTGTACTTAAAGTTTTTGATATAGTGGATATGTGGTAATGTTGTTTTGTGACTTGGTTATGCTTGTGGTTATGCTCTATTACAAAAAAAATATATTCTGAAAATCCTCCTTGTAGGATCCCAAGATCAAAATCTGACATATGATTGCTAAGAGCCGAGAATGGGGCACTACGGAGGCTGTTAGCACCAGATTCGACAATCGGGATTCCTGTGAATCTGATTTTCGGGTTTGGGCCGTGACAGGCCTCATAAATGTCAAGTGGGCAGCATCAACGGGACGCACCAATGAGCCTCATAAACATCTAGTGGGTTGCATCAACGAGCCGCACCAATGGGCCTCATATACATCAAGTGGACAACACCAATCGGCCTCATAAATATTAAGTGGGCAGCATCAATGGGCCGCACTAATGGGCCTCATAAACATCAAGTGGGCCACATCAACGGGCTGCACCAATGGGCCTTATAAACATCAAGTGGGTGGCATCAACGGGTCACACCAATGGGCCTCATATACATCAAGTGGGCTGCATCAATGGGCCGATATATATCACATCGTGTAAGTGCTATAGTTTATAGCCCCTTGTTATTGTCAAATTTATGGTGACAAATACACTACTTTGAAGCTGTATATGTGATGAACAAAAGATCCATTCAAAATATGAAGAGTCATGATGATAGTCTAACAAGATTAGCTTTAATAGACAAGAGGAGCTTTCAAGTTCAAGATCTCAGAAGCTTTCAAGTTCAAGATCTCAGGCTTAATTATACTCAAAGGTCATTTGTCTTCAAGTTTCAATGTCCTTACTTGTAAGACTCGTATCTTGGTCCGTACCTTTCCGTACACTTCCGCGGTCTTACCGGTTGAATTCTGGCAACCTTCGACCCTTAATCGATATCGACGCGCGACCCTGATTCATGTGCTGACAACCCGAGTCGACTCAACCCGAGACCAATACCATAGCGACTGCGCTGTCGTTGCGGTTCCAATACCGTGACTCACGCACCGAGGCGATACCCTGGTCAAGAGATATGGGCCAACGTTCGGTGCGAGAAAACACCGTGCGTTGCGAAAACCAAGGGAATCTCTACGATGTGTCACATCAATCACATCAATCCCATCAATCAATCACACATCAATCCATCACATGTCAAGTACACATCACTTCCATCCCTTTTCCCAAGCAACCACAAAAGTCTCCCAAACCCATACCTCTCTTACACAAAAAGCCACACAAGTCTTCACCACCCATACCTCTCTTACACAAAAGCCTCAAAAGTCAAGATTTTCTTACACAACCATCACTCACCCATTCATCCATCACTCTCTCTCTCTCCCTTTACATCACTCTCTCTCTTTCTCTCTTTCTCATTTCAAAAATCCCAAGCAACAAGAGCCCCCACGTATGGAATTTCTCCAAATTCCTAAGCTTCAAGTGGCCCACCTTCCTACCCCAAAATCTCCCATCTCAACCCTCCATTCTTCATCTTAACCATTGAAGTTGAAGCTAAGGTGCCAAGGAACCTCTAGGAGCGAGAAGATCGGACGGTGGGTGCCTCTATAGGGTAGCTTTCCTTGTTTTTATGGTGGACCAAGTGAGGCCCACCGATCAATGGTGTGGATCTCACTTGGGACCCTTATTTGTGGCCAATGGACCACTTGGATCATCATGATCATTCTATGATGGGGCCATTCTCCATGGACCCCATCATGATGTTTATTTCACTTAGAAAGGTCATCTAGACCGTCCATATCGGTGGGGAATGGATCTCCACCATTGATTTACATTTTTGATGGTCCCTTGTTCAAAGGGTCCGTTGATGTATGATTTCATGTAAGGGAGGGCCCATAATGACGGGGTCCCTCCATCACAAGCCGTGTCCCACTCTCCATGTCTCTCTCTCTCTCTCTCTCCTTATCCTTTTCCTAAAATGAAGTGGGCCCCACCAATTCATAATAAATCTATTCCATTCATCAAATGGTGTGGCCCACCACACTTTAGGTGATATGATACGTGTATATATATATGTATATGTATATGTATATGGTGGGCCACGTATATATGGGACCCACCATGATGATGTATTTATCCATGCCGTCCAGCGTCCCTGGACGCTGGACGGGCGTGTTGGTCATCATGGTGTATGTGTACAGGTGGCATGGGCGTGTACTGACAAGAAAGAAAAAAGAAAAGAAAAGAAAAAGGGGTTGCTTTGGGGTGGACCTTGCATGCAGGCCCCACTTTGATGTATGTATGCAATCCACGCCGTCCATTCCATTTTTCATATCATTTTAGGCGTTGAGCCGAAAAATGAGACCGATCCAATCATCTGGCGGGCCGTGGTATTAAGAATGGTAGTATTTTCCGTTGAAAACTTGGAAGAATGATTTCTGGGATCCACCAGAAGCTTAGACCCACCTGAAACTTGGTTTGGACCCTTAATTTTGTGGGACACATGCAATGGACGGGGTAGATCTGTTTAATGTGGGTCCCACCTAGGAAAATAAAAATAAAGAAAATCCATGCATGCATTTGCCTACTTGACGTCCAGAGAAAGAAAGGAAAAGAAGGGAAATGGTGGGCCACTCTTGCGAGCCCCAACTTAATGCACGTATTTAATCCAAGCCTTCCACCATCTTCCTTAGATTAATTTAGGCGTTGAGCCAAAATTTGGGACCAATCCGGAACTCAGGTGGGCCATACCATCTAAAATCATGTGAAGACATGCCTGAAACATACAAAAGCATTTGGTGTGGCCTATCCAAAATTTGGACGCGGCTGAAACTTGGTTTGGACGCCTAATTTTGTGGAACACATGCAATGGATGGGGTAGATCTGGTTAATGTGGGTCCCACCTAGGATAAAAAATTAATTTTCTTTTTTGGCATGACTTTGTGCCATGAGTCCAGAGATGTCCATGTTAAAAAGGGTGGCCGCATTGGCCCACTTGCAGACTCCACCATGATGTATGTTTTACATCTATACCATTCATTTAATAGGTCCCCTTGAATGGTGCGTTGACTCCAAAAAAATCATCCACAAACTGAACTCAGGTGGGCCATACCATCCAAATCATGTGAAGACATGCCTAAATCATATAAAAATACTTGGTGGGGCCTACCTGAATTTTTAATGTGGCTGAAATTTGGTGTGAACCCTCAAACAGGTGGGACACACGTAATGGACTGGTTGGATTGCAAATGAACACTTTGGTGGGTCCTACATGGGACCCACTATGGTATGTGTGGCTTACCACACCGTCAAAACAGTGGGTGGTGACACCCACTGTGATGCAAGTGTTTCACTCACGCCGTCCGTCCACGGCAGTGGACGGTGGCCCCCACTCAGATGTATGTATTGTGTCCACGCCGTCCATCACGTGGGCCCCTGGCCACGTGACGTTATGAACAGGTTTAGATGGCAATAAACATTGTAGTGGGCCTTAGACCATGAGTCCCTATGAATAGTTTGGATGGAAATAAATATTTTGTAAGGCCCATGAGTCGGGACCCATTTAATTTTCAAAAGGGTTATGGGTTAGGCCTGTTGATTTATAAAATGCTTATGGGTTAGGCTCATTTGATTCGTACGAGTCCTATGGACTTGGGCCCACTTGCTATGTAAAGCCTATGGGTTAGGCCCATTTGATTCATATAAGGCCTATGGACTTATGCCCATTTGATGTGTTGCAAGTCCATGGGACTAGGCCCATTTGATGTACTTCAAGGCCCATGTAATTGGACCCTTTTGTTGAAATTTAAAGCCCATGGGAGTAGGTCATTTGATATATGTAAGGCATAGGGGTTTAGGCCCATTGAACTCATGATTAGGTTTATGGGTTGAGGCCCACTTGATCTACATGTGGGGCCCAATTGGTGTAGTCCATTTGTTGCATATGAAACCTATGAGTTTAAGCCCATTTGATAAAATCTAAGGCCCATGGGTTTTAACCCATTGCAATGCACATAAGACCCATTGGTGTGGCCCATTTACGTGGCCCATCTGATGAATAAAAGGCCCATAAGATATGGCCCATTTGATATATATGTAAGGCCCAATGGGATGAGCCTACGGTCCATTGCAATGTGTAATTCGCATACAGTCTGTCTAGCGCTGTTTACAAAGATCGTGCCTGGGAAGCAATGTTGGTTTGACGTCCACATTGCGAGTGTAATGTTGGTTGGATGTCCACATTACGACTCTCCTTAGGGCCCATTACTGGGCCGTACTTATCGTGTATAGGGCATCCAGGTCCATCTGCATTATAAGATAGTTCATTTTATTATAACATGTTAGTACAGTTCCATGACTCATGATCATACGCATCATATGTATGCTTGACGTGAGAGTTGTCTGATCATAGCATTTGCCTTCGGGCAGGTTGTTTATGGGCTCCCGGTTAGGCGGTGTTGCCATACATGAGCGCACGATATGTGCAAAGATTGGTTGCATGACTGGATAGCGTGATTCATGCATTCCGCATTTGTGTGACATGGTTATTGTACGCCCTAGCGACATCGGAGCCGTAGCCTCCATAGACAGATCGTGGTTGGCAGGATTGGATACCGAAAATCTTGTTCTACATGGGGTACTATAGATATCCTTGGGTGAAAGTCCTTAAACCCTTATGGTACCAAGAGGTTGCTCCAACGTCTAGACCGAGTGGGTAGATGAGCGTTGAGTGCCGATTACCAGACGACTACGCTCTCCACTGTGTCGTGGTCGGTTGGAAGGGGGTGCGGCCTTACTCGCCCGAGAGTAGGGGGCAATGCTAGGCTGAGTTTGACCAGCTCGAGGAATGGGTCCGCTATCGACGAGTCATGCCCGATATTGGCAGACGGATAGTGTGGTCTCTTCCACTTGCCTTATTGTGCGCGATGTGGCGGCAATCTGGTTTAGAGTGTACTAGACCCCGGTGATATTCCATATTTTGAGCTGTATTGATATGTAGACATAGATGAGGATTTGTATGCTTGAGCCGCATTGCACATCACATGGCCTTAGGATGGCCGATACCATTCATGTCTTGCATCGCATAAGCCTTGGTACGGCTCATGATATTATAGATCCATCTGCATATTCCGGTTTACTCTGACATTGCATGTTCATATTACTACTTTGCTCACACACTTTCACCACCCTCTAAGCTTTCTGTAAGCTTATGCACGACCGTTGCGTGCAGGTGACGTTGGATCACAGCAGCGCTGAGGCAGGAGTACGTTGCAGAGTGTTTTGGAGTTTTTGTTCTACACCACTGTATTTCCCTTTATGATCATTGTACTTGTAAAGTTTTTGATCATAGTGGAAATGTAATGGAGTTATTGGTTGTTGTTTGTGGGTTATGCCTTTGGTTATGCTTATTACGAATCAAACTAATGTTAAAAATCTTCCTCGTAGCATCCCAGGATCGGAACCTGGCGAATGGGAGCTAGGAGCCGAGAATGGGGTTCTACGGAGGCTGTCGGTGCCGGTTTCGGCGATTGAAAATTTTGTAAGCCCAGTTTTTGAGTTTGGGGCGTGACATTACTTCACTATTGAGGTATGAATGACCTTAAGTTGACCTTTAGAGTAGACCATTTTAGATACATAATCCATATATGTTTTATAAGTGAATTTAGTCTGTTCTAAGACTAGTCCTGGACCTTCTTCGACTAGTCCTAGCACTGGTTCGACCAGTTCAAGAAATTCCATGACCAGTCCTAAGTTGTTGAAGATTTTTAAAATTTTTTTATTACTCTATGACCAGTCTTGGAGGCTGTTCGACCAGTCATGTGAACAGTGTCGACTGGTTCTTCGACGGGTCGTATATCTTCGATTCAAAGTACAACATTGAAAAACATCTGTCTACGACTAGTCGTGTGCAACTTACGACCGGTCGAAGGTGACCTACTACTGGTCGAAGGTGGCCTACAACCAGTCGTGAAACCATCAGATCTTATCGCGCCTGAAAATTCAAATTTCTGTTAGTTCTTTGACCAGTCGACCAGTCGAAGACGCGTTTCACTCAACTATAAATAGGGCACGAATCTCAGAATAAGAGAGATAATTCAAGCTAATTAATTTGGCCTTCTGAGAGATAAGTCTGTGCTCTATTTTAAGATAAGTGTGCGTATTTAATATTCTCTTTCTTTAGCTTTATTAATTAATTTTGTTTCTTGTATTCCAATCTAATCTGAAAAGAGGAATTGCTAATTTCCTTTCTTTGGAATCAAAATCAATTAAAGCTAGCCCATTTTGGTTTAATTTTAAATCAATTAGAACTAGAACTATTGTAATGTAAGTTTTGGACATTGAACTTGGACATTCAATCATCTACTCTGACTTGGTTCTTCGGGGTTGCTACAACGAAGGAGAAAATCAGGTATTTTATATTTAATTATAAATTCCTTTTTGTTTTGGTTTCTTTTGATGTTTGCTAGAATAATCTCATTGTATTGGTTATCTGAGGAGAGCCAAGAAAACTCATAAGTGGGGTTTTTTTTTTAATTATGTAAGCCCACAAAGAAAGACACAATTGTGAAGGTTTTGGGTGAACTTGTGAAAATCTAATTTGATAGTGAACGTTAATATCCCCTATGTGAGGATATTAGGAGTGGAGTAGCATTCTGTGTGGCTGTTATTTAACAGTCGGTGAACACACAGGTGAACCACTATAATCCCTTGTGTTTGGTGGTTGAATGGTTTATATTTTATATCTTTAATTATTCATTTGTGGGATGTATAAGTGGATGTGAATGTTGTAATCATTTATTTCAAGCATTGTGGGAATGTTGTAATAGTTTAGCATTTATTTCTTGCTATTCCTTTATCAGCGTCTTTAATTGTTCTAGTAAGGTTACCCTGCCATTCCTATGGTGTATGGTTGTCCCTAGAACAAAATATATTTGTAATTGTAATTTATTCTTCAATGTAGTTTGTATTTAATTCTTTATTATTCCTCTTCGATTTGAGATTTGATACAAAGACCTTTCTAGAAATAAGGTTGTCCTACCATAAACTCTGGTTTTTGGTGTAAGGTTTTCCTTAGAACAACATTTGTATCAACCTCTCAAGATCTGAATTTTGAGGTTGCTTTACATTCTTGCATTGTGGTTTGTTTATATTATTTATTGGCTATCGTATTTATATAATTTCCGCTATTATAAATTTTATTTGGTATAGTTCTATTCACCCCCCTTTAGGACATATAGCTAGGCCTTTTCAAGTGGTATCAAAGCCTAATAGCTCGTTTTTAATTCTTAATTCTTGGATTTATTTCCTGAGTTAACGATTTAAGCTATTTAAGATGTCAAATTTTGTAGCCTATCAGTCACTAGGCCACCACCCTTTGATGGCTCCAACTATGCTTATTGGAAAGCCAGGATGAGAATATTCTTAAAATCCATGAATTAAAGTGTGTGGTTGGCCACTGTGAATGGTTCGAACCCTCTTACCATTGAAGTAATTGGAGTTGATGGTTCAAAATCTATGAAAGTAACACCTTATTTCTCGTGGACCACACTTCAGAAAAGTGAGAGTAGTGTAAATACTAAAGCACTAAATGCAATCACTTGCGCACTATCACCGAATGAATTCAAAAGAATTATATCTTGTGATTCTGTAAAGCAAGCTTGAGATATATTAGAAATGACACACGAGGGTACATCAATTGTCAAGAAATCGAAAGTCCAACTCCTTACAGCCAAATTTGAAGAAATTCATGTGGAGAAAAATGAAACATTTATGGACTTTTATACATGATTAAATGACATTGTAAACTTTATGTGGGGTCTTGGTAATAAAATTTCAGAAAGTAAAGTGTGTGCAAAAATACTACGCTCACTTCTTGAACGGTTCAACTCTAAAGTAATCGCGATCCAGGAACTTCATGATACGGATAATATGAGGGTTAAGGAATTAGTTGATTTTTTACAAACCTACGAGTTAACTTTTAAAGCTCCAAAAGGAAAATCAATTGCTCTTAAAACTTCTAAAAATAATTTTTAAGAAAATTCTGATTTAGATAACTCTAAAGATGATATGGCCCTTTTGGAAAGAAAGTTTTATAAAATCTTTAAAAGTAAAAAGAGAGTTGATTTTTAAAAAGGAAATGATAAGAAAAGATCTAAACCTAAATCTAAAACTTAAAAATCTTTGAAAGATAGTCAATGTTACAACTGGCATGAATATGGGCATTTAGCTAACAAATGTCTTAAAAAGGACAAACCCAAGAAGAAGGGTATGTTGGCTATTTGGGATGAATCCTCTGATTTTAAAGCTTCTTCTGAATCTAAAGATTCTGAAACTGAATCAGGCAATGAAGTGAAAGCCCTTATGACTCTAGCTAAATTCACATTTTCAGATAATGATTCAACAAGTAAAGAAAATCTGAACAGTGAATGTGAAAATGAAGATGATCTTCAAGATGCCTATAATGCCCTATACAAAGAGAGTTGTAAAATTGCGGTAAAACTGAAACTTCAAAAAGAGAAATTTTCTAAACTCAAAGAAATTTATGAATCTCTTGTTTTAGAAAAGTCCCATATTTCAGACTATTTTGAAAAGACAAAATGCGATTTGGATTTTAAAATTGCCCAAGTTGAAAATCTTAAATATGAAAACGACCAATTAAAACATGAAGTCTCTTCTCTCTTGAGTTTAAAAGAAACTTGAAAATATGCCCAAGGTGATTTTAAATTAGAAAAATTCTTATCAGGATCGAGAAAATGTGGTGATCGATCTGGCTTGGGTTATGATAAGAATGTTTCTCCTAAACCAAAAAATACACCTCCTAAGTTTGTAAAGGGAGAGACCTTAAACTCAAAAGGGAAAGGACAAGTATTTTCTAAAGACCCTAAATCTGTTCAAAAATCTAAAGGAAATTATTTCAACTATAAGAAACATAACCAAAATCCTTTGGCTGAAAAGATACTTGATTTACTTAAGGAGCTTCTAAAGTCTAAATCAATAGGTCATACTTATAAATCTTACAATCAAAAGAATACCAACTATCCACCTAAACCCAAAATAGTTATGAAATGGATTCCAAAGGTCACTTGCTTGGTTGCCCACACCGCTTTCAAAGCTACAAACCATTTAAAGTGGTACTTAGATAATGGATGCTCTAGGCATATGACAGGCGACAAGGCTTTATTCACCGATCTAAAAGATATGACTGATGGTTTAATCACATTTGGTGATGGTAGTAACTGTAAAATTATGGGCCAAGGTACGGTTCAACTTTATAACCTTCCGTTATTTAAGAATTTCTTATATGTTGAAGGACTAAAACATAATTTGCTAAGCATATCTCAAATATGCGATAATAATCATAGTGTTCGGTTTTCCAATTAAAGCTGTGAGATTCTAAACAACAAGGGTTCTGCAATACTACCTGGGCGTAGAACATCTGAAAACTGCTATATTATTAGCGAATCCAGCTCATCTAATAAAACATGTTACATGGTCCATATAGACGAGAATGAATTGTGGCACAAACGTCTTGGACATGTACATTATCAAATTTATATAGATTGAGCAAACGGGAACTTATAAGAGGTTTACCCAAACTTTAAAAATTAGATAAGATATGTGGTGAATGCCAGTTAGGCAAACAAATAAGAAACTCACACAAAAAGGTGAATTCTAATACCACATTAAGACCACTCGAACTTCTCCACATGAATTTGATAGGACCTACCAGAATGGAGAGTCGAGGTGACAAAAGGTATATCTTGATAATATTAGATGACTTTACTAGATATACATGGATAGTCTTCTTAAGGGATAAATCAGAAACTCTTGAAGAAGTAAGAAAAGTTCTTAAAAGGATTCAAACTGAAAAAATTTCTAAAATCAGTAAGATTCGTAGTGATCATGGATCTGAATTTGAGAATAGCGGTTTTGAGAAGTTCTATAGCAACCAAGGAATATTACATAAATTCTCAGCGCCCAAAACTCCACAACAAAATGTTATAGTGGAAAGAAAAAATAGAGTGCTTCAAGAAATGGCTAATGTCATGTTGAATAACATGAAGCTCTTTAAGAATCTTTGGGCTGAAGTAGTCAATACAACTTACTATATTATTAACCGAGTTTACACTAGTAAAGGTAATACTAAAACGGCTTACGAAATGTGGTTCGATAAGAAGCCTACTGTTAAATACTTTCGAGTTTTTGGCAGCAAGTGCTATATTTTATGAGATCGTGAAAATTTAAAAAAATTTGATACGAAAAGTGATGAAGGGATCTTTCTAGGGTATTCTTTAAATAGTTGTACTTATAGGGTTCTGAACAAAAGGACCGGTGTGATTTAAGAGTCTATCAATGTGGTCATTGATGATCACTTAAACACACCAGTCTCAAGTTTAGATAATGATGAAGTTCTTGTAATTGATAAACCTGAAACTTCATCTAATCGGACTGATTCTGAACTAAGGACTGTTAAAGATCATCCAACTACTCAAATTCTTGGAAACCCTCTCACTGGTGTTTGTACTCATAGACAACTTGAGGATATATGTAATTACATATATTTTGCATCCCAGATAGAACCATCTAGCGTAAAAGAAGCTCTTACTGATGAAAACTGGATTGTTACGATGCAAGAAGAACTTAACCAATTTATAAGAAATGATGTTTGGTATCTCGTACCTAGACCTAAAGATAAACACATCATTGGAACAAAATGAATTTTCAGAAATAAGTCTGATGAGCTTGGAAATATAATTAGAAAAAAAGCTAGGCTAGTGGTACAAGGTTACACTCAAATTGAAGGTATTGATATTGATGAAACCTTTGCACCAATAGCACATCTTGAATTAATCAGACTGTTTATATCCATTACATGTTTTAGAAAGATTAAGATTTATCAAATGGATGTGAAAAGTGCTTTCTTAAATGGTGATTTGCATGAGGAAGTCTATGTTGAACAACCGATGAGTTTTGAAGATCCCAAAAATGCTGATCATGTGTATCGCTTTAAAAAGGCACTTTATAAATTAAAACAAGCTCCTAGGGCACGGTATAAGACACTAACAAAGTTTCTGTTAAGCCATAATTTTCAAATGGGATCTGTTGATAAAACTCTTTTTGTTAAAAAACATAATGATCATATTTTAATGGTTCAGATTTATGTTAATGATATCATTTATGGATCTACTTGTACTGACATGACTACTGAGTTTACAGATTTGATGAAATCAAAGTTTAAAATGAGCATGGTTGGGGAATTGAATTATTTCCTAGGGTTGCAAGTAAAGCAGCAACCTGATGGAATATTTATTTCTTAATCTAAATATACTTTGAATTTAATTAAGAGATTTGGATTTGAGAATGGTAAGAACTTCGATACTCCTATGAGTACTACCTTGAAACTCTCAGAAGATTCTGCAGGTAAAAATGTTGATCCGAAATTGTATCGGAGCATGATTGGTAGCTTATTGTATTTAACTGCTAGTAGACCTGATATTGCACTAAGTGTTCGTTTTTGTGCTAGATATTAGTCTAATCCCGAAGAATCACATTTGATTGTTGTCAAGCGAATTGTGAGATATGTCGCAAGTACTATTAATCTCGGTCTCTGGTATCCACATGAGACTAGTATTCAATTAGCTGGGTACTCGGATGCTGATTGGGTTGGTAATCTTGATGATAGAAAATCAACCAGTGGTGGTTTCTTTTATATCAGAAACTATTTAGTTTCTTAGTTTTACAAGAAACAAAGTTCTATATCACTTTCAACAGCTGAAGCTGAATACATCGCAGCTGGTAATGCGTGTACGTAGCTTGTTTGGATGAATTGAATGCTAAGTGATTATGGAATTAAAAAGGATTCTATGTTATTATATTGTGATAATTCCAGTGCCATAAATATTTCAAAAAATCCTATTCTGCATTCTCGTACTAAGCACATTATCATCAGATTTCATTATATCCATGAATTAGTAGAAGAAAAGGTTATATCTTTGGAATATATACCTATCGAGTATCAACGCGTTGATATTTCACTAAACCTCTTGATAAAAGCAGGTTTAACCAAATGAAATTCGATCTTGGCATGTACATTTTAAGATGATAATTTATGCCTTTTTCTATCATATTGTATATTCTTGCTAGTTTAGATTTTAATTTCTGCAAATCATGCAGAAAATTTTATAAAACTCAAAGGAAAATTACATTTTTCGCTGGTCCTCGGCCGATCGTGAATATACACGACCAGTCGTGGTACAACCGGTCATGTACATCCACAACCAGCCGAGAAACTCATGAAATCACTTTAATTTGGAAAAAACACTTCATCTTCCTTATTTCTTTTTCACTCACCAATAAGCCGACGTTCGACTAGTCGAAGCCAACCTTCGAAATCTTCATGGTTAGTGTTCCATTTACGTTTTTCTTGTAGATTTGTGTCTAGATTACTTCTATTTCACTCTTGAAGTTATCTATTTTGAATTTCATTGTGATTTGGGATTTTTCTTTTGAGAAATCTGATTTGAGAAAATCCTCTTCTCAATCCTTTGCAACTCCTTATCTTCTTGAAATCTTTATTGTAAATGGCATATAGGGGGAGAAAAATAACTTCCCGTGGTCCATCTTCTTCCAGATCAGCCTCTATCACTGAGTATCATCTTAGGGCTCCCAAGGATAATCCACCCTTTGTTCGGGACATCAGATTGCGTAATGTTATTGTTGAACATCCTGTTGATATTAATCATATTGCTCCTTTTGATATCCTTCCTATCCTCCAAGCTATAGGTTGGGATAACTATTGCCCAGTCCATGTTTGGTTGCATATGTGAATTTTCACTAAAAAATCTATTGTTTAAAATTGTCACAAGAGAAGGACCATTTGAAATTGATCATCACTTGATTTTATCTCTTATGTAAATTTCTATAAATGATGAGGGAGTTCCCATTCATACATTGTCTGAAAAGCCCTCACAGACTGAAAAATGCATGCTAACTAAAGATTTATGCAATCTGGATGTTCAATGGACGCATAAAGGAAATGTGCTCTCCTCAAGATTTTTGTTACCCAAATACAGAGTTCTTTATAGGATCTTTATGTCGAACTTGTATCCTCGACCGGGTAATAAAATGAGTTAACGGCTTTTCATGGTTCGTGTTCTTCATAATATTGTCAGAGGTGCTCATCTTTGCTTACCATCCTTTATTTGTCACTCTATCATTCAGTTTAGACTCCATACTGGTCATAGTGATATCGCTTTTGGTTATTTGATGACTGTATTGGCTATGTATATGTTAGTCGATATGCCGGTTAGTGAAGCCCTTATCCATCATCTGATATTTAACAACTCTAATATCAATAAGATGAAGCTGAAATTTCTTCTTGGCCAAAGAGATGGTGTTGGTGAGGCTGAAGCTGAACATGAGGAAGTAGCTGGTGATCTTCCTCTTGATGATATTAATATGGATGATATTTTTGAAGAACTTGATTCTAACTTTACAAATGATTCATATTTTGAGCCTTCTGCTTTTGATGCACATTTGCATGCATTGGAAACTAAGGTTGAGAATATCAATGTTAGGATGGAAAACATGTCTGTTGCCTATGATTTATAATTCAAGTATATGCACAAGTATCTTAGATGTTTAAATAAGGGCATGCATCAACTTGATCCTTCCATCCCTACTCCTTCATCTGGTTCAGATTATTTTTTTTTTTTTTTTCTGGTCTGTAATAACTATCTTACTATTGTGCTCACTTAACTGGATTTGTTACTGTAGATTTAGTTGACTAGGCTCAGTTTATGAATTATGTGTGTTACTTATGCTATGTTCTCATATCTTGTCTTACCTCTTATTTATCTCCTTACTTATTATAAGACCCGTATCTTAGTCCGTACCATTCCATAGACTTCCGCGGTCTTACCGGTCAAATTCCGACAACCTTCGACCCTTAACCGATATTGACGCGCGACCCTGATTCATATGTCGTCAACCTGTATCGACTCAACCCAAGACCAATACCATAGCGATCGCGCCATCGCTGTGGTTCCGATGCCGCGACTTGCGCGCCGAGGCGATACCCTGGTCAAGAGATGTAGGCCAACATTCGGTGTGAGGAAAACGCCGTGCGTTGTGAAACCCAAGAGAATTTCTACGAGATGTAACATCAATCCCATCAATCAATCCATCACATGTCAAGTACACATCACCTTTCACCCATTCCCAAGCAACCACAAAAGTCAAGAATCTCTTACAAAGCCCATACCTCTCTTACACCAAAAGCCATCAAAGTCAAAAAGTTCTTACACCTCCCATGCCTTTCTTACACAAAAGGCCACAAAAGTCAAGATTTTCTTACACAACCATCACTCACCACATCCATCCATCACTCTCTCTCTCTTTACAACTCTTTCTCTTTCTCATTTCTCATCTCATTTTCTCAAGAAAAAAATTCATACGTATGAGAGCTCTCCAAGCATTCCCAAAACTCCAAGGTGACCCACTTTCTACCCCATGATCTCCCCATCCTAACCATCCATTCCCCATATCCTCCATTGAAATCCAAGCTGAGGTGCTAAGGAACCCCTAGGAGCAAGAAGATCGACGGTGGGTGCTCCTCTAGATGTAAAAAAAAAAATTGATTTTTATAGCCTAGATATTTTTTTTCTTTCATGAGGAAAGTATAGGACCCACCAATCAATGGTAGAGATCCCACACAATCCTATGTTTGTGGCCTAGTGGGCTACCTTATGCATGCATGATCCATGCATGGGGCCTTTCTCTATGGGCCCCATCATGGTAGTTTTATTTCATATCATATTATGTTTGGGTCATCTAGACCTTATAACCATGGTGGGGATGACATCCTCACCATAAATTTTAATTATAGTCCATGCATGTGCAAGATCCATGTTGTAAATGTAAATATAAGTATGATGTGCGGGTGTGATTGATCTTGGGAGGGCTCAATATTGGCGGAGCCCCTTTCCCTATGGCTGGATTATCCTTCTATCTCTCTTTTTCCTCATTTTATTTCCTGATGTGTGTGGCCCATTAATGTATTTTCCTTTTTATTTAACTTATTTAATAAATTTTATCTAAGTACATGTTGCTGTTCAAAATTTTCTGGACAGTTTCTGGTTGTTTTTGGACCAGATTTTGGGACTGTTTGGGGGACTATTCATACTTATTAAATATACTTTTCTGAAAGGTGGGGATCTAATCTTGATGTCTCCCAAATTTCAGCCCCAACTGACCTTCATTGGGGTCCCAAAGGTGTGGTCCAAGTGAGGTAGACAGTCTGAATTTTCTGCACTGTTCCAGCAACATTCCACTATGGACAGTTGGATTTTTAAAATTTATTAAAATACCTATCGGTGTTTAAAAATTATAAAAATTTTCAGGGGGGTGGAATACTTATGGTAGGACCCACCTACAAAATTTTGGGGCCAATGGACGCCTGTACACACCATGGTGATGGCGGGACCGGCCCATTATAATATGGTGTCCAGATCAGTCTGATTTTCAGGACAGATTGATTTATGTAAATGAATTAAAACATTTAAAGATGTCCAAAAATTTTAAAATTTTTTAGGAGTATGGTCCACTTATGTTAGAACCCACCTACCAAATTTCAGCGCCAATGGACCCCTGTACACACCGTGGTGAGGCCCGGACTGGCCCACCACGTTGGGACGTCCAGGTCTGTCCAATTTTTCTGGACAGTCTGTTTTGTTTAAATTAATTAAAATACTTAGAGATATATAAAAATTATGAAATTTTTTAGGGGTATGGCCTACCTATGGAAGTATCACTCTGTGAAATTTCAGCATCAAGTGACCCTGTTTGGGTATCCAAAAGAATGGGCCAAGATGGTTGGACTCCCAGATTTTTTCTGCTGTGCAATCCAACAATATGACCTTGATAAAAAAACCATAATTTAAAAATATTTTTTCTGATGGTGGGCCACCTTTTTTGGTTTCCTCTCATTGTATGCATGATGAGGGACCTTGGCCCTCAATTTTTAGAGTTTTAGAGGCCTTGGACCCACTCCAATGGAGTGCCCAAATTTAGGACAGCAACATGTTATAATTATGTTGGCCTTGGGCTGAAATTTTGAGGAGTGGGGCCCACCATATTATAAAGATCTTAGAGGAAATGATTTATACCTTTAGTTCCTTAAATGTTGGGCTTAATGAATGCACTTTTGAGGTCCACCACAGTTGAATTTAATTGGGTCCATGAATGTAGCCAGTTGTTGAACTATTTAAGGCCCATAGAGTGGACCCATTTGATGTGTTCCAAGGCCCATGGGATTAAGCCCATTTGAAGTAATTTAAGGCCCATAGACTGGACCCATTTGATGTGTTCCAAGATCCATGGGATTGGACCCATTTGATGTATTTTAAATCCCATGAGATTAGGCCCATTTGATGCCATCTAAGGCCCACGGGTTCTGACCATTGCAATGCACATAAGGCTCATTGGTGTGGTCCATTTATGTGGCTCACTTGATGAATAAAAGGCCCATACGACATGGCCCATTTGATGTATTTAAGGCCCAATGGGAAGTACCTAAGGTCCATTGCAATGTGTGATCCCAACATGGATTATGTAATGATGTTCATGACGACCGTGCCTTGGGAGTAATGTTGGTTTGACGTCCATGTTATGAGTTTAATATTGGTTAAATGTCTGCATTACGACTCTCCCTGGGGCCCATTGTTAGGCCCGTACTTATTGTGTATAGGCCGTCCAGGCCCATCTGCATGGTAAGGGTAGTTCATTTCATTATAACATGTTTAGTATAGTTCCATGACTCATAATCATACGCACCATATGTATGCTTGATATGAGAGGTGACTGATCATAGCATATGCCTTCGGCCAGGTTATTTATGGGCTCCCGATTAGGCGGTGTTGCCCTACATGAGCGCACGTCACGTGGAAGGATGTGCTGCATGATTGGATAGTGTGATTCATGCATCTCGCATCGTGTGATATGGTTACTGTACGCCCTAGCGATATCGGGGTCGTAGCCTCCACAGACGCATCGTGGTTGGCAGGATTAGATATCGAAAATCTTGTTCTACATGGGGTGCTATAGATATCCCTGGGTGAAAGTCCCTAAACCTTTATGGTACCAAGAGGTTGCTCTAACGTGTAGACCGAGTGGGTAGATGAGCGTTGAGTGCCGAATAGCAGATGGTTGCGCTCTCGACTGTGTCGTGGTCGGTTGGAAGGGGGTGCGGCCTTATCCGCCCGAGTGTAGGGGCCAATGCTAGGCTGAGTTTGACCAGCTCGAGGAATGGATCCGCTATCGACGAGTCATGCCCGATATTAGCAGACGGATAGTGAGGTCTCTTCCACTTACCTTATTGTGCGCAATGAGCGACAATCTGGTTTAGAGTGTTCTAGACCCCGGTGATATCCTAGAGTTGAGCTGTATTGACGTATGGACTTAGATGATGATTGTATGCTTGACTTGCATCTTGCATCGCATAGCCTTGGTACAGCTCATGATATTTATGGATCCATCTGCGTATTCCGCATTACTCTGATAATGCATGATCATATTACTACCTTGCGCACACACTTTCACCACCATATAAGCTTTCTATAAGCTTATGCACGACCGTTGCGTGCAGGTGACGTTGGGGCGCAGCAGCGCTGAGGCTGGAGCACTTGCAGATCATTTTTGGAGTTTTTGTTCCTTACCATTGTATTTCCCTCTATGCTCATTGTACTTGTAAAGTTTTTGATCATAATGGAGTTCTTGGTTGTTGTTTGTGGGTTATGCCTTTGGTTTTGCTTATTACGAATCAAACTGACATTGAAAATCCTCCTCGTAGCTTCCCAGGATCGGAACCTAGCGAATGGAAGCTGGGAGCCGAGAATGGGGTTCTACGGAGGCTGTCGGCGCCGGATTCGGCGATCGAAAATTTTGTAAGCCTGATTTTCGAGTTTGGGGCGTGACACTTATTACTCATTAGTCATTTGTTCTTTACTTCCTTTGTCATATTGTGACAAAAAGGGGGAGAATGGATAATGTTGAATTGGATTGGATTGACTATGAGGAGTGAGTAGCATTGTGCATAATTTTTTGTCCATAGATTTTTTTTGTGCATAGTGCATTTTTTTTTTTTTTTGTGATATATGTAACTTAGGGGGAGTATGTGGAGTATGTAACTGTATGTGCAAAGGTGGACTGTATGTTGAATATTTATTTGTAGGTTCATAAATGTGTGCCAGTTGATAACAACGGATGCATGATTCTTTAATCAAATATTCTGTGTTATGTATCATATCTTGAAAATGTATTTTGTCACTAATTTGACAAAGGGGGAGATTGTAAGTGCTATAATTTATAGCCCCTTGTTATTGTCAAATTTGTGGTGACAAAGACACTGCTTTAAAGTTGTACATATGATGAACAAAAGATTCATTCAAGACATGAAGAGTCATGATGATAGTCTAACAAAGTTAGCTTTGATAGAAAAGAGAAGCTTTCAAGTTCAAGATCTCAGGATTAATTATACTCAAAGGTCACTTGTCTTCAAGTTTCAATGTCCTTACTTCACTATTGAGGTATGACTGACCTTAGGTTGACCTTTAGAGTAAGCCATTTTGGATGCATAATCCATATATATTTTATAAGTGAATTTGGTCTGTTCTAAGACTAGTCTTGGACCTTATTCGACTAGTCCTAGTACTAGTTTGACCAGTCCAAGAAATTTCACAACCAATCCTAAGTTGTTGAAGATTTTTGAAATTTTTTGGTTACTGTACGACCAGTCCTGGAGGCTGTTCAACTAGTCGTGTGAACAATGTCGACTGGTTCTTTGACCGGTCGTATATCTTCGATTCAAAGTACAGCATTGAAAAATATCTGTCTATGACCAGTCGTATGCAACCTACGGCCAGTCGAAGGTGACCTACGACCAGTTGTGAAACCGACAGATCTTATCGCGCCTGAAAATTCAAAATTCTGTTGGTTCTTCAACCAGTCGTAGAGGTCCTAAGACCAGTCGAAGACGTGTTTCGCTCAGCTATAAGAAGAGCACGAATATCAAAATAAGAGAGACAATTTGTAAGACCTGTATCATAATCCATACTGTTCCGTCGCTTCCCGCGATCCTTCTCGTTAAATTTCGACAATCACCGACCTGTAGTTGACGTTGCGCACGACCGTAAGTCGTATCCTATTCATTTGAGCCGGCTTAATCCGAGACTTGTATCATTGTGACCGCACCGTCGCCGCGGTTCCAATGCCGCAACTCATGCACCGATCCGATACCCAGACGATGAGATGCGGACCCGCGTTCAGTTCGAGGAAAAACACCGCGTGTTGCAAATTTCAAGAGAATCTCTACAAAGTGTCAAATCAATCCCATCAATCAATCACCCATCAATCACTTTATGTCAAGTACAAGCACCCATGCTTCCTTTCTCCACAAGTCAAGCAACCACCTAAGTCAACTAACCTCTTACTTCACCCATCACTCACTTCACCCATCACTCACCTCACATCACTCCATCACTCTTACAACTCTCTCTCTCCCTCTCATTTCTCAACACTCCAAACCCAAGCAAGGGAGCCCTCTCACGTCCAAGCTCTTCTCATGAGAAATGTGCATTTTGGTGGCCCACTTTCCACTCCAAATCCCATCATCCTAGCCATCCATTTCCCATATCCACCATCAAAGTGAAGCTCTAGGAGACCGGCTATCCAACGGACCAAGAAGATCAAGTGGTGGGTGCTTTGATAGAGTAGTTTTCATATTTTTAAGGTGAGCCAAGTGAGGCCAACCGATCAATGGTTTGGATCTCACTTGGGACCCTAAGATGTGGCCAATGACCCATCTTGATCATCAAATCATTCCATGATGGGGCCATTCTCCATGGACCCCATCATGATGTTTACTTTTCTTGCACTAAGAGGTCATTTAGACCGTCCATTTTTAGTGGAGTGGGATCTCCACCGTTGATCTCTTGTTTGATGGTCCATATGCAATGGGCCCTTTGTTGTATGATTGGATGATTGAAACGGAGGGCCCATAGTGCCGGGGGTCCCTCCATCAAGCGTGTCCCACTCTCCATCTATTCCTTCTTCTCCTTTTCATTATTTTCTTTGTGTATTAATGTGGCCGTGTGGCCCACTTGAATGGGCCCCACCAGAAAATACCTTACTCAAGCCGTCTAAGGGTGGGGCCCATCCTATATGTGTTGTTCTCTCTCCATTCATCAATTGGTGGCCCACATAAGCGGGACCCACCTTAATGCTAGTGCAGACCCAAACCGTCCACCGTCCCTGGCTCAATTTAGACGTTGGGCTGAAAAATGGACTCGATCAGACCTTCCGGCGGGCCATAACTTAGAAAACAATGGTTTTCACCATTTAAACGTATCTCGATCTTTCTTCACTCCAAAACAACATCAGATATTGAACTTGTTTGGTCCGTATCAGGCCGTAGAAACTAGTGGTCGGGATGGATTTGGCTGAATCAAGCCCCATGTAAGAAAAACCTTAAAAAAATTTTGATTTCAAAAAAATAAAAAATAATATATATATATATATATATATATATATATATATATATATATATATATATATATATATATATATATATATACCATGCAGCAGCTGACACTGCTGCTGTCAGAGAGGCAGGCAGTGCCAGCGCTGCGCTGGCGGGCGAGCCAACGAGCAGGGACCCACGGTCCAAGCCGTGGGCCCCACCATGATGTATGTTGTATATCCACTCCGTCCATTCTGTGGGCCACATAGGGTTGTGAGCCATCTCTAAAAATGGGCCTGATCTGGAACTCAAATGGCCCACATCAGAGGAAACAATGGTGACTTAAAGCCTACCATTAAGACCGTTTTTGGGGCCCACGGAAGTTTTGAATCAAGCTGAAATTCGTATTTTCCCTTCAACCAGGTTTGCGTGACCTTATCAACGGGTTGGATGGCATATAAACTTTATAATGGGCCCCACATGGAGAGCCCAACGTGATGTATGTGTTGTACTTCCACCGTCTAGGCGGACGGTGGAGTCCACAGAGATGTATGTGCGATGGGGCCACCGTCCAGCAGACGGTGGAGCGCACTGTGATGTACACGTGTCCACTGTCCTCTGTTTGGACAGTGGGACCCACCATGATCTATGTGTTCTATTCACCCAGTCACACTATTTGTGTGTGATGTATATATATGTACATTATATTATATATAATATTGTATACATTATTTATGCATATGTGTATGATGGTGGGCCTTTATGTGGACCCCATCATAATGCATGTGTTGCATCCAAACCATCCATTTATGTTGTAAACTCATTTCTTGAGCTAAAAATGAGCCAGATCTATGGTTCCAACGGGCTCACTTTGGTATGTAGATAGGGCCCATGTTGATCCATTTATGGCCATTCATTTAGGCCCACCTTGGTGCACATCTAAGGCCATGAGATTAATCCCATTTGGCATATGTAATGCCCATGGGATTAAGCCCATTTGGCATATCTAAAGCCCATGGGTTTCGGCCCATTTGATATATGCAATGCCCATGAGATCCGGCCCACTTATTCTATATAAGGCCCACGGGATTCAAGCCCATTTGATACATATTAAAGCCCATGGGATCAAGCCCATTTGATGTGCATGGGGCGCAAATGGAGTGACCCATTTGATATAGTTAAAGCTCATGTATGTAGGCCCATCTGACATATTTAAGGCTCAAGTTGTGAGGCCACTTTAATGTATTTCAAGGCCCATGGATCATGGACCATTGCAATGTACATAAGGTTCATTGGTGAGGCCCATTAATGCAAACCATTTGGTGAATGTGAGGCCCATGTAATACGACCCATTTGATATATCTAAGGCCCAGGGATCGAGGCCCAACGGATGTCCTTAGGGTCCATTGTAATGTACGTCTCTCATGGTTCGTGAAATGATATTTATGGCAAGCCGTGCCTAGGAAACAATGTTGGTTTGACGTCCACATTGTATGTATAATGTTGGTTAAATGTCCGCATTGTAACTCTCTTTAGGGCCCATTGATAGGTCCATACCCATTGCTATTCATTGCCTTATAACATACTTAGTATAATCTCATGACTCATGCCCATACGCATCATATGTATGCTTGATACGAGTAATGACTGATCATATCATACGCCATTGGGCAGACCATTTACGGGACTCGTTATGTGACTGAGCGCCCCACATGATCGCGCAGTACGCGCTGGATTGCTGCATGTTTTGACAGCGTGATTCATGCATCTCGCATACGTGTGACTTGATCACTGCACGCCCTAGTGACATCAGGGCTGTGGCTCCACAGGTACATCGTGGATGGTCGTATTGGATACCGAAAATACTTATTCTAGCAATGTGGGCACTTAGGATGTCCTTGGGTGAAAGTCCCAGAACCTTTTTGGTACCAAGAGATGCTCCAACGTCTAGACTAAGTGGATACACAAGCGCCCGAGTGCCGAATACCAGTAGGCCACGTCTCTCACTGTGTCTGGTCGGTTGGAAGGGGGTGTGGCCTTATCCGCCGAAGTGAGGGGGCTATAAGCTAGGCTGAGTTTGACTAGCTCGAAAATGAGTCCGCTATCGACGAGCCGGGTATGTATTGGCATACTACTGGTCAGGCGGATAGTGAGGTCTTATCCGCTTGCTTGACTGTGCAGCTAGAGAGGTGATAGTCTCTGTGAAGTGTATTAGACCTCGGTGATATCCAGAGAGGAACTGTACTGATATGGGTACATGATGAGCACCGACTTGCTTGGGTTGCATTTCGCATATGACATTCGGCTATGTAGGCCTTGCATTGCATCAGTGTGGCAGATGGCATTCATATCTCGCATCATGCCTTACATTACATAGCCTTGGTATATTCATGGACTTACCGCATACTTCCGCATTACTTGATCTTGTACACTCGGTGTTTGCCCTCCGCACACACTTGCACCACCCTCTAAGCTTTTGTAAGCTTATGCACGATAGTTGCGTGCAGGTAGCGTTGGACGGCAGCAGCGCTGAGACAGGAGTGCATATCAGGACCTTTTGGAGCTTTTGATCACCTTGTATTTCTCCTTCCGCATTGTACTTAAAATTTTGATATAGTGGATATGTGGTGATGTTGTTTTGTGACTTGGTTATGCTTGTGGTTATGCTCCATTACAAAAAAAAATTCATTCTGAAAAATCCTCCTTGTAGGATCCCAGGATCGGAATCTGGCATTTGATTGTCAAGAGCCGAGAAAGGGGGCACTACGGAGGCTGTCGCCACCGGATTCGGAAATCGGGATTCATGTGAATCCAATTTTTGGGTTTGGGGCGTGACACAATTCGAGCTAATTAATTCGGCCTTCTGAGAGATAAGTCTGTGCTTTATTTTAAGCTAAGTGCATATTTAATATTCTCTTTCTTTAGCTTTATTAATTAATTTTGTTTCTTGTATTCCAATCTAATCTGAAAAGAGGAATTGGTAATTCCTTTTCTTTGGAATCAAAATCAATTAAAGCTAGCTCATTTTGGTTTAATTTAAAATCAATTAGAACTAGAACCATTGTAATGTGAGTTTTGGACATTGAACTTGGACATTCAATCATCTACTCTGACTTGGTTCTTCGGGGATGCAACAATGAAGGAGAAAATCAGGTATTTTACATTTAATTGTAAATTCCTTTCTGTTTTGATTTCTTTTGGGGTTTTCCAGAAAAATCTCATTGTATTGGTTATCTAAGAAGAGCCAGGAAAACTCAGAAGTGGGGGTTTTTTTAATTGTGTAAGCCCAAAGAGAAAGACACAATTGTGAAGGTTTTAGGTGAACCTATGAAAACCTAATTTGATAGTGAACGCTTGTTGAGGGTCAAATATTGCATATCAGACCGCATGTATTACCTGGATTTATGAGCATAATATTGTTTAAACGGCCAATTTAATCGTGTTCATGCTGCAGGTTGAATCTAGGAGGTTGAGCTGAAAAAGGATGTTAAAAGTAGGAATTTAACGCTCTAACGACACTACAGGCAAGGGATGGACCCCAGGGGACCAATATCGAAGAAATTATATGCCAGAGGTACAGTGAGCAACATTAAAGAGGCCTGAAAGTCAGGCAGAATGCAAGATCACAAGGTTTCCACCATTCATTCAGCTTGAAACTTCATATATATCTAAAGGACCACAAATTAACCGTACACGTCGAATTTCAGCCGTTGAAACTCTGTGGAAGTGGCCCAATGGACAGATCAGCCCATAAATCTGCAATTTGGGGCCCACCTGATATCTGTATGTGCTTCAATTTTGGTCTCAATGGCTTACATGAGATGAAGAACCAGATGGACAGATCGAATTTCTGACAAGCACCAATGTGGGACCCGGTTGTGTGAATGAGAGTGCACATTGCCGGTGCACTCACATTGCACTGGGTAAACAACACAGTCAAAACAGCGTTTGATCGCAGTTTGTCGCCCGCAATAGAGAACGCTCTGTTTCAAGAAGCGGGCGGCTGTGATCGTGTAGTGGGCTACCATATGAGGTCTTATGGATGATCTGGACCGTTCAGTAGACTCTAATGGCCCAAATAATGCAGACCTACGAGAGAGAATTTCAAGAGAGGAGCATGATCGATTTTTCACCGCGCCAACGCAATTCAGACGGTTTACTAAAAACTCAGTGGGTCACATCGAATCCAATACAGAAACACCCATGTTCGAACGGTTTTTCGTCACGAGTCTGTTGGACGGAGGGGATATCTTTTCTAGTGATGATAGAAGGTTGTCCGAGCATCCCAGCGGGACTCCTTACGCACAGACGTGCGTAATAGACATCCGATCACCGTGGGCCATACGGCCTTCTTGATCGTGATCGGCCGGACAATCTGGACCGTCCATTGTATCCGTAAAATAATTCTGATCAAATCTCCTACCTTCCTCACAACCATGCATACAAATAAGATCATGAATATTGGATTTTTCTCTGGACGTTGATTCATGCGGTGACCCACCAAGAGTTCAGATACTCTTAAAAATTGAAATGATGTGATAAATCAACTTCACAGAGGCAATGGACGGCTCTGATGAGGCGTGAAGTCGCTAAGTGGACCCCAGCGACTTCAACGAAAAAAAAGAAGAAGAAGGAAATCTTTGTTTCGCTGCTGAGATACGCAAGACGCAGCTGCGTAAGGCACGCACCGACATATCTCATCACCTACCTGCTTACTATAAAGGAAAGGAGACTAAGGAGAGCAGGGATCATCATCCAAGCTTGGACGTGAAGTGCAACAGAGAGAGAGGAGAAGTTGAAGTTTTTTTTTTAATTTCTTTTCCTTATTTCTTTCTTTTCTTTTTCTATTTTTTTTCCATGAATCCTGAGGATATTAGACACATCATGTGTTGCTAAACCTCTTAGCTAGGGCTAAGAGGTGAAGCTTGTAGCATGATGGGAGTGATTTGCTTATGCCTTTTGTTTGGATTGAATTGACGTTAATTTTAGTTTTATTAATATTGAAAATATTTTTAGTCTTTAATGGTCTGTTGTGACTGAAATTACAGTGGGTCTGTGATGGCTTGAATATTTTCTTTTCTCTTTTATGTTTATGACATCAGGAAGCCCTGTTGTTCACCATAGTCTCCTGGGCATGGTCGGATGACGGTACCCTTCCTAACCTTCATACATATGATTGATTGGTAATTAGTTTAATTCTGTTGTTTGCCATAGTCTCTTGGGCATGGTTTGGTGATGGAATCCATTCTAATTCATATACCTTTCATCTCTTGAAAACTAGATCAATGACAGTTCAGTTAACTCCATGATTCTTGAGGCAGGCATAAGATCTCCCTGATCTCTATAAGTGGATCCTCTGAATCCCTAGTTTCTCTCCTCTGAATTTTCTTAAGTGTTAGATAATTATTTCACAATTCTTCATTAAATTATATTTTGATTTAGATTTCATCTCATTCTAGTTCTAGTTCTAGTTAATTTTTGATAACGTACAAGTTTCAGTCCCTTGGGATTCAAGCTCGGTCTTACCGAGTTATTACTACATCACAACCCTGCACTTGGGGAGTGAATAAGTTTTTGGCGCCGCTGTCGGGGACTGACGGTTGCGTTTCTGAAATTAATTGGTTTTAGAATTAGATTAAGATTATGATTTTACTAACTTTATTTTTTTTTCCTAGAACTAACTTGTTTTCCTGTTTTGTAGAAGCCTGACATAAACTTCTAATTCAGTAATCCCTTCCCAATTCTTCTACTTTTTCCCCTTTTTAGGAACTAGTTTAATTTTGAAAACTTTCTAATTCTAGGGTTTCCTATTTTAGAAATTTTCTAGGGTTAGGAAACTTCCCTTTTCTTTTTAGAAACTCTTTATAATTTTAGAAACTAACTCATCCTTCCTTTATTAGAAACTTTCTATTTTAGGATTAGGTTTTCCGTTTTAGAAACTAACTTAGCTTCTAAGTTTTCTTTTAAAAATTTCTAACTTTTCTATTTCTACTTTAGGAAACTAATCTCTTTTATTTTCCTTCGCAGGATCTTAACATTGTACTCCAATCTGGTAACTTCTCTCTAACTTCTCCTCTACCTACTTTCCATATTGCTGTAGGATCTTTTCTTCTATTCTTTAGGATTAGATTCAGATTAAGGGTTTCATCATGTATATGAATGAGTGGGCACGTCCGTATGTTGAGATAACTTATGGAAAACAACCTATGCCTCAAAAATTTTTTAAAAATATCTTCAAGAACCAATCGGAATATGATGTTCCACCGATTAAGAAGACTTTCGGTGATTATCTGCGGGAGAATAATTACATTCCATAAGTTAAGAGAACATTACGTGTTATTGGAATGATGAGGCTTATCAACCCCCGACAGATGACCCGTATGATTCTGATCAGTGAAAACAGAAATATTTCGAAGATGAGCCAGTAAAACATCACGGTAATAACTCCCGTGGATCAACCACTTATGAATATGCACCAAAAACGATCTAGGAGGAATTATCTCCGAGCTATACAGACTATATTACTGGCATGAGAAAATTACTAGAAGCGCTTGAATCACGCATCGATAGGCTAATGGAGGATAGGTCGTCTCAGCCTCAACCCAATCCAGAAATACAATGCAGGGAAAGTGATCCTCACTCTCTTTTGAAAAACTCTGAAATTTGGAATGAGGAGTGGGATTCCCTTAATGAGCATGCGGTTCAATTTTCTGAGGAGTCGATCTCGATGACTGTTCGAAAGAATGGTGAAGATACATGGGTGTCTTTTAAATACATTGATGATGACACACCTTCCTTATATGACACACAAAATTTCAATGATGAGGAAGAGGTTAGTCCCCAATCCATACTAGGTGTAGAATGTGAGAAAAGTGATCCCATCCCAAATGTGCACTGCACTAGACTAGAACATGATTGCGATCCTGAATGTGTAACCACAGTCCCTCTAGAATCCCTCTCAAGTTTGGTCCAGATCAATGATCAAGACGTGCACGAAGTGATCGGTCAGGAAGATCTACTCCACTCATCTGACATGCTTGATTTAAATGTGGAAAATGAACCTCTTACAACCGACTCTTCTAACTCTTGTGAGACATGTTTAGACCACTTCCTTGAATTGAATGTTGATATGATTCGGGAGAAAGAGGAGTTGCCCGCTACGACTCTGAAATTTGAAACCACTCAGTTGAGGCCACCATCTGAGTTGCACACATTTGACAGTTCAACACCTCAATTGAGTAATTTCAATAAACAGAGTGATCACATCAATGCTTCACTTACTGATCTTCAATCTGTCTGTGTAGGACTGGAGCAAGAGAGCATACCTCCATCCACTTTCAAGGACGATGGATTCTTTGTGCAAATCATCACGAGCCACAATAAGTCACACTTAGCTGAACTTCCTAACTCTTGGGATTGCTTGACACACTTTGTAGTTTCAAACGATCCCATGTTAAGAGACAAAGCGGATGCCTTGCGAGACAATATCTCGATAGTCGTCACTGACCGAGAGAACCCTTATTCTGAAACCTTCTCTTCCCCTGATCATAAACGTCTACCAGTAAAGGAAGAGGAGCTGAAAATTGAACCGAAGTTTGGAGCTTCGGAATATGTTGAGACTACATCACATTTTAAGAAGTTTTCTAAACTTTATTTACTTGTAGTCTTTGATTCACCATGCGATACTAACATTGAAACTTCTTCTGTCATAGGTGAATCGTATATATTACAGATACCTCAAGCAATTCAATGAAAAATTTCTTATGAGGTACATAAGTCTCTCTGGAAAGTCATGCTCCAGGGCGCCCAAGCCTATTGCAAAAAGGGCTTTTAGATGATCTTGTTGAGGAACTTACTGAGAAATTTATCAAGATATTGGCCGGAAGGGGAACCTTGCGGCATGATCAATTCAATGTTTGTGGGTAACATTACTGTAAACCATCACGAGACTACAACTCGTCCACTAGGGGTAACCTAGGGGTTTAAAGGCTTGTTGCATACGCTAAATGCAATCGAGAGCACCTGCGAAAGTGGTATAGGTAGGATTTTATTTTTGTTATTTTTATTCTGCTTTCTTTCTCTTGCTGACAAGCTTCCATGCTGCGATCTGTTAGAAAATCTCTCTCTCGATTCGTTATTCAGGTACTATCCTCCCATCACTTCTCATTCACTTTTATTGTCCCATGTGCATTGCATACTCATATATCTTTTACATTGAGGACAATGTAGATTTTAGGTTGGGGGTGAGAGAATAGGTTACCTAATTAGTGTTTTCTTGGTCTTGAGCGAAAATTGTGAAAATTTTTAAAATTTTTTGGGAATTCATGTGAATTGGAAGTAATTTTGACGGGCATTTTAGATTTAGAATTTCAAGATACCTGATGTTGGTAATTTATGACTCTTGGATTCAGTATCTGTTAGATTTCATAGTTAAGTTTGGATTGTTAATCCAGAATTAGAAGTTGTAAACATTGATTGAACCACGATTTTACATGTCACATCCCGCGTCCACATTAAGATTTTAGTTTGATATGGAAGGGTTAACTTAGTAATCACTAAGCATGTAAGGAAACCGCTTGAAATTTGCTCGTCATGATCAATTAAGAAAAAGAAAAAAAAGAAGAAAAAGAAAGATCAGATACCTTTGGAAAAAGTTGGGCGAATAATTTTCACCATAGGTTTCCTCCCTATAGGTGTAGATTTAATTCTCCATGAATAATATGTGAAAAGGGTTGGGTGTACAATCTTTACCATAGGTTTACTCCCTGTAGGTGAGGATTTAAGTCCCCTTCTTGGCATTAATTTTACTGAAAAAAAAAAAAACGAATCAAAAACTGGAAGAAAGAAAAATGATGATTTATTAGACATATTTTAGTCTAGCTTTCAGGTGTCCTGAATGCTCTTGTTGATTACCAATGATATTATGGGATAACGAACTGAATTTTAATGTTGATAAGTTGAGATCTCACTATACATCCATGAAATTTAATGTTTAGAATTGTTCTAATTGATGGATTAATATTCGAACTTGATTGTAAAGTTTACCGTGAGCTTGAGTCTAGGAGAGAATAATGCCCAACATTCATGAATCTTAAATTTCTCATATCTGAATCGTTTTTCAAAATATCACTCGGTTTCATAGAAATTGTCCTGTAATTCTCAACTTGTTTTTCACATACTTTGCTCGGGACTAGTAAGATGCTGGTTGGGGGTTGTGTTGAGGGTCAAATATTGCATATCAGACCGCATGTATTACCTGGATTTATGAGCATAATATTGTTTAAACGGCCAATTTAATCGTGTTTATGCTGCAGGTTGAATCTAGGAGGTTGAGCTGAAAAAGGATGTTAAAAGTAGGAATTTAACGCTCTAACAACACTACAGGCAAGGGATGGACCCCAGGGGACCAATATCGAAGAAATTATACGCCAGAGGTACAGTGAGCAACATTAAAGAGGCCTGAAAGTCAGGCAGAATGCAAGATCACAAGGTTTCCACCATTCATTCAGCTTGAAACTTCATATATATCCAAAGGACCACAAATTAACCGTACACGTCGAATTTCAGCCGTTGAAACTCTGTGGAAGTGGCCCAATGGACAGATCAGCCCATAAATCTGCAATTTGAGGCCCACCTGATATCTGTATGTGCTTCAATTTTGGTCTCAATGGCTTACATGAGATGAAGAACCAGATGGACAGATCGAATTTCTGACAAGCACCAATGTGGGACCCGATTGTGTGAATGAGAGTGCACATTGCCGGTGCACTCACATTGCACCGGGTAAACAACGCAGTCAAAACAGCGTTTAATCGCAGTTTGTTGCCCGCAACAGAGAACGCTCTGTTTCAAGAAGCGGGCGGCTGTGATCGTGTAGTGGGCCACCATATGAGGTCTTATGGATGATCTGGATCGTTCAGTAGACTCTAATGGCCCAGATAATGTAGACCTAGGAGAGAGAATTTCAAGAGAGGAGCGTGATCGATTTTTCACCGCGCCAACGCAATTCAGACGGTTTACTGAAAACTCAGTGGGTCACACAGAATCCAATACAGAAACACCCATGTTCGAACGGTTTTTCGTCACGAGTCTGTTGGACGGAGGGGATATCTTTTCTAGTGATGATAGAAGGTTGTCCGAGCATCCCAGTGGGACTCCTTACGCACAGACGTGCGTAATAGACATCCGATCACCGTGGGCCATACGGCCTTCTTGATCGTGATCGGCCGGACAATCTGGACCGTCCATTGTATCCATAAAATAATTCTGATCAAATCTCCTACCTTCCTTACAACCATGCATACAAATAAGATCATGAATATTGGATTTTTCTCTGGACGTTGATTCATGCGGTAGCCCATCAAGAGTTCAGATACTCTCAAAAATTGAAATGATATGATAAATCAACTTCATAGAGGCAATGGACGGCTCTGATAAGGCGTGAAGTCGCTAAGTGGACCCCAGCGACTTCAATGAAAAAAAAGAAGAAGAAGGAAATCTTTGTTTCGCTGCTGAGATACGCAAGACGCAGCTGCGTAAGGCACGCACCGACATATCTCATCGCCTACCTGCTTACTATAAAGGAAAGAAGACTAAGGAGGGCAGGGATCATCATCCAAGCTTGGATGTGAAGTGTAACAGAGAGAGAGGAGAAGTTAAAGTTTTTTTTTAATTTCTTTTCCTTATTTCTTTCTTTTCTTTTTCTATTTTTTTTCCAAGAATCCTGAGGATATTATCCACATCATGTGTTGCTAAACCTCTTAGCTAGGGCTAAGAGGTGAAGCTTGTAGCATGATGGGAGTGATTTGCTTATGCCTTTTGTTTGGATTGAATTGACGTTAATTTTAGTTTTATTAATATTGGAAATATTTTTAGTCTTTAATGGTCTGTTGTGATTGAAATTACAGTGGGTCTGCGATGGCTTGAATATTTTCTTTTCTCTTTTATGTTTATGATGTCAGGAAGCCCTGTTGTTCACCATAGTCTCCTGGGCATGGTCGGATGACGGTACCCTTCCTAACCTTCATACATATGATTGGTTGGTAATTAGTTTAATTATGTTATTTGCCATATTCTCTTGGGCATGGTTTGGTGATGGAATCCATTCTAATTCATATACCTTTCATCTCTTGAAAACTAGATCAATGACAGTTCAGTTAACTCCATGATTCTTGAAGCAGGCATAAGATTTCCCTGATCTCTATAAGTGGATCCTCTGAATCTCTAGTTTCTCTCCTCTGAATTTTCTTAAGTGTTAGATAATTATTTCACAATTCTTCATTAAATTATATTTTGATTTAGATTTCATCTCATTCTAGTTCTAGTTCTAGTTAATTTTTGATAACGTACAAGTTTCAGTCCCTTGGGATTCGACCTCGGTCTTACCGAGTTATTACTACATCACAACCCTGCACTTGGGGAGTGAACAACGCTAATATCCCCTGTGTGAGGATATTAGGAGTGGAGTAGCATTCTGTGTAGCTGTTGTTTAATAGTTGGTGAACACACAGGCGAACCACTACAATCCCTTGTGTTTGGTGGTTGAATGGTTTATATTTCATATCTTTAATTATTCATTTGTGGGATGTATAAGTGGATGTGAATGTTGTAATCATTTATTTCAAGCATTGTGGGGATGTGGTAATAGTTTAGCATTTATTTCTTACTATTCCTTTATCAGCGTCTTTAATTATTCTAGTAAGGTTACCCTGTCATTCCTATGGTGTATGGTTGTCCCTAGAACAAAATATATTTGTAATTACAATTTATTCTTCAGTGCAATTTGTATTTAATTTTTTATTATTCCTCTTCGATTTGAGATTTGATACAAAGACCTTTCTTGATATAAGGTTGTCCTGCCATAAACTCTGGTTTTGGGTGTAAGGTTATCCTTAGAATAACATTTGTATCAACCCCTCAAGATCTGAATTTTGAGATTTCTTTACATTCTTGCATTGTGGTTTGTTTATATTATTTGTTGGCTATCGTATTTATTTAATTTCTGTTATTATAAGTTTTATTTGGCATAGTCCTATTCAGCCCCCCTCTAGGACATATAGCTAGGCCTTTTCACATTGGGCCTCATCAAATGGGCCGTAATTGCATTACGGTGGGCCTGCACCTTCCAAATGGGCCTACCAGATGAACAGCATGGATGTTCAACACAAACATTAAGTGGGCCGCATGTCTAGCGAACTGGATGGCGTGGCTAAAACATACATCATAGGCAGGCCGCACACAGCACCGTCTAGTAATGGATGGTGCGGATATGGAATACATACATTAAAGTGGGCTCCCACCGTGGATGGACGGTGTGAGTATAACACATACCTCGCATCAGACCCACAGAACTTGCTGACGTCAATACATTAGATATACATCAGGTGGGACCCATAAAGCTTGTTGATGTCAGTACATTAGCTATATATCTGGTGGATCCCATGTCCATCAATTGGATGGTAAGGATTAAATACACACATCGTTGTTGATCCCACCATCCAGATGGACAGTGACGATATAACACTTACATCATCGTGGATCCCACCATCCTATGGACGATGAGGATGAAACATACACAGCACGGTGGATCCCATGTCCCTTGCTGGATGACAGGATGCCACACATGCAGACAGTCCCACCGTTCCAAGGCGGTATGAATAAAACACTTAAATTAGGGTGGTTTCCACCATACTTAAATGGATGGTGAGGATAAAACCCATGGCGTTTGAGTGGTTTCCACATCCCAATCTGTTGGACGGATGCAGATACAACATATAAATCAAGGTGGGGCATTTGGTCAAGCAGATATTTATAGCTGCCTCTCCAGTAGCGCCTGTTGTTGGAAAGTGAAGATGCGACACACATATCATGGGTCCCACACCCCACGTACAAACGGATAGCGTGGATTATACACATACATCACTATGGGGTCCATGTCCACGTGGCTGGATGATGTGGAATAAAAATACATTTATCATGGTAGGCCCCATGATCTGGACGATTTGGATGAGCCACTATCCCTCTTGGATGGTGGGGATATAACAGATATAGTAAGGTGGGTCCACGTGGTGGTCCACCAGCATGGAATACAAGCTGATATTTGTATCATCTCTCTCGTCTAGGCCTGCCCATACGGACAACCAAGTGGTTGGACGAACAACATGGATAAAACACTCGCATCACGTGGTCTCATGTCCAGTCATTGGAGGATGTGGACATCACACACTCATCAGGTGGGCCATCATGCAAGGAAATGAGAGAGAAAGAGAGAGATGGCGTGATGATGGAGGGCCCCCGGCACTATGGGCCCTCCCTAGGACTACAACACATACATCAAAATGGGTCCCATTACAAGTGGGCCTTACATCAAAATCAAAACCTAATGCTATGAACACCCACTGATTCCACTTCTTCTAGGCTTCATAGACTCCTTAGCTCCTAGGCTTCAACTTTGATGGAGGATGATGAAGATTGAGGGTTTAGGATGAGAGATGAGAGGGGTAGAAATTGGGCCACACCATAGCTCCTTTATGGGAAGCTTGGACATTGGCTCTCATGGGTTGCTTGAGAAAATGGTTGAGAAAGAGAGAGAGAGAGAGAGAGAGAGAGAGAGAGAGAGAGAGAGGTGATGTAAGAGTGAGAGGGAGGGGTGTGATTGGTGAGTGATGAGTGTACTTGACTAGGTTGGGTTGCTTTGACTTTGGGTGAGAGAGAGGGATAGGTGTTGTACTTGATTGATTGATGAGATTGATTTAATATTTGGTAGAGATTCTCCTGTGTGGCATTTTCCTCAAAATAAACACGGATCCACATCTCCTGGCCTGGGTATCACATCAACGCGCGAGACACGACATTGAAACCATGGCGACAGTATGGTTGCAAGAGTACAAGTCTCAGGTCGGATTGACTCAGATTGACAGGATGCGACTCAGGGTTGTGCCCAAATGTCGATTACAGATCACGGTCGCCAAAATTCTATAGGGAGGACTGCAGGAGTCTAAGGAACGTTACGGTATAGGACATGGGTCTTACAGCTCTCCTTTCCTAATAAAAATTTCTTTCTCGAAATTTACTATCACATAGGACAAAGCAAGGGAAGAGGGAGCATCGATTTATAATAATCAATACTGTACAAGGCATAATCAATTTATAAACAAATGAGGATAACACTCTCTAATCTCAGCCTCGTGATCCCAAGACACCTCCTTAACAGAATGGTGACTGTTACTGAACCTCAGATCCCGGATCAGAAATGATCGAAACTGGAATACTATGCAGCCTCACAATCTCAATGGTAGGGAGCTATATCAAATTTTTTTAAAGTTATTTGAACTCGGGTACCTAATCATTCTAAGTTCTCAACAATCATAGAGTATAGGGTAGCTATCAACAGATATGTGATGCTATCCTCAGGTATTTCCAAGTTATGCTTTGATACCAACTTCTGTCAAGCCCCAAACTCGGAAACCAGACTCACAAAATTCTCGATCACCAAATACAACACCAACAGCCTCCGTAGTGCCCCATTCTCAGCCCTCGGCACCCATATGCCAGATTCCAATCCCGAGGCCCTACAAGGAGGATTTTCAGTACATACATTTATCTCGTAAGAACATAACCACGAGTTTACCCAAATCACAAAGGCAACATTATCATCACATATCCACTAATATAAACAGTTGATTACAGTGCTGAAAGAGAAATATACATATATCAAAAATCAAAGCTTCAGAAGTCCGTTGTACGCTCCAAGCTTAATGCTGCTGAGACTTAACACCACCTGCATGCATTTATCGTGCATAAGCTTATAGAAAGCTTAAAGGGTGGTATAAGTGTATGTGCAAGGTAAGTGTCAAGTATATAATATTAGAGCAATGCGGAAACATGCTGTTAAGTCTATAAATACCATTAGCTTTATCCAGGCTATGTGATGTAAACTGTAATAAGCCAATATCATATACTGAGGAAGCAATGTAGATCAATTATGCAATGCGGATACATAGTAAATCAAATATCATATACAGAGGATACAATGCAATATGTAAATCCTGATGAGTCCACGAATGCTGTCAACCTCATCTAGGCTATATAAATACAGAAATGTAGCAACCCAGAATATCATATGCTGTGGATGTAATGCAATATGCGGTATGAATGAAATGATCAAACTAGAATGTGAAGTCGGGATGATATTACGTAATATCGCAGGTTACGGGGTCCATCATAAGGGACTTTTATCCAAACCAGTCTCATATCTAAATTTATATAGATAGATAATGTGGTAAACTCCTGACCTCAGGTTGATCACGTGCCCTAACCGAAATCTTGGCCATTGCGAAAGTACATATTTCAATTAATTGCGTACCACTAGGCCGAGTGAATAATGAATGAATGAATGAATGAGTAAAATGTCGAGTATGCAACTCCTTATCAATAAGTTCATATATCAATACTGGACATTTTTGGGATCATCACCATAGTCTTGTATACTCTACACGTAATCGCCGTCCACTAAACGCATAACCATGCAAGTGGAAGAGACCTCACTATCCGCCTGGCTAGTAATCAGTAAATATTTACTCTGCACGTCGATAACAGACCCATTTACGAGCTGGTTAAACTCAACCTAGATATACCCCCTACCCTCTGGCTGGTAAGGCCACACCCCCTTCCAACCAACCATGACACAGTGGGAGACGTGGCCTACTGGTATTTGGCACTCGGGCACTCATGTATTCACTCGGTCTAGATGTTGAAGCATCTCCTGACCACAGAGGTTTTGAGACTTTCACCTATGGACATCTATGACACCTCATGTAGAAAAAGATTTCTGATATCCCATCTGGCCATCCACGATATGCCTGTGAAGGCTACGGCCCTGATGTCGCTAGGGCGTACATTAGTCATATCCTAAAATGTGAGATACATGAGTCACACAGTCCAATCATGCATCATTCCTGTGCATACTATGCGCTTATGTGGGACGACTCCACCTATCAGGGAGTCCCATAAACAACTTGGCCTATGACATGCAATAGTCATCCACATCTCATAACAAACATGCAGATGATGAGTATGGGTATGTATCACGATGATATGATATCATATACTCATAATTGATATCAATAACTGGCATCAATAATCGACATCAACAATCAGCCTCAATAATCGGCCCCAATAATCAGCCTAACAAAGGGCCCAAGGGAAGGTCACAATGTGGACATTTAACCATCATTACCTATCAATGTGGACATTGAACCAACATTGCTCCTAAGAGTGGCCTTCATAGGGCCAAATATATAGTGGGCCCGTGGCCTCACACAAGGGCCTTATACACAACATAATGAGGCACATACAATCTCAATGGGCCTCATACAATCATAATGAACCTTACCATATGGGCCTCACATATCACAATGTGCCGCATCATATGGGCTTCATATACAACACATCATGCCTCATCATATGAGCCTCATATACATCAAGTGGGCTACATAAACGGGCCGCACCAATGAGCCTCATAAACGTCAAGTGGGCCGCATCAACGGGCCATACTAATGGGCCTCATAAACATCAAGTGGGTCGCATCAACGGGCCACACCAATGGGCCTCATATACATCAAGTGGGCCGCATCAACGGACCACACCAATGGGCCTCATAAACATCAAGTGGGCTGCATGAACGGGCCACACCAATGGGCCTCATAAACATTATGTACGCCGCATCAATGGCCCACACCAATGGGCCTTATAAACATCAAGTGGGCCGCATCAATGGGCCGCACCAATGAGCCTCATATACATCAAGTGGGCCGCATTAATGAGCTAATATATATCACATCAAGCCTCATCAAATGGGATGTAATTGAATCAAGGTGGGCTTGCACCTTCCAAATGGGCCCACCAGATGAACAACTTGGATGTTCAACACATACATCAAGTGTGCCGCATGTCCAACAAACTAGACGGCGTGGCTAAAACATATATCAAGGACAGGCCACACAGCACCGTCTAGCATTGGACGATGCGGATATGGAATACATACATTAAAGTGGGCTACCACCGTGGATGGATGGTGTGAGTATAACACATACCTCGTATCAGACCACAGAACTTGCTGATATCAATACATCAGATATACGTCTGGTGGAACCCATAGAGCTTGTTGACATCAGTACATTAGCTATGTATCTGGTGGATCCCATGTCCATCAGTTGGATGGTAGGGATTAAATATATACATCATTGTTGATCCCACCATCTAAATAGATGGTGAAGATATAACACTTACATCATTGTGGATCCCAACATCCTATGGACGGTGACGATGGAACATACACAACATAGTGGATCCCACGTCCCTTGCTGGACGGTAGGATGCCACATGTGCAAACAGTCCCATCATCCCAGGGCGGTATTAATAAAACACTTACATTAGGGTGGTTTCCACCGTCCTCAAATGGACAGTGAGGATAATACCCATGGCGTCTAAGTGGGGTCCATGTCCCAATCTGCTGGATAGTTGCAGATACAACATATAAATCAAGGTGGGGCCACGTGGTGGCCTACTAGCGTTCGGTCAAGCAAATATTTTTATCTGCCTCTCCAGCAGCGCCTGCTGCTGGACGGTGAAGATGCAGCACATATATCATGGGTCCCATGCCCCATGTATGGACGGACGGTGTGGATCATACACATACATTACTATGGGGTCCACATACACGTGGCTAGACAACATGGAATAAAAATACATATATCATGGTAGGCGCCATGATCTGGATGATCTGGATGACCCACCGTCCTTGCTGGATGGTGGGGATATAATAGATACAGCAAGGTGGGTCCACGTGGTGGCCCACTAGCATGGAATACAAGCTGATATTTGTATCCTCCCTCCCATCTATGCCTGCCCATACGGACAGCCAAGTGGCTGGACGAACAGCATGGATAAAACACTCGCATCACGTGGGTCTCTTGTCCAAGCATTGGACGGTGTGGACATCACACACTTATTATGTGGACCATCATCCAAGGAAATGAGAGAGAAAAAGAGAGATGGCATGATGATGGAGAGGCCCCAGAACATAAGCCCTCCGTAAGATTTACAACACATACATCAAAATGAGTCCCATCATAAGTGGGCCTTACATCAAAATCAAAACCTAATGCTACAAAAACCCACCAATTACGCTTCTTCTAGGCTTCGTGGACTCCTTAGCTCCTAGGCTTCAACTTTGATGGAAGATAATGGAGATTGAAGGGCTAGGATGAGAGATGAGGGGGGTAGAAAGTGTTCCACACCATAAATCCTTCATGGGAAGCTTGGACGGTGGCTCTCATGAGTTGCTTTAGAAAATGGTTTGAGAGAGAGAGAGAGAGAGAGAGAGAGAGAGAGAGGTGATGTAAGAGTGAGAGGGATGGGTGTGATGGGTGTACTTGACTAGGTATAGGTTGCTTTGACTTTAGGTGAGAGAGAGAGAGAGATGGGTGTTGTACTTCACTGATTGATGGGATTGATTTGACATTTGGTAGAGATTCTCTTGCACGGCATTTTCCTTAAAATAAAAATGGACCCACATCTCCTGGACTGGGTATCGTATTGAAGCACGAGATGCGGCGTTGAAACCTCGACAATGACATAATCGCAAGAGTACAAGTCTCGGGTCGGGCCAACTCAGATCAACATGATGCGACTCAGCGTTGCGCGCAAATGCAGATTACAGATCGTGGTCACCGAAATTTGACAAGAAGGACAGCAGGAGTCTAAGGAATGGTACGGTCTAGGATATAAGTCTCACAAATACCTTTCGGTCATTTGTTGTGTAAGCTGGCCTATTAATGTAGATTCAGGGTGCTTGAAGGAGAATCTATATCAACTCTAGAAATCAATTAAAATAGTATCAAGAAAATGAATCTCTCTTCTGAGACCGAAACTGATGTTCCAATATTTGGTAGAAGAAGAGCTTCTGGAGAAGGAAAATGATATGGTTATAGAAGGCCTAGATACCCATTTACCAACTTTAGCTCATACAATTTCTACTCCTCAAAAGAATGATCTCATGTAACTTTTGGAGGATCAATCAAAACTTGGTGAGATGATGAAGTCAATGGAAGAAAATGTTCTACTCACTACAACAGTTAGTAGAACAGATTGCGGCACATTTGTCATGCCCTGAAGAAGATACTGATTGATGTTCTTAGATTAACTGTGTAACATGATTATCTTTGTCGTGTGTATATTTTTATTTTACAACTGGAAACTTACTTTGCTATATTGATACATCAATCATTCATAACTAATTTTCCAAGAAAATTAAATGCCTCTAGCCTTTTATTTTATTAAGTCATAGTTGGTACTTCATTTTGAAGATTAGATTATCTGAAGTTGCATATGCATAACTTGATTCTTACTGAAATATTTCATCTACTTTTCTTAGTATATATGAAAAATATGAAACTTCATATGCATACTGTTAACCCTTCCATTAATATTTCTAATATATGATTACAACACAACAATGGTTTAAGAAAAAGTCAAGGCTCCTGCAAAAGGAGAACACTCTAGTAGATGAATTAACATTTGTCGCTCTCCTTATTTTAATCCTATTGAAATGGCTATGTTAAACAAAAAAATCTTTGACAGACTGATCAGATCCCTACTCATCGAACCATATCAGATTAATCTCTACCTAGGATCAATTGGGTGGGATAACCTATTATACTATGGAGAAGAGCTTCATTACGACCTCATTTATCAATTCCTAAATTCTTGTCATCACACTCATGATGATCCTTCATCCATCAACATCAACTTCATAAACCAAACCAAGGAGGTCACTCCTTTGGTGCTGAGTCAACTATTGCACCTCATAGCAACACAAACTCCCTCAACTGATCATTCTCTTAATCATCTTGGAGTTTGGGCTAAAATAACTTAAGTACTGTGTAATGGTGCCACAATCCTCCCATCATTGCATTTGGACTCAACCACTAAAGTATTACATAATATTCTAAGTACAAATGCATACCCATGTGAAGTCTCTAGAGATATGATCTCTCCATTTGTTCTAAACATCCTGTATAACATCTTTCAGGGGATTGAAATATGCCTACCGACCCTTATCTTAAAACCATTGATCCTAGTTGTCAAGGGTGTTCATTGTGCTAGCCTTCCCTCCCAAGTGTTATCTACAAACTCTCAAAATTCCTTAGTCTGCCATCTACGCACAATACGGTATATCCTGCCATGTGTTTTACTAAAGAAACTATAATTCAACTAAATGTGTTTGCAACTACATTTGAGGAGAATCAGGAATGTAGGAGCGGCGAAGAAGCTGAAGACACTCCCATGGCAACTAGCTAAGACTCTTGTTGTACCCTAGTGCCTGCACTAAGTCCATTATCAGTCAACACTGGGCGTCTTCTTCGCCAAAATGATCCAGTTCATCAACTTCTTGAAGGACAGTCAAATATAGAAGCTCACCTCAAGCAATACGAAAATCTACTCTCCGGGATTGAACAACGTCTTGATGCTCTTTAACATACTAGGGAGCACATCACTAAATTGCTTCTGACTCGCCGTTCTTATATCCCTCTGTATGAGGGCGAATTGTCTAGATTATTTTCATTGTGTTATTGCTGAATCATAGTACATTTTCTTTTTGGATATTTATGCCCTTAAGGGCTTGTTAGTTTTTGGATGGTGGTTTATTTTACCCAATCTTGGAGTAGTATTTTTTGATGAATTTATGGTATTATCTTTTCTACTCATGTTAGATACTCTCTTTATTGTCATCTTTTCTATCTAACATATGATTTTGCCTGCTTATGATGATATATTTCCTTGTTTGGATGATGATCTTTACACTTACATCATTATATGATCTATCTTGTTTTCCCTTTGGATTATTATCTCTATGTTATTGGTTTATTTTTTGGTAAATTCTTTGCCGATAACTGACAAAAAGGGGAGAAGCAACCTACCCAACAAAATAATGTTTGTTTTTGCAGAAATTATTTTTTCCCTTGTTACAAGTTGTTCTTGGTAAATACTTAGGGGGAGCACCATGGCTTTGTATTACATATCAAGTTTTGAGTCGTAAATTTTTATGTTTGATATGTAATTCTTCTTGTTTTGGTATGTCATTGGTATCGATCATGACACAGTCATAGGTTAGGTTGTTTTTGTCACTTAATTGACAAAGGAGGAGATTGTAAGTGCACCCAACATTGTACACATGTTTTCAATCACGTGACTAGTTGTGTCTTGTAGTCGGATGAGTTCTTGGCAAGTGAAGATCAGCAATGTAACTGGATTAGAAGCATCAAACAACATTGAAGACAAAGAACCTCTTCTACGATCTCAAACCTTACAAATAGGTGATCCCAACCCAAATAGGAAAACCTACTTAGGTCATTTATTCAAAGCCAAGTTCAAACTCATAGTTTTTATCATTTAGCCTTGACTTAAGCAAGTCCTAAGTTAGTGAAAGATTTATTGGACAAAATAAGAAAAATAGAAAAATCTGTCCACTTCAGTAGGACGAAGGTGCCACCAAATAGCACCTTCGGTACCACCGAAGATACCTTCAGTGTTAGAAAGGGGCTCAAAACAGTCCATCAAGATTACAACATTAATTTGGTATCACCGACTAGATATTTTGGTGACACCGACTGCCACCAATGAACAATGTTTGGTGCTACTGAAAGGGACTATTTTTAGACAGCAACTTAGAGTTTATTAGGTACTACCGAAAGATATTTTGGTATCATTGAATCAAGTTCGGTGATATTGAAGATGGCTTCGATAGCAGAGTAAATTAGCCATTTTCTATCTATTAGAACTTTTTATCTATAAAAGCGACTTATAAAAACTTGTAAAATTAGTGAAAATAGGCACTATAGAGTTTATAGTGTATCTTAAGCTTATCTTAGCCCATTTAGACTCTATTTATATGAATTTCATGTTCTCTTCATTATGATCTTTCACTCTTATGAGCATTCGAAGCTCTTATTAATGAAGAACATGAACTTGTGCCTTCTCTAGAGTACAAAAGCTAAACCAATAGAAAAATCCTTTTCTTTTGATACTCTAGAGCATTCATAGATTGAATCTCTTAGGAAATCTACTCATTATCCTAGATAGGAGATTCAACCAACTCCCATAACCTTGGTCACCTTTAAAGGTACATCTTATGTAAGGTTTTTTATCATGAAGCCAAACCTAACAGGTAAATCCAAGCGATGTGATTGAGGGAGCACCGAGAAGCTAATTCAAGCACGGGAGCAGGAAAATCAAGCATCCTAAGACGAGCTATAAAAGAGAACTCTATTTGACAAGTGTCATAATTAAGAGTTCAATGTTTAGTCTCTTTCCTTATGTAGGATTGAGGCTAAGAGTTTTCTATCAATAAACTCATTTAGGTTCCTTGTATGGGACATTGGTTGGTGGGCCTAAACGTAGGTTCCTTCTGTGGGACCTTAACCGGTATGCCTAAACATAGGTGCCTTATGTGAGACTTTGGTCGGTGGGCCTAAACAGTAGGTGCCAGTGTGGGACCTTAGCCGGTGGGCCTAAACATGGGTTCAGGTATAGGAAAAATTTTCTTGCGGAGAACATAAATTATGTCCTTAATGTAAGATTACAAAGGTTATTGGTGAACCTATTTTAAAACCATTAATAGTGAAATCCGGTGTACTCTGGGATTGAGTGTGGATGTTGGGAGTGGAGTAGGCACGTAGCCGAACCACTATAAATGTTTTTGTTTGGAATTATCATTTATGCATTTGTTTAATCATGCTTATATATGCTTGAATATTTTAACTTCTCATACATGATTGAATGAATGTTATGGATTGATAGTTAGCACATTCCCCACACAAGCTCACAACACTAGGCTAGTTGTTATATTCTACATATCTGTCATAGCCTTTATGATTGGAACCTTTAATTGGCTTGGAAGCCATTAGAGTTATTTTGCCTAATGTAGTTAAAAATTGAATGATTATTTAAGTTAGGCAATAATGACTTTAAATAGGTAAAAATAATTAAAAAGTTCTATTCACCCCCCTCAGGACCTTAACTCAGATTCACTCTTCAGTATCAACAGTGTAAACCGCAATTTCAAGAATGAATTCCTTAATTGTCCTTGAACTTACCTAAAACAATATTGGTGGTATCATTCCATTGAGTTTGGGTAATTGCGTAGCACTTGAGGAACTTTATTTGAGCAAGAATAGGTTATCGGGAGGAATACCTGAGTCTTTGGGTGGGTTATGTCAACTCCAAACAATGCACATGAGCAACAATAATCTCATGGGAAAAATCCCTTCATCTTTGAAGAATTGTACTAGTTTGAAGACTCTTGACCTTGGATACAACAATTTCTCAGGTCATATTCTTACTTGGATTGGCAAAAGTTTTTAAGCTTTAAGAAATTTGAATTTTACGCTCTTGACCTCGGATACAACAATTTCTCAAGTCATATTCTCACTTGGATAGGCAAAAGTTTTCAAGCTTTAAGAAATCTGAGTTTTTTGAAAGATCATAAAGCTTATATTAGAAGGCTAAAAAGGAGAACATAGAAAGAGCAGGGTCGCTAATAAAGCAGACCAAACTATGCTCCAAGAAAATGAAAGTTACAATCCTTAAGATTATCTAAAATTGAAGCCCACCCTACCATAAATTGTTTCACACTACGAACTATGGAATCCACTAAGTTGGAGATACCCATGAAGCATCTCCCATTCTTTTCTTCCCACACGGACCACCACTCAGCCAGAAGAGCCAATCTCCATAACACCATCCTATGTTTACCCAATCTAAACCCATGCTAAGCCTTAAGAATCCATCCTGCCGAATCAGAGAAAGTCCAATTGATACTGAAGGGAGTCAAAATTTCTGGCCAGATTTGGTTAATAAAGGAGCAATGAACAAAAAGATGATCTATTGATTCTTCGTCTGCCATGCAACATAGGCATACGTTTGCAATTATCATCCCCATTTTTCTCAAATTGTCGACTATGAGAACTTTCTTCTTTCCAACCAGCCATCCAAAGGCTGCAATCTTTAGTGGGACTGGGTAACTCCAAACTTGGTTTATCAATAGCTCTTCTTTGGAGGAAGGATCGCTGCCCATAAGATTGTATAGAGAATTAACCAAGAATTTACTGTGTAAGGCCCATATCCTAGTTCCTACCGTTCTTTAGGCCCCTGCAATCCTCCCTATCAAAATTTGGTAACCCACGATGTATAATCGGGGTTTGTGTGCAACCCTAAGTCATATCCCATAGATTTGAGTCGACTCGACCCTAGACTTGTACCATTGCGATCGCGCCATCGTTGCGGTTCTAACGCCGTGTCTTGCGCACTGATGCAATACCCAGGCCAAAAGTTGTGGGCCCGTATTTATTTTGAGAAAATTTTTACACATTGTGAATCTTGAGAGAATCTCTGCCCAATCCATCACATCAATCGATCAATCAATCAAGTACACATCCCATCTCTAGCCCATGCTTTATTTTTTCCCAAGTCAAGCAACCTACCTAAGTCAACCCTTACGTCACTCACACCCATCACTCTTACAACCACCTTCCTCTCTCTTTCTCCACCCATCCCAAGTAACCAAGAGGGGTGTGGACGTCCAAGCTTCCCAAGGAGAAAAGAGCTAAGTGTGTGGCCCATTCCCTACTCCTAAATACTCATCTCCATCCTTCAATTTTCATCATCCTCCATTAAAGTTGAATCCAAGGAGCTTAGCATTCCAAGGAGCCTAGAAGATTAGCAATCGGTGGGTGTTTTGTAGGATTAGATTTGTATTTTGATGATGGGCCAAGTGCGGCCTACCGATTGATGGTATAGATCTCACTTTGGATCCTAGGTGTGGCCGATAGCCCACCATGATTCATATGTTCATCTCATGATGGGGCCATTCTCCATGGACCCCATCACGATGTTTATTTTTCCATTGAGAGAAGGTCATCTAGACCTAACATTTTTGGTGGAAAAGGGATCTTCACCGTTGATTTTATTGGAGGGCCCACTTGTCGTTGGGACCTATCTTGATGTATGTATTGTATGGTAAGGGAGCTCATAGTGGCGGAGCTCCCTCCACCACACGATTCTCTCTCTCTCTCTCTCTCTCTCTCCCTTGTATGATGGACCACCTTGATGAATATATTTGCATCCACACTATCCCCAAAACAAACACTCTTTTGTCCAGATATTGAACATCTGGCCCGGCCCACCATTGCTGGTCCATATGGGCCTGCATGGCCGGACGGCCAAACAGACCCATGTGGAATGGATGGCACAAATATCAGCCTTGATTCAAGAGGCTAGTGGGCCACACTAATGTGGACCCCACTTGAATGGATGTATGTATCCATACTTTCCCTCCAAAACAAAGAGGCCATAGGGCCAGGTGGACCGTGACCAGCCAGAGTGGCTGATGTCCATACTGTCCAGGTCTGGATGCAACTGAAATACAAATACCTACTTGATCCAACTCAGGTGGGCACATACACGTGGACCCACCCTGATGTATGTTTCATCCCTGCCATCCGTGCATGGGACGTGGATCCCACCCATGATTTATGTGTTGTATCTTTACCGTCCAGCAGCAGGCATTGCTGGAGGAGCAAGCACGAATACTAGCTTGTTGTAATACCGGTGGGCCACACGTGTGGACCCGCCAGATGTATGTGTTTCATATCCACACCATCCATCCAATTCCCCAGCTCATTTTAGGCATTGAGATGAAAAATGAAGCCAATCCAAATCTCTGGTGGGCCGCATAATCAAAAAGATTATTTTAATAGTGATAAATTGTTAGGGTCCGCTGTGATGTTTCTGTGCATAAAAAAATATCAAATATTGGGTTCATTGGACCCATCACAAGCCAAAGAACCCGACAAACAAAGTAGATCATCCTAATGTGGGCCCCACCTATGAAAAACCATCAATATATATATATATATATATATATATATATATATATATATATATATATATATATATATATATATATATATATATATATATATATAAAACAAAGGGGCTAGACGCCCCTTGCTGCTAAACGTCCAGCGTCCAGAGGATGCTGTAACATCTTGTTATTGGATGTGGCAGGGACGGTGGGCCCCACCACAGGCCCCACTGTAATGTATGTGGAGCATCTAAACCATGCATTTGATGGGTCTCCTTTTGGAATGAGATGTCCCCAAAAATTAGCCACAAACAGAACTCAGGTGCCCCACACCATCTTAATCATGTGAAGACATGCTTAGTCATATAAAAACACTTGATGGGGTCCATCTGAGATTTGGATGCATCTGAAATTGGTCTGATCCCTTAACCAAGTGGGCCACACATAATGGATGGGCTGGATTCGTGAACCATGTCTCGGTGGCCCAACAAATGATTATGAATTTTTTATTGGAGAGTAAACCTCTCAATTGTTGTGCATAGTATGGCCCACACAAGCCCACAGATTAACTTGATTTTAAGTCTCAGGCCCCATTATGATGTGTGTATTATACACACACCGTTCATTTATTTTCTTAGGGCCAGGCCCACCCTACTTATGTGCCCCAATCATGGGCTGCCTTAGGCAAGCCCACCATGATATGTTTGTTGTATACAGGTTGTTCATCCTTTTCTCTGGGCCATGGGCTGCCCCATGAGGCCCACCATGATGAATGGGTTATATGCACACTGGTTGCCCTTTTTTTAGGTCGTGGGCTGCCCCATGAGGCTCACTTTGATGTATGTGTTACACACACCATCCACCCATTTTTCCTAGGCCATGGGCTGTTTTATGAGGCCCATTATGATGTATATTCGGCCCGTGTATGAGGCCCATTGTGATATATATATATATATGGCCCGTATAGGGGGCCCATTGTGATGTATATGCGGCTCGTGTATGGGGCCCAATGTGATGCATGTGAGGCCCATTGTGTGTTTAAGGCTCATTATATGCGGGAGGCCCATTGTGTGTGTGAGGCTTAATTGCAATGTGTGAGACCCACCATGATGTTTGTGATACACACGCGGCCCATCCGTCTTTCTAAATACTTAGAGGGTCAAGGGCCCCATAGTAATTTTTGACTTCCAATCCCAAAGGGACCACACTATAGGGTAATAGTGGTTAAATGTCCACTATTGTAAACTTCCCTAGGACCCGTAGTTAAATCCATTTCCCCCCCACTTATGTTAGTAATACCCATTGGGCTAACCCAAACCGTTGGGCCCCATTTAATAATGGTGTTTTTCACCATGTCCCATAGTACTATCCAAACCTTGAAGCCCACCTCATGTTCACACCAAGCCTATCCTTCCATAGGAAATGTGGGCCACTTAGATTCATGTTTTGCCCAAGTTTAGTAACCATACCCAAGGCCCACTTAGATGTGTAGCGGGCTACCCAAATCTGTTTGAAAGGACACATAGTTGTAGGTGTAGGAACTCTACCAAGCCACATTGTGTACGTATTAGGCTCCCTATAGGAAAGCCCAACTTATTACATGATAGAGAGGGTGAGGAAGCCCATTTGTTGTATAGAGATTTACTCTCTTAACTCACCTTGTTGTACACTCACTTGACTCGCCCCATGAGACATATCTTATCCTTGTATCTAGTTGTTGGGACCTCAGTGTTATGTATATATCATCCACACCGTCCATTTACTTCTTTGGGACAAGTGTGAGGCCTATCCTTGACGTTATTACACCATCGCCTCTTGCAGTAGATCAAAGAATATGTGGTACCATATTTAGTATATCTATTGTGTAGAGCCTATCTCGATGCGTGGGTTAGATCCACCGTTCCTCTATGGACCCCCCCTTAAGATATATGATATGTTAGTACCTTGAATAAGATAGCTTATCATGGACTATTCTATATAGACTTCTACACGTCTAATAGGGAGTATCGTCTCGTGACATATCGATTAAGACTGGTCATCGCCTTTTATATTTGATAATTATGCTAGTATACTTAGTCTAGTAGGACACACTGAGATCATGCTTACTTTACATCATGCTACATGTCCATATGCATCATTTTTATGCCTGTTGTGAGGAATGGTTGATCATAACATTGCCGTTGGCCTGAGTTATTTAAGGGACTCCTTAAGAGACCGAGTTGCCCCACATGATCGTGCGGTATGCATAGGTTTGATGCATGACCAGATGATATGACTCATGCATCTCACATTTGTGTGACATGATCACTTGACGCCTTAGTGATATCGGGGTTGTGGCCTCCACAGGCACATCATGTACGCCTAGATGGGATACTGAAAATATTTAGTTCTAGCACTGTGGGCGCTTTGTATGTCTTTGGGTAAAAGTCCCAGAATCCTCTTGGTATCGGAGGATACTCCAACGTCTAAACCGAGTAGATACATAAGCGCCTGGATGTCGAATACCGGTAGACGGCATCTCCCACTGTGTTGTGGTTGGTTAGAAGAGGGTGTGGCCTTATCCGCTCGAGTGAGGGGGTTGTAAGCTAGGCTAAGTTTGAACAGCTTATAAATGGGTCCGCTATCGACGAGCTGAGTAGGTATTGACAGACTACTGGCTAGGCAGATATGAGCACTTTTCCACTCACTGGTTGTTCAGCTAGACAAGAGGCAACCATTGTGGAGTGTACTAGACCTCAGTGATATCCCATAGATAAACCATACTGGCACGTGGACTTACTAAGTAGAAATTACATACTCAACATTTGACTCATTCATTCATTCATTCACTATCTACTCGGGCTGATGGTGTGTAATTAGATCATTACGTGTACCTTCACAATCGCCATGATTTCGGTTGGGTACATGACCAACCTGAGATCAGGAGTTTACCACGTTGAGTCTAACTATCCAAATTTATGTGTGAGACTGGTTTGGATATAAGCCCTTTGTGATGAACCCCACAGCTTGTGATACCACATACTATCATCTTGACTATACACTCCAGCTTTATCATCTCTTTTACATTACATACTACATTGCATCCTCTGTATATGACGTTTAGTTTGCTATGTTTCTGCATTGCACGACTTAGATACGGCTGACGGTATTCCTAAACTTGTCAGGATTTGTATATTACATTGTTTCCTAAGTATATAAACTGCCTTATTATGTCTGTGTATCGCATAGTTTGGATAAGTCTGATGGTATTTATGGATTTACTAGTATTTTCGCTTACTCTGATATTTATATGCTTGGAACATGCATTGCACACACATACACCACCCTTTAAGCTTTTTATAAGCTTATGTATGACCATTGCGTGCAGGTGACATTAGGTCGCAGTTGCGCTGAGGCAAGAATGTGTGGCCGAACTTTATGGAGATTTTATTATATATATGCATTTCCTTTCAGCATTGTAATAAACTATTTATATTAGTGGATATGTGATGATAATGTTGCTCTTGTGATTTGGGTACACTTGTGGTTATACTCATTTACAAAAAAAATATACACTAAAAATCCTCATTGTAGAATCCCAGGATCGGAATCTGGTGTATGAGCAGTGGGAGCCGAGAATGGGGTACTATGGAGGCTGTCGGTGTAAGATTCGGCCATCGAAAATTTTGTGAGTCCGCTTTTTGAGTTTGAGGCATGACATACTAGATTTGTCAAATCTCTAAACTAATCTGTCTGTGCTAAACTGATCCAGCTTGCTATTGTAAATATGATCAAGGAGGGCCACATATTCTTCAATCTCCCAATCTTGAAGATTTCTTTTTCACACCAGGTTCCACTCGACTTTACCCCTGAGAACGGAGTAACACCTATCACTACAAGAAAGAGGGTTTTTAGCGACGAAACTTTTTTTCGGCCCTAAAAGTCACTTTTAGCAATGAAAGAAATTTTCATGGCTAAAAGTTTACTTTTAGCAACAAAATTGTAAATTCGTAGCTAAAAGTCACCTTTAGTGACGAAATTTTTCGTCGCTAAAGGTTATTTTCAAAATTTCAAACACATTCAAAAAATTACTTTTATCTATGAAAAATTTCATAGCTAAAAAACCTGAATGAGACTTTTAGCGACGAATATTTTCGTCGTTAAAGGCTGGAAACAATTTTTAAAAAAATTCGATGGGTTTACTTTTAGCTACGAAAAGTTTTGTACTTAAAAAACCTGGACGAGACTTTTAGCGAAGAAAGCTGGAAACAATTTTTTTAAAAATTTGATGGGTTTACTTTTAGCTACGAAAGTTTTCGTAGCTAAAAAACCTGGACAAGACTTTTAGTGACGAAAATTTTCGTTGTTAAAGGCTGGAAACAATTTTTCAAAATATTCGGTGAGTTTACTTTTAGCTACGACAATTTTCATAGCTAAAAAACCTGGATAAGGCTTTTAGCGACGCAAATTGTCGTCACTAAAGGCTGGAAACAATGAGTTTACTTTTAGTTACGAAACTTTTCGTAGCTAAAAGCAGGTTTTTTAACTACGAAAAGTGTTGTCGCTAAAGGCTGGAATAGGTAAAAAATCTGGATAAGACTTTTAGCGACAAAAAACATCGTCGCTAAAGGCTGGAATCAATTTTGCAAATGATTGGATGAGTTTACTTATAGCTACGAAAATTTTCGTAGCTAAAAAACCTGGATGAGACTTTTAGCGACGAATATTTTCGTCGCTAAAGGCTGGAAACAATTTTTCAAAAAATTAGATGGGTTTACTTTTAGAATAATGAGAAGTTTAGAAATTTTAACAATGTTTGAGAAATTTTGAAAACAAAATGATGCTTTTGAAGAAAAAAAATCGATAATTTGAAATTTTTGAGAAAAAAATAAAAATATGAGAAATTTTTTGCGATTTTGAAAATAAAAATTCAGAATTCGTATATAAAATATTTTTTGAAATATTTTTTAATAAAAATGATATTTTGTTAAAAGAGAAAAAATAAACATTTTGAAAAAAAAATGTTAATTTTAAAAGAAAATTCAAATTTATCTGTGAAAAATAAAATTGCTAAATTATTATGCATATCCACTAATTGAACCTTTAATTGTTTTTGGACAATCTGATCAGTTTAGATTGAAGAGTAAACAACTTTAGATGTTTAAATCAAATTAAATTCAACCAAATTGTTGATCAATTTTGTTTGCCCAATATCTTTTCTCATATGTAGCTTGATTAAGGCGAGCAACTAGTCAAATTGAGGGCGTGTTTGGGGGATGGGATTAGAAGGGATTAGGTGTGGGATGGGATTCAAAAAACATAATTATTACCCATGGCAGGGATTGTCCCCGGTTGCCACGGGATAAGATTAATGCCATGCTTTGTTGGTAATACGGTGGTACATTGAATGGATATACCCACCATTATTTAAAATTACTAAGAATAACACACGTGTTATATCTAAACTGTTCATTTGTTTTATAACCTCATTTTATGGCATGGGCCTAAAAATGAGGTAGATCTAAAACTTATGTGGCCTCAAAAAAGTTTTTAACGGTAAGTATTCAATCCCTGTTACTTTCTATGGTGGGTCCACTTGAGCTTTAGATTTACCTGATTGGGTGGCCCCATTGTATTGATCAGTAAAATAGAGTGAATGGACCAAACATGTAAAATGGGCCAAATATTCTGGTCAAAATTGTGACCCAACTTAATGACCTCGTGAGAACCTAAGAATTGATGTTAGTAAGTTTCGTGGGCCCCATCATGATGTGTGTCGAACATCGACACTGTGGATTTGATGTGTCCCCTTTAGGTTATGAGATATCTCAAAAATCATCTGTATACGAAACTCAAGTGGGTCATACCATCTAAAACTATGTGAAGACATCCTAAAAAATTTGAAAGCACTTGGTGGGACCCACATGAGTTTTGGATGCTGCTGAAAATTGGTCTGACCCCTCATCCAAGTGGGACACACATAATGAGTGGGTTGGATATGTGAATCACATTTAGGTAAACCCAATATATGATTATGAATGTTTTAAGGAAACCCCTCTTTATTATATTATGTGGTGTGGCCCACCCAAGTCATGAATTGACTTTATTTTTAAGCTCTTGGCCCACCTAAGTCATGGATTGACTTTCTCCATACTGTTCAACGCTTTTCTCGGATCATTTTAAGATATTAACCAAAAAATGGGGCAGGTCTAAAGCATAAGTGGACTACAAAGTAGGGACTGAATGTCCACCATTAAAAATAACATTCATAAAAGTTTTGGATCAAGCTGATGTTTATGTTTTCTCTTCATTTATATCTTTTTGTTTTGGGATTTGATGGTTTTTCGTCCATCTGGATTTGGGTGTTTAGGTATCACATTCCTTCTTTTTTTTTTTCTCAGGTTTGATGTTGAAATCTCTTTTATAATTCGGATTTCTCCCTTTGTTTGTGAAATTTTAAGGATTCCTGTTCACAAATCTAGCCCATCCATTATGTGTGTCCCACTTGATGAGGAGTCAACCAAGTTTCAAATGCATAAAAATTTCAGTTGGGCCCCACCAAGTGCTTTTATATTTTTTAGGCATTTATTCACATGATTTTAGATGGTATGGCCCACCTAAGTTCCATATACAGCTGATTTTTGGGATATTTCATAATTTAAAGGGGGCCCATCAAATGCACGATGTTGATGTTTGACACATGTCATGGTGAGGCCCACACAGCTTGACCTTTGTGTTTAATCTATGTTGTCCCCATGAGGTCATGCTGTGTGGGCCCCACCATGACATGTGTCAAACATCAACACCGTGCATTTGATGGGTCCCCTTTAAATTATGGGATATCCCAAAAATTAGTTGTATACAGAACTCCGGTGGGCCATACCATCTAAAATCATGTGAAGACATGCCTAAAACATATAAAAGCACTTGGTGGGCCCCACTTGAAATTTGTTGCATCTGACACTTGTATGACCTCTCATCCAAGTGGCACACACATAATGGATGGGCTGGATTTGTTGACCACATCTCGGTGGGCCCAAAAATTAATTATGAATGTTTTAATGGAGGGTAACCCCTCTTAACTTTTGTATGTGGTGTGGCTCACACAAGTCATAGATTGATTTAATTTTTAATCCCTAGGCCCTCCATGGGATGGTGCATCTAACTGATGGGGTAGATGTTTGCACGCATCATGGTGGGGCCCACAGAGCCATACTAGACCCTGGACTAAATTTGGGCGCGCGCCCAAAAAAAACCCCAACTCTCTCTCTCTCTCTCTCTCTCTCTCTCTCTCTCTCTCTCTCTCTCTCTCTCTCTCTCTCCGTTCCCTAACCCAGATCTGGTCTGTCTTCTCCTCCTCTTAGCAGCTGTTAGAATCCATGGCAGGTTCAGTAGTTGGTCTTTGTGCAACGATGAAGGCACTCATTCTCGTCGGAGGGTTCGGTACGCGTCTGCCGCCATTGATGCTCAATGTTCCAAAGCCGCTTGTGGATTTTGCTAACAAACCCATGATTCTACATCAGGTAATACCCCATGAGTTCATCTCTTTGAAATTGAAGATGAGCATTCCTCTTTTTTACTTTTACTTTTACTTTTTTTCCCCCTATGGGTTGGATCTGTTTATGCGTTTCTCTACTGTTGATTCCATTGTGAAACCACTATTTTTTTTCTTTCTTTCTTGGTTTTATTTTAGTTTGAAACAATAGTAGTTACAGTGCTTGCAAGTCTACGGTCAAAAGTTACTGGTGAAATGGGCGAAATGGAGGAACCAGTCACAGGGGAGGTCCAAATTTTTATCTCTTCAAAGGAGAATTTGGTCTCAATGCGATCTCTCGGGGTTAGTATGACTCTCTGTGTTTGTTTTTTTATCTGAAAGTTGGGATTTGTAGAGCATGCATTGTATGATGCACGACAAAACAAAACAACGTCTTTTGCTTGGCCCAGCAATTCATTGGCAGGCCACCATTTGGTGGCAATCTGTTCAAATGGTGGGTCATGCTACCAATTTTTTAATTTTTTTTTGAATTAGATGATATTAACTGTTTGATTTATTGCATACAACCCTTAGTCACAAAAAGTGTGTTGATCTTGTGGGTGAGATTCTTTGATGGGAGCGATTCTTCAGGTATGCCCCATTCTTGATAGAGCCCACTAGATAATGGTGTGGGTTATACAAACAGGGGCATTCCTGTACTGTTGCTTGGCAACCAAAACAAAAGGCTATTTTTGTTTTGTCAAACATTGCTATTTCCTACACCATTCATTGATTTTTGGCCTCTTTACTTTTGGTCTTTTATTGATTTTTTAGGGCATTGGAATAGGCCGAGTTTATCTCGAAGCTTGTTAAGATTTCTAGGATCACGATTGCTACATCTAGAACAAAGGCAAAGGCAACATATGTGACTCTTTTGTGTAAGAACTGTAAGAATGTCAAGATGGTGCCATGTCGACCTGGGCTTGGTGGTGCCATTGTTCCCCGATCGTGTGACCATGCACCCCAGGTATAGTTTTTGCCAACCTTTTCTTGTATGTGGTTTTCTCATTTTCTCTGGAACTCGATTGCTTTTGCTTATTTTGTTGGTTTTCTTGTGTCTAGCCTGGCGAAGAGGCTTTCCCTTTAGATCCTTGGATCATAGTCCCTGATAGAAGTAAGTATGTTGATCAACAGACACTAAAACTGCAGGAGAACCCAAAGGTAAGCAAGTACCTCAAACCCAAAATAATCGACTCCTTGATATATGATATGAGATGTACCTTTAGATTTTATTTTTTTTAAAAAAAAAACTGATGTAAACAAGTGCCATAGTTGGAATAATTGAATGCTGGCTTTTGTTGTGTAAATATGAATAATTCAAAAGTTTGGACCATTTATATGAAGATATGCCACCTAAATTGGACTATTAAAGTAGGTTCTCTCCCTGCGTACCATTGAAGAAATGTAAATCCCTAACATAACACGGTGTATTCCTCGCTTCCACAAGTAATAGGTTGTGGAGTTTCTCATTCAAACTCTAACATTGTACAAACCCACCTCTTGTACGAATCAAGGTTCTAAAATCTGTGCTATGCATTTATAATGGCCGAAGCGTGTTACCATTAGGTAATGGTGGTGGCTGTTATAATGGTTGCTTCACCCGTAATGAAAAGAGGAGAGAATACCTGAAAGGCTGATCTCTGTCTGCGTGGCATCTGATGTGGTGCTCTAGCATGGTACCATACCTAGCCTCTTGAGTGAATCAAGGTTGTTAACCATGTTACTTGTATATAATGGCTAAGGGAGGCTAGGAATATGTAATGGCAATGACCATTATAACTGGTGTTTCGTATATAATGGAAAAAATGGAGGAAATGCCCAAAAGTCTGTTATGTCAGCAATTGTAATCTTTGGCTAACATATTTTTCTTTCCTATAGAAGCCATTATTTAAAAGAAAAAAATGGGCGTTTAAGAAAAAATTGATGTAATTTATTTTCCACTGAAATGTTACATGCATAAAATTCTAGGGCAATTTGGTTATGGTTATTACTATTTTATTTATTTATTTATTTTATTTTATTTTTTAACCATGGCAATGCATATAATCAGCTATTTCTGATTGTTGGTCTTTTTTCACCCATGAAAGGATGTGGCAACTGGAGAACTTTCGCGAAACATGCTGTTGTCTATTAATAGGCACCTCGTTCAAACAATTGTACCTGGTATAAGGCTGACTATCATGGGAATTTACAGTATATTCCAAGCTGCCAGTTCTGCTGCATTAGATCCATAATTTTGGATGCAATTGCTTATTCCTAAATATCCATCCTTTATTTTTTAAAGATCTACTAAATTGGGATTATGTGCTTGGGCTTTTGTAGGCAAAAAGGAGCAGTTGCAGTTAGACAACCTTATATCAGGGTTGTTGGAATAGAACAAGCACATGACGGAAACTCAGGAGGGTCATCTGCCTTTACACATGATGAGGTATGGCCTGATAACATTTTAGAAGCTATTAAGTAATAGATATTGAGCATGAAATAACAAAACATCAATATGGTTGAAAAAAAAAAGTAATTTAATGGTTTGATGCAGCTAGATGTGATGTGGCAGTGTTTGGTTTGTGTTCTCATAAAACTATGTGCCTTGGTATGCAGGAACTAGAATTCAAAGAATTTGCTCAAAGACCAGATTCATATGCAAAGTTATGCTCCATGATTTCACCCTCTATGTATGGCCATGCTGATGTGAAGAAAGCAATGACTTGTCTTTTATTTGGATGATTGAGGAAGGTATGCTAATGCCATAACTGCCATTTTGTTTCATCTTGGATGCTAATGTTTCATAGCATAATCAGCTCCTTTCTGTATGCAAAGGTTGTCAGATGGTGTGAAGCTAAGAGGAGATATCAATGTCTTGCTTTTGGGGGACCCATCTACTGCTAAATCACAGGTTAGTGCTATCCTTTTTTGCTTTGTTATTGGCCATGCAATTGCTCAAAGCTTTGAGGAGAGGAACTTGATTTGGTTGAAACTGCTTCCATATGAGGATCATGTCGTAGGTTCATATCACTATGGAATCAATCTACAACATTATTTTAAAGGGTATGAGAAACACATAAATAGAATCCAGTTTCCTATGGAAGATGAGAAGAACCCTTTAGGGTGCAGTTCTCTATGTTTGACATGGTAATCAGAATTGATGATAAGCAGGATACTGTGTTCCCGCCTTTGCACTCCAAATCATTTTCAGCATATGTCCGACAATCCGAACCATCTCAAATGCAGGGGAGGAAAAATTATGCCATTTGGACTGCAAAAATAAAAAATAAAAATCAAACCAATTGCATTTTGGTTGCATCCAAACAAACTCTATATTATCAGTGAGTACCCGCTCAGGCAAATGATCGAATTCCATAGAGCTCATGGTGGAGAGGCTTTAATAATGGTAACCAAGGTATAATGGCATATCTATCATTTCTCTATGTGAAACCTTCGATTGTATTAATTCAGCTATCCAGGCTGCTGAATTAATAATGGGCATACCCTGAAAAAAAGATCTCCTCAATGGATCTCCCTATATATCCATGGTGGACCCACTAGATCTCCTCAATTATTGATTGTATTATTTTCTTTCCAAAAATTAGGTCTCCACCAAAACTGTCTAAGCCTCTCTCTCTTCTACACAGGTCAGTTCTCTTCAATTCTAAAATGAAAATTCTAATTTGGAATTAGATATGAGATGTTTTCTTAGTTTAAGTGCAGGGTTAACAGCTTAGTGGGTGAGGCCATGACCGTGAGACCCACCTTGATGTATATGTTGTATATCCACGCTGTTCATCTGTTTTTCAAAAGTGTATTTTCATCTTTATGGAACAACAAACTCATGAACTTCAATGTGCCAGTTTCATGAATTTACTTGAGTGCATTCTCATACTACAACTGAAATCTTCAGGACCAATTTCTGTAATTTTTATTTGAAGGTTTTGAGATTTTTTATGCAACCCAAGTTGTAAACTAATGGTTGTTTTCATGTGTTGGTATCAAGAATTAATAAAATAAAAAAATAAAAAAAATGTGTTGACATGGCTAGAAACATACAAGATCCCATGCCACAACAACTCATGCACAAATATCTCATGTTCTTGACATAGTTGCTTTTTGTGTTGGAAGGCTCAGTAGAATTGCACCAATGGTACAGGACAAAATCTTGATTAAGGTAATATGTGAGAATCTTGAGAATGTCTTATGATTGGTGGACCACATTATGAATCATTCTCTAGTAGTTGTATGATTGAGGATATATACTGACTTCTAGGAACGAACGAAATTCCCTTTATGGTTTACTAACAAGTAGAGATAATAATTCCTTGTTGAGGCTATTAGTTTCATAGTGGCATTTATTCTCAAAAGATCCTTGACAAGTTCTCTGGAATTCCTTATCCCTTGCTCTTTTGCTTTTCAATTGTTGAGATATGTTATTACTATCAGAACTACAAAGGAAGTGACACAGGGATGAACATGATGAGGTCACCGTCTTCCTCAAGGATAACTACTCCGAATCCACGGAGCTTCTCTGGACTCCTCACAGAGACTTCTCGAATCCATGAGGAAAGAAAGCAGGAAAATAGAAATAAATTTTAATAAAATTTGAAATTAATTGATGAATGAATAAAAACGTGTTTACACCCTTTAAATAAGGGAACCAAGCAATAGGAAAGAAATCAGTCTCAAACTACAACTAAAACTCCTAGAATCCGCAACTTACTATAAATAGTAAACTTACTATTTATAGACGGTCGTGATGTCTACTAGTGCACAAGGTTTTCGGCCAAAAATAGTAAGTGTCCTATTTGGCTTCACCAAACCGTTCTCCTAATTATCCTAAGCACTTTTCATGTTGGACACAACTCCTAAAGCCCAACGGATGAGGAGTTATAAGCAAACTAAAACTTACTATTTATAGTAAAAACGAAATTAAAACGGGGAAATGACCATTGATCAGGGGGTTTCTCATAAATCTGGGCTACATAACCTGGCGTAGTAGGGCTGGTTATCTAAAGTAGCTCGTTCTACCCCAAAATCATATATTTTACGTCAGATAACTCATTCCGGATTGCGAGATACGCCCGATCTAAGGTCTGATGGTCCGGATCACTTCTGTCATTGATCGTGCCTTTTCTGATCCATCTTAGCTATGAAATTGTCCGTGACCTGTTCTACATCAGTCCCCTCCACTTGAAAAGAACTCCTCCTCGAGTTCTCCTCCTGCGCTGGTTCATGATACTCGATCAGGTCCGTAACGTTGAAAGTCCGTGAGATCGTCATGTCATCCTGAAGATCAACAACATAAGCGTTGTCATTGATCTTTCGGATGATCGGTATCGGTCCAATCTTCTTATTTTTTAACTTATTGTACGTCCTGGTCGGAAACCTCTCTTTACGCCAATGGACCATAACGTGGTCGCCTACCTCGAACACCTTTTGTCGCCGGTGCTTGTCTGCTTGTTCCTTGTACTTCTCGTTCGAAGCATGTAGCTTGGCTTGCACTTCCGCATGGATACCCATGATCTTATCTGCCATATGTTCTGCTGCAATGCTCGTGCCTGGGTGCTTGGGCAGAGGGACTAAGTCAAGTGTATGGCGAGGCACTCGTACGTAAATAATCTGGAACGACGATTTCCCTGTTGAGCGGTTCACCATGTTATTGAGCGCAAACTCTTCTTGAGATAAGGCCAAGTCCCACTGCTTCGGCTTTTCTCCTGTAATACTGCGAAGAAGGTTTTTCAACGTGCGATTCACAACTTTGGTCTGCCCATCAGTCTGTGGGTGATAAGCACTACTGAATTGAAGTCATGTATCAAATTGAGTCCACAAAGTCCGTCAAAAGTGGCTAATGAATTTCGTGTCATGATCAGAAGTGATGGTCTTGGGGACCCCGTGTAGCCGTACGACCTCTGTGAAGAATAGATTCGCCACGTGTGTTGCATCGATGGTCTTCTTGAATGAGATAAAGTGCACCATCTTGGAGAAATGATCGACCACCACGAACACCGAATCCATGCCGTGTTGTGTTTGTAGAAGACCAAGCACGAAGTCCATTGATAAATCCTCCCAATGACTATCAGGCACATGTAACGGGGTGTAGAGTCCCGTATTCTGAGATTGCCCCTTGGAAGTTTGACGAATATAACAACATTGTACGACTCTTCTCACATCACATACTAATTGCAGCCAGTAATACCGCTCTTCCATAAGAGCTTGTGTCTTGTCTCGCCCAAGATGTCCATCGAGGCCACCTCCATGTAGCTCCTGAATAATCTGCTCCCTCAGAGAACTTTGGGAGATGCACAATCGATTCCCTTTGAAAAGAAAATCGTCATGTATATGAAGGTCATTGGGGTGACCTTCTTGGCACTTCAACCAAGAATCTTTGAAGTCTTCATCCTCGGCATATAACTTCTTAAGACAGTTGAAGCCAACCACCTTGTTGCTCATCGTAACAAGTAGTGATGCACGACGGTTAAGTGCATCAGCCACCTTGTTCTGCTGTCCTGACTTGTGCTTCAGAATGAACGTAAATTCCTGTAAAAACGTAACCCATCTAGCATGCACACGATTCACGTTAGTCTGACTATTAATAAACTTTAATGCTTGATGGTCAGTGTACAGAACAAACTCCCTTTGAATCAGATAATGCCGCCAATGTCACAGCGCCTAAACAACTGCGTACAACTCAAGCTTATAAGTCGACCACTTCTTTCGAGCTTCGCTGAGCTTTTCGCTGTAAAAGGCTACCGGCATGCCTTCCCGTGATAATACTCCTCCGATTCCAACATATGAAGCGTCACACTCCACCTCAAATAATTTATCAAAATTAGAAAGCACCAAGACCGGTGTTGTAGACAAACAATGCTTTATCTCGTGAAAGCTCTTATCAGCTTTATCAGTCCACTGGAACGGCCCTTTTTTCATGCAATCTGTTATAGGCACGACGATGGTGCTAAAATCTCGCACAAATCGATGATAAAAAGTCGCCAACCCGTGAAAACTCCTAACCTCATGAATGTTAATCGAGATCGACCACTCCCTAATAGCTCGCACATTTTCATCGTCGACCTGAATGCTTATGGACGTTATAACAAATCCTAGAAACAATAGGCTATCAGTTAAAAAACTACACTTTTTCAAGTTAAGATATAACTTGTTATCGTGTAGGACCTGCAGCACCTGCATGAAATGTTTCTTGTGCTCCGCCTCATCCTAGCTATATATCAATATGTCATCAAAATATACTACCACAAATCGGCCAGTGAACGGTTTTAGAACTTAATTCATCAAACGCATAAAAGTACTTGGTGCGTTCGATAGGCCGAAGGGCATGACCAGCCACTCATACAACCCTTCCTTAGTCTTGAAGGCTGTGTTCCACTCATCACCGGGTTGGATACGAATTTGATGGTACCCGCTCCTTAGATCTAGTTTAGAAAATACCTTGGACCCTTCTAGCATATCGAGCATGTCGTCCAATCGTGGTATTGAGAACCGATACTTGATGGTAATTTTATTGATTGCCCGGTTGTCGACATATATGCGCCAACTTTCATCTTTTTTTGGTGTTAATAATGTTGGTACGACACATGAGCTCATGCTCTCCTTCAAAATATTCTTACGGATCAATTCCTCCACTTGTCCCTAAAGTATCTCACACTCCTTCGGACTCATCCGATAATGTGGGCGATTAGGTAGGCTAGCCCCAGGGACGAGTTCTATATGATATTGGATGTCCCTCATGGGAAAAAATTCATCAGGTAAATCTTCAGGCCAAAGTTCTTTGATTTCATTTAACAACATTCTTAAGCTTGGAGGGATGTTTGAGGGTTCCTCTTCCTCACCTTTCACTACTACGACATATACCTCACCGGTTTTCTTAGATTCCTCTATGAAATCCTGAATGGTCAAGAGAGAACTCCCCTCCACTTTAGAGACTTCAGGATGGTTCTCTGGTGTCATAGGAGCAAGGATTATTTTTCGACTATCCTTGACGAAAATGTAGACATTGTCTCGACCCCGATGGGTCGCATCACGGTCCGACTGCCAGGGTCGACCGAGTAGCATATGGCAGGCTTCCATGTCAACCACGTTACAAAGTATTTGATCCTTATAATGTTTGCCAATTGAAAACGAGGTAATACATTGTTCAGTTACCTTTGTTTCATTCACCTTTTTTATCCAGCTAATTGAGTAAGGAGAATGATATTTCGTCGTTGGTAGCTGCAACTTGTCCATCATCACTCTTGAGACGATGTTCTCGCTACTACCACTATCTATGATCATATCACAGACCTTTCTGTTGACAGTGCACCGAGTACGAAATATATTGTGCCGCTATGGATATAATTTCTTTCGTGGGGTATACAATAATCGCCTCACAACGAGAGATTCTCCACGATCCTCGCCCGTCACTTCATCGCCACCTTCTATTTCTTCAGTGGTTTGTTCATATTCATCAAAGCCATGATCTTCTTCTGCGGCCTCACTTTCAGTGCCCCCTTTGTTTATAGTTAAGTGTGCTGCGGGACGTTGAGGACAAGTGTTTGATAAGTGGCCTGGTTGACCACAACGGTAACAATTGTTTGGCCTTAGCAGAGCATAAGGATTTGGAATCCTACTTGGGCCCGCTGTCGTAGGTGTTGCCCTTGAGGTCTGGATGGTCCGCTCCCTGTATCACGGTTTGCAAGTGGAGGAGGTTGAGGACGTTCTCCTACCGGATCTTCTTCCTCCATATGGTTGGGAATGTGGTTGGGAAATGGCCCACTAAGAAATCAAAGAATTCAGCAAATTTCCTTATATCTTCTTCCTCCATATTCACCCCAAACATTTGAGACTTTTCCATATTAACTCTGAGACCTAAAACTGCCTCGAAACATTGAATCATTGTTTGCAAATCACTCACCTTTTCCTGATCAACTTCACTGAATAATAATGTATCATCCGCAAACTGGATGTGAGATATTGGTGTGTCCATACCTTCAACTCTGAAACCACTTATGTTGCCTTCTTCTTGACCTTTATTCATCATTTTGGAAAGAACCACCCTGACTATTAGAAAAAGGAACAAGGACAACAGATCACCTTGACATAACCTCCTGTAACTTTTGAAGAAGTCTTTAGAGGATCCATTAAGTAATATAGAGAAGTAGGCGGAACCCACGCATTCACCCATCTACCCTCTCCATCTGTCTCTAAAACCCATTCGCAGTAGCATGTACTGAAGAAAGCCCCAATCAATGTGATCATATGCTTTTTCTAGATCAAGCTTGCATAAAAGACCCTTTGATCAAGATTTATGGCTAGAGTCAAAGCATTCATACGTGATGAGGGCGCTATCAATAATTTGCCTTCCGGGAATGAACACACTTTGATTTCTAGAAATGATCTTCCCTATCACCTCTTTTGATCAAGACATTAATACTTTAGCCAGGATCTTATACACCCCTCCAAGTAAACTAATCAGCCTATAGTCTTTAAAGGATTTCGCACCCCGAGACTTTGGGTTGATGCTATAAAAGAGGCCCCGAGATCCTTTGAAATCCTCCATCCTTCATAGAATTTGTTAAAGAATTTCATTATATCCCCTTGTAAGTCTTCCCGGACCATTTGGAAGAATACTATCGGAAGCCCATCTGACTCGAGAGCCTTGTCCTCCTCCCAAAGCTTCCACTACTTTCACCTCTTCCAACGTAAATGGGGACTCAAGGACTTTAGTGTCTTCTTCGAACAAGCTATCTACATGAAGTTGATCTAGCTTAGGCCTTTCCCAGCCTTCACCTCAAAGAAGACTGCTAAAGAAATTGATTGCCTCTTTCGTAATTTTATCTTTATCTTCAAATCGGATGTCATTCACCACAATGTTGTTAATCTTATTATACCTTGCGCGCACTAGCTATACTGTGGAAAAACTTTGTATTTTTGTCGCCTTCTCTGACCTACTTGTTCTACGATCTTTGTCTCCAAGAAATTTCATCTTCTAGCACCCTAGCTGAATTGGGAGAATTTCAACATGTTTACCGGTAACATCCCACCACAATTATCAAACTTGACTTCTCTTCAAATCCTCGATGTGGTACAAAATTGTTTATTTGGTAACATTTCTTAAAATTTGGAAAATCTCATTGCAATAAAAATGAGCAAAAGATGAATTGCTTTCTATTTTATGGAAAATCAGGATTATATTATGAGGAAAACTTACTTATGTTAGTGAAGGGACATATGCTTGAATACACTAGAACACTTTCACTGGTTACATACATGGACCTTTCAGGCAACAACTTATTTAAAGAAATCCCTAAAGGACTCATGAGTCTTTAGCGATTACATATCTGAAACTTATCTGGAAACCATTTAACTGAAAAGACCCCAGGCAACATTGGTAAATTGGCGTTACTAGAGACAAAAATAGAGGATCCGCACATATCATTCAAATTTGCAACTGGTGTATTGGTAACATGGATAGGGATTTATTGCGACCCCAGCTCCTATGAAGCGAGTGAGATATGTCTGTGGAGCTCACTTTGTTGTACGCATTGCATATATATGCAGTCTATTGAAAAAATCTATAAAACAATTTATAAAAAAATACCAGTAAGATGCCTCTCTGAGGTGATTCATCATGCATACACTCGATGGAGCATGTGAGAGAGAGAGAGAGAGAGAGAGAGAGAGAGAGAGAGCCATGAATCCCCTTTTGTAATGAATCCCCTTTTGTATTTGTAGCAAAATGACAGGTTTTTTTTTTTTTTTTTTTTGATTTGTTTCCTAATCCAAGCTTTGATCCAAGGCACTATTGAAATCGAAAATTTAAAAACAAATTTGAAATCGAGAAGATTCACTAGAAGAATAAAGATAATTTTATTTTATTTTTGAAAAAAAATAAAACCTCGAAATAGAAATTGCCAAATAGAAAGTTCCGTCTTGATTTGGCGTGTTACAAATTTTTTTTTGAAATATAATTTTTTTAATATATTTAAACAACTATTGACGTGGCAATAGATTAAGGTCGACCAATTAAAATGCTGGAGTCAGCTATTCATTGCACTTTATTACTGGACAAAAGATGAACACATTCCTCGAGCAGTCCTCAACGTGGAGTTAATATTAGTAGTCAAAAGATGAGCAGGCATCTTTTTTACCGAGCTGGTCCGTTTAACTTTGTCGTACGTGCACAGTCCGCCTGTGAGGGGTTATATTACAAGCAGGGCATATAGCCCAATCCACCAGCCTGAGAAATGCCCCAAATTCATCACACGTGTGGCCTCGTGTAAGATTCTAACCTTATTAATAGTGGCCATACATAACCCAGTGTTGGTTAATAAGGAGAGTCTAAGGAAACAGTATATGCACCAAAGCCATGGCAATCCTCTCCTTGCCATCATCCTCAGCATTATCGTTCCTCCTCCTGCTGCTACTGCTTCCATATCATCAAGGCTTCAACATCAAAGAAGCAACAGTCCAGGACATCCAGGTGGCATTCCAGCAGAAGAAGCTCAGCTCCAGGCAACTCGTCCTCTTCTACCTCGACCAGATTCAGATCCTTAACCCCATCCTCCGTGCTGTCATTGAGATAAACCCAGATGCGCTCCACCAGGCTGACGTGGCAGATCTGGAAAGGAGGGAGGGGAAGTGCTCCAAGGGCCTGCTGCACGGCATCCCCATCCTACTTAAGGACAACATTGGCACAGCCGATCGACTCAACACCACCGCAGGTTCACTGGCCTTGCTCGGCTCGGTCGTTCCTCGAGACGCGGGCGTGGTGAGGAGGCTGAGGAAGGCTGGTGCTGTCATCCTGGGGAAGGCCAGCCTCAGCGAGTGGTCTGGTTTTCGTTCTGAATTTGCACCCCCTGGATGGAATGCCAGAGCTGGTCAAGGAAATGTGAGTTTCCTCCTTCTGTCTTTCTTCTTGCCTTGAAAAATAAAAATAAAAAATCTCCGAACTAATGATTTTTGGCATACTGGGAGAGCGGATTAGTCGTTTACCCCTGGTAACATTTTAATGGGTGTTACCCTTACCGTGATGACGTGTTATATATCGGCGCCATCCATCTGTTTCTCCATCCCATGTTAGGATGTGCAGAAAAATAATGCAGATCCAAATTTCAGGTGCACTAGACCACCGGAAACAGTGGTGATTGAGTGTCACCCCATTAAAATTTTCCAAGGGCCATCGTAAGGTTTCCTTAATGTTTATTTTACATCAAACCTGTTGATAATGTCAAAAAGACCTGGTGAAAGGTGAAATATTTTACATCCATTCCTTTGAGAAACTTCTCCTTACTCTCTCTTACTACATCTATAAATACACATTCCCTAAGTCAAATCTATCTATGAGAGAGAGAGAGGTGATGGACCATCCAATAAGATCCAAGCCATCCATTCCTTTGAGACAAGGTGAGTGCACTCCCTCCCTCACTTTTCCATTCCTTAATTGCTTTTGATTTTTTTTATAAAAAAAGATCTTTTGTTGTAGGTGTGGGACCCAGAGGAGGGTGGACCCCACGGTAGAGACAAAGAACCGATTAAATCATCCAACGGTTGAATGATGGGAACAAACACAAATATTAGCTTGAGCCAAAGTTTGATCCCAAATTGATGGGGGACCCACTGATCGAGGCCCCACCGTGATGGTTATTAGCCATCCAACCCATCCATAAGGTCCCCAGGATCTGGATGTACAGGGGCCACCCAAATTCCAGCTTGGTCGAAATCACGGTCCCACCGTGATGCTTAACTGTGATCCAACGGTCCATTGTGAGGATCCCACTGGGCTGTTCATACCCCACACACACAGCATACACACACACACACACACATTAATGTGGGCTCACATGGTTAAGTTAAGCACACCACGGTGTTACCTGGGTACAGGTAATCCGCTCCGGTTACTTGGAAAACCGCTCGGGTTATTCGGAAACGCGAATTGCCTGACGTGGTGTAAAGAAAATGCTCCAAATTGTAGGTTCCGCTTTCACTTCACACGGGGACGTTTTCATTGTAAACGTGCCCCCGTGGCATGCATGTGTCAATATCTACTTGGTATCACTTCATCAATCTGGACCACAGACTCAATGATCCCTGATATCCATTTCAATAAACTACGCTTTTGGGAAGTCTCAGGGTCTGGAGAGGATCCTCCAACTGAGGGTTTGCAACCTACTGGTGATTTGTCTATTGCATTCGGCCATGGATGGGCGGTGCCCTGAAGCTATCCTAATATAAACATGGTCTGTTTCCGCATTTCTCTTATAATTAATAGTCTGTTTGTTCGCTGCTGACCATGGATTTTCTGGGCTGAACGTATTTTGGGATGGTTTATTTTCCGCATTTCTCTTATCATTAATGGTCTGTTTATTTATCCGTTGAACGTGGACTGTTGCTGTATTTCTCTTGTTGAGGGTCTGTTTGTAGGCAAATGATCAAGAGATTAGGATATTCTAGCCTGAAGACCTTTTGGGACGGTCTATACAGTAACGGTTGGTGTGGATCATTAAACCATTGGGCCCAATCGTCAAAAAAAATGAAACTACACCGTACAGCCGTACAAAGCCTTTGGGCGATGACCGGTATCCTCTGCGAAATCAGTTTTACACCGCGCATAAAACACCCTGGCTTGTGCAGTATATGTAAAATCAACTCTGTCCATCAGGTTCATCCTCAACTGTAGGACCTGGAGCAACAAAATTAGAGAGTTCTGTAACTAAAGTCGGCCTCTTCACATGAGGCAAGAGAGATGAGATGCCAACATAGATTTTTGCGGGGAAGAATTTTCAATAGAAGATTACCCTGATCCAAATAATTGGCAGGCCTCGGCATGTGAACTTAGAGGTTTTAGGGGCGGTTTCATTGTTCCCATTGGTGAGGCGACCTTATGATTTAACATTTTCAAAGATGTGGTGACCAGACAAAGTAATAAAAGTGTACTTGCATTTTTGGTTTGTGGCTATGCGGGAATGGATAAAGTGTTAATGCTTTATGTGAATCCAGAGAAAAATAAGATGCAAATTCAGAAAATGTTGAGGTTAGGTTAGATATCCCCGTCTGGCCTTAATTTTTGAAAAGTTTTTTAAATGTGAGCAAGTTTTGTAAGTTCTTTTATGATGTGTGGACCATATCCACATTGTCCACATGTTTTGAGATCATTTTAGAGCATGAGCAAAAAAATCAAGTATATCTAAAGCTCAAGTGGACCTCACCATAGAAAGTAGTGGGGATTGAACGCCTACCATTGAAAACTTCTTGAGGGTTGTTGAAGTTTTAATTCAAGTTGATATTTGTGTTTTCCTTTCATCCAGGTCCATTTGACCTTACAAACAAGTTGGGTGGCAAATAAACATCACAGTAGACCCTAAGAAGATTTCAATGGTAGGAGTCATTATTTCATTGTTTTCTATGTTACGGTCCATGTAAGCTTTGAATTTGCCTCATTTTTGGGCTCAATTAAGTTGTAAAATGAATGGATGGTACGTATATAACATATATATGTTATTCTTAATTATTCCAAATGATAGTTGATACATTTATTAAATGAGCAACAAATTAACAACCGAATACCATTATCACATAATTGTGCCATGGTAGCCCATGGTATTAGGGGACAATCCCTATCACACATAATATATATATATATATATATATATATATATATATATATATATATATATATATATATATATATATATATATATATATATATATATTAATCTCATACCACTTAATCCCATCTAATACCATACGCCAAACATCCTTCGGACTTGCGTCGGTAGAGGGATCAAGTGTTCCACTCCCCCATAGTGCTGTGTTGGGGATTTTAACCTGCGGAATCACACAGATCTTGATCTAGGATAGAAATTCAATGGCATCAAGCACACACAAGAGAACTCGAATTTAACGTGAAAAACCCTTGTGGGAAAAAACCACGGCACAAAGCGACAGATCTCCACTATGAAAACAGAAATTACAAAGAGAGAGGACTTACCTGATTCGAACAACCTCGAATTTCACCCTTGCTACACCCTTTAATTTCCTTAGAACCCATTTAGAAAGCTTTCCCATACATTCCCATATCTTAGAAAAACTCTAGGAATACCTATTTATAGTTTAGGCAACTTCCCTTCCGCATTTCAGTTGCGAAAGGACACAGATTTTCACAATTCGCAAATTCGAGAAGCGAATCTGCGTAACCTACGACTGGTCGTACTATGACTAGTCGAACAATCCCTACGACTGGTCGAAAGACCCCTTCGACCGGTCGTGCAGTCCCTATGACCAGTCGAAGGCTGTGAAGATTTTTTTTTCAACAATCTCCACCAAGTCTTTATCCTTCAACTGTGTAGTACCTTGACCTCTTCTCTTATTTCTATATCACATCATAGCTTCTTGTGCACACTCTATCCTTCTTTTACATCATCGCCAAGCCCAGAGAAGTTGCACAGATCTTTAACTTCTCTACAGGAACGATCTAGGAGAGCATGTCCGTCAGATCAGAATCCACGTGCTCAACCATCTTTGCTCCTATCTTCTCACAAAGAAAGACGTAGTCTTCTTACCATCTCACCGCTACCCAATATTGCTTGCCGGGGTACTTGCTCACAACATTGATAGCTTGTGAAATAACCGGTTTAATCCAGACCATGGCATACACTGCCAACCACATTCGAATAAGGCTTATAAGATATCATGCTTGTCCTCATCTGTTTTAAGACAAATCCTGAGGAAAACTTGAGGAGATATATGTAAAGAACGCTCTCCGGCTTTACCCGGCCCATCACATCCTTGATCAATACCTACACAAAAGGTATTCCTCCTATGATTACCAAAGCCTACTCCTCTTTCCGTCTCAATGCCGAAAACCATCTTTGCAGCCCCCCGATCCTTCATCCTGAATGTCTCACTTAACCGAGTCTTCAGTATATTGATTTCAGACATGTCATAATTGGCGATCCACGTGTCATCAAATTCCTGACTCACCATGAAGGAATCAAAGAACTGCCTAGGTAACAGGTCGAACCACGACCTCCTGCAAAGTCTTTTCTCAGCCCCTTTAACTTCGAACCGCTTTGGTTGCTTCATGTAAATCTGCTATTCACTTTCCCTCACAGAAGTACAGACTCTACATCCATCCTTCCAGCTCAAGATCACATTGGTCAACCAGTGCCAATCACAGATCTAATAAATATCTTTTATACCATTGGTGCAAATATCTCTGAGAAGTCGATCCCTTCTCTCTGAGCATAACCCTTCGCTACCAACCTCGCCTTGTATCTATATTATGTCCTCCTGCAGATCCACATACATCCAACCGCTCTCAGGCCCACTAGAAGCTTCACCCGCTCCCATATGTCGGTCTGGTACAACGAATCCATCACATCGCCCATAGTCACCTTTCACTTCTCATCACCAGGCTCACCTAGATCCATCTGAATAGAAGATGAATCCCTTACGATATTGGAGTCGTCCATGTACCCCGTCGATATCTTGCGATCATGCCGTGTAATTCTTCTCATAGGTGGCTGCTTCACCTACTCTGTATCCCTGTCCGCACGTCTCAACCTTCCTGCCCTGCTCGCTTATGTGGTCATGCCCAACATGCCACACAGCGCAGAGGGGGAATCCGCTACATCTATTGCAGCTCCACCTTTTGAAGTACTCTCGATCAACTTGTACAAGTTACCGAGTCGTTGCACTTTCATGATTACCTATGCCCCCTTAGATACTTTAAGAGCATCATTAATACCTGTGTACTTGCATCCTTTTGTCTCAAGCACACTAAGAGAAATCAGATTCCGCTTCAATCAGGAACGTGCCTCACATCTGTCAAGGTACGCTCCACCCCATCAAACATCCTAATACGCACTGAACCAATAGCCACAACATTATAGGCAATGTCATTGCCCATAAATACATGTCTACCATCGCACTCCTTGTAATTAGTGAACCAACTCCGATAAGGAGTCACGTGAAAAGATACCCCTGTGTCTAGCACCCACTCGTTCTTACAATCATCGTATGATTGCCTGATCGAAGACACACATAAAACATCACCATCACATTCATTTGACGTGACAACTTTAGCCTCCCTGCATAAAGCCTCAGAATCTTCCCTCTTCGATTTACGATTTTCACAATCCTTCTTCACATGTCCTTCCTTCTCACAATTCCAGCACTTTACCTTTCCTTTGTCTTTGCCCTTGGATTTGGATATAAAACCTGAAGAACCTTTATCTTGTCTAGAATTCCTACCCACTGTAAACAGTGCAGCAGAAGATGTCCCCATGTCGTTGTTCAGTTGTCTCATAGCCTTCCCTTGAAGGGCTGAGATAACGGTGTCGACACTCAGGGTTTTATTCATGCTGCACATAGTGTCCTTAAATGACTCATAAGACGCCGGAAGAGAATTCAGCAACATAGATGCTTGTTTTTCATCTTTCATTACTTCTTCCATACTTAGCAATTTGCAAACTAATTTATTAAAGTTACTGATGTGAGCCTCCAGATCTCCACCCTCTGCCATCTTGAAGTTACACCACTGCCCCTTCAAGTGCAGGCGATTTTCAGAGGATTTTTTCGCATAAACATCCTTTAACTTCGCCCATAACTTAGCTGCAGTTTTCTCTCTCATGACATTGTAGAGAACTTCATCCATGGGACATAAACGGATCGATGATAAGGCCTTTTTATCAAGAGCATTCCACTGAGCATCAGTCATAGTAGACTTTCGCTGCTCAAGAGCACCATCTTCGCCTTTCTTGATTAAGGAACTCATCATCTTGATTTTTCATAACTCAAAATTATTTTTTCCTGAGTACTTCTCAATCTCATACTTAGTGCTCGCCATTATTATTAATCCCTCAGATTCAGATCTGTGCCCCAACGATAGCTCTGATACCAGTTGTTGGGGATTTTAACCTGCGGAATTACACAGTTCTAGATCTAGGATAGCAATTCAATGGCACTAAACACACACAAGAGAACTCAGATTTAACGTAGAAAACCCTTATGGAAAAAAATCAGGCACAAAGCGACAGATCTCCACTATGAAAACAGAAATTACAAAGAGAGAGGACTTACCCGATTCGAACAACCTCGAATCTCACCCTTACTACACCCTTTAATTTTCCTAGAACTCCTTTAGAAAGCTTTCCCATACATTCTCATACTCTAGAAAAATCTTAGGAACACTTATTTATAGTTTAGGCAACTTCCCTTTCGCATCCCAATTACGAAAGGATATAGATTTCCGCAATCCGTAAAATCGCGAAATGAATCTGCGTAACCTACGACTAGTCGAACAATCCCTACGACTGGTCGAAGGACCCCTTCGACCAGTTGTGTAGTCCCCACAACCGATCGAAGGCGGTAAAGACTTTTTTCTCAACATGCTGCATGGTGGTCCTCTGGGACATGCAACCCACTCAGAAAGAACTTACAGAGACAGGACATTTGCAACCCACTTAGAAAGAACTTACAGAGACAGGACATTTGCAACCCACTCAGAAAGAACTTACAGCGACGAGACATTTCATCGCAATGGGGGGAAAGATAAGGTGTTAATCTCTGTCTAAACCAGGAGAAAGATGAAGCATTAATGCTTTAGGTGAATCATAGCACCACTGCTTTTTCTTTGAACTTGGCCAGTAGTGGGAACAAGTGCTCCACTTCCCATCGTGTCGCGCTGTAATCCATTAGGAGATGCAACTTCACTCAGGAAGAATGCACCATGACAAGCTATTTTAGTCGTGTTCTACGTTGACGTGTGTGGGCCAATTGTCCCTTCGAACTGCCTTCATGGCTAATACTTTGCCTATAAATGATCCATCGGTATTATAAAATAAATCCTCTAGCAATCAGATTTTTATTGAAGTTACTTAGCTGTATGTGTTCAGTTGTCATTTGGATTTATCTACCCAGGGAAAGATAAGGTGTTGATGCTTTTGGTGAATCATATAATCACATAGCTTTTCTTTGAACCTGAATGAGTGATCCTCTAACTGCCTTCCTTCCGGTGGTTAATACTCTATCTGTAGATATTCCATCAGAGTGTAAAATAAGCTTCTAGCAATCAGATTTTTAATAAATGGCTATGGGTTCTAAAATCTAATATACGAATTATTTGTTTATTTGGGGTGATTTCTTCAATGAAAATCCTCTTTCATCCATTGCGAAAGCTCAGTGGATTGGTCTTTTGGTCTTTCTGACAAAAGGGGAATCATTATTCTTCCTTTATTTTCTTTTGTGTTTCCTTTTTCCTACTTTCTTCTATAGGATCTGATCTCTACTGCCACTGAGAACTTGGTCCGACTTGGCTGCTACCCGGACATGCCATGTGGGTGGTACAATGGGCCCACCTCGATGTATGCCTTGTATATCTTAGCCATATATTCATTTTGCCATACTTGAGCCCAAAAATGTAGCAGATACAAATCTCAGGTGAACCACATTATAGGAAACAATGGTGAATGATTATTAAAAACCTTTTGTGTGCGACAATCGAGTCGGTATTTATGTATTCCCTCCATCCAGATCTATGTGACCTTATCAACAGGATGGATGGAAAATAGACACTACGACGAGCCTTAGGAAGTTTTTAATGTTGGGCTTTCAATGACCATAGTTTCTCCTGTGGTGTGGTCCACTAGAGATTTGTATCCGCTTCATTTTGGGCTCATGCCATAAAATGAGTTGGTAGATTGGATGGATGGTGTAGGGAAGTGGATTAATTGCATGGTGTGCCACACACCACCAAGGTCACATCTACCATTGAAAACTCCTTGGGATCTCAAAAGTTCTTGATCAATTTAATATTTGTTTTGTGTGAGGCCTTATGATCAGGTTGGATTGGAAAGAAACATCATGGTGGGCCTTAGGAAGGTTTCAACAATGGGAATCATAGTCCCCATTGCTTTATGTGGTATTGTCCACTTAAGCTTTTGATCAGCTTCATTTTTTAGCTCAAGTCCTAAAATGATCTTGAAAAATGGACGGACGGTGTATGGTGGGGCCGACACAACTTAGTGACATCAACACACCACCGACCTTGGTGGTGTGTGGCACACCACGCAATATACCTACCTCTCCCTCTCAGAGCGGATTTGGTGAGACTCCGAATCCACCAAGGTGGGTGGGACCCTTGACTATGGGGCCCACTGTGATGTATTTGACTGCATCCAGACCGTCCATCTGTATTGAAAGCTCATTTTAGAGTATTATCTAAAAAATGAAGCAGATCCAAATTCTAGATGGACCATATTACAAGAAACAATGGTGATTGACCATTAAAAACTTAATGTCGGCCAAAAAAGCTTTGGATCAAGATGATATTTGTGTGGTTAAACCTTACCAACATGTTAGATGGAAAATAAACAGTTCAGTGGAATCCATGAAGTTTTTAATGGTGAGAATTCAATCACTGACAGTTTATGTGGTGTGGTCACCTAAGATTTGAGTCAGCTTCATTTTTGGGATTATGCCCTAAAATGAGCAGTCAAAATGGTTGGACTCTGTGGATTTAAGGGACATACATCACAGTGAGCCCCACAGTCAGGGGTTCCCCCCATCACTCACTCTATTGTCTTGTGAAAAGTTTCTCCTCATTTTTACCCTTACCATCATACATATGCATCTCATATGTAATCATGCCTAAAAAAATATAAAAGAAGTTTTTTCGTCCTGATATTATAAAGTGGAGAATGCTCCAGTTCTCCAGGGCACTGTTGTTATAGTGCTCCTACTGTATTTATTTTTAAAATGAGCATTTCATTGATGGCAAAAGATATAAAAAGCGGCTATTCGGGCGGGACAGAGACAAAAGGAAAGGCCCGTCTATCATATCCTATACTGAATAATCCCTATGAAACTCTCTAAAAGAGCCCAACCCCACTTTATCTAGAAGAATCCGACCCTTGACAAGATGAGGGAGACGGGATCTCCCGGAAGAATCGGTTCACATGCCTCACACTACCTTCTTTAGCCAAACCGTCGGCTGGCCCATTCACTTCTCTAGGAATTAGGGAGAACCGAAGAGATCCCCTACTTCCTTGCCTTCTAATTCTATCATGCCAATACCTCCATTTCCAGGTGAGGATGGAATTTCCATTAAGACAATTGATCAGCCATTTGGAGTCAGATTCAATGAGCAGTTTGACAATACCGAGATTTACACAAAAAAACACACTTAGCCCAATCCCTTGATCCATGCTATACATTAGGTCCAACACAGATTTTTACGGCCTGCAATGCAATGTTGTATCTAAGATCATCTTTAACCTTTAATCTGGACAATCCATATCATTTACGCAAAGTAGCTCTAATCAACATTTTGATCAATCTATTTATTGGAACCCATGCATTGCTTATGATTCTAAAGAGTCACTTTTGTCAAGCAATCCTAACCATCCCTCTATGGCTTGTCAAAGGATGGGTACAAAAATATTCACAAATGAGGGTGGATTGGATCATACTATCAGTATGGTTTTTGCATGGTAGCTTACAAAATGTGCTCTGGACTTAATATACAGCTTAGGTGGATCGATCGGACTGTCCAAGTGACAGTTGCAACTGGGAGCTCTATAACTTGTAAGTGTTCTAGAGCACTGGAGAATTTCTCTATAAAGAGGAAAAATTTCAATTAAATAAAATAGAGAATATAAGTACTCTAATATTTCCAACTACTTACAATAACAAGTCTTCAATGGTCCAGCTGATCACATACAGAGAAATAGTTTCAATTAAATAAAATAGAGAATAAATCTACCCTAATATTTCTAACTTACGGTCCACAAATCTTCACTGGGATCCGTCTCATCACATAAGAAAAAAGCATTGTCGCCAGGAAGATAGGGTTCAAGAAGTGGACCTTTGATTTGGTGGGCAACCGTGGATGGTTCATGAGTTAAAACAATTAGTTAGTGAGCTACATTGACCATCCAATCGTCATCTATTTTGCCCACTGAATCACAACCGTTGCTTACTTTTTTGAGTTGTTCATAAGTTTTTGAGGCCTTTGTATGGCTACCATTATCCCAATCAGTTTGCCTTTTGGGCTTTACTCATCCACATTGTTTTTAAACCTGAAATTTTGTTGATATAAAACTGGATATACACCATTCGGATGGGAACCACAATATGACCAGGCCACATCTATCATGTATCTCCTATACAGCACAAAAAGAAACAGCTTGAAACAAGACTGCTCCGAAAGAACGACAAAGCCCCGGCTAATCAAGTGCCGGATAAGTACACGCACATCCTACACACGAACGATTTGGTCCTCGCATAATGGAAGGCACATCACAGTTACATTCCTCTTGACTGTTGCGGTGACTTAATGCACGTCCCTTCTTATTTCCTCTCTTCAGTTAGACAAGTCTAGTCGTATCATTTTCACCAATGCAACCCTTTTCGCATTATAACAATTAGTAATAACGATGTCACTCTATTGTGTGAGTGCAGAATCCATACGTGTTGTCGGCCGGTCCTTGTGGATCAAGCAGTGGACCAGCCATTGCAGTGGCTGCAAATCTGGTGACAGTGTCATTAGGCTCGGAGACAGATGGTTCGATCCTCTGCCCTTCCTGTGACAATTCAGTGGCAGGCATAAAACCCACTGTCGGCCTCACCAGTCGAAGTGGAGTCATCCCAATTTCTCCAGGGCAGGATACAGTAGGGTAAGAGCACCAAGACCTGAATACCATTCAAAATTGGCTCCTCTGCATATGTAGAATAAGGTTGTTCTACAACTGTTGCATGAGGGGCCTAATATGGTGTGTGCATGACATCCAACCCGTCCACCAGGATCATTCCAATGTGAAAATTGGATTCCCCAAGAATCCGTTCAATCCAAGGATTACATAAGACACCATGTGAATTTGGAGGTTTTTGGGTTGTTCACCGTTTTCTATGGTGTGGCCTTATTTGTTGCGTATCCAATCGTCATTGTGGGAATCGCCTGGTGCATGGTTTAGATGGCATCCATACATCACAGTGGGCCCAAACCAGGCAGTTGAATAATATTATTTTACATACTGTTCATTATACTTTCTTCTTGTTGACTCATGCAAGGCTATATACTTAACCCACGGTGCAGAATAATCATTGGCTAAATGTTATCTCATCTTCAGTTGTGATCTATTGACCACTCCTTTTTTCTTCTATGTGGTTCGCTAAAATACATTCAGAGGTATTACACATTACACGAGGAAATTTTTACTTGAACTATTGGTTCGGGTATTTATTCAGTCACCCATACTGTTTTCAGGATTATCCTCGTCGTGGATACAAGATAACCAAGAAAACTCCCTTATTGAAATATTTCAGCCCTTTTGATTATTTAATGGTAAAAGAGACTTTCCATATGAAAAGTGTTGGGGAAAAATATGACAAGTACGGGGACTCGATTATATAATGGACCAACTCTACTGATACTGCTCGAGGGAGCAGGTCAGACCGAATCAAGATAAAGCCTAAAGGAGAGACTTAGCTCGGATTTGTAGGAAATGAATCCCGACTAAGACTTAAAGAGTCCAGAGCCATAGACAAGATACAGAAGACACATAAAGTTAACCCGGCTAACTAGGCAACAACGTCTAAAGGGTCCGATTAAGGCCCAAAAGCTAAAAGCCACCTAACCGACCATAAAACCGACTCATGCAAGGTCGGTTACAGTGTCGGCTATCGATTAAGGAAGGACATCGGTTCTAAACCGATTCTGCCTTGTCTGACAGTAGGTAAAAAGCCCCATCCTTGTAGCCAGCCAAGATTAATTGGATAATAGAGTCTGTTGGGGCCGAGCCAAGTAAGGGAAAGACGGTGTAATCCCAAATACCGTCCTGAAGATCTCGTAGAAGGATTTCCGATCCCGACAATCTCGGGATCGAAAAATATCCATAAATAGATGGCAAGCAAATCAAATCTCCTAGAAATCCAGGAGAGAATTCCCTTACGCAGGAACCTCTCACTCCTATAAAAGCAGAACTCTACAGGAATGAAGGTACGTGGAAAAATTCCCCTACAACACCTTCTTCCTGGTCCTATTACTGACTTAAGCATCGAAGGTTCCCCAGCTCTAGCCAGGGTTTCCTTTGTATTGAATCACTGTGCAGGTGAGAAGTACAGGAAGAAGCCCATCAAGTTTTTTGCATCAACAGTTTGGTGTCGTCTATGGGAAACAGTTCAAAAAGTCTTTTCCTACACTTTATCTAGAAGCTTTGAACGTGTTTTAATGACGAGAACTAGAAGAACGGTCCAAGAAGAACCGAATGAGGCACCGGGTGCAAGCGTAGCCCAGGGGGCTCAGAATTAACTCGACAACTGCCAAAGTTTCGCGCCTCGCCCTGCAGCCTCCGCTGTGACTGATGCCTAATGGAACCGAGGTAATGGACAATTGGATCGGGAGGTCAAGGAGCTCATATCCAATGTAAATCTTATGAAACAAATGTTGGAGCAGATGCACTATCAGCAAATGCAGCAGCTTCATCAAGGTCAAGCGACGAACGTTCCGCAATAAGTTGCTGACCCTCAGCCCACCATTCTGCGATCCCTTCCATAGCCGAGTCAGCCCCATGGCCCGTCCGAGCCAGCGCCCGCTTATTCCGCGACTGCTGTACTGCTTCCCACTGATCTCTGACACAAGATAGATTGGAGGAGGCGCAGCCGACCTTCGGCTAAGGGGCGTGGCAGAAAGTGACGAGCCCTGGAAAGCCGACCTTCAAGACTTCAGGAAAGAAGTACGAGAAGAGATTTCGGACATGAAGTAGGGTCGGGATGTACATCAAACAAGGCTCGAAACAAAGGCATCCCTGTTCATTAATGAAATAATGCAGGCTCAGTTACTAGAAAGGTTTTGTCTTCCCCAGATTACACCTTTCACGGTAAAACTGACCTAACTGAACATATTGAATGCTTTCGGACATACATGGAGTTACATGATGCTTCGGATGCTGTAATGTGCCGAGCGTTCTCTCTCACCCTAACCGACGTAACTCGACTTTGGTTCAAGCAACTAAAATCGAAGTCTATCAGTTCATTCACGAAGCTCAGCGTCACCTTCCTCACCAATTTCATTGGTGGAAAGAAAAAGTTAAAGCCCCCGGCGCACTTGAACAACATAGTTCAGAAGGAGGGAAGCTACTGAAAGATTTCATTAAGCGCTTCAACTTTGAGTCGTTCTAAGTTCGAAAACATTCGAAGAAAATGACACTCAATTCACTCATGCAAGGCGTTAGAGATAAGCCATTTCTGGCATCCCTAGACAAGAATCCACCTATGACTCTGGCTGAGTTTATGACTCGATCGGATAAGTATGTAGATGCTGAGGAAATAAGAATTATGCATGAATCCACCTAAAACGCGAAAGCACCAGCTAAAGAGTCAGCCAAAAAGGAAGTTGACTCGATTGGAGGAAAGAAGTATAAGGACGACCAAACGCGTAATGAGCACAAGTCGGGTAAACGACCCGATCGAAAGTTTTCTACGTATACCCCACTCAACAAACCGCAAGAGTAAGTGCTGATGAAAATTAAGGGTGAAGGATTCGTCAACTGGCCGATAGGCTCCAGAGCAATCCCAACAAATGGAGTAAAAATAAATACTGTCATTACCATCGAAATCAGGGGCACAATACAAGTGATTGCTATCACTTGAAGGAAGAGATCGAAAGACTTATTTGAGAAGGTCGGCTCACGGATCATGTTGAAAGAACCGGGACAATGGAAGAATGCTCGAGTGAAAATCGACCTACGGAGGAAATTCGAACTATTGTCGGTGGTCCCAGAGGTGGAGGCAACTTAAATAATGCTCGAAAAAATCATGCTAAGATTATCATTCGACTCGAGTCCGAAATCCTTATCTTAGGTCGCCCACAAAGGAAAAGAAGGGAGAGAAGTATTACATCTCATTCACTAATGAAGATGCCCAAGGCATTTATCACCCTCATGATGATGCGTTGGTCATTTCTCTAACTATCGTAAACAGAAAGGTGTTCCACATACTCGTCGATACTAGATCATCTGTTGATGTACTGTTTACTCAGGTGTTTGATAAAATGGGAGTGGAACGATCGGCATTGCGGCCGGTTCGTACCCCATTGATCAGATTTTGGGGAGGTCAGACACTCCCGGAAAGAACCATCTCACTGTCGCTCATAGCCGGAAACCCTCCACACCAGGCGATAGTAATAGTCGATTTTCTGATAGTCGACCAGTCATCCGTTTATAATGTGATACTCGGCTGACCTTCTCTGAGTCTCCTTCAGGCCGTTGTATCTACATATCACCTCTCCATGAAATTTCTGATTGAGTCGAGAGTAGGAGTCATCAAAGGAGATCAATAAGACATGAGACATTTCTACGCGACAGCTGTAAAAGCTCTAGTCGAGGTATCGATGATCGAGTCACTGGATCCCCGGGTCGAGACTCATGAACGAGGGCAACCGGTGGAGGATTTAATCTTAATACCTTTGGTCGAGATAGATGGAAATAAAATGGTGCAAATTGGCTTGTTTCTACAACCACGCCTGAAAGACAACTTGATAGCCCTTCTTCGAAGATATGCTGATGTATTTGCATGGAGTCATGAAAACATGCCAGGAATCGACCCATCAGTGATCACTCACCGACTCAACATCGATCCGACCTACTGGCCGATTCGACAAAAGCGTCGTCCCCTCGACCCTGAAAAGTTCACTGTTATTGAAAAAGAGGTCAGTAAGCTCCTCAAGAAAAAATTCATAGAAGAGATATACTAACCAGAATGGGTAACAAATGTCATACTTGTGAAGAAAGCCAATGGGAAGCGGCGAGTCTGTATTGACTATACCGACCTAAATAAAGCCTATTCAAAGGATAGCTTTCCTCTTCCGAGGATCGATCAGTTGGCAAATAGCACTGCAAGACATGAACTTCTTAGTTTTATGAATGCTTATTCAGGCTATAATCAAATTGTAATGTATCAATCTGATAAATCTAAGACCACCTTTGTCACTGACAAAGGTCTTTATTATTATCGTGTGAAAAATGCTGGTGCAACTTATCAAATATCAGTGAACAAAATATTTGATCGGTTAATCGGCCGAACCATGGAAGTGTATATTGATGACATGCTTGTCAAAAGTATACACGCGGTCGACCATATAGTTGACCTAGAAGAAATGTTCCTGTTCTTATGCGAGTTCCAATTGAAGTTGAACCTGAGTAAGTGTGCATTTGGTGTAAGCTCGGAAAAGTTCCTTGGATTCCTGGTTAGCTAACGACAGATCGAGGCAAATTTAAAGAAGATAAAGGCATTACTCGATATGGAGTCTCTGGAAATAATTAAAGACATACAAAAGTTGACTGGACGAGTGGCAACACTCAACCGTTTCCCCTCCTGAGCCATTGAAAAATGTCTCTCGTTCTTAAAATAATTGAAGGGACGACAGACAGTGGACTGGACAGAAGAGTGCGAAGCAGCGTTCCAGCAATTAAAGTCTTATCTTGAATTTTCGCCTCTCTTATCGAAACCCGAGCCAGGAGAAGTTCTGTTGTTGTATCCCGTGGTGTCTAAGGCAGCGGTTAGCTCGGCCTTGATACGGAAGCATGAAGGAAAGAAGCTATCGGTTTACTACGTTAGCAAAGTACTCTTACTGGCTGAAATAAGATATCCATTTATGGAAAAAGTGGCTTTAGTCTTGGTAGTTTTCTCGCGACGACTTCGATCATATTTCCAATCTCATACCATTGTCGTTATGATCGATCTCTCGCTGCATCACATTCTACAGAAACTGGAAGTATTCGACCGACTTACGAAGTGGGTGATTGAACTCAATGAATTGGATATTCAATACAAACCGAGAGTAATAATCAAAGGACAAGCCATAATTGACTTCATTACGGAAGTGACACCACAAGCTGATTCAATGACTGAGCAAGCTACCGAGCTAATTGTAACATTGACGACCGCTTCTCTCGAGTCATCACCTGACCCTATCCCAGGGGTAGTGTTGGAAACTCCTGATCAAACGTATATGCAGTATGCCTTAAGACTTGGATTTCAAGCCTCAAACAACAGAGCAGAATATGAAGCGTTACTCCTCGACTTCCGACTCGTGGACAGTTTAGGTGTTACGCATCTCAACGTTTTCAGTGATTCACAACTAGTTGTCAATCAAGTTACCAGTGTGTATCAAACACGGAAAGAATAGCTGAAAGCGTACATAGAAAAAGCTAAAGAACTGATTGACGGCTTTCAGCTTTGTGTCGTTACTCAAATCCCTTGGGCAGAAAATGTTAAAGCCAATCTATTAGTAAGACTCGCCTCTGCTGATGAAGACGACATACCCGGGTTCGTTCCAATAGAGTACGTCGCTAAGCCTAGTATCAATAAACCAGTTAGCTCGGCTGTACTTACTGTTGATTCGGAACCTACTTGGCTCGACTCGATCATTCGATATTTCAATAATGGAGAATTACCTGAAGATCGTGCCGATGCCTGATGGTTGAAAATCCAAGCTTCCCATTATACATACTTAATGAGACTTTATATAAAAAGGGATACTATGCTTCGTTACTACGGTGCCTAAACCCTGACGAAGCCGACTATGTATTGCGAGAAATCCATGAAGGGATCTGTGGAAATCACTCAGGAGGGTGATCACTAGTACACAAGGTCTTGTGTCAAAGATACTACTGGCCGACTATCTAACACGACGCTCGTAAGCTCGTCCAGAGATGTGGCAAGTGTCAAAGGTTCATGGCTATCCTGAGACAACCTCCTGAAGAACTAACTCCCATGACCGGTCCTTGGCCCTTTACGCAGTGGGGAATTGACATTATTAGACCACTCCCTATGGCGAAAGGCTAAACTAAGTTCGCTATCATGCCAGTAGATTACTTCACCAAGTGAGCAGAGGTAGAGCCATTGACAAGGATAACTGAATAGAAGATCACAGACTTTGTATGGAAAAATATTATTTGTCGATTTGGGATACCTCAGACAATTATAATTGACAATGGGAAGCAGTTCGACAACAAAAGCTATCGAGAGATGTGCAATAATCTCGGAATTAGAACTGTGTATTCATCGCCCCATCATCCTCAGACGAATGGGCAGGTTAAGGCAGTCAACAAGATCATCAAGCAGCATCTCCGAACCAAGTTGGACTGAGCCAAAGGTGCATGGGCCGAAGAACTCCTGAAGATACTATGGGCATACAGAACCACGGCTTGAACTGCTATAGGAGAAACTCCTTTCTCTCTATCTTATGGCTTGGAAGCTGTTACCCTAGTCGAAATCGGGATGCTTTCAGCTCGAGTTAGTTCATTCAATGAAGAGGATAATGAAGAACTCTTAGCCCTCGGACTCGATCTTGTGGACGATCAAAGGGAAAGATCTTTGTTATGTATGATGGCTCGACAACAATAAGTAGCTCGATTCTATAATGCCCGAGTCAAGGTTAGGCACTTTCGATTCGGGGACATGGTCCTCTCAAAAATGTTTCTGAACACAAAGGAAGTTAGTGCGGGCACACTGGGACCTAATTGGGAAGGACCCTATGTCATCTCAAGCACCATCCGACCGAAAACGTACCAATTAGAAGACCTAACCAAGCAATTGTTGCCTCATCCGTGGAATGCCGAACATCTAAAAACCTATTACCCTTAAAGTCGGGCTCGTGAAGCATTGAAAAAGACTCAAGAATAACAAGCATGTAAACTGAGCCAAAATGAATAAAAGAAAACTATGTATATTCATTCATCAGTGTGTTTGTTACATCGAGTTATATCTTGCTTCGACATTACATTGTTAGAGTAAAAAGGGTTAAAGGCAAAAGAAAGATCGACCGTGACGTGTAAGCTTCTTCCTCAGCAAAGGATACTCTCGAGCCTACCCTGGAGCTCGGTTTGCTTGAAGAGCTGGTGTGAGTGCCAAAAATGGAGTTGATGATGGTACTAAAAATCGAGCTCCAAGGTTCACCAGGAGCTAACTCAGGAGGTAAGCTCGGACTCAACTATTACCGCCGCTTGGGGCAGCCTCTGGAACCACCTCAAGCTTAACCTCGACGCCAAGCGCAGCGTCGGCAGACCCAACAGCCTGAGCTTTTAGGCCCGCAGATCTGACAGCACCTTCATCAAATCCTGAGAGATCAAGATTGAAAAAAGACTCTCGCATCAGTTGGGTACATTCGGTATACCCCGACTGGAACAAAATATCCCTCTCTTCCTCGAACTCTCGGGACTCGAGGAAAGCCTGTATGGCCTGGACCTTAGCTTGCTTGACCTTATCTTTGGCCTGCTCAAATGTTGTCTTAGCCTCAGCCTTAACTTGATTTATCTTATCTTCGCAGGGAGCATGGGCCAGACGAAGCCGCCGACTCTCTTCCTAAGCCTCTTTCAGCAGAAAATTCGCGCAGGCGCTCTCAGCTTTGGCATCTTCGACAGTTTTCTTGGTAAGACTCAAGTCGCCGGACAGCACACCAGCTCAAGTCAGGGCTCCTTCAAACTGTGTCTCCAACTCCACAGCTCGTGCCTCCAACTCTGCAGTTCGTTTCTTAGCATTAGGAAGATCCGAGCTACTTTTAAGCATGTACGGGGAAAACTGTAACAAGAAGACTTGAGGTCAAAACTAAGTCACTGAGACTAAAGACGTTAAAATGACAAAGACTTTAACTTAAGTAGCACCTTCGTTGCGTGAGCGAGAACCCGCTTCGAGGGGGTGTTGCAAAAGCTGGCATAATCTCTCTCTCCTCTGTGAGAGATGGCCCATGGGACAAGAGCTGACACATCTCGCATAATGAGAGAAGATTCTTGTTTAGCCATCTCTTCTCCTGAGGTCTCCCCTCTCGGCTCCTAGACCCGCTCTGCAACGTGTCCTGGCTCAAGAGCCACTTGAGACTTGGTAGGGGCCACGTCCATCTCTTCTGCCCTCTCTTTTGGGTCAGAGAGTACAACAACAGTCGGGATGTCTGGGGCAGGGGCACTGGGGCGGATGGCTCCCTAGCTTTTAAAGTTATCTTCAATTTTTTCGAAGGTCAAGCCTCTTATAGAAGCGTCGACCTTGAAGGAGCCTTCACCTTGGAAACAGGTTTCAAAAGGGGCTGAGCTTCAACCATATCTATGTCAGACAAAGCACAAAATTAGAAAAATTCAGGAAAAATGCATCAGAGTTACTAGACTAGGGTACCTGTTCGGACGAATCTAAACCTGAGAGAAGAAGACGCTTTGGTTAAAGAAGAGTCTTCTAAGACCGATCTTCCGGACTTAGCACCCACAGCTCCTTGATCCGAATTAAAGCGTTGGTTCCGAGTTTCGGCCTTTTCTTTAAAACCTCTACAAAACACATTTAGTCAGACTTAGAAACATCATAACAATAAAGGACAAGGAAAAGGCACGCCGAGTCGCCTGCTTCAGAGAATACCCATGGAATGCGGGATTCAAAGAGCCTAGGCTCAGCAATCTTCCAGCGACCGCATGCCTAGAACCACCTCTCTTCCAGTGCTTGTTGGAGGTAGGAGGGTCGGTTATCAAAGAGCCACCCTTGTTCCTCTAAGCAATCATGAAGTACCAGCCGGATTAATTAGTGATCGGCCATACTTATTACCGATAGAAGAACTCGTCAATGGTCAGTGGGGGTTGTTCTGCCTCAGCCCACAATACCGCACATCTGAACAAGTTCCTCCACCCATTCAGAACTATCTACCAGGGAGCAATTTTGAGTCGGAAAAGAAAATCCCAAGCAACTGGTTAAAGGGGCAGACGCAAGCCACATTACATGACGACTTGAAAAATGACGACCATCCCAGGAGGAGGATGGTCAGGAAATTCAGTTAGGAGGGGGAGGTGAAGAATCACTGAGTCGGGGACATGATACCCGACTCAGATTCTATCCAAATCTTCCTCAGTTAAAACTGAGGGGACTGGACCCTTTTACTTGTCTCCAGCCTCCCCTCCCTCAGCAGCCTCTCTTTCTTCTGCTGCCGATTCAACGACCCGAGCCAATCTCTGCAAAGGAATTGACTCAGTGGTTTCCTCAAACTTGGTCCCCGCCGATCTCCGTAGAGGAACCAACTCAAAGGATTCCTCTTCTTCTAGGTCATCCTTAGGGAAATGGGGAGTGGGTCTGCCAGGGGCATGCATCAAGCCAGAAGGACTTACTGGAGCAGCACGTTCCACTGAAGTCCCAGACACCCTAGTAGTGAGTTGAAAAGCATCATTGGCGCTAATCGTCATCTTCGTCAGCAATGAAGGTGATTCCGAGATGTTCCATAGATGTCTCATTTCATCTTCAACATTGAAAATTCCTTCCCGGGGACTTGAAGAGTGCTTTGCCAAAAGGAAAGGAAGGGAAAAAAAATTCACCAGAGAGGAAAAAAGTGCACAGTTGGAGAAATGAAAAGGGGAATAAGGATGAAAACAATGGAGGAAATGGTGAAACGCGAGCATAGGCAGGGAGAAAAGGAGAGAAGAAGAGGAAAAGGAAAAGAAGAGGACACGCGGAAATGGGAAACGAATTTTGCTCCCCCATTTTATATCTGAGCCATGTGGCAAGGGCATTTAAGGATTCGTCGAATCGACGCCTACTTCGACTCCCCCGCCTAACACGTGGCGCACGCTGACTGATGCAAGTAACGCCCTCGCCACTTGTCCAACGCTCATAAGCGGATGAAACGTTCTGACGGCTGTCTGCTCGTGTGGCCTCGAGTAATGCACTATCGTACATTAAGCACAATACAAGAAGTATTAAATGCTTCATCATAACTTTGGTCTCCAATACACACCGACTTAGAAACTCATTACTCCTTAGTGTCGACATAATTGACACTAGGAGTAGGGGCCCTTATTGTTGAGGAAAACTATGATAAGTCTGGTGCCTCGATTTTATGATGGACCAACTCTACTACACTGCCCAAGGGAGCAGGTTAGATCGAGACAAGATAAAGCCTAAAGCAGAGACTTAGCTCGGATTTGTATGAAATGAATCCTGACAGAGACTTAAAGAGTCTAAAGCCATAGGCAAGATACATAGGACGCATAAAGTTAACTCGGCTAACTAGGCAACAGAGTCTAAAGGGACCGATTAAGGCCCAAAAGCTAAAAGTCACTTGACCGACTATAAAACCGACTCATGCAAGGTCGGTTACAGTGTCAGCTATCGGATTAAGGAAGGATGTCGGTTCTAAACCGATTCTGTTTTGTTCGACAGTAGGCAGAAAGCCCCATCCTTATAGCCAGCCGAGACTGATTGGATACCAGAGTTTGTTGGGGTCGAGTCAAGCAAGGAAAAGACGGTGTGATCTCAAATACTGCCCCGAAGATCTCGTAGAAGGATTCCCGATCCCGAAAATCTCAGGATCGGAAAATATCCATAAACAGATGGCAAACAAATCAAATCTCCTAGAAATTCGGGAGAGAATCCCCTTACATTGGGACCTCTCACTCCTATAAAAGCAGAACTCTACAAGACTAAAGGTACATGGAAAAACACCCCTACAACACCTTCTTCCTGGTCCCATTACTGACTTAAGCATCGAAGGTTCCCTGGCTCTAGCCAGGGTTTCCTTTATATTGAATCACTGTGCAAGTGCGAAGTACAGGAAGAGGCCCATCAAGTTTTTCGCATCAACAGAAAGTAAAAAGAGTCAAATGAAAAAGGATTAGAATATTCTAATATATGATTTTCAAATTTTCGCTATACCCTATCCAAGGTTCTTCCCATCATAAAAGTAGTTTGTATCGTTGAAGGATGACCACGGATCCAAAAGCTGAAGTTCTGAAATTTCATATAGCAATATGTAGAGAGTATTCTAACTTCTTGTTCTATTCTAGTATGGTAAGTAGAAAAAAGTGGTGTATTTGGGTACGCCTCTTTTAAATAATATTTTTAATTTGGATGAGAACTAGGGAATAAATAGCAGCCTTTTAGTATTTGAATGGTTTGCCAAAAAAATTAACAAGGCTTCTTATGGAGTGCACTCATTCATTGTAGATTTAGCATATATACGTAAATTACATGAGCATAACCATTGGTTTTTACTCATTCTAGACCCCTGACCATGCTCTATTTAACACATCCACTGGAGGGAAAACAATCAGTTGGGTAGGATCATCAGATCAGTGTATTTTTGGAACCATGTCCCATGTGTGGTTGGTGCACTATTCAAGCAGCCTACCTTGATGGAATTGCATCACATGTGCATGGTGGATATACGCATGTGTTTGGGCCACCATTCATGTTAAATGTACTACAGTTCTTCATGTTCTTGACAGAAATTTAAGATCAGCTTCTTTCATGTGGCAGTCCCATCTGTAGGACGGTATCGGACGCAGTTTACGTTTTGGACGCTATTGTTGGGTTCGACCCAAGAGATGCTGCAACTGAGAAAGCATCCAAGCTTATTCCGCACGGTGGCTACACTCAGTTTCTTAAGCCAGATGGGCTCAAAGGAAAGAGACTAGGAATTGTGAGGAAACCATTCTTTGAATCGCTTTCAGAACCTGCGATCAAGCAAACTTTCGAGGAACATCTTAGTACACTAAGGTATAAGAGTAAAAACTATCACTTGCTTTTGCACTTGTTTGAGATACTTATTTTGGGAAATTACAACAAGGTCCTTATTTGGACTTTTGCTCTATATAATAGTCACTCTAATTAACAAAATATTCACGATGAAAAAGAACTAGTTATTAAAAGATTTAGAGGTATTAGCCTCTCTCTCTCTCTCTCTCTCTCTCTCTCTCTCTCTCTCTCTCTCTCTTGGTTTACTAAAAATGTGTCATTTATAATCAACATCTGATATAGACACGTCTTCAGGAATCATTTAAAAAAAATGTGGATTGCGGATCTCATTATAACATACATGTCCAAATAATGAGATTTTGGTACTGTTTGAAACCTCTTTTAATCCCTGATGTGATGGCATGAAAGATCAAACAAAACACAACACAATCACCATTCAAATAATGGTCAAAACATTCATTTGATGGCCCAGCGTAATCTGGACAACAACATACTTCACTTATGAGGCTCATATCTTAAAATATGAGTTTGTGCTAAAGAAATCTTACCACCATTTGATAGATCTGTTTTAATTACTATATGATCTACCAAAGTCTAAATACAATCTAAACTGTGTGAGATATCTCACCTCCAAAATTATTGCTCCTCCAACATATATAGATGTGATCGAGTACATTCTACTCCCCACATATAGGCAATCCTTGACACGTAGTTTCAAGAAAGTTCCACTAGCCCGCAGAAAGGGCAAGGATATTTTATTGGCCCACCAGAGGATCCCATAATAAAAATACTATGGCCCGGTCATCCAATGGATTTGTGGGCCACATATCTTCATAGATCATCCATATTCTTATGAGAATTCATCAATTTAAATTTCAATTTCCAATCGAAGGTCAATCCAAACTGTCATGTCTACAAGGGTGCTGCCAAAGAGTTCACATGAGGCCATCACTCAGGGAACCAAGTGTTTATTTTGTTGTCAAGTGTGGTGATTGGATAGCCTGATGTGTAGATTGGGTTAATTTCTACACTGGGTGATCTTCATAGTAGGACTAAGCTTTTCAGACCGGATGAATGTTATGCACATGTGATAGGTTAGATTGTAACTTAGTAATCTAATCAGATGCATACAAACACTTCTTTCTATATATTTATGCCAATATATGTAAGTATATCTCTAGATATAAAAGCTTTCAAATGCATATAAGCACTTCCATTCATGTCTCCCACAGACCATAAAGGTTGGGTGGGTAATACATTTTAAAAATGACTTTTGAAATTTTAATTTTTAAATGGAGGTGGATACCAACCAACCATGTTTACACGTTATTTGATAGTAGGCACAAGATTATTGGTGAGTCTTATGCAGTTTGAAGTTGTGGCCATTTCTCATAGAAATCTGTATTAGCGGTTGTTTTTATTGTAGGGCGAAATGAATTCATTAAAAGAATGTAGTTTTCCCTTAATTTGATGTACTAGCATGTTTGGATAACAAAGAAAAGAAGGAATTCTTGAAGGAAATCATTAGACTTGTCCATAGTTAGGATTTATTTATTTATTTTGCAAATGAAATGAGATGACCATTATCTAATGAAAATAAAATTTCTACATGCTTTCCAAACAGTATAAACCTATGATTCAATAGTATTCATGCAAATAATATTGAATGCTTTAGTTTTCATTTTCCCACCCATTTCTACTTGTAATTCAAATATGATGCATGACCGAGGGTATCTATAGTTCACTTGCATTTTTAATGAAGTTGGTACATCGATAAAAGAGGAGATTACCGTATTTTTCTCAAAAATAGTCTTTGAATCCACGAGAATGTAAACCTCTAAAAATGAGAAATATAATTGATAGTATTGAGTAAAGTCTACAATGTATATGATGGCCTCATATAAGCAAAGAAACCCTATACCCTAATTTGACTTGAGACATGACACTTTCCCAAAATATTAAAAAGACGTGTAATCCTACCAAAACTCGCAAACAACCTTTGGATGTCTACAACAAGGACTCTAGCCTATATTTAGACTTTGAAAACCCTAAGAAAAATGGTACTTACTACTTAAGTTTTAACTTTTTCTTTTAAAAATCTCTTCCAATGGTATATTATACATGCACGATTTAGTTGCAAAGTTATGGCTGCTAAAAGTTATAGTGCACATTTAAGCCGTTTCTACCCAATTGGGCTTGTTCATCCTAAATTTGTTCAATCTTGGCCCTCCAATTAATTTGTCCTTTACATGTCTTACATCAATTTTCTAGTTTACAAATGAGCTTGTATAGCGATCAGAATTATTAATTCTGAGGCCTCGCTATGGATTGCTAATGTGAAAGAGATCAAATACTCCGTGGATAGAATCTTCTAACCTTGACATTTAAGGTACATGGAGTGTTGTCCATCATATTGAGGTTGCCCAACTGACAAAAACCATTCTCAATGACAATAAAAGAAAACTAACCCTCCATATATTTTGTTTCGTTGAAGGCGAAGAGGTGCAATCTTGGTGGACAATTTGGAGATAGCAAACGTGAGTGAAATATTCACTATGAGTGGGGAACAAATTGCATTATTGACGGAGTTCAAGGAATCAATAAATACATACCTTTCGGAGCTTGTCCATTCTCCTGTTAGATCTTTGGCGGATCTGATTGCCTTCAACAACAAGTACTCGGCACAGGTATTCATTTACTTAAAATCATATACTTGATTACCAATATTATTTCATGGAAAGGGAAAGATTTTTTGTTTCATTTCTAAAGAAATGATCAAATTGATATGTTGGAAGCAACTAAAGAACATGCTATATATTCAGTTGAATTAACTAAAGAAGATGTTCTATTTAGTTGCCTTTAATTACTTTCAAGAGATTAATTTGATCATTATAAATATAACTGGCTCGATTTGATCAATTTGGTCACCCCCTCCACTTTTAGTGTAATTTTGTTGATCTATATACTCCTTGGCAAAACTTTTCCACCTCCCCAAAAAAAATAAAAATGCCATGCATACTCAGCTCAACGGTAATTCAAAATTTTAGTTTAGGGTGTTTAGGGTGTTTTTGGTTGCACTGAATTTCATGAAATGCCATGAAATTGTGCACTAAACTACACCTGATTAATCATGAAATTATTTGATATTTGTATGACTGGATGCACCCTTAATTTTCAAAAGTATATTTCATGAACAAGACTTTGAAAATGGTGGTGACTCATTCCCTTCTAGTGGTCTTAACCATGACTTATAACTTTCTAAAATTCAAAAGCTTGATAGCAATTCATCTCTCTTCATGTTGAAATATCAAAGATCCTAGGTCAAACCACACAAGTTCAAGCAAAAGGATAGCAACATTAACAAAATGCTAAATCAAAAATCAAAATAATGGTTACCACACATCCAAAATGAAAAACTACGAGATATTCACTCTTTCAATACATCTTTCCAACAATTTTTCCTACTTTGCATAGAAGGAAAATAAGTACAAATATTTGTATACATGCACTTGCCCCTTTTAGAAAAATCTTTAAACTTAATGACACTTGTTCCAACCAGTATTTGAAAATATCGCTATCATATTACATATCACATCCTTTGGATATGGATATCTATCAGTTATTGCATGGGATATATTGCTTGTATTGGGTAATATTGTATCAAAATTTTTGGGAAACATGGGGAAACATTGAAAAAATGGTTGAAATTTTCAATGAAACTTCAGGAATTGTGAAAAAAGGCCTTCATACATACTTTTAAATCATAACATCTCAAAAAAGAAGTGCAGATAATAGGTTTCCTTTGTATACAGTCCTAAGGTATATAGTGTTTGATTGATCTAATACATTTACATTTAAATTGAATGTATAACATTTACAAATGTATAAAGATTTGTGTGAAAACACAACCAATTTATGAAAAAGTAAAAGGAATAGAAATTAAGAAATATACTTATTAATGATGTGACTGGCCGTGGCTTAGACCCACGTAGAATTGTGCAGTGGCTTGTAATAATCATCTCTATCTTGATGATGTTGTGAACAATACTGCTGCTCCAAAAATCAACAGTACTATGTCCAGGTCATAGTAAAATGGTACCAATTATGATACTTCCTGACATAACATTAGTACTCATCTTGTAAGACCCATACCCTAATTAACCCTTTGTATGTTTTGTTTTTGGTGTCGGCCTACCCAGAATGGATTGGATTGGCGAGCACCAATCGAATACCATGTTTTTGTACCATAATGAATCGAGCCTATACCCTAGCGACTAGACAAGCATTGCGATTCCAATGCCACATGACATGCCTCATTGCGATATCTGGCTTGGAAGATGCTATCGTTGGCACAATTAGAGGAGAGCCACACAACGTACGCGAGGCATGAGCCCCACTTATGTAAATCCTGAGGAATCTTGTTAATCAATCCATCAATCCATCACCCATCACTTTTTTTCTTCATCAATCCATCACCCATCTGTTCACTCCCCAAGTGCAGGGTTGTGATGTAGTAATAAACTTGGTGAGACCAAGGTTGAATCCCAAGGGACTAATACCTTTACGTTATCTGAAACTAAGTAGAACTAGAACTAGACTAAGATGTAATGTAAATCAAATAGAAATTAAGGAATGAAGGTGAAATAATTATCTAAAACCTTAAAAAATTCAGAGGAGGAAAACTAGGGATTCAAAGGATCCACTTATAGAGATCAGGGAGATCTTATGCCTGTATCAGAAACTCAACTAGACTTAGAGTCCATCTTCATCCAATTGAAGGTGTAACCATGGAAATCAAGACTAAACTTTCTTTGAAACAGTTTTCAAGAAATGAAAGGTATATGAATTAGAATGGATTCCATCACGAAATCATGCCCAAGAGACAAAGTAAACAACATAATTAAACTAATTACCAACCAATCAACATGCTATGAAGGTTAGGAAGGGTACCGTCATCCGACCATGCCCAGGAGACGATGGTGAACAACAGGGCTTCCTGACGTTATAAATATAAAAAGAGGAAAGGAAGATACTCAAAGCTATCACAAACCCATTATACTTTCAGTCACAACAGACCATTAAAAACTCAAAACATTCCATTAATCAAACTAATATCAATCTTAGTTCATAAATTACAAATCAAAGCCATAAAATCTCTCCCATCACACTACAAGCTTCACCTCTTAGCCCTAGCTAAGAGGTTTTAGCTTGACATGGAGAGGTTAGAATCTCTTAAAAATATAAATAATAACAGGGGAAAGAGAAGAAAACTCTGTTAAGAGGCTGCCACGTAAATATCTCTCTCCCTGCTCCACGTCCTCACTTACTGGATTCCTTCAACGCCTTCTCTCTCTATCCTTCTTCCCTTATATAGAGCCAGGAGAGTGGCTAGGTTGGTGAGAAGCTGCAAGAGTTTGAGATGGAGTCGGCTGCAGAAGATTTATGCACTCCCTGTTTCTGCGCAGTGAAACACAAAACAGCTTGTGTTTGATTCGATTTTTGGGAGGACAGATTGCTCCACTCAAGCAATCTAACTTCTTGGGCAGGGTAAAAACCTCCTTCCGGATCTTCTGAACGGTTCAGATCTTGCATCTGATCGCAACTAAGGTCACACAACGGGCCATAAAAACCGTACGCGCGATACATGCGTAACCCATACGCAGGGATCTGCGCTGAAGCTTGGTGGGGTTCACTTCATTTTTCCTTCGAGAAATCTACGCCATCCATCCGATTATTCTTGAAATTTCGGTTAGGTATGGTCTGTTTTGGTTTAAATTCGATGCGGCCCATGGGACTTGTGCTTCTACCGTTTGTCCTATATTTGGACGGTTGAGATCCAATCTCTGATATCTTTTGAAAGTCCACCACCTAGGCGATGGTTAGTGGATAGGTGGGATTCAAATGGGTGGTCTGGATCGAACCGTCAAATCATGATAATGGCCCACAAGGGAGAACCGCACGTTCTGACGCGAAACAGAGCTTCCATGTCGATTCTGTGACGATCGGTGGGCCTCACCTTGATGTCTATGAAGAAATCCACTCCATCCATTGAAATCCTGGCAAAAAAAAGTCTGAAAGGAGTATTTTTCAAGTGAGATTGGTATGGCCCATAAGATGTTTTCCACTGCCCTCCATCGTGCTTTTGAACGGTGATATACATTTCTTTACGTGCATGAACCAAAAGGAAACCTAGGAGTGGGTTACACCCGCCTCTAAATGCAATGGACGGTCTGGATCGTTCGTTTGAATGATGCATGGAGCCCACTAAGAAAAACCGACGAACGTCATTCATCCGCTGTTTCCTTACGCAGGAAGGAGACGGGTCTCCTTCCTTTGTCCGGTTGTCCCAGTACGGTGCACGTCGAGTGCACTTATGCATTGTGCACTATCACTGCTAGTGGGGTCCACTCATGATGTGTGTAGGAAATCTGCTCCGTCCATCTGTTTTGGAACCTCATTGAAGGGGTTGAGACTAAAACTGAAGTATATCCAGATTTCAAGTGGGCCCCAAATCATGATTTTAGGGGGCTGAACTGTCTGTTGGGCCACTTTCACAAGGATCCAATGGCTCAAATTTGACATGTACGGTTAATTTATGGTCTCCAGGTCATGTATGTAGTTTCAAGCTGAACAGATGGTGAGAACCTTATTATCTTGAATTCTAGTCGAGTTTCAGACCGTTTAATGCGAGTGGCATGATTTTCTCAGATCTCTGATATATAATTCCATTGATCTTGATCCCTTGGAGTCCGTCCCTTGCCTTTGGTGTCATCAGAGCGTTAATTCCATGCTTTAAGCACCTTTTTGCAGTTCATGCTCTCAAATACACCTTGCAGCACAAACACGCTTAAATCAGGTATTAAATGGTATCATGTTCGTAAATCCAGACAATAACTGGGGTCTGATATACAATATTTGACCCTCAACACAATACCCAACCAGCATTTTACTAGTCCCGAGCAAAATATGTGAAAAGAAAGTTGAGAATTATAGGAGAATTTCTCTAGTGATTTTTGAAAAACTATCCAAATTCCAGAATTCTAAGGTTCATGAATGTTAGGCATAATCTTTCTCTTAGATTCAAGCATACAGCAAATGTCATAATCAAGTTCAAAGTATTACTCCATCAACTAGAATAATTCTAAACATTGAGTTTCATGGGTGTACATAGTGAAATCTTGGCTTATCAACATTAAAATTAACTTTTTTATTTCAGGATATCATTGGTAACCAACTAGAAAATTCATGATAACCAAATCTTAAACCAAAACTTGCCTCACAAATTATTTTTTCATTCCTCTAGCTTTTAATTTTTCCATCAAAAATAACACCAAGATGGGGACTCAAATCCTCACCTATAGGGAGTAAACCTATGGTAAAGATCGTACACCCAATTTTTATTTTTATTTTTTCATATATCATACATAGGGAATCAAATCATCACCTATAGAGAGCAAACCTATGGTGAAAATTATTTGCCTAACTTTTTCCAAAGGTATCTTTTTTTTTTTTGCTTTTTCTTTAATTGATCATGATGAGCAAATTTCAAGCGGGTTCCTCACATGTTTGGTGATTACCAAGTTAATTCTTCAATATCAAACTGAATCCTTAATGTGAAAGCGAGATGTGACATGTGAAATCATGACTTAATCAATGTTTACAACTTCTAATCATGGATTAGTAACTCAGTCTTAACTACGAAATCTGACAAATACTGAATCCAAGAGTTATAAATTATCAATGCCACGTATCTTGAAATTTTAAGTGCTCTAGATGGCTGTCAAAAGTACTTCGAATTCATAAGAAATTTCAGAGAATTTTAAAATTTTTTACAATTTTTGCTCAAGACCAAGAAAACACTGATTAGGAAACCTAATCTCCCACCCCCAACCTAAAATCTACATTGTCCTTAATGTAAACGATATAAACATGCAATGCACATGGGACAACAAAAGTAAAGAAAAAGGGATGAGAAGATATTATCCGGATAATGAATTGAGAGAGATACTTTCCAAAGATATCTACGTAAGAGCGGGTCAGCACAAGAGAGAAAATAAAAATAAAATCCTACCTATACCACTTTCGCAGGTACTCTCGATTGCATTTAACATATACAACAAGCCTTTAAACCCCTAGGTTGCCCCAAGTGGATGAATTGTAGTCTCGTGAGGGTTTGCAGCTATGTTACCCACAAACATTGAGCTAACTAATTAAGAAAATGAAATGGAATGAAAAGCTGGGTTGCCTTCCAGGAACGCTAAGATTACCGTCTTCAGCCAGACAAAGAAAGTGAACAACCATAGTCATATGAAAGCGATAAACCTACTTATACCTCCATTAGACTAGGAGATCAATCTTGGTAAACAGGAGCAGTCAAAGGCATAGACATGTCCTCTAAATCAAATTTCTTGACAAATGGTTTTAATCGATGTCTGTTTACTTTAAACTCCTTGTCATTGTCGGGATCTCTTATCTCGATGGCCCCATGAGGATAAGCAGTAACAACAATATAAGGGTTGGTCCAATGAGATTGAAGCTTACCTGGAAAGATATGTAGTCGAGAGTCATATAAAAGGACTTTCTGACCTGGCGTGAATGATTTTCATAAAATATGTTGATCATAAAACACCTTCATCTTGTCCTTGTAAATTCTCTAGTTCTCATATGCATCATTTCGAATTTCTTCAAGTTCATTCAATTGAAGTTTGCGTAACGAGCCAGCGTTGTCCAGATTGAAATTCAGATATTTGATCACCTAGTATGCTTTATGTTCCAACTCCACCAGCAAGTGACAAGCCTTCCCATAGACAAGTCTAAAGGGAGATGTTCCAATAAGGGTTTTAAAAGCAGTACAGTATGCCCATAAGGCATCGGTCAATCGGATTGACCAATCCTTACGATCAGGGTTAATCGTTTTCTCTATGATATGTTTGATCTCCCTATTGGAAATCTCAGCTTGTCCACTTATTTGTGGATGGTATGGGGTGCTCACCTTATGAGAGATACTGTATTTCTTTACTAAGCTCTCGAATGGTCTATTACAAAAGTGTGAGTCCCCATCACTAATGATGTCTCGAGGCGTCCCGAACCGCGAAAGGATGTTCTATTTTAAGAATTTAATGATCGTGCAATGGTCATTATTTCGGCACGGAATTACTTCGACCCATTTAGTGAAATAGTCTACAGCGAGCAAAATATACAAATTTCTAAAGGATTAGGGAAAAGGACCCATGGAATCAATGCCCCAACAATCAAATACTTCTATGATAAGGATGGGATTTAAGTGCATCATGTTTCGACGGGACAATACTCCCAATTTTTGACAACGCTCACAAGCCTTGCAAAACTCATGAGTGTCCTTGAACATGGTGGGCCAATAAAAGCCACACTGTAAAATCTTGACAATGGTCTTTTTAGCATAAAAGTGACCACCACAGGCCTGTGAGTGACAGAAGGAGATAACACTCTGATGCTCATCGTCTGACACAAATCTCCTTAAGATTTGGTCTGGGCAATATTTAAACAAATATGGATTGTCCCAGAAAAAGTTGCATACCTTAGTAAAGAATTTTTTTTATCTTGTGTCGTCCAATGTGTTGGTATGGAACCTGTAGCAAGATAATTAGCAATATCAGCGAACCAAGGTGAATGAGAGACTTTGAACAGTTGTTTATCAGGGAACATGTCATTGATATGGGTCGCCTCAGGTATTAAGGCGAGAAATATGATCGGCCACTACGTTCTCTACTCCCTTTTTATCTTTAATCTCCAAATCAAATTCTTGGAGTAGAAGGATCCATCGTATCAAACGGGGCTTAGAATCATTCTTAGAAAGAAGATACTTAAGCACCGCATGATCTGTGTAGATAATGATCTTAGATCCGATCAGGTAAGACCTAAATTTATCCAAAACGAACACCACGGCTAAGAGTTCCTTTTCTGTAGTTGAGTAGTTCACTTAGGCAGGATTTAGAGTCTAACTTATGTAATGAATGATGTAAGGCCGCTTATCTTTTCTCTAACCTAAAATTGCTCAAAGAGCATAATCAGAAGCATCATACATAAGCTCAAAAGGAAGGCTCCAATCGGGTGGTTGCATGATAGGTGCAGTGGTTAGTATACTGTTAAGCTTAGTGAAAGCTTCCTGGCATTGCTTAGTCCACTCGTATGGTGCATCCTTTTGTAAAAGATTACATAAAGGACGAGAGAGGAGACTAAAGTCCTTTATGAATCGTCTATCAAACCCTGTATGTCCTAAGAATGATCGCACATCTCTGATGTTCTTGGGTGGAGGTAGGTTAGAGATAAGATCGATTTTTGCCTTATCTACCTCGATTCCCTTAGATGAGATGATATGCCCAAGGATGATTTCCTTTTGAACCATGAAATGACACTTCTCCCAATTAAGTACCAAATTCTTTTCTTCGCATCTTTTTAGCACACATTTAAGACTTTTTAAGCACTCGCTGAAAGATGAACCGAAAACAGAAAAAGCATCGATGAAAACCTCTAGAAATTTTCCCACCATGTCAGAAAAGATACTCATCATACATCGCTAAAAGGTGGCAGGGGCATTACATAACCCGAAAAATATCCTTCTGTAAGTAAAGGTGTCGTAGGGGCATGTAAATGTGGTCTTTTCCTGGTCCTCAGGGGCGATTTCAATCTGATTGTATCCCGAATACCCATTAAGAAAATAATAATAGGAATGACCAGCTAACCTTTCCAAGATTTGAACGATGAAGGGCAAAGGAAAGTGGTCCTTGTGATGGTATTCAGCTTCCTGTAGTCAATGCACATTCTCTAACCTGTAGTAACTCTGGTCGGCACGAGTTCATTATTGGCATTGGTAATGATGGTGATCCTAGACTTCTTAGGAACCACATGAGTTGGACTCACCCATTGACTATCGGATATAGGGTATATGATACCTACATCCAATAGTTTGAGAACCTCAGCTTTAACCACTTCCTTCATATTTGGATTTAGTTTACGTTGTGATTGTCGAGCGGTCTTCGCATTATCCTTAAGATATATGTGGTGAGTACAAATCGGGGGGTCAATTCCTTTGAGGTTCGTTATCGTCCATCCCAGGGCTCCCTTATGCTCAAGGAGAGTACCTATGAGCATACTCTCTAGCCCTTTCTCTAGGTGGGCAGAGATCACCACCGGGTATGCCTCATCTTGACCTAAATAGACATATTTCAAATTAGAGGGCAAAGGTTTTAGGTCAAGCTTCGGTGGCTTGAGGTTAGACGGTAGAGGCACTACATCAGTTTGAGACAACTCTTCAAATTGTGGCCTTCACCGGTTAACTTCAAGTACCGGTGCAGTATCAAGCATAACACACGTCTCCCTAATCATGTCATCATCAAAATCATGGGAGTGGACTAGGCACGTATCTAGAGGATCAGAGGATAAGGAAAGAGGCGTTCTATCTTCAACGAAAGAATAAATCATGTTAATGTCGTGGAAATCGTCATCATCCTCTGAATTGCTACCGTTATTGAAAAAGATGTTTGACTCCAATGTCAAATTTCTGAAAGACATAGTCATGACACCATTCCTTCAATTGATAATCACATTTGAAGTAGCTAGGAATGGGCGACTAAGAATGACGGGAATCTGAGTGCTCATGTTATTGATAGGTTCGGTATTCAGGATGATAAAATCTACAAGATAGTAAAATCTATCGACCTAGACCAACACATCCTCGATTATCCCTCTTGGTACACGAACAGTGCGATTAGAAAGTTGTAGTGTAGTTAGGGTGGGTTTTAATTCACTCAATCCTAACTGTTTACATACCGAGTAAGGAATCAAATTAACGCTTGCTCCTAAGTCAAGAAGTACGTGATCAATTCAATAGTTTTCGATTACACATGATATAGTTAGGCTACCAAGATCTTTGAATTTTTGTGGCACGTCTTGCTTTAAGATGACACTCACTTTCTCAGTCAATAAGATTTTCTTTTGAATACTCTGCCGTCTTTTGATTGTGCATAGGTCTTTTAGGAATTTGACATATGAAAGTATCTGTTTTACGACATCAAGTAGAGAAATGTTGACTTTTACTTGTTTTAACACCTCTATAATATCCTAAGAGTTAGAGAGATATTTTGGTACAACCAACCGTTGGGGGAACGGAGCAACTGGCTTCTCTAGAAGTTTTGGTTCTAATTTTTGTGGGGCATCACTAGATCCATCATCGGTCCTCTTCTAGTTCTTGAGGCTTTTCCGGCCTAACCGAAAAGGTTTTATTAATAACCTTCCCACTCCTAAGAGTGGTGATGGATTTAGCTTGCTCCATCTGATTTGAAGATCTTGGGTCATTAACTTCATATTGTGATTTAGGATTGGGAAGAGGTTAAGCTGGAAAGCTCCCCTTGCTCCCAATTGTATTTTCAGCCTTAAGTCCTTGTATCGCTTTTGTAAGGTCTTGAAAGGCTTGTAACATATCCTGATTGAAAAGCTCTTACTTTTGGAAGTGTTTTAGAACTAAATCCTCTTGAGGTTTCTCTTAAGTTGGAACTTGATTTAGAAAATCTTGAGGTGTAGCGGTTTGTTCATTCCTCCAACTAAAATTAGGATGATTTTTCCAACCAGGATTATACGTGTTAGAGGTCGGTCTATTGAAAGGTTTTTGATAGTTATTTACGGCATTGGATTGTTCATTCAACACCTCTTGAAAGGCAGGTATTGTAGGACAATTTTTCATTGTATGAATGTTGCAATCACAGATGCCACAAACACTTTCATTAACCTTATCCTTCTTTCCTTCCATGACCTCAAATTTTCTTATGAGCATAGACACTTTATACTTAAGATCATAATCTTCTTTCAAGAGATACAATCCACCTTTCTCCTTAGATTGAGTCGGCCTAGACGTGGTGTTCGAACTTAGGTAATAGTCCCATGATTGAGTTTTTTCAGCAAGACTATCGAGGTAATCCCACACCTCGTCAACATTTTTATTAATGAATTCTCCATTACACATTGTCTCGACCATTTGGTGCATGGAAGATGTCAATCCATCGTAGAAAAAATTTGTAATGTGTCACGTTTCAAAGTCGTGTTATGGGCATGAATTGACCAAATCCTTGAACCTTTCCCAACATTGAAAGAATGTTTCATCTTTCTGTTGGGCAAAGTTCATGATTGCTTTTCTAAGGGTAATCGTTTTATGATATAGGAAAATTTTCTTTATGAATTCTCTTTGCATATCATTCCATGTGCCAATGGATCTATGATGTAGTGAATGTAACCACATCTTGGCCTTCTCTTTTAAGGAAAATAGAAAGAGTTTCAGCCTAATTGTATCCTCAGATACATTAGGAAAGTATAAGGTGGATATAATCTCGTTGAACTCTTTCAGATGTAGACACAGTTCTTTAGACTCAAGCCCATGGAACTTAGGAAAGAGTTGGATAACCCCTGGCTAGATGTCCATCTGTCCTGTATTCTCAGGAAAAATCATACATGAGGGCGTACTCACCCCCGCCGGTTGTAAATAATCTCATAAAGTACGAGGCGGGGGTGCTTGATGCACCTCATTCTCAGCTTGTACTTCCTCAACCCTAGGTTGGAGTAGTGCTTGAGGTTGATTTTCAGCCATAACCTCAATTAACTCAGGAGAATTCAAGTGGTGTCTAGTCCTGCAATGGACAGTCAGCCCCTCAACTAATACTGCTTCGGTTAAGAGATGTCGAGTGTTGTCACGGGCCCACTTGGGCATGAAACACTTGTAGCCTTTGATTTAAATTCTAAACCTAGACCTAAGAGAAAGGAAGAAGTAGGAATCTAAAAAATAAAAAGGAAAGATGGAAAGAAGTTACCAATTTTGAAGTCTTATATTAACAACCTGCAAAACAAAACAAAATAAGTTAGTCTCTAAAAGTAGAAAATCTAAGGTTAGAAAATTCCTAATTAGAAGTAAACTAATAATAAGAAGAAATTCTTAAAAAAAGAAAGTAGAAAACAAATTAGGAAAGTCTTAAACTAGAAAGTAAGTTAATAGAAGGGATATAAAAAATAGAAAGTAGAAATTAGAAAGAGCTTACTAAATTAGAAGTTTCTATTTTAAAAACCTACAAAACAAATAGGTTAGTTCCTAAACAAAAAGTACATAGAAAAATTCTAAAAATAGAATACGAAACAAAGTTAGGATTCTTAAAAGAAATAGAATTAGAACTTGCTAAAAAGGAAACAAACCTAATCTAGAAATAGAAAAGAAGTTAGGAAAGAAATTACCAATTTAGAAACTATCTGAGAAGCCTACAAAATAAGAAAACAAGTTAGTTTCTAAAAATCAGGAAAACTAAACCTAAAAGCTAAGTTAGAAAATCATAATCTTAAACTAATCCCAAAACTAATTAATTTTAGAGAATCGTAGCCATTAGTCCCCGGCAATGGCGCTAAAAACTTGTTCACTCCCCAAGTGCAGGGTTGTGATGTAGTAATAAACTCGGTAAGACCGAGGTCGAATCCCAAGGGACTGATACCTGTACGTTATCTGAAACTAAGTAGAACTAGAACTAGACTAAGACGTAATCTAAATCAAAAAAAAATTAAGGAATGATGGTGAAATAATTATCTAAAACTTAAGAAATTTAGAGGAAGAAAACTAGGGATTCAGAGGATCCACTTGTAGAGATTAGGGAGATCTTATGCCTGTATCAGAAACTCAACTGAACTTAGAGTCTATCTTCATCCAATTGAAGGTGTAACCATGGAAATCAAGACTTAACTTCCTTTGATATAGTTTTTAAGAGATGAAAGGTATATGAATTAGAATGGATTCCATCAACAAACCATGCCCAAGTGACAGTAAATAACAAAATTAAACTAATTACCAACTAATTAATATGCTATGAAGGTTAGGAAGGGTACCGTCATCTGACCATGCCCAGGAGACGATGGTGAACAACAGGGCTTCCTGACGTCATAAACATAAAAAGAGGAAAGGAAGTGCTCAAAGTTATTGCAAACCCATTGTAATTTCAGTCACAACAGACTATTAAAAACTCAAAACATTCCCATTAATCAAACTAATATCAATCTTAATTCATAAATTACAAATTAAAGCCATAAAATCTCTCTCATCACACTACAAGCTTCACCTCTTAGCCCTAGCTAAGAGCTTTTAGCCTGACATGAAGCGGTTAGAATCTCTGAAAAAACATAAATAATAACAGGGGGAAAAGAAGAAAACTCTGTTAAGAGGCTGCCACGTAAATATCTCTCTCCCTGCTCCATGTCCTCACTTGCTGGATTCCTTCAACGCCTTCTCTCTCTGTCCTTCTTCCCTTATATAGAGCCAGGAGAGTGGCTAGGTCGGTGAGAAGCTGCAAGAGTCTGAGATGGAGTTGGCTGCGGAAGATTTATGCACTCCCTGTTTCTGCGCAGTGAAACACAAAACAACTTGTGTTTGATCCGATTTTTGAGAGGACAGATTGCTCCACTCAAGCAATCTAACTTCTTGGGTAGGGCAAAAACCTCCTTCCAGATCTTCTGAATGGTTTAGATCTTGCATCTGATCGCAGCCAAGGTTGCACAACTGGCCATAAAAACTGTACGTGCGATACATGCGTTACCCATACGTAGGGAGCTGCGCTGAAGCTTGGTGGGGTTCACTTCATTTTTCCTTCAAGAAATCTACGCCGTCCACCCAATTATTCTTGAAATTCTAGTCAGGTATGGTCTGTTTTGGCTCAAATTCGATGCGGCCCATAGGACTTGTGCTTCTACCATTCGTCCTATGTTTGGACGGTTGAGATCCAATCTCTGATATCTTTTGAAAGTCCACCACCTAGGCGATGGTCAGTGGATAGGTGGGATTGAAATGGGTGGTCCGGATCAAACCGTCGAATCGCGATAATGGCCCACAAGGGAGAACCGCACATTCTTGCATGAAGCAGAGCTTTCGCGTCGGCTCTATGATGATCGGTGGGCCTCACCTTGATGTCTATGAAGAAATCCACTCCGTCCATTGAAATCCTGGCAAAAAACCAGTTCGGAAGGAGTATTTTTCAAGTGAGATTAGTGTGGCCCATAAGATGTTTTCCATTATCGTCCATCATGCTTTTGAACAGTGATCTGCCTTTCTTTACATGCATGAACCAAAAGGAAACCTAGGAGTGGGTTACACCCGCCCTCTGAATGCAATGGACGGTTTGGATCGTTCGTTTGAATGATGCATGGAGCCCACTAAGCGAAACCGATGGATGTCATTCGTCCGCTGTTTCCTTACGTAAGAAGGAGACGGGTCACCTTCCTTTGACAGGTTGTCCCAATACGGTGCACGTCGAGTGCACTTGTGAACTGTGCACTGTCACTGCTAGTGGGGTCCACTCATGATGTGTGTAGGAAATTCGCTCCGTCCATCTGTTTTAGAACCTCATTTAAAGGGTTGAGACTAAAACTGAAGTATATCTGGATTTCAGGCAGGCCCCAAATCATGATTTTAGGGGCTGAACTATCTGTTGAGCCACTTCCACAAGGATCCAATGGCTCAAATTTGACGTGTACAGTTAATTTATGGTCTTCAGGCCATGTATGTAATTTCATGCTGAACGGATGGTGAGAACCTTGTTATCTTGAATTTTAGACGAGTTTCAGACCGTTTAATGCGAGTGACGTGATTTTCTCAGATCTCTGGTGTGTAATTCTGTCGATCTTGGTCTCCTGGAGTCCATCCCTTGCCTTTGGTGTCATCAGAGCGTTAATTCCATGCTTTAAGAACCTTTTTGTAGTTCATGCTCTCAAATACACCCTGCATCACAAACACGCTTAAATCGGGTATTAAACGGTATCATGTTCGTAAATCCAAACAATAACTGGGGTCTGATATGCAATATTTGACCCTCAACACCATCATACTAATTATCTTAATAACCTTACTTAAGTGCCACCTAACCTCTATAGTTACTCATTTTACCCCTTACTTTTTTTCCTTTCCACATGTAAGATAGCCTCCAAAGTTAACATCTACCCTCCCACCTAGCTAACCCATTATTTCTCTTCACTTTTTATTTCCTTCCTACACCTCTCCATTTTTAATCTTCCTATCCCAAAATCTCAACAACACCAAAAATCCATACGTATGAGTCTGTCCCATTTCTCTAGCTAGGGTTTGAGGAGAGAGAGAGAGTGTGTGTGTGTAATGCCCCAAAAATCGAGGGTCGAGTAAAGCTTAACTCCTGAGTTCTAACGCATCACTTATGCAACATAGATAATGATGATTAAATGTTGTGCATATTAGTGCATTAAACATGCGTGAGATTAATCTAAAATGACATATCATACTCCAGGGGCGATTAAATTAAGCAAGCGGAAGACTTAAGTACTTGTATTATAACATGAAAGTGTTTCACCATCAGGAGTATGAATCTGCTCCAGGCTGAAATATACAAGTGTTTGTTCCAAAAATTATAAAATAACAAAATGTAACTGTCTAACTAATCCATATAACCCTGCAATCTCGTCGATCCAGAATGAGGTCTACAGAGACCCGCGTGATAGCTGAATATAGGAGAATCCCTCATCCTCATCCATGATGTCCAGCTTCGTCACGTAGGGCGCATCACATCCTGCATCTAAATCAGAGTATGGTTGGTATTTTAAAACACCATCCCAGAGTGGGAGTGAGTGATCAACTCAGTGGTACTATAAGGCAAAGGTTAACATGTTATCAAATTGGTTAAGTAGTAATGATAAATTAATACAACAATCATATTCTAAGTATTCTTGTTAATACAAAAATGGTATGCTATAATGATGTATGCCCTCGCTTGCACTCTCTCAGCGACATCATCTCACGATCACGCATGTGACACTCCTTACACGTGCGCTTCCTCGCCAAAGTACATGCAATGTGGTGCATGGTCATGTTAGCCAATATTTAATTAAGTTTATTCATACAATAGATTTGGAAAGCTAAGGTACCTCCCTTTATATCATTTACCTAAACAAGGATCAATCTAAGGTCGTCAATCCTATTTAATCACATATGATAAGTGAGTTGTAGGGCATCACCCCTGATGAAAGCAGTGGATAGGTAAGTTCGCGAGTTTACACTCAAGGTCACTACGGAGAGGCTCATCACCTTATCGTAGGCCTAATTTATACTTAAGGTCACTACGAGAGACTCATCACCTGAATATAGACCGACAACTCGAATACAATGTCCCATACACCACCATATTCAGCTTACGAGTTAGGTTGCTCACTAGTCACTATGAGGAGGCTCGTCACCCTAGCGTAGGCCGACAGCTCGACCATGGAATCCCATACACCACCATACCCGGCTCATGAGTCTTTGCAGATCTTGATACCATAGTTGAAACAAGATTTATAGTGGTAAGTGGTACCTTAGATTCAAATAGTAGTGTCCATACATGGTAAACACATAATGGGTCAATCGGGTTATTTGACAAGTGCGATTGGTATGAGCGTATGTAGAATTAATTGACATAGAGTGCGTAAACACTCCATGTGGCTTAACCACTGTCGACAATCAGCGTATGATTTGGATTCCTCGAACGTATCTAACGTAGCGAAACTAGTTCGGCTACTCAATCAAGAGTCATTACCGATTGCCTGAACTAAGTGGTAGTCCCAATCATACTCAAATACAATAGGTAATGATATATGCTAAACATAAAAGTATTTAACAAACAATTTAAATACAATAATCATTTGAGCATTTTATCAAACACATAGAATATGTTATTATACATATACGTTTTATCCATAAATCACATAGTTGTACTTTACATTATATGAAGGAAACTATTCATATGACTTAAGGAATTTAAGAATCCTAACTTAATACACTTAATAAGTATAATCCATCAATAAAATCTCATTCAGACATTTTAACAAACACTTAGACTACATATTTTTAAGTATATAGACTAGACTTGTTAAGACATGAATTATAGCAATACATTTCACAACATCGGTTATAAAGTATATAATATACACGTATCTAAGATTAGAACTTACGATAAGTATAAATCACGATTCCACATTCATTCAAACATTTCAACAAACACATAAAATGCATTTTATATTCACATAGTTCACACACATGTATAGTTTATTGAATACATCATAACTAAGATCATATGACATCAATCAAGTCAGACATAAATCATTGCTGACATTGAAAGCCTTGAAAATCATAACCTAAATGTTTATAGTCTGCACATTTCATCGGTTTACTTGTTACAAACTCGGTTCGTACACTACATTTCCGTCTACAATACAACGGCTACCTAAATCACGAATTAGGTTAGTTATTTCATTGATTCTTCTATTTGAATTCCTAAAACAAGATTAGGGTTAGGATTTCTTACCAAAATCGTATTTGGAATCGACTGTGTAGCGAAACGGGAGAGATGATTCGGCTCATAGCGCAGTGGGAGTGAATCCCAACAACAATCCACAGATCTGTCTATCTTCTCTCTCCTCGAGTTAGAGAATTCGTATGGAATGGGAGAGGGGTGGTTTAAGGGCATTATATAGGCCCAAAACTGTTGTCAATGGCCCCAGGGCCATGGTATACTTAGGTTATAGCCAAAGGGTGTTTGTTTTGGGCAAACGGGACCCATCTGGAGGCCCATTACTCACCTGCATCATGTAGTAAGTTCCTTGACCATGGATCTAAGTCAAGTTATGATTTCGGTCTGATTGAATTTATGGATCGACCGTGGAGGACCTGTTTTAGTTCAACGGTCATCATCACTCGATCAAGGCCACAAGTATATCGACATGTATAGGAAAATTTTCCTAATGCAAGGATATAGTTTGGTCAGAATCTGACGGTCTAAAACCTTCAATTTCACCCGCAAGCGAATGGTCCAATTTACTTACGTTTGAGTTCATTCTCTAATCATATTCGCGTTTCTCACACACTTTACTCAGAGCTCAAGTTGTGCGTTTCTGGATACTATTTGGGCTCAGTTCCTAGAATGCTTGTCAAGCCCATTATGGCGGTCATAACCTTATAGTTCGCGGTAATCGAACTTTCGACACGTGGTCCAGGTTCGATATGGAGTTTCAATGTGCTCTCGAGAACAACTGGGTTTTGAGATTGCTCCTAAGTCTTTAGGTAATGTTGAGTTAGCAATTCTTATGATTTTGGGTCTTGCAGTTTATATAGATAGTGATTCAAGATAATTCACCGATTAATTTAGCTTAGTACTTAATTAATTTTTTTTTTAATTTCTAAAGGATTCGGTCATTAAGAATTTTTTCTTGAGGTGGTACTTAGGTCTTTATACAATTTTTTTTAAGACGTTACAAAGAGAGAGAGAGAAAGAGAGAGAGAGAGAGAGAGAGAGAGAGAGAGAGAGAGAGAGAGAGAGAGAGAGAGAGGAAGAAGAAGAAGAAGAAGAAGAAGAAGAGATTAGAATGAAAATAGGAGAGATCAAGAGAAGGTGAGAGATTTGAGAGAGATTTGAAGAAAAATAAAAAAAGAGATTGAGAGGGCTTAGAGAGAGTTGTGAGGGAAATAGAGAATATTAGGGAAGAAGGCTAGTTTGGAAGGCCCCAATCATGATCCAAGCCGTTTGATCACCCATCTAACCTGATCCGACAGTTCATTATCATTGTGAGTGCAAGGGCGGAGTTCTTCCTCATTTTCCCTCTGTTCCTTTCATTTTAGTGGGTCCACAAGGGTGGGACCTACTTTGTGTATGTATGATTATGTGTAGAAGACCCCCTAGTGATGGGCCCACATGATGACCTAAGTTCCCTTTTCCCTTTTCCTTTCCTTTTTTAGTTTTTTATGAACTGATAGCGAGCACCACATATTGTCACAACATGGACCACCATGTGTGGCCCACAATGATATTTATTTTCCATCTAATATGTTGATAAGATCACATAGATCTAGATGATGGAAAAATACATATTTCAGCTTGATTCAAAGCTGACGCAGGGATGAACGTGATGAGGTCGATCACTGTCTTCCTCAAGGATAGCTAATTTGAATCCACGGAGCTTCTCTGGACTCCTCACAAAGACTTCTTGAATAGACGAGCAAAAATAAAGAAAAATAGAAATAAATTCTATAAAATTCATAATTTGATTAATGATTAAAATAAACGAGTTCACAACCCTTTAAATAGGGATACTAAGCAATGGGAGAAATTTCAAATCAAACAACAACTAAAACTCCTAGAATTCACTTCTTATAAATGGTAAACTTACTATTTATAGATGGTCACGATGTCTACTAGTGCGCAAGGTTTTCTGCCAAAAATAGTAATTGTCCTATTTGGCTTCACCACGTTGTTCTCCTAATCATTCTAAGCACTTTTCATGTTGGGCGCAACTCCTAAAGCCCAACAGATGAAAAGTTATAATCAAACTAAAACTTACTATTTATAGTAAAAACATAATTAAAATAGGGAAACGACGTCGATCTGATGGTATTTCACAAATCCGTCTAGCATAACCAGGAATAATGAGGTTGGGTAGATAAAGTAGCTCGTCCTACCCTACAGTCATAGCTTTTACGTCTGATAACTCATTCTGGATTACAAGATACGCCCGATTTAAGGTTTGACTATCCAGATCACTTCTGTTGTCGATCGAGACTTTTTTGATCCATCTTGGTTATGAAACTGTCTGCAACCTACTCTACATCAGTCCCTTCCACTTCAAAAGAACTCATCCTCAAGTTCTCATCCTGCTTTGGTTCATGATACTTGGTCAAGTCGGAGACGTTGAAAGTTCATAAGATCGCCATGTCATTTGGAAGATCAACAACATAAGCATTCTCATTGATCTTTCGGATGATTAGTACCAGTCCAATCTTTTTATTCTTCAATTTGTTGTATGTCCTGGTTGAAAATCTCTCTTTATATAGATGGACCATTACGTGGTCACCCACCTTGAACAGTTTTTGTCACGAAACTTGTCTGTTTGCTTCTTGTACTTCTCGTTTGAGGCATGTAGCTTGGTTTGCACTTCTGCATGAATTCCCATGATCCTGTCTTCCATATGTTCTGCTGCAATGCTCATGTATAAGAGTATGGGTAGAGGGACCAAGTCAAGTGTATGGCGAGGCACTCATCCGTAAATAATCTAGAACGGAGATTTTCTTGTCAAGCGGTTCACCATGTTGTTGAATGCAAACTCCACTTGAGACAGTCAAATCTCACTGTTTCAATTTTTCTCATGAAATACATTGAAGGAGGTTTTCCCATGTGTGATTCATTACCTCGGTCTGCCCATCAGTCTGTGAGTGGTAGGCGTTACTAAATTGAATTTATGTATCGAATCGAATCCAAAAAGTCTGTCAAAAGTAGCTAATGAACTTCTTGTCACGATTAGAGGTAATGGTCTTGGGGAGCCCATGTGGCTGCACAACCTCTTTAAAGAATATATTTACCACGTGTATTGCATCAATGGTCTTCTTGCATGGGATAAACTATGTTATCTTGGAAAAATGATCTACCACCATGAACAGTGAATCCATGTTGCATTGTGTTCGTCGGAGACCAAGTACGAAGTCCATATATAAATCCTTCAAGAGGCTATCAGGCACAGGTAACAGAGTGTAGTTGCTTGTATTATGAGATTGCCTATTGGAGATCTGACAAACACGATAATGTTGTACTATTTTTTCCATATCACGTACCAATTGCGGCCAGTAATATCGCTCCTCTATAAGAGCTTGTATCTTGTCTTGCCCAAAGTATCTACCAAGGCCAGCTCATGTAACTCTTAAATAATTTTCTACCTCAGAGAACTTTGAGGGATGCACAATCGATTCCCTTTTGAAAAGGAAATTGTCCTGCATATGTAGGTCATTGGGATGACCTTCTTATCACCTCATCAAAGAATCTTTAAAGTTCTTGTTCTCCGCATACAGCTCCTTGAGACAGTCGAAGCCGACCACCTCATTGCTCATTGTAACAAGTAGTGATGCACGATGGCTAAGTGCATTAGTCACCTTATTCTGCTACCTTGATTTGTGCTTTAGAAAGAATGTGAATTCCTACAAAAACGTAACCCATCTAGCATGCACACGATTCACATTAGTCTGACTATTAATAAACATTAATGCTTAATGGTCAGTGTATAAAATAAACTCTCTTTGAATCAGATAATGCGACCAATGTTGTAGTACCTAAACAACTAGGTACAACTTAAGCTCATACATGGACCACTTCTTTCTGTCTTCGCTGAGCTTCTTGCTATATAAGGCGACCAGCCTGCCTTCCTTTGATAATACTCCTCCAATTCCAACATATGAAGCGTCATACTCAACCTCAAACAGTTTGTCGAAATTAGGAAGAACTAAGACCGGTGTTATGGATAATTAATGCTTGATATCATGAAAGCTCATGTCAACCTCATAGGTCCACTGAAATGGTCCCTTTCTCATGCAATCTGTAATAGGTGCGATTATCTTATTAAAATTTTGTATTAATTGACGATAGAAGGTTGTCAACCTATGAAAACTCCTTACTTCATGATTGTTTGTTGAGATCAGTCATTCTCTAATGACTTGCACCTTTTCATCGTCCACACGGATGCCTGTGGACGTTACAAAAAATCTTAGGAACAACAGGTTATCTGTTAAAAAGCTACACTACTTCAAGTTGAGGTACAATTTGTTAACTTGTAGGACTTGCAACACCTGCCTGAGATATTTCCTGTGCTCTATCTCAACCTGGCTATATATTATGATGTCATCAAAATATACTACTATAAATTGTCCAGTGAACGATTTTCGCACTTGATTCATCAAATGCATAAAAGCGCTTGGTACGTTTGATAGACCAAAGGGCATGACCAACCACTCATACAACCCTTCATTGGTCTTGAATGTCATTTTCTACTCATCTCCGGGTCAGATACGAATCTAATGGTACCTGCTCTTCAGGTCTAGCTTAGAGAATACCTTGGCCTCTTCTAGCATATCGAGCATGTCGTCCAACCACAATATTAAGAATCGATATCTGATGGTAATTTTGTTGATTGCCTGGCTATCGACACATGCTCTATCTTCCGTCTTCTGTTTTTAGGGGGGGGGGTGTGTTAACAATGCTGACACGACACATGGACTCATGCTCTCTCTCACAAGACCTTACAAATCAATTCCTCTACCTGCCCTTGAAGTATATCACACTCCTTGGGACTCATCCGATTATGGAGAAAGTTGGGAAGGCTAGCCTCAGGGATAATGTCTATGTGATGTTGCATGTCCCTTATGAGAAGCAATCCATTGGGTAAATCTTAATGCCAGACTTCTTTGAATTCATTTAGCAATAACCTTAAACCTTGAGGAATGTTTGAGGGCTCCGATTCCTCGCCCTTTACCACTACGGTGTATATCTCGCCGGTTTCTTTGGATTCCTCCATGAAATACTGAATAGTTAGGATGGAACTCCCCTCCACTTTAGAAGCTTCAGGGTGGTTTTCTGGTGCCATAGGGGCAATGATTATCTTTCGACTATCTTTGACAAAGACGTAAACATTGTCTTGTCCTTGGTAGGTTGCATCACGGTCCGACTGCCATGGTCGACCGAGTAACATATGACATGCTTCCATATCGACCACGTCACAAAGTATTTGATCCTTATAAGTTTTGCCAATTGAAAATGAGATAGATTGTTCAGTTACCTTTGTTTTGTTCACCTTTTTTATCTAGCCAATTAAGTACGGAGAAATATATTTTATTGCTAGTACTACAACTTGTCCACCATCACTCTTGAGATGATGTTTTCACTACCGCCACCATCTATGATTACATCACAGACTTTGTCATTGATGGTGCACCGCGTACGAAATATATCATGTCGTTGTGGATATAATTCCTTTCGTGGGGTGTATAGTAATCGGCTCACAACTAAAGATACGCCACAATCCTCACTCACCCATTCATCGTCATCTGCCCCTTCCTCAGTGGCTTGCTCAGTCTTCTTCTGTGGCCTCACCTTCAGAGCCCCTTTCATTTATGGTTAAGTGTGCTGAGGGACATAGAGGATAAGTGTTTGCTAAGTGGCCTGGTCGGCCATAGCGGTAACAATTGTTCGACTTTCACCAAACGTAAGGATTTGGAATCCCACTTAGGCCCGATGTTGTGGGTGCTATACGTTGAGGCCTAAATGAGTCGCTCCTTGTATCACAGTTTGCGATTGTAGGAGATTGATGACATTTTCCTACTTGTTCTTTTACTTGTGTCAACACTGGATCCTACGTGGGACCCATCATGGGGGGTTAAGTTGAAGGATAAGGCTGAGCAGGAACTCTTACAAGTTGTGTTTCTACCCTACCTACCAATTGAACTGCTTCATCCACGATCCTAACTTGGTGCATTTGAACTCGGTCCTGAATTGTCAATTGTAACCTACCTATAAATTGTGCTACCTTCTGTGATTCAGTTTCTGATAGATCATTTCACATTGCCTACCGCTGGAATTCTTCAATGTAACGCTCTAAAAATCGGGGGTCGAGCAAAAGCTCAGCTCCTGAGTTCCAACGCATCACTTATGCAGCATAGATAATGATGATTGAATATTGTTCAGATTAGTGCATTAAACATGAGTGAGATTATACTAAAACAGCATATCATACTCCAGAGACAATTAAAATTTCGTAAGCGGAAGCCTGTGATAAATATATAAAATATATAAACTGTTGTAAGTCTCCAGAGTGTGAACATGTTACCAGGTTAAATATATACATGTATACTCCAAAAATATACAACATGAAGATACATGGGTATTTCAAAGGTGCAAAATAACAAGTGTAATGACATCTAATCAGCATTCTTATAACCCCGTCGATCAGATAATGGTCTACATAAACCCGCCTGATAGCTGCATATAGGAAAAACCCTCCTCATCATCATAAAAGTTTGGCTCTGCTTTGCAAGCATCGCCTTCATCTGAAACTAAAATAGGGGCTCGTTGGTGTTTAAAACATCGTCCCGTAACGTGGGAGTGAGTGATCAACTCAGTGGAACAATAAAGCAAAGGTTAATATGTTATCAATTCAATCAAGCAGTAATGATAACACAATACAAACAATCAGGTCCTAAGTACTCTTGTTAATGGAAGAATGATATGCAATAATGATGCATGCACTCGCCTGTACTCCCTCAGCGTCTTCATCTTACGGCGCGCATGGTAACCACCCGAAAGTACTCTTCCTCGCCAAAGCACATACAATGCGGTGCATGCTCATGTTAGCCAATAATTCATTAGGTTTATTCATATAGCAGTGTTGGGAATCTAAGGTACCTCCCTTATATCAATTCCCAAACAATGATCCATTCTAGGGTCGTCAGTCCTAGTAAGTCTCATACGATGTTGCAGTTCTAGGTTACTACAAATGGCTCGTCACCTGATCAGTGTAGGCCTAGTTTATATTCTAGTTGCTACGGAAAGACTTGTCGTCTCGACGCAGTCTCAGAGTATGCTCAAGGTCACTACAAAGGGCTCGTCACCTGATCAGTGTAGGCCGACAACTCGAATTTAGTGTCTCATACCACCGTATTTGTCTCACGAGACGGTGTTGTTCACTGGTCACTACGGGTGGGCTCGTCACCCCGGCATAAGCCGACAGCTCGACCACGGTGTCCCATACTACCATGCTTGGCTCATGAGTCTTAGCAGATCGAGGTATCAAGGTTAAAGGAGTTTTTCATTGGTAAGTTTGGTACCTTAGGTTCAAGCAGTAGCGTCTATATATGATGAACATACATTGAGCTAATCGGTTTATTAGACGAGTTCGACTAGTACGAGTGTACCTTAAATTAATCAACAAGGTACCATTGTCGACGATCCTCGTACGACTTGGATTCACCGAACGCATCAATTGTGGTGAGACTAGCTCAGCCACTCAAACAGGAATTGTTACCGATTGCATGGACTATAACGTAGTCCCAATCACAGTTAATTGCAATAAGCATTCATATGCACTAGTCAAGATAACATGTAGCAACAAATTCAGCTATAAATCTCATATAAACAATTTAACGAACACAGAGAATACATGTTATCTTACATATGCATTTCATCCACAAATCACATAGTAGTAAGATAGGTTACATAAAGGGAATCCTATCCCAATGCCCTTATTACATACATAAAGACAAGCATTTTCTTATTCATACATTTCATCAAACATTTAGACTACATATATTACATGCTTGTAATAAATTAGTTAAACCATATAGTATGGCAAATCCTTCCACATAGGAGTTGTCATACGTACAACAATCATGTATTCCCACACATCAATCGTAACAAGCACAAATCATAATTTCATATTCATTCATACTTTTCAACAAACTCATGAAATGCATTATATTCAACATAGTCACATATATATGTAATAAACGGAAATCCTTGTATCTAAGCACATGTAACAGCAATCAAGTCAGTCATAAATCATTAAATAACATTGAAAGCCTTGAAAACCATAATCTAAAACATCTATTGTTTGCACCTTTCTCCAGTGGACTCGCAATGAACTCAGTTCAAACATTATTCCTTTGTCTGCGGCACAACAGTCACCTATAACAGGGAATAGGTTAGTTATTCCACTATTTGTTCTATTTGAATTTCTAAAATAGGCTAGGATTAGGATTTCTTACCTAAGAATGGATTCAGAATCGCTGGAATAGCGATGCAGAAGGGTTGATGCTGCTCGTGGAGCGATAGGGAAGGATCCTAGGGATAAACGCCAACACTCTCTCTCACTTCTCCTCACTTTCTCCCTCTCTTTTCTCTCTTCTCTCTCCTAAGGTTTTCTAAATTCGTATGAAATAGAAATTGGGTGGGTTTAGGCCTTTATATAGGCCCAAGACTGATGGAAATGACCCCATGGCTAAGGTATACTTAGGTTATAGCCAAATATGGTCTATTCGGATCCAACGGAGCACTTCTGGAGGCCTCTTTGCTGAATTCGGTCGGACTTAAGCTTCCTGACATTGGATCTAAGTCAGGCGAATTTTTCAGTCCGATCAGATTTATAGATCACCCGTGGTGGACCAGTTTCAGTTCAACGGTCACCGGCACTCAATTAGGGCCACAAGTGCACTGACATGTGTGGGACATTTTTCCTAATATGAGGGTGTAATTGGGTCAGATTCTGACAGTCAAAATCCTTATATTTATCCTGCAAGCGAACTGACTCAATTCACTTAAGTTTCAGTTCATTTCCTAAAGATATTCGTGTTTCTCACACACTTTGCTCTGGGCTCAAGTTATGCATTTTTGGATACTATTAGGATTTGATTTCTGAGGTGGTTGTCAAGTCCTGTAAGACTATCATAACCGTATAGTTTTGAAGTAATCGGACTTTCGACATGTGGTCTAGGTCCTATACAGAGTTTAAAGATGCTCTTGATAGCAATTGGGTTTAGAGATTGATCATAGATTTTAGGGTAATGTAGCATTAGCGGTCCTACTTATTTTGGGTATTACAGATCGTATTTAAAGTGGTTCAAGCTAAATCCATCGATTGTTTAGTCTAATACTTAACCAAATTCTGCCCTAACTATGACAGAACAAGGTCCTAAGGCTATTCTATACCCCTTTTTGGCACTTCTAGTTAGTATATTATTTTAATTATTTTTTTAGTAATTTATTATCAAGTTTACTTCGTTTACACCAAATTTCATGAGATTTTATGTTGTAGAAAAATTCTAAAACTTCTAAAAGCAGCAGCTGTCCAACAAATAATTTTCAGAAAGTTTTCATAACGACCTACTTTAAACTATATTAACTATTTTATTATATATTTTACTTATTTTTATATGAAACTAGACTCATTTAGATTCAATATGGCTTTTGAATCACCTAAATCGGAGTTATAACGGGGGAGATATGACTTTTTTAAAGTTAGACAAAAAAATACAGAAAAATGTAGAAAACGAGTCGCCTAACCCGTTGTGGCCCGCCAGGCGGTGAGGCCTCGCGAAACCGGCGAGGTCCTTGCCGACCGTTGGACAAACTGGTGATGGCTCGCTGGTGAGGTGAGGTCCTCTTGCCCCCTGGACCCTACAAACATGTGGGACCCACCGTGGGCCCCCCTGGACATGCTCCGATAGGCCCTCGACTTCGTTTGATGTGGTTTCGCCGATCCAATATTTAAAATTGGTGTATCTTTCAATGGAATGGGTTATGTGACGTACAATATATGATTTTGGGGTAGGAGAAGCGAATATATCCAAATAACTTATTTATATCATGACATTATAAAAGGTTAATGGTCAAAAACCTAACTTAGTTATATATTCAATATTTAGAGTAAATTTTAACTTCGTTATTATTTTTCATCATTTAAACTTTAGGATTAGTGTCTAATATAAAATTACTTTAAAATTTGAAGAATAGGGTGGTGAAATGTGAGATTTTTGAAGAAAATATGAGATTTTGAAGGAAATGGGTTGAAAGGGGATTTGAGGCTTTAGGATTGAGTTCTGAGAAGTCAATTTAAAGTATTATGATCGACTCATTGCCTAAGAACATCTAACTCCAGGTTGGCAAAAATCCGGGGTGTTACATTCAGTGTAGTTAGTAATGGTTTGATTCCTCTGTTGTCAATTTTGGTATTGCTAGAACAATACCTACTCGTAATTACTAGGAAGGAATAGAGACTGAAGAAGGCGTCTCATTCATGGTCATGATGAGTTGGACGCCTTATTTTGTCAGGCTCGTGAGAGTTGTAATTGCTCCCACCATGCAGAAGAATTAAATTTTAATTTAAACGCTACTAATTTCACCTTTTTATGATCTGACACGTACATGTAATTAAAACATCTTTCTACTTCTGTTAGTTAGTCGAGGAAATCTTTTATGTGTAATAAACCGTTAAAACTATGAAGTTTGGCCTTGCCTCGATAGTCTCTCTCAGCACGATCTAGATGGTTGCCTTTATATATTGGTCGTCATTAGATCTCGAATAACTTGGTGTAACCCTATGATTTACTACTAGTAGTGCTCTACGAAAATTGGGATTGTGCTGTACAACAACCATATGCAGTGGAGTATCGCCTAGGGCTTGAGGCGGAAGTAACGCATTCGCCAGATGGTCGAGGGTTTCTTGCAGCCCTTGCATGGTCAACTGATTCTCTCAGTGAAAAACTTTCATTCTTTTTGAAAGATAATTAATAAATCCCTGGACCACCGTCCATAAGATTTTGCTTTATACCTTCATTGTTTGCTATCGGCTTAAGGAGAATTCTCGCTTTGATACTAATTGACATAAGGATGAATGTGATGAGGTCAATTACCTTCTTCCTCGAGGATAACTTCTCCGAATCCACGGAGCTTCTTTGGACTCCTCATAGAGACTTCTCGAATCCATGAGGAAAAAACAATAAAAATATAAATAAATTCTATAAAATTTGTAATTTGATTGATGAATGAAATAAATGAGTTCAAAACCCTTTAAATAGGGATACTAAGCAAAGAGAGAAATTTTAGAATCAAGCTACAACTAAAACTCATAGAATTCGCAACTTTCTATAAATAATAAACTTACTATTTATATACAATCGTGATATCTACTAGTGCGCAAGGTTTTTAGCCAAAAATAGTAATTGTCTTATTTGATTTTACCACGCTGTTCGTCTAATTATTCTAAGCACTTTTTATGTTGGGCGCAAGTCCTAAAGCCCAACGGATGAAGAGGTATAATCAAACTAAAACTCACTATTTATAGTAAGAATGGAATTAAAATAGGGAAATAGTCATCGATGTGATGGTATTTCGCAAATCCAGCTTGCACAACTCAGTGTAATGAGGTTGGTGGCTAAATTAGTTTGTCTTATCCCAAAATCATATATTTGACGTTCGATAACTCATTTTAAATTGTGAGATGCGCCTGATAAGGTTTAACTTTCCAGAGCACTTCCATTGTTGTACCGGGCCGTTTTTTTTTCTACCTCGGCCATGAAAGTGTCCGCCATCGGCTCTACAACAAAACCTCCTTAGGCATATCTGATAGACGGAGTGGAGGGCTCAAATGTGAATCTACGCGATAATAAATAAAAAAATATATTTAAAAAAATAAAAATAAATACATACCTGCAGACAGCGTCAATCTACGCTGTCGGTGCCACCGCCAGCGACCGGCTTGTTGTAAAAAGGGAGTGACGAGGTGGCCAATGCTGGTCCCACCATGATGTATATGTTTCATCCACAACGTCCATCCGTATCTTCATATCATTTTAGGCATAAGGTCTAGGAATAAGACATATCCAGATCTCAGGTGGACCACACCACAAAAACAGTAGGAACAATGATGTTCACCATTGAAACATTCCTGGGCCCCACCTTGATTGTTTATTTTCCATCAAACCTGTTCATGAAGTCACACGGACGTGGTTGAATGTAAACCACAAATACCAGCTTTGTTTCAGAGCCTTTTGGGGCCCACAGTTAGCCACAGCGGGAGACAGCGTGCAAAGGCACGCTGTCTCCCGGGTCATCCACTTTGTGGGATCCACCGTGATGTATGCATTCAATCCATCCGTCCATTCTGTCGACTGGATCATTTTAGGCTATGGGCCAAAAAATGAGTTAGATCCGACTCTTAGATGGGCCGCACCAGAGGAAACAGTGGGTAATGACACTAACCGTTGGAACCTTTCTTAGGCCCACTATAATCCTTATTTCCCCAAGCTAATCCGGAGATGTGGGTCCCACTAGAGACTCCTGCTATGATGAATGCGCCTCAGCCCAACCTGCCCACTATTTTGACCGCCGGAAAGGCCAACAGACTTTGGTGGGCCGACTTGAAGCTGGAATGCTTGTTTGTCCATGCTGTGGGGCCCGCTGTGAGGGTCCCACCATGATGTAATTGCTTTATCCATGTTCTCATACATACGACAGCCCACTTTGGGTTGTGGGGCCTGGTAATGGTGGACGACTCCAAAGTAAACGGTGGCGATTGGACACCTATCGTCCAACTTCCAAAGGCATGTTGTAATGTTTATTTTTCATCCAACTAGCACGTGGGGCCGGCTGTGGGGTCCCACCTATCGTCCCAACTTCCTTGCTATCCATCCATGAGACAATCCATTTGAGTGTGTGCGGCTCAGTTTTGGATGACCCCGCGAAGAAAACTGGTGTTTGAATGATTACCATTAAAACTTTTCAAGGGCTTGCTGTAATGTTGGATCCTTACGCTTGGACGGGTGGTAGGCTCCCGGGAGTATCAACGCCCAGTCCAGGGTTCGAGTATCCATAGGGGGTGAAACTCTCACTGTATAACTGTGTAGGGAGTGAGTGTGAGGGGTTGCTGTAATGTTTATTTACCGTCCACCCATTCTTTAGGGTCTGCTGTGTACACTACCATGAGTACTGTGTCCCATCTAGCCGCCCAAGCTGGACCTCATCATGTAGTATGTGTCTTATCAACGTTGTACAGCAGTGGAGCCCACCTTGATATATGTGTTGTACACTTATGTTGTCCATACAATTTGACAGCTCATTTTAGAGCACGAGTCCAAAAGTGACCCGAATCCTTAGTTCAGTTGGACCACGTGTGGACACCGGGCCTATTCATGCTGTCCAACGCGTGGTCCCCACTTGGGGCACTTCTTTGGGGCCACCATGGCACCACCTTAATGTATATGTTTTATTTACAATATACATTTGTTTTGTTAAAGCCCATTATATGTGGACAGGCCCAAGTGTGCGGCAGATGCAAGTCTCAAGTGGGCCATGCCAAATGGTCATTTTCATTTATAGAGGGGGCCACCGTTTGGATCCTACTCCCTATCCATTGGGCCCATCTTATGCTGATTATCACGTGTATTATGGACCTCCGTTGTATGCACACTTATAACCCGATACAGGGTCAGATTCTATGTTCCCATAGCCTGCCTTGATGTATATTTCGTAGCACTAGTTAGGTGGAATCCAAGGGTACCCAACCTAGGCCATACTCTCTTTATGAATGAGAACATGCACCCATGTGATATATTTTGATTACATGATAGTGTATTTAGCTTGATACGTCTACATTGATAATATACTTAGTAGATGCTCATTCATATACTCACACGCATAATCTGTATGATTGTTATGGATAATGATTGATTATAGCGTGCCCTTTATGGCCTTGAGATACTTAGGGGACCCATACGAGATAGGGTCACCCCACGTGATCGTACAATGCGCATAGGTTTTGATGCATGATTTGAAAAATGTGATTCATGCATTGTGTATTATTGTGCATTATGTATGTCATGTTACATTTATGTCACTACCAAAAAAATGACCAAAGGTTACAAACTATAGAGGTCTATGGCTACGGCTTTGATCCGTAGCTAAATATCTACAGATATTATCCGTCGCTAAAACTTGCTTAATCTGTAGCTAAAACATGCCTCCCATTCAGACTTTATTAGAGATGGACGATGCTTAAGGGGCTCTATGGGGCCCATTGTAATATATTTATTTTATCTGATCGGTCCATCAATTTTGAAATATTATTTCAGTGCATGAACCCAATAATTATAAAGATCAAAAGACTAAGTGGACCACACCAGGAGAAAGAATAAAAAAATAAATTTGTATCGTTAATATGTGGTGTGGTCCACCTAAATCTCAGATCTGACTCATTTTTTGGATGAGTCCTAAAAATGAGCCGTTAAAATGAATGGACGGAGTGGATAATTAACATACACAATGGTGGGCCCCACAAGTCCTAGAATAAAAAATCTCTAAATCCTGTCCACCTCCCACGCACCTCTCCCGCGCATCCGTCCGTGAAAAGGAAATTCCTCCCTCTCTCTCTCTCTCGCCCGCCCGTTGACGCACCCTCCCTCGCCCTCTCTCTCTCTCTCTCTCTCTCTCTCTCTCTCTCTCTCTCGCGCGCGCTGCCTCACCCTCTCTCTATCTCTCAGCCCCATTATCCCTCTATGTTTTCAAAACCCCCTTTCGCACCACCATGAACAACAAGGTATGCATCGCAACCCTCTCTCTGGCTTCTACACAGGGCTTTTGGCCGGTAATGGTTGATGTCATCCTCTCTTAGCGTCGGTTTTCGTCCAGCTGTGTCCTCGAAAATAGGGTTTGACATGAAGCTATGGTCATGGTGGTGCGAATGGACGACAGGGCCGCGAGGTCAGCAGTAACTCTATGTCGATTGGAAAGGAAAAACGGTAGCCACACGAGCTGATGAAGAGAGTTCAGCCGTGGTATAGATCTGGGGAAGATCGACAGCCACGCGATACCTCATCAGTGAGATCCGGCCTTGAACAATCTGGTATTATATTTGAAAAGGGGCAGTAATGGTTGTCCAAGTTTGGATCGGGGGGTGAAATTGGACGAGGTCTGCTCAGGTTAGGGTTTTGTCCTCTCTTTTATATTTCGATTTGGGTATTATAGCCAAAATTGTTGGATTAAGGGATTGTAATCTTAATCATTGTTTTGGGAATTTAAATCCCTAATAGCTGATTTCGGAATCAAATCCCTGATTTCTGGATTTGGGATTGAAATCCCTAATTTCTGAATTTGGGATTCAAAACTGAAATCCCCAATTGCCTGATTTGGGATTTCGAAAACGCTGATACCTGATTCGGGAATTAAAATCCCCAACTTCTACTATTTTATAAAAAAAACCCTTTCGCTGCAAGAAGGAGAAGGAGAAGAAGAACAATGAGAGTTACCAACTACAATGCCTTCTGTTTATGGTTATTTAATGGTGAACTGATCTGAGTAATCATTTGAGAAATGCATGTTCGGGGTTGGACGTTCACAATATTTGCTGGATCATGAAATTTTTGACGAGGTATGTTTGATTCCTTTGGCTATTGTTTGAATCTTTCGCTGGATTGGAAGATGTAGGTTTGGATCTGTGGAAAATATTTTTTTTTTCCATGGTTTCATCTAGAATCTGTAAAGTTTTCATCAATCTTTTTTTAAATTTTGGTTATTTTATGCTTTGGCACCTTACATGCTCGATTAAATGCCAAATGGCCCAAACTTGTTGTATTGTCAATTGAATCCGTATATGCGGCCCATGTGTTGACTTTTTTGTCTGATTTTTGTGCCATGTGACCTAAACTATGGGTTACCTGTTGCATGGTACTGATTGTTTAGGTGAGGGAATTTTGAGTAGACAGAGAGTGTTGTATGGCAGGTTAGTGTACAACCAGCTGTTGTATGTCAAGAAATGAAGAAGAAGAAAAGAATTTTTTATTTTTAAAAAAAGGCATTCTAATAAGCTTTTGAAAAATTGTGTCACAGGTAAGAATGATCTGTCATCCTTCGATGTGCTCCATTGGATAAAATTTTTAGTAAGAGAAGAGGTTAAGGTCCAATGAAAATATTTTCATCTTTTGAGAAAAGTGGTTCTAGTACCCACCTGTACCCTCTTAACAAAAAGAGAGTCAAGCTTGCTGTTCATTTAGGAGCCAACTATAGGCTGATTGATATTTTTGTTAGCAAGAACATATCGAAGATCTATGTTCTAACACAATTCAGTTCTGTTAGCATTCTACATCTAGTTCTATTTATTCCCATTCCTAGATAACTAATCATCTTCTATATTTTCTCATTGCATAGGTTCTATGGATTTTTTTTTCTTCAAAAGATTTGTATTGTAGCTACTATCTTGCCTAAGGAATGCCTTACTATTTGGTTTCTTAGGAATGGAGTATGGCTTTACTATCTAGATGACCAAAACAGGGCTGCATTTGTACGAAGGACCTGAGGATGGTACGCATATCCTTGGGTAAGCGGATCATATAATTTGTCTTCCTAATATGCGATTCTATACAAGGATACCAAGTGGATGTATAAGTTGTGCATCAGGTGAGGCCAATGCACGGATGAACTAGGCTTTCAAGTCAAGTTATCAAGTTTTTGAATTATGTTTAGCTCAAGATAGTTAAGTTATCAATTGCCCCATGAGGTGGTGTGTGGACGGGCAGCTTTATACAAATGTGGAACTAAAAAATCTGTCATGATATGTTATAATTCCCTCTATCCACCCCATCATAATATGAGCCTTATCCCAACTAATTGGGGTCAGCTTCCTAGTATCCAACTAAGCTCATATTTAATCACACTTGTGCTCTTTATTAGTCCATTTACTTTCGGTTTCATCATCACCCAAATCCAGTTTGTGCACATGTTCATTTGACTTCATTAATTTTTCATTCTCTAATATTAGTTTAGTCCATATATATCCAATGCTTATCGACTAAAGAATTAGATTTCTCATTTTTCTACTATGGCCCTTTAGTAAAGGCATAGTTTCATTAAACTATCAGATAGGGTTCACTCCATCCACCATAGTAGTTCCGTTTGATTTCATTTTCTCCTCTGTGATCTAGGAGTTTTATCCACAACGTTCATCAAATGCCCATTTGGGATCCATTTGGGAACTAGATAACAGATGGTGAACTAGATGCTATTAGAATGCTGAAATAATATTCTCATCTGAAGAGGACTCAACGTTCATCAAATGCCCATTAGATTGTTGAAATACTATTTTCATCAAATGCCCATTTGGGATCCATTTGGGAACTAGATAACAGGTGGTGAACTAGATTAAGTAGAGTTTCTTTCATCGTGGCAGCTTAAGGCCTGTAGCTTACACACCATGGACCAGTAGAAACATTGCTTTTGAAATTAAAATTGTGTTATCTTATTGAGATGACCAATGTTAGCCTGTTAAGGCTTGGAACTTTTGAGTTGGGCTATTGATACTCTATATCCCTACTCCTAAAACCAAGACAAATGAGTGGGGTATAAGGTTGCTGATTGGATACTTTGGCTTGCAATTGGCAGGTGGCAAATGGTTTTTTTTGGGCAGGAAAACCCGTCTTGGCCGCTGAAGCAGGGGGCTACACATGCAACTGCACTTGGTGTAAGTGGCTACAGGTTCTACTTGATAACCATGCTACTTTTATTTTTTATTTTTTTTTGAAATGTTTTCTTGAGCACAAAATCCAAAGGTATGTTGCAGGAAATTCATTGAAGTTATGGTGGCTAGGCACCCCACAATTTCTGCATGCTCATTTCAGTTATGCCCAAAAGATGTGGGTTACATTTCTAGGCAAATTCAACATCAAATGGGTTTCTCAAGTGGACCACACCATGAGAAACAATGATGATGGAGAATTTTGTTATGGACCACACCATAAGAAACTTCTTAGATACATAATGTCAAAATGCTGTGTTTGATGGAGAAGTGTTTTTACATGTAGTGAACTTAGAGTAGTGAACTTATTTTAACTAGATTGGGACTTTGATTTCCAATTGCTCTATGCTTCTCAGTTCTTCAGTTTGTTTGCCACTTATGAGACATCTAAATCACCATCATCTAAGCCTTATCTCAACTAATTGGTGTTGGCTTCTGAGACATCTAAATAAATAGTGAAAATTACATATGTGCTACACCAACCAAGGCTTTAGAACTTGCCAAAACCAAGTGGACTTGGTTTCGCTAAGGAGTAAATTGACAGGTCCCTTTGAAATATATATGTTTCAGGATGAGTTGTTGTGTGACAGGTGGCAGTTTTAACTAACAGAGCCACAAACTTACATATTCCTAACTACCCAAGTCTCCCATCTCAGTTGATATTGCATTTGCTATTCATGTCTGATTCTGTTAATGGATGTTAATGTACTGAGCTTTTTCTTTAATTTCATTATGGACTTGTTTGCAATAGTTGGGCTTTGCATATATGTTGGCTATGATCATATATTATACCGGTAAAGCCTGTTTTAAATTCTTGAGTAAGGATTCTTCTCTTACATGATGAAATCCACTATTACCATTATTTCCGCTGTTACCTGTGGTAAGAAGTGAAGGACGAATGAAACAGGACACCGTGTCTTTTACTAGAAGAAATGATGAATTTTTCATAAATCAGGTCTTGTTTGTACAGCTGAAAATTTTCAGTAGGGAAAAAGGCAGCTGAGCAAACATTTAGTTGTTTTGTTAAATATTTTTTTCTTCCTGCAAACTTTTTGAAGAAAACAAGAATAGAAATGTGGTTGTATGGACAACTCTTTTAACTGGTTATGTCTCAAACGATAAACATGAAAGTGCATTGGAAGTTTTTTTTAACATGACAAAGGTCAGGATAGAGCCTAACCAGTCCACTTTCACCAGTGTATTGAATTTATGCTGTAGGGTAGAAGCTCTTGATAGAGGAAAAGCGTTCCACACAAAAACCATTAATTTCATCCTGGAGCTTGCACTTAAATTCTTGATAGAGGTAGTCTACATTCACTACCTCATTGAATCAGGACCCATCCATTGACATGAGGTTTGAGCACTATACATGACTGTAGGATTCATACATACTACTAGTTTCTTAACTCTAAACATCAACCTTGAATCACGCACATCAACTGATACATACATACATCATATATGGATTCATACATACTACTAGTTTCTCAACTCTAGACATCAACCTAGGCGTTGTTAGAGGCCTTGACTCTAAACGTCAGCCAAGGCTCCATTTTGATGGTTAGGATGGTTATTTTTTTGTTAGATGCCTTGACTCTAAACATCATGCTCAATTTTTTATCACACCATAGTAGCTAATCATTTGTTATTCTTGACATTCTCAACACCCTTGATACTAATGTCAAGTCTACCTTTGAGAAGAAGAGGGTATCATCTAAACAATCTCCTTTTGGCTTCTGGAACTTCTTTACTATGCAGTTTCCACTTCTCTGTGTGTCTTTTAGTTTCTTCTCCTTCTGTAATGCAAGACAATTAAATGATGGTTTCAAAGTGTTTCAACAACATAATAACAAAAAGGAGCTTAAGCACTATTTTCTCTATTGAATTCTGTTCATATTTTCATGTAAATGTAGGAAAAAATGATGAGATATGCTGATCTGGCACGCAGCATTAAGGTGGGCCATCTAGAGACCACATGTGCCCATGTGGCACACTTGTGAGGTTCCAAGCACTACATTGTGCAGGTCCCACTTTGTAGATGCCCTGGTCCAATATTTAAGTGATTCGCTCATTGAATGGGACAGAATGTTTCTAGATTTTATTCAGTCATCCATTTGTTTTCGGAACCTATTGACAGGTCTGATTTTTGGGCTAGGGCTGCTACAGAACGTGATTCATGAGGTACATGCACACACACATGTAGGGTTACAGAACATCATAAAAATCAGTTCAAACTTTATTTGGTTAAGGAGCAGACTGCTGGAAATTACTTCCACAGTCCATTTTCTAATTGTTTCTAATTTATAGTTGGGTTTGGCTTCCTATTTAGCTCTAAGGTCTTTTATGGTTGGTTTTCAGCTTTTCTGAATTAGATATTTTATATGATTATAGGTCGTGTTGCTGGTGACATGTTCTACTGGCAAGCAACAATTATGGGACCAACAGATAGCCCCTTTGCAGGTGGCGTATTTTTGGTAACCATTCGCTTCCCACCATCTTTTCTACTTTTATGTATGTTGTACCTTCATTTACCTCTAATTGCTATATACTAGGGACCATATATTAGACATATGGGACCAAAAGGCTATGATTATGATGATAGTGACAATAAGTGAATTTACATTTGGATTTTCATGTAACTAAGGTTTGCATGATTGCATTCTCTGTCTTTGAAACATGAAAATTGTAAGCCATCAGGGTGGATTGCAAGTTCTCTTGGCCCATTAGGGTGAGGTTCTTCAAAAACTTCAGGGTGGCTTGGGTAATGCAATTAGAAAGATTGATGCATTCTTTGAGGTTAGGCTTGGTTAGCTATCCTTTTTCTTTATTCCAATCTATATATTTAATTTGTTCTTTATATTCTTTGAATTTGTAGCTATGGTTCGACTAAGTGTGGTCTAAGGCAACTCTAAGCATTTGAATGAGTGCAAGCGATCCAAGGTTGGAGTACATACAGTGTCGCTAGGCATGGTATTAACAGATTTGCTTCTAAGGTAACTTTGGTGGCATTTCCAAATGCCCTAATGCCTATAGCTTTCCTTCTGAAAATTAATATATTTTTGATGAGTTCTGCAATCATAACAGTGCAACTGTTTATTTCATTTCTATCAATCTTTAAATTCCCTATTAGATATGAACTATGATTTTCTTAAAGTTAGAGCCATGTCTAATTCATACTTGCTCAAGTTTTAAATTGAGTCTAAATAACTAGCTATGGACTATGATTTTCTTGAAGTTAAAGCCATTGTTCCACGGCTGATGGCCTCAAGTTTATGAAGGTGCAATCTTCTTTCCTACCCATCAAAAAGAAAGGAAGATGTAGTCTGATTTATCAACTTATGAAGCCATGGATCAACTTTTCAAGTTCGTACTTCTCTTTTATGGTGTCAGCTAAACCAATTTCCCTATTAGCTTTACCCAAATATTATTGGTTAAGAAAAGGAGAAGTCCTTAAACAGTGTCATGATCGAGTTGAGTCAACTTGGCTTTCATGACCAGATAATCTCAGCTAATTTTATTAATCATCTGATTCTTCCCTTTGAATTTGGACTACTCGAATTTGTAAGAATTAGTTTACTTATTTTTCCTTTTCCCAAAATATACAAGTCAGCTGATGGTTACAACAATCTTTTTAGTTGTCATTTGTTTTATTTCCTTTTTTGTTAGAATAGAGAAGTAATTTCATCATGGCTTTGTTATGCTCTTTTTACAGGATAATGATGAAAATACAAAGAAAGCTAAGGGAAAATGTGATATTTCAAGTGGCTTTGACATGCTTTTTTTTTTTATAAGATAATGATGAAAATACAAAGTAAGCTAATGGAAAATGTTATATCTTAGGTATGTTGTGTCACAACCATTTCAGTTTTGTGTTGCTCAGTATAGAATTTCATACAGTTGGGAATAACTTGGATGATCAGATTCATGAAAGTTGTGAGTGTTAGGCAAGTGAGTTTCAGTTATTCATGTCAAGAATGCACATGTATAGTTATCATTTTGGTTATAGTTATTCATTATGTGACAGGTATTCAGGTGAGATGAACGAGTTTCAAAAGAAAATAGTCTGCGGTTTTGAGAAGTGATTCCCAATGCCATTTTATGTTTAAATGTATATTTCAGATTCAAGCATTGGTACGTCTCTTGACTCAAGAATGCACATGGTTGGAGTGGTCTGGCCATTTGGACAGACCGTGTTTATGTATTTGCTCAAAATTGATGGAGCAAACCCGGATGTGCGTCGGAGCTATCCGGAAGAGCGGGGGTCCCTGGAAGGTGGGAACTACTGTTATGACCATGATGAAGCTGTCCATTTCCTATGAACAACATTGGAGGGGCTTGGCCATTTGGACAGGCCGTGTTTATGTATTTGCTCGAAATTAATGGAGCAGACCCGGATGTGCGTCGGAGCTATCCGGAAGAGCGGAGATCCTTGAAAGGTGGGAACCGCTGTTATGACCATGATGAAGCTGTCCATTTCCTATGGACGGCATTGGAAGGGCCCGACAATTTGGACAGGCCATGTTTATATTTATATTTGCAGGTACCATACCCTTAACCTAAACTCGAACCGATTCTCAAACCCAAAAACCTATAACCTAAACCAAAACCAAAACCTATGACCTAAACCCGAACCGATTCTCAAATCCCATAACCTATAACCTAAACCAAAACCAAAACCTATGAACTAAACCCGAACCCATTCTAAAATCCTAAAACTTATAACCTAAACTTAAACCTAAACCTATAACCTAAACCCGAACCCATTCTAAAATCCTAAAACCTATAACCAAAACCAAAACAAAAACCTATAACCTAAACCAAATCCCAAAACCTATAACCTAAACTAAAACCAAAACCAAAACCTATAACCTATAAACTAAACCCGAACCCATTCTCAAATCCCTAAACCTATAACCTAAACCTAAACCTAAACCTTATCCTAAACCTATAACCTATAACCTAAACCAAAACCTATAACCAAAACCAAAACCAAAACCAAAACCAAAACCAAAACCTAAGACCTAAACCTGAACCCATTCTTCAATCCCAAAACCTATAACCTAAACCAAATCCAAAACCAAAACCTCTAACCTAAACCTGAACCAATTCTCAAATCCTAAAACCTATAACCTAAACTAATACTATAACCAAAACCTATAACCTAAATCGGAACCCATTCTCAAATCCAAAAACCTATAACCTAAACCTAAACCTTATCCTAAACCTATAACCTATAACCTAAACCAAAACCTATAACCAAAACCAAAATCAAAACCAAAATCAAAACCTAAGACTTAAACCCGAACCCATTCTCCAATCCCGAAACCTATAACCTAAACCAAAACCAAAACTAAAACCTATATCTTAAACCCGAACCCATTCTCAAATCCTAAAACCTATAACCTAAACCCGAACCCATTCTCAAATCCAAAAACCTATAACCTAAACCTAAACCTTATCCTAAACCTATAACCTATAACCTAAACCAAAACCAAAACCAAAACCAAAACCAAAACCTAAGAGCTAAACCCGAACCCATTCTCCAATCCCAAAACCTATAACCTATAACCTAAACCAAAACCAAAACCAAAACCTATAACCTAAACCCGAACCCATTCTCAAATCCTAAAACCTATAACCTAAACCAAAACCTATAACCTAAACCCGAACCCATTCTCAAATCCAAAAACCTATAACCTAAACTTAAACCTTATCCTAAACCTATAACCTATAACTTAAACCAAAACCTATAACCAAAACCAAAACCAAAACCAAAACCAAAACCTAAGACCTAAACTCGAACCCATTCTCCAAACCTATAACATATAACCTAAACCAAAACCAAAACCAAAACCTATAACCTAAACCCGAACCGATTCTCAAATCCTAAAACCTATAACCTAAACCAAAACCTATGACCTAAACCCGAACCCATTCTCAAATCCCAAAACCTAAAACCTAAACCTAAACCTAAACCTAAACCTATAACCTAAACCTGAACCCATTCTAAAATCTCAAAACCTATTACCTAAACCAAAACCAAAACCAGAACCTATAACCTAAACCCAAACCCATTCTCAAATCCTAAAACCTATAACCTAAACTTAAACCTTATCCTAAACCTATAACCTATAACCAAAACCAAAACCAAAACGTATAACCTAAACCAAATCCCAAAACCTATAACCTAAACTAAAACTAAAACCAAAACCTATAACATATAACCTAAACCCGAACCCATTCTCAAATCCCAAAACCTATAACCTAAACCTAAACCTAAACCTTATCCTAAACCTATAACCTATAACCAAAACCAAAACCAAAACCAAAACCTAAACCTAAGACCTAAACCTGAACCCATTCTCCAATCCCAAAACCTATAACCTAAACCAAAACCAAAACCAAAACCTATAACCTAAACCCGAACCGATTCTTAAATCCTAAAACTTATAACCTAAACTAAAACCATAACTAAAACCTATAACCTAAACCCGAACCCATTCTCAATTCCAAAAACCTATAACCTAAACCTAAATCTTATCCTAAACCTATAACCTATAACCTAAACCAAAACCTATAACCTAAACCAAAACCAAAACCAAAACCAAAACCAAAACCTAAGACCTAAACCCGAACCCATTCTCCAATCCCAAAACCTATAACCTAAACCAAAACCAAAACCAAAACCTATAATCTAAACTCGAACCCATTCTCAAATCCTAAAACCTATAACCAAAACCAAAACCTATAACCTAAACCTGAACCCATTCTCAAATCCAAAAACCCATAACTTAAACCTAAACCTTATCCTAAACCTATAACCTATAACCTAAACCAAAACCAAAACCTAAGACCTAAACCCGAACCCATTCTCCAATCCCAAAACCTATAACCTAAACCAAAACCAAAACCTATGACCTAAACCCAAACCCATTCTCAAATCTCAAAAACTATAACCAAAACCAAAACCAAAACCAAAACCTATAACCTAAACCCGAACCCATTCTCAGATCCTAAAACCTATAACCTAAACCTAAACCTTATCCTAAACCTATAACCTATAACCTAAAGCAAAACCTATAACCTAAACCAAAACCAAAACCTATAACCCAAACCAAATTCCAAAACCTATAACCTAAATATAAACCTAAACCTTATCCTAAACCTATAACCTAAATCAAAACCAAAACCAAAACCTAAGACCTAAACCCGAACCCATTCTCCAATCCTAAAACCTATAACCTAAACCAAAACCAATACCAAAACTTATAACCTAAACCCAAACCGATTCTCAAATCCTAAAACCTATAACCTAAACCAAAACCTATAAACTAAACCTGAACCCATTCTCAAATCCAAAAACCTATAACCTAAACCTAAACTTTATTCTAAACCTATAACCTAAACTAAAACCAAAACCAAAGACCTAAACCCAAACCCATTCTCCAATCTCAAAACCTATAACCTAAACCAAAACTAAAACCTTGTCTTTCTTTGTCTTTACATGATGCACTTCTTTCACTTTGTCTTTCTTTTTCCCAATGGAGATTTTAATTTATGTATGATATGACTGTTTGTAGGATGATGGAATATACGAAGCTGTTGAAATTTCAGGGTGAAGTCGAGCACATTTCTCTAATGAAGCCAAAGATTTGTATTTTTAGCATTATTGTAATTGTAATTGTAATTGATTGAATGAATTGGATTGTAATTGATTGCAATTGATTGAATGAAGGATTGTAATTTGATTGTAATTGAATGAATGAATGAGTGATTGTAATTGAATGAATAAATGGTTGTACAGGTGGTAATTGAATGAACAAATGATTATATATAATTTTGTAAGGTACAAAATAGCTACGGCTATTGACCGTAGCCATTAATCTGACAGGTGTAGGCTTTTTAATTTAGGCATATTGCTACGGACATTCAGTTACAAATAATATCCGTAGCCATTAATCTGACAGGTGTAGCCTTTTCAATTTAGGCATATTGCTATGGACTTTAGCTACGAATAATATCCATAGCCATGAATCTGACAGGTGTAGCCTTTTCAATTTAGGCATATTGCTACAGTCTTTTAGCTATAAATAATATCCGTAGCAGTTTAAAGTTTTCGCTACAGATAAAATTGCTACGGATTTTAACTGTAGCTATTGTACTATATAGCTATAGATTAGATCCGTAGCCATAGTTTTTGGACCTATTGTTATGGTACCTACGGCAACGGTCACGCTACGGATAAAAACTGTAGCCATAGGTCTATGGCTACGGTTTTTATCCGTAGCCTTTGCTCGATTTTTTGGTAGTGTGTCCTAACGAATCCAGGAAAGTACTCCCACAACATTAATGTGGCTAACATATGAGATTATGGACACCAAAAATTTATCGAGGTTACAGGGTGTAACAGGCATCCTAGGTGAATGTCCCTAAATCCTTTGATACCAATATGATAATTCAATGTCTAGATCAAGTGGATTCATGAGTATACGAGGGCTGAATACCAGTAGACTAAGTCTCCCATTGATTATTGATACCTAAAATTTATTAAGGTTACAGGGTGTAAGAAGCATCCCTGGCTGAAAATCCTTAAATTTTGTGGTACTAGTAGGATGCTCCAATCTATAGACCAAGTGAATTCATGAGTGCATGAGGGATGAAAACTAGCAGGCCACAAGTCCTATTGTGCCAGGGTTGGTTGGAAGGGGACGTGACCTTACCCGCCTAGGTTAAGAGGGCTATATGTTAGATTGAGTTTGACGAACTCATTAAATGGATTCACCATCAGTAAGCCGGGTGGGGCATTGACATACTACTAATGAGACGGATAGTAAGGTCTTTTCAACTCGCTTGGTCATGGGCACGTTAGGCGGTAGCCAGTGATGGGGTGTACTAAACCTCGACAATATTCCAATCTGGGAACCATTATGATACGTGGATTAGTTGAGGATTGACATGCTTGCATTGCATGTCTAGCATATGACACTTAGCCTTGTAGGTCCTTGCATTACATAGCCTTAGTATAGATGATAACGTTCATGGGCTTGACAGTTTAGTCCTCCATCAATTTTTGCGTACTCTGATATTAATAAACTTGTCGTATGTATTGTGCATGCACACATGCACTCTACTGAGCTTCGTAGGAAGTTTATGCATGTTTGTTTATACTGCAAGTTATGCTAGAGCATATCAACATGGTTAAGGTTGGATCACGCGCTTGATCTTTTGAAATTTTGTTATATATTGTATTTTTCATTTTCCATCATTGCAAGAATAGTTTATATAGTGGATATGTGATAATGTTTTTGGTTTTGGTACACTTGTAGTTATGCTCTTAAAAAAAAAATCACTCTAAAACTTCTCCCTGTGGGATCCTAGGATCAGAACCTGCGTATAGGGGCTAGGGGCTAAAATCAGAATATCACGGAGGATGTTACCACCGAATTTGAAGCTTAGGAATTTTTTGAGCCTGTTTATCAAGTTTAGGGTGTGATAGAAGTTGGCACCAGAGTATATCTTAGAAATACTTGTGGATGATATCATGTATTTACTAATGGCCTTAGATTAACTACCTTTTAGTTTGTAATTGTTACAAGCTTAGAATAATTAGGACCTCAATCTCAACAACTTACAAACTCACCCTAGCCTCTCATTACAACTTAGTCTAAAAGAAATATTCCTTGATAAAAGGTTCGTTGTTCATTCCTATAGGACATGACACCCAAGAAGTCAAAGGGTGAGCCTGACACATCCCAACTAGGTCCAACTCCAGCTATGATTGTGAACCAAATTAAGCAAATGATGCACATGATGACCTTGATGATAGAGCACCAGGAGAGGAGGTCAGTTGATGTACCTACCTCGTCTAAGCAAGATCGCACTTGTCCTTTACTGAGGGATTTCAGACAAATGGATCCCCTGTGTTTCCAAGGCGAGCAGGACTTGATAATAGTGAAGAGATAGAGATCTAAGGTAGAGAATATTTTCACTATGATGCAATGCACATCAAATCAGTGAGTTCTCCTAGTTGTCTTCCTTCTTTAGTAAGAGGTTGAGTAGTGATGGGCCTCAGTTACCCAAGTAACATGCTCAGACTTTGAGTAGACTCGTGAGGAGTTTCTAGACCTGTTTAATTGGAAGTTCTATCTAGAGCATGTTTGTGAGTAGCGCACTTTAGAGTTCAAGATCTTGGTGTAGGGAGACTTGTCTGTGGCACAATATGATGCGCACTTTATTGAGCTATCTTGGTATGTGTCGTACCTAACCACCAATGGAGGGAGGAGAGCCCATACATTTGAGTATAGGTTATGTCCTGGACTATGGAACTGAGTGATTGGACTCAAGCTTTCCATTGTCAAGGATGTGGTGGAACAAACACAGACCCATGAGACTGACTATGGCGGTGTTGTAGGGGGCCCAAGACTAAGATAGTGATAAGAAGGGCAAGAGGAAGGTGCCCTCTAGATGATTTCAATAGCAATAAACTTAACTGCCGTAGGGGCTCGTGACCCATTCTTTCTTTAGGGCACCTCCACACCAACAGTATCCCCATCACAATCGTAGCATCAGCTCTCAGGTGTCTGTTTCGAGTGCAAAGAGGTGGGTAATCATAGGCAGGATTGTCCCATTTCAGCAGCAGTAGTTGTATCAGCTGTTGTGACCTCAGTAGCAGCAACAACAACAATAATATCACCCATCGAGGCCTCAGCAATAGCAACAGTAGAAGTACCCACCGCCGTGACCTCCCCCTTAACAACAAAGGCACTAGTACATGCCACAAAAACATAATAATGACCACAAAGGGGACAACACCTCCCTAACAGGCTCATGTCAGGTTCTATGCAGCCTAGTAGGATCCTTAGGCAGTGAGAGTTGTTGAAGGTACACTCCTTATCTCTCATGTATAGCACACACATTGTTTGACTCCAGTGCATCTTATTATTTTGTTTCTGAGGTTTTTTCTTAATTGATTAGTTTTCTGTTAAAGCCTGCACATGAGGCTTTATTAGTGTCGATACCCTTAAGGAAGACCATATTGTTGGGTTTGTAATGCTTTTCTTACCTTGTCCTGATAGGAGACTTTTTTTTTTCCTATGGACCTGTTTGTGTTACCAATGTTTGAGTTTGATGTTATCTTGGGCATAAATTGGCTGGTCGAGTATCATGCTACATTTGGTTGCTTCGCATTGACAATCACCTCCTTTATACCCGGTTTGTTGTAGTTTCACTTTGTAGCTGCACCTAAAGCAGAGCAGCTCACATCCCTTTTGTCTTGTGTCGTTGAAGAATCGGTATCGACCAGATGTCAATCGCTTGTAATTTTTGGATATATTCTAAGAGATCCTGGGTTTGCTACCCTGTTGGGACATCGAGTTTCAGATATATCTCATACATGGTACCACACCATCTTAAATGCCCTATATCACATGGCACCATTGGAGTTGTCGGAGTTCTAGAAGCAATTGGATGAGTTAGGCATCATCTGTTCGAGTAGTTCACCGTGGGAGAGTTAGTACTCTCATGAAGAAGAAGGATGACTCGTTAAAGCTCTACGTGGATTACCGTGAGCTCAATAAGGTCATGATCAAGAGCAAATCTGACTTTTAAGGATTGATGTTTTTTTTAACCAATTATAGGAGGCACAATTCTTTTTAAATATATACCTGTGGTCTGGTTTGTGTTCGGGAGGAGGATATCCCAAAGAGTATATTCAGGACCCGCTATGGTCATTTTTAGTTCCATGTCATGTCCTTCAGGCTTACCAATGCATTTGCAGTGTTCATGCAACAAATGAACGGGGTCTTCTATCCATTTCTTAATCATTTCATTATGATGATCATTGACAACATCTTGATCTGTTCGAAGACCTAGGAGGAGCATGTGCAGTAACTAGAGATCACCCTGTAGACACTTCGCAGACACCAGTTCTATGTGAAGCTGGAGAAGTACGAGTTTTGAAAGGAGGAGGTGATATTCCTTAGTCATGTCATGATGAAGCAGGGCGTAGTAATGGATATAGTGAAGATTGATGTCATGTGTCATGGGGCCAGCCTACGAATGCATCTGAGATCTAGAGTTTCTTGGGGTTAGTGGGTTATTACCATCGTTTTATTGATGACTTCTCTTATATTGCAACCCAACCGATCAAGTTTACCTAGAAGAGCCCTTAGTTTGTTTGGAGTGATGCATGTGAGCGAGTATTCACAGAGCTAAAGGACTATCTTATGTCCACACTAGTCCTCACTCTTCCCATCGGAAGTGAAGGATTCGTAGTTTTTACAAGTGCCTCAAGTATTGGTTTGGACTACATTTTAATGTAACATGACAAAGTAGTGTGTTTTGCCAGTTCAAGATTCATGAGCAGAACTACCCCACACATGATCAGGAGATAACAACAGTTATCTTCGCACTGAAGGTGTGGAAGCACTATCTTTATAGGGTCAGATTTGAACTCTTTCCAGACCATAAGTAGCTGAAGTACCTCTTCTTGCAGTAAGAGTTAAACATGAAGCAGAGGCATTGGATGGAGCTCCTAAAGGATTATGATTTCAATATTCAATACCACCCCAACCAGGCCAATGTGGTGGTAGATGCCCTTAATCGCCAACCATGGGGCCTGGTGGCGTTTATGATGGTCCAGGAGTTAAGGATGCTCAAGGATGTTATTGAGTATGGCCTTGAACTGAACCTTTTGTCTTCTATTGTGTATTTATCAAGCTTGTTGATTCAACCCTCTCTTGTATTTAGGGTAATCGAGGCTTAACAGGTAGATCAGACATTGTAGAGTCTCCGAGTAGAGGCCATGTTAGAGGATCAGTCAGATTGACAGATAAGGTCAGCTAGTGGACTTCGTTTTAGAGGCTGGTGGTGTCCTAAACTTTCTTGAGTTGCATAGAAATCTCATGAATAAGGCACACCGATCGAGGTTTACTATTCACCCAGGTTACATCAAGATGTATTGTGATATAAGAAGGTAGTATTGGTGGTCAGTATGAAGCATCAGATTGACATTTTTGTGTTCGAGTGCAACACCTGCTAGTGTGTCAAGGCCGATCATCAGAAACCTCCAGGTCCCTTACAGTCGTTGGATGTCGCATGGTGGAAATGGGAGCATGTGACCACAAATTTTATTATCGGACTGTCGATGACTCAGGGTAATCACAATGCCATCCAGGTTGTCGTTGATTGCCTCATTGAGCTAGCATATTTTCTTGCGATAAGTGCAACCTAACCATTGGACTAACTTATAAAGTTGTTCATTGAGGAGATTGTGAGACTACATGGTGTCTTAGTTTTAATCCTTTTCTACCGAGATCTAAAATTCATGTCACAGTTCTAGAGGAGTTTTTAAAAGGTGATGGGGCTTACCTTGAAGTTTAACACTGCTTATCATTTACAAACTAATGGGCAGACTGAGAGGGTCAACTAAATTCTTGAGGACGTGCTTGGAACTTGCATGCTAGATTTCTCAGGTGGTTAGGATGAAAACCTACATTTGGTTGAGTTTGTGTACAATTACAGCTACCAGGTAACTATTGATACAGCTCCATTCGGGGCATTATATGGCAGACCTTGCAGGTCTCCTAATTGTTGGACTGAACTTTGAGAGGGTCATCTCCTACATCTCGAGCATATACAAAAGACATTAAAAGTTATCGATATCATCAGGTAGCAGATACACATATCTCAAAGCTCAGGTAGCAGATACGCATATCTCAAAGCCGGTAGAAGAGTCTTACAAATCGTCAGCGTCACCTCCTAAAGTTTGATGTTGGAGGTTGAGTGTATCTCAGGATCTTGCCTATGAAAGGTGTGGTTTGTTTTGGAGCCAATGAGAAACTTGTCCTGAGGTTCATTAGACTCTTTGAGATTTTGGAGTACGTTAGCACTGTGGCCTATTAGCTTGTATTGCACTATAGTTGTCTGGTGTCCACAAAATTTTTCATGTATCATTATTGTTGAAATATGGGTCAGATGTGGTTCACGTGCTTCTCGTGATAGATGGGTAGCTATTGGAGGTTTGTGAGGATACATCTTATATAGAGCAATCGGTCCGTATCCTTAATTAGAAGGAGCAAGTCCTTCGGACTAGGGTCATTTCTTTGATGAAGATTCATTCGGGTCATCATAGTACCAATGAGGTGTCTTAGGAGTGAGAGACAGAGATTCATGAGCATTATCCCCATCTTTTCAATATTTGATTATATTTGTACGTTGTGTTGTTATATATATGTGTGTGTGTGTGTGTGTGTGTGTGTGTGTGTGTGTGTGTGTGTGTATGATTCCTTTCCCTTGTGTGCTTTGGTGAGGTTGGGTTTATTGTGCAAATTTTGAGGATGAAATTTTCTGCTAAGATAGGAGAGTTATAAGACTTATACCCTAATTAACCCTCATGCTTCGTTTCTAGTGTCATCATCCTCAGAACGAACTGGATTGGCGAGCATCAATCAATTATCCTTTTCTTATACCATAACAACCCGAGAACTATACTCTAGTGACTGTGCAGGCACTGTAATTCTAACGCTGTGCGACACACCCTATTACAATATCTGGTTTGGAAGATGGTATTGTTGGTGCAATCCGAGGTGGGATGAATCTATAGATCTATATTGGATTGGTGAATATAGATTATTCATCTCTTCTTAGATTGTTTAATTTAGCATGGTAGTGGCCACTAGTTAGCATTAGTGCATTAAATGTTTAATGTTATAGAAGAATAGAGAAAAAAGCAATTAGTACTAAATAAAGAGTCAAATATGAGTTATATGGAGAATGGTGAGATCATACCATCGCCTTAGACGACATAATGGCTAAGGGGATTCACTTAAATGTTGATAAAATATCATAAAGTGGGTAGCGTGGCTTTTTCTTAACTCATAGGGGGTAGTAAGCCATTTCCTTTAAGTTGGGTTTGTGGCGTGGTTGCACCTTCCTTAAAGATGGTGAAATCATTCCTTTAAAATTCACCTAGGGAAAGTCACCCAATCCTTATAGCTCAAAACACCATGAGAATGAAGAAATGAAATGCCAAGTGTTTGAAAGAGAAATCCCATCGGATATTTATAGATTTCCTTGGGGCCTTAATGATGATGCAACACTCATGCATTGGATAAGGGTCATGCTATGCTTGTACACGTGGCAATAGTGAGGTTTTGGTCGGTTCACATGGCAAGGGATGGTGTCAACTTAGACACAAGGCACACTAATGGAACTTCGAGCCACACATTTAATACTTAAGTCCGTGCCTTCATACCCCTCTTTCCAAACTTTGTCCTATGCATTCAAGCTGCGCTTCCACAAGTTTGGGTCATTCCTTCTCTTTACTTGGAATAATTTTAGACTTTTTTTTTTTAACTCCAACACCATTCTATTCATCAATAAAAAATCATTTTTTACATGAAGCAATCTTTTTAAAATTGTAGAAACACACTTGAGGCTATAACAAAATCAAAACACATTCCACAAAGATTTTCACTTACAATTAGAAACTGATTATATGACAAGAAAGAATTCAATAACGTTTATATGAATAGTTTAAAAGCATATATTGAAGAATGGAGAAGGAAACTTGGCATACCTTTGAAGAAGAAGATTTCTTGTGTTGAAGAAGATGAACTATCGAACCCTAGACTATAATGGCTTCCCTAAGCTCAATGTGCTAAATGCTTAGCCCTTTAGATGACGATGGAAGCTCCCCATTTAAAACCCAAAGTTCTGTGGAGGGAGAACAATAATTCTTAGGAATAATACCTTATAGGGCCATTTATAGAGATCCATTCATTAGGTAAATAAATCATAGCCTCAATTTCATTACAAAAGGTTACATTATTATGTTATGTATTAAAGGGGTATTCACACATGAATTCTAGCCATTTATCTATGTCTATGAATATTCCTCCACTCATTAATCATTGTTCCATTAGGTGAGCCTGAGCCTCAAAGTGATATCCACCTTAGTCAACTACAAGATTTATCATTGTATTTGAAATTGAGCATGAACCAAATGTTAGACAGGCGCACATACCTTGTATAGCTAGTATACCTTGTATAGTTCGTTTCCATTTGTAGAGGATTCTAATTTTATTATTTTCCTTGTATAGATGACTGTAATCTCTATATATTCAACCCCTTTGGGTTGTCTCAAATGTAGAAAAACATTCTCCAAATCTGTGTGTTTACACCAAAAAGATGGCATCATGACATGAATCACTATGTCAATTGCAAATTTTTATTCTTTGATAGTGAAACCTTAAGTAAACAATAAGATAATTTTTTTTTTTTTCCTTTCAAGAGTGTTATAAAAACATCATTTCGACACAAAAGATGGCATAATGGGATGAATCACTGGGTCAATTGCAAACGATGTCCTTCCATAGTGAAAAAAATCATCACTAGGTGACTACTCTAGTGGATCTCAATCGAGAAAATGAAGGCATATGTAGTTAATTTCCCTTTCAAATAACCCAATGCTTCTTAGACATTACCACTCTATTGGGGATTAATTGGAATGTATGAAAGTCATCCAAGGAGAGAAAATAGATGTCCATGCACTAATCTATGGTTTGGCGGCTGAATTTTATTTTATTTTTTTTAATTTTTATAATAATAGAAGTGAATAATTGGTTAGATTGAGATTGAAGAGTATCTTTTTGCACTAATCCTGCTCATTGTGCTTGTTAAACTTGTCGTGCATACTCATATATTGGAGTAAGAACCCATCACTAATTGCTTGTGACATAACTATTTAGAAATCATCTAATTACCATGACAACCTTGATGTATTGACAAAGCATATCAATGGTTGTGAACTCATTTATACTGTTAAGAAACTACAAGGTCAATCTTCTTAATGTTGTCATCAGAGACTCATTGAAAGAAACCAACCAATTTGATAATCACATAATTCTTATGATGAAGATCTATTGGAATGGAACCATGGATCACTTTTGATCATAGATGATATAGTTTTACATTGCTATGAGCAATGTGATTGGCTTTTAAGGACCCAAAAGCTAACAAATCCCATTTTTCCTAAATTCACTCACCTACAACATGCATACTCATGTTCTCCTAGTAACCACCTATATTTATCATACAAGTTTAACTTGCCTAATCGCATTATTTTTTCTCCATTGCTTGTCCAGTTTACCCTACCTGGTTAATGGCTCAAATCTCTGACATGTGTGTTATCTACTTGTATATTTGATGTGTTCGGTCCCAACACATTAAAGATCCCTCATTGTATCATGACCTTTATTTGATTCATTTGCATGTGGAGCAACAAGATATGGTCTAGGTAGTTGATATGATGGGTCCCATATAAATAAAAGGCCTATAAACTCTCCTAAAGAATGATTTTGAACTTGTGATTAGTGTAGCTAACGGTAACACTATAGCTAACGTTACAGAGAAGGTAACGCTGTAGCTGACGGTCTCACTAAATTGGCAAGTAGGGGTGCCCGAACAAGCTCTTCCTCCATCAAAATGATCTTCCAAGGCCCATCAGAGGCTCCATTCTTCTAGAGAGATCTAATCTTAGCCACATCAGGTTATCCAAACCGAAAAAAGGGGTTGGATGACTCATCCGTCCCCCATTGCCCATTGCTAGGTGCGTCTCCCTCCATTTTCTTGTCCTCCTTTCCTACTTACATCACTTGGGAGCCTCCCCCTCCCCTGTACATGTTCCCCTAAGTGGCAGTCATCTCAATGCAGCTGTCTTCTACTTCAACTTCAGCTGATTCCCCTGTTCTGCTTTTTTTTTTTTAAAAAAAAATATTTTTTATATAATTTTTTTTTTAATAACTTGTGATTGGTGGGCTAGAAAGCAAATTGTTTATAAATCATCATCATCATTTAAGATTTTTACCAACTAATTAGGCTTAGCTACATAAATCATGTTCCACCATTTCGTTTTATCAAGGGCATAACTTCAATTATATAGTAGGTTATCAAGTCTAAATGGTTCATAAATAAATATAATAATAGTTCACATGTAAGAAAACAAATACCTACAAGAAGAAAAAAACACTAAGATTGTCAGAATCTAAGAGATCTAAGGACAACTCTCACAATAGTGGAATTATGAGATGTGTAATATATGAAATATTGAAAACAACAATTCTATGAACAACCTTGCAATTCTCTCTAAGTTTAATTTATCATATTCTTATTCACATCCAATAGATATTAAGAGTGTTAATGGGTTGGCTCGAGCTTGAAAATTCTGAATTTTAAATAAGGTTGGCTTGATTGTTAGCCCAAAAAGAGTTTAAAATCCGAGCCAAGACCTACCCCAGGCATGGCCCATTGACAACTTTATTAGAGATGGTCCAGATAAGATTTTGCTTGAAATTACAAATGTGTTTATGTATGTATTCATTAGTTATTTATTCACAAGTTAATTTATAAATGTGTTTTCAAATACTAAAAATATACCTTTTACGCAGGAAAATGTTAAGGAATATGGTCAGACCTTCTTTCTACAAGCTCAAAGGACAAATGGACTAAACAAAAACATCATAAAGACCATGAAGAGACTGTCGAAAAATGGATTTGAGAGGATGATGAAGGACAATAACTTGGATGCAATGGTGACACCTGGCTCGATTGCTTCAGTGGTCCTTGCAATAGGTGAGTATCCAGGAATAAGCATTCCAGCGGGATATAAAATGGATGGTATTGGGATTTGCTTCAGAGCATTAAGGGGATCTGAACCCAAGCTTATCGAAATTGCATATGCTTTTGAACAAGCGACCAAGATTCGTAAGCCACCTTCATTCAAGCCATGACATGGTAGCCAGAACCAATCTAGTATAACCTGTGGGGGTATGAGGTGGATCTCATTCATGTGAAATTGTTTCCTATGTTAGTAGTAGGCAAGTGCCTATATGGCTAGTTATACTAATGTTTTCCTTATAAGTTTTTGTGCTCCAAAACTTGTCCTTCATTCAAGCTATAGTAACATGATGGAAATAAAAGAAGCAAAATAAATTTTAATAAATATCTACTATATATAAGGTGACGAGCAGACGAATGATATTTACCCTACTCTTAGTTATCAGAAGGTTGTAAACTTTGAGAGTTGAAAGGACAATGGATTGTGAACAATATTTTGAAGTTTGAGGAGGCCATTTATGGAATTCAAAAAAACTGGTGCATATCAACTTAACTGGGATTTTACTCGCTTCCCATAAGTTAGTGGTAAGGATTTCAGCCATAGATGGTTTTTTTTTTTTTTCAATGTGAATAGCCCATAATTATCACAAGGGTGGTTTTAGGTTCGAGATTTTTTATAGACATAAATGAAGCACTCAGAGGTACATAAGAGACAAGAAGTAGAATAAGGGCTATTTTATTCTTTAGATTCATATACATTCTAAGGAAATAACCTTTGATTCTAAAACAAATCTTAGTGAGCTTTATATGGTGCATGATGCACTGTTCCTTCTATACAATGATAGACTAAGGTGATAAAGGGATCACTTTAACCTTTTAGGGCTTAAGATATCTAGCTTGGTCCTATAATACGATTACTACATGGAGTGGATAGCAATGGACAATGCTTAAAAGATAAATGATCCCTCGATGAGCGATATGTTTAATCTTAATGAGCTTGTGAGAGTTGGCTTCTTTCTCAAGTATAATTAGAGTGATGTTAGCCTTGTGGGGTTAACACGTAATATCATAAGAGGTGACTATGTTAGCACATTAGATAGGGAGCTTCCTCACCTTTCTAGGCCGGCTAGGCTCTTAGTCATATGACAAGGAGTCTAGGCAAATAAGCCATAATTTTATAGAATTTTTAAGAAATAACTATTCCTAGTTCATCGTATGAGTAGACATACGTGTGAAAGATGATGATATGATTAATATGAGTATGTCGAATAATCACAAACTTTTAGGAGTTCATGTAATATTAGCCCAGCAGAGGGCATAAAGAAGGCAAATAAGGCTATAAAACGGATTAGATGCCTTTTAGGATAAGGCCAAGTTAGGTATTTTAAGGCAATGGATGAGATGATATATGATGCTATACACGTAGATATAAGGGCATTGGATAGCATGATATGAGTGATGATGCATGCATGTGGCTCATTAGGCCATAAAGGAGATGATCGTTGTGAGACTTGTGTTCCATTGGAACCTTTATATGCCTATTTCCAATAATTTTCGATTGCCGATCGTACCTATGTTTTATTACTACAACAACACAAGATATATACTTTAGAGACTACGTGGCACCGCAATTCCAACACCGTGCAGCATGCCTCATTTCGATACCTAGTGTGTGAGATACACACATTTGTGTAAATAATGGTGGACACACATTACAATGCGAGTTCAAGTGGTGAGTGAGGCTCACTTGTAAGGAATCTCTAAAAAGGATCTTTTTATAATCCCAAGACTACCCCTGATATTTTTTTACCCACCATGATTGCCCCTTAGCCTAATGATAAAAAACACCCTTACACCCCTTACTTTCCCAAACTACTCCTACTTCTCCATACCCCTCTTGCCATAAAACTCCACACTCTCCATCATTCTTAGAAAGTCCAAGCTCACTCCATTTCCCATGCTAACCAATTCCCCTTTATTAAACTATAAGGGAAAAAAGAGATTTACCGGCGCTTTGAGCGCCGCTAAAAGCCCCAAAAGCGCCCGTTTTACCGGCGCTAGTCAAGCACCAATAAATAGGGGTGTCAGTAAAAGTTTCACCGGCGCCGGCAATTATATGCTGGTATTTCAAGGTGAATCGCTGCCAAAGTCTATCGAAGCGCCGGTAGAAGCATTATTGGTAAACACTTTTTCATGGCAAAGCGCCGAAAATCCTACACAAGCGCCGCTAAATATCTTTGTACAGATTTAAAAGGCCCCAGCAGGCCAATAATATTTTTTATTATATATAATTCAATTGAAACCTGCATTTTTTAAAATATTTGAAATATAAAAAATGATGCAATATAATTAAAACTGAATATTAACAAAATTTATATTACTTCACAATAAAAAAAATATAATATTTTTATATTTATTACAATAAATTAAAAATGGTCTCGAATAAATAAATAAATAAAAGCAAATCCTCTGTATGGTCTACTCGTAGCACGAGTGGCATCAAAAGGCTAAAGTGCTTGTAAGCCTAAATTTAGGCACAATTGATTAAAATCCTACACACAAGGAAAAAAAAAAAAAAGAGAGTAAAAAAGTAGCATTCAACAAATTGATGCATAAAAAATAATCAATTCTTTGATCCTATCCTTTCAAGGCAACAAATGATCAAGTTGTGTTGTAGAAGAGACCACTACTTCACAATAAAAAAATATAATATTTATTACAATAAATTAAAAATCGTCTCGAATAAATAAATAAATAAATAAAAACAAATCCTTTATATTTTCTACTCGTAGCACGAGTGGCGTCAAAAGGCTAAAGTGCTTGTAAGGCTAAATTCAAGCACAATTGATTAAAATCCTACACAAAAGAAAAAAAAAAAAAAAAAAAGAGTAAAAAAGTAGCATTCAACAAATTGATGCATGAAAAATAATCAATCCTTTGATCCTATCCTTAAAAAGTCAAAAATTATCAAGGCAACAAATGATCAAGTTGTGTTGTAGAAGAGACCACATATGATTTATTCCTTAGCCCATTGGATTGATTTAGCAGAAATTACACAAGTAACATTGATTTGGGTGACAAGTTATACTTGAATTTTTCCCTAACAATTCCCCTATTTCCATGGATTCTGACATACATATTAAAAGACAACATTTAATCCAAGGCCCAAGATTATAGCTACACATGTACTTACATTCATAGGGAAATAAAACTCCTTGATTTTAATCAAGAAACCTAAAAACAACAATTGAGCATAACTCATAGGGAACTAGCATAAAGCACTCAACATCCAATGGTGCATATTAGCTATAAACTTTAGAAGTCAAACCAAATTCGGACAAATACAAAAGTGAAGAAAAGAAAATTTGCATAGACAATGGTTCGTCACTTCCTTTCACTTAACATGGACGGAATTGTTGGATTAGCTATAAACTGTAAATTAATCAAATTTGCATGAATACATAAGAGACAAAAACAGATAAAACTCCTTGATCTCTAATACATATGAACAAGACCGATAAAAAATCTATCCTGTACATGTGGATGGCAGACCACCTATCCAATCTTCGGAGGAGTTGCCTCACATTCTCAGTGGATTGAGAACCTTTCATAGGTGTTTTCCTTGTTTTCGGAGAGCACCGATAATTAGTTTAAAATTTCCTTCAATGTCCAAGCTTTGAATGTTTAACTTACATTCCAGTTAACTCAATACTATAGGGTGAAAGTCATAGCCATAATGCTTGATCATGGTTGTAGCATTGCTTTGAAAGCTGTTATGATGTCTCCAAAGTCACTTCTGATAATACACCCCAACACTATTGTGGTTGTTTGTGACGGAGAGAGAGCCATTGAAGTTTAACTCATGTAAACAAAATTTAGGAGGAATCCATTTGAAGGAGGCAATTCTCTGGTGCAGGATACTTGTCGGCCTTGGGTTCCATTCTTTTAGAATGATGGCTTCAGATACCAAATAGGCAAGTTTTGGTTTTATATTATTGTTGAATTTAGAAGTTGGAAATGATTTTTTTATTTTTATTTTTTGCTAATTTGGCGAAACAAAGAGTAAGATTGCCCGAATATTCTTTTGTATCTTTCAATCTAAACACACCAAATGGTGTAAGAAAAAAATGGCCTTCCAAATAGTGCTTAAGGTCCTGTGGCTCTATATGCATTTAGTCAATTGGGAAAAGGCCTCAACAGGCAGAGTTGGAGTTGGGATTCGTGCACCAAATATATTGGAAATAAGAGCCATTGCTCGCTTGCAAAGGAACAGGTAAAGAAAATGTGAGAGTGGACTTGTTAATTGTTAGTTTCTCTACCCCTATGGTTTTTATTTTATTTTTTAATTTTTTATTGGGTGAATCAGATTTTGTTGCCCTATAGTTGATACTTCTTGATTTGTCCTCTTTACTAGTTAGTTGTAAATTAACATTTTCTCTCTTTAGAAGCATATTAGAGTTTGTTGAGGAGAGTTTAGTTGTTGTTTTGAATAAGAAAAGTTAGAAGGCAGTTATAAACAGAATTTGGGATCCATAGATGGCACGAACAGTTCTTTGAGCAATGCACTTATCAACCACATGTTTGGGATCCATCTGCAGATTATCCACCTGATAGGCCCAAACCATACTTATGGGCTGCCAACCAATCTGATCAGTCTGATTGTGTACATGTTTAGGGCCATCTTGTGTAGAGATTATCACTATTCTAGGGAGTTCAAGTACAACGAATATTTAGTTTTTTTTTTTTTCCTGAATAAACTGTTCCATTCTCGTCGGTGTATGCTACATGTGTGCAATGATATGGAAGCAGGACAACTCCTATGTCTCTAGAGGCAAGTGGATCTTTGCATTCTAATACTCTATTCATGATCGATAATTTACAACCAACTACAAGCTTCATGTTGGGTGCAGACACGGAAATACTCAAATCTTATATAGACACAACAATACAAGTTGGAAATTAAGACTGATGATTATACTTATGCAGACACAACAATACACCTTTAAAATCTCTAGAAACTTCTCAACCTGAAACAAAGGGTAAAAAGCAAGGAAAAAAAGACAATTAAAATAATTTTTTAAAAAAAACACTGTTGAATTTCCTGTATTCACCACCACCAGTGGCTTGAATATTTTTTATTATACACACTCGAAGATATTCTCAATATTTAATTTAAGTCTTTGAAAAAACACAAGTGCATACCATGGAAAAATACCATGTAAATCTACTAATATCAATGAAATGTATCTAATAGTGAGACCAAGTACATCCCCAGGTTTATTACCTATGAATATATTATGAAAAAGAAGCTGAAGACTTCTGCCCATCTAAGAGGAGGAACAAGAGTTCACAAATTTATCAACGGAGACGGGAAGTTGAAAGTGAGAAAGCTGATGATGAACATTGGATGATAAGCCCCAGAAATTTGTAGTTGCCTCTAGATATAAATCTCCTTTCCTCAAACTACTAGATATAAATCTCTATTTCCCCTTTTCCCTCTCTCAAGCCTCGATTAATAGAGGGAAAAAGGGGAAATAGAGAGAGAGGGTCAATTGAGAAAGGGATAGTAGAGGTGGAGATTTTCGAGCTGTCGCTGCATCTAAAGGGGGAAAGAGAGAGAGAGAGAGAGAGAGAGAGAGAGAGAGAGAGAGAGAGAGAGAGAGAGAGAGAGAGAGAGAGAGAGAGAGAGAGTCGCGACGGAGAGAGAGTAAGAGAGAGAGTGTCGGGGGCGGTGAGAGGGAGAGTGTCGGGAGAGGGGAGAATAGGAGGGTTAGGGCTTTTGGGAGGGTATCTATACCTGATAGTTAACTGACGCCCAATCTCAGTTAGCACTGGTAGAGAAGCAACACACAGCGTCGGCTATGCTAACTTTTGTTGTAGTCTTTCCCTCTCCCCCAGGAAAGAAGAGAGAAAAGAGAGTGAAAATAGGAGGAAGGAAAAGAAAAGAAATAGATAAAGATAGATTAGGGGAGAAAGAGAGATATTAATAGAAGAAAAGAGAGACATTTAGAGAGTAGAAGGAAGAACCTTGAGCCAATCTGAACCATTTGTCTGCACCCCACCTTCGAGCTGATTGTAGAAGTGTGAGTGAACCAGTCAATCAGCCCATTTCATGATGTTGGGCCCATCATGTGGGTCCACACTGGACAGCGTGGACGATGTGCGGTCCACCTTGATGTATGAGTTGTGTTGGGCATGGGCACATAGTGGTGGGGCCCTACCTTATCGAGAATCCCCTCTCCCACTCGCTCATTTCTCTCTCCCTTTACTCTTTGTTGTGGTCCAACGGGACCCCTCAACGTCGCCCACACTGCCAAGACAATATGGAAACGCCCTGCGTGGCCCCACTATGATGTTTATTTGCCATATAACCTATTGATAATGTCAGATCTGGATGAAGGAAAATACAAATCTCAGCTTGGTCCTAACCTTCCTGGGCCCACCGCAAGCTGTATGAGAAGATGGACGGAGTGGATTACAGGAGATGGACCCCACCTGTTGAAAATAAAAATATACATACATAGAAAAAATATGTATGGGCAACTGCTATTGCTACTGCTGGCAGCAGCAACGTCCAGAGGATGCTGCACCACATGAATGAGGCAGATCCAAATCTCGGTTAGACTGCACCACATGAAAACAGTCGTATTGATGTCCACCATTGCAACTTTCATGAGCCCACTGTGATGTTTGTTTTAGCGCTCATCCAGGGGCCGTGGGACCCATTATGGAGTCCCACCATGATGTATGTGTTTTCCCCTGTTGGCTCACCAATCTGACCATTGGAAAGACCCATGGGCCTTCCTAGGCAAACCTAAGACGAGGTAGATCTAAATTTCAGGTAAATCGCATGTAGCAGCCGGTTGGGCCCACTTTGTTTTCTTTTCCCATCACCTGTCGGCGTTACGGGGCCCACCTTGGACTTCTGTTATGTTGCAGGGAGGCCCCTAAAGCTATCCATTGGCTTGACCGTCTCAATGGGCCACGGCCCTTGTGGGCCTTTCAATTTTGTTGAAGATCCAAATTTCTAACGGACTACATCAGCTGGGTAGCACTGCTACCCAACGAATTGTACTACACTGTGGGGCCTGCTGTAGGATCGCACCTTGATGTATTTATTGTATCCGCGCTGACCATCCATCTTGTCAGTGCAATAGAGAGTGTGAGGCCCAGTTTTGGGTTGACCACACCAAGGAAATAGTGGTGATTTGACATTTATTATTGAAAGCTTCCTAAGGCTTACTGTGATGTTTGTTTTTTTTTGTCTGTGGGCCAATGTGGACGCCACCATGTTGTATGTGTTTTATGTCTTATTCACGCTTCCTAGCAAGTAGGCTAGCGGCGGAACCCACCTTGATGCATGTGTTTTATTCACGTCGTCCATTTATTTTTATCAATTCATTTCAAGTATGGAACCAAAGGTGAGGCAGATCCGTAGCCCAAGTGGACTCCACGCTAGACAATGGAGCCTACCCGTGCTATCTAGTGTGGGCCCCATTTGGAAGTCGTTTGGGGGCTGTCGTGGTTGTACCATGTTGTGTATGTTTTATCCTTATTATACATGTGTTTTTCCATCATTTTAGTACATGAAGCCGGAAGGGGATAGATTCAAGTCTTAGTGGGCCACATCATCTCGGCCAGCGGGTGGATTGGACACCCATTGTTTCAACCTTCGTAAGGCCCAAAATGTTGTTTATGTGTTACCCTTGTTGGTCATCCATTTCGTCAACCCATTTTAGTGCATAGGCCCTATGAGGGGTAGATTTAAGTCTCAAGTGGACCATGCCACATGGACAGTTCACATTGCTAGTGGGACCTTTCCTTGGGGCCCAACGAGATTCCTTATTTAAGCTCATACATGGGTGATGTTTAGTTTTGATATGAGTTGCCAAACTCAAGCCTAACCCTGGGCGATCTTTAAGGTCCACCTTAGTGCCCTTGTGGGGTCTACTATGATCGCTTGTGGGCTCCAACTATATCTCCATACTTATTCATCGCCAAGAGTATGATTAAGTTCACTCATTGAGTGGGTTGTTAGCTTGGAAGCCAACTCAAGTGTAGTCTTGTGGGGCCGTTAGACTTGGATTCCAAGTGGTCCTCATCTCTTGTGCATGGTCCGATTTAACCATGTTCGCATAACATGCTTAGCTAAATGTGATGACTTGATAGTCTAGTACTATGTGGCATTATTATTGTTCTTGGCATGACACTTCCTTTATACTAATGTGGCAAGTATATTATACTTATATATCATTACTCTTACATTGATTTAGCATTGCTTGTATAATGATTTAGCACTACTTTATGGTTGATGTGATATTACATGCATATGAGTTATATGATTGTAGGTATCATATCTCATCCATGCCATGTATTTATGATTTAGATGATGGCTTATTCGTGATAAGTACAATTGGATTTAGGATGTTGTCCAGATAGTGGCACTCCTGTTAGCTAGTGGACCGCAGTTGGTACTCATACCATGGTTTTTAGCTTGCCTATGTACAACAAGGTTGTTTTGATGATCCTATGGCTTAGGATATTTTAGGGGACCCGTGTGAGATGGGTCTATTGAGAATGTGGAGCCACAATGGTCTGCCTTCGACTGGTCGTAGGACGTATTCGACCGGTCGTAGGGGCCTGCTCGACTGGTCGTGGACTGGCTCGACTCAAAGTCAAGCGATGCTGTTTTTTGCTGTTTTAGGTCATAAGACTGGTCATAGGGACTGTAAGACCGGTCGTAGGGGTCTACGACCGGTCGTAGGGGAGCTAAGACCGGTCGTAGGTTACGCAGATTGTTTTCGAAACTGATACGGATTACAGATTTTGGTGTCGCCTTTCACAAGGGTGCGGAAGGGAAGTTACCTAAACTATAAATAGGGGTTCCTAGGGATTTTCTAGGTAGATGAGAAAGAGGGAAAAGTAATTCTAAGGTGTAGGCTAAGGGATTTCTCTGTTCTTTCAAGGAAGAGGTTAGTATATTGCCTTGTAATCTTTGTTCTTCTTCATAGTGGAAGTTTGCATCCGTGGTTTTTTACCCTAGTTTGGAGTTTTTCCACATATATCTTATCTTGTGGTTTGTTTGGATTGCTTTGATCTGCTAGTTTATATTTTTATTCGTTTATCGTTTGTGGGTGAGGCCTGAGATTGGATCTCGGCCCACTACGTTGTTGGCATGCTGCTCAACAACTGGTATCAAAGCTATTGGTTTAGTTCTATTGGGAGCGATGACGGAAGATGGAAAAACTAGAATTGAGAAGTTTGATGGTTCAAACTTTTCCTTCTGAAAGATGCAGATGGAAGATTATCTGTATCAGAAGGACCTCTACATTCTTCTAGAAAGAAAAGAGAAGAAACCAGAAAAGATGACAGATGATGAATGATTTTTACTGGATAGGAAGGCTTTAGGAATGATCCGACTCTCTTTGTCTAAGAGCGTCGCCTTCAACATATCTAAGATGAAAACGACAAAAGAATTAATGGAAGCCCTAGCCACCATGTATGAAAAATCCTTAGCATCCAACAAGATTCATCTTATGAAACAGCTATTCAACATGAAGATATCAGATGGTGGGAGCGTGACTGAACATCTAAACGAGTTCAATACAGTCACGAGCCAGTTGGAATCCGTTGGCATCGTTTTTGACGATGAGGTCAGGGCTCTATTGATCTTATCCAGTCTACCAAACAGTTGGGATGGTTTGGTGATTGCTGTGAGAAATTCTTCAGGGTCGAGAAAACTAAAATTTGATGATGTGTTCGGTCTAATTCTCAACGAAGAATCTAGAAGGAAGGCATCAGGAGTTTCAGGGGATTCAGGGAATACTCTAAACATTGAAGGAAGAGGAAGATCGCAGAACAGAGGAGGCAATAAAAACGGGCATTTTAAGTCGAGGAAGAAGTTCAAGGGACCAAAAGACAAAGAGGGGTGTTAGCATTGCGGCAAGAAGGAGCACATGAAACGTGATTGCAGGGCGCTTAAGAAACAAGATGGAAGCTCTCAAGGCGGGAAGGATTTAGTGAATCTGTCTGAGGAGAGTGACACAAAGGCATTGATCTTGTCTCTTGATGCGAGGAATGAGTCATGGGTTATAGAATCGGGTGCTTCGTTTCATGCCACTTCATGTAAGGAAGTTCTGCGTGATTATGTATCAGGAGACTTTGGGAGAGTCTACCTGGGTGATGATAAGCCGTGTAGTATTCTTGGAAAGGGGGACGTTCAGGTCAATCAGAAAGACGGAACGGTTTTAAAACTGAAGGATGTCAGACATGTACCGAGTTTGAGAAGGAATCTGATCTCAGTGGGGTAGTTAGCCGACACCGGTTATGTGACGACATTTACCAGTGATTCCTGAAAGATCACAAAAGGTGCCTTGGTGATATCTCGAGCCAAAAAGGAATGTACTTTGTACGTGACTTCAGGATCGTATAGTTCACTCGCAGTCGCATCAACTGGAGTGAATGGACAGTTATGGCATTAGAGGTTGGGACATAAGAGTGATAAATGGATGAAAGTGCTGTTGTCAAAAGGGAAGCTACCAGGGCCTTGACTTGGAATTTTGCGAGGACTACGTATATGGTAAGCAGAAGAGGGTAAGCTTCAAGAAGATAGGACGCGTTCCAAAGACGCATCTATTGGAGCTTGTACACACTGACGTGTGGGGACCGGCACAGGTATCATCTCTTGGTGGCTCACGTTATTTTATTTCCTTTATTAATAATGCTAGTAGAAAACTGTGGGTTTATTTCTTAAAGCATAAATCTAATGTATTTGATGCGTTTAAGAAGTGAAAAGTTATGGTAGAAAACGAGACAGATAAAACAGTAAAGTGTCTCAGATCTGATAATGAGGGAGAATATTGTGATAAGAGGTTTGAGGAGTATTTTGCAGCAAGTGGAATCAAACATCAGAAAATGATTCCAGGGACACCACAACAGAATGATGTGGTTGAGCGCATTAATAAGACCATCCTTGAGCGCGCCAGGAGCATGAGGTTACATACAGGGTTTCCCAAGACCTTTTGGATAGATGCTGTGAATACTTCCATATATCTTATCAATAGAAGTCCCTCAGCACCATTGGATGGTGGGCTACTAGAAGAAACGTGGACTGAGAAAGAAGTGAACCTTACACATCTCAGAGTGTTCGGTTGCACTTCATATGTTCACATTGATGCAGAGCACAGAAACAAGCTGGATGCGAAGTCCAGGAGGTGCATGTTTATAGGTTACGGGAAGGATGATTTTGACTACAGGTTTTGAGATGCAGAAAATAGAAAAATCATCAGAAGCAAGGATGTAGTCTTCAATGAAAAAGTGATGCATAAGGACAGTGTGCAAGAAAATAAGGCCGAGGAAAAGGAATTCGTAGAATCAGAAGAGTTACCAGACATGGGTGTTACAGCGCCATAAGATGATCATGCACAGGAGCATTATGAGGCAGAGCCACAGACACCGGTTGTGAGGAGGTCTACTCGGAAGAGAAGACCCACGGTTTGATACTCACCCTCCTTACATTATCTACTGCTGACAGATAATGGTGAACCAGAATGTTATGAAGAGGCATTACAGTTCAATACACGGGTTAAGTGGGAGCAAGCCATGGATGAGGAGATGGACTCTCTTGAGTCTAATTGTACATGGGAGCTAGTCACTCTACCTAAGGATAAGAAAGCTCTTCATAACAAGTGGGTTTATAGATTGAAGGAGGAGCATGATGGTTCGAAACGGTACAAGGTGAGACTGGTTGTAAAATGGTTTCAACAGAAGGCAGATATCGATTTCATTGAAATATTTTCACCGGTAGTGAAAATGTCTACGATTCGCATGGTCTTGAGTATAGTGGCTACAAAGAACTTACATCTAGAGCAGGTAGATGTTAAGACAGTCTTTCTTCATGGGGACCTTTAATAAGAAATATATATGCATCAGCCGACAGGATACGTGGCACCAGGTAATGAGGACAAGGTGTGCAGACTGAAGAAAAGTCTATATGGCCTAAAGCAGGCCCCGAGGCAGTGGTACAAGAAATTTGATAGTTTCATGTCGGGAAACAGTTTTAGGAGATGTCATGCAGACCACTGTTGTTACTTGAAGAAGTTTGATACGTCATACATCATCCTTCTTCTGTACGTTGATGATATGCTTGTGGCCGATTTAAGCATGAAGGACATCTCAGATCTCAAAAGACAACTGTCTAGAGAATTTGCCATGACGGATTTAGGAGCTACAAAATAAATCTTAGGCATGAGGATAAAGCGTGACAGGAAAAACAAGAAATTGATTTTGTCATAGGCAGAGTATATAGCCAAGGTACTTGATCGATTCAATATGGGAGGTGCTAAGCCGGTTAGCACTCCATTAGCCAACCACTTCAAGCTATCTAAGGAGCAAGGTGCAAAGACGCAGGAGGAACGAGAATACATGGCCAAAGTCCCATATGTGTTAGCGATTGGGAGTCTCATGTATGCTATGGTAAGCACGAGGCCAGACATTGCTCAAGCAGTGGGAGTTGTTAGCAGGTTCATGAATAATCCCGGGAGAAACATTGGGAAGCTGTGAAGTGGATCCTCAGATACCTGGTGGGTACTAAGGATGTAGGGCTGTGTTATGGTGGATCAGAAATCAAGCTACAAGGCTACGTGGATTTAGATTTGGCAGGAGATATCGACAGCAGAAGAAGCACTATAGGTTATGTGTTTACTCTGGGTAGTGCTGCAGTCAGTTGGGTCTCTCAGTTATAGAAGATAGCATCTATCAGTACGACAGAAGCAGAATATGTTGTGGCTATAGAAGCATGCAAGGAGATGGTGTGGATGCAAAGTTTTATGGAAGAGTTGGGTAAGAAGCAAGTAGATTGCAAGTTGTACAGTGACAGTCAGAGTGCAATACACTTGGCTAAGAATTCAGTCTTTCATTCAAGGACCAAGCATATTGCCATCAGATATCACTTCATACGTTCGTTACTGGAAGATGGATCGATTGTTGTGGAGAAGATTCATACAAGTGAGAATCCTGCAGATATGTTGACCAAGGCGGTCATAAGGGAGAAGCTGACTGTTCAGCTTTGATTGGTCTTCAAGTTTGAAGACAGGGAGGTGGTGCACCCCGGATGAAGAAGATGAAGGTTTATGGCAATGTGTCTCCAAGTGGAAGATTGTTGAGAATGTGGAGCCACATTGGGCCGCCTTCGACCGGTCGTAGGGGCCTGCTCGACCGGTCGTGGACCGGCTCGACTCAAAGTCCAGCGATGTTATTTTTTACTGTTTTGGGCCCTAAGACTGGTTGTAGGGATTGTAAGACCAGTCGTAGGGGTCTACAACTGGTCGTAGGTTAAGCAGATTATTTTCGAAACTGATACGGATTGCGGATTTTGGTGTCGCCTTTTACAAGGGTGCGGAAGGAAAGTTACCTAAACTATAAATAGGGGTCCTATGGCTTTTCTAGGTAGATAAGAAAGAGAAAAAAATAATTCTAAGGTGTGGCCTAAGGGATTTCTCTATTCTTCCAAGGGAGAGGTTAGTATATTGCCTTATAATCTTTGTTCTTCTTCATAGTGGAAGTTTGTATCCGTGGTTTTTTACCCTAGTTTAGGATTTTTTCACGTATATATTGTCTTGTGGTTTGTTTGGATTGCTTTGATCTGTTTCTAGTTTATATTTTCATCTGTTTATCGTTTGTGGGTGAGGCCTGAGATTGGATCTCGGCCCACTGCGTTGTTGGCGTGCTGCTCAACAGGGTCCACCCTACATTATGAACGGCTTTCATGACATAAATGATGGATTCATGCATTTACGTATTATGTACATTATGATTGCATTTACACCTTAAAAACATTAGGGTTGTAGTTTACACCCTAGTGACATAAGGGTCATAACCTTCGACATGACTGACGTACATGAGTATGGACAATAAAAATTTTTTTTAAGCATATTGGCCATATAGGATATCCATGGTGAAAGGTGTTTACTTGTACCCCAAGTGTAGGGTTGTGATGTAGAAATAAACTTGGTGAGACCGAGGTCGTACCCACAAGGACTGAATATGTGTAACTTTTATGAACTAATTAAGAATCAGAACTAGAAACTAAATTTAAAAACTGTAATTGAAGAGATATTTTTGTGTAGTGAAATATCAATAAAAGAAACACTAGAGCACCAATGATCCACTTGTGGTCATCTCAATGCATCCCTACTTGATTAACCCAGTACTTTAATTAAAATTAAAACCCTCATCTATCCAATTGGATGATAGAGCGGTTAAAATACCATAAATAGTTTCAAACAGATTCTGAACATTCATAGCAATGGTTCCATATAAAACTGTCTTATTGTTTTGATTGTAGAGAGTTTAAGCATTCATGGAAGGTCCTAAGCATCCACCATGCCCGGAGTTGACGATAGATTAAATTAATAATCAAAATACTTCTTAAATCAAACCATACCTATGAAATATTTAACATGAAGATCTTGAACATGAATCAAAATAGAAAAAATATTCAAATAAACTAAGAGATTAGCCAACCAAAGACATGAGTAAGCTAAAACTCTTTAAAAAAAAAAACATGAAAAACTAACTGGAAAAGAAGAAAGAACTCCTTAGATATAGTTACACCCCTTGCTCTACTCCTTTAACCCTAATTCGTTCTTAGAATCCCTTAGAGAACCTAAATATATAGCCTTTGTCCGATTGACTTTGAAAACTGCCTCAAATTTATGCACTAGTAACCTTCGATGTGATGACACTTCTATGTCATTGAAGATTCGAAACTCAGTTGGATTCGAATTCGAAATCTTGAACTTTTTTGCACTATGTATCTATCGATGTCATCGTCCGACCTTTGATGGCATCAAAATGGCTTCAATGTCATTGAACAATTACTCGATGACATTGAAAATCGTCCAGAATAGTCCAACGACTTGAGCTTGAAATATTTGAATTGTTGATTTCATCGAACTATCTAGATCACCTATCTTCGATGAAATAAAATTTTTTACCCAATAGTCTAGCAACCAAATTTGATTTTTTTCCAAAATTCTGATGTGATCGATCCTCCTTCGATGGCATCAAACACTTAAGTTCGATGATATCGAAGTGTGTTCGATGTCATCGACAAGTCAAGTTTTGCAACTTCTAAATTTTGCACTTTGCAAACTCGATTTTCTTCCTTCTTCACTTGGTTTTTTTGGATCTTGAACTTTTGAAATCTTCAATCTTAGTCTTCAAAGATCCATCATTGCCTTGGTAATTATTGAGTATCAATTCTCATGCTTTTAGCATCCTTTTCACTTTAAGCTCTTGAAATCACCTCGCACGACAAACATGCATAAATATATCGATTAGGTGTTATCATGTTCATAAAACTATATAATCATGTTCATAAAACTGTATAAACAGGGAGAAACATGCAATATTTGACACTCAACAAAAGGTCGTAAACCTTGTGTTCGCATGATGCTCCAATGTCTATACTAAGTGGATACATGATCAAGTCTAAACATTACTTATTTATCCTCTCAATTGTATTAGTTTCCATCCATTCAAGTGCTAAATTGATAAAATAACATATATTTTGTACACGTAAGATAATTCAAAAGATAAAGAGGAAATCATGCTTAAGAATGAGAATTAAAGCTCAAAGATTAATCAAGCGAAGACTTGGATGTTTGGAGGTCAATTTTGAAGAATTTAAGTGCCAAACATCTAAGAATACCAAGCACAAATGAGAGAAAATGATGAAAATTACATAATCCATTAATAGAAATAACAAACTATTCAGTTTCACCTGAGGTTGGTTCGGTTCAACCTAAAGTGCTTAAAATAGTTCAATGAGAAATTGTGATTTTCAGAGTTAATTTGGCATGACATTCATTCCACTGAAGAGACATTTGGCACGAGCGAAGGCGGGTTCGGTTCGACCTGAGAGAGATAGAGACTCAAGAAGAATTTTGAGAAAATTCAGCTGTAACTAAGAAAATAATTCGATGAAACTGAAGTGATGTTCAGTGTGACTGAAGGCTACAGTCGTTGCGACCGAAGTATAATGAAGAGCGGAATTTTAAAGTCAGTGTAAATCTAGTCTATTTAAGGAGGTGTTCTGAACTCTTCTAAGGAGGAATTAGAGCTCAAGAGAGATGCCAAGAGGTAGCGGACCTTCTTTGGAATTGTCACTCAATCCTTCAGTTCTAGTTTGTTTTTTAAAGTTTTTCTTTCAGTTTTGTTTAAGATGTTAGTAATGTTTGACTAATTTCTTAGCTAAGGTAAGGGATGAACCTTTTGATGGATATTTAATATTTAATTCATTTTCATTGAAAATTTAGTTATATATGTTGAATTGTGATTAGATGTGATTTTATTCTTAGATTGGAGAAAGAATCAATTTGTAAAGTTATTTGATCTATCGTTGCCTCCGAATACATTAGATGCATTGAATTTCCTGTGATTTGATTACCTAGATATTCATGAGAGATCAAGCTTATCATAATTCTAATCTATGATAGATGTTTATGATTGATATTATTGTATTATCTTTTGATTACAATGGATTAAAATCTAGTTCTAGCTGAGTTATCAACTCGAGAAGACAAATTAAGTTCAAATATCATTTGATTGGGGATTCTTGGATCCTTTGTCATTTTTATTGATTGTTTTAAATGTTTCTACCTTGTTAGATTAAAAACACAGAAAAACTGAGTAGTTCTAAGTGTGATCTCACCAAAGTCCTTGTGAATCGACTTCAATCTCACTGAGTTATTACTACATCGCAACCCTACAGTTGGGGTTGTCAACCCTTGGTTTCGATCGAATTTTTTGCACCATTGCTGGGGATAATTGGATTAAGAATAATTAGGGTTAGATAAAGATTAGTTTCTATTTCTAACATATGATTTTATTTTTTTTAGGGTTTTATTTTAAAATTACTAGTAGGTTTTTGTCTAATTTTTAGAACAATAACAGTTTTCCTTGCTTTAGTTTTGCTGAATTCTCTAAACCTAGTTCTTTTAAATTGGTAACCTCATTCCTCACTTCTTTTTATTACTTTATAGATCACTAATTGCTTTCTAATTCCCTTGGAATATTTTTTATTGTAGGATTTAATTCCTAGGATTAGAACCTAGTTTCTTGTGCTTGGTTTATGCTCAAGTAGGTAAGGGACCATACGAAACAACTTATAAGTGAATGGGGGTTTAGTCAATGGACTTTCCATTCACAGTCAGTTAGGAAATATCTGAGTGTGCCTAAATCATCTCAAACCATGGCTGTGAATGCTCTAAACATGCTTGAGCAGGAGGCACACTCTGATGAGAATATGAATGAAAGTGAATAAAAATTTAATGAGATTCATGTACAGAATATGCCACCGGTTAGGACAGTGCATAATGAGAATAAGGCACACTAAATACCACCGGTCACAACTTTGAGATTTTACCTACAACCGACAAGAATAGCCACACCATCTTGCATGATTTTTTCAGTTAATATAGGTAATCTGGACTTCAAACTGGGAGTAATCCAACTCCTTCCCAATTCCATGGGCTCGACTCAAAAATTTTATATCTACATCTCAAGGAATTTAATGAGATTATAGAAACCTTACATTACAACAATTTCTCTCAAGATGTCATTAGAGTTAAGCCGTTTTTCTTCTCTCTAAAGGAGAGAGCCAAGTCATGGCTCTATTCATTAAAACTACGCCCAATAGGCATAGGGGCTGAGATGAATCTGGATTTTCTTAAAAAGTTCTTCTCGATTCATAAAAACAATACTTTAAGGTGCACTATCATGAACTTCTTCTAAAAGGAAGATGATACATTCTTCCAATGTTGGGAGATATTCAAGGACCTTTTACTTGCATGTCCACACTATGGTTCTTGATGTAGAGATCTGGTCATCCCTAGTAGACTGTCGTGTACCTACAAAACCAAGTGACAACGGGGCCCTAGTTATAGCCGGGGACCCTTCAATGCCTAAGTTAGAATAATCACACTCTAGGTCTAATTGAATTAGGGCAATAGTGTATACCTTGTACTGTGGACCTCTCTCATGTATGGTAATGAGTCTGCCAGGTAGACATATATCACACAAGGGATCTTTCCATGTGTATAGGGTGCTTATCTCAGCATGATTTTTGGTAAAGATCTTAAGGAGGTAATCCATTCCATATATGGAGGGGATATCTCCCCATAGTAGGCATTCGAGGAGGTTGTGATTGATAGAGGAAGCCGACCTCTAAGTTTCTTTGGTCGAGGTCTTGTAGACTGAGCTTAGTTGATGATCGGGGTCAGGGTTGGGATCAAGGTTGACATCTATAGTTGTCCCTTGGTTGCAACAATGAAATGGTGACTAGACGAGCAAGGCCACCACTCGTAATTAGTGCCTGGACTAGTCATAGAGGTTGTGCTCGACATCTACGGTTGAGCTCTTTCCTGACCTCTCACCTGAACTATTTGCCTTATTATTTCCATCGGGTTCCAATTGTTTAGTTAGTCCAGTTTTTCCCATAACAGTAGCCCCCTACTTCTGAGTGCTCTCTAGGAGCTCGGGAAGTAAATGGACTTAGACTGACGCCCGAGCATAAGGCCTCACATGGAGGAGGTCGGGACTGCCTGTCATTGTGATAGGAGAGAGAAAGGCGGCAAGTGTGGGAATCGATGAGGATTCATTAATGATAATGACGGGTCATACGAGGATGTGTGCGTGGAGCAGTGCCTCTTCATCTTTGGGTAAATGGCAGGCAAACACCTGTCCCTGCCTCGATAGTTCAGTCTGCTAATGAACCCTTGGTAGCCACGTAGATAGAGGCGTGCGCTGAGGCACCTCTTTGGATATTAGCATTAAATGGGTGTATTTAATGCTGTAGTCGAATAGGCTATATATAGGTAAGGAGACTACCCTAGACCCCTTTATTTACTCCATTCATCATTCCCCTACATTCTCTTGCTGTCGAACTAGGCAATTTCTGATGAGTTAGAACTCTTCTTCTCTTTACTTCTCTAGCCAGTCCTCCACCCATTCTCCGTTCCCTCAGTCTTTCTTCCTTCTTACTTATTTGGGATTGGACGGTTTCAACCGAATGTCTGTGTTCAAGGCCTTTCATGGGGAGTTTATGTAATGCCCCAGAATTTTTGTAGCCCGAGTATATACTCATGCCCAAGAATTCTGGGTGTTAATAAAGTAATAATTGGATGCTTTAAAATCACACATTTTTTTGATAAATCACATCCAGTTACTTTCATGAAGGTATACATTCACAAGAACAAAATCATCTGTGCTTATTATTTCATCAAGATTTAAAATTTAGCTAACTTTCTAATGCCTTCTCAAATGGGAGTTTATTACATTATTCAAAGTGTACAACGGAAAATAAATAAAACTAAACATAAAGCTGTCTCCTTCTTTATCCAGAATAATCTTTTGTCGGGAAAACATCATCCATATATTTAATCTGTACATCACCTGCATCATTTGTATGGTTGGAGAGGGTCAATGCCCCACTCGTAGTGATGGTCATCCTTTAAGATTAACAGTAATTCAAGAGATTCATAAGAATAATGCGAGGCTTCTGATACGTCTCGTACTCCACCACTACGAGTGATATCGGTATGTGCAACCAATCTACATGAATGCATGCCTAACATAGTGTGAAATATGAAATATAATTCATAAAAACCTCAGATATCGGTATGTGCAGCCCATCATTTGTAGTGGTCATCACAATGTGAAATATAATTCATAGAAATCTTAGATCGCCATGCATCACATACTACGAAGATTCATCAGCATGTCCAATGTTAACGTTGATTTATACGAGCATCTTAAGGCGACACAACAACACGATTGGAAGATTTACGAGACACGAGTTGTTCATGAAGCGATTATTTACGACATCCAATTCCGAGAAGTGATGTAACACGCATAGCGGTTTACTTATATTGATTGTGCACAACTACCTAACCCATAGGATTACGTGTTGACCAAGAGGGCTGCTATCTAAAATGCATTACGTCCATGATAATATATATGAACCATTATATATGAGGCCTATAGCACATCACTTACATTAGTAGAAAATAGGTCGAATCATGAGAGTTTTGAAATTCCAAAATACATGCCCAAGCCATAAAGGGAGGTAGTACAAGGATGACCTAATAAAGGAGACGAGTAGTAATAAGTTAACTCAATAAGAGGGAAGCGTAGCAAATAATCTAACTTTAAAAAAAAAAAAAGGGAGACGAGTAAAAGGCCAACTCAATATATAGTGAAAACATGTGTCGCTCTTAAAATTGGAAAAGGGTAAGGCTTGTATTCATCACCTTAGATAAATTCATAAAAATCACGCATAATTAAAATCATACATTAATCATAAAAATCACGCATAATTAAAATCACGTATAAATAATTCATAATGATCCATCAATCAATTGCATGAAAAATAACAGTAATATGAAAGTATGCAAAAACAAGATAAATCATATTAACTCAAATGGTGTAAGCTTAAAGGAATCCCTCACCTCAGCCTTAGAACTAAACTCTAGGTAGATCTCAATGTAGGAAAGCTTCTACATGAATCACGACATCGCTTGAGTAAGAGGGAGGCACCACATGTGTGGAGAGTTAAGAGGATGATGGTTGTCTAAGCTTCTCTTTTTCTCTCTCTCTCTTTCTCTCTCTCTCTCTCCCCTTCGACGTTGGTAGGTCCTATAAAGAGTAGGCGTGTGAGAGGGGGTGTGTTTCACATCTCACTTGGATTGAGTTTCTTAATTTGATATTTTTTTGATAATATTTCTTTAAATATAATTTGTCCAGTGTGTCAGGATCGTTGAATAGAGTCAGTGTATATGATTTTCTTGGTAATTAGAAATTTAGATTAACTTATCTTGAAAATTCTCCTAACGGGTGCCAAAACGAACTTGATCTCAAATAATGATCCACACTTAATGATCAAGGCCCATTTGGGAGAAATGTGTAGTTAGGATAGGTAAATGGTTGGACAAAATGTGATGGTTAATCAATGGTGAAAAAGGCATAAATCCCGAATTTCAACATTTGCACCAAAAGGAAGGAATTAGAGTTAAGGCGGTCATCATTCAATGGTGTAAGATTATAGATCGTGGTCTAAATTTTTATGATATCATAGTTAGATGAGGCCAAAGTATGATCCAAATTTGAGTTGCAATTGACGGTGTAAAGTGAGTCAATCGGAAGCTCTAGATTTAGAAAGAGTTGGTAAGCCTAAAACAGATAACTTCACGTTTGAGGAAAAGCTTACCAAGGTGGATTCTCATATTTCACACTTAGTCTATATGTTGGAAAATCCAAATCATTCATATGAAGGGAAATATCCTACTACAACTACCCACAAGCTTTCTTTACTCGATGGATACCAAAATCAACAGTTAAGGGGTTGATTTGTCAATTGGGCCACTCTTACAATGATATAAGGGCTAAAATTCAACGTGTATGGTTAATTTATGATAAATAGGTATGGTATAAAATTTTACAACAAATTGAGAATGAGAACCATGCGATCTAGAATTTAAGGGTATAAGTTAATGACATTAAGTATTTACGATTTTGCCATCTTTTATTTCTCCAACTTCCACCATCCATAACGTCGGACTACACCATTCAAAACCTTTAAAATTTCATAAATATTCTTTATTTTTCATTCTCTTTCCATCACTCCATTTTGAACCTTGATTACTTATAGATGACCAAGATACCTTTTTAATGGGCTATATCAACCTGAGGTCTAATATAAAAGTTAGTCAGTATTTGAGGCATATACCTTACAATCTCCGAACAAAACTGTTCATTTTGATATTTAAGCGGCCCATTTGGTGGGTCCAAATATGATGGATGGTCAAATGACATGTTAAAAGTATGAAAAATTGATGGCCAGTACTCTGATCATGTATGTAGGTGGTTATATGATCAGTCTTATAAATGGATGAACATAAGTAGGTTTTTGGAGTGATTAAGAGGTAAAACATATATATCGTTAAATTTAAGTGACTTGTTCACATGTGTAAGTTTCTCATATTATAGTTCTGATGGTGGGTTAAGCATATTCATAGGTGATGAATAAGATAAATAGATCAAAATCTCTATTTAATATGTGTATATGCAGATATAGATATCAAGTAATTAGTTTACTATGATCGAATGGTCCAAACTTAAAGTGGACAGTCAGATATGTTTAACTATTTGTGGATAGTTGACTGAACGGTTGGTTATGATGGACAAGTGAGAATACTCGGACATATGATGATCTTGTCTTAAAATCAACAGTCGGATGACTTGCTCTATGGATGGAGATCATTCTCAACGATCATATTCATGATCGAGAATAGTTGTAAGGATAAGATAACTAAATTGGTATCATACACATGTACATACTAAGTTAAACTTCATAGTGACACTTGAGAACTTTCAATACTCGGATATTGAAAAGTTTGGGGTGTTACCGTTTTTCCAAAAAGCATAGATTTTCGGTTGGGCGTACCCTTTGGCATATCATCTCCGGTGACGGAATGCAATGAGGAAGTAACGTCAGCCCTAAGGAGGTTAGAGCTGATGTCTGTTGAGGGGTCGTCTTCGGACATTGTCTCCTTTAGGTTGAGGTTGAGAGATGTAAACCTAGTTCAGTTCAGGTCGGAGTTCCAGATCTCTGATTTTGTGATACTCTAAGCTCTTGAAGCCAGGAAAGACCCATGTCCTCCTTGTGAGGGCTAGGTGGTGATTTATGTCGTGGCCTTACAATGTGGTCCGCGATTGCCTCCACAACTAATCGTGTGGGAGGTCATTTACCGCCTTAGGCTCGCCCCAGGTTTGTTGATCCCAAATGTCTGGCGGGCCATCTTTGGCATAAGCTTGGACACATCGGGTTATTTACGGACGAGCTCTTGTACTTGTACAGAGCGAAGGCCAACCCTAGTGCTTAGTGCTGGTACTACTTTTTTGCTTGGGAGAACAAGGGACATGCCCTCATCACCGACAACCCATCCTCCATTAAGGGCTGGAAGGACAAGTGGTTCTTTGCATCGGGAGAATGGGAGGCCCCATTGGCTGAGGTGGGCAGACTGCATTCTTGGGTCCCCACCAAATTCGCATTCCCAGGTCAAAAATTATCAAGCTGTAAACCTTATATTATTTGTTATATTTTTTTATGCTCTCATTTACTGACTCTGCTTATACCTTTTTACAGTTCTTCCTCGAAAGCAGCCCGAGCTCAGCCAGTTGCAACTTCATCAAATTAATCGTGTAAAGGAGCAAAGCGCTTCTAAGAGGAATTGGAGGAGGTTGATCACTCCTATAAGATCCGTAACCTCGTGAGACCTTCCGTACACTTCTACTTAAACACTGACATATTCCTGGAGGACCAAATAGATGAGTTTTGATTGTTACCCTACTTTTGTACCACGATACCCTAAGACTTGTACCCTAGCGACCGCGCGGGCGTTACGATTCCAACGCCGCGCGACACACCCAATTTCGACCCTTAGATTAGGAGTTACAATCTTGGCATAATCCAAGGTGGGCTAGACAATGCATGTGGGCCCCACTTGCACAAATCCATATATTGTCAAATCAATTAATCCATCAATCGATCAATCCATCAATCCATCAACCCATCCATTAATCAAGCCATCCATCACTCATTTCAGTCTCTCCCCATTAGTCAAATAAACTCATGCCATTCTCATATAACCCATATCCCTACCTATACTAGCCATCATTCTTTTATTCTTTTTCTCCTCATTTTACCCCTTTATATTCCCCTTATTCCCTCCTTATCCTAAAATCTCTACCACAAAAACTCCCTAACTCCATCTCATTTCTATAATTTTCTAGCAAGAGTAGAGAGGGATTAAGAGAGAGAAAAAAAATATAAGAAAGATTAGGGAGAGATTGAGAGAAAAAGAGAGAAAAAAAGAAGAAGAAAGATTAGGGAGAGATTAAGAGAAAAGATAGAGAGCTTGGGAGAGATTAGGAAAGATCAATAGAGTAAGAGTAAGATAAGAGAAAAGAGTGATTAGAGAAGGTTAGGGGTGGAGAGGAGCTTGGTGGGTCATCCAATCACTGATCCGAGACGATCCAACCGTCCATCCTTCTAAGTGAGTCCATGGGAGGGTCATAACCCTCCCATTCTTTGCGATTTCTCTATTTTGGTGGGACTATAAGGGTGGGACCCACCTTGATCATGTATTGAGTATGTGGTAGATCTCATGTGGTAAGGGGCCATCCCGATGGCTAGATATATTTCCCTTCCTTTCCATTTATTTTCTTATTCTCATGGTGTTGTAGGACACACAAGTGGGCCACGTTATTGAAGAGGGTGTCCCGCACACTATCATAGCATGGACCACCTTATGTGGCCCACTGTGATGTTTAATTTTTATTTAAGCCAGTTGATTGTGTAAGCATACTTGGATGGTGAAAATACACCAAAAATGGATGCAATCCAAAGCTTCTTGGCCCCACCATGAGTTGGACATTCAAATGGATGGAGTGGATTTCCTAGGTGGGCCCTACCTCACCCTTAAAACATAAGGGAGGGAGAGGGATAGTGGCACTGTAGTCCCTGAACACAATAAAGCACTAGTTACTTTCCAAAGCCACCGTGTGGGCTTCCCTCGTGGGCCCCAACATGATGTATCTATATATCATCCACACCATCCATCTACTTGCTGGCTCATTTTAACTGTGAAGCCCAAAGATCTAGCTGATCCAACCATCATGTGGACCACACCATAACCAATGGTGGGGCTGGGAGCACTCCTCATGTCAACCATGTGGACATGGGGTGGGGGTGTTCCAGTCATGGACCCCACCTTGATGTATATGTTTAATTCACGGCATCCACCACCTTCTCCATATCATTTTAAGCTATGAGTCGAAAAATGAGATAGATTCGAGTACCTAGTGGACCGCACTGAGGGAAACAAAGTCCCACTGTTGGAACATTCTAAGGCTGACTAATGTGTGTGTAGGTGGTTGACCTATCCATCATTGGACTCCTTTGGTCCATAAAGAAGTGTCCGATATAATGGAAGGAATGGATTATCCACTAGTGGACCCCACATATCAGAAAAAAAAAGGAAGAAAGAAAATCAAAAGAAGTGTCATTGGGCATTATTACCCAGTGACGTGTGAGTGGAAGCCTCATTGGGCTGCCCCCACATGTGGATCCCACCATGTTGTATGTATTTAATCTACACCGTTTACCATCCACTTCAAATAATTTCAGGCCATGGGCGAAAATTTGATGCAGATCTGAGTCTCGAGTGGACCGTACTAAGGAGAACAATGCTCATCTGTTGAAACTTCTAGGACCCATTGTGGAGTCACTAATCATCTAAACCGGTCCTATTCAGAGTCCATTTGACCTTATTCAAGGTGTCCAAGATGGTGAATGGATTAGATCATCCACAAATATAATAGTAATAAAAAAAATCTATATATGCCATACACATGGGCAGTAACCCTATTCCTGGCCAATTTTGGGTCTCACAAGTGAGACCCCATTCTAATGTTTATAGTAAATCTACACCATCCACCGACTTCTCAAGGTCATTTTAGGCCATGGGCCAAAAGATGAGACAGATTCGTGTATCAAGTGGGCCACAATGAGGGAAACACACCATTGCTGTTGAAATCTTCCAAGGCCCACTATGGGGTCCCTGTTCATCCAAATTAACCCAAATCAGAGCCCATTAGACCCACTTGAGATAGACTACGCAGTGACACATGGGGTCTGCACTGATAGTCTACTTTAAAAAAAGAGAAATAGAAAAAGGTGCTACTGTGTGGTTTTGCCTAGTGGTGTGAGGGTGGAAGCCTCCTTGGGCTACCCCCATAAGTGGGACCCTACATGATGTATGTATCCTATTCACTCTATTCATTCATCTTTTCAGATCATGTTAGGCTATGAGCCCAAAACTCAGGTTGATCCATATCTTAAGTGGGCCACGCTATAGGATAGTGTGGGGGTAGAAACCTCTTGGACTTGGGATATCTTAGTTTTGGGATCCCTTAAACTTGGGAATCCCTAGTTTTGGGATCCCTTTGACTTGAAAATCCCTAGAATCGAGATCCCTTAGGTCTTTGGTTATGTTTGGCATCTTGGATTCAAATCCTTAAATTAGTTGGTATGTGAATGTTGAAACAATAATTTTATTAAATCCATTTAAGTATATACTTTGCCTGAACTGATGAAATCCCAAGACTCAAATGAGTCATGAGCATAGGATCACATCCTAGTGACTAACCAATGATTCGTAATTGTCGATTTATGTTAGGAATGATCAGACGGTGCAAATCATTCTATTAAAGTAATTATAGTGATGTCATTGATAATCTGATTATTTTGGGACATCATTAGTGGGCCATGTGCCTAAATGGATTGGTAGCCTAGTGACACACGTGTTGTACATGTGAGTGTCCATCTGGGTCACTCCCAGTGGACCCCACCTTATTTTATATATATATATATATATATATATATATATATATATATATATATTCTATTATTCATGCCTTGCAGGCTACATGAGGAGCTGATGTTAGTCTAATGTGAGTCACACTACATAGGCTTCTATATATTTCTAGTGGGGCATGTCGTTTAGTTTCCACTCTTTGTATATGATGTGTCGACTAAGGTCAATTATTGTCTGATAACATGCTAGTGTAATTGGCCTGGTAGGATGCATTAAGAACATGCTTAGTATAATGACATCATGCCAAGACATATGCTCATATGAATCATTTGTATGCATGTTGTGGGTGGTGATTGATCATAGCATATGTCATTAGGTTGAGATACATAGGGGACCCTACTTCAACTAAAGCGGTCATTACTACAATTTCAATTTGTATCAGAGTGGATCTCTCTTAAAGGGCTTCATCGCCTAAAGAGTGATCTTGACTGAAGTTGGGAATATGGCCAAAGGAGAGGGTTCATCGGTCACTAGACCTCCAGTATTTGATAGATCAAATTATGCATACTAGAAGGCTAGGATGCACTACTTTCTGAGATCTTTAGATCATGATGTTTAGGATATTGTTGAAAGAGGACGTGTGCCACCTATTAAAAAAGTAATACTTAAAAATGACACAACTATCACTAAACCAAAATCTAAAGAAATGTGGACAATATTCGACAAAGAAAAGCAAACATCTAAAGCTAAAGCTATGAATGCTATCTACTGTGCTGTGTCCCAAGATATTTTTAATTAAATTAATATGTGTGGGATAGCCAAAGAAGCATATGATTTTTTGGAAACGACCCATGAAGATGCAAGAACTGTGAAGAGATCTAAATTGTAATTCCTGACATCATAGTACGAAAGTCTTAGAATGGAAGAGCATGAGACCTTCATGGAGTTTTTCACAAAAGTAAATCTCATTTGCAACTCCATGGGTGGATTAGGTGAGAAGGTTCCAGTCCTAAAAATCTATAGGAAAATACTAAGGTCATTACCGAAACAGTTCAATCCTAAAGTAACAAACATTGAAGAATGTAGGAACATTGATGAAATAAAAGTAGAAGAACTAGTAAGTTCCCTGCAAACATTTGAACTACACTTCAAACAAACCCCAAAATCCAAAAATACTGTCCTCAAAACTTTAAAGAAAACAACAAATGAGGGCATTGAAAGTGAAAGAGAAGATGACAATGAGGAAGTGGCTTTGTTGGTGCAACAATTCAGGAAGTTTGAAAAATCGTGGCCATTCATCTAAAGGAAGAAAGGTGAACAACAAGCATATTATAGGTAATATTGGTAAAAAGACCTAAGAACCATAATGTTATACCTGTCAGAAATTTGGACACCTGTCTATTGAATGCCGAAATAGAAAATATAAGGGTAAGGAAATGGATGCCACATGGGATGATACAGAGGAGTCAAACTCAGAATCTAGCGACTCAGAGAATGATGAAGATTAGAAATCTTTGAAAATTCTTATGATCTCCAGTGCTCCAATCATTTCCATTGAAATTGAGAACGAGGAAGAACCACAAGCCACTAAATCATTTTCATCTGATAAAGTGGAAACAAAGAAGGAAGAAGAGGAGCTGGATAAACTACAAGATGCTTACAATCAACTCTATATTCATAGCATCAACATCCTTAAAAGACTTAGAATATCTGAAAAGAAAAAAGAATAGCTGTAAAAAGATCTGGATAAAACCTTAGAAATCAATACATATCTAATTAATGATCTACAACAATATAATTCAGATAAGGATAAGTTGGAAAGAATCAATCTATCCCTGAAAACTGAATCATCAAAGCTTATTAAACAAATTGAATTATTAGAAGAAGAAAATGAGCATTTCTAGAATGAGAATCACACACTCTAGTTTGACTTATAGAAATCCAGAAAAGATGTTGAAATGAACTATAAATTTTTCCAGAGTGGTGAAAAGCTAGAAAAAGTGTTAGGGATGGGAAGACGAGGAAAAGACAAGAGTGGCCTAGGGTATGATAAAACTAAAATAAGAACCATAAATGCAGCACAAACAGATAAATCTGCTGCTTCATGAAGTAACACAAGAATTACTCCAATTTGTCATTTATATGGTGATTCGGGTCATTATAAGTTTGAATGGTTGACACCTAGGAGGAATCAACATAACTTTGGTCAAAATCATATTGGTAAATTTAAACCAACCATAGAAATACAAAATGTCAAGAGTCCACCTAGGAATATGAACAGAAGAAACACACATGCATCACCATCTAGAATGACTAATAGAATGAAGGAAGTAGTGAATCAAGTGGTGAGATTAATAAGAAAACTAAATCTACCACAGTAAAAAATTCTGTCATAAAATGGATAGTGAAAGAAAAGATAAATTGTCTGATAACTCACTCTATTCATATACCCTGAAATATTAATGCATAAAAAGACACATCTAGGTCATGCATTGAGATCTGGATATTTGTTGAAATGATGCAATTTTTGTTGAGCTCCTAATGATACATCTGAGGTCTCTCTCCTCAATCTTTTTGTATATAAACATTCTAATGTTTATAATTTTAATTTGTATAATGCTTGTACAAAATTTTGCTATGTATACTGTTGATTCAAAGATATTCTATACAATACATGGAAGTTTGTGGAAGTGTGGAAAAATGAAAATTATTCACCTTCGATATGTCTGTCGATAAGTCATGTGGATTATCAATTAATTGATCAGAGGTCGATATCATTGATGCCTCTTTGGAATGGGAAGAGTCATATGATCGAGAATGGTATCGAAGACAATTTCGATAACATCAGGTGGGGTATCTCGATATCATCGAAACACTAGTCGAAGATATTGAAGATTGCCGCTCGATATAAGGTGGTTGAGCGGGAAAAATCACACTTTTCATCGAAAAGTCCTTTTACCTTTCATTGGTTCACACGAAAATCCATTAAGGAGTCATTGACGTTCCTTGAAACTGGTTTTACCCTTATCATTCCTCCTTTTTAAGATTCCATCTTACTTTTGGTTTGGGTATTTTCAGGTTTTCAAGAAGAAATTTTGTTCGATTTTCCTCAAATCTTTCAAATCTTTGTCTGTTTAAATGGGTAAGGACAAAGAAAAGGTGTCTGGTCCTAGAGAGTCCTGTAGAGCCTCTCGAAAAAAAATCCTTGCTTCAAAAGAGAGAGCAAGACCTCCTGAATGAGGGACCCCCACTCGTCAGAGGACATGACAAACTTCATGTGGCGGGTCTTAATCCGAAATACCAGCCCCTCCTCCAGCTAGAATAAATCCAGTTCTGGCTAAATATACCGGTAGGAATCTTATCCATGAAAGAAAGGTTGACAGGGAGTTTTTAATACCATATAATCTAGAACCTCTTTTTGCTACAATTAATTGGTTGCCTATTCTTGACTTTGGTGGGCCATGTCAATTTGAACAGACGTACATTTTTCACTTCCTGTCATTCTCCTGTGTCTGATCCACCTTCCATCATTGTGTCTATTGATGGTGATGACGTGGAGATCACCCCTGAGTATATTACTGGAATTTTTAGCCTTATCCTATCACTTGATGGTCTTTCGAAAATAGATCTTAAAAATATTAAAACTTGATCCATGGTCACTAAGTTTCTTTTCCATGGTCGTGACATTCCTTAGCACCAAGGAAATGCATTAAAATCCAAGTTCATGTAACCGCGATTTCGGATCTTGTGTGGTATCTTTGCTTCCAACATCTATCGAAGAAGTACCAACCGTTCTGATCTCACTAGGTTTATGACCATGATAGTCTACTCCATAGGCAAAGGGATCAAGGTCTACCTCCCTACCCTCATTGTACATCAATTAGTTTATGCCATTCATACATCCTAGGATCTTCACTTGCCCTATCCCTGGATTATACACACTGTGTGCAATGCCATCGGCTTTCCAACTGTCAACGTTCTGAAACTTCCCCTTCATGTCTTCAACAAAAACAACATTTGAAGGATGGATTTAAAATTCCACATGTTTCCTGAGGATCCACTGGAGGAAGGAATTCATGAAGAAGAAGAAGGAGGTAACGGCAATGCTCCTACTGAAGGGACTGAAATGGCTAGGAATGAACCTCCTGCACCCCATCAAGCACCGACCACATTAGCACCTAGGCATGCGAAAAGGTTTAAGCTCCACCAGGATAGGATCGGAGCAATATAGCGAGATGTCTCCCAATTTAAGGAATCAGTGAATGAAAGGTTTACCGTCTTGGAACGCCTGGTAAATGGAGTGCAGTAGACCGTGCAATAGTTGGTTGATCTGATCACCTGTTGTCGAGACGACACGACACCATCTTCCTCTGCTCCATAGTGATGGTCTCTGGACGCTGTCACATACACCTTACTCTTATTTTCGCGTATGAGCATTAGTATCTTTTTGGATGCTCTACGCTCGCATGAGTGTATGTGATAACTCACTAACCTGCACAATCTGACAGTTTTTTTGATGTGTTGTATATGCCCATGGATGGACTAAATACTGATGGCTGGTTTTAGGTGGCCATGATGGGCCTGGTAATTTTTTTTGGATATACGTTATACTACTGCCAATCTTAAGCATTATATATGTTTTTGGATATTTTGGATATGGCTGGTTATTAATCACAAATATTTTCTTCCTTGCTTATATTTTGCCAACCCCTGTTTTATCTTATCATCGCTTAAATGGTGTGGAATGCATGTGATGTTTTGATCATTATTCTATCTGCTTATATCACTGCTCTATTTGGTCTGCTATGTACATAGCTTCTGAAAATGATGTCTTATTAATCAACTGTTTTGATCATTATACATCTATCTTTTATAAATGTATGTTCTCTGGATGATTGGTTCTCTCAAATATTTCAAACTTCAGTCAATATCACTTGTTATACCTGTCACGCCCCAAACATGGAAATCGGATTCATAGGAATCCCAATCTCCAAATCCGGTGCCGACAGCCTCCGTAGTACCCCATTCTCGGCTCCTAACATTCATATGCCAGATTCCAATCCTGGGATCCTACAAGGAGGATTTTTTTTTCTTTGAAATGTACATTTAACTAGTAATAAGCATAACCACAAGATTACCCAATTCACAACTGCAACATCGCCGTCACATATCTACTAATATAATCATTTGAATACAATACTGAAAGGGAAATACATAAATAGAGAATCAAGCTCCAGAAGACCACCGCACTCTCCAAGCTCAACACTACTGCAGCCTAACATCACCTGCATACATCCATCATGCATAAGCTTATAGAAAGCTTAGAGGGTGGTATAAGTGTGTGCACAAGATAAGTGTCAAATATTCAATACAATGTCATAATCATACAATACCGAAAATATTGGTAATTCATAATTCGTACATCATCGGAATAAGCAGAAATACTGACAAGTCCATAAGTCAATAAATATCAGGATATGCAATATAGAACAGTTATGCAATAAAGAATCATAAAGAGCCAAATATCAGATGCCGAGGATGTAATGCAATATACAAATCCTACTAAGTCTAACTAGGTTATATAAGTACAGAAACATAGCAACCCAAAATGTCATATACCTGCGGATGTATTGCAATATGCGATGTGAATGAAATGACCATGCTTGGAGTGTGAAGTCGGGATGATAGTACGTAGTATCGCAGGCTACGGGGTCCACTACAAGGACTTCTATCCAAACCAGTCCCATACCTAAATTTAGATAGTCAGACTCAATGTGGTAGACTCCTAATCTCAGGTTAATCGCGCGCCCAACCAAAATTCTTGCCATAACGAAGGTACACAATAATTAGTCGCGCACCACCAGCCCGAGTGGATAGTGAATGAATGAATGAATGAATGAGCATACAATTCTTACTCAATAAGTCCACATATCAGTACGGTTCCTCTCTGAGAAATCACCGGGGTCTAGTACACTCTAAACCAGATCGCCGCCACATCGTGCGCAATAAGGTATGTGGAAGAGACCTCCCTATCCGTCTGTCAATATCGGTTCGACTCGTCGATAGTGGACCCATTCCTCGAGCTGGTTAGACTCAGCCTAGCATGGCCCCCTACTCTCGGGCAGATAAAGCCGCACCCCCTTCCAACCGACCACGACACAGTGGAGAGCGTAACCATCTAGTAATTGGCACTCAACGCTCATCTACCCACTCGGTCTAGACTTTAGAGCAACCTCTGGAACCAAGAGGGTTTAGAGACTTTCACCCATAGATATCTATAGCACCCCACGTAGAACAGATTTCTGGTGTCCCATCTGGCCATCCACGAAATACCTGTGGAGTCTACAACCCTGATGTCGCTAGGGCGTATGGTGGTCATGTCACACAAATGCGAGATGCATGAGTCACATAGTCCAATCATGCATCAATCATGCGCATACCGTGCGCTCATGTGGGGCGACTCCACCTATTAGGGAATCTCATAACAACATGCCCAATGACGTATGCAATGGTCAACCATATCTCATAACAAACATGTAGATGATGCGTATGGGCATGTATCATGATGCTATGCTGTCACATCTCATAATTTGTATCAATAACCGACGTCAACAATCGGCCTTGACAATGTGGACATCTAACCAACAATATCCCAAGGAGTGACCCTCACAGATCCAAACATATAATAGGCCCACGGCCTCACACAAGGGCTTAATATATGACACAATGGGCCTTACTCAAGGGTTACATGTACACAACAGGTGGGCCTTACTCATGGGCCTAACATGCATCACAATGGGCTCCTTTGCCTGACCCTCAAATGAATCACAATAGGCCTCATCACCTAGGCCTCAATATACATCACATTGGGCCTTAGACACAGGCTGAATACACATCACGTCGGGCCTCAAATACGGGTCGCATGTTCATCACATTGGGCCTCGACAATCATAATCGGCAATCGGCCATGATAATTTAAAATCGATAATCGGCCTCAATCGATAATCGACAATCGGCCACGACAAATCAAAATAGGAAATCGGCCTTGATCGATAATCAGCCTCGATCGATAATCGACAATCGGCCATCAGAATCGGTAATCGGTCTCGATCGATAATCGAAAATCGGCCACGACAAATTAGAATTGGTATTCGGCCTCGATCGATAATCAGCAATCAACCACGACGAATCAGAATTGATAATCGGCCATCAGAATCAGTAATCGATCTCGATCGATAATCGACAATTGGTCATGAAAATCGAAATCGATCGATAATCCGAATCGGCAAACCGGCCACAACAATCAGAATCGATCGATAATCAAAATTGACATATTGGTCACATCAATCAAAATTGATAATCGGTCACGATAATTAGAACTAATCGATAATCAGAATTAGCAAATCGGTCACGTCAATCAGAATCGATCATCGGCATATATGAGAATGGGCCTAACAAGGCCCAAGGGGAAGTCACAATGTGGAAATTCAACCATCATTGCCCATCAATGTGGCCATTTAACCAACATTATTCCCAAGCAGTGGCCCATATAGAGCCAAACATATAGTGGGCCCATAGCCTCACGCAAGGGCCTAATACGCATCGCTATGGGCCGCATCACATGGGCCGAAATTACATCTCAAAGGGGCCTCATCATGTGGGCCGAAAATATATCACAATGGGCCTCGTATACATCAAGTGGGCTGCACCAATGGGCCTCATAAAAAATAAGTGGGTCGCACCAACGAGTCACGTCAATGGACCACACCAAAGGTCCATATGTACATCAGTGTGGGCCTGGCCAAATGGGCCACAAATACATCATAATGGGTCGCATCAACGAGCTACACTAGTGGATGGCATAGGTGAAATACGAACAACATGGTGGGCCCTGCATCCATGGCCAGACTCTGTGGATGTACAACACATTCATCATGAAGTCCCACCATCACGGTGAGGATACACGTCACGTGCATCATGGCTGGCCTCACGTCCTAGAAATAGATGGACTGCCTGGATATAAATCACATACCTCACATGGGTCCCATCCCACAGGCGGTGTGGATAAAACTCATACATCATGGTCATCCCACATGGCAGAAAATAGATGGACGGCGTGAGGCGTGAGTATACGGTATATACATGAAGTGGGGTCCAATAGTTTGGACAATCGGGATACAATGCATACATCAGCTGCATTCCACCATCTGGGCAAATACATCATAGTGTGGCCCACAGAACTTGTTGACGCTAGTCAGCAGCTATATAGCTAGAGTGGGGTCCATGGAGCTTAATAAAGTCAAACAGCAGCTAAGTGGCTGCACTGTCCATATGGACGGTTTAGATGTAGAATACATACATTAAAGTGGGCCTTACCCATCACCATCCAGTAGTGGATAGTGTAAAAATACAATGTATACATCTGACAGGCCCCACCTCCACACGTGCAACACGTGTGGGGTGGGTCCCATACGTATGAACGGCAGGGAAAACCCATCTATCATGGTCCGACCCATAAAGCACCTCCACTATTAGATGATGTGGATACATAATACATACATCATGGTGGGTCCCACCTCCACATGTGCCACACGTGAGGGGTGGCCCCACGTCCAAAGCGAAAGGACGGAGTGTATAAAACACATTCATTACAGAGGGGTCCACCATCCAAACTATGGACGGTAAGGATACAACTTATACATCATGGGTGGGTCCATGAGAGATTGAATCTATCCCGTTTTGGAATGGATGGTGTGGATAAAAGGTGGGTCCACACGTGTGGGAAGTGGGGTCCACAGCTAGACGGTGTGGAGCAAAACCCACACGTTCTGCTGGCTCAGTACAGCGGCTATATAGTTGGTGTTTGCGTACACACCAATCCTCTTGCAGGTGGGTCCCACGTGGGGCCCACCGTAACGTTTATTTTCCATCCAATCAGCTCATAAGGTCACAAAGACTTGAATAAAGAGGAAAAAGACAAATTTCATATCGATCCAGAACTTTCGGGACCCAAAAAGGGCTTCAATGGTAGACGTTCAATCCCCTATGTTTTTGGTGGCGTGGAGCACCTAATAGATAATGTGGATATAGAATAAATACATCAGGGGTGGGTCCCACCATCCAGACCTGCTGGATGGCTGGGATATACAACAAATCATTAAGGTGGGCCCCATGGCTACTGACATCACCGCAGTAGCCGTAACTGCTGGTCCCAGCAGAGGGACAATACTGTGGTTGAAACAGATGAACGGCGTGGAGAGTACATACATCACGGCTGGCCCCACCATCCTTCCACTGGACGGTAAGGACAAGGCATCATGGTGGGCCCCACATCCACGTATGGACGGTGTGGGTGGGGCATATACAACATGTGTGGGGCCCACAGATGGATGGCATACATCACACATCACGGTGTGATTTCCACCACACCGTCCAGACATCTCTGGATGGTGGAAATATAAAATACGTGCATCTAATTGGGTCCCACATGCCACGTGCAGCATGCCCAGCATGCCTAGCATGTGCAGCACCGTCCTAGTTAGACGGTGTAGATATACACATCAGGGTGGAGTTCACACAGATGACTGGATGATGCACGTGCATCGTGGTGGCCCACGGGTCTTCTGACGTCCATCCAGCATCCATATGTTGCAGGGACCCACTGTACATGTACCTCAATATGGCCCCCACCCTCGCACGTGTAGCACGTGTGAGGTGGGTCCCATACCCAAAAAAAATGGGTGGGCAAAGGGGATAAAATACATAGATCATGTTGTATTCACCACCATCGTCCAAATAAATGGATGGCTGGAATACAACATATACATCACGAGGGGCCCACAGGGCTAGTTGACGTTATCAGCTATGTAACTGGTGAGGTATGTCAGCCAACCTACTTCTCTAATGGTGGGTTCCCATGTCAGCGTGGCCCCACCAAAGTTCTGAATCAAGCTGGTATTTGTTTTTCCCTTTCATCAAGGTCGTCCACATGGCTGGGCAGCAAAGTGGGTCCCATAGTCTGATGGTCTGGATCTTCATACTATATCACAGGTGGGCCACACATAAAAGGAGGGAGAGAAAGAAGGAGCAAAAGAGAGAAATAAAGAGGGAGAAGGAGAGCACGGTGGAGATGGGAGGGACCCTGCCACTATGGGTCCCTCTAGATATAATGCATACACCAAGTGGGTCCCATTATAAGTGGGCCCAAAAAAATAAATTAAAAAAAAAAAAGAGATGATGAACACCCACAAAATAAAAGAAAAGGAGAGAAATAAAGAAAGAAAGAAGCACCCACCTCAAGATCTCTTCTTCCTTCTTCCGCCAATGCGATCTAGAGCTCGAATGGATGGACTTCAATGGTGAGATCAGACTTGGACGGTGGAAATGGAAGGTAGGAAGGTGGGCCACACTAATTTCTCTCCCATGGAAGCCATGGATGGTTGCTTGGAGAGAATGAGGGAGTGGGAGTGAGAGAGAGAGAGATTGAAAGAGAGAGATGGGTGAGTGATGTGGTGGGTGTACTTTGTGTAAGAAAGAGTTTGACTTTGGGGTTGCTTGGGGATGGGGTTGTACTTTGACATGAGATGTGATGTGGTACTTGATTGATGTGATGTGATGTGATTGATTTGAAAGATTGTCTTGGGTTTACAAATGTATGGTGTTTTCTCGAACTGAACGCGGACCCACATCTCTTGGCCTGGGTATCGCCTCGCCGCGTGAGACGCGGCATTAGAACTACGGTGACGATGCGGTCGCTAGGGTACAAGTCTCGGGTTGAGTCGACTCAGGTTAACGGCGTGTGAATCAGGGTCGCACGCAAATGCTGGTTAAGGGTCGAGGTTGCTGGGATTCGACCGGAAAGATCGTGGAAGTCTACCGAACGATACGATCTAGGATACAGGTCTTACAATACCTTTGCTAATGACTGACAAAAAGGGGGAGAACAAATTAAATACCCCGATGGAAAAATTATGTATATCTGTTTATGACTGGTGATACAAGTGTTAGGAGGAGCAACTACACTAAGATAGGGGGAGAATGCTGTTAGGAGAAGTAGTTACTGATTGTATGGTTTCACTAGACATTGTAAAATTGTGTAAAATACATGTATACACAATTTAGGATGTGTTTGTCTAGATGTTGTTGTAGGGTGTTTTGGTATTTTGTCACGTAATAGACAAAGGGGGAGATTGAAAGTGCAATTAGCATGAGTGTTGAATCAGCTAAATAAAGAAGCTCCATTGGAAGATCAATCAATCGTCTGCCTCAACCGGATGTGTGCCTGAAGTCGCCACAGGTAAATCTAAGCCTCACATCTCATGTCCCAAAATACCAGGTACTTAAAACCCTTAAAATTGAATAGAATATCATAAGGTTTTTAGGTTAGAAAAGTTTTTAAAAATATCAGAGAATCTCTAAGTTTTCTACCTCTGTCGATTTATCGATAGACTAATCAATATAATCGAGAAATTTTGTCAATGCCCTCGATGCTCAATTAATACTATCGAAATGAGGACAAAAGCTATCCAACAACCACATATACTTCTGGACTGAATTATCGATGTATCGATAGCTATATTGATATCATTGAAATTTGAATCTCGAGTATATCAAAGTTGACTCGATAAAATCGAAAGCAGATTTTTTGTGTCCCTGTTTTTCTATGGAAAAATCATAAAATCTTCGATATACTGAAGTTCTCCTCGATATCCTCAAAATTTAAATACCGATGATATCCAAAGCCCTTCGATGATATCGATCTTGGACACATAATTAACTAGCATATTTTCAGGTAGTTTTTATCTTGGACTGAGGGTCACTCGATAGAATTAATATTCAAACATCAATGATATTGAGGCCGGGTCAATGGCATCGGGAAAGGACATAAACTGTCCAGTAACCTCACTGGTAAAATCTTTGGATTTATCGATGTTCGACATGACTATCGATATCATTGACATTCAAATTTCAATGATATCAAGTGTACCTTGATCATATTCTTGACCTGAAATATTTTAAAAGTATTGTCCTCTTATTTTCAAATGTCGAGGAATCAATCCTCGTGTTGATGAAGTCGGAGTTCAAAATTCAATAACATCGATGCAGGTTTCGATTTCCTCGACCAACTGGCAAAAGGTTTCAAAAGCGTATGAGATTTGAGTTTGTGTCCTTGAGCGTCCAGTCAATACAATCGAGAGTATACGCTCGATGATATCAAAATCTGTCATAAATGTGAGGATTTTATATCTGTTAGAACTTTTTACCTATATATAGAGAACTTGTCTTTAGTTGCTAGTAGAGAAAGAAGAGAGTGCTTTTGAGTGTTTAACCTTAGATTATATACCCAAATCCCTTTCTCTCATGGAAGTTCATCCTCCAATCCACCCTCATCATTGACATTCAATAGATTGGATTGGAGAATGAACTTTCACATCCAAGGATCCTCTAGCTACCACCTTAATGGCAAATCATTAAGCCAGGATGCCTTGAATGCATAAATGATTGGAATTGCTCTATTTCCCTTGTAGGAAAACTTTCAATTGAGTATGATTCCATTACAACCTTGACCCAACCCGTCGCCATGCATTGTTACATCTTCTGAGTTACAGTTCAAGAAAGCAGAAGACTCTTCATAGATAAAGGAGGAGATCTTCGACAAAGAGCTAAAAGGGACTTATCCGCTTATCTGTAAGTTATTAGAGTCCAGAGGACCCTTGTGATCATTCTTTTGTAAGATTGGATCTAAGTTGTTTCTCACCCATTGCAAGTCCTTTAGGAGGCCTCCGACGGGAGTGTACGTGGTGGGTGTATTGTGTTGACCCTTGCTCTGTGGAGAGCATAAACAATTAGGGTCTTTTAAAGATCCTTGGCCAGTGTACCTAAAAGTGGGTGCCTTGTGTTGACCCTTGCTCATGATAACATAAATAAGAGAGGTTCCTTATGTAGATCCTTGGCCAGTGTGCCTACAACCGGGTGTTATGTGTTGACCCTTGCTCATGGGAGCACAAATTGTCAGCCTAGGTGTAGGTTGTACTGGTTAAAGGTGAACCTGATTTAAAACCTCGGGTTTGAGGTGAACCGTGTGAAATCTCCTTAGTGAACTCCGGCACACTCAAGGGTTGAGTGCGTTTGCTATGGGTGGAGTAGACAAGTAGTCGAACCACTATAAAATTGACTGTGTTTGTGATTGATGTTTGTCTTTGATTACTTGTGTGATTTCATTAAATGCTTTCATATTTGATCACACCTCACACATAGTTACATCCATCATAAACTCTGAATTACATCATATTTATTATTAAATTAGTTTTATGATTGGATTGTGTAATTAACTTGAAAGCCATTAGAGTTATCTTGAAGAAATCTTGATTCATACATATCCACTCAGGACAAGTTTGATAGGATTTTAAATGAACCATAATTTTTTTTATAAAAGTCCTATTTCACCCCCTCTAGGACATATTGGCATATGCCTACTTCAACTAAAGCGGTCATTATCGCAATTTCACTACCTTAATGGTAAATCCTTAAGTTGGGATCCCTTAAATGTATAGATGATTGGAATCATTCTATCTCCCTTATAGGAAAACATTCAATAGAGTAGGATTCCATTATAACCTTTACCTAACCTATCACCATGTATTGGTACATCATCTGAGTTACAAATTAAGGAAGCTAAAGATTCTTCATCAAAGGAGGAGATCTTTAATAACATGTTGAAAGTGACTCATCTACTTATTTGTAATTCATTAAAGTCCAGAGGACCCTTGTGATCATTTCTTTACAGGATTGGGTATAAGGTGTTTCTCACCCCTTGCAAGCCCTTGTGGGAGGCCTCCAGCGGGAGTGTACGTGGTGGGTGCTTTGTGTTGACCCTTGCTCTATGGAGAGCATAAACTTTAGGTCCTATGTCTAGGTCCTTGACCAAGGTGGTCTAAAAGTTGGGTGCTTTGTGTTGACCCTTACTCATGGGAGCATAGCCAGTGTGCCTAAAATTGGGTGTTATGTGTTGACCCTTACTCATGGGAGCATAAACTATGTCATGTGGACACGCTATGTCAGCCTAGGTATAGGTTGTACTGGTTAGAGGTAAACCTGATTTAAAACCTCCAGTTTAAGGTGAACCTATTGTGAAACCTCCTTAGTAAAATCTGGTACACTAAAGGGTTAAGTGTGTCAGTTGGGAGTTGAGTAGACAAGTAGTCGAACCATTATAAAAAATGACCGTGTTTGTGATTCATATTATCTTCCATTACTAATCGATCTCCATAAATGCTTTCATAGTTAAAATCACATTTCACACACAGTCACATCCATCATAAACTATAATTTGTTTCTTGTTTATCATTCAAATAATTTTATGATTGGATCCTCTATTGTGCTTGGAAGCCAGTAGAGTTACTCTTCAGTAATCCTAATGTTTTCTTGCATTTAAGATTAGAGTGATAGGATTTTAAATTGTCATAAAATATTAAAAAGTCCTATTCACCCCCTCTAGGACATATTGGCATATTCCTACTTTAATTAAAGTGGTCATTATCGCAATTTCAATTGGTATCTGAGCAAGTCTCTCTTAAGGGCTTCACCTCCTAGCGAGTGATCTTGGCAGAAGTTGGAATCATGACCAAAAGTGTCTTAGAGGATGTGACAGATTGGAACAATTTCCTAATAATCCATACTGCTTTGAATGTTGACAATAGTTCAAAATGATACCTTGATAGTGGATTCTCCAGACACATGACTGGTGATCAAACTCATTTTTGTGAGTATTCAAACTTTGATGGAGGATCAGTCACTTTTGGAGATGGTAGCATTGCCAGAATTATTGGATAAGGAACGATAGTTGTATCAGGCCTTCTAAAAATCAAACTTCTTTCTGTAGAAGGACTGAAACATAATCTCCTTAGTATCTCCTAAATCTATGACAAGGAACATCTGGTCACCTTCTCAAAGGATGTGTGTGGGATCTTAGATCATACAAGAAAATCTCTCATAAAAGGTTTACATACTAGTGATAACTGTTACATTATTGAAAGTACAAATGAGAGTGTGTTATCCACAAAGTGTAATATTTCTGTAAGAATTGAATCCAAATTATGGCACAAAAGGTTGGGACATGTTCATTATTGAAATTTTGCTAAGCTTAGTTAAAAAAATTTGGTTAGAGGACTTCCCAACATTAGAAAGGAAGAAAAAGTTGTCTGTGGAGAACGTCTAAAAGGAAAATAAATAAAAGTAGGTTATAAAAAGACAACTACCATAGCAACAACAAAACCTTTAGATTTGCTGCATATGGACCTGGTTGGCTCGACCAAAGTGGAAAGCCATGGCAAGAAAAGATACTTTCTGGTAGTAGTAGATGACTATACTAGATTTACTTGGGTCGCATTTCTTCGAGAGAAATCTGATGCCTTTGAGGAATTCGTGATTTTAGTAAAGCGACTTCAAAATGAGAAAGGACATTGCATCAATCGCATCAGAAGTGATCATGGTAGGGAATTTAAAAATGAGCGAATTGAAAAATATTACGATGAGAAAGGAATTCGTCATGAATTCTTAGCCCCAAAAACCCCACAGCAAAATGGAGTCATTAAGAGGAAAAATTGAGTATTGTAGGGATGGGGTCAGTTATGCTGAATGGGAAAGATATGGCAAAAAGTTTCTGGGCGGAAGCTGTTAATATTGTCCACTACATCATAAATAGAGTATATCTTAGAGCAGATTTGAACAAAACTCCATACAAACTATGGTATGGGAAACAACTTAGTGTGAAATATTTTTGAGTTTTTGGAACTAAATGTTATATCTTGAGAGACAGAGATCACCTAGGAAAATTTGAGTATAAATTGATGAAGGTATTTTTCTGGGGTATGCCTTGAATAGTTGTGCTTATAGAGTGTATAATCTAAGAACCCTCACTATTCAAGAATCAGTCAATGTGGTAATTGATGACCAACCTCACGAAGAAGATAGCCCTGTGAAAGAATTAGAAGATAATGTAGATTCATGCATTCTAGATAAATCAGATAACAAATCTCCATCATCAAATGAACCACAACCATCATCTAACATACCTAACATTAAGGATCACCCTCGAGAGAAAATTATTAGAGATCCTAATTATGGTGTTAGAACTCGACAATAGATAGAAAGTATCTATAGTCATTTCTATTTTACCTCAATGATTGAACCCCAAGAGTATTGTAGAAGCTCTTCAAGATGAACACGGTAAATTCTATGTAAGAAGAACTTCAATAATTTCAAAGAAATGAGGTATGAGAATTGGTTTCTAGACCACTTAATACAAATGTAATTGGAACCAAGTGGGTCTTTAAGAATAAATCTGATGAATCTGGGAATGTGATTAGGAATAAAGAAAGACTTGTGGCTCAAGGGTATTCACAAATAAAAGGCTTTGACTTTGATTAAACGTTTTCTCCTGTAGCTCATCTTGAGTCTATTAGAATACTTATGTCTGTTGCATGTGTGTTGAAATTTAAATTATTCCAAAAGGACATAAAAAGTGCATTCCTTAATGGGGATCTTGCTAAAGAAGTCTATGTAGAACAACCTAAGGGATTTTCAGATCCTAAATATCCCCATCATGTTTATCGTCTGAACAAAGCTCTCTATGGTCTCAAACAAGCACCATGTGTTTGGTATGAACGATTGAAAATTTTTCTCTCGGATCATAAATTTTGCAGAGGAAGTGTAGATAAATTTTGATACCACACTATTCGTCTAAACAAAGCTCTCTATGAACACTATTCACGATTGACGAATTTTCTCTCGGATCATAAATTTTGCATAGGAGTCATTACTCATTGCACAAATTTATGTGGACGATATAGTCTTTGGTTCGACATGTGAAGACACTGCATACAAATTTGATGATCTCATGAAATCAGAATTTGAAATGAGTATGATTGGCGAACTAAACTTCTTCCTAGGGCTACAAGTGAAACAGTAAAATGATGAAATCTTCATATGTCAAACTAAGTATGCCAATGACCTTGTTAAAAGATTTGGGCTTGAATCTGTTCATACTTATCATACTCCCATGAGTACTACACTCAAACTCTCCAAAGATGTTAATGGCAAGAGTCATGATCAACATCTTTATCAGAGTATGATAGGAAGCTTACTATATCTCACAGTAAGTCGTTCTGATATATCTTTTAGTATGGGATTGTGTGCTCGGTATCAGGTAGATCCTAAAGAATTTCACCTAACAGCTGTAAAAAGAATCATCAAATACATAGCAGGAACGACTACTTTTGGGCTATGGTATCTATTTGAAACATCCACCACCATTGCTGGATACTCTAACACTGATTGGGCTTGCAATCCGGATGATCGAAAATCAACTAGTGGAGGATTTTTTTTACATTGGAAATTGTCTAGTTTCCTAGCAGAGTAAGAAGAAAAACTCAATATCATTATCCACTGCTGAGGTTGAATACATTTCCGTAAGAAGTTGTTGTGCACAACTCCTTTGGATGAAACAGATGCTGTTGGACTAAGGGATTGAACAACCCACAATGAGTCTTTTCTATGATAACACAAGTGCTATCAACATTTCAAAAAATCCTATTCAACATTCTCGGACCAAGTATATTGACATCCGTCATCATTTTATTCGAGAATTTGTTGAAGACAAGATTCTTGTGTTGGATTATGTATCCATAGAAAAGCAACTCGCAGATTTCCTAACTAAACCTCTTGATACAAATAGGTTTAGACCTTCAAAAATCCATTGGTGTATGCACTCATTGATGATATCCCACTAACCATGATCCTCGTAGGTAAATCTTCATGCTGGAATATTCATAGTTAAGTATTAGCCACAAATCTGAACCTCATGAATTAACCATGTTAGTTTTGGGATGCCAGATTATGACATTCTTGATGATATCTAGCCTATGTCGATATCATTAATATTTAAAGTTCGATGATACCGATATTCACCATTGATGAAATTAAAGAATCTCGGGAATGCAAGATTATAACTAGCAGTCCTTTCCAATGGTTGGATTGTCATAATTTCCACTGGCTATTAGCATCTTCCCAACAATCATCAGCATGGTCTTTAATGTTATTATAAGTGTGAGATGGATGTCATCGATGAGGGATCGATATAATCGACGACTTTGTTATAATAATGAATGGAGTATTCTATTTCAAATCCTCATATCCTCTCTCTTCTCTGGTTGCTTCTTCTTACCTTTACCTGTCTCTTACACCGACAAATCATGGTCAAAGGTAAAGGAAAGTCTCTTCCTCAATCTTCAAAATCTAAGAACAAGTAACCTAAATCTAGCCAGTATCATCTTGTTTCGGTGGTAGGAAATCTAATCCCTATAGTTGAAGGTCTCATCTTGAACAACGCCATTGAGCCCTTTATTGTGGATCTTCTCCTTGAAGTGATTGGATGGCAGAATATCTTGAATCTTTGAGGATCTTATCAACTAGGTATGATCCATGAATTCTTCAACAGCTGTAATATCATTCGTGATGATCCTCCATGTATCCATATCGAACATATGCATCACTCCAAACTCATCACTCCCATCACTCTTGCACAACTTTTGAATCTTGAAGTCACTCGGATCCCAGTGACAAATCAGAATCTCAATGGTCTGGGTGTTTGGGGAGAAATCACCCATGCATTGTGTCATGGCACCACTGTCCCCCAGAGTGATGACAATTCGCTTCACATCAATCATCTTGGACCCACTTTTAAAATTCTCCATAGCATTCTCGGGTCCAATGTATACCCATGTGATGTAAAAGGTAATCATCTTCCTCACTTTGTACTAAATGTTCTTGATGATGTGAAAGTGCCCTTGCTAGTGCCCTGGTTTGTCAATTAATATGTGTTGAATCAGTCAGATTACAGAGTGTCACAGGAAGATCAATTCAAGCGTCTGCCTCAACTGGATGTGTGGAAGCTCACCATAGGTAAATCTAAGCCTCATATCCCTTGTCTCAAAACACTAGGTGAATAAAACCCTTAAAACAAGATAGACATCATAAGGTTTTTTAGTGAGAAAACTTTTTTTAACAAACAAAAAAATCTTTAAGTTTTCTTGCTCTGTTGATTGTATCGATACATATCTTGATATAATCGACCTGTGCTATTGATATCCTCGATAAAATCGAGTGAGGACTTAATGTGTCCAGTAACCACTTACATATTTGGATGGAATTATCGATGTATCGACACATGTATCGATATCATCGATATTTGAATCTCCAGTCCATCGAAGGCGGCTCAATAATATCGACAGGAAGATCCGGCACCCCTATTTTTACTTAAGAAAATCACATATGCTTCGATATATCGGAGCTCTCATCGATACCATTGGAGTTCAAATCTCGATGATATCGGTGGGCTTCCGATGATATCAGACATGGCCGCGAAGTTCTCCAGCTAAAATTTTCAGGTGGGTTTTCATCTCTGATCAGGGGTCACTTGATAGAATCGAAATTCTAAATATCGATGATATCAGGGCCGTATCGATTGCATCGAGGATGGACAAAACTGTCCAGTAAGCTCATTGATAAAATCTTTTGATTTATTGATGCATCGACACGAGTCCCGATATCATCGATATTCAAATTTCGATGATATCGAGTATCCCCAATCATATCTGATTACCTGAAAAATTTTAAAGTAAGTCTCTCTCAGTTTCAAATGTCGAGGACTCGATCCTTGTATCAATAATATCGGAGTTCAAAATCCGATGGGATCGACACGGGTCTCGATCCCCTCAACCAGTTGGCACAGGTTTTTCCAAAAGCGTATGACATTGAGTTTTTGTCATCGAGCGGACCATCGATACGATCGAGAGTACGCTCGATGATATTGAACCTGCTCGATGATATCGAACTTTTTTATAAATGTGACCATTTTATATCTGTCACGTCCCAAACTCGGAAACCGGGCTCACAGAATTCCCGATCGCCGAATTCGGCGCCGACAGCCTCCGTAGAACCCCATTCTCGGCTCCTAGCTCCCATTCGCCAGGTTCCGATCCTGGGATGCTACGAGGAGGATTTTCAATGTCAGTTTGATTCGTAATAAGCATAACCAAAGGCATAACCCACAAACAACAACCAAGCACTCCATTACATTTCCACTATGATCAAAACCTTTACAAGTACAATGAGCAAAAAAAGGAAATACAATGGTAAAGAACAAAAACTCCAAAATGCTCTGCAACGTGCTCCTGCCTCAGCACTGCTGCGATCCAACGTCATCTGCACGCAACGGTCGTGCAAAAGCTTACAGAAAGCTTAGAGGGTAGTGAAAGTGTGTGCGCAAGGTAGTAACATGAACATGCAATGACAGAGTAATGCGGAATATGCAGATGGAACCATAATATCATGAGCCGTACCAAGGCTTATGCGATGCAAGACATGAATGGTATCGGCCACCCCAAGGCCATGCGATGTACAATACAACTCAAGCATACAGATACTCATCTATGTCCACACATCAATACAGCTCAAATATGGGATATCACCGGGGTCTAGTACACTCTAAACCAGATTGCCGCCACATCGCGCGCAATAAGGTAAGTGGAAGAGACCTCACTATCCGTCTGCCAAATATTGGGCGCGACTCGTCGATAGCGGACCCATTCCTCGAGCTGGTCAAACTCAGCCTAGTATTGCCCCCTACACTCGGGCAGATAAGGCCGCACCCCCTTCCAACCGACCACAACACAGTGGAGAGCGTAACCGTCTTGTAATCGGCACTCCATGCTCATCTACCTACTCGGTCTAGACGTTGGAGCAACCTCTTGGTACCATAAGGGTTTAGGGACTTTTACCCAGGGATATCTATAGTACCCCATGTAGAACAAGATTTTCGGTATCCAATCCTACCAACCAGGATGCGTCTGTGAAGGCTACGGCCCTGATCTCGCTAGGGCGTACAATAACCATGTCACACAAATGCGAAATGTATGATTCACGCTATCCAATCATGCAACAAATCCTGCGCATATCGTGCGCTCATGTAGGACAACACCGCCTAACCGGGAGCCCATAAACAACCTATCCGAAGGCAAATACTATGATCAGACAATTCTCACGTCAAGCATACATATGATGCGTATGATCATGAGTCATGAAACTGTACTAAACATGTTATAATAAAATAAACTATCTTACAATGCAGATGGACCTGGACGGCCTAAACACGATAAGTACGGCCTAGTAATGGGCTCTAAGGAGAGTCGTAAAGTGGACATCCAACCAACATTACACTCGCAATGTGGACATCAAACCAACATTGCATCCCAGGTACGATCTTCTTAAATATCGCTACATAATCGGTATTGGGATTACACATTGCAATGGACCTTAGGTTCATCCCATTGGGCTTTTCATATATATGTCAAATGGGCCATATCCTATGGGCCTTTTAATCATCAGATGGGCCACATAAATGGGCCACAACAATGGGTCTTAGGTGCATTGCAATGGGTCAAAACCCGTGGGCCTTGGATTGCATCAATTGGACCTAGTCATATGAGTGTAATATGTATCAAATGGGCCACACCAATTGGGCTCCCAAATGCATATCAAATGGGCCTCAACCCAGAGGCCTTATATGAATCGAATGGGCCTAAATCCCTAGGCCTTAAACAATTCAAATGGGCTTAATCCATGAGCTTGCATGCATATCAAAGTGGGCCTAATCCCATGGACCCTTTTATAATCAAATGGGTGTAGTCCCATGGGTCTTACAATATAACAAATGGGTCCACTTCCATGGGCTTTAAGAATGCAACAAATGGGTCCAATTTTATGGGCCTTGAAGTACATCAAATGGGCCTAGTCCCATGGACTTGCAACACATCAAATGGGCCTAAGCTCTTAGGCCAAAAATGAATCAAATGGGCCTAGCCCATAGCCCTTTTGAAATTAAATGGGTCCCGACTCATGGGCCTTACAAAATATTTATTTCCATCTAAACTATTCATAGGGACACATGGTCTAGGGCCCACTACAATTTTCATATTATAAAATATACATTTAAACTATATAACATACATAAATATATATAATATGGGTAGCTGGCAGTGGGCCCCATCATCAAAGACAGATGGATGGCGTGTGCAAAACACATGCAACAGGGTGAGTCTCACCGTCCACGGGCTGTGGACGGTGAAAATAAAATACATGCACTAACGTGGGTCCCACAAATGTGGCCCACTGTAATATTTATTTGAAATTGAACCCGTTCATAAGGTTACCCAGACCTGTATGAAGTGAGGATATAAATTTCAGGTTGTTCTGAAACTTCTGTGGGCCCAAAAATAGATTTCAATGGTAGTTGTCCATTCACACTGTTTCTTATAGTGTGGGCCACCCGAGCGTCGGATCGGCCTAATTTTTGGAGGGGGCCCACCTGAGGAGGGGACCCAACAAATGAACGGCGTGGATTAAACATATACATCATGTGGGGCCCACGGCAGCACCCGTGGCTAGCTGGCCGCCCGCCCGTCCGTGCGCTGGCAGCGCTGGCAGCGTTCCTTCATTGCTTCTCTTTTTTTTTATAGCCTGCGAAATCTCACAGGTGGGGCCCACTGCTCAAAAATCCGAACCGTTCAAAAGATTTTAGGGCCCACAACAGCCGTACAAGTAAAATTTTTGGGTTTAAATTGGCGTGTAGAAACAATAAAATGGGCCTTAAAAGCCTTTGAAAGGTTAGAAATACCATTTTCTATGGTATGGCCCGCCTGATCATCAGATTGATCTCATCCTTTGGTTCAACGCCTAAAATGGCCTTGAAAACGGAATAGGCGGCGTGGATTGAATACCTTCATCAGGGTAGGGCCTATGAAGGGGGCTCACCCCAAAAGCCCCCTTTTTTATTTTTTTGTTTACACAGGAACGTCCAGCGTCCCAGACGCTGGACGTGTAGGTCTAAAAAAAAAAAAAAAGAAAAAAAAGAAAAGAAGAAAAAGAGCATTTGTGGTGGGCCCTGATTAGGTGGGCCACCACTGTTTGATGATGTGGGTCTAACATTTAAGGTGGGCCCCACTTGAAGAAAACTTGGACTAAATAATTGCTTCAAGGTGGGGTCCATTCAAGTGGGCCACACAACTTATCACATAAAATAAAATAAAATAAAATAAAATAAAAAGAAATAAAAGAGAGGGAGAGAGACATGGAGAGTGGGACACGGCTTATGATGGAGGGACCCCGACATTATGGGCCCTCCCTTACATGAAATCATACATCAAGTGGGCCTTAAAGCACGTGGGACCACCAAAATTTAAAATCAACGGTGGGGATCCTTTCCCTACCATGGATGGTCTAGATGACCTTTGAAGAGAAAATAAACCTCATGATGGGGTCCATGGAGAATGGCCCCATCATGGAATGATCATGATGATCTAAGTGGTCCATCGGCCACATTTTAGGGTCCCAAGTGAGATCCACACCATTGATCAGTGGGCCTCACTTGGTCCACCATAAAAACAAGGAAAACTACCCTATAGAGGCACCCATCGTCCGATCTTCTCTCTCCTAGGGGTTCCTTGGCACCTTAGCTTCAACTTCAATGGTTAAGATGAAGAATGGAGGGGTGAGATGGGAGATTTTGGGGTAGGAAGGTGGGCCACTTGGAGTTTAGGGAAGCTTGAGAATTTCCATACGTGGGATCTCATGGAATTTTTTGTTGCTTGGAAATTTTGAAATGAGAAAGAGAGAAAGAGAGAGAGTGATGTAAAGGGAGAGAGAGAGAGAGTGATGGATGGATAGGTGAGTGATGGTTGTGTAAGAAATCTTTGACTTTTGAGGCTTTTGTGTAAGATAGGTATGGGTGGTGAAGACTTTGGTGGCTTTTTGTGTAAGAGAGGTATGGGAGATGAAGACTTTTGTGGTTGCTTAGGAAAATGGAATAAAGTGATGTGTACTTGACATGTGATGGATTGATGGGTGATTAATTGATGGGATTGATGTAATTGATGTGACACATCGTTGAGATTCCTTTGGTTTTCGCAACGCGCGGCGTTTTTTCGCACCGAACGTTGGCCCATAACTCTTGACCAGGGTATCGCCTTGGCGCGCAGGTCACGGTATTGGAACCTCAACGACGGCACGGTCGCTATGGTATTGGTCTCGGGTTGAGTCGACTCGGGTTGTCGGCATATGAATCAGGGTCGCGCGTCGATATCGTTTAAGCGTCGAAGGTTGCTGGAATTCGACCGGTAAGACCGCGGGAGTGTACGGAAAGGTACGGACCAAGATACGGGTCTTATAATATCCGTTGGAACCTTTTTCCTATTTAAAGAGAAATTGTCTTTAGTTGCTGAGAGAGAAAGAAAAGAGTACTTTTGTGTGTTTAACCTTAAATCATATACCTAAATCCCTTTCTCTCAAGGGAGTTCATCCTTTTATCTACCCTCATCATTGATATTCAATAGAGTGGATTGGGGAATGAACTTTCGCATTCAAGGATCCTCCAGCGACTACCTTAATGGCAAATCATTAAGCTGGGATACCTTGAATGTATAGATGATTGGAATCACTCAACCTTCCTAATAGGAAAACATTTAAAGAGTAGGATTCCATCATAACCTTGACCCAACCTGTTGTCTTATATTGATACATCATTTGTTGCGGATCAAGGGAGGTGAAGACTCTTCCTCAACAAGGAGGAGATCTTCTCCACTGTGCTGAATGGGACTCATCAACTTATCTGTAAGTATCTAGAGTCCAGAGGACCCTTTGATCATTCCTTTATAGGATTGAGTCTAAAGTGTTTTCCACCCCTGAAGTCCTCAAGAAGGCCTCCGGTGGGAGTGTACGTGGTGGGTGCATTGTATGGACCCTTGCTCTATGGAGAGCATAAATATCTAGTTAGGGTTGAATTAGTAAAACCTTTAGTTTGACGTGAACCGTGTGAAACCTTGGGTTTATGGTAAATCGGGTGAAATCTCTGTTAGGGTCTTATGGAAGATCCTTTGCCAATGTGCCTAAAAGTGGGTGCGTTGTGTTGACCCTTACTCGTGAGTGCATAAATAGTTAGCCTCAGTGTAGGTTGTAAAGGTTGAAAGTGAACTTGATTTAAAACCTTAGGTTAGAAGTGAACTATGGAAATCCTCCATAGTGAAATCCGGTACACTCAAGGATTGAGTGCGGTTGCTAGGAGTGGAGTAGCAAGTAATCGAACCACTATAAAAATGACTGTGTTTGCGATTGTTATTCTTTTATTTGTGTTATTTACTTTAATATTTACATATCTAAATATCTAAGATCACACCTCATGTAAGCCTCATATCCTAGACCATACCGTTCCATAGACGTTCATGGTCTTATCAGTTGAATTTTGGCAACCTTCAACCCTTAACTGGTATTTGTGCTCAACCCTGATTCACATACCGTCAACCCGAGTTGAATAAACCCAAGAACTTTACCATAGCGACCGCGCAGTCATCGCGGTTCCAATGCCGTGACTTGCGCGCCGAGGCGATACCCTGGTCTAGAGATGTGGGCCAATGTTAGGTGCGAGGAAAATGTCGTGCATTACAAAACCCAAGAGAATCTCTACGACTTGTCACATCAACCCATCAATCCATCAATCCATTAATCTCAACATGTCAAGTACATGTTAAGTACACATCACCTTTCACCCATTCCCAAGTAACCACAAAAGTTAAAAGCTCTTACACCCATCACTCACCACATCCATCGCTCCATCACCAATCACTCTTTCTCTCCCTTTACAATGCTCTCTCTCATTCATTTTTTAAAGCACTATCCCATGCAAGAGAAGCCTCACACATCCAAGCCCCTCCCTCTCTTCCAAGCTCCAAGTGTGGCCCACCTTTCCATCCCAAGATCTCTCATCTCAACCATTCAAACCACATCTCCTCCGTTAGAATCGAAGCTAAGGAGCTAAGGAACCCAAGGGAGTAAGAAGATCGAACTGTGGGTGCTTTGATAGAGTAGTTTTCTTTTTTAAGATGGACCAAGTGAGGCCAATCAATCAATGGTTTAGATCTCACTTGGGACCCTAAGATGTGGCAGATGGCCCACTAGGATCATCATGATCGTTCCATGATGGGGCCATTCTCCATGGACCCCATCATGATGTTTATTTCCTTACATTAGAAAGGTCATCTAGACCGTCCATATTGGTGGGGAAAGGATCTCCACCATTGATTTTTGATTTCGGTGGACCCATGTGTAAAGGGATCCATTTGATGTATGATTTCTTACAAGGGAGGGCCCATAGTGCCGGGGTCCCTCCATCACACGCGTGTCCCACTCTCTATCTCTCTCTCTCCCTCTCTATTTCCTTTTTTATGAGATTATGATATGGTTGTGTGGCCCATTTGAATGGGCCCCACCATGAGTCATGTCTTCTATCCAAACCATCTACAATTGTGGCCCACTTTATGTGTGTTGTATCCACACCATCCTCCATGAGGGGGCCCACCTAAGCAGGGCCCACCTCAATGTATATTTTGTGTTCAACCGTCCAGCGTCTGGGACGCTGGACGTGAACTGGGAAAGCATGAATATTAGCTTGATTTCAAGCTTTTGGGGTGACCCACTCACATAGGCCCCACCTTGATGTATGTATTCAATCCACGCCGTTCATCTCATTCCCTGAATCATTTTAAGCGTTGAGCAGAAGAATGAGGCGGATTTGAGCATCATGTGGGCCATAGCATAGAAATCTATGGTGGTTACCATTGAAACATCGCCGGAAGTTCCTATACACCCAAAAATCTCAAACTTTGGACTCATTTAGTCTGTTATAAGCCATAGAATCCAATGGTAGGGATGAATTTTCCAAATGTAGGCCCCACCTGTGAAAAACCACAGGAATTGAGTTTTTTTCAAAAAAATAAAACAATATACATAAGGGGCAGCACCTGCTGCCCCTGACAACAGCAGCAACACGCTGCAGCATGTATGGATGGTCGGGCCAGGGCTATGGCCCTACATGTGAGCCCCACCATGATGTATTTACACCATCCAATCCTCTCATGAGGTGGGCCACTCCCTGAATTGGACCCCTCCCAAATTCTAGCCACATCTAACGCTCAAGTGGCCCACAAAATAGGAAACAGTGTGATTAAATGGTTGCCGTCGAGACCCATTTTTGGGTCCAAAGAAGTTTTGGATTTATATGATATTTGTTTTTCTTCCTCATTCAGGTCCGTGTGACCGTACCAACGGTTTAGATGCCACACAAGTGTTATGGTGGGCCCCACATGGGACCCACAATGATGCATGTGCTTTATTCATACCGTCCATAGGCAGTGGACATTTGAACCCACATATGTGTTATTGGAGCCCACGATAATGCGTGTGTTTCATTCACACTGTCCAACAACAATGGGACCCACCATGATGCGTGTGCTGCATCCAAAACCGTCCATCCACTTGGAAAACTCATTTCTTGGCATGAGCCATAAAATGAGCCAGCTCCTTAGCTCATGTGGACCCCACCATGATGCATGTGTTGCATCCAGTCTGTCCACCCATTTTGAAAGCTCATAACATGAGCTAAAGAATGAGTCAGATCCTTAGCTCATGTGGACCCCTCCGTGATGCATGTGTTGCATCCAAACCGTGTATCCATTTTAAAAGCCCATAACATGAGCTAAAGAATGAGTCAGATCCTTAGCTCATGTGGACCCCACCATTGTTTCCACCTCATCTATCAATATGTAATTTATGAAAAGGTTGGTGTAACACCCTGAAAATCGGGGGTCGTGTATAAACTCAACTCCCGAGTTCCAGACCGTCACTTATGCAACAAAAATGGTTATGATTCAATGTTGTCTGATTTAAAGCATTCACATGAGTAAAAGTATACCAAAACTGCAATTCATACTTCAGATCCAGTGATAAAAGCAAGCGGAAGACTAAACAATGTATATATCACTGTATGGAAAAATAAAGTAATCTCATCTGTCTCCAAAGTATGACTACATCTCTGAGTCTCATTTACATATACATAACAAAAGAATAATGTTCAAAAGAAAGTCCCACTAATGTCCCCTCGATCCAGGTCGCCTACGGGAAGCCGTCGTGGTACTGCATATACGAGAACTCATCCTGGTCCTCGTCAATCTCTGGCTCCACCTCCTGGATCTCGTCCTCACCTGCAACTACAACAGGGTCTGGTGGGTGTTGCAAACACCATCCCGTAACGTGGGAATGAGTGATCAACTCAGTGGAATCATAGAGCAAAGATTAGCATGTTCACAATTCAATCACGCGATAATAGTAAAGCAGTAAATCAGACAATCCTAATACTGTTGTTAATGCAAGATGATATGACGTGATGTATGCCCTCACCGACGATCACCCTCATGCGGCAACATCTTACGACCGCGGCATGCCACACTCCCTAGAGTGCTCCACATCTTCCAGCCACATGCAATGCTATGGTGATATGATTTCCAAGTTGTTATTAGTCCATTCAAACAGCAGGATTGGGAAACTAAGGTACTTCCCTTGTATCAATCCCAATACAGATCCTGTCTAGGGTCGTCACTCCTAGAAATCTCATACGATGTATATTTCGTAGGTCACTGCAAGGGCTGTCAGGGCTGTTGCTCGCACTCGTTGCACCACTCCCCCATCACCTTATCAATACAGGCCTACCGTACTCTACTGCAACGGAAGGGTCGTCGCCTTCCGTGGACTCAGAATACGCTCGCGGTCACTACAAAGGGCTCGTCGCCTGATCAGTGTAGGCCGACAGCTAGAATATAAGGTCCCATACCACCATAATCTGCTCACGAGTCTAGGTGCTCACTGGTCACTAGGGGGAGGTTTGTGGCCCCAGCGTAGGCCGACAGCTCGACCACGCTGTCCCATACCACCATGCCCGGCTCATGAGTCTTCGTGGATCAAGGTACCACGGTTAACAGGGTTTACAATGGTAAGTTCAGTACCCTAGGTTCAAACAGTTATGACACATACAAGGTGAACATACATCGGCCAGTCGGGTTACTTGACGTGCTCGACTAGCGCGATCGCATCTCAAGTCGAACGACATGAAGTGCGTAAAACACTTCTCGTGGCCTAACCACTGCCGCCAACTCTCAACACGAATCACGTTCATCGACGCGTCGTTCGTGGCTATGACCAGTCAGCCACGAATTCGCTCGGTTACCGACTGCCTGGACTAAGTCTAGTCCCACACATCTATGGAATCATATTAACACGATATGCAAAGGTATTGGAATTGAAATACATCATGTGAGCATGTTGACACATGTTATAACATTCAACTTAAGCAAATCTTCAAGGCATACTTTCTATGCATGTAATGCAATCATGCATAAGGTAAACATGTAGGAAATCATTTAGGTCAGCATTTTAATCATGAAATCAATCTCAAACTACTACATAACATCATTCAATTCAATACATACTAATACAAGCATTTATACAAACACATACACTACACACTTAAGTCCACATATAGTATGTCGACCCAAAGTGCGCAACTTGGCGTATCTCTTCGCCAAACTGATTATGCAAGCATTCCTAACTCTCTAATGCGGCGACAAACCATGTCAATCACATCAGCAAAATATACATGTAGACCGTACTTCCTACAAATGACTAAAATGCCCTAAATCTCATATTCTTCGTTAATTTACGAAACAGGAAACGGAGAGCATGTTGTACATGTCAAACGGAGATGCCTTCAATAATCTACTATTAAACGACATTGAAAGCGTTGTAAACCGTCAATCAAAGCGTCTAAAATCCTCACCTAGTCTCTTACGGTTGCAGGATTTTGAACGGAGAGTGTACGCTTCGTCTACAGCTGTAGGAGAACCTGATTTATGGAATACGTTAGCTAACATTCCATGAATCTACGTAAACCCTAAATCAGCAAGTTTTTGGGGTTATTCTATACCTGAAAAAGGGGAGAAATCACCAGCCAGGTGATTGGAAGGAAGTGCTGAAACAGCAACTGTCAGGGGCTCGGAAGAGGGAAAAATCCCTTCTTCTCTTTCTCTCAAACTCTCTCTCCTTTTTTCTCTAGGGTTGCAAATTTCGGATGGAAGGGAGAAATGAGGATTTTAACCCCTTTTATAAGCTTAAAATTGCCGAAAATAGGCTCCGGGACGAAGTTTACTTGATGCCTATCCATTTCGGGGCTGTTTCGGTCCAAAAATTGCTTTCTGGTGGTCCCCTGGTCGATTGCGATCAGACTTAAGCTCATGGGTACCAGATGTACCTCGTATTAAGTTTTCAGTCTGGCAGGGTTCGCAGATCGCACGTGGCGGACCAGTTTTAGTTCAGCGGTCACCGCACATAGATCAGGGCTGAAAGTCTCATGATAATAAATAGAAATTTTTCCTGATCCGAGGGTGTAATCTGGATGAATTCTGACGGTCAGAACGCTTAATACTGACGCGTCAAGTCGTGTGCCAGATTTGAATTTGAAATTCCAAATCCGTCCCTATTCGCGGTCGCTTCAGTTCGGGTTCAACGAAATCGTCTGTGATTATCGGTTTGACTTGATTTTCGAGATGATTGTCAAGTCCAGTTGGGCGGTTCTAACGGTCTAAGATAGGAGGTATCGGACCTTCGACGCGCGGTCTAAATCCAATACAAAATTTCAATATGGTCCAGAGAACAAACCTGCTTAGAGTTTGAACCGAGGTTATAGAGTGTTGTAGAGTTGTTTGTTCTACTCGATTTGGGTCTTGCAGAACGTATTTAAAGTGATCAAGGACTATTTCCCAGCTACTCTAGCGTTGCGCTAGCTAACTTACGCTTAATTTCCATGGAAATTATTTCTACGCGATTTTGGGTCAAATCGGTACTCGAACCCAAGTACGAATTTTTCACGGGCGTTACAGTTGGATAGGAAACATATTTCATGTTGGGCCTTAGGAATTTAATGGTAGAAATCATTACTAATACTTATGTTTGGGAGTAGGCCCATTTAATATATATATATATATATATATATATATATATATATATATATATATATATATATATATATATATATATATATATATATATATATATATATATATATATATGGCCCATGGGATTAGGCCCATTTTGATATATTCCAAGGACCATTATGATATATTTGGAGCCCATGGGTTAAGGCCCATTGTGATGAATTAGGGCCCATGGGTTGAGGCCCATTATGATGTATAAGGGCCCATTATTGAGGCCCACTTGGCATGTGTATGAGGCTCATCTTGATTTATTTGGGGTCGTTGTCGAGGCTCACCTTGATATGAATGTAAGGCTCATGTGATTAGGCCTATTTTTGATATATTCTAAGGCCCAACGGGTTATGGCCCATTGCAATGCAAATAAGGCCCATTGGTGCGACCCATTGATGTGGCCCACTTGATGAATATAAGGCCCATATGATATGGCTCATTTGATGTATTTAAGGCCCAATGGGATGTGCCTAAGGTCCATTACAATGTGTGATCTCAGTATGGTTTATGTACTGATGTTTACGACGAGCTATGCCTAGGGAGCAATGTTGGTTTAACGTCCACATTGTGAGTGTAATGTTGGTTAAATGTCCACATTACGACTCTCCTTAGGGCCCATTGATATGCTTGTACTTATTGTGTGTAGGCCGTCTATGCCATTTGCGTTGTAAGGATAGTGCATTACTTTATAACATATTTAGTATAGTTCCATGATTCCTGATCATACGCATCATATGTGTGCTTGATATGAGAAGTGACTGATCATAGCATATGCCTTCGGGCAGATTGTTTATGCGCTCCCGGTTAAGCAGTGTTGCCCTACATGAGCGCACGATACACGCAGGATTGCTATATGATTGAATAGTGTGATTCATGCATTTCTCATTGTGTGACATGGTTACTGTACCCCCTAGCGACATCAGGGTCGTAGCCTCCACAGGCGTATCGTGTTTAGTAGGATTGGATACCAGAAATCTTATTCTACATGGAGTGTTATATATATCCCTGGGTGAAAGTCCCTAAACCCTTATGGTACCAAGAGGTTGCTCCAACGTCTAGATCGAGTGGGTACAGGAGCGCCGAGGGCCAATTACCAGATGGTTGCACTTTTTACTGTGTCATGGTCGGTTGGAAGGGGGTGAGCCTTACTCACCCAAGAGTAGGGGGTAAAGCTAGGATGAGTTTGACCAGCTCGAGGAATGAGTCCGCTATCGACGAGTTGAGCCTAATATTGGCAGATGGATAGTGAGGTCTCTTCCACTTACCTTATTGCGCGTGATGGGGTGGTAATCTCTTTTAGAGTGTACTAGACCCTGGTGATATTCCAGATTTGAATTGTATTGATGTGGACTTAGATTAGGATTCGTATGCTTGAGTTGCATATCGCATCTCATGGCCTTGGTACGGTCGACATCATTCATGTCTTGTATCGCATAGCCTTGGTACGGCTAATGGTATTCATAGATCCATCTGCATATTCCATATTACTCTGATATTGCATTATCATATTACTACCTTGCGCACACACTTTCACCACCCTCTAAGCTTTCTATAAGCTTATGGAAGACCGTTGCATGCAGGTGACGTTGGATCGCAGCAGCGCTGAGGCTTGAGCACTTTACAGATTATTTTGGAGCTTTTGGTCTATCATCATTGTATTTCCTTTTATGCTCATTGTACTTATAAAGTTTTTGATCATAGTGAAAATGTAATGGAGTTTTTAGTTGTTGTTTATGGGTTATGCTTATTATGAATCAAAATGATGTTGAAAATCCTCCTCGTAGCATCCCAGGATCGAAACCTAGCGAATGGGCACTGGAAGCCGAGAACGGGGTTCTACGAAGGCTGTTAGCGCCAGATTCGGTGATCGAGAATTTTGTGAGCCCAGTTTTCGAGTTTAGGGAGTGACAAAAGTTGGTATTAGAGCATAACTTGGGAATAACCGAGAATAACATTACATGTCTACTATGAGTTTAGAATGACTAAGTCCCGAAGTTTGGATAGCTTTACGATCTTCCGTTATAGGCCTTTAATGTGTGTGCCTTCGAGAGTTTCAAGTTAATAGGCACCTTCACTCTTTCCTGTAGGCATGCCACCCAGGAGAGTGACTCGATCGACTCCTGCACTACCACCTGAGACTCTCGCACTACCACCTACGATCCTCGCTCCACCACTAGAGATTCCTACTGCCCAGCCCATGGATGCAGCTCCTTCACCAGAGACTGGTGTGGACCCGACCATATCCATGAGTGCCTCCCAGTTACAGCGGATGTTACAGGCTGTGACTGCTGCACTTCACGGAAAGGGTAGGTACCCAGTCATTTCATCAGCCCAGGCAGAGCAGGAGCGCGCGAGCGCCCTCCTTTGTGAGTTTCGAAGGCTCGATCTCCCGTGTTTTCAGGGTGAGCCAAACCCGACGGTAGCTGAGAGATGGGATGTGGAGAAGATATTCGAGATGATGGGATGTACGACTGAGCGGTGAGTTCGATTAGCCATATTTCTTCTCCATGGTAAGGCTGAGTATTGGTGGACATTAGTCTCCTGAGCAACAGGTGCCGATTTTATGTGGACCTGGGAGGATTTTGTGGATCGGTTTGACCGACAGTATTTCCCTGATCACATCTGACGATAGCGAGTGTTAGAGTTCGAGGCCTTGGGGCAGGGTGATATGACAGTGGCTCAGTACGTGGCTCGCTTTATGGCGTTGTCTAGATTTGTACCATATCTGGTTGATGACGAGGAGCGGAGAGCCTGCCGATTCGAGGATGATTTGCGTTATGATCTTTAAGGTCGTGTTATTGGGCATGAGCTCCCGACTTTTGAGAGAGTGGTACGGAAGGCCTAGATTTTTGAGGCTGAGGGGGCTGGTTCTCAGTCTGATCGCAGTCAAAGGAGAGAATGAAAGAGGCAGGCTCCTTATAGTGATTCATAGCAGAGTCGACCACAACAGAGACGCACAGGTTGCCCAGCCTTTCGAGCATCAGCAGCACCTCCAGCACCACCTCTGAGGCAGTTCACCGGCACTTGTTTAGGTGCGGTGTGACGGGACACCGTATGTAGGAATGTCTCAACCCCCAGCAGCAACAGAGAGGTCCACAGCAGTAGAGAGGTCCATAACAGCCTCCACCACAGCCGCAGCAGAGACCGCCACAGCAGCAGTGACAGCAGCCCCCATCACCGAGGCCACCTCAGCATCAGCATCAGCCTCAGAGGCCGCAGTAGTAGAGGCAGTAGTTTCGACCGCCTCAGTGACGCCAGCAGCAGTAGCATGCTTAGAGGGGACAGGCACTTTCCCAGCCAGCTCAAGCTAGGTTATCTGGAGGAGTCGTTGAGGGTATACTTCCAGTCTCTACATGCATGGCTTTGGTTTTATTTGCTTCTGGTTCTTCGCACTCGTTTATGTCTGAGGGATTCTGTCGTTCGACTGGATTGTCGACAGAGTCTACTCAAGAGGGGTTGACGGTATCGACACTGTAACACCCTGGATTTTTTCCAACCTGGGGTTAGATGTCCTTAAGCAATGGGCCAACCATGATGCCTTGGTAACCTCTCAGAACCCAATTCCAAAGCCAAAGAAATCATTTAGAACCAAATTCTTTAGAAATTTAACGTGAATTAACTAGCGCTATGCTAGATTACCCGTGAAATTAGCATCAACCACTTTAAATACGATCTGAAAGACCCAAAACCTATAGAATCATTGACGCTACAATACCCTGAAACTTAGGTTCAAACTCTAAACCCGTTTGCTCTCAGGAACCCTTAAAAACTTCGTATTGGATTTAGACTGCGCGTCGAAAGTTCGATGTCTATAATCTCAGACCGTTATGACCGCTTAGCTGGACTTGACAATCATTTCGAAAATCAAGCCCAACCGATGCTCTGAGGCTATTTCATTGAGCCTGGAGCAGGGAGTGTGAGAAAGAGTGAAATTCATTTAAAATTAAATGGGATTTAAATAAATCTAGCACGTTTCCCTTGCGGGATCAGTATAAGCATTCAGACCGTCGGAATCTGACCCAAATACACCCTCGGATCAGGAAACATTTCTCATTCAGGTCAGTGTACTTGGAATCCTCGATCGAGTCTCCGTGATCGTTGAACTGAAACTGGTCTTGCACGTGCGATCTGGGAACTCTGCCGGACTGAAAACTTGATATGTGCTGGATCCAGTGTCCATGAGCTTAAGTCTGACCGCATTCGGCCAGGGGACCTCCTGAAACGCTCTTTTGGATCGAAAAAGACCCGATTTGGTTATAACCCAAGTATACCTTGGTTCTAAGTCTAAATAGGTGAGTTTCTAACCTATATAAGGGCTTTAAACCCTCTCATATTTCTCCTATCCGAATTTGTAAGAAACCCTAGAAAGTGGTGAGAGAGAAAGAGAGAGTTAGTGAGAGAATTTGTGAGAGAACTTCCTGCCGTTTGCTCTAGCCTTTGCTCGTACCAAAGCACCGCATTCAAATCATTTTTTCAACGATTCCAATTCATTTCTAGGTAAGAAAACCCTACCCTCTATCTGTTTTAGGGATTCCTTTGATACAAGTAGCGATGTAGCTTATGTATCTTGTGCATTAGGTCGTCGTAACGTCGTTGACGAAGCGTAGACGTTCTATTCGAATCGATACGCGTCTAAGGCGAAAGGTGAGGATTTTAGACGCTTAGATTGACTGATTTCAAAGCTTTCAATGTTGTTTAATAGTAGATTATCGACGAGATCGGCATTTGACATGTAGAACATGCTGTCCGTTTTTCATTTCGTATACGTACGGTGAATTTGAGATTTAGGGTATTTTAGTCATTTATAGGAAATACTGTATATGTTTGTATTTTGTTGAAATGATTGCCATGTGATTTTGTCGTATTATGATATTAGATATGTGTGTATAATCTGTTGGCGAAGAGATTTGCCCTAATGCGCACTTTGGGACGACATACGCTATGTAGACTAAAGTGTGTAGACTAAGTGTTTGTATAAATATTTGTATTAGTATGTATTGAGTAAATGGTGTTGTGAATTAGTTTTGAGATTGAATTCTCAATTAATAGGCTGATGTATATGATTTCCTCCATATTTTCTATATGAATTGATTTCCTCATATATACGGAATATGTGTTGGTTGATTTGTTTATGTTGTATGTTATAACATTGTCAACATGCTTGTATTGTTTGAACTTCAATTTTAGTACTCTCATATGATCATTGATGTTGATTTACAAATGCTTAGGGCTATATCCTAGTCCAGGCAGTCGGTAATGGATTGAATTCGTGGTTGGCTTTTATTTGCCACGAAGGATGCGTCAATGAACGCGAGTCGTGTTTTGGGCAGGCGGCAGTGGTTAGGCCACATGAAGTGTTTCATGCACTTCATGTCATTCAGCTTGAGATGCGCTCGTACTAGTTGAGCCCGTCAAGTAACCCGACTGGCCATTGTATGTTCACCTTGTATGAGTCATAACTGCTTGAACCTAGGGTACTGAACTAACCATTGAAAACCCTGTTAACCATGGTACCTTGATTCATAAAGACTCATGAGTCGAGCATGGTGGTATGGAACATCGTGATCGAGCTGTCGACCTACGCTGGGGCCACAAAGCTTTCCATAGTGAGCAGTGAGCACCCTACTCTGAGCAGATTATGGTGGTATGGGACACTATATTCTTGCTGTCGGCCTACACTGATTGGTGACGAGCCCTTTGTAGTGACCTTGAGTTTATCCTGACACCGCATGGGGGCGACGAGTCCTGATGCAGTCTTAAGGATATAAATAGGCATATATTGATAAGGTGATGGGGTAGTGGAGCAACGAGTGCATGCAACAGTCCTGACAGCCCTTGTAGCGACCTATAAATATAATATCGTATAAGATTACTAGGAGTGACGACCCTAGACAGGATCTGTGTTGGGATTGATATAAGGAAGGTACCTTAGTTTCCCAATACTGTTATATGAATGGACTAATAATAACTCGATAATCATTATCCATATCGCACTGCATGTGCCTGGAAGATGTGGAGCACTGAGGAAAGCAAGCATACCGCGGGCGTAAGATGGTGCCGCATGAGGGAGAATGTCGGTGAGGGCATCCATCATGTCATTTCATGCTTACATTAACAACAGTATTTAGGAATGTTTGATTGCTTACTTTACTATTATCGCGTGATTGATTTGATAACATGCTAATCTTTGCTCTATGATTCCACTGAGTTGATCACTCACTCCCACGTTACGGGACGGTGTCGCGCACACCAACCAGTCCTTGTTTTAGTTGCAGATGATGGCGCTTCTTGTGAAGTGAAGCCGGACTTGATGATGAGGAGGAGGATTTCTCCTATATGCGTGTTCTGACCGACGGGATTACAGGGAGGTTGTTTAGACGCCATGACACATATCATTTTATATTTTTAGAGCACTCATGTATATCCTTTTTATCATTTTTGGAGTATACATGTATATGTCTAACCTGGTAACATGCCACACTCTGGAGACTTACAATCAATTATACATTGTTATATATTTATCACAGTCTTTCGCTTATAAAATTTAACTGTCTCTGGAGTATGATATGTTATTTTGGCTTAATCCCAATCTTGTTTAAAGACATTCTACAGACGACATGCATTTATTATTATCTATGTTACATAAGTAACATTTTGGAACTCGGGAGTTGGGATTCTACCCGACCCCCAATTTTCGGGGTGTTACAGACACCCTTAGGGAAGACTACAGTATTAGGTCACCTTTTTTCGACTTAACCCATGTTAGTAGGAGAGACCTTCTTACTCGCTGACTTATATGTACTGCTGATGTCAAATTTTGACGTTATCATGGGCATGGATTGGCTTTCCGAGTACTATGCCATATTGGACTGCTCCGTGAGGACAGTCACGTTCTATATACCCGACGTGCTATAGTTTCAGTTCATTGTAAAGCCCAGAGGAGAGTCATTGTCTTGTTTGTTGTCCTGTGTCGTTGAGGAGCCTGTTGTTGCTTGTATCAACCATTTTCCCGTGGTTTGTGATTTTCCTGATGTGTTTCAGGAGATTACAGGATTACCACCTCATCGACTCACCGAGTTTCAGATTGATCTCGTGCCCAGTACCACGCCTATTTCGAAGGCCCCGTATCAAATGACACCATTAGAATTGCGAAAACTGCAGAAGCAGTTGGACGAGTTGCACGAGTTAGGTTTTATCCATCCGAGCAGTTCACCATGGGGAGCATTAGAACTCTTCGTGAAGAAGAAGGATAGCTCATTGAGGCTCTGCGTTGACTACCACGAGCTCAACAAAGTCATGATCAAGAACAAGTACCGGCTCCCGAGGATTGATAATTTAATTGATCAGCTGTAAGATGTACAGTTCTTTTCGAAGATCGACCTGCGTTCCGGTTATCATCAGATTCGGGTCTGAGATGAGGACATTCCGAAGATGGCATTAAGGACGCGTTACGGTCATTTTGAGTTCCAGGTCATGTCCTTCGGACTGACCAATGCACCAGAGGTCTTCATGCAGCTGATGAACGAGGTCTTCTGCCCATATCTCGAACAGTTTGTTGTAGTCTTCATCGACGATATTCTGATCTATTCGAGGACCCGTGAGGAGCATGAACAACATTTGGAGATTACTTTGCACACCCTCCCCACACACCAGCTGTATGCGAAGTTGGAGAAGTGCGAGTTCTGGCAAGAGGAGGTGAAGTTCCTTAGTCATGTGGTGACGAGGGAGGGCATCTCAGTGGACTCCTTAAAGGTTAAGGCAGTGTGTCGTGGGGCCAACCCACGACCGCGTCCGAGATCTATAGTTTCCTTGGTTTGGCGGGCTATTACCGACGTTTCATTGAGGGCTTGTCTCGTATTGTTACCCCCGCTGACCAGGTTAACTCGGAAGGGTGCAAAGTTTATTTGGAGTGGCGCCTGCGAGCGAGAATTTATGGAGTTGAAGGATCGTCTGACGTCCGCTCCTGTGCTCACTATTCCCTTTGGGAGTGACGAATTTATTGTATTTACTGATGCCTCGCATATTGGTTTGGGTATTGTCCTGATGCAGCATGGGAGACCAGTGGCCTTCGCATCTCGTCAGTTCAAGGTCCATGAGCTGAACTATCCCATGCATGATTTAAAGTTGGCGGCAGTTGTCTTCGCACTGAAGGTGTGGAGGTACTATCTTTATGGGGTCAGGTTCCAGCTCTTCTCCGACCACAAGAGCTTAAAGTACCTCTTCTCGTAGTCTAAGTTGAATATGAGGCAAAGGCGCTGGATGGAGCTCCTAAAAGACTATGATTGCGATCTTCAGTACCACCTAGGCAAGGTGAACGTGGTGGTAAATGCCCTCAGCCGTTAGCCACGAGGCCTAGTAGCGCACATAATGATTTAGGAGTGGCGGATGCTTGAGGATATCGCAGAATATGATTTTGAGTTCGGCCTATAGTCTTTTATAGTTCAGTTATCGATCTTGTCGATTCAACCCTCTCTTATCGTAAGGGTGATCGAGGCTCAACAGGCTGATGAGTCGTTACAGAGTTATATGGTTGAGGCTACATCTGAGAGTCGGGCAGATTGGCAGATTGGTACAGATGGTGAAATCCGCTTCATAGGCCGATTATGTGTCCCGGATATTCCTGAGTTACGTAGAGATCTCATGACCGAGACACATCAATCGTGATTTTCTATACACCCTAGCTCGATGAAGATATATCTTGATATGAGGCAATAGTATTTTTGGGTGGGGATGAAGTGTTAGATCGCCAGTTTTGTGGCTGAGTGTGACACATGCCAGCGTGTTAAGGCCGATCATCAGAGACCGCCTGGTCTATTGCAGCTGTTGAGCGTCGCGATGTGGAAGTGAGAGCACTTGTTGACAAATTTCATTATAGGCTCGCCGAGGACTCAGTGCGGTCATGACGCCATTTGGGTTGTTATGGATCCTCTGAAGAAGTCAGCACATTTCCTTACGATGCGTGCGACTTGGTCTATGGACCGGCTTGCGAGGTTATTCATTGAGGAAGTTGTGAGACTGCATGGCGTTCCAGTCTCGATCGTTTCTGACCGAGATTCGAGGTTCACGTCTTAGTTTTGGGTGAGCTTCCAGAGAGCGATGGGGACTGATTTACAGCTCAGCACCGTGTACCATTTGCAAACCGATGGCCAAAACGAGAGGGTCAACCAGATCCTTGAGGATATGCTTCGGGCCTACGCGAATGATTTCGCGGGTGGCTGGGTTGAGCATCTGTGATTGGTTGAGTTCGCATACAACAACAACTATCAGGCGACCATTAGCATGACTCCTTTTGAGGCACTAAATGACAGACCATGCAGATCACCAAGTTGCTAGACCGAGGTTGGAGAGTGTCATCTCCTAGGTCCCGAGCTTGTGCAAGAGACGTCAGAGGCTATTGATATCATCAGGTAGAGGATGCGCACAGCTCAGAGCCGACAGAAGAGTTTTACTGATGTCGGCGTTGTCACTTGGAGTTTGATATGGGGGACCATGTGTATCTCAAGGTCTCGCCCATGAAGGGCGTAGTTTGATTTAGGGCGAAGCGCAAGCTTGCCCCGAGATTCATAGGACCTTTTAAGATCATTGGGCGCGTTGGCATTGTGGCCTATCGGCTTTCCTTGCTACTTCAGTTATTTGGCATCCACAACATTTTTCATGTCTTTATGTTAAGGAAGTGTGAGTCCGACATCGTTCCTATTATTGATTGGTAGTCACTGGAGGTTCGTGAGGACGCTTCTTACATCGAGCAACCAGTTCGTATCCTTAATCAAAATGAGCAGGTCCTCTAAACCTAGGTCATTCCTTTAGTGAAGGTTCAGTGGGGTCACCATTCTGTAGATGAGGATTCTTGGAAGCGTAAGGCTGAGATTCGAGAGCGTTATCCCCATCTCTTTGATGATTGATCATGTGTTGTATTTTGTATGTTACCTCTGATGTTATATGATGATGAGTATGTTTCTTTTTCCTCATGAGTTATGTCTAGTTGTAATGATTATGTAAATTTTGAGGATAAAATTTTTATTAGGAGGGAAAAATTGTAAGCCCCATATCCCAGACCGTACCGTTCCATAGACTTTCGCGGTCTTATCAGTTGAATTCTGGCAACCTTCAACCCTTAACCGGTATTTGCACGCGACCCTGATTCATATGCTGTCAACCCGAGTTAACTCAACCCAAGACCTTTACTATAACGACCACGTCGTCGCTGCGGTTCTGATGCCGCGACTCACGCGCTGAGGTGATACCTTGGTCTAGAGATGTGGGCCAATGTCCGGTTCGAGGAAAAACGTCGTGTCACGCCCCAAACCCAGAAATCGGATTCATAAGAATCCGGATCGCCGAATCCGGTGCCAAAAGCCTCCGTAGAACCCCATTCTCGGCTCTTAGCATTCATATGCCAGATTCCGATCCTAGGATCGTACAAGGAGGATTTTATTTTTTTTGTACATTTAACTAGTAATAAGCATAACCACAAGATTACCCAATTCATAAAGGCAACATCATCATCACATATCCACTAATATAATTATTTGAGTACAACATTGAAAGGAAAATACATTAAAAAAAAATCAAGCTCCAGAAGACCACTGCACGCTCCAAGCTCAACACTGCTGTAACTATCATCACCTGCACGCATCTATCGTGCATAAGCTTATAGAAAGCTTAGAGGGTAGTGTAAGTGTGTGCACAAAGTAAGTGTCAAGTATTCAACATAATGTCATCATCATACAATGCCGAAATTACTGGTGATCCATAAATCGTACATTATCGAAATAATCAACAATACTGGCAAGATCATGGATTATACGATGACAAAGTAAGCGAAAGTACAGACAAGTCCATAAGTCAATCAATATCAGACTATGCAATATAAGACAACTATGCACTAAGGAGTCATAAAGAGTCAAATATTAGATACCGAGGATGTAATGCAATATACCAATCCTGCTAAGTCTGTCTAAGCCATATAAGTGCGGAAACATAGCAACCCAAAATGTCATATGCCTACAGATGTAATGTAATATGCGATGCGAATGAAATGACCATGCTGGAGTGTGAAGTCGGAATGATAGTACGTAGTATCGTAGGCCACGGAGTTCGCCACAATAGACTTCTATCCAAACCAGTCCCATACCTAAATTTGGATAGTCAGACTCAACGTGGTAAACCCCTGATCTCAGGTTAGTCACGCGCCCAATCGAAATCTTTGTCATAACGAAGGTACACAATAATTAGTTGCGCACCACCAGCTCGAGTGGATAGTGAATAAATGAATGAATGAATATGCACTCCTACTCAATAAGTCCACATATCAGTACAGTTCCTCTCTGGAAAATCATCGGGGTCTATTACACTCCATACCAGATTGCCGTCCCATCGCGCGCAACAAGGTGAGTGAAAGAGACCTCACTATCCGCCTGCCAATATCGAGCCCAGCTCATCAATAGCGGACCCATTCCTCGAGCTAGTCAGACTCAGCCTAGCATTGCCCCCTCCTCTTGGGCAGTTAAGGTCGCACCCCCTTCCAACTGACCACGACACAGTGGAGAGTGCAGCCATATGGTAATCGGTACTCGGCGCTCATCTACTCACTCGGTCTAGACATTGGAGCAACCTCTGGAACCAAGAGGGTTTAGGGACTTTCACCCAGAGATATCTATAGCACCCCATGTAGAACAGATTTTCGGTGTCCCATCTGGCCATCCACGATATACCTGTGGATGCTACGACCCTGGGGTCGCTAGGGCATACAGTAATCACAGCACACAATGCAAGATGCATGAGTCATACAATCCAGTCATGCATCAATCCTGCACAAACCATGCGCTCATGTGAGACAATCTCCGCCTATCAGGGAGTCTCATAACAACCAGCACTATGACATATGCAATGGTCAATCATATCTCTTAACAGACATGTAGATGATGCGTATGGGCATGGATCATGATGCTATACAGTCACATACTCATAATTGGTATCAATAACCGGCATCAACAATCGGCCTCGACAATGTGGACATCTAACCAACATTGCCCCAAGGAGTGACCCTCACAGATTCAAACATATAATGGGCCCACGACCTCACACAATGGCCTAATATACAACACAATGGGCCTTACTCAAAGGTTACATGTACACAACAGGTGGGCCCTGTTCATGGGCCTAACATACATCATAATGGGCTCCTTCGCCTGGTCTTAAATGCATCACAATGGGCCTCATCACCTAGGCCTCAAAATACATCACATTGGGCCTTAGACATGGGCTGAATACACATCACGTCGGGCCTCAAATACGGGTGGCATGTATACCATGTTGGGCCCCTCGATCGATAATCGGCAACCGACCACGACGAATCAGAATCGGTAACGAATCAGAATCGGTAATCGGCCTCGATCGATAATCGGCAATCGGCTACGACAAATCAAAATCGGTAATCGACCATCAGAATCGGTAATCGACCTCGATCGATAGTCACCAATCGGCCACAACAAATCAAAATTGGTAATCGACCTCGATCGATAATCGGCAATCGGCTACGACAAATCAAAATCAGTAATCGGCCATCAGAATCGGTAATCGACCTCGATCGATACTCGCCAATCGGCCACGACAAATCAAAATCGGTGATCGGCCTGGATCGATAATCGGCAATCGGTTAAGACAAATCAAAATCGGTAATCGGCCATCAGAATCGGTAATCGACCTCGATCGATACTCGCCAATCGGCCACGATAAAATCAGAATCGGTGATCGGCCTCGATCGATAATCGGCAATCGGCTACGACAAATCAAAATCGGTAATCGGCCATCAGAATCGGTAATCGACCTCGATCGATACTCGGCAATCGGCCACGACAAATCAGAATTGGTGATCGGCCTCGATCGATAATCGGCAATCGGCTACGACAAATCAAAATCGGTAATTGGCCATCAGAATTGGTAATCGACCTCGATCGATACTCGCCAATCGGCCACGACAAATCAGAATCGATGATCAACCTCGATCGATAATCGGCAATTGGCCATCAAAATCGGTAATCGACCTCGATCGATACTCGCCAATTGGCCACGACAAATCAGAATCGGTAATCGGCCTCGATGTTGGTATCGGCAATCGACATCGATGAGAATGGCCTAACAAGGCCTAAGGAAAGGTCATAATGTGGACATTTAACCATCATTGCCCATCAACGTGGATATTCAACCAACATTGCTCACCAAGGCATGACCCGCCATAAACATCATTACCTATATTATAGTGAAATCACACATTACATCGGGTGCACATTCCTCACATTAAGCTGCATGTACACCACATTGAGCCTAGCCATGCAGGCCACAAATACCTCCAAATGGGCCTCATTACATGGACTGAAAACATATCAAATGGGTCACAACATATGAGCCAGAAACACATCACAATGGGCCTCAACCCATGGGCCTTTATACATCACAATGTGCCTCAACCCATGAGCTCTAAATACATCACAATGGGCCTCAACCCATGGGCTAGAATTACATGACAGTGGGCCACATAAAATGGACAGCTCGGATCCAACACGTACGTCTCGTGGGGGCCACATAATGGATGGTGTGAATATATAACATATATATATCACGGTGGGTCCCACTATGATGTGGATCATGAGGGTTTGCAGTTCATGGTGAGGGCTTGGATTACATCTAAAATCATTTCAATAGTTGCAGGTGTAACATGTGTACCACTGTACACTATCATTTTATGGAGCACATGGCTCTTTAATAATGATCAGGACCGGCCAAACATTGCCCAAGTAAATCAGTACTGTCCAAACATTGTCCAGCACCGTCCAGCACATCTGGACAGTGTGGGTGAAATAAATACATCACAGAGGCCCACATGGCAAAATAGGTGAACGACTTGGTCTAAAACACATCAAAGGTGGGTCCACGATGGACGAATGGTTAGGATCTAATACATACATCACGGGAGGGCCCACGCAGCACCGTCTAAATTGACAATGTGCGTATAAAGCACATACATCACGGAGGGGCTCATGGAACTTACGGACTTCAATCAACAATTCAAGCTGCTGGAGCCCACCGTCCCTCGGACGGTTTGGATTCAACATTATATCATGGTGGGCCCCACAAAACTTTCTGACTTCAATCGGCCGGGCCCGTCCCCGTCTTGAGAATCAGATGGATGGTAGGGATATAATAAATACATTAACGTGGGCCCTGCCCGACCAGAACGTACAGACGGTTAGGATATAGAACACATGTATTAGGGTGGACCCCACCTCCACACGTGTGGGGTGGGTCCACGCCATATGAAAAATGGATGGATGGCATGTGCAAAAATGCATACGTCCCATTGGTCCACTGCACCGTCCCAATCGACGGTGCAGATGCAAAACAGATAAATCTAGGTGGGATGCCTCCAACCCACACGTGTCACATGTGTGGGGTAGGCCCATGCGTCTAAATAGACAGATGGATATAACACATGCGTCATGGTGGTGTCCGCAGCACCGTCCAGCACCTTGGACGGTGCAGATGAAATAATTACATAAAGGTGGGTCCCACCACTTGCATGTATGACACGTGCAGGGTGGGCCACGTCCACCAAATGGATGGATAGGTAGATATAACACCGACATGGTGGGGCCTACTGGCCATCCAGCGAATGCCTGGACGGAATGAATGAAACACATACATGTGGTGTCCACCGTGTGGGCGGTGTGAATAAAATACATACATCATTGTGGGCTCCACGTGGAGCCCACCTCAATGTTTGTTTGAAATCCAACCCGTTGATAAGGTCACACAACCTTGGATGAAAGGGGAAAATAAATTTCAGCTTGATCTGAAACTTTTGTGGCCCCTTAACAAAATTTTAATGGCAGAGGTTCAATCCACTGTTTCCTGTGGTGTGGGCCACTTGAGATTTGGAATCGGCTAAAACTTGGAGGGGGCCCACCTGATGAGGGGGCCCACCTCATGAATGGTTTGGATCTTACAAATACATCATGGTGGGGCCCACGGCAGCAGCCGTGGGACGCTGCACGGCCGCCCGCTGCACGCAGCGCGTGCTGTTGCTGCAGTACGTCAAAGGCAGAGGCTTTGCCTCTGTATTGATTTTTTTAAAAATTTAGGAAAACCCTTTTTTTTGAGGTTTTTATCATGTGGGGCCCGCATCTAATGAATCCATTCCAGCCATTAGATTCTATGGTTCATAATGAATCCGATGAGTCCGCTAACGGCCCACTTTCGACGTGTAGAAGAAATCTAAATAGAGTTTTAATGGTAACATTATTATTTTCAACACTATGGCCCACTAAATACTCCGATCAATCCCATCTTTTGGCTCAATGCCTAAAATGATCCAAGGAATAGGATGGACGGTATGGATTGGATACAAACATCAAGGTGGGTCTCATACAAGCGGCCCACCTCCATTGCTTAAAAAAAAAATAAACATTTGTGTTTTCACAGCTACGTCCAAAGACGCTGTCTTTGGACTGATTCTTTTTCTTTTTCTTTTTTTTTTTTTGTTTGGGTCCGGGAACTAGATTAAGGTGGGCCCTGCTTAGGTGGGCCATCATATGGCTACCCATACACATATAAGTTGGGCCCCATCTAATGATGGATTGGATCCAATACATGCATCCTATTGGGGTCCATCCAAGTGGGCCACACAATCATATTGTAATCTCATAAAATAAATAATAATAATAATAATAATGAATGAAATAAAAGGTAGAGAGAGATGGAGAGTGGGACACGCGTGTGATGGAGGGCTCTGCCACTATGAGCCCTCTTTCGTAAGAGATCATACAATAAAACGGGTCTCCTTACACATGGAACTAGCAAAATTGAATTCAACGGTGGAGATCCTTTCTCCACCGATATGGACGGTCTAGATGACCTTTAAATGCAATGAAATAAACATCATGATGGGGTCCATGGAGAATGGCCCCATCATGGATGATCATGATGATCTAAGTGGGCCATTGGCCACATCTTAGGGTCCCAAGTAAGATCCAAACCATCGATCAGTTGGTCTCACTTGGCCCACCTTAAAAACTTGCAAAACTACTATTATCTAGCACCCATCGTTCGATCTTCTTGCTCCTATGGGCTCCTTAGCACCTCAGCTTCAATCCTAATGGAGGAGATGAGAATTGGACGGCTAGGATGTGAGATGAAGGGGTAGGAAAGTGGGCCACACTTGGTGCTTGGAAGACTTGGAGAAATTCTCATACGTATGAGATTTTTTTGCTTGGGAGATTTGAAAATGAGAAAGAGAGAAAGAGTTGTAAAAGGAGAGAGAGAGAGAGAGAGAGAGAGAGAGAGAGAGAGAGTGATGGGTGATGGATGTGGTGAGTGATGGGTGTGTAAGAAATTCTTGACTTTTGTGGCCTTTTGTGTAAGAAAAGCATGGGCTTGTAAGACCTTTTTTGACTTTTGTGGTTGTTTGGGTATGGGTGACAGGTGATGTGTACTTTTCATGTGATGTGATGAGATTAATTGATTGATGGGATTGAGTGACATCTCGTAGAGATTTCCTTGGATTTCGCAACGCGCGGCGTTTTTCTTACACCGAATGTTGGCCCACATCTTTTGACTAGGGTATCGCCTCGGTGTGCAAGTCGCAGCATCGGAACCGTAGCGACGGCGCGGTCGTTATGGTAATGGTCTTGGGTTGAGTCAATACGGGTTGACGGTATATGAATCAGGGTCGCCCGTAAATATCGGTTAAGGGTCGAAGGTTGCTAGGATTCGACCGAGAAAATTGCGAAAGTCTACCGAATGACACGGCCTAGGATACGGGTCTTACACGTCGTGCGTTGTAAAACCTAAGAGAATCTCTATGACTTGTCACATCAACCCATCATTCCATCAATCTCAATATGTCAAGTACACATCACCTTTCACCCATTCCCAAGCAACCATAAAAGTCAAAAAGTTCTTACACCCATCACTGACCATATCCATCACTCTCTCTCCCTTTACAACACTCTCTCTCCTTCATTTTTCAAAGCACTCTCCCAAGCAAGAGAAGCCTCACATGTCCAAGCCTCTCCCTCTCTTCCAAGATCCAAGTGTGGCCCACCTTTCCATCCCAAGATCTCTCATCTCAACCATCCAAACCTCATCTCCTCCATTGGAATCGAAGCTAAGGAGCTAAGGAACCCAAGGGAGCAAGAAGATCAAACGGTGGGTGCTTTAATAGAGTAGTTTTCTTTTTTCTTTAAGATGGGTCAAGTGAAGCCAATCGATCAATGGTTTGGATCTCGCTTGAGACCCTAAGATGTGGCCGATGGCCCACTAGGATCATCATGATCGTTCTATGATGGGGCCATTCTCCATGGACCCCATCATGATATTTATTTTCTTGCATTAGAAAGGTCATCTAGACCATCCATATTGGTGGGGAAAGGATCTCCATCGTTGATTTTTGATTTCGATAGACCCATGTGTAAAGGGATCCATTTGATGTATGATTTCTTACAAGGGAGGGCCTATAGTGTCGGGGTCCCTCCATCACACGCGTGTCCCACTCTCTATCTCTCTCTCTCCACATCTCTATTTCATTTTCTTTTATGAGATCATGATATGGTTGTGTGGCCCACTTGAATGGGCCCCACCATGAGGCATGTATTCTATCTAAACCATCTACCAGTATGGCCCACTTTATATGTGTTGTATCCACACCATCCTCCATGAAGTGACCCACCTAAGCAGGGCCCACCTCAATGTATATTTTGTGTTCAACCGTCCAACATCTGGGACGCTGGACGTGAACTGGGAAAGCATGAATATTAGCTTAATTTCAAGCTTTTGGGGTGACCCACTCACATAGGTCCCACCTTGATGTATGTATTCAATCCACGCTGTTCATCTCATTCCCTGAATCATTTTAGGCGTTGAGCAGAAGAATGAGGCAGATTTGAACATCATGTGGGCCATAGCATAGAAAACTGTGGTGGTTACCGTTGAAACATCGCCTGAAGTTCCTATACACCCAAAAATCTCAAACTTTGGACTCATTTAGTCTGTTATAAGCCATAGAATCCCATGGCAGGGATGGATTTTCTAAATGTGGGCCCCACCTGTGAAAAACCACAGGAATTGAGTTTTTTTCAAAAAAAAAAAAAAACAACATGCATAAGGGGCAGCGCCTGCTGCCCCTAACAACAGCAGCAAGACACTACAACGTGTATGGGAAGACGGGCTAGGGCTACGGCCCTACATGTGAGCCCCACCATGATGTACATACACCATCCAATCCGCTCATAAGGTGGGCCACTCCCTGAAGTGGACCACTTCCAAATTCCAGCCACATCCAATGCTCAAGTGGCCCACAAAATAGGAAACAATGTGATTAAATGGTTGCCATTGAGACCCATTTTTGGGTCCATAGAAGTTTTGGATTTATATGATATTTATTTTTCTTCCTCATTCAGGTCCGTGTGACCTTACCAACGGTTTAGATGCCACACAAGTGTTATGGTGGGCCCCACATGGGACCCACAATGATGCATGTGCTTTATTCATACCGTCCACAGGCAATGGACGGTTGAACCCACATATGTGTTATATACCACACCGTCTAGCGGATGGTGGAGCCCACGATAATGTATGTGTTTCATTCACACTGTCCAACGACAATGGGACCCACCATGATGCGTGTGCTGCATCCAAAACCATCCATCCACTTGGAAAACTCATTTCTTGGCATGAGCCATAGAATGAGCCAGATCCTTAACTCATGTGGACCCCACCATGATGCATGTGTTGCATCCAGTCTGTCCACCCATATTGAAAGCTCATAACATGAGCTAAAGAATGAGTCAGATCCTTAGCTCATGTGGACCCCACCGTGATGCATGTGTTGCATTCAAACCGTGTATCCATTTTAGAAGCCCATAACATGAGCTAATGAATGAGTCAGATCCTTAGCTCATGTGGACCCCACCATTGTTTCCACTTCATCTATCAATATGTAATTTATGAAAAGGTTGGATAGGAAACATATTTCATGTTGGGCCTTAGGAATTTAATGGTGGAAATCGTTACCAACACTTATGTTTGGGGGTAGGCCCATTTGATATATATATATATATATATATATATATATATATATATATATATATATATATATATATATATATGGCCCATGGGATTAGGCCCATTTTGATATATTCTAAGGCCCATTGTGATGTATAAAGGCCCATTATTGAGGCCCACCTGGTATGTGTATGAGGCTCATCTTGATTTATTTGGGGTCATTGTCGAGGCACACCTTGATATGAATGTAAGGCTCATGTGATTAGGCCCGTTTTTTATATATTCTAAGGCCCAACGGGTTATGGCCCATTGCAATGCACATAAGGCCCATTGGTGCGGCTCATTGATGTGGCCCACTTGATGAATATAAGGCCCATATGATATGGCTCATTTGATGTATTTAAGGCCCAATGGGATATGCCAAGGTCCATTGCAATGTGTGATCCCAGTATGGTTTATGTAATGATGTTTACGACCAACTATGCCTTGTGAGCAATGTTGGTTTGACGTTCACATTGCGAGTGTAATGTTGGTTAAATGTCCACATTATGACTCTCCCTAGGGCCCATTGATATGCTCGTACTCGTTGTGTATAGGCCGTCTAGGCCATCTGCGTTGTAAGGATAGTGCATTACTTTATAACATATTTAGTATAGTTCCATGATTCCTGATCATACACATCATATGTGTGCTTGATATGAGAAGTGACTGATCATAGCATATGCCCTCAGGCAAATTGTTTATGGGCTCCCGATTAGGCGGTGTTTCCCTACATGAGCGCACAATACGCGCAGGATTGCTACATGACTGGATAGTGTGATTCATGCATTTCGCATTGTGTGACATGGTTACTGTACGCCCTAGCGACGTCAGGGTCGTAGCCACCACGGGCATATCATGGTTGACAGGATTGGATACCAAAAATCTTATTCTACATGGGGTGTTATAGATATCTTTGGGTAAAAGTTCCTAAACCCTTATGATACCAGGAGGTTGCTCCAACATTTAGACCTAGTGGGTACATGAACGTCGAGTGTAGATTACCAGACAGTCGCGCTTTTCACTGTGTCATGGTCGGTTGGAAGGGGGTGTGGCCTTACCCCCCGAGATTATGGGGTAAAGCTAGGCTGAGTTTGACCAGCTCGAGGAATGGGTCCGCTATCGATGAGTTGAACCTGATATTGGCAGACGGATAGTGAGGTCTTTTCCACTTACCTTATTACGCGCGATGGGGTGACGATCTAGTTTAGAGTGTACTAGACCCCGGTGATATTTCAGATTTGAACTGTATTAATATGTGGACTTAGATGAAAATTCGTATACTTGAGTTGCATATCGCATCGCATGGCCTTGGTACGATCGACATCATTCATATCTTGCATTGCATAACCTTGGTACGGCTAATGGTATTCATACATCCATCTGCATATTCCATATTACTCTGATATTACATTATCATATTACTACCTTGTGCACACACTTTCACCACCCTCTAAGCTTTCTATAAGCTTATGTACGACCATTGCGTGTAGGTGACGTTGGATCGTAATAGCGCTGAGGCTTAAGCACTTTGCAGATTATTTTGGAGCTTTTGGTCTATCATCATTGTATATCCCTTTATGCTCATTGTACTTATAAAGTTTTTGATCATAGTGGAAATATAATGGAGTTTTTGGTTGTTGTTTGTGGGTTATGCATTTGGTTATGCTTATTATGAATCAAACTGATGTTGAAAATCCTCCTCGTAGTGTCCCAGGATCGAAACCTGGCGAATAGGCGCTGGAAGCCAAGAACGGGGTTCTATGGAGGTTGTCAGCGCCAGATTCGGCGATCGGGAATTTTGTGAGCCCGGTTTCCGAGTTTGGGGCATGAAACCTCACACACATACACAGTCATATCCATCATAAACTAGTTTGCATATTATTCACTTCTTAAATAGTTTGTGATTGGATCATCTACCGGGCTTGGAAGCTAGTAGAGTTACTTTTGAGTAATCCTAATATGTGCTTATTGTTAGGATTAGTGCAATAGAATTTTTAAATACATTGTAAAAAATTTAAAAAGTCCTATTCACCCCCCTCTAGGACATATTGGCATATTCCTACTTCAACTCAAGCAGTCTTCACTGCTATTTCATGATGTGTATCAAGAAATTCAAATATGCCTTCCAATGCTGCTTCTCAAGCAACTAATCGTGTGATCCAAGGCGATCATCAGGATACACTACCCTTTCCTTCACCTATATCTAAACTCGTTCATTATGTGGGCCTCTTTGCCTCATCTGATGTCGTCCATTCAGAAACATGATTTGATAGTGACGCAGCCCAGGAGGCTCAATAGTTGTGTCTCCATTCATCTCTTCCCAAGAATAGTGCTCCCATGCAGTCGGCTGCCCAACATGCTCAACCTTCATATCCTCCTACTCCTTGGGTATCCAATCGAATGCCACTGCTCAGTCCAGAGTCTATCACAAATCGCCAAGCTCATCACCTAGAATGTCACCTGCTTAATAGGATGCCTGGTGTGGAGGAACGTCTTTACAACTGTGAAAGGCACCTCACCATGATTTAAGAAAAAGTCGATGTCCTCCAGCATACAAGCCAGCAAGTAGTGGACTTACTTACGCATGGCGAGCCTCGTGGATGTTAGGTGCCCACTGAAGAAGTACAAAATTGTTGCAGCTCTACAAAACATTACTTTTTTTTTTGTTGAGCTCATATTTGAGCCCACTCGGATGTTTTTTTTTTTTTTTTTTTTTAAACTGAATGGGATGACTATTATACTATTGTCAAACTTGGGCAGTATATACATTTTGGATATTTTAGGATATGGCTGGTTATAATTCACACATATTTACTACCATGTTTATATTTTGAGATCCCCTGTTTTATCTAGTTTCTATCTACTGTGATGCATATGATGTTTGACCTATATATTATTTACTTATCTCACTGCTCTACTTCATCTGCTAAGTGTAGATGGTTTACATCTATCTATTATGTGCGTATGCTCTCTATATAAAGGTTCTCCCATATTACTTCAACTTTATTCAATATCAACTGTTATATTTACCTTTGCCAATAATTGACAAAAAGGGAAAGAACAAATCCATACCTTGAAGAAAAATAGTGTATGTGATGTAGGTGTTAGGGGGAGCAGCTACAAGGTGAAAGGGGGAGTTTTCAGTTAAGGAGAGCAGCTGCAAGGCGAAAGGAAGAATTTTCAGTTAGGGGGAGCAGCTTCTAAATGTTTGTGTATGTGAACTAGATAACATTGTACAATTTTGTAAAGTTCATGTACACACAATTTAGGGTGTTATTATAGAAGTTGTTCTAGGGTGCTTTTGATATTTTGTCAAGTAATTGACAAAGGGAGAGATTGAAAGTGCCCTGGTTTGTCAATTAGTGTGATTGTAGAGTTAGCAAGACAGAGAAGCTCCATATAAAGATCAATTAACCATCTGCCTCAACTGAATGTGGGCCCAAACTCACCAGAGGTAAATCTTAGCCTCACATCCCATGTCCTAAAATACCAGGTAATTAAATCCCTTAAAATTGATTAGAATATCATAGGGTTTTCAAGTTAGAAAACTTTTTCAAACTTCAGAAAAATCTCTAAGTTTTCTACCTCTGTCGATTTATCAATAGACTGTTCGATGTAATCGAACAGTGCTGTCGATGTCCTTAAAGCTCACTCAATATTATCGAAACGAGGACATAAGATGTCCAGTAACTGCATATACCTCTGGACGAAATTATTAATGTATCGACAGCCATATCGATATCATCAAAATTTGAATCTCGAGTCAATCGAAGTTGACTTGATAAAATCGACATCATATATGTTGTGTCCAAAGTTCTGCTAAAGCAAACCATAAAATCTTCGATATATTAAAGTACTCCTCTATATCTCCAAAATTTAAATCTCGGTGATATCGAAAGCCCTTCGATGATATTGGTTTGGACACTCTGTTTATCCAACAATATTTTCAGGTTGTTTCGTCTTGGATCAAAAGTCACTCGATAAAATCGATATTCAAATTTCAATGATATCGAGGCTAGGTCGATTACAATGAGAATGGAAATAAACTGTCTAGCAAGCTCACTGGTAAAATCCTTGGATTTATCGATGCATCGACACTGTCATCGATATCATCGACATTCAAATTTCGATGATATAAAGTGTGTCTCGATAATATTTTAGACCTGAAATATTTCAAAGGCTGATCTCTCACATTTCAAATGTCGAGGAATCGAACCTCGTGTCGATGAAATCAGAGTTCCAAATTCGATAACATCGACGCATGTTTGATTCCCTCGATTAGCTGAAAAAAGGTTTCAAAAGCGTTTGACATTTGAGTTTATGTCATCGAGCGGCTAGTCAATGTTATCGAGAGTATACACTCGATTATATCGACCCTGCTTGATGATATCGATCTCTGTCATAAATGTGACTGTTTTATATCCGTTGAAGCCTTTTGCCTATTTAATGAGAGCTTGCTCTTAGTTGCTGGTAGAGAAAGAAGAGAGTGCTTTTGAGTGTTTAACCTTAAATCACATACTCAAAGCATTTTCTCTCATGGAAGTTCATCCTCCAATCCACCCTCATCATTAACATTCAATAGCGTGGATTAGGGAATGAACTTCCGCGTTCAAGGATCCTCTAGCTACCACCTTAATGGAAAATCATTAAGCTGGGATGCCTTGAATGCATAGATGATTGGAATCACTCTATCTCCCTTATAGGAAAACATTCAATAGAGTAAGATTCCATTATAACCTTGACCCAACTTGTTGTCATGTATTGGTCCATCTTATGAATTGCGGATCAAGGAAGCTGAAGATTCTTCATCAAAGGAGGAGATCTTTAATAATGTACTGAAAGAGACTCATCTACTTATCTGTAAGTCATTAGAGTCCAGAAGACCCTTGTGATCATTCCTTTATAGGATTGGGTCTAAAGTGTTTCTCACCCCTTACAAGCTCTCGTATGAGGCCTCCAGCGGGAGTGTACGTGGTGGGTGTTTTGTGTTGACCCTTACTCTGTGGAGAGCATTAACTCATAGGTCCTATGTGTTGGTCCTTGAATAGGGTAGTCTAAAAGTTGGGTGCTTTGTGTTGACCCTTGCACGTGGGAGCATAAACATGTGAGGTTCCTTGAGTGGATCTTTGGCTAGTGTGCTTAAAATTGGGTGTTATGTGTTGACCCTTGCTCGTGGGAGCATAAACTATGTCATGTGGACACACTATGTTAGCTTATGTGTAGGTTGTACTGGTTAGAGGTGAACCTGATTTAAAACCTCCGGTTTGAGGTAAACCTGTTATGAAGCCTTCTTAGTGAAATTCGGTACACGTAAGGGTTGAGTGTGTCAGTCGGGAGTAGAGTAGACAAGTAGTGTAACCACTATAAAAATGAATGTGTTTGTGATTGATATTATCTTCCATTACTCATGTGATCTCCATAAATGCTTTCATAGTTAAAATCACATCTCACACATAGTCACATCCATCATAAACTGTAATTTGTTTCTTGTTTATCATTCAAATAGTTTTATGATTGGATCCTCTACCAGGCTTGGAAGTCAGTAGAGTTACTCTTCAGTAATCCTAATGTATGCTTGCTTTTAGGATTAGAGTGATAGGATTTTAAATTGTCATAAAATATTAAAAAGTCCTATTCACCCCCCTCTAGGACATATTGGCATATTCCTACTTCAACTAAAGCGGTCATTACCACAATTTCATGGTGATGATGTTTTGACGACTTGGGTACACTTTTGATTATTCTCCTCTACAAAAAATTCACCTTGAAAATCCTCCTTGTAGGATCTCAGGATCAGAACTTGGCACATATGAGCTAGGAGTTGAGAATGCAGTACTACAAAGGGTGTCGGCATCGAATTCGGCAGCTGGGAATTTTATGAGCCCGGTTCTCAAGTTTGGGGAGTGATAACTCTTCAATATTTATACAAATCGGGCCTGTCTTTAGTCGAGCCAATGTGCATGTTGTAGCTGGTCAAGTTTTCATTAGAATTCTTGTGCTGGGACCTTTTTTCCTCACATCGACCTTTGTAAATATTTGTAGATATGGCAGATCGTCCTCTCCCTTCAAAAAAGATCAAACGTCCCTCTATAGTCGAGTTGGAGTGGTTGAAGAGGATGGTTAAGAAGGTTCTTGGCCCTCCTCTGGCTCATCTATGGGAGTCCTCTAAGGTCGCAGAGGACAAACCTAAGCCCATCTCCGAGGGGCTCATTGTCGAGTAGCTAACCTTGGCAGCTACAAGTGGGCTAGCTTAGGAGGCTTCCCCATGCGAGGTCCTTCCTCCTCAACTGATGACAGTGAAGGTTGTAGATCTAGAGCTGTACCCATTGTAGGATGCAACTCGTCCTGCTAAAGGGTCCTCTGTTGCTCGTGACAAACATGCCGAGGAGGGTGTTGTCTCAGGGCGTCAAGCTTTAGAGGCCATAGTTAGCGGCTCAAGCCCCTTCCCCTAAGGTCACCACATGGCCCTCCTATCTTAGTAGGGGAACCAACATGTGCTCGAGGAGGATATCTCCGCACTCTTGGCCATCCAACGGATGGTCCTCCTGGGCAAGTTAACGGCCTCCCTCGTCAAAGTTGGTCTTCTTCGCTTTTGTATTTAATATTATGTTCTTTTGGTCTTCTGCCCCCTCATTTGTTGCCCTTTATGTTTGTTTCTTTTTTCAAACTACCCCTAGTCTTTTAGCTACTCGGTGAGCATTCCAGGAGCTGGGGTGCATGCTTGAGGAGGCGAGGGTGGGCCTTAAGGCCAAGGACACCGAGCACGAAGCCTTTGTCATGGCTAAGGATGTAGTTGTTGCCCGGGTCGAGTCCCTTCGGGAGGCTTTGTGCGTTGCTAGGGAGGAACGGGCTGCTCTCTGGGCCCAGCTGGCTGAGATGTAGCAGGAGAGGGCCACGTTGTGGGCCAAGTCAGAGGGGATGAAGTTGTGCTTGTCCATCTCCGAGGCTGAGCAGGCCGAGGCGGAAGTGAAATCCCAGAGGGATAAAGCAGTACAACAAACATAATCTAATTATTCTTATTAATGTAGGGATGGTATACTGTAATGATCCATGCACTCACCTGCACTCCCTCAATGACTTCATTTAACAATCGCGCATGAAAAACTCCCCAAAAGTCCATTTTCTCGCCAAATCACATGTAATGCGGTGCATGATTGTGTTATAATTTATTAGGCTTATTCATACAGCAGATTCAGAAAGCTAAGGTACCTCCCTTTTTATCATTTACCCAAGCAAGGATCCATCTAAGGTTATCAATCCTAGTTAATCACATACGATAGACAAGTTATAGGGCATCACCCTTAATGAAATTAGCGGATAGGCAAGTTATAGGGCATCGCCCCTGATGAAAGTAGTGGATAGGAAAGTTCGAAAGTTTACACTCGAGGCCGCTACGGGGAGGCTTGTCACCTCAACGTAGGCCTAATTTATACTCAAGGTCACTATGGGAGGCTCGTCACCTGCATGTAGGCCGACAGCTTGAATACGTTGTCCCATTCACCACCATTTTTGGCTCACGAATTTAGGTTGCTTACTGGTTACTACGGGGAGGCTCGTCACCCCAACGTAGGCTGACAGCTCGATCACGGTATCCCATTTCACCATCCCTGTCTCATGAGTCTTAGCGGATCATGGTACCATGGTTGAAACAAGTTTTACATTGGTAAGTGGTACCTTAGATTTAAGCAGTAGTGTCCATACATGTTAAACACACAAGAAGCCAATCGAGTTATTTGATAAGTGCAATTGGTACAAGCGCACGTTGAATTAATCGACATGAAGTGCGTAAGCACTCCACGTGGCCTAACCACTGTTAACAATCAGCATACGACTTGCATTCATTAAACGTATCTAATATGGTGAAATAAATTCGGCCACTCAATTAGGAACCATTACCGATTTTCTTGGCTATGTGGTAGCCCCAAACATACTCTAATGCAATAGGTAGTCACATACGTTACTCATAACAACATTTAACAACAATTCAAATATAATTCTCATTTGAGCATTTTATCAAATAAATTGAACATGTTAATATACGTATGCATTTCGTCCATAAATCACATAGTAGAAATTCACATTATATGAAGGAAATTATAAATATGGATAAGGTAGTTAAGAATCTCATCTCAGTACCCTTGTTAAAAGCGATTCATCAAACAATTTCTCATTCAGACATTTTATCAAACACTTAAACTATATAATGCTACATACATAAACTAAATTAATTGTATCATATATTATGGTAGATCCTTTCACAAAGGAGTTGTCATACATACAAGAAACATGTACTATAGGTTAATAGTCATGGAAAGCGCAAATCATAAATTCAATTTCATTCAATTATTTCAACAAACACATAGAATGCATTATATATTCACATAGTTCACACACATGTACAGTTCATCAAATATATCGTAACTAAGATCATATGGCAACAATCAAGTCAGACATAAATCATTGCTAACATTGAAGGCCTTGAAAACTATAACCTAAACATTTATAGTCCGCACCTTCCATCAGATTCCTCGCTTTGAACTCGGTTCGGATCCTACGTCCCCGTATACAGAACAATGGCACCTAAACATCGAAATAGGTTAGATATTTCGCTGATTCCTATACTTGGATTCCTAAAAAAGGATTAGAGTTATGATTCCTTACCTAAATCGTAGCTAGAATCAATGTGTAGCAATGGTGGGGTGACGATTCAACGTGTGAAATCGTGGGAAAGAATCCCAACAACAATCTCTTTATATCAATCTCTTCTCCTCACACTTTTCTCTTTTTTTCTCTCTTCTCTCTTCTAGGGTCAGATAAATTTGTATGGAATGAGAGTGGGGTGGTTTAAGGTTCTTATATAGGCTCAAAACGGATGTCAATGGCCCCAGGGCCATGGTATACTTAGGTTATAGCCAAAGGGTGTCTATTTTTGACAAACAGAGCCCTTCAGAAGGTCTATTTCTCACCTAAGTCATGGAACAAGCTCCTTGACAATGGATCTATGCCAGGACTATGTTTATGGTGCAATTTGATAAACTGATCGGCCATAAAGGACCTACATCAGATCAACGGTCGTCGTTACTTGATCGGGGCCACAAGTATACTAATAGGTGTAAGAAAATTTTCCTGATCTATGGGTGTAGTTGGGTTAGAAACTGATTGTCTGAAGTCATTTATTTTTTTCACAAGTGAATGGTCCAATTTACTTAAGTTTGAGTTCATTTTTTAAAGATATTCGTGTTTCTGACACACTTCACTTCAGGATCGAGTTGTGCGTTTATGGATACTATTTGGGCTCGATTCCCGCGATGGTTGTCAAGTCCAATAAGATGATCATAACCTTATAGTTTCATAATAATTGGACTTTCGACGCACGGTCCAGTTCCGATATGGAGTTTCAATGTGATCCCGAGAGCAACTGGGTTTTGGAATTTCTCCTAGGTTTTTAAGTAGTGTCGAGTAATTGATTTTAATGATTTTAGGTCTTGCCATTTGTATTAATAGTAGTTCAAACTAAATTCATTGATTATTTAGTTCAACACTTAATTAATTTTTATTTAATTTCTAAAGAATTTGGTCCTTAAGAATTTCTGCTTGAGGTGGTACTCGGGTCAAGATGCTATGGTCAATCTTCTATTGATCTTCATGAATTATTGAAGAACACTGGAGCATGCTTGTGATTTATCCAGAACCACAAAATTTGACAATACTAAGTATGCTTTAAATATAAGCACTGACACCACCAATCTCAGCAGAGAAATGGTAGCCGCACGCCGGAACCTAGAGATTTTCTACACTGAGGACGATGTGCCCTTCACGGTCTCCATCCCTGACGATGGGGACGAAGGGCATGACGTGACTACCAATAATGGCGGTCCTCGAAGTTGTTGCAACGATGACCCAAACCAGTGAAGTGGGTTTTTGAAAACCTTCTATCCATCGGCTTTAATGGCAGCCCAGGTGGCACCCATGACTAAATGCTGGAATAGAGGGTGAGGCGACTGGAAATTTCAAAGGCTGCTGTAAGCTTAAGGGCTACCGACTACAACTCTGGTAATTTGGAATCCTCATTGGCTGCTATAGCTGTCGATTTCCGTCAACCGCAAAAAACAGAGGATCGCATGACTGCCGATTTCAAGCTTGATGGTTATCAGACGACTACTTCGGGTGTGAAATCGAATTTTATCCACGCTCACCAAATCGGATAGCCACAAGTAATTTATTTTTTTTATTTTATAAAATTTTATAAAATTTTTTGAAATGTAGGGGTCACAGGATATTATGGATGCCACGGTTGTTGCAACCCTCGTTGGCCATCGAATGCCGCAGAGAGTCAATTTCTAATTGCATTGAAGCTCTATAAAATTTGGCAAGGGTTAGCACTTTTTCCTAATGTCAGATAGAAATTCGATCAGTGTTTCCCTCAATGAAGACCTTAAAGAACTAAGATCGTTGGCCCAGATTTGAATAAGATATCCATGAATGGACATTTAAAATTTATGGCACTAATAAACACGAACAAACTCGATATTTACATAAGATCCACCCTAGCATATGCATATTTGGCTTTGGTACCAACTGTCATTAATATGCAGAATAGTAAAAGACCATGCTATGCATCAAGTTTGGAGATCAATGGGCTGAATAAATGACATATGTTATTGGGATGTCATCATTGTATGCTTGGTGTTATAGTCTTCCATACCTTACACCCTTAGAGAGGCACTGGGATGGGAATGAAGTTCTGTTGTGCATAGGATTGGGACCTAGCTCTATTAACATAGTTTAGAGGGTTGAGGAGTTTAGAACCATTGAAACTCTTCTCCCCAAGGTTTCACACAAATATGGTAATTCTAGTGCCACTAGATCATTGTGTGTGACATAATTCTAGCACACCACCCTTTACACGATTTGAGATGCATGACAACTTAGTTGGGTCCATTAGTACTCCTGATAACACCATCCAACCCCTGCGTCAATCCAGATGTTGATCAATAAATCCCACCTTACATAATTCTTACATATGATTGTAAATGAACAATGTTTATTTACACTTGTAAATGTACGGAAACATCACTTACATCTCACTCGTAATTTATAGCCATGATTCCTGTTCAATCAAACAAATACCTGAAAAATAATAATAATGACTCATTTACTTTGTATTTGGTAGTCCCTCATTTGCACGTTACGTTCCACCGATGGCATTTCTTGGCTGGACTGGAGTCGTCACGGACAAGCGGAAACTTCCAACTCTTGAGAAGCGTAATGCTACACAAGCATGCCTGCAAGCTGTACAGTTGTTTAAAATAAACAGCTCAATTTTGAACCGTCTTGTGGGCCCCACTTCAGATGTATCAGTTAAATTTTTTTTAAAAAAACTCACATTATGCGTATGTTCTAATCAGACCAGGTTGACAGCTATCGAACACTAAAAAGAGAAATCGTCAAAGGAGCCGATTCAACTCATAAATCTCCATCAATGTGAGGTTAGACTATTTCAATTAATCTTATTTTGGATTCGGAAGCTATCACAGTGGTACAGACGGTTTGGATGGTTTATTTTGAATTAGTCATTCACCATGCCTTGCACTGAATGCGTCCGCCTAAAGCTTCACGCACTGCCAGCGGATCATGTTGGCAAAGGGTGGTGCTGCGACTGGGTCAAACTGACCGCGTCAAACCGGTTCAATAGATAAAGACAACTTCTGCGTGTAGGATGAAGTCCGGCACGGACAATCGGACCTGTGCCCTGTACAACATCCTATCATTCACAGCTCATAAAACGTCCAAATTCTGTGGACTCCACTGTTTTGTGCGTGTAACATCCGCTTCGTCCGTCAGATCCAAATACAATTTTCACCCTACATATCTAAACTAAGCCCAATCTAATGCTTGGGTTGCCTAAACTTTGCAAACGATGTCGAATCACAGCTAAAACCTCTAGATTCATGTGGTGCATGGTGGACCTCACACACAAAGGTGCGGTAGGCATTTCCCCCCGTTGTTCCTTGTTATCTGGCCCACCTATGTTGTGGATTCGGCTGACTTTTGGCCACGGCGCTTAAAATTGAGGGTGCACTTGATGGATGGTAGAATATGCAATTCTTATGTACCTGATGCAAAGCTAAATAGATAGCGAGTTAATATTTCTCTTTGCATATCTTTAAATTCTTCCTTTTCAAATAATCTTGATATACACCACGGCCTCCAAGTAAAAATAAAAATAAAAAATCATCTTCCACTCAATTCTTTAAATGGGTATCCACCGCCAACCTATATTTTTAAATTACCATCACACACACACATATATACAGCGAAATGCTCAGCTGCACTAGTTCTGATTGAATTTGTTCAAACTTTTTTGAGAATTTATCATACATGATGTGAATTGAAAATTCGAACAGTCCACGTGAAGCAACACCTCATGAAACCTCTAGGTCCAATTTTTACTTTGATCCAAAACTTTGATGGGCCATGAAAAATGAAAATAGTTTTATCCCTTGATTTGTATTTCTCTTTTCTATAGCCCACTAGAATTTTAGATTAGGGTGAAAATTTGTCCCTTGGGATTTCATGAGATTGCACATCACATGGACTATTTGGATTAAATGCCCATGAAATGTGTACAAAAGGTAAGCGCATAGGTAGGTGTGTAAGTGAGTATGACTATGACTACACACACACACACACACACACACACACACACACACACACTCAAGGGTCCGTCCCATGAGGTCGAGCTGTGTGGGCCCCATCGTGATGCCTTTCGAACATCTACCCCATCAGTCAAATGCATCATTCTATCGTGGGCCTAGGTCTCAAAAATCAAGTCAATCTGTGACTTTTGTGGGCCACACCACATACAGAAGTGGAGAGGCGTCGTGCACCATTAAAACATTCATAATCATTTTAGGGGCCCAAAGAAGATGTGGTTTGCAAATCTAGCCCATCCATTATGTGTGTCCCACTTGAATGAGGGTTCAAACCAAGTTTCAGCAGCTTTCAAAACTCAGGTGGGCCCCACCAAGTGCTTTTATATGTTTTAACGGTGTTTCACATGATTTTAGATGGTATGGCCCACCTGAGTTTTGTATATGACTGATTTTTGGTATATCCCATAATTTAAAGGGGAGCCATCAAATGCACGGTGTTGATGGTGGATACGCATCACGGTGGGGCCCACACAACTTGACCTCACGGGAGCTTATCGTGAGGTTGATCGCATAGTACCTTTTCCTATATATATATATATATATATATATATATATATATATATATATATATATGGGAAAAGGTATAATGCGCTCGAGCTCACGGCTCTGTCCCATGCGGTCGAGCTGTGTGGGCCGCACCGTGATGCCTTTCGAACATCTACCCCATCAGTCAGATGCGCCATTCCACCATGGACCTAGGTCTCAAAAATCAAGTCAATCTGTGACTTGTTTGGGCCACACTACATACAAAAGTGGAGAGGGGCCGTGCAACCATTAAAAAATTCATAATCATTTTTGGGGCCCACAAAAGATGTGGTTTGCAAATCCAGCCCATCCATTATGTGTCTCCCACTTGTATGAGGGTTCAGACCAAGTTTTAGCAGCATTCAAAACTTAGGTGGCCCCACCAAGTGCTTTTATATGTTTTAACGGTGTCTTCACATGATTTTAGATGTTATGGCCCACCTGAGTTCCGTATACGGCTGATTTTTGGGATATCCCATTATTTAAAGGGGAACCATCAAATGCACGGTGTTGATGGTCGACATGCATCACGATGCGGCCCACATAGCTCGACCTCACGATAAGCTTATCGTGAGCTCGAGCGCATAGTACCTTTTCCCTATATATATATATATATATATATATGAAATGGTTCTATGCCGTCGAGGTCATGGGAACTTCCCATGAGTCAACCAATGACTTTTTTGTGCCACCGCAAGTACAAAAGTTGAGAGGGGCTACCCTCCCATTTAAACATTCATAATCATTTGTTGGGCCACTGAGGTGTGGTTTACAAATTCAGCCTATCCATTATGTGTGTCCCACTTGGATGAGGGGTCAGACCAAGTTTAAGATGCATTCAAATTTTAGGTAGGCCCCACCAAGTGCTTTTATATATTTTAGGCATGTCTTTACATGATTTTAGATGGTATGGCCCACCTGAGTTCCGTATACGGATGAATTTTGGGATATCCCATAATTTAAAGGGGACCCATCAAATGCACGTTGTTGATGTTCGACACTCATTATAGTGGGGCCCACATAGCTCGACTTAATGGGAAGTTCCCTTGAGCTCAGCTGCATAGAACCATTTCCATATATATATATATATATATATATATATATATATATATATATATATATATATATATATATATATATATATATATATATTACTTGATTCGGGCCATCCATTCAGTTGGGACCACAATGAGAATGTCCTAGGACACAATTCAAGCAAGTCCACGCATGAGATGAGCTACATGTTCATGAGGGATACCAACTCTTACCAAAATAATTAACCAATGCCAGAACACGCCTTAAATATGTGTCCCACTTAATTAGTGGACCTTCATAAATTTTGTGCCAAGTTATATCCACAACAGCTGCCACTTTTTAAGTGGACTGGATTCTTTACATGTATTCCAAATTATCAATCTATTCTTTAACCTCATATGTGTAAATATAATGGAATTAAAAAAATAAAAATTGAAAGAAAATTAGAAATTAAAATGAGGAATTTAGTAAACTCATTTGATTCGAGGTGCAATGAAAGTTACTTGCCTTGAAATAGCTTTGTGACCAAAACCTATTTCGGCTATATCTTTATATTGTGATTGTTAAGCTGCTATAACAAGGTGAAATAATAAGATTTATAATGACAAAAGTAAGTATATTCGACTCCGACATAATATAGTAAGAAATTTACTACAAGATTGAGTAATAGTCATTGATTTTGCGAGATAAGAAAAAAACTTGGTAGATTCTTTTCTTAAAGGACTTAGTAAACAACTAGTTTTATATACATCGAAGGGAATGGGGCTAAGTCCAATATCATGAGCTACCGGTGTTTGTAACTAACCTATACAAATGGAGATCTTATGTGATAGGTTTCAAATGGATAAGCAACAAAACACTAGGAGACGTATAACACTGTGATAAGATAGCTCATTCTATGGTGTAGGTAGAGTGAAAGATACCTTGTTTTGACACCGAGGTCTTGGTATCGATTCCCTAGTGGGGGTGGCTAATAGTGAAGTGTGAACTGACAATGGGTGTACTAACAAGATAAATAAAAAAATAAAAATAAATTCTATGGTGTATGAAGTGCAAGCAACAATTAGTAAGTGTGAGTTTTGAACTCTTAATGAATCCATATCCCATATACTTGTTAGTGGTGTATTTAGTTGCTGCATACAGTTGATAAAATTCACCTATATTAGTGTGGAGGTGAGACCACTTCCTACGAGAACTTGGACGAATTCTCCAAAGCATTAGTGAAATCCAAGTAAATATGCTTAGCAAAAAGCATCAACTCATAAAACCATCTGTATCGGAATAATTGTGTGAGTAAATATGTAGCCATTTTACAATAATAGGAATCTAGTTCAAAACTGCTTGTCACCTGACTCTTGTGGACCTACATTGTCTATTCTAAGTATCGATTCAAGTTTAATAGATATCGATATAATGCACTATTATTTCTGTCTAACCCGAAACTCCTTATTTTGAAACATGTTGGGGTTTATTGTATTTTTAGTGTTTTAAAATAAATAAATAAATAATTTTAATCAATTTAAAAAAATCCTCCAAATTTTTAAAAAAGCAATAAATGCATTTTTTCTTGTAGTGGTGTGGGTTTAGTCCCACATTGGATAGGTAAGAAGAAAACCTTAAGTTTATAAGATGAAAATTTTGCATAGGGCTTAGGTCCCTTTCACGAGGCATATGAATTTGGTTCTTTTGGGGGGCTAGGCCGTTAGCCCTAATTTATGTCATAAACCAAACATGTGTGCCGGGTCGGGCTAGTGTCGTGGACATGGCACGACGTGGTGCGGTGCATGCCCAGGAGATTATACTTGTAGCCTAAATGTTTTTTTTACCCTTTTAAAATTTTAATTTACAATGGTTATTTGTTTTGTATTTCCAAACTGACCCAGAAAATGAAAAGGCATCTTCTTCTTTTTTTTTTTTTTTTTTAAAAAAAAAAAACCCAATAGCCATGACTGTTGGCAGGATGCGTACACACCCATTCGAGGCGACCTGTGAAGTTTATATAATGGACATATCTAGTTCTGAATTTTTAATCAAGTTCAATATTTTGGCTCTCACTCTTACTCCAAATATTTACAACGATGTCATCTGGTTTAATCTTCGGGTTAGACATACAATGATTATTCGGATCTTCATACATCGAGTATGCCTGTGTGACAAGACAACATTCGAGAGTATTCTAGAGATTGATTGTCCAGTATTCTTGTTCCACTACAGACATCATCCAAAGGAGGAAAAATCAATTTCAAGCCGAGTGGCTTTCGTCGTGCGTCAAATCAAATAAGTTTTTTAAATTTCTCATTATTCAAAATTTTAATTTAATTTAATTTTTTAAATTTTGAATTTCCATAATTACGAATTTACAGTCCAAAAATTCCTACAATCTTGAAATTGATTTACAGATCTGTACATTTGTAGCAATGGTACACATAATATTAAACCCAACCACCGAATTATCTAGAATCGAACCATTTTAAAAGGTTGAAACAGAAACTTTTATTTACTTTAGATACATTAGATGTATCGTATGTGCTATCTGATACTTTCCAATATGAAGCCAATAAAGAATCTGTTGTAAGGGATGACCATAAGTTCAAAAACTATAATATGAATTCTCTTTTTAATGAGTTGTATGACGTATATGCTACATATGAAAGAGCCATGGATATTTGGTCGACATTGGCTAATAAATATGTGTTAGAAGAAACTGGTACCCAAAGCACGCTATTTTCTCATTTCTGTACTTTTCTATGCTAGATAATAAACCAGTATCTGATAAGATACTTGGATATCAAAGTTTAGTACACAGGCTTATATCTAAAAGATTAAAAATGAATGATGTTTTCCATGGAGGTGCTTTAATTAAAAAACTCATTCCCTCCTAGAAAGAATACAAAAATAAGATGAAACATAAGAAAAATGGAATTTTCATTAAAAAAAAAAAAACATTATCGTACATATCCAAATAGAGGAAGCTAATCGTATAAGGGATCAAAAGGAAAATGCTAATGACACTGCTTCAAATGCTAACTTGATTGAAACAAATTAGGAGAATAAGAGGATTAAAAGATCCTATTCTCATTGTGGAAAGGTAGATTACCTTATTGATCAATGCCGATACTTAAAACGAACATGTTTCCACTTTAGAAATCAAGTTATTGTGTTGAACATTGTAGGCTCAAAAATAAGAAAAGGAAACTAGTATAATAGAATGGAAAATAATTTCATTGTGGCAAATCCGGGCATCATATTGCAGAGTGCGGGCATAAGAAAAAGGCTTCTTAAGCTTAGCCAATCTAACTGAATAAAACAGATAAGACGAAATAGTTGCGGTAGTATTTGAAGTGAACATTTTCAACATAATGCATTGGATACTAGACACTTGGGCTACTTACAACATCTATAAGGATCAAAACATGTTTGCCTCCAATTAAGTTATAGGGGATGATGAGTGTTCATGGGAAATACTCGAACCTTCTTAGTAGTCAGAAAAGTAAAACTTATCTTAAGGCTCACTTCTGGAAAGACCTTTGCACTAAATAATATTTTACATGTGCCTGACATTAGAAAAAATTTAGTTTATGGCTCCCTCTGGAATAAAGTTAGTGTCAAAATGGTTTTCAATTTAGAGAAGCTTGTACTGTCCAAAATTCTTGGGACATTTGTTAGGAAGGGTTACTGTTTGATGGATTGTTTGTACTGAATGTTTCCTTTATTAATGTTAATAAGATGAATTCCAGTTTTGCTTACTTAGTTGAGTCATTTGATTTATGGCACAATAAATTAGGACATGTAAATTTAGATGTTCTGAAAAGAATCAAGAAACTAAGTCTTATACCTGAATTTCCAAATCAAGAACCAAATAAATAATTTATTCATAGTGACTTGGGTGCTTTTAAGAATCACATTTGTAGAAATACAAAATGAAACTACATAACCTTTACAGATAAAATTTCTAAAGGTATAATAGGGTGTACTATTGAGTGTCAAATATTGCATATTTTTTCCTATTTATATCTTGGTTTTATGAACATGATACTGCTTAATGGTCTATTTTTTACATGTTTGTGTTGCAAGGTGAATCTGAGAGCTTGACTTAAAAAGAATGCTAAAAGCATGGATTCAATACTCAAGAATCACCAAGCCAAAGATTGGATCTTAGAAGACCAAGAATGAAAAATTCACATGCCAAAGATCTAAGAAAATCAAGTGAGGAATAAAGAGAATCAAATACTTGAAGCAAAGAAAAGGAATCCTAAAAATTCATGTGCTCTGCTCTGCTTTGACTAATCTTAGTTCTACCTCAATACCCCTGACTTTGGCTTGACTAGCTTAGGAAACTTTGGTTTGAACTCTGACAATATTAATTTCTAAATTCATGTGATCCTCAATAGGTTAAAGGTTACCCTCGACCAGTCGAAGACTATCAGTCAAGGGTTACGTAGATTTTGCGCTGACTATGTAAATTTGATATGGTTTGCAGACTTTTCCAACTCGGTGTGAAAGTTGGAGTTCCCCAGTTATAAATATGAGTTCCTAGGATGTTCCTTGGCATCTTCTAGGGTTTAAAGAGTAGAGCTGCCGTCCGAGAATTTTTCTTCCTCTTCTTTAGCGATTTTTATGCTTTTCTTAGGAGATTTTAGTTCAATCGTGTCTATGGTTTACTAAATCTCTTAGCCAGGGCTAAGAGGTGAAGCTTGCAGCATGATTGAGATGTTTACTTTTCTTTAATTCATGTTTTAATGTTGAACTTCATTGATTTCTAGTTGATTTTAAGGAATACTTTAAGTTTTCAATGGTTGGTCGTGGCTTAAATTACAGTTGATCTGCGATAGCTTTGAGTATCTTCTTTTCTTATTTGAGATTGTGGGATGGGTAAATCCTATTGTTTGTCATTGTCCCTTGGGTATGGTTTGGTGACGGAATCCCTTTCAAATCTTCACAATCTTCTTCTATTGAGGCTAGATCAATGAGAAGTTTAGAGATTCGATCATCTCTCTTTCCACTTGGACAAGATAGAACTATGACTCCAATTGGATCTCTAGAATCAAGTAAGGTACCATCCTAAAAGCTACAAGTGGATCCTTGGCACCCTAGTTCCCACCTTTCAATTGTTAGTTTAATCAATATTCACAATTACTCACTTTATTTCTAAGTTAGATCTTCTCCTCATTCTAGTTCTAGTTACTTTTAGAATACGCACAAGTTTGCTCCCTGTGGATTCGACCTCGGTCTCACTCAGATTATTACTATATTGCGACCATACACTTGGGGTTGTGAACAAGTTTCTGGTGGTGTTGCCGGGGACAACGGTTGCATTTTTCTAAATTTAATTATTTTCAGAATTAGGTTAAGATTAAGATTAACTTTTTATTTTGTTTATAGGTTAGGAATTTTTCTGAACTTATTCTTAGAAACTAACAGTGTTCTCTGTTTTGTAGGATCTTAACCTAGTGTCTCTTATATGGTAACTTTGTTCTAACTCTCTCTCTCTCTCTCTCTCTCTCTCTTACTTATTGTTTGTTGTATTTTTCAATTCTTAGATGTGAGGTTAGATTCTGAAGTTGAAAGATGAGAGTGTTTCATGCCCAAGTGGGTCCGTGATAACACTCTACGTTTGTTAAGTGAAAGAGGATTAGTCAAAGGGTTGCTTATCCATCACCGGATTAGACATCACTTGAGATCCTCAGAGTTAATAGAAGTGATGGCTACTAATCAACCTACAAGTCAACCTCAACCTCCAGTTGAGGAAGCCTAGGATGAGAATGAGGTGTATCATGCACCCCTGCCTCATACCTTATGAGATTTCTTACAACTAGTGGCAGTGAGTGCACCTTCCTGTATGATTTTTTCAGAAAATACAGGAAATATGGATATCAAGCCAGGGGTGATCCAACTCCTTCCAAAGTTTCATGGACTTGAATTTGAAAGTCCATATCAACACATGAAAGAGTTTAATGAGATCATAGCTGCTTTATACTTTCCTAACGTGTCTGAGGACACGGTCAGGGTGAAACTCTTCCCCTTCTCATTAAAAGAAAAAGCTAAGACATGCTTGTATTCACTACATCCACGATCTATTGGCAAATGAAATGACATGATAAGGGATTTCATTAAAAAATTCTTCCCATACCATAAAATGAACACCATCAGAAAGTTGATGATGAACTTCACCCAAAAGGAAGATGAAACATTCTTTCAATGTTGGGAGCGGTTCAAGGATCTTGTTAGTTATGCCCACAACACGGTTTTGAAACATGGTGCATAACAAGTTTCTTCCATGAAGGACTGACATCTTCTATGAGCCAATTCATTGAGATGATGTGCAATGAGGAATTCATGAACAAAGATGTTGATGATGTGTGAGATTACTTTGACAAACCCGCTGAAACCGCACAATCATGGGACAACTCCCTAAGACCTAGCACCACGTCCAAACCTACCCAATTAAAGGAGAAGGGTGAAATATATATTCTGAAAGAGAAAGATGATATAAATACTAAAGTGGCTAACCTCACAAGGAAGATAGAGGCCATAAAATTTAAGAAGGATAAGGCTATGGAAACTGTTTGTGGTATTTGTTCTTGTAATGTACATACAACTGAAAATTTTCCAACCATACCTGCTTTTTAAGATGTACTGAATGAGTAATTGAATGCCGTGAACAACTACCAAAGACCTTCCAGTGGACACACCTCAAATACATACAATCCTAGTTGGCGGAACCATCCCAATTTCAGTTGGAGGAATGGGCAAACAGCTAACCCATAAGGGGCTCTATTTCAACTTTTAAATCAAAAGAATCCTCAAGAGGATCTGGTTTTAAAACACATTCAAAATTAGGAGTTTTTTAATCAAAACACATTACATGCTTTCTTTAATGTCTCAGAAAAATCCGTACGAAGACCCAAGTACCACCTCAGGTAAAAATCCTTAAGGATCGAATTCTGTAGAAATTAGATGAAAATTAATTAAGTACTAAACTAAATTAATCAGTGGATTTAGAAAAACCACTATCTATATGAACTGTTAAACCCAAAACCATTAAAGTTGTTAACTCAGTATTACATAAAAACCTAGAAGAAATCCTAAAACCCAGTTGCTCTTGGGCGCGCATTGAAACTCCGTATCAGACCTGGACCATGCGTTGAAAGTCCGATTATGGTGAAATTATAAGATTATCACCGCCTTACTGAGCTTGACAACCATTGTTGGAATCGATCCTGAATAATATCCAGAAACGTACAACTAGAGCCCTGAGTAAAGTGTGTGAGAAATGCGAATATCTTTAGGAAATGAGTCAAACTTATGTGAATTGGACCATTTTCTTGTAAGTGAGATTTAAGGTTTTAGACTGTTAGTTTCTGACCAAACTATACCCGTGGATCAGGAAAATTTTCTTGCACATGTTAGTATACTTGTGGCCCTGATCGAGTAACGAGGATCGTTGAACTGAAACAGTTCCTCCACGGTCGATCTACAAACCCGATCAGACCAAAACCTTAACCTGGCTTAGATCCATGGTCAGGAAACTTATTCCATGATGTTGGTGTGTAATGGGCCTCCAGATGAGTCCCATTTTCCTGAAACAGACACCTTTTGGCTATAACCTAAGTATATCGTGGCCCTAGGGCCATTGACATCACTTTTGAGCCTATATAAGGCCCTTAAACCACCCCATTCCTATCCCATACGAATTTTCTCTAACCTTAGGAGAGAGAAGAGAGAAAAGGAGAGAAAAGAGTGGAGATCGAAGGGAGATCCTTGGAGTTTGTTGCAGTATTTCTGTTCTGTTACTCCACGCATTGAATCACCCTTATGTCTAGCTATTCAACTCATTTCAACTTTCTTTTGGGTAAGAAATCCTAACCCTAATCTTGTTGTAGGGATTCAGACAGAGGAAACAATGAAATAGCTAACCTATTTCATGATTTAGGTAGCCGTTGTATTGTAGATGGAAATATAGTGTTTGAACCGAGATCGTAACGAGCACACCGACAAAAGGTGTGGATTATAAATGTTTAAGTTATGGTTTTCAAGGCTTTCAATGTAAGTAATGATTTATATCTGACTTGTTTACCACCATATGATCTTACTTACGATGTATTCGATATATAACACGTGCGTGTGAGCTATGTGAATATATAATGCATTCCATGTGTTTTTTGAAATGTTTGAATGAAATTACTATCATGATTTGTACATGCCATGACCATTAATCTAGAATACATGTTTGTTGTGTGCATGAAAACTACCTTGCGAAAGGATTTGATATAATATATGTTATAGCTAAGTTAGGGCATGTATGTAATAATGTGTAGGTTAAGTGTTTGATAAAATGTTTGAATGAGTAATTGTTTAAAGAATTTTATTTATTAAGGGTGTTGAGATGAGATTCTCAGCTACCTTATCTATAGGTATAAATTTCTTCATGTAACCTAAATTTCACATATGTGATTTATGTATAAAAATGTCTATGTATAGTAACATGCTTTATGTGTTTGATAACATGCTCAAATGATTACTGTATTTGAATTTTTTACTAAATGTTGTCATGATTATCACATGTGACTGCCTATTACATTGAGTATGATTGGGTCTACTACGTAGTCCAGGAAATCGGTAACGGTTTCCAATCGAGTGACCAAACTGGTTTCACTACAATGGATACATTCGATGAATCTAAGTCATATGGTAATTATCAACAGTGGTTAGGCCACGAGGAGTGTGTATGCACTCCATGTTGATTAATTTAACGTGCGCTGGTACCACTCGAACTTGTCAAACACCCCGATTGACATATTGTATGTTTACCATGTATGGACACTCCTACTTCAATCTAAGGTACCGCTTACCAATGTAAAGGCCACTTCAACCTTTGTATCACGATCTACTAAGACTCATGAGCTGGGCATGGTGGTATGGGACACTGTGGTTGAGCTGTCACCTTACACTGGGGTGACAAGCCTCCCCGTAGTGACCAATAAGCAACCCAAACTTGTGAGCCAAATACGGTGGTATGAGACACTATATTCGAGCTGTCCGCCTACGCTAAGGTGACAAGCCTTCCCGTAGTGACCTCGAGTATAAAATAGGCCTATGTTGACAGTGACGAGTCTCTCCGTAGTGACTTCGAGTGTAAACTCGTGAACTTACCTATCCATTACTTCCATTAGGGGTGATGCCCTACAATTTTCCTATCGTATGTGAATAACTAGGATTGACGACCCTAGATGGATCCTTGTTTGGGTAAATGATATAAAGGGAGGTACATTAGCTTTCTGAATCTGTTGTATGAATAAGCTTAATAAATTACTTGGCTAACATGACCATGCACCGCATTGTATGTGCTTTAGCGAGGAAGCATACATTTAGGGAGTTTGTCATGCGCAATCGTGAGATGATGTTGTTGAGGGAGTGTAGGCGAGTGCATGTATCATTATAGCATACCATTTCTGCATTAACAAGAGTATTTAGGACATGACTATTCAACTGCTTTGTCATTACTGCTTGACTGAATTGATAACATGTTAAAATTTACCTTATAGCTCCACTGAGTTAATCACTCACTCCCACTCTGGGACGGTATTTTAAAACACCAACCAAACTTTGTTGTAGATGCAGGTGGCGACGATGTCTACGCTATTGACTGGAACTTTATTGATGATGAGGAGGAATTCTCATATGTTCAACTATCATGTGGGTCTATGTAAACCATGTACTGATTGATGGATTACAAGGACTATAAGGATTAATTGGACATTTACATTTTTTATATATATTTTATAAATTTTAGATCAATACATGTATATATTCAGCCTAGTAATGTACTCATACTCTAGGGATTGAAAAACGCTTATATAATGTATATACTTATCTCAGACTTCTGCTTGCTTAACTTAATTATCTATGGAGTATGATATGTTGATTTAGTATGATCCCACTCATGTTTAATGCACTAACATGGGTAATATTCAAACATCATTATCTATGTTACATAAGTGATGCATTGGAACTCGGGAGTTGAACTTTGTTCGACCTCCGATTTTTGGGGCATTACAAGTTAGTATCAAAGCATGATTTGGATTAAACTAAATCTAGATTATGGTAACATGATGCACACTGACATACTTTGACTTAGGTGGGGATGATAAAATGTAAAAATGAACATAGGATTCCAAGTTTCACCGATGGGTGAAACTAATAGCTGAAATGCACCCCATATGCGTTTATAATCATGTGATCCCTCTCCCTTTCTAGACCATCAATCGATGGTTTGGGATGATAATTCGGTGAATCCCACGCTTAAACCACACAAAAAAGTGTGAATACATGCGATTTGGAACCCGAAAGCACCTCAAATAGATGTGAGGGGCCACACAGTAAAATATAGTGGGACCTAGGGGGTCCCGCATGTTTCCTGCATACCGGGAGGGGGTGGCCACCACCCCAGGGCAGAGCCACCGCCGAAGGTCCAGAGAGGGGGCAGTGGCACCGATTGGTTGGTGTTGCACCACCCACCACCCAACCAGGTGGGCCCTAACACACGTGTGGGACCACCCCACCATCCCTTTAAACCTTTTTTTGGGTTGTTTTAACCCATTGCATGTCTCTTCCACTCCATTTTCACTCCCAACCCTCAAACCTTCCTTTTCCTCTCAAATCCTTTGATCTATACGTTTCATACCTTAAAATCTTCTTTCTTATTAGTCATTACTTCACTATTCCTCAATTTTATCCCTCCATCTTCACTATTTTAACCCCTTTGAGCATAAAAGCCCTCTCTTGTGTCTCATAACTTTCCAAATCTTCTACCCATTACATCTACCTACCTCCATTGCCTAGAAGCCATCATTTTTATCTTTCTAGCCTCCCTATTTCTATCTATTGAGCACAGGCCCTACTTTTGTGTCTCAAAACCTCTAAAAACCCACCAACCCATCTCATCCTTCAAGTATTTCCACTTCCAATGGCTCTTTTTGAGTTGGTCGCCGCCATCTTCTTAATCTTTACGCTCCTTTGTCTCATGGGAAAGAAGAGAGAGGCCCCACATGAGGCTGGGCCGAGCCAACCACACCATAATACAAAGAGGGCAGGCGCCAAAGCCAGTGTGACTATCGAGCATGAACAAAGATCCAAGAGAGACCTCGATCTTCGAATTTTGTTGGAAAGCTCACTACTGCTGGACATCAATCTATGTAAGTTCCACAACCACAAGGTCGTATTTGAGGCACACGTCGATGAGAAGTTGTTTGGGACATATCCAGTCATCGATTTTCTCCTGAAAAATGGGTGGGGTCCCATATTTGAGGGAAACACTGATGCAAGTGAAGGTGTTGTGCGAGCCTTCTATGCCCACGTTTAGAATCCACTGTTGAAGCCTCTCCAGTTTACTATCCCTTTGGGAAGGCAGGAGACCATAGTTGGTGTGGATGAGATTGCCCGCATTATGGGAGTTGAAAGGGGTGTGGTACATGCCATTGAGAACAACCTCGCTAGTGAGCAAAAGAAAGAATGCTGTGCACATTTCTTATGTGGCCAGCTCGAGCATTGGAGGCAGGAAAATAGCCTTGCTTCATCCGAGATGACAAATGACTTCCTCCTGCTACACCACATATGCACGTATAATGTGTATCCTAGGTGGAGTAACCACACCGAATGCATAAGTTCATGGTGGACTTCTTGTATAGAGTTGGGCAGAGAGAGAAAGTGTGCCTGCCTACTCTTGTCCTATCCTAGTTAATCAACACTGTGCGGTCTACTAAGGAAATCTCCTTACTACCTTTTAGTTGACTTGTTTGTAAAATTTCCTGCCACTACTGTTTCAGACTCCATATGGATGACGTCGCCCTAATTAAAATTATCAGCGAAAACACGCTTGATAACATGGGCATTAGCCTTAGGCGATGTTAAGCCCAGCTTGAGGAGCAAAGCGATGATACAGAAGAAGAGAGTAAAGATGTCGAGGGAAGTGAAGGTGAGGAAGAAAGTGGTGACAAAGAAGAAGGAAGTGGAGAGGAAGGTAGTGAAGATGAGGGTAGTAATGAAGGGGAAAATCATGAAGAAGAAGAGGAGTCCTGAGACTCTGATGGAGGCCCTCTTGCTACACATGAGCACTGCTGTGATTGGGCCGCCTTAGAAGCTCGCTTGGCTTAGATTGAGGAGAATCAGGCCGCCTTGAGACAAGAGGTCAGGGAGAGTCAGGCCTATTTATAAAAGAAATACAAGAAGATGTCTTGCACCCTAAAGGCCCTCTTGTGCTATATGTAGGACAAGGGTGCTCCTCCACCTTCACCAGAGTCAGACGACTAGTTATGTGTTGTAGTCGTCTTTGGGTTATCCTTGTTTCTTGTTTGTTTTGTAATAGCCTTGATAGGCTTAGTGATAGGCAAGAGTAGCTGTCGTGAAACTTTTACTAAGTTAGCTCATATGCATCTTATGTCATGATATTTTTTGTATTGCTACATCATATGTATCATGGAAAATTTTAGTAATATGAAATGCATGGATCTTCTATTGAAATGAAATGTGTAAGACGTTTAAAAGAGTGTGTGTTATTATGCTAAATCTTACACGGTTTGCACCCTATTTTTATATAGGGAATGCCACCTAAGAGAACTCGGAGCATTGCACGATTCGTACTTAGCGGATCGTTTGACGGGGCACCTCCCCTAAGCGATAGCCACATGGACCCTACTTTGGGTCCTGATAGTGACATCATCCTAGATTCACAGTCGGTTACTGGCCCCACCAATGGGCTAACACCAAGTGCACCACTGGTTCTAAAATAGAATTGTGCGTCTACCTCGATGCCACACATGCCTCAGGCGGCTCCTCTTCCTAATAGGTTGGAGTAGATGATGCTCTTAATGTAACAGTAGTGGTAGATTTGAACCACTATTGCGGGAGCCCTTACCTAGAACATGAACATGGTCCTGCCTGCACCACCTGTACACTCTGCTAGAAATATGAATGCCACTTGTCTTTTTGAGCGCTTCCAACGTTTCTGACCTCCCACCTTTGCGGGCACTCACAGACCCGAGGAGGCCGAGTACTGGCTTGATCGCATCTCTAAGATGTTAAAGTCACTGCACTGCACTAAGGCAGAGCAGGTTGATTGGTGGGACAACATCTTACGAACAATTCTTGTAGGACACGAGTGGATGTGGGAAGCTTTTGAAACCCACTTCCATGGGAAGTACTTCCCCCTCACTTACTATAATGAATAGGAGGGACAGTTTCTTCACCTCCAACAGGGAGGGATGATCATGTCGAAATATGAGAACAAATTTACAGAGCTAGCTAGATACATTCCTTTGATCCTAGCAAATGAGTCGATGAAGATGCGGCATTTCTCAGATGGTCTGTAGCTCGAGATACGTATGAAGATGTGTTGCGCTAGCATTCCTAATTATGCTGAACTAGTGAACATGTCCCTACGAGCTGAGCAGGATGGGGACAAACTATCCCGTACATGTATACCAATGGGTCCGATGCCTCGACCTGATTTATCGAGTAGACCGTTCCTCGGAAGAGGCCACATGCAGATTCGCCTCTTAGACTTACGACTCCACCTACCTAGTTGAGGCGATTAGATTTGTGGTACACCTACTACAAAATGTTGGGCCATACAGACACTTATTACTTTACAAAGATGAGGGACAATGATTTCATGCCTCCTCAAAAAATCAACCGTCAGATGCCACAAGCTATTCAGCTCCACCTCTACGATCAGCACCGCGAGTATAACCTTTCTATAGGCTAAATGTACCTCAAAATAGGTTACCTTAACGACCTATGGCAGCATATCCGAATCATCCTTAACAAGCTCTGGTGCACTCACTTGTAGTTGAGCCATTCGAGACAGCAACCGCAACACCATTGGCTTTCGAAGTCACAACACACATCTGAGGTATACCAGTCTTCCTATTGGTGGACACCTGGTCCACTATTTCAATAATATCATGTGTGACAGTCAAGCGACTAGTATTGGAAACTACTTCTATGGTTGGGGTGAGACTCCTTACTGTCACAGGGACCTTCTTAGACTCTACCAAGATTTGTAAAGGTTGCTCGATAGACTTAGGAAGCACAACAGTACTCGTTGACCTGATCGTTACCCCGCTGTGTCATTATGATGTCATCCTCGGTATGCATTGGCTCACCGAGATGAAGATAGAGATCGATTGTGATACTAGAGTGGTGACAGCCCATGGATCTGAGGGCATGACCTTTACTTTCCCAGTTTAAGTCAGTTGGTACTACCACATTAGTTGTTATTCTACCTTGCTAAAGAATGTTAATGGTCCGACACTTGGGAACACGCCTGTAGTTTGAGATTTCACAATGTGTTCAGGACAATACCTAGACTACCTCCTTGGAACGAGATCAACTTTACTATCGACCTTGTGCCGGTGCGACATCCCTTTTGTTACTGACGTATCGCATGCCCTTGTGTGAAATGGAGCAATTAAGGAGATAGATTGATGATTTGTTGGATTTAGGCTTCATATGATCGAGTGTATCTCCTTGGAGAGTACCTGTGTTGTTTGTGAAGAAGAAGGATGGATCATTGCGATTGGGTATTGGTTATCGCAGGTTAAACTAAGTGACGATGAAGAATAAGTACCCTCTTCCCAGGATAGATGACTTGTTCGACCAGTTGAAAGGGGGCACAATATTTTTCAAAGATCGACTTACAGTCAGGGCATCACCAGTTACGCGTTAGGGATAAGGACGTGCAAAAAATAACATTAAGAACTAGTTTTAGGCACTAGAGTTCCTTGTAATGTCATTTGGACTTACGAATGCACCGACAGTGATTATATCGGTTCGTCATCATCTTCATAGAAACATTTTGATATACACTAAGAGCCGAAAGGATCATGAAGAGAACCTACGAGCAGTCTTCGATACTCTAAGGAAGAACCAATTATTTGCTCATACAAGAAATGTGACTTCTGGAAGGAAGAAGTCAAGTTCCTAGGACATGTGGTGTCCAAGAAAGATATCTCTATGGACCTTGCTAAGGTGACCGCAGTTCAGGACTGGGAGTACCCCGATTCGGTTACTAAAGTGAGGAGCTTCCTTGGCCTAGCATGTTACTATCGTCGATTCATTAGGGACTTTACCAAGATAGCTAGACTGTTGTCTCAGCTCACTCAAAAAGATCTCAAGTTTACCCTGAATGAGAAGGAAGAAGCAACCTTTCAGGAATTAAAGGATAAGTTAACGTCCGTACTTATACTAGTATTGCCAAAACAAGGAGTCAGATATATCATATACACCGACGCCTCTCGTGTTGGTTTGTGATGTGTTCTTATGCAGAAAGATAGGGTGATCGCCTATTCCTTGTGATAGTTGAGGAAGCACAAAGAGAACTACCCTATGCATGACCTGGAATTGGCAGTGGTCATCTTTACATTAAAGCTCTGGAGACATTACCTCTACGAAGAGAAGTTCAAGCTCTTTTGTTGTAAGACCCGTATCCTGGTCCGTACCTTTTCATAGACTTCCGCAGTCTTACCGGTCGAATTCCGACAACCTTCGACCCTTAACCCATATCGATGCGCGATCCTGAATCATATGCAGACAACCCAAGTCGACTCAACCCGAGACCAATACCATAGCGACTGCGCCGTCGTTGCAGTTCCGATGCCAAGACTCGCGCGCCAAGGCGATACCCTGGTCAATAGATGTGGGCCAACGTTCATTGCGAGAAACGCCGCGCATTGTGAAAACCAAGGGAATCTTTACGATGTGTCACATCAATCACATCAATCCCATCAATCAATCAACCCATCAATCCATCACATGTCAAGTACACATCACTTTATTCCCTTTTCCCAAGCAACCATAAAAGTCTTCCAAACCCATACCTCTCTTACAAAAAAAGCCACAAAAGTCTTCACCACCCATACCTCTCCTACACAAAAGCCTCAAAAGTCAAGCTTTTCTTACACAACCATCACTCACCACATCCATCCATCACTCTCTCTCTCCCTTTACAACTCTCTCTCTCTCTCTTTCTCTCTTTCTCATTTCAAAGTCCCAAAGCAAAAGAGATCCCACGTATAGAATTCTCCCTCTCTTCCTAAACTCCAAATGTGGCCCACCTCTTCATCCCAAGATCTCCCATCTCAACCCTCCATTCTTCATCTTAACCGTTGAAAACCAAGCTAAGGTGCCAAGAAACTCCTAGGATCAAGAAGATCGGACGGTGGGTGGTAGATCATTCTAGTTTTTCTTATTTTTATGATGTGCCAAGTGAGGCCCACCGATCAATGGTATGGATCTCACTTGGGACCCTAAAATGTGGCTGATGGCTCACTTGGATCATCATGATCATTCCATGATGGGGCCATTCTCCATGGACCCCGTCATGATGTTTATTTCATTTAGAAAGGTCATCTAGACCGTCCATATGGGTGGGGAATAGATCTTCACCGTTGATTTGCATTTTTGATGATCTCATGTTCAAAGGGATCCGTTTATTGTATGGTTTCATTCAAGGGAGGGCTCATAGTGGCGGAGCCCTCCATCACAAGGCGTGTCCCACTCTCCATGTCTCTCTCTCTCTCTTTAATTTCTTTTATTTTATTTTATTTTATTTTTATGCAATAGGATTGGGTGGCCCACTTGAATGGATCCCACCTTGAGAATTATTTTGTTTGAATTTTTATTCAAGTGGGGCCCACCTTAGACGTTGTACCCATGTCACCCATCAGTGGTGGTCCACTTCATCAGGGCCCACCACTCTCTCTATAAAAAAAAACAAAATAAAACCGTCCAGCGTCTGGGACGCTGGACGTTTCAAAAGAATGAAGAAAGGGAAAGAAGAAAAGAAGGGACTTTGGTGGTCCGCTTGCTTAGGCCCCACCATGATGTATTTGAACAATCCAAGCCGTCCATCCTCTTACCTACAATATTTTAGCCGTTGGGTAGAAGTTTGGGACTGATTGGAAGACCTGGTGGGCCATAGCATCAAAGAATGTACCACTACCATTCAAGGATCCTTTTTCTTATTTTATTCATTTTTCTATCATCAAAAAAATTTAAACTCCGGACTCATTGGGACGGCCTCGGGTCACTGATCGCAATGGCCGGGACGAATTTTGGCGCAGCGGGCCCCACGTGCGAAAAACCCCAAAAAATGGGATTTTCATGTTTTTTTAAAAACTCATGGCAGAGGCTTTGCCTCTGCCTCTGTCATGCGGTCAGCGCTGCACGCTGCTGCGTGCAGCCGTGAATGGCGGGCGGACGGCTGGGACCCACGGCCTCCAGCCGTGGGCCCCACCTTGATGTATGTGCCTTTTCCACACCGTTCATCGGATGGGCCACCCCCTAAAGTGGCCCTCCTCTAAAAATGAGACAGATCCAAAACTCAGGTGGCCCACATCACGTGAAACAGTATGAATTGAATTTTACCATTGAAAAGTTTTTGGGGCCCACAGAAGTATTGGATCAAGCTGAAATTTATGTTTTCCCTTCATCTAGGTCCAAGTGACCTAATGAACGGGTTGGATGGCATCTGGGCATTTCGGTGAGCCCCACATGAGACCCACTCAAATGCATGTGTCCTAACCTAAGTCCACCGTCCAGTGGACGGTGGCACCCACCTTAATGTATCTACGCTCCCACCGTCCAGCGGACGGTGGGGCCCCTTTGTGATGTATATGCTTTATCCGCACTGTCCACTGGACAGTGGGACCCGCCATGGTGCATGTGATGCACCCAGACCGTCCATCCACTTGTAAAGATCATTCTAAGGCCTAGGGGTTTAGGCCCACTTTGTTATGCATGCAAGGCCATTGAAATTGGACCCATTTGTTACATTTTTGAGCCCATGGGATCAGGCCCATTTGATTGTTTAAGGCCTATGGGTTTAGGCCCATCTGGTTTATACAAGGCCTACGGGTTTAGGCCCATCTGGTTTATACAAGGCCTACGGGTTTAGGCCCATCTAATTTATACAAGGCCTATGGGTTTAGGCCCATCTGATTTATACAAGGCCCATTTGATGTACCATAAGGCCTAGGGGTTTAAGCCCATTGAACTCATATAATGCCTAAGGGTTAAGGCCCATTTGGCGTTCATATACGATTCGATTGGTGTGACCCATTCGACCCATGGGATTGGATCATTTAATATATCCCAAGGCCCTTGGGTCCAGACCCATTTGATTTATAAAAGGGCCTATGGGTTAGGCCCATTTGACTTGTAAAAGGCCTATGGGTAAGGCCCATTTAAATTGTATAAGGCCTATGAGTTTAGGCCCATTTAAATTGTATAAAGCCTATGAGTACAGGCCCATATGATTTGTAGAAGGCCTACGGGTTTAGGCTCACTTGATGCATTCTAAGGATCAACGGGTTATGACCCATTGCAATGCGCATAAGGCCCATTGGAGCGGCCCATCGACGTGGCCCATTTGATAAATAAAAGGCCCATAAGACGTAGCCCATTTGATGTATTTAAGGCCCAATGGGATGTACCTAAAGTCCATTGCAATATGTGAGCCCAACACGGTTTATGTAACGATGTTTGTGACGATCGTACCTTGGGAGCAATGTTGGTTTGACGTCCACATTGCGAGTGTAATGCTGGTTGGATGTCCACATTACGACTCTCCTTAGGGCCCATTGTTAGGCCGTACTTATTGTGTATAGGCCGTCCAGGGCCATCTGCGTTGTAAGAATGGTTCATCACTCATATACATGTTTAGTATAGTTTCATGACTCATGTTCATACGCAATATATGTATGCTTGACGTGAGAGTTGTCTGATCATAGCATTTGCCTTCGGGCAGGTTGTTTATGGGCTGTTGGTTAGGCAGTGTTGCTCTACATGAGCGCACGATATGCGAAGGATTTGATGCATGACTGGATAGTGTGAATCATGCATATCGCATTTGTATGACATGGATATTGTACGCCCTAGCGACATCGAGGTCGTAACTTCCACAGATGTATCGTGGTTGGCAGGATTGGATACCGAAAATCTTGTTCTATATGGGGTACTATAGATATCCCTGGGTGAAAGTCCCTAACCCTTATGGTACCAAGATGTTACTCCAACGTCTAGACCGAGTGGGTAAATGAGCGTTGTGTGCCGATTACCAGACGGTTACGCTCTCCACTATGTCGTGGTCGGTTGGAAGGGGGTGCGGCCTTACCCGCCCGAGTGTAGGGGGCAATCCTAGGCTGAGTCTGACCAGCTCAAGGAATGGGTCCGCTATCGACGAGTCATGCCCGATATTGGCAGACGGATAGTGAGGTCTCTTCCACTTACCTAATTGCGCGCGATGTGGTGACAATCTGGTTTAGAGTGTACTAGACCCCGGTGATATCCCATATTTTGAGCTGTATTGATGTATGGACCTAGATGAGGATCTGCATGCTTGAGTTGCATTTCACATCGCATGGCCTTAGGGTGGCCGATACCATTCATGTTTTGCATTGCATAGCCTTGGTACGGCTTATGATGTTATGGTTCCATCTGAATATTCTGCATTACTCTGACATTGCATGTTCATATTACTACCTTGCGCACACACTTTCACCACCCTCTAAGCTTTCTGTAAGCTTATGCACGACCGTTGCGTGCAGGTGACGTTGGATCAAAGCAGTGCTGAGGCAGGAGCACGTTGCTGATCGTTTTGGAGTTTTTGTTCTTTACCATTGTATTTCCCTTTATGTTCATTGTACTTGTAAAGTTTTTGATCATAGTGAAAATGTAATGGAGTTCTTGGTTGTTGTTTGTGGGTTATGCCTTTGGTTATGCTTATTACGAATCAAACTGACATTGAAAATCCTCCTCGTAGCATCCCAGGATCGGAACCTGGCGAATGGGAGCTAGGAGCCGAGAATGGAGTTCTACGGAGGCTGTCGGCACCGGATTCGGTGATCGGGAATTTTGTGAGCCCGGTTTCCAAGTTTGGGGCGTGACATTTGTGACCACAAGAGCCTCAAGTACATATTCACGCAGAGGGACCTGAATATGAGGCAATGATGATGAATGGAAACCTTGAAAGACTTCAAGTTTGAGATTTTCTACCATCCTGGTAAGGCCAGCCTTGTGACAGACGCATTGGGGCGTAAGAAGATGATTTCATTTGCAGCTTTGCTGATGATACAGGAACGAAATATGGTCGAGTTTATGCGAGACTTTGAACAGAAGCTTACAGTAGAGGAGCTGTTCGAGAGCATCGCACATATTCGTGTACAACCACTTATCAATGACCGAATCATTGTGGCTTAGAGGGAAGATGAACGCTTGGTGGAAATGAGAAAGTGAGCTAGTGATGATGGAGATTCTGAATAGAGAGTTGGGTCGGATGGGGGTTTACGTTATCTTGGCTGCTAATGCATGCCAAATCTTCATGATTTAAGAAAAGTTCACAAAGTTGCTCACAATTCGAAGATGGTGATGCATCCTCATAATACAATGATGTATTAAGATATGAAGTGATTGTACTGGTGGGATAACATGGAGGCCCACATAGCAGATTTTATATCCCGTTGTCTCAAGTGCCAGCAAGTCAAGGCTGAGCATCGCCAACCTCCTGGTTTACTTCAGCCCATGCCCATAGTTGAATGGAAGTGAGACTTCATATCTTTGGATTTCATTACCGGTTTATCGAAGATAAGGGACATGACTACATTTGGGTGATTGTGGACCGATTGAGAAATTGGCTCATTTTCTCCCTATTTAAGTTTCAAACTCCGCAGATGATTTAGCCAGGCTGTGTATCAAGGAGATTGTACGATTGCATGAAGTTCCTATGGAGATTGTGTCAAATTGGGACATGAGATTCATGCTTATCTTCTGGACTCAAATTCAAGAAGCAATGGGGGTTAAACGAAAGTTTAGTACTGTAACGCCCTGAAAATCGGGGGTCGAGCATAAACTCCACTCCCGAGTTCCAGAACATCACTTATGTAACATTTTCAATGATGAATGCATGTTGTCTGTAGAATGGCATTAAAAAAGATTGGGACTAAGCCAAAACAGCATATCATACTCCAGAAACAGTTAAATTAGCAAGCGGAAGACTGTGATAAATACATAAAATATATAAATGATTGTAAGTCTCCAGAGTGTGAACATGATACCAGGTTAACTAATTACATGTATACTCCAAAATAGAAAGAAAAGAATATTCATGGTTGTGTAAATAAAAGGCGTAATAACAAGTGTATTGGCATCTAATCAGTAACCCTGTAAACCTATCGATCAGAACCTGCATATAGGAGGGATCCTCCTCCTCCTCATCAAGTCCGACTCTACTTCACAAGCATCGCCATCATCTGAAATTAAAATAGGGACTGGTTGGTGTGCGCAACATCGTCCCGTAACGTGGGAGTGAGTAGCTAACTCAGTGGAATCATAGAGCAAAGGTTAACATGTTATCAAATCCATCACGCGATAATGGTAAACCAAGCAGTTAAACATTCCTAAACACTGTGATTAATGCAAGAATGAAATGACATGATGGATGCCCTCACCGATATACTCCCTCATGCGACACCATCTTACGTCCGCGGCATGCTTTCTTCCCTCAGTGCTTCACATCTTCCAGGCACATGCAGTGCGATATGAATATGATTACCGAATTTTTATTAGTCCTTTTCATACAACAGGATTGGAAAACTAGGGTAATTCCCTTATATCATTCCCAACAAGGATCCTTTCTAGGGTCGTCACTCCTAGTATTCTCATACGATGATATATTTCTAGGTCGCTGTAAGGGCTGTCAGGGCTGTTGCACGCACTCGTTGTTCCACTCCCCAATCACCTTATCAATATAGGCCTAGTTGTACTCTTGTTGCTACGGAAGGGTCGTCGCCTCACGTAGACTCAGAGTATGCTCGAGGTCACTATAAAGGGTTGTCAGGGCTGTTGCTCGCACTCATTACACCGCTCTCCCATCACCTTATCAGTGTATGCCGACAGTAAGAATATAGTGTCCCATACCACCATAATCTGCTCACGAGTCTAAGGTGCTCACTGGTCACTACGGGGAGGTTTGTGGCCCCAAAGTAGGCGGACAGCTCGACCACGGTGTCCCATACCACCATGTCCGGCTCATGAGTCTTAGTGAATCAAGGTACCACGGTTATCAGGGTTATCACTAGTGAGTTCAGTACCCTAGGTTCAAGCAGTTATGACGAATACAAGGTGAACATACAATGGTCAGTCGGGTTACTTGATGAGTCCGACTAGCACGAGCACACGTTGAATCGACTGACATGAAGTGCACAAGCACTTCTTGTGGCCTAACCACTGCCGACGAATCTAGTACGACTCGGGTTCGTCATATACATCCTTCGTGGTGAAAAGAATCCAACCGCGAATTCTAAACTGTTACCGACTGCTTGGACTAGAGTATAGCCCCAAGCACATGTAATGTGAATCGGTAATCATATGAGAGAGACAGAATTGAAATACAAGTAATTCCATCATGTTATCAGCATGTTATAGCATACATCATAAGCAGTTAACCATACACGAGTACTTCACACATAAGGTAATCAATTAAAATACAACAAGCATGAAGGAAATCATGTATATCATCAAATTAGTTGAGAATCCAGCCTCAACGCAAATCTACAACACCATTTACTCAATAGTTACTAATACATACATTTATACAAACACTTAGAATACACAACTCCAACGTACTTGACGTATGTTGATTTTCGCATATAATATGACAGATCCTTATATCAAGGAGATGTCTAATACACAACAATCATGTTCTTACATTCAAAACATATGGCAGGCATAAATCATATTGATTTAGGCATTTCAACAAACACTTAGTCTAGACACATTAGTCTACATAGCATATGTCGGCCAATATGTGCATTAGAGTGAATGTCTTCACCAAACAGATCATACACGTATAACTAGTATAGGTACACGGTAAATACTCATGACAATCATATAAGCAAAAAACGTACGCATACAGTATTTCCTACAAATACCTAAAATACCCTTAATCTCATATTCTTCGTACGTATTCGAAATGAAAAACGGACAACATGTTGTACATGTCAAACAACATCCTTATCAGTAATCTACCATTAAACGACATTGAAAGCTTTGAAAAATGGTAACCAAAGCGTCTAAAATTCGCACCTTAAACCAGAAATGCGTATTAGTTAGGATTCAGACGATGTGTCTTCGCCAACGGTAGATACGCTACCTATGGCAAGAAGCAGGTTAGGTAGAACTCTTCTACAGCTAGTCTAAGCTTCAAATCAGGTTAGGGTTAGGGTTTTCATACCTAGAATAAAACCAGAATCTCTAGAAGAACGATGCAGGTGGGTGGATTTGGCACGTGGAGCAGCAGGGAAGAATTCCTGAAAGAATCACCAGCTTCTCCCTCACTTTCTCTCTCTTTTCTCTCCTCTCTCCTAGGATTTTCTCCAAATTCATATGGGTTAGAAGGATAAGGGTTTAAGGCCCTTTTATAAGCCCAAATATAACCAAAACAGACTCCAAGTCAAGGTATACTTGGGTTACAGTCAAATCGGGTCTTTTTCGATCCAAAAGGACATTTCTGGAGGTCCCCTGACTGAATGCTGTCGGACTTAAGCTCATGGATGTTGGATCCTGATCACATTAAGTTTTTAGTCTGATAGTGTTCCCAGATCGCACGTGGCGGACTAGTTTCAGTTCAGCGGTCACGGAGATTCGATCAGGGATTCCAAGTACACTGACCTGAGTGGGAAATGTTTCCTGATCCGAGGGTGTATTTGGGTCAGATTCCGACGGTCTGAATGCTTATACTTAACCCGCAAGAGAAACGTGCCAGATTTATTTAAATCACATTTAATTTTCACTCCTTCTCACACTCCTTGCTCCAGGCTCAATGAAATAGCCTCAGAACATCGTTGGGATTGATTTTCAAAATGATTGTCAAGTCCAACTAGGCGGTCATAATGGTCTAAGATTATAGATATCGGACTTTTGACGCGCGGTCTAGATCTAACACAAAGTTTCAAAGGGTTCTTGAGAACAAACAGGTTTAGAGTTTGATCCTGAATTTTAGGGTAAGATAGCGTTAATGATTCTATAGGTCTTGGGTCTCACAGATCATATATAAAGTGATTGGTGCTAATTTTGCAGGAAATCTAGTGTAGCGCTGGCTAATTCATGTTAAATTTCTAAATAATTTGGTTCTAAATGATTTCTTTGGCTTTGGAATTGGGTTCTGAGAGGTTACCAAGGTATTATGGTTGATCCATTGCCTAAGGACGTCTAACCCTAGGTTGGTAAAAATTCGGGGTGTTACAATCTACCCCCCTTAAAATAAAAATTTATCCCCGAAATTGGCTAAGGGTAATGAGTCCATACAGAGACTTTAGTATTGACATTCTAAGGAAGGTTCAAATCCTATTTAATGACCTAACCTTACGTTTAACCTAAACCAACTTCTTTGATCCTGGGCCGGTGGGGAAGAGGCCAACCACGCTTCCGTTGCGCTACTCTAATCCAATGGTTACGTTAGCTAATGCTAACTAGATTAGGCTCAGTACGTTCTACCCCCCTTAAAACTTAGTTCTACTTAAGGCTCAAAAATCTATGTCTCGATCTATATATCGGAACGAGGTGTAACTTAGGGCCTATCCTTGACATGAAATGCGAAATAACCTCTCGCTACATTGGTCTTCCTTTGTTAATGATGCGTTCTATGGCAGTGGTACCTATGATTATAGAAAAGAGCTGAAATGATGGGTGTTGTGGTTGATTTCAAGGACGGATGTGAGAATGTCCTTAACATTTTTCAAAGGCAAAGCAATAACTTTTGGTTGTGGATGGTCAGGCCAACACGGAAGAAAAGTTGTGTAGTAGGTCTGAGTTGGATACATAGACTTTCTGCCTAGACTCTGACAGAAAATTCATCGTATCAGTTCTTAATCCTAGCCGATGCTGATCTTCTGCTTGATCAGAGCATTGGATTTATTGGTAACTACTAGGATTAAGAAGTCGATTCAAACTGCGAATACTTCGCTTATATACAGTTCCCTTACTCCGCGTTCCCGAATGCAATAAGCCCTTAGGGAAGGCAATTCAAAGGGACGTGCTAGTTTATTATAAGTTCAATCTGAGGGATTTATAAGTTTTCCCTGAGGGTAAATGGTTCTAAGTTAAAACAACTTTCCTAAGGGTTATAAAAGAAGTCTATAAATATTAAGGGGACCTATCGAAGGAATGAGGTTCTACTCCAACCAAATCTAACCTACTATTCCTTAACATATACAGGCTTTACACTGCTTAATTCAACCAGTAGCCTAGTCTGTAACACTAGCTGTAATCCAAAGTCTAGGCTCATACGCTAAATGGTTTCATACCATTTCTACTACAGGAAATTGTTCTATCACTTAGGGTCAAGATTGTCTAAATGGAATTGGATTCCCTACATCGTCAGATCTTTCAAATCTAGGAGTACTAACTCTAAGTCCAAAACTCTAAGGGCATATGTGGCCAGTGATCTCAAGTTGTGTTAACTAGGATCGCATTACTAATCCCATGTCGGGATTGGGAGTGACATGCTTGGTAGGAGGGTGGGGTGGGATAAAAATTAATTTTGTAAGCTTAATCCGGGGATTTACTTTTAATCATATACATTCCAAACATGGTAGTGGAAACCATAGGATACACCCAATCTAAGGACAATACCTTACAACGAACGAAATGGTATGCACTTCATTTAACAAAATTTGTCACAATATATGGAATAAAGTTTCACATGCATTATGACAGGAACAACTGCGGCTATGCTAAGCCCAAACCACTAAACACAAACACATTTTCTACCTATAACATCACTAGACCCAACAGCAACAAAACACAGAAATCCTTAAAACGGTAATCAAACAATCTATAGGATAATGACATAGATGCCTAATTCTACCAAAGGACTTCTACCACAATCTCGACTTACCTTCTTTAATATTGTCTAGTTTAATACTGTCTGTTGCCCATTAGAGTTCTATTGGCCATGTATTCTCAATACTCCTCAAGCGAAGAAAAGTGGAGAAATGGGATGGGTAAGTAGGTTTCCACTAGTTTGAGGCTCAAATGATAGCTTAAGAGCTCAAATGAGTCATGAAAATTGAAGGAAATGAAGAAAAGGGGCTGACCTAATGTGTTTCCACGGATCTAGGTCTGATAGAGGAGGGAAACAGGCCCCAAAAAGCTGGGGTTGCAAAGGGAAAAGGGTGAAATGAGTTGGGTTAGAAGCTCACATGATTTCTAGCCTCAAATGGAGGATGAGAGAGCTCCAACGAACGAGAATGGAGAGAGAGGGGAGTGTGTATAGCTGTAAACGTTGGAGGGGCGTGGGTTGAGGCAGAAAATGATGATGGGAGCGATTGAGAATGGGGTTTGAGAGAGAAATCAGCAACTAGAAGGGAAAGGGAGAGCTTGGGGGTGTGTTTTGTGAAGGAGGTATCATTTTGGGAGGATTTTAATGGACGGCCCACATACCAGGGGGCTACCTTAACCCCTAAAGTTGATCGACCCGAAGGCTTGCCCGAATGGGGCCCACTGTACGGTGAGGCCTCGGCGGTTGCTGTGATGTTTGGCGAGGCCTAGCTATTTGGGTGAGGTCCTCCTGCCCCAAGGGCCCTAAAATGATGTGGGTCCCCCTAAAACTGCTCTGATTGGGCCCTACCTCTGTTTTGAGCCTATTCGGGCTAATTTGGGTCATTTCTGAAGTATAATCGCCATTAGCAATTTCTAGAGGCTGGGATAGGATCAACAGGGGTCTAGACCCATCGATAGATGGTCTAGGAGTGATTTGGGGTCCTTGTGTGTGATCAGGAGTGTGTACGGACTCGATCTCGGCGATCATTTTTAGTAAAATTTCACCGACAAACAAACTGGGGGTCCTAAACTTGTTTCAAGATTATTCTCGCACTCTCCTACATTAAATTAGCATCAGTGTAAGGTGTGTGACAATAACCCAGGTCCAGTTTAATCCAAATCATGTTCTGATACCATCTATAACGCCCTGAAAATTGAGGGTCGAGCATAAACTCCACTCTCGAGTTCCAGAACATCACTTATGCAACATTTTCAATGATGAATGCATGTTGTCTGTAGAATGACATTAAACAAGATTGGGATTAAGCCAAAACAGCATATCATACTCTAGAGACAGTTAAATTAGCAAGCGGAAGACTGTGATAAATACATAAAATACGTAAATGATTGTAAGTTTCCAGAGTGTGAACATGATACCAGGTTAACTAATTACATGTATACTCTAAAATAGAAAGAAAAGAATATACATGGGTATGTAAATAAAAGGCTTAATACCAAGTGTATTAGCATCTAATCAGTAACCCTGTAAACCCATTGATCAGAACCTGCATATAGGAGGGATCCTCATCATCATCAAGTCTGGCTCTACTTCACAAGCATCGCCATCATCTGAAACTAAAATAAGGACTGGTTGATGTGCGCAACACCGTCCCATAACGTGGGAGTGAGTAGCTAACTCAGTGGAATCATAGAGCAAAGGTTAACATGTTATTAAATCCATCACGCGATAATGGTAAAGCAAGCAATCAAATATTTCTAAACACTGTGATTAATGCAAGAATGAAATGACATGATGGATGCCCTCACTGACATACTCCCTCATGCGACATCATCTTACGTCCGTGGCATGCTTTCTTCCCTCAGTGCTCAACATCTTCCAGGCACATGCAATGCGATATGAATATGATTACCGAGTTTTTATTAGTCCTTTTCATATAGCAGGATTGGGAAACTAGGGTACTTCCCTTATATCATTCCCAACAAGGATCCTGTCTAGGGTCGTCACTCCTAGTATTCTCATACGATGATATATTTCTAGGTCGCTGTAAGGGCTGTCAGGGCTGTTGCACGCACTCGTTGCTCCACTCCCCCATCACCTTATCAATACAGGCCTAGTTATACTCTTGTTGCTACGAAAGGGTCGTCGCCTCACGTAGACTCAGAGTATGCTCGAGGTCACTACAAAGGGCTGTCAGGGCTGTTGCTCGCACTCGTTGCACCGCTCCCCCATCACCTTATCAGTGTATGCTGACAGCAAGAATATAGTGTCCCATACCACCATAATCTACTCACGAGTCTAAGGTACTCACTGGTCACTACGGGGAGGTTTGTGACCCCAGCGTAGGCCGACAGCTCGACCACGATGTCCCATACCACCATGTCTGGCTCATGAGACTCTTAGTGGATCAAGGTACCACGGTTATCAGGGTTATCACTAGTAAGTTTAGTACCCTAGGTTCAAGCATTTATGATGAATATAAGGTGAACATACAATGGTCATTTGGGTTACTTGATGAGTCTGACTAGTATGAGCGTACGTTAAATCGACTGACATGAAGTGCACAAGAACTTCTTCTGGCCTAACCACTGCCGACGAATCTAGTACGACTCGGGTTCGTCATACACATCCTTCGTGGTGAATAGAATCCAACCGCGAATTCTAAATTGTTACCGACTGCTTGGACTAGAGTATAGCCCCAAGCACATGTAATGTGAATCGGTAATCATATGGAGAGACAGAATTGAAATACAAGTAATTCCAGTATATTATCAGCATGTTATAACATACATCATAAGAAGTTAACCATATACGAGTACTTCACACATAAGGTAATCAATTAAAATACAACAAGCATGGAGGAAATCATGTATATCATCAAATTAGTTGAGAATCCAGCCTCAACGCTAATCTACAACACCATTTACTCAATAGTTACTAATACATACATTTACACAAACACTTAGACTACACAACTCCAACGTACTTGATGTATGTTGATTTTCGCATATAATATGACAGATCCTTATATCAAGAAGATGTCTAATACACAACAATCATGTTCTTACATTCAAAACATATGGCAGGCATAAATCATATTGATTTAGGCATTTCAACAAACACTTAGTCTACACACATTAGTCTACATAGCATATGTCGGCCAATATGTGCATTAGGGCGAATGTCTTCACCAAACAGATCATACACGTATAACTAGTATAGGTATACGGTAAATACTCATGATAATCATATAAGCAAAATACGTACACATACGGTATTTCCTATAAATACCTAAAATACCCTAAATCTCATATTCTTCGTACGTATTCGAAATGAAAAACGGACAGCATGTTCTATATGTAAAACAACATCCTTATCAGTAATCTACCATTAAACGGCATTGAAAGCTTTGAAAAATGGTAACCAAAGCGTCTAAAATCCGCACCTTAAACCAGAAATGCGTATTCGTTAGGATTCAGACGATGTGTCTTCGCCAACGGCAGATACGCTACCTATGGCAAGAAACAGGTTAGGTAGAACTCTTCTACAGCTAGTCTAAGCTTTAAATCAGGTTAGGGTTAGGGTTTTCTTATCTAGAATGAAACCAGAATCGCCGGAAGAACGATGCAGGTGGGTGGATTTGGCACGTGGAGCAGTAGGGAAGAATCCCTGGAAGAATCACCAGCTTCTCCCTCACTTTCTCTCTCTTTTCTCTCCTCTCTCCTAGGGTTTTTCCCAAATTCGTATGGGTTAGAAGGCTAAGGGTTTAAGGCCCTTTTATAAGTCCAAACATAACCAAAACAGACTCCAAGTCAAGGTATACTTGGGTTACATCCAAATCGGATCTTTTTCGATCCAAAAGGACATTTCTGGAGGTCGCCTGACTGAATGCGGTCGGACTTAAGCTCATGGATGTTGGATCCTGATCACATTAAGTTTTCAATCCGATAGTGTTCCCAGATCGCACGTGGCGGACCAGTTTCAGTTCAGCGGTCACGGGGATTCGAGTAGGGATTCCAAGTACACTGACCTAAGTGGAAAATATTTCCTGATCCGAGGGTGTATTTGGGTCAGATTCTGACAGTCTGAATGCTTACACTTAACCCGCAAGAGAAACATGCCAGATTTATTTAAATCACATTTAATTTTCACTCCTTCTCACACTCCTTGCTCCAGGCTCAATGAAATAACCTCGGAACATCAGTTGGGCTTGATTTTCGAAACGATTGTCAAGTCCAACTAAGCAGTCATAATGGTCTAAGATTATAGATATCGGACTTTCAACGCGTGGTCTAGATCTAATACATAGTTTCAAAGGGTTCTTGAGAACAAATAGGTTTAGAGTTTGATCTTGGATTTTAGGGTAAGATAGTGTCAATGATTCTATAGGTTTTGGGTCTCACAGATTGTATTTAAAGTGATTGGTGCTAATTTTGCAGGAAATCTAGTGTAGCACTGGCTAATTCACGTTAGATATCTAAAGAATTTGGTTCTAAATGATTTCTTTGGCTTTGGAATTGGGTTCTTAGAGGTTACCAAGGTGTTATGATTGATCCATTGCCTAAGGACGTCTAACCCTAGGTTGACAAAAATCTGGGGTGTTACAAGTACCGCGTTCCGCCCACAGATTGATGGGCAGATGGAACGGGTAAATCAGGTGTTAGAAGGCATGATGCGGGCATGTGTGCTCGATTTCAAAGATAGTTGGCATGACTGTATTCCTTATGCTAATTTCTCTTATAACAATAACTTTAAAGCGAGCATTAGCATGGTTCCCTACGAGGCCTTATACGGGTGTCCATGTCGAGTGCCACATTGTTGGGTAGATGTTGGTGAGAAGAGTTTGATTGATCCAGATTTAGTACAGGAGGCCTCAGAAAAGATTGATATTATTAGGCATCAAGTTCTTACAGCATAGAGCAGACAGAAGAGTTACGCCGATACTAGATGATGAAAGCTAGAGTTTGAGGTTGGGAACCACGTGTTTCTAAAAGTTTCCCCAATGGAGGGAGTCCTTCGCTTTGGTAAGAAAGGGAAGCTTATGCCATGATTTATTAGTCCATTCTAGATCTAGACAGAGTGGGTGTAGTAGTGTACAACCTTGCTTTGCCCACACCACTCGCAAGAGTGCACAACGTATTTCACTTATTGATGGTGAAGAAATACATTCTTGACCCTTCTCATATTATCAAATGGGAGCATGTATAGTTGAGTGAAGATACTACCTATGTACTTTAACCAACACAAGTCTTGGTTAAGAAGGAACAGGTGTTGCGCAGTAAAGTGATCCCTCTTGTGAAAGTACCGTGGACTCACCACACTGAGGAAGAGGCTACATGGGAAATGGAAGCTAAAGTCCATAAGAACTATCCTTAGATTCTCAAGGAATACGAAAAGTTACTATTTCGATGAAAAAATTTTTCTTTAAGAGAGGTAGATTATAACATCTCGAAAAAATCCATACGAAGACCCGAGCACCACCTCAGGTAGAAATCCTTAAGGATCGAATTCTATAGAAATTAGATAAAAATTAATTAAGTATTAAACTAAATTAATCAGTGGATTTAGCAAAACCACTATCTATATGAACTGCCATACCCAAAATAATTAAAATTGTTAACTCAGCGTTACCTAAAAACCTAGGAGAAATCTCAAAACCCAGTTGCTCCCGGCAGCGCATTGAAACTCCATGTCGGACCTGGATCGCTCGTCGAAAGTCCGATTACTGCGAAACTATAAGGTTAAGACTGCCTTACTAGGATTGACAGCCATCGCGGGAATCGATCCCGAATAATATCCAGAAATACACAACTAGAGCCCTGAGTAAAGTGTGTGAGAAACGCGAATATATTTAGGAAATGAATCAAAATTTAAGTGAATTGGACTGTTTGCTTATAGGTGAGATTTAAGCTTTCAGATCATTAGTTTCTGACCAAACTATACCCATGGATTAGGAAAATTTTCCTACACACGTCAGTATACTTATGGCCTTGATCGAGTAACGATGACTGTTGAACTGAAACAGTGCCTCCACGGTCAATTTATAAACCTGATTGGACCAAAACCTTAACCTGGCTTAGATCCATGGTCAAGGAACTTACTCCATGACATTGGTATGTAATGGGCCTCCAGATGAGTCTTATTTGCCCAAAATAGACGCCTTTTAGCTATAACCTAAGTATACCATGGCCCTAGGGCCATTGACATCACTTCTGAGCCTATATAAGGCCCTTAAACCACCCCATTCCTATCCCATACGAATTTTCTCTAACCCTAGGAGAGAGAAGAGAGAAAAGGAGAGAAAAGAGTGGAGATCGAAGGGAGATCCTTGGAGTTTACTGCAGTACTTCTGTTTTGCTACTCCACACATCGAATCGCCTCTACGTCAAGTACTCAACTCGTTTCGACTTTGTTTTGGATAAGAAATCCTAACCCTAATCCTTTTTTAGGGATTTAGATAGAGGAAATGAAGAAATATCTAACATATTTCATGATTTAGGTAGTTGTTGTGCTGTAGACGAAAGCATAGTGTACGAACCGAGTTCGTAATGAGCACACCGATGAATTTGAGTCATATAGTGATTATTGACAATAATTAGGCCACGAGTAGTGTGTATGCACTCCATGCCGATTAATTTAGCGTGTGCTCATACCCATCAAACTTGTCAAACACCCCGATCGGCCTGTTGTATGTTTACCATGTATGGATGCTCCTGCTTGAATCTAAGGTACCGCTTACCGATGTAAAGCCCGCTTCAACTATGGTACCACAATTCGCTAATACTCATGAGCTGGGCATGGTGGTATGGGACACTGTGGCCGAGCTGTCAACATATGCTGGGGTGACAAGCCTCCCTGTAGTGACCAGTGAGCAACCCAAACTCATGAACCGAATATGGTGACATGGGACATTGTATTCAAGTTGTTGGCCTACGCTAAGGTGACAAGCTTTCTCGTAGTAATCTTGAGTATAAAATAAACCTATGTTGACAATGACGAGCCTCTTCGTGGTGACCTTGAGTGTAAACTCGTGAACTTACCTATTTACTTCTTCCATCAGGGGTGATGCCCTACAACTTGCCTATCGTATGTGAATAACAAGGATTGATGACCCTAAATGAATCCTTGTTTGAGTAAATGATATAAAGGGAGGTACCTTAGCTTTCCGAATCTCCTATATGAATAAACCTAATAAATTACTAGGCTAACACGACCATGCACTGCATTGCATGTGTTTTGGCGAGGAAGCGCACGTTTAGGGAGTTTGTCATGTGCGATCCTGAGATGATGTCATTGAGCTAGTGCAAGCGAGGGTATACATCATTATAGCATACCATTTTTGCATTAACAAGACTATTTAGGACATGACTGTTGAACTACTTTATCATTACTGCTTGATTGAATTGATAACATGTTAACCTTTGCCTTTTAACTCCACTGAGTTTATCACTCACTCTCACTCTATGAAGGTGTTTTAAAACACCAACCAAACTCTATTATAGATGCAAGTGGCGATGATGTCTATGCTGCTGACTGGGACCTCAATGACGAGGAGGAGGAATTCTCTTATGTTTAACTATCAGGCGGTCTATGTAGACCATGTACTGATTGACAGGATTACAGGGATTATAAGGATTAGTTAGACATTTATATTATTTTGTATTTTGTAAATTTTGGATCAATACATGTATATATTCACCCTAGTAACATACTCATGCTCTGGGGATTGAAAAATGCTTATATACTGTATATACCTATCTCAGACTTCCGCTTGCTTAACTTAATTATCTTTGGTGTATGATATGCTGATTTAGTATAATCATACTGATGTTTAATGCACTAACATGAGAAATATTCAAACATTATTATCTATGTTGCATAAGTGAAGCATTGGAACTTGAGAGTTAAGTTTTACTCGACCCCCGATTTTCAGGGTGTTACATTTTCCAAGACTTTAACAAATCCATTCAATTGATTAAGGAACACTTAGCGTTGGGGAAAAAGGGATGCTTCTAGCCCAACTTCTCCCCAATCCAAAGCCGTAATGTGAACCTAGTGACCCAAGCTTGTTAAGTCAAATGGAGCAAGCCAAGTCTATCACCACTCTCAGGAGTGGGAAAACAATTGATAAAACTATTCCGGTAAGGGCTGAAAAGCCTAAGGACCCAGAAATAGATGAAATGATGGACCTAACATTGCTCCACATGGGTTAGAATTGGAACCTCAAAGCAAACCAATTGCTCCATTCCCCCAACGGTTGATTGCACGAAAACCTCTAACCAATTCTCAAAAAAAGTAAGTGCCATCCTCAAGCAAAGTGTGTCAAAAAAATACAAAGATCCTGGTAGCCCAACTATTACTTGTATAATTGAGAATAACCAAATTGAGAACGCACTACTTGACTTAGGGTGAGTGTAAATCTAATTTCGTACTCAGTCTACAAACAACTAGGTATAGGTGAATTAAAACTCACCTAGACTACACTGCAGCTTGCTAATCACTCAGTTTGTGTACCGAGGGGGATGATCAAGGATGTGTTGGTCTAGGTTAACAAATTCTACTATTTAGTAGATTTTATCGTCCTGGATACTCAGCCTATTGCAGATATGAACACTCAAATTCCTATCATACTTGGCTGCCCGTTCCTTACTATATTAAATGCTATTATCAATTGTAAGAATGAGGTCATGAATTTATCTTTTGGAAATATGACGTTGGAGCTCAATATCTTTTTCAACATATGCAGATAGGCAGAGGATGATGACAAGGCCCACAACACTAACATGATAGAATCATTTGTGGAAGATGGAGCTCTGATGACCTTATCCTCTGATCCTTTAGAGGTGTGCATGGCACACTCTCCCAATTTGGATGATGATATGATTAAGGAGTTTCATGTCATGCTTGATACTATATCAGTACTTGAAGTTAACCGGTGCAGGCCACAAGTTAAGAAATTGCCCCCAAACGATGCAGAACCTCTATCGTTTAAACTCAAAGCACCGAAGCTTAACCTAAAACCATTGCTTGCAGATCTTAAATATGTCTATTTAGGTCAAGATGAAACATCTATGTTGATTTCTTCCCACCTTGAGAAAGAATAGGAGAGTATGCTAGTCGCTACTCGCATTGAACATAAAGTGGCCTTTGGCACCCTAGTTCCCACCTTTCAATTGTTAGTTTAATCAATAATCATAATTTCTCACTTTATTTCCAGATTTCTAACTTAGAACTTCTCCTTGTTCTAGTTCTAGTTACTTTTAGAATACGCACAAGTTTAGTCCCTGTGGATTCGACCTTGGTCTCACTCGGATTATTACTACATCACGACCATACACTTGGGGTTGTGAACAAGTTTTTGCTACTGTTGCCATGGTCGACGCTTGTTGTTTTCTAAATTTAATTAGTTTTAGAATTAGGTTAAGATTAGCATTAACTTTCTATTTTATTTTTAGGTTAGGAGTTTTTTTGAACTTATTCTTAGAAACTAACTTTGTTTTATGTTTTATAGGATCTTGACCTAGCGTCTCCTATTTGGAAATTTCGTTCTAACTCTCTCTCTCTCTTATTGTTTGTTGTAGTTTTCAATTCTTAAATTTTATGTTAGATTCTAAACTTGAAACCTGAGAGTGTTTCATGCACAAGTGGGTCCCTGATAACACTCTACATTTGTCAATTGAAGGAGGATTGGTCGAGGGGTTTCCTATCCATCACCAGATTAGACATAACTTGAGATCCTCAGATTTTATAGAAGTGATGGCTGCTAACAACCTATAAATCAACCTCAACATCTAGTTGAGGAAGCCTAGGATGAGAATGAGGTGCATCATGCACCCCCGCCTCATACCTTATAAGATTTCTTATAATGGTGGGGGTGAGCACACCTTCCTGTATGATTTTTTCAGAAAATATAAGAAATATGGATATCAAGCCGGGGGTAATCCAACTACTTCCAAATTTCCATGGACTTGAACATGAAAGTCCATATCTACACATGAAAGAGTTTGATGAGATCATAGCTACTTTATACTTTCCCAACATGTCTAAGGACATGGTCAGGCTGAAACTCTTCCCCTTCTCATTAAAAAAAAAAAGGCATTGTTGCATTCGCTACGTCCATGATCTATTGGAAGTTGGAATGACATGACAAGGGAGTTTATAAAAAAAATCTTCTCATACCATAAAACAAACATCATCAAAAATTCGATCATGAACTTCGTCCGAAAGGAAGAAGAAACATTCTTTCAATGTTGAGAGCAGTTCAAGGATCTTGTCAGTTTAAGGACTCACATCAAATACATACAATCCTAACTGGAGGAACCGTCCCAATTTCAATTGGAGGAATGTGCAAACAAGTAACCCTCAAGGGGCTCTATCTCAACTTTTAAATCAAAAGAATTCTCAGGAGGATATAGTTTTAAAAAACATTCAAAATCAGGAGCTTTTCAATCAAAAGACATTACAAGCTTTCCAAGACTTTAACAAATCCATTCAAAGGATTGAGGCACACTTAGTGATTGGGGAGAAAGGGATGCTTCTAGGTCAACCTCACCCCAATCCAAACTTGTAATGTGAAATTAGTGATCCAAGCTCCTCAAATCATATGGAGCAAGCCGAGTCTATCACCACTCTTAAGAGTGGAAAAATAATTGGCAAAACTATTTCGATAAGGGACGAAAAGCCTAAGGACCTAAAAATAGATGAAAATGATGGACCTAGCATTGCTCCACATGGGTTAGAACTGGAATCTCAAAGCAAACTAATTTCTCCATTCCCCTAGCAGTTGATTGCACCAAAACCTCTAGCTAATTCTCAAGATATTCTAGAGGTGTTGAAACAAGTAAAAGTCAACATCCCTTTGCTGGATGCGGTGAAATAAATTCCCTCTGCCAAATTTTTAAAAGACTTAATGAAAGGGCCTAACTATATGCCCTAGAGGGGGGGTGAATAGGGCAATGCCAAATAAAACTAATAACAGCGGAATAATAAAAGAAAACTAATAACAGCGGAATAATAAAAGATTTAAAGCACAATGCTAAATATAAAACAATCACAATAGCCTAAAATAAAGAGATTGATATTTTATCAGTTCTAAGGACAACCTTACACCAAAAATCAGAGGTTTAAGGTAGGACAACCTTATTTCTAGAACGTCCTTAGAATCACAAACCAAAGAGGAATAATAAGTAATGAAATCAAAATAACTTGCGAAAAATAAATCCTAAGTTATTACAACATTCATCCACACTTGCTTGAAGTGATTACAACATTCATGCACAAATACAAACCACAAAACTGAATGAATAAATGAATGAAAGAATGAAGCACATCCACAACATAACGATATATAGTGGTTCGCCTGTGTGTACACCAACTATTATCCAACAGCCACAAAGATTGCTACTCCACTCCTAATATCCTCACACAGGAGATATTAGCATGCACTATCAAAATAGGTTTCACAGGTTCACCTAAAACCTTCACAATTGTGTCTTTGATCTCGGGCTTACACAATCCAAAAACCCCACAATCTGAGTTTTCTGGCTCTCCTCAGATAACCACTACAATGATATTTTTCTGGCGAATCTCAAACAAAAATCAGAGAAAGTAAATTACAAAACTTGTAAAATACCTGAATCACCTTTTAAAGAAGCCCGGTAGAACTAATCGGAGTAGAAGTTCGATTCGACGTTCAAAGTCCAATACTCACTTTAAGAATGGTTCTAAGTCTAATTGATTTTAGATCAAACGGGTTAGATCTATTTGATTTTGAATCCAAGAAGAAGGAATATCAGAAATTCCCCTTTTCTAATAAGATTGGAATGTAGATCAAAATTAAATAAAAATAAGCTAGCAAAAGGAATATTAAATAAGCACAAAGCAGCTTAAAATAAACACAAACTTATCTCAAAGAATAGCCTAAAGAATGCTTGAATAGAATTGATTTGAAGTACTAAAACTTTGAAGTTCGTGCTCTATTTATAGCTTAAAAAATTCCGTCTACGACTGGTCTTAGGATCCTAGGACTGGTCGTAGCATCAAAGATTTTTGAATGATTTCCACGGGATAAGATTTTCAGTTCCACGACCGGTCCTGGGTGGTCTACGACCGGTCGTGGGTCACCTACGACTGGTCGTGGATCACCTACGACCGGTCGTAGGACCCCAAAAATGGTTGCTGGAGTTTGAGTCGTAGGGCTACGACCGGTCAAAGTATGAGTCGTAGAACTTCCAGGACTGGTCGTAGGATGTCCAGGACTGGTCGTAGGACAGCCAGAAAGATCTGAAAATCTTCAACTACCTACGACTGGTCCTGAAAAACTTAAAACTGGTCGTAGCAAAGCTAGGACTGGTCTTGAAGTCCCTAGGACTGGTCTTAGAACACTCTAAACAAGCATATTAAAATATATGAGTTATGTATCCGGAATGACCTACAGTAAAACCCATCCTAAGGTCAATCTAAGGTCAAACAAACCTTAAAAGTGAGACGGACATTTAAAGTCTGTTCTCTCAGATGACCCTTAAGAGAAGCTTGTGAATATACAAAACTTGTAGTAGGCCTTCATGAGCTTGATCTTGACTTGACAAAGTCTTCTAGTAAACTTGAACTTAATCAAATCTTGAACATGCAACCTTGAAAACTTCTATTCTTGATTTCTTTTTCCAAGACTTGAAAAATTTCTTCATTTAAGATCTTGTCTTGAAATGCGATGTCTTGATATGTCTTGATTGCAATGACTAGTCTTTAAACGTAAAACACAAGATATACAAGACATAGATATAGGTTTTGACACCAGAAAATTTGACAACTAAAGGGATATGAAATCATAGCACTTACAATCTCCCCCTTTGTCAAATTTATGACAAAACACATAACATCAAAGATAATAAGGAATGATAAGTCATGAAATCACAAAATACTCTACTCCCCCTGAGTAATACGAGTATTGCTCATATAATCAGTACACAACATGAAAACCTCAAGACTTCAATTCACATATCCATCAATCCACATATCCTTCTCAATCAATACAAATAAATTTACTCCCCCTATCCGTATTACTCCCCTTTTAACAATGCTTACTACTCCCCCTTTTTGTCACAAAATGACAAGGGAAAGGCACAATAGGAAGAAAAACATAGAGAGTAAAAAGAAAATAATGAGAAAGAGATATGAAATGACATCATATAACTCTTAAGCATCAAGTCATAATCCATACTACAATATCCAAAAGACAATGTTATGAAACCATAATTCATAATACATATCCAAAATAAAAGGAAATGACGTACTGTCCAGAAGATAATTCACTTAATCTGATTCAGAGGAGGGAGCAGGGATAGTTGGATCAATCTGGTGTAAGCCCTTATTTATGCGACGAAGATATTTTCGCATGTACTTGAATCTCATATCATGGGCTATATTCATATTATCAACTTTTTTCTCCAATGCACGAAGGTGTGCATCAAAACCAGAAGGATCATAATCTAGATCATTAGGTGAATCAGTTTCTATATCATCAAATAAGTCATCCATATTAACATCTTGAGGAAGATCGTCATCTTCCCCTTCGTTTCCAGCATCACCACCAACACCTCCATCATCACCTTCTTCAACTTGGCCAGGAAGCAGATCCAATTTCATCTTATTAAGATTGGAATTGTTGAAAATAAGATGAAGAATTGGTGCCTCATTAACAGGTTTATCGACAAGCATATGAGTGGCTAAAACAGTCATAAGATAACCGAATGGAATATCACTATGACCCGGATGGAAACGAATTGTATAATGGAGTGACAAATCAAAGAAGGAAGACAGACCTTGGTTCCAAAAGCAATAGAATGCAACACATGAACCATGAAAGAAGTCAACTTAGTTTTATTACCGGACTGAGGATATACATTGGAAATGAAGAAACGATGTAATATTCTGTAACTGGGTAACAAATACTTTGCAGGGAGTGCATTCCCTTTGTGAGTCCAATGCACATTAATTTTGCATAAATCTCTGGTTAACATGCGTTTTTCTGATTCAGAAGGTTTATCGTATAAGGTATGAATTGGTATTCCTTCATCATTAACAGGTATATCCATAATACCTGATATCAAATGACGGTCTACTTCAAATTTTCCTTCTCTAGTATCGATTGAAAATGTTAAATTATCAAGAGAAAAATCTGAGATGCATGCTACCATTGATTGAGCAATGGACTGGTATGCAGACCCACCCCAAAGTAAAATGTTCGTCTAGCCTACAGATTCAAGAAGGGGAATGACACCATATGGAGCAATGTGATTTAGATTAGCGGTATGCTCAACGATAATGTTACGGACACGCAAATCCCATACATCTTGAGTATCATCTTTGGGTGACCGAAGGTGCTGTTTAGTTATCCGTGCAGATCTGGATGAAGATGGACCACGAGATATTTTCTTTTTCCCTCAAGCATCCATATTCAAAAAGATATACAAAGAGCAAGAAAGATGCACAAAAGAAAGATGGGTTTTCTCTAGATTAGCAAATTGAGAGGAAACCCTTGAAAAACTCAACAAGAGATGAAATCAAGCTGTGCTATGAACAAATCAAAGCATAGAGATCATGAATCTTCAAGAAAATTGATGAAATAGGACTTACTTTGAAGAAAAACTAGAAATCCTATGACTGGTCGAGCCACGACTCGTCGTAGGTCGGTGTGAAAATGAAGAAGAAGGAGATTTTCTCCAAATTATATCACATTCACGAGATCCATGACCGGTCGAGTGTGGTTCACGACCGGTCGAACCACGACTGGTCGTGTACAACCACGACTGGTCGAACATCGACCAAAAATGCATTTTTAATGAAAAAATTTGAAACTTAAACAATTATAATATGAAATATAATACACTATGATACATGCAAGCAAGAATATTTAATGTAAAATGCACATACCAAGATCAAATTTCAATTTATTAAACCTTCTTTTGTCAAGCGGTTTAGTAAATATATCAACAAGTTGAGTTTCGGTTGGTATATATTCCAATGAAATAACTTTTTCTTCAACCAACTCATGAATGTAATGATACCTAATGTCAATATGCTTAGTACGTGAATGCTGGATTGAGTTTTTGGAAATGTTTATAGCACTGGAATTATCACAATGTAAGGTCATTGAATCTTGATTAATTCCATAATCGCTAAGCATGCGTTTCATCCAAACTAGTTGAGTACATGCATATCCAGCTGCAATATATTCAGCCTCAGTAGTAGAGAGCGATATTGAGCTTTGCTTCTTGTTGAACTAAGAAACTAAGAAATTTCCAATGTAAAAACAACCACCACTGGTTGATTTTCTATCATCAATATTTTCGGTCCAATCAACATCTAAATATCCGGCTAATTGAACATTAGTATCAAAAGGATACCAAAGTCCCAAATTTATAGAACTTGTGACATATCTAATAATCCGTTTAACAACAATAAGATGTGATTCCTTAGGATTAGACTGATATCTCGCACAAATACCAACACTAAATGCGATATCAGGTCTACTAGTAGTAAGATATAACAAACTACCAATCATACTGCGATATAATTTAGGATCTATATCTTTACCTGAAGAGTCTTTTGAGAGTCTTAATGTTGTACTCATAGGAGTATCAAAGTTCTTACCATTCTCAAATCCAAACCTTTTAACCAAGTTTGAAGCATATTTGGTCTGGAAAATAAAAATTTCATCAGGTTATTATTTTACTTACAACCCTACGAAATAGTTAAGTTCGCCACTTCATTAACTCTGCAAACTCAATAGACATGTTATAACAAGTAGATCCATAAATAATATCATCAACATATATTTGAACCATCAAAATATCATTGTTATTCTTTTTAACAAAAAGCGTCTTATCGACACTACCTACTTGAAAGCTATGACTAAGTAAGAATTTAGTCAATTTTTCATACCATGGCCTGGGTGTTTGTTTTAGACCATAGAGAGCCTTTTTGAGAAGAAATATATGGTCAGATAACTTAGGGTCTTCAAACCCTGAAGGTTGTTCAACATACACTTCTTCATATAAATCGCCATTCAAGAAAGCACTCTTTACATCCATCTGATAGATTTTAAATTTTCTAAAACATGCGATGGAAATAAAAAGTCTAATTGATTCAAGGAGAGCGACTGGAGCAAAGGTTTCATCGTAATCGATGCCTTCAATTTCGTATAATATTTCCGAGTTCATCAGACTTATTTTTAAAAATCTACTTTGTTCCAATAATATTTTTATCTTTAGGTCTAGGAACAAGATACTAGACATCATTACGAACAAATTGATTAAGTTCATCCTGCATAGCAACTATCCAATTTTCGTCAGAAAGTGCTTCTTTTACGTTGACCGATTTTATTTGGGATGTAAAACAAACATAATTACATATGTTCTCAAGTTGTTTGCGAGTACGAACTCCAGTGAGAGAATTTTTAAGTATTTGATTGGTTGGATAATCTTTAACAGTCCTTGGTTCAGATTCTTTTTGACTTGATGAGATATCTATATTGTCAATAATAAGAGCTTCATCATCATCTGAACTTGGGGTTGGTGTATTCAAATGATCATCAATGACCACATTGATAGACTCTTGAATCACACCAGTTCTCTTATTTAGAACCCTATAAGCTCGACTGTTCAAAGAATAACCAAGAAAAATTCCTTCGTCACTCTTCGTATCAAACTTACCCAAATTTTCACGATCCCATAAAATATAACACTTGCTGCCAAAAACCCGAAAGTATTTGACAGTAGGTTTCTTTTCAAATCATAATTCATAAGCAGTCTTATTATCGAATTTACTAGTATAAACCCAATTAATAATATAACATGCGGTATTAACTGCTTCAGCCCAAAGATTTCTAAAGAGCTTCATGCTATTCAACATAACATTAGCCATATCCTGAAGCACTATATTTTTTCATTCAACTATACCATTTTGTTGCGGTGTTTTGGGCACTGAGAATTCATGTGATATTCCCTGATCGCTATAGAATTTCTCAAAACTACTGTTTTCGAATTTAGATACATGATCACTACGGATCTTGCTAACATGAGAACTTTTCTCATTTTGGATTCGTTTGATGACCTTTTTTACTTCATCCAAGGTTTCAGTTTTATCTTTTAAGAATGATACCCAAGTGAATCTGGTATAGTCATCTATGATAACCAAGATGTATTTTTTGCCTCCTCGACTCTCTGATCTAGTTGGTCCAATAAGATCCATATGGAGAAGCTCGAGTGGTCTAGATGTGGTATTGGAGTTCACTTTCTTGTGAGAGCTCCTAATCTGTTTGCCCAACTGGAATTCACCACATATTTTGTCTACTTTTTGCAATTTGGGTAGACCTCTAATTAGTTCTCTTTTGCTCAATCTAAATAAGTTCCGATAGTGTACATGTCCAAGGCGTTTATGCCATAATTCAGTCTCATCGGTATGGACCATGTAACATGATTGAGTAGATGAGCTAGCATCACTAACGATGTAGCAGTTTTCAGAAGTCCTACGACCAGTTAATATAATAGAACCCCTTTTATTAACTATCTCACAACCTTGATTAGAAAACTTTACACTATGGTTGTTATCACATATCTGAGAAATGCTTAATAGGTTGTGTTTTAAACCCTCAACATATAAGACATTCTTAAATAAGGGAAGGTTATAAAGTTGAACCGTACCTTGGCCAATAATCTTGCAATTGCTTCCATCACCAAATGTGACTGACCCGTCAGTCATATCTTTAAGATCGGTGAATAAAGTTTTGTCACCTGTCATATGCTGTCACGCCCCAAACTCGAAAACCGGGCTCACAAAATTTTCGATCGTCGAATCCGGCGCCGACAGCCTCTGTAGAACTCCATTCTCGGCTCCTAGCTCCCATTCGCCAGGTTCCGATCCTGGGATGCTACGAGGATGATTTTTAATGTCAGTTTGATTCGTAATAAGCATAACCAAAGGCATAACCCACAAATAACAACCAAAAACTCCATTACATTTTCACTATGATCAAAAACTTTACAAGTACAATGAGCATAAAGGAAAATACAATGGTAAAGAATAAAAACTCCAAAACGCTCTGCAACGTGCTCCTGCCTCAGCGCTGCTGCGATCCAACGTCACCTGCACGCAACGGTCGTGCATAAGCTTACAGAAAGCTTAGAGGGTGGTGAAAGTGTGTGCACAAGGTAGTAATATGATCATGCAATGTCAGAGTAATGCGGAATATACAGATGGAACCATAACATCATGAGCTGTAACAAGGCTATACAATGCAAGACATGAATGGTATCGGCCACCCAAGGCCATGCGATGTGTAATGCAACTCAAGCATACAGATCCTCATATATGTCCACACATCAATACAGCTCAAATATGGGATATCACCGGGGTCTAGTACACTCTAAACCAGATTGCCGCCACATCGCGCACAATAAGGTAAGTGAAAGAGACCTCACTATCCGTCTGCCAATATCGGGTGCAACTCGTCTATAGCGGACCCATTCCTCGAGCTGGTCAGACTCAGCCTAGCATTGCCCCCTACTCTCGAGCGGGTAAGGCCGCACCCCCTTCCAACCAACTACGACACATTGGAGAGCGTAACCGTCAGGTAATCGGCACTCAACGCTCATCTACCCACTCGGTATAGACATTGGAGTAACCTCTTGGTACCATAAGGGTTTAGGGACTTTCACCCAAGGATATCTATAGTACCCCATGTAGAACAAGATTTTCGATATACAATCTTGCCAACCACAATACATCTGTGGAAGTTACGACCCCGTTGTCGCTAGGGCGTACAATATCCATATCATACAAATGCAATATGCATGATTCACGCTAACCAGTCATGCATCAAATCTTACGCTCATGTAGGGCAACACCGCCTAATCGGGAGCCCATAAACGACCTGTCCGAAGGCAAATGCTATGATCAGACAGTTCTCACGTCAAGCATACATAGGCCTTGTATGCATTTCAAAGTGGGCCTAAACCCCTAGGCCTTACATATATCAAATGGCCTACTTCCATGGGCTTTAAATTTCAACACAAGGGTCCAATTACATGGGTCTTGAAGTACATCAAATGGGCCTAGTCCTATGGACTTGCAACACATCAAATGGGCCTAAGTTCTTAGGCCTTAAATGAATCTAATGGGCCTAGCCCATAAGCATTTCATAAACCAAATGGGCCTAGCCATACATGAGTGGCCCACCCAACCAGCCACTCATGCCTTAAAGGGGGTTTCACCAAGCGGATGGACGGTCTGGATGCATCCCATGCATCATGGTGGGTCCCACTGTCCAATAGACAGTGCGGATATATCACATACATCACACAGGGCCCCACCGTCCGCTGGACGGTGGAGGCAACACGTGCGCCAGGTGGGTGCCACCGTCCGCCTGGACGGTGGACTACAACACATACAACATCGTGGGTCCCATGTGGGGCCCACCCTGTAATGTTTAGAAGCCATCCGACCCGTTCATAAGGTCGCTCGGACCTGGATGAAGGGAAAACATAAATTTCAGCTTGATCCAAAATTCTATGGGCCCCAAAAATTTTTCAATGGTAGAATTCAATCCACACTGTTTCATGTGGTGTGGCCCACCTGAGTTTTGGATCTGTCCCATTTTTGGAGGGGGGCCCACTACCGGGGCGGCCCACCTCATGAGCCGGTTGGATGGCAAACAAACATTACGGTGGGGCCCACATGCAGAGTCGTGGGCCCCTGCAGGACACCCGGCCGTCGCTGACGCTGCACGCTGCTGCGTGCAGCACCTACACGTTGTCAGGGAGGGGGGCAACGACCCTTTGCAAAAATCTGGAAAACCCAATTTTCTGGGGTTTTTCACACGTGGGGCCCGCTAAATTGAAATCCGCTCCGGCCATTGCGTTCAGCGGCTCGAGGCCGTCCAAATGAGTCCAGAGTTCAAATTTTTATATGCTTAGAAAGTGAAATAAAATAAGAAATTAGTGTTTGAATGGTGAGGACGCAATATTTGGCGTTATGGCCCACTAGGTGATTGGATCAGCTCCAAACTTCTACCCAACGGCTAAAATACCGTGGGTAAGAGGATGGACAGCTTGGATCGAACATATACATCAAGGTGGGGCCTACACTAGGGGGCCACCCCAAAAGCTTCACTTTTCTTCTTTCCTTTCTTCATGCCTTTGAAACGTCCAGCGTCCCAGATGCTGGACGGTTATTATCATTATTATTATTATTTTATTTTTTTAAAGAGTGGTGGGCTCTGATGAAGTGGGCCACCACTGATAGGTGACATAGGTTCAACGTCTAAGGTGGGCCCCACTTGAATAAAAATAAATACATCAAGGTGGGATCCATTCAAGTGGGCCACACAATCCTATTGCATAAAAAAAATAAAATAAAATAAAATAAAATAAAATAAATAAAAGAGGGAGAGAGACATGGAGAGTGGGACACGCCTTGTGATGGAGGGACCCCGACATTATGGGCCCTCCCTTACAACGAATCATACATCAAGTGGGCCTTAAAGCATGAGGGACCATCAAACTTAAAATCAACGGTGGGGATCCTTTCCCCACCAATATGGATGGTCTAGATGACCTTTTTGTAATGGAATAAACATCATGATGGGGTCCATGGAGAATGGCCCCATCATGGAGTGATCATGATGATCCAAATGGGCCATCGGCCATATTTTACGGTCCCAAGTGAGATCCACACCATTGATCGGTGGGCCTCACTTGGCACATCATAAAAATAAGAAAAACTAGAATGATCTAGCACCCACCGTCCGATCTTCTTGCTCCTAGGAGTTCCTTGCCACCTTAGCTTGGTTTTCAACGGTTAAGATGAGGAATGGAGGGTTGAGATGGGAGATTTTGGGATGAAGAGGTGGGCCACATTTGGTGTTTAGGAAGAGGGGGAGAATTCCATACGTGGGCTCTTTTTCTTGGAGATTTTTTTGAAATGAGAAAGAGAGAAAGAGAGAGAGTGATGTAGAGAGAGATGGATGGATAGATGAATGATGGTTGTGTAAGGAAAGGCTTGACTTTTGTGGCTTTTTGTGTAAGAGAAGTATGGTTTTAGGAGACTTTTGTGGTTGCTTGGGAAAATGGAATAAAGTGATGTGTACTTGACATGTGATGGCTTGATGGATTGATTGATTGATGGGATTGATGTGACACATCGTAGAGATTCCCTTGGGTTTCGCAACGCGGCATTTTCTCGCACCGAACGTTGGCTCACATCTCTCGATCAGGGTATCGCCTTGGCGTGCGAGTCGCGGCATCGGAACAGCAACGACGGCGCGGTCGCTATGGTATTGGTCTCGGGTTGAGTCGACTCGAGTTGTCGGTATATGAATCAGGGTCGCGCGTCGATATCGGTTAAGGGTCGAAGGTTGCCGAAATTCGACCGGTAAGACCGCGGAAGTCTATGAAATGGTACGGACCAAGATACGGGTCTTACAGCTCTCCCCTCCTTATAAAAATTTTATCCTCGAAATTTATACAAGCATCGCAACTAAGCATTACTCATGAAAAGAAACGTCATAATATCATCACATAGAATCGGAGATAGCATACAAAATACATCACATAATCAACCATCAAAGAGGTGAGGATAATGCTCTCGAATCTCAGCCTCACGCTCCCACGAAGCCTCCTCTACAGAATGGTGACCCCACTGCACCTTCACCAATGGAATGACCTTGGTTCTGAGGACCTGCTCCTTCCGATCAAGGATACGGACTGGCTGCTCAATGTAAGAAGCATCCTCACGAACCTCCAGCGGCTACCAATCAATAATGGGAACTATGTCTGACCCACACTTCCTCAACATGGGGACGTGAAAAATGTCGTGGATGCTAGACAACTGTGATGGAAAGGCAAGTCGATAGGCCACGGCGCCAACGCGCCCAATGATCTCAAAAGGTCTTATGAATCTTGGGGCAAGCTTGCCCTTCGCTCCAAATCGAACTACGCCCTTTATGGGCGAGACCTTGAGATACACATGGTCCCCTACATCAAACTCCAAGGGACGACGCCAACGATCAGCAAAACTCTTCTGTCAGCTCTGAGCTGTGCGCATCCTCTTCCTAATGATGTCAATAGCCTCTGAAGTCTCCTGCACAAGCTCGGGACCTAGGAGACTGTGCTCTCCAACCTCGGTCCAACAACTCGGTGATCTGCATGGTCTGCCATATAGTGCCTCAAAAGGAGCCATGCCGATGGTCACCTGATAGCTGTTATTGTACGCGAACTCAGCCAATTGTAGATGCTCATCCCAGCTACCCCCGAAATCAATCGCACAAGCCCGAAGCATATCCTCAAGGATCTGGTTGACCCTCTCGGTCTGGCCATTGATTTGCGGATGGTACGCGGTGCTGAGCTGCAAATCAGTCCCCATCGCACGCTGAAAGCTCCCCCAAAACTGAGACATGAACCTTGAGTCTCGGTCAGAAACGATCGAGACTGGAACGCCATGTAGTCTCACAATCTCCTCGATGAATAATCTCGCAAGCCGGTCCATAGACCAAGTCGCACGCATCGCAAGGAAATGTGCCGACTTCATCAGACGATCCACAACAACTCAAATGATGTCATGACCGCGCTGAGTCCTCGGCAAACCCATAATGAAATCAGTCGACACGTGCTCCCACTTCCACATCGGGACGCTCAACGGCTGTAAAAGACCAGGAGGTCTCTGATGATCGGCCTTGACACGCTGGCATGTGTCACACTCGGGCATAAAACTGGCGATATGGCGCTTCATCTCCGCCCAAAAATACTGTCGTCTCATGTCACGGTACATCTTCGTCGAGCCCAGGTGGATAGAAAACCGCGATCGATGTGCCTCGGTCATAAGATCTCTGCGCAACTCTGGAATATCCGGGACACATAATCGGCCTCTGAAACGAAGTCCACCGTCTGTACCAATCTGCCAATCTACCTGACTCTTAGATGTAGCCTCAGCCATATAACTCTGCAATGACTCATCAGCCTACTGAGCCTCGATCACCCTAGCGACAAGAGAGGGTTGAATCGACAAGCTCGATAACTGTACAATAGAAGACTACAGGCCGAACTCAAAATCATACGCTGTAATATCCTCAAGCATCCACCACTCCTGAATCATCATATGCGCCACTAAGCCTCGTGGCTGACGGCTGAGGGCATCTGCCACCACGTTCGCCTTGCCCGGGTGGTACTGAAGGTCAAAATCATAGTCTTTCAAGAGCTCCATCCAGCGCCTCTGTCTCATATGCAACTCAGACTGCGAGAAGAGGTACTTCAAGCTCTTGTGATCAGAGAAGAGCTCGAACCTAACCCCGTAAAGGTAGTGCCTCCACACCTTCAGTACAAAGACAACTGCAGCCAGCTCTAAGTCATGCGTAGGATAGTTCAGCTCATGAACCTTGAGCTGACGAGACGCAAAGGCCACTGGTCTCCCGTGCTGCATCAGAACAGCACCCAAATCGATATGCGAGGCATCAGTGAATACAATAAAGCCGTCACTTCCAGAGGGAAGAGTGAGGACAGGAGCGGACGTCAGACGGTCCTTCAACTCCGTAAATGCTCGCTCTCAGGCGTCACTCCAAATAAACTCTGGCCCTTCCGAGTCAACCTGGTCAGCGGGGCTGCAATACGAGAAAAACCCTCGATGAAACGTCGGTAATAGTCCGCCAAACTAAGGAAACTACGGATCTCTATCGCAGTCGTGGGCTGGCCCCACTGACGCACTGCCTTGACCTTCGAGGGGTCCACTGCGACACCCTCCCTCGTCACCACGTGACCGAGGAACTTCACCTCCTCCTGCCAGAACTCGCACTTCTCCAGCTTCGCATACAGCTGGTGTGCTCGGAGGGCCTGCAAGGTAATCTCTAAATGCTGCTCATGCTCCTCACGGGTCCTCTAGTAGATCAGAATGTCGTCGATGAAGACTACAACAAACTGATCCAGATATGGGCGGAAAACCTCGTTCATCAGCTGCATGAAGACTGCGGGTGCATTGGTCAGTCCGAAGGACATGACCTGAAAGTCAAAATGACCGTAACGCGTCCTGAATGCTGTCTTCGGAATGTCCTAGCCCATAAGCATTTCATAAACTAAATGGGCCTAGGCCATACATGAGTGGCCCACCCAACCAGCCACTCATGCCTTAAAAGGGGTTTCACCAAGCGGATGGACGGTCTGGATGCATCCCATGCATCATGGTGGGTCCCACTGTCCAGTAGACAGTGCGGATATATCACATACATCACACAGGGCCCCACCGTCCGCTGAACGGTGGAGGCAACACGTGCGCCAGGTGGGTGCCACTGTCCGCCTGGACGGTGGACTACAACACATACAACATCGTGGGTCCCATGTGGGGCCCACCCTGTAATGTTTAGAAGCCATCCGACCCGTTCATAAGGTCGCTCGGACCTGGATGAAGGGAAAACATAAATTTCAGCTTGATCCAAAACTTCTGTGGGCCCCAAAAATTTTTCAATGGTAGAATTCAATCCACACTGTTTCACGTGGTGTGGGCCACCTGAGTTTTGGATCTGTCCCATTTTTGGAGAGGGGCCCACTACCGGTGCGGCCCACCTCATGAGCCGGTTGGATGGCAAACAAACATTACGGTGGGGCCCACACGCAGAGCCGTGGGCCCCTGCAGGACGCCCGCCCGTCGCTGACGCTGCAAGCTGCTGTGTGCAGCACCTGCACGTTGTCAGGGAGGGGGGCAACGACCCTTTGCAAAAATCTGGAAAACCCAATTTTCTGGGGTTTTTCACGCGTGGGGCCCACTAAACTGAAATCCGCTCCGGCCATTGCGTTCAGCGGCTCGAGGCCGTCCAAATGTGTCAAGAGTTCAAATTTTTATATGCTTAGGAAGTGAAATAAAATAAGAAATTAGTGTTTGAATGGTGAGGACGCAATATTTGACGCTATGGCCTACCAGGTGATTGGATCAGCTCCAAACTTCTACCCAACGGCTAAAATACCGTGGGTAAGAGGATGGACGGCTTGGATCGAACATATACATAAAGGTGGGGCGTACACTAGGGACCCACCCCAAAAGCCTCACTTTTCTTCTTTCCTTTCTTCATGCCTTTGAAACGTCCAGCGTCCCAGATGCTGGACAGTTATTATTATTATTATTATTATTATTTTTTAAAGAGTGGTGGGCCCTGATGAAGTGGGCCACTACTGATGGGTGACATGGGTTCAACGTCTAAGGTGGGCCCCACTTGAATAAAAATAAATACATCAAGGTGGGATCCATTCAAGTGGGCCACACAATCCTATTGCATAAAAAAAAAAAAAAAAATAAAAGAAATAAAAGATAGAGAGAGACATGGAGAGTGGGACACGCCTTGTGATGGAGGGGACCCGACATTATGGGCCCTCCCTTACAACGAATCATACATCAAGTGAGCCTTAAAGCATGAGGGACCATCAAACTTAAAATCAACGGTGAGGATCCTTTCCCCACCAATATGGATGGTCTAGATGACCTTTTTGTAATGGAAGAAACATCATGATGGGGTCCATGGAGAATGGCCCCATCATGGAGTGATCATGATGATCCAAATGGGCCATCGGCCACATTTTACAGTCCCAAGTGAGATCCACACCGTTGATCGGTGGGCCTCACTTGGCACATCATAAAAATAAGAAAAACTAGAATGATCTAGCACTCACCGTCCGATCTTCTTGCTCCTAGGAGTTCCTTGGCACCTTAGCTTAGTTTTCAACGGTTAAGATGAGGAATGGAGAGTTGAGATGGGAGATTTTTGGATGAAGAGGTGGGCCACATTTAGAGTTTAGGAAGAGGGGGAGAATTCCATAGGTGGGCTCTTTTGCTTAGAGATTTTTTTGAAATGAGAAAGAGAGAAAGAGAGAGAGTGATGTAGAGAGAGATGGATGGATGGATGAATGATGGTTGTGTAAGGAAAGGCTTGACTTTTGTGGCTTTTTGTGTAAGAGAGGTATGGTTTTGGGAGACTTTTGTGGTTGCTTGGGAAAATGGAATAAAGTGATGTGTACTTGAAATGTGATGGCTTGATGGATTGATTGATTGATGGGATTGATGTGATTGATGTGACACATCGTAGAGATTCCCTTGCAACGCACGGCGTTTTCTCGCACCGAACGTTGGCCCACATCTCTCGACCAGGGTATCGCCTTGGCGCATGAGTCGCAGTATCGGAACCGCAACGACGGCGCGGTCGCTATGATATTGGTCTCGGGTTAGGTCGACTCGGATTGTCGGTATATGAATCAAGGTCGCGTGTCGATATCGGTTAAGGGTCGAAGGTTGCCGGAATTCGACCGGTAAGACCGCGGAAGTCTGTGAAATGGTACGGACCAAGATACGGGTCTTACATATGCTTGGAGTAACCACTATCTAGGTACCACTTTGAATGGCTTGTTGCTTTGAAAACAGTGTGAACAACTAAGCTGGCAACTTTAGGAACCCATTTCATAACTGTTTTGGGTTTAGGAGTATAGATGGTCTTTTTTTATCTATTGTTGTAGGAACGACCTATAGAGTTCGACTTTAATAGCTCCTTGAGAAGATCAAAAAAATTTTCAGCTAATTGATTTCAGTCTTGAAAATTAAAGTTGACATGGCTACTTTTAGGTTTTTGAAAAGTTTTTGAATTTTTAGAAAAACCTTGAAAAGTATTCTTTTCTTTTGAGTTTGAAGAGTCTCCTTTTACAAATTTAGGAGAAGTGTTCTTTTGTTTAGGAGATGTATTCTTATCACAGCCCAACTCGGATCGATCGCCACATTTTCTTGATCCGAACAATAATTTTTCTAATTTCGGATCACCTTGGGCATATCTCCATGTGTCTTTCAAACTCAGAAGAGAAGCTACCTCATTTTTGAGTTTCTCTTTTTCAGATTTCAAATCTTCAATTTGAGAGGTTTTGAAATCTAAATCATTTTTGGTTTTTTCAAAAGAATCAGAAATATGAGACTTTTATAAGATAAGAGCCTCATAATCTTCCTTAAGCTTAGAAAATTTTTCTTTTTGTAATTTAAGCTTGACAACAATTTTACAACTCTCTTTATAAAGGGCATTATAAGCATCTTGAAGATCATCTTCATTATCGCAATCACTATTCATATTTTCTTCACTAGATATATCATCATGATCTGAATATCTGATCTTGGCTAGATTCATAAGGGCTTTAACACCATCGCCCGACTCGATTTCAGAATCTTCTGATTTAGAAGAGGATTCAGAATCAGATGATTTATCCCAAGTAGCCATCATGCTTTTCCTTTTTAATTTGTCCTTTTTAGGACATTTGTTAGATAAGTGCCCATACTCTTGATAGTTGTAACATTGACTATCTTTCAAGGATTTACGAGTTCTAGGTTTAGATCGTCTCTTATCATTTGATTTTTGAAAATCAACCTTTTTCTTATTTTTGAAAATTTTGTAAAACCTTTTTGCTAAAAGTGCCATATCATCTTCGGTATTTTCTGAATTCGAAGTACTCTCTTGTGAAACATTTTTAGATGATTTGAGAGCAATTAATTTTTCTTTAGGAGCCGTAAAGGATAACTCATAGGTTTGAAGTGAACCAACTAATTCCTCAACCCTCATGGTATCCGTATCATGAAGTTCCTGAATCGCGGTCACTTTAGAATTGAACTGTTCAGGAAGTGAACGTAGTATTTTTACGCACACTTTACTTTCTGGGATTCTATCACCAAGACCCCACATAGAGTTCACAATGTCATTCAATCTAGTGTAGAAGTCCATAAACATCTCATTCTCCTCCATATGAATTTCTTCAAATTTAGTTGTGAGGAGTTGGACTTTAGATTTCTTGACAATAGATGTACCCTCGTGTGTCATTTCTAATATATCCCATGCTTGTTTTGCATTTTCACAAGAGATGATTCTTTTGAATTCATCTGGTGATAATGCACAAGTAATTGCATTTAGAGCTTTTGCATTTGCACTACTTTCACTTTTCTAAAGTGTGGTCCAAAGCGAATAAGTCGTTACTTTCATAGATTTTGAACCATCGCCATTAGGGTTCCATTCATTCACTGTGGCCAACCACACACTTTCATCCAAGGATTTGAGGAAGATCCTCATCCTGGCTTTCCAATAGGCATAGTTTGTGCCATTAAAGGGTGGTGGCCTAGTGACTGATAGGCCATCAAAATTTGACATCTTAATATAGCTTAGATCGTTAGCTCAGGAAATAAATCCAATAAATAAACAATAAGCACGAGCTATTAGGCTCTGATACCACTTAAAAGGGCCTAGCTATATGCCCTAGAGGGGGGATGAATAGGGCAATGCCAAATAAAACTAATAACAGCAGAATAATAAAAGATTTAAAGCACAATGCTAAATATAAAACAATCAAAATAGCCTAAAATAAAGAGATTGATATTTTATCAGTTCTAAGGACAACCTTACACCAAAAACCAGAGGTTTAAGGTAGGACAACCTTATTTCTAGAACGTCCTTAGAATCACAAACCAAAGAGGAATAATAAGTAATGAAATCAAAATAACTTGCGAAAAATAAATCCTAAGTTATTTCAACATTCATCCACACTTGCTTGAAGTGATTACAACATTCATCCACAAACACAAGCCACAAAACTGAATGAATAAAGGAATGAAAGAATGAAGCACATCCACAACACAACGATATATAGTGGTTCGCCTGTGTGTACACCAACTGTTATCCAACAGCCACACAGATTGCTACTCCACTCCTAATATCCTCACACAGGGGATATTAGCATGCACTATCAAAATTGGTTTCACAGGTTCACCTAAAACCTTCACAATTGTGTCTTTGATCTCGGGCTTAAACAATCCAAAAACCCCACAATCTGAGTTCTCTGGCTCTCCTCAGATAACCAGTACAATGAGATTTTTTTGGCGAATCTCAAACAAAAACAAGAGAAAGTAAATTACAAAACATGTAAAATACCTGAATTACCTTTTGAAGAAGCCCGGTAGAACCAATCGGAGTAGAAGTTCGATTCGACGTTCAAAGTCCAATACTCACTTTAAGAATGGTTCTAAGTCTAATTGATTTTAGATCAAACGAGTTAGATCTATTTGATTTTGAATCCAAGAAGAAGGAATATCAGAAATTCTCCTTTTCTAATAAGATTGGAATATATATCAAAATCAAATAAAAATAAGCTAGTAAAAGGAATATTAAATAAGCACAAAGCAGCTTAAAATAAACACAAACTTATCTCAAAGAATAGCCTAAAGAATGTTTGAATAGAATTGATTTGAAGTACTAAAACTCTGAAGTTCGTGCTCTATTTATAGCCTGAAAAATCCTGTCTACGACTGGTCTTAGGATCCTAGGACTGGTCGTAGCATCAAAGATTTTCGAAAGATTTTCACGGGATAAGATTTTCAGTTCCACGACCGGTCCTGGGTGGTCTACGACCGGTCGTGGGTCACATACAACTGGTCATGGATCACCTACGACCGATCGTAGGACCCCAAAAATGGTTGCTGGAGTTTGAGTCGTAGGGCTACGACCGGTCGAAGTATGAGTCGTAGAACTTCCAGGACTGGTCGTAGGATATCCAGGACTGGTCATAGGATAGCCAGAAAGATCTAAAAATTTTCAACTACCTAGGACTGGTCCTAAAAAACTTAAGACTGGTCGTAGCAAAGCTAGGACTGGTCTTGAAGTCCCTAAGACTGGTCTAACAACACTCCAAATAAGCATATTAAAATATATGAGTTATGTATCCAGAATGACCTACAGTAAAGCCCATCCTAAGGTCAATCTAAGGTTAAACAAACCTTAAAAGTGAGATGGACATTGAAAGTCTGTTCTCTCAGATGACCCTTAAGAGAAGCTTGCGAATATACAAAACTTGTAGTAGGCCTTCATGAGCTTGATCTTGACTTGACAAAGTCTTCTAGTAAACTTGAACTTGATCAAATCTTGAACATGCAACCTTGAAAACTTCTATTCTTGATTTCTTTTTCCAAGACTTGAAAACTTTCTTCATTTAAGATCTTGTCTTGAAATGCGATGTCTTGATATGTCTTGATTGCAATGACTAGTCTTCAAACATAAAACACAAGATATACAAGACATAGATATATGTTTTGGTACCACAAAATTTGACAACTAAAGGGATATGAAATCATAGAAATTACACTTATGCATGACCAAGAGGCGGAAAAGTATTAAAAAGAAAATTTTCCTAATAGAAAAAATAAGTGTCATCCTCAAGCAAAGTGTGCCAAAAAAATACAAAGATCTTGGTGGCCAAACTATTACTTGTATAATTAGGAATCACCAAATTGAGAATGCACTACTTGACTTGGGTGCGAGTGTACATCTGATTCCTTACTTGGTCTATGAATAACTAGGTCTAGGTGAATTAAAACCCACCCAGACCACACTGCAACTTACTGATTGCCTAGTTCGTGTACTAAGGGGGATGATCGAGGATGTGTTGGTCCAAGTTGACAACTTCTACTATCCAGTAGATTTTATCGTTCTGGATGTTCAACCTATTGTAGATATGAGCAATCAAATTCCTATCATACTTGGCTGCTTGTTCCTTACTACATCAAAAACTATCATCAATTGTAGGAATGGGGTCATAAATTTGTCTGTTGGAAATATGACGTTGGAGCTCAATATATTTTTCAGCATAAGCGGATAGACAAAAGATGATGATGAGGCCCACGACATTAACTTGATAGACTCTTTCATGGAAGATGAAGCTCTGATGACCTTATCCTCTGACCCTTTAAAGACATGCTCGACACACTCCCCTAATTCAGATGATGATACAATTAGGGAGTTGTATGTCATGCTTAATATTACGTCGGTACTTGAAGTTAATTGGTGGAGGCCACATTTTGAGAAATTGCCCCCAAACAATGCAACGCCTTTACCATCTAAAGTCAAAGCATCAAAGCTTAACCTAAAACCATTGCCTACTGATCTTAAATATGTCTATTTATGTCATGATGAGACATCCAGTGGTGATTTCTTCCCACCTTGAGAAAGAACAAGAGAGTATGTTAATTGCTACTGTTATTGAACATAAAGGATCCCTTGGATGGTCAATTACTGATCTCAAGGGAATCAATCCTTTGATTTGTATTCATCGCATTTATCTTAAGGATAATGTAAAAACCTCTCGACAACCACAAAGTCGACTCAATCTAAACATGAAAGAAGTGGTTAAGGGAAAGGTACTTAAATTGATGGATGTGGGTATCATATACCCTATATCCAACAGTAAAGGGGTGAGTCCAACTCAGTTAGTTCCTAAGAAGTCCGGAATCACCATCGTAAATAATGCTAACAATGAACTCATGCCAACTAGAGTTACTACTGGTTGGAGAATGTGCATTAACTATAGGAAGTTGAATACCGTCATAAGGAAGGACCACTTTGTTTTACCCTTCATTGATCAAATTTTAGAAAGCTAAATGGTCATTCCTATTACTGCTTCCTTGATGGATATTCTAGCTACAATCAGATAGAGATAGCCCTTAAAGATTAAGAGAAAAAAATGTTCACATGTTCCTATGACACCTTCGCTTATTAAAAGATGTCATTCAGACTTTATAATGCCGCGACCACATTCAGCGATGTATGTTAAGTATTTTTTCTGACATGGTAGGGTAATATTTTGAGGTCTTAATGGACAAATTTTCTATCTTTAGTCCATCCTTCAACGAATGCTTGAAAAATCTTAAATGTGTGTTAAAGTGATGTGAAGATAAAAATTTAGTTCTGAACTGAGAGAAATACCATTTCATGGTTCCCAAGGGAATTTTTATTAGACATATAATTCTGTCCAAGGGAATTGAGGTGGATAAGGCCAAAATCGATCTTATCTTTAACCTACCACCTCCAAAAAGCATACGTGATGTGCAATCCTTCTTATGACACGTAGGATTTTATAGATGGTTCATAAAGGACTTTAGTCACCTCTCTCATCCTTTATGCAGTCTTCTTCAAAAGGATGTACTATACAAGTGGATTGAACAATGCCAGGAAGCTTTTACTAAGCTCAAAGGCATGTTAATTACTGCACCCATCATGCAACCACCCCTTTGAGATCATATGCGACGCATCCAACTATCTAATGGGGTAGTGTTAGGCCAGCGAAAAAACAAGAAGCCCTAAGTTATTCATTATGCAAGTAAAACTTTAAACTTTGATCAAATGAACTACTCTACTATAGAAAAGGAACTCTTAATTGTAGTGTTCGTATTGGACAAATTTAGGTCCTACTTGATTGGATCTAAGATCATTATCTACACGGATCATGTGGGGCCCAAGTATCTTCTTTTTAGAAACGATGCAAAGTCTCGCTTGATAAGATGGATCCTTCTAGTCCAGGAATTTGATTTAGAAATAAAATACAAAATGGGAGTAAAAAATGTAGTGGCTGATCATCTTTTAAGGCTTGATCTTTCCAATCTCCTTGAGATGACACCGATTAATGACATATTCCTTGATGAATAGTTATTCTAACTCTCCCACTTACCTTGGTTTGCCGATATTGCTAATTATCTTACCACAGGTTTCACCCCAACACATTGGACTGTACAAGATAAGAAAAAAATTCTTCGCCAAGGTTCGGAAGTTCTTCTAGGATGATCCATATTTATTTAATTATAATTAAACCAAATTCTAAGGAGATGTGTGCCAGGCAATGAACACCAAGTTTAATCTCTCCTTCTAGCACTCTTTGGCCTGTGGTAGTCACTTCTCTATTAAAAAGACCACGACCAAAATTTTGCAGTGCGGCTTCTATTGGCCCACTATGTTCAAGGACACTCATGAGTTCTACAAAGTTTGTGAGTGTTGTCAGAAATTGGGAGCGTTGTCCCATCTAAATATAATATCTTTAAATCTCGTACTAATCATTGAAGCATTTGATTGTCAGGGCATTTTTTTCAAGGGGTCATTCCCCTAATCCTTTGAAAATTTATACATTTTACTAGCAATAGACTATGTCACTAAATGGGTCAAAGTGATCTCGTGTTGGAACAATGACCATTGAATGGTCATTAGATTCTTAAAAGAAAACATCCTTTCCCGGTTCGAAACACCTCGGGCCATCGTTAATGATGGAGGTTCACATTTCTGTAATAGGCCATTTGAAAGCTTAATGAAGAAATATGACATCTCTCATAAGGTGAGTACTCCATACCACCCGCAGAAAAGTGGGTAAGTTGATATTTTCAATAGGGAAATTAGACACATTCTGTAGAAAACGGTTAACCCTAATCACAAGGATTGGTCAATTGGCTTAACCAATGCTTTATGGGCCTACTATACTGCCTTCAAGACCCCCATTGGAATGTCTCTGTAACACCCTAAAAATTGGTAAACTCAACTCCCGAGTTTCAGACTGTCACTTATGCAACAAAAATGATTATGATTCAGTGTTGTCTGAGTTTAAGCATTCACATGAGTAAAAGTATACCAAAACTGCAATTCATACTCCAGATCCAGTGATAAAAGCAAGCGGAAGACTAAAGAATATATATATCACTGTATAGAAAAACAAAGTAGATCTCGACTATCTCTAAAGTATGAATACATCTCTGAGTCTCATATACATCTAAATAAACAAAATCAAATGTCCAAAAAGAGTCCCACTGAGAAGTCCCGTCAATCCAGGCCACCTAAGCAAAGCCGTCGTGGTACTGCATATATGAGAACTCATCCTGGTCCTCATCATAGTCCGGCTCTGCCTCCTGGATCGCTGCGTCACCTGCATTTAAGACAGGGTCTGGTGGGTGTTGCAAACACTATCCCGAAACGTGGGAATGAGTAGCTAACTCAGTGGAATAATAGATCAAGAATTAATATGTTCTCAAATCAATCATGCGATAATAGTAAAGCAGTAAATCAAACAATCCTAATACTGTTGTTAATGCAATATGACATGACATGATGGATGCCCTCACCGACGTTCTCCCTCATACGGCACCATCTGCGTCCGCGGCATGCTTGCATACCGCTCAGTGCTCCACATCTTCCAGGCACATGCAATGTGATGGTGATATGATTGTCGAGTTATTATTAGTCCATTCAAACAGCAGGATTGAGAAACTAAGTTACTTCCCTTATATCAATCCCAACACAGATCCTTTCTAGGGTCGTCACTCCTAGTAATCTCATACGATGTATATTTTGTAGGTCGCTGTAAGGGCTGCCAGGGCTGTTGCTCGCACTCGTTGTGTAACACCCTGAAAATCGGGGGTCTTGTATAAACTCAACTCCCGAGTTCCAGACCGTCACTTATGCAACAAAAATGATTATGATTCAATGTTGTCTGAGTTAAAGCATTCACATGAGTAAAATTATACCAAAACTGCAATTCATACTCCAGATCCAGTGATAAAAGCAAGCGGAAGACTAAAGAATATATATATCACTGTATGGAAAAACAAAGTAGATCTCGACTGTCACTAAAATATGAATACATCACTGAGTCTCATATACATGTAAAGAAATAAAATCAAATGTCCAAAATAGTCCCACTGAGGAGTCCCGTCAACCCAGGTCACCTAAGCAAAGCCGTCGTGATACTGCATGTATGAGAACTCGTCCTAGTCCTCATCATAGTCCGGCTCTGCCTCCTAGATCTCTGCATCACCTGCATCTAAGATAGGGTCTGGTGGGGGTTGCAAACACCATCCCGTAACGTGGGAGTGAGTGATCAACTCAGTGGAATCATAGAGCAAAGATTAGCATGTTCTCAAATCAATCATGCGATAATAGTAAAGCAGCAAATCAAACAATCTTAATACTGTTGTTAATGAATATGACATGACATGATGGATGCCCTCATCGATGTTCTCCCTCATACGGCACCATCTACTATTAAACGACATTGAAAGCGTTGGAAACAATCAATCAAAGCGTCTAAAATTTGCACCTTTTCCCATATAGGTGTGTGAATTCGAACGGAGTGTATACGCTTCGTCTACGGGGAACTGTGAACCTAATTTACAGAATGTATCAGCTATCTCGCTACGGAAACGAAGGAACACTAAATCAACAACTATTAGGTTATTTTCTTACCTAAAAATGCAGAGAAATCACCAGCCAAGTGATCGGAGCGTGTTGCTAAAGCACGTGCAACATGTAGTACGACAGCAGAAAAATCCTCTCCTACTCTCTCTCACAAACTCTCACCTTTTCTCTCTCCCAATCCAGGGTTTTTCTCAAATTCGGATGGGAGAGAGGAGTGAGGGTTTCAACCCCTTTTATAAGCACAAAAATGTCCGGAATAGGCTCGGGAATAAAGTTTACTTGATGTATATCCAATTCGGGACTGTTTCGGTCCAAAAGAACATTTCTGGTGGTCCCCTGGCCGAACGCGATCGGACTTAAGTTCATGCTCGTCGGATGTTGCTCTCATCCCGTTTTCAGACCATCAGTGTTTGTAGATTGCACATGGCGGTCCAGTTTCAGTTCAGCGATCACCGCACGTAGATCAGGGCTGCAAGTCTCATGACATGAAATAGAAATTTTTCCTGATCCGAGGGTGTAATTTGGCTGAATTCTGACGGTCAGAACGCTTAATACTGACACGTCAAGTCGTGTGCCAGATTTGAATTTCAAATTTCAAATATGTCCCTATTCTTACTCTCTTCAGTCCAGGCTCAATGAAATAGCCTGCGAATGTCGGTTGGACTTGATTTTTGAAATGATTGTCAAGTCTAGCTAGGCGGTTCTAACGGTCTAAGATAGTAGGTATCGGACTTTCGACGTGCGGTCTAGATCCAATACAAAGTTTCAAAGTGTTCCAGAGAACAAACTTGCTTAGAGTTTGATCCGAGGTTTTAGAGTATTATAGAGTCATTGGTTCTACTCGATTTGGGTCTTGTAGAACGTATTTAAAGTGATCAGGAACTATTTCCCAGCTACTCTAGCGTTGCGCTAGCTAACTTACACTTATTTTCTAAAGGAATTAATCCTACGCAATTTCTGGTCGAATTGGTACTCGAGTCCAAGTACGGATTTTTCCAGGGCGTTACAAGCTACCCCCCTTAACAAATAATTTCATCCTCGAAATTTGTACATTTTCATACTCCTCGAGAAGCTGTGGGTAGTTCTTTCTGATCTCGGCTTCTGTCTCCCAGGTAGCCTCTTCCTCAGAGTGATGCGTCCACAATACCTTCACAAGGGGTATCACCATGCTACGCAGTACCTGCTCCTTCCTGTCTAGGATACGCGTCGGTCGCAGGATATATGTAACGTCCTCTCCTAACTGCACCTGCTCCCATCTGATGATATGGGAAGGATCAGAAACGTACTTCTTCAGCATAGAAACATGAAATACGTTGTGAACGCTCGCGAGAGGCGTGGGTAAAGCCAATCGGTAAGCCACTGCTCCCACACGATCGAGGATCTGGAATGGACCAATGAATCGCGGTGTTATGTTCCCCTTCTTCCCGAACCGAATGACTCCCTTCATAAGGGAAACTCGCAAAAATACATGATCCTCAACTGTGAACTCTAGTGGCATCCGTCTCGTATCGGCATAACTCTTTTGTCTGCTCTGTGCTGTAAGAAGCCGACGTCTAATAATATCAATCTTCTCTGACGTCTCCTACACTAACTTTGGGCCAATCAAGCTATGCTCACCGACCTCTGCCCAGCAATGCGGTGGGCGACAACGTCGCCCATAAAGCGCCTCGTAAGGTGCCATACCGATACTCACCTGAAAGCTGTTGTTGTACGCAAACTCCGCATAGGCAAGAAAATCACCCCAACTGTCCTTGAAGTCCAATGCGGAAGCTCGCAACATATCCTCTAAGATCTGGCTCACCTGCTCTGTCTGTCCGTCTGTCTGTGGATGGAAGGCAGTACTGAACTTCAACTTCACACCCATAGCCTCCTGAATGTGAGTCCAAAAAATAGAAGTGAACCACGTGTCTCTATCCGACACGATCTCCAACGGAACTCCATGCAGACGCACCATCTCTCTGATGTACAGTCTAGCCAGCTCGTCTGCAGAGTTCGTAACTCTGATCGGTAGGAAGTGCACCGACTTCGTCAGACGATCAACGATCACCTAAATGGAATCATGTCCCATCCTCGTCTTCGGCAGCCCTGAAATGAAATCCATGGAAATGAAATCCACTTCCACTCTGCAATCGGCATAGGCTGCAAGAGTCCAGGTGGTCGACGATGCTCTACCTTCACCTGCTGACAAGTGAGACAACGGGACACGAACTCTGCTATGTGAGTCTTCATACCTTCCCACCAATAGGTCCTCTTTACGTCACGATACATCTTCGTACTGCCAGGATGCATCGTGAGTCTGGTACAATGCGCAGCCTTGAGAATCTCTCGTCTCAAGTCAGGGATATCTGGGACGCATAGGCGGCCACGATAACGTAAGACCCCATCCATGCCAACTCGCCACTCGGTATCAGCATCATCACTGGCCTGCTCTCGAAGCTCAGCTAGATGCGCATCGTCCCTCTGCGCCTTGATGACCCGGTCATCGATCTGAGATCGCACCTGTACATGTGCGATGAACTCATACGGCTCCTCTACGGTGAGTTTCTGCTCAAAGTCTCGTAAAAACTTAACCATATCCCAATCAGCAACCATCAGCAGAGCCGCAAACTCTATCGCCTTCTTGCGGCTCAACGCGTCAGCCACAAGGTTCGCCTTCCCAGGATGGTAAGAGACTTCGAACTTGAAGTCCTTCAACATCTCCAACCATCGCCGCTACCTTATATTCAAGTCTCGCTACGTGAATATGTACTTGAGGCTCTTGTATTCGCAAAAGAGCTCGAACTCCTCTCCATATAGGTAATGTCTTCAGAGTCTCAATGTGAATATGACGGTTGCCAACTCTAGGTCGTGTGTAGGGTAATTCTCCTCGTGCTTCCTTAATTATCTCGAGGCATACGAAATTACCCTGTCCCTCTGCATAAGGACACAACCCAGACCAACGCTAGACGCGTCAGTTTATATAGTGTATCTAACCCCTTGCTCTGGCAATACTAGCACAGGGGCGGACGTAAGCCTGTCCTTCAGCTCCTGAAAAGCTGACTCCGCCTTGTCATTCCAGGTGAACTTCACGTCCTTCCGTGTCAACTGAGACAAGGGTCTCGCGATCTTCGAGAAATCCTGAATAAAGTGCCGATAGTAGCCAGCGAGACCCAAGAAACTCCTCACCTCAGTGACAGAACCAGGCTCCTCCCAGTCCTGAACCGCAGCTACCTTAGACAGGTCAACTGCCATGCCATCCTTGGACACCACGTGTCCCAGGAACTTCACTTCCTGCTTCCATAAGTCGCACTTCTTGTACTGTGCGAACAACTGATGCTGTCTGAGCGTATCCAGGACCAAGCGCAAGTGCTCCTCATGCTCCTCTCGACTCCTGGAGTACACCAAAATGTCGTCAATGAACACAATGACGAATCGATAGAGGAAAGGCTAAAATGCCCGGTTCATCAGATCCATGAACACGACTGGTGCGTTCGTGAGACCGAACGACATCACAAGGAACTCGTAGTGGCCAAAGCTGGTCCTGAATGCTGTCTTCTGCACGTCCTCATCCCTGACGCACAACTGATGATATCCTGACTGAAGATCAATCTTCGAGAAGTACTGCGCTCCTCTCAACTGATCAAACAAGTCATCGTTCCTGGGTAAAGGGTACCTGTTCTTCACCGTGATCTGGTTCAGCCTGCGATAATCAATACACAATCGCATCGAACCATCTTTCTTCCTCACGAATAGAACTGGTGCTCTCCAAGGAGACACACTAGGCCGTATAAAGCCAAGCTCCAGCAAACTATCAATCTGCGTCCTCAACTCCTCCATCTCACACGTTGCCATGCGATACGTCGGCAGTGAGACGGGCGTGGAACCAGGAACCAGATTTATAGTGAAATCAATCTCCCGTCTAGGTGGCAAACCAGGGATCTTCCTGAATAGATCTCCAAACTCGAATACGACTGGCGTATGCTCAAGTATCTGGGCACCAGCGTCTCGCAGTAAAGTAGCGTAACTAAGTATGCAAAAGGGGAGATTTACCTGCACTGGAAATGTAAAAGATGCGCCCTCTGGCTCGTACGCAGTCACTATACAAGTCTCGTAGTCAATCTCAGCCCTCGCTGCAGTTAACCAGTCCATGCCAAGAATGACGTCGAGATAAACAAGAGAGGGGTCAACGACGAGATCTAGAGCCATCGTCTTGCCCCCCAGATTCACCAAACAGCCCTCACACATCTGGGTGGCATCTGTAAAGGACACATGAGCTGTATAAACTCGCACCCCATCTATAGTAATAGTCTGTAGCCCAATACGTCTAAATATGGCACGTGATATCAAAGAAATCGTGGATCCAGTGTCTACCATCACGAGTATAGGAATACCTCCAATGTGGGCCGTGAACTTAAAGGCCGAATGCTGAGAAGTCTCTGTCGCGGCTGCCTCAGCTGTCAATCCATGTACCCGTGCCTGATGTGGCCGATTCGGCCGCTGTGCCGTGGGTCGTAGAGGCTGCCTGATCTGAGATACCGGAGGTCTAAAGGAAGGGTGCGCAGGAGCCAACCGTATAGGCGGTGCTGATATCGCCTATGGACGTATGCGGTTGATCTTCTGCGGCGGTGAGAACCCACTGTCCCGCATCTGAGCAAAATAACTCTGTGCCGAATGGTCCGACCTCCCATAGTATGTACATGATAACTCGGGACACCGAAACGGTGGTACTGGCACTGTAGCCCGAGTAGGAGGGTCGACGCGAGGCCTCTTTCCCACAAAGGGCCTGTCCGGCAACTCTAGTCGTGGACTAGGAGCAACAGGGCCACGAGATCGGGTAAGTCGATCCACATCCTGCTCTGCCCGCATAGACATGTGAATTAGCTCTGCATAAGAGGGAATTCTCATGCAGCACATCTTCGACCGAATATACGGTCGCAAACCCTCTGAAAAGCGTCGTATGCGCATCTGCTCATCTGTCAAAATAGTCGGGATGTATCTGCCCAACTCGGTGAACCGATGCTCATACTCAGTGACTGTCATGCCTCCCTGTCTGAGGCGTAGAAACTCATTCTCCCGGTCATGCCTGTATGTCTGGGGATAGTATTTCTCATGGAAGCGGAACTCGAACGCTGCCCAGGTCCATATATAATCGGTGGCAACGGTCCGCAATACACTGTCCCACCACAAGTTGGCCTCTCGCTCGAACAGGAATGTAGCCAACTCGACCTGTTCAGCCTCTAAACAATGTAGCATCCGCAGTATCTTCGACACATGGTCGAGCCAATACTCAGCCTCCTCGGGTCTATGAGAACCCGTAAAAGTGGGAGGCCATAAGCGATGGAATCGCTCTAACAAGCCCCGTGTATCTGCGGCATTCCCCGCAGGGTAAGCAGGTAGTATAGGATGAGCCATGCCCTCATCCTAGGCATATGTATCGGCATCCTCAGCTGGATGCACAGGTGGTGCGGGTGGAGGCACACTCCCACCCTGGGCTAGTGTCCCCACAATAGTAGTCAGGAGCTGCTGCTACTGTTACATCATGGCCATCATCTGCTCAAATCTATCTGGAGGTGGAGCAGGCTGTGGCGTGTACTGCGTCAAAGAAGACGGGCGATACGGCTCTCTGACGGGCTGTGTTAACGGCGGTGATCCAATTATAAGACCAGCAGTAGGTTGAGAAGCACGCACTGTCTCAGGAATCGGGCCACAGCAGGGTCCGCATGTGCATCAGAATGTGAAGGAGCCTGATCCATATGCTCACTTAATATAAGCCGAGCTGTGCTCCATGTAGCCTTCGGCGGCATTCCCTATATTCAAAATAGGGCGTAACCTTATCAGTCTCAATAGCACAAACACACCGCAATCATTCACATAAGGAGTCAAAGGCATTCCATATATTTCATTTAATCAAAATTGTCACAATACAAGGGATATGTCCTTACAAGCATCATGATGAGAAATACATGGGAACTAAGACAGTTAAAATTACAACAGCAACATAAGCAAACTACTAGCCTTAACAGGCTTACACAACTTAAAGCAGGAAATGACTAACTACTAACAACAACATCAAAGATCTCATTGCTAGTCTGAGTCAGGTGACGGAGGAGGAGCACCCTTATCCTCCAAGCAGCATAGGATTGCCTTCGAGGTGCGAGTCACCTTGCCGAATTTTCTCTTCGTAACGGCCTTGGTATCTTCGACTTCAGCTCGAAGCTCCTGAACTTCCCTTCGCAAGGTGACCTGACTCTTCTCGATTCGGGCAATGCGATCATCGCCAGTAGTCTGAGCAAAAGGAGGAGGGATCTCATCTGTATCCTGAGCCTCCTCTTCTACCTCTTCCTTGACTTCTTCCTCAACTTCTGCTCCAGGTTCTCCTTCACTTGGATCCTCTTCATCATCAAAGTCGTCCTCGCTATCTTCCTCAAGCTGAGTCTCACGGTACTGAGACTCGATCTTCATCTTGACCATAGTAGACTCATCAACGCTGTGAATCGGAACTAGCAATTCCGGCCCAAGTCTGTAAGCAAACTCAAGCGCGATCTTACATATAAGTCGGCCAAAAGGAAGCGACTCAGACGTTCTTCTTGATTTCGCTATGAGGATAATCTGTCGCAAGATGAAATTGGCCATACACACATTCTCTCCCTGGGCCACCAGATACAAGAAATCAACTATAAGGCGCGTACACTCAATGCGATTTATCGACCTGCGATACACGTTGAACGTGTAAATGTGGTGCAGTAGGCACAAATCATCAGACATATGAGACGCCTTGAGGCTATTATTAGGCTGCCATGGAACTAGTTTACTGCATAGAAACCTGGTACGACGATCTTGTTCATGCCTACTCCTTAAATTCTTCGCATTAGGATGAACATCACCAAGGGGCACATTTAGAAGTCGCGCAATCAACCGAACATCGATCGTAGCCATCCGGTCTCTACCAAAAGGAATCTTGAACTACAATGGCTCCAGTGTAGGATTCTGGATACGAGCGTAAAAGGCACGAAGGGTGCTCATATTAGCACGAGCACGAGCTTCAAAGATCGGACCCCAATGCGCAGCTTCAATGCGCTTGAACAACAGAAATTCACCAAATAGTCGTCCTTCCACGTCCGCCTCAAACAACACCTTACAGTCAGTGTATTCACCGTGAGGCATCTCTGCTAAAATCACCCGCCCAAGTTGAGTATGGAGATCCAAATCTCACTTTGTATGGAACTCTCGGGCTGTGCTTGGACTTGCGGCGGAGCTTGAGCTAGCGGTGCCACCCCACGGTCTTCTTGATTGAGCAGGGCGACTATGCCCAGCCTCATCCACTGCGGTCTTTCTCTTACCCATCAAAGAGAGGATGGTGAAGAGTGACAAAAGACCCAAAATGGGTTCAACAAAAGCCATGAAAAATAGGAAAAATGTAAAGAAATGGATGCTCAAACTGGGAAAGGGAGATCTAGGCATTGTAGAGGGATGCTTCAAGCTCCCTTAGGATGTATTTTCAAGGAGAAAAGAGAATGAAAAAGGGGAATGGAGCACCTCACGATTTCAGCTCATTTTGGGGGTTGTAAGAGCTCCAAACAACGAGATTTGCAAGAGGGAAGGCTGAAAACTTCAATAGAGTGATGGAGTGTGGTCGTTTTCAATAGAGAATGGGTTTGGGAGTGATTTGGAATCACGGTTTTGGGTTAGGGCAGAACAAAAATGAAAATGGAGCTAGGGAAGGAGACTTTTGTGGAAGTACCCCTTTTTGGGGTTTTCTATGGACGAACACTATATGGAGGGGGTGTACTACCCTAAAAGACCACACGTGCCAAACTTCAGCTCGAGTGGGCCACAGTGGACCGACCATCTCTCTGGTCGGTCGGTGGGACCACATGGGTCTGGTCCCCCATGGTCCAGGGACCCCAAAAAACTATGGGCCCCACCTTAGTTCATTCTAGATTGCCCTATATAGGCCCAAAAATGCGTTTGGGGCTTTCTGGGGCCAATCTGCAAACCCGAATACAATCTCCTATTATGCAGCATATGATTTTGGGATAGAAGGAGCTTATACATCCATCTAGCTCATTATTTGCTAAATAAAGAAAACTTAGAATGGCCTTATGGCCAGTTTTCATGAAATTTTACTATTCACTATAAAATTTTGTCGGAGTATGATTTTACGTTATTTTCACATTAGGATCAATGCCTAACATGAAAATAATAAGAAAGAATTGAAGAATGGAGTGGTAAGAGGAAGAATTTCGAAGAATTTAGGTGAAATGGGATTTTTAAGCCCTAGCGATTGAATGTAAGGGTTGTGGTTGTCCCACAGCCCAAGGATTCACATTTACGGGTTTAAAATCATTCAAAGAACATCTCAACCCACCTACCTACAACCTAGGAGCTACTTAGGTCGCTTCACGCGACCCTAGATGCATTACGGACCCTAGATGGAATCACATCAGCAATCATATTAGAGTATTGAACATGAAATACAACCGTGTGAGCATGTTAACACATGTTATAGCATACAACTTAAGTAAATCTTCAAGCACATGCATTTCATGCATATAATGAAATCATGCATTTAGCTAACATGTAGGAAATCATTTACATCAGCATATTAATTGAGAAAACAATCTCAAACTAATTCATAACACCATTTAATTCAATACATACTAATACAAGCATTTATATAAACACTTACACTACACACTTAAGTCTACATATATTATGTCGACTCGAAGTGCGCATTTAGACGAATCTCTTCGCCAAACTAATTGTGCACGTATTCCTAGTATTCTAATGCGACAATAAGCCATGTCAATTACATCAGTAAAATATGAATGAAAACAGTACTTCCTACAAATGACTAAAATGCCCTAAATCTCATATTCTTCGTCGGTTTACGAAACAGGAAACGGACAGCATGTTGTACATGTCAAACGGCGTTGCCGTCGATAATCTACTATTAAATGACATTGAAAGCGTTGGAAACAGTCAATCAAAGCGTCTAAAATCCGCACCTTTTCCCTTATAGGTATGTAAATTCGAACGGAGCGTATACGCTTCGTCTACGGCGAACTGTGAACCTAATTTACAAGATGTATCAGTTATCTCGCTACGGAAATGAAGGAACACTAAATCAGCAACTATTAGGGTATTTTCTTACCTAAAAATGCGGAGAAATCACCGGCTAAGTGATCGAAGCGTGTTGCTAAAGCACGTGCAACAGGTAGCACGACAGAAGGAAAATCCTCTCCTACTCTCTCACAAACTCTCACCTTTTCTCTCTCCCAATCTAGGGTTTTTCTCAAATTCGGATGGGAGAGAGGAGTGAGGGTTTCAACCCCTTTTATAAGCACAAAAATGCCCGGAATAGGCTCGGGAATAAAGTTTACTTGATGTATATCCAATTCGGGACTGTTTCGGTCCAAAAGACCATTTCTGGTGGTCCCCTGGCCGAGCGCGATCGGAATAAGTTCATGCTCGTTGGATGTTGCTCTCAACCCGTTTTCAGACCATCAGTGTTTGTAGATCACACGTGGTGGTCTAGTTTCAGTTCAGCGGTCACCGCACGTAGATCAAGGCTGCAAGTCTCATGATATGAAATAGAAATTTTTCCTAATCCGAGGGTGTAATTTGGATGAATTCTGATGGTCAGAACGCTTAATACTGACACGTCAAGTCGTGTGCCAGATTTGAATTTTAAATTCCAAATCTGTCCCTATTCTTACTCTCTTCAGTTCAGGCTCAATGAAATAGCCTGCGAATGTCGGTTGGACTTAATTTTCGAAATGATTGTCAAGTCCAGCTAGGCGGTTCTAATGGTCTAAGATAGTAGGTATCGGACTTTCGACATGCGGTCTAAATCCAATACAAAGTTTCAAAGTGGTCCAGATAACAAACCTGCGTAGAGTTTAATCCGAGGTTTTAGAGTATTATAGAGTCATTGGTTCTACTCGATTTGGGTCTTGTAGAACGTATTTAAAGTGATCAGGGACTATTTCCCAGCTACTCTATTGTTGCGCTAGCTAACTTACACTTATTTTCTAAAGGAATTAATCCTACGTGATTTCTGGTCGAGTTGGTACTCGAGTCCAAGTACAGATTTTTGCAGGGCGTTACACGTTACACCGCTCCCCCATCACCTTATCAATACAGGCCTACTATACTTTCACTGCTACGGAAGGGTCGTCGCCTCCCGTAGACTCAGAATACGCTCGCGGTCACTACAAAGGACTCGTCACCTGATCAGTGTAGGCCGACAGCAAGAATATTGTCCCATACCACCATAATCTACTCACGAGACATAGGTGCTCACTGGTCACTACGAGGAGGTTTGTGGCCCCAACGTAGGCCGACAGCTCGACCACGGTGTCTCATACCACCATGCCCGGCTCATGAGTCTTTGTGGATCAAGGTACCATGGTTAACTGGGTTTCCAATGGTAAGTTCAGTACCCTAGGTTCAAGCAGTTACGACTCATACAGGGTGAACATACAACGGCCAGTCGGGTTATTTGACGGGCTCGACTAGCACGATCACATCTCAAGTCGAACGACATGAAGTGCGTAAAACACCTCGTGTGGCCTAACCATTTCCGTCAACTCCAAAACACGGCTCGCGTTCATCGATGCGTCGTTCGTGGCAAAGATAAGCTAACCACGAATTTGCTCTTTTGCCGACTGCCTGGACTAGGTATAGTCCCAAACAATTATGAATCCACATTAGCAATCATGTGAGAGTATTGGAAATGAAATACAACCATGTGAGCATGTTAACACATGTTATAACATACAACTTAAGTAAATCATCAAGCACATGCATTTCATACATACAATGAAATCATGCATATAGCTAACATGTAGGAAATCATTTACATCAGCATATTAATTGAGAAATCAATCTTAAACTAATTCATAACATCATTTAATTCAATACATACTAATACAAGCATTTATACAAATACTTAAACTACACACTTAAGTCTACATATATTATGTCGACTCGAAGTGCGTATTTAGGCGAATCTCTTCGCCAAACTAATTATGCACGCATTCCTAGTATTCTAATGCGACAAGAAGCCATGTCAATCACATAAGCAAATTATGGATGAAAACAGTATTTCCTACAAATGACTAAAATGCCCTAAATCTCATATTCTTCGTCTGCATACGAAATAGTAAACGGACAGCATGTTGTACATGTCAAACGGCGTTGCCGTCGATAATCTACTATTAAACGACATTGAAAGCGTTGGAAACAGTCAATCAAAGCATCTAAAATCCGCCCTTTTTCTCTTATAAGGGTATTAATTTGAACGGAGCGTATACGCTTCGTCTACGGCGAACTGTGAACCTAATACACAAGATCTATCAGCTACTTCGCTATGGAACCTAAGGATCAGCAAATCAGCAAGAGTTTAGGGTATTTTCTTACCTAGAAATTCAGAGAAATCACCGGCCAAGTGATTGGAGCATGTTTCTTAGGCACATGCAACAGGTAGTGCAGCAGCAGGAAAATTCTCTCCTACTCACTCTAACAAACTCTCACTTTCTCTCTCACTCTTGCTAGGGTTTCTAGCAAATTCGGATGGGTAAGAGGAGTGAGGGTTTCAAGCCCTTTTATAAGCCCAAACATGCCCAAAACAGGCTTCAGGCCAAGGTATACTTAAGGTATATCCAAATCGGGGCTGTTTCAGTCCAAAAGGGCATTTATGGTGGTCCCCTGACCGAACGCGATCGGACTTAAGTTCGTACATGTTGGATGTCGTTCACATCCCGTTTTCGGACCATCAGTATTCGTAGATCGCACGTGGTGGTCCAGTTTCAGTTCAGCGGTCACCGCACGTAGATCAAGCCTGCAAGTCTCATGATATGAAATAAAAAATTTTCTCGATCCGAGGGTGTAATTTGACTGAATTCTGACTGTCAGAATGCTTAATACTGACGCGTCAAGTAGTGTGCCAGATTTGAATTTCAAATTCCAAATCTAACCCTATTCTCACTCTCTTCACTCCAGGCTCAACGAAATAGCCTGCGAATGTCGGTTGGACTTGATTTTCGAAATGATTGTCAAGTCCAGCTAGGCGGTTTCAATGGTCAAAGATTGTAGGTATCAGACTTTCGACACGCGGTCTAGATCCAATACAAAGTTTCAAAGTGGTCTAGAGAACAAACCGGTTTAGAGTTTGATCCGAGGTTTCAGAGTATTATAGCGTCATTGGTTCTACTCTCTTTAGGTCTTGTAGAACGTATTTAAAGTGATCAGGGACTATTTCTCAGCTACTCTAGCGTTGCGCTAGCTAACTTACACTTATTTTCTAAAGGAATTAATCCTACGCGATTTCTGGTCGAGTCGGTACTCGAGTCCAAGTACGGATTTTTCTAGAGCGTTACAATCTACCCCCCTTAACAAATAATTTCATCCTCGAAATTTGTACCTTTTCGTACTCCTTGAGAAGATGTGGGTAGTTCTTTCTGATCTCGGCTTCTGTCTCCCAGGTAGCCTCTTCCTCAGAGTGGTGCGTCCACAATACTTTCACAAGGGGAATCACCTTGCTACGCAGTACCTACTCCTTGTCTAGGATACGTGTCGGTCGCAGGATATATGTACATCCTCTCCTCACTGCACCTGCTCCCATCTGATGATATGGGAAGGATCAGAAACGTATTACTTCATCATAGAAACATGAAATACGTTGTGAACGCTTGCGAGAGGCATGGGTTAAGCCAAACGGTATGCCACTGCTCCCACACGATCGAGGATCTGGAATGGACCAATGAATCGCGGTGCTAGCTTCCCCTTCTTCCCGAACCGAAGGACTCCCTTCATAAGGGAAACTCGCAAAAATACATGATCCCCAACTGTGAACTCTAGCGGCCGTCGTCTCGTATCAGTATAACTCTTCTGTCTGCTCTGCGCTGTGAGAAGCCGACGTCTAATAATATCAACCTTCTTCGACGTCGCCTGCACTAACTCTGGGCCAATCAAGCTACGCTCACCGACCTCTGCCCAGCAACGTGGTGCGCGACAAGGTCGCCCATACAACGCCTCGTAAGGTGCCATACCGATAGTCGCCTGAAAACTGTTGTTGTACGCGAACTCCGCATATGCAAGACAGTTATCCCAACTGTCCTTGAAGTCCAATGAGCAAGCTCGCAACATGTCCTCTAAGATCTGGTTCACCCGCTCTTTCTGGCCATCTGTCTGTGGGTGGAAGGCAGTACTGAACTTCAACTTCACACCCATAACCTCCTGAATGCGAGTTCAGAAAATAGAAGTGAACCGCGTATCTCTGTCCAACACGATCTCAAATGGAACTCCATGCAGACGCACGATCTCTCTAATGTACAGTCTAGCCAGCTCGTCTGCAGAGTTCGTAACTCTGATCGGTAGGAAGTGCGCCGACTTCGTCAGACGGTCGACGATCACCTATATGGAATCATGTCCCTTCCTCATCTTCGGCATCCCTGAAACGAAATCCATGGAAATGAAATCCCACTTCCACTCTGCAATCGGCATAGGCTGCAAGAGTCCAGCTGGTCGGCGATGCTCTACCTTCACCTGCTGGCAAGTGAGACAATGGGATATGAACTCTGCTATGTGGGTCTTCATACCTTCCCACCAATAGGTCCTTTTCACGATGCGATACATCTTCGTACTGCCTGGATGCATCGCGAGTCTGGTACAATGCGCAGCCTTGAGAATTTCTCGTCTCAACTCAGGGATATCTAGGACGCATAGGCGGCCACGATAACGTAAGACCCCATCCATGCCAACTCGCCACTCGGCGTCTGCATCATCACTGGCCTGCTCTCGAAGCTCAGTCAGATGTGCATCATCCCTCTGCGCCTCGATGACCCGGTCATCGATCTGAGATCGCACCTGTACATGTGCGATGAACTCATACGGCTCCTCTACAGTGAGTTTCTACTTAAAGTCTCGTAAAAACTCAACCATATCTCACTCAGCAACCATGAACGGAGCCGCAAACTCTATCGCCTTCTTGCGGCTCAACGCGTCAGCCACAAGGTTCGTCTTCCCAGGATGGTAAGAGACTTTGAACTTAAAGTCCTTCAAAGTCTCCATCCATCGCCGCTGCCTCATATTCAAGTCTCGCTGAGTGAATATGTACTTGAGGCTCTTGTGGTCGCAAAAGAGTTCGAACTCCTCTCCATAGAGGTAATCTCTCCAAAGTCTCAATATGAATATGACGGCTGCTAACTCTAGGTCGTGTGTAGGGTAATTCTCCTCGTGCTTCCTTAATTGTCTTGAGGCATACGAAATTACCCTGTCCCTCTACATAAGGACACAACCCAGACCAACGCTAGACGCGTCAGTGTATATAGTGTACCTAACCCCCTGCTCTGGCAATACTAGCACAGGGGCGGACGTAAGCCTGTCAATCAGCTCCTGAAAAGCTGACTCCGCCTTATCATTCCAGGTGAACTTCACGTCCTTCCGTGTCAACTGAGATAGAGGTCTCATGATCTTCGAGAAATCCCAAATGAAGCATCGATAATAGCCAGCGAGACCCAAGAAGCTCCTTACCTCAGTGACAGAACCAGGCTGCTCCCAGTCCTGAACTGCAGCTACCTTAGACAGGTCAACTGCCATGCCATCCTTGGACACCACGTGTCCCAGGAACTTCACTTCCTGCTTCCAGAAGTCGCACTTCTTGTACTGTGCGAACAATTGATGCTGTCTGAGCGTATCCAGGACCAAGCGCAAGTGCTCCTCATGCTCCTCTCGACTCCTGAAGTATACCAAAATGTCGTCAATGAACACAACGACGAATCGATAGAGGAAAGGCTGAAATACCCGGTTCATCAGATCCATGAACACGGCTGGTGCGTTCGTGAGACCGAACGACATCACAAGGAACTCGTAGTGGCCAAAACTGGTCCTGAATGCTGTCTTCTGCACGTCCTCATCCTTGACGCGCAACTGATAATATCCTGACTGAAGATCAATCTTCAAGAAGTACTGCGCTCCTCTCAACTGATTAAACAAGTCATCGATCCTGGGTAAAGGGTACTTGTTCTTCACTGTGATCTGGTTCAGTCTGTGATAATCAATACACAATCGCATCGAACCATTCTTCTGCCTTACGAACAGAACTGGTGCTCCCCAAGGAGACACACTAGGCCATATAAGGCCGAGCTCCAACAGACCATCAATCTGCGTCCTCAACTCCTCCATCTCACACGGTGCCATGCGATACGTCGGCAGAGAGACGGGCGTGGAACCAGGCACCAGATCGATAGTGAAATCAATCTCTCTTCTAGGCGACAACCCAGGGATCTTCCTGAATAGATCCCCAAACTCACAAACGACTGGCGTATGCTCAAGTATCTGGGCACCAGCGTCCCGTATTAAAGTAGCGTAACTAAGTATGCGGGAGGGGAGATTTACCCGCACTAGGAATGTGAAGGACGCGCCCTCTGGATCGTAGGCAGTCACTATGTGAGTCTCACAGTCAATCTCGGCCCTCGCTGCACTCAACCAGTCCATGTCAAGAATGACGTCGAGATAAATAAGAGAGGGGTCGACGACAAGATCAAGAGCCATCGTCTTGCCCCCTACATCCACCAAATAACCCTCACACATCAGGGTGACATCTGTAAAGGACCCGTGAGCTGTATAAACTCACACCCCATCCATCCTAATAGTCTGTAGCCCAATGCGTCTGACTATGGCACGTGATATCAATGAAATCATGGACCCTGTGTCCATCATCACAAGAATAGGAATACCTTCGATGTGGGTAGTAACCTCAAAGGCCAAATGCTGAGAAGTCTCTATCGCTGCTGTCTCATCTGTCAAGGCATGGACCCGTGCCTGCTGTGGCCGGTTTGGCCGCTATGCCGTGGGCCGTAGAGGCGGCCTGATCTGAGATACCGGAGGTCTGAAGGAAGGGTGCACAGGAGCTAACTGTAAAGGCGGTGCTAATATCACATGTGATCATGTACAGTCGATCTTCTGCTGCTGCGAGAACCCACTGTCTTGCATCCGAGCAAAATAACTCTGTACCGAATGGCCCGATCTCCCACAATATGTACATGATAACTCGGGGCACCGCAATGGTGGTACTGGCACTATAGCCCGAGAAGGAGGGTCGGCGCGAAGCCTCTTGCCTGCAAAGGGCCTGTCTTGCAACTCTGGTCATGGCCTAGGAGCAAGAGGTCCATGAGATCGGGTCAGTCGATCCACATCCTGCTCTGCCTGCATGGACATGTGAATCAGCTCTGCATAAGAGGGAATGCTCACGCAGCACATCTTCGACCGAATATCCGGTCCTAAACCCTCAGAAAAGCGCCGTATGCGCATCTCCTCATCTGCCAAAATAGTCGGGACATATCTGCCCAACTCAGTGAACCGATGCTCATACTCAGTCACTGTCATGCCTCCCTGTCTGAGGCGTAGAAAATCATTCTCCCGCTCATGCCTGTACGTCTGGGGATAGTATTTCTCATGGAAGCGAAACTCGAACGCTGCCTAGGTTCATATGTAATCGGCGGCAACGGTCCACAATACACTGTCCCACCATAAGCTGGCCTCTCGCTCGAACAAGAATGTAACCAACTTGACCTACTCAACCTCTGAACAATGCAGCATCCGCAGTATCTTCGACACACGGTCGAGCCAATACTCGGCCCCTCGGGTTTATGAGAACCCTTAAAAGTGGGAGGTCGTAAGCGCTGGAATCGCTCTAATAAGCCCCGTGTATCTCCGGCATTCCCCGTAGGGTAAGCAGATGGTACAGAATGAACCATGTCCTCATCCTGGGCATATGTATTAGCATCCTCAGCTGGATGTGCAGGTGGTGCGGGTGGAGGCACACTCCCACCCTGGGCTAGAGTCCCCACAATCGTAGTCAGGAGCTGCTGCTGCTACTGCATCATAGCCATCATCTGCTCAAATCTATCTGGAGGTGGAGCAGGCTGTGGCACGTACTGCGTCGAAGAAGACGCGCGGTACAGTTCTCTGACAGGCGGTGTGAAAGGCGGTGGTCCAACTGCAGGACCAGTAGTAGGCTGAGATGTACGTACTGTCTCAGGAATTGGGCCCACAGCAGGGTCCGCATGAGCATCAGACTGTGAAGGAGCTTGATCCATAGGCTCACCCAATGTAAGCCGAGCTGTGCTCCGTGTAGCCTTCGGCGGCATTTCCTATATTCAAAATAGGGCGCAACCTTGTCAGTCTCAATAGCACAACCACACCGCAATCATTCACACAAAGAGTCAAAAGCATTCCATGCATTTCATTTAATCAAAATTGTCACAATACAAGGGATATCTCCTTACAAGCCTCATGACAGGAAGTACATGGGAACTAAGACAGTTAAAGTTACAACAGCAACAAAAGTAAAGCACTAGCCTTAATAGGCTTATGCAACTTAAAGCAGGAAACGACTAACTACTAACAACAACATCTAAAATCATTGCTAGTCTGAGTCAGGTGACGGAGGAGGAGCACCCTTATCCTGCAAGCAGCATAGGATCGCCTTCAAGGTGCGAGTCACCTTACCGAATTTCCTCTTCATAACGGCCTTGGTATCCTCGACCTCAGCCCGAAGTTCCTGAACTTTCCTTCGCAAGGCGACTAGGCTCTCCTCAATTCGGGCAATGCGATCATCACCAGTAGCCTGAGCAGAAGGAGGAGGGCTCTCATCTGTATCCTGAGCCTCCTCTTCTACCTCTTCCTGGACTTCTTCCTCAACTTCTGCTCCAGGTTCTCCCTCACTTGGATCCTCTTCATCATCGAAATCATCCTCTCTATCCTCCTCAAGCTGAGTCTCACGGTACTGAGACCCGATCTTCATCTTGACCATGGTAGAATCATCAATGCTGTGAATCGGAACTGACAATTTCGGCCCAAGTCTGTAAGCAAACTCAAGGGCGATCTTACATATCAGTCGGCTAAAAGGAAGTGACTCAGACGTTCTTCTTGATTTCACTATGAGGATAATCTGTCACAAGATGAAAGTGGCCATACACACATTTTCTCCCTGGGCCACCAGATACAAGAAATCAACCATAAGGCGCATACACTCAATGCGATTGGTCGACCTGGGATACACGTTGAACGTGCAAATGTGGTGCAACAGGCTCAAATCATCAGATATATGAGACGCCTTGAGGCTATTGTTAGGCTGCCATGGAACCAGTTTACCGCATAGGAACTTAGTACGGCGATCTCGCTCACGCCTACTCCTCAAATTCTTCGCACTGGGATGAACATCACCAAGGGGCACGTTCAGAAGTCGCGCTATCAACTGAACATCGATCGTAGCCATCCGGTCTCTACCAAAGGGAATCTTGAACTGTAATGGCTCTAGTGTAGGACTCTGGATACGAGCGTAGAAGGCACGAATGGTGCTCACATTAGCACGAGCACGAGCTTCAAATAGCGGACCCCAATGCGCAGCTTCAATGCGCTAGAATAACAAGAATTCACCGAAGAGTCGTCCTTCCACGTCTGCCTCAAACAACACCTTGCGGTCAGTGTATTCGCCGTGAGGCATCTCTGCTAATATCACTCGCCCAAGTTGAGTATGGGGATCCAAATCTCGCTTTGTATGGAACTCTCAGGCTGTGATTGGACTTGCGGCGGCGCTTGAGCTTGCGGTGCCACCCCTCGGTCTTCTTGATTGCGCAGGGCGACTAGGCCCAGCCTCATCCGCTGTGATCTTTCTCTTTTCCATCAAAGAGAGGATGGTGGAGAGAGATAAAAGACCCAAAATGGCTTCAACAAAAGCCATGGAAAATGGGGGAAATATAGAAAAATGGCTGCCCAAACTGAAAAAGGGAGATCTAGGTGTTGTAGAGGGATGCTTCAAGCTCCCCTAGGATGGATTTTCAAAAAGAAAAGAGAATGAAAAAGGGGAATGGAGCTCCTCATGATTTCAGCTCGTTTTGGGGGTTGTAGGAGCTCCAACGGATGAGATTTGCAAGAGGGAGAGTTGTAAACTGTAATGGAATGATGGAGTGGGTTCGTTTTCAGCAAGGAATGGGTTTGGAAAGGATTTGGAGCCACGGTTTTGAGATAGAGCAGCAAGAAAATGAAAATGGAGCTAGGGAAGGGGGCTGTTGTGAAGGAAGTACCCCATTTAGAGGTTTTCTATGGACGGACCATACATGGGGGGGGGGGGGGGGGTGTAATACCCAAAATACCCCCACGCCCCAAGTTTCAGATCAAGTGGGGTCCACCGGGCGGCGATGCATCGCCGACCATCTCTCTAGGTGGCCAGTGGGACCACATGGGTCGGGTCCCCCCTGGCCCACGGACCTCAAAAAACTATGGGCCCCACCCTAGTTCATTCTATATTGGCCTAGGGAGGTCCAAACATCTATTCGGGGCTTTTCAGGGCCAATCTGCAAACCTGAATGTAATTTCCTATCGTGCAACATATAATTTTAGGGTAGAAGGAGATAATGCATCCATTTAGCCCATTAGTTGCTAAAGATCACAAACTTAGAATGGCCTAATGGCTAGTTTTCATGAGATTTTACTATTCACTGTAAAATTTTGTCGAAGTATGATTTTATATCATTTTTACATTAGGATAAATGCCTAACATGAAAATAATAAGAAATAATTGAAGAATGGAGTGGTGAGAGGAAGAATTTCAAAGAATTTAGGTGAAACGGGGTTTTTAAGCCCTAGCGATTGAATGCAAGGGTCGTGGTTGTCCCACAGCCCAAGGATTCACATTTATGGGTTTAGAATCGTTCAAAGAACATCTCAACCCACCTGCCTACAACCTAGGATCTACTTAGGTCACTTCACGCGACCCTAGATGCGTTACGGACTCGATTGCGTGATCGATACGAATAGACTTCGCCTATTGGCGAATCTGCGATCCTATATAAGTGTTTCTAGACCCTTCTCGCACCCACTTAAGTCAAAGGAAGCAACAGCATACGTCGCGTGACCATAACCCAGGCCCGGTATAATCTCATTCATGCTCTGATACCAACTTGTAACACCCTGAAAATCGGGAGTCGTGTATAAACTCAACTCCCGAGTTCCAGACCGTCACTTATGCAACAAAAATGATTATGATTCAATGTTGTCTGAGTTTAAGCATTCACATGAGTAAAAGTATACCAAAACTGCAATCCATACTCCAGATCCAGTGATAAAAGCAAGCGGAAGAGTAAAGAATATATATATCACTGTATAGAAAAACAAAGTAGATCTCGACTGTCTCTAAAGTATGAATACATCTCTGAGTCTCATATACATGTAAATAAATAAAATCAAATGTCCAAAAAGTGTTCCACTGAGAAGTCCCGTCAATTCAGGCCACCTAAGCAAAGCCGTCGTGGTACTGCATATATGAGAACTCGTCCTGGTCCTCATCATAGTCCTGCTCTGCCTCCTGGATCGCTGCGTCACCTGCATCTAAGATAGGGTCTGGTGGGTGTTGCAAACACCATCCCGAAATGTGGGAATGAGTATCTAACTTAGTGGAATAATAGAGCAAGAATTAACATGTTCTCAAATCAATCATGCGATAATAGTAAAGCAGTAAATCAAACAATCCTAATACTGTTGTTAATGCAATATGACATGACATGATGGATTGCCTCACCGACGTTCTCCCTCATACGGCACCATCTGCGTCCGCGGCATGCTTGCGTACCGCTCAGTGCTTCACATCTTCCACGCACATGTAATGTGATGGTGATATGATTGCTGAGTTATTATTAGTCCAATCAAACAGCAGGATTGGGAAACTAAGGTACTTCCCTTATATCAATCCCAACACAGATCCTGTCTAGGGTCGTCACTCCTAGTAATCTCATACGATGTATATTTTGTAGGTCACTGCAAGGGCTGCCAGGGCTGTTGCTCGCACTCATTGCACCGCTCCCCCATCAACTTATCGATATAGGCCTACTGTACTCTCACTGCTACTGAAGGGTCGTCGCCTCCCGTAGACTCAGAATACGCTCGCGGTCACTACAAAGGACTCGTCGCCTGATCAGTGTAGGCCGACAGCAAGAATATAGTGTCCCATACCACCATAATCTGCTCACGAGACATAGGTACTCACTGGTCACTACGAGGAGGTTTGTGGCCCCAGCGTAGGCCGACAGCTTGACCATGGTGTCCCATACCACCATGCCCAGCTCTTGAGTCTTTGTGGATCGAGGTACCATGGTTAACAGGGTTTCCAATGGTAAGTTCAGTACCCTAGGTTCAAGCAGTTATGACTCATACAGGGTGAACATACAACGGCCAGTCGGGTTACTTGACGGGCTCGACTAGCATGATCGCATCTCAAGTCGAACGACATGAAGTGCGTAAAACACCTCGTGTGGCCTAACTACTGCCGCCAACTCCAAAACACGGCTCGCTTTCATCGACGCGTCGTTCGTGGCAAAGATAAGCCAACCATGAATTTGCTCGGTTGCCGACTTCCTGGACTAGGTATAGTCCCAAAAAATTATGAATCCACATCAGCAATCATGTGAGAGTATTGAAAATGAAATACAACCATGTGAGCATGTTAACACATGTTATAACATACAACTTAAGTAAAGCATCAAGCACATGCATTTCATACATACAATGAAATCATGCATATAGCTAACATGTAGGAAATCATTTACATCAGCATATTAATTTAGAAATCAATCTCAAACTAATTCATAACGACATTTAATGCAATACATACTAATACAAGCATTTATACAAATACTTAAACTACACACTTAAGTCTACATATAGTATGTCGACTCGAAGTGCACATTTAGGCGAATCTCTTCACCAAACTAATTATGCACGCATTCCTAGTATTCTAATGTGACAAGAAGCCATGTCAATCACATCAGAAAATTATGGATGAAAACAGTATTTCCTACAAATGACTAAAATGCCCTAAATCTCATATTCTTCGTCTGCTTACGAAACAGGAAACGGACAGCATGTTGTACATGTCAAACGGCGTTGCCGTCGATAATCTACTATTAAACGACATTGAATGCTTTGGAAACAGTCAATCAAAGTGTCTAAAATCCGCACTTTTTCTCTTATATGGGTATTAATTTGAACGGAGCGTATACGCTTCGTCTACGGCGAACTGTGAACCTAATACATAAGATCTATCAGCTACTTCGCTATGGAACATACGGATCAGCAAATCAGCAAGAGTTTAGGGTATTTTCTTACCTAGAAATGCGGAGAAATCACCGGCCAAGTGATTGGAGCGTGTTGCTTAGGCACATGCAACAGGTAGTGCTGCAGCAGGAAAATTTTCTCCTACTTACTCTCATAAACTCTCACTTTCTCTCTCACTCTTGCTAGGGTTTCTAGCAAATTCGGATGGGTGAAAGGAGTGAGGGTTTCAAGCCCTTTTATAAGCCCAAACATGCCCAAAACAGGCTTCAGGCCAAGGTATACTTAAGGTATATCCAAATCGGGGCTGTTTCTGTCCAAAAGGACATTTCTGGTAGTCCCCTGGCCAAACGCGATCGGACTTAAGTTCGTACATATGGGATGTCGCTCACATCCCGTTTTCAGACCATCAGTGTTCGTAGATCGCACGTGGCGGTCCAGTTTCAGTTCAGCGGTCACCGCACGTAGATCAGGCCTGCAAGTCTCATGATATGAAATAGAAATTTTTCCTGATCTGAGGGTGTAATTTGACTGAATTCTGACGGTCAGAACGCTTAATACTGACGCGTCAAGTAGTGTGCCAGATTTGAATTTTAAATTCGAAATCTAACCCTATTTTCACTCTCTTCACTCCAGGCTCAACGAAATAGCCTGCGAATGTCGGTTGGACTTGATTTTTGAAATGATTGTCAAGTCCAGCTAGGCGGTTTCAACGGTCTAAGATTGTAGGTATCAAACTTTCGACGCGCGGTCTAGATCCAATACAAAGTTTCAAAGAGGTCCAAAGAACAAACCGGTTTAGAGTTTGATCCGAGGTTTTAGAGTATTATAGCGTCATTGGTTCTACTCGCTTTGGATCTTGTAGAACGTATTTAAAGTGATCAGGGACTATTTCCCAGCTACTCTAGCGTTGCGCTAGCTAACTTACACTTATTTTCTAAAGGAATTAATCCTACGCGATTTCTGGTCGAGTCGGTACTCGAGTCCAAGTACGAATTTTTCCAGGGCGTTACAGCCTCCCTTTAGACTCGTCTATGGAAAAGCTTGCCACTTACTCATGAAAATGGAACATATAGCCTACTAGGCTATCAAAAACTAAAATTTAACCTAGAAAACACTGGCTCATTGCAGAAACTTCAGCTGAATGAAATTGAAGAAATCCAGAATGACACATATGAGAACTCAAGAATTTACAAGGACGGGATGAAGGTGTTTCATGACAAGAACATCCTTTGAAAATCATTCTTGACTAGTCAAAAATTTCTTTTGTACAATTCTCGGTTTCATTTTTTTCTAGGTAATCTCCGATCTCATTGGACTAGCCCTTTCACAGTTACTAATGTATATCCTCATGGAGCCATTGAGATAAAAAATCTGAACAATGGCAATGCTTTTAAAGTGAATGAATACTGTTTAAAGCCATTTGTTGAAAAATTTGATTTAGAGGATATGTCCATACCTTTGATTTATCCTGTCGACCAGGATTGACCTCCTATTCTGATGGAGATATAGTTAGGTTTATTACTTTCGTAGGATTTAGGATTAGGATAGTTTGTTTTCCATTGCCCATCTTCGCATTTAGATCCTTAGAAATGCTACAATTCACGTTCTTCAGGTACTACCTTTCCTTCACTACTTTCTTTTCTTTGCCTCATATTCATTACATGCTCATATCTTTTACATTGAGGACAATGTGGATTTTAGGTTAGGGGTGTGGATTAGGTAAACTAATCAGCATTTTCTTAGTTTTGAGCAAAATTTGTGGAAAACTTTCAAATTTTCAAGATAAAGCCTGTTTGAAATTTGATAATTTGTGTATTTAAGAATGCTTTAAGTATGATAATAAGATACAAATTGAATTTTGAATTGTTAAAGTTTGATAAACTAAGTGGTGTATCACTTACAGTTCTTATGCTCAATTGATTAAGAGGAAGCTTGAATATCATTTTAATCTAAATCAGCAGACACGTTCAATTTGCTTTCTGTGAATAGTATTAGATTTTCCAATTGTTAATGTGATGATCATTGAAAGATATTAAGAATTAAGTGTAGAGAATTTTATCCACTTTAAAAGGAGAAAAGGACCAGTTAAAAAAATACGAGATCGACAAAAAGGTCAGGTATGGTGAAAAGACTGAAAAAGTTTGAAAAAGAATGAAAAATTTGAAAGGAAAAAGATGAAAAGATTGAAAAGAGTGAATGAATACAAATGACCATCAATATAAAATCAAAAAATTAAAAAAAAGAAGGAAAATGGAATAAGTTTGGAATCAGTACTTGAGTTTTCAACCAATCTTGAAGTGACGAGCATGGCTAACATTATGAAATATAGTATTTTTTCTATGGGAAGTAAGTGGATTTGCACTGAGCACATTGAAAAAATTGATATATGAACTTATGCTCTGAAAGAATTAATAAAGAATTTATTTGATTGATTGCTTATGTGATTCGGCTCTAGATTTTCAAAATCCCGCTTTCTCCCCTTAATTATGCTCATTCATACTTGATTGCACAAAAGATTGATTTCTGAAAAAGGTTTGAATGTTGATAATTTAAGATTACTTCATGCATGCTTTGCTTGGGACTAGGAAAATGCTAGTTGGGGAGTGTATTGAGTGTCAAATATTGCATATTTTCTCCTATTTATATCTTGGTTTATGAACATGATACTACTTAATGGTCTATTTTATATATGTTTGTGCTACAAGGCGAATCTGAGAGCTTGGATTGAAAAGAATCCTAAAAGCGTGGATTTAATACTCAAGAATCACTAAGCCAAATATTGGATCTTAGAAAATAAAGAATGAAGAATTCACATGCTAAAGATCCAAGAAAACCAAGTGAGGAATGAAGAGAATCAAAGACTTGAAGTGAAGAAAAGGAATCCTAAAAATTAGCGTGCTTTGACCAGCCTTGGCTCTGCCTCGAATAGCCTTGCCTCTGACTCAACTAGCCTAGGAAACTCCAACAACACTATTTTCTAAATTCATATGATCCTCGACAGGTCGAAGGTGATCCTCAACCAGTTGAAGACTGTCCTTAACTAGTCGAGGGTTACGGAGATTTTTCACGGACTGCATAAATTTGATGCGGTTACCAAACTTTTCCAACTTGGTGCAAAGTTGGAGTTCCCCAATTATAAATAGGAGTTCCTAGGATGTTCTTTGGCAACTTCTAGAGTTTTAGGAGTAGAACAAAAGGGTAGAGCCGCCGTTTAAGAATTTTTCTTCTTATTCCTTAGTTGTTTTTATGCTATTCTTAACAGATTTTAGTTTAGTCATGTCTATGGTTGGCTAAACCTCTTAGTCAGGGCTAAGAGGTGAAGCATGTAGTCTGATTGAGATTTTTACTTTACTTTGATTCATATTTTAATGTTAAACTTCATTGATTTCTAGTTGATTTTGAGGAATACTTTCAGTTTTCAATGGTTGGTTGTGACTCAAATTACAGTAGATCTGTGATAGCTTTAAGTATCTTCTTTTCTTATTTGAGATTATGAGATTGGTAAATTTTGTTATTTTTCATCATCCCTTGGGCATGGTTTGGTGAAAGAATCCCTTCTGAATCTTCACAATCTTCTTCTATTGAGGCTAGATCAATGAGAAGTTAAGAGATTTGATCATCTCTTTTTCCACTTGGATAAGATAGGACTCTGATTCCATTGGATCTCTTGAATCAAGTAAAGTAGCATCCCAAGAGCTACAAGTGGATCCTTGGCACCCTATTTCCCACCTTTCAATTGTTAGTTTAACTAATATTCACAATTACTCACTTTATTTCTACATTTCTAACTTATATCTTCTCCTAGTTCTAGTTCTAGTTAATTCTAGAATACGTACAAGTTTAGTCCCTGTGGATTCGACCTTGGTCTCACCAAGATTATCACTACATCTCGACCCTACACTTGGGGTTGTGAACATATACTTACTAAGAAATAAATATGAAGCCTTGAAACTTTATTAAGTATAAGACATAAATTGAAAACCAGATAAATAAGAAAATCTAGAGAATGAGAACAGATAAGGGAGGTGAATATGAATCATTACATTTTTAGAAATTCTGTGAAAAGAATGACATCATACATGATATCATTGGCCCTTACACACCTAAACAAAATGGTATAGTGTTGAGCTGACTGTTGTGGTTGCGACGACCAAGTAGAGCATCAGTGGTTCTCCTTGTTTAGGCTTGTAAAGTAGAGGTGGAGACCATATATACTGTTTGAGCTACTATAAAGTTTGCGAACAATCGTCTGTCCACGTCAGCTTTGCTTTTTCCCTCAGTTGTTGAAAGAACGAAAGACATTTATCGGTAGCTTTAAAGATAAACTTGTTGAGGGCAACAACTCTACTTATGAGGCCCTGGATTTCTTTTGTAGTTCTAGGTGTTCTCATGTTCAGTAATGCTTGTATTTTACCAGAGTTTGTCTTAATCCCCTTCCGGTTGAATAAAAAGTTGAGGAACTTTCCTTAGCTTGCTTCGAAGGCACATTTTCTCGGGTTAAGCTTCATTTGGTACTTTCTCAAGGTAGTGAACATCTCCTCAAGATCTGTAATGTGGTCTGCGGCCTTGATGCTCTTGACTAGCATGTCATCGACATAGACTTCCATGGAGCGTCCAATCTACTGGGCAAACATTTTATTGACGAGTTGCTGATATGTGGCTCCAGCATTCTTTAGCCTAAAGGGCATGAGCTTGTAGGAGTAGAGGCCCTTATTGGTGACAAAGGTCGTCTTCTTCTTATCATGGCAGTGCATAACGATCTAAGTGTAGCCCGAATAGGCATCCATGAAGCTGAGTAGCTCGTGCCCTGTTGTATTGTCGACCAGTTGGTCGATGCTCAAGAGGGGAAAACTATCCTTTGGACATGCCTTGTTTATATTTGTGTAGTTGACACACACTCACCACTTCCAATGGACTTCTTTACAAGCACAACATCGGTGATCCAATCAGGATAGTAGATTTCTTCAATGAATCCGGCTTTGAAGAGTTTCCTAACTTCCTCTCTGATGATGGTGTACTATTCTGGTTCGAATGCTCATCACTTCTGCCTTACTAGTCAATGGTCGGGATCAACATTTAGTAAATGGACCATCACTCTTAGTTTGATGCTTGGCATGTCCCAGTGAGACCACTTAAAGACATCGATGTGTCACTTCATTAGATCGATGATCTCGTCCCACAAACTCAGGGGTAGTAGTGAGCCGATCTGTATTATGTAAGTGGGTTAGTCTCGCAAAGAGGGACAACTACCAGGTCTTCCACAGGGGATCCTCTCTCAAGTGACTCCTCTCGAGGATTAAGGGAAGTGATAGCCATTGCATGTTGTCGCGTTCCTGATCTTAAAGCCATGGAATAGCATTGACAAGCCTCATGCTGATCACACCTGACCTGTCAGATACCATACTCAGTCAGGACTTCATAACGAGGTGGTAGGTCGACACTACTGCCCACATGAAGTTGAGGGATGGCTCTCCTAGGATGATGTTATAGGAAGAGGTACAGTCGACCACTGAAAAGTTGATCATTACTGTAGTTTGGCTTTATTTTTCTCCTGCAGTCACTAGAAGTAGTATATTACTTTCGGATGTGACCTTTTCTCCTGCAAATTCGAGCAAAGGAGTTTTGATGGGTCAAAGTTGAGATCTTTTAATCCCAATTTTGTAGAAGACAACGACGAAGTGGATGTCAGCTGAACTACCTGTGTCCACCAAGATGTGGTGCACCTTATGGTTGGCCAGTGTCATAGTTACCACCAGGGCATCGTCGTGGGGGTGGTGGACTCCATGGGTATCCTCCTTGGTAAACATCAGGTCACTGGGGACCATCTTCTGTTCTTTTAGGGCCTTACTAGTGAGGTTGACATGATGTTCCGAGCTACTTATACTCCTAGCATGATCTCTGCGAGCTCTGTTTGAGTTCCCGCCTCCAACAATTCCTCTGAATATAGTGTGGATCTCAGTTATTGCTTCATTGTTATTTTTGTTGTTCTGTTGCTCATTCCTCTAGTTTGGCTATTCGTCCCTTCTCTTATAGATATACTCCCACAAGTGTCTATTGCAGATGAGTGACTCGATCTCTTCCTTGAGATCAAAATAGTCGGAAGTATTACAGCCGTGGTCACGATGGAAGTGACAATACTTTTTTTTGTCGTGGTTGTCAGAGTAGGGATTTATCCTGCTTGGCCATTTTAAGATCTTCTTGTCACGCACTTCCATAAGGACTTGCACGGGAGTGGTATTCAAGGGAGTATAGGAACAAAATCTACTTTCTAGTCGCTTGTTCGGGCATTGACCTATGTCTGAGGTATCTTCCCTCCTCTTCTTACTGTTAATTGAGGGAGGTCATTCTTCTCTGCACTTTTGGTCCTTGGCCAAGCTCCCCGCACTCCAAGTGGCCTTTCACGAGCTGAAGAGTTCTTCTACATTGGAGTTTTTTTGTGCTCTACTGAGAAGGTCGGCCAACGTGGTTAGAGGCTTCTTGCTGATTGAGAAGAGAAATCAACCCTCCTTAAGGTCGGATATCATGAAGACCAAGGTTATTTGTTTGGAGTAGACTTCCACACATACTGCTTCTACGTCAAAAGAAGACGATGTAATCTTTCAACATCTTGTCTTCCTTTTGGGTAATGGTGAGGAGATGAGTTGGTGGTTTTCTTCTATCTTTCCTACCAATGAACTGAGTGATAAAAGCTTTACTGAGTTGTGTGAATCAGCTGATAGATCTTGGATTCAACTTCCTGTACCACTTCCGCATTGCTCCTGACAAAGTTAGGGGGAAATCTCAGCACATAACCGAGCTTATCATGCTAGGAAACTTTATCCAAGCTTTGAACGACTCCAGATACTCAATTGGATCACCAATCCTGAAATAAGGAGCGATCTGTGGCATCCAGAATCTCAGATGCAATGGAGTTTCCATTATATCATTGGTGAATGGTGGTTTCACTTTTTCCAACATTGCATCTATTGAAGTTTGGCCCCAAGCTTAGTACGCTTGTCAAATATCACCGATTTGGCCTCGTATGTCCCTAAACTCGGCCTCCCAAGGGACCTCGTTCTTGTCCACTACATCAGGAGCCTTCCCATGCCTTTTGTTCTCCAACGTGTGGTGTAGGTTGAAGTCAGCAAGCACGGTAGTTCCTGCGGTGTGGCTTAGTGCTTGATTATGCTATCTAGGCTGCTGCCTGGCTCCACATGAGTTGTGAGGAATCTGTAGAGGTCAAGATTGCTTGGTGGATACAACTATTTCTACTCTGTGGTTGATATTGCAGGCTAGAACCCCGACTTAGTTTTCTAGGAAGACAAGTTGTCCTCCCCAGTTATGTGATCTATTTGTAGGTGCTACTGGGGTAGAATTAACTTGGAGCTGGGAGGACAAACCCCATTAGTCTGTAGATTATTTTGCTAGTGTATGAGTAGTTGCAGCATTGGTAATTAGAGCTCTCTTCCTTCCTTTATCCATCATAGAGCCTTTATGAGATGGAGACGACTTTAAAGTTGTTCCCACATACAGTGCCAACTGTTGATGCTGAAATCCTGATGTCCTCCTTTGACCACTTGAGTACCTACAGAAAGGAGACAACAGTGGAGACCCTAGCTACAGCAGGGGACCCTTCGATGGAAAATTCAATGCAGGCCAACTAGGTCTGGTGGAACATAGGGTTTACGATGTATATTTATAGTTTTTATGCGCTAGGGGTGTAGATGGTAATCTCTTTAAGTGATCGAGATCCGAGAAGATCGGGGTGGATAATCGAGGCCGTCCTTTAGGTCTGAAGGTCGAGGACATCCCACAGATCAGGTTTTTGAGGTCGGTATTCCACGGTCAAATTTCATGGTCAATTGTGGTCGAGGTCGGTATTCCACGATCAAATTTTGTGGTCGATTGTGGTCGAGGTTGGTATTCCACGGTCAAATTCCGTGGTTGAGCCTTCCTTTAAGGTAGGTCGGGTCAATCCTTATGGTGGTCCATTGGTCATGGTAACAAGAAGCTAACCACGGTCGAACTCTCTGCTAATGGTAGAGTAGCTGAGCTAATCGTAGAGGTCAAGCTCGGTTATCAATGTTGAACTACCCCTTAGAAATGCTTTGTGTTCTCTCTTATATTGGTCGCTCTTGGTTATCCATTTTCACCCACAACAACAATAATATTTGGGATTGAGTTTACCACTTGAATGCTTTTGTTGGTGTTTTATAGAGCACATGCAAGTTGTTCCATCCCTTAAGTTGATTTTGGCAAAGATTTTCATGGAGCTTTTGTAAAATTTGAATAGTTATAGAGTACTTTTCATTGAACATATCGAGAACATTAAATGGTTGACCCATACATGTAAGAGGTTACATTGATTCATTCATGGGGCTTTGATCATAGAGCCTGCATAAAACCTCCTCCATCATATGTTGGAGGTGGTTCTTGGCATGTTTCAATTCCTTGACTTCGGCACATACTTAGACATCTTCGAGTAAAGTCGTATGGCGGATTTGGTCTTGTCATCCCACCTTAGATCAACTTGCTCTAATATTAAATGATGTCGATCCAACAGACATGAAAGGAAAGAAAAAAATGGACATAAGAAAGAAGTAGTTAAAGAAAATGGAAGATCGATTATTTTGACTGAAAGTGGTGGTGACAATACACTAAAGATGACTTAGGGATTCACTCACTCAAATACAAGAGGTTTTACTCTCTTTCAAGTATTATAAAAAAAAAAAACTCATAAAATGAAAAAAAATACAATAATACTCTTCTTCCATTTCAAGACTATTTATGAGTAGCGGGGAGGGGGGATTTGCATTAGAGAAGAGAGAGAGAGAGAAGAGAAATAACCACTACCAAGTAGCTACTGCATCACTATGTGGGGTGTTTGTGTGTAGGTGGGTGGGTGTAAAAAAAAGGGATTGTTTAAGACTAGGAATATAGCACGAATGTGCTCCTTCAGTTTTATAAAAAGAGTATAGGATCTTCCTATTCAGAAATTTTTGTGTAATGGCTCATCCACAGTGGGGCTACTACTATCAATGGTCTAAATAACTAAATAATGGCTCACTTGTATTAGTTAAAAACAAAGTGATCCAGGCATTTCCTTGAGTGCATGATGTTGTGCAGCACGCCAACAACGCAGTGAACCGAGATCCAATATCCGGTCTCACCCACAAATAATAAATAAGAAGAAATATAATCTAGAAATAGAATTAAAGTATTCTAAACAAACCACAAGACAAAATATACATGGAAAAACCCCAATAAGGGTAAAAAACCATGAGTGCAAACTTCCACTATGAAGAAAACAAGATTACAAGAAATATATTAAGCTTTACCCTTTAGATGTATAGAGAAAACCCTTTTCCCACACATTAAAATACACCAGAAAAGCCATAGGAACCTCTATTTATAGTTTAAACAACTTCCCTTTTGCACCCTTGCGAAACTGTCTCAAATTTTATAAAATGAATCTATATAACCCCGACTGGTCGAGTAGAACCTCGGGTCTTGACCGTTTGAGCACCTCAAACCTAAAAAACTGTAGCTCGCTGGACTTTGAGTCGAGTGAACCCTCCACTGGTCGAGTAGGCCACTCGACCAGTCGAGTAACCCTCTCGACTGGTTGAGTGACCCTGTCCAGATGTGGCTCCACATCTCAACAATCTCCCACTTGGAGACACATCGTCATAATCTTTCATCTTCTACATCCGAAGTGCACCACCTTTCCGTCTTCAAGCCTGAAGACCAATCAAAGCTAAACAGAACTTCAGCTTCTCCTATGTGACCACCTTGGTCAGCATATCTGCAGAATTCTCACTTGTATGGATCTTCTCTAGAGCAATTGATCCATCTTCCAGTAACGGACGTATGAAGTGATTTCTGATGTCAATATACTTAGTCCTTGAATGAAAGGCTGAATTCTTAGCCAAGTGTATTGCACTCTAACTGTTACTATAAAACTTGCAATCTTCTTGCTTCTTTCCCAACTCTTCCATGAAACCTTACATCCATGCCATCTCATTGCACGCTTCTGTAGCTGCAACATATGTTGCTTCCATTGTACTAATAGATACTATCTTCTGTAACTAAGAGACCCAACTGACTGCAGCACTACCCAGAGTAAAAACATATCTTGTAGTGCTTCTTCTACCATCGATATCTCCTTCCAAATCTAAATCTATGTAGCCTTGTAACTTGAATTTTGATCCTCCATAACATAACCTTACATCCACAGTACCTACCATGTATCTAAGGATCCACTTCACAGCTTCCCAATGTTCCTTCCCGGGGCTGTTCATGAACCTACTAACAACTCCCACTACTTAAGCAATGTCTGGCCTCGTGCTAACAACTCACCATAGCATACATGAAACTCCCAATAGCTGAGGTGTATGGGACTTTAGCCATGTAGCCTTGTTCATCCCGTGTCTTCGCACCTTGCTCCTTAAAAACCTCGAAGTGATTGGCTAATGGAGTGCTAATTGGCTTAGCACCTCTCATAATGAATTGATCAAGTACCTTAGCTTTGTAGTTTACCTATGACAAAATCAGTTTCTTGTTTTCCTTGTCAAGCTTTATCATTATGCCTATGATATGTTTTGCAGCTCCTAAATCTTTCATGGAAAATTCTCTAGACAATTGTCTTCTGAGATCTGAGATGTCCTTCATGATTGATCCAACCGCAAGCATATCATCAACGTATAGAAGAAAGATGATGCACGACATATCAAACTTCTTCAAACAGTAACAGTGGTTCGCATGACATATCCTAAAACCATTTCCTAACATGAAACTGTCGAACTTCTTGTATCACTACCTCGGGGCCCACTTCAAGCCATATAGACTCTTCTTTAGTCTACACACTTTATTCTCCTTTCCCGGTGCCACATATCCTATCGGCTGATACATATATTTCTCTTCTTCAAGGTCCCCATGAAGAAGGGCCGTCTTAAGATCTAGGTGTCTAGATGTAAGTCCTTTATAGCTACTATACTTAAGACCATGCGAATCGTAGACATTTTCACCACTGGTGAAAATATTTCAATGAAGTCGATATCTACCTTTTGTTAGAACCCTTTCACAACCAATCCAGCCTTGTACCATTTCGAACCATTATGCTTCTCCTTTAGTCTGTAAACCCACTTGTTATGAAGAGCTTTCTTACCCTTAGGTAGAGTGACTAGATCCCGTGTACGATTAGACTCAAGAGAGTCCATCTAATCATCCATGACATGTTCCCACTTAACCCATATATTTAATTATAATGCCTCTTCAAAACACTCTGGTTCACCATTATTTGTTAACAGTAGATAATGTAAAGAGGGTGAGTATTAGACTATGGGTCTCCTCTCCCGAGTAAACCTCCTCATAACCGGTGTCTGCAGCTCTGCCTTATTATGCTCCTTTACATGTTCATCCTGTGGCGCTGTAACACCCATTTCTGATAACCTTTCAACTCTATGAATTCTTTCTCATCAGCCATATTTTGCTGCATATTGTCCTTATGCATCACTTTTTCATTGAAGATTAAGTCTTTGCTTCTAATGATTTTTCTATTTTCTATATCCCAAAAATGGTAGCTAAAATCATGTTACCTATAGCTTATAAATGTGCACCTCTTAGACTTTACATCCAACTTATTTCTGTGCTATACATCAAAGTAAACATATGAAGTGTAACCGAACGCTTTGAAATGTGCAAGGTTCACTTCTTTTTCAGTCCACGTTTCTTCTGGTAGACCACCATTCATTGGTTCTGAGGGACTTCTATTGATGAGATATGCGACAATATTCACAACATCTGCCTAAAATGTCTTGGGAAACCTTGCATGTAATCCCATATTCTTAGCGCGATCAAGGATAGTCTTGTTAATGTGCTCAGCCACACCATTCTATTGTGGTGTCCCTGAAAATATTTTTTGATGTTTGATTTCATTTGCTGCACATTACTCCTTAAACCTTTTATCACAGTACTCTCCCCCATTATCTGATCTAAGACATTTTACTATTTTACCTATCTCATTTTCTACCATTACTTTCCACTTCTTAAATACATCAAATACATCAGATTTATGCTTTAAGAAGTAGACCCACAGTATTTTACTAGTATAATCCATAAAAGAAATAAAATAATGTGGACACCAAGAGATGATACCTGTGCTGGTTCCCACACATCAGTGTGTACAAGCTCCAACAGATGCATCTTTAGACCACGTCTTGTTTTCTTAAAACTTACCATCTTCTTCTTATCATACATGTAGTCCTCACAGAATTCTAAGTCGATAGACTTTAGCCTTGGTAGCTTCCCTCTTGACAAGAGCACTTTCATCCATTTCTCACTCATATGTCCCAACCTCTAATATCATAACTGTCTATTTACTCTAGTTGATGCAACTACGAGTGAACTATACGATCCTGAAGTCACGTACAAAGTATCTTCTTACCTTGAGATATCACAAAAGTACCTTTTGTGATCTTCTAGGAATCACTAGTGAATGTCATCATATATCCGGTATCAACCAACTGCCCTACTGAAATCAAGTTACGTTTTAAACTCGTTACATCGCGGCCTGTTTTCTTAAAACTTACCCTCTTATGCTTGCCATACATGCAGTCCTCGTAGAATTTCAAGTCGATAGACTTTAGTCCTGGTAGCTTCCCTTTTGACAATAACACTTTCATCCTTTTCTCACTCATATGTCCCAATCTCTGATCCCATAACTGGCCATTTGCTCCAGTTGATGTGACTGCAAGTGAACTATATGATCCTCAAGTCATGTACAAAGTACCTTCCTTCTTATCTCGAGATATCACTAAAGCACCTTTTGTGATCTTTCAGTAATCACTAGTGAATGTCATCACATATCCGGTATAGACCAACTGCCCTACTGAAATCAAGTTTCATTTCAAACTCAGTACATGTCTGACATCCTTTAATTTTAAAATCATTTCATCTTTCTGACTTATATGAACGTCTCCCTTTCTAACAATACCGCATGACTCATGATCACCCAGGTAGACTCTTCCAAAGTCAACTAACATATATTCACGCAGAACTTTCTTATAGGAAATGACATGAAACGAAGCACCCGAGTCTATGACCCAAGACTCTCGTATTAAGAGACAAGATCAATGCCTGTGTCACTATCCTCAGATAGATTCACTGAATCCTTCTCACTTTAAGAGATTCCTTCTTGTTTCTTAAGTGCCCTGTAATCGTGTTTCATGTTCCCCTTCTTCCCACAATGTCAACACTCGTCTTTATCTTTCGGTCCCTTGGACTTCTTCCTCAACTTAGAACTTCCATGTTTATTGCCTCCTTTGTTCAACGATCTTTCTCTTCCTTCAACGTTTAGAGCATTCCCTGAATCCTATGAAACTCTCGATGCCTTTCTTCTAGATTCTTCGCTAAGAATTAGACCGACTACATCATCAAATTTTAGCTTTGTCAACCCTGAAGAATTGCTCACAGAAATCACCAAACCATCCTAACTGTCTGAAAAATTGGACAAGATCAATAATGCCCTGACCTTGTCTTCAAAAATAATGTCAATGGATTTCAATTGGTTCGTGACTATATTAAACTCGTTTAAATGTTCATCCATGCTCTCTCCATCTAATATCTTTATGTTGAATAGTTATTCCATAAGATGAACCATGTTGGATGCTAAGGATTTCTCATAATCATAGCTAGGGCTTTCATTAATTTTTTTTATGGTCTTCACCTTAGATATATTGAAGGCGATGCCCTTAGATAAAGAGAGTCGGATTGTTCCAAAAGCCTTCTGATCCAATAATGACTATTCATCATCTATCATCTTTTTTAGTTTCTTTTCTTTTCCTCTTAGAGGAATATAGAGGTCCTTCTGATACATATAATCCTCCATCTACATCTTCCAGAAGACAAAGTTTGAACCATCAAACGTCTCAATTCTAGTCTTCCCTTCTTCCATCATCGTCCCCACTTGAACTAAACTAATAGCTTTGATACCAGTTGTTGAGTAGCATGCCAACAACGCAGTGAACTGAGATCCAATCTCTGGTCTCACCCACAAGCAATAAACAAGAAAAAATACAATCTAAAAATAGAATCAAAGCATTCCAAATAAGCCACAAGGCAGAATATACATGGAAAAACCCCAACAAAGGTAAAAAACCATGAGTGCAAGCTTTCACTATGAAGAAAATGAGATTACATGCAATATACTAACCTTTTTCCTTTAGATGTATGGAGAAAACCCTTTGCCCACACATTACAATACACTAGAATAGCCCTCTGAACCCCTATTTATAGTTTAGAAAACTTCCCTTTCGCACCATTGTGAAACCGCCTCAAATTTCTACAGTCTGCATCAAATTCACAAAATAAATCTACGTAACCTCTACTGGTTGAGCATGGGCCTCAACCGATTGAGCACCTCAGACCCAAAAAACTACAACTCACTGGACTTTGAGTCGAGCGAACCCTCGACTGGTTGAGTAAGCCACTCGACCGGTCGAGCAGCCCTCTCGACTTGTCAAGTGGTCCTATGCAAATGTGGCTCCACATCTCAGCACAGGAGATAAATTCCTTTCTTAAAGCTCTATTGGAATTAGTTGAAAATCAACGAATCACCTCTAGTGTCCAGGAGCTCCGAGACCTTCTGCTTGGGACTGGAAATCATTTTGCGTCTGTTCAGACTCTTTATGTTGCTATGTACTGGGCCCACATGCTGAGATGGTTTTGTAATTTGATCAGTCCATATTCTCAGGTACGATAGTATAGAGTGTACATGTGTGTGCAATTCAACACACGTACATGCCACACGTGCCAGCATGGTACGGGTGTGAGATCCAATCCGTCCATCATGTTCCTCCATACATTCTTTCCCAAAATTAGAGCTTCTCCAGTCAGCACGTAGCCCAAATATAAGAAACAATTGGATGGGTTAAAAAACTTCAGCCAAGTTTGTCAGAATTGTTCATTTTCTTTTGATTAGTGTGACCCACCTAATAAGTGGGTCAACCTGATTCTTAAGTTAGGATATCAATACAATGATGGTATTGAGATGGATGGAATGGATTGCCATGTTGGCACATGTTTGGCAGGTAAATCAACTTCAAAGTTGAATACGAGCCTTAAAAACTTTTTCCCATTGTTCTAAATTTAACTATAGATGGAGATCTAGAATGTAGACGGAGATGGCCACAATCATTAGTTCAAAGCTATTATTATTATTATTATGGGAAATATAATCATGCTCATCTCATGCAGATCGGCGAAGTTATAACAACATTGGCGTGCTCGGTCCTATAGTAACTTACGAAAGTCGCTCTCTATCGAACTAAGTTCAAATATAGACCGATTCTAGAACCAAGCAGAGTAGAAAGGAATCAACATAAACTGTCTATTCCGATGTTAGCTCAGATCAGATCCTCACCAAAAGAGCCATCAAGCTAGGACTTGAAAAGCTCGACTCAGACCATAGATGACCTAGAATCACGATAAGAAACCAACTCCAGTAACCCTACGATAGGAGTAACATCTAGCATACAATCTTAGTGTAACCACCAGCGTCACCTTTCACGCACGTCTAGCCTAATGGTTAAGATCGTGCTAAGATTAATGGACTCCCACGTCCTACCCTACACTATAAATATAGAGTTCTACCATTGAGACAAATACGTAAAATCTCTCACCCAAACTCCATCCACTCAACTTAGACCCAGATTCTATGCTCAACTTTGGCATCGGAGGGTCCCCTGCTCTCGCTAGGGTCTTCATTGACGTTTCTCTATACAGGTGCTCAGATCTAAGACTTAGTGAAGGGTGAACTAGATTTGTGCATCAACATTTTGGCACCATCTGTGGGAAGCAGAATAAAAGACCGATCCTATTCTACCAGAGCAAAAATGGTGAAAGGAAAGAAGAAAGCACTCCCTCCAGTCATTGTCACAGACCCTGAGCCAGCCGAGCAGTAAAACTCGTCTTCTCAGTTGCATGCTGAATTAGCTCTGGCTGGTGCAACATAATGGTCTTGGAATCGAGGAAGTCGATATCACTCATTGTAAAACTAAGTCGAGACATTGGAAAATAAGCTCGGTCTCATGAGGTAACATATGGCAGGGCAGCTCCCCCTTCATCTCAGGAGGTAGTTACCCCAGTAGCAGAGGAAAGCTTTGCCCCTACTGGCTCCTAAAGGGGAGCATCTCAGAACCTACCGGTGCAAGCACCGACCCATGTCTCGAGAACTTTGGTGCTAGCTCCTATGGATCTCCAACAAGAATTAGAGAAAAGGAGACATGGGAAGACTCCCGAAGCAAAGCCACTTTTGTGAAAAATTTTTAGAGAACAAGAGCCCTTGGGAAGCACAAATCGATGAACTATGAGGTCAGATTAGCACCATGCATTGAGCTTATCAAGCGCAGACTCGAACCACTATAGAAGAAATGATGGAAAATGGAGCCCCAATTCACTAGTAAGATAATGAGTGCAACAATGCTTTCAAGGTTCTGGATGCCTTCCATCACTTCATATTCGGGTTATAAGGATCCAATTGAGAACATAGAATCCTATCAGTAATGGATGGAGCTTCAATCAGCCTTCGAACCAATCATGTGCCGCACTTTCTCCCTAACTCTCACAGGAGTTGCACGAGGTTAGTACAAAAAATTGAAGGCAAAGTCGATCAGTTCATTTGTCGAACTTAGCAAAGCATTCCTAACATAGTTCATCATCGAGAAACAGTGCTAAAAGCCATCTACCCACCTATTGACCATCAAGCAAAAAGTGGGAGAAGCACTGAAAGACTACATCATCCAATTCAACGAAGAGACGATGCAAGTCGATGACTACTCCGACAAGATGGCACTAACCTCAATGATTGCTGAACTTAATGAAGGAAAGTTCCTCTTCTCCATAGGAAAGAATCCTCCGACCACACTAAGAGAACTTATGAATTGAGCTTAGAAGTATTCAAATGCCAAAGAGTTCTTCAGTTCACAGAAAAGTTCTCAAAGCTCGGGAAATCCCTCATGGGATAAGAAGCACAAAGAAGAAGCTCCACAATAGTTAAACAAAAGGAGGTCAGATGAAGACACTTCACGTGGCAAGAGGCCGAGCAAAAGGCCTGAAAGTAGGTTCAGCTCATACAATTCCCTTAACACATGCCTAGAGTAAGTTCTTTTTGAGATCCAAGATAAGAAGCTTGTAAGGTGGCCGAGCTATATGAAGACCGACGCAAGCCAACATGATAAGTGCAAATACTACCGCTTTCACCATGACCATGGCCACAACACTAGCAGTTATATCGACCTTAAGGAAGAAATTAAAACCCTGATCTATAAAGGACCCTTACGAGAGTATGTTAAGGAGGATAAACAAGTTTAAAGAGACGAGCAGCCAAGCAGAACGGTAGATGATAATGTCGAGATCCAAACTATTCATAGAGCACGCAAAGCACACGCTCAAAACAATGATCCTGAGCATTACGTCCACCTAGCTAAAAGTCTGAACAAAGAACCACGTACGAATCTGTGTAGCTTGACTTTCACTGAAGATGATGCGCGAGGTATTTAACACCCCCATGATGATGCCTTGGTGGTGACTATGATCATAGCCAATCGGAAGGTGTACCACATCCTGGTCGACACAGGCAGTTTGGTCGACTATACTCTGAGGCCTTTAATAAGATGGGATTCGACAGATCACATTTCCAACCCATCCAAACCCTGTTGCGTGACTTTGTAGTAGATAAGGTCATCTCTGAGGGTGTGATCCTTATACCCATCACAATGGGAGAGGGACAGAACATAGTCACCTTGATGGTGGACTTCCTAGTGGTAAATTATCCATCAACCTACAATGTTATCCTCGGACGACCTTCACTCAACTCCATGAGAGCAGTAGTATCTACATACCACTTAATGATGAAGTTCCCCGCCATAGGTGGGGTCGGTTACGTCTAAGGAGACCAGAGTGAGGCTTGGCACTGTTATTTGGTTGCGGTAAGGAAAGGTATACCCAAGCAAGCTCTGATGATCAAATCGCTCAACCCCAAGTAAGAGTCGCCAGAAAAAGGTTCTCCGATGGAGGAACTCACAACCATTCCGTTTGACGAAAATGATCCCAACAAAACTATACAAGTCGAAACGTCTCTAGACCCTGACCATCGTGTTCGGATGATGAATTTTCTAAAGAAAAATAAGGATGTATTCACCTAGTCTCATCAAGATATGCCAGGTATTGATCCCAAGGTGATGGTTCACAAACTAAATGTGGATCCCAGTTTCAAACCGATCAAGTAAAAGAGAAGGATGTTCGAGCCTGAACAATATGCGACAATTGCCGAGGAGATTGGGAAACTACTTGATGCAGGCTTCATCAAGGAGGTCTATTATCCCGAGTGGATTGCCAACATGGTGTTGGTTAAAAAATCCAACGGGAAATGGCGAGCTGCGTCGATTATTCTGATATGAACAAGGCATGCCCCGAGGACAGCTTTCCTCTTCCTAGAATCGACCAGCTGGTTGACAGCATTGCTGGGCACAAGCTCTTGATGTTTATGGATGCGTATTCAGGCTACAACCAGATAGCGATGCATTCCTCAGATAAGAAGAAGACTACTTTTGTCACTAATAAAAGCCTCTACTGTTATAAGGTCATGTCATTCGGTATGAAGAATGCAGGGGAGACATACTAACGACTAGTGGACAAGATGTTTTCTCAGTAGATCATTCACACAATGGAAGTGTACGTCGATGACATGTTAGTAAAAAGTGTCATGGAGGCCGATCATTTAAATGAACTCAGTGAAACATTCTCTATCTTGTGGAAGTACCAGATGAAATTGAATCTGACTAAGTGCGTGTTCGGGGTCAGCTCATGTAAGTTCCTCAGTTTCTAGGTTAGCCAGAGGAGGATTGAGGCAAATTCAGATAAGATCAAAGATCTACTAGACATGGGGTCTCCCTAAACACTGAAAGAGATACAATGTCTCACTGGAAGGGTGGTGGCCCTCGGTCGATTCGTCTCGAGGGAAACAGACAAATGTCTCCCATTCTTTCAATAAGTAAAAGGAAATAAGAAGGCAGAGTGGACCTTGGACTATGAGCAAGCATTCTAGTAGTTAAAGAAGTATTTGGGAACACCCCTGCTACTGTCAAAGCTAGGGGAAGGAGAATCGTTACAGCGCTATCTGGTCGTGTTACCTTCGGCCGTAAGCTCGGCCCTTGTCCAAGAATCAGAAGGAAAAAAATACCCTGTTTATTATGTCAACAAGGCATTGGTCCCCTCCTAGACTCGATATTCGAGTATAGAAAAGCTCACACTAGCACTAATAATTTTGTCTAGATGACTCCGCCCCAACTACCAAGCACACACCATAGTGGTCTTCACTGATCAACCTCTTCAGCAAGTTCCCCAAAAATCCGAGGTGTCAGAGCCATTGACCAAGTGGGTGGTCGAGCTCGAAGAATTTAACATTTTACAGCAGCCCAGGATGACTATCAAAGGTCAAGCAATGGTTGATTTCATTGCAGAACTTTCTGTCTAAGACGATGAGGCCACTACAAGTGGTTCGGGAGAGCTATCTTTCTTAGAAGTTGACGTAGGGATGAACATGATGAGGTCGATTATTGGCTTCCTCAAGGATAACTACTCTGAATCCACGAAGCTTCTCTGGAATCCTCGTAGAGACTTCTCGAATCCATGGGAAAAGAAAGTAAGAAAATAGAAATAAATTCTAATAAATTTTAATTTTAATTGATTAATTAAATAAAAGAGTTCACTACCCTTTAAATTGGGATACTAAACAATGGGAGAGAAATTAGAATCAAACTATAATTAAAACTTCCTAAAATTTATAACTTACTATAAATAGTAAATTTACTTTTTTATAGTATGTGTCCTATGTGGCTTAACCAAGTTATTCTCCTAATTATTCTAATCACTTTTCTTGTTGGCCACAACTCCTAAAGCCCAATGGATGAAGAGTTATAATTAAACTAAAAATTACTATTTATAGTAAAAATGGAACTAAACATGGAATTCGGCCGTCAATATGATAGAATTTCACAAATTTGGCATGGGTAACTCAGCATATCTAGGTTGGTTGGCTAAAGTAGCTCGTCCTACCATAAAATCATATATGGTATGTCGAGTAACTCATTTCGGTTTGGGAGATATGCCTATTTTAAGGTTCTGACTATCTTGATGACTTCTGCCTTTGATTGGGCCTTCTCTGATCCATCTTGGACATGAAAGCGTCCGTGACCTGCTCTACATCAGAAGTCAAATCTAGCAGGAGGGTGAAACTCTCCAACCCAGCCAACTAGTTGAAGACCCTGGGACTAAGAAGATTGACTCTAACACCTGGATACTCTATTTAGATGGGTTATCTAATTCGAGGCGTGGGGGAGCAAGGATCGTCCCACAAGTCCCCAACTAGACAACTATCCAGTATGTTATAAGGCTCAGTTTTTACGTCTAGAACAATGAAGCCGAGTATGAAGCATTACTAGCCGGGCTCAAGTTATCAACCTCTATAGTAACCTTTATAGGAGTCTAAAGACTCGAGGTTCGGTGCAATTCATAGCTCGTTGTTAACAAAATGTCAGTGGAGTATCAGGCAAAGGAAGTTCAGATGATTGCACATTTAGATGAAGCTTGAAGCTGATTATCAAATCTCAGAGCTGTAGAATCAGCCAAATCCTGAGGGCTGACAATTCACGGGCAAACGCTCTTGAGAAGTTAGCCTCAACAACTGATGGGGACGTTCCAAAAGTCATCCTAATAGAATTCCTCGCTAAACCAAGTGTCGACCGCACGAACCATAAATTTTTTCAACTCATGCGAGCAACCCTGAGTTAGATAGATCCGATCATTAAATATATCCAAGAAGCAAAGCTCCCTGAGGAAAAGTTAGAAGCGCAATGATTAAGGCACAGGTTAGCTCGATATGCAATCATTGAACAATATTCTGTACAAGAAAGGATTCTTCATGCCTTTCTTGAGATGTGTTCGCCTAGAAGCTGACTACATCCTGCGAGAGACTCATGAGGGCATCTGTAGTAACCATTCCGGTGACCGAGCCCTGGCCTAAAAGATTATCTGGCAAGGATACTTTTAGCCAACCATGTAAGAGGATTCAAAGGTTTTTACCCAGAGATGTGACATGTGTTGTGATTTGTGTTACAAAATCACACAGATCTAGATCTAGGAAAACAATCCAAGAGCACTAAGAAAACACAAAAGAACATAGACATTTAACGTGGAAAACCCTTGTAGGAAAATGCCATGGCATAAAGCAACAAAAAATTCCACTATTAAAGTACAGATTACAAAGATATAGGAGTTATCTGGCTTGAGCAATCCTTAAACCTCTCCTTTTCTCTGCCCCTTAAACCCTAGAACCCTTTTGAAAATACTTAGAACCCCTTAAAATAGCTCCTAGTCCCATATACATACCTATTTATAGGTTTAGAAAGAAACTTAAGCAAAATTGGAAACGAAATTCGTAGAATCTGTGTTTTCGCAAATGAATCTACGTAAACCTTTGATGACATCAAGCAGCTTTTGATGTCATCAAAGAAGGACCAAAACTATCCAGCAATCGAGGCTGAAAAATGCAAAAATAAAAATAAAAATCAATTTCATCGAGTTTTCTTCAATAACATCGAAGCTGGGTCGATGTCATCGAACCACAGCAATTACAGATTTAAGACATCTGACAATAACAATCTTCACTATGTCTTCAATTTTCAAATGTTTAGTTTCTTGTCCCCTTCTCTTATCTTTGCCTCGCACCATAGGTTTATTAATGCTTCTCCTGCGCACTCATCCTTCTTTTACGTCATCGCCAAGCCTAAAGAAGCTGCACAAAACTTAAACTTCTCTATAGGAACAACCTTGGTGAGCATGTCTGCTAGATAGACGCTAATGTGAATCTTCTCCAGTGTTATGCCTCCCTCCTCAAGCACCTGTTGGATAAAATAGTGATGAACATCAATGTGTTTAGTATGTGAGTAGTAAATAGAAGATTTGTCATGCCTTTAAGCCAAACTGATATATCATGCTGAAGTCCGGCATGGCCTCCTGCTGAAGTTCCAATTGATTTATCATGCCTCTGAGCCAAACACCTTCTTTCAACTCTCTCGTCATTGCCATATATTCTGCTTCGGTTGTGGAAAGAGCCACCACAGACTAAAGTTTCGACATCCAATTGATTGCTCCACCTGTTAGTACAAATGAGTAACTTGAAGTTGACTTTCTAGATTTCAAATTGCTCACATAATCTGAATCCACATACCCTACCAACTTTGCCCATGTTTTCTCAAAAGTTAAGACGTAGTCTTTCGTATCTCGAATATATTAAAGTAGCCATTTGACCGCTTGCCAATGTTTCTTGTCGCGGTTTGACATGTATTTGCTCACAACACCGACTTCCTGTGAAATATCTGGTCTTATACAGACTATGACATACATTAAACTTCCAAGACATAACCTGTTTTTCCTCATTTGATTTAGGACATTGTTCTAAGGAAAGCTTGAAGTGAGCCACGTGGGGAAGGCTCACTGGCTTTGACTGATCCATCCCATACTTAATCAACACCTTTTCAAGTATTCTACCTGTGATAACCAAAGCATGTTATTCTTCTTGTCTCTATGAATATCTATGTCGAGAACCCTTTTTACAGCCCGGAAACCTTTCATCTCGAATGTCCCTGATAACTAAGTCTTCAGTACATTGATTTTTTACATATCATGATAAGCGATCAACATATAATACTAGGATGATGAATTTTTCATCACTTAGTGTCTTATAATAGACACATTGATCCTATTCACTCTAAGTAAAATTCTGACTTAATATGAAAGAATCAAATTTTTTATACCAATGCCTAAGCGACTGTTTCATATTATACAATAACCTCATTAACCTGCAAACCTTTTTCTTTACCCCTTTAACTTCGTAACCCTCTTATTGTTTCATATATATCTGCTCTTCTAACTCCCCGTGCAGGAATGCAGTATTGACATCCATCTGTTCTAGCTCAAGATTGTATTGGGCAAGCAGCACCAACACGAATCTGATAGACACCTCATTAACCACTGATGCGAATATCTCTAGGAAGTTGATTCTTTCTCTTTGAGCATAACCCTTCACACCAGCCTTACTTTGAATCTATCGTATTTCCTTTTGAATAACCACTTGCATCTGTTCATTTTTTAACCCATTGGAAGCTCCACCAGCTCTCATGTGTGATTTTTGTGTAATGAGTCCATCTCATCATCCATAGCTGCCTTACACTGTTCTACATCAGGCTCACTAAGATCTTCCTAAATAGTAGACGGGTCCCCCTCATTTGTAACAAGGGAATATGTAATATTAGAGTTGTCTCTATATCTTGTGAGTAACCTACAATCACGCGGTGGGTTCCTTCTCACAGGTGGTTGCTCCACCTGATTTTGTACCTCTGTCTATGCATCTGTCTCTGACTAAGTATCATCTGTGTCAATCTAGATGTCTATGATCAACCTTTTAGGTTCCTCTTGCTCCTTCTAATCATTCTTGCGAAATAGGGAGCTTTTATCAAATATGACATCACGGCTAGTGATGACCTTACGTGTGATCGTGTCGAATAACCTGTAACCTTTAACACAACACCATAGCCAGTAAAAATATACTTTTTGGCTTTATGGTCTAGCTTATCCCTCCCAACTAATGGTACATGAGAGTAAGCTCACAACTAAATATGCACAAATCTGAGTAGTCCAACTTATGACCACTCTATACTTCCTTTGGGATTTTACATTCAATTGCTATAGATGGGGACCAATTCACCAAATAACAAGTCGTGTTAATGGCCTCTATCCATAGGTCCTTGCACAATGCAGTATTAATTAACATGCATCGGGCCCTCTCCAAGAGAGTTCGATTAATTCGTTCAGCCACACCATTTTTTCAGGCGTGTGATACACTGTGTTGTGCCTGATGATCCCTTCATTTTTATAATATTCATTAAACTCAGTGGAAGTATTGTAACGTCCCGTGTTTTCAGGACCCGAGTATATAACTCGTTTCCCAAAAACCCGAGTGTTAACCTTAAAGGATGATCAAATTCGAGTACACATTTTTTTTTCAACTATCAGATTAAGTAGATGAGCATAGACTAGACAAATCAGCATAAAGAAAAATTTCATTTACATTTGGAATATACAACAAGCTAGTCATAATGACTTATACAAACCAATGCCCTCATTCTTACAATTACAAAATGAAATAATATTGCATGTGAAATAAAGTAAATCACAACAATATTGGGATGCGAAATCCGGTAGCAACCCTATGAACAGCATCAGCTTGCTCTACACCTGCATCAACTGTTACGATTTGATAGCATCAATGGCTATCACAATGAGGAGCACCCTCTAAGATTGCATACTCATCATTCATAATTTAATACAGATCACAAGTCATGAGGATATATATAATAAACAGGGAAATTTATAATTATGATCACATACTGAAAAATTAAGCCAATCAACATAATTTCATCACAAGAAAAATACAATAACGATCGTAATGCGAAGGAATATGTCCAGATAATTAAATAATCAACCTTACAAACTCCATAAAATTGTTAGAAAATCAAGCTTTAAACCTTTACTTCACTCAAAAATCAAATCGTATGTGAACACCGCAAGATGGCTAGGAAATCGCTAAGCGAACACCTTTTCCACTCAGAAATCATGATACGACCGAACACCGCAAAATGAAGAGAGAACAATGTGCAATGTCTACTTCACCCAGAAATCATATCGTATGTGAACACCACAAGATGGCTAAAAAATCGCTAAGAAAACACCCGCTCCAATCGAAAATCATGGTATGACTAAACACTGCAAAATGAAGAGACAAGCAACATATAAAATCTAGACCACCCATAAATCAAATCGTACGTGAACACCGCAAGATGGCTAGGAAATCACTAAGCGAACACCCGCTCCACCCAAAAATCATGGTAAGACTGAACACCGCAAGATAGATAGAAAAACAACATACAAACATCTACATCACTTGGAAATCATATCGTACGTGAATACGGCAAGATGGCTAGGTAATCGCTAAGCGAACTCCCACTCCACCCAGAAATCAAGGTACGAATGAACATTGCAAGATGAAGAGACAAACAACACACAAACTCTAGACCACCCGAAAATCATATCATAGATGAACACCGCAAGATGGCTAGGAAATCACTAAGCGAACACCCGTTCCACCCAGAAATCATGATACGGCTGAATACTGCAAGATGGCTAGAAACTAAAAAAATATGTGAATGTAACCATCAAGCCATATAAGGGCACCAACAACCCATCAAAGCCACGAAGGGAAAATAAACGGTCTAAGCCATGTAAGGAAAAGTGTGATATATGGACTGCAAGCTGGTGAGCTCAGGATAGGTTCATTCATTACATCACCCAATCACAACCAACCAACATATAGTTAATTAACAATATGTGACTAAAGATAGCATGTTATCAACAAATCGTATATGCATGTTATAATTAAAGAGAAATGTTCACCATTTACCACAAGAATCAGGTGCGCATCACATTATGATATTCACATATTCACATAATAAGTTAAATAGCAAAATCAAGTAGCTTATGAGATATCGAATGGAAAGGATTAAGGCATCATATCTTGGTTAATGAACTTAAGTGGGAAGCTCAAAGGGTGAGTCCTCACCTTATGTTTGAACCGCCTACACCATCGTTCAGAAATGCATGCTTCCTTGGAATTAATTCCTACTATCAATTGCAAAGTTGTACCATTAGACCCAAGCTTACACACACTATTTAAGGTTAGGGTCTTAACTTAGGATTTGGATTGCCTAAGTTTAGGGTTTCATCCTAGAGTTTGGTCCTAAACTTGGATCGTAGGATTTGCATGCTAATTTATGTAAAATCAATTATCATGTTAATTTATAACTATAACATAATTATTAATATTACTGATAGAATTAATATTAGCTAATCATGTCAAATATAGTCATTATAATTAGTACAATCCACTAACCAAAATAAATTTCTAGGATGATAAATAAAATATTATCATTTAATAATTGCGATTTGTTTATAACAAATAGTCCTAGCATAATGATCTACTAATGGCTAACCATGGCTAATTTTAATAATCCTAATAATAACAATGGTAACAAATGATAACAGTGCATCGAAACAAGGGTAAAATGGGGAGGAAAGGTTGACTCACCTTAGTGACTCGGATCGAACCGAGTTGACTTGATCCTCTCCTCTACTTTCTTTTCCTCCCTCTAATTTCCTTCTCCTCTTTCTTCTTCCTGTCCTCCACTCTCCTTCTTCTTTTCCAATAATTAGGTTGAAGCCAACAAAGCACTGGACTCCACCCAATTGAGTCGACTCAGTTAGAGTCAACTCAGGGCAGCAACGCCCAACTTCTTCTCTCTATTTCTCCTTTCTATTGAAATCCCAACAAATCTTGAACCAGGCCTAACCCAGACCTAACTCAGTCCAAAACTGGCCCGAGTTACATGCTACAGCGAGCAGTGCGGCCCCAGCTTGAGTCCGGACCACTCTCTCTCTTTCTCTCATTTCCCATTTCTGATTTTCTACTCCTCTAGAGGCCTAACAGAGACCCTAGCTCGAACCAGACTCGCCAGCAGGCCGAGCTCGTCCGTGAGTCACACCAGCATTGGCGGACCTGTGTGGTGCAACACGGCACGGCAATAACTACCGGTTTCCTCTCCTGTATTCTTCTTTCTCTTTCATTTTCTTCCTTTCTCCTACAAATCTAATTGGACCGCTAAATGGTTTGATCCGGCCCAACTTGGACCAAACTCAGCGCGAGTTGGCCGAGGAAGACGATTGAGCGGTAATGGTGGATTTCTCCCCATTTCTTCTTTCTTCAATCTGTTTATTTTAGATGGTCTATAGGGCCCTAAGAAGCTTGCAGATAAGCTTCATCAAAGCTTTGAGGAGGATCGACTAGTGGGTTCGATCGTTGAAGGTGGTGGCTATTTTTCTTCAAGTTTTCATAACAGCAAAGAAGGAGCTATTTTTGCTCCCTTCTTAACGTCAAAGCTAGCTCCTTTAGGCCATTGGATGAGCCATGAATGGCCTGGATTGATTCCACTGATTGGTTTCTCAAAAATTTGGTGAAACGGTGGTTTCAGCCACTGGTTTTCTTCCCTGATATTGAGGAAGTGATGCACTTAGTTGGAGGGCTGAGATTTACATTAATGGATGCCTGAGATCAGAGGAATCCTCCTCACTCGGATTGTGCTAGCTGACAAAATAGAAGGCGCAACAGTTTTCATTTTGGGAAGTTTTATGTTTTTAGGACCTATTTGCGGTGAGATTTGTATGTACACATGTAGGAAAACTTGTACGAAAAGTTGGGTTTTGGTCAAGGAAGAGGGACACACGTAATGGATGGTTCAAATCATCCATGGCGATGATCATGGTGGGCCATAGAATGTCCTAAACGGACATTGTCCGTTTACTGGCGGAACGAAGGAGAGGACCTCTCCCACTCTCTTTTGGACAAACACTGGTCAGACCCAATGACCGGGCTGCCTTGACTAGTGCATGGTGAATGCACCACTCCTGGTGCACCTGCAACATTTGTGTAGGGTCCACCATGATATTTATGGGACATCCACACCGTCCATTCACTTTAAGGGTCCTAAACAGCCCCATGATCGAAGATCAGGCCAATGAAGTGCCTAGGCGGGGCTTACAACTTGATTTGGGTCCCGATTATGGATTTTAGGCTGATCTGTTGGTCGGATTAGTCCAAATTCGAATTTCAATGGCTAAAAGGGTTCAAGGGTCCATTTAAGGCTTTCCTCATGCATTATTAACTAATCTAATATTAATATGAATTTATTTGTAATTAAAATAATTAAAAACTCATACATATATAAATATAATTTCTAATATTAACATGTTACTAATCACATATTTATTAATATATAATTCTCAATATACAATATCATATTACACATATGTATGGACTGAAAATTGTATAAAATCACATTGTTAATTAATATACAATATCATATTACACACATGTATACTATTATTAATAGCTCTTTTAAAAATCACATTCTTAATTAATATACCATCTAATTAAAATATCTCATAATTTTTGTATAAAATGTTTAATACTACGTTGATATTTATAATTCAATTATACATCATAAAATTACTATTCATTATTATTATAATTGCTATTATTTTTATTATCTTCTTTTTAAGGCTAAACCTTATTTTATTTTATTTTATTTTATTTCTTGTCAGTGGCATCTATTAAGTCTGTAAGTTCTTACAAGGCCTTGGTCCCAAATTCAAGGTGAATTACATGCATTAGTGGACCACACAGAATAATTTCTATTGTAGTCTCTTAATGCTAAGTTATATATTTTTCAAAACAAAGATTAAATTGATTTTAATTCGCTCCATGGACGAATATCTTGTTTACATTTAAGAATGACGGGCCTTACAAAGGTAACCCTGGTGGTTGGTTAGATATGTTTAACAAGGGAATTAAAATCCTAGGAATATGTCTTTCTCATGATGTGACAGTCCATCTTGAAGGATCATAGATGAATAGCTTGATATATGGATGGGAACTGTTTAGAACAGTTGGATTTCGACTATGAACGCTCGCTTAGCTATTAAATTGGGTTACATGGTAACACTCGAGTACTGAAAAGTATGGGGTGTTACATAAATTCTCCACCATTGTCAGTCCTCGAAACCTTTATTTTTCGCCCTAACTGTTTTTCCACCTTTGCCTTCCATTATTTGAATATGGTGAAAATAATCGGATTTATGTTTCATGAAGTAAACCCAAACTTTTTTAGAGTAGTCGTCAATAAATGAAATAAACCATGACGACCCCTCAATAGAAACTTCTAGCGATGGCCTCCATACGTCAGAGTGCACATCATCAAACACTCCCTTACATACATGTTTTTTAGTTTTAAAAGATAATCTAGATTATTTACTATGTATACAATGCTCGCATATATTTAAGTTATAATTTTTAAATGCGAAATCAATCATTGATCAGAAAGTACCTTCATATATGCCTCGCTTACTCATGTGGCCCAGACGAGCAAGCCACATATGTAGGGAAATAGAATCTGCAATAACTGCTGCCGCTCCACCTATTGAAGTACTCTTGATCAACTTATAAATGTTCATGTGCCTTTGTGCTCTCATGATCACAAGTACCCCTTTTGAAACTTTAAGAACACCATCAATACCAATGAACTTGCACCCTATATCCTCGCGTGCTCTAAGAGAAATCGAAATTTTCTTCATATTAGGAATGTGCTTGACATCAGTCAAGGTACACTGCATCCCATCAAACATCTTGATGCTCACAGTACTAATAACCACAACATTACAAGCATTGTCATTACCCATAAAAACATGTCCATCATCGCATTCCTTGTAACTGGCGAATCAATTCTGATGAGGAGTCATGTGATATAATGCTCCTGTGTTGAGGATCCACTCATCTGCATGATTGTTGTGTAAGTGACCAATCATGGAAATAAATAAAAGATCACCATCACTGTTTTCTTCATCAGATGTGACAATATTAGCTTCCTTAGAAGAAGCCGCTGAATTTTCCTTCTTCACTTTAGGATTTCTACAATCCTTCTTCATGTGTCTAGATATCCCACAGTTCCAATACTTTAATTTTCATTTGCTCCTGTCCTTGAATTTAGATCTAGGTCTAGAAGATCCTGTACCTCACTCAGAATCTCTGCCACTCGTAATCAGTGCATTGGAAGATGTCCCCGTGTTACCATTTAGTTTTCTCATACCTTCCCTTAAGGGGCTGAGATAACGATGTCGACACTTAAAATTTTATTTCTAGTGCACATTGTGTCCCTGAATGACTCATATGATACAGGAAGAGAATTCAACAATATACATACTTGTTCCTCATCTTTAACCACTTCTTTTATATCCAGCAATTTACACATCAATTTATTAAAGTTACTGATGTGGGCTTCTAGATCTCCACCCTCTACCATCTTGAAGCTATAACACTGTAGCTTCAAGTGTAGGTGATTTTTAGAGGACTTCGTTACATAGATGTTATCTAACTTCGCCCATAAACTTACTGTAGTTTTCTCCCTTAAAATATTATATAGAATCTCATCCATGAGACATAAATGGATGGAGGCTAAAGCATTACTATTAAAGGTCTTCCATTCTTCATCTTTCATAGTCATTCTTCATCTTTCATAGTCAATTTCCTCTCCTAAGAGCCTTAACCTCACCTTGCTTGGTTAATAGATTAATCATCTTAATCTTCCATAACTTCGCCCATAAACTTGCTACAGTTTTCTCCCTCAAAACATTATACAGAACATCATTCGTGAGATAAAAATGGATGGACACTAAAACATTACTATCAATGGTCTCCCATTCTTCATCTTTCATAGTCAATTTTCTCTCCTTAAGAGCCTTAACCTCGTCTTACTTGGTTAATAGACTAATCATCTTAATATTCAATAACTCAAAATTATTTTTTTTTGAGTACTTCTCAATGTCAAACTTGGAATTTTTCATTGTTGTTAATCCTACAGATTCAGATCTGTGCCCCAATGATATCTCTGATACCACTAGTTGTGATTTATGTTACGGAATTACACGAATCTAGATCTAGGATAACAATCTAAGAGCAGCAAGCAAACACAAAAGAACACAAAGATTTAACGTGGAAAGCCCTTGCAAGAAAAAAACCATGGCATAAAGTGATAGAAAATTCCACTATAAAAGCACATATTACAAAGATAAAGGACTTACCCTAAGGTGTCTTGAGAGAAAGAAGCTAAGATTCGTGGGCGTTGGCCCATCTTTTAGGTGTTTAATTATGTTGGTATGTTGTATTCTGATTATATCTATCGTGATAGGATATCCCTCCCTTGGTGAGCTCTGTTTTGGTTGTGTTGTGGTTTAAATTTTGAGGATGAAATTTTTATTAGGAGGGGAGAGCTGTGAGGCCCGTATCTTAGCCATACTGTTCCATAGGCTTTCGCGGTCCTCCTGGTTGAATTTCGATGACCCACGAGCAGTAATCAACATTTGTGCGTGATCCTGAGTCCTGTCTCGTATATTAGAGTCAGCTCCGTCGTTGCGGTTTCGATGCCGCATCTCGCGCACCGAGGTGATACCCAGGCCGGTAGATGTGGGCTCAAGTTCAGTTTGAGGAAAACACCGTGTGTTACAATGTCAAGAGAGTGTCCCATCAATCACATCAAATTTCAAGTACTTCATCCCATCATGTCAAGTATAAACACCCATCCCCAAGCAACCACAAAGTCAAAGTAACCCATATATGTCAAGTACACCTATCACTCCATCACCTTTCACCCATCCCTCTCTTCCATCACTTTTCTCCAATCTCCTCTCTCTCTCTCTCTCATTCTCTCTCGATTTTCAAGCAACCCCAAGGAGAGGAGAAAACTCCAACGTCCAAGCTCCATGAGAGAGCTTTGTGTGGCCCACTTCTATTTCTCATCTCCACCATCCAAGTTTCATCTCAACCATTGAAATTGTTCCTTTGGAGCTCTAGCATGCATTAGCGGAAGAAGGAAGAAGAGATCTAAGGTGGGTGTTTTTTTTTTAGGTTTTATTTATGTGGGTTTTTTAGGGCCCACATGATTTGGGACCCATTTCATGTTTGTAAGCAAGAGGGGCCTATAGTGGCTGGGTCCCTCTATCTCACCAATCTCTCTCTTTCTCTCTGTCTCTCCCTCTCTTCTTCTTTTTTTCCTTTTCTTTCATGGTGATGATGATGATGAGGTGTGTGGCCCACCATGATATTCATATTTTTCCATCTACCGGTGGACCCCATCCATGTGGGATGCACCTTGATGTTTATATGTTATTCAGTCTATCCATCTATCTAAAATGGTGGGACCCACCATGATTTATGAATTTTATCGATGTTGTCCATGTGTTTTATCCAAAGACCATCCAATCCCTGGACGTGGACTGGACCCCACATGAAGTATATGTTTTGTATCCACACTACCAAGTGGTCTGGACGATGGGGACCACCTTTGTGATGTATGTGTAATCTGCACCATCCATCTGGACAGTGCTGTGAAGGGCATCATGATGTATGTGTTTTTCCCACACGTCCAGCCACGTGGATGGTGAATCCCACCACGAGGAATATGTGATATCCCACCATTCATTCATTGTTGGTGGGTCCCACACATGTGGACCCACTTGGCATATATGTTTTATCCAAACTGTTCATATCATGGTGGGTCTCATGCAACAGGCAACTATTGCTACCCAATGGCGTCAACAGGCTAGGTGGGCCCTGACCATGATGTATGGTTTACATCCACACCGTCCATATCACGGTGGACCTCACCATGATGTACATGTGGATCCTCACCATCCATTGCTTGGACGGTGGGCCACATCAATGTATGTATTTTATCCAGCTATCCATCCATCTGGATGCTAGTGTTTCTTTTCAAAATAAATAAATAAATAATATTAAAGTATATCATATATCATATTATATGATATATATCATATACATATATATATGTAGGTGGTGGGCCCCATGTGGGACCTACTTGCTGGACGAATAGGCTAGGATGCCTCACACCAGCTATTTAGATGACGCACTAATATCAGTAAGTTCTGTGGGTCCCATACGATGTATGTGTTTCATCTGTACCGTTCAAATGGTGGGACCCATCTGCTGTGATGAAGTCAACAAATTTTGTAGGTCCTGCAGGATGTAGGTGTTGCATCTAAATAATCCATCCAATGGTGAGCTCGTCTTAAGGCTTGAGATTAAAAATAAGACAGATCCATTTATCAAGTGGACCACAATGCAAATATCAGTGGGGGATTGAATGGCTACCATTGAAACCCGTTTGGGAGCACCGAAGTTTTGGATTAATGTGAAATTTATTTTTCCTTCTAATTCATGTCCATGTGACCTTATGAATAGATTAGATGGAAAATAAATGTTGTAGTGGGGCCAGCGAATTTTTAAAAAGTGAGAATCATTATCTCCATTGCTATTTGTGGTATGGTCTAGATGATTTTCCAATCATCATCTCCGTTGCTATCTAGGGTGTGGTGATGTTTTGGTACGATTCACTTTTTTTAAAATATATGGGGCCCATTAGTGTGGCCCATTGATACGGCCCACTTGTTGTATATGAGGCTCATTGGTGTGGCCCATTGATGCAGCCCACTTGTTGTATATGAGGCTCATTGGTGTGGCGCATTGATGCGGTCCACTTGTTGTATATGAGGCCCATTGGTGTGGACCATTGATACGACCCACTTGTTGTATATGAGGCCCATTGGTGCGGCCCATTGTGATGTGTATTAGGCCCGTGTGAGTGGCCCATTGTGATGCATATTAGGCGCATGTGATGAGGTCTAACTTAATGTATGTAAGGCTCGTGTGAACGATCCATTGCGATGTATATTAGACCCATGTAATGTGGCCCATTGTGATGTATTCGACTCCCTTGGGCAAGGCCCATTGTGACGTATTCGTGGCCTATGGGCAAGGCCCATTGTGATGTATTCGAGACCCATGGTTGAGGCCCAATGCAATGTATGTATGGCCCATTACATTGTGTATGAATCTCTTGTATGGACCACTACTTAGGTGCAATGTTGGTTAAATATCCACATTGATGGGCAATAATGGTTAAAAGTCCTCATTGTGACCTTCCCATAGGCCCTTGGTTAGGCCGATTACCGATTCCGATTGTCGAGGTTGATTTCAATTGTCAAATCCGATTGTGATTATCGAGGCTGATTCTGATTGTCAAGGCTAATTTTGATTATTGAGGTTAATTATGATTATCGAGACTGATTCTGATTATCGAGGCCGATTCAGATTGTCGAGGCCGATTTCAATTATCGAGGCTGATTCCAATTATCGAGGCTGATTGTATAAGCTGATTATCAATACCAATTATGAGTATGTGACAGCATAGCATCATGATACCTACACCTTAGGGCCTAACTAGGTGATGTATCTGTTGTACTGTTCAGCATGGGATGTGGGGCTACCATGATGTACATGTTTCATCCTTGCTGTTCACGTGGGACATAGGTGATGTATGTGCCTTATATCCTTAACGTCCATGGGACGTGGACCCCACACAATGTATATTTTATCCACACCGGGACGTGTGATCCACCTTGATGTGTGATTTCATCCATGCCGTCCAGGGACAGTTGATCATAGCACATGCCATTGGGTAGATTATTATGGGACTCCCTAATAGGAGTTGTCCACATAAGCGCGTGGTATGCGTAGGTTTGATGCATGACTAGATGGTATGACTCATACATCTCGTATTTCTTGATATGACCACCATATGCCCTAGTGACATCAGGGCCTTAACCTCTACAAGCATATCATGGATGGCCAGATGTGACACCGAAAATTTATTTTACATGGGGTGTTATAGATATCCCTAGATGAAATTTCCTAAACCCTCTTGGTTCTGGAGGTTGTTCCAATGCCTAAACTGAGTGGATGCATGAGGGCATGAGGGTCGCATACCATTAGGTCGCGTCTCACACTATGTTGTGATTTGTTGGAAGGGGGTACGACCTTACCTCCCCAAGAGGAGGGGGCAAAAGTGGCTGAGTTTGACTAGCTCTAGGAATGGGTCTACTATCAACGAGTCAGGCACGATAGTGAGGTCTCTTTCACTCACCTTATTGCGTGCGATGGGCAATAATCTGGTTCAGAGTGTACTAGACCCCGGTTCTTAGAGAGGAACCGTACTAATATGCGAACTTATTGAGTAGGAGTTGCATACTCATTCATTTATTTCATTCGACTGGTGGTGTGCAACTAATTGTTTTGTACCTTTACATGGCCAGGATTTCAGTTGGACACACGAATAACCTGAGATCAGGAGTCTACCACATTGAGTCTTACTATCCAAATTTAGTTATGGGACTAGTTTGGATACAAGTCCTTTATTATAGTCCCCGTGGCTTGCGATATTACATATTATCATCCCGACTTCACACTCCAACTTAGTCATTCCATTCGTATCACATAGTGCATTGCATCCTCGACATCTGATATTAGCTTATTATGTTTTTGCATCACACAACCTTGATATTGCCATTAACATTCATGCCTTGCATCGCATAGCCTTAGTATGGCTGATGACACTCATGGACTTACCAGTATATTTCGCTTACTCTGATATTGTATGATTCATGATCTTGTTAGTATTTCTACTTATTTTTGGCATTGTATGATTATGACATTATATTAAATACTTGACACTTATCTTGTGCACACACCTACTCCACCCTCTAAGCTTTCTATAAGCTTACACATGATAGATGAGTGCATGTGGTGTTAGGTTGTAGCAGAGTTGAGCATGAGACTTGGAGCGGTCTTCTAGAGCTTTAATTTTGACATATGTATTTCCCTTTTAACATTGTATTTAAATGTTTATATTAGTGGATATGTGATGATGATGTTGTCTTTGTGATTTGGGTAAACTTGTGGTTATGCTTATTATGAGTTAAATGTACATTGAAAAATCCTCCTTGTAGGATCCTAGGATTGGAATCTGGTGTATGGATGCTGAAAGCCGAGAATGGGGTAATACGGAGGCTGTTGGCATCGAATTCAGTGATCGAGAATTTTATGACCCCGGTTTCCAGTTTAGGGCGTGACATACCCAGCTTGAGCAATCTAACCTCTCCTTTTCTCCACCCCTTAAAACCCTAGAACCCTCTTAAAAATACTTAGAACCCCTTAAAATAGCTCCTAGTCCTGTATACATGCCTATTTATAGGTTTAGAAAGAAACATAAGCAAAATTAAAAATCAAATTCACAGAATCAGCGTTTCCATAAATGAATCTGCATAAACCTTTAATGACATCGAGCAACCTTCGATGTCATTGAAGAAAGACAAAAACTGTCCAGCGACCGGGGTTAAAAAATGCAAAAAAAATTGATATCATCGACTTTACGTTGATGACATCGAACTGGCTTCGACGACATCGAAGCTGGTTCAATGTCATCGAACTAGCAAAAGTTTGCAGCCATCCTCAATAACGACATTTGACATCTGATAGTAACGACAAGTGCCAGCCATTCGCTCAGTAACGACAAGTGCCAAAGGTTTGCAGCCATCCCTAGGCAACCCGCAGAAGAATTGACCCCCATGAGTGGCCCCTGGCCATTCGATCAGTGGGGAATTGACATTATTGGACCGTTGCCCTAAGCAAAGGGTAAACAAAATATGGCATTGTAGCAGTCGACTACTTCACTAAATGGGCAGAGGCCGAGCCAGTGGCTCGGATCACAGAGAAGAAGGCGACGGACTTCGTATGGAAGAACATAATCTGTAGGTTTGGAATCCCACATACGATAGTGTCAGATAGTGGGAAATAGTTTGACAAAGAAAGGTTCTGAGGAATGTGTCAAAGGCTTGGCATCCTAAACGCCTATTCATCACCTCGACATCCCCAACCAAATGGACAGGTCAAAGCAGTTGATAAGATAAAGACTAAACTGGAGAAAGAAAAAGGTGCTTAGGTAGAAGAACTCCCATTCGTATTGTGGACTTACAAGACCATAACCTGGTCCTTAACCATCATAACTCCATTTTCTCTATCCTTTAGAGCCAAGATAGTGGTCTCGGTAAAAATAGGGCTCCCCACAGATCAAGTGCGATCATTCCATTAAGATCAAAATTTTGAGCACATGGTAGCACACCTCAACCTTCTCGAAGAAGCGTGAGATCTAAACATGCTCAGAACAACCACTCGGCAACAATAGTTGGCCCGGTTCTACAATTCCCGAGTCAAAGTGAGGCACTTCCGGCACGGAGACATTGTCCTCCGCATGACCTTCCATAACACTTTCAAGTGCAACGTAGGGGCTCTAGGACCAACTTAGGTAGGTCCTTATCGGGTGACTAGTTTGGCCAAGCCCAATTCCTACTGACTCAAAGATCTCGAAGGTCAACCACTACCACACCCATGGAACGTTGATCATTTGAAAGTCTATTGCCCTTAAAAAAGGGGGGTGCGCTTTGAAATAACAGTGAAGATACCTTTAGTTGAAGTACGAATATGCCAATATGTCCTGAGGGGGGGGGGGGGGGGGGTGAATAGGACTTTTTAAAGTTTTTATGGTTTATTTAAAATCCTATTACACTAATCCTAACAACAAGCACATATTAGGATTACTCAAAAGTAACTCTATTAGCTTCTAAGCCTGGTAGAGGATCCAATCACAAACTATTTAAGAAGTGAACAATATGCAAACTAGTTTATGATGGATATGACTGTGTATGTGTATGAGATGTGATCTCAGATATTCAAATTTAAAAATATTAAAGTAAATCACACAAACAAAAGAATAACAATCTCAAATATAGTCATTTTTATAGTGGTTCGATTACTTGTCTACTCCACTCTCGGTAACCGCACTCAATCCTTGAGTGTTCCAGATTTCACTAAGGAGGTTTCACATCAGTTCACCTTAAACCTAAGGTTTTAAATCAGGTTCACCTTCAACCTTTACAACCTACACCTAGGCTAACTGTTTCTGCTCCCTGAACAAGGGTCAACACATAGCACCCAATTTTAGGCACACTAGCTAAGGATCCACACAAGGAATCTCACTGTTTATACTCTCACGAGCAAGAGTCAACACATATCACCCACTTTTAGGTACACTGACCAAGGATCTTCCACAAGACCCTAACTATTTATGCTCTTCACATAGCAAGGGTCAACATAACGTACCCACTATGTACACTCCCACCAGAGGCCTCCTAGAAGACTTGTAAGGGTGAGAAACACCTTAGACCCAATCCTACAAAGGAATGATCAAAGGGTCCTCTGGACTTTGATAACTTATAGATAAGCAGATGAGTCCCTCTTTAGCTCATTGTTGAAGATCTCCTCCTTTATTGATGAAAAGTCTTCTGCTCCCTTGAACCTCAACTCAGAAGATATACCAATGCATGACGACGAATTGGGTCATGGTTATGATGGAATCCTACGCTCAAATATTTTTCTATAAAGGAGATAGAGTGATTCCAATCATCTATGCATTCAAGGCATCCCAGCTTAATGATTTGCCATTAAGGTAGTAGCTGGAGGAACCTTGAATGCGAAAGTTCATTCCCCAATCCACTCTATTGAATATCAATGATGAGGGTGGATTGGAGGATGAACTCGTATGAGAGAAAGGGCTTTGGGTATATGATTTAAGGTAAAATTCTTAAAAGCACTCTCTTCTTTCTCTACCACCAATAATAGACAAGTCCTCTTTATATAGGCAAAAGGTTTCAATGGATATAAAATGGTCACATTTATGACAGAGTTCGATATCATCAAGTGGGATTGATATCATCGAGCGTATACTCTCGATAGCATCGATGGTTTGCTTGATGACACAAACTCAAATGTCATACGCTTTTAAAACCTATTGCCAGCTGGTCGAGGGAATCGAAACATATGTCAATGTCATCAAATTTTGAACTCCAATTTCATCAATGTGAGGTTCGATTCCTCAACATTTGAAAATGAGAGAGACTTTCTATGAAATATTTTAAGTTCATAAGAATGATCGAAGGACCTTCGATATCATCAAAATTTGAATGTTGATGATATCGATAGCTGTGTCGAGGCATCGATAAATCCAAAGGATTTTCGTTTAAGTTTGTTGGACAATTTCTATCCCTGTTTGATGTCATCGAAACCGTACCGATATCAATGACATTTGAATATCGATTCTATCGAGTGACCCTCGATCATAAATAAACTATCCTGAAATATTTTGCTGGAAATCTTCGGGCCCATGACCGATATCATGGAGAGCCTTGCGATGTCATCAAAATTTGAACTTCGATGGTATGGAGAAGAGCTTCGATATATCGATGCACATATGATATTCTTAAGTAAAAATGGGGGCTCCAAAGATCTGCCTGTCGATATTATCGAGTCACCTTCGATGGACTCGAGATTTAAATATCGATGATATCAATAGGTATATCGATACATCGATAAATCCGTCCAAAGATATATGTGTTTGCTGGACATTTTTGTCCTCATTCCGATGGAATTGATTTGTCATAGAGGACATCGACAGCGCAGGTCAATCATATCGATATGTGTATCGATAAAATCGACAAGGTAAGAAAACTTAGAGATTTTTTTATTTTTGAAAAAGTTTTCTTAGCTTAAAAACCCTATGATGTTCTAACTCATTTTAAGGGTTTAAGTACCTGGTCTTTGGGACATGGGATGTGAGGCTTAGATTTACCTGTGGCGAGCTTACACACATCCGATTGAGGTAGACGCTTTGAATTGATCTTCCTATGAGGCTCTGCAGTCTGGCTGACTCAACACTCACGCTAATTGACAAACTAGGGCACTTTCATGTTTGTTTTTAATGAATCTACTCTTTAATAAAAAGATGTATTCTTTGGCACGAGCTCGTCCGATCCTACATTTCATACCACTATTCGCTCTACATAAGGCCTCCAACACATAAGGAGCCCTACTAATGGGATGACCCTTGAAGAAGTGGTTAGCCCATTAACCACTTTAAACCACCAAGGTCTTTCCCTCAAATGTAGGGAATTGAGCCTCTAATGACCTCCTTAAAGAAAATTTTGGTTCGTAAAAAATTACCAACTACCTAGGACATTTCCTCAAGTGAAGGAAAATGAACCTCCAATGACGTGACCCTTAAAGAAGTGGCCAGTTCGTCAATGTTAAAGGACAATCTAAGAGGCAAAGTTACGACTTCAATCAAACATGAAATAAAGCATGGCCATAAAATAAAAGCGTCAAAATAATCCAAGTATTCAAAAACATTCTCCAAAAGGGTACCATTAAGTTTCCACAATATTCGATCAAACAAAATATATATATATATATATATATATATATATATATATATATATATATATATATATATATATATATATAATGCAATAAAGGACAAATTAATCAGCTTGAGGAGCAGATGGGTCAGTGGTAGGGGGTTGGTTGGCAAGAGGAGCCTACTCGGGTGGCACCTCTCAAGCTGCCTCTACAGCAAGAGCGTTGAGGTTAAGGTTAGGGTATAGATCCCTGACATCCCCAAGGCATGCATCATAGCCACAATGATAGGCACTCTCGGCCTCGACAACTCTTTCTACCAAGAATTTGAACTCTTCAACAACAACATCAATAATGGATGTAGCCGAGGCATCAAACTTAGCTCGTTGGGTAGTCAGAGCCTTCTCTATCTTGACAGCAGCATCGACCTTCGACTACTTTAGATCAGTTGCCCGCTTCCTAACCAGGCACTCCCCCAGCTAGCCCTTCAGAGAGTCTCGTTCCTTACCAGTAGCCCTTAGGTGCATTTCAATCTCAACCTTCCCCCTCCAAAGAACTTCATTCTCTTGGAGGGTCGTCTCAGCTGCCTTTGCCTTTTTGGTCTTCTCCATCAATTTCTCCCTAGTAGATAGGAGCATAGGGACCATTTGGACTGATAAAATGTGAAATGGATCAGAATTAAGGAGGACGGTTCAGAATTAAGGGAAATTGCTCAGACGAAATAAAGCACCTACCCTGTAGAAAATTGAGGCAAGGTCAGTCTAAAAAGCTTCAAGTCAGCGAGTGAGAAAGTTAGTGATCTCGGCCTCTGGAACATGCTTGGCCACCTAGTCGACTAAGTAAGATATATAATGGCCCGAAGGAAGAGCTTCCACTCCAGAGGGAGGAGCAGACTCAGCAATGCTGCCGATACCACTGGCAACCAATTCCTGGGGCTTGGCTGTAGGCACCTCTGCCCTCTTGATTGGCGAACCCGTTTTGTTGATTAGATAGTCAAGTTCCACGAGCGTGAGATATATGGGCATATTCTCGTCCATCCTCTCAGCCTCCCTCCTAGCCTCTGACAGAGTAGGGGTAGTGGGCTCTAAATGATTATAGGCTCCCTAGCAACATTGGTGGGAGCCAGGCCGAGCATGGGCTCGATTGAGGCTTGATCAAGAACTACTCGAGGGAGGGAAGACGTTCCTTTCTTCCAAGCAGTAACTTTCACCTAAAACATTTCATTAAGGGGTGGGGGTTGCCTCCTCTTCTTAGTTCCTAAAAGCTCGGCCATACCTTCATAACGTAGCTCCGTTAAGAAAAACTTCAAGCATCAAGAATCGAAATGCAGATGAACGTTTACCAAGAGCAGAAGGAAGAGGACTAAATCTATAAAGGACGGATTTATGGACATTCTCAAGGGTGATAAGCTCAAGCTAGACATGAAACTCATATTTCAGTACCACTGCTCTGTCAACTTGGGCTTGAAGGAAGGAGGAAATCTCTGTCGGACCATTTGTGTAAACTACAAGGAAAGGCATAATTTAGTTTATTATCCTACAAAAGCTTGTGCACGGAAATTGTAATACCGATATACTAGACCGTACCGTTTCGTATTCTTCCGTGGTACTTCCGGTCGAATTCCGACAACTTTCGACCTGTATTTGACGTTTGCGCACGAGCCCAAGTCGAGTCACGCATATCAGAGTCAACTCGACACAAAACTTGAACCCACCATCACCACAGTTCTAACGCCATGACTTGCGCACCAAACCAATACCCGTGCTAGAAGATGTGGACACACATTCGTTTCGAGAAAACACCGTGTGTTGTAAATGTCGAGGGAATCTCTACAACCTATCCTATCAATCAAGTACACATCACACATCAAGTCAAGTACAACTAACCCATGCCATGCCCATACCTCTCTCTTACACAAGCTACCCAAAGTCAACTCTCCCTCATCCCTCATCATTCCTCTTTTACAAATTTTTCAACTCAACCCATACCCTTTCTTACAACCACCACATCACCCATCCCTTTAACCCATCCCCTCACTCTTTCTCTCTCATTTCCCCAAGCAACTCCCAAGCTCCATACCTCCCAACATTTCAAGCAAATCACAAAGGCCAAGTGTGGTTCACTCTCTCATCTCTCATCCTCACCATCAAGAACTCATCATCCACCGTTAAACCCGAAGGCAAGGAGCTAAGGAAGCTAGGGGAGTAAGAAGAAGGAAGAGAGGTGAGTGATCCATCGTTTATTTTCATTTTAAGGGTCCACTTGTTGTGGGACCCACTTGATGTATGTGTTGTATCAATAGAGGGCTCATAGTGGCGGGGTCTCTCCTCTCCATTGTTGTTCTTCTCTCTCTTCCTGTCTTTCCCTTTCTTTATCCTTCTCCTAGAATGAAGTGGGCCCCACCAACTCATGTTAAATCTACTCCATTCATCAAATGGTGTGGTCCACCACATTTTAGGTGATATGATACATATATATATATATATATATATATATATATATACATATATATTATATTATATTAATATTATATATATATGTATATGTATATGGTGGGCCACGTACATGTGGGACCCACCATGATGATGTGTTTATCCATGCCGTCCAGCGTCCCTGGACGTTGGACGAGAGGCATGGAAGTGACTAACGTGAAGTGTGTGTAATGGCAAGGGAGTGTATGTATAAGCTTTTTTTTTTAATGGTGGGCCATTCAAGTAGGCACCATCTTGATATTTATGCATGATCCAAGCCATCCATCCCAACCCTTGCATCATTTTAGGCGTTGAGCCGAAAAATGAGACCGATCCCATTATCTGGCAGGCCGTGACATTAAGAATGCTAGTATTTTCCGTTAAAACTTGGAAAAATGATTGCTGGGATCCACAAGAAGCTTGGACTCACCTGAAACTTGTTTTGGACTCCTAATTTTGTGGGACACATATAATGGATGGGGTAGATCTAGTTAATGTGAATCCCACCTAGGAAAGAAAAAATAATAATTTTTTTTTTTTTTTGCATTTGCTGAGTTGACGTCCAGAGGAGACTGGACGTCCAACGTTAAAAAGGTGGCTCCCATTGGCTCCAATTGTGGACCCTACCATGATGTATGTTCTACATCCATGCCGTTCATTTAATAGTTCCCCTTTAATGATGTGTTGGCTCCAAAAATCATCCATAAAAAGTTTTCGAATGGCCCACACCATCATCATTCATGTGATGGTATGCCAAACCACATGGAATCAAATGCTAGGGTCCACATGCAGCTTAGACCCACATGAAACTCGGTTTAGACCATTAAATTGGTGGCACACACATAATGAATGGGTTGGATTTTCCTAAGGCGAGCCCCACCTACCAAAAACCACGAGATTTCCCATTAAAAAAAAAGTAATACAGCAGCAGTGTTGCTGCTGCTGCTGACGGACGGACGGACGGACGAGCTGGCATTCACGGCCTAGCTGTGGGCCCCACCGTGATACGTTTCAAACATCAACACCGTGCATTTTAGGTGTCCCCTTTAAATTATGGGATATTCCAAAAATCAACCGTATATGGAACTCAGGTGGGCCATACCGTTTAAAATCATGTGAAGACATGCCTAACACATAAAATCCCTTGGTAGGGCCTACCTGAAACATGGACGCGGCTGAAACTTGGTCTGAACCCTCAGTCAAGTGGGACACACATAATGGATGGACTGGATTTATGGACCACATCACGGTGGGTTCCCTATCCACGAAACCCAATCAACAGGTTGGGGAGCAAATAAATATTATGGTGGGCCCCCTCCTATCCGTATGACCTCATTAACAGGTGGATAGAAAAATAAATATTATGGTGGCCCCCCCTATCCGAGTGACCTCATCAACATGTTGGCTAGACGATAAACGTTACAGTGGGTCCCTTAGTCGATGTGACCATATCAATAGGTTGGCTGGAAAATAGACATTTTGGTGGGCCCCCTATTCATGTGACCTTATCAATAGATTTGATAGGAAAATAAACATTATGGCGGGCCTCACATGAGGCTCACTTTGGTAAATATGGGCCCATGTATTTAGGCCCATCTTGATGTATTTTTAGGCCCATTATTGAGGCCCACTTGGATGCATATGGGCCCATGAATTTAGGCCCATTTTGGCATGTATATTGGCCCAATTTTGAGGCCCACTTTGGTATGTATGGGCCCATGTATGTAGTCCATCTTGGATGCATATATAGGCCCATTGTTGAGGCCTACCTTGATATATATAGGCCCACGTTATGAGGCTCATTTGATATATTTATGGCCCATTGTTGAGGCCCACTTTGATATATATAAGGCCTATGTGATTAGGCCATTTGATACACATAAAACTTATGTGATTGGGCTCATTTTAATGCATTTTAAGGCCCATGGGTGATGGGCCATTGCAAAGTACCTAAGGCCTATTGGTGAGGCTCATTGAGGTGGCCCACTTGATGAATATAAGGCCCATGAGATACAGCCCATTTGATGTATTAGAGGCCTAATGGGATGTGCCTAAGGTACATTGCATTGTGTGATTCCGCCATGATTTATTTAATGATATTTAAGGCGAGTCGAACCTTGGGAGCAATGATGGTTTAACGTCCGCATTGTATGAATGATGTCGGTTAAATGTCCGCATTATCACTTTTCTTAAGGCCCATTGATAGGCCCATATTTGTAGTCTGCAGGCTGTTTAGGCCCATCTTCGTTTTGAGCAGAGCCCATTATCATATTATAAGTTTAGTGCCACCCCATGATTCATGATCATACGCATCATATGTATGCTTGAGGTAAGGAGTGACTGATCATAGCATATGCCTTCGGGCAGACTGTTTACGAGCTCCTTGATAGGCGGAGTTACCCTACATGAGCGCGTGCTTCACGCAGGATGGTTGCATGACTGATTGTGTGATACATGCACTTGCATTTGTGTGATTGTAATATGCCCTAGTGACATCAGGGCCATAGCCTCCACAGACACACCGTGGGTGGCTGGTTGGATACCAAAAACCTTGTTCTAAGCAATTAGGGCACCATAGATGTCCATGGGTGAAAGTCCCTAAACCTGATGGTACTAGAGGATGACTCCAACATCGAGACCAAGTAGATGTATGAGTGCACGAGGGCCTAATACTAGGAGGTTGCGTCTCCCACTGTGTCATGGTCGGTTTGAAAGGGATGTGGCCTTACTCGCCCGAGGGTAGGGGGCAATACTAGGCTGAGTTTGACTAGCTCGTGAATGGGTCCGCTATTAACGTGCCGGATAGGTATTGGCAGACTATTGGCCAGGCGGATTGTGTGGTTTCTTATGTTCACTTGGACTGTGCGGCTGAGAGAGCAGCAGTGTCATTTGGAGTGTATTAAACTCCGATGATTATCCACAATGAGAACTGTACTGATATGTGGATTTGAATTGGCATACTTGAGTTGCATCTCGCATCATGTGGTCCTGATATGATGACGCAGGGATGAACGTGATGAGGTCGATCACCGTCTTCCTCAAGGATAACTACTCCGAATCCACGGAGCTTCTCTGGACTCCTCACAGAGACTTCTCGAATCCACGAGGAAAGAAAGCAGGAAAATAGAAATAATTCTAATAAATTCGAAATTGATTGATGATTTATTAAAAACGAGTTTACACCCCTTTAAATAAGGGAACCAAGCAACATGAAAGAAATCAGACTCATACTACAACTAAAACTCCTAGAATTCGCAACTTACTATAAATAGTAAACTTACTATTTATAGACGGTCACGATGTCTACTAGTGCGCAAGGTTTTCGGCCAAAAATAGTAAGTGTCCTATTTGGCTTCAACAAACCATTCTCCTAATTATCCTAAGAACTTTTCATGTTGGACACAACTCCTAAAGCCCAACGGATGAAAAGTTATACTCAAACTAAAACTTACTATTTATAGTAAAAACAAAATTAAAACGAGGAAACGACCGTCGATCAGGGGGTTTTTTGCAAATCCGGGCTGCGCAACCCGGCGTAGCGGGGTTGGTTGGTTAAAGTAGCTCGTTCTACCCCAAAATCATATATTTTACGTCGGATAACTCATTCCGGATTGTGAGATACGCCCGATCTAAGGTCCGATGGTCCGGATCACTTCTGTCGCCGACCGTGCCTTCTCTGATCCATCTTAGCCATGAAATTGTCCGCGACCCGATCTACATCATATGACCGATAGCATTCATATCCTACACTGCATAGCCTTAGAATGGCTAATTTGCATTCATGTACTCATCAGCATTATTCTGCATTACTCTGACCTTACATTCTGAGCACTCTCATATTGCACACACACTTACATCGCCCTTTAAGCTTTCTATAAGCTTATGGATGATTGATGCGTGCAGGTGACGCTAGGACGCAGCCATAGCATAGTAGCAGCAGGAGCGTGCAGCCAAGCTTTTGGAGTTTCTGTTATTTCTATTATCTAGTATTTCCCTTCTGACGCATTGTACTCAAAAATTTTTAATCATAGTGGATTTTGTGATAGTGTTCTTGTGGTTATTGTTCATGGGTTATGCTTATGGTTATGTTCTTTACAAATTAAATTATGTTTGAAATCCTCCTTATAGCATTCCAGGATCGGAACCTGGTATATGGGTGCTGGGAGCCAAAAATGGGATACTACAGAGGCTGTCGGCACCGGATTCAATGATCGAGAATTTTATGAGCCCAATTTCTAAGTTTGTGGCGTGACATAAGTTGGTATCAGAGCATAACTTGGGAATAACTGAGAAAAACATCACATGTTTACTATGAGTTTAGGACGATTAGGTTCCGAGTGTGAAACCTTCTGATTGAGTTCCCTAACGTGCAATTCTCAAGGTTAATTGGCATTATTATTCTTTCCTATAGGATATGCCATCCAGGAGAGCGACCCGAGTGCACCCCACTCCACCACCTGAGGCTCCAACTCTACCACCTGCACCTCCTGTTCCACCGCTTGAGATCCCTGCTCCCCTGCCTGAGGATGACATTCCTCCACCTGAGGTCGACTGTACCTGTGAGTGCCTCTCAGTTACAGCAGATGTTACAGGCTGTGACAGCTGCACTCCAGGGACAGGGTAGGTGCCCAGTTATTTCACCAGCTCAGGCAGAGCAGGAGAGCATGAGCGCCTTACTTCAAGAGTTTCAACAACTTGATCCTCCACGCTTCCAGGGCGAGCCAGATCCGAATGTATCCGAGAGGTGGCGCTCCGATGTGGAGAAGATCTTCGATACTATGTCATGTACGACCGAGTAGCGAGTCTGGTTGGTATTATTCCTTCTCCAGGGTGTGGCAGAGCACTGGTGGACCTCTGTTACCCGCGTTGTAGGACCTGATTATGTATGGACATGGGAGGACTTTATTGACCGATTCAAGGAGAAGTACTTCCCTGACCACATTCGTTATCAGAGAGCACTGGAGTTCGAGACTCTGGTGCAAGGGGACATGACCGTAACGCAGTACGCGGCCCATTTCGTGGTGCTATCGAGGTTTGCACTGTATATGTTTGATGATGAGGGGCGAAAGGCCCGCCATTTCGAGAACGGCTCACGTTACGATCTTCGAGGCTGTGTCATTGGGCATGAGCTCCTGACTTTTCAGGCAGTAGTGCAGAGGGCTCAGATTTACGAGACTGAGTGGGTTAGCTCGTAGAGCTATCGAGATCAGAGGAGAGGACAAAATCAGAAGAGGCAGGCCCCCTCCAGTAGCTCACAATAGCATCGACGACCACAAAGGTATAAGAGTCGCCCACCTGCTAGAGCACCAACATCCCCAGCAGCACCTCCAGCACCACCCCAGCAGCCATTTACATGGGCTTATTTTGGATGTGGTGGGATAGGACACTGCATATCTGAGTTCCCCCACCCTCATCTGCAGCAGCCGAGAGCACCACAACAATAACCGAGAGCACCGCAACAGCCCCCACAGTAGCAGCAACCCCATCAATAGCGACCGCAACCACCTTAGCCGCCGAGGTCCCATCAGCAGCAGAGACAACATTATAGGCCGTCACCGAGGTACCAGCAACACCAGGGACCTCAGAGGGGACAGACACCTCCTCAGCCAGCTCAGGCTAGATTTTATCTGACTCAACAGGACCCAAAGACCTCCAGAGGAGTCGTTGAGGATAAGCTTCCAATCTCTTCATGCATCGCCCGAGTATTATTTGATTCCGGTGCTTCGCACTCATTCATGTCTGAGGATTTCTGCCGATCGACTGGATTGCCAACAAAGTCTACTATTGAGGGATTGACCGTATCGACGCCCTTAGGGAAGACCTCAGTATTGAGCCATTTTTGTTCATCTTACCCTGTTCTGGTCGGTGATATCTTTTTGTTTACTGACTTATTTATGCTGTCGATGTCAAATTTTGAAGTTATCTTGTGCATGAATTGGCTTGCCGAGTACTACGCTATCTTGAATGTTCCGTGAGGACAGTCACATTCTGCATACCAGACTTGCCACAGTTTCAGTTCATTGTAGAGCCTCGAGGAGAGTTGTTATCTTGTATGATGTCCTGTGTCGTTGAGGAGCCTGTCGCCGCTTGTATTGATCAGTTGTAGGTTGTTTGCGATTTTTTCTACGTGTTCCAGGAGCTTCCAGGGTTGCCGCCTTGTCGACATATTGAGTTCCAGATTGACCTCGTTCCTAGTATTATGCCTATCTCGAAGGCCCCGTACCGTATAGCACTGATGGTGTTGCGTGAGCTGCAGTGATAGTTGGACAAGTTACGTGAGTTAGGATTCATTCGTCCGAGCAGTTCGCCTTAGGAATCACCGGTACTCTTCATCAGGAAGAAGGATGGCTTGTTGAGGCTCTGCAAAGATTACCACGAGCTCAACCAGGTCACGATCAAGAACAAGTACCCGCTCCTGAGGATAGATGATTTGTTTGACCAGCTACAGGGTACACAGTTCTTTTCGAAGATTGACCTGCGTTCCATTTATCATCAGATTCAAGTCCGAGAGGAGGACATCCCGAAGATGGCTTTCAGGACTCGTTATGGTCATTTTGTGTTTCAGGTCATGTCCTTCGGACTGACCAATGCACCCGCGGTCTTCATGCAGTTGATGAATGAGGTCTTTCATCCATATCTCGATCAATTTATTGTGGTCTTCATCGATGACATTCTGATATATTCGAGGACCCGTGAGGACCATATACAGCATCTGGAGATCGCCTTACAGACCCTCCATGCCCACCAGCTGTATGCGAAGCTAGAGAAGTGTGAGTTCTGACAGGAGGAGGTGAGATTCCTTAGTCACGTAGTGACAAGGGAGGGTGTCGCACTGGACCCCTCGAAGGTTGAAGCAGTACGTCAGTGGGGGCAACCCACGACTACATCCGAGATCCGCAGTTTTCTTTGTTTAGCAGGATACTATCGGTATGTCATTGAGGGCTTTTCTCGTATTGCAGTCCCGTTGACCAGGTTGACTCGGAAGGGCATAGATTTTATTTGGACTAATGCATGTGAGCAAGCATTCGTGGAGTTGAAGACCGTTTGACATTCGCTCTTGTTCTCACTCTTCCCTTTGGGAGTGATGGATTTGTTGTATTTACCGATGCCTCAAGTATTGGATTGGGTGTTGTCCTGATGCAGCATGACAGATTGGTAGCCTTCGCGTCTCGTCAGCTCAAGGTTCATGCGCTGAACTACCCCACGCATGATTTGGAGTTGGCTGTAGTCATCTTCGCACTGAAGGTGTGGAAACACTATCTCTATGGGATTAAGTTCGAGCTCTTCTCCGACTACAAGAGCTTGAAGTATCTATTCTCTCAGTCCGAGTTGAACATGAGACAGAGACGCTGGATGGACCTTCTCAAAGACTATGATTTTGACCTCCAGTACCACCCAGGCAAGGAGAACGTGGTGGTGGATGCCCTCAGCCGTCAGCCACGAGGTCTGGTGGCACATATGATGATTCAGGAGTAGAGGATGCTCGAGGATATAGCAGAGTATGACTTTGATTTTGGTCTGCAGGCTTCTATCGTTCAGCTATCGAACCTGTCGATTCAACCCTATCTTATCATAAGGGTGATCGAGACTCAATAGACAAATGAGTAGAGGCAGCATCTGAGATCCAAACAGATTGGTAGATTGGTTCTGATGGTGGACTTTGCTTCAGAGGCCGATTATGTGTCCCAGATATTCCTGAGCTATGTAGAGATCTTATGAGTGAGGCACATTGATCACGGTTTTCTATCCACCCTGGCTCGACGAAGATGTATCGTGACATGAGGAGACAGTATTTTTAGGTAGGGATGAAGCGTCAGATCACCAGTTTTTGTGGCCGAGTGTGACACATGCCAGCGTGTCAAGGCCGATCATTAGAGACCCCCTGGTCTATTGCAGCCGTTGAGCATCCCGATGTGGAAGTGGGAGCACGTATCTACCGATTTTATCATAGATTTGCCGAGGACTCAACGCGGTCATGACGCTATCTGGGTTGTTGTGAACCGTCTGATGAAGTCGGCACATTTTCTTACGATCCGTGAGACTTGGCATACGGACCGGCTCACCAGGCTATTTGTTGAGGAGATAGTGAGACTGCACGATGTTCCAATCTTGATCATTTTTTACCAAGACTCGAGGTTTACGTCTTAGTTTTGGAGGAGCTTTCAGAGACCGATGGGCAATGATTTGCAGCTAAGTACCGCCTATCATCCACAGACCGATGGCCAGACCAGGAGGGTCAACCAGATACTTGGGGATATGCTTCGGACCTGCGCGATTGATTTTAGGGTTAGCTGGGATGAGCATTTGTGATTAGCCGAGTTCACATATAACAACAGCTATCAGGTGACCATTGACATGACTCCTTTTGAAGCATTGTATGACAGACCTTGCAGATCTCCGAGTTGTTTAACAGATGTTGGAGAGCGGCATCTCCTAGGTCCCAAGCTTGTGCAGGAGACATCAGAGGTTATTGATATCATTAGGCAGAGGATGCGCACAGCTCAGAGCCGGTAGAAGAGTTTTGCTGATCGCCGGCGTCATCCTTTGGAGTTTGCTGTAGGGGACCATGTGCATCTCAAGGTCTCGCCTATGAAGAGCGTGGTTCATTTGGAGTGAAGGGAAAGCTTGCTCCGAGATTCATGGGATCTTTTGAGATCACTGAGCACATTGGCGTTGTGGACTATCGGCTTGCCTTACCATCTCAGTTATCTGATGTTCATAACGTTTTTCATGTCTCTATGCTGAAGAAGTGTGGGTCATACGTAGTTCCTGTTATTGATTGACAGCCATTAAAAGTTCGTGAGGATGCTTCTTACATTGAGCAGCCAATTCGTATCCTTGATCGGAAGGAGCAGGTCATCCGGACCAAGGTCATTCCCTTGGTGAAGGTTCAGTGGGGTCACTATTTTGTTGATGACGCATCTTGGGAGTGCTAGGCTGAGATTCGAGAGTGTTATCCCCATCTCTTTGATGATTGATTATATGTCGTATCTTGTATGCTGTCTTTGATTTTATATAACGATGCTTTGCTTCCTCTTCTATTATGAGTTATGATTACTTGCATTGATTGTGTAAATTTTGAGGATAAAATTTTTATTTGGAGAGGAGAGTTGTAATACCCGTATCCTAGACCGTACCATTTCGTATTCTTCCGCCATTCCTTCCGGTCGAATTCCGACAACCTTCAACCTGTATTCGATGTTTGCGCACGAACCTAAGCTGAGTCCCGCATATCAGAGTTGACTCGACCCAAAACTTGTACCTTAGCGACCGCACCGTCACAGTGGTTCTATCTCCATGACACGTGCACCGAACCGATACCCGTACTAGAAGATGTGGACGCACGATCGTTTCGAGAAAACACCGCGTGTTGCGAATGTCGAGGGAATCTCTATGACTTATCCCATCAATCAAGTACACATCACACATCAAGTTAAGTACAACTAACCCATGCCATGCCCATACCTCTCTCTTACACAAGCTACCTAAAGTCAATTCTCTCTCGTCCCTCATCATTCCTCTTTTACAAGTTTTTCAACTCAACCCATACCCTTTCTTACAACCACTACATCACCCATCCCTTTAACCCATCCCCTCACTCTTTCTCTCTCATTTCCCCAAGCAACTCCCAAGCTCCATACCTCCCAACATTTCAAGCAAATCACAAAGGCCAAGTGTGGTTCACTCTCTCATCTCTCATCCTCACCATCAAGAACTCATCATCCACCGTTAAACCCGAAGGCAAGGAGCTAAGGAAGCTAGGGGAGTAAGAAGAAGGAAGAGAGGTGAGTGATCCATCGTTTATTTTCATTTTAAGGGTCCACTTGTTGTGGGACCCACTTGATGTATGTGTTGTATCAATAGAGGGCTCATAGTGGCGGGGTCTCTCCTCTCCATTGTCGTTCTTCTCTCTCTTCCTGTCTTTCCCTTTCTTTATCCTTCTCCTAGAATGAAGTGGGCCCCACCAACTCATGTTAAATCTACTCCATTCATCAAATGGTGTGGTCCACCACATTTTAGGTGATATGATACATATATATATATATATATATATATATATATATATATATATATATATATACATATATATTATATTATATTAATATTATATATATATGTATATGTATATGGTGGGCCACGTACATGTGGGACCCACCATGATGATGTGTTTATCCATGCCGTCCAGCGTCCCTGGACGTTGGACGAGAGGCATGGAAGTGACCAACGTGGAGTGTGTGTAATGGCAAGGGTGTGTACGTATAAGCTTTTTTTTTTAATGGTGGGCCATTCAAGTAGGCCCCACCTTGATATTTATGCATGATCCAAGCCATCCATCCCAACCCTTGCATCATTTTAGGCGTTGAGCAGAAAAATGAGATAGATCCCATTATCTAGCGGGCCGTGGCATTAAGAATGCTAGTATTTTCCATTAAAACTTGGAAAAATAATTGTTGGGGTCCACAAGAAGCTTGGACCCACTTGAAACTTATTTGGACCCCTAATTTTGTGGGACATATACAATGGATAGGGTAGATCTAGTTAATGTGCGTCCCACTTAGGAAAAAAAATAATAATACAAAAAATTTTGCATTTGCTGAGTTGACGTCCAGAGGAGTCTGGACGTCCAACGTTAAAAAGGTGGCTCCCATTGGCTCTAGTTGTGGACCCTATCATGATGTATCTTCTACATTCATGCCAATCATTTAATAGTTCCCCTCTAATGATGCGTTGGCTCCAAAAATCAGCCATAAAAAGTTCTCGGATGGCCCACACTATCATCATTCATGCGATTGTATGCCAAACCACATGGAATCAAATGCTAGGGTCCACAAGCAGCTTAGACCCACCTGAAACTTGGTTTGGACCATTAAATTGGTGGCACACACACAATGAATGGGTTAGATTTTCCTAAGGCGGGCCCCACCTACCAAAAACCACGGGATTTCTCGTTAAAAAAAAGTAATACAGTAGCAACGTTGCTGCTTTTCCTGACAGACGGACGGATGAGCTGACATTCACGGCCCAGCTGTGGGCCCCACCATGATGCGTTTCGAACATCAACACCGTGCATTTTAAGTGTCCCCTTTAAATTATGGGATATTTCAAAAATCAGCCGTATATGGAACTCAGGTGGGCCATACCGTTTAAAATCATGTGAAGACATGACTAACACATATAAAGTCACTTGGTGGGGCCTACCTGAAACGTGGACACAACTGAAACTTGGTTTGAACCCATAGTCAAGTGGGACACACATAATGAATGGACTGGATTTGTGGACCACATCACGGTGGGTTCCCTGTCCACGAAACCCAATTAATAGGCTGGGGTGCAAATAAATATTATGGTGGGCCCCCTCCTATCCATATGACCTCATCACCAGGTGGCTGGAAAAATAAATATTATGGTGGCCCCCCCTATCCGGGTGACCTCATCAACAGGTTGGCTGGAAGATAAAAATTACAGTGGGCCCCTTGGTCCATGTGACCATATCAACAGGTTGGCTGGAAAATAAACGTTACGGTGGGCCCCTTAGTCCATGTGACCATATCAATAGGTTGGTTGGAAAATAAACATTTTGGTGGGCCCCCTATTCATGTGACCTTATCAACAGATTGGATTAGAAAACAAAACATTATGGCGGGCCTCACATGAGGCTCACTTTGGTAAATATGGGCCCATGTATTTAGGCCCATCTTGATGTATTTTTAGGCCCATTATTGAGGCCCACTTGTATGCATATGGGCCCATGAATTTAGGTCCATTTTATCATGTATATAGGCCTAATGTTGAGGCCCACTTTGGTATGTATGGGCCCATGTATGTAGTCCATCTTGATGTGTTTATAAGCCCGTTGTTGGGGCCTACATTAATATATATAGGCCCACGTTATGAGGCCCATTTAATATATTTGTGGCCCATTGTTAAGCCCACTTTGATATATATATATATAAGGCCTATGTGATTAGGCCCATTTGATACACATAAAGCTTATGTGATTCATATTCACATTCACAGCCATTTAACTCCTGATTAGGCCCATTTTTACCTACGAATATTTTCGTAGGTAAAAACATTGTGATACTTTTTACTACGAAAATTTTCGTAGGTAAAGACTCGGAGGTTTCTTTTACCTACAAAAATTTTCATGGGTAAAAGTTTTTTGTTTTTTTTTTCCCCACCCTATATTCCAGCACAAAATTCTTAAAATACACCTGATATACACCTGTTACAATATATCCTGATATACACCTGTCATGTAATATATTTCATCATATTCACATTCACATCCATTTAACTCCAAAGTACATAAATAAATTTATCCAAACATAAACTACATCATGCACAAATACATATAAGTTTAACATCATAAATAAAATACAAAAAATCACGAAGATGGAGGCAGAGGTGGTGGGGCATCGATGGGTAAGCGTGCGGCAAGAGCCTGAAATATATTCACTATCCGTCGCTCATGCTCCACCCGCATCTCCTCCATCCTCCTCTCCTTCTCTTCCCTCAGCCTCGCATGCTCCTCGAGCCTCATCCTCTCCTGGTCCTCCCTCTGCCTCGTCAGCTCCTCCATCCTCCTCTCCTACTCCTCCCTCTGCCTCGTCAGCTCCTCCATCCTCCTCTCCTGCTCCCTCAGCCTCTCTTGCTCCTCCATCCTCCTCCTCTCCTGCTCCTCCCTCTGACTCGTCAACTCCTCCATCCTCCTCTACTGCTCCTCCATCTGCCTCTCCAACTGCTCACTCTTCTTCTCCAGCTGATCTCTGATGTCATTGACGACGACCTTTAGCTGGTGAACCTCTCTCTCAGTGATATCAGCTCGGCGAGTGGCACTCTCGCCAACGACGATGGATCGGGTGGAAGCAGCTCTAGAGGGTGTCGTGAGCTTGGCACCATGGCCAAGCCCACGCACATATCTAGAACGGATGCCAAGCACCTCACTCAGGATCTCTGGCTCACTCCACTGAGTACCATCGGGAGTGGGCGGACTGCGTAAGGTGTCCATCACTGCTTGTAATGAAAACATATGAATTTTCTCAAAAAAATAACATTATTATAATTTAATGCAATTAAATTTTACAATGTAAGGATTTTTACCCAAATCTCGTCGACACTAGGATGCACCCAAGATCCCGTCGCCTGTCGACAGTAAGTTCCTTTATAGAGGTCTATTGGTCCGTGCTCCTGGCCAGTGACGGAATCTCGCTGCGCAATCGAAAGAACAATAGAGTTAATATAAAATGCATTGAAAAAATATATCAACTTAATAGTTACCAGTAATTTCTTACCATGTCATGATTAATTTGTACAAATGACTTTGAACCAGCTACGTGGTTCACTGCTAACTTTCCCCTGTTATTAGAATTTATTTTGCTCCTCTTCTGAACACATTATTCATAATACATTATTATTAGTTGTGAATTTAATTGTTACCTTAAGATATCGTAAATATATAAATATTACCTGAAAAGAATCAGACGAAAATCTATCACAGTATTATCTTCCAATCATCACGGGTCACGTGCGGCGGTGCGGACAGTGTGCCCTCCTCATTACTCATGCACTGCTTGTACCGCTTGTGTAACAATGAGCGGTACTCCTTGAACCACTCCTTGATCATGTCATCGATGGCATAGGAAATGTGCGGAACACTCGAATCGAATTCAAATTTATCCTGCAATTTCATAAATAATAGATTAAGGCAATAAACTTATTAAGAAAATAACTTAATCGTAAATGAACTTTTATCAAATAAATTAAGATTTATAAGTATAGGTTTAGGTTTAGGTTAAGGTTAAGGTTAAGGTTAAGGTTTAGGTTTAGGTTAAGGTTATGGGTTTTGCTTAAGGTTTAGGTTTAGGTTTAGGTTATAGCTTTAGGCAATTGAGAATAGGTTAAGGTTTAAGTTAACGAAATCAGGTTCAAGTTCAGGATCAAGTTTAGGTTTGGGTTTTCATGTTTAGGTTTAGGTTTAGGTTAGGGAGTTGAGATCAGGATTAGGTGTAGGTCTAGGTTTAGGGATTTAAGAATACATTTAGGTTTTGAGTTTAGGTTTAGGTTTAATTTTTTATTTTTAGGTTTAGGTTATATGTTTAGGTTATAGATAGGTTATATGTTATAGCTATAGGGAATTGAGAATAGGTTAAGGTTGTTATAGGTAGGTTATAGGTTATAGGTTTAGGGATTTGAGAATAGGTTAAGGTTTAGGTTTAGGAAATCGGGTTTATGTTCGGGATCGGGTTTTGCTTTGAGTTTTCAAGGCTAAGTGTAGGTTTAGGTTAGGTAATTGAGAATAGGATTAGGCGTAGGTTTAGGTTTAGGGGTTTGAGAACACATTTAGGTTTTAGGTTAAGGTTTTAGGTAAGTTATAGGTTAGAGCTGTAGGGAATTAAGAATAGGTTAAGGTTTAGGTTTTAGGTTAAGGTTATAGGTTATAGGTTAAGGGATTTGAGAATAGGTTAAGGTTTAGGTTTAGGAAATTGGGTTTGGGTTCGGGATTGGGTTTTGCTTTGGGTTTTCAAGTTTAGGTTTGGGTTTAGGTTAGGTAGTTGAGAATAGGATTAGGTGTAGGTTTAGGTTTAGGGGTTTGAGAACACATTTAGGTTTTAGGTTAAGGTTTTAGGTAGGTTATATGTTATAGCTGTAGGGAATTGAGAATAGGTTAAGGTTTAGGTTCTAGGTTAAGGTTATAGGTAGGTGATAGGTTTTAGGTTTAGGGATTTAAGAATAGGTTAAGGTTTAGGTTTAGGAAATCGGGTTTGGGTTCGGGATCGGGTTTTGCTTTGGGTTTTCAAGTTTAGGATTGGGTTTAGGTTAGGTAGTTGAGAATAGGATTAGGTGTAGGTTTAGGTTTAGGGGTTTGAGAACACATTTAGGTTTTAGGTTAAGGTTTTAGGTAGGGTATAGGTTATAGCTGTAGGGAATTGAGAATAGGTTAAGGTTTAGGTTCTAGGTTAAGGTTATAGGTAGGTGATAGGTTATAAGTTTAGGGATTTGAGAATAGGTTAAGGTTTAGGTTTAGAAAATCGGGTTTGGGTTCGGGATCGGGTTTTGCTTTGGGTTTTCAAGTTTAGGTTTAGGTATAGGTTAGGTAGTTGAGAATAGGATTAGGTGTAGGTTTAGGTTTAGGGGTTTGAAAACACATTTAGGCTTTACGCTAAGGTTTTAGGTAGGTTATAGGTTATAGCTGTAGGAAATTGAAAATAGGTTAAGGTTTAGGTTCTGGGTTAAGGTTATAGGTAGGTTATATGTTATAGGTTTAGGAATTTGAGAATAGGTTAAGGTTTAGGTTTAGGAAATCGAGTTTGGGTTCGGGATTGGGTTTTGCTTTGAGTTTTCGAGTTTAGATTTAGGTTTAGGTTAGGTAGTTGAGAATAAGATTAGGTGTAGGTTTATGTTTAGGGGTTTGAGAACACATTTAGGTTTTAGGTTAAGGTTTTAAGTAGGGTATACGTTATAATTGTAGGGAATTGAGAAAAGGTTAAGGTTTAGGTTCTGGGTTAAGGTTATAGGTAGGTGATAGGTTATAAGTTTAGGGATTTGAGAATAGGTTAAGGTTTAGGTTTAGGAAATCGGGTTTGGGTTCGGGATCGGGTTTTGCTTTGGGTTTTCAAGTTTAGGTTTAGGTATAGGTTAGGTAGTTGAGAATAGGATTAGGTGTAGGTTTAGGTTTAGGGGTTTGAAAACACATTTAGGCTTTAGGTAGGTTATAGGTTATAGCTGTAGGAAATTGAGATTAGGTTAAGGTTTAGGTTCTAGGTTAAGGTAATAGGTAGGTTATAGGTTATAGGTTTAGGGATTTGAGAATCGGTTAAGGTTTAGGTTTAGGAAATCAGGTTTGGGTTTGGGATCGGCTTTTGCTTTGAGTTTTCGAGTTTAGCTTTAGGTTTAGGTTAGGTAGTTGAGAATAGGATTAGGTGTAGGTTTAGGTTTACGGGTTTGAGAACACATTTAGGTTTTAGGTTAAGGTTTTAGGTAGGGTATAGGTTATAGCTTTAGGGAATTGAGAATAGGTTAAGGTTTACGTTCTAGGTTAAGGTTATAGGTAGGTTATATGTTATAGGTTTAGGGATTTAAGAATAGGTTTAGGTTTAGGTTTAGGAAATCGGGTTTGGGTTCGGGATCAGGTTTTGCTTTGGGTTTTCAAGTTTAGGTTTAGGTATAGGTTAGGTAGTTGAGAATAAGATTAGGTGTAGGTTTAGGTTTAGGGGTTTGAAAACACATTTAGGCTTTAGGCTAATGTTTTAGGTAGGTTATAGGTTATAGTTGTAGGAAATTGAGAATAGGTTAAGGTTTAGGTTTAGGAAATCGGGTTTGGGTTCGGGATCGGGTTTTGCTTTGAGTTTTCGAGTTTAGGTTTAGGTTTAGGTTAGGTAGTTGAGAATAGGATTAGGTGTAGGTTTAGGTTTAGGTTAGGTAGTTGAGAATAGGATTAGGTGTAGGTTTAGGTTTAGGTTAGGTAGTTGAGAATAGGATTAGGTGTAGGTTTAGGTTTAGGGGTTTGAGAACACATTTAGGTTTTAGGTTAGGGTTTTAGGTAGGGTATAGGTTATAGCTATAGGGAATTGAGAATAGGTTAAGGTTTAGGTTCTAGGTTAAGGTTATAGGTAGGTGATAGGTAATAGTTTTAGGGATTTGAGAATAGGTTAAAGTTTAGGTTTAAGAAATCGGGTTTGGGTTTGGGATCAGGTTTTGCTTTGGGTTTTCAAGCATAGGTTTGGGTTTAGGTTAGGTAGTTGAGAATAGGATTAGGTGTAGGTTTAGGTTTAGGGGTTTGAGAACACATTTAGGTTTTAAGTAGGGTATAGGTTATAGCTGTAGGGAATTGAGAATAGGTTAAGGTTTAGGTTTTAGATTAAGGTTATAGGTAGGTTATCGGTTATAGGTTTAGGGATTTGTGAATAGGTTAAGGTTTAGGTTTAGGAAATCGGGTTTAGGTTCGGGATCGGGTTTCTCTTTGAGTTTTCAAGTTTAGGTTTAGGTTTAGGTTAGGTAGTTGAGAATAGGATTAGGTGTAGGTTTAGGTTTAGGGGTTTGAGAACACATTTAGGTTTTAGGTTAAGGTTTTAGGTAGGGTATAGGTTATTACTGTAGGGAATTGAGAAGAGGTTAAGGTTTAGGTTCTAGGTTAAGGGTATAGGTAGGTGATAGGTTAAAAGTTTAGGGATTTGTGAATAGGTTATGGTTTACGTTTAGAAAATCGGGTTTAGGTTCGGGATCGGATTTTGCTTTGGGTTTTCAAGTTTAGGTTTAGGTATAGGATAGGTAGTTGAGAATAGGATTAGGTGTAGGTTTAGGTTTAGCGGTTTGAAAACACATTTAGGCTTTAGGCTAAGGTTTTAGGTAGGTTATAGGTTATAACTGTAGGGAATTGAGAATAGGTTAAGGTTTACATTTTACGTTAAGGTTATAGGTAGGTTATAGGTTATAGGTTTAGGGATTTGAGAATAGTTTAAGGTTTAGGTTTAGGAAATCGGGTTTGGGTTCGAGATCGGCTTTTGCTTTGAGTTTTCAAGTTTAGGTTTAGGTTTAGGTTAGGTAGTTAAGAATAAGATTAGGTGTAGGTTTAGGCTTAGGGGTTTGAGAACACATTTAGGTTTTAGGTAGGGTATAGGTTATAGCTGTAGGGAATTGAGAATAAGTTAAGGTTTAGGTTCTAGGTTAAGATTATAGGTAGGTTATATGTTATAGGTTTAGGGATTTGAAAATAGGTTAAGGTTTATGTTTAGGAAATCGGGTTTGGGTTCGGGATCGGCTTTTGCTTTGAGTTTTCGAGTTTACGTTTAGGTTTAGGTTTGGTAGTTGAGAATAGGATTAGGTGTAGGTTTAGGTTTAGGGGTTTGAGAACACATTTAGGTTTTAGGTTAAGGTTTTAGGTAGGGTATAGGTTATTGTTGTAGGGAATTGAGAATAGGTTAAGGTTTAAGTACTAGGTTAAGGTTATAGGTAGGTGATAGGTTATAGGTTTAGGGATTTGAGAATAGGTTAAGGTTTTGGTTTAGGAAATTGGGTTTGGGTTCGGGATCGGGTTTTGCTTTAGGTTTTCAAGCTTAGGTTTGGGTTTAGGTTAGGTAGTTGAGAATAGGATTAGGTGTAGGTTTAGGTTTAGGGGTTTGACAACACATTTAGGTTTTAGGTTAAGGTTTTAGGTTGGGTATAGGTTATAGCTGTAGGGAATTGAGAATAGGTTAAGGTTTAGATTCTAGGTTAAGGTTATAGGTAGGTGATAGGTTATAGGTTTATGGATTTGAGAATAGGTTAAGGTTTAGGTTTAGGAAATTGTGTTTGGGTTCGGGATCGGGTTTTTCTTTGGGTTTTCAAGCTTAGGTTTGGGTTTAGGTTAGGTAGTTGAGAATAGGATTAGGTGTAGGTTTAGATTTAGGGGTTTGACAACACATTTAGGTTTTAGGTTAAGGTTTTAGGTAGGGTATAGGTTATAGCTGTAGGGAATTGAGAATAGGTTAAGGTTTAGGTTCTAGGTTAAGGTTATAGGTAGGTGATAGGTTTTAGGTTTAGGTATTTGAGAATAGGTTGAGATTTAGGTTTAAAAAATCGGGTTTGGGTTCGGGATCGGGTTTTGCTTTGGGTTTTCAAGTTTAGGTTTGGGTTTAGGTTAGGTAGTTGAGAATAGGATTAGGTGTAGGTTTAGGTTTAGGGGTTTGAGAACACATTTAGGTTTTAGGTTAAGGTTTTAGGTAGGTTATATGTTATAGCTGTAGGAAATTGAGAATAGGTTAAGGTTTAGGTTCTAGGTTAAGGTTATAGGTAGGTGATAGGTTTTACGTTTAGGTATTTGAGAATAGGTTGAGATTTAGGTTTAGGAAATCGGGTTTGGATTTGGGATCGGGTTTTTCTTTGGGTTTTCAAGTTTAGGATTGGGTTTAGGTTAGGTAGTTGAGAATAGGATTAGGTGTAGGTTTAGGTTTAGGGGTTTGAGAACACATTTAGGTTTTAGGTTAAGGTTTTAGGTAGGGTATAGGTTATAGCTGTAGGGAATTGAGAATAGGTTAAGGTTTAAGTTCTAGGTTAAGGTTATAGGTAGGTGATAGGTTATAAGTTTAGGGATTTGAGAATAGGTTAAGGTTTAGGTTTAGGAAATCGGGTTTGGGTTCGGGATCGGGTTTTTCTTTGGGTTTTCAAGTTTAGGTTTGGGTATAGGTTAGGTAGTTGAGAATAGGATTAGGTGTAGGTTTAGGTTTAGGGGTTTGAAAACACATTTAGGCTTTAGGCTAAGACTTTAGGTAGGTTATAGGTTATAGCTGTAGGAAAGGGCTTTAGGCTAAGGTTCTAGGTTAAGGTTATAGGTTATAACTATTCCCACACATATTACAATGGTTACTCGAACCCATGATCTTAGTGTTGAAACTCCTGTTAGACCACCACTAATCCATCTGAATTTTCATGGCTACTCTATCTAAGTGGGTCTCAAAATTTGGAAGAGGATGGAGGCATGGATTGGATATGTTGTTGGAGGAGAAAATGGGAAAGATTATACTATAAAATTTTCCCTTGGACTCTAATGGGTTGGTCTGGACTAACAGCTGTTGTCCTTGTTCTATATCTGACCGATTGGAAAGCCAGCAAGCATAATACCCCAGCTCAAGTCAATCTCGAGCCAGGCCAACCTGGCCCATTGACAGCCCTATACACAAGTTGTACATCCAACTAGTTCGTGTGTGGAGCCCATCATTGTGTTTGTTTCACATCTGGCCCGTCCAGCAAGATTATTTCATCATTGAAATGGGATATCTAAAAATCAGAACAATCTAACCAGCAGATGCAGCACATGTGAACATGTTGTTATTTGAATGGCTCATCTTTTATATGGTACGCTCCACCTGATAGTTGATCAACCTGATTTTTGGGCATCCAATTTTCATAATGGGATAACATTGTTGCAAGGATGGATAAGATCTCATACAAATTCCATGTTAACCCCTTATACTAACTACTTAGACCTACAACAAAGTATATGAGCATTTCTTCCTTTTAAATATTTAAATATTGGTAATAGGAAGGGACAGGCGTATTGAGCATGGACTGACGTTCCATGCTCAGCCTTGCATAATTACAATTGGCCTATCTGATAGTGAACTGGCTTAATTTTTGAAATATTTATTTATTTATTTCAAACATTATAATTTTATTAACAACGGATCAACGCTGTAAAATAGATTCGGGCGGGCACAGAACCCACACCTATCATGTAATCCCTGCTACACCGACCCCAAAGATTAGTTAGAGAAGAAAGAGCCACGCATGGCTAGAGCTCACATTAACGAGTTTTCCCAGTACTCTCCCACCCAACCTTATCAAGGAAGATGCCTGTCTACCCATGTGGAGTGGGACTTGAGATAAGGTAAGACCGTGACGGACTCTTGCAACTCATTTCTCAACTTTGCTAATGAGTCAGCCACTCCATTGCTGCTATGATCACATTAAGAGCCACGCCTGGAGCTCACATTAACGAGTTTACCTAATTAATACTCTCCCGCCCTACCTTATCTAGAAAGATGTTTCACATTAACGAGCTAATGAGTCTACCACTCTATTGCATGCTATGCTCACACGAGACATGCTTGGATCTCATATTAAGGAGCTTTTCTAATTAATATTCTCCTGCCTAACCTTATCAAGGAAAATGTCTCCCATGTGGAGTGGGACTTGAGATAAGGTAAGAACGTGAAGGACACCTGCCAGTCACTTCATAATTTTGCTAATTAGTCAGCTACTCTATTCCTGCTGTGATCATACTATCAGGTGAATAATTTGATTGAAGGGTACTGAGACGGTCAGGCACCTCATGGCTTTTCAGAAGGAACTGCTAGATGCTTACGGTGAGTGTGGCAGGTAGCCCGACAAGGACAGACGTAGGTCAAATGCCAAATCGTAGGTCCCAAAATTTGGATGGCAGCTGCGCTGCTTTTTACAGGACTCGGACTAGATACTGACAGGTTGAGCATAGAGAGTATTCCCTATATTCATGTGACGTTACCAAGTTATATGGTGCCACGCTACTGACAGGTTGAGCAGAGAGAGTATTCCTTATTCAGGTGACGTTACCGAGTTGTATGGTGTCACGCTACGATACATGTGTTGTATTCCGCCTTTCATTTTGAGACATCATTATAGGGCATGGGTCAAGAATGAGATAAACAAAAAGTTGTAGTGTACTCCACTATAGAAAACATACTGGGAGAGTGATTCCCACCGTTGAAACTATTCTAAGTCCTAAGACAATGTTTATTTAAAATCCAACCTGATTAAAAGTTTATAAAGTTACGAAATAAGGAAAAACACAAATATCAGCTTGAGGCCTTTGAAAGTTTTTAATGGTGAGCGTCACTCTCCCACTGTTTTCTGTGTTGGGTCCACTAGAGCTTTGGATTTAACTCATTCTTTGGATCTGCTTCAAAAAGATCTCTCCAAATGGATGGAAGGCATGGATACAAAACATACATCATGATGGGCCATGGTACTTGGTGACGTCACTTCATAGCGAGTCTCGCTGCTCAACCTGTAAGTAGCTAATCTGTGGCCCTTTCCATAGATAGAAACACCTATTAATTAGAGGTTAGGATCCGTTAATCTATCAAAATTTCAATGAGTCTCAAAAATTGGACGGTCTAGCTTGAGCTATAGTAATTAGGGTCAAAAATTGGACCTATATTATAGGTCCATTTTGCATTCCTCATGCTCTAAAATCTTCATGATTGGAATATTATAGGAATAAAATCTTTTGCCTCTGTTGTGGCTGAATATGGATTGACACAATCTAGAAAAAGAAGTGCACCAATGTAGTACTATTTTAATCTTCTATTCACTGGCCGCAAAATGAAAGGTTAGGATTGTTTCATATGGCAGATTTTGGTGCATGAGCCATAAAATAAGTGGATCTGACCATTTCACTAGTTTGGATCACTGAACTGTGGGCCCCACTTGTAGGAGATGGAAACTAGAACATGTGTAGGCATGCTCTAGTTGAACATTGTACATGTCAGCCACAGGTTGCTGACAGAGAAAGTCCTTATGTGCAGTCGAGCAGAAAAGAGCTAGCCACAGATATAGAAGAGTTGAAGAAGAAGATTGCTGGAACAGGCGAGTAGGTGCAAGTTGGTGGGTTGCGGAACTCATCTGCTGGTTTAATCAACCCACACTTTCACATCATTGATTCAAAATTTTCTCTGGCTGTCTTATACATGTATAACAAGAAGTTGGATCTTGCATCGTAAGCACTTATAAATCTGTGTCTGTTGTTCTCTTTTGGCCTTGTATGATTTTCTCATCGGAAGTTTGGATGATTTAGCATCCATGGACTAGTTTGCTTGGTGACCTTAGATAGCTGGAGAAGTATATTTTGTAATGATTGAGGCTCCAATTGATAGGGTGCTCAATAGGCATTTCAAAAGAATTGCATCCAAGTGTCTGTGGTTGACTGTGAACTGACCGAAGGGACATTGACTTGTTTGAACAGAATGTTAGTGGCTTAAGCTAAGCCTAACACGAGCGGTGTCGCTGCTTGATCGATGGGGAGGAGCATCTCAAAGTATGGAGCAAAGGATCGAGCGCTTTGACTTTGCCCCCCTTGGATCCACCACAGGGTGAGTTTGAGAGCTGTGGAACTGCAGTGCTAGCAAGAGATTACTTTATTCCCGCAGCACTGCTAGATTTGAATTTGGATGAAGAACAGTTAGATTTGAATTTGGATGAAGCACAGAGGCCCAGCATATGTTATAGTTTTGGGTATTTTAGGAGGTGATAGAAACTATACTGTTCCCACACATACCATCATCCAATTAATGATATTGGAGAAAGCATCTTTCCATCATTGATTATTAGGCCACAATATACATTCGCTGATTTGGACTAGGGTTTCCTGCTAAAGGCTTCCGCAAGGAGTTCCTGCGTTGGGACCCACTTGTCTGAAGTGGGCATATCACTAATTCAGGATACTATTTGCATCCTGATGTATCAGGACCCTATATTCATCTACCATAAACTCAATGAAGAACTTCACAGAAAGTTCAATTTCAGCACAGTAAAGGACAACAATCAAGCTCCCTTCAACAGACAAGTCAGGACCTGTTTGCATAGGAGAAATCCCATTGTATTTCTGTTAGAGATGATTTATGATGACAATGGGTTCTGTGAGAGAAATTACCACCAACCAAAGAAATCCAAATGGTCTCCTCCCATGCTACTAGAAAAAGTTTCTTAAGCATTTTTCCTTCAATCACAATTTTTTTTTCTCTTAAAGGGAGAGCTAGGCTTTCATCGACCAATCTCTGGTGGATCCACTGGATCATCAAAAAATGGATGCCCCATGTACCATACATAAATGCATGCATAGAGGCATACATACATAAACCATGACTGTCAATGACCAATCAGGCGATCCTAACTGTCAAATCAGCTGGGATACCAGTGGAAATTAAACAGCATTACAATTGCAATGGTTCATAATCAATGCAATGAAATTCCCTTGAAGAGCCAACTCAGAATCCAACATCTATAAAGACACACGAACCTAAATGGAAGTAAAGAAATGTCAACTTGTAATCATCAACATCAAGGAATTCGGATGCTCTATCATGCATTGTGATTGAGCCAATGTGGCCCCATCTTTACCGTATTGTGTGCTCTACGGCCTAAGATGGGGATCTGCCTCATTCTTAATTTCATGCCTTAAAATAAGCTGGAAAATGGAGGGGCTGATTGAGATTTGACACAAGCCAGCTGGTTGGTGTTGGGGTCACTAGGCAAACCGTGTCCTTTTAACTTAACTGTATTCTATATGTGTACAATTTTTTAATGTCTGCCTATCACCCATCACACTCTTCCATGTATCAAACAAGTATGTGAGGGCCATGGTCCAATGATCTGGACTGTTGATCAAGGTGGCACACAATGGATTTGGATGTCTAAAAAACTTTTGAGATCAGAATGTGTTTACACCTTGATATGCCTATTTAGTTAATCTTAATAAAAGTGAAATGGGTAGGATAGAGAAGAGAAAGTGAAGATTCTTGAGCAAAATAGGGGATGCAAATTAGTAAGTCTGCTGATCAAGTATTAGGGGCTATATCTAGACAGCAATACTAATTCAATATCGACGAGAATATGTTTGAAGAATCTGTTTTAAAAGGAACTTTTGTTTTCATGAGAAATATTTGAAATGGAACTTGTTATTTGGAAATGAAGCTACATTTTGTTGAAGCCCATAGTAAATTAATTTACAGCTGCACTTTCAAATATTCCACATTGGTCCTCGATATCTTTCATCATTTTAGGATCCCCAATTGAGGGTACAGGATTTATTTGAGAAGGGATGAGGCATGCTGTTTGTGAGGGAAAGTGGCAGATGGTGCATTTTTGGAATGATGTTTCTTTGGGGAAGAAACCTCTTGCAATCAAATTTTTGAGACATGTTCATGTGGCAATGGTGAAAGGCATGCTTGTTCAGGATTTGTTCCAAATGTTGGGAGAATCTTGATTTGGAGCCTTTATTCCAAAGGTTTCTCAAAGATGATAAAATGGAAGAGTTCAAAAGTGTAATGAGAAAGTTGCATGAGGTGTTTATGAATGATATAGGAAGGATTCACAAGGGTGTGAAAATGGACCATGGACAGTTGATTCTCATCTAAATCCTTCTATCTTTTTTCATGTTATGGAAAGGATTGGAGAACTCCTTACACCTTTGTTTGGGTTAGGTTGGAGTAGAGTTGAAGCCTTTCCATGATCTGTCACTTCACTACAAAATTACTAAAGGGATGCTTGCAACAGGTCACTAACTGCAACTCCAACAATAATAAAATCCCTATTAAAGGGATCGGGTTTTGCTTTGGGTTTTCAAGTTTAGGTTTAGGTTTAGGTTTAAGGTTAGGTAGTTGAGAATAAGATTAGGTGTAGGTTTAGGTTTAGGGATTTGAGAATAGGTTAAGGTTTAGGTTATAGGTTAAGGTTATAGGTAGGTTACAGGTTAAGGTTATAGGTAGGTTATAGGTTATAGGTTAAGGGTGAGGTCCCTACAAATACAGATATAAACATGGCCTGTCAACATGGTCAGGCCCTTCCAATGTTGTCGATAGGAAATGGACAGCTTCATCATGGTCATAACAGTGGTTCCACCTTCCATTCAGATGACCCCCGCTCATCCGGATAGCTTCGACGCACATCCGGGTATGCTCCATTAATTTTGAGCTAATACCAAAATACGGCCTGTCCAAATGGCCAGGCCCTCCCAATACTGTCCATAGAAAATGGACATCTTCATCATGGTCATAACAGCGGTTCCCACCTCCCAGGGACCCCCGCTCATCCGGATAGGTCCGACGCACATCCGGGTATGCTCTATTAATTTTGAGCAACATAACTTAATTGTAAATGAACTTTTATAAAATAAATTTTAATTTACTACAATTTACCTGAAGGCGCTGACGAATGAGCTGCCGCATATCATCTGTCACATCTACCCAACGAGGGGTGGTGACGGGGATCAAAGATCGACATAGGACACCGACCTCCGATGTAAACAAGCTAGCATTGTTCCCAACAGGTCTAATACAATCCTGTGGGAACTCTACCGTCACCCTACCCTCACGCGTAAGTCGCTCTAAAAGCAACCCACGCGTGGGTCCACGTCCTCGTTGGCTGGTCGACAATGCTACTGCAAAAGAAATATGTAAGTCTAAACATAAATAGAAGTCAGTTAAAAAAATATATGTCTAGACTTACATGTTGTGCCCAATGTATGCGTGACTGAGCGATCAGATGCTTGCGATATAATATGTGACGGCGATGCTGGCTCCGTCACATCACGGGTAGAAGGAGTAGATCCAGTGCGCGAACAACGTGCTCTCCCACCTGGTGCCATCATTGAATATGTGCGAACTACGAACTTATAAATTTAAACAATATCAATACAAGTGGAATATGCTAAAACATTATACAAGTAGGGTTATACGGTACAATGCATTTATGCTTATGCTTAGAGAGATGATTAAAATATGATTAGACCATTACACTATAATGCAAGCAGAATACAATAAAACCGTAAATTTTAATCTATAACCCTTGAAAATTCCATTACATATTGTCATTCTATATTAAATACACATATTTCATTGTAATACGAAACAACTTTGAGGTAAACTATCTAAAGTACTCCCTGCGTAAATTATCGTATGCTTCAGAAGTATATGTCATCATGTGTGAAGCACTGGACATTTTTGTAACCAACATGTCAGTCACAATATGAGAAATCTAATCTCTTAGGACTCCATTCAGATGTGCAAGTGAGTGAGTCGCATCTTCCATATCTCGTTTCCCATGACTATATATCTTCATCAACTCCGGAATTTCTTTGAGATGATATAATCTTTCTTCTAAGTCGTCGTCGATATATTCTGCTTTACACTCATCGACTAGACCGGGTATCTCTATGGCCCTACCAGAAGAAGATAGGGCTGAAACGTCCATTTCCAACAGCTGATGAAGTATGTTACGTGCTTCTGCTACGCTCCGGTTGGAGGAGGACATGATCAGAAATTAACTCAACTGTAAATGTGGATTATAAATAAGTCAATAAGAGGAATAAATCACGACTTATAATTTTCATGTATACATGGAATACATAAATTATTCGAATTGAAAAATGATATGTAAATCATGTGTACATTAATAATCGTTGTCTGCATCACTATCGCTTAGGACTATTTCTTCTTCACCATCACTATCACTGATCAGTATCTCCTCTTCATTGTCTGCAACGTTGTCATAAATGAAACTACTATCATCTCTAACAATATCATCTATTATTGAGGCATCAACATGATCAGGTGGCACATCATCTCTGTCCAATTGCATCGCATCAATATCAATACTTGAATCAATCCCTGTATCAACATGAGACGACACGTCTTCTTGATATGCGTGTTCAACCCTAGCCGTGTCATTTCCCTCGTCCTCCTTATCTTCAACTTCTGGTATGGGAACGTCAAATACATTCCTGGGCTTTATTTTCTGCACCACGTGCCAAGAGCCGCCTAACTTGGTGTCAGCGAGGTAAAATACTTATTCGGCATGGCTGGCGAGGACAAATGGGTCATCCTTAAACTACTTCCGAGATAAATTTACGCTCGTAAAGTAGTTATCCGTCTGTATTCCTAACTTCTTATTTCCAATGTCCCACCAATCACATCGAAATAAGTACACCCGCTTTCTCATACAATAATTCGGCTCAATAATATCCGTCAAAATGCCATAAAAGTTAATCTGATCCTCCTCATTAGTTCCCTTCACAACCACCCCACTATTTTATGTGGTCCTACACTTGTCACGTTCTTCGGTGTGAAACCGAATCCCATTTACAATACAACCTGTGTATCTAGATACACGTCTACCAGGGCCACACGTCAACGAGTATAGTACATCAGACGCATTCGCAGAGTTTTTTGTGTGCAACGTCTTCATCTATTATCATGTACAAAATGTAATTGTTTAGGGATTTTCTTAGGTTAAAATAATGTACAGTACAACGAAAATTCTAAGTGTGGTGAGATAGTGTGAAATCTTACACGTTTTTCGAACCATTGTGGAAACTGATCCTGATACATTTGATCATAACTTGTGGGGAATTTGGACTTCATCTCGTCCATGTGTTCGCTACACATAAATGGCACGTTAGAAGCAAGAAACATTAAGATCATCGTATGTAAAGAAAAAAATAATCGAGAGAAGACTTACTGACTCTATTTCTTCACAATTATGCAACACATACCACCTCGCCTTTACTAGATCCACAACGTCCATATCCTAAAACGTCGAGGATCCTAAAGGACGAACGTTATGTGCAAATACAGATATGAGTCCTTGTTCATGCTCCTGCCCTTCATCGGCATTCCGATCTTCTCGATTAAATTTAGTCTCTATGCCACGAAGATACATGGAGCAAAATGTAAGGCACTCATTATCAATGTACGCCTCAGCTATGGATCCCTCTGGACGTGCCTTGTTCCTCACGAATTGTTTGAGTGTATGAAGGTATCTATACACAAAATCACTATGTTAAGAGTATGAAAACATGGATATATGTAGTTTACGGAACGAATAAAAATTTTAAATGGTTCTAGCACCTTTCGATCGGATACATCCAACGATATTATACTGGGCCTGCAAGCTTTGCCTCGTGTGGCAAGTGAATTGCTAAGTGTACCATGACATCGAAAAATGCAGAAGAAAATATTCTTTCAAGTTTGTAAAGGATTACGACAATGTCCCTCTCCAGTCGTTTAATAACATCTACATTCAACGATTTTGAACACAAATCCTTAAAGAATATCCCTAACTCAATCAGCGCCGCACTAATATCCTTGCTTAGGAATCCACAAATTACAACCGGCAGTAGGCGTTGCAGAAAGACGTGACAATCATGACTTTTCAATCCTGTTACCTTACAGTCCGTAATGTTTACACACCGAGATATGTTTGATGCATACCCATCGGGAAACTTCACTGATCTCAACCATTCACATAAACGCTTTCTCTCTAGTTTTGTCAACGTGTAGCAGGCTGCTGATATAGTATACGAATTTTCATGTGGTTGCAAGTGCAACTCTTTTCTTAAACCCATTTCTTGTAGCTCCAATCGAGCCTTGAAACTGTCTTTTGTTTTCTTTTCTATGTTCATCAATGTTCCGAAAATATTATCACATATATTTTTCTAAATATGCATGACATCCAAGTTATGTCACAATTTCAAATTACTCTAATAGGGCAACTCAAAGAAGATGCTCTTCTTCCTCCAGTTATAGTCCAATACTGTACGTTTCCTCTTTTTCAAATGCGATGCCTTACCAAATCTAACTTCTCCAATGTTACTCAATTGTTGTATCACATCTTCTCCAGATAGCTCTTTCGGGGGTGGCCTATGATCTTGTTTTCCATCAAAGATCATCGTCTTCCTGCGCCAACTATGATCGCTTGGAAGGAAGCGACGATGGCGCATATAACACGTTTTTCTACCATGCTTCAATGACAATGAACAAGTCTCAATACCACATGTAGGACAAGCTAACTTGCCTTTCGTGCTCCACCCAGACAAATTTTCATACGCGAAAAAGTCATTTATTGTCCACAAGACTGCTGCATGTAATCGAAATGACTGTCCTGCAAATGTGTCATACGTTTCTACACCTTGACTCCATAGCTCGTTTAACTCATCTACTAACGGTCGTAAATACACATCAATGTCATTCCTAGGTGACCTGGGTCCAGGAATAAGCAATGACATCATGAAAAATAATAATTTCATACACAACCAATGAGGTAAATTGTAGGGCATAAGTACCACTGGCCACATACTTTACGAACTACTCATACTACCAAATGGATTAAAATCATCACTTGCAAGACCTAGTCGAACATTGCGAGAATCTTTTGCAAACCAGTCATGTTGCTTGTCAAAATTTTGCTAGGCTTCAGAGTCCGCAGGGTACCTCAGTGTAGTATCATCATGAACGCGTTTCTCCTTATGCCACCTCATATCTTCAGCCATCTTACGAGACATAAACAATCTTTGCAATCTGGGTTTCAATGGAAAATACCTTAACACCTTTTGTGAAATTTTCTTACTCCTGGCTTTGTTACTCTTCCACCTAGACTCTCCACATTCTTAACACTGATCAACCTTATCATACTCTCCCCGATACAATAAACAATCATTTATACATGCATGTATGACGGTGTAACCAAGGCCCAAGTCTCGCATCAAGGATCTTGCCTCGTAATGAGACTTAGGCAATGTCTCACCGTCCGGTAATGATTCTTTCAACAACTCAAGCAACATGTCGAACGATTTATTACTCCAACGATTTATTATCTTCAAATGAAGTAACTTTGTAAGAAAATTCAACTTGGATAAGTTCTCACACCCCAGATAAAGTGGACGTTGCGCATCCCTCAACAATGTACTCAACTTTTCTGATTCGACTTCACCCATTGGACGAATATCTTGGCAACTCCTAGTCGCTACAAAATCAGTATCTGCAACTGTTCCCCTAAATACATCACCTATGATATCTTGCATTTTTTCAACGTCTTCATCCTCGTCATTCGACACAATTGGGTCTTCGTTAACTTTAGTGGCCTCAACTCTATGGGTCATATCTTCACCATGATAGATCCACCAAGTGTAACCCTGGTCAATCCCAACTATGAACAAATCGTCCTCTACTTTGTCTAAAGTCTTATATGTGATGTTCTTGCATTTTCGACATGGACACTTAATCTTATTCTCTGAATCTGCTAGATTTCGTGCAAATTCCATGAACTCTTAAACCCCTTGTTTATACTCTAGGCTAAACCTGTTCTTAGCTCGCATCCAAATCTTATCCATCTCTAAAATGAAAAAACTAGAGTCAATTTACGGAAATAGCTTTAAGATTAAGCTAGGTTATAGGTTTAGGTTATATGTTTAGGTTTAGGTTAAGGTTATGAGTTTAGGTTAAGGTTATAAGTTTAGGTTTAGGTTATAAGTATAGGTTTTGGGATTTGAGAATAGGTTATAGGTTATGGGAATAGGTTTGGTTATATGTTATAGGTTAAGGTTTGGGTTCAGGATCGGGTTTAGGTTATAGGTTTAGGTTTAGGTTAAGGTTATAAGTATAGGTTTTGAAATTTGAGAATAGGTTTAGGTTCAAGTTATAAGTTTAGGTTTAGGTTTTTAAGTTTAGGTTTAGGTTTTTAAGTTTAGATTTAGGTTTAGGATTAGGTTTAGGTTAAGGTTATAAGTATAGGTTTTAGAATTTGAGAATAGGTTTAGGTTCAAGTTATAAGTTTAGGTTTAGGTTTTTAAGTTTAGGTTTAGGATTAGGTTTAGGTTAAGGTTATAAGTATAGGTTTTGGAATTTGAGAATAGGTTTAGGTTCAAGTTATAAGTTTAGGTTTAGGTTTTTAAGTTTAGGTTTAGGTTTAGGATTAGGTTTAGGTTTAGGTTATAAGTATATGATTAGGGATTTGAGAATAGGTTTAGGTTATAAGTATAGGTTAAGGCTATAAGTTAGGTTTAGGTTTAGGTTAAGGTTATAAGTATAGGTTTAGGGATTTGAGAATAGGTTTAGGTTAAGGTTATAAGTTTAGGTTTAGGTTTAGTTTATAAGTTTTGGGATTTGAGAATAGGTTTAGGTTAAGGATATAAGTTTAGGTTTAGGTTATAGGTTTAGGTTTAGGTTTAAGTTATAACTTATAGCTTTAGGGAATTGAGAATAGGTTATAGGTTATAGGTTATAGGATAAGGTATAGGTTATAGGTTATACGTTAAGGTTCGGGTTTGGGATTAGGTTAAGGTTATAAGTTTATGTTTAGGTTTAGGTTAAGGTTATAAGTATAGGTTTTGGGATTTGAGAATAGGTTTAGGTTATGGTTATAAGTTTAGGTTTAGGTTTATTTTAATAGGTTGTTTATTTTCATTTACATTCACAAATACATTCATCATCCATCCAATTCAAATTGAAACAAGTACTGTCACTCTATGACTAACAGTTGAAAAAGAAAATCATGCATCTGGGTCTGCTCCAACATTTTCTAAGCTCAACATCCGGATAGCTCCGACGCACATCCGGGTCTGCTCTAACATTTTCTAAGCTAATATAATTAAATCCTCAATTAGTTACTCATCCAAGGTTGGATAGATTGTAATACTTTCATATTCCCATTTAAACGTCCACACCGAAAATCCGGAAGCATCTTCCCATGCCTCTCCAGATAAGTTGATCTTACATTACATTCCGATGTCAAATATCTAAAGCAATGTAAAGATATTTGGCATTGGATACGGAATGTAAGAAACATATCCAGAGAGAAACGAGAAGATGGACCACGGATCAGGCATGAATATTTAAATAGATTGTATGAAAGCATACTTTTCATCTAACCTTGAACTGTCCAAAATGGGACAATTTGAGCGATTTCTATGCTACCAAAAACACACCATATCTATGTATGGCCCCATAGAAATCCTCAAACGACTAACTAATTATCTAACATACAAATCTATAAATTACATATCACAACTATAAACTAACTAATCACAATAATAATTTAAGACAAAAAAATGTAATATACAAGCTCATGAAAGTTTGCAAGGACAATTTTAGGGAACAGAAGGCAATGGATGTAATATCTTAAAGTCAAATAAAAGACTTCAATTTGGGGGAGTGCATATATCATTATAGATCACTATTTTAGTCAAACACATCATTTCTAGCAAGCTATGATGATGGTGATACAACCATATTTGGAGTGCTTGAGGGGTTTCTTTGTTATTTCTTTTATGTTTGTGGTTGGCTGGCTTTTTTGAGTGACGAGCGGGGCACTTGTCACTAGCCGCTGTTGTTTTCCTGTTTCATCTTCAGCACTATAATCGTCGTCTTTCGAAAAAATAAATAAAATGTTCTCATTATTTTTTTGGCTGAACTTCAATTGGTATCTTTAATTTTATTTGGACAACATTCTTACTAAAATTCATCTTTTTTATACATTTTTAAAGCCTAAATCCTATTGCTGCTGGGAGTCTCAATGAACATCTTTATGAGATTGCTACCATGAAGAGAACTATCCCTCAGGTACTAAGAATTCTCTGAGGTTCTAATTTTCAATTATTCAGCCCTGGGTGTCAGCAATCCTTTAGGTTCCTAGTTTAAGTTCAAATGTAGCATGTGGATCACATGATTAGTCAGCTCCTTTCAATTAACTTGGGATATTGGGCATGCTTAGCAATCTAAACTGAATCTATATCATCGTCATTCATCTGTGTATATTCAATGTTTATGTATCTCTCTTGTTTTCCAATTTTCAGATATTCTTTCTGAATCATCTTCTTGAATGAGCAAAGTGTGAGTGGAGGTGTTATCAGATTTTTGTGTAAGACAGGGAAGGTGTCTATTTTGAACTGTAGCAACTATAAATGCTTAGAAAGTGGAATTCAAAGTGAGAATTTGAAGCAGGAGTTACAGTTACAGCTAGTTAGCAGGTTCTATAGTTGCATGTTGCCTGAAGTGAGGTGGCAATGGACTCGGTTGCAAGGGCTTAATGTCTGTTTCAAAATGCTTTCAACTATAAACAGGTAGGAAACGGGAGTGCAAGTGGGAGTTAGATGTGGGAGTGACACCTCATTGGAAGGATCATGCAACTAACGTTCCTGCAATTAATTGAACAAATAGTTACACTGTAAGAGGAATTAAATTCGATGACCAGTGTATGGGAGGTTGTCAATGATCACTGCCCATTAATGAGCCATCAGACAACAACCTAATTATCCACCATGCATGAGCCTGTCGAAATCTTAGCATTTTGTTCATGATGAAAAGATACTTAACATGGCATTCTAACTATTGATTATATTGCAGTAAGGAGCTTCACATATGCCCATTCAAATTTCTGCCATCCACATGCGATCAAAATTTTCAGGCTATGCTCGATCAACGCTCACGATTGGGACTATCCTAGACTGCTCAAATCATGGAGCATTTTGGGTAGATCGTAGGCGAAATCACACTGACTGAATGATCCTGACCATTGAATTGATGGTTGAAAATGAAGTGATTGATAACCTAATCCAACATATAATAGACTAACAACATGTTAGCAGGAAGAAAAAAACAAACTAGTCCCACCATGGATGCTCAAAGTGCATCCATCAATACTTAAAACTGCAAAAAAGATCAATGCAGATGATGGACTGTATGCCAGTCCTCAGAGGGGCTAAGAAGATGATCGGTGCTAATGTTTCAAGAGATGCAAGGATGGAACATCATTGGCAACCAGGACAAGGCTTTAATTATGATGATGAGGATGGAAGTTCTGATTTTGATCAATTTAGATCTAACCTTGGAGTCTTGAATCAAGCCTTCAAGAGGAAAACCCTCTCTGTGAAATTCTCTTGTGAAAAAAAGAAACTCCTCTCTCTAAAATTCATAGCTCTCTATTAACCTCAATACAACTTACCTTAAAAGTCATCTTTTCACAATGGAAATAACAAAAATATTCATTGGAAAGTTAACTAGGACTCGGGCCTTGTTAGCATGTGAAACATATGTTATCCATGCTCGAAAAAGTGAATAAACTTATGGTTATTTTGATGTCAAAATTTTAACAAAATGGTTGGAATTTCTCAATCGATGTGATTTTAGAAATGTTTTCTGAACACTATTCCATGTAGTTTGATGGTTTGAATAGCCGTACATAAGCGACAAGTGTGAAGAAAATGAAACATCAACATTTTTCAAAGGTGTTACCTACCATGAGACTCTTTTAGTCTCAATGGGTCCACATGACATTGAAAAAGAGAATTCTCCCACCACAAATGGTGGATCAGATGAATGCCTGCATACATTACTCCCAAGGAATACATGGTGAAGGAAGGAGATGATAATGGCAGAACCAACTATCCACCCACCATCTAGTTGCCCCTACCTTGGATGGATGGTGTTTTCAATTACATCAATATCCCATTGTCATGTCCATTTGAAAGGTAGCCTTCCAAGCGAGCTGAAAATGGTCAATGGGCATACATTCATTGAAAGATTGGAGAAATGTGATGAATAGGATTACCTAATTGGCGTGGTTCCAGACAGAAGTGAGGCCCATGTGATGTATTCGCAACATTCAACCTGTCCACCAGATGAATCGCCCCTAAATCCCCAAATCCCTAAATCCCTATATCCCTAAATCCCTAAATCCCCTAATAGTTCAAACGGTATTGAGATTGTGAGAGATTGAGAGAGATTGAGAGAGAGAGAGAGATACCTGTTTGAGTTGGAGCCACGATCACGGTCAGCCGAGCACGGTGGAGAGAGGGCGGTGGAGAGAGGGCGCGGTGGAGAGAGGGCGGTGGAGAGAGGACGCGGTGGAGGGAGAGAGATAGTGAGGGGCGGTGGAACGAGGCGCGGTGGAGAGGTCGGCGGGTTGGAGAGAGGACCGAGAGAGAGAGAGAGGATAGAGAGCGAGAGTGAGAGAGGGTGCGAGAGAGAGTGAGAGTGAGAGAGGTCTGAGAGTGAGAGAGGGACTTAAGTCTCTCTCACTCGCGGGCGGACTGACGTGGTGGGTGCACTGTGGGCCCCACCATGATGTTTGTGTTTCATCCCTGCCGTCCATCTATTTTTTCATTAAATTTTATGGTATGAGACAAAAATTGAGGTATATCCCAATCTCAACTGGACCACATTATAGGAAACAGTTTTGAATAAGCGTCGACCATTGAAAACCTTTTGGGGGCCATATAAAGTTTTGGATCAATCTGAAATTTTTTTTTCCCTTCATCTGCGCCTGTATGACCTAATCAACAGATTGGATGTCAAATAGAAAGTATAGTGGGCCTTGGGAGGGTTTTAATGGTGGATATCCAATCACTATGGTTTTCATGTGGTGTGGTCCACCTGAGATTTATATCACTCTCATTTTTGGCATCAAACCCTAATATGATTTATAAAAATGGATGGACGACATGGATGAAACACATACATCATGGTGGGACCCACAGAGCACCGACCAACATCCACCAAGTTTTGTGGGCCCCACTATGATGTATTTGTTATATCCACATCGTCCATCCATTTTGAGATATCATTTTATGTCATGAGCTAAAGAATGAGGCAGATAAATATCTGTAGTGGACCCCACCACAGAAATATCATGTGCACCACACCACATGAAATCAATAGTAATTGCATATCTATCATTAAAATCCTCTCAAGGCTTACTGTATTGTTTATTTGACATCCAATATGTTGATTAGGTCATATAGGGCCAGATAAAGGGAAAAAACAAAAATCAGCTTGGATGAATGGTACAGGCCATAATATAGATGTTTTGTGTGGTACAGGCCATAATCTCAGTTTCGCTTGAGTTTTGACTGAGTTGTGACCAATTTGAGTCTCTCTTGATTTTTGACCGAGTGGTGATGAAACCGAGTTTTTTCGAGTCTCCGAAAAATCTTGTTGAGTTGAGTAGCATCAACTCGAGTAAGTCGATTCAGAGTTTCTAAACTATTGAGTTATACAAAAATCCACTAACGAAAAATTTCTTTGGGGATTTCCCCCCAATGTAAGGGCCCAATAGATGAATATTTCTAGATCTTATATATTTATGCCACGTGTATGATATTGAAACACTTTTTGTTTTCAGGGTTCTAGACAATCTTTCCGGTCATTCGGATCAACGGATGAGATTTACCATCAAGATGCTCATGAAATCCATCTGGGCCTTCCAATCGGCATCTCCAGTCCATCAGTCACCGATTTCATCCGAGATATAAGCAGTCCTTCGGTCACTGACTTCGTTCTAGACTTCGGTCATGATCAAGAAGTGGGCCCCACTGTAGAACCAACAGCATCCGAGAAGCAAACTGTCCCACAACCATGGGCTAAAGTAATCATTGTGATGGCCTTCACGTCCGTAGTGGGCCTTCTCAGTGTCAGTTTCACAATCAACGGAAATGACAACCTTACCCCAGCCACCGTATTTAGTGGACGGCCTATTTAGAGATAGATAATGGTGGACCCCACAGAGTTTACTCGGGTAAAGGTAACGAGTAACTCAAATGTAGTGGAGAAAGGTTTCCTTACAACATTTGTAATCATATATTGGGCCTGCCCAAATGTGATTCTCATAACCCGCTCATTATGTGTGTCCCACTTGGATGAGGGGTCAGACCAAGTTTCAACTGCATCCAAAACTCATGTAGGCCCCACCAAGTGCTTTTAAATTTTACAGGATGTTTTCACATACTTTTAAATGGTATGGCCCACTTAAGTTTCGTTTACCAATGATTTTTTAGATATCTCATAACCCAAAGGGGAGACATCAAATCCACGGTGTTGATGTTCGACAGACATCATGATGGGCCCCACAAAACTTACTAACATTAATTCTTAGGTTCTCATGAGGTCAGTAAGTTGGATCACAATTTTAACTAGAATATTTGGCCTATTTTACATGGCTGGTGCATTCATCCTATTTTACTGATCAATACTCTCAATTTGACTAGTTACTCGCCTCAATCAAGCTACATATGAAAAAGATATTGGGCATACAAGATTGATTAACAATTTCAGTAAAATTTGATTTCAACATCTGAAGTTTTTTACTTTTTAATTTAAACTAATTAGAATGTAAAAAAAGGATTAAAGGTTCAATTAGTAGATGTGCCTAATAATTAAGTAAATTTATTTTTCACAAATAAATTTAACACCTTTTTTTTTTAAAGGTATAATTTTTTTACTCTTTTAAATAAATATCATTTTTATTATAAAATATTTCAAAAATATTTAAAATACAAATTTTGAAATTTTATTTACAAAATCTAAAATTTTTTCTCATATTTTCATTTTTTCTCAAAATTTTTCTTAAACATATTTAAAATTTCTAAACTTTTTAACATTCTTTATCATGTGATATTTTAAATTATTTAAATATTACCTTTTAATTTTATATATCTATATAAAATTCCATTTATATAATATAAAAACTATACACACACACACACACACACACACACACACACACACACACACACACATTTACGTTATAGACAAAAAATTTAAAAAATTAAAACATCTTTACATTATTACCGACGGTTCTTAGCCGTCAGGAAAAATAATTAAGGAAAAACACCTTTACCGACGAATATTTTCGTCGGTAAAAGTGTTACCGCCAAATTTTTCGAAAATTTCAAAATTTGCAAGGAAAGAAGATGTGAAATTTCGGACCTTTAGCTACGAATTGATTCGTAGGCTAATCAAGGTTTTACCTACGACTTTTATTTCGTAGGTAAACGTAAATTCAAAACACGTTCTCCTTCTTACGGCTTGGGGAAAAAATTCAAATGACCCTTTAGCTACAAATCCTTTCGTAGGTAAAAAATGATTTTAGCTACGAAATATAGTGTCGTAGGAAAAAGTAATTTTTACAATTATAGGTTTTACCTACCAAATTTTATTTCGTAGGTAAAAGTATATTCAACCACCACCGTACTTTGGCCAAAAATACAAATGACCCTTTAGCTATGAATAATTCTGTAGGTAAAAAGGTCTTTTAGTTAGGAAATTTAATTTGGTAGGTAAAAGTAGTGTTTTCGATTTATTATTTTTTAAAAAATTCAAACGCCCTTTAACTACGAATATTTTTGTAGGTAAAGAGGGTTTATAAATGCAAATGACCCTTTAACTACAAATAAATCCGTAGAAAAAGACCTTGTAGCTACGAAATTTACTGACGTAGGTAAAAGTTAATTTTCAGATTTAAAATTCAAAATGCCCTTTAGCTACAAATATTTTTGTAGGTAAAGATGGATTTTAGGTAAAAGTAATTGTAATGCTTTTGGCTACGAAATTAAATTCCGTAGGTAAACGAATTGCTCTACGAATCTTTTCGTAGGTAAATAGGGTTTTAGCTACGGAAGTTAATTTTGTAGGTAAAAGTATTAGTGGTTTTTTTGTTTAGCTACGAATATTTTCATAGGAAATAAAGGGTTTTACCTACGAAATTAGATTTTGTAGGTAAAAGTAAACTTTTCGATGTTTTGTTTAAAAAGTCATAAGAACCTTGGCCTACGAAAACTTTCATAGGTAAATATCGATTTTACCTACGAAACTAACCTGCGTCGGTAAAACAACACTTCACCTACGAAAATAATTGTCGTGGGCAAAAGTTGTGGAAGAATTATCAATTTGAGTTTTACCTATTCGTCGGTAAAACTCATATTTTTGAATTATCCTTTAGCTACGAATATTTTCGTAGGTAAATATGAGTTTTACCTACGAACTTGGATTTCGTAGGTAAAAGTAAATTCAAAATCACGTTTTTGTTTTATGAAAATTGACAACCCTTTAGCTACGAATAGATTCGTAGGTGACGTTAGGTTCTACCTACGAAAGTTTATTTCGTAGGTAAAAGGAGTGGTTTCAATTTTTTATTGGTTTAAAAGACACTTTAGCTACAAATAGTTTCGTAGGTGAATATTTTTTTTGCCTACGAAAGTTGGTTTCGTAGGTTAAAGGAGGGTTTTGGATTTTGTTTCTAGTTGAAAAACTTTACAAACCCTTCAGCTACGAAAATTTTCGTAGGTAAAGAATGTTTTTACCTACGAAACCATTTCGTAGGCCAAAAGTAAAATCTTTACATCATTTAGCTACGAATAGTTTCGTAGGTAAAGATCGAATTTTCGAACACGTAATAGGCAATTCAAACACCCTTTGGCTACGAACATTTTTGTCGGTAAAGATGGGTTAGAATTTTAAAACACCCTTTAGCTATGAAACATTTCGTAGGTAAATATTACATTTACCTATGAAAGTATATTTCGTAGGTAAAAGTAACATTTTCGATTTTTCAAATTCAAAACGTCATTTAGCTACAAATATTTTCGTAGGTAAAGATTGGATTTTTTATTACCCATTAGCTAGGAATATTTTGGTTGCTAAAGATTGGTTTTTACCTACAAAAGTTTAGTTCCTAGGTAAAAAATTCAAAACAAACTTTGGCTACGAATAGATTCGTTGGTAAAGGTCGGTGTTACCTACGAAATTAAATATCGTAGGTAAAAATAATGTTTTCAATTTTTAAAAGGCAAAAGAGCCTTTACCTACGAAAATTTTCGTAGGTAAAGAAGTGTTTTACCTACGAAATAAAATTTCGTTGGTAAAAGTTAGCTTTTACCTACGAAAATTTATTTCGTAGGTAAAACCCATCTTTACCTATGAAAATTATTTTCGTAGGTAAAAACCATATTTCTTGTAGTGATACATCGGCCATGGCCTGGTCATCAATTAAATCAACAGTTATGTTAAATAAGACCTTTAGTTAAATTTGATTTTGCAAGTACTAGTTGTCAGAGAAAAGGGATCACCTAGGGCCAATTGTGCATTACAATCATTTAGGGTTAACAGAAGTTTTGTACGAGGATGATATTTCTACCTTTGGTTATCTCAGTAGTAATAACCATGTGAAGAGTTTGGATGGCATGTAAAGATCATGGTCATGTTGTGGGCATTGCACAAAACCTTAGGATCTATCCCTCCAGAACAAACTGGAATTATGAGATAATAAAAGCAATGAAGTAAATCAAAGCTTCAATAACACAACATTAGGGATTTTTACGTAGAAAACCCTCAAAGAGGTAAAAACCATGGGACCTCATCCAGATCAACAATCTATTATAAAGCAGAACGTTACCACCGATCACAAGCGCACACCGCTTGAATCAAACCTTCATCACTCACGCAAGAGCGGATAAACAGTAAGAGAAACAAAGAAAACGGAGAGATCTTACCGATTACGAGGACATGAAAGTGCTGAGATATGGTAGATCACCTCTACGAGCATAGCCTCCCTTCCACAAGCTTCCTCTCTCTTTCTCTCTCTCTTTCACACCTTTGATAGTCTTAAACCCTTTAACAAATCCTTGTAAAGCTTTAGAAAACTGTAGAATACCTTGGAATACACCCTAATCCCAGATATACCCCTTTATAAAAGAATAGAAAGAGGTAGAATCCAAATAGGAAACAAAATCTGAAGAATCCGCATTTCTGCAATCGCATCTGTGGAACTCTTCGATGATATCGAAGGTCTCTCGATAAGAGCTTCGCTATCATCTGAAGGTCTCTTGATGATATCGAGACAGGACCAAAACTGTCCAGCAACCAGGGGTGAAAATTCTAACAATTATCGATGTCATCGAACCACTCTCGATGACAACCTCGATATCATCTGAAAGTCTCTCGATGATATCAACAGGACAAAAAACTATTGAGCAATCAACGCTGAAAAATCCTGTAATTATCGATGATATCGAAACCGGTTCGATTTCATCGATTCCACCAATGAGGAGAAAATCTCCATTAAATCTCCCCCTTTTCGACTCAGGAGGAGTTCACCTTCTTCAAGCCAACCTGGTTTCTATAAACCTTAAACTTACCCTTGAGCAAAGCCTTGGTCATCATGTCTGACCCATTATCGTCCATGTGGACCTTCTTAAGCTGTAATACCTTTTATTTCAAAGTATCCCTGATCTAGTGATACTGAACCTCTATGTTCTTCGACTTGGAGTGCTGATTTGGATTCTTACTCAAGTGTATAGCACTTTGGTTATCGCAATAGACCACGTGCTGCTCTTTCTTCAGGCTAAGTTCTTGTCGGAACCTCTTCATCCAAACCATCTCTTTACATACCTTTGTGACTGTGATGTACTCGGCCTTTGTCGTCGACAATGCTACGACCTTCTATAGCTTTCTCTGCCAAGAAACCACTCTCCCTAAAAAAGTGAACATAAACCCCGATGTAAACTTCCTGAAGTCTATGTCACCTGTCATATCTGCATCTGTGTAGCCCTCTAACATAGGTTTTTCGTCACCATAGCAAACGCTCAACCTCGATGAGCCTCTTAGATACCGTAGTATCCATTTCACTGCTACCCAATGCTCTTTGCCATGATTGACAAGATACCGACTGACAACACCAACCGCATATATTATGTCTAGGTGTGTTCATACCATAACATACATCAAACTTCCTACTGCTGACGCGTAGGGTATCTTTTGCATCTCTTCTACTTCTTCCTTCGTCTTGGGATACTGTCTGTTGCTCAATCTGAAGTGACCATCCAGTGGAGTACTGACCATCTTCGCTGCATTCTTATTGAACCACTCTAAGACTTTCTCAATATACCGCTCTTCTGATAGCTAAAGCTTCTTCTACTTCCGTCACAGGTTATCTCCATTCCTAGGATCTGTTTAGCTGAGCCCAAGTCTTTTATTGCAAACGACTTGCCCAACTCCTGTTTCATCTCATCAATCTTCTTGATGTCTTTTTCCATGATGAGTATGTCATCAATATATAACAACAGAACTAAGAAATCACCATCTGAGAACTTGCACGTGAACACACAGTGGTCTGATTCCGTTCTATCATACCCATGCTGTAACATGAACAAATTGAACTTCTTGTATCATTGCTGTAGAGCTTGTTTCAGCCCATACAAGCTCTTCCTCAGCTTACACACCATATGCTCTTTGCCCTTGACTTCGAACTCCTCTGGTTGGTGCATGTAGATCTCTTCTTCCAAGTTACCATGGAGGAAGGCAGTTTTAACATCTAACTGCTTTATCTCTAGATCCATGCTAGCTTCCAACCTAAGTAACAACCGTATGGATGTCATCTTCACCACTGGTGAGAATATCTCCTCAAAGTTTATGCCTTTCTTCTGAACAAACCCTTTCATCACAAGTCTGGCCTTGAACCTTGTCTATGAATTCTTCTGCTCAACCTTCTTTTTGAACACCCACTTGTTGCTCAAAGATTTTTTGCCCTTAGGCAGTTTCACCATGTCATAGGTGTGGTTCTTATGCAAGGATTGCTTCTCCTCCTGCATAGCTTTCAACCACTCCTCCTTATGCTCATTGGCTAGGGCCTTAGAATAGTCTTCTGGCTCTCCCCCATCAGTCAACATATTGTACTCATGTGGAAAGTATCTCTTGGACGGTTGTCTGTCCCTAGATGACCTCCTTACCTGTGGATCAACAAGTGAATCAAGTGGGGGCTGCTCCCCCGGTCAATCTTCTGTAGGAACTCCCTCGTCCTTTGTACCTTGTTGTACTCCCCCGTCATCAGGTATCACGAGAGGAATAACTGGATCCATGTCCTCTAGTTCACCTGAACTAGGCTGGTTCTTCTCTAGCTTACCAATGTCTTCTGGCTCTCCCCCATCAGTCAACATATTGTACTCATGTGGCAAGTATCTCTTGGATGGTTGTCTGTCCCTAGATGACCTCCTTACCTGTGGATCAACAAGTGAATCAAGTGGGGGCTGCTCCCCTGGTCAATCTTCTGTAGGAACTCCCTCGTCCTTTGTACCATGTTGTACTCCCCCGTCATCAGGTATCACGAGAGGAATAACTGGATCCATGTCCTCTAGCTCACCTGAACTAGGCTGGTTCTTCTCTAGCTTACCAATGTCTTTTATATACTGATCTTTAAAGAATACCACACTCTGCTCCTGACGAGCTTCTTCTCAGTCGGATCTCACAATCTATAACCGAACTTTTCATCACCGTACCCCAAGAACACACATTGCTTGATCTTCATATCGAGCTTGGACCTCTCATCCTTTGATATGTGAATGGATTCCCTACATCTAAACACCCTAAGATGACTGTATGATGAATCCTGTTCAGTCCACACCTTCTTGGGCACTTCTCCATTTAATGGGGCTGATGGAGACCTGTTTATCAAATATACCGCCGTGTGCATTGCTTCTCCCCAAAATGTCTTGGGAAACTTCGCATGGGATAACATGCATCTGATTCTCTCAACAATGGTGCGATTCATTCACTCAGCTACACTATTATGCTATGGGGTCTTGAGAACCATTTGTTCATGCCGTATACCTAAGAACTTGTAGTACTCATAAAAGTCGCTAATGTATTCACCACCATTGTCAGTGCGGATGTACTTCAATGATCTACCTGTCTCTCTCTCGACCATAGCATGAAACAATTTAAACACATCAAAGACCTCGTCCTTGGATTTCAATACATAAACCCAAACCCTCCTAAATGCATCATCTATAAAAGTAACAAACTACAATACCCCACCCAAGGTTTTTGTCCTCATAGGACCACAAACATTAGAATAAACTAAATCTAATGCATGCACTTTATTAACATGAGAAGCAGTTTTAACGAATGAAACTCTATGTCGTTTCCTTGATAAATAATCAAGACAAGTTTTGAGAGGTATACCTGTCACGTTTAGAAGGAGCCACTTCCTTGCTAGTAGCTGAAGCCCTTTTTCACTCATGTGACCTAGATGCCTATGCCACATGTCAATAGCTGAATCTTCCTTTGCATTCAACTCACCCTTGTACATACTAAGACATGCCCACCAGCAAACTGGCTTTCATAACCATCATCATCCAACCTTCCCGTCGACATCAAGTTGAGGCGAAGGTCTAGGATATGCCTCACATCCTTGAGAACTAATGTGTAGCCCACATTAGTCTTCACACAAATATCACTGACCCATACGATCTTTGATACGCCATAATTTCCTATCTTCACCGTCCCATAGTCACCTGACTTGTAGCTTGTGAAGAAGTCCTTGCATGGAGTCACATGAAAAGAAGCTCCTGAGTCAATCACCCAGTTGGTGTCCTGACTCGTAACCATGAGACATACATCATGATCTGCGGAAAGAATAATTATAACGTCGCCATCTGAAGCGACCATAATGGATTCTGATTCATATACCCTGTCATTTCCTTTTCCTTTCTTGTTGTTCTTATCCTTATGACATTCATGCTTGTAGTGACCCTTTTTGTCACAATTCCAGTATTCAACATCTTTTCTGTTACTCAACTTGTCTCTTGATTTATCTCGGGCCTTCCCGCCCTTCCTGTTCTTTCCTCTCCCCCATTCCTGTGTCATAGTCTCTTACTAAGTAGACCCCTGAGACATCCTCCTTGTCTCCTCATTGAAGAAACAACTAGTAACTTGTTCCATGAATATCTTTCCGTCTGATGCAGAGTTACTTAGAGATACCACCAATGTCTCCCAACTGTCAGGCAATGAACTAAGCAATAGTAAAGCTTACAATTCATCATCCAGGACCATATTCATAGCGGAGAGCTGGTTGACTATATTACTGACCTCATTTATGTACTCGGCCACAGAACCACTATCCTTGAACTTGAGATTCACAAGTTACCTTATTAGAAAAATTTTATTTCTAGCTGTCTTCCTCTCATACAACCTGTCACGCCCCAAACTCGAAAATTGAATTCACAAGAATGCCGATCGCCGAATCTGGAGCCGACAGCCTCCGTAGTACCCCATTCTCGGCTCTTAGCATTCATATGCCAGATTTCCTATCCTAGGATCCTACAAGGAGGATTTTTTTTTTGTACATTTAACTAGTAATAAGCATAACCACAAGTCTACCCAAATCATAAAGGCAACATCATCATCACATATCCACTAATATAATCATTTGAATATAATGTTGAAAGGGAAATATATATGACAAAATCAAAGCTCCCGAAAATAGTTGCACGCTCCAAGCTCAATGCTGCTGCAACCTAACATCACCTGCACGCATCTATCGCGCATAAGCTTATAGAAAGCTTAGAGGGTGGTGTAAGTGTGTGCACGAGATAAGTGTTAAGTATTCAGTATAATATCATAATCATACAATACCGAAATTCTATTAATCCATAAACCATACAATGTCTGAATAAGTAGAAACACTGATAAGAGCAGGAATTATCAGCATAAACAGAAATACTGACATGATTATAATCATGCGATAACAGAATAAGCGGAAGTATGAACAAATCCATAATTTAATCAATATCAGAATACACAATATAGGACAACTATGCAAATAATGAGTCGTAAATAATCAAATGTCGAATGACAAGGATATAATGTAATACACAATTTAAAAGAGCTAACAAATATCATCACTCTCATCTAAGTCACAAGAATACAGAAACATAACAACCCACAATGCCACACGCCGAAGATGTAATGAAATATGCAGTATATGGTGCTAATGGAATGACCATGCTGGAGTGTGATGTCGGGATGATAGTACGTAGTATCGCAGGCTACGGGGTTCACCACAAGGAACCTCTATCCAAACCAGTCCCATACCTAAATTTAGATAGTCTGACTCAACGTGGTAAACTCCTGATCTCAGGTTAGTCGCGCACTCAACCAAAATCCTTGTCATAACGAAGATACACAACAATTGTTGCGCACCACCAGCCCGAGTGGATAGTGAATGGATGAATGAATGAGTATGCAACTCCTACTCAGTAGCCTGTCAGCACAGTAACCTGCCAACCGCTGGTAGCTCGCCCAGTGTGGTAACTTGCCCAGGCCTCAACCCCACCCACATTACACCTGCCCACATCAGCGTCCGCCCACGTGCACCCGCCCACATGTACAACAGTGACGGGGTGTCATAATATCATGTCAGTCCTCATATCAGTATGGTTCCTCTCTGGGGAAATCACCAGGGTCTATTACACTTCACACCACCTGCCGCCCCAATCAAGCACACAACTGGGTAAGTGAAAAATACCTCACTATCCACCTGTCAGTAGTCTGTCAATACCTACCCGGCTCGCCGATAGCGGACCCATTCCTCGAGCTGGTCAAACTCAGCCTAGCCATGCCTACTCCCTCGGGCGGGTAAGGCCGCACCCCCTTCCAACCGACCACGACATAGTGGAGAGCGCAACCATCTGATAATCGACACTCAACACTTATCTACCCACTCGGTGTAGACGTTGGAGAATCCTCTGAAACCAAGAGGGTGTTTAAGGATTTTCACTCAGGGTCATCTATGGGGGCCCGATGCTCGAACAGATTTTTGGTCTCCCATCTGGCCATCCACAATATGCCTGTGGAGGCTACGACCCTGATGTCACTAGGGCGTATAGTAATCACAACACAATGCAAGATGCATGAGTCATACAATCCAATCATGCATCAATCCTGCGCATGTCACGCGCTCATGTGAGATAATCTCCAGCTATCAGGGAGTCTCACATCATCCTGTCCAATGACATATGCAATGGTCAATCACATCTCATAACAAACATGCAGATGATGCGAATGGGCATGTATCATGATGTTATGATGTCACATACTCATAAACGGTATCAATAATCGGCGTCGATAATATCGACTTTTAACCAACATTGCCCCCAAGGAATGACCCACATAAAATCAAATATATAATGGGCACATGGCCTCACACAAGGGCCAAATATATGAAACAGGTGGGCCCTAGTCATGGGCCTAACACATATTACAATGGGCCTTACCCATAGGCCTCAAATACATCTGGATGGGTCGCACCTATGGGTCTCAGATATATCACAATGGGCCTCAAATATACTTCGCAGGTGAGTCACATTCCTAGGTCTAATACACATCAGTATGGGCTACATCACATAGGCCTAACATACATCCCTATGGCCACAATCCATGGGCTTTAAATACACAATAGGTGGGCCCTACACATGGGCCTCAAATATATACCACCGGTGAGCCTTAATGGATGGGTCACCAATACAACAGGATGGGCCTAATGACATGGACCCCATAAATATATCGAATAGGCCGCACCAATTGGGCCTTACATTCATTGCAATGGGCCATGACCCATGGGCCTTGTATACATCACAATGGGCCTTGTAACATGGGCCTCATATATATTTAAGGTGGGCCTCATACACATCAAGGTGGGCCTCAACAACGGGCCTCATACACCTCAAGGTGGGCCTCAACAACGGGCCTCATACACATCAAGGTGGGCCTCAACAACGGGCCTCATACACATCAAGGTGGGCCTCAACAACGGGCCTCATATATGGCCTTAGCAACAGGCCACAAATATATCAAGATGGGCCTAATCAATCATATGGGCTAAATCAATCAAATGGCCGATACGAGCAGGCCGATCAAATGGACATACAAATGGGCTATGCGTCATGGAGTTATACTAAGCATATTATAAAGTAATGCTCTATCCTTACAACGCAGCTGGCCTAGATGACTTGCATACAACAAGTATGGGCCTACCAATGGGCCCTAGGGAGAGTCACAATGAGGATATTTAACCAACATTATACTCGCAATGTGGACGTCAAACCAAAATTGCTCCCAAGGTGTAGCCCATAGTGAATAACATTACGTAAACCAAGTTGGGATCACACATTGCAATGGACCTTAGGTACACCCCATTGGGCCTTAAATACATCAAATGGGCCATGTCATATGGGCCTTTTACTCATCAAATGGGCCACATCAATGGGCCGCACCAATGGGCCTTATGTGCATTGCAATGGGTCATTACCCGTGGGCCTTAAATTGCATCAAATGGTTCTCGACCCATGGGCCTTATACATATCAAGTGGGTCCAATCCGATGGACCTTGGAACACATCAAATGGGTCCACTCTATGGGCCTTAAATTACATCAAATGAGCCTAATCCCATGGGCCTTAGAACATATCAAATGTGTCCACTCTATGGGCCTTAAAATACATCAAATGGGCCTAATCCCATGGGCTTTAAAATACATCAAATGGGTCTAATCCCATGGACCTTGGAATACATCAAATGGGTCCACTCTATGGGCCTTAAGTTATATCAAATGGGCCTAATCCCATGGGCCTTGGAACACATCAAATGGGTCCACTCTATGGGCCTTAAATTACATCAAATGGGCCTGATTCCTATGGGCCTTGGAACACATCGAATGGGTCCACTCTATGGGCCTTAAATAGTTCAACAACTAGCTACATTCATGGACCCAATTAAATTCAACTGTGGTGGGCCTCAAAAGTGCATTCATTAAGCCCAACATTTAAGGAATTAAAGGTATAAATCATTTCCTCTAAGATCTTTATAATATGGTGGGCCCCACTCCTCAAAATTTTAGCCCAAGGCCAGCATAATTATAACATGTTGCTGTCCTAAATTTGGGCACTCCATTGGAGTGGGTCCAAGGCCTCTAAAACTCTAAAAATTGAGGGCCAAGATCCCTCATCATGCATACAATGAGAGGAAACCCAAAAAGGTGGCCCACCATCAGAAGAAATATTTTTGAATTATGGTTTTTTTATCAAAGCATATTACTGGATTGCACAGTAGAAAAAAATCTGGGAGTCCAACCATCTTGGCTCATTATTTTGAATACCCAAACGGGGTCACTTGAGGCTAAAATTTCATAGAGTGATACTTCCATAGGTGGGCCACACCTCCAAAAAATTTCATAATTTTTAGATATCTCTAAGTATTTTAATTAATTTAAACAAAACAGATTGTCCAGAAAAATTGGACAGTCCTGGACGTCCCAACGTAGTGGGCTAGTACGGCCCTCACCACGGTGTGTACAGTGGTGCATTGGCCCTAAAATTTGGTAGGTGGGTTCTAAAATAAGTGGACCAAACTCTTAAAAAAGTTTAGAATTTTTTGACATTTGTAAATATTTTAATTCATTTACATAAATCAATCTATCCTGAAAATCAGACTGATCTGGAAACCATATTATAATGGGCCGGTCCCGCCATCACCATGGTGTGTACAGGCGTCCATTGGCCCCGAAATTTTGTAGGTGGGTCCTACCATAAATATGCCACTCTCCTAAAAATTTTTATAATTTTTAAACACCCATAGTTATTTTAATAAATTTCAAAAATCCAACTGTCCATGGTGGAATGTTGCTGGAACAGTGCAGAAAATCCAGACTGTCCACCTCACTTGGACCACACCTTTGGGACCCCAATGAAGGTCAGTTGGGGCTGAAATTTAGGGGACATTAAGATGAGATCTCCACCTTTCAGAAAAGTATATTTAATAGGTATGAATAGTTCCCCAAACAGTCCCAAAATCTGGTCAAAAAACAACCAGAAACTGTCCAGAAAATTCCGGACAGCAACATGTACTTTGATAAAATTTATTATATAAGTAAAATAAAAAGAGAAATACATTAATGGGCCACACACATCAGGAAATAAAATGAGGAAAAAGAGAGATAGTAGGATAATCCGGCCATAGGGAACGGGGCTCCGCCACTATTGAGCCCTCCCAAGATCAATCACACCCGCACATCATACCTAGATTTACATTTATAACATGGATCTTGCACATGCTTCGCCTATAATTAAAATGTATGGTGAAGATGTCATCCCCACCATGGTTATAAGGTCTAGATGACCTAAACATAATATGATATGAAATAAAACTACCATGATAGGGCCCATAGAGAAACGCCCCATGCATGGATCATGCATGCATAAGGTAGGCCATTAGGCCACAATCATGGGATTATGTGAGATCTCCACCATTGATTGGTGGGTCTTACACTTCCCTCATGAAAGAAAGAAAATATCTAGGCTATAGAAATCAGATTTTTTAAATCTGGAGGAGCACCCACCGTTCGATCTTCTTGCTCCTATGAGTTCCTTAGCACCTTAGCTTTAATTCCAATGGAGGAGATGGGGAATGATGGTTAGGATGGGAGATCATGGGGTAGGAAAGTGGGCCACACTTGAAGTTTTGAAAGAGAGGGAGAGGCTTGGAGAATTCTCATACGTATGGGATTTCTCTCCTTAGATTTTTTTGAGTTTAAAAATGACAAAGAGAGAGACAGAGTTGTAAAGGGAAAGAGAGATGGGTAATGGATGTGGTGAGTGATGAGTGTAAGAAAATCTTGACTTTTGTGGCCATTTGTGTAAGAAAAGCATGGGTGGTGTAAGAACTTTTTGACTTTGAGGGCTTTTGGTGTAAGAGAGGTATGGGCTTGTAAGAGATTCTTGACTTTTGTAGTTGCTTGGGAATGGGTGAAAGGTGATGTGTACTTGACATGTACTTGACATGTACTTGACATGTGATGGATTGATGGATTGATGGATTGAAGTGACACCTCGTAGAGATTCTCTTGGGTTTCGCAACGCGCGACATTTTCTTTGCACCGAACGTTGGCCCACATCTCTTGACCAGGATATCACCTCAGCTCACAAGTCACGGCATCAAAACTGCAGCGACGGCGCGGTCGTTATGGTAAAGGTCTTTTGTTGAGTCGATACGGGTTGATGGCATACAAACCGGGGTCGCACACAAATATTGGTTAAGGGTCGAAGGTTGCCGAAATTCGATCGGTAAGACCGCGGAAGTCTATGGAAAGGTACGGTCTAGGATATAGGGCTTATATAACCCTTCTAATTTCAGTCATAGGCTAACGGCTGAGGTTTCCGTAGATACATGGTGGAACACAGAATCATCTAGCCATTGTCTAATAAACCCCACCGCCTTTCGGTCCAACTTCTTCCAATCATCATCAGACATATCCTTGGATTTTGCTGATATGCCTAAAATTGGAGAATATAGGTCATTGTAATAAAGCAAGTCCTCCATCTTAGCCTTCCATATGGTCTAGTTAGAACCATTAAGGCTAATCATCCTTGATGAGCCACCTTCCAAAATTCTAAACCGATCCTAACCGTTCAATGAACTTAGCTCTGATACCACTTTGTTGGGGCCTTAGGACCTAGCCCTCCAGAACAAACTGGAATTATGGGATAATAAAAGCAATGAAGTAAATTAAATCATCAATCACACAACACTAGAGATTTTAACGTGAAAAGCCCTCAAAGAGGTAAAAACCACGAAACCTCATCCAGATCAACAATCCACTATAAAGAAGAATGTTACAACCGATCACAAGCACACATCGCTTGGATCAAACCTTCATCACTCACGCAGGAGTGGATAAACAGTAAGATAAACAAAGAAAATGGAGAGATCTCACTGATTACGAGGACGTGGAAGTGCTGAGATATGGTAGATCACCTCTACGAGCATAGCCTCCCTTCCATAAGCTTCCTCTCTCTCTTTCTGTCTCTCTCTCACACCTTTGATAGTCCTAAATCCTTTAGCAAACCCTTGCAAAGCTTTAGGAAACCGTAGAATACACTGCAATACACCCCAATCCCGGATACACCCCTTTATAAAAGAATAGAAAGAGGTAGAACCCAAATAGGAAACAAAATCTGTAGAATCTGCATTTCCGTAATCGCATCTGTGGAACTCTTTGATGATATCGAAGGTCTTTCGATAAGAGCTTTGATATCATCTGAAGGTCTCTCGATGATATCGAGACAGGACCAAAACTTTCTAGCAATCAGGGGTGAAAATTTTAACAATTATCGATGTCATCGAGCCACTCTCGATGACAGCTTCGATATCATCTGAAAGTCTCTCGATGATATCGACAGGACAAGAAATTGTCCAATGACCAACGTTGAAAAATCCTGTAATTATCGATGATATCGAAACTGGTTCGATTTCATTGATTCCACCAATGAGGAGAAAATCCCCATCATGTCGGCCCTTAAAGGGTTTCAACGGTGGATACATCTGTTCTAACAGTTTCTTAGGATGTGGCCAACTTGCGCTTTGAGTCTGCTTGATTTTGGACTCTAGCCTTATTGTGGTCTTGTGAAATTGATGAATGGAGTGGATTTCTCACGAACATCTCCCTGGGCTCACATAGCTTACAATTATAGGGAAATCAGCTTGGGTACTTAAGCTTTTATGGTATTGAGTAAACCCTATTGGCCCATCATGAATGTATGTAGTCAATCAACGTAGTTTATTCATTTTTTTAACTCATTTCAGCAGCTAGGCTCAAATTTAAAGCATATCCAAAGCTCAAATAAACCATATCACAGGACAGAGTGGAAATAATGATTTTCACAGTTGAAACCTTGCGGATGACCCACAATGATGTTTATTTTTCATCCTACTTGCTCATAAGATCACACAGACATGGACGAAGGGAAAAATAATAATAATTAAATTGATCTAAAATGTCTGTGGCCCCAATAATTTTCGTTTATTGTGGTGTGGTTCACTTAAGCTTTGCATATGTTTCATTTTTGGGTGAAAGACATAAAATTATCTAGTAAAATGGATGGACCGAGTGGATAAAATACATCAATCACAATAGGCCCCACAAAGTTTACTAAGTACGCATAGCGTACTGAGTTACTCGGTAGGCAATCCACTTACAACCACAGGTCCTTCCTGTGGGTGGGGCATAGGCAAGTCACGTCCGATACAATCAATCTCCACTACCTTGGAACTTTAATTAACAGTGTTACCTAAGAAATTCATATTAAGGGCCAATGCGTAGGAAAATGGGTCTCGTGGGTTAAGTCAACCCACAAACGGTTTTAGATTACTGTTCCTCTTTATCTTCCTGCATGAATTTGTGACCACTAATGATGTGCTAACCCAATTTTCTTCGGGGAGAATGAAACTGTTATGAGTAAAATCGGACTTACCCGATGACTAAGAATAAAATAGAGAGATCATAGGAAACTCCCTAGAGAAGGGAAAAGTATTTACTCAACCTCAGGCGCTAAAGATAGGAACAATTCGACGAGGTTATAGCCGAAAATCACGCCGATTGACGCAAATTCGAAGATATTTTTGAAATTAGAGTCTGACTCCAATATGGGCACTCCAACATATTCTTAAATCAACCAAAACACACAAGTAATTGAGGGATCTTATAAATAGGTGCCCCACCATGGAACAAGGTACACCCAAATATATCGATTCTACTATACCTATTGTGAATCTATATGCCTGAATTAGGCATTAGAGGGTCCTTAGCCTTAACTGGTGCCTCACTGCATTCTCTTGTTCTTCATTAAATTGTAGGTACTCAGCAGCTTGCAAGAGGTGAGGGATGATTAACTAGGTACTTAGCAGCTCGGAGGAGATAAGGTAGGATCAACCAGATTTAAGCATCAATAGCTTGACGACATCTGTGGGAACGATAACAAAGCCACCTTAGAAGTTCCCTTTACATTAAGAGTATCATCAGTCTTTTATCTACTCAGTGATGGCTAAAGGAAAGAAAAAGGCTTTGACTGCCAATACCCGTACCAAAAGACCAGCCTGAGACCTCCTAAATGACACAGTTAGATCCTCAGCCAGACCTCCCTTCACCAGTGGCTGCAAAGAGATCTTGGAATCGAGGAGGGTGGCTCGTCTCTCTAGAAAATCAAGTCAAGGTCCTGGATGAAATTGTCGATTGAATTATACACATATTAGAACAACAACACCCCTCCCTGACCAGGGCACGACATTGGCTTCTACCCAGTCTCGAACTCTACAACTATCTCAAGACTCGTATGTGGTGAACGATCGACCGACATGAATCAAGTGCATCCCAATGCAAATCGTGGAAGCAATTAAGCTCGTCGAGTCCGATCTGCAACACACCCTAGAGAAGAAGAGATGCAAAAAAGTGTAACATCCCAAAAATCGGGGGGTCGAGTGAAAACTCAACTCCCGAGTTCCAAAATGTTATTTATGCAACATAGATATGTATGATTGAATGTTGTCTGTGATAATGTATCAAACATGAGTGAGATTAAGCTAGAACAGCATATCATACTCCAGAGACAGTTAAATTAACAAGCGGAAGACTGTGATAGTACGTATAACATATATAAACTGTTATATGTCTCCAGAGTGTGAACATGTTACCAGGTTATATACATACATGTATGCTCCAAAAGTAAACCAAAAGGATATACATGAGTGTTATAAAAATATAAAATGACAAGTGTCAAGGTATCTAATCAACCTCCCTGTAATCCCGTCAATCAGATCATGCATAAAGGAGAGATCCTCCTCATCATCATCAAGTCCAGCACCGTCTCGCAGGCCGCGCCATCATCTGCAATCACAATAGGGACTGGTGGGTGTCCGAAAACACCATCCCGTAACGTGGGAGTGAGTGATCAACTCAGTGGGATAAGAGAGCAGAGATTAGCATGTTATCAAATCAATCATGCGATAATAGTAAAGCAGTAATTCAAACAATCCTAATACTGTTGTTAATGCAATATGACATGACGTGATGTATGCCCTCACCGACGATCTCCCTCATACGGCACCATCTTACGACCGCGGCATGCAATCTACCCTCAAGTGCTCCACATCTTCCAGGCACATGCAATGGTATGGATGATATGATTTCCGAGTTGTTATTAGTCCATTCAAACAACAGGATTGAGAAATTAAGGTACTTTCCTTATATCAATCCCAACACAGATCCTGTCTAGGGTCGTCACTCCTAGTAATCTCATACGATGTATATTTTTTAGGTCGCTGCAAGGGCTGCCAGGGCTGTTGCACGTACTCATTGCTCTGCTCCCCCATCACCTTATCAATACAGGCCTACTGTACTCTACTGCTACTGAAGGGTCGTCGCCTCTCGTAGACTCAGAATACGCTCGCGGTAACTACAAAGGGCTGACAGGGCTGTTGTTCGCACTCGTTGCACCGCTCCCCCATCACCTTATCAATGTAGGCCGACAGCAAGAATATAGTGTCCCTTACCACCATAATCTTCTCACGAGTCATAGGTGCTCACTGGTCACTACGGGAAGGTTTGTGGCCCCAGCGTAGGCCGACAGCTCGACCACGGTGTCCCATACTACCATGCCCAGCTCATGAGTCTTCATGGATCAAGGTACCATGGTTGACAGGGTTTACAATGGTAAGTTCAGTACCCTATGTTCAAGCAGTTATGACTCATGCAGGGTGAACATACAATGGCCAGTCGGGTTACTTGACGGGCTCCACTAGCACGATCGCATCTCAAGTCGAACGACATGAAGTGCGTAAAACACTTCGTGTGGCCTAACCACTGCCGCCAACTCCAAATACGACTCGCGTTCATCGACGCGTCGTTCGTGGCCAAGATAAGCCAACCACGAATTCGCTCGATTACCGACTGCCTAGACTAAGTATAGTCCCAAACAATTATGGAATCTCATCAGCAAATCATATGAGAGTATTGGAAATGGAATACCAACATGTGAGCATGATAACACATGTTATAACGTACAACTTAAGTAAATCATCTTACACATGTCTTTCACACATATAATAAAATTATACATATCGCCACATATAGGAAATCATCACCATCAGCGTATTAATTGAGAATTCGATCTCAAACTAAATCATAAAGAAATCATCAAGCACATGTTATAACATACCACTTAAGTGAGACATCAAGCATATGCATTTCATACATATAATGAAATCATGCATATAGCTATCATGTAGGAAATCATTTACATCAGCATTTTAATTGAGAAATCAATCTCAAACTAATTCATAACACCATTTAATTCAATACATACTAATACAAACATTTATACAAACACTTACACTACACACTTAAGTCTACATATAGTATGTCGACCCGAAGTGCGCATTTAGGCGAATCTCTTCGCCAAACAAATTATGCACGTATTCCTAACATTCTAATGCAACAATAAACTATGTCAATCACATCAGAAAAATATGAATGAAAACAGTACTTCCTACAAATGACTAAAATGCCCTAAATCTCATATTCTTCGTTGGTTTACGAAACAGGAAACGGACAGCATGTTGTACATGTCAAACGGCGTTGCCGTCAAGAATCTACTATTAAACGACATTGAAAGCGTTGAAAACAGTCAATCAAAGCGTCTAATATCCACACCTTTTCCCTTATAGATTTGTGAATTCGAACGAAGCGTATACGCTTCGTCTACGGCGAATAGGGAACCTAATACACAAGCTACATAAGCTACATCGCTAATAGAATTGACGGAAGCTTAAATCAGCAAGTGTTGAAGGTTTTTCTCACCTAGAAGTGCGTTGGAATCACCGAAAAAGTGATTGAAGTGCGTCACCTAAGCACGTACAGCAGCAGCAGCAGGTGGCAGGAAGATCTCTCCCACCTTCTCTCACAAACTCTCACCTTTTCTCTCTCCCAATCTAGGGCTTTTTGCAAATTCGGATGGGAGAGAGGAGTGAGGGTTTCAACCCCTTTTATAAGCTTAAAAGTGCCCAAAATAGGCTCCAGGTCAAGGTATACTTGAGGCATGTCCAATTCGGGGCAGTTTCGGTCCAAAAGATGCTTTCTGGTGGTCCCCTGGCCAAATGCGGTCGGACTTAAGCTCATGCATACTGGATCTAGCATACATCAAGTTTTCAGTCCGGCAAGGTTCGCAGATCGCACGTGGCGGTCCAGTTTCAGTTCAGCGGTCACCGCACGTAGATCAGGCCTGCAAATCTCATGATATGAAATAGAAATTTTTCTTGATCCGAGGGTGTAATTTGGCTAAATTCTGATGGTCAGAACGCTTAATACTGACACGTCAAGTCGTGTGCCAGATTTGAATTTTAAATTCCAAATCTGTCCCTATTCACACTCTCTTCAGTCCGAGCTTAATGAAATAGCCTGTGATTATCGGTTGGACTTGATTTTCGAATTGATTGTCAAGTCCAGCTAGGCGGTCTTAACGGTCTAAGATTGAAGGTATCGAACTTTTGACGCGCGGTCTAGATCCAATACAAAGTTTCAAAGAGGTCCAGAGAACAAACCGGTTTAGAGTTTGATCCCAGGTTATAGAGTATTATAGCACCATGGATTCTACAAGTTTTGGGTCTTGTAGAACGTATTTAAAGTGATCAGGGACTATTTCCCAGCTACTCTAGCGTCGCGCTAGCTAACTTATGCTTAGTTTATAAAGGAATTAACCCTAAGTGATTTCTTTGGCTATGGAATTGGGTTCTGAGCAATTTTCTAGGTGTTTTAATTGAACCATTGCCTAAGGACGTCTAATCCTAGGTTGGCCAAAATCCGGGGTGTTACAATCTACCCCCCTTAAAACATAATTTCGTTCCCGAAATTGGTGATGGGTAGTGAGTACTGTTTCTAAGGAAGGTTCAATCCTATTTAATGACCTAACCTTACGTATATCCTAACTCAAACGTTTCGATCTTGGGCCAGTGGGGAAGAGGCCGACCACACTTCCGCTGCGCCACTTTGATCGAACGGTAGCATTGACTAACCTAACTGGATTGGACTCAATACGTTCTACCCCCCTTAAAACTTGGTTCTACTTAAAGTTCAGGAATCTATGCATCGCTCCGTACATCAGAACGAGGTGCAACTTAAGACCTATCCTTGACATGAATTGGGAACAACCTCTCATTACAGTCATTTTCCTTTACTAATGATGCGTTCTATGGCATTGGTATCTATGGTGATAGATATATGCCTAATCTCTATTTTGGTTGAGTTCAGGAGCAGGTATGAGTTGGTGGCAAGATGTTGAATTCTCTACTGGCTTTACGTCCTTACCATTTACCAAGGGCAAAGCAATAACTTGTGGTTGTAGGTGGTCGGGCCAATGCGGAAGAAAAGTCGTGTAGTGGGTCTGAGCCGGATACATAGACTTTCTGCCTAGAACGGAAATTTACTGTATCAGTTTTTAATCCTAGACGATGCCGATCTTCTGCTTAATCAGAGCATTGGATTTATTGGCAACTACCAGGATTGAGAAGTCAATTCAAACCGTGAATACATCGCTTATATGAAGTTCCTTTATTCCGCATTCCCGAATGCAATAAGCCCTTGGGGAAGGCAATTCTAAGGGGTGTGTTGGTTTATTCTAAGTTCGACCTGAGGGATTTATAAGTCTTCCCTCAGAGTGAATGGTTCCTTCTTATGGGCAACAACAGAAGTCTATAAGTCATAAGGGGATCTATCGAAGGAATAAGGTTCTATTTCAACCAAATCTAACCTACATTTCCTTAGCATATACAGGCTTTATACTAGTTAAGGTAACTAGTAGCCAAGTCTGTATCGCAGTAGCTATAATCCAAAGCCTAAATTTATACGTTAAATGGTTCCATACCATTTCTACTACAGGGGTTCTATTGCTTAGGGTCAAGATTGTCTAAATGGAATTGGATTTCTTATGTCGTCAGACCCTTCAAATCTTGAAGTGCTAACTCTAGGTCCAAAACGCCAAGGGCCTATATGGCCAGTAGCATTAAGTTGCATTAAATGGAACGGCATTCCTAGTCCCATAGCGGGATTGGAAGTGGCAGACTTGGTAGGAGGGTGGGGTGGGATAAAACTAATTTGTAGGCTGAATCCCGGGAGTTACAATACTCCCAATCTAGGGACAATACCTCACAACAAATGAACGGAATGCACTTCATTCAACAAAATTCGGCTATATTAAGTCCAAACCACAACACAAACACATTTTCTACCGGTGACATCACTAGACCCAATAATAACAAAACACAGAAACCCTTAAAATAAAAATCAAACAATCTACAGGGCAACGACATAGATGCCTAATTCTACCAAAGGACTTCTACCATGGTCCCAACTAACCTTCTTGAATACTATCTAGTTAGGTACTGTCAGTTGCCCATTAGAGCTCTATCGGCCAGGTATTTTCAATACTTCTCAAACGGAGAAAGTTGAGAAATGGGATTTGAGGTTAGCATGATTTTGAGACCCAAAAAGAGGGTAAAGGCTCAAATAAAAGGGACATGAGAGAGAGGACGATGGGAAGGGAGGAAAAGGCTGAAACAGCCTTAACAATAGCCATGGAAAATGGAGGAAATGCAAAGAAATGGTTGCCCAAATGGACAGAATGAAATCTATACGTTGTAGAGGGATGCTTCAAGCTCCCCTAGGATGTATTTTCAGAAAGAAATAAAAATGAAAAAGGGGAATGGAGCACCTCACGATTTCAGCTCGATTTGGGGGTTTTTAGAGCTCCAAAAGATGAAATCTATTAGAGGGAGGGCTACAAATCACTATGGAGTGATGGAGGGTGGTCATTTTTGGCCAAGGATGGATTTGGGAGTGGTTTGGAACCACGGTTTTTAGAGATAGCAGCTGGAAAACGCAAATGGGGCTAGGGGAAGGGCTGTTTGTGAAGGAAGTAGGGTGTATAGGGGGTTTCAAGGTGCGAACCACATATGGGGGAGGTTCCCTAGCCGTATTAGGGCGTGCGCCCGAAAATTACATCCAGTGGGCCCCACCGGACGGCGATGCATCGCCGAACCGGCGATGGCATCGCTGACCAACTCTCTAGGTGGCTGGTGGGACCATATGGGTCTGGTCCCCTATAGTCCAGGGACCCCAAAAAATGCATGGTCCCCACCTTGGTTCATTGCATTTTGACCTATAGAGGCCCAAACATGAGTTCGGGGCTTTCCGGGGCCAATCTATAATTCTGAATACAAAACCCTATTATGCAGCATATGATTTTGGGGTAAAAGGAGCTATTACATCCATCTAGCCTATTATTTGCTAAAGAAAGCGAAGTTAGAATGGCCTTATGGCCATTTTTCATGAAATTTTACTATTCACTGTAACATTTTGTGAAAGTATGATTTTATGTTATTTTCACATTAGGATTGATGCCTAACATGAAATGGATAATAAATAATTGAAGATTGGAGTGGTGAGAGGATGAATTTTGAAGATTTTGGATGAAACGGGGTTTCTAAGCCCTAGCAATTGAATACAGGGGTCGTGGTTGTCCCACGGCCTAAACATTCACATTTATGGGTTTAGAATCGTTCAAATAATGTCTCAACCCACTTACCTACAGCCTAGGAGCTATTCGGGTTGCTTTACGCGACCCCAGATGCGCTACGGACTCGATCTCGCGATCGAAATGAATAGACTTCGCCTATTGGCGAATCTGGGATCCTAGAAGTGTTTCTAGACCCTTCTCGCACCCACCTAAGTCAAAGGAAGTGACAGCGTGCGTCGCGTGACCATAACCCAGGCCCGGTTTAATCCAAATCATGCTCTGATACCATCTGTAACATCCTGAAAATCGGGGGGTCGAGCGAAAATCCAACTCCCGAGTTCCAAAATGTTATTTATGCAACATAGATATGTATGATTGAATGTTGTCTGTGATAATGTATCAAACATGAGTGAGATTAAGCTAGAACAGCATATCATACTCCAGAGACAGTTAAATTAACAAGCGGAAGACTGTGATAGTACGTATAACATATATAAACTGTTGTATGTCTCCAGAGTGTGAACATGTTACCAGGTTATATACATACATGTATGCTCCAAAAGTAAACCAAAAGGATATACATGAGTGTTATAAAAATATAAAATAACAAGTGTCAAGGTATCTAATCAACCTCCCTGTAATCCCATCAATCAGATCATGCATAAAGGAGAGATCCTCCTCCTCATCATCAAGTCCAGCACCGCCTCGCAGGCCGCGCCATCATCTGCAATCACAATAGGGACTGGTGGGTGTCCGAAAACACCATCCCGTAACGTGGGAGTGAGTGATCAACTCAGTGGGATAAGAGATCAGAGATTAGCATGTTATCAAATCAATCATGCGATAATAGTAAAGCAGTAATTCAAACAATCCTAATACTGTTGTTAATGCAATATGACATGACGTGATGTATGCCCTCACCGACGATCTCCCTCATACGGCACCATCTTACGACCGCGGCATGCAATCGACCCTCAAGTGCTCCACATCTTCCAGGCACATGCAATGGTATGGATGATATGATTTTCGAGTTGTTATTAGTCCATTCAAACAGTAGGATTGGGAAACTAAGGTACTTCCCTTATATCAATCCCAACACAGATCCTATCTAGGGTCGTCACTCCTAGTAATCTCATATGATGTATATTTTTTAGGTCGCTGCAAGGGCTGCCAGGGCTGTTGCACGCACTCGTTGCTTCGTTCCCCCATCACCTTATCAATACAGGCCTACTGTACTCTACTGCTACTGAAGGGTCGTCGCCTCCCGTAGACTCAGAATACGCTCGCGGTCACTACAAAGGGCTGTCAGGGCTGTTGCTCGCACTCGTTGCACCGCTCCCCCATCACCTTATCAATGTAGGCCGACAGTAAAAATATAGTGTCCCATACCACCATAATCTGCTCACGAGTCATAGGTGCTCACTGGTCACTACGGGGAGGTTTGTGGCCCCAGCGTAGGCCGACAGCTCGACCACGATGTCTCATACCACCATGCCCGGCTCATGAGTCTTCGTGGATCAAGGTACCATGCTTGACAGGGTTTATAATGGTAAGTTCAGTACCCTATGTTCAAGCAGTTATGACTCATGCAGGGTGAACATACAATGGCCAGTCGGGTTACTTGACGGGCTCCACTAGCACGATCGCATCTCAAGTCGAACGACATGAAGTGCATAAAACACTTCGTGTGGCCTAACCACTGCCGCCAACTCCAAATACGACTCACGTTCATCGACGCGTCGTTCGTGGCCAAGATAAGCCAACCACGAATTCGCTCGGTTACTGACTGCCTGGACTAAGTATAGTCCCAAACAATTATGGAATCACATCAGCAAATCATATGAGAGTATTGGAAATGGAATACAAACATGTGAGCATGATAACACATGTTATAACGTACAACTTAAGTAAATCATCTTACACATGTCTTTCACACATATAATGAAATTATGCATATCGCCACATATAGGAAATCATCACCATCAGCGTATTAATTGAGAATTCGATCTCAAACTAAATCCTAAAGAAATCATCAAGCACATGTTATAACACACCACTTAAGTGAGACATCAAGCATATGCATTTCATACATATAATGAAATCATGCATATAGCTATCATGTAGGAAATCATTTACATCAGCATTTTAATTGAGAAATCAATCTCAAACTAATTCATAACACCATTTAATTCAATACATACTAATAAAAACATTTATACAAACACTTACACTACACACTTAAGTCTACATATAGTATGTCGACCCGAAGTGCGCATTTCGGCGAATCTCTTCGCCAAACTAATTATGCACATATTCCTAACATTGTAATGCGACAATAAACCATGTCAATAACATCAGAAAAATATGAATAAAAATAATACTTCCTACAAATGACTAAAATTCCCTAAATCTCATATTCTTCGTTGGTTTACGAAACAGGAAACGGACAGCATGTTGTACATGTCAAATGGCATTGCTGTCAAGAATCTACTATTAAACGATATTGAAAGTGTTGAAAACAGTCAATCAAAGCGTCTAATATCCGCACCTTTTCCCTTATAGATGTGTGAATTCGAACGGAGCGTATACGCTTCGTCTACGGCGAATAGGGAACCTAATACACAAGCTACATAAGCTACATCGCTAATGAAATTGACGGAAGCTTAAATCAGCAAGTGTTGAAGGTTTTCCTCACCTAGAAGTGCGTTGGAATCACTGAAAAAGTGATTGGAGTGCGTCGCCTAAGCACGTACAGCAGCAGCAGCAGGTGGTAGGAACATCTCTCCCACCTTCTCTCACAAACTCTCACATTTTCTCTCTCCCAATCTAGGGCTTTTTGCAAATTCGGATGGGAGAGAGGAGTGAGGGTTTCAACCCCTTTTATAAGCTTAAAAGTGCCCAAAATAGGCTCCAGGTCAAGGTATACTTGAGGTATGTCCAATTCGGGGCTGTTTCGGTCCAAAAGATGCTTTCTGGTGGTCCCCTGGAAAAATGCGGTCGGACTTAAGCTCATGCATACTGGATCTAGCATATATCAAGTTTTCAGTCCGGCAGGGTTCGCAGATCGCACATGGAGGTCCAGTTTCAGTTCAGCGGTCACCGCACGTAGATCAGGCCTGCAAATCTCATGATATGAAATAGAAATTTTTCCTAATCCGAGGGTGAAATTTGGATGAATTCTGACTGTCAGAACGCTTAATACTGACACGTCAAGTTGTGTGCCAGATTTGAATTTCAAATTCCAAATCTGTCCCTATTCGCACTCTCTTCAGTCCGGGCTCAATGAAATAACCTGTGATTATCGGTTGGACTTGATTTTTGAAATGATTGACAAGTCCAGCTAGGCGGTCCTAACGGTCTAAGATTGAAGGTATCAGAATTTTGACGCGCGGTCTAGATCCAATATAAGGTTTCAAAGAGGTCCAGAGAACAAACCGGTTTAGAGTTTGATCCCAGGTTATAGAGTATTATAGCACCATGGATTCTACAAGTTTTGGGTCTTGTAGAACGTATTTAAAGTGATCAGGGACTATTTCCCAGCTACTCTAGCATCGCGCTAGCTAACTTATGCTTAGTTTATAAAGGAATTAACCCTAAGTGATTTCTTTGGTTATGGAATTGGGTTCTGAGCGATTTTCTAGGTGTTTTAATTGAACCATTGCCTAAGGACGTCTAATCCCAGGTTGGCCAAAATCCGGGGTGTTCCAAAAAGGCTCCCAAGGCCACAACAAAAAGCGAAGTTCCATGGGAGGTAAAACTGAGGGAGACTCGAGACCAACTCGGATGTCTCCAGGAGGCATACTGAGTGAAGGCCCTTGCCTTCGTTGATGCACTACTGGAGGAAGCTGAACCCCCATTCACGGATGACATCATGAGATATCAACTGTCGTCTAGGTTTTAAATGCTCCAAATTACTCCTATACTGGGTCGGGAGACCTGACAGAGCACCTTAAGTCCTTCAAATCCTGGATGAAGCTTAATGGTGCCTCGGGCCTTGTGAAGTGCCAAGCATTCTCCTTAAACTTATCAGGGGTGGCGTGGAAATGGTATGGACACTTAAAGCCAAAATTCATTAGTTTATTCACTCAAATCAGCAAGGCTTTCATCACTCTATTCATCGGTGGGAAGGACAAGAAAAAGCTATCAACCCACCTCCTTACAATCACTCAGAGGGAGGACGAGCTACTAGCAAGTATATCATCTTTTTCAATGCTGAAGTTTTTCAGGTTGATGGTTACTTTAACCAGATAGCTCTGGCTGCCATGGTAGTCGGCCTTAAAAAAGGAAAGTTCATCTTCTCTATTGGAAAGAACCCCCCAACTATCTTTTTCGACCTACTTAATTGAATTAAAAAATATTCCAACCCTGAGGAACTCTTCAGTTCACGAAGAGCTACTCGAGGAGGAAACAATTCAGATAAAGATAGGAAACAAAAGGAAGATGGGGAGTCCTTTGCAGCCAACGCCAAAAGAAAGAACGAGGATGACCAAAACTGATGCCAGCATACCAACCAACATCCAAAAATTCAATTTCATCTGTACACTCCCTTGAAAACCAAGCCAAAGTAGGTACTTAATGAAGCTGAGCTGAGCAAGGAAACCTGATGAGTGAGCTGAACCAGTCAATCAAGATCAGTAGTAAGGCTCATTAGCCGACCTCGACCTCGACCTCAAGTACTTAGGTAAAATGTTACTTGTATTGAACTATGAGGCTCTCCCAATTGAGGGAAAAGGTCCTCTCTTTTGCTTCTACTATCTTGTCTATCGTCTTTATCTAAAATCTCAACTATAAAGAAACCTACCTCAGTTACGGGAAAAGTATTTCTTTATTTGTACTATTTGGTTTACTAGACTTGCATGCTCGACCACAAGGAACCCTCTTCTGCTGAAGGGAAAATGTCTCTCATCTTATATATTATGTGTTCAACTGTGAGTAACCTCCCTCAGTTAAAGGGAAGAATGTGCTCTTTCTCATTCCTACGGTTTTCCGTACTATACTCGCTACTTATATATTTAACCATGAGGAACCTCCCCCATTGGAAGAGAAAAGGTTCCTCATTCTTAATATTTTGTCTACAAGCTACGTGACTTAAAAACCTACATGTTCGACTACTGTATCTACTAAGTCAACATATACGACCACCCACGCATAAAGGAAAAAACAACTGTCACCACGTTTTGCATGTCTCCTTACATGAAGATACTATCGTAATATCCTCCTTGATCATCACAGCAGGCTCGTCCTTAACCCCCACAATAAATAGTGAGAGGTAAAATGAAGAAGTACACACCAAGTGAGCCAAACTCCCACACACTTGAAGCCCCTTGATCACACAATAGGTCAAGTCAGTCCAAAACTACTTACTTCCCTAGCCCTTGGAGATAGCACTCGGAAGTAGGGGGTTACTGTTTTGGATAAAATCGGATTGATTCGATGACCAAGAATAAAACAAAGGGATCATAGGAAACTTTCCAAAGAAGGGTGGAGTATTGACCTGACCCCAGGCGCTAACAAATGACTTTGGAGGTCGGCCTTGCTCACCGACCTCAAAAGATGACCACAACCTCAGGTACCTTGAGTATTGAACTTAGGTATTGACCTAAACCTTAGAATAGATATATCTAGAGAGAACCTTGTAACATAGAAAGATAGGATCGATCCAAGGAGTTTATAGGGAAAAATCACGCTAATTGAGGTAGAGTCAGAGATGTTTTGAAATTATAGTCTGACTCTAAAACGGGCCCTCCAACATATCCTTAAACCAACCAAAATACGTAAGTGATCGAAAGATCTTATAAATACCCCCTCATGGAACAAGGTATACCCAATTATACCACATCTATCACGCCTACCGTGAGTTCATACGCTTGACTTAGGCATCGAAGGGTCCTTGGCCTTAACCGTTGCCCCCCCCCCCCCCCCCCCCCCCCCCCCCCCCCCCCCAAGTGTATTCTATTATTCTCCATTTTATTGCAGGTACTTAGCAGATTGCATGAGGAAAAGTATATTGACTAGGTACTCAGTGGCTCGTAGGAGCTGAGGTAGGATCGACTAGTTTTAAGCATCAATAGAAACAATGATTTGGATGTATGTGCCCACCCTCAATTTTCTTAGGGGAAAACTTCTTCATATGTGGGCCCATTTTTATTATCCCAATCACTGACCTTGATAGACCCTACAATAGATGGGAAACACCTATGAAATCCTCAATAATAGGAGATCCAAACCCTATAATCATTTATGTACCTTCTATATATTGTAGGCCACAGCTAAAGAGGTTAAGATATTGTATTCTTGGAGCTCTTCTAGTCTCCTCCATCCATGGTGGGTCCCATAAGATCATGACTTTTTCAGTCTATACCATAATATCATTGATCCCCAGTATTTAATCCAACATTTCACCAATCTATACATTTTGAGAATGCTCCAGGCTTGGAGAGGATCCTCCAAACTGAGGGTTTGCAGTGTACTTGCCATTGGTCTATTGCATCCCACCACGGAAGGGCCCTGAAGCTATCCTAATGTCGGGACCTTTATTTGAACATGGACTATCATTGTATTTCTCTTGTCCATAGTCTGTTTGTAGGCCACTGATCAAGGATCCTTTAGCCGGATGATTTTTAGGGATGGTCTATTTAGCCGTTGAACAAGGATTGTGGCGCGGGGAGAAACGAGATGAGGTCGATCACCCCGTTTTCCTCATAGGATAACTACTTTGAATCCACTGAACTTTCTGGACTCCTCATTGGGCTTCCTTGAATCCATGAGGGATAAATTAGGAATTATTCCTAATAAATTTGAAATAGCTTAACTGATTAAAAAAAAATGAAGTTACAAGTCTTTAAATAAGGAACTCAAACATAGGACGGGATTTCATACTTACGACTCCAACTCAAACACCCTAAAAACGTGACTTACTTTAAATAGTAAATTTACTAAATAGTAAAAATGAAACTAAATGGGATTTTTAACAGTCGTTCTGATGGAATCTTGTAAATTCAGCATGGGAAATCCGATATAGAGGAGTTGGTTAGTGTAAGTAGGTCGTCCTACCCCAAAATCATATATAATATGTCAAAACCTCATCATGGTTTGCGAGATACAACTGATATAAGGTTTTGATGGTCTGGATCATTTCCACTGGCCTTCTCTAGTCCATTGCCATGAATGTGTCTGCGACCTGCTCTACATCAGATTGTTAATGTATTGTGAATGGTTTGTTTCTACACCACTAATTAAAAGGTAAGGATTTTCTAGCCTGAAGATTTTTTTGGATGGTCTATACAGTAGCCATCGCAGTAGATAAATAGTGTAGATCAATAAACAATTGTGAAAAAGAAAAAAAAGGCCATATGGCCGTATAAAGCCTCAGGTTGGCAACCAATATCAGGTACAAAACCAATTCTACATGGTGCATAAAACACCCGATCTTGTTCAGTATATGTAAAATCCAATTCATCCATCGGCTTCATCTAGAGTGAAAAATTAGAGAGTTTTGTAACTCAAGTGTGCCACATCACATGAAGCAATATAGATGAGATGTCAACCATGGGTTTATGTGTGGTGCCATCATGGTGTGCATCTTTTATCAAACCCGTTAATCAAGTCTACTTAAGAAGTTGTAGAGAGAATGGAAAAATTATCCTGATCTAAATATTATGCATGCCACAACGTATAAACTTGGAGGTTTTTGGGTCACTTTCATTGCTCCCATTAGAGAGGTGCTCTAGTGCTTTAAAAAAAAAATTAAATAAATAGAATTTCATTGAGGAAGCGGGAAAATACGTAGACAGATTTTGGGCCTCCCCAAGGAAAAAAGGACCTTGGGAGACCTATCAAATGAGAAGAAAACAAAACTAGGGAGCCGCCCGACAACACACCAGGAAGAAACTAACGTCGAGCTATGAACCTATGAGGTGCTCTAGTGCTTGCAGCATCAATATCAACAGGTAGTATCGATATCAGATGCACCTGATAGGAAACATGGTAGGAATTGTAAAATTCTCCCATATGGATGAAAATATCACATACATCATCCAATATATCATTGATATATGGATTTATTGCAAAATATCCCACGACCCTTTTAGAGATATTCCTTAATATTTTATACATGCGATGCATATTGACTATATTAAGGTATTTCGCCCTTCTTTTGAAAAACCAAACACACACACACACACACACACACACACACACACACACACACACACACACACACACACACACACACACACTCCAATTTCTCTCTAATTTTTTTTTATGGAATCCCTTCATAGTAGGATATAGACATTTTTGACTTGATTGGAGACAAATCAAAGCTTAAGAGGAGAAATATTGCAATTGAAAAGCATAAACAAGCCAAAAGCAATTCAGAAAATTATTGTGATTTTGTGTTATTATTATTATTATAAAATTTTAAATTAATGTCCTTGCACATAGTAGGTAGAAATAAATTATTGCTGATTTGTTTTTGTTTTTGTTATTTATTTATTTATGTATCGTTTGTGCTTTGATACTTGCGCGCGCGCGTGCGCGCGCGTGTGTGTGTGTGTGTATATATATATATATGTATATATATATTGTGAACTCTTTTTGGTGCATCTATTGTATAACTTACAAACTATATGGATGCCATTTAGATATTACGTCCATCACTTTTGTCAAGCTATAGTGCTGGCCATATATAATAGAGATCTATTATACATACTTATTTTTGGTAAAATTTTTAAGTTCTTAATGTGAAATTATGTCTTTCTCAAAATTGGCTAAAATTTTAGTAAAAAATTCTATCAGTTTCCTAATGTTTCTCCATTATTTCCCTTACACAGCATAACATTGCATGATACATCTGATATTTTCCTTACAATACTAATATGTTTCAATATCCCGAGGGTGAGGTACATTCATTGATATTGAAATCATAAATGCGACATATAGTTCTTCCATATAGATCAATATTTTTATTGGTACATTTTTTTATTATGGATTTATAATGCTCCAAGGGTAGATTTCCATTTCCACTCCCATACCTTATAGTCTTTCCTTCAATCCTTCCCTTTTTTGTGAGGTTGGCCTGATGAGGTTTAAGGGAGATTGTTCCAACTCCATTCCAACTTTGACTTGTTTTATGACATCAGTGAGTTGGGTGAATTGGCATATGGGTACAAGAAAAGGTATCCACAGATACTTGCGTTTGCTAAGTGAATGATCATCAAAATTTATTCCACATCATCAATATTTTTTTCATTCTAGTGGCGATGGCCTACTATCATTGAACATAAGCCAACAAAGACTTATTGTTCTTCCATCTTAGGGCTATTATATTCACTATATTCAGTGCCATGTTTAGATTGTATGAAAATGAGCTGTAAAGCCTTGATAGTTGCTCTTAGATCTTGATTTGATGATGGTTGAATGATGTATACCAATCTAATGCATCAAATTTTAATGAATTATGAATGAAGCAAACTAATTCTCCATTATTCCCTATCACATCATCAAGTTCTCCACAAAACGCCTTGAGTTGGCTTGTAGGGCATTTACTATCATCATACCTTTAGAATGTTGAGACCTCGAGGTTGTCGAGTACTTGCGAGTATGGAAAGGGGCAAAGTCCTTAGAATTTTATGCATGGGAGATTCACTCCTTACTGCATTTGTAGCTTGTTCTCCATGGGATGGAATTATTCTTCGAATTGTTCTTGAACTTGCTCAATCTTTAAGATGCTAGACTAGGGGTGCCTTGCCCCTTGTGAGCAATATGGGCCACTTTTTCTTCACAATGATTAGCCTCTTCAATACCCCTATGGGTCCCTTTAAGGGGAGGTAGTATGTGACTTTCATCAAGGGGAAGTTGGATTTGACTCCTATTTATGGGAGGTTAGAATTATTTGTGGTTGTTATTAGGGGAAGGTTTTCGGAAATGACCATGACTTCTATTATAAGGAGGTTACTAAATGTTAAGCCTAAATGTATGAGGGAAAATAAATACTAAATATTGGCTCAATCCCAATCAGGGGAGGTTGAATGTTAGGTATGGAGGTATATCAAATAGTGCAGTTGATGTAGGAGGAAGCTACTGAATGTGGAGGAAGATTGAAAAAGTTGATTATATGGGGTCCTAGGATTATGCACTTGCATTTTCCATTAGAGGAATTGTGCCATTAGGTGCTCTAGTCTTTTAATGTTTTCAGCCATGTTGGCCATAAGAGTTATCAAGATACCATCGACTGCAAGTTTTGATCTTTCGAGGGCTAGTAAGGCTATGGGGATGTCCTCTTTTGCTTCCATTGTTTCTTTAGACCAAGTGAAAATTAGACTTTGAGAAGTGGTTGTGGTTGCTTTTGTCGAGAATGTTGGGCATGAAGCCACTTTTGGGCACGATGGCGTCCCTCTACTATTTTTTGTTTATGTTTTATTTATTTTTTATTTATGCCTTCTTTTGTATTTACAAATAACCAAAGGCGCACAAGTGTATGAATGCAGCTAGAGTTTCTCAACTTCAATAGGTTCCCTAAGCGATATACCTTATAGGTAGGATGATTAGGTCATTGGATAAGTGATTGGATAATGCCTTTTAGGAGCTTTCTCAATGATAAGATCAAAGAGGAATCTAGTACAAATCTATTCCTACGTGCCAAAGTGGTCCTTACAATGTAAAATGCCAGTGGTGCATGGATTCCTAGTGTATAAAATAAGATGTAAGAAAGTAAATTAATGAAAAATAACCGAAACATAAGTCACGGGACAACAAAGAGTTCGAAAATAAAGAACTGATAGAAATTGTTGGAATGTAAATTGCATGAAATGTAAATGGACTTGAATTAGAGTAAAAAAAAAAAAAAAACTTGAGAAATCCTATGTTTTGAGCTAGGCTTGTCTACTAACTAAAATCCATAGTAGAGTCACGAAATCTATTGACATGTGTGTCGGCAAGGGTGCAAAATGAGCCCTCTTTTTGTTAATAATGGTAGTAGCTTGTACTACACCCTGAAATTTGGTACCTGAGTTGACTAGACCCTGGCTCCCTATCTAGGTGCATGACTTATATAAAACATGCTTACAAAACCAAATCACCCATAAATAAACCCATAAGCCATTAATAAACTAGAATATCCAAGACATGATCACTATAATCTAAAGTTTTAATCACTTTTCCATTATAATTCTTTGCAATTTAATTATGAGATATAAAAGGAAACTAAACCCTAAATAGAAATAAAAAGTGGTTGGGACTCCACTCACTCACTCCCTGTCTAAACCTCACTCCTAAAATTTAATAACCACAATAAAGGGTAAGCTCAATAGCCTAGTGAGTAAATCTTGCACAAGTTTGAAAATACATTTGATCCAATTAAAACATCTTTCTCAAAATACAAAATTTGAAGTTTATAAACAAACGATCAATGTAATTTTATATGAAATAAATTATAAATTAATTAATGTAAACTATGGTTGAGTACAAATGTATGACAATTTCATGATTGAATGAATGAATGCAAGACATGAAATAATCCAACACAACCAGTATGGTTTAACCTTTTGAACACCAAAGAATTTTACTAGCCGACTAACACTTACAAAATGCACCTATTCGGACCTGAAAGTGCACCTACTACGTGCCCTGGTTTGTCAATTACATTGTAAGTTGAGTTAGTCGGATAGCAACGCCTAATAGGAAGATCAAGTCAAGCGTCTGCCTCAACTGGATGTGTGGAAGCTCGCCATAGGTAAATCATAGCCTCACATCCCATGTCCCAAAACATTAGGTGATTAAAACCCTAAAAAAGAACTAGAACATCTTAGGATTTCTGTGTAAGAAAACTTTTTATCAAAAAGAAAAATCTTTAAAGTTTTTCTTACACTATCGATTATATCGATTCCCCTATCGATATGATCGACCAGCTCTATCGATGTCATCGGGATCTCAAATCGATACAATTGAGTGAGGACAAAAAGCGTCCAGCAATCAAATAATCATCTGGACGATTTATCGATATATCGACTGGTGAGTCGATATTATCAATATTCGAATATCGATCCTATCGGAAGAAGATCAATACTATCGAAAGACTGTTTTTCGACACCTCTATTTTTCTAAAAAAAACTAACATAAGCATCGATATAACGATGACTGTCCAATTCAATCTGAACTCAAATATTGATCATATCGGAAGTCAGTCGATCATATCGATTGTGGGCGCATGTTTTCACCAGTATGAATTTCAGGTTGTTTTTAATGTTAATCGGGGTGCCAATCGATAAATCGATATTTATATATCGATCATATCGAGACCTCGTCGATTGGATAGAGTCCGGACATAAATCGTCCAGCAATCTTATAGATAAATCTATATGATTTATCGATCCCATCGACTAGGTCTCCGATATGATCGATGTACAAATTCTGATGACATCGACTGTTCCTCGATCATATCTGTAGAACCTGAAATTCTTCAAGGCTTCTCTCTTGTTTTCACCTGTCGATAGATCGATCCATCTATCGATGGAATCGGAGTTCGAAATCTGATAACATCGATGTGTGTCTCGATCCCATCGACCAGTTGGCGAAAGGTTTCCAAAAGCGAATTGACAATTGAGTTTGTATCATCGAGAGGTCTGCCGATACAATCGAGAGTATACGCTCGATCATATCGACTACTGCTCGATCATATCGAACTCTGTCATAAATATGACCGTTTATATCCGTTGGAACCTTTTGCCTATATATAGAGAGATTAATCTTTGTTGCTAGTAGAGAAAGAAGAGGGTACTTTTGAGAGTTTTAACCTTCCTATCATTTACCTAAGCCGTTTCTCTCAGGAAGTTCATCCTCCAATCCACCCTCATCATTGATATCTCATAGAGTGGATTGGGGAATGAACTTCCGCATTCAAGGATCCTCCAGCTACTATCTTAATGGTAAATCATTAAGCTGGGATGCCTTGAATGCATGGATGCTTGGAACCACTCTATATTCCTTATAGGACAATCTTTAGAGAGTGGTATTCCATCATAACCTTGACCCAACCTAAAGCCTAGTATAGATACACCTTTGTGTTGCTGTTCAAGGGAGCTGAAGACTCTTCATCAACAAGAAGGAGATCTTCATCAATGCGCTGAATGGGACTCATCAACTTATTTGTAAGTATCTAGAGTCCAGAGGACACTTATGATCATTCCTTTCTATGATTGGATTTTAAGTGTTGCTTACCCTTTGAAGTCCTCGAAGGAGGCCTCCGACGGGAGTGTACATGTGGGGTGCGTTGTGTGGACCCTTGTTCTGTGGAGAGTATAAACATCTGGTTAGGAGTACGCCAACAAAACTCCAGGGTTAGAGGTGAACTGAGTAGAAACCTCCTGGTGCGTTGTGTGGACCCTTGCCCTGTGTGGGCATAAACATCTGGTTAGGAGTACGGCAGCAAAACTCCGGGGTTAGAGGTGAACCGAGTAGAAACCTCTGGGTGCGTTGTGTGGACCTTTGCCCTGTGTGGGCATAAACATCTGGTTAGGAGTACGCTAGAAAAACTCCAGGGTTAGAGGTAAACCGAGTAGAAACCTCCGGGTGCATTGTGTGGACCCTTGCCCTGTGTGGGCATAAAGATCTAGTTAGGAGTGCGCCAACAAAACTCTAGGGTTTGAGGTGAACCGAGTTGAAACCTCTGTAAAGGTTGAAGGTGAACCTGATTTAAAACCTTAGGTTTGAGGTGAGCCATGAGAAACCTCCTTAGTGAAATCCGGTCACTCAAGAGTTGAGTGTGGAAGTCGGGAGTGGAGTAGACAAGTTGTCGAACCACTATAAAATGACTGTGTTTGAGATTGATATTGTCATTCATTTATGTGATTGTCTTACATGCCTTTATATATGATTATCTAAAATAACATCTTATGCACACACAGTCATATCCATCACAATCTGATTCATAAATTTATTTATCTTACAAGTAGTTGTGATTAGATCCTCTATCAGGCTTGGAAGCCAATAGAGTTAATTTTTGAGTAATCCTAATTTGTACTCTGTGATAGGATTAGTGTGATAGGATCGAAAAATAACTTATAAATCTTTAAAAAGTCCTATTCACCCCCCTCTAGGACATATTGACATATTCCTACTTCAACTTAAGCGGTCTTCACCGCTATTTCAATTAGTATCAGAGCGGGTCTCTCTTTAAGTGTTTCACCGCCTAGAGAGTGATTTTGACTGAAGTAGAAATATGGCCAAAGGAGAGGGCTCATCTGTCACTAGACCTCCAGTATTTGATGGATCAAATTATGCTTACTGGAAGGATAGAATGCACTACTTCCTGAGATCTTTGGATCATGAAGTTTGAGATGCAGTTGAAAAAGGATACGTGGTACCATCCGAACAAATTATACTTGAAAATGAAACCACAATCACTAAACCCAAACTTAATGAGAAGTGGACGGCATTTGACAAAGAACAGCGAAATGCTGAAGCAAAAGCAATGAACGCCATTTACTGTGTCGTGTCCCAAGATATATTCAATCAAATAAGTATGTGTGGGACATCCAAGGAAGCATGGGATTTACTGGAAACAACCCATGAAGGCACAAGCACTGTGAAGAGGTCTAAAGTACAATTCTTAACTTCACAGTTTGAAAATCTCAGGATGGAAGAGCATGAGATATTTATGGAGTTTTTCACCAAATTGAATATCATTTGTAACTCCATAGGTGGATTGGGAGAGAAGGTTCCGGTACCTAAAATATGTATAAAAATCTTAAGATCCTTACCGGAACGCTTCAATCCTAAGGTAACAACAATTGAGGAGTGTAGGAATATTGATGAGATGAAAGTAGAAGAACTAATATGTTCCAGACAAAGTTTGGAAATACACTTCACACAACTCCAAAAATTCAAAAACACTGTCCTAAAAACTTCTAAGAAATCAAAACATGAGGACAGTGAGAGCGAAAAAAGAAGATGAAAATGAGGAAGTGGCCTTGCTAACACAAAGATTTAGAAGATTCTTTCAGAAGAATCGCGGCCATCCTTCTAGAAGAAGAAAGGTGAACTACAAACCTTCTGTAGGAAAATTTGGTAAATAAACCAAAGAACTACAATGTTATACCTGTCATGAGTATGGACACCTATCTACTGAATGCCCAAACAGAAAAACTAAGGGCAAGGCAATGGCTGCCACATGGGATGATACAGAAGAGTCAAAATCAGAAAATAGTGACTCAAAAAGTGATGGAGATCAAAAATCCTTAAAAATACTTATGGTCTCTACTACTTCGATCATTCCAACTAAATCCGAAAAAGAACAACAAGCCACTGAATCATTTTCATCTGACAATGAGGAAATTGAAGAAGAAAAAGATAAAGAGCAAAATGAATTACAAAACGCTTATAATCAACTTTACATCCATAGCGTTAATATTGTCAAGAGACTTAGAATAGTTGAAAATAAAAAGGAAATGCTGCAAATAGATCTGGATACAGCTTCAAATTTTAATACTCATCTAATCACTGATTTACAGCAATGCCACTCAGACAATGATAGACTTAAAAGAACTAATAATTCATTGAAATCTGAGTCAGAGAAATTAAAGGAACAAGTCAAAGAACTAAATGAGGAAAACTTGATTCTTCAGAATAAAAATTATACACTTCAAAATGATCTAGAAAAATCTAGAAAAATTGCTGAAATAAACTGTAAATTTTTCCAGAGTGGTGAGAAATTAGAAAAACTATTAGGAATGAGAAAATATGGAGAGGACAAAAAGGGATTAGGTTATGGAAAGGTTAGAACAAAAACTGATGTACAACCATTTGGAAAATCTTTTGCATCTAGTAGTAACACCAAACCTATCCCATCTCATTGAAAAAATGAGGAGTCAGTTTATGAGCTAAATAAAAGAAGTATACAATCATCACCACTTGAGATAGTTGACAGGATGAAGGAGCAGTTAAGTCATGTGGACAAATCAAATAAGAAGAACAAATCTACCACAAGTAAAACTCCTGTCACAAAGTGGGTGATTAAGGAAAAGACAAATTGCCTTATTACTCAATCAGATCATTTATCAGGCAATATGGCTAAATGGTACCTGGACAGTGGTTGCTCAAGACACGTCACAGGTGACAAGTCTCTCCTTTCAAACTATAAGGATCTTCACAAAGGGATAGTCACCTATGGAGATGGAACCACTACTGAAGTAATTGGTCAGGGAATTATAAAAGGGATTAATCTGTTTAAGAATGAGAATGCTTTTTGCATAAAAGGATTGACCCATAACCTACTAAGCATCTCTCAAATCTTTGATAATGGGCATGTGGTAAATTTTAACAAAGAAGAATGCGAGATTATATATCAATCAGGAAAATCAATTATGAAAGGTCTTCGCACAAATAACCACTGCTACATTATTGTAAGAAATGGAAGGAGTGATACTGAGAAACACTAAGAGTGAAGAAATTGGTCCAGGTTATGCATCAAAATCTAGATATTTGCTAAAATGATGTAATTTTGTTGAGCCTTCAATGTTACATCTAAGGTTGGAGACCTAGTTTTTTTTAAAAAACATTATTATGTTTATAACTATAGAACTGATACAAATTTTTTTTTGTGACATATACTGATCAAGCCAAGAAATACTCGATAGTGTGTCGAAATTATGAAAATTCTAAATATTATCCACTTTCGATACGAGTGTTGGCCTCTTTTTCGATCTCATCGACTAACGGTCGATACAATTGACGGATCTTCAAAAATATGAAAAGTCGTGTGACCGTGGATAACATTGAGGGCTATCTCGATGGCATCGATCGACAACCTATCGATACAATCGATATGTTGGCGGATATGATCGACAGATGGCGCCCAAATAAAGGGTTGATCGAAAGGATTTTTTTTTAAAAGGCTAGTCCTATCTCTCTGTCCTGATCAGTTCCTTTGGTTGATCTACTTAAGTCCAAATGAAATCTCGGTACCCAAGTGACACAAGAAAGATGATTAAAGGAAAAGGTAAGGCTGTCTTATCTGTAAAATCTTTCAAGAATAAGAAAGAGGAATATTCTATACCACCTCAAAACTAGTCAGATTGAGAACAAGTCACAATAGTCAATCGTACTATTCTCATTAGTACTATCAAACTCTATGGGGTGGATCACATGATGGAAACCGCTGGATAGAAGAATATGTTTAATATGGGCAGGCCATATTAGTTTGAAATGATCCAGCAGTTCTTCAACTGTTGTCGTGTTGTCCAAGATTACCCACCTTGCATATGTCTGAAATTCATGCAACATACCAAGAACATTACTCCATCAGTTCTTGGTCATGTTCTAAACATTAAAGTGACGCAAATTCCTGTCACTAGTAGAAATCTAAACGATCTGGGTAGATGGGTGGGAATTACACAAGCATTGTGCTAGGGTATGACAATTCATAAAAATGATAGCAATATTCTTCCAGTAAAATACCTAAGAATCTTGTTCCGACTCCTTCACAGTATTTTCAACACGAATGTGTACCCATGTGATGCAAATGACACATATCTGAGTCCTATTGCACTCAACATTCTGTATGATTTCTATCAAGAGATCCCTGTATGCTTACCGACTTTCATATTAGACCAGCTAATAAAGGTAATCAGAAGTGACCATCTTGAATTTCTGCCTTTTTCATCTCTTATCTGCAAGCTCGCACACTGGGCAGGTCTGTCGAAAACAACTGATAAAGTATATCCTGAAGTATGGTTCGACCTTGAAGCAGCGCAACATGTGTATGCTTCTGTCTCATCAGATAAGAAGATCCTTCCACCTGTTGAAGATAGTGGTCCCATGCTTAATGAAGAAATTCCTTGGGGATCCAATCGAACTCCTAATTATAGTCCTGCTTCTGTCACAAATCATCAGCATCATGTTCTTGAGTGCCAATTTTTAAACAATCTCACTAGAATTGATGAGCGACTCCAACACTGCGAACAACGACTATCAAGAATAGAAAATAGGATGGAAGCTCTCTAACACTCTGTGCAGCAGATTCTTGAGTTACTAACCACTGACGGGCCTTCTATGTGCTAAAAAGGAGTCAGTTATGATGAAATTGTGTCTAGCCATAAAATACCTAATTTTGCATCCATATTTGCTTACTTGTTTTGGGTATCCCTACATTTTCGGACAATGAAATCTTTTTGTTGATATGGCTGAACTTAATTCTCATTTTACTGAGATTCCTATTTGCTTATACAATGCCTGTGCTGACTACTTCATTGATTTATCTTCTGGTCTTCATTGATGTATGCTTTACAGTGTTCTCATTTATATACATCTATCTATCCGTAGTTCTCCCATAAGCTTCAATCTTCAGTCAATATCACGTCTTATGCCTTTACCAATGACTTACAAAAAGGGGGAGAACAATTCAAACACCCCAAACAAAAATTATATATCTGTGTTACAGGTGTTAGGGGGAGCAGCCGCAACAAGAAAAGGAGAGTTTTTGGAGTAAGGGGGAAAACTTACTGGGTGTGTACATGGGTGTTTAGAATTTATAAAATTGTGTTAATACAAGTACACACAAGTTAGGATGTATCTGTGTAGATATGTTCTTAGGGTGTTTTGGATATTTTGTCACGTAATTGACAAAGGGGGAGATTGAAAGTGCACCTACTACGTGCCCTGGTTTGTCAATTACGTTGTAAGTTGAGTTACTTGGACAACAGCGCCTAACAGGAAGATCAAGTCAAGCGTCTGCCTCAACTGGATGTGTGGAAGCTCGTCATAGGTAAATCATAGCCTCACATCCCATGTCCCAAAACGCCAGGTGATTAAAATCCTTAAAAAGAACTAGAACATCTTAGGGTTTCTGTGTAAGAAAACTTTTTGTCAAAAAGGAAAACCTTTAAAGTTTTTCTTACACTGTCGATTATATCGATTCCCCTATCGATATGATCGACCAGATCTGCCGATGTCATCGGGATCTCAAATCGATACAATCGAGTGAGGACAAAAAGCGTCCAGCAATCAAATAATCATCTGGATGATTTATCGATATATTGACTGGTGAGTCGATATCATCGATATTCGAATATCGATCCTATCGGAAGAAGATCGATACTATCGACAGACTGTTTTTCTGCGCCCTTGTTTTTCTAAAGAAAACTAACATAAGCGTCGATATATTGATGATTGACCGATTCAATCTAAACTCAAATATCGATCGTATCGAAAGTCAGTCAATCATATCGATTGTGGGTGCATGTTTTCACCAGCATGAATTTCAGGTTGTTTTTAATGTTGATCGGGGTGCCAATCGATAAATCGATATTCATATATCGATCATATCGAGACCTCGTCGATTGGATCGAGTCCGGACATAAATCGTCCAGCAATCTTATAGATAAATCTATACGATTTATCGATCCCATCAACAAGGTCTCCGATATGATCGATGTACAAATTCTGATGACATCGACTGTTCTCCGATCATATCTGTATAACCTGAAATTCTTCAAGGCTTCTCTCTTATTTTCGCCTGTCGATAGATCGATCCATCTATCGATGGAATCGGAGTTCGAAATCCGATAACATCGATGTGTGTCTCGATCCCATCGACCAGTTGGCGAAAGGTTTTCAAAAGCAAAATGACAATTGAGTTTGTATTATCGAGAGGTCTGCCGATACAATCAAGAGTATACGCTCGATGATATCGACTACTGCTCGATGATATCGAACTCTGTCATAAATATGACTGTTTATATCCATTGAAACTGTTTGCCTATATATAGAGAGATTAATCTTTGTTGCTGGTAGAGAAAGAAGAGAGTACTTTTGAGAGTTTTAACCTTCCTATCATTTACCTAAGCCCTTTCTCTCAGGAAGCTCATCCTCCTATCCACCCTCATCATTGATATCTCATAGAGTGGATTAGGGAATGAACTTCCACATTCAAGGATCCTCCAGCTACTATCTTAATGGCAAATCATTAAGCTGGGATACCTTAAATGCATAGATGATTGGAATCACTCTATATTCCTTATAGGACAATCTTTAGAGAGTGGTATTCCATCATAATCTTGACCCAACCTAAAGCCTAGTATAGATATACCTTTGTGTTGCGGTTCAAGGGAGCTGAAGACTCTTCATCAACAAGAAGGAGATCTTCATCATTACGCTGAATGAGACTCATCAACTTATTTGTAAGTATCCAGAGTCCAGAGGACACTTATGAGCATTCCTTTCTAGGATTGGGTTTTAAGTGTTGCTCACCCTTTGAAGTCCTCGAAGGAGACATCCGACGGGAGTGTACGTGTGGGGTGTGTTGTGTGGACCCTTGCTCTGTGGAGAGCATAAACATCTGGTTAGGAGTACGCCAGTAAAACTCCAGAGTTAGATGTGAACCGAGTAGAAACTTCCGGGTGCGTTGTGTGGACCCTTGCCATGTGTGGGTATAAACATCTGGTTAGGAGTATGCCAGTAAAACTCCAGGGTTAGAGGTGAACCGAGTAGAAACCTTCGGGTGCGTTGTGTGGACCCTTGCCCTGTGTGGGCATAAGCATCTGGTTAGGAGTACGCCCGCAAAAATTTAGGGTTTAAGGTGAACCGAGTAGAAACCTCTGTAAAGGTTGAAGGTGAACCTGATTTAAAATCTTAGGTTTGAGGTAAACCATGGGAAACCTCCTTAGTGAAATTCGGTCACTCAAGGGTTGATTGTGGAAGCCGGGAGTGGAGTAGACAAGTAGTCGAACCACTATAAAATGACTGTATTTGAGATTGATATTGTCTTTCATTCATGTGATTGTCTTACATGCCTTTATATATGATTATCTGAAATCACATCTTTTGCACACACAGTCATATCCATCTCAATCTGATTCATAAATTTGTTTATCTTACAAGTAGTTATGATTGGATCCTCCATCAGGCTTGGAAGCCAGTAGAGTTAATTTTTGAGTAATCCTATCTGTGATAGGATTAGTGTGATAGGATTGAAAAATAACTTATAAATCTTTAAAAAGTCCTATTCACCCCCCTCTAGGACATATTGACATATTCCTACTTCAACTTAAGTGGTCTTCACCGCTATTTCATGACCATGGCTTTTTGCAATCGCAACATGTTTATCTATGCAGTCACATTATGAGTTATTCATATGTTCGCTTATTAAACTCCTACCCTACCTGGTTTGACCGTGGACTTTTACGATCCCCCCATACTTCTTCATGCAACTTTGCAATAAGGATTCCTTACTTGGGATGACAATGGTCCACCACTCGGCACCACGGTAGAGATTCTACAAGGTACCAAATGGACTTTTGGGACTTTTAAGAAAAGGTTATTAATCACCCTACCCATTTACACTCTTAAGAATTTTCAATGTAGAACAACATAGTATAAGATTTTGAATAATCTAAAATGTAAAAGTTTATATTTATATGCAATTTAATCCCAAATTTAATTGGAATTATAAAAATTGTTGATACGAAAAAATTGTCGTGCCTCTCCCTGCACTTCCCTCTTGCACAATAATTCAACACAAAGGGAACCCTGGCTAGAGCCGAGGAACCTCCGATGCTTAAGTCAGTAATGGGACCAGGAAGAAGGTGTTTTAGGGGCATTTTCCTGTGTGTACCTTTAGTCCTGTAAAGCCCTTCTTTTATAAGAGTGAGAGGTCCCGGTGTGAGGGGATTCACTCCCTTATTTCTTGGAGAATTGATTTATTGCCATTTATTTTCGGATACTTTCCGATTCTGAGATTTCCGGGATCGGGAATTCTTCTACAAGATTTTCAGGACGGTAGTTAAGCTTACATCGTCTCTCCCTTGCTTGGCTGGGCCTAAACAAACTTTGGTATCCAATCACTTTCGACTGGGTACAAGGATAGGGCTTTTTTCCTACTATCGGATGAAATAGAGGCGGTTTAAAACTAACATTCTTCCTTAATCTAATAGTCGACACTATAATCGGCCTTGCATGGGTCGGTTTTATGGTTGGTCAGGTGGCCTTTAGCTTTTGGGCCTTAGTCGGTCCCTTTAGACTTTGTTGTCTCATTAGCCGAGTCAACTTTATGCATCTTACACTTTCCACCTATGGCTCTTCACTCTTCAAGTCTTGGTCAGGATTCATTTCCGGCAATCCGAGCTAAGTCTCCTTTAGGCTTTACATTGTCTCGATCTGACTTGTTGCCTCAGGTTCTTGGGAAGTGTCAATAGAGTTTGTCCATTCCATAACTGAGTTTCCGGACTTATCATATTTTTCCCCAACAGTAAACCCCATACTCCTAGTGTTAGCTATGTCGACACCAAGGAGTAATGGGTTTCTAAGTCAGTGTGCATTGGAGACCGAGGTTATGATGGAGCATTTAATGTTTCTTGTGTTGTTCTTAACGTATGACAGTTTGTTGCTTGAGGCTGCATGAGCAGACATCCATCAGAATGTCTCATCTACTTACGAGCGTTGGACATGTGGTGAGGGCGTTACTTGCATCAGTCGGCGTGCGCCATGTGTCGGGCGGGGGAGTGGAAGCAGGTGTCGATTCAACTCCTCCTTAAATGCCTCTGCCACATGGTAGGGCTATAAAAGGGAGGAGCGAGATTCATTTTCATTTCCGCGCGCGTCTGCTCCTTCTTCTTCTTTCATTTTCTCTTCTTTTCTTCTTCTTTCTCCTACCTGTGCTCGTGTTCCACCATTTTCTCCTTTATTTTCGTCTTCATTTTTCTCTTTACTTCTCCAACTGTGTACTTTTCACCTCTCCGGTGAGTTTTCTCTCCCTTCCTTTCCTTTTCGACTTTAAATGGCAATGCATTCTTCAAGTCCTCGAGAAGGGATTTTCGGTGATGAAGACAAAATAAGACATCTATGGAATATCTCAAAATCACCTTCATTGCTGGCAGAGATGGAGATTAAAGTCAACGAAGCTTTCCAGTTCTTTGAGAGAGTGATTGGAACTTCAACAGAGCGCCCTGCTTTGGCAGGTCCGTCTAGCCTGATGCATGCTCCTAGTAGACCTACCCCTTATTTTCCTGGGGATGACCTAGAAGAAGAGGAGGAAAATTTTAAGGAAACCACTGAGTCGGTTCCTCTTATGAGATCGGCAAGGACCATTGAGTCGCTTACGAAGAAGGAGAAGCTGCCGAGGGAGGGAATGTCGGAGACGAGCAGAGAGGTCCAATCCCTTCGGTCTTGACTGAGGCGAACTTGGACAGAATTCGAGTCGGGTATCATGTCCCTGACTCTGTGATTCTTCGGCTCCCCCTCCTGAGTGAATTACCCGACCATCCTTCTTTGGGAATGGTTGTGATTTTTCAAGTCGCCATGCAATTTGGCTTATGTCTACACTTTCAACCTGTTGCTCCGGATTTTCTCTTCTGACTTAGAATTGCTCCTGGGCAGATAGTTCCAAATGGGTGGAGAAACTTATTTGAATGTTTAATGTTGTGGCTGAGGTAGAGCAGCCCTTAGTAACCATTGATGATTTCCTTTATTTATACCAAGTATGACCAAACACTCAGCAACCTGGCTGGTACTTTTTGAGCACTTGGCAGAACAAGGGCGACTCTTTAATAACTAACCCTCATACTTCCAACAAGCACTGGAGAGAAAGGTGGTTTTGGGTATGCAGTCGCTGAAAAAAATATGACAAGTCCGGGGGCTCGGTTGTAAGATGAACCAAGTTTTTTGACATAACCTGAGGCAACAGGAAAAGTCGACTGAAGTAAAGCCCCACGGAGAGAATTAACTCAGATCTACAGGATATGAATACCGCCCGAAGTTAAGAGAGTCAAGAGCCATGGAAAAAATATGTAAGACACATGAAGTTGACTCAGACAAAGAGACAGCAATATCCAAAGGGACCAATTAAAGGCCCTAGAGCTAAAAGCCACCTGACCGACTATAAAAATAACCCATATGAGGTTGGTTGTAGTGTCGGCTATCGAATTAAGAAAGGACATCGATCTTAGACTGATCCTGTTTCGTCCGACAGTAGGCAAATAGCCCCCATCTTTATAACCCAAGTAAGACTGTATAGGCCGAGCCAAAGCAAAGAAGAGATGGTGTAATCTTAAACACCAATCCGAGAATCATGTAAAAAGATACCCAACCCCGAAAATCTCAGGATCGGGAAGTATCTACAAACAAGTAGAAACCAAGTCAAATCCACTGAAAATTAGGAGGGAATCCGCTTATGTCGGGACCTCTTGTTCTTATAAAAAGAGGGCAGTCCAGGAACCAAGGTACGTGAGAAAAACTCTAAGAAACTCCTCTCCTTGGACCTCGATTAACTTAAGCATTGGAGGTTAGCCAGGGTTTCTCTTTCTCTCTCATTGTGGTGTAGGAGGAAGTGCATGGAGAGGCTGACCCAATTTTTCGGATCAATAGATTGTCGCGGTCTGTGGGAAACTATACAAAAAGTCATTTTCTGGATTCAACCAAAGGAGTTGTAAATTTGTTTTAATGGCAAGAGCTTGAAGAATGAGTCTAGAAGGACCAAATGCTATTTTCGCTAGACAACCGGGCACAAGTCGGCTTAGGGGGCTCAAAACCAACCCGATAACTGCCAAGGTTTTACACCTGCTCCCGCTGCTTCTGCAGAAACTAACACCCAGCGGAACCGAAATAATGGGCAGTTGGATCGATAGGTTAAGGAGCTCAGAGCCGATGTAAATGTTATGTGACAAAATGTTGGACCAGATACACCACAACAAATGTAGCAGTTTCAGTAGGGTCAAGTGATGAATGCTCCACAACAAGTTGTTGACCCTCAGCCCACTGTTCCGTGATCCATTCCCCAGCTGAGTTAGCCCTATGGCCCGACTGAACCAGTGCCCTCTTACTCGACAACCGCTGTACTACCTCCCACGGATCTCCGACATGAGATAGACCGAAGGAGGCACAACCGACTTCCAGATGAGGGTATGATAGAAAGTGTCGAACCCTGGAAAGCTGACCTCCAGGACTCCAAGAAAGAAGTGATGGAAGAGATGAATGATATGAAGCAGGGTTGGGATGTATGTCAAACCAGAATCGAGACTAAAGCATCCTTTTTCGTTGAAGAAGTAATGCGAGCTTGGCTACCAGAAAGGTTTCGTCTACCACAAATTACACCTTTCAGTGGAAAGACCGACCCAACTGAACACTTCGAATGTTTTCAGACGTACATGGAATTGCATGATGCCTCAAATGCTATGATGTGCTGAGATTTTTCTCTTACTCTAGCCGACGTAGCTCAACTCTGGTTCAAGCAGTTGAAACTTAAGTCAATCAGTTTATTCATGGAGCTCAGCAACGCTCTCCTTACCAATTTTATTGGCAGGAAGAAGAAATAAAAACCCCCTGCACATCTGAACAATATAGTTTAGAAGGAGGGAGAGTTACTGAAAGACTATTTTAAGCATTTCAACTTTGAGTCACTACAGGTTTGGAAACACTCAAAAGCGACAACGCTTAACTCCCTTATGCAAGGCATTAGTGACGCAGGGATGAACGTGATGAGGTCGATCACCGTCTTCCTCAAGGATAACTACTCCGAATCCACGGAGCTTCTCTGGACTCCTCACAGAGACTTCTCGAATCCACGAGGAAAGAAAGCAGGAAAATAGAAAAAATTCTAATAAATTCGAAATTGATTGATGAATAAATAAAAATGAGTTTACACCCCTTTAAATAAGGGAACCAAGCAATATGAAAGAAATCAGACTCATACTACAACTAAAACTCCTAGAATTCGCAACTTACTATAAATAGTAAACTTACTATTTATAGACGGTCACGATGTCTACTAGTGCGCAAGGTTTTCGGCCAAAAATAGTAAGTGTCCTATTTGGCTTCAACAAACCGTTTTCCTAATTATCCTAAGCAATTTTCATGTTGGACACAACTCCTAAAGCCCAACGGATGAAAAGTTATACTCAAACTAAAACTTACTATTTATAGTAAAAACAAAATTAAAACGAGGAAACGACCGTCGATCGGGGGGTTTTTCGCAAATCCGGGCTGCGCAACCCGGCGTAGCGGGGTTGGTTGGCTAAAGTAGCTCGTTCTACCCCAAAATCATATATTTTACGTCGGATAACTCATTCCGGATTGTGAGATACGCCCGATCTAAGGTCCGATGGTCCGGATCACTTCTGTCGCCGACCGTGCCTTTTCTGATCCATCTTAGCCATGAAATTGTCCGCGACCCGCTCTACATCAGTCCCCTCCACTTGAAAAGAACTCGTCCTCGAGTTCTCCTCCTGCGCTGGTGCATGATACTCGGTCAGGTCCGCAACGTTGAAAGTCCGTGAGATCGCCATGTCATCTGGAAGATCAACAACATAAGCATTGTCATTGATCTTTCGGATGATCGGTACCGGTCCAATCTTCTTATTCTTCAGCTTGTTGTACATCCCGGTCGAAAATCTTTCTTTTCGCAAATGGACCATTACCTGGTCGCCCACCTCGAACACCTTTTGTCGACGATGCTTATCCGCTTGTTCCTTGTACTTTTCGTTCGAGGCATGTAGCTTAGTCTGCACCTCCGCATGAATACCCATGATCCTGTCTGCCATATGTTCTGCTGCAATACTCATGCCTGGGAGCTTGGGCAGAGGGACCAAGTCTAGTGTGTGGCGAGGTACTCGTCCGTAAATAACCTGGAACGGAGATTTTCCTGTCGAGCGGTTCACCATGTTGTTGAATGCAAACTCCGCTTGAGACAAGGCCAAATCCCACTGCTTCGGTTTCTCTCCTGAAATACATCGAAGGAGGTTTCCCAAAGTACGATTCACAACTTCGGTCTGCCCATCAGTCTGTGGGTGGTAAGCACTGCTGAATTGAAGTCGTGTATCGAATCGAGTCCACAAAGTCCGCCAAAAGTGGCTAATGAACTTCGTGTCACGATCAGAAGTAATGGTCTTAGGGACCCCGTGTAGCCGTACGACCTCCCTGAAGAATAAATTCGCCACATGTGTTGCATCAAGGGTCTTCTTGCATGGGATAAAGTGCGCCATCTTGGAGAAACGATCGACCACTACGAACACCGAATCCATGCCGCGCTGTGTTCGTGGAAGACCAAGTACGAAGTCCATTGATAAATCCTCCCAAGGACCGTCAGGCACAGGTAACGGGGTGTAGAGGCCCGTATTCTGAGATTGTCCCTTGGGGGTCTCACAAGTATGACAACGTTGTACGGCTCTTCCCACATCACGTACTAATTGCGGCCAGTAATACCGCTCTTCCACAAGAGCTCGCGTCTTGTCTCGCCCAAGGTGTCCACCGAGGCCACCTCCATGTAGTTCCTGAATAATCTGCTCCCTTAGAGAACTTTGGGGGATGCACAATCGATTCCCTTTGAAGAGAAAACCATCCTGTATATGAAAGTCACTGGGGTGACCTTCTTGGCACTTCAACCAGGAATCTTTGAAGTCTTCATCCTCGGCATATAGCTCCTTGAGACAGTCAAAGCCGACCACCTCATTGCTCACCGTAACAAGTAGTGACGCACGACGGCTAAGTGCATCAGCCACCTTATTCTGCTGACCTGACTTATGCTTCAGAACAAACGTAAATTCCTGTAAAAACGCAACCCATCTAGCATGCACACGATTCACGTTATTCTGACTATTAATAAACTTTAATGCCTGATGGTCGGTGTACAGAACAAACTCCCTCTGAATCAGATAATGCCGCCAATGTCGCAGCGCCTGAACAACTGCGTACAACTCAAGCTCGTAAGTCGACCACTTCTTTCGGGCTTCACTGAGCTTCTCGCTATAGAAGGCTACCGGCCTGCCTTCCTGTGATAATACTCCTCCTATTCCGACATATGAAGCGTCACACTCCACCTCAAATAATTTATCAAAATTAGGAAGCACCAAGATCGGTGTTGTAGACAAACGATGCTTGATCTCATGAAAGCTCTTATCAGCTTTATCGGTCCACTGGAACGGCCCTTTTTTCATGCAGTCCGTTATTGGCGCGACTATGGTGCTAAAATCTCGCACAAATCGACGATAGAAAGTCGCCAGTCCGTGAAAACTCCTCACCTCATGAATGTTTGTCGGGATCGGCCATTCCCTAATAGCTCGCACCTTTTCATCGTCCAGCCGAATTCCTGTGGACGTTACAACAAATCCTAAAAACAACAGGCTGTTAGTTAAAAAACTACACTTTTTCAAGTTGAGGTACAACTTGTTATCTTGTAGGACCTGCAGCACCTGCCTGAGATGTTTCTTATGCTCCGCCTCATCCTGGCTATATATCAATATGTCATCAAAATATACTACCACAAATCGGCCAGTGAACGGTTTTAAAACTTGATTCATCAAACGCATAAAAGTACTTGGTGCGTTCGATAGGCCGAAAGGCATGACTAGCCACTCATATAACCCTTCCTTTGTCTTGAATGCCGTTTTCCATTCATCGCCGGGTCGAATACGAATCTGATGGTACCCACTCTTTAGATCGAGTTTAGAGAACACTTTAGCCCCTTCTAACATATCGAGCATGTCGTCCAACCGTGGTATTGGAAACCGATATTTAATAGTAATTTTGTTAATTGCTCGGCTGTCGACACACATGCGCCAGCTTCCATCTTTTTTTGGCGTTAATAATGCTGGTACAGCACATGGGCTCATGCTCTCTCTCAATAGACCCTTACGGATCAATTCCTCCACTTGCCTCTGAAGTATCTCACACTCCTTCGGACTCATCCGATAATGAGGGCGATTGGGCAGACTAGCCCCAGGAACGAGGTCTATGTGATGTTGGATGTCTCTCATGGGGGGCAATCCATCAGGTAAATCTTCAGGCCAGACTTCTTTGAATTCGTTTAGTAACAGTCTTAAGCTTGGAGGGATGTTTGAGGGTTCCTCCTTCTCGCCCTTCACCACTACGGCATATACCTCGCCGGTTTCCTTGGACTCCTCTATGAAATCCCGAATGGTCAAGAGAGAACTCCCCTCCACTTTAGAGGCTTCAGGGTGGTTCTCTGGTGCCATAGGCGCAAGGATTATTTTTCGACTATCCTTGACGAATATGTAGACATTGTCTCGCCCCCGATGGGTCGCATCACGGTCCGACTGCCAGGGTCGACCGAGTAGCATATGGCAGGCTTCCATGTCAACCACGTCACAAAGTATCTGATCCTTATAATGTTTACCAATTGAAAACGAGATAGTGCATTGTTCAGTTACCTTGGTCTCGTTCACTTTTTTTATCCAGCCTATTGAGTACGGGGAAGGATGTTTCGTCGTTGGTAGCTGCAACTTATCCACCATCACTCTTGAGACGATGTTCTCGCTGCTACCACTGTCTATGATCACATCACAGACTTTTCCGCTGACAGTGCACCGAGTACGAAATATATTGTGCCGCTGTGGATGTAATTCCTTTCGTGGGGTATATAGTAGTCGCCTCACAACGAGAGATTCGCCACGATCTTCGCCTGTCACTTCATCGCCACCTGCTATTTCTTCAGTGGTTTGTTCATATTCATCAAAGCCATGATCCTCTTCCACGGCCTCATCTTCAGTGCCCCCTTCGTTTATAGTCAAGTGCGCTGCCGGACGTTGAGGACAAGTGTTTGATAAGTGGCCTGGTTGGCCACAGCGGTAACAATTGTTCGGCCTTGGCCGAGCATAAGGATTCGGAATCCTACTAGGGCCCGCTGTTGTGGGTGCTGCCCGTTGAGGTCTGGATGGTCCGCTCCCCGTATCACGGTTCGCGGGTGGAGGAGGTGGAGGACGTTCTCCTACCGGATCTTTTCCTCGAGCCAGCACTGGATCCTGTGTGGGACCCGTCATAGGGGGTCGATTTGAAGGATAGGGACGAGCAGGAGCTCTTGCAAGCTGCGTTTCTGCCCTTCCTGCCAATTGAACTGCTTCATCTACGGTCCCGACTGGGTACATCTGAACTCGATCCTGAATTACCGGTCGCAACCCACCTATAAATCTTGCCACTTTCTGTGACTCAGATTCTGACAAATCGTTTCGTGTAGCCAACCGCTGGAATTCTTCAGTGTAATCTGCAACAGTTCGATTTCCTTGTCGGCAATTCTGGTATTGCTGGAATAATATCTGCTCATAATCACTGGGGAGAAATCGTGAACAAAGAAGACGTCTCATCCGAGGCCATGATGCGATGGGCGCCTTGTTTTGGCGGGCTCGTGAGAGTTGCAATTGTTCCCACCATGCAGAAGCACCAGATTTCAATTTAAACGCTACCAACTTCACCCTTTTATGGTCTGGCACATCCATATAATCGAAATATCTCTCTACTTCGGCTAGCCAATCGAGAAAATCTTCGATACGTAATAAACCGTTAAAACTAGGAAGTTCAGCCTTACCTCGATAGTCTCTTTCAGCACGATCTAGACGATCGCCTCCATGGACTGGTCGTCGATCAAAACCCTCATTAATGTCCTCGTCGCTAGAACTAGAATCATCTGGTGTAGCCCTACGATTTACCGCTGGTAGTGCTCTGTGATAATCAGGGTCACGTCGTACAGCAACCACGGGTGGTGGCGCGACCATAGGTGGTGGAGCACCGCCTAGGGCTCGGGGCAGAAGTAGCGCATCCGCAAGACGGTCGAGGGTTGCCTGCAGCCCTTGCATGGTCAACTGACTCTCCCGATGGAAAGCTTCCATTCTTTCCGAAAGATAACGAATCCCTGGATCATCGTCCACAGGATTTTGATTCATACCTTCGTTGTTTGCCATCGGCCCGAGGGAAAACCTCGCTCTGATACCAAATTGACGCAGGGATGAACGTGATGAGGTCGATCACCGTCTTCCTCAAGGATAACTACTCCGAATCCACGGAGCTTCTCTGGACTCCTCACAGAGACTTCTCGAATCCACGAGGAAAGAAAGCAGGAAAATAGAAAAAATTCTAATAAATTCGAAATTGATTGATGAATAAATAAAAAGGAGTTTACACCCCTTTAAATAAGGGAACCAAGCAACATGAAAGAAATCAGACTCATACTACAACTAAAACTCCTAGAATTCGCAACTTACTATAAATAGTAAACTTACTATTTATAGACGGTCACGATGTCTACTAGTGCGCAAGGTTTTCGGCCAAAAATAGTAAGTGTCCTATTTGGCTTCAACAAACCGTTTTCCTAATTATCCTAAGCACTTTTCATGTTGGACACAACTCCTAAAGCCCAACGGATGAAAAGTTATACTCAAACTAAAACTTACTATTTATAGTAAAAACAAAATTAAAATGAGGAAACGACCGTCGATCAGGGGGTTTTTCGCAAATCCGGGCTGCGCAACCCGGCATAGCGGGGTTGGTTGGCTAAAGTAGCTCGTTCTACCCCAAAATCATATATTTTACGTCGGATAACTCATTCCGGATTGTGAGATACGCCCGATCTAAGGTCCGATGGTCCGGATCACTTCTGTCGCCGACCGTGCCTTTTCTGATCCATCTTAGCCATGAAATTGTCCGCGACCCGCTCTACATCAATTAGGGACAAACCATTCCTGATGTCGTTAGACAAGAATCCGTCGATGACTCTATCCGAGTTCATGCTCGATCAGATAAGTACGCAGATGACGAAGAGACTCGAATCCTGCGTGAAGCTACCTTGAACGTAAAAGCCTCAGCCAGCCAAAAAAGAAGTTGATTCGGCTAGAGGAAAGAATTGTAAGGACGACTAAACGCTTGACGAGTGTAAGTCAAGTAAATGACCTGATCGAATGTTCTCCATGTACACTCCACTCAACAAATCACAAGAGCAAGTGCTGATGGAAATTAAGAGTAAAGGATTTGTTAACTGGCCGGATAGGCTTCGAATCAATCTCAATCGGCGAAATAAAAATAAGTATCACCACTATCATCGCGATCATGGGCATAATACGAGCAACTGTATTCACCTAAAGGAAGAGATTGAAAGGCTCATCAGGGAATGCCGACTCACAGAACATGTTGAAAGGATCGAGAATATTGAGGAACGCCCATTTAACAACCGACCCATGGAGGAAATTCAAACTATTGTTAGTGGTCCCAAAGGCAGAGGTGACTCAACAATGCTCAAAAAAATCATGTCAGAAGCCTCAGCCGACTCGAGTCCGAACTGCTGGTTATAGCTCGGCCTTCGAAGGAAAAGAAAAGGGAGAAGTACTGCATCTCGTTTACTGATGCGGATGCCTAAGGCATCTATCACCCTCATGATGACACATTAGTTATTGCCCTTACCATCACAAATCGAAAGATATTTCGTATATTGGTCGACACAGGATCGTCGGCTGACGTGTTGTTCACTCAGGCATTCGACAAAATGGGAGTTGAATGATCGGCATTACGACCGGTTCATACCCCATTGATTGGATTCCCAGGAGGATAAACACTCCTAGAAGGAATCATTTCATTGCCACTCACGGCAAGGAATTCTCCACATCAGGCTACTGTCATGGTCGACTTTCTGATTGTTGATCAGTCATCCGTCTATAATGATATACTCGACCGACCCTCTTTGAGTCTCCTCCAAGCAGTGATATCTACATACCACCTCTCCATGAAATTTTCGATCGAGTCGGGAGTAGGAGTTGTCAAAGGAGATCAGCAAGACACAAGGCGTTGCTACGCAACTACTGTGAAGATCCCCACCGAGAAATCTCCAGCCAAGGCATTAATGATCGAGTCATTAGACCCTCGGGCTGAGACTCTTGAACAAGGACAACCAGTTGAAGACCTTATGTCGGTGCCTTTGGTCGAGATAGATGATTCTAAAATGGTGCAAATTGGCTCGTCTCTGTGATCGCGCCTGAAAGATAATCTGATAGCTTTGTTTTGACGATACGTTGATATATTTGCATGGAGCCATGAGGACATGTCAGGAATTGACCCGTCTATAATCACTCACCGGCTTAACATTGATCCAACTTATCGGTCGTTCTGACAGAAACGACGAGCACTCAGTCCTAAAAGGTACACTGTTATTAAAGAAGAGGTCAGCAAGCTCCTCAAAGAAAAATTCATAGAAGAGATATACTACCCGGAATGGGTAGCTAATGTCATAATTGTGAAAATAGCTAATTGGAAGTGGCGAGTCTGTATTGATTATACAGACTTGAATAAAGCTTGCCCGAAGGATAGCTTTCCTCTTCCGAGGATAGATCAGATGATGGATAACATAGCGAGGTATAAACTTCTTAGTTTTATGGATGCATATTCAGGATATAATCAAATTATAATCCATCAACCTGATAAATCTAAAACTACCTTTATCACTGATAAAGGTCTTTATTATTACCGTATGATGCCTTTTGGTCTGAAAAATGCTGGAGCAACTTATTAAATATTAGTGAACAAAATATTCGCTCAGCTGATCGATTGAACCATAGAAGTGTATATTAACGACATGCTCATTAAAAGTGTATAAGCGGCTGACCATATAGCAGACCTAGAAGAGATGTTCTTGATCTTACGTAAATATCAAATGAAGTTAAATCCGAGCAAATGTGCCTTTGGCGTAAGCTCAGGAAAGTTTCTCAGATTCCTGATGAGTCAGCAAGGAATCGAGGTAAACTCAAAAAAGATAAAAGCATTGCTTGATATGGAGTCTCCAAAAATGATTAAAGACATACAAAGATTGACTGGACGAGTAGCGGCGCTCGACCGTTTCCTTTCCCAAGCCAACGAAAAATGTCTCCCATTCTTTAAGCAATTGAAGAGACGACATGCAGTGGACTGGACGGAAGAATGCGAAGATGTATTCTAGCAATTAAAGTCTTATCTCGAATCTTCACCTCTCTTATCGAAGCCCAAGTCTAGGAAAGCTTTGTTGTTGTATCTTACGGTGTCCGAGGCAGCGGTTAGCTCGGCCTTGATACGAGAACATGAAGGAAAGTAATTGCTGGTTTACTATGTGATCAAAGCACTTTTAGCGGCAGAGATGAGATATCCGCTCTTGGAAAAAGTGGTCTTAGTTTTGGTTGTCTCCTCATGTCGACTTCGGCCATATTTTCAGGCTCATACAATTATCTTCATGAATGACCTCCCACTGCGCCAGATTCTTATAGAAACCGGAAGCGTCTAGTCGTCTTGCTAAATGGGTGATTGAACTCAGTGAATTCGATATTCAGTATAAGCCAAGAGTAACAATTAAGGGACAAGGTGTGGCCGACTTCATTGCTGAAGTCACACCGCAAGCCAACACAAATGCTACTGAGCCAAGACCAACTACCGCTTCTCCTAAGTCATCTCCCGACCTAATCCCTTAAAAGCTGTACATCGATGGCTCCTCCAACTCTAAGGCAAGCGGGGCAAGAGTAGTACTAGAAACTCCTAATCAAACCTATATGCAGTATGCTTTAAGACTTGAATTTCAAGTCTCGAACAATACATCAGAATATGAAGCATTGTTACTCGGTCTCTGACTTGCAGCCAGCTTAGGTGCTATGCATCTCAATGTTTTCAGTGATTCTCAGTTGGTCGTCAATCAGGTCACAAGTGTGTACCAAACACGGAAAGAACAACTCAAAGCTTGCATGGAAAACATTAAAGAGCTGATCAGCGGCTTTCAGCGTTGTATCGTCACTCAGATCCCTAAAAAAAATGTTAAAGCCGATCTACTAGCGAAACTCGCTTCTGCTAATAAAAACGACATATCTAGGTCTATTCTGATCGAGTACGTTGCTAAACCGAGTATTATTGAACTAGTTAGCTCTACCGTTCTTGCTATCGATTCGAGACCTACTTGGCGCGACCTGATCGTCCGATATCTCGACAGTGAGGAATTGCTTGAAGATCGTACAAAAAGGGTTATCATGCTCCGTTGCTACAGTCCCTAAACCCTAATGAAGCCGACTATGTGTTGCGAAAAATTCATGAAGGGATCTGTGTAAATCCCAAGATAAGGATACTACTGGCCGACCATCCAATTCGACGCTCATAAGCTCATCAAGAGATGTGATAAGTGTCAGAGATTCGCAGCTATCCTGAAACAACCTCCTGAAGAACTAACTCCTATAACCAGTCCTTGTCCCTTTGCACAATGGAGAATCGACATCATTGGACCTCTCCCCATAGGGAGAGGACAAACTAAGTTCGCAGTCGTAGAAGTTGATTACTTCATGAAGTGGGCTGAGGTAGAACCGTTAGCAAAGATAACCGAATAAAAGATCACAGACTTTGTATGGAAGAATATCGTCTATCGGTATGGCATACCTCGAACTATAATAACCGACAATGAGAAGTAGTTCAATAACAGAAGTTATCGCGAGATGTGTGATAACCTCGGAATCAGGAACATGTATTCGTCGCCTCATTATCCTCAAATAAATGGACAAGTTGAAACAGTCAACAAGATCATTAAACAACATCTTCGAACCAAGATTGAACGAGCCAAAGGAGCATGGGCCCAAAAACTCCCGAAGATACTATGGGCTTACCGAACAACAGCCCGGACCACAACTGGAGAGACCCCTTTCTCTCTTACTTACGGCTCGAAAGCCATTACTCCAGTTGAGATCGGGCTACTTTCTGCCCGAGTCAGCTCATTTAATGAGGAAGAAAATGAAGAACTCTTAACTCTCGGACTCTGTAAGACCCGTATCCTAGACCGTATCATTTGGTAGACTTCCGTGGTCTTTCCGATCGAATCCCAGCAACCTCGACCCCTAACCGGCATTTGTGCGCGACCCTGATTCACAAGCCGTTAACCCGAGTCGACTCAACCTGAGACTTGTACCCTAACGACCGCGCCATCGCCGTGGTTCCGATGCCGCATCTCGTGTGCTAAGGTGATACCCAGGCCAGGAGATGTTGGCCCGCGTTCAGTTCGAGGAAAATGCCATGCATTTTACAACCCAAGAGAATTTCTAATCAAATCAATCACATCACATACCATCAATCAAGTACCAAATCATACCTTACATCAAGTACACATCACCTATCTCCCATCCCTCAGTAACCCCAAAGTCAACACTCTCTTACAACAAGGTACACCCATCATTCACCCATCCCTCACCCATCATTCACCCATCTCTCTCTCTTACACATCTCTCTCTCATTTCTCTCATTCTCCAAGCAAGCATCCCACGTCCAAGCAAGCTTTCATGGGAGAGCTTGTGTGGCCCACTTTCCTACCTCTCATCTCCACGATCCAAAGATCATCTCAACCGTTGAAGTTGAACCTTTGGAGCTCTATTATGCCTTGGCGGAAGAAGGAAGAAGATATCTAAGGCGGGTGATTTTATGTTGTGATTTTATGATTTAAGGGCCCACATATGGTGGGACCTGTCTTGATGAATGTACTGTTCAAAGAGGGACCCGTAGTGGCGAGGTCCCTCCGCTACTCATCTCTCTCTCTCCTTTTTTTTGGCCCACCTTGATGCTTGATACATGTCCTCCACAAGATGGACCCCACCTTGAACGGATTGTTTGTATACCTCACACCAGTTATATGGCTGGTGTATTGGCGCCACCAGGCACTGTCAGTCCCACTGACATTAGCAAGTGCTGTGGATTCCACCATCCACACCGCCCATGAATTAGACAGGTGGGGAACCACCATGATATATGTGTTTATAAGTAGGACTGTCCGTGTCTGGACCGTCTTGTGGGACACACGCATGAAGTATATATTAGATCCACACCGTCCAGCCACGTGGACGGTGGATCCACCACCGAGGTATGTGTTATATCCCACCATCCATAGCGGGACCCACCTTGAATGTGTGTACTTTGTATCAGGGCCGTCCATCTGCTGGACGACCAGCTGCTAGTGCTGCTGTATTAACACCAACAAGTTCTAGGTCCCACCTTGAGGTATGCGTATATCCATACTGTCCATCCATTTTGCCAGATTCCAGGGTCATTTTGATGATGTGTTCATCCAGTCCGTCCAGAACAGGGGGCCACCTTGATGGTATGTCAATCCAGACCGTCCGTAGCAGCACGTCCAGCACGCCTGGACAGAGAAAACACAAATATTAGCCTGGTCCGTGGGGCCCTGGGCCACCCACGTGGACCCCACCTTGTGGCGTCTTGATGTGTGTTGTAACCTCACTATCCATCTGGACGGTGGGTCCCATGCAACAAGCACCTGCTGCTGCCCTATGACGTCAATAGGCCAGGTGGGCCCTGACCATGCTGTGTGTGTTAGATCACACCGTCCATTCACGGTGTGACCGACCTAGTGTGTATATGAATATATTATATAATATATATGAAATGGTGGGCCACTCCCACGTGGGACCCACCTGTAGCGTGTAGATCATCACCGTCCAGAGAGGTCTGGATGGTGGGTCTGGGCAATCCCTGCCTTTGATATATACATATATAATATATAATATTTATTTTTATAATATATATATATATATTACATACTAGTGGGGGGCCACTATTTGGACCGTGCCATGATGTATGGTTTTATCTGCACCGTCCAGTTGTTGGACGGTGCAGCTGGCCTAATATCCAAACCGCCCGCCCATCTCGCTGGGACGTGCAGGAGCTTTGTGCAGCCACCATGATGTATATGTTGTACCCTTGCCGTCCATTTGTGTGTGGACATGGGGCCCACTGTGGTGACATGCTGGGTGCAGCACGACCCCACCATGATGCACGTGTCGTATACCTATCGCCCATCCATCTGACGTGATGGGTCACGTATGTGGACCCCACTGATATATATGAACCGTCCATCCTTCTGGCTAACTTGCCTCACGGCTTGAGACTAAAAATAATACAGATCTTGTTATCAATTGGACCACAGTGCAATAAACAATGGGTTTTACAGTGTACCATTGAAATCTCACTTTGGGTTACAAAAGTTTTGAATTAATATGATAATTGTTCCTTCTCCCTGTCCAGGTCTTTGTGACCTTGGAAATAGACTGGATGGGAAAATAAACACTACGGCAGGCCCACTAAAAATTCAACCATGGAAATTATTAACACCACTGCTATTTGTAGTATGGTTTAAATGATCCTTGGAATATGATTTTTAAATAATGCTCTAAAATAATCTCTAATAATGGTTAAAGGGTATTGTTGGTACGACCCATTTGTATCGCCCCATTTGATCAGCTCAATTGATGTGGCCTATTTGACTCGACCCATTTGATTCAACCCATTAACTCGGCCCATTTGATCAGCTCAATTGATGTGGCGTAATTGACTCGACCCATTTAATTTGGCCCATTTGATTTGGACCGTTGATCCTGTCCGATGTTATATATATTGGCCCATAAGTGAGGCCCAATGTGATGCGTATATGCCCCATAAGCGAGGCCCTTGATGATGTGTATTAGACCCTTATGTGAGACCGTGGACCCATTATACGATTGACCCTATGAGCGTCATTCCTTAGGAGTAATGTTGGTTAAAGGTCCACATTGATGGACAATGATGGTTGGACGTCCACATTGTGACCTTTCCTTAAGCCTTGTTAGGCCCATTCTCATCGCTGCCGATTGTCGAGGCTGATTATCGTGACCGGTTGCTCATTCTGATTGACGTGACTAGTTTGCCGATTCTGATTATCGATCGATTTTGATTATCACGACCGATTTTCGATTCTGATCGACGTGACCGATTTGTCGATTCTGATTACTGACCTATTCTGATTGACATGACCGATTGCCGATTCCGATTGACGTGACAAGTTTGCCGATTCTGATTATCGATCGATTTTGATTATCACGACCGATTGCCGATTCTGATCGACGTGACCGATTTGTCGATTGTGATTACTGACCTATTCTGATTGATATGACCGATTGCCGATTCCGATTGACGTGACCAGCTTGCCGATTCTGATTATCGATCGATTCTGATTATCACGGCCGATTACCTATTTTGATTTGTCATGGCCGATTGCCGATTACCGATTCTGATTTGTCGTGACCGATTACCGATTCTGATTTGTCGTGGCAGATTGTCGATTATCGATCGAGGCCGATTACCGATTCTGATTTGTCGTGGCCGATTGCCGATTATCGATCAAGGCCGATTACCAATTCTGATTTGTCGTGGCCGATTGTCGATTATCGATCGAGGCCGATTACCGATTCTGATTTGTCGTGACCGATTACCGATTCTGATTTTATTGTGGTCGATTACCAATTCTGATTTGTCGTGGCAGATTGTCGATTATCGATCGAGGCCGATTACCGATTCTGATTTGTCGTGGCCGATTATCGATCGAGGCCGATTACCGATTCTGATTTGTCGTGGACAATTGTCGATTATCGATCGAGGCCGATTACCAATTCTGATTTGTCGTGGCAGATTGCCGATTATCGATTGAGGCCGATTACCGATTTTGATTTGTCGTGACCGATTACCGATTCTGATTTTGTTGTGGTCGATTACCGATTCTGATTTGTCGTGGCAGATTATCGATTATCGATCGAGGCCGATTACCGATTCTGATTTGTCGTGGCCGATTGCCGATTATCGATCGAGGCCGATTACCGATTCTGATTTGTCGTGGCCGATTGCCGATTATCAATAGAGGCTGATTATCGATTAACGCCGATTACCTATGTTGAATTGTCATGGCCGATTGCTGATTCTGATTGTCGAGGCCCAATGTGATGAACATGCGAGCCGTATTTGAGGCCCGATGTGATGTGTATTCAGCCCGTGTCTAAGGCCCAATGTGATGTATATTGAGGCCTAGGTGATGAGGCCTATTGTGATTCATTTGAGGGTCGGGCAAAGGAGCCCATTGTGATGTATGTTAGGCCCATGAGCAGGGCCCACCTGTTGTGTACATGTAACCCTTGAGTAAGGCCCATTGTGTTGTATATTAGGCCCTTGTGTGAGGCCATGGGCCCATTATATGTTCGGATCTGTGAGGGTCACTCCTTGGGACAATGTTGGTTAGATGTCCATATTGTCGAGGCCGATTGTTGATGCCAGATATTGATACCGATTATGAGTATGTGACTGCATAGCATCATGATCCATGCCCATACGCATCATCTGCATGTCTGTTATTAGATATGATTGACCAATACATATGTCATAGTGCTGGTTGTTACGAGACTCCCTGATAGGCGGAGATTGTCTCACATGAGCGCACGGTTTGCGTAGGAGTGATGCATGACTGGATTGTATGACTCATGCATCTTGCATTGTGTGCTGCGATTACTATATGCCCTAGCAACATCAGGGTCGTAGCCTCCACAGGAATATCGTGGATGGCCAGATGGGACACCGAAAATCTGTTCTACATGGGGTGCTATAGATATCCCTGGGTGAAAGTCCCTAAACCCTCTTGGTTCCAGAGGTTGCTCCAACGTCTAGACCGAGTGGGTAGATGAGCGTTGAGTGTCGATTACCAGATGATTATGCTCTTCACTTTTTCGTGGTCGGTTGGAAGGTCGTGCGGCCTTACCCGCCCGAAAGTAGGGAGCAATGCTAGGCTGAGTCTGACGAGCTCGAGGAATGGGTCCGCTATCGACGAGTCGAGCCCGATATTGGCAGACGGATAGTGAGGTCTCTTTCACTTACCTTATTGCGCCCGATGTGGCGGCGATCTGGTTTAGAGTGTACTAGACCCCGGTGATTTCCCAGAGAGAAACCGTACTGATATGTGGACTTATTGAGTAGGAATTGCATGTTCATTCATTCATTCGTTCATTCACTATCCACTCGGGCTGGTGGTGCGCAATTAATTGTTGTGTACCATCGTTATGGCAAGAGTTTCGGTTGGGCGCGCGATTAACCTGAGATCAGGAGTCTACCACATTGAGTCTGACTATCCAAATTTAGGTATGGGACTGGTTTGGATAGAAGTCCTTGTGGTGGACCCCGTAGCCTGCGATACTACATACTATCATCCCGATTTCACACTCCAGCATGGTCATTTTATTCGCATCGCATATTGCATTACATTCGCAGACATATGACATTTTGGGTTATTATATTTTTGTACTTATATGGCCTAGACAGACTTAGCAGGATTTGTATATTGCATTACATCCTCGACATCTGATATTTAACTCTTTATGACTCCTTAGTGCATAGCTGTTTTATATTACGTATTCTGATAATTGACTGACTTATGAACTTGTCCATACTTTCGCTTACTCTGTCATTTTATGATTTATAATCTTGTCAGTATTTCAGATTATTCCAATAATGTATGATTTATGAATTACCAGTAATTTCGGTATTGTATGATGATGGTATTGTATTGAATACTCGACACTTATTTTGTGCATACACGTACACCACCCTCTAAGCTTTCTATAAGCTTATGCACGATAGATGCATGCAGGTGATGTTAGGTTGCAGTTGTGTTGAGCTTGGAGCGTGCAGCGGTCTTCTGGAGCTTGATTTTCGATTTATGTATTTTCCCTTCAGCATTGTACTCAAATGATTATATTAGTGGATATGTGATGATGATGTTGCTTTTGTGATTTAGATAATCTTGTAGTTATGCTTATTACGATTTAAATGTAAAAAAAAAAGAAAAAAGAAATCCTCCTTGTACGACCCCAGGATCGAAAATCTGGCGTGTGAACGTTAGGAGCCGAGAATGGGGTATTATGGAGGCTGTCGGCACCGGATTCGGTAATCGGGATTCCTGTGTATCCAATTTCCAGGTTTGGGGCGTGACAGACTCGACCTTATGGACGAGCAAAGGGAAAAAACTCGGTTACATATGATGGCTCGGTAGCAACAAGTAGCTCGGTTCTATAATGCTCAAGTGAAAGTTAGACGCTTTCGAGTCGGAGACATGGTCCTTCAGAAAACGCTCCTCAATACCAAGGAAATTGACATCTAACCAAGCGATTTCTGTCTTATCCATAAAATGCCAAGCAATTAAAAACCCATTACCCCTAAAGTCAGCATAGCAAAGCAATGAAAAAGACTAAAAAATGACAAACATGTAAACTAAGTAAAAAATGAATGAAATAAAACTGAGTGTATTCATTTATCAGTATGTTTGTTACATCGAGTTACATCTTGCCTTAACATTACATTGTCTGACTAAAAGGGTTAATAGCAAATGAAAGGTCGGCCAAAACGTATGAAATTTTTCCTTAGCAATAATTACACACGAGCTTGCTTGGAGATGATGATGGTACTAAAATGGAGCTGATAATGGTTTTAAAATGGAGCTAATGATGGTTAAAAAATGGAGCTGATGATGGTACCAAAATGGAGTCGATGATGGTACCAAAAACTGAGCTCCGGGACTATTAAGGGTTACTCGGAGTAACCTCTAGAGCTAGAACCGTAACGGACTCAACCTCGATACCAGCCACAACATCAGCAGACTAGGCTATTTCAACTGCTGGATCCTCGGGAGGGCCTTCCTCAAATCTCGAGAGATCAAGATCGGGAAAAAACTGCTTCATCACTTTGATGCAAGATGTGTACCTGCTCTCATACAAGCGATCCCTCTCATATTCAAACTCCGGAGACTCAAGGAAGTTTTTTACAGCCTTATCCCCTGCCTCTTTCTTGGCTAACTTGAGTGTCGCTTTTGTATCGTCTTTCAGCTGAGCCAGCTTCTCTTCAGAGGCGTCACGAGCTAGGCGGAGTTATATACCCTCGTCATAGGCTTCCTTCAGCAGCTGAGCTGACCGAGCACATTCAGTTCTAGCGTCTTCAGTCGCTTTCCGAGCCAAGCTCAACTCGCCAGTTAGTGGGCCAACACAAGATAAGATAATCTCGAGTTAAGCCTCTACCTTTGCTGCTTGGTTCGAGCAGCTTAAATGTCCGCCGCATCTCTTTGGACCTTCTCAGCCTCAGACAGATTCCGCTGGCTCTTAGTAGGCAAGGAGCAAGCTGTATAAGAAATGGACGAAGTCAGATCAAAGCCGAAAGAGACGACGAGCTAAGAGATAAGTTCAAATTCTACCTGAAGAAAGACCCTCGTGGCATGGGAGAGTATCCAACTCCTAGGGGCTTCAAAGAGGGAAGAAAATTCTTTCTCACTCCCACAAGCGACAGCCCAAGGGACCATGTCTCCCACGGCCCGATGGAAAGACGACACCTCCTGCTGAGCCATCTCCCCCCTCGAGGTCTCCCCTCTCTGCTTCTCTCTCCGTCTCGAGACCCGTTATGCAACAGGTCCTGGCTCGAAAGCAGCCCGAGAATCAGTAGGAAGAGTGCCTACATCTTCTGTCCTCTCTTCAGGGTCAGAGAGAATGACAACGGTTGAGGCGGCCGGAGTAGGGGCGATTGGGGCAGGTGGCCCCACGACTAAGAGAATAGTCTTCGCCTTCTTTGGAGGCCGAGGCTCCGACAGAAGCACCGACCTAGGAGGAGCCTTCAACTTGGACGACGGCTTAAGAAGGGGTTGAGCTTAAGCCATTTCTGTGCTAGACAAAATACAAAGTCAGAAAAATTTCATAAGGATGTGCTTAGATAACCTAAAGATACCTGTTACAAATGAATCCAAGATCGAGAGAAAAAGACGTTCTGGTTGCAGAAGGGTCTTCTAAGACCGATCTTCTGAACGTATCGTCCACAGATCTTTGATTCGAGCCAAAACGTTGTCTCCTAGTTTCGGCTTCTTCTTAAAAATTTCTGTAGAGCACAGTCTGTCAGACTCAGAAGGATCGTAATAAGGAAAAATGAGGAAAAGGGCATGCCGAGTCACCTACTTCAGAGAAGGCCCGGGGAACGAGAGGTTCGAACAACTCAGACTCAGTAGTCTCCCAACGACCACATGCCTAAAACCACCTCTTTCTCCAGTGCTTGTTAGAGGTAGGAGGGTCGGTTATCAAAGAACCGCCCTAGTTCTGCCAAGCGTTCAAGAAATACCAGTCGGGCTGCAAAGTGTTCGGCCGAACTTGATATAGATAGAGGAACTCATCCATGGTCAGTGGGGGCTGTTCTGCCTTAGCCCACAACACTACACATCTGAACAAGTTCCTCCATTCATTCGAAACTATTTGTCAGGGAGCAATTCTAAGTCAGGAAAGAAAATCCAAAGCAACGGGTTGTAAGGGAAAACACAAGCCACATTGCATGAAAACTTAAAAAATTGCGACCATCCTAGGAGGTGGATGGTCAGGCAATTCATTCGGGAGTGGAAGTTGAAGAATGACTGAGTCGGGAACATGATACTCGACTCGGATCCTATCTAAATCCACCTCAGTCAAGACTGAGGGGACCGGCCCCTTCTTTTCATCTCTGACCTCCTCACTCTCGGCAGCCTCTCCTTCTTCAGTTGTCGACTCAAGAAACCGAGCTGACCTCCTTGAAAGAACCGACTAAGTGGTTCCCCTAAGCTCAGTCCTCATCGGCCTCTTAGGAGGAGCCGGCTTAATAGTTTCTTCTCCCAATTCTTCCTCTTCTTCCAAATCGTCTTCAGGACAATGAGGAGTAGGCCTGCCATGGGCATGTCTCAAGTTAGAGGGACCCGCTAGAGCGGAGCATTCCACTGAGGCCCCACTGGATAGCCTAGCAGCAAGTTGAAAGGCCCCATTGGCACTCATCGCCATCTTCGGCAATAAAGAATGCGATTCTGAGACATTCTAGAGAAGCCCCGATTTGCCCTCATCACTAGAAACCTCCTCCTCGGGACTTGAAGGATGCATTATCACTAAAAAGTTAAAAAGAAAATGGAGGGAGAAAAAACTCACCGGAGAGGCCTAAAACACATAGTTGAGGGAGAAAAAAGAAAACTAAAATGGAGAAGAATGGTAAGTCGCACAAGTCGCAAGAACAGTGAAGAAGGGAGAAGAAAAATCGGAAGGAGGGAGATCGAGAGGGAGAGCGAAAGTGTAAAAATCGCTCTCGCACCCTCTTTATAGCCGAGCCAAGTGGCAACTACATTTAAGGAGGAATCGAATCGACGCCTGCTTCGACTCCCTCCCCCGATGCGTGGCACACGCTAACTAATGCATGTAAGGTCCTCGCCACATGTCCAACGTTTATAGGCGGACAAAACGACCTGACGGCTGTCCGCTCGTGCGATCTCGGGTAACGAACCGTTATACGTTGGGCATGATACAAGAAGCATTAAATGCTCCATCATAACTTCAAATTCTAATACAAAATGATCCAGCAATTCATTACTCCTTTGTGTCAACATGGTTAACACAAGGAGTAGGGGGATTACTGTTGGGGAAAAATATGACAAGTCCAGGGGCTCGGTTGTAGGATGAACCAAGTCTTCTGACATAACCCGAGGCAACAGGAAAAGTCGAGTGAAGTAAAGCCCCACAGAGAGAATTAACTCGAATCTGCAGGATATGAATCCTGCCCGAAGCTAAGAGAGTTAAGAGCCATGGGCAAAATATGTAAGACACATGAAGTTGACTCAGTTAAAGAGACAACAATATCCAAAGGGACCGATTAAAGACCCTAGAGCTAAAAGTCACCTGACCAACTATAAAATCAACCCATATAAGGTTGGTTGTAATGTCGGCTATCGAATTAAGAAAGGGCATCGATCTTAGACCGATCCTGTTTCGTCTGAGAGTAGGAAAACAACCCCATCTTTGTAAGTCGACCGAGACTGTATAAGCCGATCCAAGTAAAGAGGAGACGATGTAATCTTAAACACCGATCCGAGAATCTTGTAAAAAGATACTGGACCCCAGAAATCTCGGGGTCGGGAAGTATTTACAAACATGTAGCAACCAAATCAAATCCCTTGAAAATCAGGAGAGAATCCCCTTACGCCGGGACCTCTTCTTTTTATAAAAAGTGGGTACTCTAGGAACCAAGGTATGTGAGAAAAACCTTAAGAAACTCCTCTCCTTGGATCTCTACTGACTTAAGCATCGGAGGTTCCTCGGCTCTAACTTGGATTTCTCTTTCCCTCACATTGTGGTGTAGAAGGAAGTCTAAGGAGAGGCTGACCTAGTTTTTTGCATCAACATAAATCAATCAAAAAGAAAATTATAGAAAGACATGAATTCTAGACTCTTCACATTGCGAAACAATGTAGTTCCAAAAATTCTAAAAATAGCAAAGTGAACTTCTAAAATCATATGAGAGACCCACTCACCTTAAAGAAAATCTGAACCCAAAACCCTTAAGAAATGAACTGAAATCCTTTCCTCCTCCTCTCTTCTTCTCCTTCTTCTTCCTCACTCTCCATGTCACTTGTTGCCCCTGAACACTAATCACGTCGATGCCTCACAATTCCACTTATCGTCTCTTTTATAGCAAGAGATTCACCGCCACTTCTTCACACGTCTGAATGCATACATCGGAAGCAAAATCCCTCTCTCATGTTCCCTACTGGGCCCCACTATCGTTGGTGACGTCTCACCAAAGAGAGACATCGCATGCTCCTTTATCTCATGTTTCTGGTTTTTAATATTATTATATTATTTTTCTATTTAATTCCAAAGACCTCATGTGTTCTCTTATCCTCTCACAGGACTCACGTTAACTTTTATATTAAACGGTTCCACCACCTCTCCTCCTCTCATGTTCGCATGCACACATGTGAGGTGGAACTTACTTTCTATTCCTAACGTCACTGGGACACTACACACCATGGGAGCTCGTGCTTTGATTGCTAGCTTGAATGAATGATTTAGGCGGATCGGATGTTTAGATGAATTGTTGGATGGTTAATTCACATGGCTCGTGGATGGCAACGTGGTGAACTTGATGAGTTGTTTGGATTTGGAGATGGGACTACCTAAGTGAATGATTTAAATGGATGGTTGTAGGGACAGGTTGATGGTTGAACTGTCAGGGTTTGGCATGTACGAATCGATGGTTGTGCTGGCCATGATCAATGACCAATTTTAAAGGTTTTAAATGTGAAAATTGTTGGATGGAGATGGGTACGCCGTTGGTCGCCAAATTAATGATCAGATTTGTGTGATTTTTTATATACAATTTTAATGGTTATTCGTGAACGGTTTAGGTGTACTCCAACAGTCACAAACGGACGAGGTCTTGCAAAATCAATGGTGGAAATTGGGCTGGTTTTACACTCATATCAACGGTCATCTATGGACAGATTTATGGCATGGATTGTCGGTCATGATTGGTAGATTTGATAGATGGATCTGCGGTCACAATCGAGCACACTAATGGTCACCATTAGACTAATTTAAATTAATGCTTAGCTATATGGTCATAAGTGGGCAATACGCTACTCAATTCAATGGTTAAAACTAGACAGATCTAATACATATACAACGGTCATACGTTGAACAAATTTAACAAAAAATAAACGGTCAAGATTAGGTAGTTTCAAAACATAAATAAAAAATCATCATTGTATGGATTGATGGATGCATAGTTGATCCTGTATGCGTATATGGATTGATGGATGCTTGCTTGCATGAATGCATGAATGATGAATGGATGTGCACATTTATGATTGGATGAATATGAATTTATACGTATGTGTATACATGGATATGAATAAAAATCTAGGCTCCCTACATATCGTATGGTGTGATGTCTAACTTGGAGTCGGTACTAGCAGAAAGAAACTTGGAATCTACAGTCGGCGAGCATGGGCTTTGATGAGAGAGAATGAAGGGGTTAGGCACCTTTCTTCACTCGTACCAAAACGTATTTTCTCATTTGTGAGATTTTTTCGAGACTTCTAAAGATTAATAGGCTCTAGAGATTGTTATAGAGCCCAACTATAGTGAAGACTTAACATGGCTGAGGTAATAATACAAATGAAAAGGTAAACCGTCAATTTCCAATATACCAACATCCGATTAGCTATTAAGATATAGAGCATACAACCGATAACCATTATTATAATAAATGAAAAGTCGTGACGTAAGGGGTGTATGAGAAGGAAGATGTAGGCCTCTGTATGCCTACCATTATCCAACCAGCTCGCCTTTTGGGCTTACCCCATCCACATGGTGGCTCAGAAAATCAAGTCCATGATTAGCGCACACACGTCCAACACACAAATTTTTTGGTCCTCGCATACAAAAAGGCACATCATAGTTATATTCCTCTAAACTGTTGTGGTGATTTGATGCATGTCCCTTCTTACTTCATATCTTCAGTTAGACAAGTGTAGTTAGACAAGTATAGTAGTATCATTTTCACAAATGCACTCCTTTCTCCATTATAACAAAGTGTAGTAAAGTTGATACTCTCCTATGAATATTGCACTCATTTTTACATTATAACAAAGTGTAGTAAATCTAATACTCTATTGCGTGCGTGCAGAATCCATATGTGTTGTCGGCCGATACTTGTGGATCTAGCAGTGGATCGGCAATTGCGGTGGCTGCAAATCTGGTGACAGTGTCATTAGGCACGGAGACAGATGGTTCGATCCTCTGCCCCTCCAGTTTTAATTCTGTGGTAGGGATAAAACCCACAGTGGGCCTCACCAGCCGAAGTGGGGTCATCCCAATTTCTTCAAGGCAGGATACAGTAGGGTAAGAGATGTTCACCAAAACCTGAATACCATTCAAAATTGGTTCTTCTACAAATGTAGAATAAGTTTGTTCTACAACTGTTGAACGTGGGTCCAACCATGGTGTTTGTATGACATCCAACTCGACCAACAAGATCACTACAAAATGAATGTCGGACACCCCAATAATTAGGCCAATCTAAGCATCATATAAGCCACCATGTGAATTAGGAGGTTTTTGGGTGGTTGTTTGTTGTTATGGTGTGGCATGATTTGTGGTCTATTTGATCATCATAGTGGAAATCACCTGGTGCATGGTTTGGATGGCATCCACACATCACAATGGGCCAAAAACAAGTACTTGAATAAGTTTTATATGCAGTTGAATAATATGAGGAACCAGCCTCTCATACCGTTCATTACACTTTTTTCTTATTGGCCTATGCAAGGCTATATTTTACCTATGATGCGTAACAATCATTGGTTGTATATGTTATCTCACTTTCAATTTTTGATTTATTGGCTACGCTCTTTTCTTTTCATTCATTTTTTTTTCCCCTTTTTATGGTTCGCTAGAATACATCTAGTGGTATTACATATGAGTTTTTTGAACTTCAACCATTGGATTGGGTATTTATTTAATCATCCATATTGTTTCCCGGATTATTCTCATGGTGGATACGGGATAAGCAAGAAACTCCCTTATTGAAATATTTCACCCCTTTGATCATTCAATGGAAAAGGAGAATTTCCATATTGAAAGGAAAGAGTCAAATGATAAAGGATTGAAATGTTCAAACATTGGATTCTCAATTTTTGGCTATGCCCCATTCAAGGTACTTCCCATCATGAAAATAATTTTATCCTTGAAGGATGACTGCAAGCTAAAGTTCTGAAAATTCATATAACAATACGGAGAGATTTATTCTAGACATAGTTCTATTCTATCATGAAAAGTAGGAAAAATGGGTGTATTTAGGGTATACCTCTTTTGAATCATTTTAAACTTGGATGTGAACGTGGGAATGTAAATGGCATCCCTTGGTATTTGAATAGTTTGCCAAAAAAATAAGTAGGGTGCTTTTGGAGTGCACACGTTAATTATGCATTTGGCATACGTGTATGTCAATTTATGGATACAACACTGGGTTCCTTATAGATGGTGCATTGTCCAATTTACATTGATGTAATAGATGCATGGCTGGAATTACATCATTAACAAGGGTGTATGATAATAGCTGGTCCACTATTCAAGCAACCTACATTGATGGAATTGCATGCCATGTGCATGGTGGACGTACGCATGTATTGGGCCACTATTCATGTTAAATATACTACATTCTTCATATTTTGACAGAAACTTAAGATCGGCTTCCTTCATGTGGCAGTCCCATTTGTAGGACAGTATCAGACGCAGTCCATGTGTTGGACGCTATCGTCGGGTTTGACCCAAGAGACGCAGAAGCAACTGGGAAAGCATCAAAGCTTATTCCATACGGTGGCTACAGTCAATTTCTTAAGGCAGATGGGCTCAAAGGAAAGAGACTGGCGATTGTGAGGAAACCATTCTTCGAATTCCTTTCAGAACCTGCGATCAAGCAAACTTTTGAGGAGCATCTCAAAACACTAAGGTATAAGAGTCAAAACTCTCACTTGCATTTACACTCATTTAGATACTTATTTTGGGAAATTAGCACATCGAGCTCCTTATTTGGACTTTCCTCTACATAATAGGCCCTCTAATTAACAAAATCTTCACAGAGAAAAAGTGATAGTTATTAGAAGGTTATTTTATTTTATTTCTTCCTCTTAAAGAGTTAGAGGTAAATAGTTTTCTACATCTTGGCTTACTAAAATTGTTTCATTGATAATCAATATCTTATATAGACACCTCTTCTTAAGTCATTCACATAAATGATGATGCTTCATCATGATTACTGGCTAATACATGCTTCGATTTCCTCTACAACACTCATGTCCAAACAAGATGGCTACTTTCGCAATTAAGACTATAAATGGGCTGGTGCTGGAGAAAAGCCAAGATAACTCAATTTAATAGAACTAGTCGAGGTATTTCCAAATCCATCAATCGTAGGGCGGGCTATTGACCACTATAACTGCATTTCTTCTAATTTATAATTAATTATGCATGTGTGATTGTGCCAGGTGTGGATCGGCTCAAATCATCGGAAATGGGGACTCACCAGTTCTATTGTTGTGTACCCTAAAAATTCAAAGTTGACCTTGACCACTGATCATATGACCACGGGTCCTTTGTAGACATGTTACTTAATGTGAATTTATTATAACCATTTACATATTCATCGGTTAAAGGGACAATGGTGGTCGGAAACTTGGGTTTAGGGATGAATTCCATTGGCCGAGGACAGTTGTATTGTTTAATAGATCTCAATTCCCTGTTAGCTAGTTGATGTCCATCTTGCATAGGATGAGCTTATGGTTATTATTATATGGTCATCCTATATGTGGGGACCAAGAACAACGAGCTGGTGCCTTTCCCCTACTGCGCATAGGAGAGTGAGGGTTGATGAATAAAGGATCTTGTTATTAGAACCTTTGGACACTTTTATTGGAGAAATACTTCAGGTCTACAGATCAAGAGACCAATCATGTCTGGCCCGGATCGACCTATATACATACTAGCTCCAACTAATTCTTAAACCTGAAGAAAAACGTGGAATTCAACTTCTTAGTGAAATGTTCTTTGGCCATCCTTACAAGGTTACTTTAGTAGCTCATATGCGGGTGTGGTTTGGTGCATGCATTAGAATGTGGTTGAGGTCCATAGATAGGAATTCACTTATTCCTTAGAAACAATTTTATGGCTTAAATCTTGGTGATTGGACCATACATCAAGTTGTTTCTTAGCTAGCTAGGCCTAAAACTTAAATAGTTTTAAATGGTTTATTAATGCTTTCAGCCATTAATATTTTGTTCCTAACATTAAAATGCTTTAGTTGAACTTGATGGACTAATGGTGAATGGCCATGATTAAGGGATGGTTTAGGTCAATTTGAGTACATGGATAAGCACAATCACTAATTGTAGATATAGTAAAGTGTATATCAAATTAGTTTGTAGGAAGAGGATCACCATAACTAGTGTCTCGAAAAAGACCTAACTTTTCCTTTTATATAGATCATAGCCTTAGAGAAAAAACAGAGAAAAGAAGAAGAGAACGAGAGAGAGAGAGAGAGAGAGAGAGAGAGAGAGAGAGAGAGAGAGAGAGAGAGAGAGAGAGAGAGAGAGAGAGTCTTCTGTCCTCTTAACAACATGTTTACACATTTGGGGTATGAAGATTTAGATGGTGATGATGAGAGTTGGTTACTCATTTGGGGTATGAAGATTTAGATGGTGATGATGAGAGGTGGTTACTTTGGTGGTCTCCAGTGCTGAAACTGGAGTCGGGGAAGTTAGCCACACTTTTGATTATGGAGTTGCCTATAGTTTTAGTGTCGGTGTTGGTCACCTCAGAGGTGCAATCTTAGGTGTTGGCATTGCAGGACTAAAGTTTGGATTTGGACTCGGAGCTGAATGTGGGATTGATTTAGGTTTTTCTTTTTAAACAGGAAATTTTATTCATAGAAAATGGGAAATACGCGGGTAGATACATTCAGCCTGCCTGTAGTGCAAAAAAAAAAAGGTGCCACAAGCATCCTATCATAAAAATTGAAGCCTAAAAATTAAAATTAAACTGGAACACAGTATCCTGTAATGACCTCCACACCCAACCTGTCCGGAAATAGGGGCCCATGGACGGAGGAGGGAAGGTCTCGATCTGCCCCCTCAAATGATTTCTGAGCTTGGGATTCATTATCCAGCCTGGCTAAGGCATCCACCATATTGTTCACTTCTGTAGGAGCATACTAGAAGACAACTTTAAGGCTCTTTGTGAGAGAGTCAATGCAGGCCAACCAATGCTAGAAACTCCAACTCTGGGTTCTCTTCTTGTTGAGCATATCAACGATGACCTTTGACTCACTCTCAATCACTATATTCCCCAAACTCGCTCCGCACAGGAAGAGAGGCCATCAAGCACCGCTCTACCTTAAGCTCGCACATTCGTTCCCACCCCATAACCGATAGAGAAAGCAAAAAGGAGTTCTCTGTTACACCCCCTACATACTCCCCCTCTGCCTAACGGCCCTGGATTACCTCTCGATGACATGTTGACATTGACCTGAACCCATCCTTCTATTGGATGATCCCATTTTATATAGGTGGGAGAAAAGTCTTTTATGCTGGATGTGATATTCAATGCCAAGCTCCTAGACTGCTTGGCTCCTAGAAAAAAAGGTTTTCCTTTATATCAGGGAGAATTGCGCTGATGTGAAAAATCCACCTCCGAATGTTATAGATCACTTGAGACACATTAACGCGACTGCCTTCAAACTAGCCATTGTTCCTAGCTGACCAGATTTCCCATAAAGAAATATAGGCAAGAATCCCTCTCAAATATGTGAAGCCATCATCGGAAGAGAAGGCATTCCACCAGTGAGAGGCATGAGCACTCGTTGATTGACCATCCAGAAAAGATATATTAAATAAGATGCTGAAGTATTTCCATACCTTGGAAGAAATCTCTCCCGATGCGAAGAGGTGATCCAATGATTCAATGTCTGGATCCCGCTCTATGTGCAATAGACACATTTTAAAGCAAGGTGGAATCCCTTAGTTTGAATTCTCCTGTTCACAGGAACAACTCTTGGTTAAATCTTCTAAGCAAGGAGCAAGAATACGGGCGGCATTTTTCAGTGCTATACCCATTTGGCCCAACTCCTGCGTTTGACTGAGTACCCGATCATCTCCCACGCTGACTTAACACTAAAATATCCTAAACGTACGGTCTTGGGCCCAGTCATGCCTGTCATTTGAGAGGGAAGTGTAGAAACCTTCCTAACGAATATGGTCCATAACTATTTGCGTTAGTAGGTTTTGGAGAGGAGAACCTAGGAGGAGGTCCACTAGGCCTCGGACATCGTGAACCTTAAGATGAATGAAATTGGCTGAAAACTGAGCTACACTCCAACAACGAAGAAAGCCGAGACCTGACCATTCTTTTGAGCCAAGATTACAGTCATTTCTACCAATCAACCATCTCACTTGATCTTGAATTAGAGGGAACAACTTGCATATACCTTTCTAGAACGGAGATTGTGATGGATAAAAGGCATTAATTGATATTTCTGTGGAGTTTGCGTTGTATTTACCTTGTATAAAATGAGTCCATGGCCTATTGTTCCGAGAGAATTTGACCGGCCAAGCTAACTCATCCTACAGACTGTCATCACTTCCCTCAGCTTTGTTATCCCAAGCCCTTCTTCTAATTTCGGGAGTGCTATTCCATCCCAATTTGTCCAGTGAAGTTTCTTCTTCTTGTCAGCTCATCACCAGAAGAAATTAGAGAACTCTTTTTCTAGGGTGGAAAAAATAAAAGCTGGAACATCTACTGCTGACAATGAGGGGACCGACACGCTGCCCAACATATGTTCAATGAGAAGGATCCTACCTGCCTGAAAGATACAAAGAGCCTTACAACCTGCAATGTGAAGCCTAATATGCTCAACAAGAGGATGGAAAAGTGCAGAACAGGATCTTCCATTGAAGACTTGGACATAGAGATAGTAGAGCTGCTTAAGAGACCGTGTGATGTCTATCACTCTACCTATAGACCTAACACGCTCTGCCGAAAGCTTATTCGACAAAAAGTAGTCACTCTTATGCTTGTTGATTATTTGATTTAGGATTTCTTTATGGTGTGGGAAGGGGCATTGCATATGATGAGAACTGAAAATACATGAATGTGGTGAAGCTATTATATGGGAGAGTAAATCTCCCATCTCAGGATGAGATCTTTGCCTTTATGAATGAGATGGTCATAATGTAACTACAAAAGAGATTGACAAGTGGAGAAGATGAAGTGAGTTTAAATGACGCAGGGATGAACGTGATGAGGTCGATCACTGTCTTCCTCAAGGATAACTACTCCGAATCCACGGAGCATCTCTAGACTCCTCATAGAGACTTCCCGAATTCACGAGGAAAGAAAGCAAGAAAATAAGAATAAATTCTAATAAAATTCAAAATTGATTAATGAATGAATAAAAATGAGTTCACAACCCTTTAAATAAGGGAACCCCAAACAATAGGAAAGAAATCAGAATTAAACTACAACTAAAACTCCTAGAATCTGTGACTTACTATAAATAGTAAACTTACTATTTATAGATGGTCGTGATGTCTACTAGTGAGCAAGGTTTTCGGCCAAAAATACTAAGTGTCCTATTTGGCCTCACCAAACCATTCTCCTAATTATCCTAAGCACTTTTCATGTTGGACACAATTCCTAAAGCCCAACGGATGAAGAGATATAATCAAACTATTTTTTATTTTTATTTTTCTTTCCTATTCTAGGAGCTACTTTAGTTATAATCAAACTAAAACTTACTATTTATAGTAAAAGTGAAAATAAAATAGGGAAACGACCGTTGATCAGGGGGTTTTTTGCAAATCTGGGCTGCACAACCTGGCATAGCAGGGTTGGTTGGCTAAAGTAGCTCGTTCTACTCTAAAATCGTATATTTTACATCAGATAACTCATTTCGGATTGCGAGATACGCCCGATCTAAGGTCCAACGGTCCGAATCACTTCTGTTGTTGACCGGGCCTTTTTTGATCTATCTCAGCCATGAAACTGTCCATGACCCACTCTACATCATTAAAGTACAATGTGAATCTTTGTATTTTTCCTTATATATGCCATGGTTAATGATGGTTATAGTATTATTAATTTTAACATGTTTCCATCCATTCACGCATTCATGGCTAAATGAGGGTGTATGATCAGTGTTGGATAATCCAGCTCACCTTGATGATCCTTGATTCCTACCTCCTAAAGGGGTGCAATAATTATATAAAAAAAGATATGTATACATGTGGGGTTCACCTGTTGGACGACTCTCATATGCACACCCTTATACTTATTGTGGAGGTGTGCATGGGGCATCTCGCTCAACTCTTATATCTGATAGATTGAGTTGAGATCCTTCTTTGAAGGATTCACATCAAGCTATTAGATCTTTTTATTTATTATTTATTATTGTTTGAAAGGTAAGAATTTTTCTTATTACCAACCGATATGAGGGAAGCTTATAAAAAGATTACAAAGAGAGAGAGAAAAAAAAACCTGGTAAAGAAATAAGCATATTTCCTGCCACTTTACGTAAGATGAACAGAAAAACCCCACCTCTAGATAAAGGAAGAGAACTCAAGGAAGCTTAAAAATTCCCTCACTCAAAGCTAGGGAGAAATCCAAAAGTGTACAACTTAAGCCAAGGGAAAAACCCTACACCTGGGCCAGGGAAAATAAAAGGAAGAAAACAAGTAGGAGAGAGAACTACATCCTGCAAGCAATATATGGATCCAACTCCAGGAAGGAAAGAAGGCAAATAGATGGTGAGGAAATCTGAATAACATTCAGCATCTCAATAAGTTTCCTTCTTCTAGACCCAATAATATTTTTTGCGAATCTCTAGCTTGGAGATATCAACATTCAACTTGTGGGTCAATGTATGAACATCCGAAGACAAAGGGTCTAGATCTTGAATGGTAGAGAGTGAACTCTATTGGTGAATCTCAAGGGTGAATATGCTACTGGAACTTAGTTTTGTTTGTACAAGAAGGATAATTTTTAAACATTTGTCTTTAGGACCTTGCCGAGATGCCTCAGAGATTACTCCCCAATAGACATTTATAGAGAGGTCAAAATGGAGGAGACCAAGCTTGAAATCTTTAGTCAGAGCATTGGATAAGAATCAACATCGAGTAAGAATAAATCTAGTTTGGCGATATGAAGGGAGAGCACTTTGGATTTGGATTCAGTAGGAATATTCCAAGTAGCTAATAATCTATCAAGAACGTAGAAATTCAAGGACCATTGAGGAAGATGTCTATTCCTAATGTCATTTCAAGATGCATATTAAATTACCTTATTTTGAGAAAGATTTTTTTTGATAAAGATGTGATTATTTTTTTCCCTCCATGTATGCCAAACCAGGGCAGCGAAGCCAAACCATGATAATCATGAATAAGAAAGGAGACAAAGAGCCACCATGCCTATGATCCCTAGTGCTATTAAAGTAGCCTCAAAATATCTATTGACAATAATAAAGAAGGCCAAGCTAGTGGTAGAAGCTTTGATTAAGACAATCCATCTTTCAAGGAAAGTTTAGAAGCTCTATCCTGAGTTCGTAATATATCCTTTTTTTTATATAGCATTGTTCATAAGTAATCTTAGCTATATGGTTTTATTTTTGTAAATTTGATTATATCTAGATGAGGATTCATGTATATATTAAAATCATAATAAAAGTCCAAGCTTCAATTGTGTTCAAAATTTCTAATAGCCACTAGCTCATTAAAAGCATGGTGTGTAGAGAGCTAGAACTACATAAGAACAAGAAAATGACTCCAATGAACTAATCAACAGGAATTTCTAGGATAAGAAATCTAACTACATGAGAAGAAAGGATTAATCACCTTCTTTTGCCCAATATCTCGATCTCTAAGTAACTATAAAGAAGATCAAAGTATTTCAAAGCTGCATTTCATTTAATAATTTAGTGAAATACATTAAAATTACAAAATTATAAATGAAATGACAATAAACAATGCAATCCCCTAATATCTTGAGTTCTTAACCTTGATCAACAATTTGGCTTCATGAATTTTTGGATTTCAAATAATTAATGCAAAATCTATTACAAAATAATTTGATAGAGCCCTATTCCTTTTCCTACTCTCTAACTCTCATATTCTTTCTAGTATCTCTCTTTTCCTTGTAACTCTCTCTCTCTCTCTCTCTCTCTCTCTCTCTCTCTCTCTCTCTCTCTCTCTCTCTCTCTCTCTCTCTCTCTCTCTCTCTCTCTCTCTCTCTCTGTTTGCTCTTTCACTCTCGTATTTTAGAAATTTCAGTCCATTAAAAGAATCGAAGGCCCTTAACTCTTGGGTTTCTAGGATGTTTAATAGCCATTTATAGAGAAAATTCTGGAAAGAAAAAGAAAAAAGGAGAATAAGATAAGCATTATAAATGGCAAAATAAGGTGTTGAAATCTGTCAAGATATCTTGGAGGGAGCCAAACAGAATTTATCCCGGATGGAGTTGGCAGAAGAGATATTTTGGAAACAAAAAGCCTGGAACAATTGGATAACCGAGGGTGATAGAAACACAAAATTCTTCCATCAGACTGCCTCCGTGAAATCTAAAAGAATGGCGATTCAAGAAATTCATTTGGAGGGTGGGGATATTATTCATGAATAGTCATCAATCTAGGAGGAGGTGGTTCATTTACTGCGTAACTTGCTGAGTTCAAAGGTGTCTACTAGTTCCCAGGCTGATGCGAGCTCTCTTCTCCTTAACATCTCACCGCTGCTGCTCTCGGTGACGGATAACATCAGCTTGCTCCAAATCCCAAAGATCAATGAGGTTAAGAGAGAAGTCCTAGCGATGCCTAGAGATGGGTCTCCAGGGCCTGACGGTTTCTCCGCGGCCTTCTTCGCTGGGTATTGGAGTATCATTGGTAAGGATCTACATGCAGCAATTACGGCCTTCTTCCATGGAGAAGTCTTACCCAGGGCTTTCACGTCCACTCTGGTTTGTTTTGTACCTAATTCTGCTACAACAAAGTCCTTTGCCGACTATAGACCGATCAGTCTATGCAATGTAGTGTATAAGATCTTTTCTAAGATCTTAGCAGACCGCTTAGCTGGGGTCCTTCCCAAGCTGATCTCACTGGAGCAAGGAGCTTTTGTTAGATGGTGCCTCAGAGCGAAAAATGTTGCTCTTGGCCAAGATCTCTTCTAAGACATCGACAGGAAAATTCAGGGAGGGAACATTGTCCTTAAGATTGATATGGAAAAGGCTTATGATCGCCTTGAATGAGTGTTCCTAAAGTAGGTTCTTCAGAAATTTGGTTTTAATTCAGATTGGATAAAGTTGGTGGAGTCCTGCTAAGACAACAACTAGTTCTCACCTCTTATTAATGGGGTTAGTTGTGGATTTTTCAAATCCTCCAGGGGTTTGAGACAGGGGGACCCGCTCTCCCCTAATCTGTTTATCCTTGCCTCTAAAGTTTTTAGTCGAGGCATCTCCTTGCTTGTCTCCTCTAGGCGGTGTTCCCCGTTCAACCTAAAGCAGGGTTGTAAGCAGATATCGCACTTGTTATACGATGATACGATGCTCTTTACAAAAGGCACATGCGGGTCTCTTCGCACTCTAAAAAATTTTATAATTAAATATCAGGCAGTCTTAGGTCAAAGAGTTAATATGAAGAAAAGCTCCTTCTATTGCTCAACCAAGTTACCAGTGGCCAAAATCAAGAGAATTGAGAGCTTGTTGGGGATCAAAAGAGCGATTCATAATCTGGTATATCTCGGGGTGCCATTATAAAAGGGAGAGTTAAAAGCAATGCATTCATTCACTTGATTGACAAGATGGCCTCCAGGATTCACGGATGGTCGGCTAAGATCCTATCTCATGCGGGAAGGCTTGCTCTTATTTCTTATGTTCTTAGCGGGGTCCCTATCCACACAATTGTGGCTACAGTGGTTCCGAAGTTAGTGTTGAAGGCAATGGAGAGCTTATTTTCGAAGTTCTTCTGGGGTTGGAGTGAGGGGAGGACTAAAATCCCATGGAGGAAGTGGAGTTCTCTAGCAAAACCAAAGGACGAGGGGGCTCTATGTGTGAGGAGGCTAATAGATGTCATGCAAGATCTGCGTTTAAAAATGGCTTGGGAGGTCAAATTCAGCCAGGGGGACAGTCTCTGGGGGCGCTTTATGAGGTCTAAATATTCAATCGCAGAGTTGGGTAACGTGGAGATCAGAACTCCTGCTTCTGCCTCCCCGTTGTGGAAGGTGTTGTTCGGCCTTTTCCCCTCCCTTGAGAGGAATGTCCAATGGAAGTTAGGTATTGGGGGCTGCAATATGTGGGACAGCAACTGGTCGGGGCTAGGCCCTCTCTCCTCTCTGTCAGGTATTCGTATTCCCCCATCCTTGTGAGAATAATGCATGGCAGATTTTCTCGACGAGGAAGGGCTCAAACCGCACGGCGTGGCTTCGCTTCCTATCTGGCTGGTGGATTTTATAGAAGAGAGAGGTTTCTGCATGTCTGAAGCAGAAGATAGTTGGTTTTAGCCGTATGACCCCTCGGGCAAACTAACAACAAAATTATCCTGACATTTTATTAGGGAGAGTGGTACTAAAGTTGATTGGGCCAGTAGAATATGACATCCTCAAATCCCTCCAAAGATCTTTGTAATTGTTTGGAGATTGATGCATAGGGCTGTACCAGTCGATACAGGCATCCAAAGGAAAGGCGTTTGCTTGCCTTCTAAATGTAACTGCTACGACCTCTCTACGGGTCGTATGCACCACTATGAATCGCTGCAACATCTATTTTTGGAAGGCGAGCTAGCAGATACCATTTGGGCCAAGGTAGCCAACTTTTTTGGTTTGATGTTGTTCAGTCATGGCTCTTTGAATGACAGGTTACACTGGTGGTGGAATAAGTTGATTCCGGCTTCGACATGCAAGTTGGCCTTCTGTCTAGCTCCAACTTTTACATTGTGAGAAATTTAGAAAGCAAGGAACGCAGCTAGATATGATTGCAACATAATTGCCCCCCTTGGCATTCTTCTGAAGATTAAGATCTGGTTATTTAGGCTTAGCCCACACCTCAAAAACTCGGGTCACATTCAGGTGCAGCGTTCCTCCCTCCAGCGATCAGTGGCTCACTCCGGGATGCCTAAACCAAGCGGGAGCTGCATAGTAGTACGCTGGAGAAAGCCCGAGTTGGGCTGGTGGAAGTTGAACATGGACGGATCCTCCATTGCAAACCCAGGAGCTACGGGTAGGGGAGGTATTTGCAGGGACCCCCCGGGGAACATGATTTTTTCTTTCGTTAATGGTTATGGAGAGGCATCCAACAATATGGCGGAGTTGCGGGCTATCTATGAAGGGATGAAACTCTGTTTCACCTATGGTTTATCGAAGGTGATTATTGAATCTAACTCAAGTTGTGCACTCGAATTACTTCAAGGAAAAGGCTGTAGTTCCTGGAAGTAGACCTATTGGTTACACAGAATTTTCTCACTAAGCTCTAGGGGCATTATCTGATTCTCTCATGTGTTTAGAGAGGCCAATGGTCCAGCGGATTCGCTCACCAAAATGGGGAGTCAGTCACAAGGAAATGTCATTTTTCACAGCATCTCATTTCTTCTAGTGTGGATTAAGGGACAAGTCCTCCTCGATAAAACAGGGCTCGGGGCAATTCGGCAGTTGGGGAAGCCTCCCGCTTCTTAGTCTTGGCATGATTCTCAATTCCTAGGAGCAGGGGCAGCAGATTTTGGTTTGCCCCTTTGATTCTGCTTTTCTACTCGTGTAGATTTTGGTCTACCCATTCGACTCGGCATTTCCATTTGACTGTTTTTTGTTTCCTTTCTGTCTCATAGGGTGGGTTTATGATAGGGAGGTCCCGTTTGTATTTTGTTGGGGGCCTCTTGAATTACTGTATTTACTCCTCAACTGGAATATACAACTCACTTTTTCCTTTATATATATATATATATATATATATATATATATATATATATATATATATATAAAGGTGTTAAACATCCTAGTCCTAGGATGCAAGGATAAGATTGTAATTTCCAAAGATTAAGGATATGGTTTGTCACAAGAGAATCTTTGGAATTCTTTAGATTGGAAGGTAATCTTTATTTATTTATTTATTTTTGTGGATTTTATTCAAATTTTAACAAATCTAGGTTTGAATTCATATTTATCTTCAAAAATCATAGTAAATCAAATCAAATTAAGGAGAAATTACTTGTTTTGAATATAGTTTAAGTCATATTTGGATAAAGATGGAAAAACCATAAAAAATGGAATGTTTAATCATGGATGACCATTCCCCAATGTGGGCCATGGATTTCTTCACACATGAGTCCAAATTATGAGATCGTGGTACCATATGAATGCTCTTTTAATGTCTAGTGTGAGAAGGTCAAACCAAACACAACAAAATCACCGTCCAAATTATGATTAGAAATTCATTTGACGGACCGATGTAATTTGGACAGTAGTATATTGTTCACTCATGTGCCTATATCCTTAAAAATGAGTCTAAACCAATAGATTTTACCATCATTATATATATATATATATATATATATATATATATATATATATATATATATATATATATAAAACTTTGTGATCCTCCCAGGTCTAAATACGACCTAAAATGAGGAAGATATTGGTACTTAAAAAGTGTTGCTCCTCCTGCACAGTTCTAATCACGTACATTCTACTCGCCCGTAGATAGGCAATTCCTACCACGTAGTTTCAACCAAGTAAATTCTACTCACTCCCAAATAGGTAAGGAGATATTATTTGCCCACTAGAGGATCCTTTAAAATAATATGGATCAACCAATGGACTTGTGAGCTACAAATCTTCACAGATCATCCATATTCTTGTGAAATTTCATCAATTTAAGTTAGAATTTCTAATCTAAGGTCAATCAAACTAGGTGTTTGCAAGGGCGCTGCCAGAGAGTTAAAATATAAGGCCATGACTCCTGAACCAAGTGTTTGTTTTGTTGGCATGTGTGTTGATATGATCTCATTGGCCTGATGAGTAGATTTGGACAGATTTGGTTGATTTTTGCACCAGTTAGATGTTATGCGCACGTGACAGGTTAGATGGCAATTTAGTAATTATTTGGGTGTGTATAAGCACTTCTTTCTATATATTTATACTAAGATATAAAAGGTATTCTTTAGAGTTCTTCAAGAAATGCGGATTCATGTCTCTAATAGTCCACAAAAGAGTAGGTGGGGAATGCATTTTAAATTTGGCTTTAAAAATTTTAAATTTTAAATTGAGGTAGATCACAACCAACTATCTTTATACATTAATAGATAATAGACACAAGATTATTGGTGAGTCTAATATGAAATTGTGGTGGAACCGCTAGTGCTAAAGTATGAAATATGACTAAGTGTCCCAAAGAGAGCTGAATAAGACTTTTTCAAAATTTGCTATTGTTCACTCCACAAGTATAGGGTTGTGATGTAGTAATAAACTCAGTGAGACTGAGGTCGAATCCCAAGGGACTGAAACCTTTACGTAGCCTGAAACTAAGTAGAACTAAAACTAAACTAAGATGAAATCTAAATCGACTGTAATTTAAGGAATAATGATGAAATAATTATCTAAAACTTAAAGAATTCAGGAAAAGGAAACTAGGGATTCAGAGGATCCACTTGTAGAGATCAGGGAGGTCTTATGCCTGCTTCAAGAACTCAACTGGATATAGAGTCTCATCTTCATCCAGTTGAACGGTGTAACCATGAAAATCGAACTGAACTTTCTTTGATATAGTTTTCAATAGATGAAGGGTATATGAATTAGAATGGATTCCATCACCAAACTATGCCCAGGAGACAAAGTAAATAACAAAATTAAACTAATTAATAACCAATCTAAGGATTATGAAGGTTAGGAAGGGTACTGTCATCCGATCATGCCCAAGAGATGATGGTGAATAATAGGGCTTCCTAACGTCATAATTATAAAAAGCAAAGGAACATGCTCAAAGCTATTGTAAACCCATTGTAATTTTAGTCATAACAGATCATTAAAAATTAAAAACATTCCCTTAATTAAACTAAAATCAACATCAGTTCTGTCTAAATAAAAGGCAGAAGCAAAAAGTCTCCCCTTACGCTACAATCTCACCTCTTAGCCCTAACTAAGAGGTTTAACAACCCATGGACATGATTGCACTATACCTTAAAATAAAAATAGTAAAAATAACAAGAACCTTGACTCCCTGTCTCTGCTCACATGTTCACGTTCTAGATGGAAATTGAATTCCTCTCTATCTATCTTTTTATTTTTCTTTTTAAAAATGTGAAAGGGCGGTGGAGAGGAGTGTGTAAAGAGAGAAGGCGATGGAAAACTTCCTCCCGAAATAGAACTATGCAGTCAGTTATGCAGCACGTCAGTTGTCCTACGTTGGGTCTTGATTTTCACACACAAGTGCATTCTTTTTGTAAAGAGAAAAGGTCTCTATGGATGATTTTCAACAGCTTACACAATGGACAATCCGGATCATTAAAACGATTAGAGAAGGTGGGCCACAAATATCGTTTGCACATCTGTTTGTGAAACAGTGCTCACACCACCTCCTACGTTGTGATGTTGATGGGGCCCATGATTGATGTTAGAGGTGAAATCCAGTTTATCCATGGGATTCACTTCGAAAAATCATTTGGACATGGTAAGATTTGGATCAGATTCGGTGTGGCCCATAGAGTTTTTTTACCCTACCGTCCGTTCTCCGTTTGGATCCTTCAAGTACATGAAATAACTAAGGAAATCAGGCTGCGGATTGGGGCACAGTCTGTTTGACCCCCTGAATTTATTGAATGGTGTGAATCGTTGAATCGTATGATGATGGTGGCCCACCTGAAGCCGTCCGTAGGTCTCTGCTCGGAAATTTTATAGCAAAAGTTTGAATTGGAACCAATGGTGGGTCAGCGCACACTGACCGACTTTGGTTAGTTTGGTACACTGCATGTGTACACCTGTAGTGTGCACCATCCTCATGAAGTGGGGCCCTTCATGATGTTCTTGAGAAATCTGATCCATCCATCCTCTCTGGAACTTCATTTAACATGTTGAGATGAAAATTGAAACATATCAAGATATCAAACGGGCCCTATTTCACAGATCTATGGGCTGATCTGTCTGTTGGGCCACTTCTAGAGAGATCTAATGACTGAAATTTTACGTGTATGGTTAATTTATGGTCCTCAGGCCATATGTGATGTTTTGATCCAAACGGATGCTGGGAACCTTATGATCTTGCATTTTGGATGGTTTTTAAGCTACTTAAGCTTCAGTTTCTCGATTATTATTATTATTATTTTCATATCTATGGCATGCAAACCCATCGATCTTGGTCCCCTGGAGTCCATGGCTTGCCTTCGTGATATCAAAGCATTAAATCTCAGCTTTTAACACCCTGTTTCGGCCCAGGCTCGCGAATGTACCTTGCATCACAAACACGATTAAATCAGACCATTAAATAGTACCATGTTCGTAAATCTAGGCAATAACTAGGTCTGATATGTAATATTTGACCCTTAACAACTATCTTTTAATAACATTTTATGCCTAACTTTTAAAACAAGTAAGAAAAAGTAACTTTATGGCTTCCAAGCTAATACAGAGTCCAATTCGCATAGGTTTATACAAGATTCATATGAAAAATCAAAGCCCATAAGAATAGTGTGTATTGTGTGTGGGATGTGACTTATACATTAACTAAATCATGGATCATTGTGAACATATGATGAACATAGGCATAATTAGTTAAATGTATTCAAAACAATCCCAAACACAATCATGTATAGTGGTTCAGGTACTTGCCTACACCACTCTCGGCGGACACACTCTTTCCTAGAGTATACTGTATTTCACTATCCAATGGTTTTAAATCATGTTAACCATATACCTTCACAACCTACACAAGGTTAAGCTAGGACACCTACACAAGGTTCCTAGATGCCTACACAAAGTGACACATCTTACCTAAGGACACAACACTGGGAGCCTATACAAGGCACAACCTACGTAAAGCTACACGTCCGACACAAAGACACAGCATATTCTCTCGTTAGAGGCCTACAACTAGGACTTGGCGAACTCAAACTCTGAATCATAATCCTATACAAGGAAAGGGCTTCAGATACATTAGACTCTAAATACTTACAAAGTAATTGGTGAGTCTCATTCTTACGCAATGTGAAGATCTTTGATGATAATGAAGAATCTTCAGCTCTCTTGAACCGCAACCTGCTGATGATGTTTTCGTGAAGGCTCTAAGGTTGTGATCCTTAGGGTTTTTTTATTTTCTCTATTTAAATGATAAGAGTTAAATTAATAGAGAAGGTTCCCATGAGCTAGGCATTCAGGAGTTCCAAGGATAGTATGATTAGTTGGAAACTTCATGAATGCTAGAGTTCATTATTCAATTCAAGCATATATAATAAGAGTTGATGCTTAAGTAAATGATTGAATGATGAACTTTAATAGGAAAGAGAGCGAGTAAAATGGTAGGTAGATCTTGGAATAACAGTTTCAAACTCTCTTGGATTCTAGATCATTTTACCAAGAGCAACATTAGTGTATTTATAGAGTAAAAATTCTAATGGTAAAAAAATAGGCAGAATTTTATGATCATCAATGCCATCGAAGGGTGTTCGATGTCATTGAAATTTAAATTTTGATACCATTTAATCACCTTCGATTTCATCGACTCTCTACTCAATATATTTATTTAAGAGTAAAATAGATTCTGCCTGTTTTTAATCAAGTATCTTTCGATTAAATCGACGTGCACTTCGATCCATCGAGGGACACTCGATTCCATCAAGATTTCTCTTTGAAATAACACATAGGTTGCTAGATAGTTTTGTCACATGTTTGATTTAATAGAATATCCCTTCTATCTATCAAAATTTGAATTTCAATGATATCGAATAGCTTTCGATGACCTCGAGGAAAATAAATTTTTCTTTGAAAAACTTACTGGACAAAACTGAGTAATCTCTGATTCTATCGAATAGACTTCGATGCTATCGATAACTTACTGTTGATAACATTAAGGAGGCTTTGATGTCATCGAGGAGCACTTAGAGTATTTTTTGTTTCTTTAGAAGAATTTCATGGTCTAAGTATTCAAGAACTATTTGATGTCATCGAAGTGTGAACTTCGATGATATCAAATGGTAATCGATGCAATCGATATTTCCTGCATTTCTTTCATTTTATTGCTGGACAGAATGGGAAAGTCTTTCGATAACATCGAACAATGTTCGATGAAATTGAAGATTCCCTCGATCGCAATTTGATGCACTCGATTAAGACTTGTGATTTTTCAGTTTTAGCTTCTCTCTTCCATTTATACTCTTGGTGCATTATATACCAACTCTACTAGAAGATGTTTTAATTCATTTTAAAGGGAAAGTTGGGATTATATGAGGTCATATACCTGCTAGGGTTCGTTGTGGGATGATGAGGTTATGGTTGACAAGTTTAAGCTTAATCATGGCCTTCATCTTTTGTCGAAGCTTGGTCTTATTGTCTTCTTCTAAGAGCTCACTTAGACTGACCAACTCAACACTCATGTATATTGACAAACAAGGGAACTTTCATAATACACATTGAACCTATGGCCATTTCTCGTAGAAGTTTGTTTTGACAAATTTTTAAAGTCTATATTGATAGTTGTTTTGTATTATAGTTCCAAGTGAATTCACTTTGCTACATTTCCATATTATGTGGTATATTATCCCATTTTTAACCTTTTGATGTTTCATTAAGACCAATATAATGGAATTGAGAGTGAATTTTTGAAAGGAATCATCTAGACTTTGTCATAGTCGGGATTTTTGTGACCATTGTTCAATGAAGATGGATTTCCACTTCTATCTTAGCATCTTTAAAAATTGAAGTTATTTTTCAATAGTTTTAATGCAAATAATATTAAATGCTTGAGTTTTCAATTTTCTTTCCATTTCCATTCATAATCTAAATATGATGCATGACTAAGAATATCTATAGTTAACTTGGTTTTTAACAAAGTGAGTTGCATGCCAAAAAGAGAAGAGATCACCATATTCTTTTAAAAATTAGCCCTTGAATGAAGGAGAGAAATCTCTAAAAATGAGAAAAATAATTTATATTAGTGACCAAAGTCTTTCTTGAAATGTATATGATGGCCTTATATAGACGAAGAACCAGTGGCTATAATTTGACTCAAAACATGACACTTTTCTAAAATAGCTAAAATGACTAAAAATAGTAAAAAAAAAAAAATTATAATCCCATGAAAACTCATAACAACCCTTAGATGTCTAAAGAAAGGACTCTAAACCACTGCTTGATTCTAAAAACTAATGGAATAAAAAAATAGAACTTACTAGAAATAGTACGTTTAATTGTTTTTAAAGTATGCTTCATTAGTATTAGTAAGTTTAACTTGAAACCTTGATTTAACTTTAAAATGATTTAATTTTGGAACTCCTTTTGTTGGCTAATGAAGCTTGGGAGGTTAGGCAAGGAGAAAAACTCGTTGATAGCTTTCCAATGGTTTACTATATGAACATAAAGGATAACCTATCACAAAGTTATGGCTGTCGGAAGCTATAGTGCGTGTTTAGGACATCTCTACCCAATTGATCCCACTAGTCCTAAATTTATGCAATCTTGACCCTCTAATATTTGACTTGTCCTTTACCCATCCTTACATTAGCTTCCTAGTTTATAAATGAGCTTGTCTAGTGATACAAAATGTTAATAAATGAGCTTGTCTAGTGATACATTGCTATAGATTGCTTATGCGAAAGAAGTCAAACACTTAGTGGATAGGATCTTCTTTATGGTGCATGGAGTATTGCCTATTAAATTGAGGCTACCTAGTAAACAAAAACCATTTTTAATGACTGTGAAAGAAAACTAACCCTCCATATATTTCATTTGGTTGAAGGCAAAGAGGTGCAATCTTGGTAGATAATTTGGAGATAGCAAACGTGAGTAACATACTTAATGTCACTGTGAGTGGGGAAGAAATTGCATTATTGACAGAGTTCAAGCTATCAACAAATGCATTCCTGTCGGAGCTTGTCCATTCTCCTGTTAGATCTTTGGTAGATTTAATTTTTTTCAATAATAAATACCCGACGCAGGTATTGATTTACTAAAGTACTTGATTATCATTATCATTTCATGAAAGGAAAAGAGTTTTGTTGCTAAATAGATCATCGAATTGATATTTCAAAAGTAACTAAAGACCATGCTATATACTCCTTGGTGGCAATTATCCACCTTTAAAAAATAATATTATAATTAGCTCAGTGTTAATTGAAAATTTATAATAGGGTGTGTTTAATTATACCCAATTTCATGAAATTATGTACTAAAATAGACCGATTAATCATGTAATTCTATGCTATTTTGTGTGACCACATAGACCCTTGATTTTCATAGGTATTTTTCAATTTTTTTTAAAATAATTTAATTAATTAATTTATTATTATTATTATTATTATTTGCATATTCTATGGTTCGATCTAAGCTATGTTACATTTTAAGTGCTACCATCAAACGCACACCCCCCGCCCCCCCAAACCAACAACTCTCTCTCTCTCTCTCTCTCTCTCTCTCTCTCTCTCTCTCTCTCTCTCTCTCTCTCTCTCTCTCTCTCTCTCTCTCTCTCTCTCCAGGAACAAGAATTGAGAATGACACTGATGCATTCCCTTATGGTGGTCTTAAGCAGAACTTATAACTTTATGAAATTTAAAAACTTAAAAACAATTTGACTTCGCCTTCATTTTGAAATATCAAAGATCCTAGGTCAAATCACATAAGATCAAGTAAAAGGATAAAAGCATTAGCATAGAGAAAAATCAAAAATTGAAAAAATGGTTATAACACATCTAAAATAAAAAACCATAAGATATATTTACTTGTTCAATAAATCTTTTCAATAATTTTCCCTACTTTGCATAAAAGGAAAAGAACTACAAATATTTGTCCACATGTACTCAACCCATTAAGAAAAATCATAAAATCAATGACACCTATTCCAACATAGGTTCTATATACTAATAACCAAAATAAAACAAAACAATAATTACTTTTTAATCTAAGTACTATTTAATAATGAGAAACATGATAGATAATTAATTTTTATATCTATCAATTCTAGTTAAAATAAATTTCCTAAATCCCATCATGGCCCTAAACACACCCCTCTTTAACATCTTTGTGATAATGACATCTACTTGATCTTTAGATTTACAAGACTCAATCACTATCTAACCATTTTTCACAAGGTCTACAATTTAGTGATGTTAAATGTCAATATAATTGTTTTAGCCATGAAACACTGCATTTGTTTATTAATATTCTTGCCATCTTTTTGTCACATAAGATCATCATTTGAGTGTCTTTCCTCTAATTTAACTTAGCAGGAACTCTTTATAACCACATGGGTGACCACTATAGACTACACTATTGTTGTCAAAATAACACCACCTAGTTCTTCTTAAATGGGCAATAGAACATTCTTGATCTAAGATGAAGATTGTAGCTTGATGTAATCTACCTCTTATTGGTATACTTTCCCTAGTAATGTATGTGTAAATGATAAGTTCAACTTTATCAAGGTGAGATTGATGTCTAGATTCCATAAACCTACTTGTCTACCCATATCAAATATAATATTAATATTGTGTGCTATGAAAAGCCAATAAAAGGCTATAATCTTAGTTCTCAATGACCACATATGCTTAGTATATACCATGAATACCATAATTAATGTGTGAACCACTATAATGTTTATAATTATAAGAGTTACGAGGGATTCACTAGTTTTTCTTAGGGGAGATGAGTTTGGTCATAATGTTGACTACCTAAGAGAGACTTGTATTATTACACCTCAAACTTGGAAACCAGGTTCACAAAATTTCTGATCGTCGAATCTAACACTTTCAGCCTCCGTAGTACCCCATTCTAGACTCCCGACACCCGTATGTCAGAGTCCGATCCTAGGATCCTACAAGGATGATTTTCTATACAAAATTTCTTTTATAAGAAGAATAACCTAGACACAATAAACAACATCACCACATATCCACTATAATTAAAGCATTTGAGTACAATACATAAAAGGGAAATACAACATAGGTATCAAAACTCCAGAAGCTCTGCCGCATGCTCCTACCTTAGCTCGACTGCATCCTACCATCACCTGTATGCTTCTATCATGCATAAGTGTAAGACCCGTATCTTAGTCCGTACCGTTCCGTAAACTTCCGCGGTCTTACTGGTCAAATTTCGGCAACTTTCGACCTTTTCTGATATTTGCGCGCGATCCCGAGTCAGATCCCGTATTTTAGAGTCGGTTCAACTCGAGACTTGTACCTTGACGACCGCACCGTCGCCGCGGTTCCGTTGCCGCGTCCCGCGCACCGAGGCGATACCCAGGCTAAGAGTTGTGGGCCCGCATTCAGTTCAAGGAAAACACCGCGCGTTGCTAATCCCAAGAAAATCCATCACATCAATCACATCATTTGTTAAAAGTACACCCATCCCTAAGTACAAACCCATCCCCAAAAGTCAACCCTCCCATCACCTCACCCATCTCTCTCCCCATCACTCCACCACTCACATCACCTTTCTCTCTCATCTCTCTCTCTCTCATTCTCTCCTAAGCTCCATGAGAGCAACCCACGTCCAAGCTATCTCCAAGAGAGGAGAGCTTGGTGTGGCCCACCTCCTATCTCCACCGTCTATGATCCAATCTCGACCGTTGAAGTTCATCCATTGATGCTCTACAATACTTTGGTGAAAGGAGGAGAATATCATAGGTGGGTGCTTCTCTCTTTCCCTTTCTTTCTCATTTTTAGGTGATGATATAGCTAGATGTCCCACCTAAATGGACCCCACTATGAAGTAAACATTTTTTTCTCAAGCCATCTAGTAGGTGGGGCCCACCTTAATCTTTTATGGGGACCGTCCAGCGTCCCTGGACGCTGGACGAGGCCAACTGGAAGTAAAAAAATAAAATAAAATAAAATAATAACAATATTTATATATAATAAATGAACTTGATTTTAAACTTTTGAGTGGGTTACTCATGTAGGCCACATCTTGATGCGTGAATCGGATCCACACCGTCCATTTCATCTGCCAATTCATTTTAGGCGTTGAGCCAAAAAAAAGGAGCCAATCTGGCTCTCAGGCGGGCCATAGCATTGAAAACAACAATTTTCATTGTTTAGATTAATTTGAAATCTTCTATATATCCAATATTGGGCTTGATGTATTGGTTATAGGCTATAGAATTCATTGGGTGGGTCGGATTCACCTGATGTGGACCCCACCATGGAAAAACCGTGGAAAAAGTCTTTTTAAAAAATAAAAATAAAAATAGTTGCAGCAGCTGCTGCTGCTGCTGGTTACCGTCAGAGGACGCCAGCGGCGTCCTGCTGCGTAGGCGGACGGACCAGGGACCACAGTCCCAGCCGTGGGCCCCACCGTGATGTATTTCTTTTGTCATCCAAACTGTTCATGGGGTGGACCCCTTCTTGAAGTGGGCCCCCTACAAAAACGGGGACTATCTAAAGCTCAGGTAGTCCACATCGCAGGGAACAGTGTGAGTGAACGGTTGTCATCGAAATCCATTTTGGGTGTCACGGGAGTTTTGGTTCCCTGTGAAATTTGTTTTTCCGCTTCATTCGGGTTCGCGTGACCTTATTAATGGGTTGGATCTAAGATAAGCATTATGGTGGGCCCCACGTGGGACCCACAGGATGTATGTTTTTCATTCACACCGTCCAGGCGGACGGTGGAACCCAACACGATGTACGTGTTGTATGCATGCCGTCCACCCATTTTTTGTAGAGGACGCTGGGTCCCACCACAAGGTATTGTTATATCCAAACTGTCCATTTACGTGAGGAGCATCGTCCGTACAGAGGACCACACCATGATTTATGTGCTTGGTCTCCACCGTCCACATTGCTGGACGGTGGGACTACACGATGATGTAAGTGTTCTATTCGTGCAGTTATTCGTGCCACCCACCTGCACGTGTGCTGCATCCATGCAGCGTGGGACCCACCTTGACTGTATGTAAATCATCCAGACCATCTGTCCATTTACCCCGGGACGGTGGGATTGCTCCCACTCTAACGCAGGTGATATATATTCACACCGTCCACATGCTTTTCTATGGAAGGGGGCACACCCTGATGTGTGTGCTGTATAGCCACACCGTCCATCCATTAGCAGGGTGGGCCCACCTTAATGTACGTGGTTTATGTCCACACCGTCCATGGGTGGGACGTTGGGGGTTCCACCATGATATACGCGGCATCCACTCCAACCGTCCATCACGCGGGGCTCCACGGTGTATCTTGCATCCACACCGTCCAGGATCAAACTGGCTAGTGTACCGCACCAACTACATAGCTGTTGCATTGGGTCAGCAAGTTCTGTAGGTCCCACGTGTGGAATGTGGGGCATATCCACACTGTCCATGTGCTAGACGGGTGGGGCCCACCTTATTGTATGCATTGTATATGCTGTCCATGCACGGCATGTGGGGCCCACCTTGATAATATGCTGCCCATGTAGCAGCAGCTCGGGGCCACTGTGATATATGTGTTTCATTCACATCCATCTGTTTGACACCCAAGCCGTCCACCTGTTTCGCTTTTGGGCCATTCATCAAGGACGGTGGACCACCCTGATACAAGTGTTGTCTCGCATGTGGACCACCTTGATTCTATGTATTTTATATTCCCACCGTCCATCACATCAGGTGGACGCATCCTGACGTATGAGGAGGCCTTACCCGATGAATGTTTTGTATTCTATTCACACCGTCTGTCCATTTTGATGGATGTATGGCTCACCGTGATGTATGTATTTTAGCCACGCCATCCTTTTGTCGATCCCACCTTGATGGATGTGATTCATCCACGATGCCTGGCCATGTGATAGGGCCCACTTGTGATGTATACTTGAGGCCCATCTGTAATGTATATTTGAGGCCCACGGGATTGGGTCCATTATGGTGGAATTGCGGCCCACATGGAGAGGCCCATTGTGATGTATTCGTGGTTCATGGGCAAGGCCTATTACCATGTATTTTGGCCCATGGGTGGGGCCCACCCGTTTGCATTGTTAGGCCCATGTAATGTGATCCACTTGTTATATGAGGTATAGTATTGAGGCCCGTGCAATAGGGCCCATATGATATATTTGAGGTCCAGGTACAAGACCCACCTATTATGTATTCAAGACTCGACGTGATGTGTGATTTTGCCATGATGATTGTGTGGGCCACTCCTTGGGAGCAATGTTGGTTAAAGATCCACATTGATGGGCAATGATGGTTTACTGTCCACATTGTGACCTTCCCTTAGGCCTTGTTCATCCAAGTGTTGAGTCGATTACCGATCGTGGCCGATTATCGATTGACGTGGCCGATTGTCGACTCTGCGTGTCGTGGCCGATTGACCTATTACCGATTGAGGCCGATTATCGAGACTGATTACCGATTGTGGCCGATTATCGATTAACGTGGCCGATTGCCGATTCTGTTTATCGTGACCGATTGACCGATTGCCTATCCCGATTGACGTGATCAATTTATTGATTATCGATCGATTTCGATTGACTGATTACCGATCCCGATTGACGTGATCAATTTATTGATTTTGATTACCGATCGACTTCGATTGACCGATTGCCGATCCCGCTTGACGTGACCGATTTTCCGTTTCTGATTATTAATCGATTCCGATTGACCGATTGCCGATCCTGATTGACGTGATCGATTTGTTGATTCTGATTATTGACCGACTCCTATTGACCGATTGCCTATCCCGATTGACGTGATCAATTTATTGATTATTGATCGATTCCGATTGACTGATTACCGATCCCGATTGACGTGATCAATTTATTGATTTTGATTACCGATTGACTTCGATTGACCGATTGCCGATCCCGCTTGACGTGACTGATTTTCCGTTTCTGATTATTAATCGATTCCTATTGACCGATGGCCGATCCCGATTGTCATGGCCGATCGCCGATTTCGATTGACGTGACCGATTTGCCGACCCTGATTATCGATCGATCCCGATTATCGTAACCGATTTTCCGATTCTGATTATCGATCGATCCGATTGTTGTGACCGATTTTTTGATCCTGATTATCGATCGATCCCGATTGTCGAGGCCAAGTATCGAGGCCGACTCCGATTGTCGAAACCGAGTCCGAGTGTCGATTTCGATTGTCGAGGTCGATTTCAATTATCAAGGCCGATTGTCGAGAGCTATATGGTGTATATGCGACTCATAATTGAGGCTCATTGTGATGTATGTTGGGCCCATGTGAAAGGCTCATCGTGATGTGTATTAAGCTCTTGAGTGAGACTCGTGGTGTTGTATATTTGGCCCTTGTGTGAGGTCAGGGGTCCACTATAAGTTAGGATCTATGAGGGTCTTTCCTCGGCGGCAGTGTTGGTTAAATGTCCACATTGTCGAGGTCGATTGTCGATGCCGGTTATTGGTACCGATTATGAGTATGTGACAGCATATCATCATGATACATGCCCATACACATCATCTGCATGTTTGTTTTGAGATATGATTGACCATTGCATATGCTATAGTGCCGGTTATTATGAGACTCCCTGATAGGCGGAGATTGTAGCACATGAGTGCACTGTGTGTGCAGGATTGATGCATGACTGGATTGTATGACTCACGCATCTTGCATTGTGTGCTGTGATTACTGTACGCCCTAGCGACATCAGGGTCGTAGCCTCCACAGGCATATCGTGGATGGCCAGACGGGACACCGGAAATCTGTTCTACATGGGGTGCTAAGATATCCCTGGGTGAAAGTCCCTAAACCCTCTTGGTTCCAGAGGTTGCTCCAACGTCTAGACCGAGTGGGTAGATGAGCGCCGAGTGCCGATTACCAGATGGCTACGCTCTCCACTGTGTCGTGGTCGGTTGGAAGGGGGTGCGGCCTTACCTGCCCGAGAGGAGGGGGCAATGCTAGGCTGAGTCTGACCAGCTCGAGGAATGGGTCCGCTATTGACGAGCCGGGCCCGATATTGGCAGGCGGATAGTGAGGTCTCTTCCACTCACCTTGTTGCGCGCGATGGGGCGGCAATCTGGTCTGGAGTGCAATAGACCCCGGTGATTTCCCAGAGAGGAACCGTACTGATATGTGGACTTATTGAGTAGGAGATGCATGCTCATTCATTCATTCACTATCCACTCGGGCTGGTGGTGCGCAACTAATTGTTGTGTACCTTCGTTATGGCAAGGATTTCGGTTGGGCGCGCGACTAGCCTGAGATCAGGAGTTTATCACAATGAGTCTGACTATCCAAATTTAGGTATGGGACTGGTTTGGATAGAAGTCCCTTGTGGTGGACCCCACAGCCTGCGATACTACGTACTATCATCCCGACTTCACACTCCAGCATGGTTATTTCATTCGCATCGCATATTACATTACGTCCGCAGGCATATGGCATCTTGGGTTGCTATTTCTGCACTTATATGGCCTGGATAGATTTAGCAGGATTTGTATATTGCATTGCATTCTCGACATCTGCTATTTAGCTCTTTATGACTCCTTATCGCATAGTTGCTCTATATTGCGTATTCTGATATTGATTAACTTATAGACTTGTCCATACTTCCACTTACCCTGTTATCGTATGACTTACATCTTGTCAGTATTTCCGCTTACTCTGATAATTCCTGCTCTTGTTAGTGTTTCTGCTTATTTAGACATTGTATGGTTTATGGATTACCAATTTTTTTCGGTATTGTATGATTATAGCATTGTACTGAATACTTGGCACTTACCTTGTGCACACACTTACACCACCCTCTAAGCTTTCTATAAGCTTATGCACGATAGATGCGTGCAAGTGATGTTAGGTTGCAGCAGTGCTGAGCTTGGAGCGTGCAGTGGTCTTCTGGGGCTTGATTTTTATTTATGTATTTCCCTTTCAGTATTGTACTCAAACGATTATATTAGTGGATATGTGATGATGATGTTGTCTTGTGAATTGGGTAATCTTGTGGTTATGCTTATTATTAGTTATATGTACAAAAAAAATCCTCCTTGTAGGATCCCAGGATCGGAATCTGGCATATGAATGCTAGGAGCCGAGAATGGGGTACTACGGAGGCTGTCGGCGCCGGATTCGGCGATCGGGAATTCTGTGAGCCCGGTTTCCGAGTTTGGGGTGTGACAGAAGTTGGTATCAGAGCATAACTTGGGAATACCTGAAGATAACATCACATATCTGCTGATAGCTGCGCTGCACTCTCTGATTGTTAAGAACTTAGAATGATTAGATTCCCGAGTTTGAATAACTTAGAGACTTTCTGGAATAGATCCCTACTGTTGATATTGTGAGGTTGCATAGTACTCTAGTTTCAATCACTTCTGAGCCGGAACCCGAAGATTATTAGTAGGGTCATCATAGTGTTAATGATGTATCTTGAGAGGGCGAGGTTGAGACTAAAGAGCGCTATCTTCATCCTTTGCTAGATTGATTGTCCCTTGACTTATACACTTGCTGATATTTCCTCTTCCCTTGACTGTTTTATAAATTTCGAGGACGAAATTTTTTATTAGGAAGGGAGAGCTGTAAGACCCGTATCTTAGTCCGTACCGTTCCGTAAACTTCCGCGGTCTTACTGGTCAAATTTCGGCAACTTTCGACCTTTTCTGATATTTGCGCGCGATCCCGAGTCAGATCCCGTATTTTAGAGTCGGTTCAACTCGAGACTTGTACCTTGACGACCGCACCGTCGCCGCGGTTCCGATGCCGCGTCCCGCGCACCGAGGCGATACCCAGGCTAAGAGTTGTGGGCCCGCATTCAGTTCAAGGAAAACACCGCACGTTGCTAATCTCAAGAAAATCCATCACATCAATCACATCATTTGTTAAAAGTACACCCATCCCTAAGTACAAACCCATCCCCAAAAGTCAACCCTCCCATCACCTCACCCATCTCTCTCCCCATCACTCCACCACTCACATCACCTTTCTCTCTCATCTCTTTCTCTCTCATTCTCTCCGAAGCTCCATGAGAGCAACCCACGTCCAAGCTATCTCCAAGAGAGGAGAGCTTGGTGTGGCCCACCTCCTATCTCCACCGTCTATGATCCAATCTCGACCGTTGAAGTTCATCCATTGATGCTCTACAATACTTTGGTGAAAGGAGGAGAATATCATAGGTGGGTGCTTCTCTCTTTCCCTTTCTTTCTCATTTTTAGGTGATGATATAGCTAGATGTCCCACCTAAATGGACCCCACTATGAAGTAAACATTTTTTTCTCAAGCCATCTAGTAGGTGGGGCCCACCTTAATCTTTTATGGGGACCGTCCAGCGTCCCTGGACGCTGGACGAGGCCAACTGGAAGTAAAAAAATAAAATAAAATAAAATAATAACAATATTTATATATAATAAATGAACTTGATTTTAAACTTTTGAGTGGGTTACTCATGTAGGCCACATCTTGATGCGTGAATCGGATCCACACCGTCCATTTCATCTGCCAATTCATTTTAGGCGTTGAGCCAAAAAAAAGGAGCCAATCTGGCTCTCAGGCGGGCCATAGCATTGAAAACAACAATTTTCATTATTTAGATTGATTTGAAATCTTCTATATATCCAATATTGGGCTTGATGTATTGGTTATAGGCTATAGAATTCATTGGGTGGGTCGGATTCACCTGATGTGGACCCCACCATGGAAAAACCGTGGAAAAAGTCTTTTTTAAAAAATAAAATAAAAATAGTTGCAGCAGCTGCTGCTGCTGCTGGTTACCGTCAGAGGACGCCAGCGGCGTCCTGCTGCGTAGGCGGACGGACCAGGGACCACAGTCCCAGCCGTGGGCCCCACCGTGATGTATTTCTTTTGTCATCCAAACTGTTCATGGGGTGGACCCCTTCTTGAAGTGGGCCCCCTACAAAAACGGGGACTATCTAAAGCTCAGGTAGTCCACATCGCAGGGAACAGTGTGAGTGAACGGTTGTCATCGAAATCCATTTTGGGTGTCACGGGAGTTTTGGTTCCCTGTGAAATTTGTTTTTCCGCTTCATTCGGGTTCGCGTGACCTTATTAATGGGTTGGATCTAAGATAAGCATTATGGTGGGCCCCACGTGGGACCCACAGGATGTATGTTTTTCATTCACACCGTCCAGGCGGACGGTGGAACCTAACACGATGTACGTGTTGTATGCATGCCGTCCACCCATTTTTTGTAGAGGACGCTGGGTCCCACCACAAGGTATTGTTATATCCAAACTGTCCATTTACGTGTGGAGCATCGTCCGTACAGAGGATCACACCATGATTTATGTGCTTGGTCTCCACCGTCCACATTGCTGGACGGTGGGACTACACGATGATGTAAGTGTTCTATTCGTGCAGTTATTCGTGCCACCCACCTGCACGTGTGCTGCATCCATGCAGCGTGGGACCCACCTTGACTGTATGTAAATCATCCAAACCATCTGTCCATTTACCCCGGGAAGGTAGGATTGCTCCCACTCTAACGCAGGTGATATATATTCACACCGTCCACATGCTTTTCTATGGAAGGGGGCACACCCTGATGTGTGTGCTGTATAGCCACACCGTCCATCCATTAGCAGGGTGGGCCCACCTTAATGTACGTGGTTTATGTCCACACCGTCCATGGGTGGGACGTTGGGGGTTCCACCATGATATACGCGGCATCCACTCCAACCGTCCATCACGCGGGGCTCCACGGTGTATCTTGCATCCACACCGTCCAGGATCAAACTGGCTAGTGTACCGCACCAACTACATAGCTGTTGCATTGGGTCAGCAAGTTCTGTAGGTCCCACGTGTGGAATGTGGGGCATATCCACACTGTCCATGTGCTAGACGGGTGGGGCCCACCTTATTGTATGCATTGTATATGCTGTCCATGCACGGCATGTGGGGCCCACCTTGATAATATGCTGCCCATGTAGCAGCAGCTCGGGGCCACTGTGATATATGTGTTTCATTCACATCCATCTGTTTGACACCCAAGCCGTCCACCTGTTTCGCTTTTGGGCCATTCATCAAGGACGGTGGACCACCCTGATACAAGTGTTGTCTCGCATGTGGACCACCTTGATTCTATGTATTTTATATTCCCACCGTCCATCACATCAGGTGGACGCATCCTGACGTATGAGGAGGCCTTACCCGATGAATGTTTTGTATTCTATTCACACCGTCTGTCCATTTTGATGGATGTATGGCTCACCGTGATGTATGTATTTTAGCCACGCCATCCTTTTGTCGATCCCACCTTGATGGATGTGATTCATCCACGATGCCTGGCCATGTGATAGGGCCCACTTGTGATGTATACTTGAGGCCCATCTGTAATGTATATTTGAGGCCCACGGGATTGGGTCCATTATGGTGGAATTGCGGCCCACATGGAGAGGCTCATTGTGATGTATTCGTGGTTCATGGGCAAGGCCTATTACCATGTATTTTGGCCCATGGGTGGGGCCCACCCGTTTGCATTGTTAGGCCCATGTAATGTGATCCACTTGTTATATGAGGTATAGTATTGAGGCCCGTGCAATAGGGCCCATATGATATATTTGAGGTCCAGGTACAAGACCCACCTATTATGTATTCAAGACTCGACGTGATGTGTGATTTTGCCATGATGATTGTGTGGGCCACTCCTTGGGAGCAATGTTGGTTAAAGATCCACATTGATGGGCAATGATGGTTTACTGTCCACATTGTGACCTTCCCTTAGGCCTTGTTCATCCAAGTGTTGAGTCGATTACCGATCGTGGCCGATTATCGATTGACGTGGCCGATTGTCGACTCTGCGTGTCGTGGCCGATTGACCTATTACCGATTGAGGCCGATTATCGAGACTGATTACCGATTGTGGCCGATTATCGATTAACGTGGCCGATTGCCGATTCTGTTTATCGTGACCGATTGACCGATTGCCTATCCCGATTGACGTGATCAATTTATTGATTATCGATCGATTTCGATTGACTGATTACCGATCCCGATTGACGTGATCAATTTATTGATTTTGATTACCGATCGACTTCGATTGACCGATTGCCGATCCCGCTTGACGTGACCGATTTTCCGTTTCTGATTATTAATCGATTCCGATTGACCGATTGCCGATCCTGATTGACGTGATCGATTTGTTGATTCTGATTATTGACCGACTCCTATTGACCGATTGCCTATCCCGATTGACGTGATCAATTTATTGATTATTGATCGATTCCGATTGACTGATTACCGATCCCGATTGACGTGATCAATTTATTGATTTTGATTACCGATCGACTTCGATTGACCGATTGCCGATCCCTCTTGATGTGACTGATTTTCCGTTTCTGATTATTAATCGATTCCTATTGACCGATGGCCGATCCCGATTGTCATGGCCGATCGCCGATTTCGATTGACGTGACCGATTTGCCGACCCTGATTATCGATCGATCCCGATTATCGTAACCGATTTTCCGATTCTGATTATCGATCGATCCGATTGTTGTGACCGATTTTTTGATCCTGATTATCGATCGATCCCGATTGTCGAGGCCAAGTATCGAGGCCGACTCCGATTGTCGAAACCGAGTCCGAGTGTCGATTTCGATTGTCGAGGTCGATTTCAATTATCAAGGCCGATTGTCGAGAGCTATATGGTGTATATGCGACTCATAATTGAGGCTCATTGTGATGTATGTTGGGCCCATGTGAAAGGCTCATCGTGATGTGTATTAAGCTCTTGAGTGAGACTCGTGGTGTTGTATATTTGGCCCTTGTGTGAGGTCAGGGGTCCACTATAAGTTAGGATCTATGAGGGTCTTTCCTCGGCGGCAGTGTTGGTTAAATGTCCACATTGTCGAGGTCGATTGTCGATGCCGGTTATTGGTACCGATTATGAGTATGTGACAGCATATCATCATGATACATGCCCATACACATCATCTGCATGTTTGTTTTGAGATATGATTGACCATTGCATATGCTATAGTGCCGGTTATTATGAGACTCCCTGATAGGCGGAGATTGTAGCACATGAGTGCACTGTGTGTGCAGGATTGATGCATGACTGGATTGTATGACTCACGCATCTTGCATTGTGTGCTGTGATTACTGTACGCCCTAGCGACATCAGGGTCGTAGCCTCCACAGGCATATCGTGGATGGCCAGACGGGACACCGGAAATCTGTTCTACATGGGGTGCTAAGATATCCCTGGGTGAAAGTCCCTAAACCCTCTTGGTTCCAGAGGTTGCTCCAACGTCTAGACCGAGTGGGTAGATGAGCGCCGAGTGCCGATTACCAGATGGCTACGCTCTCCACTGTGTCGTGGTCGGTTGGAAGGGGGTGCGGCCTTACCTGCCCGAGAGGAGGGGGCAATGCTAGGCTGAGTCTGACCAGCTCGAGGAATGGGTCCGCTATTGACGAGCCGGGCCCGATATTGGCAGGCGGATAGTGAGGTCTCTTCCACTCACCTTGTTGCGCGCGATGGGGCGGCAATCTGGTCTGGAGTGCAATAGACCCCGGTGATTTCCCAGAGAGGAACCGTACTGATATGTGGACTTATTGAGTAGGAGATGCATGCTCATTCATTCATTCACTATCCACTCGGGCTGGTGGTGCGCAACTAATTGTTGTGTACCTTCGTTATGGCAAGGATTTCGGTTGGGCGCGCGACTAGCCTGAGATCAGGAGTTTATCACAATGAGTCTGACTATCCAAATTTAGGTATGGGACTGGTTTGGATAGAAGTCCCTTGTGGTGGACCCCACAGCCTGCGATACTACGTACTATCATCCCGACTTCACACTCCAGCATGGTTATTTCATTCGCATCGCATATTACATTACGTCCGCAGGCATATGGCATCTTGGGTTGCTATTTCTGCACTTATATGGCCTGGATAGATTTAGCAGGATTTGTATATTGCATTGCATTCTCGACATCTGCTATTTAGCTCTTTATGACTCCTTATCGCATAGTTGCTCTATATTGCGTATTCTGATATTGATTAACTTATAGACTTGTCCATACTTCCACTTACCCTGTTATCGTATGACTTACATCTTGTCAGTATTTCCTCTTACTCTGATAATTCCTGCTCTTGTTAGTGTTTCTGCTTATTTAGACATTGTATGGTTTATGGATTACCAATTTTTTTCGGTATTGTATGATTATAGCATTGTATTGAATACTTGGCACTTACCTTGTGCACACACTTACACCACCCTCTAAGCTTTCTATAAGCTTATGCACGATAGATGCGTGCAGGTGATGTTAGGTTGCAGCAGTGCTGAGCTTGGAGCGTGCAGTGGTCTTCTGGGGCTTGATTTTTATTTATGTATTTCCCTTTCAGTATTGTACTCAAACGATTATATTAGTGGATATGTGATGATGATGTTGTCTTGTGAATTGGGTAATCTTGTGGTTATGCTTATTATTAGTTATATGTACAAAAAAAATCCTCCTTGTAGGATCCCAGGATCGGAATCTGGCATATGAATGCTAGGAGCCGAGAATGGGGTACTACGGAGGCTGTCGGCGCCGGATTCGGCGATCGGGAATTCTGTGAGCCCGGTTTCCGAGTTTGGGGTGTGACAATAAGCTTATAGAAAACTTAGAGGGTGGTGTACATATGTGCACAACGTAGATGCCATATGTATAATACAATTCTATAAGTCATACAATGTTGAAAATACTGAAAAGTTCATGAATCATACTGTAACGTCTCGAAAAAATCCGTACAGAGACCCGAGTACCACCTCGATCATAAATCACTTAGGATTAATTCCTTTAGAAATTAAGCATAAGTCAACTAGCGCTATGCTAGATTAGCTTTGAAATTAACACTGATCGCTTTAAATACGTTCTGCAAGACCCAAAACTTGTGAAATTGTTAACGCCATAACATCCTGAAACCTAGGATCAAACTCTAAACTCGTTTGATCTCAGAAACTCTTTGAAACTTTGTAATGGATTTTGACCGCGCGTCGTGAGTCCGGTAGCAATGAACTTAGACCATTATGACCACGTAGTTGGACTTGACTACCACCTCAAAAATCAAGCCCAACTGATGTTCTGAGGCTATTTCGTTGAGCCTGGAGCAAGGAGTGTGAGAAAGAGTGAAATTCTTTGTAAATTAAATGTGATTTAAATAAATCTGGCACGTGACGCTTGCGGGTTAAGTATAAGCATTCAAACCGTTGGAATCTGACCCAAATACACCCTCGGATCAGGGAACATTTCCCACTCAGGTCAGTGTACTTGGAATCCTCAATCGAGTCTTAGTGACCGCTGAACTGAAACTGGTCCACCACGTGCGATTTGGAAACTCGATCGAACTGAAAACTTAATGTGATCAGGATCCAATATCCATGAGCTTAAGTCCGACTGCATTTGGTCAGGGAACCTCCAGAAACGTTCTTTTGGATCAGAAAGGACCCGATTTGGCTATAACCCAAGTATACCTTGGTTTAAAGTCTAAATAGATGACTTTTTAACCTATTTAAGGACCTTAAACCCTCTCATATCCCTCCCATACGAATTTGCAAAAACTCTAGAAAAGAGAAGAGAGAAAAGAGAGAGATTCTATGAGAGTTATGAGGAAAGGTTCCTGTCATTCGATCCTGCTTCTACACATACTTAATCACCGTGTTCTAATCACTCCTCCGGTGATTCTGACTTCATTCTAGGTAAGAAAACCCTAACCTCAACCTGTTTTAGAAATTCCATCGATACAAGTAGCGAAGTAGCTGACTTATCTTATGGTATAGGTCGTCATATCGACGTTGTCGAAGCATAGAGTTCATATTTGATTCGATACGCTTCTACGACGAAAGGTGAGGATTTTAGATGCTTAGGTTAACTGTTTTCAAAGATTTCAATGTCGTTTGATTGTAGATTATCGACAAGGATGCTATTTGACATGTAGAACATGCTGTCTGTTTTCCATTTCGATTACGTACGGAGAATATGAGATTTAGGATATTTTAGGTATTTGTAGGAAATACTTTATACGTCCATAATTTACTAAAATGATTTCCATGTTTATTTGTTATGTTATTATACAAGTTATGCATGTATGATCTGTTAGGCGAAGAGATTCGCCATAACGCACACTTTGGGTCGACATACGCTATGTAGATAAATGTGTGTAGACTAAGTGTTTGTATAAAAGTATGTATTAGTAAGTATTAAGTAAATATTGTTGTAGATTAGTTTTGAGATTGGATTCTCAACTAACATGATGATGCACATGATTTCCTCCATGTTTTTTATACTGAATTGATTTCCTTATACATATGAAATGCCTGTGTTTGGTTGATTTGATTATGTTGTATGTTATAACATGTTGTCAACATGCTTGGATTATTTGTGCTTCATTTCTGTCACTCTCATATGATCCTTGATGTAGATTACAAGTGCTTGGGGCTATATTCTAGTCCAGACAGTCGGTAACAGATTCGAAATCGTGGTTGGAATTTATTCGCCACGAAGGACGCGTCGACGAACCTGAGTCGTGCTTTGGGTTGACGGCAGTGGTTAGGCCACACGAGGTGTTTTACGCACTTCATGTCGTTCAGCTTGAGATGCGCTCGTACTAGTCGAGCTCGTCAAGTAACCCGACTGACCATTGTATGTTCACCTTGTATTGGTCATAATTGCTTGAACTTAGGGTACTGAACTTACCAGTGAAAACCCTGATAACCATGGTACCTTGATCCATTAAGACTCATGATCCATGCATGGTGGTATGGGACACCGTGGTCGAGCTTTCGGCCTACGCTGGGGTCACAAACCTCCCCATAGTGACCAGTGAGCACCTTAGACTCGTGAGCCGATTGTGGTGGTATGGGACACTACATTCGAGCCGTCGGCATACTCTGATTGGTGACGAGCCCTTTGTAGTGATCACGAGTGTATTCTGAGTCTACGTGAAGCGACGACCTTTCCGTAGCAACAAGAGTACAACTAGGCCTGTATTGATAAGGTGATGAGGGAGAGGTGTAACGAGTGCAAGCAACAGCCCTGACAGCCCTTGCAGCGACTTAGAAATATTTCATCGTATGAGACTACTAGGAGTGAGGACCCTAGACAGGATCTTTGTTGGAATTGATATAAGGGAAGTACCTTAGTTTCCCAATCCTGCTGTTTGAAAGGACTAATAATAACTCGATAATCATATCCACATCACACTGCATGTTCCTGGAAGATGTGGAGCACTGAGGGAAGAAAGCATGCTGTGGACGTAAGATGGTGTCGCATGAGGGAGTATGTCGGTGAGGGCATCCATCATTACTACATCTCATACTTGCATTAACAACAGTATCTAGGAATGTCTGATTATTTGCTTTACTATTATCACGTGATTGAATTGATAACATGCTAGCCTTTGCTCTATGATTCCACTGAGTTAATCAGTCACTCCTACGTTACGGGATGGTGTTTACAACACCTACCAGACTCTGTCTTACATGCAGATAGTGAGGCGATTCAGGAGCTGGAGCCGGACTACTACGAGGACCTGGACGAGTTCTCGTACATGCAGTTCTCTGACAGCTTCACATAGGTGGCCTGGATCGGTGAGATTTTTCTAGTTGGACTATCATACGACATTTTGATTTTGGTTTGATATATGTATATGTGAGTCAGAGATGTATTCATACTTTGGAGACAGATCGAGATTGTTTTATTTTACAGATAGTGATATATGTATCTTTCAGTCTTTCACTTGCATTTTATCTCTGGATCTGGAGTATGAATTACAGTTTTGGTATAATATCACTCTTGTTAATGCACTAACTCAGATAACATTGAATCATAAGCATATTTGTTGCATAAGTGATGGTCTGGAACTCGAGAGTTGGGTTTCTACACCACCCCCGATTTTCAGGGTGTTACAAGTTGGTATCAGAGCATGATTTGGATTAAACCGGACCTGAGTTTTGGACACGTGATGTATAGTGTCGCCCTTTAACTTAGGTGGGTGCGAGAAGAACATAGAAACACTCATAGGACCCCAGTTTCGCCAATTGGCGAAGTTCGCTCAAATTGATCATTTTGATCGAGTCCGTGTGCATCCGTGGTCACATGAAACGACCCTGGACCACTTCTAGTTCATGTATGGTCGAGCCTAGACCCTTATTGATCCTATCTCAGCTATTAAAAATTGCTAAACGGGAATGTACATCAGTTAGTACCCGAAATGACCTGAAATAGTTTGAAACGGAGTCGTGGACCTACCCACGCTGATCTAGAATGATCCAGGGTGAGACCCACATGAATTTTGGGCCCTCAGGGCTGGAGGACCTCTCCCAAATGGTGAGGCCTCACCAAACATCATAGCGAGTGGCGAGGCCTTGTCGATCAGTGGGCCCCATACGGTCGGGCTTTCGGGCCGACGACCTTTGGGGGTTAGGGTAGCCCCCTGGTATGTGGGTCCTCTATTAAAACCACCCCAAACCCTTGCCTCCTTCACAAACCATACCCTAAGCTCTCCCTTTCCCTCCTAGTTGCTGATTTCTCTCTCAAATCCCATTTCCAATCACTCCCATCATCAATTTCTGCCTCAACCCATGCCCCTCCATCGTTTACAGCTATACACCCTCCCTATCCTTTCCATTCTCGTTCGTTGGAGCTCTTACACCCTCCATTTGAAGCTCAAATCGTGTAAGCCTCCAACCCAACCCATCTCTTCCTTTTCTTTTCTCCAAAACTCAGTGTTTGGGGCCTTTACAACCCCTGTTGGGTCTCAAACTCATGGGGAATCAAAAACCTCAGCCCTATCTCCCCCTTTCCTTCATTTTTCATGGCCTTTATAGAGGCTATTTTAGCTTTCTTCTCCCTTTCCACCATCCTCTCTCTCATGGGAAAGATGAAGACTGCCACTGATGAAGCTGGACCTAGTCGCCCCTCACATTCAATGAAGCCAAGAGGTGGCGCCGCTAGTTCAAGCGTCGCCGCTAGTCCAAGTGCCGCTCGTGAGTTTCAGACGAAGCGGGATCTTAATCCTCGATCTCCTGCTGGAAGGGCTTGGTTGGCAGAACAACCCCATGGAGTTTATGAGGGCCGTCAGGTCCTTTTTGAAGCTCAGGTGGATGGGAGAATCTTTGGAGAATATCAGTTGCTCGAGCTTCTGGAATAGGCCCAGTGGGATCCGCTATTTGATGCCAGGCAACGGGCCAATGCAAGCACGGTCCAAGCTTTCTATGCCAACATTCATGAGGCTACGCTGGAACCCTTACAGTTCTGGGTCTTATGTGGAGTGGATTTGTGGGCCACAGTTGACGTCAGATTAATATCTCAGCTTCTGAATGTGCCCCTTGGCGAGGTACATGCGAGCGCTAAGAATCTGAATAGTATGCGTGAAAAGGACCGTAACACATGTTCTCTTTGTGGCCGATTGGTTGAGTGGCAGCCAAACCGGAGTCTTCTTGCATCCCATATGACAGACGACTTCCGCTTGCTCCACCACATTTTCACATTCAACGTCTACCCCAGGTGGAGTAACCGTAGTGAGTGTATGTGCCTCATGGTAGACTTCTTGTATCAGGTGGGGCAGAGGGCAAACCTGTGTGTGCCTTCGTTCGTGTTGCGACAGATAGTGCAGGTTGTACGCTCGAGGAGAAGGACTGAGTCGCTTCCATACTGCTGACTCATATGCAGGATTGCACGTGAGTTTGGTTATGGTCTTGGTGTGGAGATGCCGGTGCCGATTCGTCATATCAATGAAGCTACCCTCAATCAGATGGAGATCGGGCCATGACAATGCCAAGCTCGACTTGAGGAGAGCGAAGATGAGACTGAGAGCGAAGAAGAAGAGAGTGAAGAAGAAGCTGGGGCCGAGATCCAAGAAGAGGAACAAGAAGAGGAAGAACCAGAGGCCCAGATCAAAGATGAGAGCTCCCCTCCTGCGGTACCAGGGCAGGCTTCTGGTCAGGCTCTTTGGGATACTTGTATAGCTCGACTGGAGTAGGATCAAGTTACCTTGCGACATGACATTACGGACCTACGGGGTTTTGTGAAGCACAAGTTCAAGAAGGTGACTAGCACCTTGAAATCTATCCTGTGTTGTCTGCAGGATAGGGGTGCCCCTCCTTCATCGCCAGACTCGGACGAGTGATTAGATTTCAGATGTTTGTCGGTCGTATGTAGGTTATTTTTTATTTTCTGTGTGTGAGCCTGAGAAGGCTTAGTAGTTGGTTTATGTTGCAATTGTAGCTTTGGCTAACTTAGTTTCCCATGTGTTTTTTGTCATGATGCATGTAAAGATATATTTCTTGTATTGTGACAAATTTTGATTAAATGAAATGCATGGAGTTTCCTCAGTTTGTTATGTGAATGATTGTGTGGTGTGTTTGTGCTATTGCTGAAACTGACTAGGTTGCACCCTATTTTGAATATAGGGAATACCACCTAAGGTTACTCAAAGCACGACACGTCTTACGCTGGGTGAGTTGTTGGATTGGGTCCCTCCCCAGAGTGATGATCATATGGACCCTGCTGTGGGCCTGATTCGTGAGACTGCACCTGAGTCTCAGCCTTCTGCAAGTCTTACAGTCGGACCATCACCTTTCACATTGCTAGTTTGAGAGCAGTACCGTGCGTCTTCCTCAATGCAGTATGTGCCTCAACTTGCTCCACCTCCTGATAGGTTTGAGCAGTTGATGATCATGATGCACCAGCAGCATCAGCAGCTTTTGACTTCCATTGCAGGGGCCTTCGCCCAGGGTGGGAGTGCGACTCCACCTGTGCCACCTGTGCATCCAGCTGAGGATGCTGGGACTTCAACTTAGGATGAGGGTATGGCTCATCTTGCACCATCTTCTTACCCTACGGAGAATGCTGCTGATACCCAAGGCCTACTTGAGTCATTCCAGCACTTGCAGCCTCCTACTTTTGTGGGTTCTCACAGACCCGAGGAGGCTGAGTATTAGCTCGACCATGTCTCGAAGATATTAAGGATGCTGCACTGCTAGGAGTCTGAGCAGGTTAAGTTGGTCACTTTCATGTTCAAGAGAGAGGCCAGTTTATGGTGGGATAGCGTGTTGCGGACGGTTGCAGTCGGCTACGTATGGACTTGGGCAGCATTCGAGTTCCGTTTCCATGAGAAATACTATCTGCAGACCTACCAACACGAGAGGGAGAATGAGTTTTTGCACCTCAAGCAGGGAGGCATGTCAGTTACAGAGTATGAGCATCGATTTACAGAGTTGGACAGATACGTCCCTACGATACTTTCCTACGAGAAGATGCGCATACGATGATTTTCTGAGGGCTTACGACCTGACATTCGGTCGAAGATGTGCTTTGTCAGCATACCCTCTTATGCCGAGCTGATACATATGTCCATGCAGGCAGAGCAGGATGTTGATCGACTGACATGTTCTCGTGGCACTATGGTTACTAGGCCACGACCAGACACCCAGAGCAGGTCATTCCTTAGTAAGAGGCCTCGCATCGATTCTCCTCCCAAGGCCACAGCGCCAGTACTTCCGATGAGGCGCCCAGGTGTGACCTGTACTTACTGCGGGAGATCGGGTCACACTGCAGAGAGTTATTTTGCTCGGATGAGAGATAACAGGTTTTCACCACCGCAGAAGATCGATCGTCCTCTCCCACAGGCATTATCTGCTCCACCATTACGGTCGGCTCCTGTGCATCCTTCTTTCAGACCTCCCGTACCTCAGTTTCGACCACCTCAACGGCCCATGGTACCTCGACCGAACCGTCCACAACAGGCTCGGGTACATGCATTGATAGCAGAGGCATCCGGGACAGAGACTGCCCCACCCTTTTCCTTTGAGGTCACAGCCCACATTGGAGGTACTCCTATATTCGTGATGGTGGATACATGATCCACGATTTCATTGATATCGCATTCAGTAATCAAGCACCTTGGGCTACTGACTACTCAGATGGATGGGGTGTGAGTTCTTACTGTGCACGGGACCTTTTCTGATGTCACTATGATGTGTGAGGGTTGTTTACTGGATCTAGGGGACAAGACGATAACTATTGACCTCGTCGTCGACCCCCCTCTCTATTATTTAGACGTCATTCTTGGCATGGATTGACTGACTACAGGGAGGGCCGAGATTGACTGCGAGACCCGTATAGTGACAGTGTACGTGCCGGAGGGCACGTCCTTTACATTTCCAGTGCATGTTAATCTCCCCTTTCGAGTACTTTGCTATGCTTCCTTATTGAGGGATGTTGATGCCCCGATACTTGAGCACATGCCAGTAGTCCGTGATTATGAGGATCTATTCAGGAAGATTCCTGGGTTATCACCTCAGCATGAGATTGATTTTACTATCGACCTGGTACCCGGTTCGACGCCCATCTCACTATCGACCTATCGCATGGCCCCGTGTGAGATGGAGGAGTTGAGGAAACAAATCGTTGATCTGTTGGAGGTTGGCTTCATACGACTGAGTGTGTCCTTTTGGGGAGCACCCGTGTTGTTTGTGACAAAGAAGGATGGTTCAGTGTGATTATGTATTGATTATCGCAGGCTGAATCAGATCACGGTGAAGAATAGATACCCTTTGCCCAGGATTGATGACCTATTTGATCAACTAAGAAGAGCGCAGTACTTCTCGAGGATTGATCTGTAGTCAGGGTATCACCAGTTGCGTGTCAGGGATGAGGACATATAGAAGACAGCTTTCAGGACTAGCTTTGGCCACTACGAGTTCCTCGTGATGTCGTTCGGTCTTACGAATGCACCAGCCGTGTTCATGGATCTGATGAACAGAGTATTTCGGCCATTCCTCTATCAATTCGTCATCGTGTTTATAGACGACATTTTGGTATATTTCAGGAGTCGATAGGAGCATGAGGAGCACTTGCGATTGGTCCTGGATACGCTGAGACAGCATTAGTTGTTTGCACAGTATAAGAAGTACGACTTCTAAAAGGAGGAAGTCAAGTTCCTGAGACATGTGGTTTCTAAGGATGGGATGGCGATGGACCTTGCTACGCTAGCCGCAGTGCAGGACTGGAAGAAGCCTGGTTCGGTTACCAAGGTGAGGAGTTTCCTGGGTCTTGCTGGCTACTATCGACGATTCATTCGAGACTTTTCCAAGATAGCCAGACCCTTGACTCAGTTGACACGGAAGGATCTGAAGTTCACCTCGAATGAGAAGGTGGAGGCAGCTTTTTAGGAGCTAAAGGACAAGTTTACGTCTGCCCCTGTGCTAGAATTGTCAGAGCAAGGGGTTAAGTACACGATATACACAGATGCATCTAGCGTTGGTCTGGGTTGTGTCCTTATGCAGAAGGACAGGGTGATTTCATATGCCTCGAGACAATTAAGGAAGCACGAGGAGAATTACCCTACACACGACCTTGAGTTGGCTGCTGTCATTTTCGCATTGAAGCTCTGGAGACATTACCTCTACGGAGAGGAGTTCAAGCTCTTTTACGACCACAAGAGCCTTAGATACATATTCACACAGTGGGACCTGAATATGAGGCAGCGGCGATGGATGGAGACTTTGAAAGACTTTAAGTTTGAGGTTTCCTACCATCCTGGCAAGGCGACCTTGTGGCTGATGCGTTGAGCTGCAAGAAGGTGATAGAGTTTGCGGCTCTGTTGATGGTTGCCGAGTGGGACATGGTTGAGTTTTTGTGAGACTTTGAACAGAAACTTACTGTAGAGGAGCCGTATGAGTTTATCACACATGTTCAGGTGCGATCTCTTATCGATGACAGGGTCATCGTGGTGCAGAGGGATGACGAGCGTCTTACTGAGCTTCGAGAGCAGGCCAGTGATGATGCGGACGTCGAGTGGCGAGTTGGAACGGATGGGGGCTTACGTTATCGTGGCGCCTATGCGTTCCAGATGTCCCTGACTTGAGACGAGAGATTCTCGAGACTGCAGACAATTCCAGACTTGGGATGCATCCGGGCAGCACAAAGATGTATCGCGACGTGAAGAGGACGTATTAGTGGGATGGCATGAAGACCCATATCGCAGATTTCGTGTACCGTTGTCTCACTTGCCAGCAGGTGAAGGTAGAGCATCGGCGACCTCCTGGTCTCCTTCAGCTTATGTCTATAGCTGAGTGGAAGTGGGACTTTATTTATATGGATTTCATTTCGAGACTGCCGAAGACACGGAAGGGACATGATTCTATTTGGGTGATCGTCGACCATTTGACGAAGTCGGCGCACTTCCTTCCGATCAGAGTCACGAACTCTTCAGACGAGTTGGCCAGACTATATATCAGAGAGATAGTGCATCTGCATAGAGTTCCCTTAGAGATCGTGTCGGACAGAGACATGCACTTCACTTCTATTTTCTAGACTTGCATCTAGGAAGCTATGGGTGTGAAATTGAAGTTCAGTACTGCTTTCCACCCACGGATGGACGGATAGACAGAGCGAGTGAACCAGATTTTAGAGGACATACTGCGAGCTTGTGTGTTGGATTTCAAAGACAGTTGGGATGATTGTCTTCCATATGCGGAGTTCACATACAACAACAATTTCAAGGCAAGTATCGGTATGCCACCTTATGAGGCCTTGTATGGGCGTCCTTGCCGAGCACCGCATTGATGGGTAGAGGTTGGTGAGCGCAGATCGATTGGCCTAGAGATAGTGCAGGCGACCTCGGAGAAGATTGACATCATCAGACGCCAACTTCTTACAGCGCAGAGTAGGCAGAAGAGCTATGCCGATACAAGACGGCACTCGCTAGAATTCATGGCTGGGGATCACATATTTTTGAGAGTTTCCCCTATGAAGGGAGTTCTTCAGTTCGGGAAGAAGGGGAAACTAGCACCGCGATTTATTGGTTCGTTCCAGATTCTTGACCGTGCGAGTGCAGTGGCATATCGTCTGGCTTTGCCTACGCCTCTCGAGAGTACACAATGTATTTTATATTTCTATGTTGAAGAAATACGTTCCAAATCCTTCCCATATCATCAGATGGGAGCAGGTGCAGTTAGGTGAGGATGTTACATATATACTGCGACCGACGCATATATTAGACAGGAAGGAGCAGGTATTTCATAGCAAAGTCATCCACCTTGTGAAAGTATTGTGGACGCATCATACGGAAGATGAGGCTACATGGGAGACAGAAGCCGAAATCAGAAAGAACTACCCACAGCTTCTCGAGGAGTACGAAAAGGTATAAATTTCGAGGATAAAATTTATTGTTTAAGGGGGGTAGATTGTAACATCTCGAAAAAATTCGTACAGAGATCTGAGTATCACCTCGATCAGAAATCACTTAGGATTAATTCCTTTATAAATTAAGCGTAAGTCAACTAACGCTATGCTAGATTAGCTGTGAAATTAGCACTAATCGCTTTAAATACGTTCTGCAAGACCTAAAACTTGTGGAATTGTTAACGCTATAACATCCTGAAATCTTGGATCAAACTCTAAACCCGTTTGCTCTCAGGAACTCTTTGAAACTTTGTAATGGATTCTGACCGCGCGTCATGAGTCCGGTAGCAATGAACTTAGACCATTATAACCGCGTAGTTGGACTTGACTACCACCTTGAAAATCAAGCCCAACTAATGTTCTGAGGCTATTTCGTTGAGCCTAGAGCAAGGAGTGTGAGAAAGAGTAAAATTCTTTGTAAATTAAATGTGATTTAAATAAATCTGGCACGTGACGCTTGCGGGTTAAGTATAAGCATTCAAACCGTTGGAATCTGACCCAAATACACCCTCGGATCAGGGAACATTTCCAACTCAGGTCAGTGTACTTGGAATCCTCGATCGAGTCTTAGTGACCGCTGAACTGAAACTGGTCCGCCACGTGCGATCTGGAAACCCGATCGAACTGAAAACTTAATGTGATCAGGATCCAATATCCATGAGCTTAAGTCCGTCCGCATTTAGTCAGGGGACCTCCAGAATGTTCTTTATGATCGAAAAGGACCCGATTTGGCTATAACCAAAGTATACCTTGGTTTAAAGTCTAAATAGGTGACTTTCTAACCTATTTAAGGACCTTAAACCCTCTCATATGCCTCCCATACGAATTTGTAAAAACCCTAGAAAAGAGAAGAGAGAAAAGAGAGATTCCGTGAGAGTTGTGAGGAAAGGTTCCTGTCATTCGATCCTGCTTCTACACGTACTTAATCACCGTGTTCTAATCACTCCTTCGGTGATTCCGACTTCATTCTAGGTAAGAAAACCCTAACCTCAACCTGTTTTAAGAATTCCATCGATACAAGTAGCGAAGTAGCTGACTTATCTTGTGGTATAGGTCGTCATATCGACGTTGTCGAAGCATAGAGTTCATATTTGATTCGATACGCTTCTACGACGAAAGGTGAGGATTTTAGATGCTTAGGTTAACTGTTTTCAAAGATTTCAATGTCGTTTGATTGTAGATTATCGACAAGGATGCTATTTGACATGTAGAACATGCTGTCTGTTTTCCATTTCGATTACGTACGGAGAATATGAGATTTAGGATATTTTAGGTATTTGTAGGAAATACTTTATACGTCCATAATTTACTAAAATGATTTCCATGTTTATTTGTTATGTTATTATACAAGTTATGCATGTATGATCTGTTAGGCGAAGAGATTCGCCATAACGCACCCTTTGGGTCGACATACGCTATGTAGATAAATGTGTGTAGACTAAGTGTTTGTATAAAAGTATGTATTAGTAAGTATTAAGTAAATATTGTTGTAGATTAGTTTTGAGATTGGATTCTCAACTAACATGATGATGCACATGATTTCCTCCATGTTTTTTATACTGAATTGATTTCCTTATACATATGAAATGCCTGTGTTTGGTTGATTTGATTATGTTGTATGTTATAACATGTTGTCAACATGCTTGGATTATTTGTGCTTCATTTCTGTCACTCTCATATGATCCTTGATGTAGATTACAAGTGCTTGGGGCTATATTCTAGTCCAGACAGTCGGTAACAGATTCGAAATCGTGGTTGGAATTTATTCGCCACGAAGGACGCGTCGACGAACCTGAGTCGTGCTTTGGGTTGACGGCAGTGGTTAGGCCACACGAGGTGTTTTACGCACTTCATGTCGTTCAGCTTGAGATGCGCTCGTACTAGTCGAGCTCGTCAAGTAACCCGACTGACCATTGTATGTTCACCTTGTATTGGTCATAATTGCTTGAACTTAGGGTACTGAACTTACCAGTGAAAACCCTGATAACCATGGTACCTTGATCCATTAAGACTCATGAGCCGAGTATGGTGGTATGGGACACCGTGGTCGAGTTGTCGGCCTACACTGGGGCCACAAACCTCCACGTAGTGACCAGTGAGCACCTTAGACTCGTGAGCCAATTGTGGTGGTATGGGATACTACATTCGAGCTGTCGGCCTACTCTGATTGGTGACGAGCCCTTTGTAGTGACCTCGAGTGTATTCTGAGTTTACGTGTGGCGACGACCCTTCCATAGTAACAAGAGTACAACTAGGCCTGTATTGAGAATGCGATGGGGGAGCGGTGCAACGAGTGCGAGCAACAGTCCTGACAGCCCTTGCAGTGACCTAGAAATATATCATCATATAAGACTACTAGGAGTGACGACCCTAGACAGGATTTTTGTTGGGATTGATATAAGGGAAGTACCATAGTTTCCCAATCCTACTGTTTGAAAGGACTAATAATAACTTAGTAATCATATCCACATCGCACTGCATGTGCCTGGAAGATGTGGAGCACTGAGGGAAGAAAGCATGCCGCGGACGTAAGATGGTGTCGCATGAGGGAGTATGTCGGTGAGGGCATCCATCATTACTGTATCTCATACTTGCATTAACAACAGTATCTAGGAATGTCTGATTGTTTGCTTTAGTATTATCGCGTGATTGATTTGATAACATGTTAACCTTTGCTCTATGATTCCACTGAGTTGATCACTCACTCCCACGTTACGGGACGGTGTTTGCAACACCTACCAGATTCTGCCTTAGATGCAGATAGCGAGGTGATTCAGGAGCTGGAGCCGGACTACTACAAGGACCAGGAGGAGTTCTCGTACATGCAGTTCTCTGACGACTTTGCATCAGTGGCCTGGATCGACGGGATTTTGCTAGTTGGACTATCATACGATATTTTCATTTTGGTTTGATATATGTATATGTGAGTCAGAGATGTATTTAAACTTTAGAGACAGATCGAGATTGTTTTGTTTTACAGATTGTGATATATATATCTTTCAGTCTTCCGCTTGCGTTTTATCACTGGATCTGGAGTATGAATTGCAGTTTTGGTATAATCACACTCATGTTAATGCACTAACTCTGACAACATTGAATCATAAGCATATTTGTTACATAAGTGATGGTCTGGAACTCGGGAGTTGGGTTTCTACATGACCCCCGATTTTCAGGGCATTACACATACGATATCAGAGTAAGCAAAAATACTGACAAGTGCATGGGTCATATAATATCAGAGTATGCAGAAATACTAACAAGTTCATGAGTTATACAATATCAGAGTATGTAATGCAGATCGTCTATGTCATGTGAGGTTGTGGTAAACTGAATGCCATGTACTGGGGATGCAATGTAATATGCGGTGCAAAAGAAAAGACCAAGCTAGATTGGGAAGTCGGGATGATAATACGTAGTAGCATAAGATATGAGGTCCATCATAAGAGACTTCTATCTAGTCGCATACCTAAATTTGGATAGCCAGACTCAATGTGGTAAACTCCTGATCTCAGGTTGGTCGCACGCCCTAACTGAAATCTTAGCCACTGTGAAAGTATGCATAATGATTTGGTTACGCACAACTAGCCCAAGTGGATAGTGAATGAATGAATCAATCAAATGCTAAGTATGTGATTCTTGCTCAGTAAATCCATATGTTAGTATTGTACATCTCTGAGATCATCACAGGGGTTTACTACTGTCACACCCCAAATCCAAAAATTAGATTTACAAGAATCTCGATCACCAAATCTGGTGTCGACAGCCTCCGTAGTAACCCATTCCTGGCTCTTAGCATCCATATGCCAGATTCCGATCTTGGGATCTTACAGGGGGGATTTTTTTATGTACATTTAACTCGTGATAAGCATAACTAGAAGATTACCCAATTCATAAAGGCAACATCATCATCATATATCCACTAATATAATCATTTGAGTACAATGCTGAAAGGAAATATATAAATCGAAGATCAAGCTCCAGAAGACCATTGAACACTCCACACTCAACACTGATGCAACTTAACATCACCTATAATCATAATGGAGGATACATGAGTCATATAATCTAGTCATGCATCAGTCTTGCATATACCATGCGCTCATGTGAGATAACCTCCGTCTATCAGGGAGTCATAACAATATGCTCAATGACATATGCAATGATCAACAACATCTCATAACAAACATTCAGATGACGCGTATGGGCATGTATCATGATGCTATGCTGTCACATATTCATAATCATTATCAATAACTGACAACGACAATCGGCCTCTACAATGTGGACATTTAACAAGCATTGCCTCTAAGGAATGGCCCACATAGAGCCTAATATATAGTCGACCCATGATCTCACTCGAGGGCCAAATATATGACACCATGGACCTCACTCAAGAGCTTAATACACACTACGATGGATCTTTCACATGGGCCTAACATACATCACGATGGGCTCCATCGCCTGACCCTTAAATGCATCACAATAGGCCTCATCACATAGGCCTCATATACATCACATCGGGCCTTGACAAATCGAAATTAGCAATTGGCCACGATAATTGGTCACGATAATTAACCTTGATCGAAATCAGCTACGATCGATAATTGGCAATCGACCATAACAAATCAAAATCGATAATCGGCCTTGATCGATAATCGGCAATCGACTATGACAAATCAGAATCGGTAATCAGCCTCGATCAATAATCAACTATGATCGATAATCGACAATCGACCATGACAAATCAGAATCGGTAATCGGCCTTAATCGATAATCAGCTACGATCAATAATCAGCAATCGACCACAACAAATCAGAATCGATAATCAGTATTGGTCGATAATTGACAATCGGACATAACAAATTAGAATCGGTAATCAATAATTGACGCAAGGCGGGGTCTATAGATGGACGACTGATGATGGTCCAAGTAATATTAATGAGACCCATTTATTTGGGTTAACCCACTAGAGAATGGTGAGAATGGGCCTAACCAGGCTTAAGGGAAGGTCACAATATGGACATCCAACTATCATCGCTCATCAATGTGGACATCTAACCAACATCGCTCCCAAGGAGTAGCCCACATAAGAGATTCATACACAATGTATTGGCCACACATACATTACGTCGGGCCCCTTTATGAGCCTCTCATATATTGCGTTGGGTGTTGTACAAGGGCCATAAACGAATCACAATGGGCCACGCCCATGGGCCTCGAATACATCACAATGGGCCTCCTCAATGGGCCACAAATATACCACATTGGGCCCCATCATATGGGCCACAAATACATCACTGTAGGCCGCATAAATGGACGACATGGATATACAATGCATACAACACGGGGGGCCGCACAAGTGGACGGCATAGATATAAAATATGTACATCATGGCGGGCCGCATATATGGGCCTAATATACATTACCAAGGGCTATGACCCATGAGCCTCAAATGCATCATAAAGGGCTACGACCCATGGGTCTCATTGTAAATCATAATGGGTTAAGACCCATGGGCCTTAACATATATCAAGTGGGCCTCATCGATGGGCCATAAATGCACAACAGGTGGGCCCCGCTCTATAACGCCCCGTGTTTTCAAGACCCGAGTATATGACCCATTTCCTAAAAACTGGTGTGTTAACTTATAAAGAGCCAAAATTAACATATTTATTTTTTATTTCTTTCATCGGAGTAAGCAGATGAGCGTAGTATGGACAAATCAGACATAAAAGAAAGTTGCAGTATCATTTAAATATATAAAACTACCCATAATGACTTATACAAACCAATGCCCTCATTCTCACAATTACAAAATGAAATAATGTTACATTTGAAATAAAGTAAATTACAACACTCTTGGGATGTGAAACCCTGTAGCAACCCAATGAACAGCATCGGCTTGCTCTACACCTGCATCAACTGTTACGGTTTGATACCGTCAATGGCTATCGCAGTGAGGAACACCCTCTAAGATTATGCACTCGTCATTCATAATCTAATGTAGATTACGAGTCATGAAATTAGATACACTAAACAGAGCATTTCATAGTCATACTCATGTTAAGAAAGTCAACCCAATCAGCAGAGTTTCATCATAAGTAAATAGCAAGGCAGTCGCAATTCAAGGAAACATGTCCAGATAACCAAACAATCAAACATACAATTTTCTATTGCGCCTGAAATCACATAGTACATGAACTCCGCAAGATGGATAGAAAATCGACAAAGCGAACTTCAGCTCCACCCAGAAATCATGGTACAAGTTGAATTTGCAAGGCGAATAGAAAATCACCCTTTAAATCCCCACTTCACTCAGGAATCATGTCGCACGTGAACTCCGCAAGATGGCTAGAAAAATTGACAAAGCGAACTTCAGCTTCACCCGGAAATCATGGTACGAATGAACACCATAGATGAAGAGACAAAAAATATACAAACCCTAGACCACCCAGAAATCATGTCGTATGTGAACTCTGAAAGATGGCTAGAAAATTGACAAAGCGAACTTCGGCTCCACCCAAAAATCATGGTACGACTGAACTCCGTAAGATGGATAGGAAACAATAGGGTATGCAAACATACCCAACAACCCACAAAGGACAACAATAGGTCATCAAAGCCATGGGGAAAAATATATGATCCGAGCCACATAGGCGATGTGCGGTCCAAGCCACATAGGCAAATGTGGGATCCAAGCTGTGTAAGGCACATGTGGACCGTAGGATCATAAGTCCAAGGTAAGTTCCATTCAATCCATCAATCAAGCACAAGTGGTAGCATAAAATAAATTAACACGTATCTAATAAAGGATATCATGTTATCATCGAACCATTCATGCATGTTATAATTTAAAAGAAACATTTATCATCCAACACATGAATTAACTATACAACAAAGCATGTTTAATAGTAAAGTATCTCAGTTACGGGAATCATATCATCATCTATATCTAGATTGATGAAATCCAGTGGGAAGCTCAAAGGGTGAGTCCTCACCTAGTCAATTTAGGATGCCATCAACTTGAATCACTTCAATATGCACAAACTCTACTCAGCACCCACACTAACCCATCTTGGACTTAAGTCAGTCCAAGCAAAGAGAATCTATTTATATGAGATTTGAACCGTTACCAATTAAATAGGGATTTAGTAAATAATAACATTGTTAGACATGATTTAACATGAGATTCAATTGAAGTTGGCTCACCCATGCATTCTCCTTGTCAACTCATGGACTGGGCCATTTTCTAGCCCAGTAGCTATGCATAGGAGCACCAGATTGGGCTCTTCTTGGCCCACTACATCGTTTTCAAAGGGGCTAGCCTAGTATGCTGTTTTCAAAAAGGCCGGCCTGTGGGCTATGGGCCCACCAGTTTATCGCCAAGTGGCTGCAAGGTAAATACGTCATGGTTGGCCCACATAGCACTGTCCAGATGGACGGTGAGGCTGTAAAACACATGCACCATGGAAGTGGACGGTGGAGATATAAAATAAGTGAATCACGGTGGCCACATGTGGGACCCATTGATGCATGGGGTGGACACAACACTACATCAGGGTGGGTCCAACTGAAATTTATATTTGTTTCATTCCAGTTGCAATGCCATAAATGATCTGTAAATGGCTGGAGGGTATAGATACAACCCCTATCTCAAGGTGGGTGTCACTACATGGATAACTCACTAGAGTCCAGGCCCAATTGTGCGTTCATCTAGCGGACGGCCTAGATACAACACATATGAATGGTGGGCCCCACTCAGGTAGTGGGCCAGGCCGTGGGCCTCCCATGAACGGCCTAGTGGCCTGAGATGGTTTCAACAGTGGATGTTAGTCCCCACTGTCCAGCAGCGTCTGGCCTACTGCTGGACGGTGTGGATATACACATCATCAAGGTGGGCCCCACATACATATCACAGACAACATGGATACTAAACATATACATCAAAGGGGACCCCCAGGACTTGTTGTTGCTAACGTTAATATAGCAGCAATTTGATGCGATTGTGACCTACTGGCTGATCGTCTAGATGGACGGTCGAGATGTAACGCACCTCATGATCGGGACCCACTGTTGACATCGATGGGCCTGAGGCATGGTGCAACGCAGGGGCGCTTCTCTCCCTCCTTTCTACTCTGTTTCTTCTTCTACTTCTCTCCTTCTTCTCTTTTCTTCTTTCTTTTTCTTTCCTCTCTCTTTTCTTCCTTTCTCTCCTATTTTTCACATCTGGTGCCAACAGCAAGGCCTGCAGTTTGTAGTGGAATGGAAAGACTTGATTCTAGCTTACCCAGAATCCAACAGGTGCGATGGTGCTCTCGGGGAAGAAGCTTTGGCTTCAATGGCAGATTGCCATCTAATGGAGTTTTCTCCAATCTGAGCCATGGGGATGGTAGGAATGGTCTAGGGAGGCTAGAAGCAGGGAGATTTCAAAACTCGGAGTCAGTTTTGGTGGTGGGTTCGCGATTAGGAAGAAACAGTGAGTTTAGGAGAGGTGCGGTTGCAAGGAGTAGAGCAGCGAACCCTTACCCTTTATTCTCTCTTTTCTTGATGCCCTGGGCAATCTGAGACCGTCGGATAGAGAATGCACGGCCCAGATTAAATCTTTCCGAAATAGCTAAGTACAACAGTTGAAACCAAATCGGCCACTTTTTTTTGTCTGCAACAGGAATCCCTAAACCACTCAGCTAGAACGGACGGGTGAGAGAGCTTAGGGTGGACGGCTAGGATCGAGGGAGAGAGAGTCACGCAAATCGTCTTGTTGGCAACAGTTTCCATTTTTGAAAAAAGATGTGTTTGTAGGCTCTCTTGGCGTCGGGGATTGTGTGTCCATATTTAAAGGAAGACCTGTAATTGAAGTTGGGTTTTGGTTGAGCCCAATGTTGGAGTCAGATGGGTAGTTTGGATCGTCAATTTCGGCCCAGATGGTGGGCCATAATGCACGAAAATGGACTTTGTCCGTCCGTCTGAAATTTCAAAAAAAAAATAAAGGAGAGGGAATTCCTTTCCTCTTACGGGCGGGCATGGGTCAGCGATTGTCTGACCGTGCCAGTGGCCAGGTGCTCCACGGGTACATGCACACGACGTACACACTCCACACCGAAGTTGGGCCCTCAAGGGTGGTAAACAAAATCTGGACCGTTTATCTGTTTTGTCAGCCCAAAATGGGTCTCGACCCAAAGAATGAGGTGGATCCATGGCTTAGGTGGGCCATACACGTCAATTTAGCGTCCGATTGGTGGTCTTCGCGGCCCATGGTGGTCTTAAGCGAAATCTGATCCGTTCACCAGTTTCAATATTAGTATGGAATAATAGGTATTAATTAATAACAATTATATTAGCATATGCTATAGTATGTTTTATCAACATATATACAACTTGTAACATTTATAATTTATATTAATAATTATTTTTCAAGAAATGATGTATTTAATTTGAAGTATTATATATATGTGTATATATTTATTTTCCTTTTGTATATATACAACATTAATTATTCTAAGTGATGTATATTTTATATATATGGCATAATACAATAATACATAGTTTAAGTTTTAAAATGTAAATATTAGTCAATCTATGTCAATTATATGACGATGTGTTGACCTACAATTTATTTCATATATGGTTTAAATAATGTAAAATAAATTGTATACATAATTTGTATAATTTAAGTAATATATGTATTATTACAAATAATTATAAAATTATTATTTTATTATTATTATAATATATATAATTATATCCCATTTAAATGAATTATTTAGTCTTCCCGGTAACACCCGAGTACTTGAAAGTACGGGGTGTTACTTGCTCACATGCCAAAGATACATTATGATGGGCCTCCTGGATGGGCCGCACCAATGGGTCGCAGCAATACACATCAAGGTGGGCCTCAGGGATTGACCATAAATATATCTGGGTGGGCCATAAAAACATCATATTGGGCGTCGATAAAAGGCCACAAACACATAATAGTTGGGCCCAACATATAGTCCCTCAAATACACCACATGAGCCATATAAACATCAAGTAGGCTGCATTACATGGGCCTCATTCACATCAAGTGGGCCTCTCAAGGTAATGAGGTCTACGGCCTAAAAATAAATGGACAGTGTGTGTAATACACATACATTATGGTGGGCCACACAGGTCAGCCCTATGGTATAATAATAATAATAATAATAATAATAATAATAATAATAATAATAATAATAATAATAATAAATAGATGGACCATGTGCTTTCAATACACACATCAAGGTGGGCCTTAAACATCACAGAATGGGCCCCATCAACTGGATATACAACACATGCATTACGGTGGGTCACATTGTCCCACGGACATGTGAATAAGTCATACATCATGGTGGGCCACACCTGTCCAACAAACGGAATGGACAACGTGGCTGAAGATACATACATTCAAGGTGTGCTCCACGGCACGGTGTGGAATACAGTACAAAAATCAAGGTGGGTCCCGCCTGATAGAACTACCTCATTTTAGAATGGACGATGTTCATACAACACTTACGTTAAGCTGGGCTCGGCAGGTAAATGGCGTGGAGATAAAATACATACATTAACGGTGGGTCCCACAGTCCAGCAGTTGCTAGACTGCTAGATAAGACCCGTGCCTCAAGGCAAGACCCTCATAGAAAAACAAATGGACAGCTGGGTATATATTAAGGTGGGCCCCACCTGCCCACACGTGTTACATGTGTGGGGCAGGTCCCACGTCCACAACAGATGGACAGGGTGGATATAAAACACATTTATTGAGGTGGGTTTTACCCGTTCAACATGTTGGACGGTCTAGATCAAACATATACATTTGGTGGGTCCTACGGCCCTGCTGATGTCATAACATCAGCCATATAGTTGGTGCGAGTTACAACAACCAGTTTGCTTTTGATATGAGGTGGGTCCCACGTACATCAGGACCTATATAATATTATATTAAAAACAATATGTAATACAATATTGCATAAGTCCAACGTCAAGGAGCACTGACGGACAGCCTGGATGGATGGTATAGATCTAACGTATGCATCATGGTGGGGTCCACACACATGGCCCACCAAATTTATAATATATATATATATAAGGGTCTTCAGCATCAGGAAGAAATGGACAGCTGGAAATAAAAAAAAAATAATACGTGTAAAAGGGTGGGTCCCACGTAGGGCCCACCATAATGTTTATTCACCATCCAGTCTGTTCATAAGGTCACCGAGACCTAGATTAAGATAAAAAATAATTTTATATGGATCTAAAACTTCTGTGTCACCCAAAAAAAGTTCCAATGGCAGGCATTCAATCTCACTGTTTCCTATGATGTGGGCCACGTGAGCCGTGTATACAGTTAATTTTTGGTGAGGTCCCCACTGGCCTAAGGGGCCCACCAATGCATGGTGTGGATGATTAAGATGCATCACGGTGGGGCCCACACATGGGACCGTAGTCCCTGTCCGCCCGCCCAAACGTAGCAGGCATTGCCCGCGGCTTCTAACAGCTGCAGCACTGCTGCATACTTATATTTTTTATTTTATTTATGTATTATTTTTTTTAATATATGGGACCCACATCGGGACAATCCAATCTGTCCACAGGGTTCTCTTGCTCGTGATGGGTCTGATAAATCTAATATTCAACATATTTGATGTATAGAAACATCGCAATGGGCCCTAAAAGATTTTAGCCATAATTATCACTATTCTCAACAACATGGCCCGCTAAAGATTTGGATTGGCTCCATTTTTCAGCTCAATGCCTGAAATGAGCAGGGAAACAGGGTGGACAGTGTGGATTAAACACATGCATCATGTATGGGCCTGTTGTGGGCCCCACTCTCCTCTCTAATAAAGCGAACTGGACGCTGCTTGCTGCAGCATTCTCTGGACGCTAGCAGCAGTGTCCTCCACCCCCCATCGCACTCACGCTTTAGTGGGATTTCACCAAATATGTGAGCCCACCTGATGGATGGTTTGGGTAAAATACATACTTCAATGGTGGGGTCCATCTGAATGGGCCACACATCACACAAAAGAAATGAAAAAGAGAGAGAGAAGCACCCACATTTGAAAAACTTGTAGCCTCTTTGGTCTCCTGAGCTCCAAAGGATGTGATCTAACAGACGAGATTGCCTTTAGAGGGTGAGGATGGGAGGTAGGAAGGTGGGCCACACTTGACTTTTGGGAAGGGAGGGCTTGGACGTGTGATGGTTGGGAGGTTTGAGGAATGAGAGAGAGAGAGAGAGACAGGATATGATGATATGGATGGGTAGAGTGGTTGTTGTAAGGTGAGGTATGGGTTGGGATGAAAATTTATAAAAGAGGGAAGGGTAAGGGAGAGAGAGAGTTGACTTTGGGTTACTTTTTGGGTAATGTGACATGTACTTGATTGATTTGACATATTGTTAAGATTCTCTCAGTATTTACAATGTGTGAAATTTTTCTTGAACTGAACAGGGGCCCGCATCCCCTACACCAGGTATCGCTTTGGCGCGTAATACGCGGCGTCGGAGCCACGAAAACGGTGTGGTCGCAAGGGTATAAGTTTTGAGTTGAGTCGACTCAAATATATGGGACACGTCTCAGGGTCACGTGCTGTAATGCCCTGGAAAAATCAGTACTTGGACTCGAGTACCGACTCGACCAGAAATCGTGTAGGATTAATTCCTTTAGAAAAATAAGTGTAAGTTAGCTAGCGCAATGCTAGAGTAGCTGGAAAATAGTCCCTAATCACTTTAAATACGTTCTACAAGACCAAAATCGAGTAGAACCAATGACGCTATAATACTCTAAAACCTCGGATCAAACTCTAAGCAGGTTTGTTCTCTGGACCTCTTTAAAACTTTGTATTGGATCTAGACCGCGCGTCGAAAGTCCGATACCTACTATCTTAGACCGTTAGAACCACCTTGCTGGACTTGACAATCATTTCAAAAATCAAGTCCAACCGACATTCGCAGGCTATTTCATTGGGCCTGGACTGAAGAGAGTGAGAATAGGGCTAGATTTGGAATTTAAAATTTAAATCTGGCACACGACTTGACGCGTTATTATTAAGCATTCTGACCGTCAGAATTCAGCCAAATTACACCCTCGGATCAGGAAAATTTTTTATGTCATATCATGAGACTTGTAGACCTGATCTACGTGCGGTGACCGCTGAACTGAAATTGGACCACCACGTGCGATCTACGAACACTGATGGTCTGAAAACGGGATGTGAGCGACATCCGACATGTACAAACTTAAGTCCGATCGCGTTCAGCTAGGGGACCACCAGAAATGTCCTTTTGGACCGAAAAAGCCCCGATTTGGATATACCTTAAGTATACCTTGACCTGAAGCCTGTTTTGGGGCATGTTTGGGCTTATAAAAGGGCTTGAAACCCTCACTCCTCTCTCCCATCCGAATTTGGAAAAAGCCCTAGATTAAGAGAGAGAAAAGGTGAGAGATTGTGAGAGTGAGTGGAGGAGAATTTCCTGCTGGTTGTGCCACGTGCTGCACGTGCTTAAGCCACGCGACTCAATCACTTTGTAGGTGATTTCTACGCATTTATATGTAAGAAAATACCCTAATTAGTTGCTGATTTGAGGTTCCTTAGTTTTTATGGCATGGTAGCTGATGGATCTTGTAAATTAGGTTCCCAATTCGCCGTAGACGAAGCGTATACGCTCCGTTCGAATCAATACCCTTATAAGAGATAAGGTGCGGATTTTAGACGCTTTGATTGACTGTTTCCAACGCTTTCAATGTCGTTTAATAGTAGATTATCAACGGAACGCCGTTTGACATGTAAAACATGCTGTCCGTTTCCTGTTTCGTAAATAGACGAAGAATATGAGATTCAGGGCATTTTAGTTATTTGTAGGAAATACTGTTTTCATCCATAATTTGCTGATGTGATTGACATGGCTTCTTGTCGCATTAGAATACTAGGAATGCATGCATAATTAGTTTGGCGAAGAGATTCGCCTAAATGCGCACTTTGAGTCGACATACTATATGTAGACTTAAGTGTGTAGCTTAAGTGTTTGTATAAATGCTTGTATTAGTATGTATTGAATTAAATGGTGTTATGAATTAGTTTGAGATAGATTTCTCAATTAATATGCTGATGTAAATGATTTCCTACATGTTAGCTATATGCATGATTTCATTGTATGTATGAAATGCATGTGCTTGATGATTTACTTAAGTTGTATGTTATAACATGTGTTAACATGCTCACATGGTTGTATTTCATTTCCAATACTCTCACATGATTGATGATGTGGATTCATAATTGTTTGGGACTATACTTAGTCCAGGCAGTCGGAAACCGAGCAAGTTCGTGGTTGGCCTATCTTTGCCACGAACGACGCGTCGATGAATGCGAGCCATGTTTTGGAGTTGGCGGCAGTGGTTAGGCCACACGAAGTGTTTTACACACTTCATGTCGTTCGACTTGAGATGCGCTCGTGCTAGTCGAGCCCGTCAAGTAACCCGACTGGTCGTTGTATGTTCACCCTGTATGAGTCATAACTACTTGAACCTAGGGTACTGAACTTACCATTGAAAACCCTGTTCACCATGGTACCTTGATCCACAAAGACTCATGAGCCGGGCATGGTGGTATGGGACACCGTGGTCGAGATATCGGCCTACGCTGGGGCCACAAACCTCCCCGTAGTGACCAGTGAGCACCTATGTCTCGTGAGTAGATTATAGTGGTATGGGACACTATATTCTTGCTGTCGGCTTACACTGATCAGGCGACGAGTCCTTTGTAGTGACCGCGAGCGTATTCTGAGTCTACGGGAGGTGACAACCCTTCCGTAGCAGTGAGAGTACAGTAGGCCTGTATTGATAAGGTGATGGGGAGCGGTGCAATGAGTGCGAACAACAGCCCTGACAGCCCTTGCAGCAACCTACAAAATATACATCGTATGAGATTACTACGAGTGACGACCCTAGACAGGATCTGTGTTGGGATTGATATAAGGGAAGTACCTTAGTTTCTCAATCCTGCTGTTTGAATGGACTAATAATAACTCGTCAATCATATCACCATCATATTGCATGTGCCCGGAAGATGTGAAGCACTGAACAGTACGTAAGCATGCCGCGGACGAAGATGGTGCCGTATGAGGGAGAATTTCGGTGAGGGCATCCATCATGTCATGTCATATTTCATTAATAACAGTATTAGGATTATTTGATTTACTGCTTTACTATTATCACATGATTGATTTGAGAACATGTTAATTCTTGCTCTATTATTCCACTGAGTTAGCTACTCATTCCCACGTTTCGGGATGGTGTTTGCAACACCCACCAGACCCTGTCTTAGATGCAGGTGACGCAGCGATCCAGGTGGCAGAGCCGGACTATGATGAGGACCAGGACGAGTTCTCATACATGCAGTACCACGACGGCTTTGCTTAGGTGGCCTGGGTTGACGGGACTTCTCAGTGGGACTTTTTTTGGATATTTGATTTTATTTATTTACATGTATATGAGACTCAAAGATGTATTCATACTTTAGAGACATTCGAGATCTACTTTGTTTTCCATACAGTGATATATATATATATTCTTTTAGTCTTTCGCTTGCTTTTATCACTGAATCTGGAGTATGAATTGCAGTTTTGGTATACTTTTACTCATGTGAATGATTTAACTCAGACAACATTGAATCACAATCATTTTTATTGCATAAGTGACGGTCTGGAACTCGGGAGTTGAGTTTATACACGACCTCCAATTTTCAGGGTGTTATGAGTTGGTATCAGAGCATGAATGAGATTATACCGGGCCTAGGTTATGGTCACGCGATGTATGCTGTCGCTTCTTTTGACTTAGGTGGGTGTGATAAGGGTCTAGAAACACTTATAGGATCGCAGATTCACCAATAGGCGAAGTCTATTCGTATCGATCGCGCGATCGAGTCTGTAACGCATCCAGGGTCGCGTGAAGCGACCTAAGTAGCTCCTACGTTGTAGGTAGATGTGTTGAGGTATTCTTTGAATGATTCTAAACCCGTAAATGTAAATCCTTGGGCTGTGGGACAACCACAACCCTTGCATTCAATCGCTAGGGCTTAAAAACCCCATTTCACCTAAATTCTTCAAAATTCTTCCTCTCACCACTTCATTCTTCAATTATTTCTTATTCTTTTCATGTTAGGCATTGATCCTAGTGTGAAAATGATATAAAATTATACTTCAACAAAATTTTACAGTGAATAGTAAAATTTTATGAAAACTGGTCATTAGGCCATTCTAAGTTTGCAATATTTAGCAAACAATGGGCTAGATGGATGTATTAGCTCCTTCTACCCCAAAATCATATGCTGCATAATAGGAAATTTCATTCAATTTTGCAGATTGGCCCCAAAAATCCCCGAATGTATGTTTGGGCCTCCCTAGGGCAATCTACAATGAAAGAAGGTGGGGCCCATAGTTTTTTGGAGTCCCTAGACTAGATGGGACCCGAACCATGTGGTCCCACCAGCCACCTAGAGAGATGGCCGGTGATGCCATCGCCGATCCGGTGATGTATCGCCGCCTGGTGGACCCCACTTGATCTGAAACTCGGTGCGTGGGGGTATTTTGGGTAATACACCCCCCCATGTATGGTCCGACCGTAGAAAACCCCTAAATGGGGTACTTCCTTCACAACAGCCCCCTTCCCTAGCTCCATTTTCATTTTCTTGCTGCCCTATCTCAAAATCGTGGCTCCAAATCCTTCCCAAACCCATTCCTTGTTGAAAACAACCCACTCCATCACTCCATTGCATTTTGCAACTCTCCCTCTTGCAAATCTCATCCGTTGGAGCTCCTACAACCCCCAAAACGAGCTGAAATCGTGAGGAGCTCCATTCCCCTTTTTCATTCTCTTTTCTTTCTGAAAATCCACCCTAGGGGAACTTGAAGCATCCCTCTACAACACCTAGATCTCTCTTTTTCAGTTTGGGCAGCCATTTCTTTGCATTTCCCCCATTTTCCATGGCTTTTGTTGAAGTCATTTTGGGTATTTTATCTCTCTCCACCATCCTCTCCTTAATGGGAAAGAGAAAGACTGCAGCGGATGAGGCTGGGCCTAATCGCCCTGCGCAATCAAGAAGACCGAGGGGTGGCACCGCTAGCTCAAGCACCGCCACAAGCCCAAGCACAGCCCGAGAGTTCCATACAAAGCAAGATTTGGATCCCCATACTCAACTTGGGCGAGTGATTTTAGCCGAGATGCCTCACGGTGAATACACTGACCGTAAGGTGTTGTTTGAGGCGGATGTGGAAGGATGACACTTCGACGAATTCCTGTTGTTCGAGCGCATTGAAACTGCGCATTGGGGTCCGCTATTTGAAGCTCGTGCTCGTGCTAATGTGAGCACCGTTCGTGCCTTCTACTCTCGAATCCAGAGTCTTACACTGAAGCCATTGCAATTCAAGATTTCCTTTGGTAAAGACTGGATGGCTACGATCAATGTTCGGTTGATAGCGCGACTTCTGAACGTGCCCCTTGGTGATGTTCATCCCAGTGCGAAGAATTTGAGGAGTAGGCGTGAGCGAGATCGCCGTACTAGGTTCCTATGCGGTAAACTGGTTCCATGGCAGCCTAACAATAGACTCAAGGCGTATCATATGTCTGATGATTTGCACCTGCTGCACCACATTTGCACGTTCAACGTGTATACTAGGTCGACAAATCTCATTGAGTGTACGCGCCTTATGGTTAATTTCTTGTATCTAGTAGCCCAGGGAGAAAATGTGTGTATAGCCACTTTCATCTTGCGACAGATTATCCTCATAGCAAAATCAAGAAGAACGTCTGAGTCGCTTCCTTTTGGCCGACTGATATGCAAGATCGCCCTTGAATTTGCTTACAGACTTGGGCCGAAATTGCCAGTTCCGATTCACAGCATTGATGAGTCTACCATGTCAAGATGAAGATCGGGTCTCAGTACCGTGAGACTCAACTTGAGGAGGATAGCGAGGACGATTTCGATGATGAAGAGGATCCAAGTGAGGGAGAACCTGGAGCAGAAGTTGAGGAAGAAGTCCAGGAAGAGGTAGAAGAGGAGGCTCAGGATACAGATGAGAGCCCTCCTCCTTCTGCTCAGACTACTGGTGATGATCGCATTGCCCGAATTGAGGAGAGCCAGGTCGCCTTGCGAAGGGAAGTTCAGAAACTTCGGGCTGATGTCGAGGATACCAAGGCCATTATGAAGAGAAAATTCGGCAAGGTGACTCGCACCTTGAAGGCGATCCTGTGCTGCTTGCAGGATAAGGGTGCTCCTCCTCCGTCACCCGACTTAAACTAGCGATGAGATCTTAGATGTTGTTTAGTAGTAGTAGTCGTTTCCTGCTTTAAGTTGTGTAAGCCTGTTAAGGCTAGTGCTTTACTTATGTTGTTGTTATACTTTAACTGTCTTAGTTCCCATGTACTTCCTGTCATGATGCTTGTAAGGAGATATCCCTTGTATTGTGACAATTTTGATTAAATGAAATGCATGGAGTTCCGTTGGAGATCGTGTCAGACAGAGACACGCGGTTCACTTCTATTTTCTGGACTCGCATTTAGGAGGCTATGGGTGTGAAGTTGAAGTTCAGTACTACCTTCCACCCACAGACAGACGGAAAGATAGAGTGAGTGAACTAGATCTTAGAGGATATGTTGTGAGCTTGCACATTGGACTTCAAGGATAGTTGAGATGATTGTCTTGCATATGCGGAGTTCGGATACAACAACAGTTTTCAGGCGAGTATCGGTATGGCACCTTACGAGGCGTTGTATGAGCGACCTTGTCACGCACAGTATTGCTGGGCAGAGGTCGGTGAGCGTAGCTTGATTAGCCCAGAGTTAGTGCAAGTGACGTCAGAGAAGATTGATATCATTAAACATCGGCTTCTCACAGCGCAGAGCAGACAGAAGAGTTATGCCGATACGAGACGGCGGCCGCTAGAGTTCACAGTTGGGGATCATGTGTTTTTGCGAGTTTTCCCTATGAAGGGAGTCCTTCGGTTCGAGAAGAAGGGGAAGCTAGCACCGCGATTCATTGGTCCATTACAGATCCTCGATCGTGTAGGAGCAGTGGCTTACCGATTGGCTTTACCCACGCCTCTCGCGAGCGTTCACAACGTATTTCATGTTTCCATGTTGAAGAAGTACGTTTCTGATCCTTCCCATATCATCAGATGGGAGCAGGTGCAGTTAGGAGAGGATGTTACATATATCCTGCGACCGACACATATCCTAGACAGGAAGGAGCAGATACTACGTAGCAAGGTGATTCCTCTTGTGAAAGTATTGTGGACGCATCACTCTGAGGAAGAGGCTACCTGGGAGACAGAAGCCGAGATCAGAAAGAACTACCAACAGCTTCTCGAGGAGTACGAAAAGGTACAAATTTCGAGGATGAAATTATTTGTTAAGGGGGGTAGATTGTAACGCCTTGGAAAAATCAGTACTTGGACTCAAGTACCGACTCGACTAGAAATCGCGTAAGATTAATTCCTTTAGAAAAATAAGTGTAAGTTAGCTAGCGCAATGCTAGAGTAGCTAGGAAATAGTCCCTGATCACTTTAAATACGTTCTACAAGACCCAAATCGAGTAGAACCAATGACGCTATAATACTCTAAAACCTCGGATCAAACTCTAAGCAGGTTTGTTCTCTGGACCTATTTGAAACTTTGTATTGGATCTAGACCGCGCGTCGAAAGTCCGATACCTACTATCTTAGACCGTTAGAACCGCCTTGCTAGACTTGACAATCATTTCAAAAATCAAGTCCAACCGACATTCGCAAGCTATTTCATTGGGCCTGGACTGAAGAGAGTGAGAATAGGGCTAGATTTGAAATTTAAAATTTAAATCTGGCACACGACTTGACGCGTTATTATTAAGCTTTCTGACCGTCAGAATTCAGCCCAATTACACCCTTGGATCAGAAAAAATTTCTATTTCATATCATGAGACTTGTAGACCTGATCTACGTGCGGTGAACGCTGAACTGAAACTGGACCACCACGTGCGATCTACGAACACTGATGGTCTGAAAATGGGATGTGAGCGACATCCGACATGTACGAACTTAAGTCCGATCGCGTTCGGCCAGGGGACCACCAGAAATGTCCTTTTGGACCGAAACAACCCCGATTTGGATATACCTTAAGTATACCTTGACCTGAAGCCTGTTTTGGGCATGTTTGGGCTTATAAAAGGGCTTGAAACCCTCACTCCTCTCTCCTATCCGAATTTGAAAAAAGCCCTAGATTGAGAGAGAGAAAAGGTGAGAGATTATGAGAGTGAGTGGAGGAGAATTTCCTGCTGCTTGTGCCACATGCTGCACGTGCTTAAGCCACACGACTCAATCACTTTGCCGGTGATTTCTCCGCATTTCTAGGTAAGAAAATACCCTAATTAGTTGCTGATTTGAGGTTCCTTAGTTTCCATAGCATGGTAGCTGATGGATCTTGTAAATTAGGTTCTCGATTCGCTGTAGACGAAGCGTATACGCTCCGTTCGAATCAATACCCTTATAAGAGATAAGGTGCAAATTTTAGACGCTTTGATTGACTGTTTCCAACGCTTTCAATGTCGTTTAATAGTAGATTATCGACGGCAATGCCGTTTGACATGTACAACATGCTGTCTATTTCCTGTTTCATAAATAGACGAAGAATATGAGATTCAGGGCATTTTAGTCATTTGTAGGAAATACTGTTTTCATCCATAATTTGCTGATGTGATTGACATGGCTTCTTGTCGCATTAGAATACTAGGAATGCGTGCATAATTAGTTTGGAGAAGAGATTCGCCTAAATGCACACTTTGAGTCGACATACTATATGTAGACTTAAGTGTGTAGTTTAAGTGTTTGTATAAATGCTTGTATTAGTATGTATTGAATTAAATGGTGTTATGAATTAGTTTGAGATAGATTTCTCAATTAATATGCTGATGTAAATGATTTCCTACATGTTAGCTATATGCATGATTTCATTGTATGTATGAAATGCATGTGCTTGATGATTTACTTAAGTTGTGTGTTATAACATGTGTTAACATGCTCACATGATTGTATTTCATTTCCAATACTCTCACATGATTGCTCATGTGGATTCATAATTGTTTGGGACTATACTTAGTACAGGCAGTCGGAAACTGAGTAAGTTCGTGGTTTGCCTATATTTGCCACGAACGACGCGTCGATGAACGTGAGCCGTGTTTTGGAGTTGGCGGCAGTGGTTAGGCCACACGAAGTGTTTTACGCACTTCATGTCATTCGACTTGAGATGCGCTCGTGCTAGTCAAGCCCGTCAAGTAACCCGACTGGCCGTTGTAAGTTCACCCTGTATGACTCATAACTGCTTGAACCTAGGGTACTGAACTTACCATTGGAAACCCTGTTAACCATTGTACCTTGATCCACAAAGACTCATAAGCTGGGCATGGTGGTATGGGACACCGTGGTCGAGCTGTCGGCCTATGCTGGGGCCACAAACCTCCCCGTAGTGACCAATGAGCACTTATGTCTCGTGAGCAGATTATGGTGGTATGGGACACTATATTCTTGCTATCGGCCTACACTGATCAGGCGACGAGTCCTTTGTAGTGACTGCGAGCGTATTCTGAGTCTACGGGAGGCGACGACCCTTCCATAGCAGTGAGAGTACAGTAGGCCTGTATTGATAAGGTGATGGGGGAGCGGTGCAACGAGTGCGAGCAACAGCCCTGACAGCCCTTGCAGCGACCTAGAAAATATACATCGTATGAGATTACTAGGAGTGACGACCGTAGACAGGATCTATTTTGGGATTGATATAAGGGAAGTACCTTAGTTTCCCAATCCTGCTGTTTGAATGGACTAATAATAACTCAGCAATCATATCACCATCACATTGCATGTGCCTGGAAGATGTGGAGCACTGAGTGGTACGCAAGCATGCCGTGGATGAAGATGGTGCCGTATGAGGGAGAATGTCGGTGAGGGCATCCATCATGTCATGTCATATTGCATTAACAACAGTATTAGGATTGTTTGATTTACTGCTTTACTATTATCGCATGATTAATTTGAGAACATGTTAATTCTTGCTCTATTATTTCACTGAGTTAGCTACTCATTCCCACATTTTGGGATGGTGTTTGCAACACCCACCAGACCCTGTCTTAGATGCAGGTGACACAACGATCCAGGTGGAAGAGCCGGACTATGATGAGGACCAGGACGAGTTCTCATACATGCAGTACCACGACAGCTTTGCTTAGGTGGCCTGGGTTGACGGGACTTCTCAGTGGGACTCTTTTTGGACATTTGATTTTGTTTATTTACATGTATATGAGACTCAGAGATGTATTCATACTTTAGAGACAGTCGACATCTACATTGTTTTCCATACAGTGATATATATATTCTTTTAGTCTTCCGCTTGCTTTTATCACTAAATCTGAAGTATGAATTGCAGTTTTGGTATACTTTTACTCATGTGAATGATTTAACTCAGACAACATTGAATCATAATCATTTTTGTTGCATAAGTGACGGTCTGGAACTCGGGAGTTGAGTTTATACACGACCCCCGATTTTCAGGGTGTTACACGTGCAAATGTCGATTACCGATCACGGGTCGCCAGAATTCAACCGGGATGACCTCAGAAGCCTACAGAACAGTATGGGCTAGGATACGGGTCTTATAAGTACCCTCCAAACTAGCTACCACCCACTCCAGCCGCGCAGTCTAGTGAGTGAAAAAGACCTCACTATTCGCCTGCCAATATCGGCCTGACACGTCGATAGTGGACTCATGAGATGATCAAACTTAGCCTAATTATGGCCCTACCCTCCGGTGGATATGGTCACACCCCCTTCCAACTGACCACGACACAGTGAGAGACGCGACCTTTTGGTATTTGGCACTCCTGTGCTCATATATATCCACTCGGTCTAGAAGCTGGAGCATCCCCTGACTATGGGAGTTTAAGGACTTTCACCAACAGATATCCAAAGTGACCATATGCTCAAATCAAATATTTTCGGTGTCTCATCTGGCCATCCACGATATGCCTGTGGAGGCCGCAGCCATAATGTCGTTAGGGCACCAAATGATTGTGTCACAAAATGTAAGATGCTTGAGCCATATTATTATGTATTAGACCTACACGTATTGTGCGCTCATGTGAGGCAACTCCGTCTCTCATGGAGTCCCACAAACAATTAGCCCAATGGCACATGCAACGCACAATCACCCCTTATATCAAGTATGCGAATGATGCATATGGGCATGTGTCATGAAGTATAATATGCATGATTATAATCACATACTTACTGGTGGGCTTGTATAAGACAGCCCATGGCCTGCAATAATGAATGACTAGTGTGCACATAATCATACACACATGGTGAGCTCTCACATCACAATTGGGCCTCGCATATATAATGGGTCTCACACAAGGGCCTCATACATCACAGTGGATATCATACACATCAAAATGGGCCTCATACAATTACAATGGGCCTCGTACAATCACAATGGGCCTCATATAGTCACAATGGACCTCATATAATCGTAATGGGCCTCAGATAATCATAATGGGCTTCATACAATCACAATAGGCCTCACATAGTCACAATGGATCTCATATATCACAATGGACCTCAAATAATCATAATGAGCCTCATACAATCACAATGTTATGCTAACACATACTCAGTGTGTATACTAACATAGTCGTAATCGATAATCGGCCTATATATATGGCGGGGTCCATAGAAGGACAGTAGATTTGATCTATAACACGAGGATCAATTCTCAACGATGGATATACCAAGCCTGATATCACCAATATTTCCATCTATGGTGATGATGTACCCACCTCATATCAAGGATTGGCCTAGATGGCCTAAGAACAAGGAGTGGGCTTCCTTGCCTGTTCCATCACGTAACAATCTGGGCTTTCTAAGGGTCCAATAAGCATAAGGTGGGCCCTATAAGGCATGGTGGAAGCATAGTCCATAATGGGGGCCCAACATTTTGGGTTAGCCTAATAAAGTGCAATAGGTCATACTAATAATAGTGGGGGCCCAACGATTTAGGTTAGCCTACAAAAAGGAGATGAGAATGGGCCTAACAATGGGCCCTAAGGGGAGTTACAATGTGGCCATTTAACCATCATTGCTCTTACAATGTGGACATTTAACCATCATTGCTCCCAAGGCATGACCCATTTTAATACCTACTAGGAAGATGAATGGGCATAAAAAACTTCATCACATACATCATGATGGAATCACATATCCAATTAGGCCTCATCACATAGGCCTCATATACACCACAACGTGCCTCACACAAGGGCCTTATATACATCATATTGGGCCTCACACAAGAGCCACACATACTCTATATTGGGCCCCATGTAAGGGCAACACATACTTCACATTGGGCCTCATACAAGGGCCACACGTGCTCCACATTGAGCCTATTACAAGGGCCACACTGTCATGCCCCAAACTGGGAAATCGGGCTCATAAAATTCTCGATCACCAAATCTGGCACCGACAGCCTCTGTAGTACCCCATTCTCAGCTCTCGGCACCCATATACCAGGTTCCGATCTTGGGATCCTATAAGGAGGATTTTTTCCGTAATAAGTATAACTATAAGCATAAACTATGAACAATAACCAAGACACCATCACCGAATTCACTATGGTAAAAAACTTTAAGGTATAATGCGCATATAGGGAAATACAATGATAATAATGACGGAAACTCCTAAAGCTTGACTACACGCTCTTGCTCCTACTAAGCTATGACTGTGACCTGGTGTCACTTGCACGCATCAATCGTTCATAAGCTTATAGAAAGCTTAGAGGGTGGTGAGAGTGTGTGTGCATAATATAAGTGTGCTTAGAATACAATATCAGAGTAATGTGAAATATGCTGGGGAATCCATGAATACGATCACCTGTACCAAGGCTATGAGATGCAAGGCATGAATGTTATCGCCTATATCAAGGCCATGCGATGCAAGACATGAAAGATGTTATCCATACCAAAGCCATGCAATGCGAGACATAACTCAAGCATACCAATCCTCATTCGAATCCACATATCAATGCGGCTAATCATAAGAGCATCAAATATCAGTACAGATCTTAATCTGGACAATCACTGGGGTCTAGTATAGCTTGTTGCCCCTGTCTTAGAGCACAACTGGGTAAGTGGAAGAGACCTCACTATTCACCTTCCAATAATGGGCCCGACTCGATAATTGTGGACCCATTCCTCAAACTGGTCAAACTCGACTTAGAATTGCCCCCTCATATTGGTGAGTAAGGTCACACCCCTTTTCAACCGACTATGATATAGTGGGAGACGCGGCCTACTAGTATATGGCCCTCGTGCGCTCATGTATCCACTCAGTCTCGATGTTGGAGTCATCCTCTAGTACCATTGAATTTAGGGATTTTCATCCAGGGATATCTATGGCGCCCCGATGTTAGTAACAGTATTTTCGATATCCAATCCCGTCATCCACAATATACTTATGCAGGCTATGACCCTAACGTCACTAGGGCATACAAAAATCATATCACACAAATGCGAGATGCATGAATCATAATATCTAATTATGCAGCAATCCTACGTGTACCATGTGTTCATGTGGGTAACTTCTTCTATCAGGGAGTCCAATAATAATCCACCCAATGGCATGTGATATGATCAATCACTCCTCATATCAAGCATACATATGTTGCGCATAGGCATGGATCGTGAAACTATTCTAAGCATGTTACTCCCCATGTCAAGAATGGGCCTAGATGGCCTACTCATATCAAGAATAGGCCAAACGATCATGGGGGTCCAACGATTTAGGTTAGCCCACTAAGGGGAGGTGAAAATGGGCTTAACAATGGGCCCTATGGAGAGTTAAAATATGGACATTTAACCATCATTGCTCTTACAATGTGAACATTAAACCATCATTGCCCCAAGGCATGACCCATCATAAACATCATTACATACATCATGGTGGAATCGCGCATCACATCGGTCCTCATATACATCACTTTGGGCCTCACATAAGGGCCTCACATACATCATATTGGGGTTCACTCATGGACCTCACATGCATTACATTAGGCCTCATACAAGGGCCTCATATTCATCGCATTGGGCCACATCCCATGGGCTTCAATATATCATAATGGGCCACGTCCCATGGGCCTCCCATACATCACATCAGGCCTCACTCATGGGCCTCATATACATTACATTACACCTCACCATCTGGGCCTCACGTACATCACATTAGGCCTTACTCATGGGCCTCACATACATCATACGGGGCCTCACATACATTGCATTGGGCTACATCACGTGGTTTGCAACAATGGGCTTCATATACATCAAGTGGGACCCATTATCCTAACTAGACTATATGCACCATTCATCTATATTTAAAGATCATTTTAAAGCATTACCCAAAAATGAATCATATCGAAAGATCATTTGGACCATACCATAAATAGCAGTGGAGATAATGATTTTCACCGTTAACAATTCACGGGGACCACCTTAACGTTTATTTTCCATCTAATTTGTTCATAAGGTCACAAAGACTTGTATTAAGAAGAAAAACAAATCTCATATTGATCCAGAGCTTATGTGACCTCCAAATGGTTTAAATGTTAAGCGTTCAATCCTCACTATTTTTGGCAGTGTGGTCCACTTGATAAATAGATCAGTCTTATTTCTAGTCTCAAGCCTTAAGATGAGCTCAAAAGTGGGTGGATGGTTCGGATATAACACACCTTAGATCAGACCCATGGAGTTTGCTAACGTTAGTACAATAACTATTTAGGTGGTAAATTCATATATCATGGTGGGTCCCAAATGAACGGTTGGGATATAACACATCCCTCAAGCTCAGACCCAAGGGCTTGTTGACGTAATACAACAGCTCCTTACACTAGCCAATCCATTTTCCCCACTATCCAGGGATTAGACGGTGTGGATATACATATCATCAAGGTGGGCCCCACATGTGGGGTGGGTCCCACCGTCCAAGCAATGGACAATGAGGATGAAACAGATGGACGACATGGTATGAAATACATACCTCATGCGGGACCCATAGAATTTTCTGACGTCATGTAGTGGGACCCACTGTTGGATGGTTTGGATACAAATACATAAAGGTGCGTCTAGTATCGGCCCACATGCTAGATAGTGCATGCACGGCAGGTGGGTCTCATGCTCCACGGACAGACAGCATGGATGAAACATACATTGTGGGGAGTGCTGGCCCACCAGAGATGGACGGTTGAGATATAACACATACAATATGGTGGCCCACAACCACGTCCAGACCGTTAGATAGTCTAGATGAAACAGATGGACAACGTTGATAAAACACATGCACCATGGTGTAACCCACCGTCCAGCAATCTGGACGGTGTAGATATAATAAATAAACCATGGTGGGTTCACATCAACGTGGCTCACCACTTAAATCAAACTGATACTTGTGTTTTTACTTCATCCAAGCCGTTCAGGAAGGACGGTATGGATAATACATCATGGTAAGGTTTCCACGTGTGGATCTAATCCATCCTTCAAGGTGGACCGTAATAGGAAAAATAGAGAGAGAGGGAGAGAGATGTGTGAGGGGGAGGGACCCTGCCACTATGGGCCCTCCCTAAACTCAATACAATGCATACATCAAGTGGTTCCCACCACTAGTGGGTCCATAAATAAAAATTAATGGTGGAAATCCTAAGATCACTCACCTATATCACTCCTTCTTGGTCCCTTGGCTTCCCCAGCTCCTTGGCTTTGATTTTGATGGAGGATGATGAAGTATGGTTGGCTAGGATGGGAGATTAGGTGGTAGGGAGTGGGCCACACTTGACTCTCTTTGGGAAGAGCTTCAACGATAGCTCTCTCTTGGTTTGCTTGGGAAATGGATCGAGAAAGAGAGAGAAGACGGTGTAACGCCCCGAAATTTGGGGGAGCTCCACTCCTGAGTTCCAATGCATCACTTATGCAACATAGCTAATGATGGTAGAATGTTGTTCATATTAGTGCACCAAACATGAGTGGGATTATACCAAAACAATAATTCATACTCCAGATCAATTTATATAACACAAGCGGAAGACTGAAAGATGTATATAAACGCATATGAATCCAAAAGATCGCTGTCGATCGCTAGAGTATGAATACATCACTGAGTCACCATATACATGTAATAGTTCAAAATCAAAATGTCAAATAATAGTTCAACTACAATGATAAGCCCTGTAGCCCCGTCAATTAGGACAGCCTAAGCGAAACCGTCGGAGAACTGCATAAACGAGAACTCATCCTGATCATTGTAGTAATCAGGCTCCGCCTCTTGAGTCGCATCGTCATCTGCAACTAAGAAAGAGTCTAGTGGGTGTTCAGAACACCATCCCAGAATGTGGGAGTGAGTGATCAACTCAGTGGAATTATAGAGTAAAGATTAACATGTTATCAATTCAGTCAAGCAATAATAATAAGACAGACATATCAAACATCCCTAAATACTCTTATTAATGCAAGAATAAAATATTTTCATGATGCATGCCCTTGCCTACACTCCCTCGTGTGACACCATCTTACATCCACAACATGTTTTGACACCATCTTACATCCACAGCATGTTTTCTTTCCTCTATGCTCTTTAACCCGGAGTACATGCAGTGCGATGTTATGAACTTGATTACCGAGTTATTATTAGTCCTTTTCTTACAACAGGATTGGAAAGCTAAGGTACCTCCCTTATATCATTACCCAAACGATGATCCATTCTAGGGTCGTCAATCCTAGACAATCTTATACGATATTATAGTTCTAGATCGCTGTAAAGGGCTCGTCACTAATCAATACATGTCTGGTTATATCCTATAAACTACAATAAGGCTCGTCACCCCAATGCAGTTTTAAGATATACTCAAGGTCACTACAAAGGACTCGTTATCAATCAGAGTAGGCCGATAGCTCGAATATAGTGTCTCATACCACTATAATCGGCTCACGAGTCTAGGTTACTCACTAGTCACTACGGGGAGGCTCATTGCCCTAGCGTAGGCCGACAGCTCGACCATGGTGTCCCATATCACCATGTCCAGCTCATGAATCTCAGCGGATCGAGGTACCAAGGTTGATGAGATTGCACTGGTAAGTTTGGTACCCTAGATTCAAACAGGAGCATCCATACATGGTGAACATACATCGGGTCAATCGGGTCACTTGACGAGCTCGACTAGCACGAGCGTACATTGAGTTAATCGACATGAAATGCGCAAACACTCCGTGTGGCCAAACCACTGCCGAAAACTCTAGTACGGCTCGGGTCATCAAACACGTCCTACATAGCGAATCAATCTCAGCCACGAATTCAAGCCTGTTACCGAATTCCTGGACCATAACATGGCCCCAATCACGTACAATCTCAATAATATACATTTAATTCAAATTCTACATTCATATGAGCATGACATGAAATATAACTTAAACATGAATACAGTACATGGAGGAAATCATACACACAGTTAGTATGAATAAAATAGGCTAAATATAACATGGAGGAAATCATACACACAAGTAAGGTGATTGAGATTCATATCTTAATACCCTTAAAAATCATACTTTACCTATTTCTAACCCATTCAGGCATTTACACAAACACTTAGACTACACTATTCAACATACATCACGTTTGTTGGCATATTGCATATTTGGGCAAATACTTTCGCTAAGGAGTTATCGCATACATAACAAGCATGTACTAACAACGATTTATCATGGTAATCACAACATCAGATTTCATATGCATATAAACATTTTAACAAACACATGGAATACTCTATTTACAACATAGACTATACATAATCGTAAAACAGTAATCGTAAAACAGAATAGATAGTGTATTTGGCATGTGTAATAGCATCCACGTCAGTAATAAATCATTATCTGACATTGAAAGCTTTGAAAACCATAACCTATTCATCTATAATCCGCACCTTACGCCGTAGAAGCGTAACGAATATGATTTACATGGTAAGCCTTCGTCAACGGCCGATTAACAACCTATAACACGAACTAGGTTAGCTATCTCATTACTCCGACTATACAAAACCTTAAAACAAGTTAGGGTTTGATTTATCTTACCCAAGTATGGAATCAAAATCGCCAAAATAACGGTTCAGATGAATGGATTTGGCATGTAGTGAAGCTCGAAAGAATCTCAAGATGAAACACAACTTCTCTCTCACTTTCTCTCTCTTTACTCTCTTCCCTCTCCTAGGGTTTTTCTTAAATTCGTATGGAGTAAATGAGAGAGGGTTTAAGGTCTTTATATAGGCCTAAAACTAATGAAATTAGCCCAAAAGACAAGGTATACTTAGGTTATAGCCAAATCAGGCTTTTTTCTAATCTAACGGAACACTTCTGGAAGTCCTCTTACTGAATGTGGTCAGACTTAAGCTCATAGATGCTAGATTTTGATCAAGTTAATTCTTCAGTTCGATCAGTTTTCCAAATTAACCGTGGCAGACCAGTTTTAGTTCAGCGGTCACCCAAACTCGATTAGGGCCACAAGTACTTTGACATGTGTGGGCCATCATCCCTGATCAGAGGGTGAATTTGGGTCAAAAACCAATGGTCAGAATGCTTATAAGTGGCGCGCAAGCGACGCGACTTAGATTACTTAAATTCATAATTAATTTCTTAAAAATCTTCACTTTTTCATACTCTTCACTTCGAACTCAAAAAAACAGTCTCAGGACATCGATTGGACGTGATTTTCGAGGTGATTGTCAAGTCCAACTAGGTGGTCATAATCGTCTATGTCCATCACTATCGGACTTTCAACGTGCGGTCCAGGTCCGTTACGAAGTTTCAAAGTGCTCCAGAGAGCAATTGGGTTTAGAGTTGGATTTTAGATTTCAGGGTAATGTAGCATTACTAATTCTATAGGTTTTGGGTCTTACAGATCATATTTAAAGGGATTAGTGCTAATATCATAGGTAATCTAGGTTTGCACTTAGTTAATACTCGTTTAATTTCTAAAGGATTTAGTCATAAGGAATATCTGCCTGAGTTGGTACTTGGGTCTTTGTAGGGATTTTTTCGAGTCGTTACAATCTACACCCCTTAAAGAAAAATTTTATCCTCGAAATTAGTACCTTTTCAAACTCCTCGAGAATCTGAGGGTAGTTCTTTCTGACCTCGGCCTCTGTCTCCCTAATAGCTTCCTCCTCAGTATGATGCGTCTACAGAACTTTCACCAGTGGAATGACCTTATTGCGTAACACCTGCTTCTTCCTATCTAAGATATGTGTCGGATGCAGCACATATGTAGCATCCTCACTCAGCTTTACATGATCCCATCTGATGAGGTGCGAAGCATCAGGAACGTACTTCTTCAGCATAGATACATGAAATATGTTATGTACGCGTACGAGTGGTGTGGGTAAAGCCAGGCCATACGTTACTGCCCCCACTTAATCCAGGATCTGAAATGGACCAATAAATCTCGGTGTGAGCTTCCCCTTCTTGCCAAAATACTGGACTCCCTTCATAGGAGAAACTCAAAGGAACACATGGTCTCGAACCTCAAACTCAAGCAGTTTCCGCCTCGTGTCGACATAACTCTTCTGTCTGCTCTGAGCTATTAGAAGTCGACGCCTGATAATATCGATCTTCTCTAAGGTCGTCTATACTAACTTTAGGCCAATCAAACTACGCTCACCAACTTCTTCCCAGTAATGCGGTGCTCGACAAGGGCACCCATATAAGGCCTCGTAAGGAGTCATGCCAATACTCACTTGAAAACTGTTATTGTAAGAGAACTCTGCATACGGGAGACAGTCATCCCAACTATCTTTTAAGTCCAAAACACAAGCCCACAACATATCCTCCAAAATCTGATTCACTTGCTTTGTCTGCTCGTTGGTCTGTGGGTGAAACGTTGTACTGAACTTCAACTTCACACCCATTGCTTCCTGGATACGAGTCTGGAAGATAGATGTGAATCACGTGTCTCTGTCCGACACAATCTCCAAGGAAACTCCATGCTGACGAACTATCGCTTTGATGTACAGCCTAGCCAACTCGTCTATAGAGTTCGTGACTCTGATCGAAAGGAAGTGAGCCAACTTCGTCAATCGGTCGACGATCACCCAGATAGAATCATGTCCCTTCCTAGTCTTCGACAACCCTGATCTAAAATCCATAGAGATAAAGTCCCACTTCCATTCAGCTATGGGCATGGGTTGAAGCAGTCCAGGAGGTCGGCGATGCTCTGCCTTGACCTGTTGGCATGTGAGAAACGGGATACATACTCTGCTATGTGGGCCTTCAAGTTGTCCTACCAATATGATCTCTTCATGTCTCGATACATCTTCGTGCTACCTGGATGCATTCAAGCTTCGAACTATCCGCAGCCTCGAGAACCTCCTGTCTCAAGTCATGAAGATTCGGGACACATAGGCAGCTGTGGTAGCGCAAGCCCCCATCTATACCAACTCTCCACTCGGCATCCTCATCATCGCTAGCCTGCTCTCAAAATTTAGACAACCGCTCATCGCCCTTCTGGGCCTCTATAATCCTGTCATCAATAAGTGGCTGCACATTAATGTGCGCGACACTCTTGAATGGTTCCTCCACAGTGAGCTTCTACTCAAAGTCATGAACAAACTCTAGCATACCCCACTCCTCAATTATCAGTGGAGCCGCAAACACCATCGCCTTCTTACGGCTCAACGTGTCTGCCACAAGGTTGGCCTTGCCAATATGGTAGGAGACCTCGAACTTGAAGTCCTTTAAGGTTTTCATCCATCGGCACTGCCTCATATTTAAATTCCACTAAGTGAATATATCTTAAGGCTCTTGTGGTCACAAAAGAGCTCAAACTCCTCTCCGTAGAGGTAATGTCTCCAGAGCTTCAATGCAAATATGACCACTGCTAACTTAAGATCGTACGTAGGCTAATTCTCCTTGTGTTTCCTCAGCTATTTCGAGGCATATGCAATCACCCTGTCCTTCTGTATAAGGACACAACCCAGACCAACGCGAGATGCATCAGTATATATCGTATACTTGACCCCTTGCTCTGAAAATACTAGCATAGGGGCGGATGTCAGTCTGTCCTTCAGCTCCTGAAAAGCTGCTTCCGCCTTCTCATTCTTGACGAACTTCAAGTCCTTCCAAGTTAACTGAGACAAAGGTCTGGCTATCTTCGAGAAATCCTGAATGAAGTGTCGATAATAGCTTGTCAGACCCAGAAAACTCCTCACCTCAGTAACTGAACTAGGTTGCTTCCAGTCCTGAACTGCGGCTACCTTTGCTAGGTCCACCGCTATCCCTTCCTTGGACACCACATGTCCCAGGAACTTAACTTCCTCCTGCCAGAAGTTGCACTTCTTGTACTGTGTGAACAATTGGTTCTTCCTCAGAGTATCCAAGACTACTTGAAGGTGTCTCTCATGCTCTTCCCGACTCGCAGAGTATACCAGAATGTCGTCGATAAACACAATGACGAATCAGTATAAAAATGGCCGAAACACCCAGTTCATCAAGTCCATGAACACGGCCGGTGCGTTCGTAAGACAGAACGACATCACGAGAAACTCATAATGACCAAAGCTGGTCCTGAATGCAATCTTCTGCACGTCTTCATCCCTGACACGCAACTGATGATACCTTGATTATAGGTCAATCTTTGAAAAGTATCGCGCCCCTTTTAACTGATCAAACAGGTCGTCTATCCTGGGCAAAGGATACTTATTCTTCACAGTCATTTCGTTCAACCTGTGGTAATCAATACATAACCGTAGCGACCCATTCTTCTTCTTGAAAAACAACACAAGTGTTCCCCAAGGAGACACACTAGGTCGTATAAAGCCCTTCTCTACCAGGTCGTCAATCTGTTTCCTCAGCTCCTCCATCTCACATGGTGGCATACAATACATTGGTAACGAAATAGGTACTGCACCAGGCACGAGATCCATAGCAAAATCAATCTCACGCCAAGGAGGTAGCCCAGGTATCTTACTGAACACTATCCTAAAATTCTGAACCACAGGCGTGATTTCAAGCGCCGAACCAGTAGAACTTTCCAACAGGTTGTGGACCCAGTGTCCACCAACAAGAAGACAGGAGTACCTTGAACATGTGCAGTGACTTTAAAAGCCATAGGTGCTGAAAGTGTTGCCTCTGGTGATTTCGCTGAGAGTGAGTGCACCCGAGCCAGCTGCAGGCAATTCGACAGCGGTACCATGGGCTGTTAAGGCGGCCTGAATCGGGTTGCCGGTGGTCGAAATGATGGATGTGCAGGTGCATTCCATAGAGGTGGAGCCAATAGAGTTTGAGGGCGAGGACAGTCGATTCTTTATGGCAGTGAAAACTCACTGTCTCTCATACACGCAAAATAACTCTCTGCAGCATGACCTGGTCTCCCACAATAAGTACATATCACTCCAGGTCGCCTCATCAGAACTAGTGGTGCTGCGATCCTGGGAGGAGAGTTGGTATGGGTCCTCTTGCCGAGGAATGGCCTGCTCGGCATATCTGGTCATGGCCTAGGGATCATAGGCCCACGAGAACGTGATAATCGATCCTCGTCCTGCTTTGCTTGCATAGACATGTGTACTAGCTCAGCATAGGAGGGTATGCTAATACAGCACATCTTCGAGCGAATGTCGGGTCACAGGCCCTCAGAAAAATGTCACATCCGCATCTGCGCATTTGCAAGTACAGTCAGGACGTACCTGCCCAACTCTGTAAACCGGTGCTCATACTCTGTCACTGACATGCCTCCCTGTTTGAGGCACAGAAACTCATTCTCTTTCTCGTGCCGGTACTTAAGTGGATAGTATTTCTCATGGAAGTGGGTCTCAAATGCTGTCCACATCCATACATAGTCAACTACCACAGTCCGCAGGAGACTATCCCAGCACAAGCTGGCTTCCTTCTCCAACATAAAGGTAACCAACTTAACCAGCTCCGACTTTGTACAATGTAGCATCCTCGGCATTTTGGAGATGCGGTCAAGCTAATATTCGGCCTCCTCAGGTCTGTGAGAACCTGAAAATGTAGGAGGCCGCAAGCGTTGGAATCGCTCTAGGAGGCCACTCGTACCCAAATTCCCTGCAAGGTATATAGCAGGTGTAGGTAAGGTCACACCCTCATCCTGAGCGAAAGGCCCTACAGCCTCAACAGGCCGTACAGATGGTGAAGGTGGAATCGTACTTTCACCCTGAGCTAGGGCTCCTGCAATGGTGGCCAAGAGCTGCTGTTGCTACTGCTGGTGCCACATCTGCTGCTGCTGATGCTGCTCCTGCTGATGGTACATCATCGTTAGCAACTGTTCCAACCTATCTGTAGGTAGAACTGATGGTGGCACATGCTGCATCGAAGAAGACGCATGGTTCTGCTCATGAACCGGTGGTGTGTAAGGTGGCGGCCCAACTTTAGGACCAATCGAAGGCTAAGACTTAGGCATAGTCTCACGAACCGGGCCCAAACTAGGGTCCACATGACCATCACTCTGGGGAGGTGCCTAGTCCATAGAATCACTCAATGCGAGGCGTGTCGTGCTCTGCGTAAACTTAGGTGGCATTCCCTACACAACATAGGGAGTAACCCAGATTAGATTCAACATAATCACAAATCTTTTTACGCAGCATTCACACACAAATTTAAGGCAACTTCATGCATTTCATTACCAAAATAGTCACAATATATGAGACAGTATTACACGAATCATGATAGAAGATGCATGTGAGCTAATATAACTAAGCTTCAAGCACTAAGCTTTAAGACTAAAACAACTATCAAACTACGAAGCCTATAGAGGCTACACACAAAAATAAACAACTACAAACAAACAACGACTACATAAAGGACTATTCGTCAAAATCTGGCGATGGAGGGGCACCCTTATCCTGCAGACAGCACAGGATAGTCCTCAAAGTACAGGTCACCTTCTTGGACTTATGCTTTATAAGGCCCCGAAGATCCATGATATCCTCTAGTAGGACAGCCTGGCCTCCTTAAGTCGAGCTATACAGGCATCCCTAGTGGCCTGATCAGTGCCGTGCTTCGGTGCTGCAGGAGGAGAACTCTCACTCATATCCTGAGCCTCCTCTTCTTCTTCCTGTTCTTCCTCTTCTTCTATTTCAGCACTACCTTCTCCTTTACTTTCTTCTTTTTCACTCTCAGTTTCATCCTTACTTTCTTCAAGTTGGGCTTGTCATTTTCGTGGCCCGATCTTTATCTGATTGAGAGTGGTCTCATTGATGTAATAGACTAACGCTGGCAATTCTGCCCCAAGTCTATAGCCAAACTCAAGTGCAATCTTGCATATGAGTCGACCGAGGGGAGCGACTCAGTCCTTCTATTTGACCACACGATAAGGATGATCTGTCATAGTACAAACATAGGCACACACAACTTCTCTCCTTGCCCCACTTGGTACAGAAAATCCACCATGAGACGCGTGCATTCACTGCGATTGCTCCACCTGGGGTAGACGTTGAACGTGTAGATGTGGTGAAGCAGATGAAAATCGCTCGACATATTGGTCGCTAAGAGGCTCTTATTATGCTACCACTGAACCAATCGACCACATAGAAACTGTTTCGACAAGAAAACAAATGCGTTTGATTTGGGAGATTTATTCAATGATAACAAAGAATTTGAGAGAACATTGATCACATGTATTTGAGTTCATTTACATCCTCCGATTCCCTTGATTCTGAAAATGAAGTACAATTAATGTAATGCAATTAAGGAGAAGATAGTCCAATAGAAATTTTAGCAGCATTCTGATGCTATTTTAGTCATTCCTAGGTACTTAGGATGAATTACTGAATAGATCAGCCAGTCTTCAATGAGATAGAAATTTTGTCAGCATTCCGGCGCTATTTCGGTCATCTCCTAGGTACTTAGGAGGAATTGCCGATCCGATTAGCTAGTCTTCAAGGAGATGGAGCATCCTTCCAATTTTTCTTCCTAAAAATATACAGTTGCCCGTTAAAGTCTGGCCAGGCCCTGAGAAAATCAGGCCAATCATGCTAAATGGGCCTAAAAAGTCCTCCAGAATGTAAGATCATGGGGCTGTCATTGTCCGTTCGGACCGAAACTTTATGTGTAGCCTTGGAATCATAAATTAGCCGCACACATCATCACAACTACAATGGGCATCACAAAAACACAATGGAAGTAGTTCAAATGCACGCGCGACCGAAGCTTCGGACGGTTGCACGTACCTGTGCAACACCTTCTTTCCTTGCGAGCACTCGCGCAATGCCTTCTTTCCTGGCACGTACACACGTAGCCACATCTTTCTTATGCATATCCACGTAATGCCTTCTTTCCTTGCTCACACTCACGCAATGCCTTCTTTTCCTTACACGCACCCGCGCAATGCCTTCTTTTCCTTGCACATACACGCGTAATGCCTTCTTTTCCTTGTGCGTACCCGTGCAACAGCATCTCTTTTTCTCTCCTCACTTCTTCTTCTTCATCTCCTGGCCCATCAATCTGATTCCACCAATCCAACCCCTCAAATGGAGTAGGAGTGGGGTATTTATAGGCCCCCACTACTCTTACAGAGTGGTGATCACCACCACCTATCTCTTCACATATGATCTCCTTCTTTTCTTAAACTATGGTGACCACCAAGCTACCTCTTAAATGGTGGTGTATAACTTTTCTCCCTTAAAATGACACATGTGCAGCCCTTTTTACCAAAATACCCTTTTCAATCCCTTTTACCAGAATACCTAAACTACCCCTTGGATATGAAATGTTATCAAAATAACTGAACTACCCTTGGAACTGAATTTTTACCAGAATACCTAAACTACCCCTTGGATATGGAATGTTATCAAAATACCCTGGACATGGAATTTACAAAATACCCCAGTCATGAAATATTTTTTATGCCTCAACTGATGCCCCCTCGATCCTTCTTTGATTAATTCCTGAAATCAAATCGAGGATCGATCTTCCTCCGCCTGAAGAACTTGAATGAACTGTAACTGAAGGATGACTGAATGATCATGCTTACATAGCAGACTGGTTGATCATACTCGCATGGCAGACTGAATGATCATACTTGCATGGCAGACTGGATGATCATACTTGCATGACAAATTGGATGATCATACTTACATGGCAGACTGGATGATCATACTTGACTAGAAGATTGAATGATCGCATTCAATCAGAAGATTGGAATGCTTGCATTTAAACGGAAGACTGGATGATCTTGAATGTAAGGCTTGAATGATTGCATTCGAACAGAAGACTTGAATGAAGGCACTCGAACGAAAGATCGGAAGGCTCGTGTTTGAGCGCAAGAAGACTTGAATGATGGCACTCGAACATAAAATTGGAATGCCCCCATCCAGCAGTGTCGAGCAGATGTTTCATTAGAGAGGATAAAATTCTCTTTTCATTGAAGCACGTCTCTGCAACAGCTGTGACGACTTTGTCTTTGAGCGATTTGATCAGAGAACTATCTTTCAACACCGTCGCTGCTGTAACGGTCTCTTTGATCAACTCCAGTGATTCTTTCCTTTTAATCAACTCCAGCGATTCTTTCCTTCAACTCTGTATCTGGGGTTGTTCTTTAATGTTGTTCCTGCCGTAACAACTTTTTCAATTGTTTCCTTTACTCACGATCTGCATAACCCAAGCTTTTGAATAATGGTCTCTCCTTCCAGATTAATCAGAATTAGTTTCTTAATTCATTATAAAAAATTTTTTAATGTAGCTTTATGAAGCATTGACAATTTTTTAAAATAGATTGAGAGTTTCTTCTCTTTTTAGGTTGAGTGTAATATTCGTAACATAATTTAATCAATCTTTGTACTTGTCATCATGCTTCATATAATTCACACTCTAAGAATGTCATCTTTAGCTCCAAAGATTCAATCGCTGAGTCTTTTTACTGGGTCTTCTCTAGCTTGTGCTCCTTAGCATTTCTTCATAAACTTTTCCTTGGATCTTTACTAATTCTGAAAAATTGAAAAAATAGACAAAACTTATTTTCAATTTTCATTTAATAATTTTTCAAAGGTCATAGAAGTTACTGATGATGATAATTCCATTTTTTCTTTGTCTCCATCAGATCTTATACTTGGATTCTTGCGATACCATTACTAGCATAACGAGAAATTATGAATCAACATATGAATTCCTTCGCTACGCATAAGATATTATCAGAAAGACCAAGGCATAGATTATTTCAAAGGCATTAAATCCTGCCCCCTTTCTAGAATAGCTTTGCATAAAGATTTCTTTAGAAGATAATATTTCTGAAGTGAAGCCTGCTGATACCCTTGAAGGATAGATAATCTTTACTGTTCTTTTCACGACTCCAAAGAATATATCCGAGTCCTTGTACTATCTGGTAGAGAATAATAATTCTTCACTAGTTTATTCTCTACCCTCTTTTGAGAACCTTGTGCAATAATGTCTCTATTCATTAAGAAGGTGAGAAACGAAAAGACCTCACAGCTCTTGTCCATATAGTAATTGACCTTGGAGACTTAAACTTTTGACTAGATAATCGCCAATATCTTGAAGGCATTCACTGTTGATGTAATTTGAACTTGATTTAAGAGAAAAGCATTTTTGCATGTTTTCTGATCAATGTTTAAAATTTTCATTAGGCAATTGCATATTTGAGCGTATCTAAATTGAAATATGTATTTATAGCATTTTGAATGCTTCACATAGCTTATGCTTTTTAAGCAGTGGAGATAATGTACTTTTGACTGGACATACTTTGACTGGACAAAACTGACCTTGACCTGACTTGACTGGACTAGTCTAGATTGAACTAGACTGACTTGACTAGACTAGTCTAGATTAAACTAGATGGGACTGAACTGGACTGACACTTGCACACACAATTTAGGCTCTTGAGTAGTGGAGCAACACACAGTTTAAGCTCTTGAGTAGTGGAGTGACTCATAGTTTAAGCTCTTTGATCAGTGGAGAAACACAGTTTAAGCTCTTGAGTAGTTGGAGCAATCACGGCCGTGAATAGGATTTACGCACCAGGATGGCCACAGTAACTCTCTAGAGTTCACAAGGCTTTTTACCTGGCTACCTTAAGTACCAAATCCAAGGTTGTTGATCCATCAATGAGTAGGTTTAGTCTAGTCCTTCCCTATGAATTAGTACCAAAATTAAACCAGGGATCTGGGTTTTCTTCATCTTTGAGTTTGGATCCATTCCTGGAGAGGGTATTTTCCTCCTCGCCCATGACGTTGTTGGAGAGCTCACAGATGGCATTAGTCTCACGCATGACTGGCCGTTGAAGATGACTTCGTCAGCTGCCCGCATAGGTATGCGTACGATGGCCTTCACAGGCTTTTTAGGGCCACTGGCTTCTCGCCGTTGCCTGAATGGCGATCTTAATAAGTCTCATGCGTAGCTGGCTCTTTTTATGGTTTGTATCCCTCTTAGAGCTTCTGGCCCTTAGAGCTTGACCCTTTTAGAGCTTTTAACCCTTTTAGGGTTTGGCTCTTTTTAGAGTCTGGCCCTTTTAGAGCTTGGCTAGATTGCCTTAAACGATAAACTGCTGTCGCTGACATGATAATTGATCATACAGGCTTTTGCTGAAGATAATATATCAATAATTGAAGATGACAGATCGATGATTGACATATTGCCCCATTGTTGTTGATGATATTATAATAAAATAATCTTCATGTCAGTGATACCGTGATGATAATGGTTACTATTGTTGATTTAGCAATAACTGTCGGTGCTTGAAAGTCTATCTTTTTCTTTACGTATGACATCGGACTTCTGAGACTTTAACATTCTGAGACTTTACATTCTGAAACCTTTTTATTCCAAAATTTTAGTCTTCTTGATACCTTGATGTTTTGACATTCTTGATATCCTTCTTATCTTGCCCCCTTTTGATTTTGAAGTATTATGCTCATAATCTTTGGAATCAAAATAGTAATTATCTTCAAGGATAACATATTTTATTTACTTCGTCTGCCCTCTTAGATGATCATAGGTCTTATGCATAGCTAGTTGTATAAACTTGGCTAGGTTGCCTTAAATAATAAATTGTCATTGCTGTCATAAGATTTGTGTGGTTGAACATATAGGTTTATTTCACTACTTCTTTCAATGCCATGAACGGCGAATCCATAACTAATATTTTTTCGCTGCTAATAATGTTCTGAGAATCAATAATTGATGTTGCGCTGCTTCTAATATGTTCTAAGAATGCAATGTTGATGTTGATAACAACTTTGATAAACGATTGATGGCGATAACGATAGTTGCTAATTTTTGTGATTGGCTTTTCATTTGGCAATTGTCATTAGTACTTCGCGTTTGGAAATGACTTGATATGCTTGAAAGCCTGCATTTATTCATATACAAAAAAGAAATATATTCTATGGTGAGAAATATATTTCATAGTTTTTTACTCACCTGTCTTGCCTCCTTTTGATGAGGAAGTATTGCTTTAGGAATCTTCGTACTCAAAATCATGATGTTGCAACCTGATGCTACGTCACCTCATACTTTTTGCCCCAAGATTAGCTTTACCCCTGATCCTGAACTAATCAGGCCCGTGTACTATTATTTTTTCCTTTAATGTTGTACTCAACAATTTCGCTTTTATCAACCGTTTTTTGTAACTTATTCTTCAAGCCATTCACTTTTCCTTCTTCTTTAACTATATCTCCTGACTTTGTCTTTTACAATCCTTTTGCTCCTCTAATTATCAGTGGCAATCGCCAATACTTGATGGTAATCATCAATGCTTTTAATGTGTCTCAACTTTGATTTATGATTCTGAGATTTTGTCATTCTGTGACTTTGCTTATCTCGGCTTACTTTTTCCCCAACTTTAACCTGCAAAGATTGACATAGACAATTATCCTAAACAACTATTATTTTGGGGAATCAATGATTACCTCATTTGGGATTCTGAGATCTTGGCATTCAAAAACTTTGCTTATCTCGCCATTTTTTATTTAGAAGCATCAAAATTGCAATTTATCTTCAAGGATAAAGTATTTCGTATGCCTTTGTCTGCCCCCTAAATAATTGTGCCGGGAATCTTTTGAATTAACATGCTATGAATCCACTGGATATTTAGGCATGATATATTTTGCTGAACTGGCAGATATATTGATGAAAATTTGCCCCCATGATGAATATACTCGTCTTGGTTTCTTCTTGCCTCTTCTTCTTTTCTTCTTTGTTTTATTTCCTTTAATACTTTAACTATGACAATTCAATTTTCTCTGTAACTAACAATCATAAGGAGTATGTCGTATTTTTCAAATGTATATTTCATGTAGTCTTTGAATTGTCTGAACCCTTTCTGTACTTTCTTGTGTAAAATTATCGATGCTCTCTTTAGCGGAATTTCAACTCTTTTCCTTTGACAAGCCTTCATTTTGCTTTCTTTCTTTGGTAGTATCTACTGTAATTCTTTTAAGACTTCCAAGCAGCTGATTTATATGAGCGTTTAAACAGCTTCATTTTGACCCTTCGCAAATTGTAAATTTAACTTGATCTTTACCCTGCCAAGTTGTGATGATGCCCCCAGGGTTCTTTCTCATTTGAAGGTTTTCTTAAGGTTTACTATTGTTCACGGTAGTCGTTCGAATGTATTGTTATCTGTATTCGGCAGGACGATATTCCTTTCACCAAATCTTAGACGTTATCATCAGCTTGATCGAATCATCATTGTCCTTGTACATGCAATACTCTACACCTTCAACACGCTATCATCCGTTCTTCGTTCTTTTGTTGTTCTACTATTGAAACAAAAACTGCTTTCGACATTATTTGGCATTATTTGTCTTTGATCAGAACTGATTTTAATCTTCTCTTATACTTTTTGGCGGAAGTCTATCGGATGTGAAGTAGATAACTATATTAGTCAGGAGAGAGATTGATGCGGTATATCTTTCATTTAGAACAGTGTTAGTTAATTTATTAAATAACATCGTACTCTATTTTCAGAGATGAAGGGGAGGATGTTCTCATTAAGAGTCGCCATTTTGGCATCTTTGCAGACGCCAAAAAGTGATATATGTTCTCGGAATATTTTTTAAGTTACCATCGAATAATAAGAATTCTCCAGTGGAGTCGCCATTTTGTTTCGACAAGAAAATAAATGTGTTTGATTTGGGGGATTTATTCAATGATAACAAAGAATTTGAGAGAACATTGATCACATATATCTGAGTTCATTTACATCCTCTAATTCCCTTGATTCTGAAAACAAAGTACAATTAATGCAATATAATTGAGGAGAAGATAGTCCAATAGAAATTTCGGTAGGATTCTGACGTTATTTTGGTCATCTCCTAGGTACTTAGGAGGAATTGCTGAATAGATCAGCCAGTCTTCAAGGAGATAGAAATTTCATCAGCATTCCAGCGCTATTTTGGTCATCTCCTAGGTACTTAGGAGGAATTGTTAATCCGATCAGCTAGTCTTCAAGGAGATGGAGCATCCTTCCGATCATTCTTCCTTAAAATATACAGCAACCCGTTGAAGTGTGTCCAGGCCCCGAGAAAATCAGGTCGATCATGCTAAACGGGCCTAAAAAGTCCTCCCGAATGTAAGATCATGGGGCTGCCATTATCCTTTCGGACAGAAACTTTATGTGCAGCCTTAGAACCACAAATTAGCCGCCCACATCATCACAACTACAATGGGCATCACAGAAACACAATGGAAGCAGTTTAAAAGAATGCACGACCGAAGCTTCGGACGGTTGTGCATACCCACGCAACACCTTCTTTCCTTGCGCGCACCCGCGCAATGCCTTCTTTCCTGGAACGTACACGCGCAACCACATCTTTCCTTATGCGTATCCATGCAATGTCTTCTTTCCTTACGCACACCCGCGTAATGCCTTCTTTTCCTTGCGCGCACCCACGCAATGCCTTCTTTTCCTTGCGCGTACCCGCGCAACAACATCTCTTTTTCTCTCCTCACTTCTTCTTCATCTCCCGACGCATCAATCTGATTCCACCGATCCAACCCCTCAAATGGAGTAGGAGTGGGGTATTTATAGGCCCCACCACTCTTACAGAGTGGTGATCACCACCACCTATCTCTTCACATATGATCTCCTTCTTTTCTTAAACTATGGTGACCACCAAGCTTCCTCTTAAATGGTGGTGTATAACCTTTTTCCCTTAAAATGACACATGTGCACCCCTTTTTACCAAACTACCCTTTTCAATCCCTTTTACTAGAATACCTAAACTGCCCCTTGGATATGGAATGTTATCAAAATGCCTAAACTACCCCTGGAACTGGATTTTTACCAGAATACCTAAACTACCCCTTGGATATGGAATGTTACCAAAATACCCCGGACATGGAATTTACCAAAATACCCAGGATATGGAATTTACCAAAATACCCCAGTCATGAAATATTTTTTATGCCTCAAAAGAAACCTGGTGCGGTGATCCTTTTCACATACACTATTCAGATTCCTTTCACTAGCATGTACCTCACCAAGTGGCACATTCAGGAGCTGAGCTATTAAACCAACGTCGATTGTGGCCTCCCTATCTTTGCCAAAGGGGATCTTGAACTGCAAGGGCTCTAGTGTAGGCTCTTGAATGACGGCATAGAAGGCTCGAACAGTGCTCACATTGGTATAAGACTTGCCTTCAAATAGCGGACCCCACCTGGCCTCTTCTAAGCGCTCGAACAACAAGTATTCTCTAAAGAGGCATTCATCTACATGCACTTCAAAAAGGACCCTACGGCCCTTGTAGACTCTATGAGATAGCTCTGCCGACAATGTTCTTCCAACGGGAGACTGGGGATCAAGACCCCGCTTAGTCTGCAACTCTCTCCCAATGCTTGGACTCGTGGTGGTTCCTCTTGGTCTCCTCGAGCGAGTGGGACGACTAGGCCCAGCTTCATCCACTGGAGCTCATTTCTTTCCCATGAGAGAAAGAATGGTGAAAATCGAGAATAGGACCGCAACAACCTCTAAGAAAGTCATGGAAAGTGAAGAAAATGAAGGAAAGGGGTGAGATCCTTGGGTCCCCACGTATTTGGGCCTTATATGTGGGTGTAAAGGCTCAAATGAAAGGGAATAAAGAGGAAGGATAACAAAATAGGATGGGTTAATGGGTTTACAGGAATTTGAGACTCAAATGGGGGATTTGAGAGCTCAAATCAAAGGAAATTAGAGGGTTGGGTGATGGGTATGACTGAGCACGGTGGAGGGATGTAAAACTTGAAAAGAAATGAATGAAAGATGGATTGGAAGGATGATTTGAGAGAGGAATGAGCAGTTTTGAAGGAAAAGAAGAGCTCGGAGGTGGGTTTTATATAGGAAGTAGTTGTTTGGGGGTGTTTTAAATGAAGCACCATGGACCATTGGGTCCCACTAGCCCAAATGGCGTCGGCCTGATGGTTCAGCTCGGTCGAGCCTGCCAGTCGGCGAGGCCTTGCCGGTCGCTGACCTAGTTGTCGAGGGCTCGCCCTTTGGGCGAGGTCCTCCCCAACCCCTGGGTCCAGAAAAGCATGGGTCTCACCTTGGGTCCCCCGAAAGTGACCCGTTTGGCCCTCGCTTCTAATTCAAGTTGTTTCGGGTCGTTTCGAAACAAATCTAATATACATCCATATTTGTCAATTTTTAATGGCTAGAATGAGATGAAACATGGTCTATACCCATCAATTGACGGTCTAAACTTGATTTGGAGTCATTTTGTGTGATCAAGAGTGTGCACGGACTCGATCTTGGCGATCGTTTTCAATAAACCTTCGCCAACAAATAAAACTGGGAGTCTTAAACCTATTTCTAGATTGTTCTCGCACCCTCCTACGCTAAAGTGGCATCAGCGTACATCGTGTGACCATAACCTAGGTCTGGTTTAATCTAAATCATGCTCTGATACCAACTTGTAACGCCCTGAAATTTGGCGATTGAGCATAAGCTCCACTCCCGAGTTCTAATGCATCACTTATGCAACATAGCTAATGATGGTTGAATGTTGTTCATATTAGTGCACTAAACATGAGTGGGATTATACCAAAATAGTAATTCATATTCCAGATCAATTTATATAACCCAAGTAGAAGACTGAAAGATGTATATAAACGCATATGAATCCAAAAGATCATTGTCGATCGCTAGAGTATAAATACATTACTGAGTCACCATATACATGTAATAGTTCAAAATCAAAATGTTAAAAAATAGTTCAACTACAATGATAAGCCCTATAGCCCTGTCGATCAGGACGGCCTAAGCGAAATCGTCAGAGAACTGCATACATGAGAACTCGTCCTGATCATCGTAGTAATCAGGCTCCGCCTCCTGAGTCGCATCGTCATCTGCAACTAAGACAGAGTCTGGTGGGTGTTCAAAACACCGTCCCAGAACATGGGAGTGAGTGATCAACTCAGTAGAATTATAGAGTAAAGATTAACATGCTATCAATTCAGTCAAGCAGTAATGATAAGGCAGACATATGAAACATTTCTAGATACTCTTATTAATGTAAGAATGGAACATTTTCATGATGCATGCCCTCGCCTACACTCCCTCGTGTGACACCATCTTACGTCCACGACATGCTTTCTTTCCTCTGTACTCTTCAATCCGGGGCATATGCAGTGCGATGTTATGAATGTGATTACCGAGTTATTATTAGTCCTTTTCATACAGCAAGATTGGGAAGCTAAGGTACCTCCCTTATATCATTACCCAAACAATGATCCATTCTAGGGTCATCAGTCCTAGACAATCTCATACGATGTTATAGTTCTAGATTGTTGTAAAGGGCTCGTCACTAATCAATACAGGCCTAGTTATATCCTATAGACTACAATAAGGCTCGTCACCTCAATGCAGTTTTAAGATATACTCGAGGTCACTACAAAGGGCTCGTCACCAATCAGAGTAGGCCGACAGCTTGAATATAGTGTCTCATACCACCATAATCATCTCATGAGTCTAGGTTGCTCACTGGTCATTACGGAGAGACTCATCACCCCAGTGCAGGCCGACAGCTTGACCACGGTGTCCCATACCACCATGTTTGGCTCATGAATCTTAGCCGATCGAGGTACCAAGGTTAACGGGATTGCACTGGTAAGTTTAGTACCCTATATTCAAACAGGAGCGTCCATACATGGTGAACATACATCGGGTCAATCGGGTTACTTGACGAGCTCGACTAGCACGAGTGCACATTGAGTTAATCGACATGAAGTGCGCAAACACTCCATGTGGCCAAACCACTACCGACAACTCTAGTACGGCTCGGGTTCGTCAAATACGTCCTACATAGTGAATCAATTTCAACCATGAATTCAAGCCTGTTACCGAATGCCTGGACCATAACATGGCCCCAATCATGTATAATCTCAATAATAGATATTAAATTCAAATTCTACATTCATATGAGCATGATATGAAATGTAACTTAAACATGAATACAGTAAATAGAGGAAATAATACACACAGTTAGCATGAATAAAATAGGCTAAATATAACATGGAGAAAATCATACACACAAGTAAGGTGATTGAGATTCATATCTCAATACCCTTAAAAATCATACTTTACCTATTTCTAACCCATTCAGGCATTTACACAAACACTTAGACTACATTATTCAACATACATCACATATGTTAGCATATTGCATATTTGGGTGAATCCTTTCGCTAAGGAGTTGTTTCATACATAATAAGCACGTACTAATAATGATTTATCATGGCAATCACAACATCAGATTTCATATGCATACAAATAGTTTAACAAACACATGGAATACTCTATTTACAACATAGACTATACATAATCGTAAAACAGAACAGATAGCGCATTTGGCATGTGTAATAACATCCATGTCAGTAATAAATCATTATCTGACATTGAAAGCTTTGAAAACCATAGCCTATACGCTATAATCTACACCTTACGCCGTAGAAGCATAACGAATATGATTTACATGGTAAGCCTTCGTCAACGGCGGATTAGCAACCTATAACACAAACTAGGTTAGCTATCTCATTACTCTGACTATATCAAGCCAAAAAATAGGTTATGGTTTGATTTATCTTACCTAAGTATGGAATCAGAATCGCCGAAATAACGATTCAGATGGATGGATTTGACACGTAGTGCAGCTGGGAATAATCCCAAGATGAAACACAACTTCTCTCTCACTTTCTCTCTCTTTACTCTCTTCTCTCTCTTAAAAGTCTTCACTTTCTCACACTCTTCACTTCGGCTTAAGGAAATAATCTCGGGACATTGTTTGGACGTGATTTTTGAGGTGATTGTCAAGTCCAACTAGGCGGTCATAATTATCAAAGTTCATCGCTATCAGACTTTTGACGTGTGGTCCAGGTCCGTTACAAAGTTTCAAAGTGCTCCCGAGAGCAATTGGGTTTAGAGTTGGATTCTAGATTTCAGGGTAATGTAGCGTTACTAATTCTATAGGTTTTAGGTCTTATAGATCGTATTTAAAGGGATTAGTGCTAATATCATAGGTAATCTAGGTTAGCACTTAGTTAATACTCATCTAATTTCTAAAGGATTTAATCCTGAGGAATATCTGCCTGAGTTGGTACTCAGGTCTTTGTACAGATTTTTTTGAGTCATTACAGAGGGTGTTGTAAGAGAAATGGCATGGGAGGAATGGATGTTGTAAGAAGAATGACATCGAGGGTATGGGCTTGGTTGAATTTTAGATGAGAGAGGGATGGGTGGGGAGAGAGAGAGAGAGAGAGAGAGAGAGAGAGAGAGAGAGAGAGAGAGATAGAGAAAGAGAGAGAGTTAACTTTGGGTAAGGCTTGTCTAAGAGAGGGATGACTTGAGTACTTGACTTGTGATTGATTGATTAATGTGATGGGTTGAGAGATTCTCTTGAGATTTACAACATGCAGCTTTTCTTTGAAATATACATGGGCCCACAACTCTTAGTATAGGTATCACCTCGGTGCGCGAGACACGGCGTTGGAACCATGGTGACGACGCGGTCGCTAAGGTACAAATTTCAAATTGAGCCAATTTGGGTTGACAGGGTGTGACTCGGGGTCATGCGCAAATGTTATCTACACGTTGCGGGTCACCAAAATTTGATCGGGAGGATCGCAGGATCCTAAAGAACGGTACAAGTTATGATACGGGCCTTACACATACATACTCTACATTGGGCCTCATACAAGGACCACACATACTCCACATTGGAACTCATCTCATGGGCCTTGCATACATCATATCAGGCCTTATGCAAAGGCCTTATATGCACATTGGGCCTCTTCTTATAGGCCTTACATACATCACGTTGGGCCTCAAATACATCACAATGGGCCACATCCCATGAGCCTCAAATACATCATAATGGGCCATATCCCGTGGGCCTCAAATGCATCAATCAGCAAGCGGGCCTGATTAAAACACATAGCTTTGTTGGGCCTGAAAACTGATGGACGACAAGGATAAAACATACATACCATGGTGGGTCTCAGCCCAGCTGCTATTGGACATTGGTCTAGAAGTTGGTGAACCTGCTGACTGCTTAGCTAGGCTTGGCTATTAAGGCCTAGGCCCTAAAATGATTTAAAAACTAGGTGGACTGTGTGGATACAACACCTTCATCATGTGGGTCCCATTGTCCACTTGTGGACAGCGTGGACAGACACATACCTCACATCAGGTCCCATTTTCCAGTCATCTGGACAATAGGGATAAAACACATATATCTCATGGGGCCCATAGCCGCTGGACGATGTGGGTGCTACACATACATCACATGCCCGCCCCGCCCCCCCCCCCCCCCCCCCCCCCCCCCCCCCCCTCCCCCCCCCTCTGGACGGTGTAGATATAATACATAAATCATGGTGGGTTCCCATCGTCCAGGGATCAAGACGACGAGGATAAAATACATCTTAGCGGGGTCCATAAGCTCTGAACGGCTAGATCAAATACACCATGGTGGATTCCCATGGATGAACGATGTGTATACAATACATACATCACTGCAAGTTCCACCGTCCAGGGGTTTGCATGGTGTGGACAACACATACATCATGGTGGGCCTAAGCCATTATGGATAAAACACATACATCATACGGGCGGTGTGGACAGACTTATATAATAAGGTGGGTTCCACGTCCATACACGGACAACGTGGATAGAAACAGATACACTTGTAAGTCCCACTGTCCTAGGATGGACGGTGGATGGTGTGGATATAAAACTCATACATCATGTGGGCTCTACCGTCCCATGTGTGGACGGTGGGCAGCATGGATGAAATGTATACATCAAGTGGGTCCACACGTGCGACTCACCAGCTGCTTGCATCAAGCAGATATTGGTGTTTTCCTCATATCCGTCTAGGCGTATTAGACATCCTGCTGACGGACGGCCTGGATGGACACATCATCAAGGTGGCTCCCATGTCCACAAAATGGACGGAAGGCCTGAATGAAATTCTTGCATCTGGTGGGTCCCACGTGCATGTGGCCCACTTGATTTGAAACAAGCCGATATTTGTATTTCTCTTCATCTAGGCCTGTCCAGATGGCCATGTAGGTGGGCCTGCCGCTAGACAGGCAACAAGGTGGGCCCAGCACGTGGATGTATGGCATGGATGGCTCACATGCATGGTGGGGACCACAGAAGGGTGGGCCACCCAACAGACCAAGTTGATATTAATGTTTTCCCTTTGTCCATGCCTGTCCCAAAATGGAGAGCATGGTGGGCTTCATTAGCTGGATAGACAGCATGGATAAAATGCATCACGGTGGGCCTGTTGGCCCTAGATGGTCTAGATGTGCTGTGCACATTAGGTGGGCCACACATCATCAAAAAAATAGAGAGAGAGAGAGAAAATGGTTGTGGGAGAGGCCCCGCCACTATAGGCTCCTCTTACATTATAATACATGCATGCGATCAAGGTGGGTCATTGGCCACACCTAGGGACCAAGATGGGATCCTCACCATTGATTGGTGGGTCCTACTTGCCCTATGCAAGAAAATGAAAGGATCTACCTAAAGAGCACCCACCTTGGATCTTCAACTTCTTCTTCCACCTTGGGGTCCTAGAGCTCCAAAGGAAGGAATTTCTATGGTTGATATGGCTTTAGGAGAGTTAGATTGGGAGGTGTAAAGGGTGGAGATGGCTAGATTTTTGGGGGGTTTGGTTGGACGTCCCAAGCTCTTGCTAATGGAGAATGGAAGAAAGGAGGGAGAGAGAGATAAGAGGGAGAGAGAGGTAATGATGATGGCAGGGTAATCATTCATTGTAAGAGCATGGGGAAGAACTTTTCCATCATGGCTTGTAAGAGATAGGCCAGCAATCATTGCTAGGGTAGGGTGGCTATAGCTAGGGTGATGTCATCAGCCCCATGATTACCTAGATAATGGTGCCACATGGGATATTCGGTCCCGCAACTGTGGTCTACGTCCATTATAATGCACTGTTAACATCTTATGATCTAAGCATTGCATTAATGCATGGGACGCAGTGTTGAACCGTGGTGATGATGTGTTCACAATGGTATAGGTCTTGGGTTGAATCAGCTCGGGTTTATAGGATATGACTTAAGGTCGTGCGCAAACACTATATATAGGTCGCGGGTCATCGGAATTCGACCGGGAGGACCATGGGATCCTATGGAACAGAATGGTCACTAGGACACAGGCCTGACATGTATGCCATAGATCTCAGTAGCCTAAATATCCATGACCACTGTGGCAGGATTGGACCACTATGATCATGGTTTGTAGTCATCAAATGTAATAGGAACTAGCAGAGAGTTGGGATGGACAATCTCCACCATCATGCTTATTTTATCATAGCCCTACTACACATGATAATATGAATGTTTACTAAATTTGCAGGTTGTTTAAGCCTAAGTTGACACTTACATTGGTGAATCACATCAAGTCCCTAATTTAGAAGACACACTAAGTTTAGATTGGATTGATTTGATCATGTACTTGTTTTAGCTAACCCTTAGATTTGAAGAGTGTTGGAACTTCATGGTCTTAGTATTTTGAGCTTTGACTCACCATATTAGGTTATATTGGTGGAAAACATATAAGTGTTGTATGGTGTATGTATTAAGATACCATAGAAGCCTTACATACTCTAACAAAGGATCCACTTAGTTACTTAGGACATATATAATGGACTGATTTTGATGTTTGGACCATCCATTAAGTGGTTTTTGCTAGCAAGTGTGTTTTAATGTCTTATAAGTTTAATAAAATTATTTAACTATTTGATTCTTTTAAGCCATTAAAGCATGCTAATATTGTTTAATAGAACATCCAATGGTAGAAATTTGATGATATATCTCTTAGATTAACAAAATTTATGTTTAAGTATGATGTTCACAAAGAGTAGAAGGATTTGGTCAATTTGGGTACGTGGATAGGAAAGATTATAGACTTTTGATGGTGTAGGTAATATCAAAGTCTATAGGATTAAGGAGAACCATAACAATTATATCCCTCTACAACCCTAACTCCTCATCACAAATAGATCATATCCAAAGGTTATCAAATTAAAATCTTACATGTCACTGAAATTGTAGTAAACCACTATAGTAGAAGTATGGAGGTATGTCCAAGTGTCCTATAGGGGGTGAATAGGTCTTTTCAGTAATATTTACTTATAAAAAGCAAAGAATGCTTAACTTTTAAATTGATTTATTAATTAAACCAAGTAAGGCAAAGTAACACTAAGGCTTCCAAGCTAATAGAGAGTCTAATCACATAGGCTACACATGATTTACAAGTTAAGAAATTAGCTTAGAGAGATAGTGTATATATGAGTGTGTGGGATGTGAGTCCTATCGATCCTAAACATTCATTCATTCATGCATTATAATTGATTATTTGAATCATATAAGTGTAATTAAATAGATGCACAAAAATAATCCCAAAAACAGTGGTATATAGTGGTTCAACTACGTGCTTACTCCACTCCTAGTGGACGCACTCTCTCCTAGAGTGTACCAGATTTCACTATCTAATGGTTTTAAATCAGGTTAATTATGAACCTTCACAACCTACACAAGCTTAACAAAGGAGCTTACAGAAGACATCCTTAAGTGCATAAATAAGGCAACAAGTCCTACACAAAGACACAAGGAATCTACAAAAGACATCCTAAAATTTAGGCCACATAGGCCAAGGTTTGACATGAGAAGCTTTAAGTCCTACGCAAAGGCACACAATGTATTCTTCCATCGGATACATAGAAAAGGACTTTGCGAGTTTGTTAACTCAAACTCTGAAACCCTATCTTATACAAGGAAGGTGATTCAGACTCAATGGACTCTTTATACTTACAAATAAGTGAGTGAGCCTCTTTTTAGCACGATCTGAAGATGGTCTTCTTTGTTGATAAAGACTCTTTAGTTCCCTTGAACCACAACCATTTTGTAGATGCTCCAATCGTTGGTGCGAGGTTGTTGGGTTTAAGGTTTAGTTTGATCTTCTGTAATAAATGATATGCATTAAAGATTTAGAGAAGACTCCCATGAGCTTAGCATTCAAAGATCCTAGTATAATGATTTACCTACAAATAGTGCTGTTGAAATATCAATAAATGTTGGAGTTCATAGTTCAATCCAAGCTATTAAATAGATCAATGAATGCTTAAGCAATGGATTGAATGATGAACTCGTATGGGAAAGAGAGCTTGAGGATGAGGGTGTTAATATGACAATTACTCTCTAAAATCTCTCTTTGATATGAGCTCAAAAATCCAAAAAGCAACTTAAACGACATATAAAGACATATCCCAATGGTAAAAAAAACAGGTAGAAATTTTGACATTGCCGATGTTATCGAAGAGTATTCGATTTCATCGAAGTTTCTTTCAATGTCATCGAACCTTCTCTGATTGCATCGACTTTCTGTACTAAGATATTTAGTTAGGTGCAAGACAGGTTTTGTCCAATCTCATTGAGTAACTTTCTAATGTCATCGAGGGATGGTTTTATGCCATTAGTATTCTCTTGAAGAAAACACTTTGGTTGCTAGACTGTTTAATGCCTTTTTTGATGTCATCAATCACTATTTCGATGTCATTGATCATGTTTCGATGCCATCGAGAAAAGTATAATTTTTCTATAAAAACTCTCTGGACAGTTATCCCCTATTTTGATGCCATCAATCAGACTTCGATGCCATTGGAATTTGAATTTCGATGCTATCGAATGTCCGTTGATGTAATTAAAAATATCTGATTTTCTTAAAAATCTTGTTGGACAAATTGGTTCATATTTCGATGTTATCAAACGATCTTTGATGCCATCGATAACTTACCTCGATGTCATCAATAGAAGTTTGATTGCATCGGGGAACACTTAGAGTATATCAAGTATAGTGGAAGGAAGAGGCCAAGGTCGATGTCATCGAAGTGAGTTCAATTCCATCATATGTTCAGTTTTATTGTTGGACTTTTAGGTCTTGATTTTGATGCAATCGAATCATGTTCAATACAAAATTGTCCTCGATTGCATATTGATGCAATTTTCAGGATATTAAGTTTACATTTATATTTCATATTTCCTCCAATACTCAAAATATTCTAAACTAAGCTTACCAATAGATTTTTGAAAATAGTTGTGGCTAAGTTTAGGTTCTTATAAATGGGGTCATATACCTCAAGGGTTTGGTTTAGGGAAGTCAGGCTTTGTTTAACTTTGTGGAGCACTCGATCTTCTTTAGTTGATGAGTCTTTAATCTTTGTGATCTTCAGTTTGGGGCTCACTTGACAGACTGACTCACGACTCATGTATATTGACAAATTAGGGCACTTTCAGTCACGTCCTTAGAATTTTTATGTGTGAGAGAGAAAAGAGAGAAGAAAAGAAGAAGAAAATGAGAGAAAAACATCCCTCCCTCCATGACATATGTGACGTGTGAGTTCCACTCTATCAATGACTTTCTAGGTTCACAACCACAGCCCTATAGTGGCCATGTCTAATGGCTCTCTACTCTATCTCTTATTGAGATAGATCGGGGAGAGATCTTCGACACTGGAGAAACAATACTGACAATTATCAAGTAATCAAGCTAATGAAAATATAAGGTAAGATCTCCATCCTTTGTTTTTGTTTTTCTTTTCTAAAATTTTAATTATATCTACATCCAAACCCTAAAAGTAAAAGAAAATGTTAACGCTTCCATGTCCTTCAAAAATTGTTAACAATGTTAAGCCTAGTATAAGTCAAATATCATTAACAAACTACAAGCATGTAAAATCCATAGTGCTTAAAATCTCTTTAATGTTGTTCCAACATGTAAGAAAGGAAAAAATGGATATAAGTAAGAAATGAAAAGAAAAGAAAAAATGGAACATTAATTGTATTGATTGGGAATGAAGTTGATAATACACTACGTATGGCTTGAAGATTCACTCACTCATGATTGGGGTTCCACTCACCCAGTTACAACAGGAGTCACTCACTCTTAATGATCAAGAGATCTCATAAAAAGAAGAAATATAATAATGCCTCTTCCCACATCACAAAATAACATTTATAAAGAGTTGGGGAGGAGAAGATTATAGAAAGAGAATGAGAGAGGGAAAGAACCATTGGAAGGGGGGAGGGGGGGAGGGAGAGAGAGAGAGAGAGAGAGAGAGAGAGAGAGGATTTTAATTGGCGTGGGGCCCAAAGGTAGCCATTGGGCCCCACACCCAAGGTTGTTGCATTAGTCTCCCCCTCATCAAAAGAACTCGTCCTCAAGTTCAGCTTGAAGATCTTTTTCCAAAACTCTTTATCAAGATTTTGTAATTTATCTTCATTTATCAAAGCATCTTCAAATTATAGTTTATTCTACCATCGAATCAAATATCGACATCGAATCAAATACCGAGTGTGGGTGCCTCACCTAGTATTCATGGACCGTACATCAAGAATGTCAACAATTTTGGATGGGCCAATTTGAGAATGTATGCCCAAATCTTTAAGGCTTGGTGGATATTGATTTGGATCACCATGAAAGAGATAAAGGCTGGCAATGTTAAAAATTGGATTAATCCCCATTCCTTCAAGTAATTCAAAGCGATATGCATTTGGCCCAATATTTTTAGGATACAACATACACCAATTTTTTTGTTCTTCAATTTGTAACAAGTACCCATTGAAAATATCTATCTCCGCAAGTATGCCATAACCAAATCACCTTCTTTAAACTCCAAGTAGCAGCAATGAACATCAACGGTTTCTTTGTACTGATCATTAGCACTTTTGATGTTGGCTCGAACTTGTTCTTCTACTTTCTAGATGTGGTTGACAAGTTCTTCAGCTTCCATACTACCCTTTCTCGAGTTAGGAATTGGTACCCGATTCAAGTTATGGTTTGGGTTTTTTTTTTTTCATAAATCACTTCAAATGGAGTCTTTTGAGTAGATCGACACTTAGAGTTATTATAAGAAAACTTGGCTTGAGATCTTATTGTCGTGGGTGGTCACTTGCCAAACATCAGAGTAGATCTCCAAAATTTTCTTATGAACTATGCCTTGATCAGATGTAGTATTTCTTTAAATACTATAGTGATGGACGATCTCTTTGAAGAAGATGTGAGTAATGTGAGAGGCATCAGTAGCATTCCTATATGGAATAAAATGTGAGATTAAAAAAAATAAAAATTGATTAACAACCATGAAGATAGAATCATAATTTCGTTATTTTCTTAGCAACCCAAGAACAAAGCCCATACTAATGTCTTCCCATGGACTAGATAGAACAGGTAAAGATTTGTATAGTCTACAATTTTGTTACCTACCCATTGCTTTTTTCCATGTCAAACTGTTTTACATTTCATTTCAACTTTGGCCAAAAGTGACGCTCATAAACCATAACAGTTGTCTTATCTCGACCAAAGTGACCTCCTAAGCCACCATCATATAACTCAGCTATGACTTGGTGTCATAGAGATCCTTTGGAAAGGCATAGTTGGTTACCCTTAAAAAGGTACCCACCTATAATGGCATAGTTTTCATTTTATCTATTTTAACACTCTTTCCAAATATTTTCAGAATATACGTTGGTTTTGTAATTTTCTAGCAATCGATCAAATCCAGTCACCTTAAAAGAAAAGTCTTAAGGATAAGAAATTTTTAACTAAGAGCATCCACAACTTTGTTTATGGTACTAACCTTATGATGAATTATAAATGTATACTTTTGTAAATAGGAGACCAGTTAACATGCCTAAAAAAAAGGTTTTATTTATTTATTTTTTATTTTTTTTGGGCATTGAGAAAATGGAGAGCCTTATGATTGGAATATAATACAAATTTCTTATGAATTAAGTAGTGATGCCAAAACCGCAAGGCTTACAGAATGGCGTAGAACTCAACATCATAGGTAGAATAATACTTCAAAATATCATTGAGTTACGCACTAAAGTAGGTAATTGGGTGTCCCTTTTGGCTTTAAACAGCCCCATTACCTATGTCGAATGCATCACAATTTACCTCAAATACTTCATTAAAATTTGGCAAGGCAAGTACGAGTGCTTTGGCTAGTTTTTCCTTAATTAAGTCAAAACTCTCTTAGGATTCTTGAGTCCAAGCAAATTCTTTGGCCTTTATGCAATTGGTCATCAGGGAAATAATAATATTAAAGTTCTCAATGAACTGTCAATAAAATGTAGCTAGGTCACTGAAGCTTTGCACTTTGGTAATCGATTTTAGAGTCAGCCACTCTACAATTACTTTGATATTCTCTTCATCAACCTTAACACCTTGAGATGAGACAACATAGCTTAAAAAGACTACATTGTCGGTCATGAAAGCACATTTTTTGAGATTGACATTGTAACGCCCTAAGTTTTCACAGTCCGCGAGTACATACTCGTGCCTGAGAATTCTGAATGTTACTAAAATGAATGATGAATCATTCATAATTGCATCTTATTTTTTTCTTTTTCAGATCACATTAATGAAGGTACTCAATCAAAAGAATAAAACCAATCATATCATAAATTATATTCCATTTAAATATAAAAGTTCAACTAATCATCCAATACTTATTCAGGTGGGAGCTTATTACACATATCTAAATTCGTATTATGAAACATAAATAATGCTAAACTAAAATGATAGCATTGACAACATAATCCCACGTCACTCGTAATCTTTTATAAGGAGATCATGCATCACCTATATCTTCAATGTGTGCATTAACTGCATCATATGTATGGTTGAAGAGGGTCAACACCCTACTCATAGTGATGGTTGTCCTTTAAAATTAACAATACTTCAAGTGATTCATCACAATAATAATATAGGGGTTCCGATACACTTGTATTCCAACATTATGAGTGGTATTGATATGTGCAACGAATCTACATAAATGCATACCTAGCATAGCGTGTGCGACTCATCATACAGCTCACTCTGCATCCCATAACTACGGACATTCATCGGTGTGTCCAACACTATCATAGATTTACATAACACCTCGAAATGATACAACATATGGATTGGATGAATTATGTAACATGATTTGTTCATGGAATAACTAATTGCAACATCCCATCCCGAAAAGGTGATGTAACACGCATTGTGGATTACTTATTTCGATGTGTTCACCACTACCGAAATTTAAGGATTTATGCATCACCCTAGAAGGTCACTACCCAAAGTGCACTATGTCCATGATAAATACATACAAGTCACTAGTTATGAGTCTTTCAACACATAACTAGCATCAATAGAGAACTAAATCGAACAATAAGAGTTTTGGAACTCCAAGCCACATGCCCAAGCCATAAATAACAAAAGTAGCATAAGGAGAACACAATAAAGGGAAATAGAGTAGTAATAAGCTAAATCCATAAAAGTGATGAGTAAAAAATAGGCTAAATCAATAAAATAAGGGAGATGACCAAGAGCTAACTCAATACAGTGGAAACACGCGTCACTCTTAAAATCAGCTAAGGAAAAGGCTTGTATCCATCACTCATTAATTCATAAAAAGTTTAGCGGTATTTTCATGGACTAGCTAATATATAATTATAATAAAATAAACTCTAATAGGGTAGAAAACAATTATATATTTCAAGGTGAATCCATAGGCACAACATTGCGATTTCAAGTCAGACGGGTCACCCGATAAGTTCAAATTACACTAAATGTGAGTCCCAATTTCATAAGGTTTAGAGTTTGAAGTTTAAGTCAAATTAATATTATTAAATTCATATGATTTGCCGACATAAATATCCAGTCCATTAGATGGGCAAACTATGCACCGCTCAGAGCCCGGGTGCGTATAGTTACACAATATAGGGCATAGTTTTGTGATACTACCCATAAAATATGTCCAACATAATTAAAATTATATCTTAAATATAATTCCAAAAATTTTAAATAATTCATAATTATCAAGCAACTTATTAATGTAGAAATCACATTTAAAAATTAAACTATAAACAACTTCAACGCAGAAATAAGAGAACTATGTATAAATTAAACTTAAATTGATGTAAGCTTAAAGGAATCTCTCATATTAGCCTTAAATGCAAACATTGGATAGATCTTGATGTATGAGGGTTTCTACATGAACTATGATATTGCTCAAGCAAGAAGGAGACACCATATGTGTGGAGAAACAAGGGAAGGGATTAGCATTTAGGATTGGATCTCTCTCTCTCTCTCTCTCTCTCTCTCTCTCTCTCTCTCTCTCTCTCTCTCTCTTTCTCTCTCTTCCTTGGATGTGGGAAAGTAGTTTTACATGAGTGCTTGGGTGGAGAAGGGGCGCACACACCCTTTTGTAAAGGAATGGGCGTGAGAGGGGGTGTGTCGCATCCTAGTTGAATTGGGTTTCTTATATCTCCTTAAATCGAAAATATCTCTTCAAATATATCTTATTCATAGTGTCGAGGTCATCGAATAGGGTTAGGGTACATAATTTTTCTGGTTAGCCCAAATTTAGATTGATATATCTTGAAAATTCTCCTAACATGTGCTAAAATGGACTTAATCTCAAATAATGGTCCACACTTAATAATCAGTGCCCAATTTTATGAAAAATATGTAGTCAAGATAGGAAAATGATTGAGCAAATTTTGGTGATTGATCGATCGTGAAAATGGAGTAAATATGAAATTTCATCTTTTGCACAAAAAGGAAGTAATTAGCTTTAAGGCGATCATCATTCAATAGTGTAAGATTATAGATAGGGATCTAAATTTTGTATGATCTTATAGTTATATAAGGCCAAAGCATGGTCCAAATTTGAGTTGTGATTGACAGTGAAAAGTGAGTCAATCGAAAGGTTAAATTTAGAAAGAGTTTGTAAGCCTAAAACAACTAACTTTACATGTAAGGAAAGGCCTACCAAGGTGAGATTCTCACATTTTACACTCGGTCCATATGATGGGAAATTCATGTCAGCCATATGATGAGAAATGTTATACTACAACTACCCATGAGCTTTCCTCAGTAGATGGACATGAAAATCAAAGGTTTAGGGGATGATTTGTTAATTGGGTCACTTTTACAATGATCTAAGGGCTAAAATTTGACATGTATGATTAATTTATGATACATAGGCATGCTATAAAATTTCACATCAAACAGATCATGAGAACCATGTGATCTAGAGTTCAATGGTGTAAGTTAATGACATTTTCGTAATTATTGTTAATCTGAAAGTTTTAGGAAATCTAATAATTCTATATGGGTAAAGGCACATTTTTAAGCAGTTCTTACAAAAAAAGTCATATCTAAATCATTACAGATAAATATTTATGCAATGAATAAGTTTAAATTCTCATTAATTAAGGGAAAATACATATATCAAACAATAAGATTAACCTAGGTTAAAACAATAACATCTGAGATGTTACAATTGGTTAAATTCAAGTTAGAGAATAAATGTAAGGTTAGGATAGGCTAAAATGGTAACTTACATATGTATATACTAAATTAAATTTTAAGATAACACTCGAGAACTTTTAATAGTTGAGTAATGAAAAATTTGGAGTGTTATAATGTACTCCCCTTAAATAAAATTTTGTTCTTAAAATTTTATTACTTCTACCACGTATACTAATTCATTATATATAAGTTTTCACTGTATTCTTCATGAGGTAGATATATATGTCTAGGTGTGTATAAATGTGTATAATTTGGCTACACAAAATCAGGGCGTTACAATATATATCTCAACCCCAAGATTTATATACATATCTATATTGCCAATATCACAGTCAAATGTATCTCAACAGTGTATTATTTCTTCAATGTATTTCGCCAATACCTAAACTTGGGATCTCTATTTGAATCCAAACTTAGTCTTTAATGTGACGATTGGCTGTTTCAGTAATACAATAAGATTAGAAGCCCACCAAAAATCATTAATAGTTCTCATATGTTACCATAATTCCAAGTTTATATCTTTGACTATTTCCTAGTTTGAAAATTTATTTTGATATCCATTCAACATCAGATTTTTCTTAAATTTTGTGGAGTTGTCCAGGTTTAAGTATGTAACCTCTAAAAAATTTTAAAATCTATTCGAACTTATTTTTTCCCAGTTTAAATTATGAACATTAATCTATCCTATATTTTTAGCCCTACTAGTGAAAACTCATGGAGAAATTGGACAATTTTATTCCCAGCCATTCCACATGTTGGTACTTGGTGAAAACGTCTTGTTAAGTATAGGAAGGATCTTATAAGCTTAAGGTTTTATTTCTCATAAATTTTCCTTAGATAAGTTCTACGAGATTTTTCAATTTGATCTACAATTTAAAATAGTAGGAATTTGTTAAGGTAACGATTAGCATATATGGAAGAATTATAACGCTAGTTCAATGACCCTTATGCATATTTTTATTTTATTTATTTACATATTTAATTTTAAAATATTTCATACATTAGTTTCCTCACTATTTAGAGACTTTTTTTTTTCTTTTTTTTTTTTTTTGGTGTTCGGAGCAACACGAAAAAATAGTTATAGTATGGCTAATTCCGATACTGAACTCTTACCTGGCCAAGGCGATGAGTTCTTTCGTATCATCATTCATTCTGGGTGAGTCTTTAACTTCTGCTTGATCAGGGCATTGAGTTCATTGGTAAGCGCCCAGGATTTGATATTTGGATTAAACCACTTATTCATTGCTTGAATATAGTTTCGTAAGTTCGTGGTATAGATCGTTCTAGATCCTTGGAGAATATCATATAATTTTCATTCCACCATAAAAGTACCCTAGTTTTCATAAAGGATAGACCCAAATGGTTCATCGCTTGTTGAACCTAAGCTTTAGTATAATAATTTACGTGAAAAGCTGTAAATTTTCCAAAATATTTTATCTTGAAATCCTTTTACTCTCAGAATTTAGTTTCTAAATCATGTATCAAAAGGAGATGAAATTTAAAAATTAGGTTTTAGACTTATTTTTGAGACTCTAAAAAAAATTAAAATAAAATTCTTTATTTTGGTCAGTGTTTCATCCATGTAAGGTGTAAAAAGGCTTGTTGTCCATCAACATATTTTGCAAAGTTTTGTCACCGTTTCATTTTTATAGAAATATTTACAAATTAAATTGAGTTAAAATTTTACAGGGAGATTTTGAGAGACTTAAGTGAGCTACCAAAAAAGTTTCAAAATTTTTCAAAATGTATCCCTACTAAAACCAACAAAGGTTTACTAACGTGTCAGTTCTCACTGAAACGACAGAAAGTTTTGGAAAATTGGAAAATCTCCTATTCTAGTTTTGAAAAACTTATTTTTTTTTGCCTGGAACTCCATTTAAGGACAAATTTTAATCCACGATAAATTTATTTGGGATTTTGGAATTTTATTCCAAATGTACCTACATTCAGTCTCTAAATTTCACATCTAACTTAACAGTTTCAATAGGGAACCTGAATATGGGTTTCCAATTCCTCAACTTCCTAGTTCCTTTGGGAATTCACCTAAGTATAGGTATTTAATTCATGACTCTTTCCTAGTAGTTTAAATCTTATCATCCTTTCCCTTAGGCCCAGTTAATCTGATTCTAATGCTCTGATATGAATTGCAATGCCTCGAGTTTTTGTGGCACGAGTACATGTGCTTGAAAATTCTGGGTGTTAATGAAATAAATGAATGAATAATTCATAATTGCACATTTTTTTCTTTTTTATATCACATTAATGAATGTACCCATTCACAAGAATAAAGCCAAACATATTATAAATCTTATTCCATTTAAATATAAATGTTTAACTAATCATTTAATGCTAATTCAGGTGAAAGGTTATTACAAATATCTGAATTCTTAGTAAGAAAAGTAAATAAAACTAAAATAAAATGAAATCATCGATAACATAATCCCCATGTCACTCGTAGTCTTTCATATGGAGATCATGTATCACCCATATCTTTAACCTATGCATCACTTGTATCATCTATATTGTTGAAGAGTATCAATGCCCTACTCCTAGTGATGGTTATCTTATAAGATTAATAGTAATTCAGGTAACTCATCATAATAATAATGTAAGGGTTCCCATACACCTCATATTTCACCATTATTAGTGGTATTAATACACACAACCAATATACATGAATGCATGCCTAGCTTAGTGTGTGCGGCTCAGCATACATAGTGACCATCACATTATGAACTATAATTCATAAAAATCCTGCTCGTGACATGTAATATAACTATGGAGTTTCGTCAACATGTCCAATAATATTATGGATTTTTGTAAAACCTTGAGATGGTATAATACATAAATTGGATAAAGTACTTAACATATTTGTTCATGGAGTGACTAATTGCAACATCTAATTCCAGAAAAGTGATGTAATATGCGTTGTAGATTACTTACATTGATGTGTGCACCACCACCCAAATTAAAAAAAAAATTATGCATCGACTAAAATGGTCAATAACTAGAGTGCATTACGTCAATGATAAATATATATAAGTTACTAGTTGTGAGTCCTTCAACACATCACTTGCATAAATAAACAACTGAATTGAATGATGAGAGTTTTAGAACTCCAAGACACATACTTAAGATATAACATAAGAAAAATAGCACAAGGCTAACCAAATAAAGGGAAAAAGAGCAGTAATAATCTAACTACATAAAAGAGAAGAGTAGTAAATAGGTTAACTCAGCTAAATAAGGGAGAGAACAAAAGCTAGCTCAATACAGAGTGAAAACATACTTTGCTCTCAAAATCGGTGAAAGACAAGAGTTATATCCATCGCACTACATGAATTCATAAAAAATCCAATAGTATTTTCATGGAATAATTAATATAAAATTATATATATAAAAAAAAAAAACCTTAATTGGATAGAAAATAGTTCATACATTTCAGACTGAATCTATAGGCACAATATTGTGATTTTGGGTCAGACGAGTTACCCAATAAGTCCAAATTACTCTAAAAGTGAGTCCCACTGACCTAAGGTTTAAAATATAAATTTTAGTTAAAATTAATATCATTAAATTTATAAGATTTTCAGGCATAACTATCCATTCCATTAGATGTGCAAACTATGCACCATTTAGGACCTGAACGCGTGTAGTTTCATGATTTAAGGCATAATTTTGTGATCCAACCAACAAAATATATCCAACATGATTACAATCATGTCTCAAACATAATTTCAAAATGGATAAATAATTCATAATTATCTATCAACTTATTAACATATAAATCACATTTAAAAATCAAACTGTGTACAACTTCAACGCGACAATAAGATAATTATGTATAAATTCAACTTAATTTGGTGTAAGCTTAAAGGAGTACATCAAATTAGTCTTAGATGGAAATACTAGATAAATATTGATGTATGAGGGCTTCTACACAAACCACAACATTTCTCAAGCAAGAGGGAGACGTCCCCCATGTAGAAAAGGAAGAAAATGGATGAGTATCTAGGCTTGGATCTCTCTCTCTCTCTCTCTCTCTCTCTCTCTCTCTCTCTCTCTCTCTCTCTCTCTCTCTCCTCCATCTCACTCTTCTTCCTTAGATGAGGGAAAGTGGTTGTGTGTGGATGTTTGAGTGGAGAAGGGGCACATGCACCCTTTTGTAATGAAATAGGTGTGAGAGGGGGTGTGTCACTTCTTAATTGAATTGAGTTTCTCAAATATCCTTAAATTAGAAATATTTCTTCAAATATAACTCATTCACAGTGTCGGGGTCATCTAATAGGACCAGGGTATATAATTTTTCTACTAATCCAAAATTTAGATTGGTCTATCTTAAAAATTCTCCTACTGGGTGCCAAAGCGGACTTGATCTCAATTAACGATTCGCGTTTAATAATTAGGGCTCAATTTTGAAAAAAAAAAGTTTATTCAAGATAGTCAAATGATTAGGTAAAATTTAATGGTTGATCGATAGTGGAAAAGGCTTAAATATGAAATTTAACCTGTTACGTCAAAATGAAGGAATTGGCTTTACGGTAATCATCATTCAATGGTGTAGGATTAGAAATTGTGGTCTAAATTTTGTGTGATCTCATAATTATATGAGGCCAAAGTGTGGTTCAAATTTGAGTTATGATTGACGGTAAAAAGTGGGTCAACCTGAAGGTCCAGATTTAGAAAGAATTGATAAGTATAAAACAACTAATTTCACGCCCTAGGAAAGGCCTATTAAGCTGGGGTTCTCACATTTCACACTTGATTTATATGATGGGAAATTCAAGTTGCTCATATGAAGAAAAATATCCTACTACACTATCCACAAGCTTTCCTCACTTGAAGGACATCAAAAGTAATTATTAAGGGGTTGATTTATCAATTGGTCTACTTTTACAATGATATAAGGGCTAAAATTCGACATTAATGGTTAATTTATAATACATAGGCATGGTATAAAATTTTACATCAAATGGATCATGAAAACCATATGATCTAGAATTTAATGGTCTAGGTTTATGATATTTTCATATTTGTTGTTAGTTTGAGAGTTTTGGAAAATCTAATGATTCTACATGGTTATAGGCATATTTCTAAACAGTTCTTACAAAAGAAATCGTATCTAAATTATTATAGATAAATATTTATTCATAAATTAAGTTAAAATTCTCATTAGTTAAGGGGAAATATATATATCAAACAACATGATTAACTTAGGATAAAACGATAACATCTAGGATGTTACAATTGGTTAGATTATGGTTAGAGAATACATGTAAGGTTATAATAGATTAAATTGGTGACATACACATGTATATAGTAAATTAAATTTCATGATAATAGTAAAAAAACTTTCAATACTCGAGTATGAAAAAGTTTGGGGTGTTATAATCTAACCTCCTTGAAAAAAAAAAATTTTATCCCAAAAATTTAATTACTTCTACCATGTATATTGATTATTTATATTTAAGTTTTCATTATATTCCTTGTGAGGTAGATATATATGTGTAGGTGTGTATAAGTGCATATAATTGGCTACATGAAATTGGGGCACTACAGTTTCCTTCTACAAAACTTGCAACACTTGACGCACATGGGAGTAAGAGGGGCTCACTTGTTATATTTGGGATTCAAAATGTTCACGAAATTAGAGTTTTCGATCCTTTTGCAAGGTGTATTTTTATGTAACTATCAGACTATCCTATATCTTCTTTCTAATGAAGAGTTATCCACCCTTTTGATGTAGATGGCCCATGTAGGTTGTAGTTCACTTAGATTTTTTATATATTGGCTAGTTTCGGCATAGTGGTATGAGTTTATGTAGTAGATTTGACACTAGGGCCACTTTGAGTGGTAGGCCAACACCTTGGATGGCTTCACATGCCTAAGTGCTGGTTTACACACCAACCCCCTTTTGGTGTCATGGAAAAACTTGATTTTGGTCTTGTTTGTATGGTGTTTCCACTATCTAATGTGTTGTCTTACATAATTTTGATGAATGACAATCAAAGATGCAATTTTCATGTTAGATGGACACTTAAGATTTTTTTTAAATCATTCATGAGACGTATAGTCCATTCTCAGCAATCAGATACCAAAACTTATACAAACTCGTAGTCAGACGATCCTAAAGATTATGTGAATTTTCATCGCGAACGGATGGAGGAAAATGCTCTAGCTTAAAGTCCCACTTTAAGCTACTTAGTGCTTAAGATAACTAGTTTTAAAATGATTGGGAAACTTATAATTAGGTGGATTTTGAATTGAACTGAAGTGCTCTCCTAGTTTTTCATGATCATTTCTCAAGATTGGCCAGTGAAGGGTGCAATACAAGACCTTCATTAAATAGAGTCCATTGTCCAGAATCTAGAAAAGATAATTTTATTATAACATGACACTAAATGAAGGGTTTATGGGCTGATTTGTTAGTTTGGGTATTTCCACAATGATCTAAGAGTGGAGGTTTGGTTTTTACATTTAAATTGTTCCCAATAACTTAGGTTTAAAATTTGTATTTGATTAGATCACCAGAGGTGGTCAGTTCAATCATTCTACATGTAGAATAATGCAAATCGTTATAGATCTTGGTTCACATTGGAAATGACATTTATACCTCTTCATTCGTATTTTTGATGACAGGGTTATGATTTATCAGCATGGTGAAGAGAATTGTTAGTTTAACTTTAGAACCATATTTCTCGATCAACAGCTACAATGAGTTGATATACTAGATCTCCATAATCTAGTAACGCATTTGAGATTTTGGTTTTATGGAATTGCTCCTTTAGCTATTATACACTAATACCACAATTTACTTTAGAATAGATTATCATTGTTTGGTTAGAAAATGTGATGGGTCCATAAGGGAATTTTTGTAATTATTGCCATTTATGCTCGTATTCAAAGGATAGCTTACTTTGATTGGAATATATGTTTTAAGTAACTTTCACAAAAGAGTATAAATGCTAAAACATAGCCACCCACGAGTCCCTATAGAATCGTTTGTGGTTGTATGAATGGAAGATGGTTATATAATAGAGTAATAAATATAGTATTAGGAACACTCGAACTTCTAATGTAGTAGGTTTTGCGATTCCGATAGTCATAAGGCATACATCCAAAGAGTGTCTAGAATGCAATGCATGAGAACTAGTCTGCCACAAGTCATTTGATGAGACATGATTCGAAATTCTGACAAGTCTCATATTTTAAACGTAATGGAAAGCTATCGAAGAGAGGTTAAGAAGGGAAGTATGATGTCATGAATGCTGCTCACATTACATGTAACCCACTCATTTCCTTTAACGAAGTGTAATACCTTTCTCAAGGCTAATAGAATGACTCATCTGGATATTTCGAATACTTTGGGAGTCTCCACTAGCCAGAATAAGGTTTCAGAATCCACAGTTGGCTATAATCTGTAAAATCACCTAGAGAACAAGAAATTCAAAGAATTCTCAACATGAATAACTACTGAGTTGATCTGCACCATGGATTCTTAATAAGGGACTTAGTTATGAAAAGGAAGGGTTTAGACGTTGTTTTTCACCTATTTAAAGCATGGTCTCCAATTTATGAGATTTTATATTTTTTTAGAGGATGTAGCAGAACTTCAACATTATTGCATAAATAAAAGAAAATAAATAAGAAGGGGAATTGAAGAAGTTAGAAATAAAAAGGTGAGTGTATATATTAGTGAGATGTTTGGAATGTGTGAACTGAAATGCAAGTTGATTGAGATATGAGAAGGAAAAGAGGAAGCCTCACACGCTTTTTTGCTAAAGGAATGATCAGATATTTCCAATTCTAATCCTACCTAGAGGTGGGCATTTTTTACCCAATCCGCTGGATCCGACCCGACCAGACCCGATCCAACCCGTTCCGAATAGAACCGACGGCCTGGATCGGTGAGGATCGGGTAGGATCATTTAGATCCGACTAGTTTTCAGATCTAGATCAGGTAATAGTTAATCCGGACCGTTCCGATCCGAAAACTCGATCCGAATTGATCCGGACAGACCCGATCCGGTCAGATTCGGAGTAAAAATTAATATTTTTACCTTTTCCTATGGTGTGGTCCACTTGAGGTTTGGATATTCGTCAATTTTGAGTTCAAGAGCTAATATAATCTGAAAAAAATGAATGAACGGCGTGGATACACCACATACATTCACGGTAGGCCCCAACAGAGTTCACTCGCTCTAAGTAACTTGCACGGCACGTCAACTGGGCCTGTACAGCCGTATTTTGAATTACGTGCTTTGCACGTCAATATGGTAGGTTGAAGAGTATTTATCAAAGTGATTTAACTAAGTTCCTTGGGCCCCACCATGATGTATGTTTTATATCCAACCATCCATCCATTTGGAGAGATCATTTCTGGGCAATATCCAAAGAATGAATTAAATCCAAAGCTCCAGTGGACCCCAGCATAAAAATCTTTATGGACAGTGAAGTCCACCATTAAAAACTTTTAAAGGCTCCAAAAGTTATAGATCAACCCGGTATTTATTTTTTCCCTTATTTTTGTATTTTACAACTTTTGAATAGGTTGGATTTCAAATAAACATTACGGTGGGCCTTAGGATAGTTTCAACGCTTTCCACTGTTTTCTGTGATGTGGTCCACTACAGATTTTTATCTACATCGTTATTTGACTCATGCTCTAAAATGATATCTTAAAATTGATGGACGGTGTGGATATAACACATACAGAATAGTGGGGCCCACAGAACTGGTGATGTTACTTCACTAGCCTACCAGATGGGACAGCACTGCAGGTGCCTGGCAGGCGGCAGATGTGCCTCTATCTCCGAGTTGTACATGTATATGAACGGCTCAAATGAGATCATGGGAGGCCCACCTTGATGTATATATGTTATCTAAGCCGTTCATCTATTTTAATATATCATTTTAAGCGTTAAACCAAATATTATAATATATTAAAGATTGAAGTAGACCACACCATGTCAAATAATTCGAATAGTGCCCAACCCGATCCGACTCGGTTTTCCTGACCGAGTCAGACTCGGATCAGGTCAAGTTAACATGGAATCGGATCTGTCCGAGTTAGGTGACCTAGACTCGGAATCGGATCGGAACGATTTCGGATTAGCATATTAAAATTTCGGGTCTGATCGGGTTAAGCCCAATCCGGTCCGACCAGGACCGATGCCCAGCTCTAATCCTACCCTATTGACTTCAGCATTACCTCGACTTTTGACTTCTCATTTGAAAGTGACAGACAAAATAAAGGTAGGGAGTAGCTTCCTAACACATTAGCAAGGAATTTTAGTTGAAATATTTAATAGAAAAGAAAGAAAGCACGTTGTAGTGGAATCGGATAGATTTCCTATAGCATCTTGGATTTCCTTGGCTTTGCTAATGCCGCCTGTGGATTGATCCAATTACTTCTTCATTTTTTATTTTATTTTTATTTTTAATTTTTTTCCTTTTTTAAAAAAAAAATTCTCGGATCTTTCTCTGATCTTGTCCACTCTCCTTGTTGTGTATTTTCTTTGGCGTGGGTATCTCTTAAAATAGGCATATGTGAGATACTCCATTGGTGACATGTAAGGGTTCAGGACGTTGGTTCGGCTTTGTCAAACCAAAATCAAGTATTGTCAGGCTCAACACAGAGTCAACTTCGGCAAAACTGAAGCAAAGTGGCAGAGGCAAGGGCTTGTGATTAGTCTCATGCTGCATAATCAAAAATTGTGTGGTCAGCTATGCTTAGAACCAGCCATAGGGTGGTCAACTATGTGTAGAGATGGCCATAGGGTGGTCGATTCTCACATGCTCAGTTTTGCAAAGTCTTCGCTCGATTTTGTAAATGTTTGACAATCCTTGGGGCTCTGGAAGTCAGTATTCATAATTGTTTTTCGGTTCTATTGGTGGAACTACATTATGCACTGCTTCGGCCCTACCTTCTGGTGTGCTCTAGTAGTGGCCGATCTGACCCGATGGGCATGTTTAGGGTGTGCCTTTAGTCATATAGAAGTTTTGATTGGGAGCCATCCAAAGTCATCGAGTAGAAAGTCAATGAGTTGGATCCGCAAATGGTTAGAGCGAACCGGTCTTAATATGCCCAGTCACACTGCAAACCGACCACTACATGGCCGATATCACATATAACCGAGCATGCAGTGAAGGTTCCCAAGTAGGGTGTCTACAAGGACGTTCCTTTTAATTGCTAACCATGAAGATTACACAGGCCATCTTTCATAGTGACGGAAATGAAAACATCCTATAGTGCATTTAAGAGAAAATTTTCTACGTTATAATTTGGACTTTTCCAGACTTGAGTATGGGAAATCTGGGTTATTACAAAATGAAAAATAACTTCTTCCTCTCGAAAGTGTTTTGAAAACATAGATCAAACACCAAAAAATGGCATACTAGCATGAATCACTAGGTCAGTTGCAAACGATATTCTTTTGCAGTAAACACAATCATCACTAGGTGATGACTCTAGTAAATCTTAGTTGAGAGAATTGGTGAATATGTAATTTCCCTTTTGGATAACCCAGTACTTCTTAGAGAGCATCTCTCGGTAAGGAATACTTGGAATGTAGCAAAGTCATACAAGTGGAGAAGTTAGATCTCCTCACATTATCCTATGGTCATGTGACTGAAAAATATATGTGCACACTCATATATTGGAATAAGCACCCCCTGCTAATTGGACATGACAAAACTATTAAGAAATCATCTAGTACCATGGCAACCTTAATATATTGAGGAAGCACATCATCAATTGTGAACTCATTTGTACTATCGAGGAACCATAAGAGCAAGTCTCTCAATGACATTAGCCAAATAAATGCACTTGCTTCTTACAATGTCATAGAGAGTCATTCAAATCAATCAAACAATGTGATTATCACATAAACTCTTGTTAGGCAGATTCAATGGAATGGAGCAACTATACATAACCATAGTGTATAACCATAATGGAGCAACGGCATAGTTCCAAATTGATACGAGCAACCTGGTTTGCTTTCAAGACACAAACTAACAAATCCCACTTGCATTAATTCCAATCACCTACAACATGCAAACTCATGCTTTCCTAGTTATTAATTATATTTTTCATACAAGCTTAACTTTCCGAATCACATTTTGTTTGGTCCATGGCTTGTCTGGTGTATCCTACTTGCTTAATGGCTCATATATCTGACATGTGTGCTATTTACTTGTATATTTGACATGTATTCGACCCACTCATATTAGAGGTCCCTCATTGAATCACAAGCCTTATTTTAATCATTTGCATGTGGAACAACAATACATGGTCTAAACAGTTGATAATGTGGGCCCCATATAGATTAAAGGCCTAAAAATCCTAGATGGAATGATCCTAAACTTGTGATTGGTGGAATGTAAAATAAATGATTCAGAAATCGTCATCATTATCTAATAAGCCTTTTTTTAAAAAAAAATAAAATAAAATAAAAAATTAACACACGTACACACACTCACGCTGGTGGAATTTCACCACCTATGGGTACTCGAACCCTTGATCAGGAGTTGAAACTCCTAAGAATCTACCACCCTGGCAAGAGTAAGGACCCATTATCTAATAAGCCTAATCACAAGTAATTGGTCTCGGCTAAATGAATCATGTTCCACCATGAAATTCCATTGAGAGCCATAACTTTATTTAGATGATACGTTATCAAGTCTAAATGGTTCATAAATAAAGACAAAAATAGTTCATATTTAAGAAAATAAAGGCCTAAAGAAAAAACATCTACGGCCATCAAAATCTAAGATATCTTAGGACATCCCTTGTAATAGCGGGACTCATGAGATTTTTAATTATGAAATACTGAAAACAACAATTCTATGGATGGCCTTGTAATTCCTTCTAAGTTTAATTTATCATATTCTTATTTTCATTTAATAGAGATGGTCTAAATAGGGCTTGGTATAAGTTACAACCGTGTTTATGTATGTATTTACTAGTTTTTAGATCACAACTCAACTCTTGAATGGGGTTTTCAAATGACAAAACATACCTTATATGCAGGAAAAAGTCAAGGAATTCGGTCAAGACATCTTCCTAGCAGCTCAGAGCACAAATGGGCTAAACGAAAATGTAAGAAGCGCAATAAAGAATATGAAGAGATTGTCAGAAGATGGATTAAGAGGATGATGAAGGACAATAACTTGGATGCAATGGTGACACCTGATAGTTTTGCTACAATGATTCTCGCAATAGGTGGTTATCCAGGAATAAGCATTCCAGCAGGATATGAAATAGGTGGAGTGCCTATTGGGATTTGTTTTGGGGGATTACATGGATCCGAACCGAAGCTTATCGAGATCGCATATGATTTTGAGCAAGCAACTATGATACGGAAGCCACCTTCATTCAAGCCATGACATGCCGATGAGAACCAAGCTAGCATAAACTGTGTGGGTATGGGGTGGATCTCATCCACATGAAGTTGTTCCCTGTGTTAGTAGCAGGCACATGTATATGTGGCCAATTATGAAAATGTTTTCCTTATAAGATTGTGTGCACTAAAAATTTTCCTTCATTCAAACTATAGTAACATGATAGAAGTAAAGGAAATAAAATGAATTTTATTAAATCTCTACTACATATAGGTTAGACAAACAATTTTTCCTACACTATTAGTCAAAGGAAGGTTGTAAACTTCGATAGTGAAAGGGACGGTTGGCGGTTGATGGTGTTTTTAAGTTAAAGGGTATTTATGAAATTTTAGAAAATTAGTGGTTATTTACGTAGGGCTGAGATTTGAAATCTGTCCCCCGTCTCCACTCGAAGTTTGCGCCCACCTTCTCATGCGTGTAGCCTACTAGGTCTCTCTCTCTCTCTCTCTCTCTCTCTCTCTCTCTCTCTCTCTCTCTCTCTCTCTCTCTCTCTCTCTCTCTCTCTCTCTCTCTCTCTCTTTGTACACAGCTAGCCAACATCCTTTTGCTCTCTCATGATCTTTATCCCTCTATTCACGTGCCTAACCCACTAATGAGAATAATAATTGTAATGTCCATGTAAACATACGATTAAACTGTAGAATTTGGATATGCAGTGGTGACCCATTAAACAATTTGCATTGATAGAATGCCCATGAGAAAGAGAACAGTTGGAGATTTAGAAGCAACAGAAAAAATAAAAATAAAAATAAAAATAAAAATAAAAAATGAAAAGAAGGTTACACTCGTGTTATCGTGAGTGGTACACATTTACATGGATTCCTTGGTTTTTTTCTTGTTTAGTAAACACTGTTAAAGAAATGCGGTTGATGTTATTGGGATTTGGTTTACGGAATCACATAGATATAGATCTAGGATAGCAATCCAAGAGCACCAAGCAAATATAAGAGAACACAAAGATTTAACGTGGAAAACCCTTTTGGACAAAAACCACGAAACAAAGCGACAGAAATCCACTATGAAAGAGTAAATTACGAAGAGAGAAGACTTACTTGATTCAAACAAGCTTGAATCTCACCATTTCTACACCCTTTAAACCCTAGAACTCCTTCTAGAAACCCTTTGGAATACTTTAAAAAACCTTATAATACTTTAAAATGGTAATAGGGACTCCTATTTATAGTTTAGAAAACCACATGCACTTTCGCACCGACTTTGGAATATTCCAGAAACCACCTCAAATTTACACAGTCCGCATAGTCTGCATAACCTTCAACTAGTCGAGCCAGTCCCTCTACTGGTCGAGCATCTCAGACCAAGATTTAAGACATCCTTTTTAACAACAATTTTCATCATGTCTTCAATCTTCAAACGTGTATCTTATTGCCCTTTTTTCTTATCTCTGCATCTCATTATAGCTTCAATCAATGCTTCTCGTACACACTCTGTCTTTCTTTTATGTCATTGTCAAGCTCAGAGAAGTTGCATAGAGCTTGAACTTTTTTGTAGGTACGACCTTGGTGAGTATGTTCTCCTAATTCACGCTGGTGTGAATCTTCTCCAGTGTTATGCCTCCTTCCTCAAGATCTGATTTACCCTTTGGATCTGCCCATCCGTCTACGGATGATAACCGATGCTGAGATGCAAAGTAGTCCCCATCGCCTTCTAGAAACTCCTCCAAAACTGAGATGTAAATTTGAAATCTTAGTCAGAAACGATTGAAGCTGGAATGTTGTGCAGTCTCACTATCTCCTTAATGAATACCTTTGCAAGCCAGTCCATAGTCCAGGAAGCACACATCATAATGAAATGAGCTGACTTCGTTAGAGGATAGAGGACAACCCAGATAGTGTCATGACCGCACTGAGTCCTCGTTAAACACATAATGAAATCCGTCGACACATGCTCCCACTTCCACACTGGAACGCTCAACGGCTGCAAGGGACCAGGGGGTCTTTGGTGATTGGCCTTAACACCCTGTCATGTGTCACACTCGGCCACGAAGCTAGCAATCTGGCACTTCATCCTCAACCAAAAATACTGCCTCCTCATATCTCTATAAGTCTCGATCGGTGTACCTCGGTCATCAGATCACGATGCAACTCTGTCATGTTTGGGTCATACAATCGGCCTCTGAAGTGTAATCCACCATCGGAACCAATATCCCAGTCCAACTGCTCCACGGATGAGGCCTCTGCTCGGTACTCCTGAAGCGACTTGTCTGTCTACTGAGCCTCGATCACCCTAGCCACCAAAGAGGGTTGAATCGACAAACTCAAAAGCTGAACAATGGAAGAGTTCAGACCGAACACAAAGTCAAACTCTAAAACATTCTCGAGCATCTGCCATTGTCAAACCATCATCCGTACCACTAGGCCTTGTGGTTGACGGCTGAGTGCATCCGCCACCACGCTCACCTTACCCAGGTGGTACTGAAGGTTAAAATTATAATCTTTCAACAACTCCATCAATCGCCTCTGATGCAGGTTCAACTTGGACTGCGATAATAGATACTTCAAGCTCTTATGATCTGAGAATAGGTTAAGCCTGACCCCATATAGATAATGCCTCCACACCTTCAGTGCGAAGACAACTGTTGCTAGCTCCAAACCATGCGTGGGGTCGTTCATCTCATGGATCTTAAGCTGGCGCAAGGCATACGCCAATAGCTTCTCATGCTGCTTCAGTACAACACCTAAACTAACTCTAAAGGCATCGATAAATACAACAAAACCCTCACTCCCATCATTAAGAGTGAGAACAGGAGTGGACGTGAGGCAGTCCTTTAACTCCTTAAATGCCTCCTTGCATGCATCACTCTAGACAAACTTGTTACCCTTCCGCATCAATCGGGTCAACAATGTAGCAATAAGGGAGAAACCCTTGATAAATCGACGATAATATCCTGCTAGACCAAGGAAGCTACGAATCTCGGACTCATTTATGGGTTGGCCCTACTTACGCACTGCATCAACCTTCGAGGGGTTCATAGCAACACCCTCCCTCGTCACCACGTGACTGAAGAACTTCACCTCCTCCTGCCAAAAATCGCACTTCTCCAGCTTCACATATAGTAGGTGGGCACAGAGGGTCTCCAGCACAATCTACAAGTTCTCAACATGGTCCTCCCAGGTCCTCAAATATACAAGAATATCATCAATGAATACCACCACGAATTGATCAAGGAACGACCGAAAGACCTCGTTCATCAGCTTTATAAATATGGCAAGTGCATTGGTTAGTCTAAATGACAAACTAGGAACTCAAAATGACCATAGTGCGTCTAGAAAGCCATCTTTGGAATGTCCTCCTCTCAGACCTGAATCTAATGGTAATTAGAATGCAAGTTTATCTTGAAAAAATACTGTGCACCCTGGAACTGGTCGAACAGATCATCAATATGGGGAAGCGGGTATTGGTTCTTAATAGTGACTCTGTTGAGCTCACGATAATCCACACAACCGCAACGAGCCATCCTTTTTCTTCACGAACAATATCGGGGCTCCCCAAGGTGAACTATTGGGATGAACGAAACCTAATTCTCGGAGCTCATCTAACTACTCTTGTAGTTCACTTAACTCCATTGGTGCCATCCAGTAGGGGGCCTTTGAGATATGCACGGTACCGAGCGCCAAATCTATCTGAAAGTCCACCTGCCGACGCGGTGATAAAGCTGACACTACAAGAAAAATGGGCAAAGGCTACGACCAAAAACCATAGCAAAAGCCCTTTTGCTACGGATATAATCTGTAGCACGTCCGTCGCTATTGGTGGGATAACTAAAGGTATAGCTACGGATTATATCCATAGCAATAGATACCAATAGCTACGGATATAATCCGTAGCAATAGATACCAATAGCTATGGATTATATCTATAGCAATATCTTTAGCTACCCCACCAATAGCGACGGTCCGTAGCAGAAGAAATTTTATCTGTAGTAATAGATACTAATAGCACCAATAATATTTGTAACAATAGATACCAATAGCTATAGACAAAAGCCGTAGCGATAACTATAGATTATATTTGTAGCCATTTTTTTAAAAATTGTAATAATACGACCTATTTTCATTGCAAGAACCTGCTGTGATTGATAACTCATCTAAGCTTAATGCTGATAGAAATAGTATATAAAATGCAATCAGAAAAAAAAATGATGCATTTATTACAAATAACAATCAAATCATACAATGCATCCTACTTTCATATTTCTAAATAAACAATACTTCACTTTGCTCAACCTATCATAAGAATTACAACTAAGGGGTGCCCTCATTTGTAAGAAACAAATACACTCCAACACTACATTTAATAATGCTCACATTTTTATAAATTTTTCTTCCTTCAGACTGTCAATTTTAATAAATGCAGAAGATATAGCTTCTTCTTTCCTTGAAACTGCACATGTAACTTCTATGGACTTCAACACAAGATCACTTTTAAGTTCTGAAACTCTTCCCTTGAGAAAATGAATTTCATCCTCCACTGACTTCTTTAGCTTGTCAGCTTGTATAAAACAACATTTGTAGACAATCAAATAAGCATGCCTTTGTACACATCTCAAAAGGAAGAAAGCCAAAAAAAAAAAAAAAAACACTTATATATGAAGAAATAAAAAATGTACTTATAAATCTTCTAAACTATAGCAAAATCCAACATGAGTAATGTGTTCAAACCTAGGATGGACTTTTAAACTCAAAACCTAGGTTTAGGTTAAGGTTATAGGCTTAGGTTCAGGTTTTAGGTTTAGGTTAAGGTTATAGGTTTAGGTTATGTTTAGGTTATAGGTTATAGGTTATAGCTTTAGGGAATTGACAATAGGTTAAGGTTTAGATTTAGGAAATTGGGTTCGGGATCCGGTTTAGGTTTGGGTTTTCAAGTTTAGGTTTAGGTTTAGGTTAGGGAGTTGAGATTAGGAATATTAGGTGCAGGTGTAGGTTTAGGTTTAGGTTAGGGACTTGAGATTAGGATTAGGTGTAGGTTTAGGTTTAGAGATTTGAGAATAAATTTAGGTTTTAGGTTTAGGTTTAGGTTTAGGGATTTGAGAATACATTTAGGTTTTAGGTTTATGTTTAGGTTTTAGGTTTAGGTTTAGGTTTAGGTTATAGCTTTAGGTTTAGGTTTTAGGTTTAGGTTTAGGTTATAGGTTAAGGTTTAGGTTATAGGTTTTAGTTTAGGTTAAGGTTATAGGTTTAGGTTTAGGTTAAAGCTTTAGGAAATTGAGAATAGGTTAAGGTTTAGTTTAAGAAAATCGGGTTCAGGTTTGAGATCGGGTTTAGTTTGGGTTTTCGAGTTTAGGTTTAGGTTAAGGAGTTGAGATTAGGATTAGGTGTAAGTTTAAGCTTAAGGATTTGAGAATACATTTAGGTTTTAGGTTTAGGTTAGGTTTAGGTGTAGGTTATAGGTTATAGCTTTAAGGAATTGAGAATATGTTAAGGTTTAGGTTTAGAAAATCAGGTTTGGGTTCTGGATTGAGTTTAGGTTTGGGTTTTCAAGTTTAGGTTTAGGTTTAGGTTAGGGAGTTGAGATTGGGATTAGGTGTAGGTTTAGGTTTAGGGATTTGAGATTGTATTTAAGTTTTAGGTCTGGGTTTAGGTTTTAGGTTTAGGTTTAGGTTTTAGGTTTAGGTTAAGGTTAGGTTATTGGTTATAAGTTGAGGTAATAGGTTATATGTTATGGGTTAAGGTTTAGTTTATAGTTTTTGGTTTAGGTTAAGGTTAAGGTTATAGGTTTAGGTTAAGGTATAGGTTTAGGTTATATGTTATAGGTTATAGGTTATAGCTTTAAGGAATTGAGAATATGTTAAGGTTTAGGTTTAGGAAATCGGGTTCGATTTTGAGATCGGGTTTAGGTTTAGGTTTTCAAGTTTAGGTTTAGATTAGGGAGTTGAGATTAGGATTAGGTGTAGGTTTAGGTTTAGGGATTTGACAATACATTTAGGTTTTAGGTTTAGGTTTAGGTTTTAGTTTATAGGTTTAGGTTATAGGTTAAGTTTAGGTTATAGGTTAAGGTTTAGGTTATAGGTTTTGGGATTTGAGAATAGGTTTAGGTTAAGGTTATAAGTTTAGGTTTAGGAAATCGTGTTAGGGTTCGGGATCGGGTTTAGGTTTGGGTTTTCAAGTTTAGGTTTAGTTTTAGGTTAGGAAGTTGAGATTTGGATTAGGTGTAGGTTTAAGTTTAGGGATTTGAGAATACGTTAAGATTTAGGTATAGGAAATCAGGTTCGGGTTCGAGATCAGGTTTACGTTTGGGTTTTAGGTTTAGGCTATGGATTTAGGGATTTAGATTCGGGTTCGGGATCGGGTTTAGGTTTAGGTTTAGGTTTTATGTTTAGGTTAAGGTTATAGATTTTGGTTTAGGTTATAAGTGTAGGTTATAGGTTTAGGTTTAGGTTAGGTTATAGGTTATGATCTAGGGAATTGAGAATAGGTTAAGGTTTAGGTTTAAGAAACCGGGTTCAGGTTCGGGTTCAGATTCGTGTTTAGGTTCAGGTTTTAAAGTTTAGGTTTAGGTTAAGGAGTTGAGATTAGGATTAGGTATAGGTTTAGGTTTAGGGATTTGAGAATACATTTAGGTTTTAGGTTATATGTTAAGGTTTAGGTTATAGGTTATAGGTTATAGCTTTAGGGAATTGAGAATAGGTTATGGTTTAAGTTTAGAAATTTGGGATTAATTTTAGGTTTGGGTTTTCAAGTTTAGATTTAGATTTAGGTTAGGGAGTTGAGATTAAGATTAGGTGTAGGTTTAGGTTTAGGGATTTCAAAATACATTTAGGTTTAGGTTTAGGTTAAGGTTAGGTTATCGGTTATAAGTTTAGGTTATAAGTTATAGGTTATGGGTTAAGGTTTAGTTTATAGGTTTTAGTTTAGGTTAAGGTTAAGGTTTAGGTTTAGGTTATAGGTTTAGGTTAAGGTTTAGGTTTAGGTTATATGTTATAGTTTATAGGTTATAGCTTTAAAGAATTGGGAATAGGTTAAGGTTCAGGTTTAGGAAATCGGGTTCGGGTTCGGGATCGGGTTTGTATTTGGGTTATCAAGTTTAGGTTTAGGTTTAGGTTAGAGAGTTGAGATTATGATTATGTGTAGATTTAGGTTTAGGGATTTGAGAATACATTTAGGTTTTAGGTTTAGGTTTAGGTTTAGGTTTAGGTTAAGGTTTAGGTTTAGGTTATAGGTTTTGGGATTTGAGAATAGATTTTGGTTAAGGTTATAAGTTTAGGTTTAGGAAATCATGTTAGGGTTCGGGATCGGGTTTAGGTTTGCGTTTTCAAGTTTAGGTTTATGTTTAGGTTAGGGAGTTTAGATTTAGATTAGCTGTAGGTTTAGGTTTAGGGATTTGAGAATACATTTACATTTTTGGTTTAGGTTTGGGTTTTTGGTTTTAGGTATAGGTTTAGGTTTTAGGTTTAGGTTAAGGTTAGGTTATCGGTTATAAGTTTAGGTTATAGGTTATAGGTTATGGTTTAAGGTTTAGTTTATAAGTTTTGGTTTGGGTTAAGGTTAAGGTTTAGGTTTAGGTTATAGGTTTAGGTTAAGGTTTAGATTTAGGTTATATGTTATAGGTTTTAGCTTTAAGGAATTGAGAATAGGTTAAGGTTTATTTTTACGAAATCGGGTTTAGGTTTAGATTTTTAAGTTCAGGTTTAGGTTTAGGTTAGGGACTTGTGATTAGGATTAGGTGTAGGTTTAGGTTTAGGGAATTGACAATACATTTAGGTTTTAGGTTTAGGTTTAGGTTAAGGTTTAGGTTTAGGTTATAGGTTTTGGGATTTGAAAATAGGTTAAAGTTAAGGTTATAAGTTTAGGTTTAGGAAATCGTGTTAGGGTTCGAGATCGGGTTTAGGTTTGGGTTTTCAAGTTTAGGTTAGGGAGTTGAGATTTGGATTAGGTGTAGGTTTAGGTTTAGAGATTTGAGAATACATTTAGGTTTTTGGTTTAGGTTTTGGTTTTTGGTTTTAGGTTTAGGTTAAGTTTAGGTTATCGGTTATAAGTTTAGGTTATAGGTTATAGGTTATGGTTTAAGTTTTAGTTTATAGGTTTTAATTTAGGTTAAGGTTAAGGTTAAGGTTTAGGTTTAGGTTATAGGTTTAGGTTAAGGTTTAGGTTAGGTTATATGTTATAGGTTTTAGCTTTAAGGAATTGAGAATTGGTTAAGGTTTATTTTTACGAAATCGGGTTTAGGTTTAGATTTTTAAGTTTAGGTTTAGGTTTAAGTTAGGGACTTGGGATTAGGATTAGGTGTAGGTTTAGGTTTAGGGAATTGACAATACATTTAGGTTTTAGGTTTAGGTTTAGGTTTAGGTTAAGGTTTAGGTTTAGGTTATAGGTTTTGGGATTTGAGAATAGGTTAAGGTTAAGGTTATAAGTTTAGGTTTAGGAAATCGTGTTAGGGTTCGGGATTAGGTTTAGGTTTGGATTTTCAAGTTTAGGTTTATATTTAGGTTAGGGAGTTGAGATTTGGATTAGCTGTAGGTTTAGGTTTAGGGATTTGAGAATACATTTAGGTTTTTGGTTTAGGTTTGGGTTTTTGGTTTTTGGTTTAGGTTTAGGTTTTAGGATTAGGTTAAGGTTAGGTAATCGGTTATAAGTTTAGGTTATGGTTTAAGGTTTAGTTTATAGGTTTTGGTTTAGGTTAAGGTTAAGGTTTAGGTTTAGGTTATAGGTTTAGGTTAAGGTTTAGGTTTAGGTTATATGTTATAGGTTTTAGCTTTAAGGAATTGAGAATAGGTTAAGGTTTATTTTTACGAAATCGGGTTTAGGTTTATATTTTTAAGATTAGGTTTAGGTTTAGGTTAGGGACTTGGGATTAGGATTAGGTGTAGGTTTAGGTTTAGGTTAGGGACATGGGATTAGGATTAGGTGTAGGTTTAGGTGTAGGGAATTGACAATACATTTAGGTTTTAGGTTTAGGTTTAGGTTTTAGTTTATAGGTTTAGGTTATAGGTTAAGGTTACGTTATAGGTTAAGGTTTAGGTTTAGGTTATGGTTTAGGATTAGGTTATAGGTTTTGGGATTTGAGAATAGGTTTAGGTTAAGGTTATAAGTTAAGGTTTAGGAAATCGTGTTAGGGTTCAGGATCGGGTTTAAGTTTGGGTTTTCAAGTATAGGTTTAGGTTTAGGTTAGGGAGTTGAGATTTAGATTAGGTGTAGGTTTATGTTTATGGATTTAAAAATACATTTAAGTTTTAGGTTTAGGTTTAGGTTTTAGGTTTAGGTTAAGGTTAGGTTATCAGTTATAAGTTTAGGTTATAGGTTATTGGTTATGGGTTAAGGTTTGGTTTATAAGTTTGGGTTTAGGTTAAGGTTAAGGTTTAGGTTTAGGTTATAAGTTTAGGTTAAGGTTTAGGTTTAGGTTATATGTTATAGGTTATACGTTATAGCTTTAAGGAATTGAGAATAGGTTCAGGTTTAGGATTAGGAAATCGGGTTCGGGTTTAGGATCGGGTTTAGGTTTAGGTTATCAAGTTTAGGTTTTGGTTTAGGTTAGGGAGTTGAGATTAGGATTAAGTGTAGGTTTAGGTTTAGGGATTTGAGAATACCTTTAGGTTTTAAGTTTAGGTTTAGGTTTTAGTTTATAGGTTTAGGTTATAGATTACGGTTAGGTTTAGGTTTAGATTAAGGTTTAGGTTTTGGTTAAGGTTTAGGTTTAGGTTATAGGTTTTGGGATTTGAGAATAGGTTTCGGTTAAGGTTATAAGTTTAGGTTTACGAAATTGTGTTGGGGTTCAGGATTGGGTTTAGGTTTGAATTTTCAAGTTTAGGTTTAGGTTTAGGTTAGGGAGTTGAGATTTGGATTAGGTATTGGTTTAGGTTTAGGGATTTGATAATACATTTAGGTTTTTGCCTTAGGATTGGGTTTGGGTTTTAGATTTTAGGTTTAGGTTTAGGTTTTAGGTTTAGGTTAAGGTTAGGTTATCGGTTATAAGTTTAGGTTATAGGTTATAGGTTATGGGTTAAGGTTTAGTTTATATGTTTTGGTTTAGGTTAAGGTTATATGTTATAGGTTATAGCTTTAAGGAATTGAGAATAGGTTAAGGTTTAAATTTAGAAAATTGGGTTCGGGTTTGGAATCGGGTTTAGGTTTAGGTTTTCAAGTTTAGGTTTAGGTTTAGGTTAGGGACTTTTGATTAGGATTAGGTGTAGGTTTAGGTTTAGGGATTTGAGAATATATTTAGGTTTTCGATTTATGTTTAGGTTTTAGTTTATAGGTTTAGGTTATAGGTTAAGGTTGGGTTATAGGTTAAGGTTTAGGTTTAGGTTTAGGTTTTTGTTTAGGTTATAGGTTTTGGGATTTGAGAATAGGTTTAGGTTAAGGTTATAAGTTTAGGTTTAGGAAATCATGTTAGGGTTCGGGATCGGGTTTAAGTTTGGATTTTCAAGTTTAAGTTTAGGTTTAGGTTAGGGAGTTGAGATTTAGATTAGGTGTAGGTTTGGGTTTATGGATTTGAGAATACATTTAGGTTTTAGGTTTAGGTTTAGGTTTTAGGTTTTAGGTTTAGGTTTAGGTTTTAGGTTTAGGTTAAGGTTAGGTTATCGGTTATAAGTTTAGGTTATAGGTTATTGGTTATGGGTTAAGGTTTGGTTTAGGTTAAGATTAAGGTTTAGGTTTAGGTTATAGGTTTAGGTTATAAGTTTACATTTAGGTTATATGTTATATGTTATAGGTTATAGCTTTAAGGAATTTAGAATAGGTTTTGGTTTATGTTTAGGAAATCGGGTTCGGGTTCGGGATCGGGTTTAGGTTTAGGTTATCAAGTTTAGGTTTAAGTTTAGGTTAGGGAGTTGAGATTAGGATTATGTGTAGGTTTAGGTTTAGGGATTTGAGAATATATTTAGGTTTTAGGTTTAGGTTTAGGTTTTAGTTTATAGGTTTAGGTTATAGATTACGGTTAGGTTTAGGTTAAGGTTTAGGTTTAGGTTATAGGTTTTGGGATTTCAAAATAGGTTTTGGTTAAGGTTATAAGTTTAGGTTTAGGAAATTGTGTTAGGGTTCGGGATCGGGTTTAGGCTTGGGTTTTCAAGTTTCGGTTTAGGTTTAGGTTAGGGAGTTGAGATTTCGATTAGGTGTAGGTTTTGGTTTAGGGATTTGAGAATACATTTAGGTTTTTGGTTTTAGGTTTAGGTTTAGGTTTTAGGTTAAGGTTAAGGTTAGGTTATTGGTTATAAGTTAAGGTTATAGATTATTGGTTATGGTTTAAGGTTAAGGTTTAGGTTTCGGTTATAGGTTTAGGTTAAGGTTTAGGTTTAGGTTATATTTTATAGGTTTTTGCTTTAAGGAATTGAGAATAAGTTAAGGTTTATTTTTACGAAATCGAGTTTAGGTTTAGATTTTTAAGTTTAGGTTTAGGTTTAGGTTAGGGACTTGGGATTAGGATTAGGTGTAGGTTTAGGTTTAGGGAATTGAAAATACATTTAGGTTTTAGGTTTAGGTTTAGGTTTTAGTTTATTGGTTTAGGTTTTGGTTAGAGACTTGGGATTAGGATTAGGTGTAGGTTTAGGTTTAGGGAATTGACAATACATTTAGGTTTTAGGTTTAGGTTTAGGTTTTAGTTTATTGGTTTAGGTTATAGGTTAAGGTTAAGTTATAGGTTAAGGTTTAGGTTTAGGTTACGGTTTAGGTTTAGGTTATAGGTTTTGGAATTTTAGAATAGGTTTAGGTTAAGGTTATAAGTTAAGGTTTAGGAAATCGTGTTAGGGTTCAGGATCGGGTTTAAGTTTGGGTTTTCAAGTATAGTTTTAGGTTTAGGTTAGGGGGTTGAGATTTAGATTAGGTGTAGGTTTATGTTTATGGATTTAAAAATTCATTTAGGTTTTAGGTTTAGGTTTGGGTTTTAGGTTTTAGGTTTAGGTTTAGGTTTTAGGTTTAGGTTAAGGTTAGGTTATCGATTATAAGTTTAGGTTATAGGTTATTGGTTATGGGTTAAGGTTTGGTTTATAAGTTTTGGTTTAGGTTAAGGTTAAGGTTTAGGTTTAGGTTATAGGTTTAGGTTAAGGTTTAGGTTTAGGTTATATGTTATAGCTTTAAGGAATTGAGAATAGGTTCAGGTTTAGGATTAGGAAATCAGGTTCGGGTTCAGGATCGGGTTTAGGTTTAGGTTATCAAGTTTAAGTTTTGGTTTAGGTTAGGGAGTTGAGATTAGGATTAAGTGTAGGTTTAGGTTTATGGATTTGAGAATACATTTAGGTTTTAAGTTTAGGTTTAGGTTTTAGTTTATAGGTTTAGGTTATAGATTACGGTTAGGTTTAGGTTTAGGTTAAGGTTTACGTTTAGGTCATAGGTTTTGAGATTTGATAATAGATTTCGGTTAAGGTTATAAGTTTAGGTTTACGAAATTGTGTTAGGGTTTAGGATTGGGTTTAGGTTTGGATTTTCAAGTTTAGGTTTAGGTTTAGGTCTGGGAGTTGAGATTCGGATTAGGAATTGGTTCAGGTTTAGGGATTTGATAATACATTTAGTTTTTTGCTTTAGGTTTGGATTTGGGTTTTAGATTTTAGGTTTAGGTTTAGGTTTTAGGTTTAGGTTAAGGTTAGGTTATCGGTTATAAGTTTAGGTTATAGGTTATAGGTTATGGGTTAAGGTTTAGTTTATATGTTTTGGTTTAGGTTAAGGTTAAGGTTTAGGTTTAGGTTATATGTTATAGGTTATAGCATTAAGGAATTGAGAATAGGTTAAGGTTTAAATTTAGAAAATTGGGTTCGGGTTCGGAATCAGGTTTAGGTTTAGGATTTCAAGTTTAGGCTTAGGTTTAGGTTAGGGACTTTTGATTAAGATTAGGTGTAGGTTTAGGTTTAGGGATTTGAGAATACATTTAGGTTTTAGGTTTATATTTGGGTTTTGGTTTATAGGTTTAGGTTATAGGTTAAGGTTAGGTTATAGGTTAAGGTTTAGGTTTAGGTTTAGGTTATAGGTTTTGGGATTTGAGAATAGGTTTAGGTTAAGGTTATAAGTTTAGGTTTAGGAAATCATGATAGGGTTCGGGATCGAGTTTAAGTTTGGATTTTCAAGTTTAAGTTTAGGTTTAGGTTAAGGAGTTGAGATTTAGATTAGGTGTAGGTTTGGGTTTATAGATTTGAGAATACATTTAGGTTTTAGGTTTAGGTTTGGGTTTTAGGTTTTAGGTTTAGGTTTAGGTTTTAGGTTTAGGTTAAGGTTAGGTTATCGGTTATAAGTTTAGGTTATAGGTTATTGGTTATGGGTTAAGGTTTGGTTTAGGTTAAGATTAAGGTTTAGGTTTAGGTTATAGGTTTAGGTTATTGGTTTACATTTAGGTTATATGTTATATATTATAGGTTTTAGCTTTAAGGAATTTAGAATAGGTTTGGGTTTATGTTTAGGAAATCGGGTTCGGGTTCGGGATCGTGTTTCGGTTTAGGTTATCAAGTTTAGGTTTAGGTTTAGGTTAGGGAGTTGAGATTAGGATTATGAGTAGGTTTAGGTTTAGGGATTTAAGAATATATTTATGTTTTAGGTTTTGGTCTAGGTTTTAGTTTATAGGTTTAGGTTATAGATTATGGTTAGGTTAAGGTTAAGGTTTAGGTTTAGGTTATAGGTTTTGGGATTTCAAAATAGGTTTAGGTTAAGGTTATAAGTTTAGGTTTAAGAAATTGTGTTAGTGTTCGGGATCGGGTTTAGGTTTAGGTTTTCAAGTTTCTGTTTAGGTTTAGGTTAGGGAGTTGAGATTTTGATTAGGTGTAGGTTTAGGTTTAGGGATTTGAGAATACATTTATATTTTTGGTTTAGGTTTAGGTTTTAGGTTTTAAGTTTTAGGTTTAGGTTTAGGTTTTAGGTTTAGGTTAAGGTTAGGTTATCGGTTATAAGTTTAGGTTATAGGTTATAGGTTATGGGTTAATGTTTAGTTTGTAGGTTTTGGTTTAGGTTAAGGTTAAGGTTTAGGTTTAGGTTATATGTTTGGGTTAAGGTTTAGGTTTAGGTTATGTGTTATAGGTTATATCTTTAAGGAATTGAGAATAGGTCAAGGTTTAAATTCAGGAAATTGGGTACGGGTTCGGGATTGGGTTTATGTTTAGGTTTTCAAGTTTAGGTTTAAGTTTAGGTTAAGGAGTTGAGATTGGGATTAGGTGTAGGTTTAGGTTTAGGGATTTGAGAATACATTTAGGTTTAGGTTTTAGTTTATAAGTTTAGGTTATAGGTTAAGGTTAGGTTATAGGTTAAGTTTTAGGTTTAGGTTATAGGTTTTGGGATTTGAGAATAGGTTTAGGTTAAGGTTTTAAGTTTAGGTTTAGGAAATCGTGTTAGGGTTTAGGATCGGGTTTAAGTTTGGGTTTTCAAGTTTAGGTTTAGGTTTAGGTTAGGGAGTTGAGATTTATATTAGGTGAGGTTTGGGTTTATGGATTTGACAATACATTTAGGTTTTAGGTTTTGGTTTGTGTTTTAGGTTTTAGGTTTAGGTTTAGGTTTTAGGTTTAGGTTAAGGTTAGGTTATTGGTTATAAGTTGAGGTAATAGGTTATATGTTATGGGTTAAGGTTTAGTTTATAGTTTTTGGTTTAGGTTAAGGTTAAGGTTAAGGTTTTGGTTATAGGTTTAGGTTAAGGTATAGGTTTAGGTTATATGTTATACGTTATAGGTTATAGCTTTAAGGAATTGAGAATAGGTTAAGGTTTAGGTTTAGGAAATCGGGTTCAATTTCGGGATCAGGTTTAGGTTTCGGTTTTCAAGTTTAGGTTTTCAAGTTTAGGTCTAGGTTAGGGAGTTGAGATTAGGATTAGGTGTAGGTTTAGTTTAGGAATTTGACAATACATTTAGATTTTAGGTTTAGGTTTAGGTTTTCGTTTATAGGTTTAGGTTATAGGTTAAGTTTAGTTTATAGGTTAAGGTTTAGGTTATAGGTTTTGGGATTTGAGAATAGGTTTAGGTTAAGGTTATAAGTTTAGGTTTAAGAAATCGTGTTAGGGTTCTGGATCGGGTTTAGGTTTGGATTTTCAAGTTTAGGTTTAGTTTTAGGTTAGGGAGTTGAGATGTGGATTAGGTGTAGGTTTAAGTTTAGGGATTTGAGAATACGTTAAGGTTTAGGTATAGGAAATCAGGTTCGGATTCGAGATCAGGTTTACGTTTGGGTTTTAGGTTTAAGCTAAGGATTTAGGGATTTAGATTCGGGTTTGGGATCGAGTTTAGGTTTAGGTTTAGGTTTTATGTTTAGGTTAAGGTTATAGGTTTTGGTTTAGGTTATAAGTGTAGGTTATAGGTTTAGGTTTAGGTTAGGTTATAGGTTACAGTCTAGGAAATTGAGAATAGGTTAAGGTTTAGGTTTAAGAAACCGGGTTCAGGTTCGGGTTTTAAAGTTTAGGTTTAGGTTAGGAGTTGAGATTAGGATTAGGTGTAGGTTTAGGTTTAGGGATTTGAGAATACATTTAGGTTTTAGGTTTAGGTTTAGGTTATAGGTTAAGGTTTAGGTTATAGGTTAGAGGTTATAACTTTAGGGAATTAAGAATAGGTTATGGTTTAAGTTTAGAAATTCGGGATTAATTTTAGGTTTGGGTTTTTAAATTTAGATTTAGATTTAGGTTCGGGAGTTGAGATTAGGATTAGGTGTAGGTTTAGGTTTAGGGATTTCAAAATACATTTATGTTTTAGGCTTAGGTTAAGTTTAGGTTATCGGTTATAAGTTTAGGTTATAAGTTATAGGTTATGGGTTAAGGTTTAGTTTATAGGTTTTAGTTTAGGTTAAGGTTAAGGTTTAGGTTTAGGTTATAGGTTTAGGTTAAGGTTTAGGTTTTGATTATATGTTATAGTTTATAAGTTATGGCTTTAAGGAATTGGGAATAGGTTAAGGTTTAGGTTTAGGAAATCGGGTTTGGATTCGGGATCGGGTTTGTGTTTAGGTTATCAAGTTTAGGTTTAGGTTTAGGTTAGAGAGTTGAGATTATGATTAGGTGTAGATTTAGGTTTAGGGATTTGAGAATACATTTAGGTTTTAGGTTTAGGTTTAGGTAAAGGTTTAGGTTTAGGTTATAGGTTTTGGGATTTAAAAATAGGTTATGGTTAAGGTTATAAGTTTAGGTTTAGGAAATCGTGTTAGGGTTCGGGATCGGGTTTAGGTTTGAGTTTTTTAGTTTATGTTTATGTTTAGGTTAGGGAGTTGAGATTTGGATTAGGTGTAGGTTTAGGTTTAGGGATTTGTGAATACATTTAGGTTTTTGGTTTAGGTTTGGTTTTTGGTTTTAGGTTCAGGTATAGATTTTAGGTTTAGATTAAGGTTAGGTTATCGGTTATAAGTTTAGGTTATAGGTTATAGGTTATGGTTTAAGGTTTAGTTTATAGGTTTTGGTTTAGGTTGAGGTTAAGGTTTAGGTTAAGGTTAAGGTTTAGGTTTAGGTTATAGGTTTAGGTTAAGGTTTAGGTTTAGGTTATATGTTATAGGATTTAGCTTTAAGGAATTGAGAATAGGTTAAGGTTTATTTTTATGAAATCGGGTTTAGGTTTAGATTTTTAAGTTTAGGTTTAGTTTTAGGTTAGGGACTTGGGATTAGGATTAGGTGTAGGTTTAGGTTTAGGGATTTGACAATACATTTAGGTTTTAGGTTTAGGTTTAGGTTTTATTTTATAGGTTTAGGTTATAGGTTAAGGTTTAGGTTTAGGTTATGGTTTAGGTTTAGGTTATAGGTTTTGGGATTTGAGAATAGGTTTAGGTTAAGGTTATAAGTTAAGGTTTAGGAAATTGTGTTAGGGTACGGGATCGGGTTTAAGTTTGGATTTTCAAGTATTGGTTTAGGTTTAGGTTAGGGAGTTGAGATTTATATTAGGTGTAGGTTTAGGTTTATGGATTTAAAAATACATTTAGGTTTTAGGTTTAGGTTTGGGTTTTAGGTTTTAGGTTTAGGTTATGGTTAGGTTATCAGTTATAAGTTTAGGTTATAGGTTATAGGTTATGGGTTAAGGTTTGGTTTATAAGTTTTGGTTTCGGTTAAGGTTTAGGTTTAGGTTATAAGTTTAGGTTGAGGTTTAGGTTTAGGTTATATGTTATAGGTTATACGTTATAACTTTAAGGAATTGAGAATAGGTTAAGGTTTAGGATTAGGAAATCGGGTTCGGGTTCAGGATCGGGTTTACGTTTAAGTTATTAAGTTTAGGTTTTGGTTTAGGTTAGGGAGTTGAGATTAGGATTAAGTGTAGGTTTAGGTTTAGGGATTTGAGAATACATTTAGGTTTTAAGTTTAGGTTTATGTTTTAGTTTATAGGTTTAGGTTATAGATTACGGTTAGGTTTAGGTTTAGGTTAAGGTTTAGGTTTAGGTTATAGGTTTTGGGATTTGACAATAGGTTTAGGTTAAGGTTATAAGTTTAGGTTTATGAAATTGTGTTAGGGTTCGGGATTGGGTTTAGGTTTGGATTTTCAAGTTTAGGTTTAGGTTTAGGTTAGTGAGTTGTGATTTGGATTAGGTATAGGTTTAGGTTTAGGGATTTGAGAATACATTTAGGTTTTTAGTTTAGGTTTGTGTGTGAGTTTTAGATTTTAGGTTTAGGTTTAGGTTAAGGTTAGGTTATCGGTTATAAGTTTAGGTTATAGGTTATAGGTTATGGGTTAAGGTTTAGTTTATATGTTTTGGTTTAGGTTAAGGTTAAGGTTTAGGTTTAGGTTATGGGTTTTTGTTAAGGTTTAGGTTTAGGTTATATGTTATAGGTTATAGCTTTAAGGAATTGAGAATAGGTTAAGGTTTAAATTTAGAAAATTGGGTTCGGGTTCGGAATCGGGTTTAGGTTTAGGTTTTCAAGTTTAGGTTTAGGTTTAGGTTAGGGACTTGAGATTAGGATTAGGTGTAGGTTTAGGTTCAGGGATTTGACAATACATTTAGGTTTTAGGTTTATGTTTAGGTTTTAGTTTATAAGTTTAGGTTATAGGTTAAGGTTTAGGTTTAGGTTAAGGTTTAGGTTTAGGTTATAGGTTTTGGGATTTGAGAATAGGTTTAGGTTAAGGTTATAAGTTTAGGTTTAGGAAATCATGTTAGGGTTCGGGATCGGGTTTAAGTTCAGATTTTCAAGTTTAGGTTTAGTTTTAGGTTAGGGAGTTGAGATTTAGATTAGGTGTAGGTTTGGGTTTATGTATTTGAGATTACATTTAGGTTTTAGGTTTAGGTTTTGGTTTTAGGTTTTAGGTTTAGGTTTAGGTTTAGGTTTTAGGTTTAGGTTAAGGTTAGGTTATCGGTTATAAGTTTAGGTTATAGGTTATTGGTTATGGGTTAAGGTTTGGTTTAGGTTAAGGTTAAGGTTTAGGTTTCGGTTATAGGTTTAGGTTATAGGTTTACGTTTAGGTTATATGTTATATGTTATAGGTTATAGCTTTAAGGAATTTAGAATAGGTTTGGGTTTAGGTTTAGGAAATCGGGTTTGGGTTCGGGATCGGGTTTAGGTTTAGGTTATCAAGTTTAGGTTTAGGTTTATGTTAGGGAGTTGAGATTAGGATTATGTGTAGGTTTAGGTTTAGGGATTTGAGAATATATTTAGGTTACGGTTAGGTTTAGGTTAAGGTTTAGGTTTAGGTTATAGGTTTTAGGATTTCAAAATAGGTTTAGGTTAAGGTTATAAGTTTAGGTTTAGGAAATTGTGTTAGGGTTCGTGATCGGGTTTAGGTTTGGGTTTTCAAGTTTAGGTTTAGGTTTAGGTTAGGGAGTTGAGATTTCGATTAGGTGTAGGTTTAGGTTTAGGGATTTGAGAATACATTTAGCTTTTTGGTTTAGGTTTAGGTTTTAGGTTTTAGGTTTAGGTTTAGGTTTTAGGTTTAGGTTAAGGTTAGGTTATCGGTTATAAGTTTAGGTTATAGGTTATAGGTTATGGGTTAATGTTTAGTTTATAGGTTTTGGTTTAGGTTAAGGTTATGGTTTAGGTTTAGGTTATATGTTTGGGTTAAGGTTTAGGTTTAGGTTATGTGTTATAAGTTATAGCTTTAAGGAATTGAGAATAGGTCAATGTTTAAATTCCGGAAATTGTGTACGGGTTCGGGATCGAATTTAGGTTTAGGTTTTTAAGTTTAGGTTTAGGTTTAGGTTAGGGAGTTGAGATTGGGATTAGGTGTAGGTTTAGGTTTAGGGATTTGAGAATACATTTAGGTTTTAGGTTTAGGTTTTTTTGTTTTAGTTTATAGGTTTAGGTTATAGGTTAAGGTTAGGTTATAAGTTAAGGTTTAGGTTTAGGTTAAGGTTTAGGTTTAGGTTATATGTTTTAGGATTTGAGAATAGGTTTAGGTTAATGTTTTAAGTTTAGGTTTAGGAAATCGTGTTAGGGTTCAGGATCGAGTTTAAGTTTCGGTTTTCAAGTTTAGGTTTAAGTTTAGGTTAGGGAGTTGAGATTTATATTAGGTGTATGTTTGGGTTTATGGATTTGACAATACATTTAGGTTTTAGGTTTAGGTTTGTGTTTTAAGTTTTAGGTTTAGGTTTAAGTTTTAGGTTTAGGTTAAGGTTAGGTTATCGGTTATAAGTTTAGGTTATAGGTTATAGGTTATGGGTTAAGGTTTGGTTTATAAGTTTTGGTTTAGGTTAAGGTTAAGGTTTGGGTTTAGGTTATATGTTTAGGTTAAGATTTAGGTTTAGGTTATATGTTATTGGTTATAAGTTATAGCTTTAAGGAATTGAGAATAGGTTAAGGTTTAGGTTTAGGAAATCGGGTTCGGGTTTGGGATCGGGTTTAGGTTTAGGTTATCAAGTTTAGGTTTAGGTTTAGGTTAGAGAGTTGAGATTAGGATTAGGTGTAGGTTTAGGTTTAGGGATTTGAGAATAATTTAGGTTTTAAGTTTAGGTTTAGGTTAAAGTTTATAGGTTTAGGTTACATATTACGGTTAGGTTTAGGTTAAGGTTTAGGTTTAGGTTATAGGTTTAGGTATTTGAGAGTAGGTTTAGGTTAAGGTAATAAGTTTAGGTTTAGGAAATTGTGTTAGGGTTCGGGATCGTGTTTAGGTTTGGGTTTTCAAGTTTAGGTTTAGGTTTAGGTTACGGAGTTGAGATTTGGATTAGGTGTAGGTTTAGGTTTAGGGATTTGAGAATACATTTAAGTTTTTGGTTTAGGTTTAGGTTTTAGGTTTTAGGTTTAGGTTTAGGTTTTAGGTTTAGGTTAAGGTTAGGTTATCAGTTATAAGTTTAGGTTATAGGTTATAGGTTATGGGTTAATGTTTAGTTTATAGGTTTTGGTTTAGGTTATGGTTAAGGTTTAGGTTTAGGTTTAGGTTATAGGTTTAGGTTTAGGTTTAGGTTATATGTTATAGGTTATAGCTTTAAGGAATTGAGAATAGCTTAAGGTTTAAGTTTACAAAATTGGGTTCGGGTTCAGGATCGGGTTTAGGTTTAGGTTTAGGTTTAGGTTAGAGAGTTGAGATTGGGATTAGGTGTAGGTTTGGGTTTAGGGATTTGAGAATACCTTTAAGTTTTAGGTTTAGGTTTAGGTTTTAGTTTATAGGTTTAGGTTATAGGTTAAGGTTTAGGTTTAGGCTAAGGTTTAGGTTTAGGTTATAGGTTTTGGGATTTGAGAATAGGTTTAGGTTAAGGTTATAAGTTTAGGTTTATGAAATCGTGTTAGGGTTTGGGATCGGGTTTAGGTTTTGGTTTTCAAGTTTAGGTGTAGGTTTAGGTTAGGAAATTGAGATTTGGATTAGGTGTAGGTTTAGGTTTATGGATTAGAGAATACATTTAGGTTTTAGGTTTTGGTTTTGGTTTTAGGTTTAGGTTAAGGTTTGGTTATCAGTTATAAGTTTAGGTTATAGGTTATAGGTTATGGGTTAAGGTTTAATTTATAGGTTTTCGTTAAGGTTAAGGTTAAGGTTAAGGTTTAAGTTTAGGTTAAGGTTAAGGTTTAGGTTATATGTTATAGGTTACAGGTTATACCTTTAAGGAATTGAGAATAGGGTAAGGTTTAGGTTTAGGAAATCGAGTTCGGGTTCGAGATCAAGTTTCGGTTTAGGTTTTGAAGTTTAGGTTATGGAGTTACATTTAGGATTAGGTGTAGGTTATAGGTTAAGGTTATAAGTCTAGGTTTAGGTTATATGTTAAGGTTTAGGTTTAGGCTATAGGTATAGGTTTAGGTTCTAGGTTAGGCTTTAAGTTTAGGAAATCGGGTTCGGGTTTAGGTTTGGGTTATAGGTATGGGTTATGGGTATGGGTTTTGGGATTTGAGAATAGGTTTAGGTTAAGGTTGTAAGTATAGGTTATAGGTTAAGGTTAAGGTTTAGGTTTTGGCTATAATTATAGGTTTTGAGATTTGAGAATAGGTTTAGGTTAAGGTTATAAGTCTAGGTTTAGGTTATATATTACGGATTGGGTTTAGGTTATAGGTTAAGGTTTAGGTCTAAGAAATCGGGTTCGGGTTCAGGATTGGGTTTAGGTTTAAGTTAAAGGTATAGGTTTTGGGATTTGAGAATAGGTTTAGGTTAAGGTTATGAGTCTAGGTTTAAGTTATAGGTTAAGGTTTAGGTTTAGGTTATAGCTATAGGTTTAGGTTATAGGTTAAGCTTTAGGTTTAGGAAATCGGGTTTAGGTTTGGGTTATAGGTATGGATTTGGGGATTTGACAATAAGTTTAGGTTAAGGTTGTAAGTATAGGTTATAGGTTAAGGTTAAGGTTTAGGTTTCAACTATAAGTATAGGTTTTGGGATTTGAGAATAGGTTTAGGTTAAGGTTATAAGTCTATATTTAGGTTATAGAATAAGGTTTAGGTTTAAATTATAGGTATACGTTTAAGTTATATGTTAAGGTTTATGTTTAGGAATTTCGGTTCGGGTTCGGGATCGGGTTTAGGTTTGGGTTATAAGTATAAGTATTGGGCTTTGAGAATAGGTTTAGGTTAAGGTTATGAGTCTAGGTTTAGTTTATAGGTTAAGGTTTAGGTTTAGGCTATAAGTCTAGGTTTAGGTTATAGGTTAAGGTTTAGGTTTAGAAAATTAGGTTTGGGTTTGGGATCGGGTTTAGGTTTGGATTATAGGTATGGATTTTGGGATTTGAGAATAGGTTTAGGTTAAGGTTATAAATATAGGTTATAGGTTAAGGTTGAGGTTTAGGTTTTGGCTATAAGTATAGGTTTTGGAATTTGAGAATAGGTTTAGGTTAAGGCTATAAGTCTAGGTTTAGGTTATAGGTTAAGGTTTAGGTATAGGTTTAGGTTATAGGTTAAGGTTTAGGTTTAGGAAATCGTGTTCGGGTTTGGGGTCGGGTTTACATTTGGGTTATAGGTATAGGTATTGGGATTTAAGAATAGGTTTAGGTTAAGGTTTATGTTTAGGCTATAGGTATAGGTTTAGGTTATATGTTAAGGTTTAGGTTTAGGAATTCGGGTTCGGGTTCGAGATCGGGTTTAGGTATGGGTTTTGGGATTTGAGAATAGGTTTATGTTAAGGTTATAAGTATAGTTTATAGGTTAAGTTTAAGGTAAAGGTTTCGTCTATAAGTATAGGTTTTGGGATTTGAGAATAGGTTTAGGTTAAGGTTATAAGTCTAGGTTTAGGTTATAGGTTAAGGTTTAGGTTTAGGTTATAGGTATAGGTTTAGGTTATAGGTTAAGGTTTATGTTTAGAAAATCATGTCCGGGTATGCTCCATTAATTTTGAGCAAATACATAAATACGAGTAAACAACACTGACCTTATTCCTAACCTTCAATGCATCAATCGCTACCTCATGGGCCTAGAGGAGAACCTCATAAGCCTTACTCTGCGTTACATTTGCATCAATGAGAAATGTTCTGGCAATGTTTGAGCAGTGGCTATTGTAGCGTGATCCGATTGTGCATATGATCACACTTCTCGAGTCATAACCAAGAGCACTGTCACGCCCCAAACCCAGAAATCAGATTCATAGGAATTTCGATCACCGAATCCGGTGCCGACAGCCTCCGTAGTACCCCATTCTCGGCTCCTAGCATTCATATGCTAGATTCTGATCCTGGGATCCTACAAGGAGGATTTTTTTATATATATACATTTAACTAGTAATAAGCATAACCACAAGATTATCTAATTCACAAAGGCAACATCATCATCACATATCCACTAATATAATCATTTGAGTATAATACTGAAAGGGAATACATAAATAAAGAAAAATCAAGCTCCAAAAGACCACTGCACGCTCCAAGCTCAACACTACTACAACCTAACATCACCTGCACGTATCTATCGTGCATAAGCTTATAGAAGGCTTAGAGGGTGGTGTAAGTGTGTGCACAAGGTAAGTATCAAATGTTCAATACAATGCCATCATCATACAATACCGAAATTACTGGTCATCCATAAATCATACAATATCGGAATAAGGAGAAATACTGATAAGATCATGAATTATCAAAGCAGAAATACTAACAAGATCATAAATCAAATGATAACAGAGTAAGCGGAAGTACATACAAGTCCATAAGTAAATCAATAGCAGAATACGCAATATATAATAGCTATGAAACAAGGAGTCATAAAGAGTCAAATATCAGATGCCGAGGATGTAATGCAATATGCAAATCCTGCTAAGTCTGTCTAGGCCATATAAGTGCAGAAATATAGCAATCCAAAATGCCATATGCCTGCGGATGTAATGCAATATGCGATGCGAATGAAATGACCATGCTGGAGTGTGAAGTCGGGATGATAGTACGTAGTATCGCAGGCTACGGGGTCCACCACAAGGGATTTCTATCCAAACCAGTCCCATACATAAATTTGGATAGTCAGACTCAACGTGGTAAACTCCTAATCTCAGGTTAGTCGCGCGCCCAACCGAAACTCTTTCCATAACAAAGGTACACAACAATTAGTTACGCACTACCAGCATGAGTGGATAGTGAATGAATGAATGAATGAGCATGCAACTCCTACTCGATAAGTCCACATATCAGTACGGTTCCTCTCTGGAAAATCACCGGGGTCTATTACACTCCATACCAGATTGTCGCCCCATCGCGCGTAGCAAGGTGATTGGAAGAGACCTCACTATCCGTCTGCTAATATCGGGCCCGGCTCGTCAATAGCGGACCCATTCCTCGAGCTGGTCAGACTCAGCCTAGCATTTCCCCCTCCTCTCGAGCAGGTAAGGCCGCACCCCATTCCAACCGACCGCGACACAGTTGAGAGCGTAGCCATCTGGTAATCGGCACTCGGCGCTCATCTACCCACTCAGTATAAATGTTGGAGAAACCTCTGGAACCAAGAGGGTTCTGGGACTTTCACCCAAGGATATCTATAGCAGCCCATGTAAAATAGATTTTCGGTATCCCATCTGACCATCCACGATATGCCTGTGGAGGCTACAGCCCTGATGTCGCTAGGGTGTACGGTGGTCATGTCACACAAATGCGAGATGCATGAGTCACACAGTGCAATCATGCATCAATCCTACGCATACCGTGCGCTCATGTGGGGTAACAACGCCTATCAAGGAGTCTCAAAAGAACCAGCACTATGACATATGTAATGGTCAATCATATCTCATAACAAACATGCAGATGATGCGTATGGGCATGTATGTTGATGATATGCAGTTACATACTCATAATCGGTATCAATAACAGGCATTGACAATCGACATCGACAACGTGGACATTTAACCAACATTGTCCCCCACGGAACTGTTTACATAAAGCCTAACATATAGTGGACTCATGGCCTCACACAAGGGTCAAATATACAACACCATGGGCCTCACTCAAGAGTTTAATACATTTCATGATGGGCCTTGCACATGGGCCTAACATACATTACAATGGGTTCCATCGCCTAGCCCTCAAATGCATCATAGTGGGCCTCATCACATAAGCATCATATACATCACATTGGACCTTAAACAGGGGCTGGATACATGTCACAACGGGTCTCAAATACGGGCCGCATATACATCAAATTGGGCCTCGATAATCAGAATCAGCAATCAGCCACCACAATCGGAATCGACAATTGGCCTCGATCGACAATCGGCCTCGATAATCAGAATCGGTCAATCAGCCATGACAAGCAGAATCGGCAATCAGGCACGTCAATCGACAATCGGCCACGATCGGTAATCGATCACGATAATCGGCCTCGACAATCTGTAATCTGTCAATCAGCCACGGCAAGCAGAGTCGGCAATCATCCACGTCAATCAATAATCGGCCACAATCGGTAATCGGTCACGATAATCGGCCTCGAACGGTAATTAGTCAACCGGCCACGACACGCAGAGTCGGCAATCGGCCACGTCAATTGATAATCGACCACGATCGATGATCGGAATCGACAAATCGGTCACGTCAATCGGAATCGGCAATCGATCACAATAAAGGGCCGCGATCGCTAATCGGCAATCTGTCAAGTCAATCGGCCACGACAATCGCACCAATAATTAGTAGATAAATAAAATGGGGTTCATATATGATCAGTCGATCAACTATAGTATAAAGATCAGCACTCAGTTGTGGTGATATCAAATCCGATAACACGGAGCCATCTGTTTACGGTGAATGGGGCCCACTTATTTGGGTTAATCCACTGAGGGAATGATGAGAATGGGCCTAACAAGGCCTAAGGGAAGGTCATAATGTGGACATCCAACCATCATTGCCCATCAATGTGGACATCTAACCAACATTGCTCCCAAGGAGTGGCCCACATAACGGATTTATACGCAACGTAGCTGCCACACATACATCACATTGGGACTCATTCATGGGCCTCACATACAACACATTGGGCTTCATATAAGGGCATTGAATACATCACAATGGCCCTTAACCCATGGGCCCCAAATACATCACAATGAGCCTCAACTCATGGGCCCAATACATCACAATGGGCCACAAATTCATCAGGTGATCCACGTACATCATGGTACATCATGGTGGTCCACCAGGTACGGACGGTGTGAATTTCCCACGTCCAGGCAGAGTCCCACCGTCCAGAGCATGTGGACGGTGAGAATGTAAGGCACATATAGCAAGGTGGTTTCCCACGTGGGGCCACCAACCCACATATATATTATATAATATTCTTTTTTTTTAAGGCAACGTCTAGCATTCAGGCCTAGACGGACGGCCTGGATGTAAAACGCATATATCCAGGTGGCCCCCACCGTCCATCCCATGGACGGCATGGATATTCATCACGTGTAGGTCCCACACGTATGAATGGTCTGGATAAAAAATCATTTCATGTGATCCATGCGCACCGAACTTGTTGTGGTTCCAGCAACATCAGCTGCATTCGCTGGGCCAGCGATGAACGGTTTGGATGAAACACTTCATTAAGTGTGGCCTACTGGCCCTCCATCTAGATGGATGGTTTGAATGTCAGAGGTGGGTCCCACGCTGCATTGATGCAGCACACGTGCAGGATGGGCAGCAGGAACACATACATTATGGTGGAATCCCACCATCCAGGAAACCACTTGACGGTGAGGATAAAATAGTGCAAGTCACGGTGTATCCTGCCGTCCCTGATGGACGGTGGATATACATACCTCTATAGTGGACCCCACATCCAGCAGATGGACGGTGTGATGAATCCCATACATCAGGGTGATGCCACGCCAAGGGCCCACCCGTTTTGGGTTCAAGCTGATATTTATGTTTTTAATTCACGCAGTCCAGCAGCCTCAACTGCTGGACGATCCATTGCTGGACAATGGATCCCACACGTCTATCAAGGTGGGGCCCACATACACGTGGCCCAACAACTACATCCATTTAGGTGGCAAAAAAAAATAGAGAAAGGGAGAGAGAGAGAGAGAGAGAGAGAGAGAGAGAGAGAGAGAGATAAAGAAGATCGGATGGTGGAGGGACCCCGCCACTATGGGTCCCTCTTTGATACAACACATACATCAAGATGGGTCCCATATGTGTGGGCCCCCAAATCATAAATCAAATAAATAAAATCACCCACCTTTGATTTTTCTTGGACCTTTTCTTCCATCCATGCGTCCTAGAGTTTCGAGAGATGTATTTCAACGGTGGAGATGATCATTGGATGGTGGAGATGGGAGATAGGGAGGTGGGCCACACTAGCTCTCTCATGGGAGCCATGGACGTGGGTTGCTCCATGGAGGGATTGTTTTGAGAAAAAGAGATGAGAGAGAGTGATGAAAGGAGAGAGAGAGGGATGGGTGAGAGGTGATGGGGTGGTGGTAAGTGATGGGTGTGTACCTTGTTGTAAGAGGAAGTTGACTTTTGATGAGGGTAGTTGTACTTGGGGATGGGTGTGAGTGATGGGAGTGATGTGTACTTGATTGATGTGACTGAAGTGATGTGTCTTAGAGATTCCATTGATATTTGTAACGTGCGGCATTTTCCTCGAACTGAACGCGGGCCTACATCTCCTGGCCTGGGTATCGCCTCGGCGCGTGAGACGCAGCATCGGAACCGCGGCGACGACGCGGTCACTATGGTACAAGTCTCGGGATGAGTCAAGTCGGGTTAACGGCGTGTGAATCAGGATCGTGCACAAATTCCAGTTAGGAGTCGAGGTTGCTGGGATTCGACCGGGAAGACCGCGAAAGTCTACCGAACGATACGATCTAGGATAGGGGTCTTACAGTTCTCCCCTCCTAATAAAAATTTTATCCTCAAAATTTATAGAACAGATTAGGGAAGAGAAAACATCATCAAGTATATGTGTCAAGGCTAAATCATTCTACAAAAGGATGAACATAGAGCGCTCTCTAATATCAACCTTGCCTTTGCAAGACGCATCGCCAGCATTATGATGATCCTACTGAACCTCGGATCCTAGATCAGAAACGATCAAAACTATGCAACCTCACAATCTCAATGATAGGGATCTATATCAGAAATTCTATACGTTATCTGAACTTGTGGATCTAATCATTCTAAGTTCTCAACAATCACAAAGTGCATGGTAACTATCAACAGATATGTGATGTCATCTTCAGGTATTCTCAAGTTATGCTCTGATACCAACTTCTGTCACGCCCCAAACTTAGAAATCGGATTCATAGGAATCGCGATCACCGAATCCGGTGCCGACAGCCTCCGTAGTACCCCATTCTCGGCTCCTAACATTCATATGCCAGATTCTGATCCTGGGATCCTACAAGGAGGATTTTTTTATATATATACATTTAACTAGTAATAAGCATAACCACAAGATTACCCAATTCACAAAGGCAACATCATCATCACATATCCACTAATATAATCATTTGAGTACAATACTGAAAGGAAATACATAAATAAAGAAAAATCAAGCTCCAGAAGACCACTGCATGCTCCAAGCTCAACACTGCTACAACGTAACATCACCTGCATGCATCTATCATGCATAAGCTTATAGAAGGCTTAGAGGGTGGTGTAAGTGTGTGCACAAGGTAAGTATCAAATGTTCAATACAATGCCATCATCATACAATACCGAAATTACTGATCATCCATAAATCATACAATATCGGAATAAGGAGAAATACTGACAAGATCATGAATTATCAAAGTAAGAAGAAATACTAACAAGATCATAAATCATTCGATAATAGAGTAAGCGGAAGTACGGACAAGTCTATAAGTAAATCAATAGTAGAATACGCAATATAGAACAACTATGCAACAAGGAGTCATGAAGAGTCAATTATCAGATGCCGAGGATGTAATGCAATATGCAAATCCTGCTAAGTCTGTCTAGGCCATATAAGTATAGAAATATTGCAACCTAAAATGCCATATGCCTGCGGATGTAATGCAATATGCGTTGCGAATGAAATGACCATGCTGGAGTATGAAGTTGGGATGATAGTACGTAGTATCGCAGGCTACGGGGTCCACCACAAGGGACTTCTATCCAAACCAGTCCCATACATAAATTTGGATAGTCAGACTCAACGTGGTAAACTCCTAATCTCAGGTTAGTCGCGCGCCCAACCGAAACTCTTACCATAATAAAGGTACACAATAATTAGTTGTGCACCACCAGCCCGAGTGGATAGTGAATGAATGAATGAATGAGCATGCAACTCCTACTCGATAAGTCCACATATCAGTACGGTTCCTCTCTGAGAAATCACCGGGGTCTATTACACTCTATACCAGATTGCCGCCCCATCACGCGCAGCAAGGTGAGTGAAAGAGACCTCATTATCCGCCTGCCAATATCGGGCCCGACTCGTCAATAGCGGACCCATTCCTCGAGCTGGTCAGACTCAGCCTAGCATTGCCCCCTCCTCTCGAGCAGGTAAGGCCGCACCCCCTTCCAACCGACCACGACACAGTTGAGAGCGTAGTCATTTGGTAATCAGCACTCGGTGCTCATCTACCGACTCAGTTTAGACGTTGGAGTAACCTCTGGAACCAAGAGGGTTCTGGGACTTTCACCTAAGGATATCTATAGCACCCCATGTAGAACAGATTTTCGGTATCCCATCTGACCATCCACGATATGCCTATGGAGGATACATCCCTGATGTTGCTAAGGTGTACGGTGGTCATATCACACAAATGCGAGATGCAAGAGTCACACAGTGCAATCATGCATCAATCCTACGCATACCGTGCGCTCATGTGAGGTAACAATGCCTATCAAGGAGTCTCACAACAACCAGCACTATGACATATGCAATGGTCAATCATATCTCATAACAAACATGCAGATGATGCATATGGGCATGTATCTTGATGCTATGCAGTCACATACTCATAATCGATATCAATAACAGGCATTGACAATCCACATCGACAACGTGGACATTTAACCAACATTATCCCCTAAGGAACGGCCTACATAAAGCCTAACATATAGTGGACTCATGACCTCACACAAGGGTCAAATATACAACACCATGGGCCTCACTCAAGAGTTTAATACACTTCATGATGGGCCTTGCACATGGACCTAACATACATTATAATGGTTTCCATCGCCTAGCCCTCAAATGCATCACAGTGGACCTCATCACATAAGCATCATATACATTACATTGGACCTTAAACAGGAGATGGATACACGTCACAACGGGTCTCAAATACGGGCTGCATATACATCACATTGGGCCATGACAATCAAAATTGGCGATCAGCCACCACAATCAGAATCGACAATCAGCCACGATAATCGGCCTCGATAGACAATCGGTCTCGATAATCAGAATCGATCAATCGGCCATGACAAGCAGAATTGACAATCGGCACGTCAATCAACAATCGGCCACGATCGGTAATCGGTCACGATAACCGGCCTCGACAATCGATAATCTGTCAATCGGCCATGGCAAGCAGAGTCTGCAATCAGCCATGTCAATCAATAATCAGCCACGATCGGTAATCGGTCACGATAATCGGCCTTGAACGGTAATCAGTCAACCGGCCACGACACGCAGAGTCGGCAATCGGCCACGTCAATTGATAATCGACCACGATCGATGATCGGAATCGACAAATCGGTCACGTCAATCAGAATCGGCAATCGATCACGATAAAGGGCCGCGATCGCTAATCGGCAATCTGTCAAGTCAATCGGCCACGACAATCGCACCGATAATCGGCAGATAAACAAAATGGGGTTCATATATGATCAGTCAATTAACTATAGTATAAAGATTAGCACTCAGTTGTGGTGATATCAAATCCGATAACACGGAGCCATCTGTCTACAACGAATGGGGCCCACTTATTTGGGTTAATCCACTGAGGGAATGATGAGAATGGGCCTAACAAGGCCTAAAGGAAGGTCACAATGTGGACATCCAACCATCATTGCCCATCAATGTGGACATCTAACCAACATTGCTCCCAAGGAGTGGCCCACATAACGGATTTATACGCAACGTAGCTGCCACACATACATCACATTGGGACTCATTCATGGGCCTCACATACAACACATTGGGCTTCATATAAGGGCATTGAATACATCACAATGGCCCTTAACCCATGGGCTCCAAATACATCATAATGAGCCTCAACTCATGGCCCCAATACATCACAATGGGGCTCAACCCATGGGCCAATACATCAGGCGGGCCGCATTACATGGGCTGCACCAACGGGCCTCGCACAAATGGGCCACAATACATCAAGTGGGCTGCATTACATGGACCGCACCAATGGGCCTCGCACAAATGGGCCACAAATACATCAGGTGGACCGCACTAACGGGCCTCGTACAAATGGGCCATAAATACATCAGGTGGGTGCACTAACAGGCCTCGCACAAATGGGCCACAAATTCATCAGGTGGGCTGCACTAATGGGCCTCGCACAAATGGGCCACAAATTCATCAGGTGGGTTACATCAATGGGCCGCATTAGGGGGGCTTATATACATCAATGGGCCGCACTAGTGGGCCTTATATACATCAATGTGGACTACATCAATGGGCCGCACTAGGGGGCCTTATATACATCAAGTGAGCCCTGCACGCATGATAGGTGTATAGCTGGTGTGAGGGTACTCTAGCCAATCCGTTTCCCATACGTGTATCAAGGTAAGTCCCACCGTCCAAGGACCTGACGGTGGAGATACATACATCACGTGGGTCCCACAAGTACATCACGTGGGGCCCACAGCTAGGCAGCATGAATGAAACACAAATATCATAGTGGCGTCCCACACCACCTACACAGGTGGACGGTGTGAATATAACCCATTATCAAGATAGGGCCCACCATAACATTATTTTCTACCCAATCTGATCATAAGGTCACAAATACTTGAATTAAGTGGAAAATAAATATCATATTGATCCAAACTTCTGTACACCCAAAAAGGGTTTCAATGGTGGATGTTCAATCTCCACTGATTTTACATTGTGGTCCACTTGATAGATGGATGGCGTAGATTACATATACATTACGGTGCACCCCATGTAGTCCGTTAAGATGGACGATGCTGATGAAGAGCACATGCACCAATGTGGGTCACGTCCAAGGATGGACGGGTAGGATGAAAAACATACATCAAGTGGGTTCCCACCGTCCCAAACAGTGGACGGTGAGGATAAATCACATACATCATGGTGGTCACACCAGGATGTGGGCCACACGTGTCAGGTGCGGTTCATGTCCCATGGACGGATTGTGTAGATGTACATCACATACATCACAACTGGCCCCACCGCTTAGAGGTTTGGACGGTGTAGGCATCACACGTACATCATGGTGGTCCACCAGGTACGGATGGTGTGGATTTCCCACGTCCAGGCAGAGTCCCACCGTCCAGAGCATATGGACGGTGAGAATGTAAGGCACATATAGCAAGGTGGTTTCCCACGTGGGGCCACCAACCCATATATATATTATATAATATTCTTTTTTTTTTAAAGGCAACGTCTAGCATCCAGGCCTAGACGGACGGCCTGGATGTAAAACGCATATATCCAGGTGGCCCCCACCGTCCATGCCATGGACGACATGGATATTCATCACGTGTAGGTCCCACACGTATGAATGGTCTGGATAAAAAATCATATCATGTGATCCATGCCCACCGAACTTGTTGTGGTTGCACTAACAGCAGCTGCATTCGCTGGGCCAGCGATGAACGGTTTGGATGAAACACTTCATTAAGTGTGGCCTACTAGCCCTCCGTCTAGATGGACGGTTTGAATGTCAGAGGTGGGTCCCACGCTGCATTGATGCAGCACACGTGCAGGATGGGCAGTAGGAACACATACATTATGGTGGAATCCCACCATCCAGGAAACCTCCTGACGGTGAGGATAAAATAGTGCAAGTCACGGTGTATCCTGCCGTCCCTGATGGATGGTGGATATACATACCTCTATAGTGGACCCCACACGTCCAACAGATGGACGGTGTGATGAATCCCATACGTCAGGGTGATGCCACGCCAAGGGCCCACCCGTTTTGGGTTCAAGATGATATTTATGTTTTTAATTCACGCAGTCCAGCAGCCTCAGTTGCTGGACGATCCACTGCTGGACAGTGGATCCCACATGTCTATCAAGGTGGGGCCCACATACACGTGGCCCAACAACTACATCCATCTAGGTGGCCAAAAAAAATAGAGAAAGGGAGAGAGAGAGAGAGAGAGAGAGAGAGAGAGAGAGAGAGAGAGAGAGAGAGAGATAAAGAAGATCGGATGGTGGAGGGACCCCACCACTATGGGTCCGTCTTTGATACAACACATACATCAAGATGGGTCCATATATGTGGGCCCCCAAATCATAAATCAAATAAATAAAATCACCCACCTTTGATTTTTCTTGGACCTTTTCTTCCATCCATGCGTCCTAGAGTTTCGAGAGATGTATTTCAACGGTGGAGATGATCATTGGATGGTGAAGATGGGAGATAGGGAGGTGGTCCACACTAGCTCTGTCATGGGAGCCATGGACATGGGTTGCTCCATGGAGGGATTGTTTTGAGAAAAAGAGATGAGAGAGAGTGATGAAAGGAGAGAGAGAGGGATGGGTGAGAGGTGATGGGGTGGTGGGAAGTGATGGGTGTGTACCTTGTTGTAAGAGGAAATTGACTTTTGAAGAGGATAGTTGTACTTAGGGATGGGTGTGAGTGATGGGAGTGATGTGTACTTGATTGATGTGACTGAAGTGATGTGTCATCGAGATTCCATCGATATTTGTAACGCGTGGCATTTTCCTCGAACTGAATGCAGGCCCACATCTCGTGGCCTGGGTATCGCCTCGGCGCGCGAGACGCAGCATTGGAACCACGGCGATGACGCGGTCGCTAGGGTACAAGTCTCGGGTTGAGTCGAGTCGGGTTAACGGCGTGTGAATCAGGGTCGCGCACAAATGTCGGTTAAGGGTCGAGGTTGCTGGGATTCGACCGGAAAGACCGCGGAAGTCTACCGAACGATACGGTCTAGGATATGGGTCTTACAAGCACCAAAGACACATTTCAACAAGCATTTTTAACCAAAAATAAAAGAAAGGAAATAAAGAAAAGGAAAAGAAAAAGGAGAAAGGAAACAAATTATTTTACCTCCAAGGTCAACTCATCACGCTTCACAAGTATTCTAATAGGATCTATCATAAACTTGTTTGTTATCTTCAAATTTTCATAAGGCAGAGTTGCAGATGTCAATACAACCTACACAAAGCAGCCCATACATTTCAGAACCTTTACATGGATAAAAGTTGAATATATGCTTGAAATGTAATTAAGCTGCACCTGTTGCAGTCAAGCTGTAGGTAAGCTGCACCTGTTGCAGTTTTGGGGCTGCACCTACTGCAGTTCTTTGGTTGCACCTGCTGTAGTTAAGCTGCACCTGTTGCAGTTCTGGGGCTGCACCTACTACAGTATCGATTAAGAAGAAAATCAGCTAGGTGCCTAAGTCAAAATCAGTCAATTTGGATGGGTTGCTGATTGAATGAAAAACATTGGTAATAACTCACCTTACCACGAACGTCAATCCACAACAACAATCCTAAAGCATTTGCATAAACCTGAATGCAAGAGACAACAACCATAAGTGTGCTAAACTGGGTCATGTTGTTGACAGTATCTACTAAATATACCTGTCCACAATCAGCATCACTTCTTTGTAAATCTTTCCAGATATGATGGTCATAGACTTCTAGCACTTTGTTAATTGGAGAATGACCTTCCAAATAACAAACAGCAACATGCCACCAATTGTGAGTGTACTTACAAAGTCTTTCCTCAGTGACATTGAAATAAAACAGGGAAATTCTATTTAATCATCAAAAGCTCTGATCTCTAGAACAAAATTGCAATTAGATTTAAGCTACTTGCATTTTCTATTGTGAATACTTACAATTATATGCGTCTTAATCATTTGGACTTCTGTCCCCCATGAATGCATAGCTGACGACATCTAGATCAAGCATCCGAACAGTTGCTGACGGCCATTAAGCTATAGTTCATTAATGAAAGACCATGAAATTTCAGACTGTGTGCTACGTGGTGGGTAGTACTATCATTTAAAACATCATTCAGTACAAAGTCAAATCGATACCAGTGGAATTGACAGTTTGGTAAGTCCACCAAATGGTCTATTCCAATGACAAACACAGAAAGGAGATGAGAGTTTGGTTTGTCATTTGTCATTAGCATTGAAATAATGGCCCTAACTTTCAATAGAAAGGAGAAGATGGAGGGTACCGTACCTATACTACTTGAACTGCCATTTGTCAGGACCACCATATTTTGATTTTGGTTTTCACTTTGGGGTTTTTCCTCAGCAAAGACATCTCCTTTAGCAGCCTAATTGCATCTTTTTTGTCTATTTCCGAGCCGTTTACCTAACAGGAGCATAGTAAAATCAAAGAAAAATATCATGTACAAGCATTCTGACAAACCCAAAATTTGCAAACCCCAGATGCCTTACCAGTCAAGTCATTGATAGCATTCTCAGCATCCTACAAAACAATAACAAATAAATAGATAATCAGGTTTCAATGAATAATGAACCATGAAGATTGACATAGAATAAATAGATAATCAAAAAATGAAAGAAAAGTATACAACTCACCTTGATGCCCATTCTCCCTCCTCCTTTACCCGGGCTTGGGACCGACAATGAAAGGAGTTGCATTGGCAGAGTTAAAAAGGTTCTTAGGCTCCATTTGGTTTGTGACGACCAAATGGAGTCTAATATGTTTAAATATATAGTATAAAATTCATTCAAAATTACAAAAACCAAACCAAACAACATATACAGTAACAAAAAAAAAACAAGCGAAACATCAATATAAAGTAACTAAAAACCAAACCAAGTTATGAGTTCATCAATATAAAGTAACTAAAGTGCCAAATTAGTTCAAAATTAACCAAAAAAATAAGCGAAACATCATATAAAGTAGCTAAAAAAAGCATCCACACCAAGTTCAATTATAGAGTACCAAATTTGTTCAAATTATCGAAATCTCAAAGATTCCTTCCCCCATTGCACAAGTGATCCCGGACCGGCCTCTCCAAGTGTAGATGTGAACCCATATTCTTACAAACGAGTGTCAGGATGTATAATCTCAGTCGAGGTAACAACAAAAGATCCCTCCTCCAATGGTTCGCAATGGACAGCTGCATTTGAATTAACTTCGTGTACTTGACCACGAGCAACTACATCATGATTTCCCCAACCAAGCAAGTCACATCTCCTACCAATATATATATATATATATATATATATATATATATATATATATATATATATATAACATTCAGCTACATGTACACATATAAAATGACATTAGTATTGTTATCGTTTATAAAATAATTGTAAGTTCAATACATTAGCAAATTTACACTTGCATACCGACGATGCTTGTGCAGATTTAACAATTGTTGGTGATGAGAGGTTTTGAGTAGATTATGCGTGTTGCTGCAACTCCATCCAGGCCTCCATCTTGGCCAATGATTTCTTTATATCAAATATCTCCTACACTAGGCCATCTCTTTCTTTTATCAAATTCTCTACCTTCGAACGGGCAAGGGCTGACATCTTCAGTCTGTCTTAGTTATTGAGCAACCTAGACCCCATATTCGCCCTCTACTATTAGAACCAACCAACTATAAAACATTACAAATCAAGTTATTAGAAAATACATAATTACCATGAATCTCACTGTAATTTTTAAATTTTATTATTACCTGTGTAAGGGCATAGTCAACACCGGTAATCTTAGAAGAAGGATTACTAGAATAAAGCTCATCTAATTTTTCCTGCGACAAAATACAAATGAATGTAAAATAATTCAAATTTATACATTGGCATCTCATAAAGGTATTGGTTAGTGGTAGAAGAGGATGTACTTACAATAAGGTCAGGATACTGGACAACTTTGTCCTTGCTTGTATGGGCTCTTAAGTAAACATCACATCTACCTATCTCGGCATCAGAGGTAAGATTCTTGTCCTTTACCTTTGGCACATTACATATTAATGGAGTTAGATGAGTGATAATACAAAAGTAAATTCAATATTAAACTATAATACCTATATTTATAAATAAATAAAACATACCATCTAATGGCGAATAACAGCCATGTTGTTCCTCCCAAGACACGCAAATCCTTTTAGCTTGGATCGATTGATTTTATTCCTTTCGCTTACTCTCATGAATTCCTCAGTGCCATGTTGATTCACGAAGACTAACCAATCCTCCATATGGATGCTTGGGGGGGCAGGACTATCTCTCACAACTGCAAGATCCTTGTCTTTAATATATTCTGCAGTCAACCTTTTCTTGTAATTTTTCCATGTTTTCTTAATGCGTTTTGTTACGTATGTAAGACTTGCATCCCAACTTTGACCCTCAAACTCATAAGCTCGTGACAATGACTCTATGATCATTTAAATGTGTGCATGAGGCACTTGGAGAAAGTCCTAGTATATAATCGGGATATGAGTATGGGTGAGGATAGCAATATGCGATGCAAATTACTTTTGTTCAGGACAATCCTCATTCGGTTGCCCGAATTCATTCGTCTTTAGGACTTTTTACCTATCAGGTTGCTTATGTAACAAAGCATCCCTAGTAGGACCTCTCTTTCTAGACGAAGAAGAAGAAGCTGTCACAACAACATAAAAAGAATAACAGTTATATATACACATCGTTGATTACAGCCAATATATAAGAAAATTGAAATTTACATATCTAATTAAGGAGAACTATCATATTACCTTTAGTCTTGCTCGCGTCTGTAGTCTCGGTCAAGTGCACACCCAATGCCTCTGGTTGTGAATCCATGTGCCTGTTTAAAATAAAATAAAATAAAAACACTAATGATTAATATAATAATTTGGATAACAGATAAAGTACAAATAATTTACTACATTATCCATACCTTAATTGGATTTTCTCCAATAAATATCATATTGTTACATGCTTAGTAAATATAAACAATTCAAGAGATTCTCCTTGGTCGCTTTCTTTTCTTTGTTTTCTCGACTACAACACTGATGTCTTCAGGTTCATTGAATATCAACTCATCAATAATTGCTAATGAGGTGAGATTAGGTCCTGCATCGGCATCAGTTACATCCTTAAATCATTCCGATAGATGGCATGTCTCTTCTTCAATAAAAATATTTTTTGGAACCTCTAATAACACATGCCCTTCAGGATTTTTTGGATCTCCAGAATAGAAAACTTGTGTGGAATACTCCGCAAGAATGAACGACTTGTCACCTAATTTGTCTAAACTGTAAAGACTGGACAAATTTACTAATCTCAGATTCGCTTCGACATCAAAAGAAACACCATGATGCGTCACCTTCACCCAATCACACTTAAATAAGACAGGCTTGTACCCTGTTCTTTACTCCAATTGGATAATTCTACGAAGGACTCCGTAGTAAGGTTGATTTTCATCCACTGTATTCATATCCTTAGCACTAGATCGAAATGTGGTTATATCCTCTGTCATAACCCCACTGTTTTGGTTTATCTTATTCTCCTCATAGTCCTTAATGACAAAGAGAAAACCATTAATATAATACTTATTGTATTGAGTACGAAAATCTAGAGGTCCTCTCACTATATCTTTAAATTCTTTATCGTCAGATTCGCTAAACTCTGATTGCCTCTTCAACCAAGGTATGAATTCATCCTCGCTAGGCACCCTGTTGGTCCTCCTGTAACATCACTGCAAGAAATGTTTGTTTTTCCTATGCATTATTTGAAACCATTATTATATTAAAATCACATAAAGTAAAGAAGATATATACAAATGAGCTAATTGTGCATACCCTTCCCACACATCATAGCTGGGAAGAGTCTTCAGTACCCATGTACGAGCCTGTTCATATTTGATACAAGCTAGGGTAACACTTTGACCTGAACCTATTGGACTAACATCGTCATCATTATTATCGTCATTTACAACATCTTGAAACTTTTGTAGTCCTGAAATGACTTCATCAAATCATTTTTCCAATTTTTCTAAGAGGCTTGTTTTTGTTTTCCTTTGTATTGGTTACAATATATAATTGTCTCCTCTTGGATATATTGTTCTGCAATGCAACACTCAGGTTGCATCTTGTTACGGACATAGGCCTTGAATGTCTTCATGAACCTGACAAAGATAATGATACATTACAAATGCATACAACTGTAGATGTTAAGCTGGATTATTCTTACTAAACTTATAGCGTACCTTTCAAATGGATACATCCATTGATAGTATATAGGACCACATATGTGAGCCTCGTAAGCCAAGTGGATCGATAGATGCATCATCACGACAAATATAGATAGAGGGCATATAATCTCAAGATGACATAACATCCTAGTCATATCCCTCTCAAGAGTAAGGAGCGTTTGAACGTCTACTATTGTCAAGCACAAGGCATTAAAGAAGGTGCAAAAGCTTGTAATTATAGGACGAATGACCTTCCTATCCCTGAATGCATGTTGGATGAGAACTGGGAGCAAATGTTACATCAATACATGGTAAGAATGAGACTTCATTCCATTTAAATCCATACATTCTCCCTTTATGATGGTCTTCCAATTTGTACTAAAACTGATTAGAACACACAAGTCATGCAAAGTCTGGATGAAAAGTTTTTTCTCTTCTATTCTTAAACAAAAAGGACCTTATTTCTGAATCATCTTGTCATTGCTCTTTTTTAGCCATAGACGCTTCTTAATTCCCAACCGTTTCAGGTCCCTGCATGCATTAACATCATCCTTGGTCTTGCCAAGGGTGTTCAACAACAAGGCGTTAAGGATTTCAAATATATATTTTCTCGACATGCATAACATCAAGGTTGTGACGCACTGGAATATCTTTCCAATACTCTAGATCAAATAATATAGACTATTTGAAAAACCATGATGATTCAACAACACCTATTAGCTCTTGTCGGCCTCCATCAATACCCCTGATATTCCTCTTCTCAGTCTTCCCCCATTGCATATGTAGGTTCGTAGTCTGTCTTTCGACCTCAATCCCATCCAGACGAATGGGTTGACGTCGTATCTCCACCTTCTTATTGAATGTGTCAGCACTTGTGTCCTTCCTTACCTGGTCTGACATTAGCAACCATCGTCTGTGACCCATATAAACATGTTTCTTTCCATATTAGAGTCGTAAGGAATTTGTGTTGGGACCACATACAGGACAACCATACTTACCCTTAGTCTTACAACTAGAAACATTACCATATGCTGGAAAGTCGTGGATTGTCTAGAGCAAAAAGGCACACATCTTGAATTTGTTTTTATGATATATGTCAAGCGTCATGACTCCTTTATGCCACAAGTCTTGCAATTCATCAATCAATAGTCGTAAATAAACATCAATATCCTTTCCTGGTTGTTGTGGTCCCTCAATGAGAAAAGTCAACATAGTAAACTGAGGTTTCATGCAAAGCTTTGGTGGAAGATTGTACGTCACACACATAACGGGCCATGAACTATGAGCTGTAGTGAAAACACTGAATGAGTTAAACCCATCTGTAGCCAGGCCCAATCGAACATTACGAGGCTCGGCTGAAAAATCCATATACTTCTCATTGAGATTCTTCCATGCAATAGAATCAGCCGGATGCTCCATCTTTTCAAGTTGCAATTTTCTAGTTGAGTGCCAGGACATTTCTTTTGCTAACCATGGTACACTGAACATTCTGTAGCCTTGGTGTTAATGAAAAATACCTTATCACCTTGACAGGTACTTTAGATTATTTTTCTCAACATTCATTTCTATCTTGAACCTAGGAGCTTTACAAGTTGGACAACTGGTTTTCATCTAGTTCTCTTTCCAGTACAAGATACAGTCATTTGGACAAGCATGGATCTTCACATAATCAAGACCCAACTCTGTAATGATCTTCTTCGCTTGGCAGGTATTAGTAGGGGCCTTGTTACCAGATGGTAACACCTTCTTTAGCAGTTGAAGGAGCTCTGTAAAGCTTTTTTCACTCCATCCATGGTTCACCTTTAATTTGAAAAGTTGTACAATAAAAGTCAGCAAGGTGAAATCTTGGGCCCCTGGTTATAGATCAGTCATTGCGTCTCGTAGATTTTCTTCAAACTCATCAGTTTCATTTTCCCCAAAGACGCCTTCGACTATAGGGGTCACATTCGACTTATCCTGTACAACTTCATCTAGGTTATTACCATCAAGTTCTTGAACAATCGCGTTGTGAACCTCATTTAAGTTCAGGACATTGTGGTACTGTTGGGAACTTGGCACATATTTAGTACGCTTAGGTGATACATGCTCACCATGCATGTCCCATACCCTATGGCTTAAGTCGAATCCATTTTTTATTAGATGTATTTCCAAATCATTATAAAAAACCAGTAATCGTAAACATCTGCAAGTGGCTCATGGACAAAGAATAGTTTCTCTACTAGGAAGGTCTTCTCGTGTAAATTTCACAAAGCTTCTGATTCCAAAAATAAAATGAGGGTTCAGAAAACTTAGTGTCATCCCCTCCCTATCTGTTATAGCCAGATCTTGATTAACCACGAGGTTCATTTTGAACCTATACCTTACAAAAAAAAATATTATTATTATTATTATTCACCCATTCACGGATCTAATTCTAAAAACATGCATCTATGACTATCATTGGAGTTTAGTCTTTAAATAGATTTAACTTTTCATGGGCATATCACGAGGGACTTGGATTGCCTACTGACGGTGTTGTGTAGATCACCGCATGATGTATGTGTTTCATCCATGCCATTCATCCATTTTTCTACATCATGTTAGGGCATGAGACTAAAAAAAGGAAGATCCAAATCTTATGTGGATTACATAAGATGAAACAATGATTATTGAACGCTAATTCATTTTTGGGCTCATGACCCGTGATGATATGGAAAAATGAATGGACAATTAAGCTCAGGACCCACATCATGGAAAGTTTAGATTAATGACTGTTTATAGTATGAACAATATAAACCATCATCTTCCTTAGCCATTGATTGGATAGTTAAGATCATCTTGTCACAAGTGATTTGTTTTTTAGAGAGAGGGCTAATCAACGATGGACCCATTTGATGGATTACCCATATTGAGGGTTGGGACCAACCTAGATTTAGGTACAAGGCATGTTCCATCAGTATCGGGCAAGTGCTTGCCATTAATGAAATTTTTGAGAGGAAACTACGGAATTTGGTTGCGGTACCAGAGCAGAACTGGTTATCACAATATATATAAGGAATACCGGGACACCACTCTTAATGGTGCTATTGAGCACATGTATGATGAGATGGCTTCTCGCCACAGGGTAAGGTCTCCTTGCATTCAGATCATCAAGACAGCTACCATACCTAACTCACTTTGTAAGAGGGAGAATACCAAGCAATTTCATGATTCCAAAATCAAGTTCTCGTTGGTGTTCAAGAAGGTTAGGCCACCAACTAGGAAGCTTAAGACAACATTCAAGGCATCGAGGCCTAGCTAAATTGTTCATGTAATTCTGATAAATGATGTTTGTGACTTTGTGTTGCCAAATTCGATTCATTGAAACTATTAGAAAGTTGAGATGCTTCCAAGTTATTTGGGATTTTGGTTTCTATGGCATAAGCTTTTCTTTATTAGTTTTTATATTTTAGAAATTTTAAGTGTGGTTTAAGACATGATGGTGAAGGATATTAACTTGTTTTTTATTTCTAAAAAAAAATAGGTACAAGGCATGTTCATGTATATGTAGTGCCAGACTTGGCACCAGGCTCATATGTTGGATGTAAATGCCATTTTGACACATGTGGGGTCGACCTCTAACATGGCATGTTCATGAGTTTGTACCAAGCATATCATGCATGACTCAATGGAAAGAATTAAGAATGATCAACATTGGGGACAAAGACTCCAAGGATCCTTACTACCTGAGGTCAAGAAGGCTATACAGCTATCTTTAATTATAACCACAACACCCCCACATGGCTAAAAGAGATTACTAACACCCAACAATAACAACATGCTTGTAGTCCATGGTTGAGAAGATGCCTCAACATCCTCAGAAACTCCTAGGTAATAAACACCTATCTTGCATCAAACTACAACAAATAATAATCCAAACACAAATTTACCTCAAACAAAATTAATGACTTGACTGGAGACAACAATACACCTCAACTTTTTCTCTAGTCCCAATCATGGATTGTTTAATCTATGCAAGTTTCATAGTTGCACTACTTCTAATATATAACTTGTTATCGAGTTGAGTTTGAATTTGTAAACTTTGACAGAGTGCATTCAAATTATTATATATAAATAAATATAAATATAAATATAAATGTATATAGGAAAAAAAATTCAAAGTATGGAAACTGATTTCACAAACTAATCTCAATGCATGCCTTGTGGCATTCTCAAGGCTTCTAGGGTTGCATTGTTTCTAATCTTTAACTTGTTTTCAAGTTAAGTTTGAATTTGTAAACTTTGATAGAGAACATTCAAATGATTATATATAAATAAATAAATATAAACATATATACATAAATATGTGTGTGTGTGTGTGTGTGTGTGTCCGTATGCACGTGTGGACATTAGAAAAGGCACTAGCCCCCACTCAAAACAAGAACCCAAGCCTACAGAACCATCAATGCATATATATATATATATATATATATATATATATATATATATATATATATATATATATATATATATATATATATATATATATGATATGTACATCAGAGCATACAACGCCTTGTTTGGCTAGAGAGTCCACTTCAGAGTTTGTCTCTCCAGAGATGACCTTTAAACTGATTGGATGCACTTGCACAAGTCCTAGGCTTCCTCAAATGCTCGTCATATTGAGATTATAAATGTTCTATCACAATTGCAAAGAATTACTTGGATTGAGAATTTGTATTCCAAATTTGTTGCATTGAGTGCTATCAGCATAAACCAGACCATCTCTTTCTTATGTTTGCATTTCTTTTTAGTGGCTTATAACTTATCGGTAGAATTTTTGTTGTTCATTTTCTTCTACAGATGTGTGATGATTGCACCCACCACAATTGTGTCACAATATATTCCACAAGCTTGCAGAGGAGCAGTTATTCTTGCATTTGTATGGTTTCTGCATAGGTGGAAGACAAATGTATTTACCTGTGCTCTAGCCACCCAAAACATAACTGGGCTTGATCGAGAAAGGTTGTTAGCCTTACACAAACTCTCATCCGTGGGTCTTCTTATACTAGGATTGATGGCTTTAGTTAAGGCGATTCAATGGGGCAACCAACTTAAAACAAATACCACCATGTGCACCATTCCAGATGCTAGATTATTATCAGAAAATTCCATGCATTCCACCTACCTCATCTTCTGAATCGCTTTCTGAACTGTCAGTTGATTCTTCTTTCTTCTTTAATGGTCGGCTAGGTGAACTCTTAGGTGGCAGTGGTTTATTCGATCTGGCAGGAACCTTAGCTATAATTTTCTGCTTGTAGTTACATTTAACTAGAATTAACAATCTGGAATTCGAGATTTTTTAATTTTTTTGGATGATTTGGAATTTTTTTTTGATGATTTGGAATCCTGGATTCTAGAATCATATAAATGATAAAATGGGTGGGGGAAAAAAAGAAATTTATCAAACTGCTTTAGTTTTTTACTGATAGCTTTTTTTGCTAAGACAGATTCTGAGAAAGAAGCCGGTAACAAAATAGGAATTAGATCAGACTCAAGATGTAGAAAGAAGACAAAGAAGAAAGAAAATTAAGGATTTCCTATCTGATCTTAGGGGTAACATTTGGCCAACAACCACCATAATTCTAGTCACCCCTAATTGGATGTAAAATCTGCTTTGGAACCAACTTCCCAATGAACATCTACTGGTGCAGGAACCAAACTGTAATCAAGAATCCTCTTAGTTAACAAGAGGATATGCATTCAAAAATGGAGTTTAAGGAGTCCCTCAGAAACAAAAGATTTTTCCCAGCATGAATTATAAGGCAAGATGCCTAGCAGGCTAAACTTTCAGTTTCCCACAGCATGGGCTGTAGGCAATATAGCCTTGCATTTAGAAATTGGTATAAAAGCACATATCTACTGATGCCCAGCTGATACCTATTCAAATTGTAGGAACATAATACATTTGTCCAAGGCCTGGAGGTAAACTTTAAATGTCTGCTGCTAATACTGGTGGAAATTTTCTGTGATCATATGATTTTTCATCCAGCCATTTCAACAAACATATAGCATGCAGTTTCAAATTAACTCTCCAATCATGTATATATTATAGAAGTTTTTTTTTTAAAAAAATAAATCTCATACACCCATTTCAACAAACATATGGCATGCCATTTGAAATTAACTCTCCAATCATGTTGTAACACCCCGGATTTTGGCCAATCTGGGACTTGACGTCCTTAGGCAGTGGGTCAATTAAAACGCCTGGAAAATCGTTTAGAACCCAATTCCATAGCTAAAGAAACCACTTAGGATTAATTCCTTTAGAAATTAAGCGTAAGTTAGCTAGCGCAATGCTGGAGTAGCTGGTAAATAGTCCCTGATCACTTTAAATACGTTCTACAAGACCCAAATCGAGTAGAACCAATGACTCTATAATACTCTATAACCTCGGACCAAACTCTAAGCAGGTTTGTTCTCTGGACCACTTTGAATCTTTGTATTGGATCTAGACCACGTGTCGAAAGTCCGATACCTCCTATCTTAGACCGTTAGAACCGCCTAGCTGGACTTGACACTCATTTCGAAAATCAAGTCAAACCGATAATCACAGCCCATTTCATTGAGCCCGGACCGAAGAGAGTGCGAATAGGGACAGAATTGGAATTTCAAATTCAAATCTGTCACACGACTTGACGCATCAGTATTGAGCGTTCTGACCGTCAGAATTCAGCCAGATTACACCCTTGGATCAGGAAAAATTTCTATTTTATATCATGAGACTTTCAGCCCTGATCTACGTACGGTGACCGCTGAACTGAAACTAGTTCGCCACGTACGATCTGCGGACCCAGCCAGACTGAAAACTTAATACGTGCTAGATCTGGTACGCGTGAGCTTAAGTCCGATCGCATTCAGTCAGGGGACCACCAGAAAGCATCTTTTGGACCGAAACCGCCCCGATTTGGATATGCACTAAGTGAACTTTGTACCGGAGCCTATTTTCGGCATTTTTGGGCTTATAAAAGGGGTTGAAACCCTCACTCCTCTCTCCCATCCGAATTTGCAAAAATCTCTAGATTGGGAGAGAGAAAAGGTGAGAGTTTGTGAGAGAAGGTGGGAGAGAATTCCCTGCTGCTTGTGCCACGTGCTGCAAGTGGTTAAGCCACGTGCTCTAATCACCCGGCCGATGATTCCTTCACTTTTTCAGGTATGAAATAACCCTAGAAAGTTGCTGATTTGAGGTTTACTAGGATTCATAACTTGTTAGCTGACGTAACTCGTGAATTAGGTTCTCTTATCGCGGTAGATGAAGCGTATACGCTCAGTTCGAATTTACACATCCATAAGAGACAAGGTGCGGATTTTAGACGCTTTGATTGACTGTTTCCAAAGCTTTCAATGTCGTTTAATAGTAGATTATCGACGGCAACGCTGTTTGACATGTACAACACGCTGTCCGTTTCCTGTTTCGTAAACCGGCGAAGAATATGAGATTTAGGGCATTTTAGTCATTTGTAGGAAGTACTGATTTCATTCATATTTTGCTGATGTGATTGACATGATTTGTTGTCGCATTAGAATGTTAGGAATACGTGCATAATTATTTTGGCGAAGAGATTCGCCTAAATGCGCACTTCGGGTCGACATACTATATGTAGACTTAAGTGTGTAGTGTAAGTGTTTGTATAAATGCTTGTATTAGTATGTATTGAATTAAATGGTGTTATGAATTAGTTTGAGATTGATTTCTCAATTAATATGTTGGTGTAAATGGTTTCCTACATGTTAGCCATATGCATGATTTCATAATATGATTGAAATGCATGTGCTTGACGATTCGCTTAAGCTGTATGTTATAACATGTGCTTGATGATTTCATTATGATTTAATTCGAGATTGAATTCTCAATTAATATGCTGATGGAAATGATTTCCTATATGTTGGCGATATGCATAATTTCATTATATGTATGAAAGGCATGTGTCAGATGATTTACTTAAGTTGTACAATATAACATGTGTTAACATGCTCACATGGTTGTGTTTCATTTCCAATACTCTCACATGATTGTTGATGTGGATTCATATGTGTTTGGGACTATACTTAGTCCAGGCAGTCGGTAACCGAGCGAATTCGTGGTTGGCTTATCTTTGCCACGAACGACGCGTTGATGAACGCGAGCCGTGTTTTGGAGTTGGCGGCAGTGGTTAGGCCACACGAAGTGTTTTACGCACTTCATGTCGTTCAACTTGAGATGCGATCGTGCTAGTCGAGCCCGTCAAGTAACCCGACTGGCCGTTGTATGTTCACCCTGCATGAGTCATATCTGCTTGAACCTAGCGTACTGAACTTACCATTGTAAACCCTGTTAACCATGGTACCTTGATCCACGAAGACTCATGAGCCGGGCATGGTGGTATGGGACACCGTGGTCGAGATGTCGGCCTACGCTGGGGCCACAAACCTCCCCGTAGTGACCAGTGAGCACTTAGTCTCGTGAGCAGATTATGGTGGTATGGGACACTATATTCTTGCTGTCAGCCTACACTGATCAGGCGACGAGTCCTTTGTAGTGACCGCGAGCGTATTCTGAGTCTACGGGAGGCGATGACCCTTCTGTAGCAGTAGAGTACAGTAGGCCTGTATTGATAAGGTGATGGGGGAGTGGAGCAACGAGTGCATGCAACAGCCCTGACAGCCCTTGCAGCGACCTATAAAATACACCTCGTATGAGATTACTAGGAGTGACGACCCTAGACAGGATCTGTGTTGGGATTGATATAAGGGAAGTACCTTAGTTTTCAAATCCTGCTGTTTGAATGGACTAATAATAACTCAAAAATCATATCACCATACCAGTGCATGTGCCTGGAAGATGTGGAGCACTATAGGGAGTGTGGCATGCCGCGGTCGTAAGATGTTGCCATATGAGGGAGATTGTCGGTGAGGGCATACATCACGTCATGTCATATTGCATTAACAACAGTTTTAGGATTGTTTGATTTACTGCTTTACTATCATCGCATGATTGATTTGAGAACATGTTAATCCTTGCTCTATTATTCCACTGAGTTAGCTACTCACTCCCACGTTACGGGATGGTGTTTCCAGACACCCACTAGACCCTTTTGTGATTGCAGATGATGACGCGGCCTGCGAGGCAGAGCCAGACTTGATGATGATGAGGAGAATCCCTCCTTTATGCGTGTTCTGATCGACGAGATTACAGGGAGGTTGATTAGATACTTTGACACTTATCATTTTATATTTTTAGCGCACTCATGTATATTCGTTTTGTCTACTTTTGGAGTATACATGTATGTATATAACCTGGTAATATGTTCACACTCTGGAGACATACAACAGTTTATATATGTTATACATACTATCAAAGTCTTTCGCTTGTAAATTTAACTGTCTCTGGAGTATGATATGCTGTTCTGGATTAATCTCACTCATGTTTAATACATTAACACAGACAACATTCAATCATACATATGTATGTTGCATGAATAATATTTTGGAACTCGGGAGTTGGGTTTTTGCTCGACCCTCCGATTTTCAAGATGTTACACATGTATATATTATAGAAGATTTAAAAATAAAATAAAATCTCATACACCCATTTCAACAAACATATAGCATGCCATTTCAAATTAACTCTCCAATCATGTATATATTACAGAAGATTTAAAAAAAATAAAAAATCTCATACACCCATTTTAACAAACATATAGAATGCCATTTCATAAAATAGTTAGCGTTTATCAAATTTGAAAGATAGGAAAAGAGATACAAATATAAGAACATATCAAACCTATGGAGAGGGGCTTCACAGCATATATTTCTTCGACTAGGAGATTCACGGCTACCACAATCGAGAGAGAGAAAGAGCGAGAGAGAGAGAGAGAAGAGGGCGTTCACGACCTATGTTTCTTCACGGCTGATGCATTGGAGAGAGGGGGAGGAGAATGAGGGTGATGGAGCAGAGATCGGGAGGGAGAGAGAGGATTAGGTCTGATTAGGGAACGAAGAGAGAGAGAGAGAGAGAGAGAGAGAGAGAGAGAGAGAGAGAGCGAGAGAGAGAGAGAGAGGAGGGCATTCAAGGCTGATGCATTGGAGAGAGAGAGAGAGAGAGAGAGAGAGGAAGGAGAATGAGAGGGATGGAGTAAGGATCGGGAGGGAGAGAGGAGATTAGGGAAAAAAGAGTCTCTAATTAGGGAATGGAGAGATAGAGAGAAGGAGAGACTGAGAGACTCGAGAGATGGGTGTTTGGGCACGGCTCTGTTTGAGCGCGCGCCCAAATTTCATGTTTTATGAATGGACAGACGGAGAGGCTGCTATTAGGGAATCTGTGGGGGCCCCCATGACGTATTTCGTTAATCCATTTCGCTTCATAATTTTAATAAATTATTTTACTTCATAAAAAAAAATTTCAGGTATATTGAAGGCCAAAGTAGACCACACCATAAGAAGAAACAGTAATTTAATATCAATGTTTCCTACCGTGTGGTCCACTTAAGACTTAGATCAAGATGATATTTTTTTCATCCTCTAAAGTAATATTTAAAAATATATAGATGGCTCAGATAGAACATATAGTTTTTCTTAGGCCTCATAGAGCCCCTTACAACACTATTAATTATTAATGTTGTATCAACTTTTTAGCTATGGATTAAAACTGTAGCAATCATAGCTAAGGTTTATGTCCGTAGCAAAAAAGTAACGTGGTCTGAATCCTTTGCCCCTTTTTTTGGTAGTGTGAGATCTCATGGAACACATCCGGTACTCACAAACAACTGACAACTGCTCAATACACCCTGCCACAGAATCCTCGATGACATAAGTCAAGAAACTAGACAATGGCTCTCCTCTAGGCTCAGCGATGAATTGGAACACTAGCAAGCCGGGAATGTGACACGTAACTATCCTCGTGGCATAGTCCAAGATGGCATAATACTCCACAAGCTAGTTCATACCCAAGATAACATCAAAACCTACCATCCGCATCACGAACAGATCGGCGGGAAGGAACATCTCGCCCACTAACACTGGGTAAGAAGGGGAACGACGACTCAACACAACATGCTTCCCCATGAGAGTCGAAATGGCCAAGGCCTTAGACAGGGACTCCGATGGAATACTAATCAATCAGCAAAAATGCTCGGCCATAAAGAAATGAGAAGCATCAGAATCAAACAAAACATGGGCAATGCAAGCAGAAACAAGAAGAATTCCCTCAACAACTCCGTCAGTCGATGATTACGGATCTTGGCCTTGGGCCTACTGCGCGGGATAGAATCGGCCCTGAGCTGGTAAGGGAAGCAAGCTGGAAGATTGCAGATCCTAAGTCTACGCCTGCTAAGCTACGATACATACTCGACACAGGGACTGAACATGTGGATATCCCCTCTACTGCTACTGCTGTGGCCACTGGAGAGGTCTACCCGGTTGCCTCTGCTGCTGAGGAGGAGCCCCAAGAGCGAGGGATGAAAGCTGTGCTCACTGCTGATACTACTGCTGAGGAGGACGAGGAGGAGGCAACTGCGGTGACCTCTTTTGCTGCAAGGGGAGAGGGAAATCTCGCCTCCAATGCCCGGTCTTCCCCCAAGTAAAGAAAACACCAGAAAAGGGGCCAGAAGATGAAGTGACTGGCTGTGCTACTGATGATGATGAAGTTTTTGTCTAAGCCCAGGCTGTCTAAGCTTAGATCTGCCCCTCATCTTTGTTGTCGGTGCTGACAGGAACTACCGACTGGTGGTCTCCTCTTCCAGTCTTGTTCGGAACTTTGCTCTCGAGATCTCTAGTTCATAGCCTAATCCTCCTCATAAACTAAGGCCCTATGTACAACCTCATCAAACGTCCTCATATAATGGCCTACTACACAGCTACAGAGCATAGGTCACAAATCGATCTATAAACTTCGAGCTCTCATCTTCTCTTCACCAGTGAGATGAGGAGCAAATCTAGATAACTCCACAAAATGAGCCTCATACTAGGACATCGTCATATCACCCTGAACAACGGTCTCAAACTCCATCGCTCTTTGCTCAAGCACATGCTCTGTGAAGAACTTTTGGTCAAAGTGGACCACGAATTCCTCCCACATCTAGATAAAATCTGGCCCAAACATCTTAGATACAAACGACCACCAATGACGAGCCTCGCCTTGAAGAAGAAAGGACATCAAAGAAAAACCCTGGTCTGCTGGACACTGCATCATGTCAAAAATCCTCGCTATCTCTGTGTGATAAACCTCAGCGGTAGTTATGTCTAGCTCACCCCTGAATCTCGAAGGGTCATGCGGCCTAAACTATCTAAAAATAGTGCTAGTGTGTGGCAAATCGCTCTGCTCAGAAACTAGAATGGTTGCAGGCTGACAAGTCTACAATGCAGCAGCGACAAGATGCACCAACTGCTAAAAATGCTTGGCACTGACTAGTATTGTCGGGAAAGAAGGAGCCACACTCACCTCGGGTGGACGCACGAGTGTGACTAATAGATCGAGAGCCTCTATAACCGGAATAACAGGCTGAGAAGGGAGAATCGGTGGGGGGGACTGAAGCGACTAAAGGAACAGGTGTTACAAGAGGAACAAGGTTAATAGGAAGTTACATCAAAACCTCAGGGATCAGATCCTCAACTCCTGTCATGCCCTAGACTCAGTAACCAGACTCATAAGGAACTCAATAGTCGGTTCTAGCCACAAAAGCCTTCATTGTACCCCATTCTTAGCTCCTGAGGCAGGTTTCAATTCTGGGATTTTATAAGGAGGATTTTCATAACCATATATTCATTCCAATGTGGGCATACTTAAGATCACAATAAGTAAATCTTAAAAATAACAAAGGGGCACATTACAACATCCATTATAAATTTGAAATTTTCAAGCACATAACTAAATGGAAATACATCTGATGACAAATGAAGAAAGAAGATATGCAACACTGGGATCCTTGGCTCAACTCCTATCCAAGCTCTGCGGCTACGGCGCTAACCTAGGATCTCATGCACGCATCAATCATGTATAAGCTTATAGAAGCTTAGAGGGTGGTAAAAGTGTGTGACAATGGTGCGCAGAAGAATAATAGGAGATACAGGAAGGGAAATATGATTAATGACAATATCACTAGCCTTACCGAGACTTGTCATGAATACAATGCAATGAGTATTGGGCGGCATACCAAGGCAATGCATAAAAGGCTTATGTAGCCGATGCAAATGCGATGTGAAGTGATGTCAGTCCTCATATCTAATCTATAAGTCAGTGCAGTTCCATCATAAGGAATCTACCGGGGTCTAGTACACTACAGGATGACTGCCATTTTACAGACTTACACAGTCAAACGAGCATAGGAAACCTCATTACTAGCCCATGGATAGCTAATTACCAGCAAGACTCGACGGTAGCAAACCCATTCATGAGCTGGTCAAACTCAGCATAGCAATGCCCTTCCTCACAGGCGGATAAGGCCACACCCCATCCCAACCGACTACATGATAATGGGAGTCGCGGCCTAACGATGTAAGGTCCTCGTGCGCTCATAGTTCCACTCCATCACGACGTTAGGGCAGATCCTTAGTACCATGGAAGTTTTCAGAATTTCACTCATGGGCATCTCATGCACCCTATATACTCACGTAACATTTCTGCTGTCCACATATGGCCATCCACGAATACCCCTGTGGAGGCAGGGCCCCGATGAAGCAAGGGTAATAATATCTATGAGATGCAATGTCAGGTGCATGAGTCATGCATACCAATCATGCACTAGCTCCAAGCACACAATGTGCACGGGAGGGAAAACTCCATCCCTCTGATATGTCAACCTAATGACCACACACACAAATGCAATCCGATCACTCAATGATGCATATGGGTCATGAGAATGTGTCATATGGCGATGATGACTTCGAAAATACTCCTCTAAGGAGGGAATCAAGTCTAGGTGCTTAGACAATTAATCTAAGGAACAAATCTCTAGTGGGGGCCCAATACTTTGGGGTAGCCCATAAATCTAAGGAGGACAATATATAAGCCTAAGGGAATAAGCGGCCTTAACAAGGGCCTATGGTGGGCCTCAAACCACCAATTTTCACCCATAGGCCTACCTTAGGGCCACCAAGGAGGACATCCAACCTCAACTGAGTCCCAAAAGGTAGCCCGCTACTACTTGAATAAGAAGCAAGGCTTAGGGCCTAGGGCCTAAGGCAATCCATGGCCTGGTGGGCTATACTCAAAGCCCAACTCAAAGGCAATATGGTGGGCTCCCAAGCAAGGTTTGGTCCCTACCATAAAGGTCACAAGTCCACATATTATGGTGTGCGTAGTGGGCTGCTCGGTAATCCAACCATATGGGAAATTTCTATGCTTTATCCAAGTGAGTTGGTCCTCACAACTTGGCCCAACTAGAAGGTTATTTTGGTTGGCAACTAAGGGACCAACTACTTACACATTATGGCCCATAAACCCATCATAATAAGTGGTGAGATATAGGCCCAAAGGTCAAGGGACCTAAATAGAAGATTCTAAGATAAATGGGCCTACAAGGTCCAACTAAAACTATGGACATAGATCCAATAAAACCCAACTAGGGTGGGCCTCAAATGTACACTAATTAAGCCCAAAGGCACATCAGGAAATGGCAAGATTATGTGCATAAACATTATTAAATATGGTGAGCCCTACTGCCTCAAAACATGTCATTATGGGTAGCCAGTTTGGGACTATTGCTGAATTTCCAGACCACATGTTTCTAGGCCTACTGGAGTCCAGCAATAATAAATACAGACCAAGTATTTTGCTCACTGATGACCCACACATATCTCTGTGGCTCCCACCAGGTAAAAGGGATGGAGGATGCACATAAATGAAGTGGGCCACGCTGCTGGACTGGACGTCCAGTAGCAGCCCAATGGGCCTAGGCGTTCCAAGGTGGACGATCCTATGAGCTTGGGCGGTCAGCCCAAAACACATTAAAGTGGGTCCCAAAAATGTACAAATCCTCAGGGAGGTGGACCAAGTCCCACTTGAACCATAAATAGATAGACGGTGAGGATACAAAACACATAAAGGTGGGCCCACAAGAATGCTGGACGACAAACCATGGCTAGACATCCCAACCTAGGCGTCCTAACCTGGTGGGCCGATCCAGCCCGTACCACTAATTGTACAGGGGTCCATTGACCCCAAAACTTGGTAGGTGGGTCCTACCATCGGTGGGGCACCTCTCTATAAAGTTTTAAAATTTTTAAAATAGTAAAATTATTTTATTTAATTTAAATAAAATAGACTATATAGACACCTCTCTGTTTAGTGCAGATTTTTGATAGGCCCTGGTCTGAGCTTCCAATGGTGTGGATTAATGGCCTCTAAAAATTGGAAAAAAATAGTTTCTGGGTCCCCTCATATGTGTACTATAAATTGGGCTCCACGAATGTGGTCCAATAGTGAAAAATTATTTAATATTTATGGCATTCCACACTGATATGTTGCTAGAAACAGTCAAGAAAATCTAGATTGTCCCCCTCACTTGGGTAACACATTTGGGGCCTCAATCGGGGTCGGATAGGGCTGAAATTTTGGGGACATCTAGGTGGGGTCCTCACCTTTAAGAGGCATATATTAAATGGGAACAAACACTCCACCAATTATCCCAAAAACTGAGCTCAAGACAACCCAAAACTCTGTCCAGATAGTTTCTGGACAGCAACATAATACTAAAACAAAATAATTATAATCACTATAAAAAGAGGAAAGCAGTCCATGAAAATTATGGTATAGACCACCCCGGTGAGCCCCACAAACATTCAGAGCATTCCCACTAATAAATACCATTTGCGTGTATCCTTTTTGGGTACATTTAGGGCCCTAATGTTCAAGGGTGGACTGTCAAGGACGTCCTCCCTCTTTGGACGGTCTAGATGGTTCCAGGCTGCAAGGTGGGCCACACACATCTTAATTTCAAAGATGTAAATGAGGAAATATAAAAGAATCTGGACACAAGAGAAGGAGCTCCACCACATTCAGGCCCTTCCCTTCATCACACAATCATAATCATCCACTATATCATGATTTACATGGTTCCACATGAGCATAACTCGTCCTACTCAAGATCTATGGTGGAGATGCCATCTCCACCAAGGATCAAGGGTCTAGATGATCCAAGAATCCTTGATCAAAGAAAAAAAACCATGTAGGGGTCCATGGAGAATGGCCCCTTGCATGGATCATGCATGAACAAAGGATGGGCTGTAAGCCTCATCCATGAAGACATGGGGGCCACTACCATCATTTGATGGGCCCCACAAGCTTCAAAATGAAAGAAATGGAAAGAACATCTATGGAATCATAGAAATCAGAAATTTTTATCTTAGGAACACCCACCTTAAGATCTATCTTCAATCCTACACCACAATGATCCTCTAGCTCCAAGGAAAAGCTTTCTATGGTAGAGATGAGTTAGGAATGGTTAGATTGGAGGGGATTAAAGAGGTGGGCTGGAGAAAGGGAGAGGGTGGGGATGGTTTGGGCTCTAGCAATGATAAGAGAAGGAGAAAGTGAGAGGGAAATGGGATTTCTTAGGAGATGTAACTAAGATAAATGATTAGTTTCTTTAAAAGATCCTAACAATGATGGTGTAGAGAAAATAAAAGCAATCATAGTCATTGGAGAAGTAACCCATGTCTAGTATAGGGAGGCTATAGAGTAAGCTATAGAGTAACCTTTTTAGAAAGTTATGCATAGGATGATGTCATCAATCATAGAAAAATGTGCAATGCTAGGTGGGTCCCACCAAATCACACATCGACGGCCTAGAATGAGCATTGCCCATAACTCATGATCTACAACTCGGATTGCCACATGAGACGTGACGATAGAACAACGGCGACAATGCGATCTCTATAGCAGTAAATTTGGGTCAAATCAGATCGGGTCTACATGACCGGACTTGAGGATGACCGCAAACACTAATCGAAGGTCGCAGGTCACCGGAATTCGACTGGTAGGACCAAGAGACCTAGAGGAACGAGATGCACATACTCAGGTAGGGTTTTACATTGATCATGCCCATTTAAAGAATGTTTTAGATGGATCTAATTAGTTTCAAGTTATGTTGATCTGATTTTGTTCTCCATCCAAAATAGCACGTATGTTTCGAACATACTTGACCGCTTAGATCAACCTTAACACATCTTAATTACACTACATTATACTTGGGATATTATTTTTTCACAAGTGAATCTTTGTGTGTATAAACCGTTAAAGGTTTAATTAATGGATGTTCTTAGTAATTTGGTAAAAAATCTTTTATTTTTCACAGATAAATCTCAATTTCCTTTTAAAAATCACATTTTTTTTTCAAAGTGTATATTTTTTTAATCTTAATTTTTGTTTCAAAAATTTTAACAAAATCTCATTTTTATTATCAAACTTTTCAAAAAAAATTTAAAATACAAATTCTAAATTTTTATTTTAAAAATCTTAAAATTTTTCCCAAAATCTAATTTTTTTTCTTAAAAATTTCAAGATGCGGATTTTTTTATTTTTTATTTCCAAAGAACAATTTTGTTTTCAACTTTTAAATTATATTTTTCAAAATGATATATATATATATATATATTAAAATCTCAGTGTTTTTATAAATCACTATCTTTTAATTTCAATTTTCGAACATTTTCATTATTTTTTAATATCACAAATTTTTTTAACTTCTTTATTTTCCTTTTCAAAATATCAGTTTTTTGTTAAAGTATTGATTTTTTTAATATTGTTTTATCTTGAAAATTTCATTTCTTTCAAACTACATTTTAAATTTTATTTTTTTTTCGAGCTAGTCAATTTTTATCGAACTTCTCAATTTTATTTTATTTTTCAAAATACAAACTTTGATTTTCCTTTTCAAAATATTTTCATTTTTCACAGTTGTTAAAATTTTCACTTTTTTTTTTATATATATTTTTAATCTTTTTTTTCAGGATATCATTATTTTTTTCTTTAAATCAAATTCTTTTTTTTTTCAAAATTATCAACTTTATTCAATATTATTTCCTTAAATCACGGTTTTTCTTTTTCAAAATCTCATTTTTTTTCTAACATTGTTAATTTTTTTGAACTTTTCGATATTCTTTTTCATGTGATATTACAACTCATTTAAATATTAGTTTCAAAGAAAAAATTAATAATAATTTCCACTCATTTGATATAAAAAAAAAATAAAAAATTCTTTGTATCCAATCAATTGTTAAAAAATAATCTTAGATTTATATATGTATAATTAAAAAACAATTCTTAGACCACAAAAAAAAAAAAAAAACATAATTTTCCACCACTCTAAAAAAATTAATGTTTTCAGGCAAAAGTTCTTTTACAACGGATCATGATCTGTCGCAAAAGGAACTAAAAACCGTCACGAATTACTATTTTGGGCAGGAATTTGCTACATCATATTCCATCACAAAATCAAAATTTACGGTGGATTTAGTCCGTCACCATTTTACGACGGACTACAATCCGTCGTAAATCCATTGCAAATCAGATTTTAATGATGAATTTCGGTCCATCACAAAATTTTGTGACTTTTGAACTATAGATTTTCGAGAGACGGGATTGGCAATGGAATTTTTCCGTTAACAATGGATTGAATCTGTCCGCATGCAGTCCGCGTAACCTTCAACTAGTCAAGCCAATCCCTTGACTGGTCGAGCATCTCGGACTAAGATTTAAGACATCCTTTTTAATAATAGATGCAATCAAGAACAAAAAAGATAAATCTCTCAGGTCAGATCAACTATGAGAGTCAATCTAACCGTTCAGATCTACTGGACTGCGTAGGTTACCTTTGTAGGAAGTTCCTGTGCTCAAAAGTTAGGTGGGGCCTGCCATGATGTTTGTGAGAAATTCACCCCCTCCATGCATTGTACCAAATCATGTCTAGACATGAACGAAAAGAATGAGGCAGCTCAAAAACTCAAGTGGGCCACCAGAAATAGAGGATTGAATATCCACCATTGAACATTTGTTAGGATATAAGTTTTGGATCAAGCTAATATTTTTGTGTTTTCAATTTGTATGAGTAGGAATGACCTTATAAATGATTTTGATGACATATAAAAATTATGGTGGACCTAGGGTGATTTCAATAGTAGGCATTTTCCTACCCACATTTTCTTATCATGCGGCTTACTTGAGTTTTAGATCCGTCTACTGTCACACCCCAAATCAGAAACTAGGCTCAAAGAATTCCTAATCATTGAATCTAGTGCCGATAGCCTTTGTAGTACCCCATCTTGGCTCCTAGTGCTCATACGCCAGATTTCGATCATGGGGTCCTACAAGGAGGATTTTCCAACTTACATTTATCTTATAAAAAGCATAACCACAAGTTTACCCAAATCACAAAGGCAACATCATCATCACATATCCACTAATAAAAATAACTGAAAAAGTGTTGAAAGGGAAATACATATGTCAAAAATCAAAGATTCAGAAGATAGCTGCACAGTCTGAGCTCAACGCTGCTCCGAACTAACACCACCTGCACGCATCTATCGTGCATAAGCTTATAAAAATCTTAGAGGATGGTGTAAGTGTGTGTGCAAGGTAAGTGTCAAGTATGAAATATCAATGCAATGCGGAAACATGCTGGCAAGTCTATAAATTCCATCAGCCTTATCCAGGCTATGCGATGCAAAAACATAATAAGCCAATATCATATACTGAGGAAGTAATGTGGATCAACTATACAATGCGGAGACATAGTGAGCCAAATATCATTACTAACGATACAATGTAATATATAAATCTTGACGAGTTCACGAATACTATCAACCTCATCTAGGCCATATAAATATAGAAACATAACAACCTAAAATGTCATATGTGGTGGATGTAATGCAATATCGATGCGAATGAAATGATCAAGATGGAGAGTGAAGTCAGTTTAATAGTACGTAGTATCACAGGCTATTGGGTCCATCATAAGGGACTTTATCCAAACCAGTCCCATACCTAAATTTGGATAGTTAGATTCAATGTGGTAAACTCCTGATCTCAGGTTGGTCACGCGCCCCAACTGAAATCTTGGCCATCATGGAGATATACATAAAATTAGTTGCGCACCACCAGCTCGAGTGGATTATAAATGAATGAATGAATAGTAAAATGTTGAGTATGCAACTCCTGGTCAATAAGTCCACATATTGGTACTGTACATCTGGGATCATCACCGGGGTTTAGTACAGTCTACCCCACCTGCCGCCCCATCAAGCGCACAATAAGGTAAGTGGGAGTGACCTCACTATCCGCCTACCAATATCGGCCTAACTCATCGATAGCGGATCCATCTATGAGCTGGTCGGACTTAACCTAACATTGCCTACTCCCATGGGTGGGTAAGGCTGAAATAGCGGTGAAGACCACTTGAGTTAAAGTAGGAATATGCAAATATGTCCTAGAGGGGGGTGATTAGGACTTCTTTAAAGTTTTTAGTTAATTTCAAAATCCTATTCCACTAATCCTTTTAGATATGCATTTATCAAGATTACTCAAATGTAACTCTATTGGCTTCCAAGCCTAGTAGAGGATCCAATCACAAACTTTTCAAGTATGAATAATATGAACTCAAGTTATGATGGATATGACTGTGTATGTGTGTGAGATGTGATTTCAAACATATATAGATATAACAGTATGAGAGTAAGTCACATGCACAAAAGAATAGTAATCGCAAACATAGTCATTTTTATAGTGGTTTAACTACTTATCTACTCCATTCCTAGTCACTACACTCAACCCTTGAGTGTACCGAATTTTACTAAAGAGGTTTCACATGGTTCACCTCTAACCTAAGGTTTTAAATCAAGTTCACCTTTAACCTTTATACGAGGTTTCTACTCAGTTCATCTCTAACCCTGGAGTTTTGCTAGTACACTCCTAACCAGATGTTTATGCCCACACAGAGCAAGGGTCCACACAATGCACCCAGATGTTTATGCTCACACAGAGCAAGGGTCCACACAACACACTCAGATGTTTATGCCCACACAGAGCAAGTGTCCACACAACGCACCCACACGTACACTCCCGCCGGAGGTCTCCTTTGAGGACTTCAAAGGGTGAGCAACACACAAGACCCAATCCTAGAAAGAAATGATCACAAGTGTCCTCTAAACTCTAGATACTTACAGATAAGTTGATGAGTCCCATTCAGCTCAATGTTGAAGATCTACTCCTTGTTGTTGAAGAGTCTTCGGCTCCCTTGATCTGAAACACAAAAGATGTACCTGTACTTGGCTTTGGGTTAGGTCAAGGTTAAGATGAAATCCACTCTCTTGAAATTTTCCTATAAAGAAGTTAGAGTGATTTTCGTCATCTATTCATTTAAGACATCCTAGCTTAATGATATGCTATTAAGATAGTTGCTAGAGAATCCTTGAATGCAGAAGTTCATTTTCCAATCCACTCTATTGAATGTCAATAGTAAGAGTGGATTGGAAGATGAACTCCCGTGAGGGAAAGGGCTTTGGTTATATGATCTGAGGGTAAGACACACAAAAGCACTCTCTTCTTTCTCTACCAGCTATGTGACCAAGTTTCTCTTTTTATAGGCAAAAGGTTCCAACGAATATAAAATGGTCATATTTATGACAGAGTTCGATATCATCGAGCATTATCGATATCATCGAGTGTATACTCTTGATGGGATCGACTAACCGCTCGATAACATGAACTCTAATGTCATACACTTTTGAAACCTATTTCCAGCTGATCGATGAGATCGATACATGTGTCGATGTTATCGAATTTCGAATTCTGATTCCATCGATACTTGGACTGATTTATCGACACTTGAAGAATGAGAGAAACTTGCTAAAATATTTCAGGATATAGGATATGATCAAGGGTCAACCGATGTCATCAGAATTTAAATGTCGATGATATAGAGACCTTGTCGATAAGATCGATAGATCATATAGATTTACCTATAAGTACGCTGGACAATTTGTGCTAGACTCGATCCAATTGACCAGGACTCGATGGCATCGACATAAGAATATCGATTTCCTCGAGTGGCCCTCGATCAAAGATAAGATGATCCTGAAATATTTATTAGAAGAGATACATACCCACTGTCGATATGATCGAGTGACTTCCGATATGATCGATATTTGAATTCAGATTGAATCGGAATAGTCATCGATATATCGAAGCTTATAGTAGTTTTCTTTGGAAAAACCGGGGCACCGAAAAACTGCCTGTCGATATTATCGATCCACTTTCGATGGGCTCAATTTTTGAATATCGACGATATCAATTGAAACTTCGATATATCAATAAATCATCCAGATGAATGTGTGGTTGCTGGACACCTTTTGTCATCACTCGATTGTATCGATTGAGATGCTGAGGACATCGACAGAACAGGTTGATCCTATCGAAAGGTGAATCGATATAATTGACAGGGTAAGCAAACTTAAAGATTTTCTGCTGATTGAAAAAAATTCACTTTTCCAAAAACCCTCATGTGTTCTAAGTTATTTTTAGGGTTTTTAATCACCTGGTGTTTTGAGATATGGGATGTGAGGCTATGATTTACCTAAGGCGAGCTTCCGCACACCCAGTTGAGGTAGACGCTTGAATTGATCTTCCTGTTAGGCTCTGTAGTCCGACTAACTCGGCTCACACCGTAATTGACAAACCAGGGCACTAGTAGGTGCACTTTCAATCTCCCCCTTTGTCAATTACGTGACAAAATATCCAAACCCCCCTAGAAAAATATCTAGACAGATACATCCTAAATTATGTGTACATGTGATTACATAATTTTACAAATTGTAACACATTCATGTACACAACCATAATTTACTCCCCGTTAATGTAAAAATCCCTCTCTTGGTGCAGCTGCTCCCCTTACACCTGCAACATATAAGAGAACAAATATCCGATTTTCCACATGGGGTGTTTCTAACTTTTCTCCCCCTTTTTGTCAGTCATTGGCAAAGGTATAACAAGAGATATTGACTGAAGAGTTTAAGCATATGGGAGAACATGCATACATATAGTTAAGTTGGATGGGTAAATATCGCAAATGTAAGTCATATGTATGCGAGGGAGATAACCAAGGATGACAGTGAGAGATATGGGTAAAACAGCACATGTCATGCAGAATTATGGATACAAAGATAAAGATAAGTAGAGTAAAATAGTCAATGAGAACCTATCACATGCAATCCCTACCATAAACCTAGACAAAACAAGGCATATCCAACCAAAAAGAGATTCTTTACAGCAACAACCCGCATTGGTGTATCTTCAAGTCAGAACAAACAACCTTGTCACGTCTGTAATTCATCACTCTCAAATATGATCACAGGAAAAAAAAATTAGGCCTGGAGTATTTCAGGAAGACTTCAGAGATGTGATGGATGTTTATCCTGGGTAAGCTTATGAAACAGGTAGCCGTTCCAGAAATTGTTGTGTAGCGCGTTGCAGGGCACCAGTTGTTGTCAAACTTCGGAAAGATAGGCTTCGCAGACATTTAGTCGCTTCATAATGTGAGCTTGTCCATCCAGAAGATCTTGTATACAGTCTCGTACAGGGATATTTGGAATGATTTTAACAGAGTCAGAACCATGCACCAGACTGCTACTACCAGGAATCGAACCGGTTCTTTCACCACAAAACACATTTTCATAGATGTTTAGTTTATGTATGTCTTCATAATTGAACTACGCACATGGATAAGGAAGATCATGAGTCGATGGTAGTCCAAATTGACATGAGAGCTTAGATAGAAGTCATGGAAATGGTAATGTAGTGATGGATGCTTCTGTAGACACACGGATTAGCTGTTGTACGATCTGTTACACCCCGAACCTGAAAATCGGATTCACAGGAATCCCGATCACCAGATCTGGTTCCGACAGCCTCTGTAGTACCCCGTCTCGGCTCCTAGCGTCCATATGCTAGGTTCCGATCCAGGGATCCTTCAAGGAGGATTTTTATTTTTTTCAAAGTACATTTAACTTGCAATAAGCATAACCACAAGATTACCCAATTCACAGAGGCAGCATCATCATCACATATCCACTAATATAATCATTTGAGTACAATGCTGGAAGGAAATACATAAATAAAAGTCAAGCTCCAAAAGACCGTTGTACGCTCCAAGCTCAACACTGCAGCAACCTAATATCACCTGCACGCATCTATCGTGCATAAGCTTATAGAAAGCTTAGAGGGTGGTGCAAGTGTGTGCATAAGGTAAGTGCCAAGTATTCAATACAATGCCATCATCATACAACATCGGTAATCCATAAATCGTACAATATCGAAATAAGTAGAAATCTGACAAGATCAGGAATTATCAAGGTAAACAAAAATACTAACAAGATCATAAATCATACGATAACAGAGTAAGAGAAAATACTGACAAGTCCATGAGTCATACAATATTAAAATATGTAATAGAAGTTAACTATGAAAATGAGGAGTCATAGAGAGTCAAATACAAGATGCAGAGGATGCAATGAAATATACATTCCTGATGAATAACACAAACAGCATCAGCTGTACCACAAGCTATAGATGTAATGCAACATACAGTGCGAATGGAATGACCATGCTGGAGTGTAAAGTCGGGATGATAGTATGTAGTTTCACAGGCTACGGGGTCTATCACAGAGGACTTCTATCCAAACCAGTCTCATACTTAAATTAGGATAGTCCGACTCAATGTGGTAAACTCCTGATCTCAGGTTAGTCACGCGCCCCAACCGAAATACTGGCCGTTGCGAAGGTATACATAATAAATAATTACACACCACCAGCCCGAGTGGATGGTGAGTGAATAAATGAATGAGTATGAAACTCTTGCTCAATAAGTCCACATATTAGTACGCTTCATCTCTGAGATCTTCACTGGGGTTTAGTACACTCCAAATGGCACTGTCGCTCTCCCAGCTGCATAGTCCGAGTGAGCGTAAGAAACCTCACTCTCCGCCTAGCCAATAGTCTGCCAATACATATCCGGCATGTCGATAGTAGACCCATTTACGAGCTGGTCAAACTCAACCTAGCTATGCCCCCTACCCTCGGGAGGGTAAGGTCACACCCCCTCCCAACCGACCACGACACAGTGGGAGATGCGACCTCCTGGTATTCGGCACTCGGGCGTTTATGTATCCACTCGGTCTGTACGTTGGGGCGTCTCCTGACCACGAAGGTTTAGGAATTTTCACCCAGGGACATCTATGGCACCCGTATGTTAGAACCAAACATTTTTAGTGTCACATCTAGCCACCCACGATATGTCTATGGAGGCTATGACCCTGATGTCGTCAGGGCATACAGTAATCACAACACAATGCAAGATGCATGAATCATACAATCCAGTCATACATCAATCCTGTGCATGTTGTGTGCTCATGTGAGATAACTTCCGCCTATTAAGGAGTCTCATATCATCCTACCTAATGACATATGCAATGGTCAATCACATCTCATAACAAGCATGCAGATGATGCGTATGGGCATGTATCATGATGCTATGCTGTCACATACTCATAGTCGGTACGAACAATCGGCCTCGACAATGTCGACATTTAACCAACATTGCCCCAAGGGATGGTCTACATAAATCCAAATATATAATGGGCCCGCGGCCTCACACAAGGGCCTAATATACAACACAATGGGACTTACTCAAGGGTTACATGTACAGAATAGGTGAGCCCTGCTCATGGGCCTAACATGCATCACAATGGGCTCCTTCATCTGGCCTTCAAATGCATCACAATGGGCCTCATCACTTAGGCCTCAATATACATCACATTGGGCCTTAAACACAGGCTGAATACACATCATGTCGAGCCTCAATACGAGTCACATGTTCATCATATTGGGCCACGACAATCGGAATCGGCAATTAGCCACGACAAATCAAAATCGGTAATCGGCCTCGATCGATAATCGACAATCGGCCACAATAAATCAGAATCAGTAATCAGCCATCTGAATCAGCAATTGACCTCGATGGATAATTGGCAATCGGTCACGTCAAAGCAAAATCAGTAATCGGCCTCAAGACGAGGTTTATAGATGGATGGCCGATGATAGTCCAAGCAATACCAATGGGGCCCATTTGTTTGGGGTAACCCACTAGAGGATGATGAAAATGAGCCCATCTAGGCCTAAAGGAAGGTCACAATATGGACATTTAACCATCACAGCTCATCAATGTGGACATTTAACCAACATTACTTCCAAGGAGTGGCCCACATGGGGCCGAACATACAGTGGGCCCGTGGCCTCACACAAAGGCCTAGTATACATCGTAATGGGCCTCGTACAAGGGCTATATGTGCACCACATTGGGCCACTTCTTAGGGCCTCATATACACAACGGGTGGGCTCTGTACATGGGCCTCAATACACAGCATGCGGCCCTACACATGGGTCTCATATACATCAAATGGGCCTTATAAATGCCAAGGTGAGCCTCAACAACGGGCCATAAATACATCAATATGGGCCCCAATCCATGGGCCCTATACACATCACAATGGGTCTCAAACCATGGGCCCCAAATACATCGCAATGGGCCTCGACCCATGGGCCCTAATATATCACCATGAGTCTCAAACCATGGGCCATAAATATATCACAATGGGCCTCAACACATGGGCCTTATATATATCAAATGAGCCTTATATATATCAAATAGGCCTTGTCCATAAGGCACGAATACGTCACAATGGGCCTTGCCCAAAGGCCTAACATTTATCAAGTGGGGCCTCATCACATGGGCCTAATAGGTATCGGAATGGGCCACTCACATGGGCCTAATATGCATCGCAATGGGTCGCTCCAACGGGCCTCATATATGTTAAGTGGACTACATCAAGAGGCCGCACTAATGGGCCTCATATACATAACAAGTTGGCCCCATCTCACGCTAGCGGGTGGCCATCATGGATACATAACACATACAAAACCGTGGCCGCTTATTGGATGTTCAGTCCACTAACATGGGGGCCACATGAATGGATGGTGGATACAATGCATATCTCATGTGGACTCCACCAGTTGGAGATGGATGGCATAAATAAAACACAATTATCAAGGTGGCCCCCAAAGAAGTTGCTGACGGCAAAACATAACTAATAGCTGGTGTGCGGTAGCTGGCCAATCCATCCAGCGGGTGGGTCCCACATGGGCTCACCGCATACGTGTATATATATAATATAATATTTTATTTTATTATTTGATGAAAGAAGTCATGGTGTGTATAAAACACATGCCCTTGTGGGTCCCACTGATCTAGGTGGTCTGACCGTCCATACTATGGATGGTATGAATACAGCATATACATCATGGGTGGGTCCATGCACATGGCCCACCATAGTTTTAAATCTGCCTCATTCGGCCAGGGGATTGGATGAACGATGTTGATGAAGTACGTACATCAGGATGGGATCTGCGCTCGTTAGATGGATGGACGGTTTGAATATCAGCAAGGTGGGCTCCCACGTGGTGTGGCCCCACCATGAAATAATATAATATATTATATATATATAAGATCATGTACATCTGGTGGGTCCCACGTGGGCCCACCATAATATATTTGTATTATATATCTATAAAGTATTTTATATATACTAATCATCCAGCGTTTAGGAAGTCTGGACGCCAAGAAAGACAGTCAAGATTTAAAATCCATACAGTAGCTGGGGTCCACACATGATGAATGGTGTGGATATAAAACATACCTCATGATCGGTCCCACACCACGTGTGGATACCAAACACACCTCATGATTTAAACCCTTTGTTCGGTTGACGTGGGACCACCAGCAGGTGAATGGTCACTTGATGATCGGGCCCACAGTACTTGTAGGCGTCCCACCGTCCATTAAAATAGATGGACAGCTGGGATGTAAAATATATACATGAAGGTGGGTCCCGTCCCACGCGTATAACACGTGTGGTATGGCTCCACACGTGCCAAATGAAAGGACAGTTTGAGTATTGTACATACCTCAAGTTGGGGTCAGTGTCTGCACTGCAACAGGGTGCTGCTGGAAGGTGTAGATGCAGAACACGTGCATCAACGGGTAGGGCCCACCGCATACAGGTGGATGACGTATATAAAACACGTACATCAAAGTGCTCTCCACCGTCCAGTGATGGAAATCATGTGTGGGCCCCACGTCCACTAGCAGGGACTGGACGGCCTTGGACAAAACGCATTTATCATGGTGGGTCCCACCAGTGGACAAATGGCGTTGGTTAAACACATATATCACGTGGGCTCCACAGCCCTTGCTGACCTATGGCTGGGACGTAATGCATACATCAGGGTGGGGTCCATGTTTGGACGGTGTGTGTATGACCCATACATCAAAGGGGTCCCACCGTACCGACAGATGGACAGTGGATAAAAGTATAAATATCAGGGTGAGGTGGGTCCCACATGGAGCCACCATGTACTCGTGTGTGTGTGTGTGTATATATATATATATATAATATTATAATATATTATAAAAAAGGTAAAGTCCAGCGTCCAAGGCAGGAGAACTTGGATACAATATATACATCATACGGGTCACCACCATCCAGATGATGGATGGTGCTGATCATTCCTTCAACAGTAGGTCCCATCGTCCAAACAGCTGGACAGCCTGAATATAAAACACATTAAATCAAGGTGGGTCCCACCTGCCCACACGTGTGAGGTAGGCCCACACCTCAAAACAGATGGTGATGTGGATAAAAACCATATGCATCAACGGTGTGTGCCACCGTCCAGCGTTGCTGGACAGGGAATACAGCACATACTCTAGGTGGGTCTGACACACGGACAGCTTGGATATTTGCATCATAGGTGGGGTCCACTGCCACATGGACAGATGAACAGTGTGAACACATCCATCCAGGTGGGTCCACACATCCATGCCATCAATACTATATTATAATATCATATTTCTCTCTCTCTTTTTATTTATTTATTTAAAATCAAACCAACGTCCATACAACAGTTACTATTGCTAGGGATGTAAGGATGGGCCTCTGTGTTTTGCCACTGTCCAGAGCACATCATCTAAAACGGTCTGGATACACCACATACATTAAGTGGGTCCACATGATGGCCCACCAATCAAGCTAATAAAGGTGTTTTCCCTTCATTTAGGGTCCGATCAAAGACGGGTAGCAAGTGTTGCTGCTGGATGACGGTGGCCCTGCTTGGTGGATGGCACAGAAGCGAAACATACATCATGGTGAGCCATAAAAATTAGGAAAAAGCTAGAGAGAGAGAGAGCAATCGGAGTAGCGGAGGGACCCCGCCACTTGGGCCCCTCTTGATATACAAATCATACATTAAGATGGGTCCCACATATGTGGGCCCTCAAATCACAAAATAAATAAATAAAATCACCCACCTTATGATCTTCTTCTTCCTTCTTCCACCAACGCATTTAAGAGTTCTAAGGGGTGCGATTCAACGGTTGAGATTGATTTCGGAGGGTGGTATTGGGTAGTAGGGAGTGGGCCACACCTAGTTTCTCTAATGGAAGCCATGGACGTCCAAGCTCTCATGGTGTTTTTGGGAGAAGTGAGAGAGATGAGAGAGAGATGTAAGAAGTGATGGGAGAGAGTGATGTAAGAAGTGATGGATGAATGTACTTGGTGGGTGGAGAGAGTTAACTTATAAGGGTTACTTTTGTACTTGGGGATGGGATAGATTAATGAGTGTACTTTGACAAGTGAAGTGATTGATGTGATGGATTCTCTATGGATTGCAACACGCGGCATTTTTCTCAAACTGAATGCAGACTCACAACTTTTAGCCTGGGTATCGGTTCGGTGCATGAGTCACGGCGTTAGAACCGCGGCGATGACATGATCGATAAGGTACAAGTTTTGGTTCGAACCGACTTCGATATGCTGGACCCGACATAGGATCACGCGCAAACATCATATACGAGTCGAAGGTTACTGAAATTCGACCAAGAGGACTGAAGAAGCCTACGGAATGGTACGGGCTAGGATACAAGTCTTACACGATCAGAGTGGGTAGGCATATTGGAATTCCCAAGTGAACATCGTACAAAATGTTAAGGATGTAGGGAGAGAGCTTGTTGTAGAAGACTTCACAGGGATAGACGTTAGAGCTGAAAATGTTGTGAAGAATCCTATAGGTAGGATCAAGATGCTTGACATGAAGAACATTTTTAGCTTTCCTGGGAATAGTGGCCCCATTACACAATGCTCGAGTAACTTCTCCCCATACACCGAGACCATTCATGTTTCGATCGGATATTGGTATTCCAGTGGATTCTATGTCAATCAACCTTCCTATCAACCTTGGCGTGATATTTTCGACCCAATTTATGACTACAACTGAGATGAGTGGAGGATCCTTTTCAACATTGTAAATAAGACTCAGAAATTGATGTATCAGATTGTGTTGAAATGTTCCACCAAGATTCACAGCATTGTCCCACCCAAGCTCTTTAAAGAGATCGATGATCTTAAAGGGTTTAACGCTCTCTTTATGGATTGCTCGTTCTGGCACGAGATTGATGTTAAATAGGGAAGAAGGGGCTGTCGCATTCTGCTCACCTATCTTGTTCGAAATTGAAGTGCTTCGAGGAAGAGCTGACAAATGTTTTCTTTTGGACATCTTGGAGGAGAATGAATAGATTTTAGAAGATGTGAATCCCAGTCTGAGAACAGATGTACTTTCTTTTGTTCTTCAGATAACATGGTTTTGGATGCCATTGATGGTCCCAAATTTTGGATTTCACATAGGAGTTTGGGAGAAGATTGACCGCCCCGACGCTTTGGTTACCCAAAAGAACGTCGATGATATCGACGCTTTATCGATATGACTAAATTCAAAATGACGAATCGACGGTTATATTGAAAGTGATTATTTTTTAGGTTTTTCCCTATTTCGACATACTTTTATGCATATCTTGATTTGATCAGTATATATCACAAAATTTTGTACAGGTTCTGTACAATTATAAACATGAAAATGTTTATATACAAAAAGTTTGAGGTCTCCAACCCTAGATGTAATATTTTAGACTTAGCAAAATTGCATCATTTTAGCAGCTATCTAAATCTAGATGCATAATCTGGACTTGTTCCTTTTCTTGCTTGTTACTTTAGGGTATATGGTAGTTAATCATCAGACAGTTCAGTTTTTCTTTTACTACCCATTATGAGATAGATTTCTTCATTCTGTCCTTTTCTTTAGGTGGTGATGGATGGGTGTTTCTCCTAGATGGACTTTTAATATTCTGAGTTTCTTTGATTGGTTTGAATTTTCTAGTGTGATTTTGATCAGAGTTATATACAGTCCGTCTAGGTGCTAAACATTCAAATTTATAATGACCAACATCACCACATAAATGACAAACTGGAGAAATTCTCATATTGCTACCAGTGGCAGCCAATTTTGTTGAGGCTTTATTTCCAGTTTTCTTTCTTACTTTTCTCATATCCTAGTCCACTTTTGTCTCTTCCTTGTCTTCCCATCCCTAATAGTTTTTCTAGCTTCTCACCACTTTGGAAAAATTTGTTGTTGACTTTAGCAACTCTCCTGGATTTTTCTAAGTCAATGTTGAGTAAGTGATTCTCATTCTTGAGTTGCCCATTATCATTTCTTAACAATTCGGCCTGGTTCACTAGTTTTAACAATTCTGTTTTTTAGGATAGGTTTTCTCTTTCTAACTTGTCATTGTCTGAATGATATTGTTGCAAATCATTGACTAATTGTGTATTAATTTCCAAGGTTCTTTCCAAGTCTTTTTGCAACAGTTCCTTTTTGTTTTCAGACATACTGAGTTTTTTTAAGAATATGGATGCTATGAATATACAGTTGATTCTAAGCATCTTGCAGTTTATCCTTTTCAATTTATTCTTCTTCTTCTGATTCCTCATTATCAGATGAACATGATTCAGTGGCTTATTGTTCTTCCTTGCTTTCATATTCTGTTGGGATGACTGAAGCAGTGGAGACCATAAGTATATTCAAGGATTTCTGATCTCCATCACTTTCTAAGTCACTATTTTCTGAATTTGACTCTTCCGTATCATCCCATGTGGTAGCCATTGCCTTGCCCTTAGTTTTTTCATTTGGGCATTCAATAGACAGGTGTCCATACTCATGATAGGCATAACATTGTGGTTCTTTGGTCTTTTTACCAAATTTTCCTGTAGAGGATTTGTTCTGCACCTGTCTTCCTTTAGAGGGACGACCGTGATTTTTCTGAAAGAATCTTCTGAATTTTTGTGCCAGCAAAGCCACTTTCTTATCTTCATCTTCTTTTTCACTCTCGCTGTCCTCATGTTTTCTTTTCTTAAAGGTTTTTAGGACTGTTTTTAAATTTTTGGGGTTTTGTGAAGTGTAATTCAAAAGTTTGTAGGGAACCTACCAGTTCTTCTACTTTAATCTCGTCAATATTTCTATACTCCTCAATTGTTGTTACTTTGGGATTAAACTGTTTTGGTAAGGACCTTAGTATTTTCCTACATATTTTTGGTACCGGAACCTTTTCTCTCAATCCACCCATGGAGTTGCAAATAATATTCAATTTGGTGAAAAACTCCATAAATGTCTCATGCTCTTCCATCCTGAGATTTTCAAACTATGAAGTCAAAAGTTTTAGTTTTGACCTCTTCATAGTGCTTGTGCCTTCATGGGTTATTTCCAATAAGTCCCATGCTTCTTTAGATGTCTCACATATGCTTATCTGATTAAAAATATCTTAGGACACGGCACAGTAGATGGCGTTCATTGCTTTTGCTTCAGCAGTTCGCTGTTCTTTGTCAAATGCCGTCCACTTTTCTTTGGGTTTGGGCTTAGTGATTGTGGTTTCATCTTCAAGTACAGTTTGTTCAGATAGTACAACATATCCCTTTTCAACTACATCCCAAATATCGTGAAGCATCTCAGGAAGTAATGCATTCTAACCTTCCAGTATGCATAATTTGAACCATCAAATACTGGAGGTCTAGTGACAGATGAGTCCTCTCCTTTGGCCATATTCCTCAACTTCAGTCAAGATCACACTCTAGGTGGTGAAACCCTTAAAGAGAGACCCGCTCTCATACAAATTGAAATAGCGGTGAAGACCGCTTGAGTTGAAGTAGGAATATGCCAATATGTCCTAGAGGGGGGTTAATAGGACTTCTTTAAAGTTTTTACTTAATTTTAAAATCCTATTCCACTAATCCTTTAAGATATGCATTTATCAGGATTACTCAAATGTAACTCTCTGGCTTTTAAGCCTGGTAGAGGATCCAATCGCAAACTTTCCAAGTATGAATAATATGAACTCAAGTTATGATGGATATGACTGTGTATGTGTGTGAGATGTGATTTCAAACATATAAAGATATAGAAGTATGAGAGTAAATCACATGCACAAAAGAATAGTAATCGCAAACACAGTCATTTTTATAGTGGTTCGACTACTTATCTACTCCATTTCTGGTCACCACACTCAACCCTTGAGTGTACCAGAGTTCACTAAGGAGGTTTCACATGGTTCACCTCTAACCTAACGTTTTAAATCAGGTTCACCTTCAACGTTTACACGAGGTTTCTACTTGGTTCACCTCTAACCCTGAAGTTTTGATGGTGCACTCCTAACCAGATGTTTATGCCCACACAGAGTAAGGGTCCACATAACGCACCCAGATATTTATGCCCACACAGAGCAAGGGTCCACATAATGCACCCAGATATTTATGCCCATACAGAGCAAGGGTCTACGCAACGCACCCGGATATTTATGCCCACACAGAGCAAGGGTCCACACAACGCACCCACACATACACTCCCGCCGAAGGCCTCCTTTGAGGACTTCAAAGGATGAGTAACACTCAAGACCCAATCCTAGAAAGGAATGATCACAAGTGTCCTCTAGACTCTAGATACTCACAGATAAGTTGATGAGTCTCATTCAGTGCAATGTCGAAGATCTCCTCCTTATTGTTGAAGAGTCTTTGGCTCCCTTGATCCGAAACATAAAAGATGTACCTGTACTTGGCTTTGGGTCAGGTCAAGGTTAGGATGAAAATCTATTCTCTTGGAATTTTCCTATAAGGAAGATAAAGTGATTCCCGTCATCTATTCATTCAAGGCATCCTAGCTTAATGATATACTATTAAGATAGTTGCTGGAGGATCCTTGAATGCAGAAGTTCATTTCCCAATCCACTCTATTGAATGTCAATGGTAAGAGTGGATTGGAAGATGAACTCCCCTGAGAGAAAGGGCTTTGGGTATATGATCTGAGGGTAAGACACACAAAAGCACTCTCTTCTTTCTCCACCAGCTATATGACCAAGTTTCTCTTTTTATCGAAAAAATGTTCCAACGGATATAAAACGGTCATATTTATGATAGAGTTCGATATCATCGAGCGTATACTCTCGATGGGATCGACTGACCACTCGATAACATGAACTCTAATGTCATAAGCTTTTGAAACCTATTACCAGCTGATCGATGGGATCGATACATGTGTCGATGTTATCGAATTTCGAACTCCGATTCCACCGATACTTGGACCGATTTATCGACACTTGAAGAATGAGAGAAACTGGCTAAAATATTTCAAGATATAGGATAGGATCGAGGGTCAACTGATGTCATCAAAATTTAAATGTCGATGATATCAAGACCTTATCGATAAGATCGATAAATCATATAGATTTACCTATAAGCATACTGGATAGTTTGTGTCAGACTCGATCCAATCCACCAGGACTCGATGGCATCGACATAAGAATATCGATTTCATCGAGTGGACCCCGATCAAAGATAAGATGATCCTGAAATATTTGCTGGAAGAAATACACGCCCATTGTCGATATGATCGAGTGACTTCCGATATGATTGATATTTGAATTCAGATTGAATTGGAACAGTTATCAATATATCGAAGCTTATAGTAGTTTTTTTTAGAAAAACAGGGGCACCGAAAAACTGCATGTCGATATTATCGATCCACTTTCGATGGGCTCGATTTTTGAATATCGATGATATCGATTGAAACTTCGATATATTGATAAATCATCCAGATGAATGTGTGGTAGCTGGACGCTTTTGTCCTCACTTGATTGTATCGATTGAGATGCCAAGGACATCGATAGAGTAGGTCGATCATATCGAAAGGTGAATTGATATAATCGACTGGGCAAACAAACTTAAAGATCTTCTGCTGATTGAAAAAAGTTCACTTACCCAAAAACCCCCATGTGTTCTAAATTATTTTTAGGGTTTTTAATCACCTAGTGTTTTGGGACATAGGATGTGAGGCTATGATTTACCTAAGGGGAGCTTCCACACACTTAGTTGAGGCAGACGCTTGAATTGATCTTCCTGTTAGGCTATGTAGTCTGACTGAATCAACTCACAACGTAATTGACAAACCAAGGCACTAGTAGGTGCACTTTCAAAGGCCACACTCCCTCCCAACCAATCAGGACATAGTAGGAGACGTGGCCTACTGGTATACACCCCTCATGCGCTCATATATATCCAGTCTGTCTAAACGTTGGAGCGTCCTCTAGTACCAAGAGGGTTTAGGGACTTTCCCCTAGGGACATCTATGACACCTCATGTAGAAAAATATTTTCGGTATCCCATCTGGCCATCCACGACATACCTGTGGAGACCACGACCTTGATGTATCTAGGGCGTACGGTGGTCATATAATAAAATATGAGATGTAGTAATCATATCTTCCAGTCATGTAATAATCTGCCTAATGACACATGTTATGATCAATCACTCATAACATGAATACATATGATGAGTATGGGCATGGATCGTGGAGTTATACTAAGCATGTTATATGATGATGATGCCCTCTCATCATGTCAAGGATGGGCCTAGATGGCCTACTCATATCAATAATGGGCCTAACGAGGCCTAAGGAAAGGTCATAATGTGGACATTTAATCATCATTGCCCATCAATGTGGACATTCAACTAACATTGCTCCCAAGGAGTGGTCCTCATAGGGCCAAACTATAGTGGGGCCCATGGCCTCACATAAGAGCCCACATATAACATAACGGGCCTCACATATCATAATGGGTTACATCACAAGGGCCTCATATACATCAAGTGGGCCCCATTGCATGGGACACATATACATCACATCGGGCCTCATCACATGGGCCTCACATACATCACATTAGGCCTCATCATATGGGCCTCACATATCACAATGGGCCGTATTAACGCCCTAAAAATCGGTGGTCAAGCAGAAGCTCAGCTCCCGAGTTCCAACGCATCACTTATGCAACAATGATAATGATGATTAAATGTTGTCCATATTAGTGTATTAAACATGAATGAGATTACACTAAATTAACATATCATACTCCAGAGACAATTAGATTACTCAAGCGAAAGACTATGATAGATATATAAAGCATATAAGTGGTTGTAAGTCCCTAGAGTGTGAACATGTCGCTAGGTTAAATAATTACATGTATAGTTCCAAAATTCACAAAATAATACAATGTAATGGCATCTAATCCGTATCCCTGTAACCCTGTCAACGCAACTCCAGGTCTATATAGCCCGCTAGAGAGTTGCATGTAGGAGAACTCCTCGTCATCATAAAAATCAGGCTCTGCCTCATAATCATCGCCATCATCTGTAGCTAAAACAGAGTCTGGTTGGTGTTTTAAAACACCGTCCCAGACTGGGAGTGAGTGATCAATTTAGTGGAGCTATAAGGCAAATATTAACATGTTATCAATTCAGTCAAGTAGTAATGATAAGACAGTATAACAATCATGTCTTAAGTACTCTTGTTAATGTAGGAATGGTTTGTTGTAAGGATACATGCTCTTGCCTGCACTCCCTCAGCGACATCATCTCACGATCACGCATGGAAAAATCCCTAAACATGCGATTCCACGCGAAAGCACATGCAATGCGGTGCATAGTCATGTTATCCAAGTAATTTATTTAGGCTTATTCATATAGTGGATTCGGGAAGCTAAGGTACCTCCCTTTATATCACTTATCCAAACGATGATCCATCTAGGGTCGTCAATCCTAGTTAATCACATACGATAGTGTAACACCCTAAAAATCGAGGGTCGAGCAGAAGCTTGGCTCCCGAGTTCCAACGCATCACTTATGCAACATAGATAATGATGATTGAATGTTGTTCATATTAGTGCATCAAACATGAGTGAGATTACACCAAAAAAAAATATCATACTCAAGAGACAGTTAAATTACGCAAGCAGAAGACTGTGATAGATATATAAAATATATAAATTGTTGTAAGTCTCCAAAGTGTGAACATGTTACCAGGTTAAATATATGCATGTATACTCTAAAAATGAACAAAATGAAGATACATGAGTGTTTCAAAAGTACAAAATAACAAGTGTAATGACATCTAATCAGCAACCCTATAACCTCGTCGATCAGAACATGGTCTGCATAGACTCGCCTGATAGCTATATATGGGAGAAACCCTCCTCATCATCATAAAAGTTTGGCTCCGCTTCGTAAGCATCGCCGTCATCTGAAACTAAAATAGGAGCTGGTTGGTGTTTAAAACACCATCCCGTAATGTGGGAGTGAGTGATCAACTCAGTGGAATAATAAAGGAAAGGTTAACATGTTATCAATTCAGTCAAGTAGTAATGATAAAATAATACAATCAAACATTCCTAAGTACTCTGATTAATGCAGGAATGGTATGTACAAATGATGCATGCCCTCGCTTGCACTCCCTTTGCGATCTTCATCTAACAGTTATGCATGTCAGTCACTTCCTCAGTGCTCTACCCAACGCCAAACGACACATGTAATACGGTGCATGAGCGTGATTACCAAGTTCTTATTAGTCCTTTTTTTATAGCAGGATTATAAAACTAAGATACCTTCCTTATATTAATTTCTAAATAATGATCTATTCTAGGGTTGTTAGTCCAAGTAAATCTTATATGATGTTGCGGTTCTAGGTCACTACAAAAGGCTCGTCACCTTATCAGTTTAGGCCTAGTTTATACTCTAGTTGCTATGGAAAGACTCGTCGCCTCAACGCAGTTTTAGAGTATGCTCGAGGTCACTACAAAGGGCTTGTCACTTGATTGGTGTAGGCCGACAGCTTGAATACAAAGTCTCATACCACCATATTCAGCTCACGAGCTTGGGTTGCTCACTAGTCACTATGGGGAGGCTCGTCACTCCAGTGTAGGTCGACAGCTTGACCACGGTGTCCCATACTACCATGTCCAGCTCATGAGTCTTAGCGGATCAAGATACCAAGGTTAATGGGGTTTTCACTTGTAAGTTTGGTACCTTAGGTTCAAGAAATAACGTCCATACATGGTAAGCATACATTAGGCCAAATGGTTTATTAGAATATTTTGACTAGTACGAATGTACGCTAAATTAATCGACAAGGTACCGTTGTCGACGATCCTTGTACAACTCGGATTCACCGAACGCATCAATTGTGGCAAGACTAGCTTGACCACTCAAAAAGGAATTGTTGCCGATTGCCTGGACTACAACGTAGTCCCAATCACAATCAAATACAATAGACATTCATATGCACTAGTCAAGATAGCATGAGTAACCAATTCAAATATAAATCTTATTTAAGAATTTTAACAAAACGCATAGAGTACATGTCAACATACATAGACATTTCATCTATATGTCATGTAGCAACGAGGTAGATTACATGAAGGAAATAGTAATTATAAATAAGGTAATTGAGAATCCTATCTCAATACCCTCATTAAACACATTTCATCAAGCATTTTCTCATTCAAGCATTTTATCAAACACTTAGAATACACATATTAATATACATGTATTAGACTAGTTGTAACATATATCCTGGAAAGCCCTTTTTCAAAGGAGTTGCCACATACACAATAAGCATATATTCATAGTTAGAAATCATGGCAAGCACATAGCCAAATTCCATATTCATTCACATTTTTACAAGCACTTAGACTACACACTTTGACATACGTAACAAATGTTGGTTATAACAGGTGTTAGGGAAAATCTTTTCACCAAGAAGTTATCACACGTATAACGACCATATATTCACACCAAATAATCATGGAAAGTATGATTTCAAATTCCATACTCATTCAATCATATCAGCAAACACATGGAATATAATATATTCAGCATAATTCATATATATGTGTAAAGCGCGGGAAACATCGAATTTAAGCATGTGATAGTAATCAAATTAGTCATAAATCATTAACTGATATTGAAAGCTTTAAAAACCATAACCTAAACATTTATAGTCCGCACCTTTCGCCGGTAGACTCGTAACGAGCTTGGTTTAAACCATAAGTCTTTGTCTACGACATGATGGCAACCTATAGTATGAAATAGGTTAGCTATTTCACCCTACACTCTATTTAAATCCCTAAAACCAATTAGGGTTAGGATTCCTTACCTAAGAACAAAGTTGGAATCGCTGAAATAGCGATACAAAAGCGATGATTGGGCCTGTGGAGCGATGGGATCGAATCCCAAGAACTCTCTCCCACTCTCTCTCTCTCACTTTCTCTCTCTTTCCTTCTCTTTTTATTCTCTTCTCTCTCCTAGGGTTGCAAAATCATATGGAATGAGAGAGAGGGGGTTTAAGCTCTTTATATAGGCTCAGAAGTGATGGGAATGGACCCAGGACCAAGGTATACTTAGGTTATAGCCAAATAGCGTCTGTTCTGATCCAATAGAGCACTTCTAGAGGCCCCTTTGCTGAATGCGGTCGGACTTAAGCTTCCTGACTATGGATCTAGGTCAGGCTAAGTTTTCGGTCTGATCGAATTTACAGATCGACCGTGGTGGACCAGTTTCAGTTCAACGGTCACCGGCACTCGATCAAGGCCACAAGTGCACTGACATGTGTGGGACATTTTTCCTGATCCGATGGTGTAATTAGATTATATTCTGACTGTCTGAATCCTTATATTTGGCCCATAAGCGACACTACTCAGGTTACTTAAATTCAGATTTTATTTCTAAAGGAATTCACGTCTCTCACACACTTTTCTTCGGGCTCAAGTTGTGCATTTCTAGATATCTTTAAGAATTGATTTCTAAGATGGTTTTTAAGTCCAGAAAGGCGGTCATAACTATATAGTTTCGAGGTAATCAGACTTTTGACATGTGATCTAGGTTCGATATGAAGTTTCAATATGCTCTTAAGAGCAACCGAGTTTAAAGATGAATCCTAGATTTTAGGATAATGAAGCGTTAAGAATTCTATCAGTTTTTGGTTTTGCATATCATATTTAAAATTACTTAAGCTAATTTTATTGATTGTTCAGTTTAGTACTCACCCAAATTCTACTCTAATCATGCCAGAATAAGGTCCTAGCGCAGTTCTACGCCCCTTTTTGGTATTTCTAATTATTATATTTTTTTAATTATTTTTCTAATAGTTCATCATCAAGTTTACTTCGTCTTCACTAAATTTCATGAGATTTCATGTTGTAAAAAAATTCTAAAAATTCCAGAAGCAGCAGCTATCCAAACTATATTTTTTGGATGGTTGTCACTACGACCCATTTTTAACTATATTAATTATTTTATTGTATTTTTCACTTATTTTTATATGTAACTAGACTCATTTATCTTTAATTTAGATTTTGAATCACCTAAATTGAAATTATAACGAGGAAGATATGATTTTTTAAAGTTGGATGAAAATCATAAAAATTTATGAAAAATGGACCGCCCGGCCCGATGCAGCCCGACCGGGCCCGCTGTACGGACGAGGCCTCCCCAAACCGGCGAGGTTCTCGCTGACCACTAGACAAATCGGTGAGGGGTCACCAGTGAGACGAGGTCCTCACGCCTCCTGGACCCTAGAAATATGTGGGACCCACTATGGGGCCCCCTGGACATGCTCCGATAGGCCCCCGACTTCGTTTGATGTGGTTTCACTGATCTGATATTTGAAATTGGTGTATCTTTCAATTGGGAATGGGTTGTGTGACATACAATATATGATTTTAGGGTAGAAGAAGCTAATATATCCAAATATCCTATCTATACTATGAGATTCTAAAAATTAAATAGTCAAAATCTCATTTTGTTCATGTATTTACCATTTACAGTAAGTTTTAATTTAAGTATAGTTCTTCACCATTTAAACTTTAGGATTTATGTCTATTATGAATATACTTGAAAAAATTTGAAGAATGAGGTGGTAAAAGGTGAGATTTTGAAGGAAATGGGTTGAAAGGAGATTTGAGGCTTTAGGATTGACTCTTGAGAAGTCAATTTAAGGTATTATAATTGACTCATTGCCTAAGGACGTCTAACTATAGGTTGACAACGTCAACCCTAATTTAAAAGTAGTGGACAGGCAAGTTCAGGTTGTCATGGGAGGCTCGTCACCTTGGTGTAGGCCTAGTTTATAATCGATGTCACTACGAGAAAGGCTCACTACCTTAGCGTAGGCCGATAACTCAAATACAATGTCTCATACCATTGTATTTGACTCACGAGTTTGGTTTGCTCACTGGACACTACGGGGAGGCTCGTCACCTCAGCGTAGGCTGACAGCTCAACCAAGGTGTCCCATACCACCATGCTCGGCTCATGAGTCATGGTGGATTATGGTACCAAGGTTGAAACGGGCCTTACATTGGTAAGTGGTACCATAGATTCAAGTAGCAGTGTCCATACATGGTAAACACACATTAGGCCAATCGGGTTACTTGACAAGCTCGACTGTTATGAGCGTATATTGAGTTGATCAACATGGAGTGCATAGGCACTCCATGTGGCCTAACCACTGTAGACAAATAACATACGACTTGGATTCATCGAACGTGTCTTATGTGGCGAAACGACCTCAACTACTAATTCGGGAATATTTACCAATTGCCTGGACTACATAGTAGTCCTAAACCAACTCAAACAAAGCATGTGGATACATGTGATATTCATATAGCATTTAACACCAATACTAATGTAAATATCATTTGAGCATTTTAACTAAACATAAAGCATATTATCATACATATGTATGTCATTCATAAATTATGTAGTAGTAAGATAAATTATATGAAGGAAACTGTAATTATAGATAGGGTAATTGTGAATCCTATCTCAATTCCCTCATTAATTACATTTCAACAAGCATTTTCTCATTTATACATTTTATCAAACACTTAGCCTACACATATCAACATTCATGTAACAAACTTGTTATAACATATACTATAGCAAATCCTTTCACAAAGGAGTTATCACACATACAACAATCATGTATTCTCAATCAATAATCATGGCAAGCACAAATTATAATTTCATATTCATTTAAAAATTTCAACAAACACATGGGATGTATGAAAAATCAACATAGTTTATATATGTGTGTGTGTGTGTGTGTAATACACGAAAAACATCGCATCTAAGCATATGTAACAACAATCAAGTCAGTCATAACTCATTAACTGACATTGAAAGCCTTGAAAAGCATAACCTAAACGTTTATAGTTTGCACCTTTCGTCTATACGTAGATTATAAACTTGGTTCGTACACTACGCCTTCGTCTACGGTACAACGACTACCTAAACCATGAAATAGGTTAGTTATTTCACCATTTTCTCTATTTGGATCCCTAAAACAGATTTGGGTTAGGATTTCTTATCCAAAAATGGATTCAAATTTGACAGTGTAGCGATACAGGGGAGATGATTTGACACATGGAGTGGTGGGAACGAATCCCAGCAAGTGTGTAAGCCTAGTATCCTAGACTGTACCGTTTCGTAGACTTTCACGGTCTTACCGGTCGAATTTCGGCAACCCTCGACCCTTAATCGATATTTGCTCATGACCCTGATTCATACGCCGTCAGCCCGTATCGACTCAACCCAAGACCTTTACCATAGCGACCGGACCGTCACCGTGACTCGCACGCCGAGGCGATACCCTGGTCAAGTGATGTGGGCCAACGTTCGGTGTGAGGAAAACGCCGTGCGTTGCGAAACCCAAGAGAATCTCTACGAGATATCACATCAATCCATCAATCTCAACATGTCAAGTACACATCACCTTTCACCTTTTCCCAAACAAGCCACAAAAGTCAAAAAGTTCTTACACTCCCATGCCTTTTTTACACAAATGGCCACAAAAGTCAAGAATTTCTTACACACCCATCACTCACTACATCCATCACCCATCACTCACTCTCTCTCTCTCTCTCTCTCTCTCTCTCTCTCTCTCTCTCTCCCTTTACAACTCTCTCTCATTTCTCAAACTTCATTCCAAACAACTAAAAATCCCATACGTATGAGCCTCTCCCTCTCTTTTAAAACTCCAAGTGTGGTCCACCTTTCCTACCCTTTCATCTCCGATCTCAACCATCCAAACCTCATCTCATCCATTGGAATGAAAGCTAAGGTGCTAAGGAACCCATAGGAGCAAGAAGATCGAACGGTGGGTGCTTAGTAATAGTAGTTTTTCATGTTTTTAAGACGGGCCAAGTGAGGCCAACCGATCAATGGTTTGTATCTCACTTAGGACCCTAAGATGTGGCCGATGGCCCACTAGGATCATCATGATCATTCCATGATGGAGCCATTCTCCATGGACCCCATCATGATGTTTATTTTCTTGTATATGGTCATCTAGACCGTCTACTTTAGTGGAGAAGGGATCTTCACCGTTGGATTTTGGATTTAATGGGCCCATGTGTAATGGGACCCACTTGATATATGTTTGGTTGCAAAGGAGGGCCCATAGTTTCGGGGTCCCTCCATCACGCGTGTCCCATTCTCTATCTCTCTCTCTCCCTCTCTATTTCATTTTCTTTTGTGAAATCATGATATGATTGTGTGGCCACTTGGATGGACCCCACCATGAGGCTTGTATCCTATCCAAACCATCTACAAGTGGGGCCCATCTTATGTGTGTTGTACCCACACCTTTCATCATGAGGTGGCCCACTTGATTAAAGCCACATCTATTGTGAGGACTGTCCAGCGTCCAGGGACGCTGGACATCTCTGTGGAAACACAAATATAAGCTTGTTTTTAAGCTTTTGGGGTGGCCCACTCTCATAGGCCCCACCTTGATGTATGAGTACAATCCAAGTCATCCATCCTCTTTCCCATATCATTTTAGGCGTTGAGCCAAGGAATGAAGCTAATCCACTCATTGGGCAGGCCATACTTTTCAAAACAATGATTCTCACTGTTTATAATTATTTTAAATTTTTCTACAGGCCAAAGGTTTTCAATATTAGACTCTTTTGGCTTATCTTGAGCCAGGGATCTACTTGATGCGGGCCCCAGATACGAAAAACCCCTGAAAAATGGGTTTTTATAGTTTTTTTTAAAAAATAAGCACAGAGGCAGTGCCTCTGCCTCTCTGACACTGTAGCAACATGGGCGGACAGCGTCCCACGGCTGCTGTCATGGGCCTCACCATGATGTATATGTAATATCCACGCCGTTCATTTGGCGGGCCGCTCCCTGAAGTGGGCCCCCTCCAAAAATGAGGCCGATCTGACGCTCGAGTGGCCCACACTGTAGGAAACAGTGGGATTGAACCTCTGCCATTGAAGCCCCTGTTATGGGCCACAGAAGTTTTGAATCAATATGAAATTTCTTTTTCCCATTCATCTAGGTCCGTGTGATCTTATTAACAGTTTGGATGGCTTATAAATGTTATAGTGGTGTGTTTTACTTCCACCGTCAGCTGGACGATGGAGCCCACGGTAACGTATGTGTTTTATTCACACCGTCCCACTGGACGGTGGGCCCCTCCCCACGTGTGGGACGACACGTGCGTGTGTGCATGGCCCCACCATGATGTGTGCTGGCCCACATTACAGGCGACAGTGTTGAATAAACACGCACCGTTTAAAAAAAAATCACAGTGGGCCCCCAGGTCTGTGTGACCTATCAGCAGGTGGATGGAAAATAAATATTATGGTGGGCTCCCTATCCGGGTGACCTCATTAACAGGTTGGCTGGAAAATAAACATTTCAGTGGGTCCCAGCCCCACCCCAGGTCCACGTGACCTCCTGAATAGTTAGGTGGCAAATAAACATTACAGTGGGCCTCTTGCCAGTTTGGATGGAAAATAAACATTGCAGTGGGCCTCTAGGCCCATGGGATTGGACCCATTTTGATGTATTCCAAGGCCCATGGGTTAAGGCCCATTGAGATGTACTAGTGCCTATGGGTTGAGGCCCATTCGATGTACATATGGGACCCAATTGGTATGGCCCATTTGTTATATATTAGACCCATGAGATTATGCCCATTTGATACAATCTAAGGCCCATGGGTTATGACCCATTGTAATGCACATAAGGCCCATTGGTGTGGTCCATTTATGTGGCCCATTTGATGAATAAAAGGCCCATATGATATGGCCCATTTGATGTATTTAAGGCCCGATGGGAAGTACCTAAGGTCCATTGCAATGTGTGATCCTAACACGGATTATGTAATGATGTTTGTGACGATTGTGCCTTGGGAGCAATGTTGGTTTGACGTCCACATTACGAGTATAATGTTGGTTGGATGTCCACATTATGACTCTCCCTAGGGCCCATTGATAGACTGGACTTATTGTGTGTCGGCCGTCTAGGCTACATGCGTTGTAAGGATAGTGCATTACTTTATAACATGTTTAGTATATTTCCATAACTCATGATCATACGCATCATATGTATGATTGATATGAGAAGTGACTGATCATAGCATATGCCTTCAGGCAGATTGTTTTTGGGACCCCGATTAGGCGGTATTGCCCTACATGAGCACACGATACGCACAAGATTTGCCTCATGATTGGATAATGTGATTCATGCATTCTGCATTGTATGACATGATTACTGTATGCCCTAGCGACATCGGGGCTGTAGCCTCCACAGGCGTATCGTGGTTAGCAGGATTGGATACCAGAAATCTCGTTCTACATGGGGTTCTATAGATATCCCTAGGTGAAAGTCTATAAACCCTTATGGTACCAAGAGGTTGCTCTAACGTCTAGGCCGAGTGTGTATATGAGTGTTGAGTACCGATTACCATATGGTTGCGCTCTCCGATGTGTCATGGTCGGTTGGAAGGGGGTGCGGCCTTACCTGCCCTAGAGTAGGGGGCAAAGCTAGGCAGAGTTTGACCAGCTCGAGGAATGGGTCCGCTATCGACGAGCTGAGCCCGATATTGGCAGGCGGATAGTGAGGTCTCTTCCACTTACCTTATTGTGCACGATGGGATGACGATCTGATTTAGAGAGCACTAGACCCTGGTGATATCCCAGATTTAAGCTGTATTGATATGTGGACTTAGATGAGGATTGTATGCTTGACTTACATCTTGCATCGCATAGCCCTGGTATGGCTGACATCATTCATGCTTTTCATCGCATAACCTTGGTAGGCTAACGGTATTCATAGATCCATCAGTATATTCCGCATTGCTCTGATATTGTATGATCATATTACTACCTTGCGTATATACTTTCACCACCCTCTAAGCTTTCTATAAGTTTATGCACGACCGTTACGTGCAGGTGACGTTAGAGCACAGCAGCGCTAAGGCAGGAGCGCTTTGCAGATCATTTTAGAAATTTTGTTCATCATCATTATATTTCTCTTTATGCTCATTGTACTTGTAAAGTTTTTGATCATAGTAGAAATGTAATGACGTTTTTGGTTGTTGTTTGTAGGTTATGCCTTTGGTTATGCTTATCACGATTCAAACTGATTTTGAAAATCCTCCTCGTAGCATCCTAGGATCGGAACCTATCGAATGGGAGCTGGGAGCCCGAGAATGGGGTTTCTACGGAGGCTGTCAGCGCCAGATTCGGAGATCGGAAATTTTGTGAGCCCAATTTTTGAGTTTGAGGCGTGACAAAGTGTCTCTCTCTCTCTCTCTCTTCTCCTCACTCTTTCCTTATCTTTTTCTCTCTTCTCTCTCCTAGGGTTAGGAAATTCGTATGGAATGAGAGAGGGGTGAGTTAAGGATCTTATATAGGCCCAAAAGTGATGTAAATGGCCCCACGGCCATGGTATACTTAGGTCATAGCCAAAAGTCATCTGTTTCGGGCCAACGGAGCTCATCTGGAGGTCCATTACCCACCTACGGTTAGAAGAAAGTTCCCTAACAAAGGATATATGCTAGGTTAAAGTTTCGGGCTGATCAGATTTGTAGATTGACCATGGAGGACCAGTTTCAGTTCAAGGACCATTGTCACTTGATCAGGGCCACTAGTACTTTGACATGTGTAGGAAAAATTTTCTGATCCAAGTGTGTAACTAGGTCAGAATCTGACAGTCTGAAACCTTAAATTTGGCCTATAAGTGAATGACCCAATTAACTTAAAATTGAGTTTATTTTCTAAAGATATTCACGTTTCTCACACACTTTGCTCCAGGCTCAAGTTGTGCGTTTCTGGAAACTTTTTGGACTTAATACTCACGATGCTTATTAAGCACAGTAAGGCAGTCATAACTGTATAGTTTTGCGGTAATAGGACTTTCGACTTGCAGTCCAGGTCCGATACGGAGTTTCAAGATGCTCCCAAGAGCAGCTGAGTTTTGAGATTGATCCTAGGTTTTTAGATAATGTTGGGTTAGTGATTTTAATGGTTTTGGGTCTTATAGTTCATATAAAAAGTGATTCGAGCTAATTCACTGATTAATTTTACTTAGTACTTAATTAATTTTTGTCTAATTTTTAAAGGATTCGGTCCTTAGCACTTTCTGCCTATGGTGGTACTCGGGTCTTTGTACAGAATTTTCTGAGACGTTACAATCTACCCCCTAAAAAAAATTTCATCCTCGAAATTAGTATCTTTTCGTACTCCTCGAGAATCTGAGGGTAGTTCTTGTGGACCTCGGCTTCTGTTTTCCAAGTAGCCTCTTCCTTAGTGTGGTGTGCCCACAGTACCTTCACGAGCAAAATCACTTTACTGCGTAGCAGCTGATCCTTCTTATCTAGGATACGCATCGGTCGTAGTTCATAAGTAGCATCTTCACTCAGCTATATCTATTCTCATTTGATAATGTGGGAAGGATCAAGAACGTATTTCTTCAGCATCAATACATAAAATACGTTGTGCACACTTGCGAGTGGAATGGACAAAGCAAGGAAGTATGCTACCATACCCACTCGGTCTAGAATCTGGAATGGACCAATAAATCATGGCGTGAGTTTCTCCTTCTTGTCAAACTGAAGGACTCCCTTCATGAGGGAAACCTTAAGAAGCACATGGTCCCCAACCTCAAACTTTAGCGATCGCTGTCTCATATCGGCATAACTCTTCTGTCTACTTTGTGTTTCAAGAAGTTGACACCTAATAATATTAATCTTCTCTGAGGTCGCCTATACTAACTCTGAGCTAATCAAATTCTTCTAACTAACCTCTGCCTAGCAATGCGGTGCTCTACATAGATGCCCATACAGTGCTTCGTAGGGGGCCATGTTAATACTCGCCTGAAAGTTGTTGTTATAAGTGAACTCAGCATATAGAAGACAGTTATCTTAACCGTCCTTGAAATCAAGCACAAAAGTTTACAGTATATCTTCCAACACCTGATTCACCCGTTCTATCTGCCTATCATTCTGTGGGTGGAACGTGGTACTAAACTTCAATTTCACACCCATCTCGGTCCAACACGATCTCCATACGAACTCCATGCAGACGTACTATCTCCTTGATGTACAACATGGCCAAACCATCTTCTGAGTTTGAGACTTAATAGGGAGAAAATGTCAACCGGTCCACAATCACCTAAGTGGAGTCATATCCCTTCCTTATCTTTGGTAACCTTGAGATGAAATCCATAGAAATGAAATCTCATTTCCATTTTGTTTTGGGCATGGGCTCAAGCAGTCCAGGAGGTCGGCGATGCTCTGCCTTGACCTGCAGGCACGTGAGACAACGAGACACATAATCTGTAATGTGCGCCTTCATGTTGTCCCACCAATACGAGTGTTTCATATCTCGATACATCTTCATACTAGGATGCATCGCCATCTTCGAATTGTGAACAACTTCAAGAACTTTCCTTCTCAAGTTATGAAAATTTGGGATGCATAGGCGGCCACAATAACATAAACCCCCATCCGAACTAACTCTCCACTAAGATTCTTCATCGTCACTAGTCCACTTTCTTAACTCTGCCAAACCTTCATCTTCCTTCTGAGCCACAATGATTCAGTCATCGATAAGTGGCCATACATGAATATGTGCGACGCTCTCGAATGGTTCCTTTACCGCACAAACTCTACCATGTTCCATTCATCGATCATCAATGGAGCTGCAAATACTATCGTCTTCTTGTGGCTCAATGCATTTGCCACTAGGTTGGCCTTGCCAGGATGGTAGGAGACCTCAAGCTTGAAATCTTTCAAGGTTTCCATCAATCGTTACAGCCTCATATTTAGGTCTCTCTGTGTGAATATGTATCTGAGGCTCTTGTGATTGCAAAAGAGCTCGAATTTCTCCTCATAGAGGTAATGTCTCCAGAGCTTTAATATAAAGATGATGGCTGCCAACTCCAAGTCGTGCGTAGGGTAGTTCTCCTAGTGTTTCCTCAACTGCCATGATGCATAGGCAATCACTCAGTCCCTCTACGTGAGAACACAACCCAAACCAATACGAGAGGCGTCAGCGTCAATGGTATATCTGACCGCCCGCTCTAGCAATACTAGCACGAGTGCGGACGTCAACTTATCATTCAGTTCTTGAAAAGCTAGTTCCACCTTCTTATTCCAAGCAAACTTGAGATCTTTCTTTGTAAGCTGAGACAACAGTTTGGCTATCTTGGAAAAGTCCCTGATGAATCGATGATAGTAACTTGCCAGGCTGAGGAAACTCCTCACTTTAGTAATCGAACCGGGTTACTCCCAGTCCTGAACTGCGGTCACCTTAGCAAGGTCCACATCTATTCCTTCCTTGAAACCACATGTCCCAAGAACTTGACTTCTTCTTTCCAAAAGTCGCACTTCTTGTATTGAGCAAACAACTAGTTCATTTTTAGCATATTAAAGACTGCTCGTAGGTGCTCCTCGTGATCTTCCCGACTCTTGGAGTATATAGGATGTCATCTATAAATATGATGACGAATCGGTACAGATACGGCTAAAATGCCTGGTTCATCAGATCCAAGAACATGGATGGTGTGTTTGTGAGTCCAAACAACATCACACGGAAGTCGTAGTGCCCAAATCTAGTTCTGAACACTGTTTTCTACACATTTTCATCCCTGACATTCAACTGGTAATATCCTGATTATAAGTTGATCTTAATGAAGTATTGCGTCCCTTTTAACTGATCGAATAGATCATTTATCCTGGGTAAAGGATACTTGTTCTTTACTATCACTTGGTTTAACCTGTGATAATCAATACACAATCACAGTTGTTGGAGCATAAAAATTATCATTAGATAAAAGGGGAATGAGGAAGAAAGATGTTAGTTGCGCGTGGATGCGCAACAACCATTTGTTGCGCGATGCCACACAACAAGTTCAAGAAAAAGAATTGATAAACTCCTTATTGCGCGAGGATGCCCAGACAATCTTAATTGCGTGGAGATGGCAAGACGAGGTTATGCATTACGAGGGTACGCACAATGAGATTTTGCATTGCGCATGTAGGCGCAACGAATCCCTATATCACGTGGACGCGCAATCAAGAGCAGATGGTTAAAATGAAGGGTCCAGATCAGATGTGAGAGTGGACCATGGCACAAAAATTGAGGTGTCACACGTGCGAAGGCCTATAAATAACCCCTTACTCCCTTCATTTGGGGGTTCAAAGATTTTTGGAAGAGCAGAGCAATAAAAGGTGAGGAGCCAAGTTTCCGTTGCGCGTAGTCACATTGCCTTTACGTAGGGACATGCAGTACAAGTCCCCATTACGTCGGGACGCGCAATACAAATCCTCGCTACGCGTAGTCGCATTGCTGTTGCACAGGGACACGCTGCTCAATGCTCCATTGCATGGGACCGCGCAACCAGTCTACAGGTTGCGTGTGTAGGCAAAAGCACTAGGTGATTTGTCTTGAATGGAGGACGGAATGTTGTCGAATCTCCTGAAAGTATTCAAGTTTACTCTTCATCACTTTAGACCCTCTCCTCTGCCTAAAGGATGAGCTCAAAAGAGAAGCCAAGTTGATTAAATCAACATTCCTCCTAAGTCCTGGGAGATGATCAAAGTAGTTGTCGAAAGGCTGCCGAATTCAAGATTTGACACATAAAGCCTCACTTATAATGATTTACTTTCTCCAAATGGTCTATTTTAGAATCAAGGGATGTTACGAGGATGTAAATGAACTCAATATCAATGAGATATGATGATTTTTTCAAATACTCTTTCTGTTATGTTTAAATAAGATAACTCCCCAAATTAAACGTATTTATTTCTGTTTAAAATAAAATGGCGACTCTGCTGGGGATTTATTATCTTATTTAATATTAACATTAGGATAATTATGGAACTTTCATCATAGTTTGCCGTCTTTCTGACGCCAAAATGATGACTCTTAGTGGGCGCATCCACCCCTTCATCTCTAAAATAGATCATCTTATTCTTCAAATACTGATTATAAGTGTATTTCATGATGAAAGGTATCTAGATTCGGCTGCAAGTTACAATCAAATGGCGATTCCCACAAGAGAAGTGAGCTTCTGTTTTACTTCAACTGAATTTGTGATAGAGTATGTGCCAAACCAAGCCACCACGTGTATGACCCAACTTCCTGCCAACAAGAATAACATGACCCAAACAATGGCCGGGGTTGTGTTTGCTTCACCCCAATCAATGGACGGCAATAACAGCTGGACTATTGTGATGTCCCATAAAATGAGAGTACGAAATGTAAGAAACTCTCCGATAAATCTGACTTCATCAAGAGTTGGAGGGCCGGTCACTCGTAATGCAGCTAAGAAGTATCCCGAGCTTGCTCCTCCTGAGATATATCCTGAGCAGATGGTTCTGCAATTGATCTCGTGCGACTTTTCGACTTTGGTCACCCCAAGGGTAAGATGGACGAAAGAGCAGAAAGACAAAGCTATAATGGCAAATTCGTCCATATCCATGTCCCCGCAAATAAATTTTCTAACGTCCACATTGCCCCAATCGATTGATAGCGCTAGAGGCACGAAGAAGTCGAACGGGACTCCATTTTCTCCTCTCTTTGTGAGTCCTGTTACATCTATATACTCTCGCCTCACCCCAGTTACAGTTTTATCTAAGAATGGAGAAGTTGTGGTACATGTGACTGAGATAAATCAAAATAATATGCCAACCATGGAAGAACGTATCAGTGAGATGGCAGAAGCCTAAAGAGCACTGATGGAAGAGTGCGGACACCTTAGGGAGGCCCTGACAACCCTTGCACATAATGTAGCTCAGATGGTGGCCCCACCAATGATGGGCATGATGAATGGACAAGAAAACCAGCCTGAAGGCTCTCATCTACTAGGGGTAGGATCGCGAGGGTCTATTCTAGCCATGAGAACCATAACACAAGATGATATAAGACAAGTTGTTGAAGAAGCAATGAGAGTAGAGAGAGAGAGAGCATGATAGTACTGGCTGCTTCTGATACCGAACACCATACCTAAGGGAGGTAGAGGATGTCCCGTTTCCAACCAACTTTAAACATCCAGATATTCAGAAGTTTAATGGAGAAGGATCGCCGGAAGAACATCTGATACACTTCATTATCGGCATGGGAAATTTCTCTATGATTCCACAGTATTGCTTGAGGTTGTTCGGATCATCGCTGATGCACAAAACGTTTCGGTGGTATTCCAGCCTGCCTCTGAGGTCGATAAGAACTTGGGAACAAATGCCGGATGCCTTTATGTCGAACTTCTTCAACTCAGAACGTGATGTTAGTATTACAGAATTGGCCTCCATATGGTAGAGAGAAGGAGAACCAGTAGAGAATTTCATAGGCAGATGGAAAACATTGGGAGCCTCGTGTAGACAGCTGCCAGAGGAAAAGGAATAGGTCAAAATGTTTCTGAATTCTATGGAAACGGGAATCGCGTTCGGACTGACCAATGATGATATCAGAACGTTCCGTGATCTAGCTACTAAAGCCCATGCCTTGAAATTAATGACTCGTAAAATGCCAGCATTTCACCACGAGACAGCTAGAAGAGCGCTTGATAAGATGAATGTGAATACTGTTGATCATGATAATAAGAGTAAAAATGCAAGGGACTCAAGGGACAGGAGGGTAGAACGGAGGGAAGGATGGAGCCAGTCAAGGAGTAGAAATAATGAGAAAAGACCTCGAATGCTTAATTCACATGAAGGGTTCGATTTCAATAAAGAAGATGTCGTCCCTATGATGAAGTAGCTGCTAAAATCCGGCACGATAGAATTTCCAGAACCCAAGTGTCCCGAAGATGTGACAAAGACCAGAGAAAGGGATTTTTTCCGTTACCATCGCTCGGTGGGACATTTGACGAAGAATTGTTACACACTAAAATGTATAATAAAACTACTGATAGATAAGGGTGAGATAGTGACCGGTGAGGGAAAAGAAAAGAGCATGGGGGCCGTAGTAAACGTGCTCACCGCCCAGGAAGGGGCCCAAAAGGTAAAGGAAGAAGAAGGCCGAAAGGTGATAAAGAAAGTAGCAGTAATTACGTTACGATCAAGAAAGAAGATGACAAGCCCTGTGAAGCAGAAGGTAGGGGTCATAAGAAAAGAAGCTGCTGAAAGATAGACCAGTGGTGATAAAAATGAAGAGGGGTGAAACAGCGAGAGTGACTTATGATGTGGTTAATCATTTGAAGGGTATACCGGCACCGTTAAGCATTTATGATGCGCTCAAGTTGTCAGAAGAACTTTGACAGAGTTTGGTCCAAGCACTATCTAACCATGATGTTAGAAAAACTTTACTGACAGAAATGAGACGCAAAGAGCAAAGCGAATAAGCAAATAGCCTGCCAGTCATCTCATTCTCCGATGAGGATTTGATCTGCGAGATGAAGCATAATAGGTCACTAATGATAGAAGGTCATATCGGTGGGAAGAATGTTAAATGGATTATGATAGATAACGGATTTGCAGTGAATCTCTTACCGCTCTCGATGATATGCAAGCTGGGCTATCGCCACTCTAATCTACGCCCTAGCGGTATGATGATACAAGGCTTTAATTAAGATGGGCAACAAGTGCTTGGAAAGATTACAGTGATACTAGAAATAAGAGAACCAACTACCAATATTGTATGCCACGTTATAAACACTGTAACAATGTACAATCTTCTCCTGGGAAGGCCATGGATACATCAGTACAACATTGTGCCCTCCACTTTGCATCAATGCTTCAAGTATTGTAAGGATGGGAGACAATATAAAGTAATCACTGATACGAGGCCATATACAGAAGCAGTGTCTTTCTTTACGGACGCTAGTTACTATAAAGGGTTCGCTGAAGAAGCCAAAAATAATGACGAGAATAGAGTGCTAAAAGACATTCAAGAAAATGATGTCAAGGGAGAAAGGGCAGAATCCTCTAAGACTGTAGATACAAAGAAGAAATTCTTTTTTGTACAAAAGCAATTGAGACAACCAAGACAGTCGCCACTAACCTTGTTATCACCAGAGCAATTAAAAATTTTATAGTCAAATTATACAGTGTCATTGTCTAGCATTGAAAGGTGTAAGCCATTTTCAGCTCCTCTAGGAAGATTTCAAGTTAAAGCCATCGCAAGATACCCCGAGCCAATAAAATTTTACACCACAGTAGAAATAAGGGTAAGAGAAGAAGTCAAAAATAACGTACACTGCGATAAGTTGACTTCACAAAATCTAGAAAGATACAACTCGGTAAGTAAGAAAATCATGAGAAGCATGGGTTTTGATGGTGAAGAACCCATGGGACTAAATCATGGGAGAGCAATTCAGATCCCTCTTATGGTTGGGACCAAATCATGGGAGAGCAATTCAGATCCCTCTTATGGTTGATCAGGAAAAGTGAAGAAAATTCCAAGGATTGGGAGCAGAGCCGTTGGTAAATATGATTACAGCCGCGTAAGCATCGAAAGAAGATCTCGAGACAGTCAAGTATCCTGAAGCAGCTCCAAGGCAGATGGAAGAAGGGGGGCAGCCAACGATAGACAGCTTGCAAGAAATAAACTTGGGTAGAGAAGAAGAACCCCATAACACATTTATTAGTGGCGGTCTCTCTGAATAAGAATCTGAGAAATACTTCCAACTGCTCAAAGAAAATAAAGATTTCTTCGCCTGGACGTATGCAGAGATGCCAGGTTTGGAACCCTCTTTAGCAATGCACCGATTAAATATCTTCAAGGAGAAAGGCCGGTTAAACAGCACAAAGGCGATTTCATTTAGACTTAATTCCATTGATCGAAGAAGAGGTTAGCAAGGTGATTAAGTTGGGTTTATTAGAGAAGTCAAGTATCCTAGGTGGATATCAAACATTGTCCTCGTGAAAAAGAAAAATGGACAAGTCAGAGTGTGCATTGACTTCAGGGAGTTGAATGAGGCTTGTCCAAAAGATGATTTTTCTCTCCCTATAACAGAGTGCTGATTGATAGCATGACTCAGTATGTTGTTATGTCCTTCATGGACGGCTACGCAGGGTACAATCAGATTAGAATGACACCTGAAGATGAAGAAGCAATGCATTCAGAACGTCATTTGGAATTTATTGCTATAAAGTCATGCCATTCGGTCTTAAAAATGCTGGGGCAACATATCAAAGGGCAATGCAGAATATTTTTCAAGACATGATGCATAAACATGTTGAGTGCTATGTCGACGACTTGGTGGTCAGATCAGGAGATCATCAAGAGCAGTGTTAACATTTGGCATCAGTTTTTCGTCGATTAAGAAAGAAGTAGTTGAAGATGAATCCAACCAAATGCGCTTTTGGGGTATCCTCAGGTAAATTTTTAGGTTTCGTTATACGACACAGGGGTATCGAAATTGATCCTGAGAAAGTCAAAGCCATTCAAAATATGCCATCACCTACAACGTTAAAAGAATTGAAAAGTTTGCAAGAAAAATTGGCGTATATTCGCCGTTTCATTTCAAACCTGGCAGGAAGATGTCAGTCATTCTCTTATTTAATGAAGAAAGATGTAGAGTTTGTATGGGATCAAGCTTGTCAGAACGCATTTGACTCGATAAAGGAATTGTTAAAGTAGCCGCCGGTACTCACAGCTCCAATAAATGGGAAACCACTTATCTTATACATATCTGCAGCTGAGAATTCCTTAGGTGCTTTATTGGCTCAAGTAAATGAAGCCGGGAAAGAGGCCGCTCTTTATTAACTTAGTCGAACATTGATGGGGGCCAAATGCAATTATTCTCCAATCGAGAAAGAGTGTCTAGCACTAGTATTCACAGTCTAAAAGCTTAGACATTATTGTCTCTCCTATAACATAACTTTGATTTCAAGAGTAGATCTGATCAAGCTTTTAATGATAAGGCCGATGTTATCTAGAAGATTGGCCAAATGGATGCTGTTGCTTTCAGAATATACTATTACTTATGAACCGACCAAAGGTGTAAAAGGACAAGCGGTCACAAATTTCCTCGCAACGCACCCCGTTGCAGAACGTGAGACTATCGTTGATGACTTTTTGGATGTGCAAGTTATGTTGGCCAAGTCGTAAAGCTCCGGGAAAATGTATTTCGACGGTGTCACACGAGCATCAGGAACGAGGGCAGGGGTGATATTCATTACTCCTCAAGGTGACTTGTTACCATACTCCTTCACAATAGGCATTGTATACATGAACAATGAGGCTGAGTATAGAGCCCTCATTATTGGGATGGAAATAGCTCAACAGATGGGAATAAAGGTATTACATATCTTCGGAGATTCCAAATTGATTATAAATCAATTGATAACTGAATTCGAGGTGAGAAAGCAAGAACTCTTGCCCTATTGCCAAAGAGCACAACAGTTGTTAGAACAGTTCAGTCATGTAGAAATCAAACACGTACCGCAGTCTGAAAATGTAAAAGCAAATGCGTTAGCTAGTTTGGCAGTAGCTTTATCCTGCCCTAATCAGAGCCCTCTTTAAGTAACTATAGAAGAAAGAAGATTCTTGCCATCTTTAGAGGTCGTCGAAGAAGTCATCGAGACGCTTCATGTGTCATGTTTAGAAATAACGATAGATGATTGGTGTCAACCTTTCATTGATTATCTCAAGTGCAATATCTTACAAGAAGATCAGGTACAGAAACAACAGATCAAGCAGTGGTCGAACAGGTTCGCCATATACAGTGAAGTGTTGTATAGAAAATCGTATAATAGGATGTTGCTACGTTGTTTAGATAAACAAGAAGTAGGCCAAATATTGTGAGAAGCGCACTCTGGTGAATGCGGTGCACATCAAGTGGGCAGAAATCTATTCCACAGAATACATCGAATGGATTATTATTGGCCCGCCATGTTCAAAGATGCAATAGATTATGCGAAGCGATGCCATGAATGTCAAATTCATGGAGATGTTATACATATTCCCCCGGAAGACTTGCATCAGTCTTTTGCCTCTTGGCCCTTCTCTGCTTGGGGACTTGACGTAATTGGTCCTATAAACCCGCCTTTAACCAAAGGAAAGTAGTATATTTTGGCAGCAACTGATTATTTCTCTAAATGGACTGAAGTAGTAGCATTGTGTAATGTTAAGGAAAAGGATGTGGTTAATTTCATCCGCCACGCCATAATATACCGACATGGTATTCCAAAGAAAATTGTTACAAATAATGATACTCCCTTCAAAAATAGAGGCATAGAAAAGTTATGTTAGAAATTCAGCATTCGACATTCGTTTTTAACTCCTTACTATCCACCGGCCAAAGGACTAGCTGAGGCGTTTAATAAAATGATAGTCATGATACTAAAAAAGACAGTGACAAGGAACAAACGTGATTGGGATGACAAATTACAAGAAGCTTATGGGCATACATAACTACTTATTGCACAACAACAAGAGCCACACCGTATTCACTAGTCTATAACGTCAAGGTAGTCATCCCGATTGAAACGCAAGTAGCATTACTCAGGGTGGCAGTGCATCAATTTATAACGGAGGATGAGAATGCGAAGATATGGTTGAAGAATTAGATTTGCTCAATGAGAAACGCCTAGCCGCATAGCAGCAGTTGCAATCATATCAAGCAAGGATATAAACCGCTTTTGATAAATGGGTTAAATATCGCTCTTTCAAAAAGGGGAACATGGTGCTTATGTTGAAAAGACCGATAGTAATCACCCATAGAATAGGGGGCAAATTTGAGCCCAAATGGGATGGGCCATATATAATAAAGGAAGTATACTCCAATGGGGCATACAGAGTAGTAAATCAAGATGGACAAGGTATCAGTGTACCGGTCAATGCTCGCTTCATCAAAAGATATCGTCCCTAGCGACACTATTGATTTTGATCCAAAATATTATCAGCATAATGATTCTGCATCCAAAGGGGGCAAGAATGGACAAGATCATGTTTATGTATAATCAAATGAATAAAAGAAGAAATTTGTGAGCATATCAAGACTATATTCCATGATTATTGCAAGGAAAAGAAAAAAAGTCATCATCAAGTGAGCTCTGTAAGACTTTGTCAAAATCGATATCATCACCAAGCTGATACAATACTAACAGCACGAATGGATATTCTTTAAGATATTAGCAAGGGTGATGACGTATCAATTTCAGTCAAAGATGACTATTATTCTCGCGACGACAATGATCGCATCTACTATTATCTGTCAAGACATTTTAAGGCAATCTAGCCAAATCCTTAAAATGATCCAAATCCTAAAGAAGGGAAAAATCCTAAAAAAGGGCAAACCCTAAAAGGATCAAGCTCTAAAAGAGCAAGGAGCTCAAAAAAAAGAATCAAGCTCAAAAGGACCAAACCCTAAATGGATCAAGCTCTAGGAGGGCCGGTCATGCATAAGACCTATCAAGATCGCCATTTGGGCAGCAACGAGAAGCCAATGGCCTTAAAAATCCCGTGAAGGCCATCGTATGGATACCCATGCGGGCAGCTGATGGAGCCAGTGACTAAAAGTCCTCAATGACTAGTCATGCGTAACCCCCATGCCATCTGTATAGCTTTTCAGCAGCATCACGAGGAACGGAAGAAAGTGCCCTCCCGTGAATGGGCTCGACCTTACAGATGAAGAAATAAAGGGTCGCAGTGCGAGCTTTAGATAGGCCAACCATGCATAAGCCCCTCCAGATCTATGGTTTGGTTCCAGTACTAACTCATGAGGAAGGGCTTAAACCTACTCATTGACGGACAGGTGGCCCTAGGTTTGGTACCCCAAAAGGTAGCCTTGCGAGCTCTGTGAACTCTAGAGAGTTATCATGGCCAACCCTGTGCATAAAACTAACTGATTTCACTGCCCCGGTAACTTCACTAGGCCCCTCTGATGGATCACGATTTGTGAACTCCCTAGGCAGTGAGAAGTCCAACGAACTCCTAAGAGTTACAGAGGCCATCACGTGAGACCCAACTCCACTACTCAAGAGCTTAAACTGTATGTGACTAACTAAACTAAAATATGGTACAGCCAATTAAGATGACTAACAACACATAAAAGGATATATATATATATATATATATATATATATATATATATATATATATATATATATATATAGTATGATAATAAAATGAAGTAAAAGAAAGCTTACTGCACCATAATGCATCAATCAAATGTCATTTGAAATATCACAAGTTATTAGTAAAACTTGCAATTGTACAAGCATGTATAGTAACAAAATACATCAAAGTTATGCATTTTACAGCTCTCTTGTGACACCTAATGCTGCTAAGTATTGTTGTAAATTGTCTTGAAGGTTAACTTGAGCAGCAGCATGCTCCAGTTTGGCATTTGAGATAATTCTGGCAGGATCCGGGGCATTAGTCAGCTTCTCTTCTAAAGAAGCAATCAGTGCTTCATTTTTCACCAGTTCGAATCTTTCAATATCCACAGAATGACAGTTGCACTCTATTTTTTCTTGGATTCTTTCAATGTTCAAATCTGCATTCGAACTTCGCCTCTCCAATTGTGTAATCTCTTGCCTCAGAAGCGTAATGTGATCCTGGATAAAGGCCTTTTCATCAATAAAAGTCTTCAGTTGTTCTTGCAAAGATGATTGTTCTTGTTCATTACGAGAAACAATGGGAGAGACTTGAGAAATTCTCTCCTTGGAATACGTGAGTTGCTTCCTGAGTTCCACGATTTCGGGAGGAACAGTCACCGTTTCAGCTGATGACAAGGCAGTTATCGAATTATGAAATCTTAAGAGAGCGTCGCGCATAGAGGAGACATTAACTTTAGCTATTCAGGAAGCACCATCCAAGACATCTAAAGCAACAACCAAGTCAAACCATTGATCAGGATCTTTGAAGATTTCGACGATAGCCAATATGGAATTCCTGATTAAGGCTAATTTGTGAGTAGATATCTTTTCAAATGATGGCACACTCAACGAAGTACCAAAGAGCCAGAACTCGTTGCGCCACTCTGAGGTAAATTCCCTATTAAGAAATAAGAAATATAAAATTATAGAGAAGGTTTTATGAGCAGGTAACGCGGGAAATATAAGCAAAGAGAAAGAAATACCTCCATCTGGTACCGAAATAGCGAACAGTTGTGTTTTTATGGCAAGAGGAGCAAGTTCTACCATTTTTGCAAAAGATGGAGCCCTATTTTCAACAATTGAAGCAACACCGGTGGGAGAAGGCAAATCCATCAGCTCCGCTGGAGAAGCCATTTCATGTTCAGTACTTGAAACGACAGTATTATGAGCAGGCAAAACAATTGGCTCTGCTGGAAAAGGAATCTTATGTGCTACTACCCTCAGAGGCATTGAAAATCTCAACGAGGTTGTTGGTGCAACAGGATGTAAATCCAGAGGGGAAGCTTGATCACCTGAAGTAGAACGTGTAAGAGAAGAAGAGGGAAAAGAAAAGGAGAAAACAATGACAACAAAATTTTCTTACGAGGTGAATATCTGTATTCTCTGTGGACTAGGGGTTCTTCTTCCCTTTTCCCTACGGCAGATGAAACTTTTGAAGGAATAACCTCAGAAGAGGGGAGGATGTCTCCCTCATCCACAGGAATATCTTCTGCAGCTATCTCGTCTCCACTACTAAGGTTAACTTCCCCTTCTTCATAGTCACTATCTTGGCTTTCTCCCTCCATGTCGTCCTCATCGGAGACAATATCACCAGATGAAGAAGTTGAGCCTTCACTACTCAGATCTTCTTTGCTCGATTCTTTAACAACGATTTGTTTTCCTTTAGAAGGAGGTCATTGGCTCTCCGATTGAGTAGTGGCAATAGCCACTACCAGAGAGGCAATACCAGTAGTCCTTTCCTGGGGGGAAGCTTGGGCATGTGCTCGAGATCGGGTAACAGGAGAAGAAGTTAGTTGCTATCGATGTTGAACAGTCTTAGAAACAGGGGAAGAAATTGGCTGCTGTGGAGATTGAGAAATCTTAGAAGAAGGAGAAGTGGTCGGCTATTGCTGGAGATGAGTAGGTGGAGATGGTTGATCTGGGGGATTAGTAGTATCCTTTGGCTGAAGGAGAATTTCTATTGTAACACTTCCTCTTTGATGGAGAGAAACTGGTTCAAATTCATGAGTCTCGCCATACGCTACCCAACCTTCCAGGGTATTATCAGGTTTTATCTCGTGAATAGGTTCGTCTATAGATATTTTGACACAGTGATGACTAGTGGAGGGGTCATGACTAGTTTCCAGAATGAAACTGACTCCTGATCTGATGACATGACCCATAAGCTCGATAGGAGGAAGCCACACAGGTTTATCCACCAGCAGGCTTTTTCTAGCCAAGTAAGATTGGTGTACCCACCACCTCATGTGATTGTATAATGCTTTGGGAGTCTGATCGCAGCCTGGAATAATGAAGGAAGAATCCGCTCGGCATGGTAGTTGCTTCCAAACTATTGCCCAGTTAAATGGACCAGTGCCATAACTTCGCATTCTCCTGGTAACTAGCCTGCAGTCTTCTGGCATTGCTTGATCAAAACTAAATTGACGGGAAAAACAGCTTGGATAATACGGTTCCCGCCATAATTCTATCCCTTCCCTCGATGGGAGGCTGCATGATTTGATAGATACAAAGAATCCCCTTTCTGCTACGGTAAGTGGTAATGTACCTGTCCTCTCTGTGTCTTCAATATAACATGGTAGGCCGAAATGAAAGTAATTTATCTTGTCATCTGAGGAAATAACATCTTTTGCCCAATCGTAAGATCTATTCGCCATATATCTCTTTTAAAAGAAGCAGAGGGGAAGCTTCGAAGGATGAACATAAGCCTTTTCTTGCACGTCGAAAGTCCATGGGAAGTAAACACCGAGCCAGCCAAAGAAATAATGCCATGGCATGAAGGTTGAGGTAGAACCAACAGAAGGGCTCTTCACATGGGAAGCAATTTCTCCAAAGCCTCTGTAAATCAAACAAAGGACGGGAGGTGCAAGAGAATACCTGACTCCCTCAGCCATGGCACCTGCTATCATAAACAATGATGGGTGAATGACATCTACTGACTTCAAACTTGGGAGAACTATTATGCTTAACCAATAAGCCAAAAATGCTGCGAGTTCACCATAGACAGAATATTCGGCATGACCTTTGATACCTTTTCGAAGGCATTCAAGTTACCGTGAACGATTTCCCTCAAATATGAAAAATGAGTAAGTGAAATTAAGATTATATATATATAGCAAGCCACAGCGTGAAGGGGAGAGTAAAAGAAGAAAGAGAATTAATTGAAACCGAAGATGAAATGGGCCAGCCATTGCATGGGATGAATTTTGTAAAGGTTCAGAAATTTAGACATTTCCCTGAAAAGTTCCGTAGTTGATTCTGAAATAGAAGGTATACGGTCAGGTGAAGAGATGAAGGCAAATTCCTCATTAGTAGGGACAAATTTGTCAAAGATTTTTCCTATTATTGGTAAGCCGGTGATTCTATGAATGTCCCAAAGAGTGATGCTCATTTCACCTTTAGGAAAATGAAAAGAGTTGGTGGAAGGACACCAGTAGTTGAGGAAAGCCTTCAAAATAGAAGGTTCCCTATAGAAAGGTTGCGATGTTGCTTCAATTGTAGTGAAAATATCAATCTTCAACAGAGTGTCTGCGTGTTTTTCCATGACTGCAGTAGCCCACTCCGAATAGTAATTTTGAGGAGTTAGGGAGCCTCTCGTTTTGAACTCCTCTGGGCTCCAAATAAGTCGACGATAGTTGAAACGTTGTTGAAGCGTCTCGTAAAAGCAAGTGGGGTACAAGTTGTGGAGGTCATAAGAAGGCACGAGGAAGATCATGGGGTGCATGCTGCCAATCTGATGCCTTGGTTTTGGTGGTCGCAGAATGCCTTCCAGTATTTTTGGTTTTTTAAACAACTAAGACTCTGAGTAAGATAGTCTCTCTAAGGTTAAGAAGTCTCTAGGCTCATAGATTAACATAGAACGATGATGGTGGATCTTGATGGGGATTGAGACAGTGCCTCTCCTGTAAGGGTTGTCAAATTCTATAGTACTTTGGACCGAGCGGACTGAGTCCCAGGAATTGTTGAGCTTCTTCTTGTTATGTTCTTTAATTTTCTCCTGGAATTTCTTCGCTTTGTTTCTGCAGACTTTTTTTATTCTGAAAGGAGGAGGAGTATCTTCTCTAACAGGTGGTCTTTGGCTGCTCGTCTAGTAATGTGCCGTCATTTTTAGCCATTTATCCCAGTCATAATCTCGACCGTGCGTTGGAGGTCTTTCAAGGTCTCCCATGATGATGGCCCTTTGAATAGGAGATGGTAATGCCTCAATGCAGGAGGAGAAATCGAATATCGGCAACACCGTCTCTTTTATATAGGCAGGGCGCTTGACAGTTGTCTTGAAACATTTGCATAAGGGTTAAGCAGGGGACGATGGAGATTCCGTGGCTTGGGGCATGACAAAAGGATCAGCATTGGGGAGGTCTTGATGAGAAGGCTGATCGGTGGGAGGATCTATAGCGATGAAGGTTCTTTTAGTACGAGCCATGACTAGAGAGGATTAGAACCTGAAGAAGAAAGAAGCTGGAAAAGTCAGTATAGGGTGAACAAAGCCGAGTCTGGAAAGTAACAAGTATAAGTTGCGCGTATTGCGTAGACAGAAGGTCGTTGTGCGAGTACGCGCAACTGAGTAACCATGCTTAAAACTAGGTATTCGTTGTGCATGTACGCATAACCAAGTTAACTGTTTAAACATAGAATAGGTTGCGCGAGGACGCACGAAGGATTTTCACCTTGTGTGTTACACGTGGTCCCGCAAGCAAGTGCTCGAAGAAAAATCACAAGAGCTCCTTTGCAGTAGATGGAAGTGGATAAATGAGGCAGCTGTGAGTATTTATAGGGAAAAAGGGTGAGTACACTACTTGAGCATGTGTTGTGTGTGGTCGCACAAGATATCCTATTGAGCGTGGTTGCGCAAGATGTCCTGTTGCGCGTGGTCACGCAAGACGATGACTAGAAAACTATAAACTGGTGAAGATTGATCTTGATTCTTTGATTTAAGAGAATAAAGAATGGATCAAGGGGGCATCTGTTGGAGCATAAAAATTATCATCAGATATAAAGAGGAATGGGGAAGAAAGATGTTAGATGTGCGTGGACGCACAACAAACATTTGTTGCGCGATGTCGCACAACAAGTTCAAGAAAAAGAACTGATAACTCCTTATTGTGCGAGGATGCGCAAACAATCTTGATTGCGCGGAGATGGCGAGACGAGGTTATGCATTGCGCTGGTATGTGCAATGAGATTTTGTATTGCACGTGTAGGCGCAACGAATCCCTATATCACGTGGATGCGCAATCAAGAGCAGATGGTTAAAATGAACGGTCTAGATCAGATGCGAGAGTGGGCCATGGCATGAAAATTGAGGTGTCACATGTGTGAAGGCCTATAAATACCCCCTTACTCCCTTCATTTGGGGGTTCGAAGATTTTTGGAAGAGTAGAGCATTGAAAGGTGAGGAGAAAAGTCTCTGTTGCATGTAGTCGCATTGCCTTTGCACAGGGACGCGTAGTACAAGTCCCCGTTGCATGGGGACGCGCAATACAAATCCCCATTATACGTAGTCACATTACTGTTGTGCGGGGATGTGCTGCTCAATGCTCCATTGCGCAGGACCGCGTAACCAGTCTACAGGTTGTGCGTGTACACAAAAGTACTAGGTGATTTATCTTGAATGGAGGACAGAATGTTGTCGGATCTCCTGAAAGTATTCAAGTTCACTCTTCATCACTTCAGATCCTCTCTTTTTCCTAAAGGAAGAGCTCAAAAGTGAAGCCAAGTTGATCAAATCAACATTCCTCGTAAGTCCTAGAAGATGATCAAAGTAGCTGCCGAATTTAAGATTTGACACATAAAGCTTCACTTATAATGATTTACTTTCTCTAAATGGTCTATTTTAGAATCAAGGGATGTTACGAGGATGTAAATGAACTCAGTATCAATGAGATATGATGATTGTTTTGGATACTCTTTCTGTTATGTTTAAATAAGACAACTTCCCAAATCAAACGCATTTGTTTCTGTTCGAAAGAACAGTGATCCATCCTTCTTCTTCACAAACAACATGTGTGTTCCCCAAGGAGATACACTTGGTCATATGAAGCTTTCTTTAAACAGTTCATCGATCTGTCTCCTCAGTTCCTCCATCTCACACGAAGGCATGCGATACCTCCGTAGAGATATAGGTGTTGCACTTGACGCTGGGTCCATGGTAAAATTGATCTCACACCGAGGAGGTAGTCTAGGTATCTTTCTGAACATGTCCACGAAATCCTGAACTACTAACATGTTTTCCAAAGTCGGACCATCAACATGCTCTAACAAGGTAGCATAGAAACTAATGCGGTAATACCAACTGACCTAAACTGGAAAAGTGAAGGTTACAATTGATCTATGCCTTAATCTCAGTGAACCAATGCATACCGAGAATAATGTCATAGTGACATAATAGGGTGACCATCAGGTCTACGAGCACCGTTCTACTCCCTAGGTTCATCGAGCAACCTCTGTAAGTATTGGTGGAGTCTAAGGTCCCTATGGTGGTAAGGAGTCTCACCCCAATCATAGGAGTAGTTTTCAATACTAGTCGCTTGATCGCTGCGCATGATATGATCAAGATAGTGGACCTGGTGTCCACTAATAGGAAGACTGGTGTGCCTTGGATATGTGTCATGACTTTGAAAGCCAGTGGTGCTGCAATTGTTGTATCGAATGCCTCAACTGCAAGTGAGTGCACACAAGCTTGTTGAGGATGGTTTGGCTGTGTTACCATAGGTCATTGAGGCGGCCTACTATGAGGTACATTCGGCCTATAAAAAGGTTATGTTGTTGGTATTGAATGTAGAGGTGGAGCTGAGATAGCTTGAGGAAGTTGGCGATTGATCTTATGAGGTGGCGAGAAACTATTATCCCTCATCTTGGTGAAACAGTAAGTATCTGTATGGCCCGACCACTTGCAGTAGGTGCACTATAGGTCTATTCGCCTCAGTTAGGTTGGTGAAGCCGTAAGCCGAGGAGGAAAATCTGCACATGACATCTTACCGAGGAACCACCAGCTCGGTAAATTTGGTCGAGGCCTTAGACCGATGGGTACACGTGTACAGGATAGCCTATCCCCATCCTACTCATCTCGCAAGGACATGCTCACTAGCTTAGCATTGTTGTTAATGCGAGCGCAACACATCTTTGAGAGGATCTTGGGCCACAAACCCTCAGAAAATTGTCGCATCTTCATCGGCTTATTCGCTAGGATCGAAGAAGCGTATCTGGCTAGCTCTATAAACTTGTTCTCGTATTCCGCCACCGTCATTTCTCCCTGTTGGAGGTGAAGAAACTCTCCCTCCTCATTATAGTATGTGAGAGGGAAATACTTCCCATGGAAATGTGTCTCAAAAGCCTCTCATGTCCATACATAGTTAGGAGCAACGATCTGAAGGATGTTATCCCACTAAAGATTGATTGCCTTCTTGAACATGTAGGTGACCAACTCAACCTACTCTGGCTCACGGTAGTGCAACGGCATCGGAATCTTAGAGATGTAGTCAAGCAATATTTAGCCTCCTCGGGTCTATGAGTACCAGTAAAAGTGGGAGGTCATAAGCACTGGAATCGCTCAATAAGCCACTAGCATTCTGGTTTCCACCAGGGTGTAGAGGTGGTACAGGTGGTACAGGTGGAACCACATTCATGTTCTGGGTAAGGGCCCCATCGATGGTGGTCCAAATATACTGCGGCTACAAAAGGAGCATCATCTGCTCCAACCTATCAGGAGGAGGAGCCAACTGATGCATGTGTGGGGTTGAGGTAGACTCACGATTCTGTTCTGGAACTGGTGATGCAAAAGGTGCTGGCCCATTAGTAGGGCCAATGGACGGCTATAAATTCATCATCATGTCACTATCAGGGCCTAAGCTAAAGTCCGTGTGGGCCCTGTCAAATGATCCACCAAGTACTAGACGTGTAGTGTTTCAAGTAGCTTTAGGTGGAATTCCCTATATACAACATAGGTTGCAACCCTTGTAAGATTTAACATAAGAACATACATGCATCCATACATCATTCACATTCCAAATAAAAAGAGGCTTCATGCATTTCATTTACCAAAATCTTCACAATACATGAGATATAGTCTTACATGGATCATGATAGAAGATGCATGTGAGCTAATCTAACAAAGATTTAAACACTAACCAAACCAACAACCCTACCACACTATTAAGCTTATTAAGGGTATAACCTAGAAAGCAAGAAATGAAGAAATCCAAAGATGACTACAATGTAGAACTAGTTGTCTGAGTTGGTGATGGTGGAGGAGCACCCTTGTCCTGTAGACATCACAGGAGAGTCTTCAAGGTGCGAGACACCTTAAATTTTTATTTCATGAAGGCCTTATTCTCTTCAAGTTTGGCCTAGGTCTCTCTGACCTCCTATCGCAGGGTGACCTGACTCTCCTTGATCTGAGCCAAGAGGGCTTCTAAAGTAGCCTGATCATGATGATGCTCATGTGTAGTTAGGGGAGAGCCCCCATCAGAGTCTTGGGCCTCCTCGTCTTCCTCTTCCTACTCTTCCTCTTCATCACTTCCTTCCTCACCTTCCTCATCTTCGCTTCCCTCTCCCTCTTCACTTTCTTCCTCTATCTCATCAGCATATTCATCACGACGGGCTTGGCATGGTTGTGGCCCAATACCCATGTTGTTGAGCGTAAAGTCATTAATAAAGTGAATCGACACAATCTACGAGTCAAGTCAGTAGCTGAGCTCGTGAGTGAGCTTGTATATGTGTCTGCCAAATGGGAGTGAAAGATCTCCCATAATAAAGCATGCAATCTGTACTATTTGTAACAGGATGAATGTAGGCAGACATAGCCTGTCTACCTGCCCTGCTCTATATAGGAAGTCCACCATCAAATGCGTGCATTTGGTGTAATTGCTCCACCGGGGATACACATTGTATTTAAATATGTGGTGGAGTAGGCGGAAGTCAGGAGTCATCTTTGTCACTGGGAGGCAATTTCCTTGACTCCAATGGATCATTCGGCTGTAAAGAAATCGCATACAATGATCTCTTTCACGCACACTCCTAAGGTTCTTCTTACTAGCATGAACCTCACCGCGCTCCATCCCCATAATCCGAGCTATAACACCAACATCAATAGTGGCTTTCCGCCTTACCGTAGGAATAATGAACAGTAGAGGCTCTGGTAATAGGTCCCGTATATAGGCGTAGAAGGCTCGGATAGTGCTCTCACACGCACGTGACTTACCCTCAAATATGGGGTCCCATCCGGTGTCCACCAGGAGGTCCATCAGTGGATAAAGCCTAAATAGCTTCTCATCCATGTGATCTTCATAGAGAACTCTACGACCCTAGAATCTACCATGTGCAATGCCAGACCATTGGGCTCTTTCGAGTGAAACTTGGGGATCTAGATCCCACTTCGACCTCTGCTCTCGTGCGGCGCTTGTACTTTCTTCGGTGCCTGATTTCTTCCTTGGATGGGTTGGGCGACTGGGCCCAACTTTATCTGTGGAAGCCCTCTTCTTTCCCACGAGAGAAAGGAGTGTGGAGACGGAGAATATCGCAGTCACAAGCTCAAAAGAGCCATGAAGCCAAGGGAGTTTGAAGGATGGAATGGGTTGGTGGTTTTGGAGGTGTATGAGACATAAAGATGGTTTGGTGTGCTCAAATGAGAGGGATTTAGGGAGATAGGAGGTTATAGAAGATGGGTTTGAGAGAATGGTGGAGGTGGGTGCAAGAAAAGGAAGAAGATGAGATTGGAGGGAGGATTTGAGAGAGAAAAATGAGATTTTTAGAAGTTTGAAGAGCTTGGAGGTGTGGGAATGGACGAAATGAAGCAAATGGGAAAGACATAAGGGGTCCCACATGATTTTGTGAGACCCACATGCATGTACAACCATCGGCCCAACCGGCTCGCTACTGCCCGAACGGCTCACTGACCGTGGACCGCGATGCATTGCCATAGGGGCGATGTCATCTTGGTCTGCTGGACCTCTGGGAAATGGCATCCCCCTCTCGGGGTGCCGAAAATGTGCAGGACCCACCTCGGGTCTCACTATTTTATGTGGTTAAGGCCCCTGAGCCCGTTTGGTGCAGTTTCGATTTTCATCTCGCATATATTCACGCTTTCTGGGTTATTTGAGTGTGGAATACACCGAATCACCGTCTACACTCATCGACTGACAGTCTAAAAAGGCATTGGGATCATCTCACATGATCACAGATGCTTAAGGGTCATATTTCACGGTCAGTTTTGCCTGTCGGTGAAACTGGGAATCCTACAACTATTTTTACATTTCACCACTCTCTCCTAAATCAAAGTACATTAGTGTGTGTTGTGTTACTAGAACCTAGGTCCAGTTTAATCCAAATCATGCTTTGATACCAACTTGTAATGCCCTGAAAATTAGGGGTCGAGTAGAAGCTCAGCTATCGAGTTCCAACACATCACTTATGCAACATAGATAACGATGATTAAATGTTGTCTGTATTAGTACATTAAACATGAATGAGATTACACTAAATCAGCATATCAAACTCAAGAGATAATTAGATCACACAAGCAGAAGATTGTGCAAGATATATAAAGCATATAAGTGGTTGTAAGTCCCCAGAGTATAAACATGTCGCTAGGTTAAATAATTACATGTATAGTTCCAAAATTCACAAAATGATACAATGTAATAGCATCTAATTCATATCCATGTAACCCCATCGATGAAACTCCAGGTCTACATAGACCAGCCAAAGAGTTGCATGTAGGAGAACTCCTTATCATTATAAAAATCAGGCTCCGCTTCATAAGCATCACCATCATTTACAACTAAAACAAAGTTTGGGTGGTGTTTTAAAACACAGTCACAGAGTAGGAGTGTTTTAAAACACCATCTTAGAGTATAAACATGTCACCAGGTTAAATAATTACATGTATAGTTCCAAAATTCATAAAATGATACAATGTAATGGCATCTAATCCATATCCCTATAATCTCGTCGATGCAACTCCAGGTCTACATAGACCAGCCAAAGAGTTGCATGTAGGAGAACTCCTTATCATTATAAAAATCAGGCTCCACTTCGTAAGCATCACCATCATTTACAAATAAAATAGAGTCCGGTTGGTGTTTTAAAACACCGTCCTAGGGTAGGAGTGAGTCATCAACTCAGTGGAGCTATAAGGCAAAGGTTAACATGTTATCAATTCAGTCAAGTAGTAATGATAAGGCAATACAACAATCATGTCTTAATTACCCTTGTTAATGCAGGAATGGTATGTTGTAATGGTGCATGTCCTCGCCTGCACTCCCTCAATGACATCATCTCACGATCGCGCATACCAAACTACCTAAACGTGCACTTCCTTACCAAAGCACATGCAATGCGGTGTATGGTCATGTTAGCCAAGTAATTTATTTAAGCTTATTCATATAGTAGATTCGGAAAGTTAAGATACCTCCCTTTATATCATTTACCCAAACGATGATCCATCTAGGGTCATCAATCCTAATGAATCACATACGATAGGTAAGTTATTAACAACGTCACCCATAATTTAAAAGTAATGGACAAGCAAGGTTAAGTCACTGCGGGAGGCTCGTCACCTCAGCATAGGCCTAGTTTATACTCGACGTCACTATGGGAAAGGTTTGTCACCTTAGCGTAGGCCGATAGCTCAAATATAGTACCCCATACCACCGTATTCAGCTCACGAGTTTAGTTTGCTCATTGACACTACAGTGAGGCTCGTCACCCTAGCGTAGGCTGACAGCTCGACCACGGTGTCCCATACCACCATGCCCGGCTCATGAGTCTTGGCGAATTGTGGTACCAAGGTTGAAACGGGCTTTATATTGGTAAGTGGTACCTTAGATTCAAGAAGTAGCGTCCATACATGGTAAACACACGTTAGGCCAATTGGGTTACTTGACAAGATCGACTGTTACTAGTGTATGTTGAGTTGATTGACATAAAGTGCATAGGCACTCCATGTGGCCTAACTACTATTAATAAATAGCGTACAACTCGGATTTTTTGAATGTGTCTTGTGTGGCGAAACGACCTCAACCACTAATTCGGGAATCATTACCGATTGCCTGGACTACATAGTAGTCCTAAACCAACTCAAACACAGCATGTGAATACATGTGATATTCATATAGCATTTAACAACAATACTAATGTAAATCTCATTTGAGCATTTTAACTAAATGAAAAGGACTAGCTATATGTCCTAGAGGGGGGGGGGGGGGGGGGTGAATAGGACAATTCCAAATAAAACTTATAATAATAAAAATTAAATAAATATGATAGCCAATAAATAAAATAAACAAACCACAATGCAAGAATGTAAAGCCACCTTAAAATTCAGATCTTGAGAGGTTGATACAAATGTTGTTCTAAGGACAACCTTACACCAAAAATCAGAGTTTACGGTAGGATAACCTTATTTCTAGTAAGGTCTTTGTATCAAATCTCAAATCAAAGAGGAAAGATAAAAAATTTAATACAAAATTACTGAAGAATAAATTACAATTACAAATATATTTTGTTGTAGGGACAACCATACACCATAGAAATGGCAGGGCAACCATACTAGAACAATTAAGGATGCTAATAAAGGAATAACAAGAAATAAATGTTAAACTATTACAACATTCCCACAATACTTGAAATAAATGATTACAGCATTCACATCCACATATACATCCCACAAATAAATAATTAAAGATATGAAATATAAACCATTCAACCACCAAACATAAGGGATTATAGTGGTTTGCCTGTATGTACACTAACTGTTAAACAACAGACACACAGAATGTTACTCCACTCCTAATATCCTCATAAAGGGGATATTAGCATTCACTATCAAAGTAGGTTTTCACAAGTTCACCCAAAACCTTAACAATTGTGTCTTTCTCTATGGGCATACACAATTAAAAAAACTCTACTTCTGAGTTTTCTTGGCTCTCCTCAGATAACCAATACAATGAGATTTTTCTAGCAAATTCCAAAAGAAATCAAAATAAAAAGAAATTTATAATTAAATGTAAAATACCTGATTTTCTCCTTCGTTGTGGCAGCCCTGTAGAACCAAGTCAGTGAGATGATCGAATGTCCAAGTTCAATGTCCAAACTCACATTACAATGGTTCTAGTTCTAATCGATTTTAAATTATATCAAAATGGGCTATCTTTAATTGATTTTAATTCCAAAGAAAGGGAAATAGTAATTCCTCTTTTCAGATTAGATTAGAATACAGGAAACAAAATCAATTAATAAAGTTAATGAAAGAGAATATTAAATACACACACTTAGCTTAAAATAGAGCACAAACTTATCTCTCAGAAGTCTAAATTAATTAGCTTCAATTGTGTACATTATTCTGAGATTCATGATCTATTTATAATTGAGCAAACCACATCTTCGACTGGTCTTAGAACCTCTACGACTGGTCGTAGGTCACCTTCGACTGGTCGTAGGTTAAATACGACTGGTCGTTGATAGATGTTTTTCAATGCTGGACTTTGAGTCGAAGGTCTACGACTGATCGAAGAACCACTCGACACTGTTCACACGACTGGTCGAACAGCTTCCAGGACTGGTTGTAGAGTAACCAAAAAATTTTAAAAATCTTCAACAACTTAGGACTGGTCTTGAAATTTCTTGAACTAATCAAACTAGTGCTAAGACTAGTCGAACAAGGTCCAGGACTAGTTTTAAAACAGACCAAATTTACTTATAAAACATATATGGATTATGTATCCAAAATGTCCTACTCTAAAGGTCAACCTAAGGTCATTCATACCTCAATAGTGAAGCAAGGACATTGAAACTTGAAGACAAGTGACCTTTGAGTATAATTAAGCGTAAGATCTTGAACTTGAAAACTTCTGAGATCTTTGAACTTGAAAGCTTCTGAGGTCTTGAAAGCTTCTGAGATCTTTAAACTTGAAAGCTTTTGAGGTCTTGAAAGCTTCTGAGATCTTTAAACTTGAAAGCTTCTGAGGTCTTGAAAGCTTCTGAGATCTTGAATGGATCTTTTGTTCATCGCATATACAACTTTAAAGTAGTGTCTTTGTCATCACAAATTTGACAACAACAAGGGGCTATAAACTATATCACTTACAATCTCCCCCTTTGTCAAATTTGTGACAAAATACATTTCCTAATTATAATAGAGAATATCTGATTAAAGAATCATGCACCAGTTGTTATCAACTAGCACACATTCATGAACCTGCAAATCAATATTCAATATACAATCCACCTCTGCACATCAAGTCACTATTCCACATACTCCCCCTAAGTAACATATATCATAGAGAAAAAAAATACACACACAATGCACAATGCTACTCACTCCTCACTCCTCATAAGCAAATCATTATCCATTCTCCCCCTTTTTGTCACAACATGACTAAGGAAACAAAGAAGAGAAGACTAAGGAGTAATATGTAAGGAGAAAAATAAGAGGTAAGATAAGATATGAGAACATAGCATAAACACCACACATAATTTATAAATGGAACGAAGTCAACTAAAACAACAACAAGTCAAGCTAAGTAAACACAACAGTAAGATAGTTATTACAGACCAGAGAATGAAAAGAAACTAATCTAAACCAGATGAAGGAGTAGGGATGGAAGGATCAAGTTGATGCATGCCCTTATTCAAGCGCCTAAGATACTTATGCATATACTTGAATTGTAAATCATGGGCAACAGACATGTTTTTCATCTTAACATTTATATGCTTAACTTTCTCTTCTAATGCACTTAGTTGAGCATTAAAGGCAAAAGGCTCATAATTTGGATCATTTGCAGAGTCAGATTCAATTTCTTCAAAAATATCATCCATGTTAATATCATCAGGAGGAAGATCACCAGCTTCTTCCTCATGTTCAGCTTCAGACGTATCAAAACCATCTCTTTGGCTAGGAAGAAATTTCAGATTCATCTTATTGATATTAGACTTGTTAAATATCAGATAATGGATAGGGGCTTCACCAACCGGCATATCGACTAACATATGCGTAGTTAATACAGTCATCAACTAACTAAAAGGGATATCACTATGACCAAGATGAAGTCTAAATTGAATGATAGCGTGACAAATCAAGGATAGTAAGCAAATATTAGCACCTTTGGTAATATTATGAAGAACACGAACCATGAACGTCGTTAACTCAGTTTTATTACCCGATCGAAGATACAAATTCGACACAAAGATCCTATGAAGAACTTTGTATTTGGGTAACAAAAATCTTGAGGGAAGCGCATTTCGTTTATGCGTCCATTAAACATCCAGATTACATAAATCCTTAGTTAGTATGCGTTTTTCAGTCTGTGAGAGTTTTTCAGATAGTGTATGAATGGGAACTCCCTCATCATTCATAAGAATTTTCATAAGAGCTGAAATCAAGTGACGATCAACGTTAAATGGTCCTTTTCTTTTGATAATTTTAAACCTTAGATTTTTCAATGAAAAATCACATATGTAAGAAAATATGTATTGGGCAATGAACCCATATGCTGGCCTACCCTAATGCAATAAGTTATCCGAACCTATAGATTGAAGCATATGAAGGATATCAAAAGGAGCAGTATGATTAATATCAATAGGATGTTCAAAAATAACATTACGTAGTCTAATGTCTTGAACAAAGGATGGATCATCCTCGGGAGCCCTAAGATGATGCTTAGTGAGAGAGGCCAATTTGGAGGAAGATGGACCACGAAAATTTGTTCTTTTTCCTCTAGAAGCCATTTGTAACAAAAATTTTAAGAAGATAAAGAGTTGCAAAGGATTGAGAAGAGGGTTTTCTCAAAATAGATTTTTTCAAAGAAAAACCCCAAATCAGTACGAAATTCAAAATAGATAACTTCAAGAGAGAAATAAAAGTAATCTAGACATATATCTATAAGAAAAACATAAATGGAGCACTAATCATGGAGATTTCTTAGGTTGGCTTCGACTAGTCGGAAGTCGGCTCGTTGGTGAGTGAAAATGAAATGAGGAAGATGAAGTGTTTTCCCCAAATAAAGTGATTCACGAGTTTCACGACTGGTTGTGGATGTACATGACCAGTCGTACCATGATTGGTCGTGTATATTCATAATCGGTCGAGGACCAGCCAAAAATGTAAATTTCCTTTAAGTTTTACAAAATTTTCAGTATGATTTGCAAAAATTAAAGTCTAAACTAGCAAGAATATACAATATGATACAAAAAGGCATAAATTATCATCTTAAAATGCACATGTCAAGATCAAATTTTATTTGGTTAAACTTACTTTTGTCGATAGGTTTAGTGAAAATATTAGCACGTTGATTCTCGGTAGGTATATATTATAAAGATATAACCTTTTCTTCTACTAATTCACGGATATAATGAAATCTAATGTCAATGTGCTTAGTATGAGAATGTTGAATAGGATTTTTTAAAATATTTATGGCACTGAAATTATCACAATATAATAACATATAATCCTGTTTAATTCCATTATCACTTAGCATTTGATTCATCCAAACAAGCTGCGTACACGCATTACCAGCTGCGATGTATTCAGCTTCAGCTATTGAAAGTGATATAGAACTTTGTTTCTTGCTAAAATAAGAAACTAAACAGTTTCGATATAAAAGTAACCACCACTAGTTAATTTTCTATCATCAAGATTACCAGCCCAATTAGCATCCGAGTACCCAGCTAGTTGAACACTAGTCTCAGGTGGATACCAGAGACCGAGATTAACAGTACTCGCGACATATCACATAATCCTCTTGACAGCAATCAAGTGTGATTCTTTAGGATTATACTGATATCTAGCATAAATACCAACACTTAGTGCAATATCAAGTCTACTAGCAGTTAAATACAATAAACTATTAATCATGCTCTGACATAATTTCGGATCAGCATTTTTATCTACAAAATCTTTTAAGAGTTTCAAGGTAGTACTCATAGGAGTATCGAAGTTCTTACCATTCTCAAATCCAAATCTCTTAATTAAATTTAATGCATATTTAGATTGAGAAATGAATATTCCATCAGGTTGTTGCTTTACTTGTAACCCTAGGAAATAATTCAATTCCCCAACCATGCTCATTTCAAACTGTGATTTCATCAAATCTGCAAACTCAGTAATCATATCAGTACAAGTAGATCCATAAATGATATCATCAACATAAATATGTACCATTAAAATATGATCATTATGTTTTTTAACAAATGGAGTTTTATCAACAGATCCCATTTGAAAATTATGGCTTAACAGAAACTTTGTTAGTTTCTCATACCATGCCTTAGGAGCTTGTTTTAATCCGTAAAGTACCTTTTTAAGGTGATACACATGATCAACATTTTTGGGATCTTCAATACCCATTGGTTGTTCAACATAGACTTCCTCATGTAAATCACCATTTAAGAAAGTAATTTTCACATCCATTTGATAAATCTTGATTTTTTTAAAACATGCAATGGATATAAACAGTCTGATTGATTCAAGACGTGCTACTGGTGCAAAGGTTTCATCAAAATCAATACCTTTAATTTGAATGTAACCTTTTACCACTAGCCTAGCCTTGTTCCTAATTATATTTCCAAGCTCATCAGACTTATTTTTAAAAATTTATTTTGTTCTAATGATGTGTTTATCTTTGAGTCTAGGTTTGAGATACCAAACATCATTTCTTACAAATTGGTCATCAGCAAGATCTTCTTTTACGCTAAATGATTCTATCTATAATGTAAAACATACGTAATTACATATATCCTCAAGTTGTCTACGAGTACGAACACCAGTGAGAGGGTTTTTAAAAATTTGAGTAGTTGGATGATCTTTAATAGTCCTTAGTTCAGAATCAGTCTGATTAGATGAAGTATCAGGTTTATCAATTACTGAATTTGAGACTGGTGTGTATAAGCGATCATCAATGACTACATTGATGGACTCTTGAATCACATCAGTCCTTTTGTTCAGAACCCTATAAGCACGACTATTTAAAGAATACCCTAGAAAGATCCCTTCATCACTTTTTGTATCAAAATTTCCCAAATTTTCACGATCTTGTAAAATATAGCACTTTCTATCAAAAACTCGAAAGTATTTGATAGTAGTCTTTTTATCGAACCACATTTCATAAGGCATTTTATTATTACCTTTACTAGTGTAAACTCGGTTAATAATATAGAAAGCTGTATTGACTGCTTCAACCCAAAGATTCTTAGAGAGCTTCATGCTATTCAACATGGCATTAGCCATTTCTTGTAGCACTATATTTTTTCTTTCCACTATCCCATTTTGTTGTGGAGTTTTGGGCGCTGAAAATTCAAGTAATATTCCTTGGTCACTACAGAACTTTTCAAAACTGCTATTCTCAAATCCATATCCATGATCACTACGAATCTTACTGATTTAAGAACCTTTTTCAGTTTGAATCCTTTTGAGAACTTTTCTTACTTCTTCAAGGGTTTCTGATTTGTCCCTTAAGAAGACTACCCATGTATATTTGGTAAAGTCATCTACTATTACCAAGATATACATTTTACCACCTCGACTCTCCATTCTAGTAGGTCCTATCAAATCCATGTGGAGAAGTTTGAGTGGTCTTGATGTGGTATTAGAATTCACCTTTTGTGTGAGTTCCTTATTTGTTTGCCAAAATGGCATTCACCACATATCTTATATAATTTTTGAAGTTTGGGTAGACCTCTTATAAGTTCCTTTTTGCTCAATCTAAATAAGTTTTGGTAGTGTACGTGTCCAAGACATTTGTGCCATAATTCAGTCTCATTTGTATAGACCATGTAATATGTTTGATTAGATGAGCTGGATTTGCTAACAATATAACAGTTTTCAGACATTTTACATCCAATTAGTATTACTGAACCCTTGTTGTTTAGAATCTCACAGCTTTGATTAGAAAACTGAATACTATGGTTATTATTGCATATTTAAGATATGCTTAGAAAATTATGTTTTAGTCCTTCAACATATAAGTCATTCTTAAATAACAGAAGGTTATAAAGTTGAACCGTACCTTGGCCCATAATTTTACAGTTACTGCCATCACCAAATGTGATTGAACCATCAGTCACATCTTTTAGATTGGTGAATAAAGCCTCGTCTCCTGTCATATGCCTGGAGCATCCACTATCTAGGTACCACTTTGAATGACTTATTGCTTTAAAAGTGGTGTGGGAAACCAAGCAAGTGACTTTTGAAATTCATTTCATAACCATTTTGGGTTTAGGTGGATAGTTGGTCTTCTTTCGATTGTAAGAATTATAAGTATGACCTATTGAGTTAGACTTTAGAAGCTCCTTAAGTAAATCAACTATCTTTTCAGCCAACGGATTTTGGTTATGCTTCTTATAGTTGAAATAATTTCCTTTAGGTTATTGAACAGATTTAGGGTCTTTAGAAAACACTTGTCCTTTCCCTTTTGAGTTTAAGGTCTCTCCTTTTACAAACTTAGGAGGTGCATTCTTCAGTTTAGGAGAAATATTTTTATCATAACCCAGACCGGATCGATCACCACATTTTCTCGATCCTAATAAGAGTTTTTCTAATTTAGAATCACCTTGGGCATATTTTCAAGTTTCCTTTAAACTCAAGAGAGAAGAGACTTCATGTTTTAATTGGTCGTTTTTAGATTTAAGATTTTCAACTTGGGCAGTCTTAAAATCCAAATCGCATTTTGTCTTTTCAAAACAGTCTAAAATATGGGACTTTTCTAAAACAAGAGATTCATAAATTTCTTTGAGTTTAGAAAATTTCTGTAACACCCTGAAAATCGGGGGTTGTGTATAAACTCAACTCCCGAGTTCCAGACCGTCACTTCTGCAACAAAAATGATTATGATTCAATGTTGTCAGATTTAAAGCATTCACATGAGTAAAAGTATACCAAAACTGCAATTCATACTCCAGATTTAGTGATAAAAGCAAGCGGAAGACTAAAAGAATATATATATCACTGTATGGAAAATAAAGTAGATCTCGACTGTCTCTAAAGTATGAATACATCTCTGAGTCTCATATACATGTAAATAAACAAAATAAAGTGCCCAAAAAGAGTCCCACTGAGAAGTCCCGTCAATCCAGGCCATCTAAGCAAAGTCGTCGTGGTACTACATGTATGAGAACTCGTCTTGGTCCTCATCATAGTCCGGCTCTGACTCCTGAATCACCGCCTCACCTGCATCTAAGACAGGGTCTGGTGGGTGTTGCAAACACCATCCTGAAACGTGGGAGTGAGTAGCTAACTCAGTGGAATAATAGAGCAAGGATTAACATGTTCTCAAATCAATCATGCGATAATAGTAAAGCAGTAAATCAAACAATCCTAATACTGTTGTTAATGCAATATGACATGATGTGATGGATGCCCTCACCGACGATCTCCCTCATACGGCACCATCTTACGACCGCGGCATGCAATCGTCCCACAGTGCTCCACATCTTCCAGGCACATGCAATGTAATGGTGATATGATTTTTGAGTTGTTATTAGTCCATTCAAACAATAGGATTGGGAAACTATAGTACTTCCCTTATATCAATCCCAACACAGATCCTGTCTAGGGTCGTCACTCCTAGTAATCTCATACGAGATATATTTTCTAGGTCGCTGCAAGGGCTGTTAGGGCTGTTGCTCGCACTCATTACACTGCTCCCCCATCACCTTATCAATACAGGCCTACTGTACTCTCACTGCTACTGAAGGGTCGTCGCCTCCCGTAGACTTAGAATACGCTTGCGGTCACTACAAAGGACTCGTCGCCTGATCAGTGTAGGCCGACAGCAAGAATATAGTGTCCCATACCACCATAATCTGCTCACGAGACATAGGTGCTCACTAGTCACTACGGGGAGGTTTGTGGCCCCAGCGTAGGCCGACAGCTCGACCACGGTGTCCCATACCACCATGCCCGGCTCATGAGTCTTCGTGGATCAAGATACCATGGTTGACAGGGTTTACAATGGTAAGTTCAGTACCCTAGGTTCAAGCAGTTATGACTCATACAGGGTGAACATACAATGGCCAGTCGGGTTACTTGAATGGCTCGACTAGCACGATCGCATCTCAAGTCGAATGACATGAAGTGCGTAAAACACCTCGTGTGGCCTAACCACTGCCGCTAACTCCAAAACACGGCTCGCGTTCATCGACGCGTCGTTCATGGTAAAGATAGGCCAACCACGAACTTGCTCGGTTTTCGACTGCCTGGACTAGGTATAGTCCCAAACATATATGAATTCACATCAGCAATCATATGAGAGTATTGGAAATGAAATACAACCATGTGAGCATGTTAACACATGTTATAACATACAACTTTAAATAAATCTTCAAGTACATGCATTTCATACATATAATGAAATCATGCATATAGCTAACATGTAGGAAATCATTTACATCAGCATATTAATTGAGAAATCAATCTCAAACTAATTCATAACACCATTTAATTTAATACATACTAATACAAGCATTTATACAAACACTTAAACTACACCCTTAAGTCTACATATAGTATGTCGACTCAAAGAGCGCATTTAGGCGAATCTCTTTGCCAAACTAATTATGCACGCATTCCTAGTATCCTAATGCGACAAGAAGCCATGTCAATCACATCAACAAAATATGGATGAAAACAGTACTTCCTATAAATGACTAAAATGTCCTAAATCTCATATTCTTCGTCTACATACGAAACAGGAAACGGACAACATATTGTACATGTCAAACGGCGTTGCTATCGATAATCTACTATTAAACGACATTGAAAGCGTTGGAAACAGTTAACCAAAGCGTCTAAAATCCGCACCTTATCTCCTAGAAGCGTATCGATTCGAACGGAGCGTATACGCTTCGTCTACGGTGAATAGGCAACCTAATTTACAAGATCCATAAGCTAACATGCTATGGAAATGAAAGAACACTAAATCAGCAACTATTTAGGTATTTTCTTACCTAGAAATGTGGAGAAATCACCGGCCAAGTGATTGGAGCGTGTTGCTTAGGCACATGCAACAGGTAGTGCAGCAGCAGGAAAATTCTCTCCTACTCACTCTCACAAACTCTCACTTTCTCTCACACTCTTGCTAGGGTTTCTAGCAAATTCGGATGGGTGAGAGGAGTGAGGGTTTCAAGACCTTTTATAAGCCCAAACATGCCCAAAACAGGCTTCAGGTCAAGGTATACTTAAGGTATATCCAAATCGGGGCTGTTTCGGTCCAAAAGGACATTTCTGATGGTCCCCTGGCCGAATGCAATCAGACTTAAGTTCATGCACGTCGGATGTCGCTCACATCCCGTTTTCAGACCATCAGTGTTAGTAGATCGCCCATGGCGGTCCAGTTTCAGTTCAGCGGTCACCGCACGTAGATCAGGCCTACAAGTCTCATGATATGAAATAAAAATTTTTCCTGATCCAAGGATGTAATTTAGCTGAATTCTGATGGTCAGAACGCTTAATACTGACGCGTCAAGTCGTGTGCCAGATTTGAATTTCAAATTCCAAATCTAACCCTATTCTCACTCTCTTCAGTCTAGGCTCAATGAAATAGCCTGCGAATGTCGGTTGGACTTGATTTTTGAAATGATTGTCAAGTCCAAGAAGGCGGTTCTAACGGTCTAAGATTGTAGGTATCGAACTTTCGACGCGCGGTCTAGATCCAATACAAAGTTTCAAAGAGGTCCAGAGAACAAACCGGCTTAGAGTTTGATCCGAGGTTTTAGAGTATTATAACGTCATTGGTTCTACTCGATTTGGGTCTTATAGAACATATTTAAAGTGATCAGGGATTATTTCCCAGCTACTCTAGTGTTGCGCTAGCTAACTTACGCTTATTTTCTAAAGGAATTAATCCTGCGCGATTTCTGGTAGAGTTGGTACTCGAGTCCAAGTACGGATTTTTCCAGTGCGTTATAATCTACCCCCCTTAACAAATAATTTCGTCCTCAAAATTCGTACCTTTTCGTACTCCTCGAGAAGCTGTGGGTAGTTCTTTCTGATCTCAGCTTCTGTCTCCCAGGTAGCCTCTTCCTCAGAATGATGCGTCCACAATACCTTCACAAGGGGAATCACCTTGCTACGTAGTACCTGCTCCTTGTCTAGGATACGCGTCGGTCCCAGGATATATGTAACATCCTCTCCTAACTTCACTTGCTCCCATCTGATGATATGGGAAGGATCAGAAACGTACTTCTTCAGCATAGAAACATGAAATACGTTGTGAACGCTCGTGAGAGGCGTGGGTAAAGCCAAACGGTATGCCACTGCTCCCACACGATTGAGGATCTGGAATGGACCAATGAATCGCAGTGCCATCTTCCCCTTCTTCCCGAACTGAAGGACTCCCTTCATAGGGAAAACTCGCAAAAATACATGATCCCCAACTGTGAACTCTAGCGGCCGCCGTCTCGTATCGGCATAACTCCTTTCTGCTCTGCGCTGTGAGAAGCCGACGTCTAATAATATCAATCTTCTCTGACGTTGCCTGCACTAACTCTGGGCCAATCAAACTACGCTCACCGACTTCTGCCCAGCAATGCGGTGCGCGACAAGGTCGCCCATACAATGCCTCGTAAGGTGTCATACCGATACTCACCTGAAAACTGTTGTTGTACGCGAACTCCGCATATGCAAGACGGTCATCCCAACTGTCCTTAAAATCCAATGCGCAAGCTCGCAACATATCCTGTAAGATCTGGTTCACCCGCTCTGTCTGTCCATCTGTATGTGGGTGAAAGGCAGTACTGAACTTCAACTTCACACCCATAGCCTCCAGAATGTGAGTCCAGAAAATAGAAGTGAACCGCGTGTCTCTGTTCGACACGATCTCCAACGGAACTCCATGCAGACGCACGATCTCTCTAATATATGTCTAGCCAGCTCGTCTGCTGAGTTCGTGACTCTGATCGGTAGAAAGTGTGCCGACTTCGTCAGACGGTCAACGATCACCCATATGGAATCATGTCCCCTCCTCGTCTTCGGCAGCCCTGAAATGAAATCCATGGAAATGAAATCTCACTTCCACTCTGCGATCGGCATAGGCTGCAAAAGTCTAGGTGGTAGGCGATGCTCTGCCTTCACCTGCTGACAAGAGAGAGAACGGGACACGAACTCTGCTATGTGGGTCTTCATACCTTCCCACCAATAGGTCCTCTTCACGTCACGATACATCTTCATACTGCCTGGATGCATCGCGAGTCTGGTACAATGCGCAGCCTCGAGAATCTCTCGTCTCAAGTCAGGGATATTTGGGACGCATAGGCAGCCACGATAACGTAAGCCCCCATCCATGCCAACTCGCCACTCGGCGTCTGCATCATCACTGGCCTACTCTTGAAGCTCAGTCAGATACGCATCATCCCTCTGCGCCTCGATGACCCAGTCATCGATCTGAGATCGCACCTGCACATGTGCGATGAACTCATACGGCTCCTCTACAATGAGTTTCTGCTCAAAGTCTCGCAAAAACTAAACCATATCCCACTCAGAAACCATCAGCGGAGCCGCAAACTCTATCGCCTTCTTGCGGCTCAACGCGTCAGCCACAAGGTTCGCCTTCCCAGGATGGTAAGAGACTTCGAACTTGAAGTCCTTCAAAGTCTCCATCTATCGCCGCTGCCTCATATTCAACTCTCGCTGCCTGAATATGTACTTGAGGCTCTTGTGGTGGCAAAAGAGCTCGAACTCCTCTTCATAGAGGTAATGTCTCCAGAGTCTCAGTGCGAATATGACGGCTGCCAACTCTAGGTCGTGTGTAGGGTAATTCTCCTCGTGCTTCCTTAATTATCTCGAGGCATACGAAATTACCCTGTCCCTCTGCATAAGGACACAACCCAGACCAACGCTAGACGCGTCAGTGTATATAGTGTATCTAACCCCTAGCTCTGGCAATACTAGCACAGGGGCGGACGTAAGTCTATCTTTCAGCTCCTGAAAAGCTGACTCCATCTTGTCATTCCAGGCGAACTTCACGTCCTTCAGTGTCAACTGAGATAGAGGTCTCGCGATCTTCGAGAAATCTCGAATGAAGCGTTGATAATAACCAGCGAGACCCAAGAAACTCCTCACCTTAGTGACAGAACCAGGCTGCTCCCAGTCTTGAACTGCAGCTACCTTAGACAGGTCAACTGTCATGCCATCCTTGGACACCACGTGTCCCAGGAACTTCACTTCCTACTTCCAGAAGTCGCACTTCTTGTACTGTGCGAACAACTGATGCTGTCTGAGTGTATCCAGGACCAAGCGCAAGTGCTCCTCATGCTCCTCTCGATTCCTGGAGTATACCAAAATGTCGTCAATGAACACAATGACAAATCGATAGAGGAAAGGCTGAAATACCCGGTTCATCAGATCCATGAACACGGATGGTGCGTTCGTGAGACCGAACGACATCACAAGGAACTCGTAGTGGCCAAAGTTGGTCCTGAATGCTGTTTTCTGTACGTCCTCATCCTTGACGCGTAACTAATGATATCCTGACTGAAGATCAATCTTCGAGAAGTACTGCGCTCCTCTCAACTGATCAAACAAGTCATCGATCCTGGGTAAATGGTACTTGTTCTTCACCGTGATCTGGTTCAGCCTGCGATAATCAATACACAATCACATTGAACCATCCTTCTTCCTTACGAATAGAACTGGTGCTCCCCAAGGAGACACACTAGGCCGTATAAGGCCAAGCTCCAACAGACCATCAATCTGCGTCCTCAATTCCTCCATCTCACACGGTGCCATGCGATACGTGGGCAGTGAGACGGGAGTGGAACCAAGCAGCAGATCGATGGTGAAATCAATCTCTTGTCGAGGTGGCAAACCAGGGATCTTCCTAAACAGATCCCCAAACTCACAAACGACTGGCGTATGCTCAAGCATCTAGGCACCAGCGTCTTATAGTAAAGTAGCGTAGTTAAGTATGCGGAAGGAGAGATTTACCCACACTGAAAATGTAAAGGATGCGCCCTCTGGCTCGTAGGCAGTCACTATACGAGTCTCGCAGTAAATCTCGACCCTCGCTGCAGTCAACCATTCCATGCCAAGAATGACGTCGAGATAAATAAGAGAGGGGTCGACGACAAGATCAAGAGCCATCGTCTTACCCCCCAAATCCACCAAACAGCCCTCACACATCAGGGTGGCATCTGTAAAGGACCCGTGAGCTGTATAAACTCACACCCCGTCCATCCTAATAGTCGGTAGCCCAATGCGTCTGACTATGGCACATGATATCAATGAAATCATGGACCCTGTGTCCACCATCATAAGAATAAGAATACCTCCAATATGGGCAGTGACCTCAAAGGCCGAATGCTGAGAAGTCTCTATCGCAGTTGCCTCAGCTATCAAGGCATGCACCCGTGCCTGCTGTGGCCGGTTCGGCAGCTGTGCCGTGGGCCGTAGAGGCGGCCTGATCTGAGATACCGGAGGTCTGAAGGAAGGGTGCGTAGGAACCAACTGTAAAGGCGATGTTGATATAGCCTATGAACGTGTACGGTTGATCTTCTGCGGTGGTGAGAACCCACTGTCCCGCATCCGAGCAAAACAACTCTGTGCCAAGTGGCCCGATCTCCCACAATATGTACATAATAAATCGGGGCACCGCATCGGGGGTACTGGCGCTGTAGCCATAGAAGGAGGGTCGGCGCGAGGCCTCTTGCCCGCAAAGGGCCTGTCCTGCAATTCTGGTCGCAGCCTAGGAGCAATAGGGCCACGAGAAAGCGTAAGTCGATTTACGTCCTACTCTGCCCGCATGGACATGTGAATCAGCTCTGCATAAGAGGGAATGCTCACGCAGCACATCTTCGACCGAATATCTGATCGCAAACCCTCAGAAAAGTGCCGTATGCACATCTGCTCATCTGCCAAAATAGTCGGGACGTATCTGCCCAACTCAGTGAACCGATGCTCATACTTAGTCACTGTCATGCCTCCCTGTCTGAGGCGTAGAAACTCATTCTCCCGCTCATGCCTGTACGTCTGGGGATAGTATTTCTCGTGGAAGAAGAACTCGAACGCTGCCCAGGTCCATATATAATCGGCGGCAACGGTCCGCAACACACTGTCCCACCATAAGCTGGCCTCCCGCTCGAACAAGAACGTATCCAACTCGACCTTCTCAGCCTCTGAACAATGTAACATCCGCAGTATCTTCGACACACGGTCGAGCCAATACTCGGCCTCCTTGGGTCTATGAGAACCTGTAAAAGTGGGAGGCCGTAAGCGATGGAATCGCTCTAGCAAGCCCCGTGTGTCTGCGGCATTCCCTGCAGGGTAAGCAGGTGGTACAGGATGAGACATGCCCTCATCCTGAGCATATGTATCGGCATCCTCAGCTATATGCGCAGGTGGTGCAGGTGGAGGCATACTCTCACCCTGGGCTAGAGTCCCCACAATCGTAGTCAGGAGCTGCTGCATCATAGCCATCATCTGCTCAAATTGATATGGAGGTGGAGCAGGCTGTGGCATGTACTGCGTCGAAGAAGACGCACGGTACTGCTCTCTGACGGGCGGTGTGAAAGGCGGTGGTCCAACTACAGGACCAGTAGTAGGCTGAGAAGCAAGTACTGTCTCAGGAATCGGGCCCACAACAGGGTCCGCATGAGCATCAGACTGCAAAGGAGCCCGATCCATAGGCTCACCCAATGTAAGCCGAGCTGTGCTCCGTGTAGCCTTCGGCGACATTCCCTATATTCAAAATAGGGCACAACCTTGTCAGTCTCAATAGCACAATCACACCGCAATCATTCACATAAAGAGTTAAAGGCATTCCATGCATCTCATTTAATCAAAATTATCACAATACAAGGGATATGTCCTTATAAGCATCATGACAAGAAGTACATGGGAACTAAGACAGTTAAAGTTACAACAGCAACATAAGTAAACTACTAGCCTTAACAGGCTTACACAACTTAAAGCAGGAGACTACAAACTACTAACAACAACATCAAAGATCTCATCGCTAGTCTGAGTCGGGTGACGGAGGAGGAACACCCTTATCCTGCAAGAAGCATAGAATCGCCTTCAAGGTACGAGTCACCTTGTCGAATTTCCTCTTCATAACGGCCTTAGTATCCTCGACCTCAGTCTGAAGTTCCTGAACTTCCCTTCGCAAGGTGACCTGGCTCTCCTCAATTCGGGCTATGTGATCATCGCCAGTAGCCTGAGCAGAAGGAGGAGGGCTCTCATCTGTATCCTAAGCCTCCTCTTCTACCTCTTCCTGAACTTCTTCCTCAACTTCTGCTCCAGGTTCTTCCTCACTTGGATCCTCTTCATCATCAAAATTGTCCTCGCAATCCTCCTCAAGCTGAGTCTCACGGTACTGAGACCCTATCTTCATCTTGACCATGGTAGACTCATCAATGCAGTGAATTGGAACTGGCAACTCTGGCCCAAGTCTGTAAGCAAACTCAATCGCGATCGTGCATATCAGTCGGCTAAAAGGAAGCGACTCAGACGTTCTTCTTGATTTTACTATGAGGATAATCTGTCGCAAGATGAAAGTGGCCATACACACGTTTTCTCCCTGGGCCACCAGATACAAGAAATCAACCATAAAGTGCATACATTCAATGCGATTTGTCGACCTGGGATACATGTTGAACGTGCAAATGTGGTGCAGCAGGCACAAATCATCAGACATATGAGACGCCTTGAGGCTATTGTTAGGCTGCCATGGAACCAGTTTACCGTATAGGAACCTAGTACGGTGATCTCGCTCATGCCTACTCCTCAAATTCATTGCACTGGGATGAACATCACCAAGGGGCACGTTCAAAAGTCGCACTATCAACCGAACATCGATCGTAGACATCCGGTCTCTACCAAAGAGAATCTTGAACTGCAATGGCTCCAGTGTAGGACTCTGGATACGAGCATAGAAGACATGAACGGTGCTCACATTAGCACGAGCACGAGCTTCAAATAGCATACCCCAATGCGCAGCTTCAATGTGCTCAAATAACAGGAATTCACCGAAGAGTCGTCCTTCCACCATAATCTACTCACGAGACATAGGTGCTCACTGGTCACTACGGGGAGGTTTATGGCCCCAGCGTAGGCTGACATCTCAACCACGGTGTCCCATACCACTATGCCCGGCTCATGAGTCTTTGTGGATCAAGGTACCATGGTTAACAGGGTTTTCAATGGTAAGTTCAGTACCCTAGGTTCAAGCAGTTATGACTCATACAGGGTGAACATACAATGGCCAGTTGGGTTACTTGATGGGGTCGACTAGCACGAGCGTATCTCAAGTCGAATGACATGAAGTGCGTAAAACACCTCGTGTGGCCTAACCACTGCCGCCAACTCCAAAACACGGCTCGCGTTCATCGACGCGTCGTTCGTGGCAAAGATAGGCCAACCACGAACTTTCTCGGTTTTCGACTGCCTGGATTAGGTATAGTCCCAAACATATATGAATTCACATCAGCAATCATATGAGAGTATTGGAAATAAAATACAACCATGTGAGCATGTTAACACATGTTATAACATACAACTTTAAGTAAATCTTCAAGCACATGCATTTCATACATATAATGAAATCATGCATATAGCTAACATGTAGGAAATCATTTACATTAGCATATTAATTGAGAAATCAATCTCAAAATTAATTCATAACACCATTTAATTCAATACATACTAATACAAGCATTTATATAAACACTTAAAGTACACCCTTAAGTCTACATATAGTATGTCGACTCAAAGTGCGCATTTAGGCGAATCTCTTCGTCAAACTAATTATGTACGCATTCCTAGTATCCTAATGCAACAAGAAGCCATGTCAATCACATCAGCAAAATATGGATGAAAACAGTACTTCCTACAAATGACTAAAATGCCCTAAATCTCATATTCTTCGTCTACTTACGAAACAGGACACGGACAGCATGTTGTACATGTCAAACGGCGTTGCCGTCGATAATCTACTATTAAACGACATTGAAAGCGTTGGAAACAGTCAATCAAAGCGTCTAAAATCCGCACCTTATCTCCTAGAAGCGTATCGATTCGAACGGAGCGTATACGCTTCGTCTACGGTGAATAGGCAACCTAATTTACAAGATCCATAAGATAACATGCTATGGAAATGAAAGAACACTAAATCAGCAACTATTTAGGGTATTTTCTTACCTAGAAATGCGGAGAAATCACCGGCCAAGTGATTGAAGCGTGTTGCTTAGGCATATGCAACAGGTAGTGCAGCAACAGGAAAATTCTCTCCTACTCACTCTCACAAACTCTCACTTTCTCTCTCACTCTTGCTAGGGTTTCTAGAAAATTCGGATGGGTGAGAGGAGTGAGGGTTTCAAGCCCTTTTATAAGCCCAAACATGCCCAAAACAGGCTTCAGGTCAAGGTATACTTAAGGTATATCCAAATCGGGGCTGTTTCGGTCCAAAAGGACATTTCTGGTGGTTCCCTGGATGAACGCGATCGGACTTAAGTTCATACACGTCGGATGTCGCTCACATCCCGTTTTCAGACCATCAGTGTTCGTAGATCGCCCGTGGCGGTCCAGTTTCAGTTCAGCGGTCACTGCACGTAGATCAGGCCTACAAGTCTCATGATATGAAATAGAAATTTTTCCTGATCTAAGGGTGTAATTTGGCTGAATACTGACGGTCAAAACTCTTAATACTGACTCGTCAAGTCGTGTGCCAGATTTGAATTTCAAATTCCAAATCTAACCCTATTCTCACTCTCTTCAGTACAGGCTCAATGAAATAGCCTACGAATGTCGGTTGGACTTGATTTTTGAAATGATTGTCAAGTCCAACAAGGCGGTTCTAACGGTCTAAGATTGTAGGTATCGGACTTTCAACGCGTGGTCTATATCCAATATAAAGTTTCAAAGAGGTCCGGAGAACAAACCGGCTTAGAGTTTGATCTGAGGTTTTAGAGTATTATAGCGTCATTGGTTCTACTCGATTTGGGTCTTGTAGAACGTATTTAAAGTGATCAGGGACTATTTCCCAGCTACTCTAGCGTTGCGCTAGTTAACTTACTGTAACACCCCGGATTTTGGCCAATCTGGGATTTGACGTCCTTAGACAGTGGGTCAACTAAAACACCTGAAAAATTACTTAGAACCCAATTCCATAGCCAAAGAAATCACGTAGGACTAATTCCTTTGGAAAATAAGTGTAAGTTAGCTAGCGCGACGCTAGAGTAGCTGGGAAATAGTCCCTGATCACTTTAAATACGTTCTACAAGACCCAAATCGAGTAGAACAAACAACTCTACAATACTGTATAACCTCGGATCAAACTCTAAGCAGGTCTGTTCTCTGGACCACATTGAACTTTGGTATTTGATTTAGACCGCGCGTCGAAGGGCCGATACCTCCTATCTTAGACCGTTAGAACCGCCCAGCTGGACTTGACAATCATCTCGAAAATCAAGTCAAACCGATAATCACAGACTATTTCATTGAACCCGGACTGAAGCGACCGCGAATAGGGACAGAATTGGAATTTCAAATTCAAATCTGGCACACGACTTGACGCGTCAGTATTAAGCGTTCTGACCGTCAGAATTCATCCAGATTACACCCTCGGATCAGGAAAAATTTCTATTTATTATCATGAGACTTTCAGCCCTGATCTACGTGCGGTGACCGCTGAACTGAAACTGGTCCGCCACGTGCGATCTGCGAACCCTGCCAGACTGAAAACTTAATACGTGCTACATCTGGTACGCATGAGCTTAAGTCTGATCGCAATCGACCAGGGGACCACCAGAAAGCATCTTTTGGACCGAAACAGCCCCGATTTGGTTACCCCTCAAGTGAAACATGTTCCTGAGCCTATTTCGGGCACGTTTGGGCTTATAAAAGGGCTTGAAACCCTCACTCCTCTCTCTCATCCGAATTTGCAAAAAACCCTAGATTGGGAGAGAGAAAAGGTAAGAGTTTGTGAGAGAAGGTGGGAGAGATCTTCCTGCCACCTGTTGCTGCTGCTATACGTGCTTAGGCAACGCACTCCGATCGCTTTCCCGGCGAATCCTCCGCGTTTTCAGGTAAGAAAAATCCTAGAAAGTTGCTGATTTGATGTTTCTTCCGTTCCATAGCTTGATAGTTAGTAAATCTCGTAAAACAGGTTCTCTTATCGCTGTAGACGAAGCGTATACGCTCCGTTCGAATTCTCACCCCTAAAAGGGAAAATGTGCGGATATTAGACGCTTTGATTGACTGTTTCCAAAGCTTTCAATGTCGTTTAATAGTAGATTCTCGACGGCAACGCCGTTTGACATGTACAACATGCTGTCCGTTTCCTGTTTCGTAAATCAATGAAGAATATGAGATTTAGGGCATTTTAGTCATTTGTAGGAAGTACTGTTTTCATTCATAGTTTGCTGATGTGATTGACATGAATTGTTGTCGCATTAGAATATTAGGAATGCGTGCATAATTAGTTTGGCGAAGAGATTCGCCTAAATGCGCATTTCGGGTCGACATACTATATGTAGACTCAAGTGTGTAGTGTAAGCGTTTGTATAAATGCTTGTATTAGTATGTATTGAATTAAATGATGTTATGAATTAATTTGAGATTGATTTCTCAATTAATATGCTGATGTAAATGATTTCCTACATGTTAGCCGTATGTACGATTTCATTATATGTATGAAATGCATATGTTTGATGTTGCACTTAAGTGGTATGCTATAACATGTACTTGATGATTTCATTATGGTTTAGTTGAGATTGAATTCTCAATTAATAGGCTAATGGAGAGGATTTCCTATATGTTGGCGATATGCATAATTTCATTATATGTGTGAAAGACATGTGTAGGATGATTTACTTAAGTTGTACGTTATAACAGGTGTTAACATGCTCACATGGTTGTATTTCATTTCCATTACTCTTACATGAATGCTGACATGATTCCATGATTGTTTGGGACTATACTTAGTCCAGACAGTCGGTAACCGAGCGAATTCGTGGTTAGTTTATCTTCGCCACGAACGACGCGTCGATGAACGCGAGCCGTGTTCTGGAGTTGGCGGCAGTGGTTAGGCCACACGAAGTGTTTTACGCACTTCATGTCGTCAACTTGAGATGCGATCGTGCTAGTCGAGCCCGTCAAGTAACCCGACTGGCCATTGTATGTTCACCCTGCATGAGTCATAACTGCTTGAACCTAGGGTACTGAACTTACCATTGTAAACCCTATTAACCATGGTACCTTGATCCATAAAGACTCATGAGCCGGGCATGGTGGTATGGGACACCGTGGTCGAGCTGTCGGCCTACGCTGGGGCCACAAACCTCCCCGTAGTGACCAGTGAGCACCTAGACTCGTGAGCAGATTATGGTGGTATGGGACACTATATTCTAGCTGTCGGCCTACACTGATCAGGCGACGAGTCCTTTGTAGTGACCGCGAGCGTATTCTGAGTCTACAGGAGGCGACGACCCTTCAGTAGCAGTAGAGTACAGTAGGCCTGTATTGATAAGGTGATGGGGGAGCGGTGCAACGAGTGCGAGCAACAGCCCTGGCAGCCCTTGCAGTGACCTACGAAATATACATCGTATGAGATTACTAGGAGTGACGACCCTAGACAGGATCTGTGTTGGGATTGATACAAGGGAAGTACCTTAGTTTCCCAATCCTGCTGTTTGAATGGACTAATAACAACTTGGAATTCATATCACTATAGCATTGCATGTGCCTGGAAGATGTGGAGCACTCTAGGGAGTGTGGCATGCCGCGGTCGTAAGATGTTGCCGCATGAGGGTGATCGTCGGTGAGGGCATACATCACGTCATGTCATAATTGCATTAACAACATTATTAGGATTGTTTGAATTACTGCTTTACTATTATCGCATGATTGATTTGATAACATGTTAATCTTTGCTCTATTATTCCACTGAGTTAGCTACTCACTCCCACGTTATGGGACGGTGTTCCTGGACACCCACCAGACCCTTTTGTGATTGCAGATGATGGCGCGGCCTATGAGGCGGAGCTGGACTTGATGATGATGAGGAGGATCCCTCCTTTATGCGTGTTCTGATTGACGGGATTACAGGGAGGTTGATTAGATACTTTGACACTTGTCATTTTATATTTTTAGCGCACTCATGTATATTCGTTTTGTCTACTTTTGGAGTATACATGTATGTATATAACCTGGTAACATATCCATACTCTGGAGGCATACAACAGTTTATATATGTTATATATATTATCACAGTCTTCCGCTTGTTAATTTAACCGTCTCTGGAGTATGATATGATGTTGTAGCTTAATCTCACTCATGTTTAATGCGTTATCACAGACAACATTTAATCATACATACCTATGTTGCATAAATAACATTTTGGAACTCGGGAGTTGGGTTTTTGCTCGACCCCCCGATTTTCGGGATGTTACAGATGGTATCAGAGCATGATTTAGATTAAACCGGGCCTGGGTTATGGTCACGCGACGCACGCAGTCGCTTCCTTTGACTTAGGTGGGTGCGAGAAGGGTCTAGAAACATTTTCAGGACCGCAGATTCACCATTAGGTGAAGTCTATTCGAATCGATCGCACGATCGAGTCTGTAACGCATCTCGGGTCGCGTAAAGCAACCCGAATAGCTTCTAAGCCGTAGGAAGTCGGGTTGAGACGTCCTAAGAACGATTTTAAACCCGCAAAGGTAAATTCTTGGGCCGTGGGATGACCACGACTCCTGTATTCAATCGCCAGGGCTTAAAAACCCCGTTTCACCGAAAATCTTCGAAATCCTTCCTCTCACCACTCCAACCTTCAATTATTTCTTATCCATTTCATGTTAGGCATCAATCCTAATGTGAAAATAGCATAAAATCCTACTTTCACAAAATTTTATAGTGAATAGTAAAATTTCATAAAAAATGGCCATAAGGCCATTCTAACTTCACTTTATTTAGCAATTAATGGGCTAGATGGATGTACTAGATCCTTCTACCCCAAAATCATATGCTGCATGATAGGTTTTTGTATTCGGGATTGAAGATTGGACCCGAAAAGCCTCGAATGGATGTTACAAATGTATTGGCCTCCCTAGGGCAATCTACAATGAACTAGAGTGTGAACCATACCTTTTTGGAATCCCTAGGGCAAGGGGAATCCATCCCATATGGCCTCAGAGGCCAGTTTGCAACTTCACCGGCGATGCCATCGCCGGTTCGGCGATGCATCGCCGGTCAAACTTGTCGGATGGGTTTGAACTTTGGGCTGGAGGAGTTTGGGGGCTAGGGTAGCCCCCTGGTATGTGGTACGTACCTTGAAACCCCCTAAAAGATGTACTTCCTTCACAAACGGCCCCCATTTCAAGCTCCATTTTCGTTTTTGCTGCCCTATTCCAAAAATTGTGACTTCAAATCACTCCCAAATCCATCCTTGGTTGAAAAAGACCACTCTCCACCATTCTATTTCAGTTGGCAGCTCTCCCTCTTGAAGGTTTCGTCCGTTGGAGCTCCTAAAACCCCCAAATCGAGCTGAATTCGTGAGGTGCTCCATTCCCCTTTTTCATTTTTATTTCTTTCCGAAAATACATCCTAGGGGAGCTTGAAGCATCCCTCTACAACGCCTAGATTTCGTTCTGTCCATTTGGGCAACCATTTCCTTGCATTTCCCCCATTTTCCATGGCTATTGTTAAGCTGTTTTAGCCTTTTTCTCTCTTTTCACCATCCTCCCTCTCAATCCTATTTTCTCCATTTTCTTTGCTTAAGGGATACTGAAAATATATGGCCGAGAGAGCTCTAGTGAGCAACAGACAGTATTAGACTCGACAGGGATAAAGAAGGTAAGTCGGGACTGTGGTAAAGTCCTTTGGTAGAGTTAGGCATCTATGCCTTTGCCCTGTAGATTGTTTGATTTTTGTTTTAAGGATTTCTGTGTTTTGTTGTTGTTAGGTTTAGTGAAGTTACAGGTAGAAACTGTGTTTGTGTTGTGGTTTGGCCTTATCATAGCCGAATTTTGTTGAATGAAATGCATGCCGATTCATTTTGTTGTTAGGTATTGTCCCTAGATTGGGAGTATTGTAACTCCCGAGATTCAGCCTACAAATTAATTTTTATCCCAACCCACCCTCCTACAAAGCGTGTCACTCCCGATCCCAACATGGGATTAGGAATGTAGTTTCGTTTCATAGACCCTTGGCGTTTTTGGATCTAGTGTTAGCACTCCTAGATTTGAAGGATCTGACGACATAAGAAATTCAATTCCAGTTAGGCAAATCTTAACCCTAAGCAATAGAAGAATTCCCTGTAGTAGAAATAGAATGGAAAGCCATTTACCGTATAATCTTAGGCTTTGGATTATATGTAACATCCCGAAAATCGGGGGGTCGAGCAAAAACCCAACTCCCGAGTTCCAAAATGTTATTTATGCAACATAGATATGTATGATTGAATGTTGTCTATGATAATGTATTAAACATGAGTGAAATTAAGCCAGAACAGCATATCATACTCCAGAGACAGTTAAATTAACAAGCGGAAGACTGTGATAGTATGTATACCATATATAAACTGTTGTATGTCTCCAGAGTGTGAACATGTTACCAGGTTATATACATACATGTATACTCCAAAAGTAGACAAAACGAATATACATGAGTGCGCTAAAAATATAAAATGACAAGTGTCAAAGTATCTAATCAACCTCCCTGCAATCCCGTCAATCAGAACACGCATAAAGGAGGAATCCTCCTTCTCATCATCAAGTCCAGCTCCGCCTCACAGGCCGCGCCATCATCTGCAATCACAAAAGGGACTGGTGGGTGTCCGGAAACACCATCCCGTAACGTGGGAGTGAGTGATCAACTCAGTGGGATAAGAGAGCAGGGATTAGCATGTTCACAATTCAATCACGCGATAATAGTAAAGCAGTAAATCAGACAATCCTAATACTGTTGTTAATGCAAGATGACATGACGTGATGTATGCCCTCACCGACGATCACCCTCATGCGGCAACATCTTACGACCGCGGCATGCCACACTCCCTAGAGTGCTCCACATCTTCCAGGCACATGCAATGCTATGGTGAAATGATTACCAAGTTGTTATTAGTCCATTCAAACAGCAGGATTGGGAAACTAAGGTACTTCCCTTGTATCAATCCCAACACGGATCCTGTCTAGGGTCGTCACTCCTAGAAATCTCATACGATGTATATTTTGTAGGTCACTGCAAGGGCTGCCAGGGCTGTTGCTCGCACTCGTTGCACCGCTCCCCCATCACCTTATCAATACAGGCCTACTGTACTCTACTGCACGGAAGGGTCGTCGCCTCCCGTGGACTCAGAATACACTCGCGGTCACTACAAAGGGCTCGTCGCCTGATCAGTGTAGGCCGACAGCTAGAATATAGTGTCCCATACCACCATAATCTGCTCACGAGTCTAGGTGCTCACTGGTCACTACGGGGAGGTTTGTGACCCCAGCGTAGGCCGACAGCTCGACCACGGTGTCCCATACCACCATGCCCGGCTCATGAGTCTTCGTGGATCAAGGTACCATGGTTAACAGGGTTTACAATGGTAAGTTCAGTACCCTAGGTTCAAGCAGTTATGATACATACAAGGTGAACAAACATCGGCCAGTCGGGTTACTTGACGGGCTCGACTAGTGCGATCGCATCTCGAATTGAACGACATGAAGTGCGTAAAACACTTCGCGTGGCCTAACCACTGCCGCCAACTCTCAACACGAATCACATTCATCGACGCGTCGTTCGTGGCTATGACCAGTCAGCCACGAATTCGCTCGGTTACCGACTGCCTGGACTAAGTCAAGTCCCACACATCTATGGAATTACATTAACACTATACAAAGGTATTGAAATTGAAATACATCATGTGAGCATGTTAGCACATGTTATAACATTTAACTTAAGCAAATCTTCAAGGCATACTTCCCATGCATATTCAACTTAAGCAAATCCTCAAGGCATACTTTCTATGCATGTAATGCGATCATGCATAAGGTCAACATGTAGGAAATCATTTAGGTCAGCATATTAATCATGAAATCAATCTCAAACTACTACATAACATCATTTAATTCAATACATACTAATACATGCATTTATACCAACACATACACTACACACTTAAATCCACATATAGTATGTCGACCCAAAGTGCGCAACTTGGCAAATCTCTTCGCCAAACTGATTATGCAATCATTCCTAACTCTCTAATGCGGCGACAAACCATGTCAATCACGTCAGCAAAATATGCATGTAGACCGTACTTCCTACAAATGACTAAAATGCCCTAAATCTCATATTCTTCGTTAGCTTACGAAACGGGAAACGGAGAGCATTTTGTACATGTCAAACGGCGATGCCGTCAAGAATCTACTATTAAACGACATTGAAAGCGTTGGGAACCGTCAATCAAAGCGTCTAAAATCCTCACCTTATGTCTTGTAGACTCGGGAATTGAAACGGAGCGTATACGCTTCGTCTACGGCGAGTAAGGAGCCTAATACACAAGATCCATAAGCTACATCGCTATGGAAACAAGGGAAACTCAAATCAACAACTATTTAGGGTTTTTACTTACCTAGGATCGTGGTGGAATCGCCGGGAAAGCGGTGGAGGTGTGTTGCTTAAGCACGTGCAATGCGTAGTACAAGTGGCAGGAAGAACTCTCCCACACTCTCACAATCTCCCACCTTTTTCTCTCTCCCAAGCTAGGGCTTCTCTCAAATTCGGATGGAAGAGAGGAGTGAGGGTTTCAACCCCTTTTATAGCCTAAAACATGCCCAAAATAGGCTTGGGAACAATGTTTACTTGGTGCCTAACCAAATCGGGGCCGTTTCGGTCCAAAAGGGCATTTCTGAAGGTCCCTAGGCCAAATGCGGTCGGACTTAAGCTCATGCATACTGGATCTAGCACGCATCAAGTTTTCAGACCGATAGGGTTCCCAGATCGCACGTGGCGGTCCAATTTCAGTTCAACGGTCATCGCACCTAGATCAGGTCTACAAATCTCGTGATATGAAATAGAAATTTTTCCTGATCCGAGGGTATAATTTGGCTAAATTCTGACGGTCAGAACGCTCAATACTGATGCGTCAAGTTGTGTGCCAGATTTGAATTTTAAAATTACAACTCTACCCTATTCTCACTCTCTTCACTCCAGGCTCAATGAAATAGCCTCAGAATGTCAGTTGGACTTGATTTTCGAAACGATTGCCAAGCCCAGCTAAGTGGTCATAACGGTCTAAGATGGTAGGTATCGGACTTTCGACGCGCGGTCTAGATCCAATACAAAGTTTCAAAGAGGTCCCGAGAACAAACCGGTTTAGAGTTTGATCCGAGGCTTTAGAGCATTATAGCACCATTGGTTCCTCTCGCTTTGGGCCTTGTAGAACGTATTTAAAGTGATCAGGGACTATTTCCCAGCTACTCCAGCGTTGCGCTAGCTAACTTATGCTTAGTTTCTAAAGGAATTAACCCTAAGTGATTTCTTTGGCTATGGAATCGGGTTCTAAGCAATTTTTCAGGTGTTTTAATTGACCCACTGTCTAAGGACGTCAAATCCCAGATTGGCCAAAATTCGGGGTGTTACATTATAGCTACAGAGTTACAGACTAGGCTACTAGTTGTCTTAGGCAGTGTAAGGCCTATATATGCTAAGGGATAGTAGGTTAGATTTGGTTGGAATGGGACTTCCTTCCTTCGATAAATCCCCTTTTGACTTATAGACTTCTGTTGTTACCCATAGGAAGGAACCATACGCTCTCAGGGAACATTTATAACTCCCTCAGATTGAACTTAGAATGTACTAGCACACCCCTTAGAATTGCCTTCCCCAAGGACTTATTGCATTCGGGAATGCGGAATAAAGGAACTACATGTAAGCGATGTATTCGCGGTTTGAATCGACTTCTTAATCCTAGTGGTTACCAATAAATCCAATGCTCTGATCAAGCAGAGGATCGGCATCGACTCGGATTAAGAACTGATACAACGTATTTTCTGTCCTGATTAGACAGAAGGTTCAACGTATCCGGCTTAGACCCACTATACAACCTTTCTTCTGTGATGGTCCAACCATCTACAACTAAACAGGATCACATTGTCTTTGGGAAATGGCGAGGACTTAAAGCCAGTAGAGAATTAGACATCTTGCCACCAACTCATACCTGCCCCTGAATTCAATCATAATAGAGATTAGGCTCATCTCTATGATCATAGGTACCAATGCCATAGAACGCATCATTAGCAAGGAAGACCATATAGAGAAAGGCTGTTTCCATTTTAGGTTAAGGATAGCCCCTAAGTTGCGTCTCGTTCCGATATACGGATCGATGCAAATATTCTTCAACCTTAAGTAAAACCAAGTTTTAAGGGGGGTAGAAGGAATTAAGTCCAATCCAGTTAGATTAGTTAACGCTACCGTTCGATCAAAGTGGCGCAGCGGAAGAGTGGTGGGCCTCTTTTCCACTGGCCCAAGATCGAAACCTTTGAGTTCGGATATACATACGATTAGGTTATTAAATAAGATTTGAACCTTCCTTAGAGAAAGTACTCCTTGCCCTTTGCCAATGTCGGGGACGACATTGTGTTTTAAGGGGGGTAGATTGTAACACCCCGGATTTTGGCCAATCTGGGATTTGACGTCCTTAGACAGTGGGTCAACTAAAACACCTGAAAAATTACTTAGAACCCAATTCCATAGCCAAAGAAATCACGTAGGACTAATTCCTTTGGAAAATAAGTGTAAGTTAGCTAGCGCGACGCTAGAGTAGCTGGAAAATAGTCCCTGATCACTTTAAATACGTTCTACAAGACCCAAATCGAGTAGAACAAACAACTCTACAATACTCTATAACCTCGGATCAAACTCTAAGCAGGTCTGTTCTCTGGACCACATTGAACTTTGGTATTTGATTTAGACCGCGCGTCGAAGGTCCGATACCTCCTATCTTAGACCGTTAGAACCGCCCAGCTGGACTTGACAATCATCTCGAAAATCAAGTCAAACCGATAATCACAGACTATTTCATTGAACCCGGACTGAAGCGACCGCGAATAGGGACAGAATTGGAATTTCAAATTCAAATCTGGTACACGACTTGACGCGTCAGTATTAAGCGTTCTGACCGTCAGAATTCATCCAGATTACACCCTCGGATCAGGAAAAATTTCTATTTATTATCATGAGACTTTCAGCCCTGATCTACGTGCGGTGACCGCTGAACTGAAACTGGTCCGCCACGTGCGATCTGCCAACCCTGCCAGACTGAAAACTTAATACGTGCTACATCTGGTACGCATGAGCTTAAGTCTGATCGCAATCGACCAGGGGACCACCAGAAAGCATCTTTTGGACCGAAACAGCCCCGATTTGGTTACCCCTCAAGTGAAACTTGTTCCTGAGCCTATTTCGGGCAAGTTTGGGCTTATAAAAGGGCTTGAAACCCTCACTCCTCTCTCCCATCCGAATTTACAAAAAACCCTAGATTGGGAGAGAGAAAAGGTAAGAGTTTGTGAGAGAAGGTGGGAGAGATCTTCCTGCCACCTGTTGCTGCTGCTGTACGTGCTTAGGCAACGCACTCCGATCGCTTTCCCGGCGAATCCTCCGCGTTTTCAGGTAAGAAAAACCCTAGAAAGTTGCTGATTTGATGTTTCTTCCGTTCCATAGCTTGATAGTTAGTAAATCTCGTAAAACAGGTTCTCTTATCGCTGTAGACGAAGCGTATACGCTCCGTTCGAATTCTCACCCCTAAAAGGGAAAAGGTGCGGATATTAGACGCTTTGATTGACTGTTTCCAAAGCTTTCAATGTCGTTTAATAGTAGATTCTCGACGGCAACGCCTTTTGACATGTACAACATGCTGTCCGTTTCCTGTTTCGTAAATCAACGAAGAATATGAGATTTAGGGCATTTTAGTCATTTGTAGGAAGTACTGTTTTCATTCATAGTTTGCTGATGTGATTGACATGAATTGTTGTCGCATTAGAATATTAGGAATGCGTGCATAATTAGTTTGGCGAAGAGATTCGCCTAAATGCGCATTTCGGGTCGACATACTATATGTAGACTCAAGTGTGTAGTGTAAGTGTTTGTATAAATGCTTGTATTAGTATGTATTGAATTAAATGATGTTATGAATTAATTTGAGATTGATTTCTCAATTAATATGCTGATGTAAATGATTTCCTACATGTTAGCCGTATGTACGATTTCATTATATGTATGAAATGCATATGTTTGATGTTGCACTTAAGTGGTATGCTATAACATGTACTTGATGATTTCATTATGGTTTAGTTGAGATTGAATTCTCAATTAATAGGCTAATGGAGAGGATTTCCTATATGTTGGCGATATGCATAATTTCATTATATGTGTGAAAGACATGTGTAGGATGATTTACTTAAGTTGTACGTTATAACAGGTGTTAACATGCTCACATGGTTGTATTTCATTTCCATTACTCTTACATGAATGCTGACATGATTCCATGATTGTTTGGGACTATACTTAGTCCAGGCAGTCGGTAACCGAGCGAATTCGTGGTTAGTTTATCTTCGCCACGAACGACGCGTCGATGAACGCGAGCCGTGTTCTGGAGTTGGCGGCAGTGGTTAGGCCACACGAAGTGTTTTACGCACTTCATGTCATCAACTTGAGATGCGATCGTGCTAGTCGAGCCCGTCAAGTAACCCGACTGGCCATTGTATGTTCACCCTGCATGAGTCATAACTGCTTGAACCTAGGGTACTGAACTTACCATTGTAAACCCTGTTAACCATGGTACCTTGATCCATAAAGACTCATGAGCCGGGCATGGTGGTATGGGACACCGTAGTCGAGCTGTCGGCCTACGCTGGGGCCACAAACCTCCCCGTAGTGACCAGTGAGCACCTAGACTCGTGAGCAGATTATGGTGGTATGGGACACTATATTCTAGCTGTCGGCCTACACTGATCAGGCGACGAGTCCTTTGTAGTGACCGCGAGCGTATTCTGAGTCTACAGGAGGCGACGACCCTTCAGTAGCAGTAGAGTACAGTAGGCCTGTATTGATAAGGTGATGGGGGAGCGGTGCAACGAGTGCGAGCAACAGCCCTGGCAGCCCTTGCAGTGACCTACGAAATATACATCGTATGAGATTACTAGGAGTGACGACCCTAGACAGGATCTGTGTTGGGATTGATACAAGGGAAGTACCTTAGTTTCCCAATCCTGCTGTTTGAATGGACTAATAACAACTTGGAATTCATATCACCATAGCATTGCATGTGCCTGGAAGATGTGGAGCACTCTAGGGAGTGTGGCATGCCGCGGTCGTAAGATGTTGCCGCATGAGGGTGATCGTCGGTGAGGGCATACATCACGTCATGTCATAATTGCATTAACAACAGTATTAGGAATGTTTGAATTACTGCTTTACTATTATCGCATGATTGATTTGATAACATATTAATCTTTGCTCTATTATTCCACTGAGTTAGCTACTCACTCCCACGTTATGGGACGGTGTTCCTGGACACCCACCAGACCCTTTTGTGATTGCAGATGATGGCGCGGCCTATGAGGCGGAGCTGGACTTGATGATGATGAGGAGGATCCCTCCTTTATGCGTGTTCTGATTGACGGGATTACAGGGAGGTTGATTAGATACTTTGACACTTGTCATTTTATATTTTTAGCGCACTCATGTATATTCGTTTTGTCTACTTTTGGAGTATACATGTATGTATATAACCTGGTAACATATCCATACTCTGGAGGCATACAACAGTTTATATATGTTATATATATTATCACAGTCTTCCGCTTGTTAATTTAACCGTCTCTGGAGTATGATATGATGTTCTAGCTTAATCTCACTCATGTTTAATGCGTTATCACAGACAACATTTAATCATACATACCTATGTTGCATAAATAACATTTTGGAACTCGGGAGTTGGGTTTTTGCTCGACCCCTCGATTTTCGGGATGTTACACTTACACTTATTTTCTAAAGGAATTAATCCTGCGTGATTTCTGGTCGAGTTGGTACTCGAGTCCAAGTACGGATTTTTCAGGGCGTTACAATTTCTCTTTTTGAAGTTTTTGTTTTACCATAATTTTACAACTCACCTTGTATAGGGCATTATAGGCATCTTGAAGATCATCTTCATTTTCACATTCACTATTCAGATTTTCTTCACTTGTTGAATCATTATCTAAAAATGTGAATTTGGCTAGAGTCATAAGGGCTTTCACTTCATTGCCCAACTCAGTTTTAGAATCTTCAGATTTAGAAGAAGTTTCAGAATCAAAGGATTCATGCCAAGTAGCCAACATACCCATCTTCTTGGGTTTGTCCTTTTTAGGACACTTGTTAGCCAATTGCCCATATTCTTGGCAGTTGTAACATTGACTATCTTTCAAAGATTTTCATGTTTTAGATTTAGGTTTAGATCTTTTCTTATCATTTTCTTTTTAAAAATCAACTCTCTTTTTACTTTTGAAGATTTTATAAAATTTTTTTACCAAAAGAGCCATATCATCTTCAGAGTTATCTACAATAGAATTTTCTTTAAAATTATTTTTAGAAGTTTTCAGAGAAATTGATTTTCCTTTTGGAGCTTTAAAAGTTAACTCATAGGTTTGTAAAGAACCAACTAATTTCTCAACCCTCATATTATCCGTATCACGAAGTTCCTGGATCACAATTACTTTAGAGTTAAACTGTTCAGGAAGTGAGCATAGTATTTTTGTACACACTTTACTTCCTGGGATTTTATCAACAAGACCCCACATAGAGTTTACAACGTCATTTAATCGTGTATAAAAGTCCATAAATGTTTCATTTTCCTCCATATAAATTTCTTCAAATTTGGTTGTAAGGAGTTGGACTTTCGATTTCTTGACAATTGATGTACCCTCGTGTGTCATTTCTAATATATTCCAAGTTTGCTTTGCAGAATCACATGATATAATTCTTTTGAATTCATCCAGTGATAGTGTGCAAGTAATTGCATTTAGTGCTTTAGCATTGACACTATTCACACTTTTCTAAAGTGTGGTCCACGAGAAATAAGGTGTTACTCTCATAAATTTTGAACCATCAACTCCAGTTACTTTAGTGGTAGGAGAATTCCAACCATTCATAGTGGCTAGTCACACACTTTTATCCATGAATTTTAAGAATATTCTCATCTTGGCTTTCCAATAAGCATAGTTGAAGCAATTAAAGGGTGGTGGCCTAGTGACTGATAGTCTATCAAAATTTGACATCTTAAATAGCTTAAATCGTTAGCTCAAGAAATTAATTTAAGAATTAAGAATTAAAACAAAAGAGCTATTAGGATCTGATACCACTTGAAAAGGCCTAGCTATATGTCCTAGAGGGGGGGGGGGGAGGGTTAATAGGACAATGCTAAATAAAACTTATAACAGTGAAAATTAAATAAATATGATAACCAACAAATAAAATAAACAAAGCACAATGCAAGAATGTAAAGCCACCTCAAAATTCAGATCTTGAGAGGTTGATACGAATGTTGTTCTAAAGACAACTTTACACCAAAAACCAGAGTTTATGGTCGGACAACCATATTTCTGGAAAGGTCTTTGTATCAAATCTCAAATCAAAGAGGAAAGATAAAAAATTAAATATAAACTGTACTGAAGAATAAATTACAATTACAAATATATTTTGTTCTAAGGACAACCATACACTATAGAAATGGCAGGGCAACCTTACTAGAATAATTAAGGATGCTGATAAAGGAATATCAAGAAATAAATGTTAAACTATTACAATATTCCCACAATGCTTGAAATAAATGATTACAACATTCACATCCACATATACATCCCACAAATAAATAATTAAAGATATGAAATATAAACCATTCAACCACCTAACACAAGGGATTATAGTGGTTCGCCTATGTGTACACCAACTATTAAACAACAGCCATACAGAATGTTACTCCACTCCTAATATCCTCACACAGGGGATATTAGTGTTCACTATCAAAGCAAGTTTTCACTGGTTCGCCCAAAACCTTCATAATTGTGTCTTTCTCTATGGGCTTACACAATTAAAAAAATCTTGCTTCTGAGTTTTCCTGACTCTCCTCAGATAACCAATACAATGGGATTTTTCTGGCAAATCCCAAAAGAAACCAAAACAAAAAGAAATTTACAATTAAATGTAAAATACCTAATTTTCTCCTTCGTTGTACCATCCCCGTAAAATTGAGTCAGTGAAGATGATCGAATGTCCGAGTTCAATGTCCAAACTTACATTACAATGGTTCTAGTTCTAATTGATTTTAAATTAAATAAAAAAGGCCTAGCTTTAATTGATTTTGATTCCAAAAAAGGGAAATAGTAATTCCTCTTTTCAGATTAGATTAGAATATAAGAAATAAAATCAATTAATAAAGCTAATGAAAGAGAATATTAAATACGCACACTTAGCTTAAAATAGAGCACAGACTTATCTCTTAGAAAGCTGAATTAATTTGCTTCAATTATGTATATTCTTCTGAGATTTGTGATCTATTTATAGCTGAGCAAAACACGTCTTCGACTGGTCTTAGGACCTCTACAACTAGTCGAAGAACCAACATAAATTTGAATTTTCAGGCGCGATAAGATCTGACGGTTTCACGACTGGTCATAGGTCATCTTCGACCGGTCGTAGGTTGTATATGATTGGTCCTAGACAGATGTTTTTCAACGCTGGACTTTGAGTCGAAGGTCTACGACTAGTCGAAGAACCAGTCGACACTATCTACATGACTGGTCGAACAGCCTTCAAGACTGGTCGTAGAGTACCCAAAATATTTTGAAAATATTTAACAACTTAGGACCGGTCATACAATTTCTTGGACTGGTTGAACCAGTGCTAAGACTAGTCAAACAAGGTCCAGGACTAATCTTAGAATAAACTAAATTTACTCATAAAATATATATGGATTATATATCCAAAATGTCCTACTCTAAAGGTTAACCTAAGGTCAGTCATACCTCAATATTGAAGCAAGGACATTGAAACTTGAAGACAAGTGACCTTTATGTATAATTAAGCTTGAGATCTTGAACTTGAAAGCTTCTGAGATCTTTGAACTTGAAAGCTTCTGAGGTCTTGAAAGCTTCTGAGATCTTGAATAGATCTTTTGTTCATCACATATACAGCTTTAAAGCAGTGTCTTTGTCACCATAAATTTGGCAACAACAAGGTGCTATAAACTATAACACTTACACTAAACATAAAGCATATTATCATACATATGTATTTCATTCATAAATTATGTAGCAGTAAGATAAATTACATGAAGAAAACTGTAATTATAGATAAGGTAATTGCAAAATCGTATCTCAATACCCTCATTAATTACATTTCAATAAGAATTTTCTCATTCAGGCATTTTATCAAATACTTAGACTACACATATCGATATTTATGTAACAAACTTGTTATAACATATACTATATCAAATCCTTTCATAAAGGAGTTGTCACACATGCAACAATCATATATTCTCAATCAATAATCATGGCAATCACAAATTATAATCCCATATTCATTCAAACATTTCAATAAACACATGGGATGCATTAAAAATTAACATAGTTCATATATGTGTAATACATGGAAAACATCACATCTAAGCACATGTGACAGTAATGAAGTCAGTCATAAATCATTAACTGACATTGAAAGTCTTGAAAACCATAACTTAAACATTTATACTCCACACCTTTCATCTATAATCTGTTTACGAACACGATTCGTATACTATGCCTTCATCTACGGCACAACGGCTACCTAAACCATGAAATAGTTTAGCTATTTCACCAATTCCTCTATTTGGATCCCTAAAACAGATTAGGGTTAGGATTTTTTAACCAAAAATGGATTGGGAGTCAATGGTGTAATGAATCTCAGCAAGTATCTCTCACTCTCTTTCTCTCTCTCTATCTTCTCCTCACTCTTTCCTTCTCTTTTGCTCTCTTCTCTCTCCTAGGGTTAGGAAATTCATATGGAATGAGAGAGGGATGGGTTAAGGGTCTTATATAGGCTCAGAAGTGATGTAAATGGCCCCAGGGACATGGTATATTTATGTCATAGACAAAAGTCATCTGTTTTGGGCCAACGGAGCTCATCTGGAGCTTCATTATCCACCTACTATTTAAATAAAGTCCCCTGATAATGGATTTATGCCAGGTTAAAGTTTTGGTCTGATTGGATTTGTATATCGACCGTGGATGACCAGTTTCAGTTCAACGGCCATCATCACTCGATCAAGGCCACAAGTACCCTGACATGTGTAGGAAAAGTTTCTTGATCCAAGGGTGTAGTTGGGTCAGAATCTGACGGTCTGAAACTTTAAATTTAGCCTACAAGCGAATGGCCCAATTCACTTAAATTTAAGTTTATTTTCTAAAGATATTTGCATTTCTCACACACTTTGCTCCAGGCTCAAGTTGTGTGTTCTTGGATACTATTTGGACTTGATACCCATGATGCTTGTCAAGCCCAGTAAAGTTGTAATAAACATATAGTTTCACGGTAATCATATTTTCGACGCGCGTTCCAGGTTCGATACGGAGTTTCAAGATGCTTCCAAGAGCAGCTGGGTTTTGAGATTGATCATAGGTTTATAGGTAATGTTGGGTTAGCGATTCTAATAATTTTAGGTTTTTTAATTTGTATAGAGAGTGATTCAAGCTAATTCACTGATTAATTCAGCTTAGTACTTAATTAATTTTTGTCTAATTTCTAAAGGATTCGATCATTAGTGATTTCGGCCTCAGGTGGTACTCGGGTCTTTGTATGAATTTTTCCAAGATGTTACATCGCATAACATGGGCCTCATATACTTTAAGTGGGCCACATCTCATGGGGCTCAACAATGGGCCTCATATATATCAAGTAGGTTGCATCACATGGGCCTCAACTACATCAAATCGGGCCCACCATTCTAGTTGAACTATCTACATCATACATCTATTTTTGGAGACCATTTTAGAGTATTACCCAAAAAGAATATGAATTATATTCAAAGATCGTCTGGACCATACCATAATGGTAGCGTAGATGATGATTTAAAGATCATCTGGACCACTCCACAATGGCAGTGGAGATGATGATTTAAAGATCATATGGACCACACCATAACATTTATTTTCCACCCAAACAGTTCATACGGTCACAAAGACCTAAATTAAGAGGAAAAAATTTTCATATTGATCCAAAACTCCCATGATCCTAAAAGGGTTTTAATGGTAGACGTTTAATTCCCACAGTTTTTGCAATGTGGTCCACTTGATGAATAGATCTATCTTATTTTTAGTCTCAATCCTTAAAACAAGCTAACCATCTGGATGGATGGTTTGGATGTAACCCATACATCATGGTGAGCCCAACAGATGGATGGCGTGGACATAAAATACATACATCAATGGTGGGTCCCATCGTCCAATCATCTGGACGGTGCGAATAAGACCCATACATTAGAGGTGGGTCTCACGCATCATGGAGAATGAGATGGATCCAAATTCAGGTGGGACCCACATAACTTACTGACATCAATACATCAATTATATAGCTGGTGTGAAGTACTCCTGTCAATCCGTTACCAACAGGGTGGGCCCCACCCCACACATGCAACACATGTGGGTGGGTCCCACCTTTTGAACGAACGGTGTAGATAAAACACTACATCATGGCAGGCCCCACAAAGCTTGCTAACGTCACTGTAGTGGCCCACCATCCTAAAAATGGATGGACGACTGGGATGAAATACATATATCAAGGTGGGTCCCATCCCACACATGCAGCTCGTGTGGGGCTCACCCCACATGTCCAAAAATGGACGAATGGCGTGTATATAACACATGCGTGAGGTGGGTCCCACCATCTAGGGGTTTGGACAATGGATGGTATGAATGAAACACATGCTTCATAGGTGGGTTCACACGTGTGGGACCCACTAGCCTTGTTTTGGAAAAGGTTAATATTTATGTTTTAGATCGTCCAGAGGCACTGGATGCCCAAGGAACGGACGGCCCTGGATGGGGCGCATCTCTTGGTGTAGGGTCCATGTTAGCATGGATGGCATGAAAAAAATGCATACTTCATAGTGGGGTTCATCCGAGTGGGCCACACGGTCTCATCATCACCAAAAGAGATGAAAGAGAGGGAGAGAGAGAGAGATGGTGTGATGGAGGGACCCCACCACTAAGGGCCCCTCTTTGCATACAACACATACATGAAAATGGGTCAATGTTATGAACACCCACCGATTGCAAATCTTCTATGCTCCTTGATCTCCCGAGCTCTTATGCTTCCTCATTGTTAGAGGATGATGAGAATTGAAGGGTTGGATGGTGAGATCTTAGGGTAGGAAGTGGGCCACACTTTGCTCCTTCTCCTTAGAACTCTCCTCTCATGGAAGCTTGGGAAATGGTAGAGAGCATGATAGAGAGGAAGGGTTGTTGTAAGAGAGATGAGATGAGAGGGATGAGTAAAAGAGTGACATGAGAGCCATGGGTTGTGTTAAATTTTAGGTGAGAGAGAGGTATGGGTGAGTGCTGGGTTGTACTTGATTGATTGATGTGATGTTTGGGTAGAGATTCTTTTAAAATTCGTAATGCGTGACGTTTTCCTCGTGATGAACGTGGGCTTACAACTCTTAGCCTGGGTATCACATCAGTTCATAAGACGTGATGTTGGAACTGCGGCGACAGCGCGATTGCAAGGGTACATGTCTTGGGTCGAGTTGACTTTGGTTAATAGGGTGCGACTCAGGGTTGGGTGCAAATGCCGATAACAGGTAGCGAGTTGCCAAAATTAGATGGGGAGGACCCTGGGAACAGTACGAACTAGGATATGGGCCTTACATCTAACCATGTCCTAACAAGATTTGAGAAAATATATGGACGGGTGTATTTCTCATAAACACAATGGTGGCCTAACAAGCTTATGAGCACAAGAATTCCTACGATAAGGTTTTCGTAGGCAATCTCCATTCTATTTCCTCTCCCTAAATTTTAAAATATTTTATACGATTTTAAAGCCCCACATCCTACTAATAAAAGGGTGATTGGCTTTTCATATGGTGTCAGCACCACACACCACTGCAAGATGGATGCAGATTGGGTACTACACCCAATTTTGTAACAGTAGTGGTGGCCTTTACTTTTATAATACTAGTTGTAATGGCCATTATAAACCCTCCGATGGATCTTATAGTTTCCTTTTAATTGAAAAACCTAAAAAATTATGTGTGCGTGTGGGGTCTGTACTCCATAAGGTATATGTTGTACCCTATTTCTGTTCATTTCTATGAGAGCCAATTAGAAAGGGACACGTGTAATTTTATGAGAGTTACGTGATGTAGTTGAAATTTGTAAAAATATTCGAAGAGGATTTTGTGGTGATGTAGCTGGCATCTATCAAGTGATGCCACATCATCCACAAAGTTAGGGTGGTCAAGCGGAATGTGGTCGAGTTGATAAGGAAGCTTGGAGCAGTTATAAGACAGATAACAAACTTAAAAGGAAGCTTCAGAAGATCAGTAATGCTGAAATAGTTATAACAACTATTAGAATGTGGGAAACATTCATATGGTCAATTTAAGGCTATAAATAGCAAGGGAATTCAGTAGAGGAAGGTGTCCCAGACCAACCAAACCAAATTAAATCCAATTTTCAATTACTTATGCTCCTTATCATTATTTTTCATTTACATTCCTCAATGTAATTTATAACAATAACCAAACAGTTGTTAACTTCAGCCATAATTTGAGTATATGCTTAGATGTTGGATTCAGTTCAAGTATTAAGCGAATTCTATATGCAAATAGGCATTCAATAATTATTCTTCGTAATTGATTGTAATAATTTTCCTTTTCGTTTATCTGTATTGAAAAAAATTCTTTTCGTATGAAAGGCATAAGTGTAACCTATTTTTAAAGGATGAACCCCACCCTCTAATAATCACTTAATCATCTTAAGCAACATTGTGTAAGTGGCTGAATATGCAACTAATCTTATTTGATCTCGGTCACATATGGTCAGCTTTTAACGTATCTACCTATCTTGGCACTTGGGGTTGTAGTTGCTCGGTTTGAATTGAGTCGCACATTCAATTCTTGCACGCCCACACAAATCATGTGATGAAAATTATGTAACACCTTGAAAATCAGCACTCGAGTACATAGACCCTGATCCCAAGTTTTCATGTGTTAACCAAATAAAATACATGTGTGGCCTTGTTCATATTCACACTTATTTTACACATGAGCAATCAAAGTAGTGCAATTCAAATTAGCGGATCCAGCGGATCCAAAGCGAGGTAGAGATAACAATAAAATAAATAAATTGGGGCTAAAAGTCAAGGTACAATTAAACTATGGTGTCCGCCAAAATGTGGATTATATAAGCCACAATATAATACCAAAAATGATTAAAGTGTAAATTTTTATGTTTGGTCCAATCCTCTGAAACACAACGTCGGCAGTGTGTTGCGTGTGAAATATTACATATTTTCCTCTATTCATAAACATGATAGTGCTTGATCAATTTAATTATACATGTTTTCATATGCGATGTGATTTCGAGAGCTTAAGGTGAAATTGATGCCAAAATGAAGATTTATGCTCAAAAGATTACTAAATGAAGATTGAGAGATTTGAAAATCATTAATGAAGTTTTCACATGCCAAATATCCAAGAAAAATAATTGAGGAATGAAGAGAATCAAAGATTTGAAGTGAAGAAACGGAATCCTGAAATTATCCAAAAAATAAACATATTCCTGAAATTGTCCTGAAAAAGAATATTTTAAAATGCTGAATCTATTTTGGGAAACTATGAAAAGCCCTTAAATTTGAGATGGTTTTAAACCCTAAGCCTATTTTGGAAAACTACGCAGAGTGTGTAAATTTGAGGCAGTTTCTACATTTTTCCAATTAGGTGTAAAAGTTAGTTTCACAATTACAAATAGGAATCTTTAGAATGCTCTAAAGCATCTTCTAGGGTTTAGAAAAGTCTCAGGGATCATAGCACAAGGGTGGAGCAGCCGTTAAAGAGTTTTTCTTATTCACTAGTTTATTTTTCATGCTTTATTTAAGAGATTTGATTTCAATCATGTTTATAGTTGGCTAAACCTCTTAGTTAGAGCTAAGAGGTGAAGCTTGTAGCGTGTTTGAATGTTTATTTTACTTTGATTCTTATTCTTATTAAACCTCATTAATTTCTAGTTTGATATTAAGGTGATATTTTCAGTTTTCTATGATTTATTGTGACTCAAATTACAATAGATCCTGTGATAATTTTGGATATCTATTTTTCCTATTTTGAGATAGTGAGATTGGTAAATCCCATTGTTCACCATCGTCTCCTAGGAATGGTAGGGTGATGGAATTCCTTCTAAAAATCACAATTCTCCTCCATTGAGAATTATGTCAATGAAAAGTTCAGAATTGATTTAAATTACTTTATCTTCAAATTAGATAGGATAGGACTCCAATTCCAATTATGTTCCTTGAATCAACTAAGGTAGCATCTTGATAGCTATAAGTGGATCCTTGGCACCCTAGTTCCCATCTTTAAATTCGTAAGTTTTAATCAACATTATTCACCATTACTCTCAATTATTCAGATTTTAATTTAGATCTATTTGTAGTTATTTTCAGAATACGTACAAGTTTAGTACTCAGTTATTACTACATCATGACCTTACACTTAGGGTTGTGAACACGGTGCAAGCTACTTTAAGCTTACCCATCCGAGATATTGATAGTACCTGCATCGATAATATCACCTGGTTAGTGTTTTAAAACATCGTCCAAGAGTGGGAGTGAGTGATCAACTCAGTGGTTCCATTAACTTAAGTAACCCATGTTATTAATTCTACCAGCACAATTAATGATAAAGCAACTTAAACACTTAGTTCCTAAATACTCTTATTAATGCACGTGCATGAAGTAATGAGATGATGCATGCCCTCACATTCCAATACTCCCTCATAAGTGACTTTGACACCTTATTAGGAAATGTAAACACTACCTTAACACACGACCACAACACCTAAGTCGCCACAACCTACACTAATGCAATGCTATGAATGTTCATGTTAGCTGAGTATTTAATTAATTCTGTTCATCCAACAGGATTGGGAAATACGAAACACCTTCATTCAATCAATGGCCTTATCTAGATCACTTAGCCTAGGGCGGCCGTAGCGGCTCTGAGCTTGCGATCAATGATCCAAATTTAGGTATCACCCGTTTAACTCACAAATCAATAATTCCAAAGGTACAATATGATACCCAAATGTATGAGGATCAACTCGGTATGGATGATCACCCAAACACCGAGTATGATTACTCAATTCCGAGGTGTGGGTTTATCACATTAAACCGAATCAATATAAATAAATGGGCTCGTCACCCAATTCCATTCACGCTTGGGTCGTTCGAACGGTGCTTTGGCACGAAACCATCGGCTGGATAATTTGACGGGGGCCGTTTGAACAATGATATATCATCTCCATTAGTGCTCGTTGGTTACTATGAGGAGGCTCGTCACCCCAATGTAGGATGACAATACGAACACTGTGTCACATACCACCATGCTCGGCTCCTGAGACTTGGGAATCGTATCACTAAAGGTTATTAGTAGGCCTCTCTAGGGTATGGGGTGCTCCAGATTCAGGTAGGCGTGATCATACATAGTTAACAAACATGGTTGGTTAGTAGTTAGGCTAATTTAGTTAATTCAGACTAACTTCGACATGATCGACAAAGGGTGCAAGCATCCCATGCAGTCCGACTACTACCGGTTATCCGCGTTCGGCCCAGATCAATTAGACTAGTCTGGAGTGGCCAACCTTATCGGGGCCACCCTTGTGGATTCGCAGTTTGCTAGCCAACCCGACTACTCAAGTAATCCCAGTTAGTCGATTATGCTAATAAATTGACTACCGTGACTAACAGAGATGTATATAAACAGTGAATTTAGACTATCCAACTTTATAATACATTTCATCAAACATCAAGGTGGCATTAAACTAAGATAAGAATATATGGAAAGTAAGCGGCCTTACAAGTGCGCACTGGTTCGCATGCATTCATCTACTAATTATATCAATCCTAAATCGACACTAATTATCATGCATTAGTCCATACATTACACAAGTCAATAATCGACACTGGTTAGCATGCATCTGGGGTAGGTCAGTTTTGGATTTATAGGGCCTTCTGAGGGTCCACTAGCTTATCTACATCATGGGGCAGGTGACCCACTATGGGATCTACATTTCATCACAACCGGGCTACGATCAGATGATCTGATTAGCCGTGGGGGTCCACTTACGATGGACGGTCACCAATGATCGATCGGAGCTGCAACTATACGAATATGCGCAGGGAAATATTCTTAACTCACACCTTGAGTTTGGTTGAAACCCAACAGTCAGAAAGTTGTAACTTCGAAAAAGACTAGAGAGCTAATTCACTTAAATTTTTAAGTTTTTACTTAGTACATTTGCACATCCCATGCACCCAGCCTTCGGCTCAAGTTGAGCGATTCTGGACACCATCCTGGCTCGATATCTGTGATGGATGTTAAGCCCTGTAAGACGGTCGTTATTTTATAGTTTTAAATCTAGTGGGCCACTAATGTGTAATATATATCTAATTCAGTGAATCTGGGCATTTTCATGATGAATTGGGCAGCGAGATTTCTCATGCACGATGATTGGGGTTTGGATTAACTAAATTCATACTGTGGCCTATTTTTAATTAGAGAAAATAGAAATTTGGCTCTAATGACCAAAAATGAAAAAGATTAATATAATTAATTATGATAATTCCCAGTATGATTAAATGTAATTGCTAAGAAGACATTACATAAAAAAAACTCTAACATGAAAAAGATATGCGTGGTTCATTGGCAACGTGTAATTGCAAAACTTTTCAGTTTTAATAGGTATATTGCTTGTAATGTTTTTCATGATTTAGGTAGGAAATTTTATTAAATTTTTTATATTAGTTTATTATTGAGGGTCAAATATTACATATTAGACCCTAGTTATTACTTAGTTTTACTAACATGATAATGATTAACGTCATATTTTAATTATGTTTTCGTTACAAGGTGAATTTAAGAGCGTGGACTGAAAAAGGGTGCTAAAGGCATGGATTTGTTGCTCAAGAGTCACCAAGGCAAGGGATGGATCTTAGAAGACCAAGATCGAAGAATTTACACACCAAAGATCCAAGAAAATTAAGTGATCAAAGATAAAGAGGCCTAAAAGTCATCCTAAATGCAAGCTCATAGGGTTCTCACCATCTGTTTATCTCAAAAGTTTATATCTGGCCTGAGCACCCTAAATTGACCGTACATGTTAAATTTCAGCCAATGGATCCTTGTAGAAGTGTGTCAACGGACAGATCAGCATGTAAAACAATGATCTAGGGCCCACCTGATATTTGGATATACTTCAATTCTGGTTTCAACCCCTTAAATGGGATGATAAAATGGAGGGACGGAGCAAATTTCTCCCAAACATCATAGTGGACCCTACATGCAATGTGGGAGAGCACAGGCAGTGCACTAATGCACCACACCGGTCGGTCTGCTCGGTCAAAGTCGGGCTGACCCGACTCCTCTCTCGAGAACGTCCAGCGAGCAGATGCTGTCTCACCGGGCTTGATCAATAGGCCTCCATGATCATCCCATTGGATGATTTGAACTGTCCATTCGCTTCGGGGGGTGACCACGACCCCATCCATGGTGGGCTTTTGGTCCCATGCACACGTACACACTCAGATCCTCATCAAATGCAGGACGAATGACAAGGTGATTCGATAAAGTGGGCCGCACCAAAACTTGACTAAAAACACTCTTTTATGACCAAAATTTTACAAGGAATCCAATGAACGGGGTAGATTTCTTTGAAAACATCACTGTGGGGCCCATCAAACATGTCAGTGTAATGAATTTCACAGGATACACACGGCCGTGAAATTCGGGACTCCAGGGAGTTATATGGCCCAGACCACGGTTGGATGATTGATCCAAACCGTCCAAAAGCTTAGGAAGGGGATCTTTACCCCAACCATGAAGCCAAAATCAGTTCTTGGAACGCACACCGACTGAAAATTCTCTCCCAACACAAGAGAATGCATCTTCTGCTGTCGCTATACAAGTTGTATGAGTGTGCACGAGTTACGCACACCTACTCTAGCTTCTCCACCACCTTCCTGCTGTCTATTAAATGAAGAAGAGAATAGTCAGAAGGCATTCATCTTAGGATGTGAGCAAGGAGGAGAAAGAGAAGAGAGAGAGAGAGAGAGAGAGAGAGAGAGAGAGAGAGATCGTGGCCGACCATCCATCTTCCTTCCTCTTTAGTTTTCTTTATTTATGTTTTTCCTTTAAGAGTTTTAGTGTCATCATGTCGATGACAGGCTAAACCTCTTAGCTAGGGCTAAGAGGTGAAGCTTGTAATGTGATGGGGTGCCTATGGTTTGATTCATATTAAGTTGAACTGATTTTGATTCTAGTTTGATTATAAGGAATACTTTTAGTTCTTAATAGTTTGTTGTGACTTAAATTATAATGGATCTGTGATAGCTTTAAGCATATTCTTTTCATAATTATGAGTGTGAAATTAGGAAGCCCTGTTGTTCACAATCATCTCATGGACATGGTTGGATGATGAAATCCTTCCTAATGTTCATAACTCTCTCAGATTTGATGTGGATTGGTTAAATTCTATTATTTACTTTGTCTCATGGGCATGATTTTGTGATAGAATCACTTCTAGTTCTCGTACCTATCATTTATTGAAAATCAAATCAAAGGAAGTTCAGATTTAATTTTTAATGTTATATCCTCCAACTAGATGAAGATGGGACTCTAAATCCAATTGTGTTCTTGAATCAAGCATAAATCTCCCCGATCTCTGCAAGTGGATCCTTGACACCCTATGAAAGTGCCTTAATTTGTCAATTAGCATGAGTGTTGAGTCAGCAAGACAAGGGAGCCTCATATGAAGATTGTTCAAGTGTCTGCCTCAATAGGATGTGTGTCCGAACTCGTCAAAGGTAAACCTTAACCTCACATCCCATGTCCCAAAACACCAGGTATATAAAACCCTTAAAAATGGATAGAACATCTCAGGGTTTTTGGTAAGAAAACTAATTTGTAAAAATAAGAAAATCTTTAAGTTTTCTACCTTTGTCAATTTATCGACACATTGTTTGATGAAATTGAATTCTGTTATTGATATCCTCAAAACTATCTCAATATTATCAAATGGAGGACTTCTGATGTCCAGAAACTATAAAGAACTCTGAACTTAATTATTGATGAATCAATGGACTGTTCGATATCATCGAATTTGAATCTCAAGTTCATCGAGATGTCCCGATAAAATTGATAGCTGGTCAGTTGTGTCCCATATTCTGCTAAGGCAAATCATGTGTGTCTTGATATATCGAAGAGAGACTCGATATCCTCAAAATTCAAATCTTAATGATATCAACAAACCTTCGATGATATCGGATTGGGACACAAATCTATCCAGCAAGTTTTCAGGTAAAATTATTCTAGTATCGAGTATCTCCCTATAAAATCGATATTCAAATACCGATCATATCGAGACAGGGTCGATGTCATCGAAACTGGACACAAACTGTCTAGCAATCTTATAGGAAAATTCCTTAAAAATATCATTGAATCGACACTGTTATCGAGATCATTGATATTCAAATTTTGATGATATCGAAGGATGCTCGATCACATCATATACCTGTTTAGTTTCAAAGGAATTTGCTCTCTCATTTTCAAATATCGAGGAATTGAACTTCGTTTCGATGAAATCAGAGTTTAAAATCTGATGATATCGAAGCATGTTCAATTCCCTTGACTAGTTGGAAAAAAGGTTCAAAAGCGTTTGACAGATTGAGTTCGTATCATCGAATGATCATTTGATGCTATCGAGAGTATACGCTCGATGATATCGAACCTGCCTCGATGATATCGAAGTCTGTAAAAAATATAACTGTTTTATATCCGTTGGAACTTTTTTTCTATTTAAAGAGAGCTTGCCTTTAGTTTCTGTAGAGAAAATAGAGAGTGCTTTTGTGTGTTTAAACTCAAATCATATACCTTAAGCCTTTTCTCTCATGGCAGTTCATCCTCCAATCCACTCTCATCATTGATATTCAATAGAGTGGATTGGGGAATGAACTTTCGCATTAAAAGATCCTGTAGCTACCATCTTAATGGCAAATTATTAAGCTGGGATGCCTTGAATGCATAGATGATTGGAATCACTCTCCTTTATAGGAAAACATATAATAGAGTAGGATTCCATCATAACCTTGACCCAAGCTGTTGCCTTATATTGGAATATCATCTAAGTTGCAGTTCAAGGGAGCTGAAGATTCTTTGTCAACCCTTTTGATCATTTCTTTTCTAGGATTGGGTCTAAAGTGTTTCTCACCCCTTTTAAGTCCTCACAGGAGGTTCTGATGGGAGTGTACATGGGGGTGCTTTTTGTTGACCCTTGCTCTGTGGAGAATATAAACTGCTAGGTTCTTATGTAAATCTTTGACCTGTGTGGTCTAAAATATGGGTGTTGTGTGTTGACCCTTTGTAACACCCCATACTTTCCAGTACTCGGGTGTTACCGAATAACCAAACTTAGTATAAATACAAGCCTGACCTAAGTAAACATTCACATTCATCCTAGTTTAAATCTGATCGTTGGAAACCGTCCGCACTTCTGTATCAGAGTTTCCATCCATTAATCTTCGAGACGAACCATCCAGTGGTCATATAATATTTAATAAGTATATTTATTTTATTTATTATATTTTACACAAACATAGATCAGGGAAATTTTAGATGCATCTTGATAAATTACTTATCATATAGAAGTGTATGAAATATATATATATATATATATATATATATATATATATATATATATATATATATATATATATATATATATATATATATATTTAATATACGTAAAATATTATGGGAATAATATTAAATTAACTAAACATAGATGTATTATGATAATTGAATTATCATAAAGAAATGTATGAAAATGTGTTGATATGTATATATTTAATGTAAATAAAATATTATGAAGGTAATATTTCATTACAATAGTTTTACAATGTATAATGGAATTATAAATATAAATATAGTATTAAATATCTTTATAAATACGTATATAAAAGTTATCAGATATTTTAAGGAAAATTGTATAACAATATTATTGAGTGCAAACATGATTTTAAATTGATTCTCAATTTATTTTTATGTATGAGTACTTATAACATAATGTTATGAATTAACATGATCAATAATGGGTATACGGTAGTGCATAAACATTAAAAAATTTATTTATAAGTATGAGATTTTAATCATTAAATTACCAAAACCCTCGCACAATTAGAATTTCATTAAAAAACAATGCTTAACCATCCTGATCAAGGCATTTAACCACTATGTTAATTAGGAGTCTCATTTAAACTTGACCAGAGGCCCTTAGGAAACCCGTAGGATGAGCATGATGGCGATCCGACCGTCAGGTTGACGGGGATTAGTAATCAGAACACCAAATCCCTCTGTTGGGCCCCACTTAGGCCTTAACTCCAGCTGATCTTCGGTCAAAGTCCATATTGGGACCTTCCAAGATGAATGGACGGAGTGGATTTATCACAAACATCGCGGTGGACCCTACTTTGGGGCTGTGCGTGTGCATAGTAGTCGTGCACTCGAGGTGCATCAGGACTGCCAGCACGATTAACACAAGCTGACCCGTGCTTCACCAAAAATGGAGGGATTTTTCTCTCTCCCTCTGATTTGCAGTCCGAAGGACAGCATCCGTTTGGGACGTTCTATGGCCCACCATAATCATCGCCATGGATGATCCAAACCGTCCATCGTGTGCATTCCTTAGCCCTAACCAAAACCATGGTTGTTTCACACGAAATAGCACACGAGTGTTCGCACAAAAATTGACGCAAGTGAGCCCTAAAAACAGAAAAATACCAAAAATGGGAACTGTCTTCAGCTGGCACGATCCGTGTATGCCCTCATCCTTGGATCTCAGCAGTCCATGGGAAAGAGATCCTGGCCGTCCATTTCTGTTCACAGAGACCATGGTTTTCTGAGAAAACTAGCAACAAAACCATGCCCGGTTTCATATCCTCCCACTATTTTGGAGGTGGTTTCGGACAGAGTAAATCCACGTCATTTTCTCTCAATCTGATGGCTTAGAAACGTAAGGCAGTGCTATTAGAAGGAGAGGATCGAGCAGTAGGTTACCCTCCATTTTCTGGCAGCCACATTCAAAAAACGGCCGTTTCCTTCCAAAATAAAACCCACCACTCTAACCTTCCTTAAGCTTCAAAAAAGGTTATCCGGAAGCTTTCTAAGACCCATAGGAATCATCTGAAAGGAACATATTGGAGGAAGAAGCTTCCATTTACAATCCACCATTGACGACCATGTCATCTTCACCGAACCGCTGGCTCACTCGGACTTAGTTAAACTGAGTCCTGAGCTTGTTAAACACGTCAGGAAGGAAGAAAAAGAAGAAAAAGGAGAGTGTGAGAGAGAGAGAGAGAGAGAGAGAGAGAAGCAGAGAGAGAGGGTGAGCTCGACTCTAGCTGTGCTGCACCACACCAGTTCGCCAGCACCGATCAGACTCACTATCGAGCTGAGAACTGGAAAATGGAAAGAAGGAAAAAGAGAAAGAAAGACAGAAATGAGAGAGAGAGAGAGAGAGGTGGAGAGATGGTGCTACCGCTGTTGCTGTCGTCAGTGGACCGTACCACGTTCATGATGGGCCACACCACACACACCAAGTGGGCCTCCTGGCAGCCGTCCATTCACCCATGCCCAAGTGCTTGTCAGGTAACTATTTCACAGTGGGCCGCACCATGGTTAACAGGGCCATTTGATCTTCTTAACTAAGCCCTGTTTGGCTATAAAATGGGACGTTGGATGCACAGAGTTTAGGCCTATCTTCAAACCATCCATTGGCTGAGATCTAGCCATCAAGCTACCCTGGGAAATGGACTGAAAGCAGCCCATTTTGCTGGACCAGGAGTTGGGCTGAATAGGGCTGCGGTTGAAACAAACCGACCTCCTGATCTGGGCCATGATCAGCCTCAAGATGGGGTGGGTCTCAGCCATCATCCTGGACCGTAGATATGGGCCGAGATCGGCCACCATCAGGCTGCAACCTGGGCCGAAAATGACTCCCAGTCCGGCAGTATAAATAAGCTAATGAAGTCTCAGCCTGGCTGAGAAGAGCTGGACTGAAACTAGCCTTTTAGTGGGCCTAGATCAGCTTTTATTTGGGCCATGTGATAGGTCAAAAATCAAGCCAAAACTGCATAGTGGGCTTGGACTAGGCCCAACCTCAATTTGGGCCCAGTAATGCATAGGTTTAAGCCCACCTAGTTGTGGTTAACCATTAGTGGGTTAATCCTGCTAAAATTAGTTATTATAAATAAATAAAAAATTTATAGTTATTAAATAATAACATTTATTTGTCATGCTTAAATATTGTCATTGATAGTAGATTTTATAATTTGATATCATCATAATGATTATCATTACTGCGATAGCTAGCATTAATTGTAACATTAACGTTAAAGAATAATTTATAACTATTAAATTAACATTATAATTAATTACGCACCATTATGGTTCAACCTTAAAAATCTAGCATAAACCTAAACCCTAGGGTAAAATCCTAGACCTAAGTAAATTAAACCTTAAGGGATAATCTAAACCATAGATGGTTTTATAGAACCTTGAGTTAACCATACAAGTTCATAATCTATGGTAGGATCAAAGTCTAAGGGCGTGCGCACTTCCTATTAACATTAGAAGGCGAGTCGACAAATAAGGTGATGATTCTTCCCCTTAAGCTTTCCATCTTCTCATTAGCTTAAATTATAGTTTTTATTAAAAATTATAATTGATATCTCTCTCTTATAATCACATGTGTTAGCCGGTGAAAATTGAATTGCTATATTGCTTGCTTAATGTTCATCCTGTATATTTGTTCATTATTTGTATATTGCTTATGGACTTTAAACTGGTATGTTAGTGGGAAACCCCCACCTATAAATGTACACCTATACTTAGGATGTAACTTGACTAATTGTGATCGTAATGGACCTACGACTTGGTGGTTATTGAGTGGTGGTGTAAATGAATCATTGATGTGGGCCTACCATCCAGGGTTGTTGTGCCCAATGGTTTTTAAGGATGGTCTTTATCGTATGGTTTTAATATTTTTCCTATGTGGCATATTTTGATACTCAATCTATGTGGTTTTGTTTTGATATTTTTTCTATATGGGTTCGATATTTTATATTGTACAACCATACGATGGTAAGCCCCATATGTTGTAATATAATTGTCCACTAGTTGACGGATTCCATTAAACATCCTTAGATGTTAGCCTCATGAGCCGGAGATGGTGGTATGGGACCTATGCCCGAGCTGTCGGCCTATGTTGGGCTATGTGCTCCCCGTAGTGACCTTGAGCTTATTTAAAATTGGCTAATTGTAACTGGACAAATAATGGTTTGGCTAATCATGCATACATGGCACAGACCAGCGTCTATCACTAGGCAGTCGTTACGCCGCACTTAGTATGCTTTCGCTGACGACTAACCTCTGTCTGACTGGATGTTTTTCCCAAGTCATGATTCGCATTCCGCATGGTTGATCCCGGGGCATTGATTGCGCTTTTGCATGAGTGATGAGCCCAAATTCCACACGAATGAGCATCCCCGGGGCATGACTGCATTCACGCATCCATGCATCTAACAAGACCTGCATCATGTACTGTTTTGTATGTTTTGATTTATAACTATACTTACCTAATGCGGTAGTGTGTAATCTTGAGGGAAATTCACACTGAGTTGGCCACTCATCCATAAAAAATATAACCGTATAGGTAGCACAGGTGGCTTCAGTGATATGCAAGTTCAAACGGATGAGGAGCCGTTATGGTGGTTAAGGACACGTGATTGTACCTATCGAGGAAGCTGTGCGATCTTGTAGCTTTCATTTGTGTTTTATATGCTTTTAAATTTCTCATGTGTGTAATCTTGTATTTGTTATTGTGGAGACATTGATTTGTATAAGTCATTATGGGCAACCACTTGTATATTCTAAATGAAATGAGAATTTTTCTTTATGTTGATTTATCCATTTTACGCTCATCTGCTTACTCCGATAAAGAAAAAATGTATATTCGAATTTGACCATCCTTTAAGGTTAACACTCGAATTTTTGGAAAATGGGTCATATACTCGGGTCCTGAAAATATGGGGCGTTACACCCTTGCTCATGGGAGCATAAACTGGTAGGTTCCTTATATGGATCCTTGGCCTGTATGGCCTAAAACTTGGGTGTTATGTGTTGACCCTTTCTCATGGGAGCATAAACTGGTAGGTTCCTTGTATAAATCCTTGGCCTGTGTGGCCTAAAACTTGGGTGTTGTGTGTTGACCCTTGCTCCTATGTGGGGTATAAACTTTTGTCGTGGAGACACCTTAGAGTCAGCCTAGAGTAGGTTGTACTGGTTTAAGGTGAACTTGATTTGAAATCTCTGTTAGTGAGATCCGGTACACTCAAGGGTTGAGTGCGTCCGCCGGAAGTGGAGTAGATGTGTAGTCCGAGTAGACACGTAGTCGAACCACTACAAAAACATTGTGTTTGAGATTGCTATTTACTTCTTCTATTTGTGTGATCTCTAATTGTTCTTATATTGCGTATGCACATGATCATCTGGAACTAACTGAGTCACATCTTATACACAGTCACATCCATCATAAACTATGTTGAGCATCTTTTTTTTTAAAATAGTTTTTTGATTGGATTCTCTATTTGGCTTGGAAGCCATTAGAGTTATTTTGAAGAAATCCTGATACTTGAATATTTATTTAGGATAAGGTTGATAGGTTTTAAATTATCATAAAATACTAAAAAGACCTATTCATCCCCTCTAGGACATCTTGGTATATTCCCACTTCAACTTAAGTGGTCATTACCGCAATTTCACCCTTGTTTCCCACCCTTGAATTTCACAAGTTTTAGTTAATAATTCACCATTATTCTCTTAAATTTTCCCAATTTGGATTACATATTCTTCCAGTTCTAGTTTTGGTTACTTTCAAATTACGAACAAGGTTCAGTCCCTGTGGATTCGACCTCAATCTTACCGAGATTATTACTACATCGCAACCCTATACTTGTAGTGGTGAACAAGTTTTTGGCACTATTGCCGAGCACTAATGGTCGCGTTTTTATGAGATTAACTAGTTTTAGAATTAGGTTAAGATTAGGGTTCTAATTTTAGGACAGGGCTATTTTGTTTGATTTTTAGAAACTAACCTAACTTTCCTGTTTTGTAGGACCCTGGTATAGACTTTTAAATTGGTAATCTCTTTCTAATTTTTTTACTTTTTTCTTTTTTAGGATTAGGGTTTTATTTTCTATTTTTAGAAACTTTATATTTTCAGTATTTAGAAGTCTTCCCTTTTTAGAAACTAGTTTACTTTCTAGGAACTTTGTAACTTTAGAATTTCTATTTTTAGAATTGACTTGTTTTGTTTCGTTTTGCAGGGCCTTAACTTAGGAACTTTTAATTTGGTAACTTCTTTCCAACTCTTCTCTCTTTCTATTTCTAGATTTCTATTTCCTTTCTCTTTTTAAGTTTAAGTTAGAATATGAGATTGAGGGCTGAGAGTGTTCCATGCCCAAGTAGGTCCATGACAACACTCAACGTCTTTTGAGTGAAGGAGGATTGGTTGAGGGGTTATCTATCAATTACAGGATGAGACATCACTTGATATCCTCAAAGTTAATTGAAGTGATGGCTGCAAATCAACTGGGAATACAACCTCAACTTCGAGTAAGGAAGTCCAGGATGAGAATAAGGTGCATCAAGCACCCCCACCTCATACTTTACGAGATTATTTACAACCGATGGGGGTGAGAATGCCCTCGTGCATGATTTTTTTCAAAAATATGGGACACATGAATATTAAGCCAGGGGTGATCCAACACCTCACAAAATTTCATCTGCTTGATTCTAAAAATTCATATTTACACCTAAAAGAGTTTGATGAGATCATAGCTACTTTATATTTTCCAAACGTGTCTAAGGACATAGTCAAGTTGAATCTCTTTCCCTTTTCTTTAAAAGAGAAAGCTAAGACGTGGTTGCATTCACTACGTCCTAGATTTATTGGAACATGGAATGATTTGATAAGGGAGTTCATAAAGAAAATTTTTGAGCATAAAAAACTGAACACCCTTAAAAAGTCAGTCATGAACTTTGCCCAAAATGAGGATGAAACATTCTTTCAATGTTGAGAGTGGTTACGGATCTTGTCAGTTCATGCCCACAACACGGTTTTGAAACGTGCCGCATTACACACTTTTTCTATGATGGACTGACATCTTCCATGCGCTAATTGGTTGAGACAATGTGTAATGGGGAATTCATGAACAAAAATATCGATGATGTGTGAGATTACTTGGACAGACTTGCTAAAAACACATAATCATGGGACACATACCCAAAATCAAGTACCATTTCTAGGCCTACTCAATTAAAGGAAAGGGGAGGGTTATCCCTTCTGAAAGAGGATGATGACATTAATTCTAATGTGACTAATATCATAAGGAAATTTGAGCCCATGGAATTAAAGAAAAAGAAGGATAAAGTTAAGGAAATTGTTTGCGATATTTGTGCTAGCAACATTCACACAACTGAAAATTGTCCAATGATACTTACCTTTCAAGAGGTGTTGAATGAGTAATCCAATGCCATAAATAATTACCAAAGACCTTTCAATGGAGGTACCTTCAATACATACATTCCCAGTTGGAGAAACATCCAAACTTTAGTTGGAGGAATGGACAAACTGCTACGCCTCAAGGTTTCTTCAATCAAATTCCAAATTAAGGGAAACCTCAAGAGGATCCGGTTCTAAGACCAAAAGCTATTTAATCAGAATATTGTACAAGCCGTTCAGGAAATCAAATCAGCGATTGGAATGCTTGCGTCGTCTGTCCTAAGGATGGAGTCACAAGTAGCAATTGGGGGAAAGGGGATGCTTCCTGCTCAACCTCTCCCTAATCTTAAACCGCAATACAAGATAAGTGATCCAAGCTCTTCAAATCAGACAGAGCAAGCTAAATCTATCACCGCTCTTAGGAGTGGGAAGACTGAAAGTGCCCTGGTTTGTCAATTAGTGTGAGTGTTGAGTCATTCAGACTGCAGAGCCTCATAGGAAGATCAATTTAACGTGTCTGCCTCAACCGGATATGTACAAAGATCACCATAGGTAAAACTAAGCCTCACATCCCATGTCTCAAAACACCAGGTACATAAAACCCTTAAAACAAGTCAGAACATTATAGGGTTTTAAGTTAAGAAAACTTTTACAAAAATCTAAAAATCTTCAAGTTTTCTTGCTTTATCGATTGTATCGATACACATCTCGATATAATTGACCTGCACTGTTGATGTCCTCAATGAATAAATCGATTCTGTCGGAATGAGGATAAAAGCGTCTAGTAACCACATATTTATCTAGACAGAATTATGATGTATCGATATACCTATCGATATCATCGATATTTGAATCTCGAGCTCATCAAAGGTGGCTCGATAATATCGATAGGAAGATTTTCGGTGCCCCTATTTTTTCTCAAAAATATCATATGTGCATCGATATATCGAAGCCATCCTCGATATTATTAGAGTTCAAATCTTGATGATATTGGTCATGGACATGAAGATTTCCTACAATGTATTTCAGGATATTTTTTTTCTATGATCGAGTGTCACTCGATAGAATCGATATTCAAATATCGATGATATCGGTACAGTATCAATGGTTTCGAAATGGAACAGAAACTGTCCAGCGAGCTTAAATGAAAATCCTTTCGATTTATCGATGCCTCGACACAGATATCGATATCATCGACATTCAAATTCTGATGATATCGAAGGTCCCTCAATCATTCATGAAAACCTAAAATATTTCAAAGAAAGTCTCTCTCATTTTCAAGTGTCAAGGAATCGAACCTCACATCGGTGAAATCGGTGTTCGAAATCCAATGACATCGATACGTGTTTTGATTCAATCGACTAGCTTGCAAGAGGTTTCAAAAGCGTATAACATTGAGTTTGTGTCTTCGAGCGGACCATCGATACAATCGAGAGTATACACTCGATGATATCGAACCTGCTCAATGATATTAAACTCTGTCATAAATGTGACCGTTTTGTATCCGTTGGAACCTATATATGGAGAACTTGTCTTTAGATGTTGGTAGAGAAAGAAGAGAGTGATTTTGAGTGTCTAACCTTAGATCTTATAACTTAAGCCCTTTCTCTCAAAGAAGTTCATCCTCTAATCCGCTCTCATCATTGATATTCAAAAAAATGGATTGGTGAATGAACTTCTGCATTCAAGGATCCTCCAGCTATTACCGTAATAGAAAATCATTAAGCTGGGATGCCTTAAATGCATAGATGATTGGAATCACTTTATCTCTTTATAAGAAAATATTTGAGAGTAAGATTCCATCATAACTGTAAGCCCCGTATCCTAGACCGTACCGTTCCATAGACTTCCACGGTCTTACCGGTCGAATTTCAGCAACCTTCGACCCTTAACCAATATTTACGTGCGACCCTGATTCGTATGCTGTCAACCAGTATCGACTCAACCCAAGACCTTTACTATAGTGACCGCGCCGTCGCTGCGGTTTCGATGCCCCGACTTGCGCCCTGAGGCGATACCCTGGTCAAGAGATGTGGGCCAACGTTCGGTACGAAGAAAACGCCGCGCATTGCGAAACCCAAGAGAATCTCTATGAGGTGTCACATCAATCTCATCAATCCATCAATCCATCAATCCATCACATGTCAAGTACATGTCAAGTACACATCATCTTTCACCCATTCCCAAGCAACTACAAAAGTCAAGAATCTCTTACAAGCCCATACCTCTCTTACATCAAAAGCCCTCAAAGTCAAAAAGTTCTTACACCACCCATACTTTTCTTACACAAATGGCCACAAAAGTCAAGATTTTCTTATACCCATCACTCACCACATCCATCACCCATCTCTCTCTCCCTTTACAACTCTCTCTCTCTCTTTCTCATTTTCAAACTCAAAAAAATCTAAGGAGAGAAATCCCATACGTATGAGAATTCTCCAAGCCTCTCCCTCTCTTTCAAAACTTCAAGTGTGGCCCACTTTTCTACCCCATGATCTCTCATCCTAACCATCCATTCCCCATCTCCTCCATTGGAATCAAAGCTAAGATGCTAAGGAACTCATAGGAGCAAGAAGATCGAACGGTGGGAGCTTCTCTAGATGTAAAAAAATCTAATTTTTATAGCCTAGATATTTTCTTTCTTTCATGAGGGAAGTGTAGGACCCACCAATCAATGGTGGAGATCCCACACAATCCCATGGTTGTGGCCTAATGGCCTACCTTATGCATGCATGATCCATGCATGGAGCCTTTCTCTATGGGCCCCATCATGGTAGTTTTATTTCATATCATATTATGTTTGGGTCATCTAGACCTTATAACCATGGTGAGGATAGCATCCTCACCATGCATTTTAATTATAGGCCATGCATGTACAAGATCCATGTTGTAAATGTAAATCTGGGTATGATGTGCGGGTGTGATTGATCTTGGGAGGGCTCAATAGTGGCGGAGCCCCTTTCCCTATGGCCGGATTGTCCTTCTATCTCTCTTTTCGCTCATTTTATTTCTTGATGTGTGTGGCCCATTAATCTATTTCCCTTTTTATTTAACTTATATAATAAATTTTATCTAAGTACATGTTGTTGTCCAGAATTTTCTGGACAGTTTCTGGTTATTTTTGGACCAGATTTTGTGACTGTTTGGGGGACTATTCATACCTATTAAATATACTTTTCTGAAAGGTGGGGATCTCATCTTGATGTCTCCCAAATTTCATCCCCAAATGACCTTCATTGGAGTCCCAAAGGTGTGGTCCAAGTGAAGTGGACAGTTTGGGTTTTCTGCACTGTTCCAGCAACATTCCACCATAGACAGTTAAAATTTTAAAATTTATTAAAATACCTATGGGTGTTTAAAAATTATAAAACTTTTCAGGGGGGTGGTCTACTTATGTTAAGACCTACCTACAAAATTTTGAGGCCAATGGACGCCTGTACACACCATGGTGATGGCGGGACCGGCCCATTATAATATGGTGTCTAGATCAGTCCGATTTTCAGGACAGATTGATTTATGTAAATGAATTAAAATATTTAAAAATGTCTAAAAATTATAAAAAATTTTAGAAGTATGGTCCACTTATTTTAGAAACTACCTACCAATTTTATGGCTAATGGACCCCTATACACACCGTGGTGAGGGCCGGACTGGACCACCACGTTGGGACGTCCAGGTCTGTCCGATTTTTTTGGACAGTATTTTTTGTTTAAATTAATTAAAATACTTAGAAATATCAAAAAATTTTAAAATTTTGTGAGGGTGTGGCTCACCTATGGAAGTATCACTCTGTGAAATTTCAGCCTCAAGTGAACCTGTTTGGGTATCCAAAAGAATGGGCCAAGATGGTTGGACTCCTAGATTTTTTCTGCTGTGCAGTCTAGCAATATGCCTTGATAAAAAAAAACATAATTCAAAAATATTTCTTCTGATGGTGGGCCACCTTTTTGGATTTCCTCTCATTGTATGCATGATGAGGGACCTTGATCCTCAATTTTCAGAGTTTTAGAGGCCTTGTACCCACTCCAATGGAGTGCCCAAATTTAGGACAGCAACATGTTATAATTATGCTGGCCTTGGGCTGAAATTTTGAGGAGTGGGGCCCACCATATTATAAAGATCTTAGAGGAAATGATTTATACCTTTAATTCTTTAAATGTTGGGCTTAATGAATGTACTTTTGAGGCCCACCACAGTTGAATTTAATTGGGTCCATGAATGTAGCTAGTTGTTGAACTATTTAAGGCCCATAGAGTGGACCCATTTGATGTGTTCCAAGGTCCATGGGATTGGACCCATTTGATGTATTTTAAAGCCCATGGGATTAGGCCCATTTGATATGTATAAGGCCCATGGGTCGAGAACCATTTAATGCAATTTAAGGCTCACGGGTTATGACCCATTGCAATGCACATAAGGCCCATTGGTGTAGCCCATTGATGTGGCCCATTTGATGAGTAAAAGGCCCATATGACATGGCCCATTTGATGTATTTAAGGCCCAATGGGGTGTACCTAAGGTCCATTGCAATGTGTGATCCCAACCTGGTTTACGTAATGTTATTCACTACGGGCTACACCTTGGGAGCAATGTTGGTTTGACGTCCACATTGCGAGTATAATGTTGGTTAAATGTCCGCATTGCGACTCTCCCTAGGGCCCATTGGTAGGCCCGTACTTGTTGTATGCAAGCTGTCTAGGCCAGCTGCGTTGTAAGGATAGGGCATTACTTTATAACATGCTTACTATAACTCCATGACGCACAGCCCATTTGTATCGGTCCATTTGATCAGCCTGCTCGTATCGGCCATTTGATTGATTTAGCCCATATAATTGATTAGACCCATCTTGATATATTTGTGGCCTGTTGTTAAGGCCATATATGAGGCCCATTGTTGAGGCCCACCTTGATGTGTATGAGGTCCGTTGTTGAGGCCCACCTTGATGTGTATGAGGCCCGTTGTTGAGGCCTACCTTAAATATATATAAGGCCCATGTTGCAAGGCCCATTGTGATGTATGCAAGGCCCATGGGTCATGAACCATTGCAATGTATGTAAGGCCCAATTGGTGCGGCCTATTCGATATATTTATGGGGTCCGTGTCATTAGGCCCATCCTTTTGTATTGGTGACCCGTCCATTGAGGCTCACCCGTGGTATTTATTTGAGGCCCATGTGTAGGGCCCACCTATTGTGTATTTAAAGCCCATGGGTTGTGGCCATAGTGATGTATATTAGGCCTATGTGATGTAGCCCATACTGATGTGTATTAGACCCAGGTATATGACTCACCTGTGAAGTATATTTGAGGCCCATTGTGATATATCTAAGGCCCATGGGTGCGACCCATCTAGATGTATTTGAGGCCTATGGGCAAGGCCCATTGTGATATGTGTTAGGCCCATGACCAGGGCCCACTTATTTCGTATATTTGACCCTTGTGTGAGGCCATGTGCCCATTATATATTTGATTCTATGTGGGCCATTCCTTGGGGGCAATGTTGGTTAAAAGTCCACATTGTCGACGCCGGTTATTGATACCGTTTATGAGTATGTGACATCATAACATCATGATACATGCCCATTCGCATCATCTACATGTTTGTTATGAGATGTGATTGACCATTGCATATGTCATTGGGCAGGATGATGTGAGACTCCCTGATAGGTGGAGATTATCTCACATAAGCGCATGACATGCGCAGGATTGATGCATGATGGATTGTATGACTCATGCATCTTGCATTGTGTTGTGATTACTATACGCCCTAGTGACATCAGGGTCATAGCCTCCACAGGCATATCGTGGATGGCCAGATGGGACACAGAAAATCTGTTCGAGCATCGGGCCGCCATAGATGGCCCTGGGTGAAAATCCCTAAACACCCTCCTGGTTCCAGAGGATGCTCCAATGTCTAGACCGAGTGGGTAGATGAGCGTTGAGTGTCGATTACCAGATGGCTGCGCTCTCCACTGTGTCGTGGTCGGTTGGAAGGGGGTGCGGCCTTACCCACCCGAGAGAGTAGGCATGGCTAGGCTGAGTTTGACTAGCTCGAGGAATGGGTCTGCTATCGGTGAGCCAGGTAGGTATTGGCAAACTACTGACAGGCAGATAGTGAGATCTTTTCCACTTATCCAGTTGTGCGCTTGATTGGGGCGGCAGGTGGTGTGAAGTGTAATAGACCTCCGTGATTTCTCCAGAGAGGAACTGTACTGATATGAGGACTGACATGATATTATGACATCCCGTCACTGTTGTGCATGTGGGCGGGTGCACGTGGACGGACGCTGATGTGGGCCGGTGTGATGTGGGCGGGACTGAGGCCTGGGCGAGCTACCACACTGGGCGATCTACCAGCAGTTGGCAGGCTACTGTGCTGACAGGCTACTGAGTAGGAGTTACATACTCATTCATTCATCCATTCACTATCCACTCGGGCTGGTAGTGCGCAACTAATTGTTGTGTATCTTCGTTATGATAAGGATTTCGATTGGGCGCGCGACTAACCTGAGATCAGGAGTTACCACGTTGAGTCAGACTATCCAAATTTAGGTATGGGACTGGTTTGGATAGAGGTTCCTTGTGATGGACCCCGTAGCTTGCGATACTACGTACTATCATCCCAACATCACACTCCAGCATGGTCATTCCATTAGCACCATATACTGCATATTCCATTACATCTTCGGCGTGTGGCATTGTGGGTTGTTATGTTTCTATATTCCTGTGACTTAGATGAGAGTGATGATATTTGTTAGCTCTTTCGAATTGTGTATTATATTATATCCTTGTCATTCGACATTTGATTATCTATGACTCATCATTTGCATAGCTGTCCTATATTACGTATTTTGATATTGATTAACTTATGGACTTGTTCATACTTCTGCTTATTCTGTTATCGCATGATTATAATCTTGTCAGTATTTTTGTTTACGCTGATAATGCCTACTCTTATCAGTGTTTCTGCTTATTCATTCATTGTATGGTTTATGGATTAATAGATTTTCGGTATTGTATGATTATGATATTGTATTGAATACTTGGCACTTATCTCGTACACACACTTACACTACCCTCTAAGCTTTCTATAAGCTTATACACGATAGATGCATGCAGGTGATGTTAGGTTGCAGCAGCATTGAGCTTGGAGCGTGCACATGTTATTTGGAGCTTTGATTTTGACATATATATTTTCCTTTCAGCATTGTATTCAAATGATTATATTAGTGGATATGTGATGATGATGTTGCCTTTATGATTTGGGTAAACTTGTGGTTATACTTATTACTAGTTAAATGTACAAAAAAAAATCCTCCTTGTAGGATCCCAGGATCGAAAATCTAGTATATGAATGTTAGGAGCCGAGAATGGGGTACTACGGAGGCTGTCGGCACCGGATTCGGGGATCGGGATTCCTGTGAATCTGATTTTTAGGTTTGGGGCGTGACAATAGCCTTAACCCAACCAGTCACCGTATATTGGTACATCATCTGAGTTACAGATCAAGGGAGCAGACGACTCTTCATCAGCAAAGGAGGAGATCTTTATTAAGAGCTAAAAAGGGGCTCATCCACTTATCTGTAAGTAACTAGAGTCTAGAGAATCCTTTTGATCATTCCTTTGTAAGATTGGGTCTAAGGTGTTTCTCACCCTTTGCAAGTCGTCTAGGAGGCCTCCAGCAGGAGTGTACGTGGTAGGTGCATTGTGTAGACCCTTGCTCTGTGTAGAGCATAAACATCTAGTTTGAGGTGAACCAGTCAAAACCTTAGGTTTTAGGTAAACCGTGTAAAACCTCTGATAGGGTCTTATGGAAGATCCTTGGCCAATGTGCCTAAAAGTGGGTGTGTTGTGTTGACCCTTGCTTGTGAGACCATAAACAGTTAGCCTCAGTGTAGGTTGTAAAGGTTGAAGGTAAAACTGATTTAAAACCTTAGGTTTGAGGTGAACCGCTGTGAAACCTCCTTAATAAAATTCAGTACACTCAAGGGTTGAGTGCGGTTACCGGGAGTAGAGTAGACAAGTAGTCAAACTACTATAAAAATGAGTGTTTGAGATTGCTATTCTTCTACTTATGTGATTTACTTAAATATTTTTCATATCTGAATATCTGAAAGCACACCTCACACACATACACAGTCATATCCGTCATAAACTAGTTTGCATATTGTTCACTTCTTAAATAGTTTGTGATTGGATCCTCTACCGGGCTTGGAAGCCAATAGAGTTATTTTTGAGTAATCCTGATAAGCGTCTATTGTTAGGATTAGTATAATAGGATTTTTAATAAAACATAAAAACTTTAAAAAGTCCTATTCACCCCCCTCAAGGACATATTGGCGTATTGCTACTTCAACTTAAGCTGTCTTCACTGCTATTTTAAAGACCATTGATAAAACTATTCCGATAAGGGCCAAAAAACCTAAGGACCCAGAAGAGGACAATGATGATAGACCTAGCACTGCTCCACAAGAATTAGAAACAGAACTTCAGGGTAAGCCAATTGCCCCATTTCCCCAATGGTTGGTTTCACTAAAACCTCTCTCTAACTCTCAAGACATTCTAGAGATGTTAAAACAAGTGAAGGTAAATATTCCTCTACTGGATGCGGTTAAACAAATACCTTCATATGCAAAATTTCTACAAGACTTGTGTATGACCAAAAGATGAAAAAATATTCAAAAGAAAATCTTCTTAACTGAGAAATTGAGTGTCATCCTAAAGCAAGATGTGCCACAAAAATTTGATGATCCTGGTAGCCAACCATACTTTGTGTAATCAATAACTACCGAATTGAGCATGCACTTCTTGACTTAGGAGCAAGTATAAATCTGATTCCCTAATCAGTATACAAATAGTTAGGTTTGGGTGAATTAAAACCCACCCTAACCACATCACAACGTACTAATCGCTCAGTTCGTGTACGAAGAGGGATAATTGAGGATGTGTTGGTCCAGGTTGACAGATTCTACTACCCTATAGATTTTATCATCCTAGATATGGAACCCATCAGCAACATGAGCACTCAGATTTCCGTCATTCTTGGTCACCAATTTCTTGCCACTTCAAACGCAATCATCAATTGTAGGAATGGAGTCATGAGTATGTCTTTTAGGAATATGACATTGGAGTTAAATATCTTTTTCAATACTGACAGACAATTAAAGGATGATGACGATTTCCATGACATTAACATAATTGACTCTTTCGTGGAAGATAGAACACCTTTGACCTTATCCTCTGATCCTCTAGAGATGTGCTTAGTCCACTCCTATGATTTTGATGATGAGGTAGAGGTTAGTGTATTCAAACCTTGACCCAATCTATGAATAGAATGTGAGGAATGTGATCCAATCCCAAGTGTGTACTGCAATGAATTGGAAGATGATGAGTATGGGGATGACGATCATAAATGTGTAGCCCAAATTCTTCTAAAATTAATCTCAAGTTTAGTCCAGGTCAATGATCAAGGGGTACGGGAAGTGGTTGAACATATAATTTATTCCACCCATCTGATAAGACTGATTTAAATGTGGAGGATGAATCCATTTCAACCGACCCTTCTAACTCTTGTGAGACATGTTTGGACCACTTCCCTGAATTGAATAATGATATGATTCGAGAGAGGGATGAGTTACTCGATATAACTCTGAAATTTGAAACCACACCCAGTTAAGGCCACCATCTGAGTTGTACACTTTTGACCATTCAATGTCTCTACTGAGTAGCTTCATTGAACAGAGTCTTCACATTAATACTTCATCAACTGACCCTCAATCTGTTTGTACAAGGCAGGAGCAAGAGAGAATGCGTCCATCCACTTCCAAAGATGATGGAATCTTTGGGCAGATCATCACAAATTTCAATGATGAGAATGAGTCACTCTCTGTTGAATTTTTCAACTCTTTGAATGATTGCTTGACACACTTTGTAGATTCAAAAGATCTTATGATAAAAGAAATGGTGGATGCCTCGCAAGGTAATACCTCTGTAGTTGTCACTGACCTAGAGAACCCTTATTTTAAAGCCTCTCCTTCCCCAGATCCTGAATGTTTATCATTAAAGGAGGAGCTGAAAATTGAACCGGAGTCTACAACTTCAGAATGTGTTGACACTACATCATTTTCCGAGAATTTTTCTAAATTCTATCTACTTGTAGTCTCTAATTTACCATGGGATACTAACTTTGAAACTTTTTGTCACCGGTGAATCATATATAGTTTGGATACCTAAAGCAATTGAACAATAATTTTTTGTTGAGGTCCATCAATTTCTCTGAAAATTCATACTCCAGGGCATTAAAGCCTATTACAAAAAGGGCTTTTGGATGATCTTGTTTAGAAACCTACTGAGAAATTTATCAATATATTGGCTGGAGGAGGAACCTTATGGCATGACTGAGTAGCTTTTCCCCCACTTTTATTGGACTAGGGTAGTTTGCCTTTTATTGTTCTAAGACAGTCGACTTTATGCCGTTAGGATATTTTTCTTTTCAGTTGTTCAAAGATAGGTTGTTTTTTGTTGGTTTAACTCTTGTGCTGACCCATCTTTACAATGAGATTCTTTTGAAAAATCCATTCAATTTCCTTCATCAGGTACTACCTTTCTATCACTTCTCCTTTACTTTCATTGTCTCATGTGCATTGCATGCTCATATCTTTTACATTGAGGATAATGTAGATTTTAAGTTGGGGATGGGAGATTAGGTTACCTAATCAATGTTTTCTCAGTATTGAGTAAAAATTGTGAAAATTTTTAAATTTTTTTCTGAAAATTCTTGTGAATTCGAGTGATTTTGAAGGATAATCTTGATTTAAGAAGTATAAGATATGTAATGTTGGTGATTTATGACTCTTGGATTCATTTGACTGTTAGATTTCACAGTTAAGTTCGAATTACTAATCCATGATTAGAAGTTTTAAACATTGATTGAGTCATGATTTCACATGTCATGTCTAGCTTACACATTAAGGTTTTAGTTTGATATTCAATTGATAACTTGATGATTATTAAGCATGGAAGGAACCAACCTAGGGAATTTTTCCATCATGTTTAAATGAGAAGAATTAATAAAAAAAAAAAAGAAAAAAAAAAAGAAAAAGAATACTTAGCTAAAAAATAGTTGTCTTCGAAAACGGCTAATTGTTAAAGATCTTTGAAAAGGTTGACACAGCGTGAAGCCATCGACGGAAAAATCAAAAGCTGGAAGAACAAAAAGGATGAACTATAAAGCAAGTTTCAGTTTAGGTTGAGTTATCTAGAATGCTCTTTTTGGTTATCAATGTTATCATGAAAATTAACAATTGGATCTTTAATTGTGATAAGTTAAGGTTGCACTATACACCCATTGAATTCAATATTTAGAATTTTTCTAATTGATGGATTAATACTTTAAACTTGACTATGAAGTTTATGATACACTTGAGTCTAGGAGAAAGTAATGCTCAACATTCATTCTAGTAGCTAGATTATTTTTCAAAAATCACTTGAGTTTATCGAAGTTATCCCGTAATTCTTAAAATATTTTTCGCATACTATGCTCAGGACTAGCCAAAAGCTAGTTAGGGATTGTGTTGAGGGTCAAATATTGCATATTAGACCCCAGTTATTACTTTGTGTTATGAACATGATAATGCTTAACGTCCTATTTTAATCATGTTTTTGTTATAACGTGAATTTAAGAGCTTGGACTGAAAAAGGGTGCTAAAGGCATAAATTTGATGCTCAAGAGTCACCAAGGTAAGGGACCGATCATAGAGGATCGAGATGAAGAATTTATACGCCAAAGATCGGAGAAAATCAAGTGATCAACGATAAAGAGGCCTAAAAGTCGTTCTGAATGCAAGATCATAGGGTTCCCACATTTCGTTTGTCTCAAAACTTTATATCTAGCCTGAGGACCTTAAATTGACGGTACACGTTAAATTTTAGCCATTGGATCCTTGAGGAAGTGGTGCAACGTATAAATCAACCTGTAAAACATTGATCTAGGGCCCACTTGATATCTGGATATACTTCAATTTTGGTCTCAACCCCGTAAATGGGATGACAAAATGGAGGGACGGAGCGGATTTCTCAAAAGCATCACAGTGGACCCTACATGCAATGTGGAAGTGCACAGGCAATGCACTACCGCACCACAGCGATCAGTCAGCCTGGTCAAAGTCGGGCTGACTCGACTCCGCTCGAGCGAATGTCTAGTGAGCAGACGCTATCTCACCAGGCGTGATCAGTGGGCCACCATGATCGTCCCATTGGACAATCTGAATTGTCAATTTGATTTGAGGGTGGCCACAACCCCATACATGGTGGCCTTTTGGTCCCATGCACGCGTATACACATAGATCACTGTAAACACATGATGAATGGTGGGGTAATTTGATATTGTGGGCCGTACTAAAACTCGACCAAAACCACTCTCTTTCGACTAAAATTTTGCCAAGAATCTAATGAACAAGGTGAATCTCTCCAAAAACATCACTGTGGGACCCACCAAACACGTCAGCGTAATGAATTTCGCAGGATATGCACAACCATGAAATTCAAGACTTCCAGGGAGTTGTATGGCCCAACCACGGTTAGATGACTGATCCAAACCATCTAAAATCTTAGGATGGGGGTCTTTACCCCAACCATAAAGCCAAAATAAGTTCTTAGAACGTACACTAGCCAAAAATTCCCTCCAAACGCAAGAGAATACATCTTCTGCTATCACTGCACAAGTTGCATGAGTGCGCACAAGTTACGCACGCCGACTCTAACTTCTCCACCACCTTCTTGTTGCATATATAAAGGAGAAGAGAAGAGAGAATGCATTCATCTTGGGACGTGAGCAAGGAGGAGAAAGAGAAGAGAGAGAAAGAGAGAGAGAGAGAGAGAGAGAGAGAGAGAGAGAGAGAGAGAGAGAGAGAGAGAGAGAGAGTGGCCGGCGTTCCATCTTCCTTCCTCTTTGGTTTTCTTTATTTTTATTTTTCCTGTCATCATGTCGATGACAGGCTAAACCTCTTAGCTAGGGTTAAGAGGTGAAGATTGTAGCGTGATGGGGTGTCTATGGTTTGATTTATGTTAAGTTAAACTGATTTTGATTCTAGTTTGATTATAAGGAATGCTTTTAGTTCTTAATGGTTTTTTTTTTACTTAAATTACAATGGATCTGTGATAGCTTTAAGCATGTTCTTTTCACTATTATGAGTGTGATGTTAGGAAGCCCTATTTTTCACCATCGTCTCATGGCCATGGTTGGATGATAGAATCCTTCCTAACATTCATAACTCTCTCAGATTGGATGAGGATTGGTTAAATTCTATTGTTTACTTTGTCTCATGAACATAGTTTTGTGATGGAATTACTTCTAGTTCTCATACCTATCATTCATTGAAAACTAGATCAAAGGAAGTTTAGATTTGAATTTTAATGTTATATCCTTCAACTGGATGAATATGGGACTCTAAATCCAGTTGTGTTCTTGAATCAAGCATAGATCTCCCCAATCTCTACAAGTGGATCCTTGGCACCCTAGTTTCCTACCATTGAATTTCACAAGTTTTAGTTAATAATTCACCATTATTCTCTTAAATTTTCCTGATTTAGATTACATCTTCTTCCAGTTCTAGTTCTGGTTACTTTCAGATTGCGTATAAGGTTCAGTCCTTCTGGATTCGACCTTAGTCTTACCACGATTATTACTACATCGCAACCCTATACTTGGGGTGGTGAACATTTATCATTAAGTCTAATTTATCCCTACCAAATTTCATCTCATTTCGAGTTTCATAAAAATTCTAAAAATTCAGGGAGTACCAGCTGCTTAAAACTCATGATTTTGATATAATTTTTAAAAAATTATAAAATTAACAGCCTTTTTTTATAAAATTTATTTTTCCATGAAATTAGACTCATCAATTCAATCTGGCTTTTGAATAACCTCAATTAGTGTTTTAAAAAAATAGATATGAATTTTTGAAGTGAATACACTGAAACGATAAAAATCCAAACATGCAGAATATTGCTAAACAAAGTCACTCAGTGTAACCAAGTTCCACTTGGTGCAACTGAACCCTACTGTCTAGATTTGCTTGGTTGTTCGAGGTTTACTCGGTCCAACTGAGCAGGCAGCCCCAGTTTTCTTGGTGCAACCGAGTTCCGCTCGATGCAACCAAACTTTGCTGTCCATATTCTTCAAAATTCTCAAATTTCACTCAGTCTGGTGGTTTTTGTGTATCCAAGGTCAATCCTCTTGGTCCCAAACATGTATGAATACACACACAGACATGCACTCAAGTTGATAAATCAAAGGTACTTCCCAAGGATATCCAATTCCCAGTTGGTAAAAATCTGGGGCATTACAAATTGAAACCATAAAAAAGGGATGACACATATTTTGGCTTGCGGTTGGGACCATGGCTCTAGTTTACTTACCGGTGTGATATTGTTAATTGACCAATCAAAAATATGAATAGAAGAAGTAATCAAATTGCTGGGGTTGAAGCCTTGACACCAATCACACCACCATCAACAGAGGAAGTGTAGGTTCAAGCGGCCCCTGAATTATTGAATTTGAACACTACTCCAACACCTATCCTTGTTAACTAGGAAGGGGCATTGAACTCTTAAACTATTTCTTTGAAGTGATAATGATCTAACTCTGGGATGTGCAACTAAGTGTTCAACATGTATAGGAATATGGGAGAGCTCAGACAAAGTTGTTAGACACCCAAGCTAAGAAACTTCGTGTTCAGAATAAGAATGTTAACAAATGGATGGCTAAACATCAATGATTGGTGGCCATCATCACCAAAAAAGCACCTACAGAAACACAGTATAATGTCGAAGGAAGTTTCATCGGTAACATGGTTTCATTGCCATCAATAGCTCCCCTGCAGCGGAACACCCTTCCCATTCCAATCCAGGATGGGCAAAGCACTCTGCCACCCTTCGAGTTCAGGTGACCAGAGCGGGATGTCAGGAATTTTATTCTTGAAGTTCGGAATTACGGTATGCCAGGAGGATAACCTTTCCATCATCTTCTCATGAATTCATTATTCCATGAGGTACAAAACCGGGTAGGTCTTGATCAACCGCCGATGGTTGAACCTCAATGGGTGGATGATAATGTCTAAATATTACATATTTATCCTCTCAATTTGATTAGTTTCCATGCATTCAATATTCTTAATTGATTAACTATCATATTTTTTGTACATGTGAGTTAATTCAGGAAACGAAGATGAAACCTTACTTAAGAATGATGATTAAATTAATCTCAAAGAGTAATCAAGTGAAGACTTGGATGTTTGGAGGACATTAATGAAGAATTCACATGCCAAAGACATAAGGAAACCAAGTACGAAAGATGGAGAAAAGATTGCAAAATCACACAGTCCATCAACAGAACCATCAATAGAAATAACAAACTATTTAGTCCCACCTGAGGTTGGTTCGGTCCAACCAAATGTGCATAGTACAGTCAAGCAAGAAGTTATGATTTTTAAAGTTAATTTGGCTCACCATTTGGTTTGATTGAAGTGATGTTCAGTGCAATCAAAGGCTACAATTGGTGTGACCGAAACGTAACAAAGTTTAAATTTTTTAGGTCGATTTGAAGTCAGTGCGGATTAAATGTATGTAAAGAGGTGTTTTAGGTTTTTTAAGTATGAATTAGGGCTTGGGAGAGAGACTTAGGAATAGTGGAGCTTCTTTGGAATCATCCTTCCTTCTTAATCCTTTAGTTCTAGTTTATTTTCTTAGTTTTTGTTTTTATTTAAGAAGTTAGTTGTGTATGTTTGGTTAATCTATTAGCCAAGGCTAAGGGATGAACCTTTTGATGGATATTTGATAGTTAATTCATTGTTCAATGAAATTTAACCTTCTCGTGTTGAATTGTGATTGGATGTGATTGAATCTCTAGATTGGAGAAGGAATCAATTTGTAAAGTTGATTGATATATTGTTGGCTCTAGGTATATTATGTGCTTTCAATTCCTTACAATGTGATTGCTTACATCTTTATAAGAGATTAAGCCTATCATGATTCTAATCTATCTTAGATGTTTCTGATTGATATCACTATGTTATCTACCGATTAAAATGAATTGGAATCTAGTTCTAGTTGAGTTATCAATTTACAAATTAAATCAAAGTCTATATATTAGGGATTCCCGGATCCTTAGTCCTTTTCATTAATTATTTTTACAACTCTACTATTCCACAGGATTAAAAACCTAGACCAACCATTTTTCTTAGATTAAGTTTTTAGTTTATTCTCACCAAATTCCTTGTGGATTAACCACGGTCTTACCGAGTTATTACTACATCGCAACCTTATACTTAATGTTGTCAACCCTAGGGTTTGATCTAGTGTTTGGCACCGTTACTAGGGAATTATGTTGAGAATACTCAGGTTCAGGTTAGGGTTTTAATTTCTTGTTATAACCTAAGGTTTTACTTTTAGGGTTTAATTATAGAAGGTTTGGTTCTAGTTAAGTGGTTTTACATATTAAAAATAAATAAATAAATAATTTTTTAAAAAAAGCGTTGTCTTGGTTTTTATTTTTGTAGCATCCTTAATCCTAGTTCTTTTAAATTAGTAACTCCATTTCCTCATCTTATTCTTATTTATTTATAGGATTTTATTTTCTAGGTTTAGGTATAGGACTTAGTTTTTTGTGTTTGGTCCATGCCCAAGTGGCTAAGGGACCATACACAATGACTTCTAAGTGAAGGAGGTCTAGTCAATAGGCTTTCCATCTATGGTCGAGTTAGAAAATATCTTAGTACGACTGAATCATCTCAAACCATGGATGTGAATGCTCCAAACATGCTTAAGCAGGAGCCATACTTTGTGAAGAATATGGATGAAATTGGATAAATTTTTAATAAGATCCTTTGCTGAATACACCACTAGCTAGGATGGTGCATGAAAAGAAAGATGCACACTACATTCCCTAATCAAAACTTTAAAAGATTACCTATAACTTGCAAGAATAACCACACCATCTTTTATGATTTTTCTAGTTAATGTAGGTAGCCTAGATTTTAAATTGGGAGTGAAACAACTTTTTCTCAAATTTCATAGACTTAACTCAAAAGGCTGATATCTACATCTTTAGGAATTCAATGAGATTGTAATGACTTTGTATTACAACGTCTCTCAAGACATCATTATACTCAATCTATTTACCTTTTCTCTAAAGGAGAGAGCCAAGTCAAGGTTCCATTCGCTAAGACTGCACTCAATAGGCGCATGGGCTAAAATGGCCTAGGAGTTCCTTAAAAAGTTTGTCCTACTTCATAAAACCAACACCTTAAGGCGCACCATCATGAATTTCGAAGATGATACATTCTTTCAATGTTAGGAGAGATTCAATGACTTGTTACTTACATGCCAATATCATGGTTATGAAATTTATTGAGTAATTAGTTTCTTTTATGATGGACTGAATTCAAGTATGTGCCAATTTTTTGAGATGATGTGCAATGATGAGTTCATGACAAAGGACTCAGCGGAGGCATGATATTACCTTGATAGGTTGGTTGGAAATGCAGAATCATGGGACACCACCAAAAAATCAAGTAATTCCAAGCATATGCCTAAGGAGGAATATACGTCCTTAAGAAGGACGATATGAATGCAAAGATTGTGGGTTTCACTCAAAAGTTAAAGCCATGTAACTAAGGAATATGGAAGTGATCCAACCTACCAATATGGTTGTGAAACTTATATGTGGCATATGCAAGAGTGATGCACACCTTACAAAGTATTGTCGTACAATTCCAGCATTTCAAGATGTGTTGCAAGCTTTAGTGAATGCAATGAATGCTTACCAACGCCCATTTAGTCTGTCGAACTCTAACACGTATAATCATAACGGGCAGAATCATCCTAACTTTAGTTGGAGAAACAAGCCAAATGTTAATCCAAGAACTCCTCAAGGACCTCCTGTGAGATCCTACCCTAGTTTTCATGTGTGCATGCGTGTTTGTAAGTATGCATTCCATCCATTCTGGTCCTGCGGTCCTACCGGTCAAATTCCGGTGACTCGTGACCCTCGGATTGTGTTTACTGTCATCCTTAAGTTTGGTCATGTAGACAAGACTTAGATCGACCCTAGACCTATGCCATCTCGATCGTATCATCGTTCCGTTTCCAACGACGTGTCTTGTGTGTCCATCCGACCTACGGATCAAAAGTTATGAACATTTCATCATATGGCCCAAATTTTGTACATAGGCCATCTCCATGGCACAATTTCCCATGCACACCACACAAACTACATAATTGCATGGATTGAACACCACCCACTCTAAACACCATCAAGCCTAGTCTAAGTCTATCAACTATGTTATTTTCACCATAAGTTATGATTGTTTTCTCTAACCAAGGAGGGAGAGCAATGATGACTCTCTTACAAACCCTTTCTCTCTCTCTCTCTCTCTCTCTCTCTCTCTCTCTCTCTCTCTCTCTCTCCCCCCTCTCATTTTTCTCATTCCACCTCTCCCCCATATTCCAGCAACTTCAGCCCATTCTCTCTCAAAAACCTCCCAATCTAACCTTTGAAAAGTAATCTCAACCATAGATTTATAACCCTTGAAGTTTAAGGAACTTGGATATAGGAGAATCTTGAAGATCCATTAAGGTGGGTGCACTTAGCTCAAGATTTTTTAATTTTTTTTATAGTAGATTCTTCTTCATCTCATCCTTAAGAACTTGTGAGACCCATCAAATGATGATATAGGTCTCCCATATTCCCATGTTTGAGGTCAATGGCCCATTCCTTTGCATACATGTTCCATGGATGGTGCCATTCTCCATGGACCCTATCATGACATTTTTCCTTTAGTGAATGTCTTTTAGGGGTCATTTAGATCATAGATTATGATGGAAAAGGTATTCTCACCATTAGATTGATTCCTAACTCCATGCATGTGCTAGATCTAGATTATATATGATCTAATGGATGACATGAATGTGTTGTGATGAAGGGATGACCTCAATAGTGGCGTAGATCCTCTCTTGTGGCTGAACCTTCATTTTTCCCTTATTCTATTTTTCATTTTTGAAGTGTATGGCCCACTTGGGGGCCGTGGAATATCCAGACTGCCTAAGCAAGGTGGACACCCATGGTTGTCCATTCCTTGGATGTTAACACCCTAATTCCTCTATATCGGCTGCATGTAATGGGTTTTATGAAGGAAAATTGGTCTGGATGTTTGTGGGGCCCACTGAGGTGATACACAATACTAATTTCATGGGGTGATTTCCCTTATTTTAGTTCCCATGTTCAGTCATTTGATATATATGTTGTTGTCTAGAAATTTTTTATACAGTTGCTGGATGGTTTTTGGGTCAGGAATATAGACTGATAAGAGGGATGTTTCACCCCCATTGGTAGATGATTCTTGGAGTTGTGGACCTCACCTTGATGTGTGTTAAATCCCACCTCCATCTGTCTGTAATTGATCACACAAAAAGGTGGGCCATGAAGCTTGGCCAATCCATATTTTCTGGACTGTCCAACCACTTTGCATGTTGTAAAAATATAAATACCAGCTTGTTTCTGAAATGGTGGGCCACCTTTGTGGACCCCACCTTATTGTATACTTGTGCAAAGATGTTGGCCCTATATTTTTCAAAATTTTGGTAGACTTGGGCCCACTCTAATGGGCTGCACAAGTCAATGGCAACAACATTGCTTCAGTAGGAATTATTTCTGGACTTTTCTATCCATAATTTATGTGAATTAAATAAAATACTTATACTACCTCAAAAATTCTAAAGTCTTACAGAGAGGTGGCTCACCCAGGCTAGGAACCTCCTAAAATATTTTAGGGCCAATGGACACTTGTACACACCATGGTGGTGGCTAGACCGACACACTATAATGTGGTATCCTAATCAGGCAGAATTTCAGGATAAATTGATTTCTTTAAATGAGTTAAAATATTTCTAGTTGTCTAAAAATCTTAAAATTTTGTGGAGGTATATTTTATCCATGGTAAGACCCAACTACAACTTTTTAAGCCAACGGATCCTTATGCACACCATGGCTAGAGCTGGACCGGCCCACCATGTTGGGACGTCTAGGTTAGTCCGATTTTCTAGATAAACTGTTTTATTTAAATTAATCAAAATATTTATAGATCTCCAAAAATGACAAAATTTTTTAGAGCTGTGACACACCCATAGAAGTATCACCCTACAAAATTTCAGAGTCATCGGGCCCTTGGATTGCCCATGGTGTAGCCTGGAGTGGCCCACCAGGTAGGGACTCCCAGGTTGGGGCATTCAACCTTGACTGGTCGTCCAACCTGCTTTGTGGGCCCACTTAGATGTGTTGCATATCCCATAATCCATCCATGTGAGATCTTTAGGGAATTTGATCATCTTCCCTTTCGGTGGTTTCGAATCGGGGTCCATTTGGATGAGTTTTGGGCTAAATACTGGAGCTCATAGGGCTGCCTGCACATAAGGTATCCCTGTCTTGGGCTGCTACTGGGCCTGCACTCCAATGGCACAGCCTACTTGATATATGAGTTTTATGTCCCCCTCTCATCTGGTGGGACCCACTGTTATGTATGTGGGCCATAAAAAATTTCATATGCTATAAAATAATTTTTACCATTGGATTCCAACCAACCTAGAAAATGGGTGGGCTGGAATTTGGTAATGGGCCTAATAATTGTTACCTATAAATGATTATTTTAGGACAGTATGGCCCACTAGATTTGAGGAGGATCTAAGTCAGTTATCTCACCATTTTAATTTTATTTTTGAGCTAAATTAGTACATGATTAAAGGCTCATTCCAATTAGATTCTTCTTAAGCTAGTCTTCTAGTTAATTAATGGGCCTTGTAGCCTTGGTTAGGCTAGAACTTTTGATAGGCCCATTGGACCCTTGGGTTCTATATTTAACATGTCATTGTGATGGGTCTTTTGGGTCAAATACTCAAGTAGTTGGGCCCTTGCTAACCCACTATAATAAATCAAAACTTGGGCTGAGATATGAGGCCCATCGTACTTTTGTTAAATATACGGATTTCTCATATGTTGGGATAATGGGCTACCTATTAGGCCTACCATAATGAGTGAACCCATGACCCTTATGGTTGGGCCTTGACCTTGCTTAAGGGCCCACCAGGTTGCCTATGTATTGGGCTTAGTGCATGGCCCATTAGGCCATGGATTGATTGGGCCTTCGACTCTTCTTTACATATGTAGTGGGCTACCTTTTGGGACCCATTTTAGGTTAGATGTCCTCCTAGGTGATCCTAAGGTAGGTCCATAGGTTTCTCTATAAATGGTTAAAGGCCCACCATAAACCTTAAGCCATTTATTTGAGGCTAAATATGGATGTATGTGGGGCCTACCTCAACGCATGTTTGGTCCAAGCTGTCCAAGCTTTGGATTACCTGATCTTGAAGGCACTTTCTGCCTTGGGTTGCTACTGGACTCATAATCCAGTAGTAGGTTCACTTGATCTTTTCATGATATATACACATTCTTCATCTAGTGGAGTCCCCTAGCGAGTATAGTTAGCCTTCATGAGATTATTTCTACATAGTTAACTAATTTCTAGACCTTAGTATGTCCATGAAATCAAACGGGCCAAAAATTCATCAAAGGGCCTTAGATGAACAATTTATGGTTAAAACTTTATTCGGCTGTGGGGCCCACTATATTGAAAACTTGTGTACGCGTTACATGCTTTTATTTTCTTACAATCTTTAGGCTTAATTAGTGCATTCTTTTGGATGACCTTTAGTAATCACATGAGGACTCTATCCTAAATCAAAATTTTGGGGCATCTCGTAGGCTTAAAGTGAGTTGGGACGTCCTAGCTTGGCCCAACCATATATTGGGCAGACTTCCACCATTTTGATGGACTTGTGGACTGAGATAAGGATAGTATTAGGCCTTGGTTGCCCACTTAAATTGCTAGTTATTGGACTAATGTAGTGGGGCCCATTTCATCCAAACTTAATGCATGAATTCTATGGCCATTCAAAATTGAGACTTGGGCCTTAATTCCCCTCTTAGAGCCCATGTTGTTAAAAGTGGTACTATATCTTTTTATGGCATTTAATGTGGAATATATGTATGTGGTTACTTTTCTTTTTATCTTAAATATAGGCCTTGGGCCTTCTATCTATATAGTTCATGATTGATATGCCTTTTTAGGGAATGACGGTTAAATGTTCCCATTATGGACCCCTCTAGGCCCTGTTGTATTAAAGAGTGATTGAATAATCATCTTAGACTCTTGCTAAACTCATTTCTATATTACTTAGACTCATATCTTGTATAGTTAACGTCGTGGGCTACCCTACGTAAATGGGTCCCCACTAGAAGTTGGATTCCTTAAGGATATTGTCTAAGTACCTAGTCTTAGTTCCTTCTTGGATATGAGGAATGTGATATATATTGTATATCACCATATAGTGTGATTAAATTCATCCTCATGACCCATGTACATCATTGTATGCTTGGTTGACACTGTGTGTGGTCATATTGTGCCATTGGGCATTACATGTTACCTTCTCCGAGAGACGTAGTATTCCCTCTTGAGTATATTGGATGCTTAGAATTGATGCATGGTTGATTGTGTGATTCATGTATCTTTTATTGCATAACATATGAGCATTATCGTCCTTTATTCATTAGGGCTGTAGCCTCCACAGATACATCGTGGATGACCATTTTTAGACACCAAAAATGTTACTTGAGCATACCGAGTGGATAGGATGCCCATGGGGAAAATTCATAAAACTTCCATAGTACCAAGGATCTGCTCCAATACAATGACTGGGTGGAATATATGAGCACACGAGGGCCTTATACCATTAGGCGGTGACTCTCACTATCGTGTAGTCGATTGGATAAGAGTGTGGCCTTACTCACCTAATGTAAGGAGGCATTGCTAGGCTGAGTCTGACCATCTCATGAATGGGTCTACTACTGTCAGGCCTTGTTGGTAATTGGTTGTCCACAGGTGGGTAGTGAGGTCTCTTACGCTCGTTTGACTATGCGGGGTCTGTAGAGTGACAGTCATCCAAAAAAGTAATGGACCCCAGTAATTTTCATATGATGGAAATGTACATGATATGTGGATCGGATATGAGCACTGACATTACTTCGTATTACATTTACATCGGCTTTGTATGCCTCATATTGCATAGTATTCATGTTAAGCCTTAGCATGACACCCAGTACTCATTGCATTATATAGCCTTGGTATGGCTTCCTACATTATTGTACTATCTCGGTATAACTTCTTGCTTTCATGACAGCCTTGGTAAGGCTGGTGGTGTTGGATTTGATCATGTTTCATTCCCGTATCCCCTATTATTCTTCTGTGCACTATTATCATACACCTTCACCACTCTCTAAGCTTCTATAAGCTTATGCACGATTGATGCGTGCAGGAGATCCTAGGCAGGCATCGTAGTGATAAAGCATGGAGTAGAATTGAACTTGAGGACCCAGTGTTGCAAACCTTCCTTTTTCTATCATCTTATGTATGTCCTTTTGGACCTTATGGATACTTGTAAAAGTTCAAATTCATAGTGAATTTTGTGATGTGTACCTTTGTTATTCTCAGGTATACTTATTGTGATCTTGGGTATGCTCATATTAAAAATAGTTTTACTGTTATGAAAATCCTCATTATGGGATCTCAGGATCAGAACCTGCCTTAGGAGCTGAGAATGGGGTACTACGGTAGATGTTGTGGCCAGAATCGGCTATCAGGTTCCTTTTGAGTCTAGTTATCGAGTCTGGGGCGTGACAGGAGTTGGTATCTAAACATAGCAAGTAATTTTGTAATAACTTGGGACAATATCACATATCTTTTATGATCTTAGGACAAGTAGTATGCTGAGTGCGTTTACCTCATTCCATTTAAGCCTTCAAGGATTCTAATTCCCAGGTGTCCATCACCTTTGTTCTTTGTGTAGACCATGTTGTATAGTTGAGGTGCCCATGATTGTGACACTCATGACTATGGTGCCCATGGACATGGTTCTCATTCAGCTTCAGCGATCTGAGTGACTTTTTTCTCCACCATCTGAGATTCCTGTTTCCCCTTTGGAGTTTTTCATACCTATTCCTGAGGCTCCCGCCTTACCTGTGCCTCTGTTAGAGGCCAGTGCTACCCCCGCTTATCTGACGATTCTAGTAGGAGTTGAGCATCTCCAACAGTTGATGCAAGTAATCACTAGTGTTCTTCAGACTCATCGACCCGTTCCTGAGATGCCCGAACAGGCAGAGCAAGAGCATGCAAGCCCCGTTTTGCGAGGTTCGACTCTGCAGTGAGCTCCATTGGTGGTATTTCAACTTCAGGGAGAGGACGAGTGGACTGGTTCACAGGGGGATCGTGATCAGAGGAGAGGCTGAAAGAGGCAGGCCCCCTCCGGTAGCTTCTGGCAGCGTCGATAGCAGTAGAGGTACATAGCCTATCGAGCTGTTAGAGCATCAGGATCACATACAATAGCTTCTTCTTCTAGACCATTTACTGGCATTTGCTTCGATTGTGGGTAGACGAGACACTGTAGGCGCAACTGTCCCCATCAGTAGGATAGACCTTCACAGCGACCGCAGTAGTAGCAGAGACCACAGATACAAAGGAGACAGACACCTCCCCAGTCACCTCATGCTTGATTTTGTGAGACTCAGTAGAACCCTTAGTTATTAAGAGAGTCATTATGGGTATTCTCCTTGTCTCCGTATGTAAGTCTTGTGTTTTGGTGCATCGCACCCTTTTTTGTATCCAAGGGCTTTTATTCACTTAGATTGCTAACAAAGTATGCCGTAAGGGATTGTCAGTATCAACATTTTTGGGAAGATTGATGTATTAGAATGATGTTGTATATCGTGTTCCGTCTTGATTGGTGAGATGTTCTTACCCAGTGAATAGTTTTGCATTGCCAATGTTGAGCTTGTTGGCTTGCTTTATTGTCAAGGCAGTACTTCTGGCAAGGGATGAAGTGCCATATTGCAAGTTCTGTAGCTAATTATGACACACATCAACGTTTCAAGGGCGATCATTAGAGACCCTTAATCCCTTGCAGCCGTTGAGCTTTCCAGAGTGGAAGTGGGAGCACGTATCGATGGATTTCATCGCAGGTTTACCAAGGACTCAGTGTGGTCATGATACCATCTGGATTATCATTGATTGTCTGAGAAAGTTAGCTCATTTTATTCCAGTACGTGCTTCCTGGTCTATGGACTGGCTTGTAAAGTTATTCATTAAGGAGATAGTGAGATTGCACGATATTCTAGTTTCAATCATTTCAGACAGAGACTCCAGAGTTACATCTCAATTTTGGAGGAGTTTTTAGCAGGGTTAGGAGTCACTTTGTGTCTCAGCACCGCTTATCATTCGCAAACGGATGGACAGATCAAAAGGGTTAACCATATCCTTGAGGATATACTCAGAGCTTGTGTGATCGACTTTATAGGCAGTTGGGATGAGCATATGCTCCTCTTTATGTTCACATACAACAACAACTATCAGACGACTATAGGCATGGCTCCTTTTGAGGCACTTTATGGCAGACCATGCCGATCTCCTAGTTATTGGACCAAGGTTGGAGAGCATTATCTCTTAGGTCCCGAACTTGTGTAGCAAACATTAAAGGCTATTGATGTTATTGAAAGTGCCCTTGCCAGTGTCCTGATTTGTCATTTAGCGTGTGTTGAGTCAATTGGACTGCAAAGCGTCACAGGAAGATCAATTCAAGCGTCTGCCTCAACCGGATGTGTGGAAGCTCACCATAGGTAAATCTAAGTCTCACATCCTATGTCTCAAAACACCAAATGATTAAAACTCATAAAAATAAGCTAGAACATATTAGGGTTTTTAGGTAAGAGAACTTTTTCAAACATCAGAAAATCTCTAAGTTTTCTTGCCCTATTGATTGTATCGATACACATCTCGATATAATCGACCTGTTCTGTCGAAGTCCTCAGAAGACCAATCGTTCAAATCAAATAAGGACTTAATTTTTTCAGCAACCAAATACATATATGGACAGATTTATCGATGTATCGTCACACTTATCGATATTATCGATATTTGAATCTCAAGCCCATCGAAGGTGGCTCGATAATATCGACAGGCAGTATCGACGCTCCTATTTTTACTAAGGAAAATCATATATGCTTCGATATATCGAAGCCCTCCTTGATACCATCGGAGTTAAAATCTCGATGATATCGGAAGGCTTTCGATATTATCGGTCATGAGCGTGAAGTTCTCCAGTAACAATTTTCAGGAGGTTTTCAATTCTGATCGGGGGTCACTTGATAGAATCGATATTCTAAATATCGAAGATATTGGGGCCGGATCGATTACATCCAGAAAGGATTAAACTTGTCCAGTAAGCTCAATGATAAAATCTTTGGATTTATCGATGCATCGACACACCTGCCGATATGATCGACATTCAAATTCTGATGATATCGAGTATCCCCTGATCATATCTGATGTCTTGAAAATTTTAAATTAAATTTCTCTCATTATTCAAATGTCGAGGACTCAATCCTTGTATTGATATAATCAGACTTCAAAATCTGATGGCATCGACACGAGTCTCGAATCTCTCGATCAGTCGACAAGAGGTTTTCTTAAAGCATATGACATAGAGTTTGTGTCATTGAGCGAACTATCGATAGAATCGAGAGTATACGCTCGATAATATCGAACCCACTAAATGATATCGAACTCTGCCATAAAAGTGACCGTTTTATATTCATTGGAACCTTTTGCCTATTTAAAGAGAACTTGTCTTTAGTTGCCGGTAGAGAAAGAAGGGAGTACTTTTGTGTGTTTAACCTTAGATCATATACCCAATGCTCTTTCTCTCAAGTGAGTTCATCCTCCAATCCACCCTCATCATTCATATTCAATAGTGGATTAGGGAAGCATTCAAGGATCCTCCAGCTACTACCTTAATGACAAATCATTAAGCTGAGATGCCTTGAATGCATAAATGATTGGAATCACTCTACCTTCCTAATAGGAAAACCTTTAGAGAGTAGAATTCCATCATAACCTTGACCCAACCTATTGCCTTATATTGGTAAATCATTTGTTATGGATCAAGGGAGCTGAAGTCTCTTCGTCAATAAGGAGGAGATCTTCGCCACTGTGCTAAATGGGACTCATCAACTTATCTGTAAGTATCTAGAGTGCAGAGGACCCTTTGATCATTCCTTTGTAGGATTGGGTCTAAGGTGTTTCTCACCCTTAAAGTCCTCAAGGAGGCCTCCGGCAAGAGTATATGTGGTAGGTACATTGTGTGGACCCTTGCTCTGTGGAGAGCATAAATATCTGCTTAAGGTGAACTAGTAAAACCTTCGGTTTGAGGTGAACCGTGTAAAACCTTAGGTTTGAAGTGAACCGAGCGAAACCTCCATTAGGGTCTTAGGGAAGATCCTTGACCAGTGTGCCTAAAAGTGGGTGCGATGTGTTAACCCTTACTCGTGAGAGCATAAATAGTTAGCCTTAGTGTAGGTTGTAAAGGTTGAAGTTGAACCTGCTTTAAAACCTTAGGTTAGAAGTGAACCAAGGGAAACCTCCTTAGTGAAATCCAGTACACTCAAGGGTTGAGTGCGGTTACCAGGAGTGGAGTAGACAAGTAGTTGATTCACTATAAAATGACTGTGTTTAAGATTATTATTCTCTTGTGCATGTGATTTTCTTTATTATTTTCATATCTATATATCTGAGATCACATCTTACACACACACAGAGTCATACCCATCATAAATTAGGTTGCATATAGCTATTTCTTAAATAGTTTGTGATTGGATCCTCTACCAGGCTTGGAAGCCAATAGAGTTACATTTGAGTAATCCTGATAATTGCCTATCAGTAAGGATTAATGTAATAGGATTTTTTACATACATGGTAAAAACTTTAAAAATTCCTATTCACCACCCTCTAGGATATATCGGCATATTCCTACTTCAACTCAAGCAGTCTTCACTGCTATTTCAATTGGTATCAGAGCAGGTCTCTCTTAAGGGCTTCACTTCCTAGAGAGTGATCTTGACTGAAGTTGGGAATGTGGCCAAAGTAGAGGGCTCATCGGTCTCTAGACCTCTTGTATTTGATGGTTCAAATTATACTTATTGGAAGTCTAGGATGCATTGTTTGGATCATGATGTTTGGACATAGTTGAAACTGGATATGTGCCACCGAGCGATCAAATTATTCTTGAAAATGCACAACTATCTCCAAACCTAAATCTAATGAAATGTGGACTGCATTCGAGAAAGAAAAACAAATGTTTGAAGTAAAAGCAATGAATGTTATCTACTGTGCTGTGTCCCAAGAAGTATTCTTGTGACACATCTAAAGAGGCATGGGGTCTATTGGAAACAACCCATGAGGGAGCGAGCATAGTAAAAAGGTCCTAGGTTTGTAATTCCATGGGTGGATTAGGAAAGAAAGTTCTGGTCTAAAAATTTGTACGAAAATACTAAGATCCCTACCAGAACGTTTCAACTCACAAGTTTCAACCATTGAAAAGTGTAGGAATATGGTTGAAATGAAAATAGAAGAACTAGTAGGTTCCCTATAAAATATTGAACTACACTTCAAACAAACTCCTAAATCCAAAAAATATTGTCCTCAAAACTACAAAGAACACAACAAACGAGGAAGTAAAAATAATGAGGATGAAGAAATGGCTCTCTTGACTCAAAGGTTCAAAAGATTCTTCAATAAGTACTGTGGTCGATCTTTCAGAGGCAATCAGATGGAAAGCAAGCACAATATAGGCAAATCTGCTAAAAAGTCCAAAGAGCCTCAGTGCTAGAATTACAGAAAATTTGGACATCTGTCCACTGAATGCCCCAACAGGAAAACTAAAGGAAAAGCCATAACAACTACTTAGGATGACACTGAAGAATCAAACTCTGACTTCAGTGATTTAGAAAGTAAGGGAGACTGAAAATCATTGAAAATACTCATGGCCTCCTCATCCACAAACATCCTAGTATTAAATGAGAAAATTGATGAACCTTAAATCAAAGAATCATTTCCATCTAATGATGAGAAAGAATGAATCTATCCCTAAAATTTGAATCCTTAAAATTTGATCAAACATATTAAACTGTTGAAAGATGAAAACATATAACTTAAGAATGAGAATCACTCACTCCATATTGACTTAGAGAAATCGAAGAAATTTTCTAAAATAAGCTATAAATTTTCTCAGAGTAGTGAAAAGCTAGAAAAATTATTAGGGATGGGAAGACAAGGAAGAGACGAGTAGTCTGGGGTACGATAAAACCAAAAAGAAAACTGGAAATACTACCTCAACCACTGAAAGATCTACTGCTTCAGGTAGTAACATGAGAACCTCTCCAGTCTGTCATTTATGTCGTGATGTAGGTCATTACAAGTTTGAATGCTTGATATCTAGACGGACTTCATATAACTCTGATCAAAATCACATTGAAAAATTCAAATCAATCAAAGAAACACAGAATGTTAAAAGTCCACCAAGGAGAAATACCCATCCATCACCACCTAAAGAAAAGGACAGAATGAAGAAATCCATCTCGCAATGGGTTGTTAAAGAAAAATCGAATTGTCTGATGACTAATTCTCATACACCCTAAAATATTAAGCATAAAAGATAAGTCCAAGTCATGCATCTAGACCCGGATAATTGTTGAAATGATGCAAATTGTGCTAAGCTCCAAATGATATATCTAAAGCTCTAAACCTCCATCTTTTGTATATAAACATTTAAATGTCTATACTTTTGTGTGTACAGTGATTGTACATAATTTTACTTGTATACTTAACTCATAGAAATTCTAAAAGTATACTTGTGAGTTCATCTGGATACTGGAAATGGAAAATCATTCATATGGCTATCGATATACCATTTTCGATTAATCGATCAATGGTCGATATAATCGACGACTCTTTAGAATGTGAAAGGGCATATGATTGAGAATGATATCAGAAAGATAATCAATGAGATCGATCCTAAGTTCATCGATATAATCGAAATAAGGATCAATGATATGGATCGATGCCGCTTGATAAAAAAGGATGAAACGCAAAAAGGGGGATTTTTTTCTAGGGTTTCTAGTTTTTTTTTTCATCATGCTCGCACCTTGCAATTGGACGGGTCGAAACACTATCAGTTTGCCTCGAAAGGTCCAAAATTCGATAATACCCTTCTTTAACATCAAGATTTTTTATTTTTTTTTGGGTATCCCTTTTCTTTATTTCTGCAGTGCCTGTTTTTCTTAAAATCTTTTTGTCATTATGAGAAAAGATAAAGCAAAGATGTCAGGATCGGGTAAGTCATCAAGGTCCACCCGAAAAAAGTTGGTTGCTTCAAGAGGAAGCACACGTGCCCCGGAACGTGGCACTCTCATGAGGTAATGCATGAGACAACGAGGGGCCCAATCTGAGGAACAGGTGCCCCCACTGACACCTCCTCCAATTGGAGCATCTTCACGATCACCCAAATACATGGGAAGAAAGCTCATCCATGAGAGAAAAGTAGATAGGGAATGTCTAAGGCCATACAATCTGGAACCCTTGTTTGCTGCAATCGATTGGTTATCAGTTCTCGATTTTGGAGGACCTTGCTAACTCTAACATATAAGTAACTTCCTTATCGTGTGTCATTCACATGTGTCTGATCCTCCATCCTTCATGGTCTCTTTGGATGGAGACGATATGCACGCCTACTGCATTGGCTAATATTCTCGGTCTAACCATGGCCCTGGAAGGTATCCCTGAAATGGACCTCGACAATGTGAAAATTCGGTCCATGGTAACTAAGTACTTGTGTCATAATAGGGACATCGCATGACATCAAGGTAATGCACTGAAAGCTAGGTTCATGGAACCAAGATTTCGGGTCATGCATGGTATCTTCGCCATAAACATATATCCCAGAAGTACCAACCGATCTGATCTCACAGGCTTCAGGACTATGATAGTGTACTCAATTGCCAATGGAATAAAGATCTGTCTTCTAACTCTGCTCATCCATCAGTTGGTAAATGCCATTTATACATCCATGGACCTTTATCTTCCATATCCCTGGATCATAAACATGATTTGCAATGACATTGAATTCCTGACAACCACTGATCCGGTCCACCCTCTTCAAGTCCTCAATAAGAACAACATTCATAAGATCGACTTGATTTTTCACAAGTACCCTTCGGACCTAGAGGAGGTTGTTCAAGAAGAAGAGGCTGAAGGTGAAAGTGTCGGCCCTATGAAGAAACTGAAGTGGACAGAGATGTACCTGCTGGAATAGATCCTGCTCCTTCAACATCATCACCTGGGTATGCTAAACGATTTAAACTAGACAGGATCAGTGCGATTCAGAGGGACGTCCACTTCATCTGAGAAAGGCTGGTCCAGGGAGTATAGTAGACAGTATAACAGTTGGTCGAGATAATCATCCATCGACGAGATGATACGACACCATTGACCTCTGCTCCTCCGCCATAATGTGGGTCTCTAAACACTTTCACATTCGTCCACACTTATTTCATCGTATGACATAAGTATCTTTTTGGTGCTCTATGCTCTCATGAGCGAATGTGATAGTCCTCGAACAGTTTGCATTTTTTTTGGTTTATATACCCCGTACGGGTCTGCTACTGCTAGATATCTTTGATTGCCCATGGATGGGTTAAAAAATGATGTTTGATTGTGGTTGCCCATGAATGGGTTTAATAGTTGTTTTTTTTTTTTTTGTGTTTGGTGAATGAATGCTGAATATCTGCTAACCTTGGGCAGTATATTCTCTTTTACACATTGATTAACTATAGCGGCATATTCTTCTATTCTTACTGCCATACTGATATATGTGATCCCCTACTTTCAATCAATCTTTCCTATGTGATACATCTGATTTCATTGAATACTCTATCTATTTTACTCTGCATCCATAGTATATGACAGTGATGTATCCTTTACACTGCTCTCCTCTTTGTACATCTATGATTTGTTTCTCCCACATGTCTTTAAACTTCAGTCAAGATCTATTTTAATGATATACCTTTGCCAATGACTGACAAAAAGGGGGAGAACGTTTCAAACACCTCGGATGGAAAATTGTATATCTACTCAAAAAGTGTTGCAGGTGTTAGGGGGAGCAGCTGCACCAAGAATGGGGGAGTTCTATAGTAAGGGGGAGCAGCTGCACCAAGAATGGGGGAATTCTACCGTAAGAGGGAGCAAATTCTGGGTTGTGTACATGGGTTCATTAGAATTTTTAAAATTGTGTAAAATGCATGTACACACAATTTAGGATATGTCTGTCTAGATACTGTCCTATGGTGTTTTGGATATTTTGTCACTTAATTGATAAAGGGGGAGATTGAAAGTGCCCTTGCCAGTGTCCTGGTTTGTCAATTAGTGTGTGTTGAGTCAATCGGACAGCAGAGCATCACAGGAAGATCAATTTAAGCATTTGCCTTAACCGAATGTGTTGAATCTCACCATAGGTAAATCTAAGCCTCACATCCCATGTCCCAAAACACTAGGTGATTAAAATCCTTAAAAACAAGTTAGAATATATTAGGGTTTTTGGGTAAGAGAACTTTTTCAAACATCAAAAAATCTCTATGTTTTCTTGCCCTGTCGATTATATTGATACACATCTTAATATAATTAACTTGCTCTGTCGATGTCCTCAGAAGACCAATCGATCAAATCGAATGAGGACTTAATGTGTCCAACAACTAAATGCATATATGGAGAGAATTATCGATATATTGACACACTTATCGATATCATCTATATTTGAATCTCAAGCCCATCGAAGGTGGCTTGATAATATCGATAAGCAGTACCGGCGCCCCTATTTTTACTAAGGAAAATCATATATGCTTCGATATATCGGAGCCCTCCTCGATACCATTGGAGTTCAAATCTCGATGATATCGAAAGGCTCTTGATATTATCGGTCATGGGTGCGAAGTTCTCCAACAACATTTTTTAGGAGGTTTTCAATTTTGATCGAGGGTCACTCGATAGATTCGATATTCTAAATATCGATGATATCAGGGCTGGATCGATTGCATCGAGAAAGGAAAAAACTTGTCCAGTAAGCTCACTGATAAAATCTTTAGATTTATTGATGCATCGACACGACCGCCGATATCATCAACATTCAAATTTTGAAGATATTGAGTATCCCTTGATCATATCTGATGTCCTAAAAATTTAAAAGCAATTTTCTCTCCTTTTTCAAATGTTAAGGACTCGATCCTTGTATCAATATAATCAGAGTTCGAAATTCGATGGCATCGACACAAGTCTCGATTCCCTCAATCAGTTGGCAGGAGGTTTTCCAAAAGCGTATGGCATAGAGTTTGTGTCATCGAGTGGCCATCGATACGATCGAGAGTTTACGCTCAATAATATCAAACCCGTTCAATGATATCGAACTCTGTCATAAAAATGACTATTTTATATTAGTTGGAACCTTTTGCCTATTTAAAGAGAACTTATCTTTAGCTGGTAGAGAAAGAAGGGAGTGCTTTTGTGTGTTTAACCTTATATCATATACCGAAAGCTCTTTCTCTCAGGGGAGTTCATCCTCCAATCCACCCTCATCATTAATATTTAATAGAGTAGAATGGGGAATGAACTTTCACATTCAAGGATCCTCCAACTACTACCTTAATGAAAAATTATTAAGCTGGGATGCCTTGAATGCATAAATGATTGAAATCACTCTACCTTCCTAATAGAAAAATCTTTAGAGAGTAGGATTCCATCATAATCTTGACCCAACCCATTACCTTATATTGGTAAATCATTTGTTATGGATCAAGGGAGCTGAAGTCTCTTCGTCAACAAGGAAGAGATCTTCGCCACTGTGCTGAATGAGAATCATCAACTTATCTGTAAGCATTAAGAGTCCAGAGGACCCTTTGATCATTCCTTTGTAGGATTGGGTCTAAAGTATTTCTCACCCTTGAAGTCCTCAAGGAGGCATCCGGCGGGAGTGTACCTGGTGGGTGTGTTGTGTGGACCCTTGCTCTGTGGAGAGCATAAACATCTGGTTAGAGGTGAACCAGTAAAACCTTCAGTTTGAGGTGAACCATGTAAAACCTTGGGTTTGAGGTGAACTGAGTGAAACCTCCATTAGGGTCTTAGGGAAGATCTTTGACCAGTGTGCCTAAAAGATAATGTGATGTATTGAACCTTGCTCATAAGAGCATAAACAGTCAGCCTCAGTGTAGGTTATAAAGGTTGAAGGTGAACCTGATTTAAAATATTAGGTTAGAGTTGAACCATGGAAAACCTCCTTAGTGAAATTCGGTACACTCAAGGGTTGAGTGTGGTTACCGGGAGTGGAGTAGATAAGTAATTGAACCACTATAAAATGACTTTGTTTACGATTGTTATTCTCTTATGCATGCGATTTGCTGTATTACTTTCATACCTATATATCTGAGATTACATCTTACACACATAGTCATATCCTTCATAAACTAGGTTATATATAGCTATTTCTTAAATAGTTTATGATTGGATCCTCTACCAGGCTTGGAAGCCAGTAGAGTTATATTTGAGTAATCCTGATAATTACCTATCAGTAAGGATTAATACAATAGGATTTTTTAAATATATGGTAAAAACTTTAAAAAGTCCTATTCACTCCCCTCTAGGACATATCGGCATATTCCTACTTCAACTCAAGCGGTCTTCGCTGTTATTTCAGTTATTAAGCAGAGGATGTGCACAGCTCAGAGCTGGCAAAAGATTTTGTTGATCATCGACGATGACCCCTCAAGTTCACAGTTAGGGACATGGTACATCTCAAGGTCTCGCCTATAAAGGGCATGGTTCACTTTGGTGTGAAGGTTAGGCTCGCCTCGAGATTCATTGGACCTTTTGAGATTACCAAGCACATAGGCGCTCTGGCCTATAGGCTTGCTTTATCTCCTAAGTTGTCCATGATCCACGACGTGTTCCATGTTTCTATGTTGGAGAAATGTGGGTCAGACACTATTCCTGTGATTGATTGATAAGCACACGAGGTCCATGAGGATGCTTCCTACATCGAGCAACCGATTCATATTCTTGATTAGAAGGACCAGGTCCTCAGGACTTGTGAAGGTGTAATGGGGTCATCATTCGGAGGCTGAGGAATCTTAGGAACTCGAAGTCATGATTAGAGAGCGCTATCCCTATTTATTCAATGATTGATTGCTTACATTTCCTTCTCTTGTGTTTGATGTTTGAGGTATATATTTATGATGATGTTTATACATTTTATTATTCCAGTTTTATCAATTTTGGAGATGAAATTTCTTTGTTAGTGTGGAGGATTGTGAGATTCGACCCTAGTTTTCATCTGTGCATGCGTGTAAGTATGCATTCCGTCCATTTTGGTCCCGCGACCATCGAATTGTGTTTGTGGTCATCCTTAATTCTGTCATGTAGACCAAACTTAGATCGACCCTAGACCTATGCCATGTTAATCGTATCGTTGTTGTGGTTCGAACGACGTGTCTTGTGCATCCATCCGACATTGGATCAAAAGTTATGAACATTTCATCATAGGACCCACTTTTTGTACATGGGCCATTTCTATGACACAATTTTCCATGCACACCACACATACACTACACAATTGCATGGATTGAACGTCACCCACTCTAAACACCACCAAGCCTAGTCTAAACCTAGTAACTTTGTTATTTTCACCATAGATTATGATTGCTTTCTCTAAGGAGGAAGAGCAATGATGACTCTCCTCCAAACCCTTCCTCCCTCTCTCTCTCTCTCTCTCTCTCTCTCTCTCTCTCTCTCTCTCTCTCTCTCCCCTCTCATTTCTCTCATTCCACCTCTCCCTCATATTCCAGTAACTCTAGCCCATTTTCTCTCATAAACCTCTCAATCTATCCTTTGAAAGGTAATCTCAACCATAGATCTATAACCCTTGAAGCTTAAAGAGCTTATAGATAGGAGAATCTTGAAGATCCATTAAGGTGGGTGCACTTAGCTCAAGATTTTCTAATTTTCTTATAGTATATTCTCCTTCATCTCATCCTTGGGAACTTGTGGGGCCCATCAAGTGATGATGGAGGTCCCCCATGGTCCCATGTTTGAGGCCAATGGCCCATTCCTTTGCATATATGTTTTATGGATAGGGTTATTCTCCATGGACATCATCATGGCATTTTTCCTTTAGTTCATGTCTTTTAGGAGTCATCTAGACCATAGATTATGATGGGAAAGGTATCTCCACCATTAGATTGATTCCTAACTCCATGCATGTGCTAAATCTAGATTGTATTTGATCTAATGGATGATATGAATGTGTTGTGATGAAGGGAGGATATTAATAGTGGTGGAGATCCCCTCTTGTGGTCAGACCTCCATTTTTTCCTTATTCTATCTTTAATTTCTGAAGTGTGTAGCCCACTTGGAGGCCCTAAAATATCTAGATGGTTGAAGTAAGGTGGACACCCATGGCTGTCCATTCCTTAGACATTGACACTCTAATTCCTCCATATCGGATGCATGTAATGGGTTTTATGAAGGGGAATTGGTCTGGATGTTTTGGGGCCCACTGAGGTGGACCACAACACTGATTTAATGGGGTGATTTTCCTTATTTTAGTTCACATGTTCAGTTCATTTCATATATATGTTGTTGTCCAGTAATTTTCTGGACAGTTGCTGGATGGTTTTTGGGTCAGAATTATGAACTGATAAGAGGGATGTTTCACCCACATTGGTAGATGATTCTTAGAGGTGTGGACCCCACCTTGATGTGTGTTGAATCCCACCTCCATCCACCCTTTATTGATCACCCAAAAAGGTGGGCTAAGAAGCTTAGTCAATCTAGATTTTCTGGACTATCCAGCCACTCTGCATATTGTAAAAACATAAATACCAGCTTGTTTCTGAAATGGTGGGCCACCTTTGTGGACCCCACCTTATTGTATACTTGTGCAAGGATGTTGGCCCTATATTTTTCCAAATTTTGGCAGACCTAGGCCTACTCTAATTGGGTGCACAAGTCAGGGGCAACAACATTGCTTCAACAGGAATTATTTTTGGACCTTGTTGTCCATAATTTGTGTGAATTAAATAAAATACTTATACAACCTCAAAAATTCTAAAATTTTACAAAAAGGTGACCCACCCATGTTAGGACCCACCTACAAAATTTTGGGGTCAATGGTGAGGACATCACCATTTCCATGATGACCTATGGCCTAGTTTACCCCGCTTATCTCTTCTCCTCATTGCAAAAGGCCCTCCAACGTCCGCGGTTGCAGAAATTTCTAGTTCTCTTCCCTCTTTTCCCTCTAAATCTAACCATCAAAGACCTATTATCACCATAGAATCCTCTCACTTGAGGCTTGAAGAGCATGGTGGTTGAAGAATCTTGAAGAATTCATCATGTAGATGAGCATGTAGGATAGATTGCATAGTTTTTCTTTAAAGATCTTTTATTGCTTCATATGGAGAGTGTATGCATGTAGGACTCACCACATTAATGGTGGAGGTCCTACACCACTCCTTGGATGTGTTCTTTAGCTACCACTTGCATGCATGTGATCTTGATGGGGCCATTCTCCATGGACACCATCTTGATGAGATTTCCTTTCTTCTGTGCATCATAGGTCATCTAGACCTTAGATTCCTAGCTGTAGGGCCCATGCATGTATGAGATCCTCTTTGATCTTTCATGTAGATGTTGTTTCCTTCATTATGGAAGGTTCGTAGTAGAGGAGCCCTCCCAATGGCCGGTATGTTTCCTTTCTTCTGTGGTTTGGATGTGATGATTGTGTGGCCCACCTGATGTGCCATGCAACCAGGATTTTTAGATTTTTGGGACTTCCAAGCCCAAGTTGCTAGACGCCCAGGCCTAACTGTGCTCCTTAGTTTTGTTGTTGGATACTAGAAGGCCTTTGGGCCTGATTTTAAGGATTATTTTAGAGGGGATTTGGGCCTAAAGGTTGTGTGACACATCAGGGTGGACCCAACCTTATGGAATCTGTGAGTTAGTTTACATTTATTAATTTTATGGGCTGATCTAGACAACAACATGCTATTGTCCAGATTGCTGGATTATTATTTTTTTTATGCTGTAATGTATGGGTTGTAGGCCTTGTTTGTGGCTTCTTTTTTCCTGATTTCCTAAAATTTTCTTTGGGGTGTGTACCCCACATAAAAGTATGTTAAACCTCACCTTCAAATGTCCCTATTTGATCACCTAAAAGGGTGGGCCAAGGAGGGTGGAAGGTTCAAATTTTTTTGGACTATCCAGCCACATTGTTTGTTGGAAAAACATAAATATCAGCCTGATCTTGAAATGATGGGTCACCTTTGTGGACCTCACCTTGCTGTATACTTGTATAGCAAGGTTGGCCTTACGTTTTTCCAAATTTACATAGACGTGGGCCCACTCAAATGGGGTGTAAAAGTCAGGGACAGTAGCATTGCTACAGTAGAAAAATAAAATCTGGACCTCGCTGTCCATTTGTACAAAAATTTATTTAAAACATTTATGGCCTTTCCCTTCACACATTTTGTGGCCCACCTTGTTGGGGTTTATCTCAGGGGGCTTGGGGGCCACCTGAACCATTAGATTTTAGGAGTTTTTAGGCCCACCTTGAGGCTAAAATGGGTCATCCGTCCCACCCTTGGGACGCCCAAGGATGGGCTGGCCATCCCAAGTGTGTGGCCCACTTTGATGTATGTATTTCTGAAAAGGCCAAGTTATATGTCCTAGAGGGGAGGGGGGGTTGGTGAATAGGACTATGCCAAACTTAAAATGATAACAGTGGAATAAAATAATTAAATAGCCAAAGAAAGATAACAATACACAATACAGAATGTAAAGCAACCTCAAATTCTAGTTGTTCTAAGGACAACCTTTCACCATAAAAACTAAGGGTTTATGGTGGGACAACCATACTAGAATAATTAGAGAAACAAAATCTCCAACTGGAAAGGAAATAAAGGAAATAGCAAGAAAGAAATTCTACACTATTATAACATTTCCCACAATGCTTGAAATCAAAGATTACAACATTCACATCCACACATACATCCCACAAACTTGGATGATAAAAGATAAAAAAAACTAAACAAACATTTAAATCACAAGACACAAAGAGTTATAGTGGTTCGCCTGTGTGTACACCAACTGTTAAATGATAGCTACATAACTTGCTACTCCACTCCTAATATCCTCACAAATTGAATATTAGTATTCACTATGAAAATAGATTTTTCTCAGGTTCACCTAAAACCCTCACAATTGTGTCTTTTAAATGGGCTTACACAATTCAAAAACCCACACTTTGAGTTTTCTGGCTCTCCTCAGATAACCAACACAATGAGATTTTTCTGGCTTAATCTCAAAAGAAATAAAAGATAGAAGATTTACAAAAAATGTAGAACACCTAGATTTCTCCTTTTGTTGTAGCCCAGAAGAACCAAGTCAGAGTAGAAGTTCAAATAGAAGTTCAATGTCTAATACTCACTTTAAAATGGTTCTATGTCTAAGTTGATTTTAGATTAAATTAAGTCAGGATAGCTCTATTTGATTTTGATTCCAGTAAGTTGAATATCACAATTCCTTTTTCAAATCAGATTGGAATACAAAAATAAAATCAAATATGAAAAGCTAAGAAAAGTGAATATTAAATATGCACAATGTAGCATAAAAAGAACACAAACTTATCTCTCCGAGTGATGCCTTGATTTTTCTTGAATTGGATTATCAAACTCTGAAATTCGTACTCTATTTATAATTACAGAAATTACATCTTTGACTGGTCTTGAGGACAATATGACTGGTCGAAGGTCGAACATATTTTTGAATTTTTGAACGCGATCAGATAAAACTGTTTTACGGATAGTCGAAGGCTGTCCACGACCAATTGTAAGTCCTCCACGACTGGTCGTGACCTGCTTACGACTGGTTGAAGGAAGCCTGATTTAGTCACTGTAGTTTGAGTTGTATATCTTGGACTAGTCGTAGAACGAGTCGTGCATTGTTCACACGACCGGTCGAACAAAGTCCATGACTGGTCGTAGAAGAATCAAATTTTTTGAATAATTGCAACAAACATAGGACTGGTTCTGAAATTTCTTGAACTAGTCGAGCCAGTGCTAGGACTAGTCGAACAGGGTTCAGGACTAGTCTTAGAACAGTTAAAACACTTACAAAGTGATTCAATTTGACTAATGTATATAAAATAACCTACCCTAAGGTCAGTCTAAGGTCTTTCATACCTTGAATGTGAAGTATGGACATTGAGTCTTCATATCTTCAAATGATAGATGATCTTTGAAGTTCAAGAGGCTTGAGATCTTGGCACATGATGAAGCTTGAACTTGAAATCTTTGAAACCTTGAACTTGTAGTTTTTGAGTTGTATTTCACCTTGAGTCTTAAACAAGATCTCATAGCTTTAAAACACTCAAGCTTTTAGAGAAGAGAACAATGTACTTGTTCTTTACATTTCTTAAAGTAGATCAATGTTCTTGTCTTGAAGCATTGTGATGTAGTGCCTTGAACATATATATCAATGTGCTACACAAGATGCAGATTTAAGTTTTTGCACCACAAAATTTGACAACCAAAGGAGCAAGAAACCATAGCACTTACAATCTCCCCCTTTGTCAAATTTGTGACAAAACACACTCAACATTAATATAACTAATAACCACACAAAGAATCATAATCATGCACTAGTTACAACCTCGTTAAAGAATCATGCACAAGTTATTATCAACTAGCACACAACATCATAAAACAGTCACAGTACAACACCTCCTTACATACTCCCCCTGAGTAACAAACATATATGCAAAAAATAAAATAAAATGCTACTCTACTATTCTCCACAATCCATCCATATCCATTTTAGACATAATAAAATATTCTCCCCCTTTTCGTTACAATATGACAAAGGAAGCAAGTAAGATATGGAAGAGAAAAAAAAACAAGAGAGTAATAAAAGAGTTGACAAGTCAAGATATGTAAGATATATAAGCAAATTCAAAGTTCACATATCATTAACCATCATAAACCAAAGTCAACCAAAGTAAGTCTCACAAACTCAAAGAAAGCAAATTAGTCTAAGAGTTATTATAGACCATAGGTTAAAAATATTTAATCAGATCTTGAAGAAGAAGGAGCAGGTATAGTAGGATCAATTTGATGAAGGCCCTTGTTTAAGAAACTAAGATACTTACGCATATATTTAAATTGTAAATCATGGGCAACATTCATATTCTCTACCTTCTCCTCAAGTGCACGTAAATGCGCATTAATATCTAATGGCTCATAGTTAGGATCATTTGCAGAGTCTAATTCCATTTCATCAAAAATTTCATCCATATTTATATCATCAAGAGGAAGATCACCAGCTTCGTCTTCATTCACTTCTTGAGCTCCACCACTACCAACATCTACTTGGACAGGAGCCAATTCTAATTTTATGTTGTTTATATTAGAGTTGTTGAAAATAAGATGATGGATAGGAGCCTCTCCAATAGGCATAACAACTAGCATGTGAGTAGCTAACACAGTCATAAGGTAGGTAAATGTAATATCACTGTCCTGGATGGAGATGAAACTGAATAATGGAATGACATATTAAAGAAGGCAGACAAACATTTACACCAGTGATGATGGAATGTAAAATACGGACCATAAAGGAAGTTAGTTCTGTTTTATTACCAGACCGAAGATATAGATTTTGAAATAAATATACAATGTAAAACTCTGTATCTCGATAACAGGTACTTGGAAGCAAGCGCATTTCCCTTCTGACTCCATTGCACATTCATATTGCATAATGCTCTAGTGAGCATGCATTTTTCTTATTCTGAGGGTTTCTCAACTAGAGTATGAATAGGAATACCCTCGTCATTAACAGGTATGTCTATTAGAGCTGAAATCAGATGACGGTCAATCTCAAATGGACCTTCTCTAGTAGCAATTTTAAACATTAAATTCTTAGTCAAAAAATAAAAAATGCATGCAAACATGGATTGAGGAATAGACCGGTATGCCGGCCCACCCTAATGTAAGATGTTATCCCATCCTACAGCCTAAAGAAGTGGAAGGAGACCAAAAGGAGCAATGTGTTCAATACACATAGATCACTCGACAATAACATTCTTCATTCTTATATCCCGAACATATGAGGGATCATCTTCGGATGACCGAAGATGGCGCCTTATTAAAGGAGCATATCTAGATGAGGAAGCACCACAGGAAGTTTTCTTTTTTACCTCTAGCATCAATTTACAACCAAGAAATGAAGGAATAAAGAGGTTGTAGAAGATGTAGAGTGAGTTTCTTTAAAATTAGATTTTAGAGAAGAAAACTATAAAAACTTCAAAAAAAATTTGAAATCAAGCACTCCAGGAAGGAAACTAAAGAGATTAGAGCTTAATATCACCTTGAAGAATCAAAGAGATCAGTACGACTAGTCGTGCCACGGCCCGTTGGAGAAGAAAGAGAAAATGAGGAAGAAATGGTTTTCCCCAAATTAAAAAAGACCAGCGCGCTACATGACTGGTCGTGGGATGTCCTCGACCGGTCGTGCCAAGACTAGTCGTATACATCCTCGACCGGTCATGCAAACATAAAAACATGCATTTTCCATATAATTCTGAATTTTAAAATTATAATTTAATAAATATATAAACTATAATACAGAAATGCATGAATAATCAATTTAAATTGCACATACCAAGATCCAATTTCAATTTATTAAACCAACTTTTGTCGAGCGGTTTAGTGAAAATGTTGGTAAGTTAAGTCACAGTAGGAATGTAATCCAAAGAGAATATTTTTTCTTCCACTAATTCACGAATGTAGTGATACCTAATGTCAATGTGCTTGGTACGTGAATGCTGGATTGGATTTTTAGATATATTTATTACACTAGAATTATCACAGAATAACACCATTGAATCTTATGCAATTCCATAATCACTTAACATTCTATTCATTTATACAAGCTGAGTACATGCATTTCCAACTGCAATGTATTCAGCCTCAGCAGTTGAAAGTGATATGGAACTTTGCTTCTTATTAAACCAAGAAACTAAATAATTTCCAATATAGAAACAACCATCACTGGTTGATTTTCTATCATCGATATTACCAGCCCAATCAACATCACTGTACCTAGCCAACTAAACACTAGTATCATATGGATACTAGAGACCCAAATTGACAGTACTTGAGACATGTCGAATAATCCGTTTAACAGAAGTTAGATGTGACTCTTTAGGGTCAAATTGATATCTAATGAAAATACCAACACTAAAAGCAATATCAGGTCTACTTATAGTTAAATAAAGTAAACTGCTAATCATACTACGATATAATTTAGGATCCACATTTTTACCTGTATATTCTTTTGAGAGTCTTAATGTTGTACTCATAAGAGTATCAAAATTCTTACCATTCTCAAATCCAAACTTTTTAATCAAGTTTAGAGTATATTTAGTCTGAGAAATGAAAATACCGTCAGGTTGTTGTTTTACTTATAACCCTAGAAAATAATTCAATTCCCTAACCATGCTCATTTTGAACTTAAATTTCATTAAATCGGCAAACTCAACAGTCATGTTAGTACAGGTAGATCCATAAATAATATCATCAACATAGATCTGCATTATTAAAATATAATCATTATGTTTATTAACAAAAAGAATCTTATCAACACTTCCTATTTTAAAATTATGACATAGTAAAAACTTAGTCAATTTTTTATACCATGCCCTGGGAGCTTATTTTAAACCATAGAGAACTTTTTTAAGGTGATAGACATGATCAGTGTTCTTAGGGTCTTCAAAACCCATTGGTTGCTTAACATACACTTCTTTATGTAGATCACCATTTAAAAAAGAACTCTTTATATCCATTTGATAAATTTTAAATTTTCTAAAACACACAATGCATATAAATAATCTGATTGATTCAAGACGAGCTACTGAGGCAAATGTTTCATCATAATTAATGCCTTCAATTTGAGTGTACCCTTCTACAACTAGTTTAGCCTTGTTTCGAATTATATTAACAAGTTCATCAGGCTTATTTTTTAAAATTCACTTAGTACTAATAATATGTTTATCTTTACATCTAGGAACAGACACCAAACATCATTTCTCACAAATTTGTTAAGTTCTTCTTGCATCGTTACTATCCGGTTTTCGTCAATAAGAGCTTTTTTTATGTTTGCCAGTTTAATCTGGGGTGTAAAGCACACGTAATTGCATATATCTTCTAGTTGTCTATGAGTTTGCACACCAATGAGAGGGTTTTCAAGAATATAAGTGGTTAGATGATCTTTGATAGTCCTTAGATCAGAGTTATTTTGACTTGATGAAGTATTTGGTTTGTCAATTAGAAGAATTTCATCATTATTTGAACTTGAGGCAGGTGTATTCAAGTGATTGTCAATAACCAAATTGATGAAATTTTGAAATACACAGGTCCTCTTATTCAATACTCAATACGCTCGATTGTTTAAAGAATACCCAAAAAAGATCCCCTCGTCACTTTTAGTGTCAAACTTTCCTAGATTTTCACGGTCACGTAAAATATAAAACTTGCTACCAAGTCTCGAAAGTAATAACGGTAGGCTTCTTATCGAACCAAAGTTCATAAGCAGTTTTATTATTTGATTTATTTGTATAAACTTGGTTGATTATATAGCATGCAATATTTACGGCTTCAGCCCATAGATTTTTAAGGAGCTTCATACTATTAAACATTACATTAGCCATTTCTTGAAGCACTCTATTTTTTCTTTCAACGATTTCATTTTGTTGTGGTGTTTTGGGTGAAGAAAATTCATGTGATATTCCCTGATTGTAATAGAATTTCTCAAAACTGTTAATATCAAATTCTGATCCATGATCACTACAAATCTTATAGACTTAAGAACCTTTTTCTGTTTGGATTCGTTTGAGAACTCTTTTTACTTCATCAAAGATTTTTTGATTTATCCCTTAAAAAGGTTACCCAAGTGAATCTGGTATAATCATCCATGATCACCAGTATGTATTTTATACCACCTCGACTCTCTGTCCTGGTTGGTCCTATAATATCCATGTGGAGAAGTTCGAGAGGTTTAGCTGTGGCATTGGAGTCCACCTTTTTATAAGCACTCCTAGTTTGTTTGTCAATTTAGCATTCGCCACATATTTTGTCTACTTTTTATAATTTACGTAGACCACTTATCAGTTCTCTTCTTCTCAATTTGTATAGATTACAGTAGTGTACATGTCCAAGGTGTTTATGTCATTATCCAATCTAATCGGTATGGACTATGTAACACGATTGACTAGATGAGATAGAATCACTAACAATATAGCAGTTTTCAAAAGTTCTACGACCAGTTAATATTACTGAACCATTCTTGTTTAAAATTTCACACCCTAGGTTAGAAATTTTAACACTATGATTTTTATCGCATATTTGAGATTTCGTAAACAAATTGTGTTTTAACCCTTCAACGTATAAAACATTCTTAAATAAAGAGAGATTAGAAAATTGAACCGTACCTTGGCTAATAATCCTACAGTTGCTACCATCACCAAATGTGACTGAACCATCAGTCATGTCGTTAAGAGTGGTGAATAAACCTTTGTCACTAGTCATGTGCCTGGAGCATCCACTGTCTAGGTACCACTTTGAATGGCTTGAAGATTTGAAAGCGGTATGGGCAACCAAGTAACCTTAAGAACCCATTTCATAACTATTTTGGGTTTAGGAATATAGTTGGTCTTCTTGTATTTGCAGTTGCTGTAAGAATGACCTACTGAGTTAGATTTTAAGAGCTCCTTAAGTAAATCAACTATTTTTTCTGCTAAAGGGTTTTGATTCTGATTTTTATAGTTGATATGGTTACTTTTAGGTTTAAAGAATGAAAAGTTTTGGTATTTTTAGAAAACTTTATAGTAGAACTTTTCTCTTTTGAGTTTGAAGACTCTCCTTTCATAAACTTAGGAGGAGTATTCTTCTATTTAATAGGAACCTTTTTATGGTAGCCCAAATCGAATCAGTCACCACATTTTCTTGATCCAGATAATAGTTTTTCTAACCTTAGATCACCTTGGGCATACCTCTATATATCCTTTAAATTCAAAAGTGAAGAGACTTCATTTTTAAGTTTTTCATTTTTAGATTTAAGATTTTCAATAAAGGAGATTTTGAAATCTAAATCGCATTTCAATTTTTCAAAACAATCTGAAATGTGGGATTTTTCTAAAATAAAAGAATCAAAATTTTCTTTAAGTTTTAAAAATTTCTCTTTTTGAAGTTTTAGTTTTACAGCAATTTTACAACTTTCCTTGTATAGGGCATTGTAAGCGTCTTGAAGATCTTCATCATTTTCATGATCACTATTCAGATTTTCTTCACTAGTTAAATCATAGAGATCTGAAAAAGTGAACTTAGCTAGAGTCATAAGGGCTTTAACTTCATTACGCGACTCAGTTTCAGAATCTTCTGATCCAGAAGAGGCTTCAGAGCCAGAAGATTCATCCTAAGTAGCTAACATTCCTTTCTTTTTAGGTTTGTCCTTTTTAGGAAATTCGTTTGATAAATGCCCATATTCTTGGCAGTTGTAACATTGACTATCTTTTAAAAATTTTCAAGTTTTAGATTTAGATTTAAATCTTTTCTTATCATTTAATTTTTAAAAATCAACTCTCCTTTTACTTTTAAAAATTTTGTAAAACTTTTTTGTCAAAAGGGTCATATCATCTTCAGAATTTTCATAAAAAATACAGTTAGAAGATTTAAGAGCGATAGATTTACTTTTAGGAGCTTTAAAGTTTAACTCATAGGTTTGTAAAGAGCCAACTAATTCTTCTACCCTCATGTTGTCTACATCACGAAGTTCCTAGATCGCGGTTACCTTAGAATTGAACTGTTCAAGAAGTGAGCATAGTATTTTTGGACAAATTTTACTTTCTAGGATTTTATCACCAAGATCCCACATATAGTTCACAATGTCATTTAATCTTGTATAGAAGTCCATGAACATTTCATTTTCTTCCATATGTATTTTCTCAAATTTATTTGTGAGGATTTTAATCTTATATTTCTTAAAAATTGATGTTCCCTCATGTGTCATTTCTAAAATATCTCAGGCTTGCTTTGCAAAATCACAGGATATAATTCTTTTAAATTCATTTGGTGATAGTGTGTAAGTGATTACATTTAATGCTTTTACATTTGCACTACTCTCACTTTTCTAAAGTGTAGTCCAAGAAAAATAAGGTGTAATTCTCATAGATTTGGATCTATCGATTCCAGTTACTTCGGTGGTAGGAGGGGTCTATTCAATGATTGTGGCTAGCCACACACTCTCATCCATGGATTTAAGGAATATCCTCATCCTGGCTTTCCAATTGGCATAATTGGTGTCATCAAATGGTGAAGGCCTAGTGACTGAAAGGCTATTAAAATTTGGCATCTTATAAATAGCTTAGATCGGTTATCTCAGGAAATAAATCCAAAAATATAACAATTAATACGAGCTATTAGGCTTTGATACCACTTGAAAAGGCCAAGATATATGTCCTAGAGGGGGGGTGAATAGGACTATACCAATTTTAAAATAATAACAGCGGAATAAAATAATAAGATAGCTAAGTAAAGGAAAGATAACAATCCACAATACAGAATGTAAAGCAACCTCAAATTCTAGTTGTTCTAAGGACAACCATTCACCATAAAACTAAAACAATTAGAGAAAAAAAAATATCAAACTGGAAAGGAAATAGCAAGAAAGAAATTCTACATTATTACAACATTCCCCACAATGCCTAAAATGAAAGATTACAACATTCACATCCACACATACATCCCACAAACTTGAATGATAAAAGATATAAAAATTAAACAAACATTCAAATCACAAGACACAAAGAGTTATAGTGGTTCGGCTGTTTGTACACCAAGTGTTAAACAATAGCCACACAGCTTGCTACTCCACTCTTAATATCCTCACATAGTGGATATTAGAGTTCACTATGAAAATAAGTTTTTCTCAGGTTCACCTAAAACCCTCACAATTGTGTTTTTCAAATGGGCTTACATAATTCAGAAACCCACACTCTAAGTTTTTTAGCTCTCCTCAGATAACCATCACAATAAGACTTTTCTGGCTTAATCTCAAAAGAAACCAAAGATAGAAGATTTACACAAATGTAAAATACCCGAATTTCTCCTTTTGTTACAGCCCAGAAGAACCAAGTCGAAGTAGAAGTTTGAATAGAAGTTCAATCTCCAATACTCACTTTAAAATGGTTCTAGGTCTAAGTTAATTTTAGATTAAATCAAGTTGGGTTAGCTCTCTTTGATTTTGATTCTAAGAAGTGGAATATCACAATTCCTCTTTCAAATCAAATTGGAATACAGAAACAAAATTAAATATGAAAAGCTAATAAAAGAGAATATTAAATATGCACAATGTAGCTTAAAAAGAACATAAACTTATCTCTCAGAGTGATGTCTTGACTTTTCTTAAATTGGATTATCAAACTCTGAGATTCATGCTCTATTTATAGTTGTAGAAATCGCATCTTCAACTGGTCCTGAGGACAATAGGACTGGTCGAAGATCGAACAAATTTTTGAATTTTTGAGCACGATCGGATAAAACCGTTCTACGAATGGTCAAAGGCTATCCACAACCAGTCATGAGTCCTCCACGACTGGTCATGACCTACCTACAACTAGTCGAACGAAGCCTGATTTAGTTGTTATAGTTTGAGTCGTAGATCCTGGACTGGTTGTAGGATGAGTCATGCACTATTCACACGACCGGTCGAACAGAGTCCAGGACTGGTCATGGAATAATCAAAAATTTTAAAAAATTGCAACAAACTTAGGATTGTTCTTGGAATTTCTTGGACTGGTCGAGCTAGTGATAGGACTAGTCGAATAGGGTTCAGGACTAGTCTTAAAACAGTCCAAAACTTACAAAGTTATTCAATTTGACTTATGTATACAAAATGACCAACCCTAAGGTCAGTCGAAGGTCTTTCATACCTTGAATGTGAAGTATGGACATTGACTCTTCATATCTTCAGATGATGGTTGATCTTTGAAGTTCAAGAGGCTTAAGATCTTAACACATGATGAAGCTTGAACTTGAAATCTTCAAAACCTTGTACTTGTAATTCTTGAGTTGTATTTCACCTTGAGTATTGAACAAGATCTCGTAGCTTTAAAACTCTGAAGCTTTTAGAGAAGAGAATAATGTACTTGTTCTTTACATTTCTTGAAGTAGATTATTGTTCTTGTCTTGAAGCATTGTGATGTAGTGCTTTGAACATATATACCAATGTGCTACACAATACACAGATTGAAGTTTTGTCACCACAAAATTTGATACCCACAGGAGCAAGAAAACATAGCACTTACAATTTCCCTAGGCCGTCCTCCACCATGTTGGCTCCCTTAAAAGTGGTCCACCTCCCTTGAAGGACCCCCACAAGTGGGGCCCACCATGAGGTTATAAAGGGGTGGTCATCTAGTCCCTTGGGATGCCCAGGCCCACTAGGGACGTCTAGGATTTTTGGGCGCTGCTGGACTTTCAGTCGAGCAACAGGCCCACCCTGTTTTATGTGTTTTCTTCACCCCGTTCATTTGGTGGGGCCCACTGTGTGGGTGTGTGTCACCATGGGTCAGTAACCAATCCAAATTAGATAGATTTATGGACTCCAAGAAGCTCAGGAAGTGGGTGGGCTAGATTTCCAACAAGGGGCCCACAATTGCTACATGATTGATTTTGTTGGAAACTGTTGTGGCCCACCAAATTTAAGGGAGTGTTGCACACACTCCTTGCCTTATTTCCTTAGACATTTTTGGGCATAATTAGTGCCTCTTAAGGCCCCTCTTTGAGGTAATAATATGGGCTAGCCATTATTAGTGCCTCCGTACCACGCTATCTCAAAGGCCCCTAGTAGATGACACCGTTAGAGTTGAGGAAAATGTAGCAATAGTTGGATGAGCTCCGGGAGTTAGGTTTTATTCATCCCAGTAGTTCACCTTAGGGGGCCCTGTTATTGTTTGTAAAGAAGAAGAATGGTTCGTTGCGACCTTTTATAGACTACTATGAGCTTAACAGAGTTACCATCAAGAACCGATACTTGCTTCCCCATATTGATGATCCGTTCGATCAGTTACAAGGTACAAAGTATTTTTCCAAGATAGACTTACGCTCCGGTTATCATCAGATTCAAGTCCAAGAGGAGGACATTTTGAAGACGGCTTTTTGGACATGCTATGGTCACTTTGAGTTCCTGGTCATGTCGTTTGGATTGACCAACGCACCCTCTGTATTCATACAGTTGATGAACGTAATTTTTTGGTCATTTCTAGATCTGTTCATGGTGGTATTCATTAATAATATTCTTGTATATTCGAGGACTTGAGAGGACCTTGCTGAACACCTGCAGATTGTGCTTGAGACCCTCCGTGCCTACAAGCTATAAGTGAAGCTGGAGAAGTGTGAGTTTTGACGGGAGGAGATGAAGTTCCTCGGTGACGTGGTGACAAGGGAGAGTGTCGCTGTGGACCCCTCGAAGGTTGTTGCAGTGCGTCAGTGGAGCCAGCCCATGAATATGTTCGAGATTCACAGTTTCCTTGGTCTAGCGGGATATTATCGAGGGTTTCTCCCGTATTGCAACACCACTGACTCGGTTGACATGGAAGGGTGTCAAGTTCGTCTAGAGTGACGCTTGCGAGGAGGTATTTATAGAGTTAAAGGACCACCTCACATCCACTCCTGTTCTCACTCTTCCTGATAGGAGTGAGGGTTTTATTGTGTTTTCACTGATGCCTCTAGAGTTAGCTTGGTTGTTACACTGATGCAGCACAGGAAGTCAGTGGCGTATGCCTCGCCCTAGCTCAAGGTCCATGAGCTAAACTACCCCACTCATGATTTGGAGCTTATAGCAGTTGTCTTTGTACTAAAGGTGTGGAGACATTATCTATATGGGGTCATATTTGAGCTCTTCTCAAATCATAAGAGATTGAAGTTTTTATTTTCGCAGTCCGAGTTAAACCTACGTCAGAGACGATGGATGAAGTTTTTGAAGGACTATGATTTTGACCTTCAGTACCACCCAGGAAAGGCGAACGTGGTGGTGGACACACTCAGCCGTCAGCCACAAGGCTTGGTGGGGCAAATGATGATCCATGAGTGGCAGATGCTCGAGGATGTTTCAGAGTATGACTTTGAGTTCGCTTTATAGTCCTCTATTGTTCATCTATCGAGCTTGCCGATTCAACCCTCATTGGTGACTAGGGTGATCGAGGCTTAGCAGACAGACAAGTCACTTCAGGAGTACCGAGCAGAGGCCACATCTGTGGAGTAGTCAGACTGGCAGATTGGTTTCGATGGTGGATCACACTTTAGAGGCCGAATGTGTATCTTGGACGTGCCAGAGTTGTGTCATGATCTGATGACCAAGGCACACCAATCGAGGCTTACTATTTATTTAGGCTCCATGAAGATGTATCGTGATATGAGGAGACAGTAATTCTGGCAGGGGATGAAGTGCTAGATTGTGAGTTTTATTGCCGAGTGTGACACATGCAAGCATGTCAAGGCCGATCATCAGAGATCCTCTGGTCCCTTGCATCCGTTGAGCGTTCCAGAGTAGAAATGGGAGCATGTATCGATGGACTTCATTACAGGTATGTCGAGGACTCAGCGCGGTCATGATACCATCTGAGTTATTGTCGATTATCTGACAAAGTCGGCTCATTTCATTCCAGTGCGTGCTTCCTGGTCTATGGACCGGTTGGCGAGGATATTCATTGAGGAGATAGTGAGACTGCATGATGACCCAGTTTCGATCGTTTCATATCGAGACTCCATATTTATGTCTCAGTTTTGGAGGAGTTTTCAGCAGGTGTTGGGGGTCACTTTGCATCTCAGCACCGTTTATCATCTGCAGACGGATGGGCAGACCGAAAGGGTCAACCAGATCCTCAAGGATATGCTCAGGGATTATGTGATCGACTTTGTAGGCTTTGGGATGAGCATATACGCCTCACCAAGTTCGCGTATAACAATAGCTATCAGGCAACTATCGGCATGACTCCTTTTGAAGCACTTTATGATAGACCATGCAGATCTTCTAGTTGTTAAACCGAGGTTGGAGAGGGTCGTCTCTTAGGTCCCAAGCTTGTGCTGAAGATGTCAAAGGCTATTAATATTATTAGGTAGAGGATGTGCACAGTTCAGAGCTGGCAGAAGAGTTTTATTGATCGTCGGTGTCAACCCCTCAAGTTCACAGTCAAGGACATGGTGTATCTCAAGGTCTCACCTATGAAAGGCAAAGTTAGCTTTGGTGTGAACGGTAAGCTCGCCCTAAGATTTATTAGACCTTTTAAGATTACCGAGCACGTAGGCATTGTGGCTTATAGGCTTATCTTACCTCCTAAGTTGTCAGTGATCTACGACGTATTCCATATTTCTATGTTGCAGAAATGTGGGTCGGATACTATTCCTATGATTGATTGGCAGGCACTTGAGGTCTGTGAGGATGTTCTTACATTAAGCAGCTGATTCGTATTCTTGATCGGAAGGAGTAGGTCCTCGGGACTGAGGTCATTCCCTTGGTGAAAGGGCAATGGGGTCATCATTCAGAGGCCGAAGTATCTTGGGAATGTGAGGCTGAGATTAGAGATCGCTATCCCCATTTATTTGATGATTGATTGCTTGTATTTCTTACATTGCCTTCTCTTGTGTTAATGATTGAGATATATATATGCGATGATGATGTTGATGCATTTTTTTGTTATGGTTTTATCAATATCGAGGATGAAATTTCTTTATTGGTGGGGAGGATTATGAGACCCGACCCAAGTTCGTATAGACGCATGTATGTGTGTGAGTACACATTTTGTTTATTTTGATCTCGCGATCCTACCGGTCAAATTTTGGGGACCTGTGATCTTCGGATAATGATTGCAGTCACCCTAGAGTTCGGTCACGTTGACTCGACTCGGATTGACCCGAGACCTATGGCATTGTGACCGCATCATCGACACGGTTTCAACGCCGCATCTTGTGCATAAATCCGACATGTCCATTAAAAGTATTTTAGTGGGACCTGCCTGAACTACACATTTTCTTATGTGCAGGTTTGCCAATGTTGATGACATCACTATTTCCATTATGACCTATGGCCTAGTCTATGGACCTATAGCCACCAAGCAAGCATGAGATTTCTTTCTCCAACAAATAATCATGAGTTATTTTTTTTCAAAGCAATCATGAGCTACCCTATCCCATGAGCACTTAAGTGTTTCTCTTTTCAAAGCTCGCCTTTTTCTAGGAAATTTCATCATTTTACTTCTACAACTCTCCCATCTTTCTCCCTCTTTCTTCATTTCTCTCTTCTCCTCTTTTCAAAAGGCCCTCCAACGTCCACCATTGCTGAAATTTTCATCCCTCTTCCCTCTCTTTTCCCTATAAATCTAACCTTCAAAGACCTATCATCACCATAGAATCCTCACCCTTGAGGCTTGAAGAGCATGGTGGTTGAAGAATCTTGAAGAATTCATCACGTGGTTGAGCATGTAGGATAGATTACACGGTTTTTCTTTAAAGATCTTTTGTTGCTTCATATGGAAAGTGTATGCGTGTAGGACTCACCACATCAATGTTGGAGGTCCAAGGTCCTACACCACTACTTAGATGTAACACTCCGGATTTTTTCCTACCTAGAATTAGACGTCCTTAGGAAATGGGTCAACTATAAAACCCTCGTAACCTCTCAAAACCCAATTCCAAAGCCAAAGAAATCATTTAGAACCAAAATCTTTAGAAATTTAATGTGTTTTAGCTAGTGCTAAACTAGATTACCTGTGAAATTAACACCAACCACTTTAAATACAATTTGTAAGACCCAAAACCTCTAGAATTGTTAACGCTATCTTACCCTGAAACCTAGGATCAAACTCTAAACCCAGTTGCTCTCGGGAATGCTTTGTAACTTAGTATTGGATCTAAACCGCACGTCGAAAGTCTGATATCCATGATCTTAGACCATTATGATCGCTTAGTTGGACTTGACAATCATGTCGAAAATCAAGCCCAAACGATGCTCTGGGACGATTTCCTTGCGTCCGGAGTAAAGAGAGTGAGAAAAGGAAGATATTTAGAAAATTAAATATGAATTTAAGTAATCTGGCATGTGTCGCTTGCGGGCCAATTATAAGTATTCAGACCGTTGGAATCTGACCCAAATACACCCTCGGATCATGGAATATTTCCCACTCAGGTCAGTATACTTGGAATCCCTGATCGAGTCTCAGTGACCGCTGAACTGAAACTGGTCCGCCACGTGCGATCTAGAAACACGATCGAACTGAAAACTTAACTTGATCAGGATCCTGCATCCATGAGCTTAAGTCCGACTGCATTTAGTAACAGGACCTGCAGAAGTACTTTGTTGAGACGGAACAGTCCGTATTTGGACATAACCTAAGTATACCTTGGCCCTAAGTCTATTTTCATCACTTTTGGGCCTATATAAGGACCTTAAAACCCCTCTTTCTCTTCACATACGAATTTCTAACCCTAAGGAGAAAAGAGAGAAGGAAAGAGAGAGAAAGTGTGAGAGAGAGTTGGTGTTCGATCCGGGGCTTCTTCCCTGCCATTCCACGTATTCAACTATCACATCTGCATCACTATTCCGGTGATTCCAACTCCGTTGCTAAGTAAGAAAGCCTAACCCTAACCCATTTTAGGGTTTCTATCGATATAAGTAGCGAAGTAGCTGACTTACCTTGTGTATTAGGTTGTCATATCGTCGTTGGCAAGGGCGTAGAGTTGTTATTCTATTCATTACGCTCCTACGGCGTAAGGTGCGGATTTTAGACGCTTAGATTGTCATTTTTCAAAGCTTTCAATACCGTTTAATGGTAGATTGTTGACAAGGATTCTATTTGACATGTAGAAAATGCTGTCTATTTTTCATTTCGAATACGTACGAAGAATATGAGATTTAGGGTATTTTAGGTAATTGAAGGAAATACCGTATACGTATGAATTTTGCTGATAAGATTGCCATGAGTATTTGCTGTGTATCTATGCTAGGTATGCGTGTATGATCTGTTTGGCGAAGAGATTCACCCTAATATACATTTTGGCTAACGTATGCTATGTAGGCTAATGTGTGTAGACTAAGTGTTTGTATAAATGTTTATATAAGTATTGAGTAAATGAGGTTGTAGATTAGCGTTGAGACAGGATTCTTAACTATTTTAGTGATATATATGATTTCCTCCATGTTTGTTTTATTCTAATGGATTACCTTATATATATGAAATGTTTGTGTATGGTTAAATTGCTTATGTTGTATCTTATAACATGTTGCTAACATGCTTGAATTACTTGTTATTTCAATTCTGTCCATCTCATATGATTACTGATTCAGATTACATGTGCTTAGGGCTATACTCCAGTCCAGGCAGTCGGTAACAGATTTGAATTTGTGGTTGAATTCTATTCGCCATGAAGGACGCGTTAATGAACCCGAGTCGTGCTTTGGTTGACAGCAGTGGTTAGGCCACACGAGGTGTTTATGCACTTCATGTCGTTCAGCTTGAGGTGCGCTCATACTAGTCGAGCTCTTCAAGTAACCCGACTGACCATTGTATGTTCACCTTGTATTGGTCATAACTGCTTGAACCTAGGGTACTGAACTTATCAGTGATAACCCTGATAACCATGATTCCTTAATCCATTAAGACTCATGAGCCGGGCATGCTGGTATGGGACACCGTGGTCGAGCTGTCGGCCTACGCTGTGACGACGAGCCTCCTCGTAGTGACCAATGAGCACCTTAGACTCATGAGCCGATTATGGAGTTATGGGACACTATATTCGAGCTGTCGGCCTACGCTGATAAGGTGATGGGTGAGCAGTGCAACGAGTGCGTGTAATAGCCCTGACAGCCCTTTGTAGTGACCTCGAGCGTACTCTGAGTCTACGGGAGGGGACGACCCTTCCGTAGCAACAAGAGTACAAAGTAGGCCTGTATTGATAAGGTGATGGGGGAGCAGTACAACGAGTGCGTGCAACAGCCCTGACAGCCCTTGCAGCGACCTAGAACCATATCATCGTATGAGACAACTAGGAGTGACGACCCTAGACAGGATCTTTGTTGGGAATGATATAAGGGAGGTACCTTAGTTTCCCAATGCTGCAATATGAAAGGGACTAATAACAACTCGGTAATCATGATCATATCGCACTGCATTTGCATGGAAGATGTGGAGCACTGAGGGAAGAAAGCATACAGCAGACGTAAGATGGTGTCGCAAGAAGGAGTATGTTGGTGAGGGCATACATCATGTCATTTCATCCTTGCATTAATTACAGTATTTAGGAATGTTTGATTTGTTTGCTTTATCATTATCGCTTGATTGATTTGATAACATGTTAATCTTTGCTCTATGATTCCACTGAGTTAGTTACTCACTCCCACGTTACGGGACGGTGTTCTAGACAACCACCAGAACCTATTGTAGTTTCAGATGATGGCACGACCTGCGAGGGAGAGCCAGACTTCGAGGATGATGAGAAGGCATTCTCCTATATGCAGTATTCAGGCGGGTCTTCTTAGACCTTGTCCTGATTCGATGGGGTTGCAGGGCTATATGAGTTAGTTGAACACTTTATTTCCTGGTAATTGGTATAATTTGACACAAAACATATATCTATTCAGCCCTGCTACATATTCATATTCTGGGGATTTGAAACTACTTATGTATTTTATATATTTATCACAGTCTTCTGCTTGCCTAATTTAGTCATCCTTGGAGTATGATATGTTATTTTTGGTATAATCACAATCTTGTTTAATGCCCTTCTAGGGATAGCATGCATTCATTATTATCTATGTTGCATAAGTGACATTTTGGAACTCGGGAGTTGGGTTTCTACCCGACCCCCAATTTTTGGGGTGTTACAGATGTATCAAAGCATGATTTGAATTAAACCGGGCCTGGGTTATGGTAATGTGACGCACAATGACACACTTTGACTTAGGAAGGGGGCGATGGAACCTAGAAACCATATTAGAATCCCAAGTTTCACCGAGAGGTGAGACTATACGATAATTGAGTCCATAACGTATCTTTTGTCGCGTGAAGCGACCTAAGTCGCCTCTAGGCCGTTAGTCGATGGGTTTGAGTCATTCCCTGAACAATTCCAAACCTAAAAATGAATGTTCTTAGGTTGTGGGTCAACCACAACCCTTACACTCAATCTCAAGGCCTAAAATCCCTTTTTATCCAATTCCTTCAAAATCTCTCCTTTCACCATCTTATTTTTTAACTTTTTCTAAGTCCTTTCATACTAGACAAAATCCTAACATATAAATGATGAAGAATAATACTTAAATAAAAATTTACTAGAAATAGTAAGTATATGTATAAATTAGACTTTTGACCATTCAAATTATGTAATCTCATGGAATAAATGGGTTATTTGGATAGATTAGCGTCTCCTATCCCAAAATCATATGCTACACATTATATAAAATCATTCCAGTTTACACATTAGCCCTAAAATTGCCTCAAATGGAGTCGGGGGCCAAACGGAGCACTTACAGGGGGACCCAGGGTGGGACCCACATCATTTTGGACCCAAGGGGGGGAGAGGACCTCGCTGAAATGGCGAGCCCTTGCCGAACAGGTCAGAGGTCGGTGAGGAGCTCGCCGGTTCGGCGAGGCCTCGCCGGTCAATAAGCTCGGATGGGTCCGGGCTTCGGGCCGATCATGTTTGGGGTTAAATGGGACCCCTCCATATAGGGTTCGACCCTCCGTTCATTCAAAATCCCATACTTCCTTCACAAATTGGCCCTCCAAGCTCTCCTTTCCCTTTAAACTTGCTGTTTTCTCTCTCCAACCTCCCTTTCAATCGTTTCTTCCTTCATTTTCTGTTATTTCCTTCACCCCTCTACCATTCTCTGCCATAACCAGCACCTACACTCTCCATTTTCTATGATTGGAGCTCCCAAGCTCTCATTTGAGGCTCAAAATCGTGTGAGCTTTCAACCCATCACATTTCTTCCTTTTCCCTTCTTCAATCTCTGCCTCTTGGACCTATTTCACTCCTCTTTCAGACCTAGATTCGTGGCAACCCATTAGGTCAGCCTTTTCTTCCATTTCACCACTTTTTCGAGACTCTTTTTGAGTTAGTTATAGTTATCTTCTCAATCTCTCCGCTTCTACCGACGGGTGAGACCTAACAGAGTAGCTTAGTCCATAAACAGTGAACATCTAGAGTTTTGGACCTAGAGTTAGTACTCTTAGATTTTGAAAGATCTGACAATATAGGAAATCCAATTCCATTTAAACAATCTTGAACCTAAGTGATAGAACAATTCCTTGTAGTAGATATGGTTTGAAACCATCTAGCGTATAAGTTTAGATTTTAGATTATAGCCAGTGAGTTACAGACTAGGCTACTAGTTGTATTAAGCAGTGTAAAGCCTGTATATGCTAAGGAATAGTAGGTTAGATTTGGTTAGAGTTGGACTTTATTCCTTTGATAGATCCCCATAATACTCAAAGGCTCTTTTAGTAACTCTTAGGAAGCTTGCCTGACTTAGAAGTATTCACGTTCAGAGAAAACTTATATATCCCTCAGATTGAACACTAGGATAAACCAACACGCCCCTTAGAAGTGCCTCCCAAGGACTTATTGCAATCGTGAACGCAGAGTAAAGGAACTGTATATAAGCGATGTATTCGCTGTTTGAATCACTTTCGTAATCCTGGTAGTTACCGATAAATCCAATGCTCTGATCAAGTAGAAGATCGGCATCGACTCGGATTAAGAATTGATACGACAAACTTTCTGTCATCGCGAGACAGAAAGTCTATGTATCCGGCTCAGACCCACTACACAACTTTTCTTCCGTGTTGGCCTAACCACCTACAACCAAAAGTTATTGCTTTGCCTTTGGAAAATGTTGAGGACATATAGACAATAGAGATTAGACATCTTGCCGCAAGCTCAGACCTGCCCCTGAACTCAATCACAATAGAGATTAGGCTTCTTTCTACAACCATAGGTACCAATGTCATATAACGCACCATTAGCAAAGGTAGACCAATGTAGTGAGAGGTTATTTTCCATTTCATGTCAAGGATAGACCCTAAGTTACACCTCGTTTCGATATACGGATCAAGACATAGATTCTTGAACCTTAAGTAAAACTAAGTTTTAAGGGGGGTAGAACGTATTGAGCCCAATCTAGTTAGGATTAGCTAATATAACTATTGGATTAGAGTAGCGCAGCGAAAGCATGGTTGGCCTCTTCCTCACTGGCCCAAGATCGAAGAAGTTGATTTAGGTTATACGTAAGGTTAGGTCATTAAATAGGATTTGAACCTTCCTTAGAATGTCAATACTAAAGTCTTTCTAGGGACTCATTACCCTTAACTAATTTCGGGGACGAAATTAAGGTTTAAGGGGGGTAGATTGTAACACTCTGAATTTTTACCTACTTGGAATTAGACGTCCTTAGGCAATGGGTCAACCCAACACCTTGGTAACCTCTCAAAACCCAATTCTAAAGCCAAAGAAATCATTTAGAACCAAATTCTTTAGAAATTTAATGTGTTTTAGCTAGCGCTAAACAATATTACCTGTGAAATTAGCACCAACCACTTTAAATATGATCTGTAAGACCCAAAACCTCTAGAATTGTTAACGCTATCTTACCCAGAAACCTAGGATCAAACTCTAAACCCAGTTGCTCTTGAGAATTCTTTGTAACTAAGTATTGGATCTAGACCGCACGTCGAAAGTATGATATCCATGATCTTAGACCATTATGATCGCTTAGTTGGACTTGACAATCATTTCGAAAATCAAGCCCAAACGATGCTCTAGGACGATTTCCTTGCATCTGGAGTAAAGAGAGTGAGAAAAGGAAGATATTTAGAAAATTAAATATGAATTTAAGTAATCTGGCACGTGTCGCTTACAGGCCAATTATAAGCAATCATACCGTTGGAATCTGACCCAAATACACCCTCGGATCAAGGACCATTTCCCACTCAGGTCAGTATACTTGGAATCCTTGATCGAGTCTCAATAACTGCTAAACTGAAACTGGTCTGCCACGTGCGATTTGGAAATCCGATCAAACTGAAAACTTAACTTGATCAAGATCCAGCATCCATGAGCTTAAGTCCGACCGCATTTAGTAACAGGACCTCCAGAAGTGCTTCGTTGAGACGGAACAGTCCGTATTTGGATATAACCTAAGTATACCTTGGCCCCAAGTTTATTTTTGTCGCTTTTGGGCCTATATAAGGACCTTAAAACCCCTCTTTCTCTTCACATACGAATTTCTAACCCTAAGGAGAAAAGAGAGAAGGAAAGAGAGAGAAAGTGTGAGAGAGAGTTGGTGTTCGATCTGGGGCTTCTTCCCTGCCATTCCACGTATTCAACTATCACATCTGCATCGCTATTCTGGCGATTCCAACTCCGTTCCTAGGTAAGAAAGCCTAACCCTAACCTATTTTATGGTTTCTATCGATATAAGTAGCGAAGTAGCTGACTTACCTTGTGTATTAGGAAACCCTCATTAATGTCCTCGTCGCTGGAACTAAAATCATCTGGTGTAGCCCTACGTTTTGTCACTGGTAGTGCTCTGCGATAATCGGGGTCACATCGTACAGCAACCACGGGTGGTGGAGCAACCATAGGTGGTGGAGCATCGCCTAGGGCTCGGGGAGAAAGTATCACATCCGCAAGATAGTCGAGGGTTTCCTACAGCCCTTGCATGGTCAACTGACTCTCCTGATGGAAAGCTTTTATTCTTTTCGAAAGATAATGAATCCCTGGATCACCGTCCACAGGATTTTGATTCATACCTTTGTTGTTTGCCATCGGCCCGAGGGGAAACCTCGTTCTGATACCAAATTGACATAGGGATGAACGTGATGAGGTCGAACACCGTCTTCCTCAAGGATAACTACTCTGAATCCATGGAGCTTCTCTGGACTCCTCACAGAGACTTCTCGAATCCACGAGGAAAGAAAGCAAGAGAATAGGAATAAACTCTAATAAAATTCGAATTTAATTGCTGAATGAATAAAAATGAGTTTACACCCCTTTAAATAAGGGAACCAAGTAATTGGAAAGAAATCAGACTCAAACTACAACTAAAACTCCTAGAATTCGCTACTTACTATAAATAGTAAACTTACTATTTATAGATGGTCGTGATGTCTACTAGTGCGCAAGGTTTTCAACCAAAATTAGTAAGGGGGTTTCTCATAAATATGATCTGAATAACCTGGCATAGCTGGGTTGGTTGGCTAAAGTAGCTCATTCTACCCCAAAATCATATATTTTGCGTCAGATAACTCATTCCGGATTGTGAGATACTCTCGATCTAAGGTCTGATGGTCCGGATCACTTATATCGCCGACCGTGCCTTTTCTGATCCATCCTGGCCATGAATTGTCCGAGACCCGCTCTACATCAAAGAGCAGGATTTGGATGCCTTGGTGACTCCAGATTTGGTGGCCACAGGTGGATCTCCTTATCATGCTTATTGTGTTCCGCCAATTGGACGATGCCTAGGAATCAGTATTCCAGCAGGATACAAAAAAGCAGTACCTTTCGGGATCTGTTTTGGGGGGGCTAAGGGGTTCAGAACCCAAGTTGATTGAGATGGCTTATGCTTTCGAACAGGCAACCAAGATCAAGAATCCGCCTTCACAACTTTGCTTTTAAGTTCCCGAGTAACCCGTTCCACGACCATACTAAAAACAAGAAATAGGTCTTTATTGTAAAGTTGATATGCATGCTATTCAAGACTTAGAACCTCAAGAATGCATTCCAACGGTAAACATTAGTGATAGAATTTCCATATACTTATTGAATCTGCATTTGGACTAAATATTTGAATATTGTTAATCAGGATTTTGTGCGATCCATACCCTCCATGGAAGGATTACCTTGATTTTGGTAGTTTCCAAGTAAATGGCATGCTACTTGTGTGGTTTGATTTGTAATCCCTCCCTCTCAGAAAGACTTGTCAAGTCAAGACGACTCACAGCAACTTTGTCTGGCCAGTCATGTGTGCGCGCACTTGGTCCGGGCCAGTCGCGTGTGCCTGTGTGCACACGCAGGTGTGCATGTGCATGCATGACTTTGCTGCTTTGTTTCCCATTTTTAGTACTTGTAAATGTAATTAAATTACACACACTTTTGCTAAGCCAAAAAGAACAATTTATATTTGTCTGAGTCTTCGAGTCAAGTTGTGTCTAAGTCTCTAAGTCAACCCAAGCTGAATGAACATGGAGTTGAGTTGAGATTCTGGGTTTTTAAACTATGCTACCATGATTTGTTTGCCATGTACCCTTTGCAAGTGTGCAGTGGTAATGAACATAATTAGGAATGTAAATGAAGGTCGTGACTACCCTATTCTAGGTGATTAAAAGTTGGAGAATTGGGGTAAAAATCATAATAAATGCTAAACTACAATGCTAGTTGTTGGGGGATTGCGGAAGTACATAGAGTAGAATCAAGTGAAGTAATCCAATTGCACCAAGCAAGAACAACACAAACACTCCAAATTTAATGTGGAAAAATCCTTTTGGGAAAAAATCACGACAGAAAAAACACTATGAAAGCAAAAAAATTACAAGAGGAGATATTACCCGATGAAAAACCTTGAATCAATCCCCAAGTTACACCCTTAAAAACCCTTAGATACCTCCCAATCCCAATTAAACCCAAATATATAGCCTTTAGAACAATCACATTCGAAATAAAAAACAAATCCTGCAGATCCACAATTATGTGCATACGTTTGATGACACCTTCAATGGGACTTCGATGTCATTGAACTTAAACTTTGATGAAATTTAACCTACTTCGATGGCATCGAAACAACACCAAAATTGTCCATAAACAAAACATAAAAAATTAGATTTTCTTGATTGCATCGAACCCTCTTCGATGGCATCGAACTTAAGCTTCAATGTCATCAAACCCTTTTCGATGTTATAAAATAACACTAAATATATTTAGCAACCAACTAAAGATAATTCGAAAAATCTTAATGGAATTGAGCACTATTCGATGGCATCTAATGATGCTCGATCGCATCGAACCTATTTTTCAATTAATTAACGACATTAAAAAACAACATGTAACGTCTCGAAAAAATCCATACAAAGACCCAAGTAACACCTCAGGCAGAAATCGCTAAGGACCGAATCCTTTAGAAAATAGACAAAATTAATTAAGTGTTAAAATAAATTAATCGACGAATTAGATCAAATCACTTTTTATACGAACTACAAGACCCAAAACCATTAAAATCGCTAACCCAACATTACCTAAAAACTTAAGATCAATCTCAAGACCCAGTTGCTCTTGAGAACACATTGAAACCTCGTATCGGACCTGGACCGTGCATCAAAAGTCCGATTACTATGAAACTATACGGTTATGACTGCCTTACTAGGCTTGAGAACCATCTCGGGAATCAAATCCAAATAGTATTCAGAAACACACAACTTGAGCCCAGAGCGAAGTGTGTGAGAAACGCGAATATCTTTAGAAAATGAACTCAATCTTAAGTGAATTGGGTCGTTTGCTTGCAGGATAAATTTAAGGCTTCAGACCGTCAGATTCTGACCCAACTATACCCTTGGATCAGGAAAATTTTCCTACACATGACAGTGTACTTGTGGCCCTGATCGAATAACGATGGCCATTGAACTGAAACTGGTCCTCCACATTCGATCTACAAATTCGATCAGATCAAAATCTTAAACTAATGTATATCCATTGTTAGGGAACTTTCTGTGGATGGTACGCAAGTAATGGACCTTTAGATGAGCTCCGTTGGTTCGAAACAGCCACACTTTGGCTATAACCTAAGTATATCATGGCACTGGGGCCATTGACATTAGTTTTAGGCCTATATAAGGGTCTAAACCCACCCCTCTCTCATTCCATATGAATTTTCTAAACCCTAGGAGAGAGGAGAAAAAGAGTGAGGAGAAGTGAGAGAGAGTTGTGGTTTATTGCTCGGATTCATTCCCACCACTCCACGTGCTGAATTATCTCTCCTATGTAGCTATTCCGGCGATTTCAACTTCATTTTTGGGTAAGAAATCCTAACCCTAATCTATTTTAGAGATCCAAATAGAGGAATCAGTGAAATATCTAACCCATTTCATGATTCAAGTAGCCATTTTGCCGTAAACAGAGACATAGTGTACAAACTGAGTTCGATACGAGTATATTGACAAAAGGTGCGAACTATAAATGTTGAACTATGTTGAACATAATGCATTCCATGTATTTACTGAAATGTCTGAATGAGTATGAAATTATGATTTGTGTTAGCCATGATGTTCAACATAATGCATTATGTTGAACATAATGCATTCCATGTGTTTGTTGAAATATTTGAATGAATATGGAATTGTGATTTGTGTTTTCCATGATGTTTAACATAATGCATTATGTTGAACATAATGCATTCCATGTGTTTGCTGAAATGTCTGAATGAATATAGAATTGTGATTTATGTTTGCCATGATGTTTGATTGAGCATACATAATTGTTGTGTGTGTGATAACTCCTTGTGAAAGGATTTTCTATAATATATGTTATAACAAATTTATTACTTGAATGTTGATATGTGTAGCTTAAGTGTTTGATAAAATGTCTAAATGAGAAAATACTTATTGAAATGTATTCAATGAGGGTATTAAGATAGGATTCTCAATTGCCTTATCCATAACTACAGTTTCCTTCATGTAATCTATCTTACTACTATGTAATTTATGAATGAAGTACACATGTATGATAATATGCTTTATGTTTAGTTAAACACTTAAATGAGATTTATATTGGTATTGTTGTTACATGCAGTATGAATATCACATAAGTCCACATGCTGTATTTGAGTTGGTTTAGGACTGCTACGTAGTTCAGCAAATTGGTAATGATTTTAAAATCATTGCCTGAGGCCGTTTCACCACACAAGGTACATTTAATGAATCTGAGTCGCACGCTATTTGTCAACAGTGGTTAGGCCACATGGAGTACTTACACACTCCATGTTGACTAATTCAACGTGTGCTCGTACCAGTCTAACTTGTCAAGTAATCCGATTAGCCTAATGTATGTTCACCCTGTATAGACGCTACCACTTGAATCAAAGGTATGACTTACTAATGAAAAGCCCGTTTAACCTTGGTACTACAATCCACTAAGACTCATGAGCTTGACATGGTAGTATGGGACACCGTGATCAAGCTGTCGGCCTATGCTGGGGTGACGAGCCTCCCCGTAATGTCCATTGAGTAAAACCAAATTCGTGAGCCGAATAGAGTGGTATAAGACACTGTATTTGATTTGTCGACCTACACTAAGGTGACGAGTCTTTCTCATAGTGACCTCGAGTATAAACTAGGCCTACACCGAGGTGACGAGCCTCCCGTAGCGACCTGCACTTACTTGTTCATTTCTTTTAAATCAGGGGTGACATTGCCCTATAACTTGCCTATTATATGTGATTAACTAGGATTGATGACCCTAGATGCATCATTGCTTTGGTAAATGATATAAAGGGAGGGACCTTATCTTCCCGAACCTGTTGTATCAATAAACCTAATAAAGTATTGGCTAACACGGGCATACACCGCATTGCATGTGCTTTAGCAAGGAAGCGCAAGTTTAGTGAGTTTGTCATGCACGATCGTAAGATGATGTCGTTGAGGGAGTGTAGATGAGGGCATGTATCATTATAGAATATCATTCTTTCATTAACAAGAGTACTTAGGATATGATTGTCGTATTAACTTATCATTACTGCTTAACTAAATTGATAACATGTTAATCTTTGCCTTATAGTTCCACTGAGTTGATCACTCACTCCCACTCTGGGATGGTGTTTTAAAACACCAACTAGACTCTATTTAACTGTAGATAATGGCGATACTTACAAAGTGGAGCCTAAATTTTATAGTAATGATGAGTTCTCCTACATGTAAGTCTTTACCGGGTCTATGTAGACCTAGAGTTGCGTCGACGGGATTACTAGGATACAAACTAGTTAAACATTACATTGTATCATTTTGTGAATTTTAGAACTATACATGCAATTATTTAACTTGGTGATACATTCATACTTTGGGGACTCACAACCACCTATATGCTTTATATATCTATCACAGTCTTTCGCTTGTAAAATTTAATTATCTTTGGAATATGATATACTGATTTGGTGCAATCTCATTCGTATTTAATGCACTATATATGGATAACATTTAATCATCATTATCTATGTTTCATAAGTGATATGTTAGAACTTGGGAGCTGGGCTTTTGCTCGACCCATGATTTTCAGAGCATTATAAGTTGGTATCAGAGCATAATTTGAATTAAAGTGAACATGAGCTATGGTAACATGATGCATACTGATGTATTTTGACTTAGGAGGGAGCGATAAAATGTAGAAATAATCATAAGATCCCAAGTTTCGCCTGTCGGTGATCATATGACTGTTGAAGTGAAACTGACCGTTGAAATTGGACCCGTAGGCATCTGTGATCATGCGAGATAATCCCAATTATTTTTTAGACCATCCATCGAAGGGTTTAGAAGATGATTCGGTGTATTCCACACTCAAATAACCTGAAAAATGTGAATATGCGCGAGAACGGACCCGAAACGCCTCAAATAGACTCAGGGGCCTAAATGGTGCAAATCGAGGGGAACCAAAGTGGACCCCACACATTTCTAGCACCCTAAGGGGGGGGATCACATCACCCTTGGGGCAAGCCATCGCCCCAACCGCGAGCCCTTGTAGTCCGCGTCCAGCGGGCCTATCGGGCCACAGTAGGCCGGGCAGGCCGGCCATTGTACATGCGTGTGGGGCCCACAAAATCATGTGGGGGCCACCTATACCTCCCCATTTATTTCATATCTTCCATTTTTACCCCTCCAAGCTTTTCAAATCTCTCAAAAATCTCATTTTTCTCTCTCAAACCTCCCCTCCATTCTCATATCATCTTCTTCTTCATTACTACATACACACCTCCCACCATTCATTTCAAACCCATCTCTCATCTACCTTATTTCCTCCCATTTGGGCACAAAAATACTCGTTGGTGTCCTAAAAATCTCAAGGTCTAACAATCCATCCTATCCCTCCATTTTGTTTCACTCTCATGGCTCTTATTTTCACCCATGAGGGAAAGAAGAGGGCTTCCATGGATAAAGCCAAGCCTATCCGCCTTACTCCTTCAAGGAGGAAATCAGGTGCCAAATCAAGTTCAAGCATCAATTGGGAGTTAAGGACGAAGCGAGATCTCGATCTCCAGACTCCTCTTAAAAGAGCTCTACTGGCGGATATGGCATATGGAAGGTTTTAAGGCCGTAGAGTTCGCTTTGAAGCACACATGGACAAGAAATTATTTGGGCTTTATCCGGCGATGGATTCCCTATTGGACGCCGGGTGGGGTCCCATATTTAAGGGCAAGGCATGTGCAAATGAGGGCATTGTCCGAGCCTTTTACACCCATATATGAGAGCCACTGCTGGAACCTCTACAATTCTCCATCCTCGTGGCAAAGCGGGACGTCATTGTTAATGTAGACTTGATAGCCTGAGTCATGAGAATTTCGTGTGGAGAGGTGTATTCTAGCGAGAGAAATTTTAGGAGAGTGCATGAAAAAAGATCATCGCATGTAATTTCTTTGTGGCAGACTGGTCCACTGAAATTGAGACAATTACCTCTTGGCATCCGAAATGACTCGTGACTTCCACCTGCTCCACCACATATTCACATACAATGTATATCCTACGTGGAGTAATCACAGCGAATGCACGAGTTTGATGGTAGACTTCCTATACCGGGCTGGGTAAGGAGACAAGCTATGTTTGTCTATGTATGTACTATTTGTAAGACTCGTATCCTAACCCAAACTGTTCCATAAGCTACCGGAGTCCTCCCGATCAAATTCCAGTGACCTGCGATCTGTTATCGGTGTTTACGCATGATCCTGAGATGTGTCCCATATATCAGAGTTTGCTCGATCCAAGACTTGTACCAATGTGACCGCACCGTCACCCCAGTTCCAACGCCACGACTCGCGCACTAAACCGATACCCGTGCTAGAAGATGTGAACCCGCATTCATTTTGAGGAAAACGCCGTGTAGTTGCAAAACCTAAGGGAGAACATGTCAAATCAATCCCATCAATCACCACATCATGTCAAGTACAACCACCCCTCCCCTAAAATTAACTCTCTCTTACAAATTCATCACTCACATGTCAAGTACACATCACCCATCACTCACACCCATCCCTCTCTCTCTCTCTCTCTTTACATCCCATCCTCTCTCTCTCTCTCTCATTTTCTCCATTTTTTCAAGCAAACCCCAAGCAAGCCAATGTCCAAACATTTTCCATGGGAGAGGAGAAGCTATGTGTGGCCCACTTCCTACCTCCCATCTCCACCATCCAAATAACATCTCGATCATTAAATTTGTCCCTTTGGAGCTCTAAATCATGTTGGCAAAAGAAGGAAAAAGAGATCAAAGGTAGGTGCTTCTTTCTCTCTCTCTCTCACTCTCTCTTTCAATATGTTGGTGTGATGATGTGGCTGTGTGGCCCACCCGGACGTACCCCACCTTAATGTATGTGATGTTCAAATCATCCATCAAGTGGACCCCATGGCCATCCAAGCCATGTGGGCCCTACTTAAGGATGATGGAAAAATACAAATATCAGTTGATCAAGTGAGCCATGTCCATGTGAGACCCACCAGCCGTGGTCCCCACATGTGGGACCCACTTTGATAAATACGTCCCCATTTAGTGTCCCTGGACACTGGACGTTGTGACCATGGATAGACAGTGGGTGTACTAACAAAAAAAAAGTGCTTGGTTTATGCTTTTGGGTGAGCTGCTCATGTAGGCCCTACCTTGATGTATGGATTTAATCCACACCATCCACCCTTTTTCCCATCTCATTTTAGCCATTGAACCGAAATGTGAAGCCAATCTAAACCTCTGGTCGACCATAATGTAGGAAACAATGGTTTTAGGTGATTTAAATGGTTGAGGCCCGCTGTGATGTTTCTATACACCAAAAATATTGCATATTGGACTCGTTAGTTTTGTTACGAGTTGGGGAGACCAGTAGTCGGTGTGGATTTTTCTAACCCAGGCCCCACATATAAGAATCCGTAGAAAATAAAAATAAAAATAAACAAAACACAGATATGGGAAGCAACTGTTGCTGTCAGCGTCCTTTGGATGCTGCAGTACGGAGCGTCCTTACTACTGGTTTAAAGGTGGAACAGTGGACCCCACCTCAGGCCCCACCATGGTGTGAGTTAAACATCAACATTGTGCATTTGATGGGTCCTCTTTAATTAGTGGGTTGCTCCGAAAATCAGCCGTTCACGGCACTTAGATGGCCCACACCATCATGAATCAGGTGAAGACATGCTTAACCTATAACAGCACTTACAGTGACGGACACCAAGATATATGGGTCTTATCCTAACTGTCCAGCCTTCTGGATGTGGTCATGGGCCACCATTGATGCACGGGTTCATTCGTCCCTCCATCTGGGTGGGACATAGCTTCCACGTGGGGCCTATCTTGATGTGGGAAGGTAGATGGGATTGGCATACCGACAACAGCTAAATAGCTGCTATATTGACGTCATCCAGAGGGTGGGCCCTATCATGCTGTATGTATTATATCCCTACCATCCATTTATACAGACCCCACCATGATTTATGTGACGCATGTGAGGTGGCCACGTGTGTGGACCCCAACAAGGTGCTTTTTCTATATCACCATCCATCCCAAACGTCCAGCATCTGGATGCTGGACGCTGGACTAGATCATAATAATAATAATAATATTATTATTATTATTATTATTATTATATTTACATGCATATACTAAATAATAGTATATATTATGGTGGGCTCCATGTGGGAGCTACCTGATGGAAGCAGATTAGCTGGTGTACACTGGCTAGCAACCAGCTATTTTTTCTGCTGTATTAGCACTTACAATTTCTGTGGGCCCTAATCATGATGGGTGTTTTGATCCACACCATTCACCTCGAATAAAGGAGATTTAAATTTCTGGTGGGCCACACGCGTGGACCCCACCCTTATGTATTGTGTCCACTTCGCCTAAGGCCTGTAACCCACCTGGATGTCTATATTTCTATATCCACACTGTCCATCACTGGACAGTGTGCTACATGGAGCCAACCATGATGTATTTGTTATTCACCGTCCATCTGTATGGAGGTGAGCTAGTTCTGTGGGTCCACCAGTTTGTCTGACACCGCCAAGCTCTGAGGGATTCCACCATGGTATGTGTTTCATCCCACGGTCCATTTAGATGATAGGGACTAGTGCGATGTGTGTTTCACCTGCACCGTCCATCCTAGATTCAAATCTTAGGTGGACCACATTGCAAAGACCAGTGAGGGATTGAACGTCCACCATTGAAACCCCTTTAGGAGTGCAAAAGTTTTGGATCAAATGATATTCGTTTTCCTCTTTAACCAGGTCTCATGACCTTATGAAAAGATTGGATGGAAAATAAATGAACAGATCGGATGGAAAATAAGTGTTATGGTGGGCCCTAATAATTTTAACAGTGAAAACCATTATCTCCACTAGTATTTGTGGTATGGTTTTGATGACCTTCCAATCATCATCTCCGGCAGTATTGGGAGTGCGGTCCAAATGATCTTTTGATATGATTGGGTAATGCTATAGAATAATCTCTAATAATAGATGAATGGTGCAGATGGTACAACCCATTGGTGCGCCCCACTTGTCATATATGAGACTTGTATGATGCGGCCCACTTGATGTATTTGAGGCCCGTGTGCAGGGCCCACCTATTATGTATTTATGGCCCTGTCCATTGCAATGTAATTCCGACACATATGTCGTGGCCCATTGTGACATGTTTCTGACCCATACAATTAGGCCCATTGTGAGTACTGAGGCCCGTACGTCATGGCCCATTGAGATGTATTAATGGCCCATGTGTAAGGCCCACCTGCCATGTATTTGAGCCCGTATGATAAGACCCGTTGTGATGTATTCTCGCCTCATAAGATGCGACCCAATATGATGTATATAAGCCCAAGTATGTGGCCCATTGTAATGTAATTGTGACCCCTTTGACGAGGCCCGATGTAATATATATGTGGCTCAGGAGTGAGGCCCAGTGTGATGCATGTGAGGCATAGGTGGTGAGGCTCGATGCAATGTGTGAGAGGCCAATGCGATACGGCACACTTGATGTGTATATGGCCCTAATGTGAGGCCACAAGCTCACTATACGTTTGGCTCTATATAGGCCACCCCTTGGGAACAATGTTGATTGAATGTCCAAATTGATGGGCAGTGATGGTTAAACATCCACCTTGTGACCTTCCCTTACTCCTTGTTAGGTCCATTCTCATCATTCTCTTATGGGTTAACCCAAATAAGTGGGCCCCATTCACCGTAGACGGATGACTCTGTGCCATCGGATTTTATATAACCATGGCCGAGGGCTAATCTTTATATTATGGTTGATCGGCCGTTCATCTATGGACCTCACCTTATTTATAGGCCAAGTATCGAGGCCGATTCTGATTTGTCATGGCCGATTATATACGTCAATTCTGATTGTTGAGATCGAGTATCATGATCGATTACTGGTTAGCGATTGAAGTTGATTATCATGACCAATTTTTGGATTATGATTATTGATCGATTCCGATTGTCATGACCGAATGCCAGTTAGCGATCGAGACCAATTATCGTGACCGATTGCCGATTTTGATTGACGTGGCCGATTTGCCGATCCCGATTGTTGAGACCGATTGTCAATCGATTCCGATTGGTTGAGGTCGATTGTATAGGCCGATTTCAATTTGTCGAGGCCAATTTTATAAGCTGATTATGATTGTTGAGGCTGATTCTGAGTGTCGATTTAGATTGCTAAGGTCAATTGTCGAGACCTATATGATGTATATGCAACCCGTAGTTGAGGCTCATTGTGATGTATTCATGACCTATGGACAAGGTTCATTGTGAGATGTATTGGGCCCATGATGCATGACCCATTTGATGTATTCGAGATCCATGTGTAAGGCCCACATGTCATGTATTTAAGGCCCAAGAGTAGGGCCCACTTATTGTATATATGCGGCCCTTGAGTAAGGCCAATTTTGTTGTATATTAGACCTTCGTGTGAGGCCGTGGGCCCATTATATGTTCGGCTCTATGTGGGTCATTCCTTGGAAAAAATGTTGGTTAAATGTCCACATTGTCGAGGCCGATCATTGATACCGATTATGAGTATGTGACAGCATAGCATCATGATACATGTCCATACGCATCATTTGTATGTTTATTATGAGATGTGGTTGACCACTGCATATGTCATTGGGCATGTTGTTAAGAGACTCCCTAATAGGAGGAGATTGTTTCACATGAGCACACGGTATGCGCAGGATAGGTGCATGACTGGATTACATGACTCATGCATCTTGCATTACATTGTGTTGTACTGTACGCCCTAGCGACATCAGGGTCATAGCCTCCATAGGCATTTCATGGATGGCCAGATGGGATACTAAAAATCTGTTATACATGGGGTGCTATAGATATCCTTAGGTGAAAGTCCCTAAATCCTCTTAGTTCCAGAGGTTGCTCCAACGTCTAGACTGAGTGGATGTATGAGCGCGTAAGGGCCGTATACCGTTAGGCCGCGTCTCCCACTTATCGTAGTCGGTTGGAAGAGGGTACAGCCTTACCTGCCCGAGAGGAGGAGGTAAAGCTAGGCTGAGTTTGACCAGCTCGAGGAATGGGTCCTCTATCGACGAGTCAGGCCCGATATTAGCAAGCGGATAATGAGGTCTCTTCCACTCACCTTGTTAGCGTGATGGGGCGGCAATCTGGTTCAGAGTGTAATAGACTCCAGTAATTTTTTAAAGAGGAACCGTATTGATATGTGGACTTATTGAGTAGGAGTTGCATGCTCATTAATTCATTCATTCACTATCCACTCGGGCTGGTGGTTCGCAACTAATTGTTGTGTACCTTCATTATGGCAAGGATTTCGTTTGGGCGCTCGACTAACCTGAGATCAGGAGTTTACCACGTTGAGTCTAACTATCCAAATTTAGGTATGAGACTGGTTTGGATAGAAGTCCCTTATGATCGACCCTGTAGCCTACGATACTACGTACTATCATCCCGACTTCACACTCCAGCATGATCATTTCATTCACATTGCATATTGCATTACATCCGCAGGCATATGGAATTTTGGGTTACTATGTTTCTGCACTTATATGAATTAGACAGACTTAGCAGGATTTGTATATTACATTACATTCTTGGCATCAGATATTTAGCTCTTTATGACTCTATAGTGCATAGCTATTCTATATTGCGTATTCTGATATTAAGTGAATTATGGACTTGTCCATACTTCTGCTTACTTTGTCATCATATGATTTATGATTTTGTCAGTATTTCTACTTACTTTGATATTTCATGATCTTGTCAGTATTTCTGTTTTGATAATTCATGATCTTGTGAGTATTTTTGCTTATTCCGATAATGTACGATTTATGGATTACCAGTAATTTTGGTATTGTATGATAATGACATTGTATTGAATACTTGACACTTACTTTGTGCACACACTTACACCCCAAGATTTCTATAAGCTAATGCACGATAGATGTGTGCAGGTGATGTTAGGTTGCGGCAGTGTTGAGCTTGGAGCATGCAGCAGTCTTCTGGAGTTTGATTTTTGTTTTATGTATTTCCCTTTCAACATTGTACTCAAATGATTATATTAGTGGATATGTGATGATGATGTTGCCTTTATGACTTAGGTATACTTGTGGTTATGCTTATTACGAGTTAAATGTATATTGAAAAAAAAAATCCTCCTTGTAGTATCTCAGGATCGAAATCTAGCATATGGATGCTGAGAGCTGGGAATGGGGTGCTACGGAAGCTGTCGGCACCGGATTCAATGATCGGGATTCCTGTAAGTCTGATTTCTGGGTTTGGGGCGTGACACTATTACAGATAGTTTAGACTACACTCTCTCCTAAGATAGACATTTCACTTCCATTCGACTGACTTATATGCAAGCTTGCTCGTGAATTCGGTTACAGACTTGGCACAAAAATTTTTACGCCGATCTATTTCATCAATGACACTACTCTTAATAACATGGGTATTAGGCCACGACAACGTCTAGCCTAACTCGATGCACTGCATTGCATGTGCTTTGGTGAGGAAGCGCATGTTTAGAGAGTTTTCCATGCATGATCGTGAGATGATTTCGTTGAGGGAGTACAAGTGAGGGCATGCATCATTATAATATACCATTCCTGCATTAACAAGAGTACTTAGGATAGATTGTTGTATTGCCTTATCATTACTGCTCAACTGAATTAATAACATGTTAACCTTTGCCTTATAGCTCCACTGAGTTGATCACTCACCCCATTATGGGACGATGTTTTAAAACACCAATCAGACTCTATTTTAGCTGTGGATGATGGGGATGCTTTCAACGCGGAGCCTGACTTTTATGATGATGAGGAGGAGTTCTCCTATATGCAACTCTCTAGTGGGTCTATATAGACATAGAGTTGCTTCAATGGGATTATTGGGATACAAACTAGTTGAACATTATATTGTATCATTTTATGAATTTTGGAACTATACATGTAATTATTTAACCTGGTGACATGTTCATACTGTAGGGACTCAACCACATATATGTTTTATATATCTATAACAGTCTTCTGCTTGCGAAATCTAATTGTCTATGGAGTATGATATGCTGATTTAGGGCAATCTCATTCATGTTTAATGCACTAATACGGACAACATTTAATCATCATTATCTTTATTGCATAAGTGATGCATTGGAACTCAGGAGTTGGGCTTCTGCTCGACCCCCGATTTTCAGGGCATTACACATTTAATCATCAAACATGTAACTTCTTATCCTCTTTTCTCATCTCTACCTTGCATCATAATTCCATTATCGCTTTTCGTGCACACGTCGTCATCCTTTTACTAGGGCTATACATTGAGATGAGTGGAGTCGAGGTGGGTTAAGCTCAGCTTGACTTGTACGTGCTCTACTCAAGCTCGAGCTTATCCTCGAGCTCAACATTGGAGCTTGGCTTGTTTGCCAAAACTTTTCAGTCGAGTTCTAGTCGAGCTGGTGGATCGAGTCAAGTCAAGCCTGTTCCCACGTCAATTTATTATATTTTTTATTAAAAAATACAAATTAAAAGTCAATAATATTGAGTCTAAAATGTCTAACATGCCACATTACTAAAATAAAAAAAAAAATGTCATATATACCTCTAAATACCACATGTTGGTCCTCGACTTTAAATCCAAAAGGTGAAAACACATCACAAAATATAAAAGCTTACATTCCTTCAAGCAATTTTAGATGCATTCTAGACCTCGTCTTCACTTTCATTCTCATCCTTATACTCTTCAACATCAAAACTGTTACCTCCCCAAACTGGATGCAACCAATCTTGCGTACATATCAGTGCTTCAATTATTTTCGAGGCGAGTAAGCTTCAATACTTGCTAACAACCTAGCTCCCCGTGCTAAAAGTTCATTCTGATGCCATGGTCGAAATTGGAATTGACAATATGTCTCGTGCCATTACCAAAAGTGTAGGGTATTCATGAGCTCTCAACTTCCATCACTGCAAAACATCAAAATCATTTTAACCTTATGACCGGCTCCTTTAGATACTTCTCTACTTCTGATTCAGTTTTATGCGTATTTGTTTTTTCTTCATCTAAAAAAGACATAAAGTCACAAGGTCTCTTTCCTCTAGTAGAAGTACTACCCGACCCCATAGATTGAATAACTATTGAACTGGATGTTGCGGTCAAAGTACCAACATATGAAGTGAACAATTGTTCAACTGCAGCATGAATAATGACGATGTCCATTGAAACTCTTTTAGAAATAGAATAAAGTGATCGGAAAACATACTTAATCATTGCCATCTTGTACCGTCGATCCATAACAACTGCAATGGCCATTAACAAATGACAATTGGCCCAATACTTATCAAATTTCATTTGCATTCCTAAAGCGATCATTTGTAAAAAGAATCTAGACCCTCATTGACACACTTTTTTAAAGCGTCCATAATGAAAATAATTTCTGGAAGAAACTGATTTTTCATATGATACTTATTCCTTGAAAAATCTTCATACAGTCGTAAAAAACTTTGAGAAAATGATGAACATGTTTAGATTTCATTTAGTTTTCATCACTAGGTATGTATGTGTACATTTTACGCATGCCACAAGTTCAGAAAATGCAAGTTTAAATTCCAAAGTTGTATCCAACATTTCATAAGTTGAATTTCAGTGTGTGTAGACGTCTAATTTTAACTATTTTTTAGATTTCAAATCCAAAAGTTTGATTATATCATTCCACATACTCAGTCTTGAAGGTGACCCCCTTATATATTTAACACTATCTCGTATGTTAGCGATCATGAAGTCAATTTCTTTCAGCCCTTCTTGCACAATCAAGTTTAGTATATGGGCACAACATCTAATTTAGAATATTTTACAATCAAAGAATAAAGTTTTAGCTGCCTTAAATTGACTACATAAAAAAGAAACCAAAATGTCATTAGAAGAGGTATTATCTAAAGTTATTGAAGAAATTTTCTTTTCGATGGCCCACTCAAGAAATTAAATACGGTTGGACATTACAACACCAATATGAGGTAGAGGAACATAGTGAAAGTTTATAAACTTCTTTTGTAGCTTCCAATCTACATGACTTAAGTGTGCGGTTAATGACATATATTCATTTCTTTGATTCGATGTCATTTACATATCTGAAGTCAAACTTATTCTTGATACGGATGTTAGAAGAGCTTTCAAGTTTACTTTCTTAATCGTATAAATCTTCATGCACTCTTTTCACAGTACAACTAGAGGCCTTCTCACATTTGGATTAAGGAAATTGTAAAATTCCATAAAAACTTTGCTCTCTACCATATTAAATGGCTTCTCATTAACTATCACCAATCTTGCAAACCACTCTTTCAGCTTTTCTGTATCATACTTATAAGTGGAGAGTGTAATTTGAGAGTCGTCATTTCAGAAGTCGTAAATGAAAGCAGTTGTTGGACTTCACTCGCTGAAGTTCTTGGTCTCTTCACACATTTATCAAGATGCCTCTGATAATGAGTTGTACAAGAACCAAAATTCTTTTCATAAAGAGTTTTACAATACTTGCATCTAACTTTTACCGAACTATTTGATAGCGTGATCTTATAAAAAAGTTCTCATATTGCTGATCTTTTTTTTTCCTTTCTCTGAACTAGAAGTTGTTTTAACTTCTTTTTTTTTTCCTTTTTTCTTTTTTTTTTTTTTTTTTTTTTTTTTGCAATATGTCTCCCTCCACGATAAGAGGGGATGTGATTGACGCACCGACACTGGGGGTACTTGAATATTCCTCACTAGTCATCTATAAATCAAAATATAACAAGGATAAAGTAAGATGAAGAATTTTACAGTTCGAAGTAATCAATCAATCACATTTATGTGTGTGTATAAATATATGGTACAAACAATATTAGGGCCCCTCCATAAACTACAAGACACAAGTGTCTCAAATAGTCCCATAATAAATAAATTCACCGGGGTACATACATATACATAACTACATATTGTCCTTAATTAATTCAAATTTTGTTTACTAATTATCTCTAAATATCCCATGTATTTCTACTTGTCTCTATCTAGATGTGTTAATTGTCTCTATCTCATTCGGTAACATACCATGTACTATCCCCATACAGTTTACATGCGAGCCAAAATTTCGGTAGCATCTCCCCATATTCTCCAGATATATGTAAAATTCAATATTAATTAATTGGCACATATAATCCATTACACATGGATAGAAGAAAGAAATTAATAAAGAACCACAAAGCCGGAGAAAATATAGGGAGCCACCACTGAAATTCTAACTATATGTAAACTGAAAATGAGGACAACCTAAGTATATGGTATGGTACTAAACTGTTCAAAAATGAAAAAATTTTGGAATCTATAAAGAACAAGCATTTTCAGTTGAATGACCGTACTTGTTCAATATAAATTCTTAAATGGGGGGATACATTGTTAAACCACTAGGTGGCCTAAATACTAATTAATTACATCAGCTAATAAAGAATCATAAGCATAAACATTTAAAGAACAAATATCGAAATATATTAGAAAATGATTGAGATAATAATTTAAAGCACAAATATGGAAATACAAAAACATAAAATGTGCCTAAAATTTTATTAAATAAATAAAAAAAAGAAATATATAATGAAAATTAAATATTTAAATTTTGAAATATAGATTGAATTTCAATGGATTGAATAATAGAATATCCTACCTAATGGTTTGGATCTTATCTTCAGGTTTTTGGATTACGTTGAATACACTAGTCAAAAGTTTCAACCACTGTCAGAAAGAGGAAATAGATTCGATCTGTGGCAAGAAAAATAACCAAAAATCAAACGAGAGAGAGAGAGAGAGAGAGAGAGAGAGAGAGAGAGAGAGAGAATTTGGCGGGTTGTAGTTCTTATGAGTTAATTGTGATCACTTTTACAAAACTCATTAGTTAGAATTGTTCAATGATAATCTTAAGCAATGACAATCCATGGTGGGATGTAATCTACCAATGGTCTACTTGTTAAACTATGCGTCCCACTAGTTATATAATTCCTCTTTTTTTTCCATGTACTAAGTAGCCATACTAGTTTCCCTAGTGGGGGTGGCCAACAATGAAGTGAATTAACAGTGGGGTGTACTAACAAGCTAATAATAATAAAAAAAAAGTAGCCATGCCAGTAAGTGAGAGAAGACAAAAATATTATAACAACAAAATATATGGGTAAAATGAATGAGATGTCACAAGTATGCTATGCTCCAATGCTCTAGAATTTGTCTGTCCACATTTTAAAAGTTAAAACACCAAATCCATGTGCCCCAAGTGTATTTATAGCTCAGGTGGGCCACAGTATACAAAATAGTGGTATGAGATGGCAATCATAAGTTTACACATGGGAATATCATATATTTATCTTTCATCAAACCCATTAATTATGTTTATGTGTGGCTCACCATTAAGAAGAGAAAAATTAAAAATTCAGACTAATTCAAAACTTAGGTAGGTAACACCAAATGAACTTAGAGATTAAGGAGTAATTTTCCACTATTTTCATTGGTGTGAGCCATATGAGTTTTTTATCAGGACAATATTTTATTCATGCGGTTCACATAATGGTTTTCCTAGGATGGATAGAGTGGATTTTGTATATACAACATGGTGGGCTCCACAAAAACTAGGTCCAAATGAACCCAGGATCATCTACAAAACTTGCTTTATGTAGCATGCCTAAAACATGCAAGCTCGTTAAGGCCATATGCCCATTAAAATATGTATAATGAATTGATAAGTAGTAATCCAACAACACTAATGAAAATGAACAAAAGCAAGAGAGGATTAGTAATCTCCGCAAAATGGAGAGTTTACAAAAAACTAGCAATATCCAAATATCTCCAATTAAAGGGCTCCTACATGAAGTCTAAGTCTAGCCCAGTTATGAAATGAACTTAAATTTTTAAGCTCAAGCCTCACCATAGGACCTAATATTCCAACGCAAGCCTTAGTCCCCAAAGTCCTTGCTCTCAGCCTTGATCTATGACATGTCGAAATTCAGGATTCTCAATCCTAGGATTTTCATTCTGTCAATTCTGTTTGGCAACCTGGATTTTCAATCCTATAGAATTTAAAGAACCGTGTTTGGCTATCTGGATTTTCAAAAGGGCCACTTCATTAAGAGGAGGAGAGAGCAGTTATGAAAATTGGAGAGGATTGAAAATCCTCAGATTTTCTATCCCATCTTTTAGAGAAAATAAAAAAGTGGCTTTTTGAGAATTTTCAATCATATTAGCAGCCAAATGAAAGAAAATCTTTGTATTTAGATTTTAAATCCACAAATTCCCATGATCCAAGCTGCCAAACAATACTTTAGAAATTGTTTACCACATCATCTGTTTTCTAACCCTTTTCTACATGAAAGTAGCATATCTTTCATACAATATGACAGATAATTGGGAAACTGCTCAAGCTTCCTAACAAGATTAGAAACCAATTATTGAAAAAAGAGAAACCTAGGAACCTTGATGATTTGTTCCTCCAGTTAATTTGCATTTGGACAAGAGTTGGTCCGTTTTGATTTTTGAAGTTGCTCTGCTTTCTAAAAAAATTTGAACTCATATAGTTAAGATCTTCCTAAATCAGTGTAATTAAGTTCTAACTTAATTTATTAGTGCAATGAGTTCATGCATGACTATATATAATTCATTTGCAAGTGATACCTTCTGCAAACAAGTGATGATGTTTACCAACCGCAACTTGTCAAGGGTTAAATATTGCATATTAGACCCCATTTATTACTTGGTTTTATGAACATGATAATGCTTATTGTTCTATTTTAATCATGTTTGTGTTGCAAGGTGAATTTAAGAGCTTGGATTGAAAAGGATGTTAAAAGCATGGATTTAATGCTCAAGAATTACCAAAGAAAAGAATGAAGAATGCACACACTGAAGATCTAGGAAAATCAAGTCAAGAATGAAGAAAATTAGAGTTTTGAAGTGAAATTACGTAATCATCAACCAGTCCTAGCCTCTGTTTGACCAGTCCAGGCTACGTACAACCAGTCCTGAACACTGCTTAACCAGTCGAAGCTTGATCAATCAAAGTGCCTCTACTCGAAATCTAGTGAGTAAAATAACTAAATTTTCATCCTGCTTGACCAGTCAAGGGTGTCCCATGATCGGGTGAGGATGTCCCACGACCGGGCGCAGACGTCCCATGACTAGTCGAGCGTTTCCCGGACTGCGTAAATTTGAGACGGTTTCCAAAAATTTCTACTTGGATTGAAAGTCTAAGACCTAAAACTATAAATAGGGATTCTTAAGGAACTCCTAGGCATCTTCTAGGGTTTTAAGGAGTAGAGAAAAAGGGTAGAGCTACCATCCAGGAGTTATTTTTCTTCCTCTTTAGTGAGTCTTTTTGTTTTGTTTAAGAGTCTTTAGTTCAATCATGTCTATGGTTGGGTAAACCTCTTAGCTAGGGCTAAGAGGTGAAGCTCGTAGCATGATTGGGATATTTATTTTGTTTTGATTCATGTTTTGTTAAACTCTCTTGGATTTAAGTTTGATTATGAAGGAATATTTTTAGTTTTTAATGGTTTGTTGTGACTCAAATTACAATAGATTTGCGATAGCTTGAGATATCTTCTTTTCCTAAATTGAGATTGTGAAAATAGTAAGTCTTGTTGTTCACCATCGTCCCTTGGGCATGGTAGGGTAACAGAATCCTTCCTAACTTTCACAATTCTCTTGTGATTGGTTGTGGGTTTGGAAAATTATTATTTTTTGCCTTGTCTCTTGAACATGGTTAAGTGACGAAATAACTTCCAAATCTTCACCACTCTCATCCATTGATGATTAGATCCATGAGAAGTTTAGAGATGTGACAAATATCTTCTTATTAATTGGATAGGATAGCGAAAAGGCCGAGCTATTAAGTCCTAGAGTGTGTGTGTGTGAGAGAGAGAGGGGGAGGGGGTGGGTGGGTGTAGGACTATGCTAAATTAAAAATAAATAGTAGAATTTAAACAAATATAAATACTGATAGCAATAAACAATCTCACAATGCTGAAATAAAATATAACCTCAAATGTATGAGTATTGAGAGATTAATACAGATGTTGTTCTAAGGATAACCTTACACCAAAAACCAAAGGTTTATTGTAGGACAATCTGATTCTTAGAAAGGTCTGTGTATAAAAAACTCACACTAATATAGAGAAAAAAAGAAATAAATAGAAAAGAAAGAATTATAAGCAATTACAACATTCCCACACTTGCATAAAAGAAATTACAACATTCTCCACAAATGAAAAAGGGAAATTACAAACATCCACAAAAAAAAAAATCAATCCACAAGGCTAGAAATTATAGTGGTTCACTTGTGTGTACACCAACTATTTAAAAATAGCCACACAACTACTCCACTCCTAATATCTTCACACAGAGGATATTAGCATTCACTATGAAAATAGGTTTTTCAAGGTTCACCTAAAACCTTCATAATTGTGTCTTTCAATAAGGCTTACACAATTTTAAAAATCCCACACTCTAAGTTTTCTGGATCACCTCAGACAAACCAAAACAGAGAGATTTTTCTAGCATAATCTCAATGAAATCAAAAGATAGAAATTTACAATAATATAAAATACCTGGATATTCTCCTTTAGATACAGCCCAGAAGAACTAAATCAGAGTAGAAGTTTAATATAAAAGTTCAATGTCCACACTCAGTTATGAAATGGTTCTAGATTCTAGATTGATTTTAAATTAAATCACCTTGGGTTAGCTTGATTTGATTTTGATTCCAAGAAATGAGAATATTTTAATCCCTCTTTCAAATATAATTGGAATGAAGAATACAAAATCAAATACAAAGAAAGATAATTAAAGAGAATATAAAATGAGCACTAGATAGTTTAAAAGTACTACTAACTTATCTCTTAAAGTGGCATGTTGATTTAGCTTGAATTAAATATCAAACTCTGAAATTCTTGCTCTATTTATAGTTGCAGAAATCGCACTCTCGACTGGTCCTAAGGTCGGCACGACTGTTTGTAGGACCAACAAATTTTTTAAATTTTGAGCGCAATAGGATAAAGTCGTTCTACGACTGGTCGTAGGCTCTACTCGACCAGTCAAGTGGCCTTCACGACCGGTCGAGTCCTTTTCATGACCGATCATGAGGAATCATTTTTAGATGCTGGACTTTGAGTTGAGGCTACGAAACTAGTCAACCACAGGTCGAGCACTGTTCACATGACCGGTCGATCAATCTCCAGGACTGGTCGAGGATTTAACAAAATTTTTCAAAAATCAGAAACAACCTTAGGACTGGTCGAGGAATTCTTGGACTAGTCGAGCCAGTGCTAGGACTAGTTGAACATAGTCTAAGACTAGTCGAGAAACAGTCCATCCATGTATAAAATGATCCAATTTAAATTATGTATATAAAATGACCTAACCTATGGTCAATCTAGGGTCATTCATACCTTATACATGATGTATGAACATTGAAAATTCTTTTCCTTTGATTGTAAGATGTTCTTTGAAGTTCATGATGCTTGAGATTTTGTCATTCATAGAAGCTTGAACTAGAGACTTCAGAAGCTTGAATTTGTAATATATTAAGGCTTGAATTGAGGATCAAAGTATAGAAAATTTTTCTTAACTTGTACGAAGCCTTGAAAAACTTGAACTTTTGAAGTTTGAAAGCGGAATTCACACTTGATATTGTACTTGAACTTGAACAAGTAATCTTGCATTTAAAGATCTTAAAGTAAAGACCATTATCCTTACACTGTCTTGAATATATCGATGCACTACACAAGACACAAATTCCAAGATGTTTTTCTACTACAAAATTTGACAATTATAGGAGCTAGAAACCATAGCACTTACAATCTCCCCCTTTGTCAAATTTATGACAAAACACACTTCATAATAACATATGCATTTATTCCAAGATGCTTTGGTACTACAAAATTTGACAATTATAGGAGCTAGAAACCATAACACCTACAATCTCCCCCTTTGTCAAATTTATAACAAAACACACTTCATAATAACATATGCATTTATATGCACAAAGAATCATACACCAGTTATCAATATAAACCAATCAACATGGTTAAAGAATCATGCACCAGTTATATATAGGACAAAACAAAGCATTAATTAATTCGCATAATTTGCATCAGTGCTTCCAACAAAACTCCTCCTCACTTACTCCTCCCCATTACAAAAAGAAGGATACATGTCACAATCCACATGCTACACCATATATGCATGACAAAATCCTCCCCCTTCTTGTTATAATATGACAAAGGAAGAAACCAATATATGAAACTGGACATAGATAAAAAGGAAGAATAAGAAGAACAATGAGGAATAGTGGACCAAGATAGTCAAGATATTAGTATCATAAGCAAGTAATGTTCAAGCATAACAACCAACATCAACCAAGGTCAACCAAATTCAATCCCCTAAACCAAAAGAAAGCTAAGTATCATAAGAATTATTACAAGCCATATGAGAAAATACTAATCAGATCCTAAAGGAGCATGAATGGTAGAATCAAGTTTATGAAGTCCCTTGTTCAGGCACCTAAGATATTCATTCATATATTTGAACTACAAATCATGGGACACATTCATATTCTCTAACTTCTCCTTTAGTGAACGCAACTACACATCAAAATCGAATGGCTGATAGTCAGGATAATCTGCTGAGTCGGATTCGATCTCATCAAAAATATCATCCATGTTAATGTCATTTGGAGGTAAATCACCTTCTTCTTCATTCACAACAGCAACTCCTCTAACACCCAGATTGATTTGGAATGCAGCAAGCTTCAGATTCATTTTATTTTTATTGGAGTTGTTGAAGATTAAGTGTTGAATGGGAGCCTCTCCAACAGGCATAGCCACTAACATATGGGTGGTTAACATAATCATCAGATAAGCAAAAGGGATATCGCTATGTCCAGGATGGAGATGGAATTGAATGATGCAATGATAGATTAAAGAAGGAAGGCATACATTGGTTCTAGAAGCAATGGAATGAAGAATCAAAACCATGAACGTAGTGAGTTCGACTTTCTTACCAAAATGAGAATACACATTCGAAATGAATATCCTATGAAGGACTCTTTATCTGGGTAACATATACATTATAGCAAACACATTTCCATTACTACTCCGTTGCACATCTATGTTGCACAAATCTCTACCAAGCATTCATTTTTTAGATTCAGATGGTTTAGCTACTAGAGTGCTAATGGGGATACCTTTATCATTGACAGGTATGTCCATTAGACTAAAGATCAAATGTCAGTTTACTTCAAATGGACCTTCTTTAGTTGCAATAATAAATGTAAGATTTTCAGTAGAAAAATTAGAGATACATGCATACATAGCTTGCGTAATGGACCGGTATGCCGGCCCACCCCAATGTAGAATGTTATCCCATCCTACAGATTGGAGAAGAGGAATGATTTCAAATGGAGCAAGATGTTCAACATGAACAGGTCGTTCAACTATAACATTGTGCAACCTTATATCCTGCACATAAGGGGGATCATCTTTGGGTGACCAAATGTGGAGATGTCTATCTAGAAGTTGAAAGACTATGAAAACTTTCTTTTTGCCTCTAGCTTTTATTTACGACTAGGAAATCAAGGAACCAAGGGGTTGTAAAAGAAGTAGAGTGGGTTTTCTCAAGATCAGATTTTGGGAAAGAAAACTCCAAAAACCTCAATGAAACAAGAAATAAATCACACCAATGATGAAAAAGGAATGATAAGAACTTGAATCTACAAGGAAATTTGAAATAAAGCACTAACCTTGAAGAACTAAGATGATGGGTTCGACCGGTCGACCTAGGACTCGTTGGAGAAGAAGGCCACAATAAAGAAAAAGGGATTTTTCTCCCAAATAAAGGTCAAACTCGTGATTCACGACTGGTCGAGTACATGCTGGACCAGTCGTCCACAGCAAAAAATAAGCAATTTTCATGAAATTTGAGATTTTACACATATAAAATAACAGATATATATACATTATGATACAAAAATACAAGAATAATCAATTCAAATTGCACATATCAAGATCAAATTTCAATTTAGAAAACCTACTTTTGTCAAGCGATTTTGTGAATATGTTAGTAAGTTGAGTCTCGGTTAGTATATATTCCATAGAAATTGTCTTTTCTTCCACTAATTCACAAATGTAGTGATATCTAATATCAATGTGCTTGTTTCATGAATGTTATATTGGATTTTTAGATATATTAATAGCACTGGAATTATCATAATATAAAACTATAAAATCTTGTGCAATTCTGTAATCACTTAACATCCTTTTCATCCCTACAAGCTGAGTACATGCATTACCTACTGCAATGTCTTCAACCTCAACAGTTGAAAGCGATATGGAACTTTGTTTCTTACTTTGCTAAGAAACTAAATAGTTCCCAACATAGAAACAACCACCACTGGTTGATTTCCTATCATCAATGTTACTAGCCCAATCAGCATCTGTGTAACCAGCTAATTGAACACTAGTATCATGAGGATACCGAAGACCCAGTTTTGTTAAACTTGTGACATATTGCGTAATCCGCTTAAGAATAGTTAAATGTGACTCTTTAGGGTCAGATTGATATCTAGTACAAATTCTTACACAAAATACAATATCAGGACGACTCGCAGTTAAATACAGCAAGTTATCTATCATACTGCAATATAATTTAAGACCCACTCTCTTACCTGTAGAGTCTTTTGAGAGTTTTAAACTCATACTCATAGGAGTATCAAAATTTTTCCCATTCTCAAATCCTAACTTTTTAACTAAGTTCAGATTATATTTGGTTTGAGAAATGAGGAAACTATCAGGTTGTTGTTTAACTTATAACCTTATGAAATAATTCAATTCTCAACCATGCTCATTTCAAACTTGAATTTCATAAGATCTATAAACTCAACAATCATGTTAGTAAAAGTAGATCCATAAATAATATCATCAACATAAATTTGCACTATTAAAATATGATCATTATGTTTCTTAACAAATAAAGTCTTATTAACAATTCCCATTATAAGGTTATAACTTACTAAAAACTTAGTCAACTTTTCATACCATATCGTGGGAGCTTGTTTCAAACCATGGAGAGCCTTTTTTAGGCAATATACATGATTACCATTCTTATGGTCTTAAAAAATCGTTGGTTGTTCAACATACACTTCTTCATGCAAATCGCCATTTAAAAAATCACTCTTTACATCCATTTGATATATTTTAAACTTTCTAAAGTAAGCAATGGATATAAATAGTCTGATTAATTCAAGAAGAGCTACTGGGGCAAATGTTTCATCATAATTAATGCCTTCATTTTGAGTATATCCTTGTACAACCAGTCTAGCCTTATTTTTAATTATATTACCAAGTTCATCAACTTATTTTTGAAAATCCATTTTGTTATGATAATGTGTTTATCTTTAGGTGTTGGAACTAAGTACTAAACATCATATCTAACAAATTGATTAAGCTCTTCTTATATTATCACTATCCAGTTTTCGTTAGAAAGAGCTTCTTTTACGTCAGCCGGTTCTATCTGAGATGTAAAGCACATGTAATTACATGTCTTCTAGTTATCTACAAGTGCGCACACCAATGAGAGGGTTTCTAAGAATCTGATTAGTAGGGTAATTTTTAACAGTTCTCAGTTCAGAGTTATTTTGACTTGATGAAGAATCTGGTTTATCAATTAAAAGAACTTCATCATTTTCTGAATTTGAGACAGGTGTTAAGTGATCATCAATAACCACATTGCTAGAATCTTAAATTACAACAGTTCTCTAGTTAAGAATTCGATATGCTCGACTATTCAGAGCATACCTTAAAAATATCCCTTCATCACTTTTGGTGTCAAACTTACCTAGATTTTCCTGGTCACATAAAATGTAGCACTTGCTACCGAAAACTCGAAAGTATTTGACAGTAGGCTTCTTATCAAACCACATTTCACATGCCATTTTACTATTTGATTTTCTATTATAAACATGGTTAATTATATAACACGCAGTATTTATGGCTTCACCCTAAAGATTTTTAGGGAGCTTCATACTATTTAACACTACGTTAGCCATTTCTTGTAGCACTCTATTTTTTCTCTCTATAATACCATTTTGTTGTGGTGTTTTGGGTGTAGAGAATTCATGTGATATTCCCTGATCACTGCAAAACTTATCAAAATCACTATTCTCAAATTCTGATTCATGATCACTACGGATCATACAGACTTAAGACTATTTTTCAGTTTGGATACATCTAAGTATTTTTTTACTTCATCGAGAGTTTCTGATTTGTCTCTTAAGAAGACTACCCAAGTATATTTGGTAAAGTCATCAACAATTACCAGTATGTACTTTTTGTTACCTCGACTCTCCGTTCTAGTTGGTCCTATAAGATCCATATGGAGGAGTTCGAACGGTTTAGTTATAGCATTGGAGTCCACTTATTTTGTGAGAACTCCTAGTTTGCTTGATAATCTGGCATTCACCACATAATTTATCTATTTTCTATATTTTGGGTAAGCCTCTTATTAACTCTCTTGCTCAATCTATACAAGTTGCGGTAGTGTACATGTCCATGGCGTTTATGCCATAACTCGGTCTCATTGATATGGACCATATAACATGATAGATTAAATGAGCTAGAATCACTTACTATGTAGCAGTTTTCAGAAGTTTTGTGACCAGTTAATATTATAGAACCACTTTTATTTAAAATTTCACACCCTAGGGTGGTAAATTTTATGATATGATTCTTATCGCATATTTGAGAAATACTTAATAAGTTGTGTTTTAACCCTTCTACATATAAAATATTCTCAAATAAAGGGAGGTTAAAAAGTTGAACCATGCCTTGGCCAACAATCCTGCAGTTGCTACCATCACCGAATGTGACCAAACCATTAGTCATGTCTTTAAGATTGGTAAACAGACTTTTGTCAACTGTCATGTGTCTGGATCAACCACTATCCAGGTACCACTTTGAATGACTTAAAGATTTGAAAGAGGTGTGGGAAACTAAGCAGGTAACCTTAGGAACCCATTTCATTACAATCTTGGGTTTAGGAGTATAGTTGGTCTTCTTATGTTTGTAGTTGTTATACGACCACTCCTTAAGTAAATCAACAATTTTCTCAACTATACGATTACAATTTTGATTTTTATAATTGATATGGTTGCGTTTAGGTTTTAATGGTTGAAAATTTTTAGCATTTTTGGGATAATTTTGATTTAGAATTTTACCTTTTGAGTTTGAAGACTCTCCTTTCACAAACTTAGGAGGAATATTCTTATATTTGGGAGGAATACTTTTGTCATAGCCCAATCCAGATCGGTCGCCACATTTTCTAGATTTGGATAATAATTTTTCTAACTTAGGATCACTTTGGACATACTTCCATGTGTCCTTTAAATTCAAAAGTGAAGAGACTTCAAGTTTTAGCTTTTCATTTTCAGAAGTCACTCTTAGTTTTTTCAAAACAGTCTGAAATATGAGATTTTTCTAAAATAAAATTATCAAAATTTTCTCTAAGTTTTGAAAACTCTTCTTTTTGAAGTTTTAGTTTTACATCAATTTTACAACTTTTCTTGTATAGGGCATTATACACATCTTGAAGATCTTCAATTTCATGATCAGTATTCAGATTTTCTTCACCAGTTAAATCATCATAATCTAAAAAAGTGAACTTGGCTAGAGTCATAAGGGCTTTAACTTCATTACCCGACTCGGTTTCAGAATCTTCTGATTTAGAAGAGGCTTCAGAGCTAGAAGATTCATCCCAGGTACCCAACATACCTTGTTTTGAGGTTTTTCCTTATTAAGATACTTATTTGCTAAATGCCCATATTCATGACAGTTGTAACATTGACTATCTTTTAAAGATTTTCAAGTTTTAGATTTGGATCTTTTCTTTTCATTAAAATTTCAAAAATCAACCCTCTTTTTACTTTTGAAAATCTTATAAAACTTTTTAGTTAAAACAGTCATATCATCTTCAAAGTTTTCTAAATCAGAATTATTATTTTCTTGAGAAATATATTTAGAAGATTTAAGGGCAATAAATTTACCTTTAGGAGATTTAAAAGTTAACTAATAGGTTTGTAAAGAACCAACTGATTCTTCTACCCTCATATTATTTGTATCATAAAGTTCTTAGATCGCGGTCACCTTTGAATTGAATTGGTCAAGTAGTAAGCGGAGTATCTTTGCACAAACTTTACTTTTTGGGATTTTATCACTGAGACCCCACATAGAGTTGACAATGTCATTTAATCTAGTATAAAAGTCCATGAACGTTTCACTTTCCTCCATACGTATTTCCTCAAATTTAGTTGTGAGGATTTGGACTTTAGATTTCTTGACAATTATTGTTGCCTCGTGTGTCATTTATAACATATCCAAGGCATACTTTACAGTATCACAGGATATAATTCTTTTGAATTCATCAGGTGTAAGACCCGTGTCCTAAATGTATCGTTCTGTAGGCTTCTGCAGTCTCCTCCGGTCGAATTCCAAGGACCTGTGATATTTTTTGCATTTACGCACAATCTTGAGTCGTAGCTAGTATATCTGAGTCGGCTCGAGTCGAAACTTGTACCGTCATGACTGCATTGTCACTGCGGTTCCAACGTCGCATCTCATGCGTTAATGCTACGCTTTGATCACTAGTTGTGGTCCGCACATTGTAATGACCGTTGACTGCATGTTGCAGGACTCACCTATTACAATAGCAATTTTATAAGCCATCATGGGGTAATGTGCTAGGTAATCATTCCCTCCCCTTTTCTCAAAATTCAACATTTGTCCTTATTCATTTATGATGGCCTTACATCATTGTTACAAGCCATAATAACTTCCCTCTTTCTTATTTCTCTCTCCCTTCCTCTTTCTTCCTTATTCTCCAACCTTTGCAAGAGCCATGGTCCTCCCAACCCATCTCTATGGCCAGCCCTCTTTCACCTTCGATCCCCTTCAATCCAGCCATTAGAAGCCCATCGCCACGGTTGAAAAAGATCCTAAAAGGCTTGAGGACTGAGGGCTTGAAGGAGTTGATCTAGAGGTGGGTGCTTCTCTCCCTCTCTCTTTCCCTTTCTTTTATGATGAGTGGCCCACCTGATGATGATTGTCCATCCTATGGGATCAGTCCACCTTGCTGCCCCTAATTTTTGGGCAGGCATGGCTATGGAAAAAAATGCAAATATCAGCTTGATTTTAAGCTGGGCGGGTGGACCCCACCCCAATGTACGTGATGTACACCCCACCGTCCTAAGCTGGACAGTGTGGCTACACAACACATTCATTGATGTACACCCCCCCCCCCCCCCCCCCCCCCCCCCACCACCCCCCTAGCACATGTATTTTATTTACACCATCTATCTAGACGTAGGAAAAAAAATAAATTTCAGTTTGATTTCAACTTTTTGGGTGGGCTGCTCATGTAGGCCCCACCTTGATGTATATATCTAATCCATGCCTTCCATTCTATTTCTCAGTCCATTTTAGACATTGAGCCGAAGTATGAGGCCAATCCGATTTTTCTAGCGGTCCCTAGCATGGAAAATAACGATTTTCACCTTTAAAATCTGTTAGGACCCACCTTGATGTTTCTACCTACCTAAAACATACTGCATATTTGACTCATTTAGTCAATCATGAGCCATAGAATCCAATGGGTGGAGTGGATCCACCTAATGCGGGTCCTACCTATGAAAAACCACAAAAATACTCTTTTTTTAAAAATAAAATAAAATTAGGTAGCAGTGCTTGCTGCTGCCATTGACACCAGAGGATGCAACAACGTCCTTGACATTGGGTGGGTAGGGACTGTGGGTCCTAGCCATGGGCCCCACCACGTTATGTGTTACACATCAACACTATGCATTGGGTAGGTCCCCTTTGGGATAGTGGGCCCCCTTAAAATCAGTCATATTTGGAACTCAAATGGCCCACGTCACAGGAAACAGTTGGATTGAACGTCTGCCATTAAAACTCCTTTGGGCATCACAAAAGTTTTAGACCATTATAAAATATACTTTTTTCTCATTCGGGTCTGTATGACCTTATCAGTAGATTGGGTGGAAAATAAACATTATGGTGGGCCCCACGTGGGACCCACTAATGTATGATTGTATCCACACCTTCCAGCAAGCTGGAAAGGTGGAGTCCACATGATGTATATATTTTGTATCCAGGTCACCCGTCCAGGGCTGGGCGTTGGTCAGATATAATGATAGTATATTATTATTATTATTATTATTATTATTATTATTATTATATATTATAATACATATATACATGTATATGTTGTAGTACCCACGTGGGGACCATAGTGATGTATTTGTTTCATCCACACCATCCAGATGATCGAGACGGTGATGGACATGGCCCACTGTGTTGCTGTGGTGCCCCACTGTGTTGTATGTGTTTCATCCACATCGTCCAAAAATGTTTGGATGGTGTCGAATAGTGTTTAGGCGGTGCTGTGGACCCCACCTAAATGTATGTTTCGTATCCACACCGTCCAGGGTGTTTGGATGGTGCTGGGAAATGTCTGGAAGGTGTTGATTCACATGGGCAATACTTAGACAATGTTAATTACCATTAGTAAGCCATGTACCCCCATAGAGTGATTGTGTACAGTGATGCACATGTTGCACCTACAACTATTGAAATGATTTTAAATGTAATCCTAGCTCTCATCGTGATCTACAAACCCTCCACCTTCCTGGGAGACCCACATCATAGTGGAACCCACCATGATATATATGTTATATATTCACACCGTTCATTCATATGACCCTCACGTGTTGTACATATTTAAGGCCCAGATGGCGGGGCCCAATGTGATATATATATGGCCCATGTTCGAGGCCCAATATGATGTATACCCGGTCCAGGCGTTGGTACCCATTGGGATATATCTGAGGCCTGTGTATTGCGGCCCATATGATGTATGTGAGGCCCATGGTTTGCGGCCCATTGCGATGTATATTGAGACCCATGGTTATGGCCGTTATGATATGTTTGAGGCCCATGGTTATGGCCCATTATGATAATTTAGAGGCCCATAGTTGTGGCCCATGGTTATGGCCCATTATGATATGTTGGAGGCCCATAGTTATGGCCCATTATGATGTGTTTATGGCCCATTTGGTAAGGTCTATAGAGATGTATTTTCAGCCCATAGGTCGAGGCCCATTATTACGTATTTCTAGTTGGTATGTCATGGCCCATTGTGATATGTTTCCAGCCCATTTATTGAGGCCCGACTTGATTTATATAAGGCCCATTAGTGTGGCCCATTGATGCGGCCCACTTGTTGGATATGAGGCCCATTGGTGCCGCCCAATGATGCGACCCATCGTGATGTGTATATTAGGCCAATGGTGTGGCCTAATGTATTGACCCAACGTGATGTGTAGGCCACGTGCTGCATGTGTAAGGCCCACTTATGATGAGTAATTGAGGCCCACTTGTTGGATATTTGGGCCCACCTTATGTTTGACTCTGTGGACCACTACTTGGGAGAAGTGTTAGTTGAATGTCCACATTATTGGGTAATGATAGTTAAATGCCCACATTGTGACCCTCCCTTAGGCCTAGTTAGGCCCATTCTCATCAATACTAATTGTATAGACTAATTTGTTGAGGCCAATTCCGATTACCGAGGCCGATTCTAATTGTTGAGGCTGAGTATTGACACCGATTTTGATTTGTTGAGGCTAATTGTATAGGTTAATTTCGATTGTCGAGGCTGATTCTATAGGTCAATTTCAATTGTTGAGGTTGATTGTATAGGCCGATTCTGATTGTCGAGGCCGATTCTGAGTGTGAATTTCGATTGTATGGGCCGATTCCGATTGTCGAGGCCGAGTATCAAGGCCGATTTCGATTGTCGAGGCTGAGTATCGAGATCGATTCCAATTTGTCAAGGCCAAATGTATAGGCTGATTTCGATTGTTGAGGTCGATTTCGATTTATCGTGACTAATTACATAGGACAATTTCGATTGTCGAGGCCGATTCTGAGGGTTGATTCTGATTGTATAGGCTGATTTTGATTGTTGAGGCCGAGTATCGAGGTCGATTCTGAATGTCGAATCTGATTGTTAAGGCTGATTTCGATTGTCGAGGCCGATTTTGATTCCCAAGGCCTATTGTCGAGACCTATATGATGTATATGGGACCTGTAGTTGAGGCCCATTGTGATGTGTATTTGTCCTGTGTAATGTATTTGCAACTCGTGTTTAAGACCTAATGTGATGAGTAGGAGGTCTATTTGATGGGGCCCATTGTGATGTATTTGAGGTCCATGGGCAAGGCCTATTGTGATGTATTCGTGGCCTATGGGTAAGGCCCATTATGATATGTATTAGGCCCATGATGCATGTCCCATTTGATGTATTTGAGACCTATGTGCAAAGCCCACACGTAACGTATTTGAGGCCCATGAGTAGGGCCCACCTATTGTGTATATGAGGCCCTTGAGTAAGGCCTATTGTGTTATATATTGGGCACTTATAGGAGGCCGTGGGCCCATTATATGTTTGGCTCTATGTGGGCCATTCCTTGAGGGCAATGTTGGTTAAATGTTCACATTGTTGATACTGATTATGAGTATATGATAGCATAACATCATGATACATGCCCATAAACATCATCTTCATGTTTGCTATGAGATGAGATTGACCATTGCATATGTCATTGGGCAGGATGATATGAGACTCTCTGATAGGTGGAGGTTATCTCACATGAGCGCACGACATGCGCAGGATGGATGCATTACTGGATTGTATGACTCATGCATCTTGCATTATGTTGTGATTACTGTACGCCCTAGTGACATCAGGATCGTAGCCTCCACAAGCATGTCATGGATGGCCAGACAGGTCATCGAAAATTTATTCTAGCATTGGGCTACCATAGATGGCCCTGGGTGAAAATCCCTAAACCCTCTTGGTACCAGAGGATGCCCTAACGTCGAGACCAAGTGGATGCATATAAGCACATGAGGGCCATAAACCAGTAGGCCGCATCTTCCATTATGTCGTGGTTGGTTAGGAGGGGGTGTGACCTTACCCGCCTGAGTGAGGGGGTAATATTTAGGTTGAGTCTGACTAGCTTGAGGAATGGGTCTACTATCAACGAGTCGGGCCCGATATTGGCAGGCAAATAGTGAGGTCTCTTCTACTTACCCAGTTGTGCACTCAGATAGGGACAACAAGCTGGCGTAGAGTGTAATAGACCCTGGTAATGATCCCAGAGAGGATTTGTAATGATATGTGGACTTACTAAGCAGGAGTTACATATTCATTCATTCATTCACTCACTATCCACACGGGCTGGTGGTGCATAACTATTTATTATGTGTACCTTCGCAGTGGCCAGGATTTCGGTTAGGGCGCGTGACTAACCTGAGATCATGAGTTTACCACATTAAGTCTGACTATCCAAATTTAGGTATGGGACTGGTTTGGATAGAAGTCGCTTGTGATGGACCCCATAACCTGTGATACTACGTACTATCATCCTAACTTCACACTCTATCATGGTCATTTCATTTGCATCGCATATTGCATGACATCCGCAACATATGGCACTTTGGGTTAGTGTGTTTTTGTATTTATATGGTCTAGATACGACTGACATATTTGTGAACTCATCAAGAAGTATATATTGCATTGCATCCTTGGCATCTGATAATTGACTCTCTATGACTCCTCATTTGCATAGCTGATTTATATTGCATGCTCTGATATTGTATAAATCATGGACTTGTCAGTATTTTTGTTTAATCTATTATCGTATGATTTATGATCTTATCAATATTTCTGCTTACTCTAATAATTCAAGATCTTGCCAGTATTTCTGCTTATTCCGATATTGTTTGATTTATGAATTACCAGTAATTCCGGTATTGTATGATTATGGCATTGCATTGAATACTTGGCACTTACCTTGTGCACACACTTACACCACCCTCTAAGCATTCTATAAGCTTATGTATGATAGATGCATGCAGGTGATGTTAGGTTGCATCGACGTTGAGCATGGAGCGTACAACTATCTTCTAGAGCTTTGATTTTATTTTAACACATGCATTTCCCTTTCAGCATTGTATTCAAAGTTTATATTAGTGGATAAGTGATGATGATGTTATTTCCTTTGTGATTTGGGTATACTTGTAGTTATACTTAGTACGAGCTAAATGTACATTGAAAAAAAAATCCTCCTTGTAGGATCCCAGGATTAGAATTTAGCATATGGACACTAAACGCTGAGAATATGGTACTACAAAGGCTGTCAGCACCGGATTCGGCAATTGGGAATTTTGTGAGCCCAATTTCTGAGTTTGGGAGGTGATGTCAGGTGATAGTGCGCAAGTTATGACATTTGAAGCCTTTACATTAGCACTACTCTCATTTTTCTGAAGAGTTGTCCAAGAAAAATAAGGTGTGACTTTCATAGATTTGGATCCAACAATACCAGTTACTTCAGTGGTAGGAGGGGTCCATTCAGTCACTATAGCTTGTCACATGCTCTCATCCATGAATTTTAAGAAAATCCTCATTTTGGCTTTCCAATAGGCATAGTTAGAACCCTTAAATGGTGGAGGCCTAGTGACTGAAAGGCTATTAAAATTTGACATCTCAAATAACTCAGATCGATTAACCTAGGAATTAAATCCATAAATAATAATTAAAGGCAAGTTATTAGGCATTAATACCACTTGAAAAGGACAAACTATTAAGTCCTATAAAGGGGGAGGGGGGGGGGGGGGGGGGGGGGGGGGGGGGGGAGTGTTGAATAGGACTATGCCAAATAAAAAATAAACAACGGCATTTAAACAAATATAAATACTGATAGCAATAAACAATCTCATAATGCTGAAATAAAATACGACCTTAAATGTACGAGTATTGAGAGATTAATACAGATGTTGTTCTATGGACAACCTTACACTAAAAACCAAATTTTTATGGTAGGACAACCTGATTCCTAGAAAGGTCTGTGTATCAAAAACTTAAACTGATGCAGAAGAATAAAGAAATAAATAGCAAGGGAAGAAATCTATGCTATTACAACATTCTCACACTTGCATAAAAGAAATTACAACATTCTCTACAAATGTAAAAGTGAAATTACAAACATCCACAAAAAGAAATGAACAATCAATCCACAAGGCTAGAAATTATAGTGGTTCACTTATGTGCACACCAATTATTTAGAAAAATAACCACATAACTACTCGACTCCTATTATCCTCACACAGAGGATATTAGAGTGCATTATGAAAATAGGTTTTTCAAGGTTCACCTAAAACCTTCACAATTATGTTTTTTAATAGGGCTTACACAATTCAAAAATACCACACTTTGAGTTTTCTGGATCACCTCAAAGAAACCAAAATAAAGAGATTTTTCTAGCACAATCTCATTGAAACTAAAATATAAAAATTTATGCTAATGTAAAATACCTGGATATTCTCCTTTAGATGTAGCCCGGAAGAACCAAATCGGAGTAGAAGTTCAATGTCCACACTCACTTATGAAATGGTTTTAGGTTCTACATTGATTTTAAATTAAATCACTTTGGGCTAGCTCGATTTGATTTTGATTCCAAGAAATGGGAATATTTCAATTCATCTTTCAAATATAATTGGAATGCAGAATACAAAATCAAATACAAAGAAAGTTATTTAAAGTAAATATAAAATGAGCACTAGATATCTTAAAAGTACTACTAACTTATCTCTCAGAGTGACATATTGATTTAGCTTGAAATGAATATCAAACTCTGAAATTCGTGCTCTATTTATAGTTGCAAAAATTGCACTCTCGACTGGTCTTGAGGTCGATACAACTAGTCGTAGGGCCAACAGATTTTTAAAATTTTAAGTGTGATAGGATAAAGCCGTTCTACGACTAGTCGTAGGCTCTGCTCGACCGGTCAAGTCCTGTCCACGACTAGTCGTAAGGAATCATTTTTAGTTGTTGGACCTTGAGTCGAGGCTGCAGGACTGGTTAAGCACAGGTCGAGCACTGTTCACATGACTGGTCGAGCAGTCTCTAAGACTGGCCGAGGATTTAACAAAAATTATTGAAAATCAATAACAACCTTAGGACTGGTTGAGGAATTCTTAGACTGGTCGAGCCAGTGCTAGGACTAATAAAACGTAGTCCATGACTAGTCGAGAAACAGTTTATTCACATATAAAATGATCCAATTTAAACTATGTATACAAAATGACCTACCCCATAGTCAATCTAGGGTCATTCATACTTTATACATGATGTATGAACATTAAAACCTTTTTCCTTCAGTTGAAAGATGCTCTTTGAAGTTCATGACGCTTGAGATATTGTCATTCGTAGAAGCTTGAACTAAAGACTTCTGAAGCTTAAATTTGTGACATATTGAGGCTTGAGCTTGAGGATCAAAGTATAGAAACTTTTTCTTAACTTGTACGAAGCCTTGAAAAGCATGAACTTTTGAAGTTTAAAAGAGGAATTCACACTTGATGTTGTACTTGAACTTGAATCTTGCATTTGAAGATTTTGAAGTAAAGACCATTGTCCTTGCATTGTCTTGAATATATTGATGTGCTACACAAGAAACAGATTCCAAGATTTTTTGGCACTACAAAATTTAACAATTATAGGAGCTAGAAACCATAGCACTTACAGATAGGACTCCTATTCCAATTGTTTCCTTGAATTATGCAAGGTAGCTTCCCCATTGCTACAAGTGGATCTTTGGCACCCTAGTTCCCACCTTTAAATTTATTAGTTTTTAATTAATCTATTCACAATTACTCCCTTAAAATATCTCATATTTAGGTTTACATCTTTTTCTAGTTCTTCTTCTAGTTGCTTTCAGAAAGCACTCGAGATTAGTCGCTATGGATTCAACCTCGATCTTGCTCAGATTATTATTACATCGCGACCCTACACTTAGGGTTGTGAAAAAGTTTTTGGCGCCATTGTCGGGGACTAAGGGTTACATTTTTCTAAGATTAGCTAGTTTTAGAATTAGGTTAAGATTAGGGTTTTTTTATTTTCTATTTTTAGATTAGGGTTTGTTTTTAGTTTTTAGAAACTTTTTAATTCTAGGATTTCTTTTATTTTTAGAAACTAACTTACCTTCTAATTCTAGGTTTAGAAACTTTCCTTTTCTCTTTTTAGAAACTTTCTATTTTTTATATTTAGAAACTAACTCATCCTTCAATTTTTATTTTTAGAACTTACTAATTTTAGAATTTTATTTTTAGGAATTTTCCTGTAATTTATTTTTTTTAAAACTAATATTGTTTTTCTGTTTTTGTAAGATCATAACATAGAACTCTCCAATCCGGTAACTTCTTTATAACTTCTTCCCTTTACTTACTTTCCATTTTTTGTAGGATTTTTCTTTTATTTTTTTTATTTTTAGAATTAGATTCAGATTTAGGGATTCACCATGCAAGGGTAAGTACGTTAGTATGCTGAGATGGATAAGAGATATTGGGGAGGGATGTATGATGATTATGATAGAAATCAACCTTTGTCTCAAAACATTTCTGAAACCATCATCGAGAACCAACTGGAATATAATACTCCGCTGGTTAAGAAGTCCTTACATGATCATATGTGAGAGAACAATTACACTCCACAGATTAAGGAAACAGTATGTGAATGTTGAGGTTGTTATAATTATGAGAGTTAGAATTATTAGCAACCATCAAATTCTCCCACCTATGATCCATATGACTATAACCAGTGGAAACATCAACATTGGGAAGATGAACCAGTCATACATTATAGTGATAATTCTCCCGGATCATCTACCCTTGGAATCCAATAAAAAATGATTCGAGATGAGTCACTTCAGGAATACACGTATGATTTTGTTGGCATTAGAAAAATAATAGAAGCACTTTTATTACGCATCGATAAGATAATAAAGGCTCGTTCGTCCCAGCCACAACTCAATACAAAAACACAATGCGATGAAAGTTATCCTAACTCATTTGTGGAAAACTCTGGTATTTGGATTGAGGAGTTGGATTCCATTAATGAGCATACGGTTCAATTTCCTAAAGAGTCGATCTCGATAATGATCTAAAGGAATGATCAAGAGACATGGGTGTCTTTCAAATATGACGATACTGACACACTTCACTCACCTGACGTAATTGGTTTTAATGATGAGGAGGAGGTGAGTCTATTCGAACCTTAACCCAATCTAGGAGTAGAATATGAGAAAAGCAATCCCATTCCATGTGTGTACTGCACTGAATTGGAAGATGATGAGTATTGGGATGATTATCATTTATGTGTAGCTTAAATCTCCCTAGATTTAATCTCATGTTTGGCTCATATCAATGATCAAGAGGTTTGGGAAGTTATTGATTATAGTGATCTACCCCACCTATCTGACATGACTGATTTAAATGTGGAGGATGAACCACTTTCAACTAACCCTTCCAAATTTTGTTAGATATGTTTAGACCACTCCCCTTATTTAACTTATAAGATGGTTAGGGAGATGGAGGATTTGCCCGATAGGAGTATGAAATTTGAGGCCACCGAGTTGAGATCACCATCTAAACTATCAATTTTTGACGATTCAATGCCTCTTCTAAGTAGTATCAATGAACAGAATCTTCACACCAATACTTCATCTACTGACCCTCAATCTGTCTGTGCAGGATAGGAGCAAGAGAGTTTCCATCCATCCACTTTCAAAGATGATAAAATCCTTAGGCAGATCATTACAAACTTCAATGTGGAAAACGAGTCACTCTTAGCTGAATGTCCTAAATCTTTGGATGATTACTTGACACACTTTGAAGATTCAAATGATTCTATGATAAAAGAAATAGTAGATGCCTCGTAAGACAATACCTCAGTGGTTGTCACGAACCGAGAGAACCCTTATTCTGAAGCCTCACCTTCTCCAAACTCTGAATGTTTACCATTAAAGGAGGAAGAGATGAAAATTGAACCAGAGTTTGTAACTTAGAAATGTGTCGAGACTACATCAATTTCTGAGAATTTTTCTAAATTTTATTTACTTGTAGTCTCTGATTTACCATCGAGTACTAACATTGAAACTTTTTGTCACAGGTGAATCATATATACTTTGGATATCTCCAGCTTTTCAACAATAACTTTTTACTGAGATCCATAAATTTCTCTAGAAATTCATGCTTCATTCAAGCCTATTATAAAAAGGGCTTTTGGATGATCTTGTTGATAAACTTACTGAGAAATTTATCAAGGTATTGGCCATAGGAGGAACCTGCAGCATGACTGAGTTGCTTTTCCCTTGCTTTCCTAGTTTAGGATTTGTTTGTTGCTTTCAGTTATTTTAGGATAGTTTACTTTCTATTTGTTTTAAAATAGTTTTCTTATCGTCTATTGAGTCCTCTTGTGCTAACCCGCCTTCACACCTGCCTTCAAGCTAGATCCATTGGAAAAATCCTCAAAATTTCTTTATTAGGTACTATCTTTCCATCACTTCTCTTTCAATTAATTTGTTTCTTTTATAAATCATGCTTATTTCTTTTACATTGAGGAGAATGTCGATTAAAGGTTTAGGATGGGAGATTAGGTAACCTAATCAGTATTTTCTTAGTTTTGAGCAAAATTTACAAAATTTTTGAAAAATTTTCACTATTTATTTGATTGGAAAGCGATAAGTTGTGTATTTAAGACTGTTTTGAGTATGATGATAAAACAAAAATTGGATTTTGAATTGTTGGAGTTGGAACAACTAAGTAACCTATCACTTATGGTTCTTACATTCAATTTTTTAAGAGTAAGTTTGAATATTATGTTATTCAAATTGTTTTCTCTAAATAGTACTAGAATTTCTGATTTTTAGTATGATGATCATTGAAAGATATTAAGAACTGAGTCTGGAGAATTTTATCCACCTTTTAAAAAAAAAAGATCCAGTTAAAAAAAAAGGATATTGACAAAGTGGTCATAAAGAATGAAGAGTGATAACATCTTTGAGGGGAATGAAAAATGTCTTTAAAAAAGATGTAATGTCTGAAAGAAGAAAAAAAGATAAAAAGACTGAATGAATACAAATGACCGTCGATATAAAATTAAAAACTAGAGGAAGAAGGAAAAGGGTATAAGTTCGGAATCAGTACTTGTGTTTTTAAACAATCTTAAAGTGATGAGCACGGCAAACATTATGAAAAGATAGTATTTTCACTGAACACTTTAAAAAACTTGATATATGAACTATGTTTTAACCTAATAGATAAAGAATTTGATTGATTGATTGCTTATGTGATTCAACTCTAGGTCTTCAAAATCTCAATTTCTCATCTTGAGTCTACTCATTCATACTTGATTACACAAAAGATTGTTTTTTAAAAAGGTTTTGAACATTGCGCATTAAGGTTTATTTTTCGCATACTTTGGTAGGGACTAGAAAAATGCTAGTTGGAGATTATGTTGAGGGTCAAATATTGCATATTAGAGCCCATTTATTACTTGGTTTTATGAACATGATAATTCTTAATGTTCTATTTTAATCATGTTTCTCTTGCAAGATGAATTTAAGTGTTTAGATTGAAAAGGATGTTAAAAGCATGGATTTAACACTTAAGAATCACCAAAGATAAGAATGGATCTTTCAAGACCAAGAATGAAGAATACACACATTGAATATCCAAAAAAATCAATTTAAGAATGAAGAAAATAGGAGTTTTGAAGCGAAATTGTGTAATCCTCAACCAATCCTGGCATCTGTTCGACTAGTCTTGGCTACGGACGACTAGTCTTGGAAACTGCTCGACTAGTTGAGGTGCCTCGATTCAAACTCTAGTGACTAAAACAACTAAATTTTCCTCATTCTGACCAGTCGAGGGTGTCTCGTGACCAGTCAAGGATGTCCCACGAGTGGTCGAGGACATCCCACGACCAGTCGAGCGTTATGTAATTTTTGGGCGGACTACGTAAATTTGAGACAGTTTCGAGAAATTTTCACTTGATGCGAAAGTTTAAGGCATAAAACTATAAATAGGGGTCCCTAAGGAACTCCTAGCCATCTTCTAGGGTTTGAGGAGTGGAACAAAAGGGCGGAGCCACCGTCCAGGAGTTCTTCTTCTTCCTCTTTAGTTAATTTTTTTGTTTTATGTAAGAGTCTTTATGAGACGACCCACCCCACCGTTATGATATTGTCCACTTTGGGGTCTCCCCCACACGGCTTTAAAATGTGTCACAACAGTTAAGGGAGAGCCTCCACATATAGCCAGGACTTCGAACTACTGCCCAAGTGATGTGGGATAAAGTTCCGTCCATAGTCACCTGCAACAGTAGCTCGCCTAGGCAACTAGCCCCTCCCACATCATGCCCGCCCACATTGGAGTAGGGACTGAGGCATCACAATCTCCCACCATTGGAACAGAGTCGTCCTCGGCTCTAATACCAAATGAGACGACCCGCCCCACCATTGTGATATTGTCTGATTTGGGGTCTCCCCTGCACAGCTTTAAACACATCATAACAATTAAGGGAGATCCTACACATATAGTTAGGACTTTGAACGACTACCTAAGCGATGTAGGACAGAGTTCCATCCACAGTCACCTACAACAGTATCTCACCTACAGTGGTAACTCGCCCAGGCACCCAGCCCCGCCCACATCACATTTAACCACATTGGAGAAGGGAGCGGGGCGTCACACTTTAGTTCAATCATGTCTGTGGTTGGCTAAACCTCTTAGGTAGGGCTAAGAGGTGAAGCTTATAGCATGATTGGTTTGTTTGTTTTATTTTGATTGATGTTTTGTTCAACTCTCTTGGATTCTAGTTTGATTATGAAGGATTATTTTTAGTTTTTAATGGTTTATTGTGACTCAAATTACAATATATCTGCGATAACTTGAGATATCTTCTTTTCCTGAATTGAGATTGCGTAATTACTAAGTCCTGTTGTTCACCATCGTCCCTTTAGCATGGTAGGATGATAGAATCCTTCCTAACTTTCACAATTCTCTTATGATTGGTTGTGGGTTTGGTAAATTGTTATCATTTGCCTTGTCTACTGGGCATGGTCAGGTGATGGAATCACTTCTAAATCTTCACCACTCTCATCAATTGATGATTAGATCCATGAGAAGTTCAGAGACTTGACAAATCTATTCTTACCAATTAGATAGGATAGGACTCCGATTCCAGTTATGTCCTTGAATTATGCAAGGTAGCTTCCCCATTGCTACAAGTGGATCCTTGGCACTCTAGTTCCCACCTTTAAATTTATTAGTTTTTAATCAATCTATTCACAATTACTCCCTTAAAATATCTCAGATTTAGGTTTACATCTTTTTCTAGTTCTTCTTCTAATTGCTTTCAGAAAACACACGAGATTAGTCCCTAGGAATTCGACCTTAGTCTTACCGAGATTATTGCTACATCATGACCCTACACTTGGGGTTGTGAACATAACCCACAACGGCCACAATCCACAACCAGTAAGGGCAGCAACATAAGGAAAGGAGAGAGAGAGAGAGATAGAGAGACAAAGAACTAATCTCTTTAGTTTCGGGCTCCACTCCAGCGAAGGGTAGGAATCATTGGATGCTCGAATCAGATTTAGGAAGGTGAAATGGAGAATGAGAAGAAGAGGAAAAGGAATGAGAAGAAGAGGAAAAGGAAACACTAAAAAGGGGATCAGGTACTTGGATTTGGATTTTAACCTTGGGGAAGGATAATGAGAAGAAGAGGAATAGGGGAAAGGGAGAAGGGCAAGTGTCTTCACGCTCGATCTTGATAGATTAGGGTATGGGATTTTAAAAACCCATTTTATATGATAGTGAGTTGAGTCAAGTCGAGCCTCAGTCAAGCTTGAGTTGAGTTGAGTCGAGTCGAGTGACTTGGTGATCGAACTCAACTCATTTTTTGAGTCGAGCTCCTTAGTGTGACTCTGCTCAACTCATCCTACTAAGTTGAGGCGAGTTTTTTCAAGTCAAGTCCATCAAGTTTCTCGAGCTGATTGGGCTCATGTCCAGCCATAACTTTTATGCATTCCCCAAGCTCAGAGAAGGTGCATAAAATTTGAACTTCTCTGTAGGGACCACCTTGGTGAAGGTGTCCATCAGATTCATTCTGGTGTGAATCTTCTCTAGAGTCATGCCTCCTTCCTCAAGTACTTATCAGATAAAATGGTGACGAACATCAATGTGTTTAGTACATGAATGATAAACAAAGTTTTTAGCTAAACTGATAGTGCTGTCATTGTCACAATTAATTGGCATGGCCTCATGGTAAAGCCTTAATTGATTAATCATGCTTCTCAACCAAATACCTTCCTTGAATTAATTTATTTGTCACCACCATATACTCCTCCTTGGTCGTGGAAAGAGCCACTATAGGCCGAAGCTTCGACATCCAACTAATTGGTCTACCCGCTAGCACAAACGAGTAATCTAAAGTTGAATTTTTTGTGTCCACACTGCCTGTTAATCTAAATCCACAGATCCGACTAACTTGAACCTTGTCTTCGGAAAAGTTAAGATGTAATATTTTGTACGTCAAATTTATCAAAGTAGCCATTTCACCACTTCCCAATGTTACTTTTCGGGGTTTGATATGTATCTTCTCACAACACCAAATGCCTGTGAAATATTTGATCTCGTACAGACCATGACATATATTAAACTAAACAACATTCGAATAAGGCACATGTGACATATCCTACTTTTCCTCATTTGATTTAGGACATTGTTCTGAGGAAAGCTTGAAGTGAGCCATATGGGGAATGTGAACCAATTTAGCCTTATCAATCTCAAACTTGATTAACACATTCTCAATGTATTCTACCTAAGATAACCAAATCTCACTCCTCTACTTGTCTCTATAAATATTTTGCCAAGAACCCTCTTTGCAACCATAAGATATTTTTCATCTCAAATGTTCTTGATGGCTTGAGTCTTCAGTATATATATCTCAAACTTGTTATAACTGGCGATCAACATGTCATCAACATGTATTACTTGGATGATTAACTTGCCATCACTTAGTGTCTTGTAATAAACATAGTGATTGTATTCGCTCCTAGTAAATTTTTGACTTATCATGAAAGTATCACATTTTTTATACCATTGCCTAGATGACTATTTTAGGTCATACAACAACATCTTCAACCTGCAAACTTTATTCTTTACCCCTTTAACTTTATAGCCCTTTGGTTGCTTCATAGCCCTATGTTAAATATTGCATATTTTTCCTTATTTATATATTGGTTTTATGAACATAATAAGGCTTAATGGTATATTTTATACATGTTTGTGTTGCATGGTGAATTTGAGAGCTCGGATTAAAAAAATGTTAAAAGTATGGATTTAATGCTAAAGAATCACCAAGGTAAAAGATGGATCTTACGAGACTAAGAATGAAGAATTCACATACCAAACATCTAAGGAAACCGAGTACAAGGATGAAGAAAGGACTTGAAAGAATGTAGAATCCGCAATAGAAAATTGGACATTTCAGTCTGACCCGAGACAACTTCGGTTGGACTGAAATAACAGAAAATAGTCTAACAGGAAAAAGGATAATTTGGTCCAACATGAGCCAACTTTGGTCTAACCAAAGCTTTAGTTGGAGATTTCGGTTGGAGTCAATCCAACCTAAATTTGACAAATATTCTACACAAATTTTTAGCATCAACTTCGGTTCAACCGAAATCATGTAAAATTGTCTAGCGAGAAAATGTGATTTTCAATCTTAATTCGGTCCAACCAAAGCATAATGTGGGACTTATGCGATGTGCGTAAATTTAAGATGGTTTCCTAAAATTTCAAGGAGTTGCGTAAGATGGGGCTTTACAACTATAAATAAGAGTCCCTAGGACATTCTTAGGCATCTTTTAGGGTTTAAGGAGTGAAGAAAAAGGGTGGAGAGTCACCGCCAAAAGTTTTCTTCTTCTTCTTTAGTTGGTTTATATTCTTTCTTTAAGAGATTTTAGTTTAATCATGTCTATGATGAAATAAACCTCTTAGCTAGGGTTAAGAGGTGAAGCTTGTTACGTGATTGAGATGTTTACTTTACTTTGCTTCATATTTTTATTAAACTCCATTGATTTTTAGTTGATTTTAAGGAATATTTTCAGTTTTCTATGGTTTGTTGTGACTCAATTTACAATAAACACTATGATTGCTTTGAATATCTTCTTTTCTATTTGAGATTGTGGGATTGGTAAATCTTATTGTTCGCCATTGTCTTTGGGGCATGGTTGGGTGATGAAATCCCTTCCAACCCTTCACAATTTTCCTTTATTAAGGCTGGATCAATGAGAAGTACAGAGATTTGATTATCTTTCTTTCCAATTGGATAAGATAGGACTCTGATTCCAATTGTGTTTCCTGAATCGATTAAGGTAGCATCTTAATTGCTACAAGTTAATATTTGGCAACCTAGTTCCCACCTTTAAATTTTACAAGTTTTAATTACATCCTTCACAATTACTCTTTAAAAATTATTCATATTTAGTTTTATATCTTCTTTTAGTTCTACTTCTAGTTACTTTCATAAACATACGAAATTAGTCCCTGTAGATTCGACCTCGGTCTCACCGAGATTACTACACTTGAGTTTGTGAACAAGTTTTTAGCGTCATTGCTAAGGACTACAGTTGCATTTTTCTGAATTTAATTAGTCCTAGAGTTAGGTTAAGATTATGATTAACTTTCTGTTTTATTTTTAGGTTAGGAATTTTTCTACTTTGCTTTTAGAAACTAACTTTGTTCTTTATTTTGAAGGATCCTAACCTAACATCTCCTATCTGGTAACTTCGTTCTAACTCTCTCTCTCTCTCTCTCTCTCTCTCTCACTTCTTATTTACTATAGTCTTCAATTCTTAGATTTTAGGTTAGATTTTATACTTGAAAGCTGAGAGTGTTTCATGCCCAAGTGGGTTTGTGACAACACTCTACGTCTTTTGAGTGAAGGAGGATTAGTCAAAGGGTTGTCTATCCATCATAAGACTAGACACCACTTGATATCCTTAGAGTTAATAGAAGTGATGGCTATTAATCAACCTCAACCTCCAGTTAAGGAAGCCCAGGATGAGAATTAGGTGCATCATGCATCCCCGCCTCATACTTTACGAGACTATTCACAACCGGTGGGGGTGAGCATACCTTCCTGTATGATTTTTCCAAAAACTATAGAAAATATAGATATCAAGCCAAGAGTGATCCAACTCCTTTCAAAGTTCCATGGACTTGAATATGAAATTCTATATATACACTTGAAAGAGTTTGACGAGATAATAGCCACTTTATGTTTTCCTAATGTGTCTGAGGACACGATCAGGCTGAAACTCTTTCCTTTATCTTTAAGAGAAAATGCTAAGACATGGTTGCATTTAGTACATCCATGATCTATTGGCAGATGGAATGACATGATAAGGGAGTTTATAAATAAATTCTTCCCATATCATAAGACGAACACCATCAGAAAATCAATCATGAAATTTTCCCAAAAGAAAGTTAAAACATTCTTCCAATGTTGGGAGTGGTACAAAGATCTTATTAGTTCATCCACACAAGATGGTTTTGAAACGTGACACATAATAAATTTCTTTCATGAAGGACTGACATCTTCTATGCTCTAATTCATTGAGACGATGTGCAATGGAGAATTCATAAATAAAAATGTCGATAATGTGTGGGATTACTTTGACAAACTCGATGAAAAAGCACAATCATGGGACATCTCCCCAAGACCTAACACCACTTCTAAGCCTACTCAATTAAAGGAGAAGGGTGGAATATATTTGTTGAAAGAGGAAGATGATATAAATGCTAAAGTGGACAGTCTCACAAGGAAACTCGAGGCCATGGAACTTATGAAGGATAAGGCTAAGAAAATTATTTGTGGTATTTGTACTTGCAATATTCATACAATTGAAAATTTTCCATCAATATCTGCTTTTTAAGAAATATTAAATGACCAATCGAATGTCGTGAACAACCACCAAAGGCCTTTCAAATGACTTACTTCAAACACGTACAATTCAAGTTGGAGAAATCATCCAAACTTTAATTGGAGGAATGGATAAACTGTTATTCCTCAAGGAATCCCTAACCAATTCTTGAATCAAGGAAAACCTCAAGAGAAATCGGTTCAAAATCCCACACATACTCAATAGCTCATCCAACAACATACTCTCTAAACCTTACAAGAACTTATTAAGGTTATACAAAAGATAGACTCATGTGCTACAGTTATGAAGAAAGAGATCCTTACAGTTCAACCTATCCCCAACCCTAAACCGTAATACAGAGTTAGTGACCCAAGCTCTTCAAATGCAATGGAGCAAGCCAAGTCTATCATAACTCTTAAGAGTGGAAAAATAATTTACAAATCTACTCCAATAAGGGCTGAAAAGTCTAAGGACCCGGAAGAAGACATAGATGATAGACCTAACACTACTCCATATGGATTAAAACTAGAACCTCTGAGCAAGCCGATTGCTCCATTCCCCTAATGGTTGATTACACCAAAATCTCTAGCCAATTCATAGGATATTCTAGAGTTGTTGAAACAAGTGAAGGTCAACATCCCTCTTTTGAATGTTGTAAAATAAATTCCTTCATATGTCAAAATTCTAAAAGACTTATGCACAACCAAGAGGCAGCAAAGTATCAAAAAGAAAATTTTCCTGACAGAAAAAGGGAGCGTCATTCTCAAATAAAATGTGCCACAAAAATATAAGGATCCTAGTAGCCCAACTATCACTTATATAATTGAGAATCACCAAATTGAGAACAAACTTCTTGACTTGGGGGCGAGCATAAATTTGATCTCTTACTTGGTCTATGTACAACTGGCTCTAGGTGAATTAAAACTCACCCAGACCACATTACAACTTGTTGATCGCTCAGTTTATGTACCGAAGGGGATGATTGAGGATATGTTGGTCCAGGTTGACAAATTCTACTATCCAGCAGATTTTATCATCCTCGATACTCAACCCATTGAATATATGAGTACTCAAATCCCTGTCATACTTGGCCGCCCATTCCTTGCTACATCCAATGCTATCATTAATTGTAGGAACGGGATAATGAATTTAAATTTTAGAAATATGACGTTGGAGCTCAATATCTTTTTTAACATGAGTAAATAGGCAGAGGATGATGATAAGGCCCACGACATTAATATGATAGATTCTTTCATGGAAGATAGAGCTCTAATGACCTTATCTTCTGACCCTCTAGAGACATGCTTGGCATACTCCCCCAATTTAGATGATGACATGATTAGGGAGACGGATGTTATACTTGATACTACACCGGTACTTGAAGTTAACCTGTGGAGGCCACAATTTGAGAAATTTTCCCAAATCAATGCAGTGCCTTTACCGTCTAGCCTTAAAGCAATGAAGCTTGACCTAAAACCTTTACCCGCTGATCTTAAATATGTCTACTTAAGTCAAGATGCGACATACCCATTGGTGATTTCTTACCACCTTAAGTAAGAGAAGGAGAGTATGATTATCGTTACTCTCATTGAACATAAATGAGCCCTTAAATGGTTGATTGTGGATATCAAGAGAATCGATCCTTTGATTTGTACTCACCGCGTTCATCTTGAGGATAATGCAAAAACCTACCGAAAACCACAACATCGACTCAATCCAAATATGAAAGAAGTGGTTAAAGGAGAGGTACTTAACTTGTTGGATGTGGGTATCATATACCCTATATTTGACAGTCAAAGGGTGAGTCCAACTTAGGTGGTTCTTAAAAAATTTGAAATCACCATAGTAGCTAATGCCGACAATGAACTCATGCTAGCTAGAGTTACTACTGGTTGGAGATTGTGCATTGACTATAAAAAGTAGAATACCGTCACAAGGAAGGACCACTTCCCTTTACCCTTCATTGATCAAATTTTGAAAAGGCTAGCTAGTCATTCTTACTACTGTTTCCTTGACAGGTATTCAGGTTACAATCAGATAGAAGTAGCCCTTAAAGATTGAGAAAAGACAACATTCACATGTCCTTATGACACCTGTGCTTACCAAAGGATGTCATTTAGACTGTGTAATGCCCCCATCACTTTTTAATGATGCATGCTGAGTATTTTCTCTAACATGGTGGGATAATGTTTGGAGGTCTTCATGGATGACTTCTTGGTCTTTGGTCCATCCTTTAGCGAATGTTTGAAAAATCTAAAAAATATGCTAAAGCAATGTAAGGAAAAGAATTTTGTACTAAATTGGGAGAAGTGTCATTTAATGGTTTCTAAGGAAATAGTTCTTTGACATATAATCTCATCTAAGGGAATTGAGGTAGATAAGGCTAAAATTGATCTTATCTCCAACCTACCTCTACTTAAGAGCATACGAGACGTGCGATCCTTCTTAGGACACGAAAAATTTTACAAATGATTCATAAAGGAGTTTAGTCACCTCTCTCATCCTCTATGCAATCTTCTTCAAAAGGATGTACTATATGAGTAGACTGAGAAATGTTAGAAAGCTTTCACTAAGCTTAAGGGTATGTTGACTACTGCACTTATCATGCAACCACCCGACTGGAGCATTCCTTTCGAGATTATATGTGATGCATCTGACTATGCTATTGGGGCGGTGTTAGGCCAGAGAAAAGAGAAGAAGCCCTATATTATTCGCTATGCAAGAAGAACTCTAAATCCTACCTAAGTGAACTACTTTACTACAAAGAAGGAACTCTTAGTTGTAGTGTTCGCTTTGGACAAATTTATGCCCTATTTAATTGGATCCAAGATCATCATCTAAAAATCATGTGGCACTTAAGTAACTTCTTCCTAAGAATGATGTTAAGCCCTACCTGATAAGATGGATCCTCCTACTCCAGGAATTTAATTTATAAATAAATGATAAAAAGGGAGTAGAGAATGTAGTGGCCATCTTTCATTACTTGAACTTCTTGACTCCCTTGAGACGACACCCATAAATGACATATTCTCTGATGAACAACTGTTTAAAATCTCCCAATTACCTTGGTTTACTGATATTGCTAATTATCTTACCATGAGTTTCATGCTGACACATTGGACAATACAAGATAAGAAGAAATTCTTCACCAAGGTTCTTAAGTTCTTTTGGGATGACTCATATTTATTCAAATATTATCCATGCCAAATTCTAAGGAGATGTGTGCCAAATAATGAACACCAAAATGTCGTCTCCTTCTGTCAATCTCAGGCCTGTGGTGATCACTTTTCTGTTAAAAAGACCACGGCCAAAATTCTACAGCGTGCCTTTTACTGGCCCACTATGTTCAAGGACACTCATGAGTTCTATAAAGATTGTCAGCATTGTGAGAAATTGGGAGCATTGTCCCATCAAAATATGATGCCTCTGAATCCCATTCTGATCATCGAAGCATTTAACTGTTGGGGCATCGATTTCATGGTACCATTCCCCCCAATCCTTTGGTAATTTAAACATTTTACTAGCAGTAGACTGTGTTACTAAATGGGTCAAAGTGATCCTGTGCTGGAACAATGACCATCAAAAAATTATTAAATTCTTAAAAGAAAACATCTTTTTAGGTTTGGAACAGCTTGAGCCATTATTAGTGATGGAGGTTCACATTTTTGTAATAGGCCATTTGCAAACTTAATGAAGAAATAGGACACTCTCATAAGGTGAGCACTCCATACCCCCCATAAACAAGTTGGCAATTTGAGATTTCTAATAGAAAAATTAAACACATTTTGGAAAAGACAGTTAACCTTGATCGCAAAGTTAGGTCAATCAGTTAGACCGATGCCTTTTGGGCCATCGTACTCCCTTTAAAACTCCAATTGGAATGTCTTCCTTTAGACTTGTCTATAGAAAATCTTGCCACTTTCTTGTGGAATTAGAATAAAGAGCCTACTCGGCTATTAAAAATATGAACTTTAACTTGGACAATGCTGGCTTGCTGCGTAAACTTCAATTAAATGAACTCGAGGAAATTCAGAACGACGGATAAGAAAACTCGAGAATTTAGAGGGATATGATAAAGGTGTTCCATGACAGGAACATCCTTCGGAAATCATTCTTAACTACTCAAAAAGTCCTTTTGTATAATTCTCGGTTACATCTTTTTACGGGTAAACTCTGATCTCGTTGGATAGGCCCTTTCACTGTTACAAATGTCTATCCTCATGTGGTCGTCGAGATTCAGAATCCAATGAATGACAATGATTTCAAAGTGAAGGGACATCGTTTAAAGCCATTTGTTGAGAAGTTTGATTCAAATGACATGTTCATACCTCTGATTGATCCTGTTTACCAGGATTAACCTCCTAGTCTAATGGAGGGGTAGTTAGGTTTATTACTTTCTTAAAATTTATTATTAGGATAGTTTACTTTCTGTTTATTTAGTCTTTATGCTAACCCATTTTCACATTGAGATCCTTGAAAAGAGCTCAAAATTCCTTCTTTAGGTACTACCTTTCCATCACTTCTCTTTTCTTTTCATCGCCTCTTTTTCATTACATGCTTATATCTTTTACATTGAGGATAATGTAGATTTTAGGTTGGGGGTGTGGTTTTGGTAAACTAATAAGTGTTTCCTTGTTTCCTTAGCTAATCAATTGCTTTTTGTTGTCTTAGTTCTAAGGAAATTTTTATAAAATTTCAATATTTCAAGTTGAAATTTGTTTGGAAAATGATAATTTATGCATGTAAAGAATGTTTTGAATATGATGATAAGATAGAGATTGAATTTTGAATAATTAGATTTTAATCAACTAAGTAGCCTATCACTTATGATTCTTGCACTCAATTAATTAAGAGGAAGCTTGAATATCATGTTAATCTAAGCCATAAGACACGTTCAAGTTGCTTTCTGTGAGTTATATTAGAATTTCTGATTGTTGGCATGTGAATCACTGATAGATGTTTAGAATTGAGTCTAGAAAATTTTATCCACCTTAAAAGATGAAAAGAACTAGTTAAAAAATAGTGAGATCGAAAAAAAGGTCATGAATACACTGAAAAGGAACGAAAAATTTAAAAAGAATAAATATTAGAAGACTGACTGGATAAAAAGAGACCATCGATATAAAATTAAAAACTAGAAAAAAGATGAAGAAGGGGATAAGTTTAGAATCAACACTTGGTTATTCAATTAATCTGAGGTGATGAATATGACTAATGAAATAATAGTACTTTTATAGAAAGTAAGTTCTAAAAGTGTCATGGTTTGTCAATTAGTGTCAGCACTGAGTCAGCTAGACAAAAAAGCCCCACAGGAAGCTTGATTAAGCATATGCCTTAATCGGATGTGTCCTCGAACTCATCACAGGTAAATCTTAGCCTCACATCCCATGTCTCAAAACACCAGGTAATTAAAATCCTTAAAATTGGATAGAACACCTTAAGGGATTATGGTTAGAAAACTTTTTTCAAACTCAGAAAAATCTTTAAGTTTTTTTCTTTTGTCTATTTGTCGACAAGTGGTTCGATGAAATCCAACCCTGTTGTCAACATCCTCAAAGCTCACTTGATATTATCAAATTGAGGACATATGATGTCGAGCAACCACAAAAATCTCTAGGTAGAATTATCGATGTATCGATAGAGGTTTCGATATCATTGAAATTTGAATCTCGAGTCCATCGAGTAGACTCGATAAAATCGACATCAGGTCTGTTGTGTCTAAAGTTCTACTAAGAAAAATCATGTAATCTTTGATGTATCAAAGAGCTCCTCAATATCCATGGAATTTAAATCCCGATGATATCGGATGCCCTTCGATGATATCAGATTAGGACACATTTATATCCAACATGTTTTTCAGGTTATTTTTCTCACATCGAGAGTCACTCGATAAAATCAATATTCAAATATTGATCATATCGAGGCATGGTCGATGTCATCGAAGATGGACACATACTATCCATCAAGTTAATAGGAAAATTCCTTAGAATTATCAATGAATCGACATTGCCCTCAATATTTCGATATTCAAATTCTGATGATCTTGAGTGATGATCGATCATTTCATTTTCCTGAAAAACATCAAAACCAAGTCTCTCACATTTTCAAATGTTGAGGAATCGAACCTTGTGGCGATAAAATTAGAGTTCAAAATTCGATGACAACGACACATGTTTGATTTCCTAGACCAGTTAGCAAAAGGTTTCAAAAGCGTTTGACATTTAAGTTCGTGTCATCGAGTGGTAAGTCAATGCTATCGAGAGTATACGCTTGATGATATCGACCCTACTAGTTGATATCAAACTCTATCAAAAATGTGACCGGTTTATATCTGTTGAAACCTTTTTGCCTATTTAATGAGAGCTTGCCCTTGGTTATTAGATAAAGAAAATAGAGAGTGCTTTTGTGTGTTTAACCCTAGATCATATACCCTAAGCCTTTTCTCTCATGGGAGTTCATACTCCAATCCACCCTCATCATTGATATTCAATAGAGTGGATTGGGGAATGAACTTCCACATTCAAGGATCCTACAGCTACCACCTTAATGGAAAATCATTAAGCTGGGATGCCTTAAATGCATAGATGATTGGAATCACCCTGTCTCCCTTATAGGAAAACATTTAATAGAGTAGGATTCTATCATAACATTGACCCAACTCATAGTCATGTATTAGTACATCTTCTGAGTTGTAGTTTAAGGAAACAGAAGATTCTTCGTCATTAAAGGAGGAGATCTCCAAAAATGTGCTAAACGGGGCTCATCTACTTATCTGTAAGTCATTAGAGTCCAGAGGACCCTTGTGATCATTCCTTTTGTAGGATTGGGTCTATGGTGTTTCTCACCCCTTGCAAGTCCTCATAGGAGGCCTCCGGCAGGAGTATACGTGGGGGTGCTTTGTGTTAACCCTTATTTTGTGAAGAGCATAAACTCTTAGGTCCTTGTGTAGGTCCTTAGCTCGTGTGGCCTAAAAGTCGGGTGTTATGTGTTGACCCTTGCTCATGAGAGCATAAACAATGTCATGTAAACACGTTGTGTTAGTGTAAGTATAGGTTTTACTGGTTAGAGGTGAACTTGATTTAAAAACTCTAGTTTGAGGTGAACCTATTGTGAAACCTCCTTTGGTGAGATTTGGTAGACTCAAGGGTTGAGTGCGTCCACCGAAAGTGGTGTAGACAAGCAGTCGAACCGTTATAAAAATGATTGTGTTTGAGAATGTTATTATCTTCCATTGCTTATGTGATTTTCTTAAATGCTTTCATATTTAATCACATCTCACATGTAGTCACATCCATCATAAACTATGTTTGTATCTTGTTTATATTTCAATTAGTTTTATGAGTGAATTATCTATTTGGCTTGGAAGCCATTAGAGTTACTCTGAAGAAATCCTAATTCATGCATATTTACTCAGGATTAGAGTGATAGGATTCTAAATAACCATAGAATATTAAAAAGTCCTATTCACCCCCTCTAGGACATATTGGTATATTCCCACTTCAACTAAAGCTATCGTTACAACAATTTCAATTGGTATCAGAGCAGGTCTCTCATAAGGGCTTCACCGCCTAGAGAGTGATCTTGACTGAAGTTGGTAATATGGCCAAAGGAGAGGGCTCATCAGTCACTAGACCTCCAATGTTTGATGGAACAAATTATGCATACTTGAAGGCTATAATGCATTACTTTTTGAAATCCTTAAATCATGATACTTAGCACATTGTTGAAAGAGGATACGTGTCACCAACCGAACAAATATAACTTGAGAATGACGCAAATATTACTAAACCAAAAGCCAAAGAAAAGTAGACAGCATTCGATAAAGAAAACCAAACTGCTAAGGCTAAAGCAATGAATGTTATCTACTATGTTGTGTCCTAAGACATTTTCAATCAAATCAGTATGTGTGGGACAAGCAAAGAAGCATGAGATTTGTTGGAAACAACCCATGAAGGAACAAGCACTGTGAAGAGATCCAAACTCCAGCTCCTAACATCACATTTTGAAAGTCTCATAATGGAAGATCATGAGACCTTCATGGAGTTTTTCATGAAACTGAACATCATTTGCAACTCCATGGGTGGATTAGGTAAGAAAGTTCTAGTTCCAAAAATCTGAAGGAAAATACTAAGATCATTATCGGAACAGTTTAATCCTAAAGTAACTGCCATTGAAGAGTGTAGAAATATAGATGAAATGAAAGTAGAAGAACTAGTAGGTTCCCTACAAACATTTGAACTACACTTCAAACAAACTCCTAAATCCAAAACTATATCCTCAAAACCCTAAAGAATACAACAACTAAGGACATTGAAAGTGAAAGAGAAAATGAAGATGAGAAAGTGGCACTATTGGCACAACGGTTCAGAAAGTTCTTTCAGAAAAATTGTGGTCGTCCATTTAAAGGATGACATATGAACAACAAACATTTCACAGGTAAATCTGGTAAAAATTCCAAGGAACCACAATGTTATACCTGTCAAAAGTTTGTATATCTGTCTACTGATTGCCCAAATAGAAAAACTAAAGAATGCAATGACTTAGAGAGTGATGGAGATCAGAAATCCCTGAAAATTCTTATGGTCTCTACTGCTCCAATCATTCCCATCAAAACTGAGAACGATGAAGAATCACAAGTCACTGAATCATTTCCATCAGATAATGATGAAATTGAGAAAGAGGAAGAATAACAGGATAAATTATAGGATGCTTACAATCAACTTTACATTCATAGCATCAATATTCTTTAAAAACTTGGAGTAACTGAAAATAAAAATAAATTGCTTCAAAAAGATCTAGATCAAACATTGGAAATCAATTCACATCTACTTAATGATCTACAACAATACCAATTAGAAAATGATAGGCTGGAACGGATCAATCGGTCTTTAAAATCTGAGTCATCAAAACTTACTAAACAGATTGATCTATTGGAAGAAGAAATTGAGCATCTAAAGAATGAGAACCGCATACTTACGTTTAATGTAGAACAATCCAGGAAGTCAGTTGAATTAAGTTACAAATTCTCTTAGAGTAGTGAAAAACTAGAAAAAATCCTAGGGATGGGAAGACTTGGAAAAGATAAAAGTGGCTTAAGGTATGAAAAGTTTAAAACAAAATCTGAAAATGAAGCACGAATAGCTGAAAAATCTGCCGCTTCAGGAAGTAAAACTAAGATTACTTCTATTTGTCATTCTTGTGGTGATTCCAGACATTATAAGTTTGAATGCGTATTTCCTAAGAGGACATAACCCAACTCTGGTCAAAAGCATGCTGAGAAAATCAAACCAACCAAAAACCAAAATATCAGGTGTCCTCTTAGGAATATGGTTCGAGGAAATATACATCCATCACCACCCAGGATGACTAACATAATGAAGGATTTATTTAATCAAGTGTTTGAATTAAACAAAAAACCTAATGAATTTGAAACACATGGAAACACAATTTAGTTGCCCAACTTGATTAAAGAAACTGCAACTACCATAGATAAAAATCCTGTCACAAAATGGGTAGTGAAAGAAAAGAAAAATTGTCTTGTTACTCACTCAAATCATATAACAAGCAATGATACTAAGTGGTACCTGAATAGCGGTTGCTCAAAACATGTCATAGGTGACAAATACCTCCTTTTAAATTATTTAGATCTAAATGATCAGATAGTCACCTATGGAGACGGAAGCACTGCTAAGGGGAAAGGGAATTTTTAAAGGAATAAATTTTCTCAAAAATGAGAATGCCTTTTTCATAAAAGGATTAACACATAATATATTAAGCATTTCTCAATTTCTCAAATATGTGACAATAAGCATGTGGTTACATTCAACAAGAAAAAATGTGAGATCCTAAACCTTTCAGGTAAAATAGTGATGAAGGGTTCTTTCACAAATAACCAATGCTATGTTATTAAAGGTAAAGGAAAGGTTGATCCATATGCCTAGAAATATTGAGCATAGAAAAACAAGTCTAAGTCTTGAATCTAGATCTGGATAACTGCTAAAATAATACAATTTTGCTAAACTTCTAATGATATATCTGAGGTTGCTCACCTCAATCCTTTTGTATATAAACATCTTGATGTTTATAATTTTAGATTGTATAATACTTGTAAAAAATTTTGCTGTGTATACTGGTTGATATAAAGAGATACTTTATTATACATAGAAGATTATTGATATCCTGATAAATGAAAAATATACACCTTCGATATGTCAGTCGATAAATCATGTGGACTATTGTTTAAATCGGCTAAGGATCGATATCATCGATGCCTCTTTGGAATTTGAGAAGTCACATGCTCAAGAATGTTATCGAAGGCACTCTCAATAACATCGAATGGGGTCCATTGATATCATCGAAAAGATGTTCAATGATATCGAAGTATTTCGCCTGATAAAAGGCGGTTGAGCTGGAAAAATCACATTTTTCTACTAAAAATTATTTTGCTTCTTCCTGCTCATCCTCTTTAGCCAGAGGTTCATCAGTGGGTTCTTGTCACGCCCCAGACTCGGTAACCGGACCTCACAAGGAACCCGATGACCAGTTCTGGCCGCAACAGCCTCCGTAGTACCCCATTCTCAGCTCTTGAGGCAGGTTCTGATCCTGGGATCCTACAAGGAGGATTTTCACAACAATATAATCATTTCCAATACGAGCATATCCAAGATCACAGCAAGAAAATCTGAGAATAACAAAGGCACACATCACAAAATCCACTACGAATTTGAACTTTTACAAGCTTACATCAGGTCCAAAAGGACATACATAAGATAACAGAAGAAAGAAGGAAGAGAATCTGCAACACTGGGTCTTCGGTTCGCACACCTATCCAAGCTCTGCTGCTAAGACACCAACTTACGATCTCCTGCACGCACCAATCGTGCATAAGCTTATAGAAAGCTTAGAGGGTGGTGAAAGTGTGTGACAATGGTGCTTAGAAGAAGATAGAGAATGTAGAAGGGAGTCACGATCAATACTAATACCACGAGCCTTACCAAGGCTATCATGAGAACAAGAAGCTATACCAAGGCAGTATGATGATGCAGGAAGTCATACCAAGGCTATATAGTGCAATGCGTAATGTAATGCAATGGGTACTGGGCGTCATGCCAAGGCGATGCAATATGAGGCTTACACAGCCGATGCAAATGCAATAATGCGAAGTAATGCCAGTGCTCATATCCAATCCACATATTAAGTACATTTCCATCATAAGAAAATCACTGGGGTTCATTACACTGCTGGATGACTGCCGCTCTATAGTGTAACATCCCGAAAATCGGGGGGTCGAGCAAAAACCCAACTCCCGAGTTCCAAAATGTTATTTATGCAACATAGATATGTATGATTGAATGTTGTCTGTGATAATGTATTAAACATGAGTGAGATTAAGCTAGAACCGCATATCATACTCCAGAGACAGTTAAATTAACCAGCGGAAGTCTGTAATAGTATGTATAACGTACATAAACTGTTGTATGTCTCCAGAGTGTGAATATATTACCAGGTTATACACATACATGTATATTTCAAAAGTAAACAAAATGAATATACATGAGGGCACTAAAAATTCAAAATGACAAATGTTAAAGTATCTAATCAACCTCCCTGCAATCCCGTCAATCAGAACACGCATAAAGGAGGAATCCTCCTTCTCATCATCAAGTCCAGCTCCGCCTCACAGGCCGCGCCATCATCTGCAATCACAAAAGGGACTGGTGGGTGTCCGGAAACACCATCCCGTAACGTGGGAGTGAGTGATCAACTCAGTGGGATAAGAGAGCAGGGATTAGCATGTTCACAATTCAATCACGCGATAATAGTAAAGCAGTAAATCAAACAATCCTAATACTGTTGTTAATGCAAGATGACATGACGTGATGTATGCCCTCACCGACGATCACCCTCATGGAGCAACATCTTACGACCGCGGCATGCCGCACTCCCTCAAGTGCTCCACATCTTCCAGGCACATGCAATGTCATGGTGATATGATTACCTAGTTGTTATTAGTCCATTCAAACAGCAGGATTGGGAAACTAAGGTACTTCCCTTGTATCAATCCCAACACGGATCCTGTCTAGGGTCGTCACTCCTAGTAATCTCATACGATGTACATTTCGTAGGTCACTGCAAGGGCTGCCAGGGCTGTTGCTCGCACTCGTTGCACCGCTCCCCCATCACCTTATCAATACAGGCCTACTGTACTCTACTGCACGGAAGGGTCGTCGCCTCCCGTGGACTCAGAATACGCTCGCGGTCACTACAAAGTGCTCGTCGCCTGATCAGTGTAGGCCGACAGCTAGAATATAGTGTCCCATACCACCATAATCTGCTCACGAGTCAAGGTGCTCACTGGTCACTACAGGGAGGTTTGTGGCCCCAGCGTAGGCCGACAGCTCGACCACGGTGTCCCATACCACCATGCCCGGCTCATGAGTCTTCGTGGATCAAGGTACCACGGTTAATAGGGTTTACAATGGTAAGTTCAGTACCCTAGGTTCAAGCAGTTATGATACATACAAGGTGAACAAACATCGGCCAGTCGGGTTACTTGACGGGCTCGACTAGTATGATCGCATCTCGAATTGAACGACATGAAGTGCGTAAAACACTTCGCGTGGCCTAACCACTGCCGCCAACTCTCAACACGAATCACATTCATCGACGCGTCGTTCGTGGCTATGACCAGTCAGCCACGAATTCGCTCGGTTACCGACTGCCTGGACTAAGTCAAGTCCCACACATCTATGGAATTACATTAACACTATACAAAGGTATTGAAATTGAAATACATCATGTGAGCATGTTAGCACATGTTATAACATTTAACTTAAGCAAATCTTCAAGGCATACCTCCCATGCATAATCAACTTAAGCAAATCTTCAAGGCATACCTTCCATGCATAATCAACTTAAGCAAATCTTCAAGGCATACTTCCTATGCATGTAATGCAATCATGCATAAGGTCAACATGTAGGAAATCATTTAGGTCAGCATTTTAATCATGAAATCAACCTCAAACTACTACATAACATCATTCAATACAATACATACTAGTACAAGCATTTATACAAACACATACACTACACACTTAAGTCCACATATAGTATGTCGACCCAAAGTGCGCAACTTGGCGAATCTCTTCGCCAAACTGATTATGCAATCATTCCTAACTCTCTAATGCGGCGACAAACCATGTCTATCACGTCAGCAAAATATGCATGTAGACCGTCCTTCCTACAAATGACTAAAATGCCCTAAATCTCATATTCTTCGTTAATTTACGAAACGGGAAACGGAGAGCATTTTGTACATGTCAAACGGCGATGCCGTCAAGAATCTACTATTAAACGACATTGAAAGCGTTGGGAACCGTCAATCAAAGCATTTAAAATCCTCACCTTATGTCTTGTAGACTCGGGAATTGAAACGGAGTGTATACGCTTCGTCTACGGCGAGTAAGGAGCCTAATACACAAGATCCATAAGCTACACCGCTATGGAAACAAGGGAAACTCAAATCAACAACTATTGAGGGTTTTTACTTACCTAGGATCGCGGTGGAATCGCCGGGAAAGCGATAGAGTTGTGTTGCTTAAGCACGTGCAACACGTAGCACAAGTGGCAGGAAGAACTCTCCCACACTCTCACAATCTCCCACCTTTTTCTCTCTCCCAAGCTAGGGCTTCTCTCAAATTCGGATGGGAGAGAGGAGTGAGGGTTTTAACCCCTTTTATAGCCTACAACATGCCCAAAATAGGCTTGGGAACAATGTTTACTTGGTGCCTAACCAAATCGGGGCCGTTTCGGTCCAAAAGGGCATTTCTGAAGGTCCCCAGGCCAAATGCGGTCAGACTTAAGCTCATGCATACTGGATCTAGCACGCATCCAGTTTTCAGACCGGTTGGGTTCCCAGATCGCACGTGGCGGCCCAGTTTCAGTTTAACGGTCACCGCACCAAGATCAGGCCTATAAGTCTCGTGATATATAATAGATATTTTTCCTGATCCAAGGGTGTAATTTGGCTGTATTCTGACGGTCAGAACGCTCAATACTGATGCGTCAAATTGTGTGCCAGATTTGAATTTTAAATTCCAATTCTAACCCTATTCTCACTCTCTTCGGTCCGGGCTCAATGAAATAGCCTGTGATTATCGGTTTGACTTGATTTTTGGAATGAGTGTCAAGTCCAGCTAGACGGTTCTAACGGTCTAAGATAGGAGGTATCGGACTTTCGACGTGCGGTCTAGATCCAATACAAAGATTCAAAGTGGTCCAGAGAACAAACCGGTTTAGAGTTTGATCCGAGGCTTTAGAGCATTATAGCACCCTTGGTTCCACTCGCTTCGGGCCTTGTAGAACGTATTTAAAGTGATCAGGGACTGTTTCCCAGCCACTCCAACGTTGCGCTGGCTAACTTATGCTTAGTTTCTAAAGAAATTTATCCTAAGTGGTTTCTTTAGCTATGGAATTGGGTTCTGAACGATTTTTCAGGTGTTTTAATTGACCCACTGCCTAAGGACGTCAAATCCCAGATTAGCCAAAATCCGGGGTGTTACAATCTACCCCCCTTAAAACACAATGTCGTCCCCGACATTGGCGAAGGGCAAGGAGTACTTTCTCTAAGGAAGGTTCAAATCCTATTTAATAACCTAATCGTACATATAACCTAAATTAAATGTTTCGATCCTGGGCCAGTGGGAAAGAGGCCAACCACTCTTCCGCTGCGCCACATTGATCGAACGGCAGTGTTGACTAATCCTAACTGGATTGGACTTAATACGTTCTACCCCCCTTAAAACTTGGTTTTACTTAAGGTTGAAGAATATTTGCATCGATCCGTATATCGGAACGAGGCGCAACTTAGGGGCTATCCTTAACCTAAAATGGAAATAGCCTTTCTCTATATGGTCTTCCTTGCTAATGATGCGTTCTATGGCATTGGTACCTATGATCATAGAGATGAGCCTAATCTCTATTATGATTGAATTCAGGGGCAGGTATGAGTTGGTGGCAAGATGTCTAATTCTCTACTGGCTTTAAGTCCTCGCCATTTCCCAAAGACAATGTGATCCTGTTTAGTTGTAGATGGTTGGGCCATCACAGAAGAAAGGTTGTATAGTGGGTCTAAGCCGGATACGTTGAACCTTCTGTCTAATCAGGACAAAAAATGCGTTGTATCAGTTCTTAATCCGAGTCTACGCCGATCCTCTGCTTGATCAGGGCATTGGATTTATTGGTAACCACTAGGATTAAGAAGTCGATTCAAACCGCGAATACATCGCTTACATGTAGTTCTTTCATTCCGCATTCCCGAATGCAATAAGTCCTTGGGGAAGGCAATTCTAAGGGGTGTGCTAGTACATTCTAAGTTCAATCTGAGGGAGTTATAAATGTTCCCTTAGAGTGTATGGTTCCTTCCTATGGGCAACAACAGAAGTCTATAAGCCATAAAGGAATCTACCGAAGGAAGGGAGTCCCATTCCAATCAAAACTAATCTATCATTCCTTAACATATACAGGCTTTACCCTACTCTAGGTAACTAGTAGGCTAGTCTGTAACTCAGTAGCTATAATCCAAAGCCTAAGATTATACGGTAAATGACTTTCTATTCCAGTTCTACTACAGGGAATTCTTCTATTGCTTAGGGTCAAGATTTGTCTAACTGGAATTGGATTTCTTATGTCGTCAGATCCTTCAAATCTAGGAGTGCTAACACTAGGTTCCAAACGCCTAGGGCCTATGTGGCCGGTAGCGCTTAGTTGTATTAAATGGAACCGCATTCCTAGTCCCATGGCGGGATAGGGAGTGGCATGCTTGGTTGGAGGGTGGGGTGGGATAAAAATCTAATTTGTAGGCTGAATCCCGGGAGTTATAATACTCCCAATCTAGGGACAATACCTCACAACAAAATGAATCGGCATGCATTTCATTCAACAAAATTCGGCTATGATAAGGCCAAACCACAACACAAACACAGTTTCTACCTGTAACTTCACTAAACCTAACAACAACAAAACACAGAAATCCTTAAAACAAAAATCAAACAATCTACAGGGCAAAGGCATAGATGCCTAACTCTACCAAAGGACTTTACCACAGTCCCGACTTACCTTCTTTATCCCTGTCGAGTCTAATACTATCTGTTGCTCACTAGAGCTCTCTCAGCCATATATTTTCAGTATCCCTTAAGCAAAGAAAATGGAGAAATAGGATTGAGAGGGAGGATGGTGAAAAGAGAGAAAAAGGCTAAAACGGCTTAACAATAGCCATGAAAAATGGGGGAAATGCAAGGAAATGGCTAACCAAACTAGAAAAGGGAGATCTAGGCGTTGTAGAGGGATGTTTCAATCTCTCCTAGGATGTATTTTTAGAAAGAAATGGAAACGAAAAAGGGGAATGGAGCACCTCACGAATTCAGCGCGATTTGGGGGTTTTAGGAGCTCCAACGGATGAAATCTTCAAGAGGGAGGGCTGCCAACTTCAAAGGAATGATGGAGGGTGGTCGTTTTTGGCAGGGAATGGATCTAGGGGTGGTTTGGAACCACAGTTTTGGGTTAGGGCAGCAAGAAAATGAAAATGGGGCTAGGGAAGAGGACTTTTGTGAAGGAAGTACATCTTTTAGAGAGTTTCAAGGTACGGACTGCATACCAGGGGACTACCCTAGCCCCCAAACTCCTCCAGCCCAAAGATCAAGCCCATCCGACAAGTTTGACCGGCGATGCATCGCCGAACCGGCGATGGCATCGCCGGTGAAGTTGAAAACTGGCCTCTGAGGCCATATGGAATGGATTCCTCTTGCCCTAGGGATTCCAAAAAGGTATGGTGCACACTCTAGTTCATTGTAGATTGCCCTAGGGAGGCCAATACATTTTTAACATCCATTCGAGGATTTTTGGGTCCAATCTTCAATCCCGAATACAAAACCCTATCATGCAGCATATGATTTTGGGGTATAAGGATCTAGTACATCCATCTAGACCATTAGTTGCTAAAGAAAGTGAAGTTAGAATTACCTTATGGCCATTTTTTATGAAATTTTACTATTCACTGTAAAATTTTGTGAAAGTAGGATTTTATGTTATTTTCACATTAGGATTGATGTCTAACATGAAATGGATAAGAAATAATTGAAGATTGGGGTGGTGAGAGGAAGAATTTCGAAGATTTTTGGTGAAACGGGGTTTTTAAGCCCTGGCGATTGAATACAGGGGTCGTGGTTGTCCCACGGCCCAAGGATTCACATTAACGGGTTTAGAATTGTTCAAAGAACAGCTCAACCCACTTACCTACAATCTAGGAGCTATTCGGGTTGCTCTACGTGACCCTAGATGCGATACGGACTCGATCACGCGATTGAAATGAATAGACTTCGCCTATTGGCGAACCTGGGATCCTAGAAGTGTTTCTAGACCCTTCTCGCACCCACCTAAGTCAAAGGAAGTGACAGCGTACGTCGCGTGACCATAACCCAGGCCCGGTTTAATCCAAATCATGCTCTGATAACATCTGTAACATCCCGAAAATCGGGGGGTCGAGCAAAAACCCAACTCCCGAGTTCCAAAATGTTATTTATGCAACATAGATATGTATGATTGAATGTTGTCTGTGATAATGTATTAAACATGAGTGAGATTAAGCTAGAACCGCATATCATACTCCAGAGACAGTTAAATTAACCAGCGGAAGTCTGTAATATTATGTATAACGTACATAAACTGTTGTATGTCTCCAGAGTGTGAATATATTACCAGGTTATACACATACATGTATATTTCAAAAGTAAACAAAATGAATATACATGAGGGCGCTAAAAATTCAAAATGACAAATGTCAAAGTATCTAATCAACCTCCCTGCAATCCCGTCAATCAGAACACGCATAAAGGAGGAATCCTCCTTCTCATCATCAAGTCCAGCTCCGCCTCACAGGCCGCGCCATCATCTGCAATCACAAAAGGGACTGGTGGGTGTCCGGAAACACCATCCCGTAACGTGAGAGTGAGTGATCAACTCAGTGGGATAAGAGAGCAGGGATTAGCATGTTCACAATTCAATCACGCGATAATAGTAAATCAGTAAATCAAACAATCCTAATACTGTTGTTAATGCAAGATGACATGACGTGATGTATGCCCTCACCGACGATCACCCTCATGGAGCAACATCTTACGACCGCGGCATGCCGCACTCCCTCAAGTGCTCCACATCTTCCAGGCACATGCAATGTCATGGTGATATGATTACCTAGTTGTTATTAGTCCATTCAAACAGCAGGATTGGGAAACTAAGGTACTTCCCTTGTATCAATCCCAACACGGATCCTGTCTAGGGTCGTCACTCCTAGTAATCTCATACGATGTACATTTCGTAGGTCACTGCAAGGGCTGCCAGGGCTGTTGCTCGCACTCGTTGCACCGCTCCCCCATCACCTTATCAATACAGGCCTACTGTACTCTACTGCACGGAAGGGTCGTCGCCTCCCGTGGACTCAGAATACGCTCGCGGTCACTACAAAGTGCTCGTCGCCTGATCAGTGTAGGCCGACAGCTAGAATATAGTGTCCCATACCACCATAATCTGCTCACGAGTCAAGGTGCTCACTGGTCACTACAGGGAGGTTTGTGGCCCCAGCGTAGGCCGACAGCTCGACCACGGTGTCCCATACCACCATGCCCGGCTCATGAGTCTTCGTGGATCAAGGTACCACGGTTAATAGGGTTTACAATGGTAAGTTCAGTACCCTAGGTTCAAGCAGTTATGATACATACAAGGTGAACAAACATCGGCCAGTCGGGTTACTTGACGGGCTCGACTAGTATGATCGCATCTCGAATTGAACGACATGAAGTGCGTAAAACACTTCGCGTGGCCTAACCACTGCCGCCAACTCTCAACACGAATCACATTCATCGACGCGTCGTTCGTGGCTATGACCAGTCAGCCACGAATTCGCTCGGTTACCGACTGCCTGGACTAAGTCAAGTCCCACACATCTATGGAATTACATTAACACTATACAAAGGTATTGAAATTGAAATACATCATGTGAGCATGTTAGCACATGTTATAACATTTAACTTAAGCAAATCTTCAAGGCATACCTCCCATGCATAATCAACTTAAGCAAATCTTCAAGGCATACCTTCCATGCATAATCAACTTAAGCAAATCTTCAAGGCATACTTCCTATGCATGTAATGCAATCATGCATAAGGTCAACATGTAGGAAATCATTTAGGTCAGCATTTTAATCATGAAATCAACCTCAAACTACTACATAACATCATTCAATACAATACATACTAGTACAAGCATTTATACAAACACATACACTACACACTTAAGTCCACATATAGTATGTCGACCCAAAGTGCGCAACTTGGCGAATCTCTTCGCCAAACTGATTATGCAATCATTCCTAACTCTCTAATGCGGCGACAAACCATGTCTATCACGTCAGCAAAATATGCATGTAGACCGTCCTTCCTACAAATGACTAAAATGCCCTAAATCTCATATTCTTCGTTAATTTACGAAACGGGAAACGGAGAGCATATTGTACATGTCAAACGGCGATGCCGTCAAGAATCTACTATTAAACGACATTGAAAGCGTTGGGAACCGTCAATCAAAGCATTTAAAATCCTCACCTTATGTCTTGTAGACTCGGGAATTGAAACGGAGTGTATACGCTTCGTCTACGGCGAGTAAGGAGCCTAATACACAAGATCCATAAGCTACACCGCTATGGAAACAAGGGAAACTCAAATCAACAACTATTGAGGGTTTTTACTTACCTAGGATCGCGGTGGAATCGCCGGGAAAGCGATAGAGTTGTGTTGCTTAAGCACGTGCAACACGTAGCACAAGTGGCAGGAAGAACTCTCCCACACTCTCACAATCTCCCACCTTTTTCTCTCTCCCAAGCTAGGGCTTCTCTCAAATTCGGATGGGAGAGAGGAGTGAGGGTTTCAACCCCTTTTATAGCCTACAACATGCCCAAAATAGGCTTGGGAACAATGTTTACTTGGTGCCTAACCAAATCGGGGCCGTTTCGGTCCAAAAGGGCATTTCTGAAGGTCCCCAGGCCAAATGCGGTCAGACTTAAGCTCATGCATACTGGATCTAGCACGCATCCAGTTTTCAGACCGGTTGGGTTCCCAGATCGCACGTGGCGGCCCAGTTTCAGTTTAACGGTCACCGCACCAAGATCAGGCCTATAAGTCTCGTGATATATAATAGATATTTTTCCTGATCCAAGGGTGTAATTTGGCTGTATTCTGACGGTCAGAACGCTCAATACTGATGCGTCAAATTGTGTGCCAGATTTGAATTTTAAATTCCAATTCTAACCCTATTCTCACTCTCTTCGGTCCGGGCTCAATGAAATAGCCTGTGATTATCGGTTTGACTTGATTTTTGGAATGAGTGTCAAGTCTAGCTAGACGGTTCTAACGGTCTAAGATAGGAGGTATCGGACTTTCGACGTGCGGTCTAGATCCAATACAAAGATTCAAAGTGGTCCAGAGAACAAACCGGTTTAGAGTTTGATCCGAGGCTTTAGAGCATTATAGCACCCTTGGTTCCACTCGCTTCGGGCCTTGTAGAACGTATTTAAAGTGATCAGGGACTGTTTCCCAGCCACTCCAACGTTGCGCTGGCTAACTTATGCTTAGTTTCTAAAGAAATTTATCCTAAGTGGTTTCTTTAGCTATGGAATTGGGTTCTGAACGATTTTTCAGGTGTTTTAATTGACCCACTGCCTAAGGACGTCAAATCCCAGATTAGCCAAAATTCGGGGTGTTACATATAAACCCCGCACAGTCAAACGAGCATAAGAGACCTCACTATCCGCCTGTGGATAGCCAATCACCAACAAGGCCTGAAGGTAGCGGACCCATTCACGGGCTGGTCAGACTCAGCCTAGCAATGCCCTTTTACATCAGGAGAGTAAGGCCACACCCTATCCAACCGACTACACGACAGTGGGAGTCACGGCCTAACGATATAAGGCCCTCGTGAGCTCATATATTCCACTTGGTCACGGCGCTGGAGTAGATCCTTGGTACCATGAAAGTTTTAGGAATTTCACCCATGGGCATCCTATGCACCCGGTATGCTCAAGTAATATTTGCGGTATCCAAACATGGCCATCCACGATATATCTGTGGAGGCTACAACCCTGATGAAGCCAGAGCGATAATGCTCATATGCTATGCAATGCTAGATGCATGAATCACACAATCAACCATGCATCAATCCCAAGCATCCAACGTGCTCAAGAGGGGATACTATGTCCCTCGGGGAAAGTATCATACAATGCCCAATGACATAATATGACCACACACACATAGTGTCAACCAAGCATACAATGATGTACATGGGCCATGAAGATGAGTCTAGACGCATTATGCGGTGATATGCAAAGTAGTACACTCCTCCTATCCAAGAAGGGATAAAGACTAGGTACTTAGACAATATCTTTAAGGAACCCAACCTCTAGTGGGGACCCATTTACCTGGGGTAGCCCACGAGACTAAGCATACAAATTATATGTCTAAGTAATACAGAAGTGAGTCTAGCAAGAGTTTAAGATGAGCATCTAATCACATTTAGATATAACCGGGCCTAGATGGGTCCATAATGGGGACATTTAACCACCATTTCCCAAAAAGGCATATCAACCATGAACTATATGGATAGAAGGCTCAAGGCCTACATTTAGATAAAAACACAGGTAACCACATACATATATATTCCTCATAATAGGCCATGAGAAAAGGATATAATACCACCTTTAACAACATGGGCCCCAAGAGGGAAATCAAGGTCCAAGGCTCAATTTTCAATGGCCATAGAATCCATGCATTAAGTTGGACTTGGTGGGCAGCCCGCGTACACAATATACGGCCTGAAAATAAGTTTAAGTTTGGAGAAAATGGGCCCAACTACATCAGCCCAATAACTAGCAATTTAAGTGGGCAACCAAGGGCCCAATACTATCCTTATCTTAGCCCACAAGTCCATCAAAATGGTGGAAGTCGGCCCAATATACGGTTGGACCAATTTGGGACGACCCTGCCCACTTTAGGCCCATGGGATGCCCCAAAAATTTGATCTAAGATGGAGTCCTCATCTAATCATTAAAGGTGACCCAAAAGAATACACTGATTAAGCCCAAAGATTATAAGAAAACATAAGCATGCAACATGTATACAAGTTCTCAAATGGTGAGCCCTGCAGCCAAATAAAGTTTTCACCATAAAATTTTACATTAAGGCTCTTTGATAATCTTTTGGCCAGTTTAACTTTCAAGACCTGCTAAGGTCCAGAAATCAGTTGATTATGTGGAAATAATCTCATGAAAGCCAACTATATTCGCTGGGGGACCCCACCAGATGGAGAGTGTGTATATATTATGAAAAGATCAAGTGGGCCTGTTACTGGATTGTGAGTCCAGCAGTAACCCAAGACAGACAGTGCATCCATAATCGGGCAATCCAAGGCTTGGATGGCCTGGACCAAATATGTGTTAAGGTAGGTTCCACATACATACACATTAAGCTCTAAACAATGGCCTAGGGTCCATGGTAGGCCTTTAACCATCCATAAAGAAACCCATGGGCCTACCTTAGGATCACATAGGAGGACGTTCAACCTCAACTGGTTTCCAAGAGGTAGCCCGCCACTACTCATATAGTATAAGGTCTAAAGCCCACGTAATGCATGGCCTAATGGGCCATACACCAAGCCCAACTTATAAGCCAGATAGTGGACCCTCAAGTAAGGTTTGGGCCCAACCACAAAGGTCATAATTTCACATATTGTGGTGGGCTTCATGGGTAACCCAGTAATTCATTTACATGAGCAAGTTTTACATTTAACACAAGTGAGTTGGGCCTCACTTTTAACCCAAGTACAAGGTCAATTTAGTAGGCAGCGAAGAGCCCAACTCCTTACATATTATTGCCCTTAATCCTATCACAATAGATGGGAGAGTATAGGCATAAGATCAATGGGCCTATCCAAAAGAACTGTGTCCACAAGGCCTAATCACTACCACAAAAAGGGCGGCTATGCATATATAATATTACATAATGGGCCCAAAACAAAAGTCATCCAATTCCTTCATTATGATGGATTTAATGACAACTCATAAGTCCAAGAATACACAAGAGAGAGACCTATACCGATAGGGTGGGCCTTGCCTCATCAGACAAAGACTTAACAAGGCCCTCCACAATATGCATTTATGTGGGCTTTATAAGTCTGCCCATAATTAAACACTTCATGAGGGCATCAAGGCCCATTAATACACATGGTCAGCTTATAGATAGCCTATTGGGTTTATAAATCAATAAGGTCAGCACTTGCACAATCTTGGGCTTAAGAAAGAATCTCCCAGCCCATTGAGCCTATAAAACTATTAAAAATTCTAGTTAAGGCTAGCCCATAAAATCACCACAAAGGTGGGCCTCAAGGGGGTACTCATTAAGCCTAAAATGTCTAAGGGAGGAGAGCAAGGAGTGTGTGCAACACTCTCTCAAATCTGGTGTGCCATGATAGTTCCTAAACAATCAACCATGTAGTAAATTTTGGGCCCCTTGCTGGAATTCCAGCCCACCCATTTCCTGGGCCTGCTGGAGTCCAGAAATTTATTTAATTTAGACGGGTTACTGACCCATGGTGATCCATAGTGGGCCCCACCAGATAAAAGAGAGATATACAATACTTACTTTAAATGGGCCATGCCATTAGAATGCAGGCCCAGCAACCCAAGGTAAGGGTGTGCCTGGGTATTTGACCTAAAACTGGTCCAAATTGCAGGCCACACCATGGTCGTTACAGAGGCCCGATGGCCCTAAAAATTTATAGGGTAGTCCTTACATGTGTGGGTCACACCCTCATAAAATTTTATAATTTTTGGACATCTAAAAGTATTTTAATTAATTCAAATAAAACAGTCTATCCTGAATCTCGGACTGATCTGGACACCATGTAATAGTGGGCCAGTCCAGCCACCACCATAGTGTGTACAGGAATCTAATGACTCCAAAATTTTGTAGGTATGTCCTAACTTGAGTTTAACACATCGCTATAAATTTTTACAATTTTTAGACACTTAAAACTATTTTAATAAATTTTAAGAATGTAATCTGTCCAGGATGAACTATTGCTGGAATGTAACTGTTCTAAATTTGGGCCACCCAAATGGGTAGATTCTGGGCCTCCAAAATTCTTGAAATTTGGACCCAAGGTCCCTCATTAATTATAAATTAACATGGAGCTTAGAAATATGGCCCACCTTCTAAGAAAATATTTTTAAAATTTTATTTTTATGGAACTATACTACTGGACTGCACAGTAGAATGTTTCTGGCAATCCACTATGTTGGACCACCCGTTTAGATGCCCCAAATGGGGTCCATTGGCCCTAAAATTTTTCAGGTATTTCTTACCAAAGGTGGACCACATCCCTATAAATATTCAGAATTTTTAGACACCCAAAAATATTTTAATAAATTTCAAATTGTCAACCTGTCTAGGGTGTAATGTTGCTGGAACAGTGCAGAAAATCCAGACTGTGCACCCCACTTGGACCACACTTTTGGGACCTCTATCAAGATTGGATGGGGTTGAAATGTGGGGCACATGAAGATGAGATCTCCAAATTTCAGAAAAATATATTTGATGGGTACAAAAGGTTTCCTAATCAGTCCCAATTTCAAGCCCAAGTACAATAAAAAAAATCTGTCCAAAAATTTCTGGACAGCAATGCATGCATGGAATAAAACAAATTTATGGGCGTATTAAGGAAGGGATTGGCCCATAAATTAGGTGTCATGGCCCTCCCTAGTGGGCCCCACAAATTTTCAGAACAAACCCTCAAATTTCCACACTTACAAGAACATTTAAGGTGACAAAAAGAGGCATCTAAACCATGGTGTAGGTTGAATTTAGATGTCCCTTTCTTCCTAGGCTTTTTCTTTTGGGCAATCCAGGCCCACTAAGTGTACCACACATAATATCATCAGATTTCTAACTAAGGAAAGAGAAGGAAGAGCATCCAGCCATCAGGGGAGGGCTCCGCCACTATTAAGCCGTCCCCACATAGTCACAACCACAAATAATAATATAAACACATTGTACAACTAGATCTTATGATGCATGGCTTAGATCTTTGAAATGAGTGGTTGGGATGCCATCCCAGCCACATGCAAGGGCCTAGATGACTCATCATACTTAGAAAAATAAGAGAAATCTACATGCAAGGGGTCCATCAAGGGAAGAATCCCATGCATGGACATGCATGTACAATGTGGGCCTCATGGCCACATCTAGATGGTTGTGTAAGATCTCCACCATTAATTAGTGGGTCCTACACATCCAAATGAGAGAGAGGAAAGAGATTATATGAGGAGAGAAAAGATTTACTTGATGAAGAAAGCACCCACCTAGATAAAACTTGAAATTTACATCACCATCATCTAGAGGCTCCAAGCAACATGGATCAATGGTTGGGATGAGTTTTCAATGGAGGGATTGAGAAGAAAAAGGAGGAGAAGGGGCTGGAATGGAGGGGAGAGGTGCTGGATTTTTGCAAGGGAGAAAGAAGGAGAGAAAATGAGGGAGAGAGAAGGGAAAGAGAGAGTTGTAGGGAGGCAATCATGGCCTCTCTCTCCTTGGTTAGAGAAACCATAATGGCCTATGGTGACAATAACAAAGTGCTATGCTTAGTAGGTCTCTTGGTGGTGTTTTTGGTTAGTGGTGTTAGTTATGGATATTTGTGTAGTGTGTGGGTAGTGTACCTTGGAACTTGTGCTAAGGGAGGTGGTGGTCCACACATGCACTCCACCTAAGTGGGCCACATGATCAATGGTCATATAATGAAATGTACATAACTTTTGATCTACATATCGGATGGACGCACAAGATGCGGCGTTGGAACCGCGACGACGATGCGGTCGCAATGACATATGTTTCAACTCGATCTGAGTTGGGTCTTCATGACTGGACTTATAGATGACTGCAAACACTATCCAAGGTCACGGGTCACCGGAATTCGACCGGTAGGACCGCGGAACCAAGATGGATGGAATGCATACTTACACACACATGCACACATCCGAACTCGGGTCGGGTCTCACAGTTCTAGACGTTCTTCGGATCTGGTAATACTCCTTCCATTTCCTCCTCACATCAAGATTCCATCTTACTCTTTTTAGGGTATTTCTTGATTTTTAAAGTAAACTCCGCCCCTTTATCTCCAAATTCTTCAAATCCCTTTCTATGAGTATCGAAAAATGGTGAAGGACAAAGGGACATCGTCCAGTCTTGGAGAATCTTCGCGATCCTCTAGATAAAAGTTCTTGCTTCAAGGGAAAGGGCAAGAGCTACTAAACATGGGATTTCCACTCACTAGCGAATATGGCGAACTTCTCATGGCGGGTCCCAATCTAAAATGCTGGCACCTCCTCCTACCAGGGTGAATCCATTGCTGGAAAAATATACTGGGCAGAAGTTAGTTTTTAAAAGAAGGGTCGACAGGGAATGCCTACAACCCTATAATCTGAAACCCCTGTTAGCTGAAATCGGATGGCTACCTCTACTCGATTTTGGGGGTCCTTGTCTGTAAGACCCGTATCTCAGTTCGTACCATTCCGTAGACTTCCGCAGTCTTACCGGTCGAATTCTGGCAATTTTCAACCCTTAACCGATATTTACGCGCGACCCTGATTCGTATGCCCTCAACCCGTATCGACTCAACCCAAGACCTTTATCATAGCAACCGCACCGTCACCGTGGTTCCGATGGCGTGACTCGCGCGCCGAGGTGATACCCTGGTTAGGAGATATGGGCCAGCATTCGGTGCGAGAAAAATGCCGCGCGTTGTAAAACCCAAGAGAATCTCTACTACTTGTCAAATCAATCACATGAATCAATCAAATCCCATCACATCTCATGTCAAGTACAAATCACCTCACATCCATCCCCAAGCAACCACAAAAGTCAAAAAGTTCTTACAAAGCCCATGCCTTTCTTATACAAATGGCTACAAAAGTCAAAAAGTTCTTACACTCATCACCACCACATCTATCACCCATCACTCATTCTCTCCCTTTACAAGTCTCTCTCTCATTTTCAACCCATTTTAAGCAAAATAAAAACCCCATACGTATGAGAATTCTCCAAGTCTTCCAAACTCCAAGTGTGGCCCACCTTTCCTACCCCTTCATCTCCTATCTCAACCATCCAAACCTTATCTCATCCATTGAAATCGAAGCTAAGGAGCTAAAAAACCCATAGGAGCAAGAAGATCAAATGGTGGGTGCTTAATAATAGTGGTTTTTCATGTTTTTACGATGGGCCAAGTGAGGCCAGCTGATCAATGGTTTGGATCTCACTTGGCACCCTAAGATGTAGCTGATGGCCCACTAGGATCATCATGATCATTCCATGATGGGGCCATTCTCCATGGACCCCATCATGATGTTTATTTACTTGCATTAAAAAGGTCATCTAGACTGTTCTTATTGGTGGGGAAAGGATCCCCACCATTGATTTTTAATTTCGGTGGACCCATATGTAAAGGGATCCATTTGATGTATAATTTCTTACAAGGGAGGGCTCATAGTGGCGGAGCCCTCCATCATACGCGTGTCCCACTCCCTTCCTCTCTCTCTCTCTCTCTTTTTTTTTTTTTTATGATGATGTGTTTGTGTGGCCCATTTGAATGGACCCCACCATGAGGCATGTACTCTATCCAACCATCTACAGTGGGGCCCACTTTATGTGTGTTGTAACCACACCATCAATTACTTGGTGGCCCACTTGAGCAGGGCCCACCTCAATGTATATGTTATGCCCATCGTCCAACGTCTGGGATGCTGGACGTGAGCTGAACAAAAAAAAAACACAAATATTAGCTTGTGGGGTGACCCACTCATATAAGCCCCACCTTGATGTATGTATTCAATCCACGTCGTCCATCCTTTTTCCCAACTCATTTTATGTGTTGAGCCAAAAGATGAGGTTGATTGGAATATCTGGTGGGCCATAGCGTCGAAAACTGCATCCTCACTGTTCAAAATCATTTTTTTAATTTTCTATATACCGAAAGATACCTAATATTGGGCTTGATGGCTTTGTTATGGACTATGGGAAGCAGTAGGCGGGGCAGATTCTTGCGATGCGGGCCTTACCAGGGAAAAACCATCAAAATACCGCATTTAAAATAATAATAATAATAATAAATTAAGAGGCAGCACCTGCTGCTGCTGATGCAGCAGCAGGATGCTGCTGCATGTAGCGGACGGCCAGCAGGGGTCCCACGGCCCCCAACTGTGGGCCCCACGTGAGTTCTATTTGTCATCCAACCCATTCATGTGATGGGTCCCTTCCTGGAGTGGGCCCCCTCCAACTTTTAGCTGCATCTATGACTCAGGTGGCCCACATTGAAGGAAATAGTGGGATTGAACCTCTACCATTGGAACCCAAATTTGGGTCCACAGAAGTTTTGAATCAATATGAAATTTATTTTTCCTCCTCAACCAAATGCCTGTGACCCTATGAACGGTCTGGATGGCAAGTAAACATTACAGTGGGCCCCACATGGGAACCCATAATGACGCATGCATTTTTATTCACACCGTCCGCCTGGACGGTGGACCCCTGATGCATGTGTTTGATTCACACTGTCCAATGACAGTGTGGCCCAACGTGATGCATGCATTGCATCCTATCCATCCACCTATTTTGAAAGCTCATACATGAGCTAATAAATCAGTCAAGTCCTTAGCCCAAGTGGACCCCACCATGATACATGTGTTGAATCCAAACCGTCTATCCATTTTAACAGCTCATAACTTGAGGCTAAGATGAGCCAGATCCATAGTCCAAGTGGACCCCACCTTGGCCTGTTTTGAGGCCCATCTTAATGTAGTTGTAGTAGTTCATTAGGGCCCACTTTGATGTGGATGTAAGGCCCATGTCATGGGGCCATTTGATGTATACTAAGACCCATGAGATTAGACCCATTTTAATGTATTGCAAGGCCCTCTTTGATGTGGATGTAAGGCCCATGGGAATAGGCCCATTTAATGTTTTAGGGGCCCATGGGTTAAGGCCCATTGAGATGTACTAGGGCCTATGGGTTGAGGCCCCTTTGATGTACATATGGGGCCCAATTGGTGTGGCCCATTTGTTACATATAAGACCCATAAGATTAGGCCCATTTGATGCAATCTAAGGCCCACGGGTTATGACCCATTGCAATGCACATAAGGCCCATTGGTGCGGCCCATTTATGTGGCCCATTTGATGAATAAAAGGCCCATATGATATGGCCCATTTGATGTATTTAAGGCCCTATGGGATGTACCTAAGGTCCATTGCAATGTGTGATCCCAACACGGATTATGTAACGATGTTTATGACGATCGTGCCTTGGGAGCAATGTTGGTTTGACGTCCATATTGCGAGTGTAATGTTTGTTAGATGTCCACATTATGACTCTCCTTAGGGCCCATTGTCAGGCCCGTACTTATTATGTATAGGCCATCTAGGCCCACCTGCGTTGTAAGGATAGTGCATTACTTTATAACATGTTTACTATAGTTCCATGACTCATGATCATATGCATCATATGTATGCTTGGTATGAGAAGTGACTGATCATAGCATATGCCTTCAGGAAGATTGTTTATGGGACCCCGATTAGGCGGTGTTGTCTTACATGAATGCACGATACGCGTAGGATTTGCTATATGATTGGATAGTGTGATTCATGCATTTCACATTGTGTGATATGGTTACTGTACGCCCTATCGACATCGGGGCTGTAGCCTCCACAGACATATCGTTGTTGGCAGGATTGGATACCGAAAATCTCATTCTACATGGGGTGCTATAGATATCCCTGGGTGAAAGTCCCTAAACCCTTATGGTACTAAGAGGTTGCTCCAACGTCTAGACCGAGAGGGTACATGAGCGCCGAGTGTCGATTACTATACGGTTGCGCTTTCCACTGTGTCGTGGTCGATTGGAAGGGGGTACAGCCTTACCCACCCGAGAGTAGGAGGTAAAACTAGACTGAGTCTCACCAGCTCGAGGAATGGGTCCGTTATCGATGAGTCGAGCCCGATATTGGCAGGCAGATAGTGAGGTCTCTTCCACTTACCATATTGCGCGTGACGTGGCGGCGATCTAGTTTAGAGTGTACTAGACCCCGGTGATATCCCAAATTTGAACTGTATCGATATGTGGACTTTGATGAGGATTGTATGCTTGAGTTGCATTTCGTATCGCATGGCCTTGGTAGGACCGACATCATTCATGCTTTGCACTGCATGGCCTTGGTACGACCAACAGTATTCATGGATCCATCAGCATATTTCGCATTACTCTGATATTGCATGATCATATTACTACCTTGCGCAACACTTTCACCACCCTCTAAGCTTTCTAAAAGCTTATGCACGACCGTTGCGTTCAGGTGACGTTGGGGCGCAACAGTGCTGAGGCAGGAGAACTTTGTAGATCATCTTAGAGTTTTTATTCATCATCATTATATTTCCCTTTATGCTCAATGTACTTGTAAAGTTTTTATCATAGTGGAAATGTAATGGAGTTTTTGGTTGTTGTTTGTGGTTATGTCTTTGGTTATGCTTATTACGAATTAAACTAACCTTAAAAATTCTCCTCGTAGCATCACAGGATCGGAACTTGGCAAATGGGCGCTGGGAGCTGAGAATGGGGTTCTATGGAGCTGTCAGTGCCAGATTCCGCGATTGTGAATTTTATGAGCCCGGTTCCGAGTTTGGGGCGTGACAGAAGTTGGTATCAGAGCATAACTTAGGAATAACCGAGAACAACATTACATGTCTGCTATGAGTTTAGAATGACCAAGTTCTGAAGTTCGGATAGCTTAGTGACCTTCCATTATAGACCTTTAACGTGCCCACCTTCGAGAGTTTTGAAGTTGATAGGCACCTTTGCTCTTTCCTGAAGGACATGGCGCGTGGGAGAGTGACTCGATTGACTCCCGTACCACCACCTGAGGATCCCACTCCACCACCTGCATCTCCTGTCCTACCACCTACGATGCCCATTCTACCACCAGAGATTCTTACTGCCCATCCTGAGTATGTTGCTCCTCCGCCAGAGACCGGCGCAGACCCGACCGTATCCGTGAGTGCCTCTCAGTTGCAACAGATGTTACAGGCTGTGATGACTGCACTCCAAGGGCAGGGCAGGCACCCCATTGTTTCACCAGTCCAGGCAGAGCAGGAGCGCGTGAGTGCCCTCCTTCGTGAGTTTCGACGGCTCGATCCCTCGCGTTTCTAGGGTGAGCCAGACCCGACAGTAGCTGAGAGGTGGCGCATCGATGTAGAGAAGATATTCAAGACAATGGGATATATGACCCAGCGGCGAGTTCGACTAACCGTGTTTCTTCTCCATGGTGAGGCTGAGCATTGGTGGACATCAGTCTCTCGAGCAGCAGGCACCATTTTTGTATGGACTTGGGAAGATTTTATGGATCGGTTTGACCGACAGTACTTTCCTGATAACATCTGACAACAGCGAGCATTGGAGTTTGAGGCCCTGGTGCAGGGTGATATGACAGTGGCTCAGTATGCAGCTCATTTTATAGTACTGTCCAGGTTTACACTATACCTTGTAGATAATGAGGAGCGGAAAGCCCGCTACTTCGAGGATGGCTTGCGTTACGGTCTTTGCGGTCATGTTATTGGGCATGAGCTCCCGACTTTTGAGGGAGTGGTACGGAAGGCCCAGATTTTTGAGGCTGAGTGGGTCGGTTCTCAGTCTGATCGTGGTCAGAGGAGAGACCGAAAGAGGCAGGCTCCTTCCAGTGATTCCCAGCAGCGTTGACCACAACAGAGGTGCACAGGTCGCTCAGCCTTTCGAGTGCCAGCAGCACCTCCAGTACCACCTCCGAGGCAGTTTGTCGGTACTTGTTTTAGGTGCGGTGTGACGGGACACCGTTCGTGGGAGTGTCCCAGCCCCCAACAACAGCAAAGAGGTCCACAATAGCCTCCACCACCGCAACAGCAGAGGCTTCCACAGCAGCAGCGACAGTAGCCCTCACCACCGAGGCCACCTCAGCAGCAGCATCAACATCAGCCTCAGAGGCCGCAACAGCAGAGGTAACAGTTTCGACTACCACAGTGACCCCAGCAGCAATAGAAACACGCTCAGAGGGGACAGGCACCTCCCCAGCCAGCTCAGGTTAGGTTTTATGCGGCTCAGCAGGATCCGTAGTCTTCTTGAGGAGTCGTTGAGGGTATACTTCCAGTCTTTGCATGAATCGCTTGGCTTCTATTTGATTCCGGTGCTTCGCACTCGTTTATGTCTGATGGATTTTATCGTTTAACTGAGTTGCCGACAGAGTCTGCTCACGAGGGGTTGACCGTATCGACACCCTTGGGGAAGACTATAGTATTAGGTAAGTTCTATCCGTCTTGCCCCGTGTTAGTAGGAGAGACTTTCTTACCCGCCGACTTATACGTGCTGCCGATGTTAGATTTTGATGTCATCCTGGGCATGGATTGTCTTGCTGAGTACAATGTCATATTGAACTGCTCCGCGAGGACAGTCACGTTCTGTATACTCGGTGTGCCGCAGTTTCAGTTTGTTGCAGAGCCTAGAGGAGAGTCATTGTCTTGTTTGATGTCCTGCGCTGTTGAGGAGCCTGTTGCCGCTTGTATTGACCATTTGCCCATGGTTTGTGATTTTCTCGATGTGTTCCAAGAGATTCCAAGATTAGCGCCTCGCTGACTCACCGAGTTTCAGATTGATCTAATGCCCGGTATCGCGCCTATTTCGAAGGCCCCGTATCGTATGACACCGTTGGAGTTACGGGAACTGCAGAAGTAGTTGGATGAGTTATGAAAGTTAAGCTTTATCCATCTGAGAAATTCGTAGTAGGGAGCGCCGATACTCTTCATGAAGAAGAATGATGGCTCGTTGAGGCTCTTCATTGACTACTGTGAGCTCAACAAAGTCACGATCAAGAACAAGTACCCTCTCCCGAGGATTGATGATTTATTTGATCAGCTAAAGGATGCACATTTCTTTTCGAAGATCGACCTGCGTTCCGGTTATCATCAGATTCGGGTTCAAGATGAGGACATTTCGAAGACAGCATTTAGGACGCATTACGGTCATTTTGAGTTCCAGGTCATGTCCTTCGGGCTGACCAATGCACCTATGATTTTCATGCAGCTGATGAACGAGGTCTTCTACCCATATCTCGATCAGTTTGTTGTAATCTTCATATACGACATTCTGATCTATTCGAGGACCCGTGAGGAGCACGAGCAGCACTTAGAGATTACTTTAAGGACCCTCCGCGCACACCAGCTGTATGTGAAGCTGGAGAAGTTTGAGTTCTGGCAGGAGGAGGTGAAGTTCTTCGGTCACGTGGTGACGAGGGAGGGTGTCGCAATGGACCCCTCGAAGGTCAAGGGAGTGCGTCTGTGGGGCCATCCCACCACTGCGACAGAGATCTGTAGTTTTCTTGGTTTGGCGAGCTATTACCGGCGTTTCATTGAGGGCTTCTCTCATATTACAGCCCCACTGACCAGGTTGACTCGGAAGAGCGCAGAGTTTATTTGGAGTGACTCCTGCGAGCGAGCATTTATGGAGTTGAAGGACCGTCTGACTTTTGCTCCTGTCCTCACTCTTCCCTCTGGTAGTGATGGATTTATTGTATTCACTGATGCCTCGCATATTGGTTTGGGTGTTGTCCTGATGCAACACGGGAGACTGGTGGCCTTCGCATCTCTTCAGCTTAAGGTCCATGAGCCGAACTATCCCACGCATCACTTAGAGCTGGCCGCAGTTGTCTTCGCACTGAAGGTGTGGAGGCACTATCTTTATGGGGTCAGGTTCGAGCTCTTCTCCTATCACAAGAGCTTGAAGTACCTCTTCTCGCAGTCTGAGTTGAACATGAGACAGGCACTGGATGCTTTTGAAGGACTATGATTTCGATCTTCAGTACCACCCGGGCAAGGCGAACGTGGTGGCAAATGCCCTCAGCCGTCAGCCACAAGGCCTAGTGGCGCATATGATGATTCAGGAGTGGCGAATGCTTGAGGATGTAGCAGAGTATGATTTTGAGTTCGGCCTGCAGTCTTCTATCGTGCAGTTATCGAGCCTGTCGATTCAATCCTCTCTTTTCGCAAGGGTGATCGAGGCTCAATAGGCTGATGAGTCATTACAGAGTTATATGGCTAAGGCTACATCTGAGAGTCAGGTGGATTGGCAGATTGGTGCAGATGGTAGACTTCGATTTAGAGGCCGATTATGTGTCCTGGATATTCCAGAGTTGCGCAGAGATCTTATGACCGAGGCACATCGATCACGATTTTCTATCCATCCTGGCTCGACGAAGATGTACCGTGACATGAGGCGACAGTATTTTGGGCGGGGATGAAGTGCCAGTAGCCAGTTTTGTGGCCGAGTGTGACACGTGCCAGGGTGTCAAGGCCCATCATCAGAGACCTCTTGGTCTATTGCAGCCGTTGAGCGTCCCGATGTGGAAGTGGGAGCACGTGTCGACTGATTTCATTATGAGTTTGCCAAGGACTCAGCGCGATCATGACGCCATTTGGGTTGTTGTGGATCGTATGACGAAGTCGGCACATTTCCTTGCGATGCGTGTGACTTGGTCTATGGACCGGCTTGTGAGATTATTTACCGAGAAGATTGTGAGATTGCATGGCGTTCTAGTATCGATCGTTTCTAACCGAGACTCGAGGTTCACGTCTCAGTTTTGGGAGAGCTTCCAGCGAACAATGGGGACTGATTTACAGCTTGGCACTGCGTACCATTCGCAGACCGATGGCCGAACCGAGAGGGTCAACAAAATCCTCAAGGATATGCTTCGGGCCTGCACGATTGATTTCGGGGGTAGCTGGGATGAGCATCTACGATTGGCTGAGTTCACATAAAATAACAGTTATCAGGCAACCATCGGCATGACTCCTTTTGAGGCACTATATGGCAGACCATGCAGATCACCAAGTTGCTAGACCGAGGTTGGAGAGCACCATCTCTTAGGTCTCGAGCTTGTGCAGGAGACGTCAGAGGCTATTGACATCATCAGGCAGAGGATGCGCACAGCTCAAAGCTGACAGCAGTGTTTTGCTGATCGTCGGCGTCGTCCCTTGGAGTTTGATGTAGGGGACCATGTGTATCTCAAGGTCTCGCCCATGAAAGACGAAGTTCGATTTGGAGCGAAGGATAAGCTTGCCCCAAAATTCATAGGACCTTTTGAGATCACTGGGTGAGTTGGCGTCGTGGTCTATCGGCTTACCTTGCCATCTCAGTTGTCTGGCGTCCACAACGTTTTCCATGTCTCTATGCTGAGAAAGTGTGGATCAGACATAGTTCCCGTTATTGATTGGCAGTTACTGGAGGTTCGTGAGGACGCTTCTTACATCGAGCAGTCAGTTCGTATCCTTGATCGGAAGGAGCAGGTCCTCAGAACCAAGGTCATTCCGTTGGTGAAGTTCAGTGGGGTCACCATTCTGTAGAGGAGGCTTCTTGGGAGTGAGAGGCTGAGATTCGAGAGTGTTATCCTTATCTCTTTGATGATTGATCATGTGTTGTATTTTGTATGTTATCTCTGGTTTTATATAGTGATGTTATGTTTTTCTTCTTCCTCGCGAGTTATGCCTAGTTGCGATGATTGTGTAAATTTCGAGGAAGAAATTTTTATTAGGAGGGGAGAGTTGTAAGACCCGTATCTTAATCCGTACTGTTCCGTAGATTTTCACAGTCTTACTAGTAGAATTCCAACAACCTTCTACCCTTAACCGATATTTGCACGTGACCCTGATTTGTATGTCGTCAACCCGTATCGACTCAACCTAAGATCTTTACCATAGCGATAGTGCCATCACCACGGTTTCGATGCCTCGACTTGCGCACAGAGGAGATACCCTGGTCAGGAGATATGGGCCAGCGTTCGGTGGGAGGAAAACGCCGCGCGTTGCGAAATCCAAGAGAATCTCTACAACTTGTCAAATCAATCACATGAATAATCAAATCCCATCACATCTCATGTCAAGTACACATAACCTCACACCCATCCCCAAGCAACCAAAAAAGTTAAAAAGTTCTTACAAAGCCCATGCCTTTCTTACACAAATGGCCACAAAAGTCAAAAAGTTCTTACACCCATCACCACTACATCCATCACTCCTCTCCCTTTACAAGTCTCTCTATCATTTTTAACCCATTCCAAGCAAAATGAAAACCCCATACGTATGAGAATTCTCCAAGTCTTCCAAACTCCAAGTGTGGCCCACCTTTCCTACCCCTTCATCTCCCATCTCAACCATCCAAACCTTATCTCATCCATTGAAATCGAAGCTAAGGATCTAAGGAACCCATAGGAGCAAGAAGATCGAACAGTGGATGCTTGATAATAGTAGTTTTTCATATTTTTGCGATGGGCCAAGTGAGGCCAACCGATCAATAGTTTGGATCTCACTTGGGACCCTAAGATGTAGCCGATGGCCCACTCGGATCATCATGATCATTCCATGATGGGGCCATTCTCCATGGACCCCACCATGATTTTTATTTTCTTGTATTAAAAAGGTCATCTAGACTGTTCTTATTGGCGGGAAAAGGATCCCCACCGTTGATTTTAAATTTTGGTGGACCCATATGTAAAGGGATCCATTTGATGTATAATTTCTTACAAGGGAGGGCTCATAGTGGCGGAGCCCTCCATCATACGCGTGTCCCACTCCCTTCCTCTCTCTCTCTCTCTTTTACTCTTTTTTTGTTGATGATGTGTTTGTGTGGCCCCTTTGAATGGACCCCACCATGAGGCATGTACTCTATCCAACCATCTACAGTGGGGCCCACTTTATGTGTGTTGTAACCACACCATCAATTACTTGGTGGCCCACCTGAGTAGGGCCCACCTCAATGTATATGTTATGCCCATCGTCCAGCGTCTGGGATGCTGGACATGAGCTGAACAAAAAAAAAACACAAATATTAGCTTGTGGGGTGACCCACTCATATAAGCCTCACCTTGATGTATGTATTCAATCCACGCTGTCTATCCTTTTCCCCAACTCATTTTAGGTGTTGAGCTAAAAGATGAGGTTGATTGGAATATCTAGTGGGCCATAGCGTCAAAAACTGCGTCCTCACTGTTGAAAATCATTTTTTTAATTTTCTATATACCGAAAGATACCCAATATTGGGCTTGATGGCTTTGTTATGGACTATGGTAAGCAGTAGGCAGGGCGGATTCTTGCGATGCGAGCCTTACCAAGGAAAAACCATCAAAATACCTCATTTTCAAAAAAAATAAAAAATAATAATAAGAATTAAGAGGCAGCACCTACTGCTACTGCGTGTAGCGGATGGCCAGTAGGGGTCTCATGGCCCCCAGCTATGGGACCCATGTGATTTCTATTTGTCATCCAACCCATTCATGTGATGGGTCCCTTCATGGAGTGGTCCCCCTCCAACTTTTAGCTGCATCCATGACTTAGGTGGCCCACATTGAAGGAAATAGTGGGATTGAACCTCTACCATTGGAACCCAGATTTGGGTCCACAGAAGTTTTGAATCAATATGAAATTTATTTTTCCTCCTCATCCAGATGCCTGTGACCCTATGAACGGTCTGGATGGCAAGTAAACATTACAGTGGGCCCCACATGGGAACCCACAATGATGCATGTATTTTTATTCACACCGTCCACTGGCGTGGATGGTGGAACCCACCACAATATATGGGTTTTATTCACACCGTCCGCTTGGATGGTGGACCTCTGATGCATGTGTTTGATTCACACTGTCCAATGACAGTGTGGCCCACCGTGATGCATGCGTTACATCCTATCCGTCCGCCTATTTTGAAAGCTCATACATGAGCTAATAAATGAGTCAGGTCCTTAGCCCATGTGGACCCCACCGTGATACATGTGTTGAATCCAAACTGTCTATCCATTTTAACAGCTCATAACTTGAGGCTAAGATGAGCCAGATCCATAGTCCAAGTGGACCCCACCTTGGCCTGTTTTAAGGTCCATCTTAATGTAGTTGTAGTAGTTCATTAGGGCCCACTTTGATGTGGATGTAAGGCCCATGTCATGGGGCCATTTGATGTATTCTAAGACCCATGGGATTAGATCCATTTTGATGTATTGTAAGGCCCTCTTTGATGTGGATGTAAGGCCCATGGGAATAGGCCCATTTAATGTTTTAGGGGCCCATGGGTTAAGGCCCATTGAGATGTACTAGGGCCTATGGGTTGAGAACCATTTGATGTACATATGGGGCACAATTGGTGTAGCCCATTTGTTACATATAAGACCCATAAGATTAGGCCCATTTGATGCAATATAAGGCCCACGGGTTATGACCCATTGCAATGCACATAAGGCCCATTGGTGCGGCCCATTTATGTGGCCCATTTGATGAATAAAAGGCCCATATGATATGGCCCATTTGATGTATTTAAGGCCCTATGGGATGTACCTAAGGTCCATTGCAATGTGTGATCCCAATACGGATTATGTAACGATGTTTACGACGATTGTGCCTTGGGAGCAATGTTGGTTTGACGTCCACATTGCGAGTGTAATGTTTGTTGGATGTCCACATTACGACTCTCCTTAGGGCCCATTGTCGGGCCTGTACTTATTGTGTATAGGCCATCTAGGCCCACCTGCGTTGTAAGGATAGTGCATTACTTTATAACATGTTTACTATAGTTCCATGACTCATGATCATACGCATCATATGTATGCTTGGTATGAGAAGTGACTGATCATAGCATATGCCTTCAGGCAGATTGTTTATGGGACTCCGATTAGGCGGTGTTGTCTTACATGAGTGCACGATATGCATAGGATTTGCTGTATGATTGGATAGTGTGATTCATGCATTTCACATTGTGTGATATGGTTATTGTATGCCCTAGCGACATCGGGGTCGTAGCCTCCATAAACATTTCATGGTTGGCAGGATTGGATACCAGAAATCTCGTTCTACATGGGGTGCTATAGATATCCCTGGGTTAAAGTCCCTAAACCCTTATGGTACCAAGAGGTTACTCCAACGTCTAGACTGAGTGGATATTGGAACGCCGAGTGTCGATTACCATATGGTTACGCTTTCCACTTTGTCATGGTCAGTTGGAAGGGGGTGCGGCCTTATCCGCTCGAGAGTAGGGGGCAAAGCTAGGCTGAGTCTGACCATCTCGAGGAATGGGTCCGCTATCGACGAGCTGAGCCTGATATTGGCAGGCAGATAGTGAGGTCTCTTCCACTTACCTTATTGCACCGACGGGGCAGCGATCTGGTTTAGAGTCTACTAGACCCCGGTGATATCCCAGATTTAAACTGTAATGATATGTGGACTTTGATGAGGACTGTATACTTGAGTTGCATTTCACATCGCATGGCCTTGGTATTGGCGACATCATTCATGCTTTGCACCGCATGGCCTTGGTACGGCCAACAGTATTCATGGATCCATCAGCATATTCTGCATTACTCTGATATTGCATGATCATATTACTACCTTGCGCACACACTTTCACCACCCTCTAAGCTTTCTATAAGCTTATGCATGACTGTTGCGTGCAGGTGACGTTGGGGCGCAGCAGCGCTGAGGCAGGAGCACTTTGTAGATCATCTTGGAGTTTTTCTTCATCATCATTGTATTTCCCTTTATGCTCATTTACTTATAAAGTTTTTGATCATAATGGGAATGTAATGGAGTTTTTAGTTGTTGTTTGTGGTTATGCCTTTGGTTATGCTTATTGCGAATCAAACCGACCTTAAAAATCCTCCTTGTAGCATCCCAGGATCGAAACCTGGCGAATGGACACTGGGAGCCGAGAATGGGGTTCTACGGAGGCTGTCGGCGCTAGATTCCGCGATCAGGAATTTTGTGAGCCAGGTTTTCGAGTTTGGGGCATGACATTGTCACTATGAATGGACCTATAATTTCTTTACCTCCTGTCATTCGCCGGTGTCTGATCCTCCCTCCACTATTTCTATTGATGGTGATGATATAGAGATCACTCCTGCAGTAGTTGCAAACATCCTTGGGCTTACATTATCACCCGTTGGTCTTCCGAACTTAGATCTTGAGAGCACTGAAACCCGGTCCATGGTTACCAAATTTCTCTATCATGATCGTGATATCCTTTGGTATCAAGGTAATGCACGAAAATCAAAGTTCATGGAACCTCGGTATCATATTTTGCATGGTATCTTTGCCTCCAATATATATCCTAGAAGTACCAATCGTTTGGATCTCACCAGGTTCATGGCCATGATAGTTTACTTCATAGCTACAAGAATCAAAATCTGCCTTCCTGCCCTGATTGTTCATCAGCTGGTATATGCCATTCATACCTCTCGGGATGTGCATTTGCCCTATCCTTAGATCATTAACTCTATATGTAATGCGATCAGCTTTTTAACGTCAAACGATCCAAAACTTCCCCTTCAACACTTCAATAAGAACAGTATTAGAAGGATGGATTTAGAGTTTCATAAATTTTTCGAAGACCTACCCGAGGAAGGGATTTAAGAAGAAGGTGAACATGGTGAAGGGGATGCTCCAACAGAAGGTGCTAGAATGGCTAAGGGTGACCCTCTCGCATCTCAACAGGCTCGGCCCTCATCCGACCTTGGACATGCAAAAAGGTTCAAGCTTCATCAGGACAGGATTGAAGCAATACTGTGAGATCTCACCTAGCTAAAGGAGTCCGTGAATGCATGGTTCACTGTCTTGGAACGATTGGTGAATGGGGTGCAAAAATTGGTGCAACACTTGGTGGATCTAATCACCTGCAGACAGGACGATACTGCACTGTCTTCCTCTGCTCCTCCGCCATAGTCCTGACATCCGGGAACTGTCACATACACAAGTCTCTTATATCAACGTATGGGCATTGGTATCTTTTTTGAATTTCTTACGATCCCATGAGAGTATGTGATAAAATACTAACCTGCATAGTCTGACAGGTTCTTTTGTTTTTGGATATGTATATGCCCATGGATGGGCTAGATATTTGTGGCTATTTTTGAGTGCCCATGGATGGGCTTGATTTTTTTTTGTTTAGGATAAATAATTATACTACTGCCAATCTTGGGCAACATATATATAAACACACACACACACACACACACACACACACACACACACACACACACACACACACACACACACGCACACACACACACACACACACCCTTTTGGATATTTTGGGCTATGGCTATTTCATATATCTTACTGCCATATTTCGGTTTACTTACTAGTCTTCTTTGAATGCTACTATCTTCTATGAACCTTATCCCTGTTTTCCTATTTTATTTGGTTTATCTCTCAACAATGATGCTTGCTCTCTATGCTCCTAATATTAATCATCACAAATTTTCTTCGAACTGATATGCTTTCAAGGAATGTTCTTTTATATCTACTTTGCTTATGCCCTGCATTTTGGTTCTCCCATATGCTTCAACCTTAGTCAATATCCACTGTTACATTAACCTTTTCTAATGACTGACAAAAAGGGGGAGAACAAATCCACACCCCAAAGGAAAATTATGTGTATCTATTTGTGGTTGGTGGTGTAGGTGTTAGGGGGAGTAGTTGTAGGGAGATGAGGAGATTGCCATTACGGGGAGCAACTACTAGATAAACTTCGTATAGTTGTGTAAAGTTCATGTACACACAAATTAGGGTATTAGTCTAGATGTTGTTTTAGGGTGTTTTGGTATTTTTTCATGTAATTGACAAAGAGGGAGATCGAAAGTGCCCTGGTTTGTCAATTAGCGTGATCATTGAGTCAGCTTGACAAAAAAAACCCCACAAGAAGATTGATCAAGTGTCTGGCTCAATCGGATGTCTGCCCGAACTTGTCACAGGTAAATCTTAGCCTCACATCCCATGTCCCAAAATGCTAGGTAATTAAAATCCTTAAAATTTGATAGAACACCCTAATGGATTATGGTTAGAAAGCTTTTTTCAAACTCAGAAAAATCTCTAAGTTTTTTGCCTTTGTCAATTTATCGATAAGTGGTTCAATGAAATCGAACCCTGTTGTCGATATCTTGGAATCTCACTCGATAATATCAAATTGAGGACATTAAATGTCGAGCAGCCATAAAAATCTCTGGATAGAATTATTGATGTATCGATAGAGGTTTGGATATCATCGAAATTTGAATATGGAGTCCATCGAGTAAACTCGATAAAATCGACATCAGGTCTGTTGTGTCCAAAGTTCTGCTAAGGCAAATCATGTAATCTTTGATATATTGAAGAGCTCCTCGATATCCTCAAAATTCAAATCTCGATGATATCGGATTGGGACACATTTATATCCAGTAAGTTTTTCAGATTGTTTTTCTTGGATCGAGAGTCACTCGATAAATTTGATATTCAAATATTGATCATATCGAGGCATGTCGATGTCATCGAAGATGGACACAAACTACGTAACAAGCTTATAGGAAAATTTTTTAGAATTATCGATGAATCGACACTGCCCTCAATATCTCGATATTTAAATTTTGATGATATCAAGTGATGCTCGATCATTTCATTTTCCTGAAAGACATCAAAGGTAAGTCTCTCATATTTTCAAATGTCGAGGAATCGAATCTTATGTCGATGAAATCAGAGTTCAAAATCTGATGAGATCGACACATGTTTGATTTCCTCAACTAGTTGGCAAAAGGTTTCAAAAGCATTTAACATTTGAGTTTGTGTCATTGAGTGGTAAGTCAATGCTATCGAGAGCATACGCTCGATGATATCGACCCTGCTTGTTGATATCAAAAACTATAAAAAATGTGACCGTTTTATATCCGTTGGAACCTTTTTGCCTATTTAATGAGAGCTTGCCCTTAGTTGTTGGATAGAGAAAATAGAGAGTACTTTTGTGTGTTTAACCCTATATCATATACCCTAAGCCGTTTCTCTCATGAGAGTTCATCCTCCAATCCACCCTCATCATTGACATTCAATAGAGTGGATTGGGGAATGAACTTCCACATTCAAGGATCCTGTAGCTACCACCTTAATGGAAAATCATTAAGCTGGGATGCCTTGAATGCATAGATGATTGGAATCGCTCTATCTCCCTTATAGGAAAACATTTAATAGAGTAGTATTCCATCATAACCTTGACCCTACTCGTAGCCATGTATTAGTATATCTTCTGAGTTGTAGTTCAAGGGAATAGAAGATTCTTCATCATTAAAGGAGGAGATCTTCGACAACGTGCTAAACAGGGCTCATCTACTTATCTGTAAGTCATTAGAGTCTAAAGGACCCTTGTGATCATTCCTTTTGTAAGATTGGGTCTAAGGTGTTTCTCACCCCTTACAAGTCGTCATAGGAGGCTTCCGGCAAGTGTGTACATGGGGGTGCTTTGTGTTGACCCTTACTCTATGGAGAGCATAAACTCTTAGGTCTTGGTGTAGGTCCTTGGCCAGTGTGGCCTAAAAGTCGGGTGCTATGTGTTGACCCTTACTTACAGGGGCCTAAACAATGTCGTGTAGACATATCATGTCAGCCTAAGTATAGGTTGTACTAGCTAGAGGTGAACCTGATTTAAAACCCCCGATTTGAGGTGAACCTATTGTGAAACCTCCTTTAGTGAGATTCGGATACACTCAAGGTTTAAGTGCGTCCATTGAAAGTGGATTAGACAGTAGTTAAACCGCTATAAAAATGATTGTGTTTGAGATTTCTATTATCTTCCATTGCTTAGGTAATTTTCTTAAATGCTTTCGTATTTGATCATATCTCACTCACAGTCACATCCATCTTAAACTATGTTTGTATCTTATTTATCTTTCAATCCGTTTTATGACTGGATCTTCTATTTGGCTTGAATGCCATTAGAGTTACTCTAAAGAAATCATGATGCATGCATATTTACTTTGGATTAGAGTGGTAGGAAACCAAGAATGAAGAATTCACATGTCAAACATACAAGGAAATCAAGTACAACAATGCAAAAAGGACTTAAAAGAATGCAGAATCGGCAGCAAAAAATAGGATATTTCGGTCTGACCTGAACTAACTTCAGTCTGACCAAAATCGTAGAAAATAGTTAAGTACACAAATAAGATATTTTGGTCCAACCTGAGCCAACTTAGGTCCGACCGAAGCTTCGGTTGGAGATTTCAGTTAGAGTCGGTCCGACCTAAATTTGACAGATTTTCTAGAAAATATTTTTCAACATTAACTTCGGTTCGACCAAAATCACGTAGAATTATCCAACGAGAAAGTATGATTTTCATCCTTATTTCGGTCCGACCTAAGCATAACGTGAGACTTATGCGGAGTGTATAAATTGAAGATGGTTTTCAAAAATTCCAAGGAGTTGAGTAAGATGGGGCTACAAAACTACAAATAGGAGTCCTTAGGACATTCCTTGGCATCTTCTAGGGCTTAAGGAGTGGAGCAAAAGGGTGGAGAGCCGCTGCCAAGAGTTCTATTCTTCTTGTTTAGTTGGTTTTTATGCTTTCTTTAAGAGATTTTAGTTTAATCATGTCTATGGTGAACTAAACCTCTTAGCTAGGGCTTAAAAGAGAAGCTTGTAGCATGATTAAGATGTTTACTTTACTTTGATTCTTATTTTTATTGAACTCCATTGATTTATAGTTGATGTAACGCCCTAAAAATAGGGGGTTGAGCAGAAGCTCAGCTCCCGAGTTCCAATGCATCACTTATGCAATATAGATAAAGATGAATGAATGTTGTTCATGGTAGTGCATCAAACATGAGTGGGATTACACCAAAATAGTAATTCATACTCCAGATCAGTTTATATAACGCAAGCGAAAGACTGAAAGATATATATAAATGAATAGGAAATCAAAAGGGTCACTGTTGATCGCTAGAGTATGAATATAACAATGAGTCACCATATACTTGTAATGTTCCAAAAATAAAATGTCAAAAGGAATCCAATTACAATGATATGCCCTGTAGCCCCGTCGATCAGTACGGCCTAAGCAAAACTGTCCGAGAACTGCATATAAGAGAACTCATCCTGATCGTTGTAGTAATCAGCTCCGCCTCCTGAGTCGCATCGTCATTTGCAACTAAGACAAAGTCTAGTGGGTGTGCAGAACACTGTCCCAGAACATGGGAGTGAGTGATCAACTCAGTGGAATCATAGAGTAAAGATTAACATGTTATCAATTCAGTCAAGCAGTAATGATAAAGTAGATATATCAAACATTCCTAGATACTCTTATTAATGCAAGGATGAGATGATTTCATGATGCATGCCCTCGCCTACACTCCCTCGTACGACACCATCTTACGTTCGCGGCATGCTTTCTTTCCTCTGTGCACTTCATCGACGGTACATGCAGTGCGATGCTATGAATGTGATTACTGAGTTATTATTAGTCCTTTTCATGCAGCAGGATTGGGAAGCTAAGGTACCTCCCTTGTATGATTATCCAAATGATGATCTATTCTAGGGTCGTCAGTCCTAGACAATCTCATACAATAGTATAGTTCAAGATTACTGTAAAGGGCTCGTCACCAATCAATACAGGTCTAGTTATATCCTATATACTGCAATAAGGCTCGTCGCCCCACTATAGTTTCAGGATATTCTCGAAGTCACTACAAAGGGCTCATCACCAATCAGAGTAGGCCGACGACTCGAATATAGTGTCCCATACCACCGTAATTGGATCACGAGTATAGGTGCTCACTAGTCACTATAGGGAGGCTCGTTGCCCCAGTATAGGCCGACAGTTTGACCACGGTGTCCTATACCACCATGTCCAACTCATGAGTTTTAGTAGATCGAGGTACCAGGTTAGAGGGGATTGCACTAGAAAGTTTGGTACCCTAGATTCAAATAATAACATCCAAACATGGTGAACATACATCGAGCCAATCGGGTTATTTGACGAGCTCGACTAGCACGAGCGCACGTTGAGTTGATTGACATGAAGTGCACAAACATTTCGCGTGGCCAAACTACTATCGACAACTCTAGTACAGTTCGGGTTTGTCAAACACGTCCTATGTAGCGAATCAATCTCAGCCACGAATTCAAGTCTGTTACCGAATGCTTGGACCATAATATGGCCCCAATCATGTACAACCTCAAATATAGATATATGCTTCAACTTCCACATTCATATAAGCATGATATGAAATATAACTTAAACGTGAATACTATACATGGAGGAAATCATACATACAATTAGCAGGAAAGAAATAAGCTAAACATAACATGAAGGAAATCATACACACACAAGGTGATTGAGATTCATCTCTCAATACCCTTAAAAATCATATTTTACCTATTTCTAACTCATTCAAATATTTACACAAACGCTTAGATTACACTATTCAACATACATCACGAATGTTGACATATTGCATATTTAGGCAAATCCTTTTGATAAGGAGTTATTGCATACATAACAACCATGTACTAACAATGATTTATCATGGCAATCACATCATCAGATTCCATATGCAAATAAACATTTTATCAAACACATAGAATACTCTATTTATAACATAGACTATACATAACTGTAAAACAGAACAGATAGTTCATTTAGCATGTGTAATATCATCCACGTCAGTAATAAATCATTATCTGACATTGAAAGCTTTGAAAACCATAACCTATATGTCTATAATCCGCACCTTACGTCGTAGAAGCGTAACGAATATGATTCTAAGCGATAATCCTTCGTCAACGGCGGATTAGCAACCTATAACACGAACTTGGTTAGTTATTTCATTACTCCGACTATACCAAGTCTTAAAACTAGTTAGAGTTTGATTTTCTTACCCAAGTGTGGAATCAGAATCGCCAGAATAGCGATTCAGAGGGATAAATTTAGCACGTAGTGCAGCTGGGTAGAATCCCAAGATGAAAACACCACTTCTCTCACTTTTCCTTCTCTCTCTCCTAGGGTTTTTTTTAAATTCGTATGGAAAAAATGAGAGAGGATTTAAGGTCTTTATATAAGCTTAAAAGTGACGAAAATAGCCCTAAGGCCAAGGTATACTTAGGTTATAACCAAATCGGGTTCTTTTTGATCCAACGAAGCACTTCTGGAGGTCTTGTTACTGAGTGTGGTCGGACTTAAGCTTTCTCATGTCAGATCTTGATCAAGTTAATTTTTCAGTTCGATCAAATTTCTAAATCGACCGTGGTGAACCAGTTTCAGTTCAGCGGTCACCGAAACTCGATCAAGGCCATAAGTACTTTGACATGTGTGGACCATCATCCCTGATTCGAGGGCGAATTTGGGTCAAAATTCAATGGTCAGAATGCTTACAACTGACATGCAAGAGACATGACCCAGATTACTTAAAATCATATTTAATTTCTTAAAAATCTTCAGTTTCTCACACTCTTCACTCCAGACTCAAGGAAATAGTCCCAGAGCATTGTTTGGACGTGATTTTCATGGTGATTGTCAAGTTCAACTATGCAGTCAATATCTTCTAAGTTCATCGCAATCGAACTTTCAACATGCGGTCTAGGTCCGACACGAAGTTTCAAAGTGCTCCCAAGAACAACTAGGTTTATAGTTGGATTCTAGATTTTAAGGTAATATAGCGTTAACGATTCTACAGGTTTTAAGTCTTACAGATCATATTTAAAGTGATTGGTGTTAATTTCACAGGTAATCTAAGTTAGTACTTGGTCATTCTCGTCTCATTTCTAAAGGATTTAATCCTGAGGGATATCTGCCTGAGTTGGTACTCAGGTCTTTGTACGGATTTTTTCGAGTCGTTACAGTTGATTTTGAGCAATATTTTAAGTTTTCTATGATTTTTTATTGTCACGCCCCAAATTCAGAAATCGAACTCATAAAATTTTTGATCGCCAATTCCAATGCCAAAAGCCTCCATAATACCCCATTCTTAGCTCCCAACGCCCATACTCCAGATTCTGATCCTGTAATTTAATAAGGAGGAATTTTCATCGTCCATTTATCTTGTAAGAAGAATAACCACAAGTTTATCTATTCACAAAGGCAACATCATCATCACATATCCACTAATATAAATTGTTGATTACAATGTTGAAAGGAAAATACATATATTGAAAATCAAAGCTTCAGACGATAGTTGCACTCTCCAAGCTCAACGCTGCTCCAACTAATGTCACCTACACGCATCTATCATGCATGAGCTTATAGAAAGCTAAGAGGGTGGTGTAAGTGTGTGCGTATAGTAAGTGTGCTCAAAATGTAATATCAGAGTAATGCAAAAATATGCTGGCAAGTGCATAAATACCATCATCCTTATCCAGGTTACGCGATGTAAAAAAATAATGGGCCAATGACATATCTATGTCATGCAATGCAGAATCATAGTAACCTAAACGTCATATACTGAGGGTATAATGCAATATACAATGCAAAGGAATGACGAAGATGGATTGTGGAGTCAGGATGATAGAACTTGGTGTCGCAAGCTGTGGGGTTCATCAGAAGAGACTTCTATCCAAACTAGTCCTATACCTAAATTTGGATAGCTAGATTCAATGCGGTAAACTCCTGATCTTAGGTTGGTCACGCGCCCTAACCGAAATCCTAGTGCGAAAGTACACATAATGATTTGGTTATGCAACACTAGCCCAAGTGGATAGTGAATGAATGAATGAGTCAAATGTGGAGTACGTAACTCCTGTTCAGTAAGTCTATATATCAGTACTGTAATCTCTAGAAACATCACCGGAGTCTAGTACACTCTACACCAGATCGCTGCCCACTGGACATGCAACCATGCAAGTGGAAGAGACCTCATAATCCGCCTGGCCATTAGTTAGCAATATCTACCCAGCTCGTCGATAGTTAACCGATTTACGAGTTGGTCAAACTCATCCTAGCTATACCTCTACCCTCGAGCAGTTAAGGCCACACCCCCTTTTAACCGACCACGATCAGTGGGAACGAGGCCTATTGGTATACGGCATCTGGGCGCTCTTGTTGTCCACCTAGTCTTAATGTTGGAGCGTCCTCTAGTACCAAGAGGATTTAGGGACTTTCGCTCAGAGACATCTATAGCACCCTATGTAGAAAAAGATTTTTGGTGTCCTATTTGGCCATCCACAATATGCCTGTGGAAGCTACAGCCCTATTATCAGTAAGGCATAAGTAGTCATATCACAAAAATGCGAGATTCATGAATCACGCTATCAGTCATGCAATAATCCTACGCATACCGCGGAATCATGTCGGGTAACTCTGTCTCACAATGAGTCCCACAAACATCTGCCCAATGGCATGTGCTATGATCAATCACACCTCATATCAAACATACATATGATGCACATGGGCATGGATCGTGAAGCTATACTAAGCATGTTATATGATGATGATGTACTCTCCTCATAACAAGGATAAGCCTAGATGACCTACTCATATCAATAATGGGCTTAACGATGATGGGGGCCTAACGATTTGGGTTAGCCTACTAAGGGGAGGTGAGAATGAGCCTAACAATGGGCCCAAGGGAGAGTTATATTGTAAACATTTAACCATCATTGTTCTTACAATGTGGACATCAAACCATCATTGCTCCCAAGGCATGGCCCATCATAAACATCATTACATACATCATGATGGAATCACACATCACATCGGTCCTTATATACATCGCTTTGGGCCTCACACAAGGGCCTCACATACATCGCATTGGGCCTCACTCATGGGCTTCACATGCATCACATTGGGCCTCATACAAGGGCCTCATATACATCGCATTGGGCCACATCCCATGGGCCTCAAATATATCACAATGGGCCACGTCCCATAGGCCTCGAATACATCACAATGGGCCATATTCCATGGGCCTCAAATATATCACAATGTGTCACATTCCATGGGCCTTAAATACATTACAATGGGCCACATACATGGGCCTCAAATACATCACAATGGGCCACATCCATGGGCCTCAAATACATCATACAGGGCCTCACTCATGGGCCTCATATACATCATATTGGGCCTCACCACCTACATCTCACATACATCACATCAGGTTGCATCACATGGGTCTTATATACATCAAGTGGGTTGCATCACATAGGCCTCATATACATCGCATTGGGCCACATCCCATGAGCCTCAAATATATCACATATGGACCAATATACATCACATTAGGCCTCATCAAATGGCTGCAAATACATCATATTCGGCCTCACCAAATCAGCTATAAATACATCACATGGTCCTTAACATATGGGCCTCAAATGCATCATTTTGGGGTGAGCCCTGCACATCCCAAAGGGCCCACTAGATGAACAACATGGATGTTCAGCACATACATCAAGGTGGGTCCCACCATAACGTTTATTTTCCATCTAATCTGTTCACAAGGTCACAATGACCTAAATTAAGAGGAAACAATTTCCATATTGATCTAAAACTTCTGACCCCAAATGGGTTTCAATGATAAACGTTCAATCCTCCATTGATTGTTGTAGTGTGGTCCACCTGATAGATCTGTCTTATTTCATATCTCAAGCCTAAGACGAGCTTGCAGGGTGGATGAAAGGTTAGATATAACACAAGCCTCGTGATCAGGACCACTGATCTTACTGATAAGGCCCATGTAAATGGACGTCATGGATGAAACAGATAGAGGACATGGAATGAAATACATACATCATGCGGGACCCACAGAACTTATTGAAATTAATAGAGCAACTATATAGCTGCTGTAAACATATGTCAGCTAACTCGTTACCTGCAGGTTAGACCCCACTCCATATGTGCAACACGTGTGGGTGGGTCTCACCTCCTGGACGAACGGTGTAGAAAAAACACTACATCACGATTGGCCCCACAAAGCTTACTGACGTCAACAGCAGCTAATAGCTGGTGTGAGGTACTCCAACCAATCCCACCTTCCACCATCCAGAGATTGGACGACATCATAGTGGGGCCACATGTGTGGCCCACCAACCTCAAATCAAGTTGACCTTTGTGTTTTGGCTGCATCAACGGTCAGTAGATGGACGGTCTGCTGTCAGCAGCTAATCTGCATCCATGTGAGATCACTCATTTGGTGGCTCCCACATGATCAGGATGGTCAAGATAAAACACGTATATCGCGTGGGTCCCATGGACGGTGTGAACCCCACACACACATCAAGGTGGCCCCACATCTAAGCAATGGACAGTGAGGATAGAATATATACATCAAGGTCAGTCCCACTGTCCAGGGACTGGATAGTGGTGGGAGTAACACTACAACAGGGTGGGTCCCACGTGTTGGATGCAGCAAAATCATTATAGTGGGCCCCACGTTATGAATCAAGCTGTTAGTTGTATTTCCCTTCATCCAGCGTCCAAGATGGACGACATGGATGGGACACAGGTCAGGGCCCCACTGTCTAAAGCATCTGGATGGTTGGATGGAATGGATGAAAAGTGGGCCACACCCATCACAAGAGAGAGAGAGAGGGAGGGAGGGAGAGAGAGAGAGAGAGAGAGAGAGAGAGAGAGAGAGAGAGAGAGAGAGATGGTGAGTGCAAGGGAGGAGCTCCACCACTATGAGCTCCTCTCAGTTTACAATACATACATTAAAAATGAGTCCCACCACAAGGTGGCCCTCACATTGAAATTAAGGGTGAAAACCCTAATATCACCCACTGATCAATTCACTTCTTCTTGGATCTATGGAAAGCTGAGCTCTTGGCTCCTTCTTTGACAGTAGATGATGAAGGTTGAAGGATTGAAATGAGAGTTGAGGGGGTAGGAAGTGGGCCACACTAGGCTCTCCTTGATCTCCTTAGAGCTTGGACGGTCTTTTCTCTTTAGTTGCTTAGAAAATGGGTAGGGAAGAGAGAGAGAGAGAGAGAGAGAGAGAGAGAGAGAGAGAGAGAGAGAGAGAGAGAGAGAGAGAGAGTGGTTGTAACGGAGAGGGATGGGTGTGATGGGTGTACTTGACTTGAGAGGTATGGGTTGTGTTGACTTTGGGGAAGAGAGAGGGATGGGTGTGATGGGTGTACTTGACTTGAGAGGTATGGGTTGTGTTGACTTTGGGGAAGAGAGAGGTATGGGTGAGTGATGGGTTGTACTTGATTTGATTGATGTGATTGATTTGATGATTTGGTAGAGATTCTCTAAAGATTTACAACACGTGGCATTTCTTCAAAATAAACACGGGCCCACAACTCCTGCCCTGGGTATCGCATAGGTGCGCAAGTCATGGCATTGGAACCGCGACGACGGCGCAGTCGCTAAGGTACAAGTCTTGAGTCGAGCTAACTTTTAGATCTATGAAATGCGACTCAGGGTCACATGCAAATGCCCACTACAGGTCGCGGTTTGTCGGAATTCATCGGGGAGGATCACGTAAGGAGGTGGAACGGTATGGTCTACGATATGGGCCTTACAATTGTGACTTAAATTATAATAGACATTGCAATAGCTTTGAATATCTTCTTTTCTATTTGAGATTATGGGATTGGTAAATTCTGTTGTCCGCCATCATCTCCAGGGCATGGTTGGATGACGAAATCCCTTCTAACCCTTCACAATTCTCTTTCATTGAGGTTGGATCAATGAGAAGTTCAGAGATTTGATTATCTCTTTTTTCGATTGGATAAGATAGGACTTTGATTCCAGTTGTGTTTCCTGAATCAAGTAAGGTAACATCCTAATTACTACAAGTGGATCCTTTGCTCCCTAGTTCCCACCTTTAAATTTACAAGTTTCAATTACATCATTCACAATTACTCTTTAAAAATTATTCATATTTCGTTTTATATCTTCTTTTAGTTTTACTTCTAATTACTTTCAGAAACGTACGAGATTAGTCCCTGTGGATTCAACCTTGGTCTCACCAAGATTATTACTACATCGTGACCCTACACTTAAGGTTATGAACAGTAAGCCTAAGAATGACAGAAACAAATGTCACTTTAGTGTTCATTGTCTACTACACATATCCTTAGAATTTGGTCTGGGTAGTATTTAAATAGATATGGATCATCTAAGAAGAACTTACATACCTTGGCGAAGAATTTTCTTTTATCTTGTGCAATCCAATGTGTCGACGTGAAACCAGTAGCAAGATAATTTGTAATGTCAGCAAACCAAGGTTGTTGGGATAGTTTAAATAGTTGTTCATCAGGGAACATGTCGTTTATAGGTGTCGTCTCAAGGGGATCAGGAAGATTAAGTCTAGAAAGATGGTCAGCCACTACATTCTCTACTCCCTTTTTGTATTGTGTTTCTAAGTCAAATTCCTGAAGTAGGAGGATCCATCTTATCAAGCGAGGCTTAGCATCATTCTTGGAAAGAAGGCACTTTAGCGCCGCATGATCAGTGTAGATGACGATCTTAGATTCGATCAAATAGGACCTAAATTTATCTAGAGCAAATACTACCATTAAGGGTTCCTTTTCCGTTACTGAGTAGTTCACTTGGGCAGAATTTAGAGTTCTACTGGAATAGTGAATAACATAAGGCTTCTTCTCTTTTCTCTGGCCTAACACCGTTCTAATAGCATAGTCAAACACATCACATATAATCTCATAAGGAATGCTCCAGTCGGGTTGTTTCATGATAGGAGTGGTAGTCAACATGCCCTTGAGCTTAGTAAAAGCTTCTTGGCATTTCTCAGTCCACTCGTATGGTACACCCTTTTGAAGTAGATTGCATAAAGGATGAGAGAGGAGACTAAAGTATTTTATGTATCATCTGTAAAATTTAGTATGTCATGAGAAGGATTACTCATCTTATATACTCTTGGTTGGAGGTAGGTTAGAGATAAGGTCAATTTTAGCCTTATCTACCCCAATTCCTTGGGATGAAATTATATGTCTAAGAACAATTCCCTTATGAACCATGAAATGACACTTCTCCTAATTCAGAACCAAATTCTTTTTCACACATCACTTTAGCACATTTTTATAATTTTCTAGACACTTACTGAAGGATGGACCAAAGACAGAGAAGTCATCCATGAAGACCTCTAAATATTGCCCCACCACGTCAGAAAAAATACTTAACATGCATTGCTGAAAAGTGGTGAGGGCATTACATAATTCGAATGACATCCTTCGATAAGAAAAGGTATCAAAGGGACAAGTGAACGTGGTCTTTTCCTGATCTTCAAGGGCCATCTCGTTTTGATTGTAGCCCAAATATCTGTCAAGGAAGAATAGTAAAAATGACTAACTAGCCTTTTCAAAATTTGATCATTGAAGAGTAAAGAAAAGTGGTCCATGTGATGGTATTCAACTTTTTATAGTTAATGCATATTCTCTAACCAGTAGTAAATCTAGTTGGTACAAGTTCATTGTTAACATTGGCTACGATGGTAATTCTGTACTTTTTAGGAACCACCTGAGTTGGACTCACCCATTATCTATAGAATATAGGGTATATAATACCTACATCCAACAATTTAAGTACCTCTTCTTCAACCACTTCTTTCATATTTGGATTTAGTCAACGTTGTAGTTGTCAGGCAGTTTTCACATTACCCTTAAGATGAATGCGGTGAGTACATGTAACACCTTGAATTTCGAGGGTCAAGCAAAGTGCTACTCCTAAGATCCAGCACATCAGTTATGCAATATGGATAATGATGTTCAGATTTTTCCCATATTAATGAGTTAAACATGAATGAAATTATATTTAAACAGCATATCATACTCTGAAAATAATTAAATTGAGCAAGCGGAAGTCTAAAACATACATATTTAAGCATGTAAGTGTTTTACAACCTTTAGAGTATGGGTATGTAACCGGGTTGAATATATATACATGTATTGCTTCCTCCTCCTCCTCATCCATAAAGTCCTGCTCCATCGCATAGACTACACCAGCATCTGCATCTAAACCAAAGTCTGATTGGTGTTTTAAAACATCATCCTAGAGTGAGAGTAAGTGGCCCACTCAGTGGTACTGTAAGGTAAAAGTTAACATGTTATCAAGTCAATCAAGAAGTAATGATAAAGTAACATAGCAATCATTTCCTAACTACTCTTGTTAATGCAGGAATGGAGTGCAAGTAATGATGTATGCCCTCTCATCAAAGCTCCCTCACAAGCGACTCTGACAACCTATTTCACATATGACAGCACTCCCTCAAAACAATGTAACTTCATCACCTTTAAAGTACATCTTAACTAATGCAATGCGATTCATGGTCGTGTTAGTTGAGTACTTAATTAAGCTTATTCATACAATAGATTTGGAAAGCTAGGGTACCTCCTTTTATATTATTTACCCGAAATGAAGGATCCCTTTAGGTTTATCACTCCTAGTCAAGCACATACAATAGGCAAGTTGTAGGGTCATCACTCCCAATGAAAAACAGTCAATAGGCAAATTCAAAAGTTTATACTCGTGGTTACTACTAAGAGGCTCGTCACCTCAGTATAGGCTGATAGCATGAACATGATATCTCATACCACCATGCCTGGCTCACGAGTCTTAGTTGCTCACTAGTCATTATGGGGTGGCACGTCACCCCAGCATAGGCTGACAGCTCGAACACGGTGTCCCATACCATGATGCCCGACTCATGAGTCTTAGCGGATCATAGTACCAGGGTTAAAGTGGGCCTTTACATTAGTTAAGGGTACCTTAAATTCAAGCAGTAGTGTCCATATATGGTAAACACACAATAGGCCAATCGGTTGGCTAGACAATTTCGATTGGTACGGGCACACGCTGACTTAATCGACATGGGGCACATAAGCACCCCTTGTGGCCTAACCACTATCGACAATCGTCGTCTGACCCGGATTCATCGAATTTTCCCAATGTGGCGTGACTGACTCGACCACCCGAACAAGGACTGTTACCGATTGCCTAGGCTACATTATAACCCCAATCTTACTCAGATGCAATAAATAAATACATGTGATAATCATTTCAGCATTTAACAAACAATCCAAGTAAATTCCTCATTTGAGGATTTCATCAAACACATTGATCATGTTACCAAACACTTGCATTTTTATCCATAAATTGTGTAAAGGCAAATATGATTACATAAAATAAGCTACACATATGTATAAGGCAATAAAGAATCCTATCTTAATACTCGCAATAAATACAAAGTATCAACAATTTCTCCTTTAAACAATTCATCAGACACTTAAACTGCACTTCACCAAATACATAGACTAGGTTAGTTACAACATATATTTTAGCAATTTCTTATACAGAGAGATCAACATGCATATGACAATGATTAATCCTAGATCAGTAATCATGGTAAGCACAAATCATATTCACATGATCATTCAAGCATTTCAACAAACACATGGAATGCATCCTTTACTCATCACAGTTCATGTGTACATTTCGTACAGAAATCGACGTATCTAAGACAATACAACACCAATCAAGTCAGACATAAATCATTCACTGACAATGAAAGCATTGATAACCATAACCTAAGAATTTATAGTCTACACCTTTCGTCGGAATACTCGATTCGGACTCGGTTCAAACTCTATGTTGCCGAAAATAAAACTTCGGTCACTTAAATGACGTAATAGGTTAGTTAGTTTGACGAATAATTGACCTAGATCTCAATGGCAACATTAAGTTTAGGTTTTCTTAACCAAATCGTAACTGAAAGAGTTTCTGTAGCGCGACGAGGAGGATATTCGGTGCGTGGAATCGTAGGAGAGGATTCCTGCAATGATCTCCCAAGAACTCTCCTCTCTTTCCTCTTTTCTATTCTTTTTTCTCTCTCCCTTAGGGTTTTGAAGAAATTCCTACATGAGAGAGGTGGGGTGAAATAAGGGCTATTTACAAGCCTAGAAGTGATGCAAATGGCCCCATGGCCACTATATATATATATATATATATATATATATATATATATATATATATATATATAGGTTATACCCTTTGGGCAGCTATTTTTTACAAACAAGGCTCACAGGGGGCCCACTACTCACCTACATCATAGGGTACGTTCCCTGACAATGGATCTATGCCAGTAAGTGATTTTAGTGAGATCAGATAGGCTAATCGACTGTGGAGGACCTGTGTTAGATCAACGGTCGTAATTGCTCGATTAGGGCCACTGTCATATGGATATATGTAGGGAAATTTCCTTTTTCAATGGGTGAAGTTTGGTCAAAAACTAACAGTGTGAAATTCTCAATTTCTCGTGAGAGCAAATGGCCCAATTCACTTAAGTTTCATTTCATTTTCTAAAGGTATTCACATTTCTCACAAACTTCACTCAGGGCTCAAGTTATATGTTTCTAGGAACTATCTGGGCTTGAATCCCGCGATAGTCGTTAAGCCCAGTAAGAAAGACACAGTCCTATAGTTTCATGGTCATCGGACCCTTGACCTGTAACTTAGGTTCAATAGGAATTTCAATGTACTCCCGAGAGCGACAGGCTCTTGGGATTTCTCCTAGGCTTTTAATTGACATTGAATCAGTGGTATTAATGGTTTGAGGCCTTCTCATTTGTGGAAATGGTGGTCCGAGCTAAATCTACCAGTTATTTAGTTTAATACTTAACTAATCTCCACCTAAATTATGACAAGATACAATCCTTAGGTGGTTCTACCTAAGGTGGTAATCAGGTCCTTGTACGAATTTTTCAGAGACGTTACAGTACAATTCAAAGGATTGATTCCCTTGAGATCTGTAATCGACCATCTAAGGGCTCCTTTATGCTCAATGAGAGTAGCTATAATCATACTATCCTGTGCTTGTCAAGGTGGGAAGAAATCACCACTAGGTATGTCTCATCTTGACCTAAGTAGGCATATTTAAGATCAGTAGGTAAAGGTTTTAGGTCAAGCTTCGATGCTTTGAGGTTAGATGGTCGTGGCACTGCGTCAGTTCAGAAAATTTCTCAAATTATGGCATCCACTGGTTAATTTTTAAGTACCGGTGTAACATCGAGCAAGGCATTCGTTTCCCTAATAATGTCATAATCTAAATTAGGGGAGTGGGCCAAGCATGCCTCTAGAGGCTCAGAGTATAGAATTAGGAGTGCTCTATCTTCCACAAAGGAATCGATCATATTTATATCGTGGGTATCGTCATCATCCTCTGACTATTTGATCATGTTGAAAAGGAAATTGAGCTCCAATGTCATATTTTTGAAAGATAAATTCATAATTCTATTCCTACAATTAATGATGGCATTTGATGTAGCAAAGAATGAGTGAAAAAGGATGACAGGTATCCAGGTGATCATATCTACAATGGGGTGCATATCCAAGATGATAAAATCTACTGGATAATAGAATTTGTCAACATGGACCAACACATCCTCAATCATTCCTCTCGGTACATGAACCAAACGATCAACAAGTTGTAATGTGATCTTAGAGGGTTTTAATTCACCTAGATCCCAATTGTTCGTATATCAAGAAAGGAATTAAATTAACGCTCACTCCCAAGTCAAGAAGTGGATGCTCAATCTAGTGATTCCCAATTATACAGGTGATAGTTGGGCTACCAGGGTCTTTATATTTTTGTGGGACATCTTGCTTGAGGATGGAACTTACTTTTTCTATCAGAAAGATTTTCTTTTGAATACTTTTTCTTCTCTTGGTTGTACATAAATTTTTCAAAAATTTAGCATTAGAGGGGATTTGTTTCATAGTGCAATTAGCTTAATTTGAGGTTCTGGTTCTACCCCATGTTAAGTAATGCTTGGTCTATCATTTTTATCTTCTTCTGGATCCTTAGGCTTTTCAGCCCTCACCGAAATAGATTTCTCAATTATTTTTTCACTACTAAGAGTGGTGATAGACTTAGCCTATTCTATCTGATTTGAAGAGCATGGGTCACTTATTTCACATTATGGTTTTGGATTGTAAAGAGGTTGGGCTGGAAGTATCCCTTTCTCCCCACTCGCTAAGTGTGACTCAATCCTTTGAATGGACGATGCAAACATTCTCATTGTTGTTTAGATATCCTAGAATGCTTATACCGTAGTTTGGTTGAATAATTCTTGGTTTACCATGATTTTTTGAACCGTATCCTCTTAAGGTCTCTTTTGATTTAAAAATTTAGGGCCTCTTGTGGGTTAGCCATTTGTCTATTTCTCCAACTAAAATTTAGATGCTTTCTCTAGCTAGGATTATATGTATTTGAGGTGGGTCCTCTGAAAGGTCTTTGGTAGTTGTTCACGGCATTCGATTACTCATTCAATATCTCTAGAAAAGAAAGAATTGTTGGGCACTTCTCAATTATATGTATGTTGCAAGCACAAATACCACAAATAACTTCTACGACCTTTTCATATTTGATAGGTTCTACCTTCTTTAGTTCCATGGCCTCAACTTTTCTTGTAAGATTGACCACTCTTGCACTCATATCATTTTCTTCTTTTAAAATACAAATTCCTCCCCTTTCCTTTGATTAAGGAGGCTTAGAAGTGATGGGTCTTGGGGAGGTGTCTTATGATTGTGCATTTTCTACTAATTATTCAAGGTAATCCCATGCATCATTGACTTCTTTATTCATGAATTCACCATTACACATCATCTCTATGAACTGGCGCATTGGCAAAGTTAGTCTATTATAGAAAAAGTTTATTATTCGCCATATTTTGTAGCCATGATGTGGACATGAATTCCTGAGATCCTTAAACCTTTCCCAACATTTAAAGAGGTCTCTTCCTCTTTCTGGGCAAAGTTCATGATTTCCTTCCTTAAATTGTCAGTTTTATGAAACGAGAAAAACTTTTTAAGAAATTCTAGGGTCATCTCGGCCCATGTGCCGATAGATCATGGCTTTATGGAGTGCATCCATTTCTTAGCCTTTTCTTTCAATGAAAAATGAAACAATTTAATTCACAATGTATCCTCAAACATGTTTCGAAAGTGTAATGTGGCGACTATTTCATCAAACTCTTTGATGTATAAATATGGATTTTCAGAATCTAGTCCATGAAACTTAGGAAGGAGTTGTACCACTCTAAGTTTGATATCCATACAGGAAGGTGTACTCACCTCACTGGTTGTGGGGTACGAGGCAGGGGTACATTATGAACCTCATTTTCATCTTGAAATTCATCAACTGGTGGTTAAGGTTGAGGTTGATTTTCAGCCATTACTTCTACTGACTTAGAGGATCTCTGGTGGTGTCTAATCCTGTGATGGATAGGAAAGCCTTCGACTAATTCTCCTTCACTTAAGAGATGTCGAGTGTTGTCACGAACCCACTTGGGCATGAAACACTCGCAGCCCTCAAGAAACTAAATAATTAAACCTAAAAATTAAAAACTACAATAAATAAGAAATCTAGAAAAGAAAGAAAGAATTGGAAAGAGGTTACCAAATTGGAATTGTTAGGTTAGAATCTTATGAAATAGAAAACAATGCTAGTTTCTAAAAATAATTTCAGAAAAAATCCTAATCTAAAAACATAATAGAAAAATAAATCCTAATCTTAACCTAATTCTAATACTAATTAATTTTAGAAAAACGTAGCAGTAGTCCTCTGCAACGGTGCCAAAAACTTGTGCATAACCCCAAGTGTGGGGTCATGTAACGTCTCAAAAAAATCCATACAGAGACCCGAGTACCACCTCGATCAGAAATCACTTGGGATTAATTCCTTTAGAAATTAAGCGTAAGATAACTAGCGCTATGCTAGATTAGCTGTGAAATTAGCACTGATCGCTTTAAATACGTTCTGCAAGACCCAAAACTTATGGAATTGTTAACGCTATAATGTCATGAAACCTAGGATCAAACTCTAAACCCGTTTGCTCTCAGGAACCCTTTGAAACCATGTAATGGATTCTTACCGCGCGTCGTGAGTCCGTTAGCAATGAACTTAGACCATTATGACCACGTAGTTGGACTTGACTACCACCCTGAAAATCAAGCCCAACTGATGTTTTAAGGCTATTTCGTTGAGCCTGGAGCAAGGAGTGTGAGAAAGAGTGAAATTCTTTGAAAATTAAATGTGATTTAAATAAATCTGGCACGTGACGCTTGCGGGTTAAGTATAAGCATTCAGACCGTCGGAATCTGACCCAAATACACCGTCGGATCAGGGAACATTTCCCACTCAGGTCAGTGTACTTGGAATCCTCGATCGAATCTCGGTGACCGCTGAACTGAAACTGGTCCGCCACGTGCGATCTGAAAACTCGATCGAATTGAAAACTTAATGTGATCAGGATCCAACATCCATGAGCTTAAGTCCAACCGCATTTAGTCAGGGGACCTACAAAAATGTTCTTTTGGATTGGAAGAGACCCGATTTGGCTATAACCCAAGTATACCTTGGTTTAAAGTCTAATAGTTGACTTTCTAACCTATTTAAGGACCTTAAACCCTCTCATATCCCTCCCATATGAATTTGAAAAAAACCTTAGACAAGAGAAGAGAGAAAAGAGAGAGATTCCATGAGAGTTGTGAGGAAAGGTTCCTGTCATTCGATCCTACTTCTACACGTACTTAATCACCGTGTTCTAATCACTCCTGCGGTGATTCTGACTTCATTCTAGGTAAGAGAACCCTAACTTCAACCTGTTTTAGGGATTCCATCGATACAAGTAGCGAAGTAGCTGACTTATCTTGTGATATAGGTCGTCATATAGACGTTGATGAAGCGTAGAGTTTCTATTCAATTCGTAACGCTTCTACGGTGAAAGGTGAGAATTTTAGATGCTTAGGTTAACTGTTTGCAAAGCTTTCAATGTCGTTTAATAGTAGATTATCGACAAGAATGCTATTTGACATGTAGAACATGCTATCTGTTTTCCATTTCGATTACATACGGAGAATATGAGATTTAGGGCATTTTAGGTATTCGTTGGAAATACTGTATACGTCCGTATTTTTCTAAAATGATTGCCATATTTATTTGTCGTGTTATTATATAAGATATGCGTGTATGATCTGTTTGGTAAAGAGATTCGCCCTAATGCACACTTTGGGTCGACATACGCTATGTAGATAAATGTGTGTAGACTAAGTGTTTGTATAAATGTTTGTATTAGTAAGTATTGATTAAATGCTATTGTAGATTAGTTTTGAGATTGGATTCTCAACTAATATGATGATGCACATGATTCCCTCTATGTTTGTTATATTGAATTGATTTTCTTATACATATGAAATGCCTGTGTTTGGTTGATTTACTTATATTGTATGTTATATCATGTTGTTAACATGCTTGGATTATTTGTGCTTCATTTCTGTCTCTCTCATATGATCACTGATGTAGATTACAAGTGCTTGGGGCTATATTCTAGTCCAGGCAGTCGGTAACCGATTCGAAATCGTGGTTGGATTCTATTTACCACGAAGGACGCGTCGACGAACCCGAGTCATGCTTTGGGTTGACGGCAGTGGTTAGGCCACACGAGGTGTTTTATGCACTTCATGTCGTTCAGCTTGAGGTGTGCTCATACTAGTCGAGCCCGTCATTCAACCCGACTGACCATTGTATGTTCACCTTGTCTTGGTCATAACTGCTTAAACCTAGGGTAATGAAATTACCAAAGATAACCCTGATAACCATGGTACCATGATCCATTAAGACTCATGAGCCGGGCATAGTGGTATGGGACACCGTGGTCGAGTTGTCGGCCTACGCTGGGGCCACAAACCTCCCCGTAGTGACCAGTGAGCACCTTAGACTCGTGAGCCGATTGTGGTGGTATGGGACACTACATTCGAGCTGTCGGCCTACTCTGATTGGTGACGAGTCCTTTGTAGTGACCTCGAGTGTATTCTGAGTTTACGTGAGGTGACGACCCTTCCGTAGCAATAAGAATACAAATAGGCTTGTAATGATAAGGTGATAGGGGTGCGGTGTAACGAGTGCGAGCAACAGCCCTGACAGCCTTTGCAGTGACCTAGAAACATACCATCGTATGAGATTACTAGGAGTGACGAACCTAGACAGGATCTGTTTTGGGATTGATATAAGGAAAGTACCTTAGTTTTCCAATCCTGCTGTATGAAAAGGACTAATAACAACTTGGTAATCATATTCACATCGCACTGCATGTGCCTAGAAGATGTGGAGCACTGAGGGAAGAAAGCAAGCCGCGGACGTAAGATGGTGTCGCATGAGGGTGTATGTCGATGAGGGCATCCATCATGTCATTTCATTCTTACATTAACAACAGTATCTAGGAATGTCTGATTGTTTGCTTTACTATTATCGCATGATTGATTTGATAACATGCTAATCTTTGCTCTATGATTTCACTGAGTTGATCACTCACTCCCAAGTTAGGGGACGGTGTTTGCAACTGTAACACCCCAAAAATTGGAGGTCGGGTAGAAACCCAACACCTGAGTTCCAGAACGTCACTTATACAACATAGATAATGATAAATGCATGTTGACTGTAGAATGGCATTAAACAAGATTGAGACTAAGCCAAAACAACATATCATACTCCAGAGACAGTTAAATTAGCAAGCGGAAGACTGTGATAAATATATAAAATATATAATTGATTGTAAGTCTCCAAAGTGTGAACATGTTACCAGGTTAATTAAATACATGTATACTCTAAAAATGAAAAGAAAAGAATATACATGAGTGCTCCAAAAATATAAAATGACAAGTGTCAAGGCATCTAATCAACCTCCCTGTAATTCCGTCGATCAAAACACGGAGAAGAAGTTCTCCTCATCATCATATAAGTCCGGCTCCACTTCACAATCAGTGTCATCACCTGCAACTAAAATAGGGACTGGTGGGTGTTCGAAACACCAACCCGTAACGTGGGAGTGAGTGATCAACTCAGTGGGATAAGAGAGCAAAGATTAGCATGTTATCAAATCAATCACGCGTTAATAATAAACTAAACAATCAAACATTCCTAGATACTGTTATTAATGCATGCATGAAATGACATGATGGATGCCCTCACCGATATACTCCCTCATACGGCACCATCTTACACCCGTGGCATGCTTACGTTCCTCAGTGCTCCACATCTTCCAGGCACATGCAATGCGATATAGATAATGATTATCGAGTTATTATTATTCCTTTTCATACAGCAAGATTGGAAAACTAGGGTACCTTGCTTATATCAATCCTAACACAGATCCTGTCTAGGGTCGTCACTCTTAGTAATCTCATACGATGTTATATTTCTAGGTCGATGTAAGGGCTGTCAGGGCTATTGCTCGCACTCGTTGCACCTCTCCCCCATCACCTTATCAATACAGGCCTAGTTATATCCTTAAGACTGCATCAGGGCTCGTCGGTGTCAGGATAAACTCAAGGTCACTACATAGGGCTCGCCACCTGATCAGTGTAGGCTGAAAGCAAGAATATAGTGTCCTATACCACCATAATCTCCTCAGAGTAGGGTGCTGACTGGTCACTATGGGAAGGTTTGTGGCCCCAACGTAGGTCGACAGCTCGACCACGGTATCCCATACCACCATGCCCGGCTCATGAGTCTTTATGGATCAAGGTATCATGGTTAACAGGGTTTTCAATGGTAAGTTCAGTACCCTAGGTTCAAGCAGTTATGACTCATACAGGGTGAACATACAATGGTTAGTTGGGTTACTTGACGGGCTCGACTAGTACGGGCGCATCTCAAGCTAAACGACATGAAGTGTATAAAACACTTCGTGTGGCCTAACCACTGCCGCCAACTCAAAACACGACTCGCGTTCATCGACGCGTCCACTGTGGCAAATAGAAGCCCACCACTAATTCAATCCATTACCGACTGCCTGGACTAAAGCATAGCCCCAAACATGTGTAATCCATACCAGTGATCATACGAGAGTAATAGAATTGAAGTTCAACAATACTAGCATGTTAACACATGTTATAGCATACAAAGTAAGTAAATCAACCAACACATGTATTCCATACAGATAAGGAAATCAATTCATATATCAAACATGTAGGAAATCCTATACAACATCAGGTGGATTGAGAATTCATTCTCAAAACCAATTTATAACACCATTTACTCAATACATACTAATACAAACATTTATACAAACACTTAGTCTACACACTTTAGTCTACATAGCGTATGTCGACCCAAAGTGTGTATTAGGGCGAATCTCTTCGCCAAACAGATTATACACATATATATAATATCATAACACGATAAATTTACATGTCAAGCATTTCAGCAAAATACGGACATATACAGTATTTTCTATAAATGCCAAAAATATCCTAAATCTCATATTTACCGTACGTTTACGAAATGGAAAATGGACAACATGTTCTACATGTCAAATGGCATGCTCGTCGATAATCTACTATTAAACAACATTGAAAGCTTTGAAATCAGTCAATAAAAGCATCTAAAATCCTCACCTTTTGCCCTAGACGCGTATCGATTCGATTTAAATGCATACGCTACGTCAACGGTGTAAAGGCGACCTAATGCACAAGATATATAAGCTACTTCGCTATTGAATCAAAGGAATCCCTAAAATAGTGATAGGTTAGGGTTTTCTTACCTAAGAGTGCGTTGGAATCACCGGGAAAGTGATTTGAGTGCGGTGCTTTGATACGTGCAATAGCTATAGCGATTGGCAGGAAAATCCCTCCCATTACTCTCTCAAAATCTCTCACTTTCTCTCTCTCTATCTAGGGTTTGTTGTAAATTCGAATGAGAGGGTTGTGAGAGGGTTTAAAGCCCTTATATAGGCTAAAACATAACCTAAATAGACTTGGGAATAAAGTATACTAAAGTTATAACCAAATCGGGACTATTCCAATCTAAAAGAGCATTTCGGGAGGTCCCCTGGCCGAACGCGGTCGGAAATAAGCTCATGGTTACTGGATCTAGCACACATCAAGTTTTCAGACCGGCAGAGTTCCCAGATCGCACATGGCAGTCCAGTTTTAGTTCAGCGGTCATCATGCCTTAATCAGGTCTACAAGTTCATGATACGAAAGAGAAATTTTTCCTGACCAGAGGGTGAAATTTGGCTGAATTCTGAAGGTCAGAACGCTTAATAATAACGCGCAAAGACACGTGCCAGATTTGGAATTAATTTCCTAAACCTTTAGTCATTTCTCACTCTCTTCAGTCTAGGCTCAATGAAATAGTCTCAAAACATTGGTTGGGCTTGATTTTTGAAACGATTGTCAAGTCCAGCTAAGCAGTCATAACCGTCTAAGATTGTAGATATCGGACTTCTAACGCGCGGTCTAGATCCAATACAAGGTTTCAAAGGGTTCTTGGGAACAAACCGGTTTAGAGTTTGATCTTGGATTTTAGGATAAGATAGCGTCATTGGTTCTACAAGTTTTGGGTCTTGCAGAACGTATTTAAAGCGATCAGGGACAATTTCACAGGTAATCTAACGTAGCGCTAGTTAACTTACGCTTATTTTCTAAAGGAATTAGGTTCTACATGATTTCTTTGACTTTGGAATTGGGTTCTGAGAGGTTACCAAGGTGATATGGTTGACCCATTGCCTAAGGACGTCTAACCCCAGGTTGGAAAAAATCCAGGGTGTTACAGCAACACCTACTATACTCTGTCTTAGATGCAGGTTGTGAGGCGATTCAGGAGCTGGAGCCAGACTACTTTGAGGACCAAGACGAGTTCTCATACATGCAGTTCTCTGATGGCTTCGCATAGGTGGCCTGGATCGATGGAATTTTTTCTAGTTGGACTATCATATGACATTTTAATTTTGGTTTGATATATGTATATGTGACTCAGAGATGTATTCATACTTTGGGGACAGATCGGGATCATTTTATTTTACAGATAGTGATATATATCTTTCAGTCTTCCACTTACGTTTTATCACTGGATCTGGAGTATGAATTGCAATTTTGGTATAATCTCACTCATGTTAATGCACTAACTCAGACAACATTGAATCATAAGCATATTTGTTACATAAGTGATAGTCTGAAACTCGGGAGTTGGGTTTCTACACGAACCCCAATTTTTAAGGCGTTACGAGTTGGTATCAGAGCATGATTTGGATTAACCGGACCTGGGTTATGGACACACGACGTACGCTGTCGCCCTTTGACTTAGATGGGTGCAAGAAGAACATAAAAACACTCATAGGACCCCAGTTTCACCAATTGGCAAAGTTCACTCAAATCGATCATTTTGATCGAGTTCGTGTGCATCCGTGGTCGTATAAAACGACCTTGGACCACTTCTAGTTCGTGTATGGATGAGCTTAGACCCTTATTGACCCTATCCCAGCTATTAAAAATCATTAAACGTGAATATACATCAGTTAGTACCCATAATGACCTGAAATAGTTCGAAACGGAGTCGTGGGCCTACCCACTCTGATCTAGAATGATCCAGGGTGGGAACCACATGAATTTTGGGCCCTCAGGGTAGGAGGACCTTGTCTAAATGGCGACGCCTCTGCAAACATCATAGTGAGTGGCAAGGACCTCGCCGAGTCTGCGAGGCCTCGCCGATCAGTGGGCCCCATTCGGTCGGGCTTTCGGGCTGATGACCTTTGTGGGTTAGGGTAGCCCCCTGGTATGTGGGTCATCCGTTAAAACCACCCCAAACCCTTGCCTCCTTCACAAACCATACCTCCAAGCTCTCCCTTTCCCTCCTAGTTGCTGATTTCTCTCTCAAATCCCATTTCTAATCACTCCCATCATTGATTTCTGCCTCAATCCACGCCACTCCATCGTTTACAGCTATACACCCTCCCTATCCTTTTCATTCTCATTCGTTTGGAGCTCTTACACCCTCCATTTGAAGATCAAATCGTGTAAGCCTCCAATCCAACCCATCTTTTCCTTTTCCTTTCTCCAAAGCTCAGTGTTTGGGGCCTTTACAACCCCTGTTGGGTCTCAAACTCGTGAAGAATAAAAAACCTTAGCCTTATTTTCCCCTTTCCTTCATTTTCCATGGCCTTTATAGAGGCTATTTTAGCTTTTTTCTCCCTTTCCACTGTCCTCTCTCTCATGGGAAAGAGGAAGACCACCGCTGATGAAGTTGGGCCTAGTCGCCCTTCGCGTTCAAGGAAGCCAAGAGTTGACGCCGCTAGTTCAAGCATCGCCGCTAGTCCAAGTGCCGCTCGTGAGATTCAGACGAAGTGGGATCTTGATCCCCGATCTTCTACTGGAAGGGCTTGGTTGGTGGAACAACCCCATGGAGTTTATGAGGGTCATCGGGTCCTTTTTGAAGCTCAGGTGGATGGGTGACTCTTTGGAGAATATCAGTTGCTCGACTCCTGAAACAGGCCGAGTGGGGTCCGCTAATTGATGTCAGCCAACGTGCCAATGCAAGCACGGTCTGAGCTTTCTATGCCAACATTCATGAGGCTACGCTAGAACCCTTGCAGTTCCGGGTCTTATGTGGAGTGGATTTATGGGCCACAGTTGACGTCAGATTGATATCTCAGCTTCTGAATGTGCCCCTTGGCGAGGTACATGCGAGCACTAAGAATCTGAATAGTATGCGTGAAAGGGACCGCGACACACGTTCCCTTTGTTGCCGACTGTTTGAGTGGCAGCCGAACCGGAGTCTTCTTACATCCCATATGATAGACGACTTTCGCTTGCTCCACCACATTTTCACATTTAACGTCTACCCTAGGTGGAGCAACCGTAGTGAGTGTATGCGCCTCATGGCAGACTTCCTGTATCAGGTGGGGTAGAGTAAACTTGTGTGTGCCTTCGTTCATGTTGCGACAGATAGTTCATGTTGTACGATCGAGGAGGACTGAGTCGTTCCTATACGGCCGACTCATATGCAGGATTGCACGTGAGTTTGGTTATGGCCTTGGTGGGGAGATGCTGGTGCCAATTCATCATATCAATGAAGCTACCCTCAATCAGATGGAGATCGGGCCATGGCAACGCCAAGCTCGACTTGAGGAGAGTGAAGATGAGACTGAGAGCGAAGAAGAAGCGAGTGAAGAAGAAGCTGGGGCTGAGATCCAAGAATAGGAACAAGAAGAGGAAGAACTAGAGGCCCAGAGCACAGATGAGAGCTCCCCTCCTGTGGTTCCAGAGCAGGGCACTGGCCAGGCTACTTGGGATGCTCGTATAGCTCACCTAGAGGAGGATCATGCTGCCCTAAGACAGGGCCAGGTTGCCTTGCGACAGGACATTACGGACCTGCGGGGCTTTGTGAAGCCCAAGTTCAAGAAGGTGACCAGCACCTTGAAATCTATCCTGTGTTGTCTGCAGGATAAGGGTGCCCCTCCTCCTTCGCCAGACTCAGATGAGTGATTAGATTTCAGATGTTTGTAGGTCGTATGTAGGTTGTTTGTGTTTGCTATGTGTGAGCCTGAGAAGGCTTAGTAGTTGGTTTATGTTACAGTAGTATCTTTGGCTAGCTTAGTTTCTCATGTGTTTCTTGTCATGATACATGTAAAGATATATCTCTTATATTGTGACAAATTTTGATTGAATGAAATTCATGAAGTTTTTTCAGTTGTTATGTGAATGATTGTGTGGTGTGTTTGTGCTATTGTTGAAACTGACTGGGTTGCACCCTATTTTAAATATAGGGAATGCCACCTAAGATTACTCGGAGCACGGCATGTCTTACGCTGGGTGAGCCGATGGATCGGGTCCCTCCCCAGAGTGATGATCATATGGACCCTGCTGTGGGCTTGATTCGTGAGACTGCACCTGAGTCTCAGCCTTCTGTAGGTCCTACAGTCGGACCACCACCTTTCACACCACCAGTTCGAGAGCAGTACCGTGCGTCTTCCTCGATGTAGTATGTGCCTCAGCCTACTCCACCTCCTGATAGGTTTGAGCAGTTGATGATCATGATACACCAGCAGCATCAATAGCTTTTGACTACCATTACATGGGTCTTAACCCAGGGTGGGAATGGGACTCCACCTGTGCCATCCGTGCATCCAGCTGAGAATGCTGGGACTTCGACTCAAGATGAGGGTATGGCTCATCCTACACCATCTACTTACCCTACGGGGAATGCTGTTGATACCTGAGGCCTACTTGAGTAATTCCAGTGCTTGCGACCTCCTACTTTTGCGGGTTCTCACAGACCCGAGGAGGCCGAGTATTGGCTCGACCGTGTCTCGAAGATATTAAGGATGCTGCACTGATCGGAGTCTGAGCAGGTTGAGTTAGCCACTTTCATGTTCGAGAGAGAGGCCAGCTTATGATGGGATAGCGTGTTATAGACGGTTGCAGTTGGCTACATCTAGACTTGGGCAGCATTCGAGTTTCGATTCCATGAGAAATACTATCCCCAGACCTACCGACACAAGAGGGAGAATGAGTTTTTACGCCTCAGGCAGGGAGGCATGTCAGTTACAGAGTATGAGCATCGATTTATAGAGTTGGGCAGATACGTCCCTACGATACCTACCGACGAGCAGATACGCATACGACATTTTTCTGAGGGCTTGCGACCTAACATTCGGTCGAAGATGTGTTGTGTCAGCATACCCTCTTATGTCGAGCTGATACATATGTCCATGCGGGCAGAGCGGGATGTAGATCTATTGGCACATTCTCGTTGTCCTATGGTTGCTAGGCCATGACCAGATGCTCGGGGCAGGCCACTCCTTGGCAAGAGGCCTCGCATCAATTCTCCTCCTAGGGCCACAGCACCAGTACCTCCGATGAGGCACCCGGGTGTGAACTGTACTTACTGTGGGAGACCTAGTCACACTGCAGAGAGTTGTTTTACTCGGATGAGAGATAGCGGGTTTTCACCACCGCAGAAGATCGATCATCCTCACCCACAGGCATTATCCGCTCCACCGTTACGGTCAGCTCCTGTGCATCCTTCTTTCAGACCTCTTGTACCTCAGTTTCGGCCGCCTCAACGGCCCATGGTACCGCGGCCGAACCGTCGACAGCATGCTCGGGTACATGTATTGACAACAGAGGCATCCGGGTCAGAGACTGCCCCACCCTTGGCCTTTGAGGTCACAACCCACATTGGAGGTACTCCTATATTCGTGATGGTGGATACAGGATCCACGATTTCATTGATTTCTCATTCAGTAGTCAAGCGCCTTGGGCTACCGACTACTCGAATGGATGGGGTGCGAGTTCTTACAGCGCACGGGACCTTTTCTGATGCCACTATGATGTGTGAGGGTTGTTTACTGGATCTAGGGGACAGGACGATAGCTATTGACCTCGTCGTCGACCTTTCTCTCTATTATTTAGACGCCATTCTTAGCATGGATTGGTTGACTGCAGGGAGGGCCGAGATTGACTGCAAGACCCGTATAGTGACAGTCTACGAGCCGGAGGGCACGTCCTTTACATTTGCAGTGCAGGTTAATCTGCCCTTTCGAGTACTTTTCTACGCTTCCTTATTGAGGGATGTTGATGCTCCGACACTTGATAGCACACTAGTAGTCCATGATTATGAGGATCTGTTCAGAAAGATTCCTGAGTTGCCACCTCAGCGTGAGATTGATTTTACTATCGACCTGGTACCCGGTTCGACGCCCATCTCACTGCCAACGTATCGCATGGCCCCGTGTGAGATGGAGGAGTTGAGGAAACAGATCGATGATCTGTTGGAGGTTGGCTTCATACGGCCGAGTGTGTCCCCTTGGGGAGTACCCGTGTTGTTTGTGACGAAGAAAGATGGTTCACTGCAATTATGTATTGATTATAGTAGGCTGAATCAGATTACGGTGAAGAATAGATACCCTTTGCCCAGGATTGATGACCCGTTTGATCAACTGAGAGGAGCGCAGTACTTCTCGAAGATTGATCTGCAGTCGGGGTATCACAGGTTGCGCGTCAGGGATGAGGACGTGCAGAAGACAGATTTCAGGACCAGCTTTGGGCACTATGAATTCCTCATGATGTCATTCGGTCTTAAGAACGCACCAGCTATGTTCATGGATCTGATGAATAGGGTATTTCGGCCATTCCTCTATCGATTCGTCATCGTGTTTATAGACGACATTTTGATATATTCCAGGAGTCGAGAGGAGCATGAGGAGCACTTGCGATTGGTCCTGGATACATTGAGACAACATCAGTTGTTTGCACAGTATAAGAAGTGCGACTTCTGGAAGGAGGAAGTCAAGTTCCTGGACATGTGGTGTCCAAGGATGGGATGGCGGTGGACCTTGCTAAGGTAGCCGCGGTGCAGGACTAGAAGCAGCCTGGTTTGGTTACAGAGGTGAGGAGTTTCCTGGGACTTGCTGGCTACTATCGACGATTCATTCGGAACTTCTCCAAGATAGCCAGACCCTTGACTCAGTTGACACGGAAGGATCTGAAGTTCACCTGGAATGAGAAGGCGAAGGAAGCTTTTCAGGAGCTGAAGGACAGGCTGACGTCTGCCCCTGTGCTAGTATTTCCAGAGCAAGGGGTTAAATATACGATATACACCGACGCGTCTAGCGTTTGTTTGGGTTGTGACCTTATGCAGAAGGACAGGGTGATTTCGTATGCCTCGAGACAATTAAGGAAGCACGAGGAGAATTACCCTACACATGACCTTGAGTTGGCTGCGGTCATTTTCGCACTGAAGCTCTGGAGACATTACCTCTATGGAGAGGAGTTCGAGCTCTTTTGCGACCATAAGAGCCTCAAGTACATATTCACACAGTGAGACCTGAATATGAGGCAGCGATGATGGATGGAGACCTTGAAAGACTTTAAGTTCGAGGTTTCCTACCATCCTGGCAAGGCAAACCTTGTGGTTGACGCATTAAGCCGCAAGAAGACGATAGAATTTACAGCTCCACTGATGGTAGCTGAGTGGGACATGGTTGAGTTTTTACGAGACTTTGAGCAGAAACTCACTGTGGAGGAGCCATTTGAGTTTATCGCACATGTTCAGGTGCGACCACTTATCGATGATAAGGTCATCGCGGCGTAGAGGAAAAATGAGCATCTAACTGAGCTTCAAGAGCAGGCCAGTGATGATGCAGACGCCGAGTGGCTAGTTGGAACGGATGGGAGTTTATGTTATCGTGGCCGCCTATGTGTTCCAGATGTCCCTGACTTGAGACAAGAGATTCTAGAGGCTGTGCACAGTTCCAGACTTGCGATGCATCCGGGCAGCATAAAGATGTATCGTGACGTGAAGAAGACCTATTGGTGGGATGGCATGAAGACCCACATCGCAGATTTCGTGTCCCGTTGTCTCACTTGCCAGCAGGTGAAGGTAAAGCATTGCCGACCTCCTGGTCTCCTTCAGCCTATGCCTATAGCTGAGTGCAAGTGAGACTTTATTTTTATGGATTTCATTTCGGGACTGCCAAAGACTAGGAAGGGACATGATTCCATTTGAGTGATCGTCGACCATTTGACGAAGTCGACGCACTTCCTAACGATCAGGGTTATGAACTCTGCAGACGAATTAGCTAGACTATACATTAGGCAGATTGTGCGTCTGCATGGAGTTCCTTTAGAGAGCGTGTCGGACAGACACACGCGCTTCACTTCTATTTTCTGGACTCGCATCCAGGAAACTATGGGTGTGAAGTTGAAGTTTAGTACTGCATTCCACCCACAGACGAACGGACAGACAGAGCAGGTGAACCAGATTTTAGAGGACATGATGCGGGCTTGCGTGTTGGATTTCAAAGACAGTTGGGATGATTGTCTTCCATATGCGGAGTTCACGTACAACAACAGCTTTCAGGCCAGTATCGGTATGGCACCTTATGAGGCCTTGTATGGGCATCCTGCCGAGCACCGCATTGCTGGACAGAGGTCGGTGAGCGCAGATTGATTGGCCCAGAGATAGTGCAGGCTATCTCGGAGAAGATTGACATCATCAGACGCCGACTTCTTATAGCACAGAGCAGATAGAAGAGTTATGCCGATACGATACGGCGCCCGCTAGAGTTTGCGGTTAGGGATCACGTATTTTTGAGAGTTTTCCCTATGAAGGGAGTCCTTCGGTTCGGGAAGAAGGGGAAATTGGCTCCGCGATTTATTGGTCCGTTCCAGATTCTTGACCGTGTGGGTGCAATGGCATATCGTCTGGCTTTGCCTATGCCTCTCGCGAGCGTACACAATGTATTTCATATTTCTATGCTGAAGAAATACATTCCTGATCCTTCCCATATCATCAAATGGGAGCAGGTGCAGTTAAGTGAGGATGTTACATATATACTGTGACCGACGCGTATATTAGACAGGAAGGAGCAGGTATTGTGTAGCAAGGTCATCCCCCTTGTGAAGGTGTTGTGGACGCATCACACTGAAGAGGAGGCTACTTGGGAGACAGAAGCCAAAATTAGAAAGAACTACCCACATCTTCTCGAAGAGTACGAAAAGGTATAAATTTCAAAGATAAAATTTATTGTTTAAGGGGGTAAGATTGTAACGTCTCGAAAAAATCTATACAAAGACCCGAATACCACCTCGATCAGAAATCACTTAGGATTAATTCCTTTAGAAATTAAGCGTAAGATAACTAGCGCTATGCTAGATTATCTGTGAAATTAGGACTGATCGCTTTAAATACGTTCTGCAAGACCCAAAACTTGTGGAATTGTTAACGCTATAACGTCCTGAAACTTAGAATCAAACTCTAAACCCATTTGCTCTCAGGAACCCTTTGAAACCTTGTAATGGATTCTGATCGCGCGTCGTGAGTCTGTTAGCAATTAACTTAGACCATTATGACCGCGTAGTTGGACTTGACTACCTCCCCGGAAATCAAGCCCAACTGATGTTCTGAGGCTATTTCATTGAGCCTAGAGTAAGGAGTGTGAGAAAGAGTGAAATTCTTTGAAAATTAAATGTGATTTAAATAAATCTGTCACATGACGCTTGCGAGTTAAGTATAAGCATTCAGACCATCGAAATCTGACCTAAATACACCCTCGGATCAGGGAACATTTCCCACTCAGGTCAGTGTACTTGGAATCCTCGATCGAATCTCAGTGACTGCTGAACTGAAACTGGTCCGCCACGTGCGATCTAAAAATCCGATCGAACTGAAAACTTGATGTGATTAGGATCCAACATCCATGAGCTTAAGTCCGACCGCATTTAGTCAGGGGACCTCCAGAAACATCTTTTGGATCGGAAGAGATCTGATTTGGCTATAACACAAGTATACCTTGGTTTAAAGTCTAAATAGGTGACTTTCTAACCTATTTAAGGACCTTAAACCCTCTCATATCCCTCCCATACGAATTTTCAAAAAACCCTAGAGAAGAGAAGACAGAAAAGAGAGAGATTCTGTGAGAGTTGTGAGGAAAGGTTTCTGTCATTCGATCTTGCTTCTACACGTACTTAATCACCATGTTCTAATCACTCCTCCGGTGATTCTAACTTCATTCTAGGTAAGAAAACCCTAACCTCAACCTATTTTAGGGATTATATCGATACAAGTAGCAAAGTAGCTGACTTATCTTGTGATATAGGTCGTCATACAGATGTTGACGAAGCGTAGAGTTTCTATTCGATTCGTTACGCTTCTACGAAGAAAGGTGAGGATTTTAGATTCTTAGGTTAACTGTTTTCAAAGCTTTCAATGTCGTTTAATGGCAGATTATCGATAAGAACGCTGTTTAACATGTAGAACATGCTGTCTGTTTTCCATTTCGATTACGTACGGAGAATATGAGATTTAGGGCATTTTAGGTATTTGTAGGAAATATTGTATACGTCCATATTTTTCTAAAATGATTGCTATGTTTATTTGTCGTGTTATTATACAAGATATGCGTGTATGATCTGTTTGGCAAAGAGATTCGCCCTAATGCACACTTTGGGTCGACATACGCTATGTAGACAAATGTGTGTAGACTAAGTGTTTGTATAAATGTTTGTATTAGTAAGTATTGAGTAAATGTTGTTGTAGATTAGTTTTGAGATTGGATTCTCAACTAATATGATGATGCACATGATTTCCTCCATGTTTGTTATATTGAATTGATTTCCTTATACATATGAAATCCCTGTGTTTGGATGATTTGCTTATGTTGTATGTTATAACATGTTGTTAACATGCTTGGATTATTTGTTCTTCATTTCTATCACTTTCATATGATCACTGATGTAGATTACAAGTGCTTGGGCCTATATTCTAGTCCAGGCAGTCGGTAACCGATTCGAAATCGTGGTTGGATTTTATTCGCCACGAAGGACGCGTCGACGAACCCAAGTCGTGCTTTGGGTTGACGGCAATGATTAGGCCACACGAGGTGTTTTATGCACTTCATGTGTTTAGCTTGAGGTGCGATCGTACTGGTCGAGCCCGTTAAGCAACCCGACTGACCATTGTATGTTCACCTTGTATTGGTCATAACTGCTTGAACCTAGGGTACTGAACTTACCAGATATAACCCTGATAATCATGATACCTTGATCCATTAAGACTCATGAGCCGGGCATGGTGGTATGGGACACCGTGGTCGAGCTGTCGGCCTACGCTGGGGCCACAAACCTCCCCGTAGTGACCAGTGAGCACCTTAGACTCATGAGCCGATTGTGGTGGTATGGGACACTACATTCGAGCTGTCGGCCTACTCTGATTGGTGACGATCCCTTTGTAGTGACCTCGACCGTATTCTGAGTCTGCGTGAGGCGACAACCCTTCCGTAGCAACAATAATACAACTAAGCCTATATTGATAAGGTGATGGGGGAGCGGTGCAATGAGTGTAAGAAACAGCCCCGACTGCCCTTGCAACGACATAGAAATATACCATCGTATGAGATTACTAGGAGTGACGACCCTAGACAGGATCTGTGTTGGGATTGATATAAGGAAAGTACCTTAATTTCCCAATCCTGCTGTATGAAAAGGACTAATAACAACTCGGTAATCATATTCACATCGCACTGCATGTGCCTAGAAGATATGGAGCACTCAGGGAAGAAAGCATGCCGCGGATGTAAGATGGTGTCGCATGAGAGAGTATGTCGGTGAGGGCATCCATCATGTCATTTCATTCTTGCATTAACAACAGTATTTAGGAATGTCTGATTGTTTGCTTTACTATTATTGCGTGATTGATTTGATAACATGTTAATCTTTTCTCTATGATTCCAATGAGTTGATCACTCACTCCCATGTTACGGGACAGTGTTTGCAACACCTACCAGACTCTGTCTTAGATGCAGGTTGTGAGGCGATTCAGGAGCTGGAGGCGGACTACTTCGAGGACCAGGACGAGTTCTCGTACATGTAGTTCTCTGATGGCTTCACATAGGTGGCCTAGATCGGCGGGATTTTTGCTAGTTGGACTATCATATGACATTTTGATTTTGGTTTGATATATGTATATGTGACTCAGAGATGTATTCATACTTTGGGGACAGATCGAGATCATTTTGTTTTACAGATAGTGATATATATATCTTCCAATCTTCCGCTTGCGTTTTATCACTAGATCTGGAGTATGAATTACAGTTTTGGTATAATCTCACTCATGTTAATGCACTGACTCAGACAACATTGAATCATAAGCATATTTGTTGCATAAGTGATGGTCTGGAACTCAGGAGTTGGGTTTCTACACGGCCCCCGATTTTCAGGGCGTTACAGGTCACAATGTAATAATAACTCGTGAAAATGATATCAAATCTATAGGGATTAAACTTGTACATATTCTGAAAAGAACTAGAACTAGAAGAAGATCTAAATCTGAATTTTGGATTGAAGGGAGTAATTATGAATAATGTTTAAAGTATCAAATAAATGTGAGAACTAGGGTACCAAGGATCCACTTGTAGCCATCAGGATGCTACCTTACTTGATTCAAGAGATACAACTGAACTCAGAGTCCTATCTTATCTAGTTGAAAGGGGAGATAATCAAATCTCTGAACTTTTCATTGAACTAGTCCTCAATAGAGAAGAATTGTGATGATTTAGAAGGGATTCTATCACCCTACCATGCTCAAGAGATGATGGTGAACAACAAGATTTACCAACCCCACAATCTCAAATAGGAAAAGAAGATATTCAAAGCTATCACAGCGTCTACTGTAATTTAAGTCACAATAAACCATAGAAAACTGAAAATATTCCTTAAAATTAAACTAGAAATCAATGATGTTCAATAACAACAAGAAAAAAAGCAAGATAAACCAAAATCTCTTAAACAAACTAAGGAAGAACAAGATAAACTAGAAATATTCCTTAAAATTTAAGTCACAATCACGCTACAAGCTTCACCTCTTATCCTTATCTAAGAGTTTTAATTAACCATAGGCATGATTAAACCAAAATCTCTTAAACAAAATATGAAAATAAACTAAGGAAGAAGAAGAAAAACTCTTGGAAACGGCTCTCCACCCGTTAGCTTCACTCCTCAAACCTTAAAAGATAACTAGGAACGTCCTAGGGACTCCTATTTATAGTTGTGAATCGCCATCTTGTGCACCGCCTTGGAAGTTCTACAAACCGACCTTGAAACCGCCTTAAATGCAGTCGCATTACGAATTGCTCACACCAAAGTAGAGTCCAAAGTGTGAAAGGATTCTATTTCAGTAGTTGCTCCATTTTGGTCAGACTAATTTTGGGTTCGGTCGATCCAAAATTAAGTTATCGGTTAGACCGAATTAATCTTCGGTTGAACTGAATTAACTCCAAAATTCATTATTCTTTGCTGGAGGTTTTTTGTGCACCTTTGGTCATAAAGAATCCTCCCTTTGGTCGGACCGATCTGAGTATCGGTCGGACCGAATTAGCTTCTGAATTTCATTTTTGTCGCTGGACTGTTTTGTGCAATTTCGATTGGACCGAACTTGGGTTCAGTCGGACCAAACTGTCTGTTTTCTACTGCGTATTCTAAAGTCTCTCAAATCCTTTCTTCATTCTTCGTACATGGTTTCCTTGGATCTTTGGCATGTAAAATCTTCATTCTTGGTCTCCTAAGATCCATCCTTTGCCTTGGTGATTCTTGAGCATCAAATCCATACTTTTAGCATTCTTTTCAATCCAAGCTCTCATATTCACTTTACAACACAAACATATATAAAATATACCATTAAGCATTATCATGTTCATAAAACTAAGATATAAATGAGGAAAAATATACATATTGACACTTAAAAATAGGCTAATCATTTTGACTTTTCATAATTCAAAATTATTTTTCCCAGAGTAGTTCTCAACATCGAACTTCATATTGGTAGCCATCGATACTCACTTTCATATTCAAGCCTGTGCCCCAACGATAGTTCTAATACCACTTATTGGGTCATCACGAAAGTGATATGAAAGCACACATAGTAGAATCAATTCAAGTAATCTAATCATACCAAGCAAGAACAACACAATCACTCCAAATTTAATGTGGAAAAACCCTTTCAGGAAAAAACCAAGGCAAAACCGACAGAAAGAACACTATGGAAGTAGAAAATTATAAGAAAAGAGAGATTATGTAATCCGAACAACCTCTAATCAATCCCCAAGCGACACCCTCGAAACCTTATAATGAATTTAATAGCCCTTAAATAACTCTCAATCCCGATTACACTCAAATATATAGTCTTCGTAAGAATCACAATTGAAATCAGAAATAAATCCTTCATATCTGCAATTATGTGCATACATTCAATGACACATTCGATGGGATTTTAATGTCATCGAACTTAAAATTCAATGACATCAAACCCACTTCAATGGCATCGAAATAACACTAAAACTATCTAGAGAAAAATATGAAAAATTGAATTTTCTCGATTGCATCAAACTCTCTTTGAAGGTATCAAACTTAAGCTTTAATGTCATCAAACCCTCTACGATGTCATCCAAATAACTCAAAATATGTTCAGAAACCAACTGAAGAAAATTTAGAAATTCTTGATTGGACCAAGCACTATTCAATAGCATCGAACGATGCTTGATGACATCGAATGTTCTATCGATGGCATCGGAAGACCCTGTTTTTGAATTAATTTAAGACATGTAAAAACTACAATATCATTAAGCACTTGTGATGAGGACAGTATGAAGAGCACAATAACTACTTAAAAGAGCGTGTGTTACTGTAGGGAAGCATCAATGTGATGGACAAAGTTTTTGCTAATGGGACTACCATGATGGTGAAGTATTGGAAAGAATTTGCAGAACAAAGGACTCTAAAGAGGCAATAACATTGTAGTATAAGCCTGCTTGATATGAAAAAATTGGGGATTCTCTTAAGTTGATTGGAAGAGGCACAAGAGAATCTTAGCCATGGTGTGACTTTGATGCAGTTTTCATCCTTTAGAGATGGAAGTCATCTAGATGATGCTATAGACAAAGTTCAACAATGGATCGTTTTGAATCGTGTCACTTACAAAATCATTGGTGAGAGAGACTTGAGTTTTTAGGTCATTTAGACTTGTCAAGTTGCACTAACTCGGTCAAATTGGGGCGATTTGGTGTGACTCTAATTGAGTCACTTGTCAAATGATTACCCTTTTAATAATAATAATAATCCCAATGAGATGTGAAGCTCAAACATGTGACCTTACAGCAATGCACATTGTCATTAATGTTGATGATAAATTTTGGTTGACCCTTCGCTAAGCTTTGTGCACTTGAACTGAGCCCTGTTATCCTACACAAGAGAAGGATAAAGGAGACCCTGGCTAGAGTAGGGGATCCTTTGATGCCAAAGTCAGCCTAGGAATCTAGGTCTAAATATTGTAGCGTGGGCTTATGGTATAAGATATTGCGTACATGTTCCTGTGGATAAGTCTCCTATTTATACCTTTTGATCGAAGTAAACGTGCCCATCATTCTCGACACGATCTTTGCCAATAAGAGTGAATGACGTGTGTGTTGATGTTAGCAGTTACCCAGAGATCGTGCATCGGATCTTACTCCATGCATGTGTTACTGGAGTTGATCCTTAAGTATGACTATAAGCTCCATCTCCATCCGAGCTGACCCTATAGCCTAACACCACCATCCAAGCTCATAAATGACTCAAGCCCGGTTGTTTATCGACAAGGATCGGCTCAGAACCAATGGATGGGATGTGTAATGGCTTCTTCCAAGTTCCAGTCTGATGTGAAAGCTCTACAAAAGAACCTGGAAGCCAAACCTTAGTCATTATGACCGAACTTTGATAGACAAGTTATTACCGACAAGCTGAGTTTCGGCTTATCGATCTTTATCATCTGGCCTATTTTGGTGAATTTGCTAACTGGACAAGTTATACTTTCCTTAATTGGGGTCAGTGGTGTTCCTTCCTAGGCGTGTCCATTCAATCTGTCGTGTCAAGCCCCCCTCTTCTGAGGTTGTAACACCCCAGATTTTTACCTACCTGGAATTAGACGTCCTTAGGCAATGGGTCAACCATAACACCTTGGTAACCTCTCAGAACCCAATTCCAAAGCCAAAGAAATCATTTAGAACCTAATTCTTTAGAATTTAACGTGAATTAGCCAGCGCTACACTAGATTACCTGTGAAATTAGCACCAACCACTTTAAATACAATCTGTAAGACCCAAAATGTGTAGAACCATTGACGCTATCTTACCTTAAAATTTAGGATCAAACTCTAAACCCATTTGCTCTCGGGAGCACTTTGAAACTTCGTATTGGATCTAGACCGCGCGTCGAGAGTCCGATATCTACAATCTTAGACCATTACGACCACCTTGTTGGACTTGACAATCGTTTCGAAAATCAAGCACAACCGATGCTCTGAGGCTATTTCATTGAGCCTGGAGCAGGGAGTGTGAGAAAGAGTGAAATTCATTTAAAATTAAATAGTATTTAAATAAATCTGGCACGTTTCGTTTGCGGGATCAGTATAAGCATTCAGACCATTGGAATCTGACCCAAATACACCCTCGGATCAGGGAACATTTCTCACCCAGGTCAGTGTACTTGGAATCCTCGATCGAGTCTCCATGATCGGTGAACTGAAACTGGTCCGCCACGTGCAATCTGGGAACTCCACCGGACTGAAAACTTGGTGTGAGCAGGATCCAATATCCATGATCTTAAGTCCGACCGCATTCGGCCAGGGGACCTCCCGAAATGGTCTTTTGGATCGGGAAAGACCCGATTTGGCTATAACCCAAGTATACCTTGACTTAAAGTCTATTTTGGTCATGTTTGGGCTAATAAAAGGGCCTGAAACCCTTAGCTTTCTAACCCATATGAATTTGGGAAAAACCCTAGGAGAGAGGAGAGAAAAGAGAGGGAAAGTGAGGGAGAAGCTGGTGATTCTTCCAGGGAGTCTTCCCTGCTGCTCTACGTGCCAAATCCACCCTTCTGTATCGCTTTTTCGGTGACTCCAGCTTCGTTCTAGGTAAGAAAACCCTAACCTCAACCTGTTTTAGAGATTCCTTCAATACAGGTAGCGAAGTAGCTGACCTATCTTGTGAATTAGGTCACCATATCGACATTGACGAAGCGTAGACTTTCTATTCGAATCGAGATGCTTCTACGACGAAAGGTGTAAATTTTAGATGCTTAGATTACCTATTTTCAAAGCTTTCAATGCCGTTTAATGGTTGATTGCTAATGAGGATGCTAATTGACATGTACAACATGTTGTCCATTTTTCATTCCGTATACGTACGAAGAATATGAGATTTAGGGTATTTTAGGTATTTGTAGGAAATACTGTATACGTATGTATTTTACCGATATTATTGCCATGGGTATTTGCCGTGTATTTATACTAGTTATGGATGTATGATCTGTTTAGTGAAGAGATTCTCCCTAATGCACATATTGGCCGACATATGCTATGTAGACTAATGTGTGTAGACTAAGTGTTTGTTGAAATGCCTAAATCAATATGATTTATGCCTGTCATATGTTTTGAATGTAAGAACATGATTGTTGTGTATTAGACATCTCCTTGATATAAGGATCTGTCCTATTATATGTGAAAATCAACATACGTCAAGTACGTTGGAGTTGTGTAGTCTAAGTGTTTGTATAAATGTTTGTATAAGTAAGTATTAAGTAAATGAGGTTGTAGATAAGCGTTGAGATAGGATTCTCAACTCTTTTGGTGATGTATATGATTTCCTCCGTGTTTGTTTATTTGAATTGATTACCTTATTTATATGAAATTCTTGTGTATGGTTAAATTGTATATGTTGTATCTTATAATATGTTGCTAACATGCTTGGATTACTTGTTATTTCAATTTTGTTTATCTCATATGATTGCTGATTCACATCTTTGTGCTTGGGGCTATACTCTAGTCCAAGCAGTCGGTAACAGTTTAGAATTCGTGGTTGGATTCTATTCACCACAAAGGATGTGTATGAAGAACCCGAGTCGTACTAGAGTTGTCGGCAGTGGTTAGGCCACACGAAGTGCTTGTGCACTTCATGTCGGTCGATTCAACGTGCGCTCGTGCTAGTCGGACTCATCAAGTAACCCGATTGACCATTGTATGTTCACCTTGTATTTGTCATAACTGCTTGAACCTAGGATACTGAACTTACCATTGGAAACCCTGTTAACCATGGTACCTTGATCCATAAAGACTCATGAGCCGGGCATGGTGGTATGGGACACCGTGGACGAGCTGTTGGCCTACACTAGGGCCACAAACCTCCCCATAGTGACCAGTGACCACCCTACTCTGAGCAGATTATGGTGGTATGGGACACTATATTCTTGCTGTCGGCCTACATTGATAAGGTGATGGGGGAGTGGAGCAACAAGTGCGAGCAACAGCCCTGACAGCCCTTTGTAGTGACCTTGAGTTTATCCTGACACCGCATGGGGGCGACGAGTCCTGATGCAGTCTTAAAGATATAAACTAGGACTGTATTGATAAGGTGATGGGAGAGCGGAGCAACGAGTGCGTGCAACAGCCCTGACAGCCCTTGCAGCAACCTAGAAATATATCATCGTATGAGATTACTAGGAGTGACGACCCTAGACAAGATCATTGTTTAGGTATTGATATAAGGGAGGTACCTTAGTTTCCCAATCCTTCTTTATGAAATAGACTAATAACAACTCGGTAATCATATCCACGTCGCACTGCATATGCCTGGAAGATGTGGAGCACTGTGGGAAGAAAGCATGCCGCGGACGCAGATGGTGTCATATGTCGGTGAGGGCATCCATCATATCATTTCATCCATGCATTAATCACAGTATTTAGGAATGTTTGTTTTGTTTATTTTATCATTATCACGTGATGGATTTGATAACATGTTAATCTTTGTTCTATGATTCCACTGAGTTAACTACTCACTCTCACGTTACGGAATGGTGTTCCGAACACCCACCAGTCCCTATTTTAGTTTCAGATGAGGCACTGCTTGTGGAGCGGAGCTGGACTTGTATGATGCTGAGGAGGACTTCTCCTGTGTTTTGATCGACAGGATTACAAGGAGGTTGATTAGATGTCATGACACTTGTCATTTTATATTTTTGAAGCACTCATGTATATCCTTTCTTTCTATTTTGGAGTATACATGTATTTAGTTAACCTGGTAACATGTTCACACTCTGGAGACTTACAATCATTTATGTATTTTATATATCTATCACATTCTTTCGCTTGCTAATTTAACTGTCTCTGGAGTATGATATGTTATTTTGGCTTAATCCACCTCATGTTTTATGTACTGTTACCGACGACATTCATCCATTATTGAAAATGTTGCATAAGTGATGTTCTGGAACTCAGGAGTTGGGTTTCTACCCGACCCCCGATTTTCGGGGCGTTACAGAGGTCGACCTAGATTTTCCTATGATAGAAGCCCCCTACTCTCTGAGTTCGAGCTCGGATTGAGGGAGTAAATGCTTGGGGAAATGAATAGTTATTCCCTCCATGATGATGTGTCAGTAAGATTGAAACGAACAGCCGCAGTCATTGTCTCTCCACTATCAAGGCATCGTACTATGGTAACAGCCTTTTGGGTACGAGCCTATGGCTGGCGAACATGTTGCCACAGTTGGGGATTCGAATAGCTTAGGTGAGCGAGGTGCTTCCGCATGGACATTGAGAGGTGAAGGGTAGTATGTGCATTGAATGCTATTAAGTCTTGGAGGCGTTTAGCTCGGAGGGTGCCGACTTGGATGAATGATTCGTTACCACGTATGTAGCAGGGCTCGGTGTCATGCCGCTTTAGCTTCAGAGACACTTATCCGTCATGATTACAATCAGCTGACTAAGGCTATAAAAGTCACCCTCTACTTCCATTTGAATCCCCTTACGTTTCATTTCCTCAAAGAGTTTATTTTGCAAGTGTTCACAACCTTAAGTGTAAGGTCGCGAAGTAGTAATAATCTTGTTGAGACCAAGGTCAAATCCACGTAGACTAATTTCCTGTGTTTTTTTAGAACAATTGGAACTGGAACTTGAAGAGGATGAAAATCCAATTCTGGAATAAGCAAGAGAATAATTGTGAAAAACTTAATGAAAAACTTGTGAAATTCAATGGTGGGAAACTAGGGTTTCTAAGGATCCACCTGTAAAGATCATGGAGATCTTATCCTTGATTCACAAACACAACTGGAATTCGAGTCTTATCTTATCCAATTAGAAGATAACTCATTAAAAATCAAATATGAACTTCCTTTGATCAAGTTCTCAATGGATGAGAGGTATGAGAACTAGGAGTGATTTCATCACAAAACCATGCCCATGAGACAAAGCAAACAATAAAATTTACCAATCCACAACCAATCTGGGAGAATTGTGAGTGTTAGGGAGGATTCCATCATCCAACAATGTCTAAGGGATGATAGTGAACAACAGGATTTCCTAAAATCATAATCTCAATAATGAAAAGAATACACTCAAAGCTATCACAGATCCATTGTAATTCAAGTCACAATAAACCATTAAAAACTAGAAGTATTCCTTAAAATTGAATTATAAGAAAAGTTGGTTTAATATAAACACGAATTAAAGCAATAAAAAATATCCCATCACGCTACAAGCTTCACCTCTTAGCCCTAGCTAAGAGGTTTAGCCAACCATAGACATGAATGAACTAAAATTTATTTAGAAAAGCATAAAATAACTAAGTAAAGGGAAGAAGAAATTTCAGGCAATGACTTCTCCACGTTGTCCTCCTCTGCTCTCTTTATTTCCTCCTTTTTCCACATGTCCTTTTTTCTGTTCAGTTCTATAGTTTATTTATAGGAAGAAGATCTTTCAGAGAGTTCTTGCACAAGGTGATTTCCAAAAGGGACTTGGACGGCCTTTCTTCGCAACCTATTTTTACACAGGGATGATTGGATGTTGTGCGCAACCCACCGTGTCCCTTCCAATCAAATTTTCTAGCATGGAGGTGGTTGGCATCCCTGTTCCTAACATCTAGATGGTCCAGATCATGGCCCCGATCTACGCCTTGATCATCCAACGAGCTGCAGTGGCCCGAGCGGCGTCCGTGATTCATGTTCGCACCCCCTGTGAACGATCATGGATTTGTGATAACTGTTGGCCGATAATCAGTGCAGGTAGGGAAATCCATTCCGTTCATTAAGTTTCCCTTGGAATCTCGGCCCCAAAGAGTGTGGTTTGGAACGGATCTGTGGTGTCCTGCAAAACCTTTCCTCACACTGTCTATCTTTCATTTGAATGGCTGAAAACTGATCTTGTTGTCCTTTCACAAATTCCTCTCCTAGGCCTGGATCAGACGACTTGTGGGATTCTAATGGATGGTCCATGTGGGCCCACAACGTCCTTTAAACGGATGTTGTCCGTTTGTTGTGTGCGAGTGCGAAACGGAGAGAGAATCCTCTCCTAATTTGAATAGGAGTCGGGTCAAACGGCGTTTGACCTGTCTCCATGTCTCATGCACGGATGGTGCCTTTTTGTTGGTGTACATACATTACAAGTGGGTTCTACTTGTGATGCCTGCGAGAAATCTACACCGCTCATTTGTTTTTCCTATCTTGAGGGATTGGGTCTAAAATTGGGTTATATCCAAGGCTTCGATGGGCCCAAATTCTTAATAGTTTATCTTTCCATTGGCTTTGGTGATTGTTTGACATTAAATCCATGCTTTTAACATCCTTTACAATCCAAGCTCTTGAATTCACCTTGCAACACAAACATGATTAAAATAGAACATTAAGCGTTATCATGTTCATAAACCAAGTAATAAATTGGGTTCAATATATAATATTTGACCCTCAACAATAAGCCATCCTTTGAAGATCGAATTCCTTTGAATCCCTCTTAACCCTTCCTCAATTTCCTTTATTTATGTCAAATGATTCAGATGAAGTTTTTAAGTAGTCCACGCAATCAGAGATGAGTCTAAGCCAGAAAATACAGACTCCAAGCGTGAGGACTTGGAAGGTCCCTTTGAGGTGATAACCCTTCGACCTTTAGCAAAGAAGACTACAGGCCCTAAAGTAAAGGGTCGCATCAAAGGATAGAAGAGAATATCTCGAGATCCAGCTGGAAGTGCTATGGTCAGGCCTTTGGGAGGCCGACTCAAGGTGGTCATTCCCAGGGCTCGATCTTGATCGAATCCCAGATGGCTCAAATTCGTTCCAACTACCATATCCCTGATTCAGTACACATCAGAGCCCCTTTCCCCCTCGACACTTCGAGAGATCCAGCCGATGGAGATGTCGATATCTTCTTCTGCACCCTTCAGTGTGAGATTCAGTTTTTTATTCATCCTTTTATGGCGCGATGACGGCACGTCTAAAACTGGCACTGGGTCAGCTTATTTCCAATGCTTGGCAAACCTTAATCTCTTCGTACATCATCTGGTGTTAACTCAAGAACCAGGATTTGACGTCAAACCAATTTCTGTCTATGTACCAAGCCAAGCACGACTCTAATGAGTCATACTGGTATTATTTTTTGGTGAGGAGCCAATGTACCCGAGGCCCCATCACCAGGCTCCCTTCTTCCAATAAGGATTGGAAGGGGAAATGGTTCTGGGCCTCGGGTGAGTGGGAAGTGCCTACATCCCAGCTCAAAAATCTGTGAGTCAGAGTGCCCACCGAGTTATCCAACCCAGGTTGAATGTTTTGAGATTCACACTATGTTTTAGGTTTCTGATTTGCTTCTGTTTTGATCTTTGTCTTCTGCTTATAGATTATCCAAAAGGTCCCCCTGAACTAACTCCTTTTATCCAAGTCCATGTGGCCAAGGCCAGGGTGCTTAAAGAGGAACAATGCGTCTGACACAACATCATCAGTCAAGACAACCTTCTTCAATCCAGATTTTGAAGATTCAAGCCTTTCCCCATTTGCCTGGGTAATTTTTGGAACCCTTCATACAATTTTAGTTTTCTTTGTTGTCATGCTTTTGAATCGAACCTCTTTAGTCAAGTATGGCTGAGGCCTCAAGTTATAAGAGGAATAGAACGCTGGTGTCGTGTCCCCCTCTTTGTGTGATGATGGCTGTATAGCCCCGCGTGAATATCACAATGAGGAAAAAGAAAACTATCCTTCCCATGGCCGAACCTGCTGCAATTGAACCTGCCACAGTTCCCACTCCAGCCCTCGAGGATCCCCTACACCTCCCACCTAGGATTGAGAAGGAGGTGGTCAGAGAGATTGCCACTATGAGCCTCTCTCATGATAGGGACATCTTGGATGAGCCCATGGGCATCATCATCATAGCTGCTGAAGCAGACTTCTTGGCCAGCAGAACAGATGTTTTGGTTGGAGGTGCTGCCGCACTCGAGGCTAAGCCTCAGGCCTCAGCTACTAGCGTTGTCGAGAGAATTACTGATCCAGTTCCTACCTCGAGATTGGAGGTATTTCCCCCTGGCTATCATATGTCTCTCCTGGCCAACTGGGCAATAAAGCATATGCCCGAGACGTCAATTGCCAACACTCTCACCCGCCTTCCTGAGTCGTTCGTCAATGACTGTGCCTCGATCTGCTATGCGGTAAGCTTTTAACGTGACTTGCTGGCTCTGATTGCCATTTTCTATTTTCTAACCCTTTATTTTTCTAGGCATTGCTGATGTTTCTTTTGATTCAAGAGAGACTAAAGGCGATGGCCATGATCAAGGTAGAGAAGGCGGAACTTGAAGGGCTCTTGAAGGCCTCGACCAAGGAGCAGGAGAAGTTGAAAGGCCTGGTAAGCGAAGGTCAGTTGAGGGAGTTGATGCTTCAAGGGGAGGTCGATGGGCTTCAGTCTCGCTTGGATTTGGTTAAGTCCGAACTAACAAGCTCAAAGGCTCTCCTTGGATGAGTGGAGGAGGACAACGCATGATTGGCAACCGAACATGGGCAGGACAGACGTGACGCTACCAAGAAGCTGGCTAAGCAACATGCTGAGCTCGAAGCCTTGGCTGCTTCACAAGTTGTTATAGCTATTAAGGAGTTAAAGTCTTCAGTAGAGAGGTCTGTCAATCTAGATAGGGTCTACTACTATACATATAACGCCACTTACAACTCCTGTTTGGGTGATGTTAGAGGACTCCATCCAGACCTCGACCTTGATGCTTTAGCTATCGAGGAGGCTAAAGATGCTCCTGCCGTCATCGCGACGAAGACACTCTTGCTGCGGCCAAGCCCAAAGCTTCTCCCGTCGTCCAACCTCCTAACTCTGTGGTCAATCCTCCTCCATGGACAGAATGATTTTTTTCTTTTTGTATTTAAATACTATGGCAATGTTGTGCTTTATACTTTTAATTTACTATATGGTTGATGATATTGTTTGTTGATTGTTGATTATGTTTGTGGTGTTTGTCAAGTTGTCAAATGATGAGCCGACCTCTTCTATAAGGGTCAGATCACCAAAGGATTTCATTTCTGCATGTGAGAAATGATCCCTTGTAGCATTCTTATGTGACGAGGTGAACATCTTTTACGTGATCGGCTCGCCATCGTCGCCATCGGGATCTTCTCCCTCGGGGAAAGTCCCATGTAGACTAATTTCATGTAGAAAAGCATCCTTTATTCAAAATGTAGTGATAACAAATGGTCCCGAACCTTAAATTGTTCCCCTTAATGGATAGTAGATTTTCAAATGCTTAATGTTTTAGGGTGTGACAATGGTCATCCTTTCAAATCCTCTAGGAGACAGGAACCTGGCTTAACTGAGCCAACTACTCAGTAGGGTCCCTCCCAGTTTGGGCCCAGGGACCCCACCCTAGGTTCTATTGTATTCTGGAACACGCGATGAAAGGTGAGATCTCCTCATTGGAATTGCCTCGTTTAGGCCCTAGAATTGTAGAAACGGTCGACCTGCTAATGTCAAGCCGCAACAAATAGCTTGAAAGGGTCCCACAATTCTTTGATCAAGTCAAGGCTCATCGTAATCTGATTGGTATTCTAATCTTCTTGATAGGTCTGTACCTGAGTAGTGGGGAGTCATATCTGTAAGTACTATGATTTCATATCCCTTTGGTTGTCAAATTTTGTGGTGCCAAAACCTATATCTATGTCTTGTATATCTTGTTTTCATGTTTGAGACTATTCATTGCTTCAAGACAAGAACTTAAATGAAGAAAGTGTCAAGTTATGGATGAAGAATTCAAGATTAGAAGTCTCCAAGTATGCATGTTCAAGATTCAAACAAGTACAATTATAGAAGAAGACTTTGTCAACTCAAGAAAGGATCAAGCTCGAGAAGGCCTACAACAAGATTCGTTAATTCTCAAGCTTCTCTTAAGGGTCATCTGAGTGTACAGACTATCAATGTCCATCTTACTTTTAAGGTCTGTTTGACCTTAGATTGACCTTAAGATGGGCTTTACTGTAGGTCATTCTGGATACATAATTTGTATATTTTAATATGTTTGTTCGGGCTGTTCTAAGACCAGTCCTAGCTCTGCTACGACCGGTCTTAAGTTTTTCAGGACCAGTCCTAGGTTGTTGAAGATTTTCAGATCTTTCTTGTTGTCCTACGACCAGTCCTGGACATCTTACGACCAGTCCTGTGGATGTACGACTTGACCTTTGACTAGTCTTAGCCCTACGACTCAAACTCTAATAACTAAACTGGGGGTCCTACGACCGGTCATAGGTGACCCACGACCAATCGTAGGTGGCCCATGATCAGTCGTAGGCTACCCAGGATCAGTCGTGGAACAACTAATCCTTATCCCGCGAAAATCTTTGAAAATCTTTGAAGCTACGACCAGTCCTAGGATCCTAAGACCAGTCGTAGATGAGATTTTTCAAGCTATAAATAGAGAACGAACTTCAAAGTTTTTCAATTCAATTCAACTCAATTCAAGTAATCTTTAGGCTATAGTCTGAGATAAGTTCGTGTTTGTTTTTAAGCTACTTTATGCTCATTTAATATTCCTTTTGCTAGCTTGTTTATTATTTGATTTTGATCTACATTCCAATCTTATTTGAAAAGGGAAATTTCTGATATTCTTTCTTCTTGGATTCAAAATCAAATAGAACTAGCCCTTTTGATTTAAAATCAATTAGACTTAGAACCATTCTTAAAGTGAGTATTGGACTTTGAACGTTGAATCGAACTTCTACTCCGATAGGTTCTACCGGGCTACTTCAAAATGAGATTCAGGTATTTTACATTTGTGTAATTTACATTCTTTGGTTTTGTTTGAGATTTGCCAGAAAAATCTCATTGTTTTGGTTATCTGAGGAGAGCCAGAAAACTCAGATTGTGTGGGTTTTTGGATTGTGTAAGCCTGAGATAAAAGACACAATTGTGAAGGTTTTAGGTAAACCTGTGAAACCTATTTTGATAGTGCATACTAATATCCCCTGTGTGAGGATATTAGGAGTGGAGTAGCATTCTGTGTGGCTATTGGATAATAGTTGGTGTACATACAGGCGAACCACTATATATCGTTGAGTTGTGGATGTGCTTTATTCTTTCATTCCTTTATTCATTCAGTTTTGTGGATTATATTTGTGAATAAATGTTGTAATCATTTTATTTCAAGCAAGTGTGGGTATGTTGTAATAACTTAGGATTTATTTCTGCAAGTTATTTTGGTTTCCTTGATTTTTATTTATCATTAGTTTGTGATACAAAGGACGTTCTAGAAATAAGGTTTTCCTACCTTAAACCTTTGGTTTTTGGTGTAAGGTTGTCCTTAGAACTGATATAATATCATTCTCTTATTTCTAGGTTATTGAGATTACTTTTAATTCAGCATTATGCTTTATTTCTTTTATTATTCCGCTGTTTTAAGTTTTATTTGGCATTGCCCTATTCACCCCTCCCCCCCCCCCTCTAGGGCATATAGCTAGGCCCTTTCAAGTGGTATTAGAGCATAATATCTCGTGCTTATTGTTTATTTATTGGATTTATTTCCTGAGCTAACGACCTAAGCTATATCAAGATGTCAAATTTTGATAGCCTATCAGTCACTAGGCTACCACCCTTTAATGGCACAAACTATGCCTATTAGAAAGCCAGGATGAGGATCTTCCTCAAATCCTTGGATGAAAGTGTATGGCTGGCCACAGTGAATGAATGGAACCCTCCTATCACTAAAGTAACTAATGATGATGGTTCAAAATCAATGAAAGTAACAGCTTATTCTCTTTGGACCACACTTCAGACAAGTGAGAGTAGTGCCAATGCAAAAGAATCATGTCTTGTGAAAATGATGCAATTACTTGTGCATTATCACCAGATGAATTCAAAAGAATCATCTCTTGTGAAAATGCAAAACAAGCATGGGATGTAATAAAAATGACACACGAGGGTACATCAATTGTCAAGAAATCTAAAGTCCAACTCCTCACAACTAAATTTAAAGAAATTCATATGGAGGAGAATGAGTTGTTTATGGACTTCTACACTATATTGAATGACATTGTGAACTCTCTGTGGGTCTTGGTGATAAAATCCTAGAAAGTAAAGTGTGCGCAAAGATACTAAGCTCACTTCCTGAACGGTTCAATTCTAAAGTGACCGCGATTCAGGAACATCGTGATACGGATACCATGAGGGTTGAGGAACTAGTTGGTTCATTACAAACCTACGAGTTGTCCTTTAAAGCTCCTAAAGGAAAATCAATTGCTCTCAAATCATCAAATGTTTTACAAGAAAACACTTCAGACTTAGAAAATTCTGAAGATGATATGAAACTTTTAGCAAAAAAAGTTTTATAAAATTTTCAAAAGCAAGAAAAAAGTTGATTTTCAAAAGTCAAATGATAAGAGACGATCTAAACCTAGACCTCGAAAATCTTTGAAAGATAGTCAATGTTACAACTGTCAAGAGTATGGGCACTTAGCTAACAAATGTCCTAAAAAGGACAAATCAAAAAGGAAAAGCATGTGGCTACTTGGGATGAATTTTCTGATTCTGAATCCTCTTCTAAATCAGAAGGTTCTGCAAATGAGTCAGGCGATGATGTTAAAGCCCTTATGACTCTAGCCAAGATCACTTTTTTAGATAATGATGATATATCTAGTGAAGAAAATTTGAATAGTGATTGCGATAATGAAGATGATCTTCAGGATGCCTATAATGCCCTTTATAAGGAGAGTTGTAAAATTGCTGTCAAGCTTAAATTACAAAAAGAAAAATTTTCTAAGCTTAAGGAAGATTATGAGTCTCTCATTTTAGAAAAGTCTCATATTTCTGATTCTTTTGAAAAGACCAAATGTAATTTAGATTTCAAAACCTCCAAAATTGAAGATTTGAGATCCAAAAATGAGAAACTCAAAAATGAGGTAGCTTCTCTTCTGAGTTTGAAAGACACATGGAGATATGCAGGTGATCCTAAATTGAAAAAATTATTGTCCGGATCAAGAAAATATGGCGATCGATTCGGGTTGGGCTATGATAAGAATACATCTCTTAAACAAAAGAATATTGCTCCTAAATTTATAAAAGGAGAGTCTTCAATCTCAAAAGAAAAGAGTACTTATCAAAGTTTTTTCAAAAATCCAAGGACTTTTCAAAAACCTAAAGGTAGCCATGTCAACTTTGATTTTCAAAACTGAAATCCATTGGATGAAAAAATAATTGATCTACTCAAGGAGCTATTAAAGTCTAACTCTATAGGTCTCTCCTATAACAACAGACAGAAAAAGACCATCTATACTCCTAAACCCAAAACAGTTCTGAAATGGGTTCCTCAAGTTGCCTGCTTGGTTGCCCACACTACTTTCAAAGCTACAAGCCATTCAAAGTGGTACCTAGCTAGTGGTTGCTCCAGGCATATGACAGGTGACAAAGCTTTATTCACCGATCTAAAAGATATGACTGACGGGTCAGTCACATTTGGTGATGGAAGTAATTGCAAGATCATTGGCCAAGGTACGGTTCAGCTTTATAACCTTCTCTTATTTAAGAATGTTTTATATGTTGAGGGCTTGAAACACAACCTACTAATCATTTCTCAGATATGTGATAACAACCATAGTGTGAAGTTTTATAATCAAGGTTGTGAGATAGTTAATAAAAAGGGCTCTGTTATATTAACTGGTCGCAGAACTTCTGAAAACTGCTACATCTTTAGTGATGCAAGCTCATCTACTCAATCATGTTACATGATCCATACCGATGAGATTGAATTATGGCATAAACGCCTTGGACATGTACCCTACCGAAACTTATTTAGATTGAGCAAAAGAGAACTAATTAGAGGTCTACCCAAATTACAAAGAGTAGAAAAAATATGTGGTGAATGCCAGTTGGGCAAACAGACTAGGAGCTCTCACAAGAAAGTGAACTCCAATACTACATCTAGACCACTCGAGCTTCTCCACATGGATCTTATTGGACCAACCAGATCGGAGAGTTAAGGAGGTAAAAAATACATCTTGGTTATTGTAGATGACTATACCAGATTCACTTGGGTATCTTTCTTAAAAGACAAAACTGAAACCCTGGATGAAGTGAAAAAGGTCATTAAACGAATCCAAAATGAAAAAGGTTCTCATGTTAGTAAGATCCGTAGTGATCATGGATCTGAATTCGAAAACAGTACTTTTGAGAAATTTTGTAGCGATCAGGGAATATCGCATGAATTCTCTGCACCCAAAACACCATAACAAAATGGTATAGTTGAAAGAAAAAACAGAGTGCTTCAGGATATGGCTAATGTTATGTTGAATAGCATGAAGCTCTCTAGAAATCTTTGGGCTGAAGCAGTTAATACCGCATGTTATATTATTAATCGAATTTATACCAGTAAAGCCGATAATAAGACTGCTTATGAATTATGGTTTGAAAAGAACCTACTATCAAATACTTTCGGGTTTTTGGCAACAAGTGTTATATTTTATGTGATCGTGAAAATTTGGAAAAGTTTGAAACAAAGAATGATGAAGGTATTTTTCTTGGTTATTCTTTGAACAGTCGAGCTTATAGGGTTCTAAATAAGAGAACTGGTGTGATTCAAGAGTCCATCAATGTGGTCATTGATGATCATTTGAATACACCGGCTCCGAGTTCAGATGATGATGAAGCTCTTATTATCGACAATCAAGGTACCTCATCAAGTCAAAAAGAGTCTGAACCAAGGACTGTCAAAGATCATCTAACTAATCAAATTCTTAGAAACCCTCTCACTGGAGTTTGTACTCGCAAACAACTTGAGAACAGATGTAATTATGTTTGTTTTACATCCCAAATAGAACCGGTCAATGTGAAAGAAGCACTTTCTGACAAAAATTGGATAGTTGCTATGCAAGATGAACTTAATCAATTTATTCATAATGATGTCTAGTATCTTGTTCCTAGACCTAAAGATAAACACATTATCAGAACAAAATGGATCTTTAAAAATATGTCTGATGAACTTGGAAATATAATACGAAACAAGGCTAGACTGGTTTTACAAGGGTACACTTAGATCGAAGGCATCGATTACGATGAAACCTTTGCTCCAGTCGCTCACCTTGAATCAATCAGACTATTTATTTCCATTGTATGCTTTAGAAAATTTAAAATTTATCAGATGGATGTAAAGAGTGCCTTCTTGAATGGCGATTTACATGAAGAGGTGTATGTTGAACAACCCTCAGGGTTTGAAGATCCTAAGTTATTTGACCATGTATTTCGTCTCAAAAAGGCTCTCTATGGTCTAAAACAAGCACCCAGGGCATAGTATGAGAAATTGACTAAATTCTTACTTAGTCATAGCTTTCAAGTAGGAAGTGTTGATAAGACGCTCTTTGTTAAGAAACATAACAATGATATTTTGATGGTTCAAATTTATGTTGATGGTATTATTTATGGATCAACTTGCTCTAACATGTCTATTGAGTTTGCAGAGTTAATGAAATCAAGGTTCGAAATGAGCATAGTTGGTGAACTAAACTATTTCCTAGGGTTGCAAGTAAAACAACAACCTAATGGAATTTTCATTTCCCAGACTAAATATGCTTCAAACTTAGTTAAAAGGTTTGGATTTGAGAATGGTAAGAACTTTGATACTCCTATGAATACAACGTTAAGACTTTCAAAAGACTCTACAGGTAAAGATATAGATCCTAAACTATATCGCAGTATGATTGGTAGTTTGTTGTATCTAACTGCTAGTAGACCTGATATTGCATTAATGTTGGTATTTGTGCAAGATATCAGTCTAATCTTAAGGAATCACATCTTACTGTTGTTAAATGGATTATTAGATATGTCGCAAGTGCTATAAATCTGGGTCATTGATATCCTTTTGATACTAGTGTTCAATTAGCCGGGTACTCAGATGTTGATTGGGCTGGTAATATCGATGATAGAAAATCAACCAGTGGTGGTTGTTTTTACATTGGAAATTGCTTAGTTTCTTAGTTCAACAAGAAACAAAGCTCAATATCGCTCTCCACTGCTGAGGCTGAGTATATTGCAACTGGATATGCATGTACTCAACTAGTTTGGATGAAACGCATGCTAAGCGATTATGGAATTAATCAAGATTCAATGATCTTACATTGTGATAATTCCAGTGCTATAAATATTTCCAAAAATCCAATCCAGCATTCACGTACTAAGCACATTGACATTAGGTATCATTACATTCATGAGTTTGTTAAAGAAAAGTTATTTCCTTGGAATATATACCAATCGAAACTTAACTTGCTGATATATTTGCTAAACCGCTCGACAAAAGAAGGTTTAATAAATTGAAATTTGATCTTGGTATGTGCATTTTACATTGAGTATTCTTGCTTGCATGTATCATAGTGTATTATATTTAGTATTATATGTGTTGAAATTTTAATTTTTTACATTATAAATATATTTTTGGTAGATACTTGACCGATCGTGCACCGCACTCGACCGGTCGTGAAGCTCGTGAAGATGATATAATTTGGAGAAAATCTCCTTCTTTTTCATTTCCACTCCGACCTACGACGAGTTGTGGCTCGACCAGTTATAGGATTTCTTGTATTTCTTCAAAGTTAGTCCTATTTCTTCATTTTTCTTGAAGATTCATGCTCTCTATACTTTGATTTGATCATTGTGTAGCTAGATTTCATCTTTTTGTTAGGTTTTTCAAGGGTTTCTTCTCAAATTGCTGATCTAGAGAAAACCTATCATTCTTTTTGTACATTTCTCTTGCTCTTAGTATATCTTGTTGAAGATGGATGCTAGAGGGAAGAAGAAAACATCTCGTGGTCCATCCTCATCTAGATCTACACCGATAACAAAACGGCACCTTCGGTCACCCGAAGATGATCCTCAAGATGTACGGGATTTGTGTGTCCGTAATGTTATCGTTGAGCATACCGTTGATCTCAATCACATTGCCCTATATGGTATTGTCCCTCTCCTTGAATCTGTTGGCTGGGCTAACATTTTGCTTTGGGGTGGGCCTGCATACCATTCTATTACACAATCAATGGTTGCATGTATCTCAGAATTCTCCCTTGACAACTTAACTTTTTCAATTGATACTAGAGAAGGGAAATTTGAAGTAGAACTTCATTTGATATCGGGTATTATAGATATACCCGTTAATGATGAAGGTATTCTGATTCATACTCTATACGTCAAACCATCTGAATCGAAAAAATACATGCTAACAAGAGACTTATGCAAAATTAATGCGCAATGGACACACAAAGGGAATGCGCTCCCTTCAAAGTATCTGTTACCTAAATACAGAGTGTTACATCATTTTTTCATTTCAAATATATATCCTCGGTCTGGTAATAAAATCGAATTGACTTCTTTCATGGTTCGTTTGTTTCATTCTATTGCTTCTGGTACCAAGGTCTGCCTTCCTTCATTGATCTGTCATTTTATCATATAGTTTTGTCTCCATTCAGGTCATAATGATATTTCGTTTCGTTATCTTATGACTGTGTTAGCCTCTCACATGCTTGTCGATAAACGTATTAATGAGGCACCAATTCATCATCTTATTTTCAATAATGTCAATCTTAATAAGATGAAGTTAGATTTGCTTCCTGGTCAAGTAGATGAAGGTGGTGTTAGTGGTGATGGTGGTGATGCCAGAAATGAAGGGGAAGCTGGCGATCTTCCTCAATAGGATGTTAATATGAATGAGTTATTTGATGAGATAGAAACTGATTCACCAAATGATCCTGATTACGATCCATCTAGTTATGATGCACGCCTTCGTGCATTGGAGGAGAAGGTTGATAACATGAGTGTAGCCCACGATATGCAGTTTAAATATATGCAAAAATATCTTCGTCGCATTAATATGGGCTTACACCAGATTGATCCTACTATCCGTGCTCCCTCCTCTGGATCTGATTAGGCGAATTATCTTTTAGATTGTATAACATTATCTTTTCTTTTATTTTGGATATTGTATTAACTTGGTTATGGCTTGATAATTTTGGATTTATATTTTATGATATGATATTTCCTTCCATATTCCTTTCTCATTATCTGCTTTTTATTACTCTCTATGTAGTTGTTCTCTTTCCTATTGTGACTTTTCCTTGTCATTTTGTGACAAAAAGGGCGAGTAGTATGGTAAAGGGGAGTAGTATGAAAAGGGGGAGTAATTTGTTTGGAATGATTGATTGAGAAGGATATGTGGATTGAGAATATGGAGTCTTGATGTTTTCATGTTGTTTATTATTTACATGAGCAGTACTCGTATCTCTCAGGGGGAGTAGAGTAATTTGTATGATGTTGCTCTTATCTGTATAATATGTGTTTTGTCATAAATTTGACAAAGGGGGAGATTGTAAGTGCTATGATTTCATATCCCTTTGGTTGTCAAATTTTGTGGTGTCAAAACCTATATCTATGTCTTATATATCTTGTGTTTCGTGTTTGAGACTATTCATTGCTTCAAGACATCGTATTTCAAGATAAGAACTTAAATGAAGAAAGTTTCAAGTCATGGATGAAGAATTCAAGATTAGAAGTCTCCAAGTATGCATGTTCAAGATTCAAACAAGTACAAGTATAGAAGAAGACTTTGTCAACTCAAGAAAGGATCAAGCTCGAGAAGGCCTACAATAAGATTCGTAAAGTCTCAAGCTTCTCTTAAGGGTCATCTGAGTGTACAGACTATCAATGTCCACTCACTTTTAAGGTTTGTTTGATCTTAGATTGACCTTAGAATGGGCTTTACTGTAGGTCATTCTGGATACATAATTTGTATATTTTAATATGCTTGTTCGGGCTGTTCCAAGACCAGTCCTAGCTCTGCTACGACCAGTCTTTAGTTTTTCAGGATCAGTCCTAGGTAGTTGAAGATTTTTGAATCTTTCTGGTTATCCTACGACCAGTTCTGGACATCCTACGACCAGTCCTGAGAGATGTACGACTTGTCCTTCGACCAGTCTTAGCCCTATGACTCAAACTCCAGCAACTAAACTGGGGATCCTACGACCGGTCGTAGGTGACCCACGACCAGTAGTAGGTGGCCCACGACCAGTCGTATCTACCCAGAACCAGTCGTGGAACAGCTAATCCTTATCCCACGAAAATCTTTGAAAATCTTTGAAGCTACGACCAGTCCTAGGATCCTAAGACCAGTCGTAGATGGGATTTTTCAAGCTATAAATAGAGCACGAACTTCAGAATTTTTTAATTCAATTCAACTCGATTCAAGCAATCTTTAGGCTATACTCTGAGATAAGTTTGTATTTATTTTTAAGTTACTTTGTGCTCATTTAATATTCCTTTTGCTAGCTTGTTTATTATTTGATTTTGATCTACATTCAAATCTTATTTGAAAAGGGGAATTTCTGATATTCTTTCTTCTTGGATTCAAAATCAAATAGAACTAGCCCTTTTGATTTAAAATCAATTAGACTTAGAACCATTCTTAAAGTGAGTATTGGACTTTGAACGTTGAATCGAACTTCTACTCCAATTGGTTCTACCGGGCTACTTCAAAACGAGATTCAGGTATTTTACATTTGTGTAATTTACATTCTTTGGTTTTGTTTGAGATTTGCCAGAAAAATTTCATTATTTTGGTTATCTGAGGAGAGCCAGAAAACTCAGATTGTGTGGGTTTTTAGATTGTGTAAGCCCGAGATAAAAGACACAATTGTGAAGGTTTTAGGTAAACTTGTGAAACCTATTTTGATAGTGCATGCTAATATCCCCTGTGTGAGGATATTAGGAGTGGAGTAGCATTCTGTGTGGTTGTTGGATAACAGTTGGTGTACACACAGGCGAACCACTATATATCATTGAGTTGTGGATGTGCTTTATTCTTTCATTCCTTTATTCATTCAGTTTTGTGGATTGTATTTGTGGATGAATGTTGTAATCATTTTATTTCAAGCAAGTGTGGGTATATTGTAATAACTTAGGATTTATTTCTGCAAGTTATTTTAGTTTCCTTACTTTTTATTTGTCATTGGTTTGTGATACAAAGTACGTTCTAGAAATAAGGTTGTCCTACCTTAAACCTTTGGTTTTTGGTGTAAGGTTGTCCTTAGAACTGATATAGTATCATTCTCTTATTTTTAGGTTATTGAGATTACTTTTAATTCAGTATTGTGCTTTATTTCTTTTATTATTCCGCTGTTTTAAGTTTTATTTGGCATTGCCCTATTCGCCCCCCCTCTAGGGCATATAGCTAGGCCCTTTCAATATCTCAACCGGGATGATGGTCTTTGAGTCGCATGAAAGGGAAAATGGGGTCTCTCCTGTAGTTGATCAAGTTGTGGTTCTTCTATATGCCCATAGAACAAATGGGAGTTCCTCGGCCTAATTTCACTTAACTTTCTCCAGCTTTGTCTTGAGATGATTCTTGATGATTTTATTCACAGCTTCCACTTAGCCATTGGATTGAAGATGACAGGTAACGAGTAGGCGTTGATGATGTCGAGCCTTCGACACATACCCATAAATTTGTCGTTGTTGAACTGTTTCCCGTTGTCGGACATAATGGCGTGCAGGATGGCAAACCGACAGATGACGTTCTTTCAGATGAAATCCATTATCCTTTGCTTTGTAATCTTTGCTATAAGCTCGGCCTCTGCCCATTTGGTGAAATAATCCACCGCTATGATCGCATATTTAGTCTGTCTCTTACCTCGAGGCAGAGGCCCAACGATGTCAATCCCTAATTGAACAAATGGCCACGGTCCGCTCATAGGGGTCAGCTCTTCCGTTGGCTACCTTAGGACAGCAGAGAATCTCTGACACTTATCACAGCTTCGAACAAAACCCTTAAAATATTCTTAGATTATTGGCCAGAAGTATCCCTAACGAATTATCTTTTGTGCAAAGGTGCCACTGTCGGAGTGATTCCCACAAATTCCTTCACGTGTCTCTTAGATCACATATTCTACTTCATTAGGTCTTAGACATCTTAAGTACGGCTGAGAGTACCCGCTATTTTTTTTACAAAGTGTCACATATGATCGTGTATTATGCTACCATGACTCTCAGACGTCAAGTTTCTAACTTATCCTAGGGACCTCGCCGCTCATGAGGTATCTGATTATAGGATCCATCCAACTCGCGATTGTTCACACTGGGTTGATGGTTTCGTGGTCAGCTCTATCAATGTTTGACATATCCAGGAATTCCACAGGGACAATCCTCGGGATGTTCCCTTAAGTTGTCAAGGCCAGCTTCGTAAGGGAATTAGTCCAGGAGTTTTCAGCTCTCAGTATTTGACGAATGATGCATTCCTTGAATTTTCCAATTATTTTCCTTGTCTCACCTAAGTAGGCTATCATCCTCGCCTCCTTCACCTTGTACTTTGTTGACACCTGGTTCACAACGAGTTAGGAATCGTACTGACATCGATGAGCTGGACTCCTAAGTTGACAACTAACTTGAGCCTAGCCAACAATGCTTCATGTTCTACCTTGTTGTTTGATGCCTTGAAGCCAAGCCTGATTGCGTACTGAATGGTGGTCACATCGGGTGTGACCAAGACGATCCCCGCTCCTCATTTTGAGTTGAATAACTCGTCCATGAACATGGTCCATCTATCAGACCTTATCTCTGCCCCAGCATCCTTGGGGGGTGAAGGAACTGGGGGAATGACAGGGTTCATCATTGAGTCCGTTGGTACCTTCGAACTAAGTCCTCAAAGTCTGTAGTTTGGAGTGGTAAATTTTGATATAAAATCTGCCACTATTTGGCCTTTGATTACAGTCCTCGGTTGATACTGTATTTCAAATTCCCCGAGCTCAATGGCCCACTTGGTCAGGCTTCCAGATACTTTAAGCTTTTGGAGCACTTGTTGAAGTGGTGAATATATGATGACAATGATGGAATGTGCTTGGAAGTATAGACGTAGCCTCCATGTAGAAATGACTAGACTCAAGGCTAGCTTCTCCATACTCGGATACCTTATCTCTGTTAGAACCACCTCCTTACTAGTATAATAAACAGGATGTTGTTTACCCCCAACCTTTCTGATAAGAGCCAAGCTGACGATTGATGTAGAAAATGCTAAGTAAAGGAACAAGGGCTATTCTTCCCCTGGTTTGGACAGTAATGGTGGCAACCCCAAATATCGCTTCAGCTATTGAAAGGCTTGCTCGCAATTCGGGGCCCACTCTACCTTCTTACGGCACTTTAATTATTGGAAGAAGGGGAGACACTTATCTGTGGCTCTGGAGATGAAACGACTGAGCACAGCAACCCTTCCAGTAAGGCACTGGATCTCATTCACTGTTTGAGGTGAGCTCATTGTTGAGGGTCAAATATTGCATACAGGACCCCAGTTATTTCTTGGTTTTATGAACATGATAATGCTTAATGTTCTGTTTTAATCATGTTTATGTGCAAGGTGAATTCAAGATCTTGGATTAAAAAGGATGTTAAAAGTATGAATTTAATGCCCAAGAATCACCAAGACCAAGAATGAAGAATGCACATATTGAAGTTCCAAGAAAATCATGTCAAGAATGAAGAAAATCAGAGTTTTGAAGTGAGTTTGCATGATCCTCAACCATTCCTGGCTCCAACTCGACTAGTCCTACGTACGCTCAACTAGTCCTGACTTCGGCTCGACTAGTCCTATGTATGCTCAACCAATCCTAGCCTTTGTTCTACTAGTCCTGACTTGACTAGTTGAGCTGACTTGATTCAAACTCTAGCAATTAAAATCGCTAAAATTAGGTCATCCTCGACCAGTTCAAGGTGACCCTCGACTAGTCGAGGTTTGTCCTCGACCAGCCTTGGGTTACGTAGCCAACACAAAGTGTGGAAATTTTAATCAGTTTCTGGAAATTTTCGACTCGGTACGAAAGTCTAAGCCTAAAACTATAAATAGGGGTCCCTAGGGCATCCTTAGGCATCATCTAGGGTTTGGGGAGTGGAGTGAAAGCATGGAGAAGCCGTTGCCAATAGTTTTTCTTCCTTTTCCTTAGTTATTTTTATACTTTTCTTAAGAGATTTTAGTTCAATTATGTCAATGGTTGGCTAAACCTCTTAGTTAGGGCTAAGAGGTGAAGCTTGTAACGTGATAGGATATTTTTATTGCTTTTATTTTTGATTTTTTGATTTTTTGATTTTTTAATTTAATCTAGAACTATTTTTTAAGAAAATTCAGCAATTTTTATATATGATGATCAACGGATCACAGCTTTACAGAAATTTCGGGTTACCTAGAATAAAAAGAAATTAGGGCAACCTATCATGAGAAAAAAGAAAACTGCACTACAACTACAAATTTCTCATCGAACCTAAGACGACCTTGTCCAAAAATATAAGACCTTTGGTGTGAGGGGGAAGGATCGCTAAGGTGCAACAGAAAAATGAGGTTTGGGTTCCCCTACTGTAACACCCCAGATTTTTACCAACTTGGAATTAGACGTCCTTAGGAAATGGTTCAACCATATCACTCTTAGAGATCAATCCCAAAGTCTAAACATCGTTGTTCAACCTATTTCCTTTAAAATCTCACCTTTCACCACCTCATTCTTCAAATTTCCACAAGTACTTTCATATTAGACATAAAACCTAAATTTTAAATGGAGAAGAACTATACTTAAACTAAAACTTACTATAAATGGTTCATACATGAATAAAATGGGATTTTGACTATGTAATTCTTAGAATCTCATGATTTAGATAGGTTATTTGGATGTATTAGCTTCTTATAACCCAAAATCATATATTGTATGTCACGTAACTCATTCCGGTTTGCAAATGAGGCTCGATAAATGCCTAGACGGACTCGTGGGCCCAAACGACTCAATTCGGGGGGATCCAAAGTGGGCGCCACATGTTTCCGGCATCCCTAGGGGGTGAGGACCGCGCCCATGGGGCGATCCCTCACCAAATAGGTAAGTGACCGGCGAGGACCTCGCCGAGTCAGCGAGGCCTCGTCCGTAGAACGGACAGGCAGCCCGATTTCTGCATTTTTTCTACACATTTTTTTAAACTTTGAAAAATCATATATCCTTCGTTATAACTCCGATTTAGGTGACTAAAAAATCATATTGAAGATAAATGAGTCTAGTTTTATATAAAAATAGTTAAAAAATTAAATAAAATAATTAATATAGTTTAAAGTAGGACGTTGTGACAACTATCTGAAAATCACTTGTTGGACATCTGCTGCTTCTGTAATTTTTAAAATTTTTCTACAACTCAAAATCTTATGAAATTTGGTGGAGTCAGGATAAACTTGATGATGAACCATTAGAAATGGGGCATAGAATGGCCCTAGGACCGTATTCTGCCATAATTAGGGTAGAATTTGGTTAAGTACCAAACTGAATACTCTGTAGAATTAACTTGAATCACTTTAAATATAAACTATAAGACCCAAAATTAGTAGGACCGCTAATTCTATGTTACCTAGAAACCTTGGATCAATCTCTAAACCCAATTTCTCTCAGGAGCATTCAGAAACTTCGTATCGGACCTGGACCGCACGTTGAAAGTCTGATAGTGATGAACTTAGAAGATATTGACCGCATTGTTGGACTTGACAAGCATAATAAAAATCACGCCCAAACGATGTCTTGAGACCATTTTATTGCGTCCGGAGTGAAGAGAGTGAGAAAAGGAAGATATTTAGAAAATTAATTAATTTGTATGAAATCTGGCACATTTCACTTACGCGTTATTTTTAAACATTCTGACTGTTAGAATTCGACCCAAATTCACCCTCGGATTAGGATAGGTGGCCCTTACATGTCAAAGTACTTGTGGCCTTAATCGAAGTTCAGTAACCGTTGAATTGAAACTGGTCTGCCACGTGCGATATGGAAGTCCTACTAGGATGAAAACTTAACTCCACCTAGATCCAAGGTTGGTGAGCTTAAATCCGACCACACACAGAAAAGGGGCCTCTAAAAGTGCTCCGTTGAGACAGAATAGTCCGTGTTTGGACATAACTTAGGTATACCATGGCCCTGAGTCTAATTTAGTGAGTTTTGGGCTTATAAAAAGGGCTTAAACCCTCTCTCATTCAGCCCATATGAATTTGAGAGAAACCCTAGGAGAGAGAAGAGAGAAAAGAGAGAGAAAGTGTGAGAGAAGTGAGAGAATCTTCCTGTTATTCTTCCCTTCCGATCTACGTCCTTAACCATTACTTTACAATCGCTATCCCGACGATTCCGGCTTCGTTCTTAGGTAAGGAAAACCTAACTCTAACCTGTTTTAGGATTTTAATTGATACAAGTAGCAAGATAGCTAACTTAGCTCGTGGTTTAGGTTGTAACACTATCGTGGACGAAGACTTAACAATCCTATCGCATTCGTTACGCTTCTACGGTGTAAGGTGCGCACTTTAGACGTTTAGGTTATCATTTTTCAAAGCTTTCAATGTCGGATAATGATAGATTCCTGACGTGGATGCTATTTCACATATAGAACATGTTATCCGTTTTTCATTTCGAATACGTACAAAGTATATGGAATTTTAGATATTTTGGGTATTTGTAGAAAATACCATATACGTATGAATTTTTCTGATATGATTGCCATGAGTATTTTCCATGTATGTATGCTAGTTATGGATGTATGAATTGTTTGGTGAAAGGATTCACCCTAATACACATTTTGGCCAACATAGCTTATGTAGTGTAGCCTAGGTGTTTATTGAAATGAAAAAATAAATATGAATTTATGATTTATGCCTACCATATGTATTGAATGTAAGAACATGATTGTTGTGTATGAGACAACTCTTTGATATAAGGATTTTTCATATTCCATGTTGAAATCAACATACGTCATGTATGTTGGAGTTGTGTAGTCTAAGTGTTTGTTAAGATGCCTGTGTGAGAAATTGTGTGGTGAACTAAATTTAATAGTGTTGTTGAGATAGGGTTCTCAACAATCTTAATGATATTTATGATTTCCTCCATGCAAGTGTTTGATTTAATCCCTTTACTTATGAAACGTTTGTGTATGGTTTCATGTACATGTTGTATCTTCTAACATGTTCGATAGCATGCTTGGATTACTTGATTATTTGATCCTGTTTGTTCAAATGCTCACTGATTCAGATTAAAAGTGTTTGGGACTATGCCATAGTCCAGGCAATCGGTAACCAAACTTAAGTTCGTGGCTGAGTTGTAATCGCCACATAGGATGTGTTTGACGAACCTGAGCCATGCGTTGCTTGTCGACAGTGGTTAGGCCACACGAGGTGCTTATGCACTTCATGTTGATCAACTCAACGGATGCTCGTACTAGTCAAACTCGTCAAGTAATCCGATTAACCCGATGTATGTTAACCATGTTTGGATGCCATTGCTTGAACCTAAGGTACCAAACTTACCAGTAAAAATCTCGTTAACCGTGGTACCTCGATCCGCTAAGACTCATGAGCCGGGCATGGTGGTATGCGACACCGTGGTCGAGCTATCGGCCTACGCTGGGGCGACAAGCCTCCCCGTAGTGACCAGTGAGCAACCTTGTCTCGTGAGCCGATTGTGGTGGTATGGGACACTACATTCGAGCTGTCAGCCTACATTGATAAGGTGATGGGGGAGTGGTGCAACGAGTGCGAGTAACAGCCCTGACAGCCCTTTGTAGTGACCTCGAGCATACTCTGAATCTGCAGTGTAAACAGAGTATAAACTAGGCCTGTATTGATAAGGTGATGGGGGAGCGGTGCAATGAGTGCGTGCAACAGCCCTGACAGCCCTTTACAGCGACATAAAACCGCATCATCGTATGAGATTATCTAGGACTGACGACCCTAGAATGGATCCTTGTTTGGGAATGATATAAGGGAGGTACCTTAGTTTTCTAATCCTACTGTATGAAAAGGACTAATAACAACTCGGTAATCATGTTCATATCGCACTGTATGTGCCTGGAAGATGTGGAGCACTGAGGGAAGAAAGCATGTCGCGAACGTAAGATGGTGTCGCATGAGGGAGTATGTTGGCGAGGGCATACATCATCTCATTTCATCCTTGCATTAACTAGAGTATTTAGGAATATTTTCTATGTTTCCTTTATCATTACCGCTTGACTGATTTGATAATATGTTAATCTTTACTCTATTGTTCCACTAAGTTAGCTACTCACTCCCACGTTACGGGACAGTGTTGTACACATCAATCAAACTCTGTCTTAGTTTTAGGTGAGGGTGATGCTTGTGAAGCGGAGCTGGACTTTACTTTTTGCTGATGAGTTCTCCTTTATGTAACTCTCTGGCGGGTCTATTTGACTTGGAGTTGCACCGATGGGGCTTCAGTATTTGGGATAAAAGACAATACATTTTTCTCATTTTGTACATTTTGTAATTGTTAACCTAGTGACATTCATACTCTAAGGGCTTACTATCATTCTTATCTAGTTTAAACACTTATCACAGTCTTCTTGCATAACTTAAACGCCTTTGGAGTATGATATGCTGTTTTTGGTATAATCCTAATCCTGTTTAATGCCCTTCTACAGACAACATTCATTCATCATTATCTATGTTGCATAAGTGATGTTCTGGAACTCGGGAGTGGAGTTTATACTCGACCCCCAATTTTTGGGATGTTACACCTACCCAACCTAGCCATGGCATCCGCGGGGACGTTACCTTCCCTCAGGGTGTGGGAAAAGATCACATGGGCAGAGGATACCAAATCTCGGATTCTGGCAAGCCAGGAGAACCATTTCCAACTTGGGAATGTAAAGCCAAAGAGGAAGATGATGATTAATTCTGAGTCCAATTCAAGAATGATCTGCTGATACCCTTTCAAGAGTCCCAAGCGCAAACCGCCATGAATGGCTCTAAGCTCCACATGGGTGTTGGAGGCCATCCCATAGCCTTCTGCAAAGGTCAAAAGAAAGCCACCAGAACTGTCTCTATAAAGTCCCCCAACTCCTGAAAGACATGGGTTCCCAAGCAACAACCCATTGACGTTGATTTTGACCCACCCAATAGGGGGCCGCTGCCATTTTACAATTGAATTGGAGGGGCGGGGATGAGTAGGGGAGGAAAGAGGGATAGGCCCTGGAGTCTGTGTGCGACGCTGAAAGTGGGTTGGAGATGGTTGCATACCGGTCTTCTCCCTGAAGTATTTGAGCCACCAGCTAATGCGAGCTACTAATGACTAGTTTGAAAGCATGGTATCTATGAACATTGCAACATTTCGCACTTTTTCATACCTCACAGAGCAGGATGCAAGGAGCTAGCTTGTGGGACTAGGAGAAATGTCGATCATCAACGAGCATTGACCACCATTGGACCAGGTATTGTTTAACAATCGTAGCTTGCCGAATGTCGATACCGAAGGAAGATCCAATGAAGTCCAAACCCGTATTCGCTAGGCCACCTTCTAAGAATAAATGGGAGATGGACTTGCAATCTCTGCCTGGCCTATCTGGATCGACTATTGATTGACTGCTAGAACAACATACACATCTGATTGTCGTTTGGACTGCTTTCATTAAGATTTTCCACACCAAGGTAGATATTTTCAGGGGGAGGGAGGGATGCCAGATCCATCTGGTCCACTGCTTGCGCGGCTGGCCCGATCTAGAAATGTCCCAGGACAAAGAGACCGAGAACTCCCCAGATGGTGTGATCAGCCATAAAGAAATGTCTGGGCCTGAAGTTATGTAGAAACCTGCTTAAAAGATAAGATCATGACCTCCTGGAGAAGAATTCTTAGAACCGAAGAAGGGGGGAGAGGGCCTGATCTTCCTAAAAATTGATTTATTTTAAGATGACACAGGGTAGTAGGGATGTGGATGCTTTCGATCCTTTGGAGGGGGCCCAACCCGGTCCAATTCGTGCTCCAAAGACTGCTTTCTCTGAAACCAATTTGCTGCTATGAGGAGGTCTCCAACGTTGGTACTAGTTGTTGGATATGTTTCCAGAAGGGGGAGACGAAAGCAAGTATGACTCGTTGTTCGTTCGAGTTGCGGCCTGACCGTATTTAACTATCATGAAATTCCTCCATAAGCCAATCTACTGCTGCGAGGCGGTCTCCAACGTGGGTACCGGCCGTTGGATCTATTTCCTGATGGGGGAGGAAAAAGTAGGTATGACCCATTGTCCGTTCGAGTTGCAAACCTGACTGTAATTAACTATCATGAAATTCCTCCATAGGTCATGACTTATCTTGAAGTGAATAGACCAAGCCATCTTCAGCCTGAAAGCCTAAATGATATCAGCAAGCTTCCTAATACCCAGGCCCCTTCCACTTTGGGAAGAGTTATCATCCTCCAACTGCACTAATGAGGCTTATGCTTTCCCTCTGACCAATCCCATAGAAATTTGGCCATCCACCTTTATAAGGATTGCAATATCACATTGAAAGGTGTGAAGCTACAAGGGAATGAACAAGTATACTGCCAAGAACGTTTTGAATCAAAACTGATCTGCCTGCTTGAGATAGAAACCCGGCCTGCCATCCTGAAATTCTAGCCTCAATTTTCTGAAAAAGTGGTTGAAGTGCAGCAATCTCGATCCTTCCAATGACAAGAGGAACCTCGAGGTAAGTGAAAGGAGCAGCTAAATTTAAGATACTGCTGGAACGTTCAATAGCTCTTATTCTGGCTGATGAAAGAGAGTTGCTACACACAAAGGAACTTTTTTAGAATTTGATGGTTTGACCAGAGACATCTTGGTAATGATCAAGGAACTTCTTCACGGCCCTGGATGAGGATATACATTCGTTGAGGAATAAAAGCGTGTCGTCGGTGTAGAGGAGGTGGGAAGCGGTTTGGCAGCCTCTTCTTAGCTTGAAAGGCATGATAAATTCTTGGGCGATGTGAGCCTTCATCCCATGGCTCAAGACCTCTGCGGATAAAATCAAAAGCGTCGGGGAAAGAGGGTCTCCTTGCTAAATACCTCTCGAAGATTTGAAGAATCCAGATGCCTCACCATTTACAAGGACTGAAAACCAGACATTTCCCCAACAATTTTCCACCAAGCTAATCCACCTATGATTAAGGTGAAATGGGCTAAGACTTTCTTGAGGAAGCTTCAGTCCACCTTGTCATATGCTTTTTCCATATCCACTTTCATCGTAATGTTTCCACCCTAGTTCTTCCTATTAATATCTCTAAAAAGTTCCTAAGAAAGCGCAATCTGCTTGGTAATGGGGCGGCCTTGGATGAAAGTGCCTTGCTTTGGGGAAATCAGGGAAGGGAGAATAGTACTTAACCGGTTGGCAATGATTTTGGCAAATATGTTATATAAACAGTTGCACAGGATAATTGGTCTGAAATCGGCAAAGCTTGTTAGAGAGTTGGACTTGGGAATGAGGCAAATGAGAGAGGCATTGACAGCACATGAAATTTCCCCACCCTGGAAGACATACGTGGCAGCATGATGAATATCCTAGGTGATAATGTTCCAACATCTTGAGTAGAATGCTCTGAAGAAGCTGTCCGGACCCGCAGCTCCATCAGCAGGGATGGAAATCGCGACCTGATGCTCCTCGTGCATGGAGGGGATGACTAATAAGTCCATATTTTGGTGCTGAGTGACCAGCTAAGAAATTGCATCTAGAAGCATAGGACAATCATCATAGCTAATCACAGAAAACTATTTTTCAAAGAGATCAAGTACCATCCGTTTAATGTTGTGTGAGTCGAAAATGGTTTTGCCAAATTCTAACCTTGTAGCTCTGATTTCAGCTCTTCTCTATTTTTTTCATTGTAACTGCATGGAAGAATCGGGTGTTTCTCTCTCTCACATCTACCCAAGTGACTTTAGACTTCTGTTTCCAAAATATTTCTTCCATGACCTCAAGCTGGCTGAGCTTCGATTGGCACTCTCTGAACTTCAAGTGGAGATCGGACTGCAACGAGTTGTCATCAGGTTGACCCTGCATTCTGATGTCCAACTCTGACAATTTCTTCTCTGCCTGAACAACCTGTGTCGAGATGTTACCGAATACATCCTTGTTCCATTTCTTTAGGGCGTCTTTAACTCGCTTGAGCTTGAGTTTAACTCGATATTACCGAATACGTCCTTATATCAGTTGAGCATTGTTCTCTAAGTTCCAAGAAATCCACACCACTTGTTGAAAAGAGTCATGGAGCAGTCACATACGGTGGAAACGGAAAGGCTTTGGGTAGCTAGGTAGCTTGGGCGGGAAAACCAGAAGAAGAGGTGCATGGTCTAAATTCACACGTGGGAGGTGGCTGACTTGAAAGCTTGGGAAGGTAGTGGACCACTCCGCATAAAATAGAACCTTGTCAAGGCGGGCCCAGACCCGAGCTTGACCACCTTGGTTGTTGGTCCAAGTAAAATGATTCCCAGTAAAGCCAACATCAATCAGGCCCGCTGTATTTATGACATCGGAGAACTCTGTCATGCTAGCGATGTCCCCTAATCTTCAACTTCGCCTTTCATCCATAGAGACCATTGCATTAAAGTCACCACATGCCATCCAGGGTCCTTGTACTGAAGCTGAAATGGTGGCCAAGGTGCTCCATAGCGATCTCCTTTGGATACTGTCACAACTAGCATATATGACTATGAAGGAAATAATCTGCTGGAAGTTTGGAATGGTCGTTGCAAAAGAGATAAATTGGTTAGTGGAAATAAAAACGAAGAGGGAAATCAAGTTCTTATAGAATACCAAGATTATCCCTCCAGCGTCGGCATTGGAGGAGTTGTGGAAACCAAGGGTGAGGCTAGTTCCAACTCTTCTGTCATCACTGCTCATGGGTTCGAGGATGGCCATAAAGTGGGGGTTATGAATCTTGGTGAGCCTCTTCAAGGTGTGAATAATTGGAGAATTTCCTATCCCTCAAGCATTCCACCCGAGAATTTTATCCATCAATAATACATCTAGTGTTAATGGCCCCTCTTTTCAATCTTCTTAATTTGGATTCCCATGAACCCTTGGAGTACATAATCTTAAGCCTACATCTTCTTGTTTGCTCGGGTTCCTTAGGAGCTGGGGTGTGAGTTAGGAAGTCAGAGTGTTGCTCATCTGGTTGGCCAATTTCCTGCCCTGACCTGAGAACATTATCCATATCTAGGGAGACGTTTTGGTTCTCAGAGCTATGAAAAAGTGGTGAAGACCGCTTAAGTTGAAGTAGGAATATGTCAATATGTCCTAGAGGGGAGTGAATATGACTTTTTAAAGATTTATAAGTTATTTTTCAGTCCCATCTCACTAATCCTATTACAGAGTATAAATTAGGATTACTCAAGAATTAACTCTATTAGCTTCCAAGCCTAATAGAGGATCCAATCACAAACTATTTAAAGGACAAACAATGTGTAGATGAGATAGTGATGGATATGACTGTGTGTGCATAGAATGTGATCATATATAAAGACATGCAAGGCAATCACATAAATGAAAGACAATATCAATCTTAAACACAGTCATTTTATAGTGGTTCGATGACTTGTCTACTCCACTCCCGGCTTCCACACTCAACCCTTGAGTGATCGGATTTCACTAAGGAGGTTTCCCATGGTTTACCTCAAACCTAAGGTTTTAAATCAAGTTCACCTTCAACCTTTACAGAGGTTTCTACTCGGTTCACCTCAAACCCTGGAGTTTTGCTGGCGTACTCCTAACCAGATGTTTATGTCCACACAGGACAAGGGTCCACACAACGCACCCTGAGGTTTCTACTAGGTTCACCTCTAACCCTGAAGTTTTGCTGGCGTACTCCTAACCAGATGTTTATGCTCTCCACAGAGAAAGGGTCCACACAATGCACCCCGCACGTACACTCCCGTCGGAGGCCTCCTTCGAGGACTTCAAATGGTGAGCAACACTTAAAACTCAATCCTAAAAAGGAATGATTACAAGTGTCCTCTGGATTCTTAGTACTTACAGATAAGTTGATGAATCTCTTTCAGCGCAATAATGAAGATCTCCTTCTTGTTGATGAAGAATCTTCAGATCCTTTGATCCGCAACACAAAGATGTATATATGCTAGGCTTAGGTTGGGTCAAGGCTATGATGGAATACCACTCTTTGAAGATTTTCCTATAAGAAAGATAGAGAGGTTCCCATCATCTATGCATTTAAGGCATCCCAGCTTAATGATATGTCATTAAGGTAGTAGCTGAATGATCCTTGAATGCGAAAGTTTATTCTCCAATCCACTCTATAAGATATCAATGACGAGGGTGGATTGGAGAATGAACTTTCTGAGAGAAAGGGCTTAGGTAAATGATAGGAAGGTTAAAACACTCTAAAACACTCTCTACTTTCTCTGCCAGCAATGAAGACTACTCTCTCTATTTATATGCAAAAGGTTCCAACGGATATAAACGGTCATATTTATGACAGAGTTCGATATCATCGAGCAGTCGTCGATATGATCGAGCGTATACTCTCGATTGTATCGGCCAACCTGTCGATGATACAAACTCAATTGTCATTTCGCTTTTGGAAACCTTCCGCCAACTGGTCGATGGGATCGAGACACACATCGATGTTATCGGATTTTGAACTCCGATTCCATCGAGTGATGGTTCGATCTATCAACACGTAAAAAATAAGAGAGAAGCCTTGAAGAATTTCAGGATCACAGATATGATCGGGAAAACAGTCGATGTCATCGAAATTTGTACATCGATCATATCGGAGACCTTGTCGATGGGATCGATAAATCGTATAGATTTACATGTAAGCTTGCTGGACGATTTATGTCCTGACTTGATCCAATCGACTTGGTCTCGATAGGATCGATATATGAATATCGATTTATCGACAGGCACCCCAACCAACATTAAAAGCAACCTAAAATTCATGCTGGTGAGAACATGCGCCCCACAGTCGATATGATCGACTGACTCCCGATATGATCGATATTTGAGTTCGGATTGAATCGGACAGTCATCGATATATCAAAGCATATGTTAGTTTTCTTTAGAAAAATAGGGGCACCGGAAAGAAGTCTGTCGATATGATCGATCCACTTCAGATATGATCGATTTTCGAATATCGATGATATTGACTCGAAGGTCGATATATTGATAATTCATCCAGAAGATTGTTTGATTGCTGGACGCTTTTTGTTCTCACTCGATTGTATCGATTGATATGCCGAGGACATCGACAGAGCTGGTCGATCATATCGAAAGGGGAATCGATATAATCGACAGTGTAAGAAAAACTTAGAAGATTTTCTTTTTGATAAAAAGTTTTCTTACACATAAACCCTAAGATGTTCTAGTTCTTTTTAAGGGTTTAATCACCTGGTGTTTTGGGACATGGGATGTGAGGCTATGATTTACCTTTTGGCGAGCTTCCACACATCCAGATGAGGCAGACGCTTGACTTGATCTTCTTTTTAGGTGCTGTCGTCCGACTGACTCAACTTACAACGTAATTGACAAAGCAGGGCACATAATAGGTGCACTTTCAATCTCCCCCTTTGTCAATTACGTGACAAAATTCCCAAAACATCCTAGGAACATATCTAGACAGATATATCCTAAATTATGTGTACATGTATTAACACAATTTTACAAATTCTAAACACCCATGTACACAACAAACAAATTCTCCCCATTAATTCAAAAACTCCCCCTTTCTTATTGCGGCTGCTCCCCCTAACACCTGCAATAAAGATATACAATTTTCGCTCGGGATGTTTTGAATTGTTCTCCCCCTTTTTTTCAGTCATTGGCAAAGGTATAAGACGTGATATTGACTGAAGATTAAAGCATATGGGAGAACCACAGAGATAGATGCATATGAATGAGAACAGTGTAAAGCATGCATCAATGAAGACCAGAAGATAAATCAATGAAGCAGTCAGCACAGGAATTGTATAACTAAATAAGAATCTCAGTAAAATGAGAATTAAGTTCAGCCATATCAACAAAAAGATTTCATTGCCCAGAAATGTAGGGATACCCAAAATAAGTAAGCATTTTGACTAGACACATGGCTCTACCAAAAATGTCTCTTTCTAACACATAGAAGGCCCGCCAGTTGTTAGTAAGCCAGTTGTTAGTAACTCAAGAATCTGCTGCACAGTGTTGGAGAGCTTTCATCCTATTTTCTATTCCTGATAGCCATTGTTCGCAGTGTTGGAGTCGCTCATCAATTCTAGTAAGATTGTTTAAAAGTGGGCGCTCAAGTACATGATGTTGATGATTTGTGACAGAAGCAGGACTATAATCAGGAGTTCGATTGGATTCTCAAAGAATTTCTTTATTAAGCATGGGACCACTATCTTCAACAGGTGGAAGGGGTATGCGTTTGTACTGAAGATATTGTGAAGGAGTTGGAACACAATTCCTAGGCATTTTACTGGAAGAATATTGCTATCATTCCTAGGAGTTGTCATACCCTGGCACAGTGCTTGTGTAATTTCCACCCATCTATCCAAATCGTTTAGATTTCTTCTAGTGACAGGAATTTACGTCACTCCAATGTTTAGAACATGACCAAGAACTGGTGGAGTGATGTGCTTGGTGTGTTGCATGAATTTCAGACATATGCAAGGTGGGTAATCTTGGGTAACATGACAACAGTTGAAGAACTGCTGGATCATTTCAAACTGATATGGCCCGCCCATGTCAAACATATTCTTCCATCCAATGATTTCCATCATGAGATCCACCCCATTGAGTTTGACAGTACTCATGAGAATAGTACGATCGACTATTGTGACTTGTTCCCAGTCCGACTAGTTTTGAGGGGGTCTAGAATATTTCTCTTTCTTATTCTTAGAAGATTTTGCAGATGAAAAAGCCTTACCTTTTCCTTTAATCTTCCTTGTGTCACTCGGGTGCCAAGATTTCATTTGGACTTCGAGCAGATCAATCAAAGGAACATCGGGGAAGAGAATTAGGACTAGCCTTTGAATAAAGAAGAAAGGAAAAAAAAATATTTTCGATCAGCCTTTTATTTGGGCGCCACCTGTCGATCATATCGTCCAACGTATCGATTGTATCGATAGGTTGTCGATCGATGCTATCGAGACCACCCTCGATGTTATCCATGATCACACGACTTTTCACATTCTGAAGATCTGTCGATTGTATCGACCGTAAGTCGATGAGATCGAAAAAGAGGCCAACACTCGTATCGAAATTTGATAATATTCAGAATATTCAAAAATTTGACACACTATTAGGTATTTCTTGGCTTGGAAAAAAAAATTCACCTGTACTGTACATACATAGATATGATAATATTCATTATACAAAAATTTAAGGTCTCCAACCTTAGATGTTATATTGAGACTCAATAAAATTGCATCATTTCAACAATTATCCAGGTTTTGATGCATAACCTAGTCTAATTTCTTCACTCTCAGTGTTTCTCAATATCACTCCTTCCTATTCCTATAATAATGTAGCAATGGTTATTTGTGCGAAGACCTTTCATAATTGATTTTCCTGATTGTTCTAGAATCTCGCATTTTTCTTTATTGAATTTTACCACATGCCCATTAGCACAGATTTGAGAGATACTTAGTAAGTTATGTGTCAATCCTTTTATGCAAAACGCATTCTCATTCTTAAACAGATTAATTCCTTCTATAATTTCCTGTCCAATTACTTCAGCAGTAGTTCCATCTCCATAGGTGACTATCCCTTTATGAAGATCTTTATAGTTTGAAAGGAGAGACTTTTCACCTGTGACGTGTCTTGAGCAACCACTGTCTATGTACCATTTAGCCATATTGCCTGATAAATGATCTGATTGAGTAATAAGGCAATTTGTCTTTTCTTTAATCACCCACTTTGTGACAGGAGTTTTACTTATGGTGGATTTGTTCTTCTTATTTGATTTGTCCACATGACTTAACTGCTCCTTCATCCTGTCAACTATCTCAAGTGGTGATGATTGCACACTTCTTTTATTTAGCTCATAAACTGAATCTTTATTTTTGTAATGAGCTGGGATAGGTTTGGTGTTACTACTGGATGCAAAATATTTTTCAAATGGTTGTGCATCAGTTTTTGTTCTAGCCTTTCCATAACCTAATCCCTTTTTGTCTTCTCCATATTTTTCCATTCCTAATAGTTTTTCTAATTTCTCACCACTCTAGGAAAATTTACAGTTTATTTTTGTAATTTTTCTAGATTCTTTTAGATCATTTTGAACTGTATAATTTTTATCTTGAAGAATCAGATTTTCCTCATTTAGTTTTTTGACTTGTTCCTCTAATTTCTTTGACTCAGATTTCAATGAGTTGTTAGTTCTTTTAAGCCTATCATTGTCTGAGTGGCATTGCTGCAAATCAGTGATTAGATGAGTATTAATATTTGAAGCTTTATCCAGATCCATTTGCAGCAATTCTTTTTTGTTTTCAACTACTCCAAGTCTTTTGATAGTATTAACGCTATGGATATAAAGTTGATTGTAAGCGCTTTGTAATTCATTTTGCTCTTCTTCTTCTTCAATTTCCTCATTGTCAGATGAAAATGATTCAATGGCTTGTTGTTCTTCTTCTCTTTTTTATTACATGGGAATAATTGAAGTGGTGGAGACCATAAGAATTTTCAAAGGTTTCTGATCTCCATCACTTTCTGAGTCATTGTTTTCTGAATTTGACTCCGCCGTATCATCCCATGTGGCAGCCATCGCCTTGCCCTTGGTTTTTCTGTTTGGGCATTCGGTAAATAGGTGTCCATACTCATGACAGGCATAACACTGTGGTTCTCTGTTTGTTTTCTCAAATTTATCTGCTAAGGGTTTGTCATCCACCTTTCTACCTTTAGAGGGGCGGCCGCGATTCCTTTAAAAGAATTTCTGAATCTTTGTGCCAGCAGAGCCACTTCCTCATCTTCATCTTCCTTTTCACTCTCACTGTCCTCATGTTTTGATTTCTTAGAAGTTTTTAAGACTGTGTTTTTAGATTTTTGGGGTTCTGTGAAGTGTAGTTCAAAAGTTTGTAGGGAACCTACTAGTTCTTCTACTTTCATCTCATCAATATTCTTACACTCCTCAATTGTTGTTACCTTGGGATTGAAGCGTTCCGGTAAGGATCTTAAGATTTTTCTACATATTTTAGGTGCCAGAACCTTCTCTCCCAATCCACCCATGGAGTTACAAATGATGTTCAATTTTGTGAAAAACTCCATAAATGTCTCATGCTCTTCCATCCTGAGATTTTCAAACTGTGAAGTTAAGAGTTGTAGTTTAGATCTCTTCACAGTGCTTGTGCCTTCATGGGTTGTTTCCAATAAGTCTCATGCTTCTTTAGAGGTCCCACACATACTTATCTGATTGAAAATGTCTTGGGACACGGCACAGTATATGGCGTTCATTGCTTTTGCTTCAGTATTTCGTTGTTCTTTGTCAAACGTCATCCACTTCTCATTCAGTTTGGGTTTAGTGATTGTGGTTTCATTTTCAAGTACAATTTGTTCCGATGGTTCCACATATCCTTTTTCAACTATATCTCAAACTTCATGATCTAAAGATCTCAGGAAGTAATGCATTCTGGCCTTCCAGTAAGCATAGTTTGATCCATCAAATACTGGAGGTCTAGTGACAGATGACCCCTCTTCTTTGGCCATATTTCTACTTCAGTCAAGATCACTCTGTAGGTGGTGAAGCCCTTAAAGAGAGACCCGCTCTGATACCAATTGAAAAAGCGGTGAAGACCGCTTAAGTTGAAGTAGGAATATGTCAATATATCCTAGAGGGGGGTGAATATGACTTTTTAAAGATTTATAAGTTATTTTTCAGTCCTATCTTACTAATCCTATCACAGAGTATAAATTAGGATTACTCAAGAATTAACTCTATTGGCTTCCAATCCTAATAGAGGATCCAATCACAAACTATTTAAATGACAAACAATGTGTAGATGAGATTGTGATGGATATGACTGTGTGTGCATAGAATGTGATCATATATAAAGACATGCAAGGCAATCACATAAATGAAAGACAATATCAATCTCAAACATAGTCATTTTATAATGGTTCGACGACTTGTCTACTCCCCTCCCGGTTTCCACACTCAACCCTTGAGTGACTGGATTTCACTAAGGAGGTTTCCCATGGTTCACCTCAAACCTAAGGTTTTAAATCAGGTTCACCTTCAACCTTTACAGAGGTTTCTAGTCGGTTCACCTCAAACCCTAGAGTTTTGCTGGCGTACTCCTAACCAGATGTTTATGTCCATATAGGATAAGGGTCCACACAACGCACCCTGAGGTTTCTACTCGGTTCACCTCTAACCCTGGAGTTTTACTGGCATACTCCTAACCAGATGTTTATGCTCTCCACAGAGCAAGGGTCCACACAACGCACCTCGCACATACACTCCCGTCGGAGGCCTCTTTCGAGGACTTCAAATGGTGAGCAACACTTAAAACCCAATCCTAAAAAGGAATGATTGCAAGTGTCATCTAGACTCTTAGTACTTACAGATAAGTTGATGAGTCCCTTTCAGTGCAATGATGAAGATCTCCTTCTTGTTGATGAAGAATCTTCAGCTCCCTTGATCCGCAACACAAAGATGTATATATGCTAGGCTTAAGTTGGGTCAAGGCTATGATGGAATACCACTCTTTGAAGATTTTCCTATAAGAAAGATAGAGAGGTTCCCATCATCTATGCATTCAAGGCATCCCAGCTTAATGATATGTCATTAAGGTAGTAGCTGAAGGATCCTTGAATGCGGAAGTTCATTCTCCAATCCACTCTATGAGATATCAATGATGAGGGTGGATTGGAGGATGAACTTTCTGAGAGAAAGGACTTAGGTAAATGATAGGAAGGTTAAAACACTCTAAAGCACTCTTTACTTTCTCTGCCAGTAATGAAGACTACTCTCTCTATTTATAAGCAAAAGGTTCCAACGGATATAAACGGTCATATTTATGACAGAGTTCGATATCATCGAGCAGTCGTCGATATGATCGAGCGTATTCTCTCGATTATATCGGCCGACCTGTTGATGATACAAACTCAATTGTCATTTCGCTTTTGGAAACCTTTCACCAACTGGTCGATGGAATCGAGACACACATCGATGTTATCGGATTTCGAACTCCGATTCCATCAAGTGATGGTTCGATCTATCGACAGGTGAAAAATAAGAGAGAAGCCTTGAAGAATTTTAGGATCACAGATATGATCGGGGAAACAGTCGATGTCATCGAAATTTGTACATCGATCATATCGGAGACCTTGTCGATGGGATCGATAAATCGTATAGATTTACATGTAAGCTTGCTGGACGATTTATGTCCTGACTCGATCCAATCGACTTGGTCTCAATATGATCGATATATGATATCGATTTATCGACAGGCACCCCGATCAACATTAAAAGCAACCTGAAATTCATGCTGGTGAGAACATGCGCCCCACAGTCGATATGATCGACTGACTCCCGATATGATCGATGTTTGAGTTCGGATTGAATCGGACAGTCATCGATATATCAAAGCATATGTTAGTTTTCTTTAAAAAAATAGGGGCGCCGGAAAGCAGTCTGTCGATATGATCGATCCACTTCAGATATGATCGATTTTCGATTTTCGATGATATCGACTCGAAGGTCGATATATCGATAAATCGTCCAGAAGATTGTTTGATTGTTGGATGCTTTTTGTCCTCACTTGATTGTATCGATTGATATGCCGAGGACATCGACAGAGCTAGTGGATCATATCGAAAGGGGAATTGATATAATCGACAGTGTAAGAAAAACTTAGAAGATTTTCTTTTTGATAAAAAGTTTTCTTACACATAAACCCTAAGATGTTCTAGTTCTTTTTAAGGGTTTAATCACCTGGTGTTTTGGGACATGGGATGTGAGGCTATGATTTACCTTTTGGAAAGCTTCCACACATCCAGATGAGGCAGACGCTTAACTTGATCTTCTTGTTAGGTGCTGTCGTCCGACTGACTCAACTTACAACGTAATTGACAAACCAGGGCACATAATAGGTGTACTTTCAAGCTAGTCTCTTGAGCATTGGGTGGTCTATCGGCCAGGGAGAAATAAGATGATAGGTTCACTTCTAAAATTCGCTCACCTTGTTCGGACGTTAGGGAGATGGAAGGGGGGCTTTTATCAAGTCTTAGTAGGTGTGATGAATGGGATGTAGGTAGGGCCTCATGGGATGATAGGATAATTTTAATTTGATAAAGAACAAGTTGGGGTGGAGTGGGGTCCTGATTCTTGGGGTAAGGGTGACTATGGATGGGAGAATTCCCATTGGACATAGCTCTCGTGTGATCAGAAATACAAGTTTGTTGGCTTGTTTCCAACGGGCAGACTTGAGGGTGGTCAAGCAATGAATTTTGGGTGATGTCCTCATTGATTTGTGTAGATAGATCATAAGGTTTAACATGGTCATTCCTTAGGACAGAGATCGGGTGGATGGTTTGAGGAGATAGTCTGATGCAGTGGTTTGGGTTGGGGCTTCTGTTCTGTAGGTTTTAGGTAGTAGGATACAGGTTTTGGGAAGTAGGTTGGTGCTTGAAGTATTGGGGAAATGAAGAGTGGGTGCGGTTGGGATTTACTAGGGTGGGGATGAGTTAGAGGAGTATTTAGGATGGGCTCCTGGTTTATGTCCTTTGGTGATATCAGGTTATTCTCTGTTAAAGGGAGCTGATAAGAAGCTGGGGAGGTTGGACATGATTCCATAGCAGTTGGAGGTTGGGGTAGAGCTAGGATTTGGCCCTGGGAGACAACTTCAATTCCATGGTCAAGTTAGGCAGGGGTGTCAGTGATGGGGAGGTTCGGCTATAAGGTGCTAAGGGGATAGTGTGGTGTCCTGCTCTGTTCGGCATTTTGTCGAGCATTTGGCCTGTAAGAAGCCGCACCTGGAATTTCTACTACAAAGCTCCTGATCACCCAATCTTGGGTGGTTTTTCCTATCTTCTCCAGGTTGTTATGATTTGTGGGAGGTGGATGTGAAGGGACTACCACTTGAATCTATTCTAGCACCGCAGTAATTGGGTAAGTTTCATCTCCAACGATAAGTTTTAGGATTCTACCCAGATTTACCCCTGGCTTCAGACAGATTTTGATCCTGGCAAACATCTGAAATAGACTGAATCTGCTATTTTATTCGATCCTGGTGACCTGACCAAAATAACTGGAAAGATATAACAAAATTGATTTGAGCCAAGCGTGAGCAGGAATCCCAAATAGCCGCACCCAAAGACCATCTGAGCTGATCATAGTTATAGGTGACCAGGGGGTGATGTCGCTTAATCCCATCTGGTCATGGATCATTAGGTCTGACATGAAGAGGATCAGGTCTTCCTTGGATTTGAATGGTATGAAAAAATGGGTAGGGGATGTTCTTACAATGTCCACTACTGAGGCTCTAAATTGGGTCTGTCAAAGATACTCCTTAAGCTGATTGACCAAGGTTTAAGGATTCATCACTCTAACAATGAGAGTCGGCTTGTTCATATCAGCTTTGGAAGAGTATTCCTCTGTTCCAGGGGTTGGGATGTGTGGGTGTGGACCTGTGGATTTCCATGAATGAGGTTGTCGGAGGATTCTAGTGAAGGAGTTGGGAGGTGGTTTTAGAATAGGGTCGTTAAGGCTGGGGATAGAGTTTAGAGGAGGGTCTTTTTCGATGGGGCTAGGGTGTGGAGGATGGGTTTTCCTTGGTTTTTCTATCTTCACCTGGACCTTACGACCATTAATGCAATGCCCCTCAAGGACTCCCGTCGCCGTGCATCTTTCATCTTCGTATTGGAATCAAACAAAAGCAAAGCTATGAGGGCGAGAGGAGTTGGGGAAGCAAGGAATGTAAACATCGATAACCTTACCATATCGTTGAAAGATTCAGAAGGTGTCTTCATGAGAACGGTCAAATGGGGGGTTGGCAAAGAATAGGGTAAAACCCCCAGGGACGAAATCTGCAAATCTTCTATGTGGTGGGTATCTCCCCCATAGGGGATCAACCATGAAAGGGAAAATCGGTGAGCTCAATTAGCCATGGAAGGGAAAACCGTACGATCCAAGTGCATAGCCATGAAAGATGTCAGATTCTCTTTCTATTGCTTTGATTCATATTTATATTGAACTCTCTTTAATTCTTGTTTGATTATAAGGAATACTTTCAGTTTTTAATGGTTTGTTGTGACTCAAATTATAATAGATCTGCAATAGTTTTGAGTATGTTCTTTTCATGTATTGAGATTGTTAAATTAGGAAATCATGTTGTTCTCCATCGTCCCTTAGGCATGGTTGGATGATGGAATCATCCCTAACTTTCACAATTCTCCCAAATAGGTTATAGGATTGGTAAATCCTGTTGTTTGCCTTGTCTCCTGGGCATAGTTTTGTGATGGAATCACTTCCAATTCTTACACTCTTCATCTATTGAGAACTAGGTCAAAGGAAGTTCATATTTAATTTTACTGAGATATTTTCCAATTGGATAGGATAGGACTTCGATTCCAATCGTGTGACTTGAATCAAGCATAGATCTCCCTGATCTCTATAAGTCAATCCTTGGAAACTCTAGTTTCCCACCTTTAAATTTCTTAATTTTTTCATTAAATCTCTCACAATTACTCTTTATATTATTAGATTTAGATTTTCTTCTTTTTCTAGTTCTTTTTCAGAAAACACATGAAATTAGTCCTTGTGGATTCGACCTTAGTCTCACCGAGATTATTACTACATCGCAACCTTACACTTGGGGTTGTGAACACTCATACCAAGGAGAGCCTTGATCTTATTAGGATGTACTTTGATGCCTCTCTAACTGACTTGAAAATTAAGGAATTTACCTGATCATGCACCAAAAACACACTTAGTCGGATTCAACTTCATACGATACCTCCGCAGGATTGAGAAGGTGTCTCCGAGGTCTGATATATAATCAGAAGCTCTGATGATCTTTACGAGCATGTCATTGACATAGACCTCCATAGTTTGATCAATCTGTTGGGAAAATATCTGGTTTACCAGCCTCTGGTATGTCGCGCCAGCATTCTTTAGGCCGAAGGGCATGACCTAGTAATAGTAAAGCCCCTTGTGGGTGACGAAGGTCATCTTCTGTCTGTCCGGAGGGTGCATTGCTATCTAATTGTAGTCGAAGTATACATCTATGAAAGTGAGGAGCTCATGCCCAGTTGTACTATCGACCAATTGGTCAATCCTAGGGAAGGGAAACTGTCCATGGGGCACGCCTTGTTTAAATCTTATTTATTCACGTAGACCCGCCATTTTCCATTAGCCTTCTTCACGAGCACCACGTTCGTTATCCAATCTGGGCAATGAATTTCTTTAATGAAACCAGCGCTTAGGAGTTTAGAGACCTTGTTGGCAATTGCAGCATACCTCTTAGGCTTAAAGGTTCTTCTCTTCTGTTTGACAGGCTTATGCTCTGGTTCCATGTTCGGCTGACTGACATATCATAATGAGATCAAGAGAAGACATTTTTGTGTTGCTTTAGGAAGTTGAGCATCAGTGTACATTGACTATCGGATAGTGACAATCCAAGCTGAACTATCTTGGCAGGATCCGCGTTATCAAGAGGAAGGACCACAAGGTCCTTCATGGAAGAGCTTTCTGAGGCAACCTCCCTGGTTTCAAGTATGTTGACTGTAAGGGTCTATTTTTTCATGCCCTTCCTGACTGTCATTATTGCGCCTCCCATTAATCTCCTCAAAGTACTCGATTCCTCCTAAGATAGGGAAATTTATCCTAAAGTGGTACGTAGATACTACCACCCTTATGGAGTTAAGGGAAGGTCATCCGAGGATGACATTGTGCATCGAGGATGTATTCATTACCAAGAACTTGACCAACAGGGTGACCTGGTTCCAACCCTCTCTGCCCATGACAGGGAGGGAGATTGCTCCCTCTAAAATCACCTTATCACCAACAATGCCATGCAACAGGGTCCAGATGGGTCGGAGGAGTGATCTGACGTTGATCCCCATCCTGTCGAATGCTTTAGAATACAAGATGGCGGTCGAGCTTCTGGTGTCGACCAGAATTTAATACACTTTTCGATTGGCTATAGTCATTACGACTACTAGCGCATCGTCATGGGGGTGCTAAATTCCCTGTGCATCGTCTTTTGTGAATGTCAAACTGCACGGGCTCATCTAAGGCTCCTTGCTCAGCCTATTGGTAAGACAGATGTAATGCTTGGGGTCAGTACTACGAGCGTGGGATTTTCGATCCTGGTTCGAATCCGCACCCCTGATGGCCCTCCATATATCGTTTAGATCTCAACATCATCGTCCGCTACTCGGCTCAATGATTAGTCCTTTTGAAGTTTCTTCTATTCTTTTACATACTGCCTCAAATGTCCTTTGCGAATGAGAGTTTTGATTTCTTCTTTCGAGTCAACACAATCGCTGGTGTTGTGCCCATGATCGTAATGAAAGTGAAAGTATCTACGCTTGTCTCATTGGCCTGCTTCTTCTGTCTTCATGCAGCTTGGCCAATGTAACAGCCTCTTATCCTTGATATCTAACAGGATTTACTCCGGAGACGTGTTGAGGGGAGTATACAAGTTGAATTTGCTTTTCAATCTTCTACTCAGCCTTCGATCTCGGGAAGTACTTTCATCTGACCTCCTCTTGTTTGCATGTGGTGGTGCTTCATCGTTCTGCCTCTTTTCTTTGGATGAATGTTCTGAGCCTTGGTTATTCTTTCACGAGCTAAATAACTCTTCATCGTTTGTATACTTTTGAGCCCAACCTATGAGCTCTCCAAGTGTAGTCAGTGTACTCTTCCCTATCAAGAAGAGGAACCTCCCGTCTTTGAGCCAGCTAATCATTGTGGTCAGAGTCATTTTGTCATAATAGTTATCAACCTGTAGAGCCTCATTAAAACGAGAGATATAATCTTTCAGTGATTCTCCACTTTTTTTCTTGAGGGTGAGTAGTTGAGTCAAAGGCTTATGACTCTTCTTTCAGACAATGAACTGCAGTAAGAATGCCCTACAGAGCTTGACGAACGTGTTGATTGACTTCGGCTTATGTTGTTGGTGCTAACTTCTTGCAGCCCCTGTGAAGGTTATGGAGAATGCTCTACACATCATCGCCTCTAATGTCGACTAGATTTGCATCTAAGAGTGGTAGGATTCCATGTGATCTGTCAGGTCCCTAGAACTCGAGTATTGAATGATGGGGGCATTCTAAACCTCGGAGGCATTGATGCGCCCATGATGTCACTAGTAAACGAAGTCTCGATCTCCTTTATATTGCTTCTACTGCAGTTGGGGTCGGCACCTGGTGATCCCGTTGCAGACTCTTAATTTGGTTTCAAAGTTCGTCAAGCTGGGCTTTCCATGGGTCTTTGTTCTCAGTGACAATTTCGCGAGGAACCTCGACTCGGGTGTTTTGCCCCTTCTCCTCCTCTCCAATTCATGTCGGAGGTCATTTGGGGCTAACACCGAGGTCTCAGACACATAAGTCGGCACCCGAGTCACTGCATTTCATACGTGATTCGGTGCCCAAGATGACATACTTCGAGATGCCCCTACTTGTGAACTTCCGAGAACGGGTTGCTTTGCCCCCATTGGAGCGACCTCCCCTTGATCAGGGGGTGGCTTGGCTGTTGTTCTGCTACTCACTATTGTTTCATTTGGTTGATCTCATTAACCAATGCCTGCACTTGGTTTTACAACACACAATACTTGCTTCCTAAGCTTTGAGTCCATTGAAACGAACCCGTTGGAGCTGATTCAGTAGGAAGTATTGAAGATAAGCATCTTATCCAGTAGGCTCAAGTTTCGTCGCTACTATTGGAAGTGCTTTATTCTTTCCCCTAGCCATTTTTTAGTAAAGTTACTAAGACTTTTTATTACGAAGATTCACACAGACGGTGCCAAAATGTTGATGCTAAAATCTGGTCCACCCTTCACTGAGTTCCAAACACTTGAATCGAGCCCTATTAGCCTGCATAAGAAAAGGACAAAGGAGACCCTAACTAGAGCAAGGGACCCTCCGATGCCAAAGTCAGGCTAGGAATCTAGGTCCAAGTAGTGTAGTGTACGCTTACGGTATCAGATATTACTTACCTGTTCTTATAGATATATCTTCTATTTATACCTTTTGATCAAAGTAAACGTGCCCGTCATTCTTAGCACAATCTCTACCAATAGGAGTGAACAACGTGTGCACTGATGTTGGCAGTTACCTGAAGAGCATGCGCCAGATTTTACTCCATGCATGCGTTACTGGAGTTGATCCTAGAGTATGACCATAGGCTCCATCTCCGTCTGAGTCAACCCTAAGCCTAGCACCACTGTCTGCGCTCATAAGCAAGTCAAGCTTAGGTGTTTGTTGACAAGGATCAGCTCGGAACCAACGGATGGGATGTGTAATGGCTTGTTCCGGGTTCCAAGCTAATGTGAAAGCTCTACAAAAGAACCTTGAAGTTGAACCTTGGTCGCTATGACCGACCTGGATCGATGAGGTATTACCAATGAGCCGAGATTCGACTTATTGGCCTTTGTTGTCCGGCCTGTTATGGCGAGTCCGCTCAACTGGCTGAGTTGTCCTTTCCTCAATTGAGGTCAGTGGTGTTCTTGCCCAGGCGTGTCCATTCAATCGGTCAAGCCGAGCCCCCTCTTCTGAGGTCGGCCTAGATTTTCCCATAACAATTAATATCCCGTCATATGTTGTTTATTTATTTATTTATTTTTAACAAAGTGAAGTCACTTTTTTTTAATAGTCGCAATATTCTAAATCCTTAAGGTTATTCTCAGCTCTTCTCAATTTAATTATTAACTATCAAACTGTGTTGAGTCGAGTCTTCAGGTAAACCGTCTCATGGATTTTTAAAATATGGTTGCACTTAGATTCACTGCATAGGATTTGTAAACATCATGGGTGTCCATGGTCAGCTCAGAGTAGATTTTCAAGGATGGACGCTGGTAGTGTCCTGGTCATGAAATTGAGAGCGTCTGTGGTGTTCTGGTTCGGACCTGGAATGCGGCATGAATCCTGGAGAGCAGTCCAACGACGCTTCTGAGCAGGGGTGACGCTCTGCTCCCTAAGAGCGAAGAGGAAGTGAGGAGCACCTCATCTTCAATGGTGGGAGGGCAGGCGCATGCTGACGTGCAACCTTGAAGGTAGGGGTGGCGACAGGCCGGGTTTGGGCCGGCCGGCTAGGTCCGGGCCTGACCTGACACTTAACACCCATGGCTTGAGCCTAGACCAAGCCTGGCATGGGTCTTGCACAGCAGTCCCAAGCCCATAAAATATTAGTCAGGCCCAGCTGGCTTGATCCTGCTTGATCTGGCCCAGCCCAAATATCCACAAAATCCCAATTTCCCACCTTTTTTTTTTGATGAAATGTATATTCATACAAACTGTAAATACAGCTGTAGAAGCACAGACAAGATAATCCCTATTTCCCGCTTGAATGTTCCTAATCTATTAATTGATCAAGTTAGCCAAACATGCACAATGAATTAGGAATGGAACTAATGGTCTACATTCAGATGATGAATGGATTGCCCAATCCAGGATCAGAATTGCGTATTTGTTGGATACAACACATGGACACACACGAAAGTACAAAGTCGGGTTGGGTGGGTAAAATGACTCGAGCCCAAGCATGATCCACAGGCCAAACTAGAAGCTCCAAGCCCAACCCGAAACCGGGTCGGTCAGGCCACCCGGACCGTTACCATCTTTACTTGAATTGAACGAGCTGTGTGTACTCAAGCTAGCAAATGTGCGGTGGCGCTACCATCTTTCTCTCTCTCAAACAAGGGTATTGAGGCATTCACTCACTGCCACCCTCTCTTAGAGGGGCGTGGTTAAACGACGTGCACTCATAGATGTCCATGGAGCAGCATGACACGCACCACAAAAAAATGGTGTAGATGTACATCCTGCAAGAGAGTGCTGCGCATGCAAGTAGGTTGGACTTGGCAATGTTGCCTATGCAGTTGTTAGATCATGCATGACACACAAATATTTTTATTTTCATTAGATTTATTGCTGATTATTTGATATAAATGGATCTTTGTAGATCTGGTTGTGGATGTATACACATGATCTAGCTGATTTTTTGTTCAATGTCCTAAATTCAAACATAAATCCTGATGCGCGGAGTGGATTTCACATTAACATGGTGGGATCCATATACTTGGACCCCGTAAAACGGATGCGGTAGCGGACTCCTATCCGTTGAAAGCCACAGCTCCGATATTTTTTGAGCCAATTTGATATTAGTTTTAGGAAATATGATTAAATATCGGAACTGAGATACAGTCTTCTTCATTGTAGTAATTAAAACAGCAAAGCGCCATCTTCAAGCGCCTAAACGATCGCACCACACGTTCTAGTTCGGCACGTGTGCCGGATCCAACATGTTCATCTGACGGTCTCCTCAATGGGGTACCCCATCCTAAATATCAAGTGACCCACTTATACGGTGAGTGGAAGAATGCTCTTTTGATATGATCGTTGGTTATCATTTTTCTTACCTTTCGTTTCTTCACACATTGTGGCACTAGAGCGGACCAGTTTTTTGGGCAAGGACCACTCATTGCAGGGACCACCCTATGAACGCTTCAGATCTCTTACACATTTCCCACGCTTGGTACGTGTGCTGGTTTCTGTTTTTGGCGTGAGGATGGTGGCGTCTGGAACGGAAACGGATTGCACAATTAAATACTGTAGATTTTAAAAGATCATCACCAAGATTACAAAAAATGAATGCGTATGCCATGAGCAGGCAGTTTTCATGCCAAACATTATTACCATTGGCTACCGAACGTTACAAGCATCCATTGATACTGCTCCACTTAACAATCCAGAATGTTTGAGCTTGATCTGACCATTCATCAGGTAGGCCCCACGTTGTGTTCAGTGGGTCTTAATCAAGTTAGCTCATCATCGAGTTCGTCTCACTTGTGTGAGAAGAATCGGATTGTTGAATGAAGAAATTAATCAGATCAGGTCCATTCCAAAGTCCATGTTCCCCACCCAATTATCCGATAGGCCTGATTTTCAGGCTATGGCACATATACGGTTTGGCCCACTTTTTGAACATTCGGGATCCCACACACGTGCATGCGCGGCATTGGCGACTTCCTCCTTTTTATTCGCCTAGGCATACCAGAGCTCATCTGTCTATTTAAACCTTGTTTGAGAGAGAGAAAGAGATGAAACATGCAAGGAAGATTGCTTTCCGTCGCTGCTTTGTTTTTTTGCCTTTCTTTCTTCCAAGTGCATGGTCAGGAGGCAAAGACCTCCATGCACTTCGGAAAGGAGAAGGTCAGCCACCTTCACTTCTATCTCCACGACATCATCAGTGGTAAGAAACCAAGCGCAGTCTTGGTGGCCCATGCTAACACAACGGAGAAGGGCCCCACCCCATTCGGCAGCGTCTTCGCCATCGACGACCTCATAACAGAAGGCCCAGAGCCTACAAAGGTCATTGGCAATGCACAGGGGCTCTACGTTTCATCGGGTCAGGACATTTTATCGCTCGTCTTAGTCGTTGACTTTGGGTTCACCTCAGGGCAGTACAATGGCAGCTCTTTCAGTGTATTATCGAGGAATCCCATAACGGAAGGGGAGAGGGAGCTTGCAGTTGTTGGAGGGAGAGGGAAGTTCAGGCTTGCAAGAGGGTTCGCTCATCTTAAGACGTATTACTTAAACATTACAAATGGAGATGCTATCATTGAATATGATGTCACTTTGTTACATTACTGAGGTTTTATGACTATGATTGTCCGTGCATGGGTGGACGAGAGGAGTGGGTATGAATTGGTTTTAGGGTTTTGGGTTTGTTGGTTCTTGTACTTGTGTTGGTTGTATAAGCCCAGGAATAAATAAGTAGGTTCTAGGTTTCGGTTTATTGCTTCCCATCTTTGTTTTTCTTTCCTGCCTTTTTTTTGTTTTCATGGTATGGATTTTGCAGGTCTCTCTCTTCCAAAGATGATCATTGATTGTTGTTGTTATCATCGTTATTGTTAATGATGATTGAGATGTTTCTTAAATTAGTTTCACCAAATAGTACTGTAACTTGTAATCACTATGTAAAGACGATCCTGTAATAGCGACCATATATCCATGGTTTGGCTGATGTGCTAGACAGTTCGTATCAAGAAAACTATGCTGAAAGAATGACTATCACCGGCTGATGTGCTAGACAGTTCGTAGCAAAAAAACTATGCTGAAAAAATGACTTTCACCATCAACACCCAATTGCTTGAGATACAATCGAATGGGTCACATTCGGCGTCAATGCACGTTTGTCCCAATGTGGATGATAAAGTAAGTGGTTTACAACCATGATCCATCATGTATGACATCTACCACATATAACATGACAACCACCACCCATGACAATTGAAAAAGTTAGTGGTTTACAACCACGATCCATCGTAGATGACAAGCACGACCCATATAACTTGACAACCGCGACCCAATGTAAATGAAACCACAACACATAGCACATGGTTGTAGTATTTATGTATTGTAGTTGGCAATTGTCATGGGTCATTGTTGTCCTATTATATGGGTCATGGTTTTCATGTTACGTAGGTTGTGGTCGTCAGTTATTATGAGTCGTAATTGTCAACACTAAAGAGGATTTTGGGCTTCTAGACTGTAATCTAATTATTGATGCTGATATTTAAGTATATAATGCATGTGTATTAACCACGACACTTTTTGGATGACAATCACATTCCGTTCAAAGGGTCTTGGTTCACATGCTCAATGGATCGTTATTGTCGTGAATAAAGGATCATGGATGACATGCTCAATGGATCATAATTGTCATGTAATTAATAACATTATTATAATATTAGGATCAAGCTAATATTATGTTATGTGCCCTAGCCCAGATAGTAATAACATTTTTATATAAAGTTATATCACTACAAGAAAAATGGACAAAGGCTACAGCCAAAAGCTGTAGCAAAAGCCCTTTTGCTATGGATATGATCCATAACACATCCGTCACTATTAGTGGGGTAGCTAAAGGTATAACTATGGATTAAATCCATAGCAATAGATATTAATAGCTAACAATTATATCTATAGCAATAAATACCAATAGCTATGAATTATATCTGTAGCAATAGATACCAATAGTTATGGATTATATCTGTAACAAAAAATACCAATAACTATGGATTATATCTGTAGCAATAGATACTAATAGCTATGTATTATATCCATAGCAATACCTTTAGCTACCCCACCAATAGCAACAGACGTGCTACAGCTGTTATCCGTAGCAAAATGGATTTTATCTGTAGCAATAGATACCAATAGCACCAATAATATCCGTGCAATAGATACCAATAGCTACAAAAAATATTCGTAGCAATAGGTACGAATAGTTACGGACGAAAGCCGTAGCTATAACTACGATTATAATCGTAGCTATTTTTAAAAAAAATTATAATAATACGACCTGTTTTCATTGCAAGAACCTGTTGTGATTGATAACTCATCTAAGCTTAATGCTGATAGAAATAATACATGAAATGCAATCAGAAAAAAAAAATCGATGTATTTATTACAAATAGCAATTAAATCATACAATGCATCCTATATTCACATTTATAAATAAACAATACTTCACTTTGCTCAACCTATCATAAGAATTACAACTAAGGCGTGCCCTCATGTGCAATAACAAATACACTCTAACACAGTAAACACACTCCATATGCATTCAATAATGCTCACGTTTTTACAGAATTTTCTTCCTTCCAATGGTCATTTTCAGCAAATGTAGAAGATAGAGCTTCTTCTTTCCTTGAAACTGCAGAGGTAACTTTTGTGGACTTTAACACAAGTTTACTTTTAAGTTCTGAAACCCTTTCCTTGAGAAAATGAATTTCATCATCCACTGACTTCTTTAGCTTATCAGCCTGTATAAAACAACATTTGTAGACACAATCAAGCAAGTATGCCTTTGTACACATCTCAAAAGGAAGAAAGACAAAAAAAAAAAATACTTATATATGAAGAAATCAAAAATGTACCTACAAATCTTCTAAACTATGACAAAATCCAACATGAGTAATGTTTTCAAACCTAGGATCAACTTTTAAACTCAAAACCTAGGTTTAGGTTAAGGTTATAGGTTTAAGTTTAGGTTTAGGTTATAGGTTATAAGTTATAGCTTTAGGGAATTAAAAATAGGTTAAGGTTTGGGTTTAGGAAATCAGGTTCGGGATCAGGTTTATGTTTGGGTTTTCAAGTTTAGATTTAGGTTTAGGTTAGGGAGTTGAGATTAGGATTAGGTGTAGGTTTAGGTTTAGATTAGAGAGTTAAGATTAGGATTAGGTGTAGGTTTAGGTTTAAGGATTTGAGAATACGTTTAGGTTTTAGGTTTAGGTTTAGGTTTTAGGTTTAGGTTTAGGTTAGGTTAGAGGCTATTAGTTTAGGTTATAGGTTATAGGCTATAGGTTAAGGTTTAGGTTATAGGTTTTGGTCTATGTTAAGGTTATAGGTTTAGGTTTAGGTTAAGGTTTAGTTTTAGGAAATCAGGTTTGGGTTTGAGATCAGGTTTAGTTTGGGTTTTCAAGTATAGGTTTTGGTTTAGGTTAGGGAGTTGAGATTAGGATTAGGTGTAGGTTTAGGTTTAGGGATTTAAGAATACATTTAGGTTTTAGGTTTAGGTTTAGGTTTTAGGTTTAAGTTTAGGTTTTAGGTTATGTTTTTAGGTTTAGTTTTAGGTTTAGGTTTTAGGTTTAGGTTTAGGTTAAGGTTAGGTTATTGGTTAAAGTTTAGGTTATAGGTTATAGGTTAAGGTTTAGTTTATAGGTTTTGGTTTAGCTTAAGGTTATAGGTTTAGGTTTAGGTTTTAGGTTTAGGTTTAGGTTATATATTATAGGTTATAAGTTATAGCTTTAAGGAATTGAGAATAGGTTAAGGTTTAGGTTTATGAAATCGGGTTTGGGTTCGGGATCGGGTTTAAGTTTGGGTTTTCAAGTTTAAGTTTAGGTTAAGTAGTTAAGATTAAGATTATGTGCAGGTTTAGGTTTAGGAATTTGAGAATACATTTAAGTTTTAGGTTTATGTTTAGGTTTTAGGTTATAGGTTTAGGTTATAGCTTTAGGGAATTGAGCATAGGTTAAGGTTAGGTTTTGAAAATTGGTTCGGGTTTGGGCTCAGTTTTAGGTTTGGGTTTTCAAGTTTAGGTTTAGGTTAAGTAGTAGAGATTAGGATTAGGTGTAGGTTTAGGTTTGGAAATTTGAAAATACATTTAGGTTTTAGGTTTAAGTTAAGGTTATAGGCTTAGGTTTAGGTTTAGGTTTAGGTTTTAGGTTTAAGTTAAGGTTACAGGTTTAAGTTATAGGTTTAGATTAGGTTTAAGTTATAGGTTATAGCTTTAGGAAATTAAGAATAAGTTAAGGTTTAGGTTTAGGAAATCGGGTTTGGGTTCGGGATCGGGTTTAGGTTTAGGTTTTCAAGTTTAGGTTTAGGTTAAGTAGTTGAGATTAGGATTAAGTGTAGGTTTAGGTTTAGGAATTTGAGAATACATTTAGGTTTTAGGTTTAGGTTAAGGTTATAGGTTTAGATTAGGTTATAGGTTATAGCTTTCAGGAATTGAGAATAGGTTAAGGTTTAGGTTTAGGAAATTGGGTTTGGATTCGGGATTGGGTTTAGGTTTGGGTTTTCAAATTTAGGTTTAGTTTAAGTAGTTGGGATTAGGATTAGGTGTAGGTTTAAGTTTAAGAATTTGGGAATACATTTAAGTTTTAGGTTTAGGTTTAGGTTTTAGGTTTAGGTTAAGGTTTTAGGTTTAGGTTAAGGTTTAGGTTTTCAAGTTTAGGTTTAGGTTTAGGTTAGGGAGTTGAGATAAGGATTAGGTGTAGGATTAGACACAAGAATGAACGGCTCGTCACCCAATTTGTTTGAACTGTAAAGACTGGACAAATTTACTAATCTCAGATTTACTTTGGCATCAAAAGAAGATGGGCTTGTACCCTATTCTGTACTCCAATTGGATAATTCTATGAAGGACTCCGTAGTAAGGTTGATTTCCATCCACTGTATTCATATCCTTGGCACTAGATCGGAAGGTGGTCATACCCTCTGCCATAACCTAACTGTTTTGGTTCATTTTATTCTCCTCATAGTCCTTAGTGACAAAGAGAACCATTAATACAATACTTATTGTATTGAGTACAAAAAGCTAGAGGTCCTCTCACTCTACCTTTAAACTCTTTATCACCAGATTCGTTAAACTCTGGTTGCCTCTTCAACCAAGGTATGAATTCATCCTCGTTAGGCACCCTATTGGTCCTCATGTAACATCGCTTCAAGAAATCTTTATGCTTCCTGCGCGTTATTTGATACCATTATTATATTGAAATCGCATAAAGTAAAAAAGATATATACAAATGAGCTAATTGTGCATACCCTTCCCACACATCATAGCTGGGATGACTTTTCAGTACCCATGTACAAGCCTGTTTGTATTCGATACCCGCTAGGATAACACTTTGACCTGAACCTATTGGACCAACATTGTCATCATTGTTATCGTCATCAACAACATCTTGCAACTTTTGTAGTCCTAAAAAGACTCCATCAAACTGTTTTTCCAATTTTTCCAAGAGGCTTATTTTTTATTTTCCTCTGTATTGGTTGCAATATATAATTGTCTCCTCTTGGATAGATTGTTCTGTAATACAACCCTCAGGTCATGTCTTGTTATGGACATAGGCCTTGAATGTCTTCATGAACCTGACAAAGATAATGATACATTACAAATACATACAACCGTAGAAGTTAAGCCAGATTATTCTTATTAAATTTATAGCGTACCTTTAGAATGGATACATCCATTGATAGTATACAGGACCACATATGTGAGCCTCATAAGCCAAGTGGATCAACAGATGCATCACCACGACAAATATAGATGGAGGGCACATAATCTCAAGCTGACATAACGTCCTAGCCATACCCCTCTCAAGAGTGAGGAGTGTTTGAACGTCTACTGCTGTTGAGCACAAGGCATTAAAGAAGGTGTAAAAGCTTGTAATTATAGGACAAATGACCTTCCTATCCCTGAATGCATGCTGGATGAGAACTGGGAGCAAATGTTGCTTTAACACAAGGTAAGAATGAGACTTCATTCCCTTTAAATCCACGCAATCTCCCTTTATGATGGTCTTCCAATTCGCACTAAAGCCAATTAGAACACACAGGTCATGCAAAGTCTGGATGAAAAGCTTTTTCTCTTCTTTTCTTAAACAAAAAGGACCTTGTTTCTAAATTATATTTCCATTGCTCTATTTTAGCCATAGACGCTTCTTAATTCCCAACCGTTTTAGGTCCCTGCACGCATTAGCATCATCCTTGGTCTTGCTAGGTGTGTTCAACAATAAGGTGATAAGGATTTCACATATATTTTTCTCGACATGCATAACATCAAGGTTGTGATGCACTGAAATATCTTTCCAATACTCCAAATTAAATAATATAGACCTTTTAAGGAACCACGGTGATTCAACATCAACCGTTAGCTCTTGTCGGCCTCCATTAATACCTCTCATATTCCTCTTCTCAGTCTTCCTCCATTGCATATGCAGGTTCGCAGTCTGTCTTTCGACCTCAATCCCGTCCAAACGAATGGCTTGACATCGTATCTCCACCATCTTATTGAATGTGCCAGCAGTTGTGTCCTTCTTTGCCTAGTCTGACATTGGCAACCATCGTTTGTGACTCATATAAACATGTTTCTTTCCATATTGAAGTTGCAAGGGATCTGTGTTGGGACCACATACAGGACAACCATACTTACCCTTAGTCCTACAACCAGAAACATTACCATATGTTGAAAAGTCATGGATTATCCAGAGCAAAATGACACGCATCTTGAATTTGTTTTTATGATATGTGTCAAGCGTCGTGACCCCTTCATGCCATAAGTCTTGCAATTCATCAATCAATGGTCATAAATAAACATCAATATCCTTTCCTGGTTGTTGTGGTCCCTCAATGAGCAAAGTCAACATAATAAACTGAGGTTTCATACAAAGATTTGGTAGAAGGTTGTACGTCACACACATAATGGGCCATAAAATATGAGCTATAGTCAAAGCACCGAATGGGTTAAACCCATCTATAGCCAGGCCCAATCGAAAATTATGACGATCAGCTGAAAAATCCATATACTTCTCATCGAGATTCTTCCTTACAATAGAATTAACTGGATGCTCCATCTTTTCAGGTTGTAATTTTTTGGTTGAGTGTTAGGTCATTTCTTTCGCTAACCATGGCACACTGAACATTCTTTGTAGCCCTAGTGTTAATGGAAAATACCTTAACACCTTGTCAGGTACTCGAGATTATTTTTTCTCAACATTCATTTCTATCTTGAACCTGAGAGCTTTATAAGTTGAACAACTGGTTTTCATATCATTCTCTTTCCAGTACAAGATACAGTCATTTGGACAAGCATGGATCTTCACATAATCAAGACCCAACTTTGTAATGATCTTCTTCACTTGGTAGGTATTAGTAGGGACCTTGTTACCGGAAGGAAACACCTTCTTTAATAGTTGAAGGAGCTCTGTGAAGCTTTTTTTGCTCCATTCATGGTTCGCCTTTAATTTGAAAAGTTGTACAATAAAAGTCAGCATGGTGAAATCTTGGGCCCCTGGGTATAGCTCAGTCATTGCGTCTAGTAGATTTTCTTCAAACTCATCAGTTTCATTTTTCCCAAAGACACCTTCAACTACAGGGGTCACATTTGGCTCATCCTGTACAACTTCATCTAGGTTATTACCACTGAGTTCTTAAACAATCACGTTGTGAACCTCATTTAAGTTTAGGACATTGTGGTATTATTGGGAACTTGACGCATATTCAGTACACTTAAGTGATACATGCTCACCATGCATGTCCCATACCCTATAGCTTGAGTCGAATCCATTTTTCATTAGATGTATTTCCAAATCATCATAAGAAATCGGTAATTGTAAACATCTACAAGTGGCGCATGGACACTGAATGGTTTCTCTACCAGGAAGGTGTTCTCATGCAAACTTCACAAAGCCTCTGATTCCAGAAATAAGACTAGGGTTTGGAAAACTTAGTGTCATCCACTCCCTATCTGTTATAGTCGGATCCTAATTAACCATGGGGTTTATTTTGAACCTGCACCTTACAAAAAAAAATTATTATTATTATTATTATTTTTCACCCATTCATGGATCTAATTCTAAACACATGCATCTTTAACTATCATTAGAGTTTAGTCTTTGAATAGCTTTAACTTTTCATGGGCATATCACGAGGGACCTAAATTGCCTACTGATGGTGCTGCGTGGGTCACCGCATGATGTATGTGTTTCATCCATGCCATTCATCCATTTTTCTGCATCATGTTAGGGCATGAGACTAAAAAAAGGAAGATCCAAATCTTACGTGGATTACATAAGATAAAATAATGATTATTAAACGCCCATTCATTTTTGGTTTCATGACCCGCGATGATATGAAAAAATGAATGGACAATCAAGCTCAGGACCCACATCATGAAAAGTCTAGATTAATGACTATTTGTAGTATGAACAATATAAACCATCAATTTCCTTATCCATTGTTTGGATAATTAAGATCATCTAGTCAAAAGTGATATTTTTGAGGGAGAGGGGCAATCAAGGATGGACCCATTTGATGGATTGCCCATATTGAGGGTTGGGACCAACCTAGATTTAGGTACAAGGCATGTTCCATTAGTATCAGGGAAGTGCTTGCCATCAATGAGATTTTTGAGAGAAATCCCACCATTATTGAGAACTACGGAATTTGGTTGCGGTACCAGAGAAGAACTGGTTATCACAATATGTATAAGGAATACTGGGACACCACTCTTAATGGTGTTGTTGAGCACATATATGACGAGATGGCTTCTCACCACAGGGTAAGGTCTCCTTGAATTCAGATCATCAAGACAACTACCATACCTGACTTGCTTTGCAAGAGAGAGAATACCAAGCAATTTCATGATTCCAAAATCAAGTTCTCGTTGGTGTTCAAGAAGGTTAGGCCACCAATTAGGAAGCTTAAGACAACATTCAAGGCATCGAGGCCTAGCTAATTTGTTCATGTAATTTTGTTCAATGATGTCTGCAACTTTGTGTTGCCAGATCAGATTCGTTGAAACTATTAGAAGGTTGAGATGCTTCCAAGTTATTTCAGATTTTGGTCTCTTTGGCATAAGCTTTTCTTTATTGGTTTTTGTATTTTAGAAATTTTAAGTGTGGTTTAAGACATGATGGTGAAGGATATTAACTTGTTTTTTATTTCTTTTAAAAAAAAGGTACAAGGCATGTTCATGTATATGTAGTGCTAGACTTGGCACCAGGCTCATATGTTGGACATAAATGCCATTTTGACACGTGGGGTCGACCTTTAGCATAGCATGTTCATGGGTTTGTATCAAGCATATCATGCATGACTTAGTGGAAAGAATTAAGAATGATCAACATTGGGGACAAAGACTCCAAGGTTCCTTACTGCCTGAGGTCAATAAGGCTATACAACAATCTTTAATTATAACCACGACACCACTACATGGCTAAAAGAGATTACTAACGCCCAACAATAACAACATGCTTGAAGTCCATGGCTGAGAAGATGCCGCAACATCCTCAAAAACTCCTAGGAAATAAACACCTATCTTGCATCAAACTACAACAAATAATAATTCAAACACAAATTTACCTCAAATAAAATTAATGACTTGAATAGTGACAACAATGCACCACAACTTTTCCTCAAGTCCCAATCATGGATTGTTTAATCTATGTAAGATTCATGGTTGCACTGCTTCTAATATCTAACTTGTTGTCAAGTTGAGTTTGAATTTGTAAACTTTCATAGAGAGCATTCAAATCATCATCATCATCATCATCATCATCATTATTATTATTATTATTATTATATAAATGTATATAGGAAAAAAAGAATTCAATGTATGGAAACTGATTTCACAAACCAGTCCTAATGCATGCCTTGCGGCATTCTCAAGCCTTCTAGGGTTGCACTGCTTCTAATCTTTAACTTCTTGTCAAGTTGAGTTTGAATTTGTAAACTTTGATAGAGAACATTCAAATGATTTTATATAAATAAATAAATATAAACATATATACATACATGTGTGTGTCTGTTCACGTGCGCATGTGGACATCAGAATAGGCACCAGCCCCCACTCAAAACAAGAACCCAAGCCTACAGAACCATCAATGCATATATATATATATATATATATATATATATATATATATATATATATATATATATATATATATATATATATATGATATGTACATCAGAGCATACAATGCCTTGTTTGGCTAGAGAGTCCACTTCAAAGTTTGCCTCTCCAGAGATGACCTTTAAACTGATTGGATGCACTCTGCACAAGTCCTGGGCTTCCTCAAATGCTCGTTATATTGAGATTATGAATGTTCTATCACAATTGCAAAGAATTTCTTGGATTGAGAATTTGTATTCCTAATTTGCTGCATTGAGTGCTATAAGCATAAACTAGACCATCTCTTTCTTATGTTTGCATTTCTTTTTAGTGGCTTATAACTTATCGGTAGATTTTTTGTTGTTCATTTTCTTCTACAGATGTGTGTTAATTGTACCCAACACAATTGTGTCACAATATATTCCACAAGCTTGTAGAGGAGCAGTTATTCTTACATTTGTATGGTTTCTGCATAGGTGGAAGACAAATGTATTTACCCATGCTCTAGTCACCCAAAACATAACTGGGCCTGATCGAGAAAGGTTGTTAGCCTTAGACAAACTCTCATCCATGGGTCTCCTTATACTAGGATTGATGGCTTCAACTGAGGCTAGTGGTGTGGCTGTGCACTCTATTTTGACCATTGGAGGCATAGGAGGTAAACTTCAAATGTCTGCTGCTAATACTGGTGGAAATTTTCTATGATCATATGATTTTTCATCCAGCCATTTCAACAAACATATATTATAGAAGATTTTTAAAAAATAAAAAATAAAAAAATAAAAAAATCTCATACACCCATTTCAATAAACATATAGCATGCCATTTCAAATTAACTCTCCAATCGTGTATATATTATAGAAGATTAAAAAAAAAATTCTCATACACCCATTTCAACAAACATATAACATGCCATTTCAAATTAACTCTCGAATCATGTATATATTACAGAAGATTTTTTTTAAAAAAAAATCTCATACACCCATTTCAACAAACATATAACATGCCATTTCATCAAACAGTTAGCGTCTATCAAATCTGAAAGACAGGAAAAGAGATACAAATAGAAGAAGATATCAAACCTATGGAGAGGAGCTTCACGGCGTGTATTTCTTCGGGTAGGAGACTCACGAATACTACAATCAAGAGAGAGAAAGAGCGAGAGAGAGAGAGAGAGAGAGAGAGAGAGAGAGAGAGAGAGAAGAGGGCATTCACGGCCTATGTTTCTTCACGGCTGATGCATTGGAGAGAGAGGAAGGAGAATGAGAGTGATGGAGCAGAGATCGGGAGGGAGAGAGAGGATTAGAGCGGATTAGGGAACAGAGAGAGAGAGAGAGAGAAAGCGAAGAGGGTGTTCACGGCTAATGCATTAGAGAGAGAGAGAGAAAGAGGGAGGAGAATGAGAGAGATGGAGCAAGGATCGAGAGGGAGAGAGGAGATTAGGGAAAGAAGAACCTCTTATTAGGGAATGGAGAGACAGAGAGAATTGAGAAATGGGTGTTTGGGTGCGGCTCTATTTGAGCGTGCGCCCAAATTTCATGTTTTATGAATGGACGGACGCAGAGGCTGCGATCAGAGGATCCGTGGGGCCCACCATGACATATTTCATTAATCCATTCCGCTCCATAATTTTAATAAATCATTTCACTTTATGAAGAAAAATTTCAGGTATATTGAAGGCTAAAGTAGACCACACCATAAGAAGAAACAGTAATTTAATATCAATGTTTCCTACTGTGTGGTCCACTTAAGACTTAGATCAAGCTGATTTTTTTTTTCATCCTCTAAAGTAATATTTAAAAATATATAGATGGCTCAGATAGAACATATAGTTTTTCTTAGGCCTGATAGAGCCCCTTACAACACTATTAATTATTAATGTTGTATTAATTTTTAGCTACAGATTAAAATCATAGCAATCATAGCTAATGTTTATGTTTGTAGAAAAAAAGTAACGTGGTCTGAATCCTTTGCCCCTTTTTTGGTAGTGTATGGGTTGTGGTTGAAATGTTGTATGGGTCGTGGTTGTCGTGGATCGTGGTTGACTTGTTATATGGGTCATGGTTGTCGTGGATCATGGTTGACTTGTTATATGGGTCGTGGTTGTCATGTTATATGGGTCGTTGGTGCACCTCATACCTCGACCACAGTAATAATGCCACATTCCTTTTCAAGAAATCGCATTCATTTCACTACTTCCTTGTAATCCCGAAAAATAGTATTCCTAACATCGAAAATTAATAGTCGCACAGCTCCTAATCGCATTAACCACTAGTTCACCAGCCTATGAAAGTGGTACTTGGGTTTCAAAATACTTTCACAAGCTAATCTAAACCAAAATCCTTATTCCAACACCTTAAACATTCATGGATTTCTATGTTCTTTCAATCAAAATAATGGAGAAGATATTCAAAGAAGGAATCGAGTCCTTTTCGTGTTCTTCCTTTATGGGTGATCCCTTCCCTTTCCTCATGAATATTATCGATCTTCCGGAAGATCAACGGCCTCCATAGGAAATTCTAAAGATCATTTCAAAACTCCAGCAACTCGAAGATAATTCTCTAAGGCAGATAGAGAAATCGAGTAGTGTTCTTCCGCTGTCTCGCCTATCGACCTTTAGTGCTAAGTGTAGGGCTCTGTCAACCCAATCTGAAGCAGCTGGGAAGAACAGGTTGCACTGTACTCGAGAGCAGGACTTTAACAAGAAAATATTGCACTGAATCAAGAGGTTTAACATGGAAAAGGAAGCGAAAGCTTAGGCCGCTAAAAGATTTGAAGACCTCAAATCGGCCCGCCTATAGCTCCCATCAAACCACTCTTCTTCTTCCTTGTCTTATTCTTCTTCTTCTTCATCTGCAAACTTCTTGTAATTAAACGAAAGTTTACTTGTTAATTTTCTAGTCACCTCACAGAGTTCACGTATAATGTAATTTTTGGGTGCAATTGAATGTCATACATGGTCGTGGTGAGGGTCGTGATTATCAAGTGGTAAGGGTCATGGTTGTAAGAGCCGCGTTAAAGTCATAACTCGTTGGCCCCACAATGTTGCATCATGGTTGACATGTTATATGGGTCGTGGTTGACATGTTAGATGGGTTGTGGTTCTTAGTTATATAGGTGTCATGGTTATCATGTTATATGGGTTGTGATTATCATGATGCATGGATCGTGGTTGTCAGATGTTATGGCTCATGGTTGTCATGTCATATGGGTCATGGTTGTCATGTTATATGGGTCATGGTAGTGGTGTTATATGGGTCGTGGTTTTCATGTTTATGGGTTGTGGTTATCATGAAAAATTGATCGTGTTTGTCAGTTGTTATGGCTCGTGGTTGTCATGTTATATGGGTCATGGTTATCGTGTTGCATGGATCGTGGTTTTCAGTTGTTATGGTTCGTGGTTGTCATGTCATATGGGTCGTGGTTGTTACACTATATGGATCATGGTTGCCATTTTTAAGTCATAAGAGACCCTTTCATGGTTCGTGGTTGATATGTTACATTGGTCGTGGTTCTCAATTTACTTAGATCGTGGTTATCATGTTAGATGGGTCATGGTTGTAATGGGTCACGGTTTTCCTACTACATGGGTTGTGGTTCTCATGTTATATGAATCGTGATTGTCTTCCACAATAGAATGCATCATGGTTCACTTCCAAAATGCATCTTGGTTCACATGAAAAATGAATCGTGGTTGTCATCCACAAAGGATCGCAGTTTAAAACCACGACCCATATAACATTACAACCACGAGCCAAAGTACAAGACAACCATGACTATCACAGACAATTACGACCCATCTTATTCACCAAACTAATAAGAAGAAGAAACATTATATACACCAATCAATTCATCATTCAATACCAAATCAGTGTTTGGCTCTCTTCATGGATCTACTTGATATCTCTTCTTGTTTCTTTGTGAAAGAAGCTTCAGCTTCTTTCTTGTACTGTAGACAGTCGTATGCAATTGTCTTTCTAAATTTAGGAATTTTCTCCTAAAAAAGAATGAACTAATATTAAAACAAAAGACAAAGCAATCAGGATTTAATGTAGAGAAATAAATATATACTTATAGGTGTAAAATCAATTGCATGCATGCTACTCAAGAAGTCTACGAATTTTGGCATGAATACGCCACAATCATCAAAGTTTTGTTGCATAGGTCTATCAGTGATTATCCTCACATTCCATGACTTCTCCCATAACTTAGCTCCACCATTAAGAATATGGAATAACCACCTCAGACTGTCTGTTACCTGCACGATGACCAACTCATTTTCCTCTTTACTACAATTAGTACTCATGTTGTCATACAAAGTGACATCTTCCTTCTTTGGAGAAATAACACCCATCAACCAGTGTTGCTGCCTCGTGTTGAGAGGGATGTATAACTGTCAAGCACAATAAATAGGACAACAGTTAAACTCATGCCTTTCTAAAATGAATAACTTCATTTAAGTCCAACTACATGTGCAAGTAACTGTAACATCCTGAAAAAATTCGTACAAAGGCCTGAGTACCACCTAAAGCAGAAATCACTTAGGATTAAATCCTTTAGAAATTTAATGAGAATTAACTAGTACTAAACTAGATTATCTATGAAATTAGCACCAACCACTTTAAATACGATCTGTAAGACTCAAAACTTGTAGAATTGTTAACGCTACATTACCCTGAAACCTAGGATCCATCTCTAAACCCAGTTGCTCTCGAGAGTATAATGAAACTTCGTATCGAACCTGCACCACACGTCAAAAGTCCGATAGCGACGAACTTAGACAAATATGATCGCCTTGTTGACTTGGCAACCACCTTGGAAATCAAGTCCAAACAGTATCCCACGATGATTTTCTTAAGTCCGGAGCGAAGTGTGTGAGAAAAGTGAATGTTTTTAGAAATTAAATCCAAATTTAAGTAATCTGAGTCATATCTCTTGCGTGCTGATTATAAGTGTTTAGACCGTTAGAATCTGACCCAAATTCACCCTCGAATTAGGAGAGATGTCTCACACATGCCAATGTACTTGTTGCCTTGATCGAGTATCGGTGACCGATGAACTAAAGCTGGTCTACCACGGTCGATCTATAAACCCAATCGGATCGAAAACATAGCTTGACCTAGATCCAGTATCTGTGAGCTTAAGTCCAACTGCATTCAGTAAAGGGACCTCCAGAAATGCCCCGTTGGATCGAAACATGTCCGATTTGGTTATAACATAAGTATACCATGGCCTTGGGACTATTTCCATCAGTTCTGGGCCTATATAAGGGTTTTTAACACCCTCTCTGATAATCCATACGAATTCTCAAACCCTAGCTAAGAAAAGAGAGAGAAAGAGAGAGAGAGTGAGTTGGAGATTCACCCAGGGATTCTACCCTGCCTCTCCACGTGATTATCCATCACGACTGAATCGTTATTCCGACGATTCTAATTCCATATTTAGGTAAGAAAATTAAACCCTAACCTGTTTTAGGGCTTAGTATAGTTTAAGTGATGATATAGTTAACCAAATTCGTGCTTTAGGTTGTCAATCTGTCGTTGACGAAGACTTATCATTTAAATCATATCCGTTACGTGTTTATCGGTTTAAGGTGCAGACTATATACGTATAGGTTATGGTTATCAAGACTTTCAATGTCAGATAATGATTTATTACTGACGTGGGTGCCATTACACATGCTAAATCTATTTTGTTTTACGTATATGTATAACCTATGTTGTGAATAGAGTATTTCATGTGTTTGTTGAAATGTTGGTATGCGATTAAAATCTAATGTTGTGATTGCCATGATTATTCAACATTGGTACATGATTGTTATGTATGTGACAACTCCTTGGCAAATGGATTTGCCCTAATACGTAATATGGCCGACATACATGATGTATGTTGAAAAGTGTAGTCTAAGTGTTTGTAAAAATGTCTGAATGAGTTAGTAGTTAATAAAGTGTGATTTATAAGGGAGTTGAGATATGAATTCCCAACTACCTTACTTGTGTGTATGATTTCCTCCGTGAACTGTTTAGCTTACTTATTCATGTTAATTGTGTGTATAATTTCCTCCATGTACTGTATATTCATGTTTAAGTTATATTCCATAACATGTTCATATGATTGTAGGATTTGATTGAAATATTCATTATTGTAATTGTATGTAGTTGGGACTATATCACAGTCCAGGTAATCGGTAACATTCCTCGAATTGGTGGCTGAGGTTATTTTTGCCACACAGGATGTGTTCGATGAATCCGAGCCGTACTTGGAATGTCGACAGTGGTTAGGTGTAACGACCTAAAAAAATTCATACTTAGACCCGAGTACCACCTTCAGTAGAAATCATTTAAAACCAAATCCCTTAGAAATTCAATGTGTTGTAGCTAGTGCTAAACTAGATTAGTTATAAAATTAGCACCGTTAACTTTCAATACGAACTGTTAGACCTAAAACCTATAGAATCATTAACGCTACCTTACCCTGAAATCTAGGATTCAACTCTAAACCCAGTTGTTCCCGGGAATGCTTTGTAATTTTGTATTGGACTTAGACCGCATGTCGAAAGTCTGATATCTGTGAACTTAGATCATTTTGACCGCTTGGTTGGACTTGACAATCATTTCGAAAATCAAGCCCAAACGATGTCCTGAGACCATTTTATAGCGTCCGGAGTAAAGAGAGTGAGAGAAGGGAGATAATTAGAAAATTAATTATATTTTTAAGAAATCTAGCACGTTTCACTTGCGCGTTATTTTTAAGCGTTCTGACCGTTAGAATTCGACCAAAATTCACCCGTGGATCAGAATGAGTGGCCCTTACATATCATAGTGTTTGTGGCCTTGATCGAAGTTCAGTAACCGTTGAATTGAAGCTGGTCCGCCACGGACGATCTGGAAACCCGATCGTACTGAAAACTTAACTTACTAAGGATCCGATGCTAGTGAGCTTAAGTCCGATCGCATTTGATAAGAGGACCTCCAGAAGTGCTCCGTCGGATGAGAAAGATCCCGATTTGGTTACAACCTAAGTATACCTTAACTTTAAGTCCATTTTCGTCATGTTTAGGCTTATAAAAAGGCCTTAAACCCTTAGTTCCCAAACCCATACGAATTTTCTAACCCTAGTTCCCTAAGAGAGAGAAAAGAGAGAGAAGGTGTAGGAGAATCAGTTGAAGCTCCGTAGGATTTTTCCTAACCCATCTATACATTGCACTGGCTTTTCTGAATCATTTTCCCGACGAATCCGATTCCATTTTTGGGTAATTTAAACTAACCCTAACCTAATTTAAGACCTAGAATAGTTTGAATGATGTTATAGCTAACCTATTTCATGCCTTAGGTAATGTATCCACCGTCGACGAAGACACATCGTCTAAATCATATCGAATACGTATTTCCTGGTTTAAGGTGTGGACTATACACGCTTAGGTTATGGTTTTTAAGACTTTCAATGATAGCTAATGATTTATTCATGTTGTGATTACCATTACACATGCTAAATGCACTATCCATTTTGAATTTCATATATATATACTCTATATTGTAAATAGCGCATTTCGTATATATGTTAGAATACCTGTATGCATACAGGATCTGTTGTTTTACTTGCCATGATAAATTGTCATTGTTATATGCTTGATATGTATGCGGCAACTCCTTAGTGAAAGGACTTGCCCTAACGTGTAATAAAATCAACATACGTGATGTATGTTGAATAATATAACCTAAGTGTTTGTATAAATGCTTAAATGAGTAAGTAGTTAGTAAAGTGTGATTGTTAAGGTTGTTGAGATATGAATTCTGATCATGTTAGTAGTGTATATGATTTCCTCCATGTATTGATCAACTTAGATTATTCATGTTACATGTGTGTATGATTCCTTCCATGCGTTATATTTAAATTCTAATTATATGTCATGAATGTTCATTTGAAGGTAGGTTATGAATCATATGCTAGATATTAGACTTGTATGTGAATGGGGCTATGCTACAGTCCAGGTAATCGGTAATCCTACTCCAGATGGTGGTTGAGGTCGTTTTCGCCACTCAGGATAAGTTCAACAACTCTGAGTCGTGCTTAGGATGTTCGGCAGTGGTTAGGCCACATGGAGTGCTTATGCATTCCATGTCGTTCAACTCAATGTACACTTGGCCTAGTTGAGCTATCGACTAACCCAATTGACAGATGTTTGTTCACCATGCTTGGTCGTAACTGTTTGAATCTAAGACACATAGCTTACCAGTGAAACTCCCGTTAACCGTGGTACTCTGATCCCCTAAGACTCATGAGCCAAACATGGTGGTATGGGACACCGTGGTCGAGCTGTCGGCCTACGCTAGGGCCACAAACCTCCTCGTAGTGACCAGTGAGAACCTTACTCTGAGAAAATTATGGTGGTATGGGACATTATATTTTGTTATCGGCCTACACTGATTGGTGACGAGCCCTCTGTAATGACCTTGAGTTTATCCTGACACTGTATAGGGGTGACGAGTCCTGCTACAGTCTTGAGGATATAAGTAGGCCTGTATTATTTTAGTAATGTGGGTGTGGTGTAATGATTGCGCGCAACAGCCTTGGCAGCCCTTACAGTGACCTAAAAACATAACATCGTATGAGAATCCCTAGGACTGACGACCCTAGAATGGATCAATGCTGGGAATTGATACAAGGGAGGTGTCTTAGCTTCCCAATCCTGTTGTATAGAAAAAGGACTAATAAGAACTTGGTAAGGATGATCATATCATCACATTGCATGTGCTAACGGGGTTGGTGAAAGAGCACTGAGGAAGTGATTATCATGCGCGACTGTAAGAGGAAGATCACAGAGGGAATTATGGTGAGGGCATGCATCATTCTTCCATAACATCCTTGCATTAACAAGAGTAACTAGGACCTGTTTGATTGTACTGCCTTATCATTACTGCTTGATTGGATTGATAACATGTTAACCTTTGTTGTATAGTACCACTGAGTTGATCACTCACTCCTACATTCTGGGACGGTGGTTAAACACCAACCAGACTCTGATTTAGTTGCAGGTGACGGCGATGCTGTCGAGGCAAAGCCAGACTTTGATGAGGACAAGGAGGCATTCTCTTTCATGCAGTTCTAGGGCGGGTTCATGTGAGCCTTAGCCTGACAAGCGGAGATTTTTGGGATGTATATATGATACATTTTACACAATTTATACATGTATTTGAGACAATTTTATGTATTGCCCTGGGCATGGCACGCATATTTTGGGGATTTATTTTGAATTATATATGTAATTAAGTCTTCTGCTTGCATTACCTTTATATACCTGAATTATGTCTTTTGTTCTGGCTTGAGCTATGTCATGTTTTATGCACTAAGATAGGCAACATTCATCCACCATCAAATCATGTTGCATAAGTGATGTTCGGGAACTCGGGAGTTGAATTATGCTCGGCCCCTGATTTTGAGGGCGTTACAAGTTGGTATCAGAGCATGATCTAGATTAATCCAGACCTGGGTTAGGGTCACACAATGCACGTTGACTCCACTATAGCGTAGGAGGGTATGAGAACAATCTAGAAACAGAACTAGGACTCCCAGTTGTCTTTCAGCGAAGGTTTACTGTAAATAGTCGCTAAGATCTAGTCCGTACACATTCCTGATCACACACGTCGACCCAAAATCACTTCTAGACCATCAATTGATGGGTATAGACCGCACTTTGATCCTTTTCAGCTGTTAGAAATTGGTAAAAGTGAATGGAAATCAGATTAGTTCTGAAATGACCCGAAATGGTTCAAATCGGAAGAGGGGGCCAAACAATCAAGTTCTAGGGGGTTCCAGGGTGGGACCCTAACCTTTTTGGACTCAGGGGGTGGTGAGGACCTCGCCCCATCGGCGAGCTCTCACCAACGAGTCTAGAGGTCGGCGAGGGCCTCACCGGTTCGGCGAGGCCTCCCTGGTCAGTGGGCCGTATGGGCTGGGCCACCCAAGCTGATCAAGTTTGGGGCCTAGTGGGACCCCTTGATGCAGGGTTCGACCCTCCCTTTATTCAAAAAGCCCTACTTCTTTCACAAAATGACCCCCCAAGCTCTTCTTTTCCTTTAAACTTACTGTTTTCTCTCTCCAACCTCCCTTCCAATCCTTCCTTCTTGCATTTTTCATTATTTCCTTCACCCTTCCATCGTTTACAGTGATATCCAGCATCTATTTCTTCCATTTTATGCCTTTGGAGCTCCCAAGGATCTCATTTGAGCTCCAAAACGTGCTAGCCCCATTATTCTCCCTTTGGAGCTCCCAAGGATCTTGACTTTTTCTTTCTTCTATTTCCTCTTTCTTTGACCCATTATTCTCCCTTTGGAGGCTCAGATCGGTGAGAACCCATTAGGTCAGCCCTTTCTTTTCATTTCATCACTCTCTCATGGCCTTTATAGAAGCTATTATAGCCTTTTTCTCCATTTTCACCATCCTTTCGTTGATGGACAAGAAGCGTGCCCCTATGAAAAAGGCTGGGCCTAGCCATCCCGCTCGTTCGAGGTGGCCTAGAGGAGCTGCCACGAGTCCAAGTGTTGGGAGAGAAGTGCAGACGAAGAGGGATTTGGATCCCCAGGTTCCTTTTGGAAGGATGTTGCTGGCGGAGTTGGCTCATGGCGCTTATACGGATCGTAGGGTTCTTTTTCAAGCGCAAGTGGATGGGCGACTCTTTGGCGAGTATCTGTTGTTCGAACGTATGGAAGAAGCTGAGTGGGGTCCGCTATTTGAGGACGAGTCTCGTGCTATTGTGAGCACTGTTCGTGCCTTTTATGCTCATATTCGGGACCCTACACTGGAGTCTTTGTAGTTCAAGATTCCCTTCGACAGAGATCGGGAAGCCACCATTAATGTTGGGTTAATAGCTCGACTTCTGAACGTGCAACTTGGTGAGGTACATCTAAGTTCTAAGAATCTGAATAGTATTCGAGAGAGGGATCACCACACCAGGTTTCTTTGTGGTCATTTGGTTGAGTGGCAACGTAACAAGAGCCTCCTAGCGACCCATATGTCGGGTGATTTTCATCTTCTTCACCATATTTACACATTTAATGTTTATCCCAGGTGGAGCAATCGCAGTGAATGCACACGTCTCATGGTAAATTTTCTGTATCAAGTGGGACAGGAGCAAAGGTGTGCATGCCTACATTTATGCTGCGACAGATCATCCTTATCGTGCAGTCAAGGAGAACGTCCGAGTCACTTCCTTTCAGCCGACTCATATACAAGATAGCGCACGAGTTTGGTTATAGACTTGGGGCGAAGTTTCCTATGCCGGTCCATTACATCACCGAGGCTAATCTTAACCAGATGAAGATGGGGCCTCAACAACATGAAGCCCAACTGGAAGATAGTGAGGAGGAGTATGATAGTGAAGAAGAAGAAAGTGGAGAAGAAGGTGGGGCAGAGATTGAGGAAGAAGAGCAGGACAAAGAAGAAGAAGAGGCTCAGGATACTGATGAGAGTCCTTCTGCGACTCAGGAGGCTGATCCTACTCAGGTTGATAGAGATGCTCGTATAGTTAGACGTGAGAAAGGTCAGGCTTCTCTTCGACAGGATATTATGGATTTGCGGGGCCTCGTAAAGCATAAGTTCAAGAAAGTAACCCACACATTGAAGACCATCCTGTGCTGTCTGAAGGATAAGGGTGCCCCTTCTCCATCGCCAGATTCCGTTGCATAACCTTTCTATAGTCGTTGTTTGCTTATTTGTTGCTTGCTTTTATGTATGTTTGGTAGTTTGAGAGTTGTTTGGTGTTTGAAGTTTAGTGGTTGAAGTGTAGTTGTTTATTCACATACTTTCTCTGTCACAATTCATGTAATGCTGCAAATCATGTATTGTGACAATTTTGTTAATGAAACGCATGTTGTTCCTTTGGCTTGTGAAGTTAATGTTGTGTTTGGACTGTGTGAATGCCTAACCTTTTTGGTTGATACCCTCTGTTATGTGTAGGGTATGCCTTCGAGATCTTCAGCCCGTCTTTCTCTGGGAGATTCGCTTGATGGGGCTCTTGCCCTAAGCGATACTCATATGGACCCCCATGCGGGCCCATCTCGTATTGATCCCATGCCGAGTTCTCAGCCAAATTCTGGTCCTACTGCTGGGCCACCTCCTGTGACACCTTCTATGGTGCTTCCTATCACACCTGCAGTTCCTGCACCGTGTGTCTGCGTCGATGCCCTTTACATCACTGTCTGCTCCGCCTCCTGATAGGCTAGAGTAGATGATGTTGTTGATGCAGCAGCAGCAGCAGCATCAGATACACCAGCAGCAGCAACAGAAGTTTTTTTCTTCTATGGCTGGCATCTTCGCTCAGTCGATGGTGGCGACTCCACCACCCTCGCCTCTTCACCCTGTTGGGCAGACTAGTGCGAGCGGTTCCTTCGAGCGATTTCAGCGCTTGAGGCCTCCCACATTTTCAGGTACTCACAGACCTGAGGAAGTTGAGTATTGGATAGACCGCATCTCGAAGATGCTTAGACCACTGCACTGTTCTGAGGCAGAGCAGGTTGAGCTGGCCACCTTCATGTTTGAGAAGGAGGCTAGCTTATGGTGGGACAGTATTCTCTGCACTGTGGCGAAGTGATTTGAGTGGACGTGGGCAGCGTTTGAGGCACGTTTCCACGAGAAGTATTTCCCGGTTACTTATCGGCATGAGAAGGAGAGTGAGTTCCTTCACCTTCACCAGGAGGCATGTCGGTGACGGAGTATGAAAATCGGTTTATGGAGCTTGGTAGATATGCTCCTTTTCTGAGGGTTTGGGGCCCGAGATTAGATCGAAGATGTGTTGTACGAGCATTTCTTCTTATGTGGAGTTGGTGAGCATGTCCTTGCGTGCAGAGCAGGACGGGGAGAGGATTTCCCGCACACGTTCACCTATGGTTCCCAGGCCGCGACCTGAGTTCATGAGTAGGCCTTTCTTTCCTAAGAGGCCTCGATTTGAGTCACCGCAAGGGTCTTCTGCATCTCCTACTTATGTGAGGCATCCTGACGTGTGGTGTGGCTATTATAAGAAGCCTGGCCACACCGAGATTTCTTACTTTTTCAAGATGCGAGACAGTGGGTTCTCGTTGCCTTAGAGGATCGGTCGTCCGATGGCTCAGGCTATTTCTACACCACCCCTTCGATCAGTCCCAGCTCATCCATCGTTCAGACCTCCAGCACCTCGTTTCAGGCCGCCACAACGGCCCATGGCTACTCCACCTCACCGACCACAGCAGGTTCGGGTTCATGCGCTCACAGCTGAGGCGCCTGAGGCAGATACAGCACCAACGTCATTTGAGGTTCCTGCGCACATTCTAGGTATGCCTATCTTCCTATTGGTGGACACTGGGTCCACTGTTTTGATCATTTCTTGTGCTATGGTCAAGCGGCTAGGGTTGGTTAAGGCAGCGACGAAGGGAGTGAGACTCACGACTGCTAATGGGACTACTTCAGATATTTGTCAGACCTGTGAATCTTGCTCGATAGATTTGGGTAGCAGGACCGTGGTCGTCGACCTGATCGTCACTTCACTGTGTCATTATGATGTTATTTTGGGGATGGATTGGCTCGCGAAGATGAGAGCAGAGATTGAATACGAGGCTAGAGTTGTGACAGCCTATGGACCTGAGGGCACGGTCTTCTCTTTTCCAGTTCAGGTCAGTTGGTCTTGTCGTGTTAGCTGTTACGCTTCCATATTAGAGACTTCTGAGCTTTCGATGTTAGAAGATATGCCAGTGGTTCACGATTTTGCTGATGTATTCGAGAAGATTTCAGGGATTCCTCCTCGGCGCGAGATTGACTTTACTATTGATCTTGTGCCTAGTGCGACACTGATTTCCCTACCGACGTATCGTATGCCTCCATGTGAGATGGAGGAGTTGAGGAGTCAGATAAATGGTTTGCTTGAAGCGGGCTTTATTCAACTGAGTGTGTCACCTTGGGGAGCGCCCGTCTTGTTTATGAAGAAGAAAGATGGTTCCCTGCGGTTGTGTATTGATTATGGCAGGCTAAATCAGGTGACAATGAAGAACAAGTATCCTTTGCCCCGGATTGATGATCTGTTTGACCTGCTGAAGGGGGCGCTTTATTTCTCGAAGATTGATTTGCAGTCTGGGTATCATCATTTACGCGTCATGGATGAGGACGTGCAGAAGACTGCGTTCAAGACCAGTTTTGGTCATTATGAGTTTCTCATGATGTCTTTTGGACTCACAAATGCTCCAGCTGTGTTCATGGATCTGATGAACAGAGTGTTTCGGCCATTTCTATTCAGGTTCGTCATCGTCTTTATCAATGACATTTTGATATACTCCCTGAGTCGGCAAGAGCATGAGGTGCACCTGAGAGCAATATTGAAGACTCTTAGGGAGAACCTGTTGTTCGCACAGTTTAAGAAATGCGACTTCTTGAAGGAAGAAGTGAAGTTCCTGGGACATGTGGTGTCCAAGGAAGGCATTACTATTGACCTCACTAAGGTTGCTGCGGTTCAAGATTGGAAGCAGCCCAGTTCAATTACCGAGGTGAGGAGTTTCCTGGGTCTGGCAGGTTACTATCGACGCTTCATTCAAGATTTTTCTAAGATTGCCAGACCGTTGTCCCAGTTGACAAGGAAGGACTTGAAGTTTGCTTGGAATGAGAAGGCTGAAGCAGCTTTTCAAGAGGTGAAGGACAAGTTGATGTCCGCCCCTGTGCTAGTATTGCCAGAGCAAGGGGTTAGGTATACAATTTATACTGATGCATCTCGCGTTGGTCTGGGTTGTGTCCTTATGCAGAAGGACAGGGTGATTGCGTATGCCTCGAGACAATTAAGGAAGCACGAGGAGAATTACCCTACACACGACCTAGAGTTAGTTGCAGTCATATTCGCATTAAAGCTCTGGAGTCATTACCTCTACGGAGAAGAGTTCGAGCTCTTTTGCGACCACAAGAGCCTTAAATATATATTCTCACGGCGAGATCTAAATATGAGACAATCCCGATGGATGGAGACCTTGAAAGACTTTAAGTTTGAGGTTTCCTACCATCTGGGCAAGGTGAACCTTTTGGCTGATGCGTTGAGCCGCAAGAAGACTATAGAATTTGTGGCTCCACTTATGATTGCAGAGTGGGAGTGGTAGAGTTCGTGCGAGACTTCGAGCAGAAGCTTTTAGTGGAAGAGCCATATGAAGTCGCCGCACATATTCATGTACAACCGCTCGTTGATAGCCGTATTATTGAGGCTCAGGCAGGTGATGAGCTTCTGGTGAAGATGAAGAAGCAGGTTGGTACTGATGAGGACTCTGAGTGGACTATTGGTACGGATGGGGGCTTGAGATTTCGAGGCCGTCTATGCGTTTCAGACATACCTGACTTGAGATGAGAGATTCTTGAGTCAGCCCACAGTTCGAGGCTTGCAATGCATCCAGGTAGCAGGAAGATGTATCAGAATATGAGAAGATCGTACTGGAGGGATAATATGAAAGTTCACATTGCTGAGTTTGTATCCCATTGTCTCACATGTCAGCAGGTGAAGGCAGAGTATCGCCAACCTCTTGGTCTACTTCAGCCCATTCTCATAGCTGAATGGAAGTGGGACTTTATTTCCAGTGACTTTATTTCTGGACTGCGAAAGATGTAGAAGGGACATGACTCTATTTGGGTGATCATTTATAGGTTGTTGAAGTTAGCTCATTTCCTACCGATCAGAGTCATAAATTCTGCAGACGAGTTAGCTAGATTGTATATCAGAGAGATCGTACGCCTGCATGGAGTTCCCTTGGAGATCGTGTCAGATAGAGACACCCGATTCACATCTATCTTCTGGACTCTTATCCAAGATAGATGTGAATCGGGTGTCTCTATCAGATGGGTGTGAAGTTAAAGTTCAGTACCGCGTTCCATCCGCAGACAGATGGACAGACGGAGCGTGTGAATCATGTTTTGGAGGATATGTTGCGAGCTTGCGCGTTGGACTTCAAGGACAGTTGGGATGACTGTCTTCCTTATGCGGAGTTTGTGTACAACAATGGCTTCCAGGTGAGCATTGGTATGGCTCCCTATGAGGCACTGTATGGTCGCCCGTGCAGAGTGCCTCATTGTTGGACAGAAGTGGGCGAGAAGACTTTGATTGGCCTAGAGTTAGTTCTGGCGACTTCCGAGAAGATTGACATTATTCGTCGCCGACTGCTCTCAGCACAGAGCAGGCAGAAGAGCTACGCCGATACGAGATGGCGACTGCTTGAGTTCGATGTTGGGGACCATGTGTTCCTGAAGGTTTCCCATATGTGAGGAGTTTTTAGGTTAGGTAAGAAGGGGAAGCTCACGTCGAGATTTATTAGCCCATTCCAGATACTTGATCGAGTGGGGGCAGTTGACCGAGTGGGGGCAGTTGCGTATCGCCTCGCTTTGTCCACACCACTCACAGGCATGCACAATATTTTCCATGTGTCCATGCTGAAGAAGTACATGCCTGATCCTTCGCATATTATCAGATGGGAGCAGGTGCAGTTGAAAGAAGATGTCACTTATGAACTGTTCCAGACGTGTATTTTGGATAGAAAGGAACAGGTACTGCGTAGCAAGGTTATCCCACTTGTGAAGGTACTGTGGACGCATCATAGCGAAGAAGAAGCTACCTGGGAGACAAAAGCTAAAGTCAAGAAGAATTACCCCCAGATCCTCGAGGAGTATGAGAAGGTATGAATTTCGAGGATGAAATTTTTTCTCTAGGGGGGTATATTGTAACGACCTAAAAAAATCCATACTTAGACCCGAGTACCACCTTCAGTAGAAATCATGTAAAACCATATCCCTTAGAAATTCAATGTGTTTTACCTAGTGCTAAATTAGATTAGTTATGAAATTAGCACTGTTAACTTTCAATACGATCTGTAAGACCTAAAACCTATAGAATCATTGACGCTACCTTACCCTGAAATCTAGTATTCAATTCTAAACCCAGTTGTTCCGGGGAATACTTTGTAACTTTGTATTGGACTTAGACCGCACGACGAAAGTCTGATATCTGTGAACTTAGATCATTTCGACCGCTTAGTTGGACTTGACAATCATTTCAAAAATTAAGCCCAAACGATGTCCTGAGACCATTTTATAACGTACGGAGTAAAGAGAGTGAGAGAAGGGAGATAATTAGAAAATTAATTATATTTTAAAGAAATCTAGCACGTTTCACTTACGCGTTATTTTTAAGCGTTCTAACCGTTAGAATTTGACCAAAATTCACCCATGGATCAGAATGAGTGGCCCTTACATATCATAGTGTTTGTGGCCTTGATCGAAGTTCGGTAACCGTTGAATTGAAGCTGATCCGCCACGAACGATCTAATTTAAACTAATTCCATTTTTGGGTAATTTAAACTAACCCTAACCTGATTTGAGACCTAGAATAGTTTGAATGACGCTATAGCTAACCTGTTTCACGCCTTAGGTAGCGTATCCTCCGTTGACGAAGACACATTGTCTGAATCATATCGAATACGTATTTCCTGGTTTTAGGTGCGGACTATACACGCTTAGGTTATGGTTTTCAGGACTTTCAATGATAACTAAGGATTTATTCATGTTGTGATTGCCATTACACATGCCAAATGCACTATCTGTTTTGAATTCCATATATGTATAATCTATATTGTAAATAGCGTATTTCGTATATATGTTAGAATACTTGTATGCATATGGGATCTGTTGTTTTTCTTGCCATGATAAATTGTCGTTGTTATATGCTTGATATGTATGCGACAACTCCTTAATGAAAGGACTTGCCGTAATGTGTAATAAAATCAACATACGTGATGTATGTTGAATCGTGTAACCTAAGTGTTTGTATAAATGCTTAAATGAGTTAGTAGTTAGTAAAGTGTGATTGTTAAGGTTGTTGAGATATGAATTCTGATCATGTTAGTAGTGTATATGATTTCCTCCATGTATTGATCAACTTAGATTATTCATGTTACATGTGTATATGATTCCTTCCATGCGTTATATTTAAATTCCAGTTATATGTCATGAATGTTCATTTGAAGGTAGGTTATGAATCATATGCTAGATATTAGACTTGTATGTGAATGGGGCTGTGCTACAGTCCAGGTAATCGGTGATCGTACTCCAGATGGTGGTTGAGGTCATTTTCGCCACTCAGGATAAGTTCAACAACTCTGAGTCGTGCTTAGGATGTTCGGCAGTGGTTAGGCTACACGGAGTGCTTATGCATTCCATGTCATTCAACTCAATGTACACTTGGCCTAGTTGAGCTTATCGACTAACCCGATTGACCGATATTTGTTCACCATGCTTGGTCACAACTGTTTGAATCTAAGACACCAAGCTTACCAGTAAAACTCCCGTTAATCGTGGTACTCTAATCAACTAAGACTCATGAGCCAGACATGGTGGTATGGGACACCGTGGTCGAGCTGTCGGCCTACGCTAGGGCCACAAACCTCCCCGTAGTGACCAGTGAGCACCTTACTCTGAGCAGATTATGGTGGTATGGGACACTATATTTTTACTGTCGGCCTACACTGATTGGTGACGAGCCCTCTGTAGTGACCTTGAGTTTATCCTAACACTGCATAGGGGCGACGAGTCCTGTTGTAGTCTTGAGGATATAAGTAGGCCTGTATTATTTTGGTGATGGAGGAGTGGTGTAACGATTGTGCGCAACAGCCCTTGCAGCCCTTACAGTGACCTAGAAATGTAACATCGTATGAGAATCCCTAGGACTGACGACCCTAGAATGGATCAATGCTGGGAATTGATACAAGGGAGGTGTCTTAGCTTCCTAATCCTACTGTATGGAAAAAGGACTAATAAGAACTTGGTAAGCATGATCATATCATCGCATTACATGTGCTAACGGTGTTGGTGAAAGAGCACTGAGGAAGTGACTGTAATGCGCGACCGTAAGAGGAAGATCGCAGAGGGGATTGTGATGAGGGCGTGCATCATTCTTCCATAACATCCTTGCATTAACAAGAGTAACTAGGACCTGTTTGATTGTACTGCCTTATCATTACTGCTTTGATTGGATTGATAACATGTTAACCTTTGTTGTATAGTACCACTGAGTAGATCACTCACTCCCACATTCTGGGACGGTGCTTAAACACTAACCAGACTCTGATTTAGTTGCAGGTGACGGCGATGCTGTCAAGGCAGAGCCAGTCTTTGATGAGGATGAGGAGGCGTTCTCTTTCATGCAGTTCTAGGACGGGTTCATGTGAGCCTTGGCCTGACGAGCGGGGATTTTTGGGATGTATATATGATACATTTTACACAGTTTATACATGTATTTGAGACAGTTGTATGTATTTCCCTGGGCATGGCACGCATATTTTGGGGATTTATTTTGAATTATATATGTAATTAAGTCTTCCGCTTGCATTACCTTTATATCCCTAAATTATGTCTTTTGTTCTGGCTTGAGCTATGTCATGTTTTATGCACTAACATAAGCAACATTCATCCATCATCAAATCATGTTGCATAAGTGATGTTCGGGAACTCGGGAGCCGAATTATGCTCGGCCCCCGATTTTGAGGGCGTTACAAGTTAGTATTAGAGCATGATCTAGATTAATCCAGACCTGGGTTAGGGTCACACAATGCACGTTGACGCCACTATAGCGTAGGAGGGTGCGAGAACAATCTAGAAACAGAACTAGGACTCCCACTTGTCTTTCGACAAAGGTTTACTGCAAATAGTCACCAAGATCGAGTCCGTGCACATTCCTGATCACACACATTGATCCCAGATCACTTCTAGACCATTAATTGATGGGTATAGACCACACTTTGATCCTTTTCAGCCGTTAGAAATTGGTAAAAATAAATGAAAATCAGATTAGTTCTGAAATGACCCGAAATGGTTCAAATCAGAAGAGGGGGCCAAACAATCAAGTTCTAGGGGGTTCTAAGGTGGGACTCCAACCTTTTTGGACTCAGGGGGTGGTGAGGACCTGGCCCCATCGGCGAGCTCTCGCCAACGAGTCCAGAGGTCGGCGAGGGCCTCGCCGGTCAACGGGCTGTAAGGGCCGGGCCACCCGGGATGATCCAGTTTGGGGCCAAGTGGGACCCCTTGATGCAGGGTTCGACCCTCCCTTTATTCAAAAAGACCTACTTCCTTCATAAAATGACCCCCCAAGCTCTCCTTTTCCTCTAAACTTGTTGTTTTCTCTCTCCAACCTCCCTTCCAATCATTCCTTCTTACATTTTTCATTATTTCCTTCACCCTTCTATCATTTACAGTGACATTCAGCATCTAGTTCTTCCATTTTCTACGATTGGAGCTCCCAAGGATCTCATATGAGCTCCAAAACGTGCTAGCCCCAACCCTCTTCTATCTTGACTTTTTCTTTCTTCTATTTCCTCTTTCTTTGACCAATTGTTCTCCCTTTGGAGGCTCAGATCCGTGAGAACCCATTAGCTCAGCCCTTTCTTTTCATTTCATCACTCTTTCATGGCCTTTATAGAAGCTATTATAGCCTTTTTCTCCATTTTTACCATCCTTTCGTTGATGGGCAAGAAGCGTGCCCTTATGGACGAGGCTGGGCCTAGCCATCCCGCTCATTCGAGGTGGCCTAGAGGAGTTACCGTGAGTCCAAGTGTTAGGAGAGAAGTGCAGACGAAGAGGGATTTGGATCCCCAGGTTCCTTTTGGAAGGATGTTGCTGGCAGAGTTGGCTCATGGCGCTTATACAGATCGTAGGGTTCTTTTTGAAGCGCAAGTGGATGGGCGACTTTTTGACGAGTATCTGTTGTTCGAGCATATGGAAGAAGCCGGGTGGGGTCCGCTATTTGAGGGCGAGTCTCGTGCTAATGTGAGCACTGTTCGTGCCTTTTATGCTCATATTCGGGACCCTACGCTGGAGCCTTTGCAGTTCAAGATTTCCTTCGGCAGAGATCGGGAAGCCACCATCAATGTTGGGTTGATAGCTCGACTTCTAAACGTGCCACTTGGCGAGGTACATCCAAGTTCTAAGAATCAGAATAGTATTCGAGAGAGGGATCGTTGCACCAGGTTTCTTTGTGGTCGTTTGGTTGAGTGGCAACGAAACAAGAGCCTCCTAGCGACCCATATGTCGGGTGATTTTCGTCTGCTTCACTATATTTACACATTTAATGTTTATCCCAGGTGGAGCAATCGCAGTGAATGCACACGTCTCATGGTAGATTTTCTGTATCAAGTGGGTCAGGAGCAAAGGTGTGCATGCCTACATTTGTGCTACGACAAATCATCCTTATTGCGCAGTCAAGGAGAACGTCCGAGTCACTTCCTTTCGGCCGACTCATATGCAAGATAGCGCACGAGTTTGGTTATAAACTTGGGGCGGAGTTTCCTATGCCGGTCCATTACATCACCGAGGCTACTCTTAACCAGATGAAGATGGGGCCTCGGCAACGTGAAGCCCAACTGGAAGATAGTGAGGAGGAGTTTGATAGTGAAGAACAAGAAAGTGGAGAAGAAGGTGGGGCAGAGATTGAGGAAGAAGAGCAGAACGAAGAAGAAGAAGAGGCTCAGGATACTGAGGAGAGTCCTTCTGCGGCTCAAGAGCCTAATCCTACTCAGGTTGATAGAGATGCTCGTATAGTTAGACTTGAGAAGGGTCAGGCTGCTCTTCGACAGGATATTATGGATTTGCGGGGCCTCGTAAAACATAAGTTCAAGAAAGTAAACCGCACATTGAAGACCATCTTGTGCTACCTGAAGGGTAAGGGTGCCCCTTCTCCATCGCCAGATTCCATTGCATAGCCTTTTTGTAGTCGCTGTTTGCTTGTTTATTGCTTGCTTTTATGTATGATTTAGTAGTTTGAGAGTTGTTTAGTGTTTGAATTTTAGTGGCTGAAGTATAGTTGTTTGTTCACATGCTTTCTCTGTCACAATTCATGTAATGCTGCAAATCATGTATTGTGACAATTTTGTTAATGAAACGCATGTTGTTCCTTTGGCTTGTGAAGTTAATGTTGTGTTTGGACTGTGTGAATGCCTAACCTTTTTGGTTGCTACCCTCTATTATGTGTAGGGTATGCCACTTAAGGGTTCGAGATCTTCTGCCCGTCTTTCTCTTGGAGATTCGCTTGACGGGGCTCTTACCCTAAGGGTTACTCATATGGACCCCCATGCGGGCCCATCTCGTATTGATCCCATGCCAAGTTCTCAGTCGACTTCTGTTCCTACTGTTGGGCCACCTCCTGTGACACCTTCTGTGGTGCTTCCTATCACACTTGCAGTTCCTGCACCGTGCGTCTGCGTCGACACCCTCTACATCACAGTCCGCTCCGCCTCGATGCAGCAGCAGCAGCAGCATCAGATACACCAGCAGCAATAGCAACAGTTTTTGTCTTCCATGGCTGGCATCTTCGCTCAATCGATGGCGACGACTCCATCACCCTCGCCTCTTCACCCTTTTGGGCAAACTAGTGCGAGCGGTTCCTTCGAGCGATTTCAGCGCTTGAAGCCTCCCACATTTTTAGGTACTCACAGACCTGAGGAGGTTGAGTATTGGATAGACCGCATCTCGAAGATGCTTCGACCACTGCACTGTTCCGAGGCGGAGCAGGTTGAGCTGTTCACCTTCATGTTTGAGAAGGAGGCTAGCTTATGGTGGGACAGTATTCTCCACACTGTGGTGGACCGATTTGAGTGGACGTGGGCAGCGTTTGAGACACGTTTCCACGAGAAGTACTTCCCGGTTACTTATCGGCATGAGAAGGAGAGTGAGTTCCTTCGCCTTCACCAGGAGGCATGTAGGTGACGGAGTATGAAAATCGGTTTACGGAGCTTGGCAGATATGCTCCTTTTCTGAGGGTTTGCGGCCCGAGATTAGATCGAAGATGTGTTGTACGAGCATTTCTTCTTATGTGGAGTTGGTGAGCATGTCCTTGCATGCAGAGCAAGACGGGGAGAGGATTTCCCGCACACGTCCGCCTATGGTTCCCAGGCCGCGACCTGAGTTCATGAGTAGGCCTTTCTTTCCTAAGAGGCCTCGATTTGAGTCACCGCAAGGGTCTTCTGCATCTCCTACTTATGTGAGGCATCCTGACGTGTGGTGTGGCTATTATAAGAAGCCTGGCCACACCGAGATTTCTTGCTTTTTCAAGATGCGAGACAGTGGGTTCTCGCCGCCTTAGAGGATCGATCGTCCGATGGCTCAGGCTATTTCTGTACCACCCCTTCGATCAGTCCCAGCTCATCCATCCTTCAGACCTCCACCACCTCGTTTCAGGCTGCCACAACGGCCCATAGCTCCTCCACCTCACCGACCACAGCAGGTTCGGGTTCATGTGCTCACAGCTGAGGCGCCTGAGGCAGATACAACACCAATGTCATTTGCGGTTCCTGCGCACATTCTAGGTACGTCTATCTTCCTATTGGGGGACACTGGGTCCACTGTTTCGATCATTTCTTGTGTTGCGGTCAAGCGGCTAGGGTTGGTTACGGCTCCTGTGAAGGGAGTGAGACTCACGACTGCTATTGGGACTACTTCAGATATTTCTCAGACCTGTGAGTCTTGCTCGATAGATTTGAGTAGCACGACAGTGGTCGTCGACCTGATCGTCGCTCCACTGTGTCATTATGATGTTATTTTTTGGATGGATTGCCTCGCGAAGATGAGAGCATAGATTGATTGCGAGGCCGGAGTTGTGATAGCCTATGGACCTGAGGGCACGGTCTTCTCATTTCCAGTTCAGGTTAGTTGGTCTTGTTGTGTTAGCAGTTACGCTTCCATGTTAGAGACTTCTGAGGTTCTGATGTTAGAAGATATGTCAGTGGTTCACGATTTTACTGATGTATTCAAGAAGATTTCAGGGCTTCCTCCTCGGCGCGAGATTGACTTTACTATTGATCTTGTACCTGGTGTGACACCGATTTCCCTACCGACGTATCGTATGCCTCCATGTGAGATGGAGGTGTTGAGGAGTCAGATAGATGGTTTGCTTGAAGCAGGCTTTATTCAAATGAGTGTGTCACCTTGGGGAGCGCCCGTCTTGTTTGTGAAGAAGAAAGATGGTTCCCTGCGGTTGTGTATTGATTATCGCAGGCTGAATCAAGTGACAGTGAAGAACAAGTATCCTTTACCCCGGATTGATGATTTGTTTGACCAGTTTAAGGGGGCACGTTATTTCTCAAAGATTGAATTGCAGTCTAGGTATCATCAGTTACGCGTCAGGGATTAGGACGTGCAGAAGATTGCGTTTAAGACCAATTTTGGTCATTATGAGTTTCTCGTGATGTCTTTTGGACTCACGGATGCTCCAGCCGTGTTCATGGATCTGATGAACAGAGTGTTTCGGCCATTTCTGTTCAGGTTCGTCATCGTCTTTATCGATGACATTTTGATATGCTCCCCGAGTCGGGAAGAGCACGAGGAGCACCTGAGAGAGGTATTGAAGACTCTCATGGAGAACCTGTTGTTCGCACAGTTTAAGAAATGTGACTTCTGGAAGGAAGAAGTGAAGTTCCTGGGACATGTGGTGTCCATGGAAGGCATTACTACTGACCTCGCTAAGGTAGCTGCGGTTCAAGATTGGAAGCAGCCCAGTTCAGTTACCGAGGTGAGGAGTTTCCTGGGTCTGGCAGGTTACTATCGACGCTTCATTCAAGATTTTTCTAAGATTTTCAGACCATTGTCCCAGTTGACAAGGAAGGACTTGAAGTTTGCTTGGAATGAGAAGGCTGAAGCAGCTTTTCCAGAGCTGAAGGACAAGTTGACGTCCGCCCCTGTGCTAGTATTTCCAGAGCAAGGGGTTAGGTATTCAATTTATACTGACGCGTCTCGTGTTGGTCTGGGTTGTGTCCTTATGCAGAAGGATAGGGTGATTGCGTATGCCTCGAGACAATTAAGGAAGCACGAGGAGAATTACCCTACACACGACCTAGAGTTAGCTGCAGTCATATTCGCATTAAAGATCTGGAGACATTACCTCTACGGAGAAGAGTTCGAGCTCTTTTGAGATCTGAATATGAGATAATGCCGATGGATGGAGACCTTGAAAGACTTTAAGATTGAGGTTTCCTACCATCTGGGCAAGGAGAACCTTGTGGTTGATGCGTTGAGCCGCAAGAAGACTATAAATTTGTGACTCCGCTTATGATTGCAGAGTGCGAGTGGTAGAGTTCGTGCGAGACTTCGAGCAGAAGCTTTCAGTGGAAGAGCAATATGAAGTCGCCGCACATATTCATGTACAACCGCTCGTTGATAGCCGTATTATTGAGGCTCAGGCAGGTGATGAGCTTCTGGTGAAGATGAAGAAGTGGGTTGGTACTGACGAGGACTCTGAGTGGACTATTGGTACGGATGAGGGCTTATGATGTCGAGGCCGTCTATGCGTTCCAGACATACCTGACTTGAGACGAGAGATTCTTGAGTCAGCCCACAGTTTGAGGCTTGCGATGCATCCAAGTAGCACGAAGATGGGTCAGAATATGAGAAGATCGTACTGGAGGGATAATATGAAGGTCTACATTGCTGAGTTCGTATCCCGTTGTCTCACATGTCAGCAGGTGAAGGCAGAGCAACGCCGACCTCTTGGTCTACTTCAGCCCATGCCCATAGCTGAATGGAAGTGGGACTTTATTTCCATGGACTTTATTTTAGTACTGCCAAAGAAGAGGAAGGGACATGACTCTATTTGGGTGATCGTTGATAGGTTGACGAAATCAGCTCATTTCCTACCGATCAGAGTCACAAATTCTGCAGACGAGTTGGCTAGATTGTATATCAGAGAGATCGTACGCCTGTATGGAGTTCCCATGGAGATCGTATCAGAAAGTGTAACGCCCTGAAAATCGAGGGTCAGGTAGAAACCCAACTCCCGAGTTCAAGAACATCACTTATGCAACATATATAACGATGATGATTGAATGTCGTCTGTTAGTACAGTAAACATGAGTGAGATTAAGCCAAACAGCAAATCATACTCCAGAGGCAATTAAATTATACAAGTAGAAGACTGTGGTATGTATATAAATTATATAAAAATGATGGTAAGCTCTCAGAGTATGATTATCACCAGGTTAATTACATGAAATGTGCAATAAGGAAAAGTAGTGTTTTCTATCCAAACCCTATAGTCTCGCCAGCGTAACTCCAGGTTTTCTTAGACCCTCCAGAGAGTTGGACATAGGAGAGCTCCTCCTCGTCATCGAATAGTCCAGCTCTGCCTCAAAGCATCGCCAACACCTGCAGCTAAGACAGAGTCTGGTTGGTGTATACAACACCGTCCCGTAACGTGGGAGTGAGTGATCAACTCAGTGGAATCATAGAGCAAAGGTTAACATGTTATCAAATCAATCAATCGATAATGATAAAGCAAGAAAATCAACCATTCCTAAATACTGTGATTAATGCAAGGATGAAATGACATGATGTATGCCCTCGCCGACATACTCCCTCATGCGACACCATCTTACGTCCGCGGCATGCTTTCTTCCCTCAGTGCTCCACATCTTCCAGGCACATGCAGTGCGATATGATCATGATTACCGAGTTGTTATTAGTCCTTTTCATTCAATAGGATTGTGAAACTAGGGTACCTCCCTTATATCATTCCCAAACAAGGATCCTGTCTAGGGTCGTCACTCCTAGTAGTCTCATACGATGATATATTTCTAGGTTGCTACAAGGGCTGCCAGGGCTGTTGCACTCACTCGTTGCACCGCTCTCCCATCACCTTATCAATACAGGCCTGGTTTGTACTCTTGTTGCTATGGAAGGGTCGTCGCCTCACGTAGACTCAGAGTACGCTCGAGGTCACTACAAAGGGCTGTCAGGGCTGTTGCACGCACTCGTTGTATCGCTCCCCCATCACCTTATCAGTGTATGTCGATAGCAAGAATATAGTGTCTCATACCACTATAATCTGCTCACTAGTCTGGGTTTCTCACTGGTCACTACGGGGAGGTTTGTGGCCCCACCGTAGGCCGACAGCTCGACCACGATATCTCATACCACCATGCCCGGCTCATGAGTCTTAGTGGATCAAGATACCACAGTTATCAGGATTTTCACAAATACGTACGCATACAGTATTTCCTACAAATACCTAAAATACCCTAAATCTCATATTCTTCGTACGTATTCGAAATGGAAAACAGATTCTACATGTCAAACAACATCCTTGTCAACAATCTACCATTAAACGGCATTGAAATCTTCGAAAACAGGTAATCTAAGCATCTAGAATCCGCACCTTAAACCAGAAATTGCGAAACGGAGTTGATTTAGACGATAAGTCTTCGTCAACGGCTCAACGACAATCTATACCATGAAATAAGTTAGCTATGTTAACACTACAGCTACATAGATTACCTAAACAGGTTAGGGGTAGGATTTCTTACCTAAAAACGACGTTGGAAGCGCTGAAAGAGCAACACAGATGGACGGCTTGGCACATGGAGCAGCAGGAAAGAATCCCAGGAGAAAAGCTCCAAATCCCTCTCTCTTTCTCTCCCTTTTCTCTCTCTCTCTCTTCTCTCTTCTCTCTCCTAGGGCTTAGGAAATTCGTATGGAATGAAAAAGAAGGGTTTTAAGGGCCTTATATTGGCCCAGAATTTTCAGAAACAGGCTTGGGGCCAAGGTATACTTATCTTATAACCAAAATGGGCTTGTTCTTAGCCAACGGAGCACTTCTGGCAGCCCCTTTTCTACGTGCGGTCAGACTTAAGCTATCTGACATTGGATCTAGGTCAGGCTGAGTTTGTGGTCCGATCAAATTTTCGGATCGACCGTGGCGGACCAGTTTCAGTTCAGCGGTCACCGAAACTTGATCAGGGCCACAAGTGTTATGACATGAGTGGGCCATCATCCCTGATCCGAGGGTAAATTTGGATCAGATTCTGATGGTCAGAACGCTTAGAAAATGTCACGTAAGTGACACGTGCCAGATTTCATAAATTTTATTTAATTTCTAACATTTCTCACACTCTTCACTCTAGACTCAAGAAAATCGTCGTGGGACATCATCTGGACTTAATTTTTGGGGTGATTTTCAAGTCCAACTAGGCGGTCAGGATTGTCTAAGTTTGGGGTAATTGGACTTTCGATGTGCGGTCCAGATCCGATACGGAGTTTTCGAATGCTCCTGTGAGCAACCGGGTTTAGATTTTGATTCAAGATTTTAAGATAATGTAGCATCAACTATTCTACACGTTTTGGCCCTAGCAGATTGTATTTAAAGTCATTGGTGATAATTTCACAGGTCGTCTAGTTTAGCACTAGTTAATTTCATCTAATTTCTAAAGGAAGTAGCCCCTAATGACTTTTGTTTGAGGTGGGATTTGAAGGGTAGTGTGAGTGGTATATGAAAATGAACCAGGAAGTGTTTGGAGAAGGATTTTGGGAGAGATTCGAAAGATTTTTTAAGAAACAGAAAGCTTGGAGGGGTGGTTTGTGAAGGAAGTACTGAAATGGGAAAGAAATATGGGTCAAACCCTTCATCAGTGGGTCCCACTAGGCCCCACATGCGATCGGCCCGAGCGGCCCGCCCGGCCTGACCCGTTTACCGGCGAGGCCTCACCGACCACTGGAGTGGTTGGCGAGGTCTCGCCATTTTGGCGGGGCCCTCCTGTCCCCTAGGTCCCAAAAGAGTGTGGGGCCCACCCTGGGTCCCTCTGGATTGGGGTGGGTAGGCTCCCGACTCCATTTGAGGCATTTTCGGGGCCAATTTGCAAATCAAAATGAGTTTATGCGATGTTTGGCATATGATATTGTTCTTCCTGATTTATACCCTTGGATTGGTATGTATTTTGAATGTTCTTAAAAATAAATGAAGAATAAAGTGGCAGAGGGTGAGATTTTGAAGGAATTGGATAAAAGAGGTTTTAGGCTTTGAGATTGAGTGTAAGATGTTGGGGTTGACCTACCACCTAAGGACATTCATTTCTAGGTTGGAATGAAATGAAACATAGTCTAAACCCTTCAATTAACGGTCTAGAAGTGATTTGGGGTTGTTGTGTGTGATCAGGAGTGTGCACGGACTCAATCTCGGCGACCGTTTTCAGTGAGTTTTAGTTTAAGTATAGTTCTTCACTATTTAAACTTGAGGATTCTTGTCTAATATAAAAGCACTTGGAGAAGTTTAAAAAATGAGGTGGTGAAAGATGAGATTTGAAGGAAATGGGTTGAAAAGTGATTTCTTTGGCTTTGGGATTGAGCTTTGAGAGTGTTATGGTTGACCCATTGCCTAAGGACGTCTAATTCTAGGTTGACAAAAATCTAGGGTGTTACAATCTACCCCCTTAAAAATAATTTCGTCCCCGAAATTGGCTAAGGGTAATGAGTAAAGATTCTATTATTCTGTTCGCCTAAGCTTCATCGATTTCACGTTCCTATGCGTGGTAAGGTGTACACTATCTATGCTCGTCTAGCGCATTTTAGTCTACCCTCCTAAAAACTTACTTCTTTATCCATTTCTTACACCCTGATGGTTTGCTACAATTTATTTCTTTATCTATTTGGAGTCTTGACGATAATTTCCAACTATATAGAGTAAGATGTATGTTTTCAATGGTCAACTAACATGGAGAGACGGTTGTAGTGGGCCTAATCCCGATACTTCGATCACCTACCTGACCAGGGTAGAAAGATCATCGTATCCCTTCCTAATCCTGGTAGATCCTGGTCCTCCGCTCGGTCAAACTAGTGAGTCCATTGGTAGTCACCCAGGATTGAGAATTGGGTCAAGCCGCGAATGCTTCGCAGTTGTATAATTCAGTAACTCCGTAGTCTGATCACTCTAAAAGCTTAGTGAATGCCCATCACTGTAAGGTTCAAATTTCCTATTTGGGTCTTGGTCTAAAGAGTCCTCGTCTTAATTTATATCCATGGTGGGAGTTAAGGGTTTTTATCTTTTCGTCTAACCTGGACCAATTTCTTTCGATCCTGGGCCAGTGGGGAAGGGGCCAACCATGCTTCTGCTGCGCCACTCTGATCCAACGGTTGTATTAGCTGACCTAACTAGATTGGACTTATAATGTTCTACCCTCCTTAAAATAATTTATTTTTACTCTCAAGTCTCAGAAATCTATGTCTCGATCCGTATGTCGGAACGAGGTGTAATTTAGGACCTATTATGAGTGTTATGGTTAATGCTAGGGACGGGTGTGAGTTTGTGGGAAGATACCTATACCTTATTGGCTATATATTCTTAACACTTTCCAAGGGTGAATGAATAAACTTTTGGTTGTGTAGGTGGTCGGGCCAACATGGAAGAAAAGTTGCGTAGTGGGTCTGAGCCGGATACATTGACCTTCTGTCTAATTAGGACAGAAAATTCGTTGTATCAGTTCTTAATCCGAGTCGATGCCGATCTTCTGCTTGATTAGAGCATTGAATTTATTGGTAACCACTAGGATTAAGAATTCGATTCAAACCGCGAATACTTCGGTTATATATAGTTTCTCTACACCGTGTCCCCGCTTGTACTAAGTCCTTGGGAAGGTAATTCTAGGGGGCGAGTTAGTTTGACCTAACATTAATCCTAAGGGATTTATAAGTTTCCTCTGAGCGTGAGGAGTTTTTAAGTCAAGGAGTTACTAAAGTGGTCTATAAGTATTAAGGGGATTCAACAAAGGAACGAGGTCTCACTCTAACTTAATCAAGCCAATTAAGTCTGTTTTTCAAATATCTTAGCATAATCAGTCATTTACATTCCTTAGTATAACCAGTAGCCTAGTCTTAACTTAGGAGTAGCAGTGATCCACTAGTTGTAACCTAAAACCTATGTTTATACACTAAATGATTTCATACCCTTCCTAATACAAGGAATTTGTTTTATCACTTAGGGTCAAAGTTGTCTAGTTGAATTTGAGTTACCCGGACCTGAATCTAATTGCATTCGAACACTACACATGTGCTCATACCAGTTAAGAAGGTCTTAAGGTTCATGTTATTAATTTATAGAATTTCCCACACCACCAAATCCTTAAAGTCTACGAGTCCAACTTTAAGTCTAAACTCTAAGTTGTATTCACCGCGGGATTCGAAATGACATGTTTGGAAGGAGGCTGTGATGGAATTAAAATCGATTCATAGACTTTGGAAAATGAGTCTTGTGTTGGGAAGTAGGAGATGGGATTTACTTCTAATTGCATACATTCTGAACATGGTATTAGAAATCATGGGATACACCTAATCTAGGGGCAATACCTTACACATGCATCTATTGTTCCTTTTACAATTCCATACGCCCTAATATTATCTAATGCAGTTGGTTGAACAGGCCCTAAATGTCTCATCATTTGGAGGTTGTGAAGCTTATGGGACACAAAAGTGTAGGTTTTATACCACATGAGGGGGGTATAAGGAAGGTGGAGAGTTATACAGAGTAGTTTTTGGGTAATGGTGGTGGATGGGTGTAAGATGTAGAAGAAAATGGAAACTTAAGTGAAAAGAAGTGGGGATGTGAGACCATTTTATGTGGTCTCGGTTATGTATGGGCTATTCAACGGTAGTTAATCTCATCGGTCGGTGAAACTTGGAATTCTAATGTGGTTTCTAGATTCCATCGCCCCCTTCCTAAGTCAGAGTGTGTCAGTGTGCGTTGTGTTACCATAACGCAGGTCCAGTTTAATCCAAATCATGCTCTGATACCATCTGTAACACCCTGAAAATTGCGGGTCAGGTAGAAATCCAACTCCCGAGTTCCAGAACATCACTTATGCAACATATATGACGATGATGATTGAATGTCATCTGTTAGTACAGTAAACATGAGTGAGATTAAGCCAAACAGAAAATCATACTCCCGAGGGAATTAAATTATGCAAGTAAAAGACTGTGGTATGTATATAAATTATATAAAAATGATGGTAAGCTCTCAGAGTATGATTATCACCAGGTTAAATAATTACATGAAATGTGCAATAAGGAAAAGTAGTGTTTTCTATCCAAACCCTATAGTCCCGCCAGCGTAACTCCAGGTCTGCTTAGACCCGCCAGAGAGTTGGACATAGGAGAGCTCCTCCTCGTCATCGAATAGTCCGGCTCTGCCTCAAAGCATCGCCAACACCTGCAGCTAAGACAGAGTCTGGTTGGTGTATACAACACCGTCCCGTAACGTGGGAGTGAGTGATCAACTCAGTGGAATCATAGAGCAAAGGTTAACATGTTATCAAATCAATCAGTCGATAATGATAAAGCAAGCAAATCAACCATTCCTAAATACTGTGATTAATGCATGGATGAAATGACATGATGTATGCCTTCTCCGACATACTCCCTCATGCGACACCATCTTACGTCCGCGGCATGCTTTCTTCCCTCAGTGCTCCACATCTTCCAGGCACATGCAGTGCGATATGATCATGATTACCGAGTTGTTATTAGTCCTTTTCATTCAGCAGGATTATGAAACTAGGGTACCTCCCTTATATAATTCCCAAACAAGGATCCTGTCTAGGGTCGTCACTCCTAGTAGTCTCATACGATGATATATTTCTAGGTCGCTGCAAGGGCTGTCAGGGCTGTTGCACTCACTCGTTGCACCGCTCTCCCATCACCTTATCAATACAGGCCTGGTTTGTACTCTTATTGCTATAGAAGGGTCGTCGCCTCACGTAGACTCAGAGTACGCTCGAGGTCACTACAAAGGGCTGTCAGGGCTGTTGTACGCACTCGTTGCACCGATCCCCCATCACCTTATCAGTGTAGGCCGTTAGCAAGAACATAGTGTCTCATACCACCATAATCTGCTCACGAGTCTAGATTTCTCACTGGTCACTACGGGGAGGTTTGTGGCCCCATCATAGGCCGACAGCTCGACCACGATGTCCCAAACCACCATGCCCGGCTTATGAGTCTTAGTGGTTCAAGGTACCACGGTTATCAGGGTTTTCACCGATAAGTTCAGTACCCTAGGTTCAAGTAATTATGACCAATACAAGGTGAACATACAATGGTCAATCGGGTTACTTGACGAGTTCGACTAGTACGAGCGCCTGTTGAGTTGCATGACATGAAATGGGTTGACCTACCACCTAAGGACATTCATTTCTAGGTTTAGAATGGAATGAAACATAGTCTAAACCCTTCAATTAACGGTCTACAAGTGATTTGGGGTCGTTGTGTGTAATCAGGAGTGTGCACGGACTCAATCTCGGCGACCATTTTCAGTGAGTTTTAGTTTAAGTATAGTTCTTCACTATTTAAACTTGAGGATTCTTGTCTAATATAAAAGCACTTGGAGAAGTTTGAAAAATGAGGTGGTGAAAGATGAGATTTGAAGAAAATGGGTTGAAAAGAGATTTCTTTGGCTTTGGGATTGAGCTTTGAGAGTGTTATGGTTGACCCATTGCCTAAGGACGTCTAATTCTAGGTTGGCAAAAATCCAGGGTGTTACAGATAGAGACACCCGATTCACATCTATCTTTTGGACTCGTATCCAGGAAGCGATGGGTGTGAAGTTGAAGTTCAGTACCGCGTTCCATCTGCAGACAGATGGGTAGACGGAGCGTGTGAATCAGGTTTTGGAGGATATGTTGCGAGCTTGTGCGTTGGACTTCAAGGACAGTTGGGATGACTGTCTTCCTTATGCGGAGTTCACTTACAACAATGGCTGCCAGGAGAGCATTGGTATGGCTCCCTATGAGGCACTGTATGGTCGCCCGTGTAGAGCGCCACATTGTTGGGCAGAAGTGGGAGAGAAGACTTTGATTGGCCTAGAGTTAGTTCTGGCGACTTTCGAGAAGATTAACATTATTCTTCGCCGACTGCTCTCAGCACAGAGCAGGCAGAAGAGCTACGCCGATACGAGACGGCGACCACTTGAGTTCGATGTTGGGGACCATGTATTCCTAAAGGTTTTCCCTATGTGAGGAGTTCTTAGGTTAGGTAAGAAGGGGAAGCTCATGCCGAGATTTATTGGCCCATTCCAGATACTTGATCGAGTGGGGGCAGTTGCGTATCGCCTCGCTTTGCCCACACTAATCGCAAGCATGCACAATGTTTTTCATGTGTCCATGCTGAAGAAGTACATCCCTGATCCTTCGCATATTATCAGATGGGAGCAGGTGCAGTTGAGCGAAGATGCCACTTATGAATTGTGCCCGACGCGTATTTTGGATAGAAAGGAACAGGTACTGCGTAGCAAGGTTATCCCACTTGTGAAGGTACTGTGGACGCATCATAGAGAAGAAGAAGCTACCTGGGAGACAAAAGCTAAAGTCAGGAAGAATTACCCCTAGATCCTCGAGGAGTATGAGAAGGTATGAATTTCGAGGATGAAATTTTTTATGAGAAGGTATGAATTTCGAGGATGAAATTTTTTCTTCAGGGTGGTATATTGTAACGACCTAGAAAAATCCGTACTTAGACCCGAGTACCACTTTCAGTAGAAATCATTTAAAACCAAATCCCTTAGAAATTCAATGTGTTTTACCTAGCGCTAAACTAGATTAGTTATGAAATTAGCACTGTTAACTTTCAATACGATCTGTAAGACCTAAAACCTATAGAATCATTGACGCTACCTTACCCTGAAATCTAGGATTCAACTCTAAACCCAGTTGTTCCGGGGAATGCTTTGTAATTTTGTATTAGACTTATACTGCTTGAAAGTCTAATATCTGTGAACTTAGATCATTTCAACCGCTTAGTTGGACTTGGCAATCATTTCGAAAATCAAGCCTAAACGATGTCCTGAGACCATTTTATAGCATCCGGAGTAAAGAGAGTGAGAGAAGGGAGATAATTAGAAAATTAATTATATTTTAAAGAAATTTAGCACGTTTCACTTGCGCATTATTTTTAAGCGTTCTAACCGTTAGAATTCAACCAAAATTCACCCATGGATCAGAATGAGTGGCCCTTACAAATCATAGTGTTTGTGGTTTTGATTGAAGTTCGGTAACCGTTGAATTGAAGCTGGTCCGCCACGAACGATCTGGAAATCCGATCGGACTGAAAACTTAACTTACTAAGGATCTGATGCTAGTGAGCTTAAGTCCGACCGCATTTGATAAGAGGACCTCCAGAAGTGCTCCGTTGGATCAGAAAGATCCCGATTTGGTTACAACCTAAGTATATCTTAACTTTAAGTCCGTTTCCATCATGTTTAGGCTTATAAAAAGGCCTTAAACCCTTAGTTCCCAAACCCATACGAATTTCCTAACCCTAGTTCCCTAAGAGAGAAAAGAGAGAGAAGGTGTAGGAGAATCAATTAAAGCTCCGTAGGATTTTTCCTAACCCATCTATACATTGCACCGGCTTTTCTGAATCGTTTTCCCGACGAATCAAATTCCATTTTTGGGTAAGTTAAACTAACGCTAACTTGATTTGAGACCTAGAATAGTTTGAATGATGCTATAGCTAACCTGTTTCATGCATTAGGTAGCGTATCTGCCGTTGACGAAGACACATTGTCTGAATCATATCGAATACATATTTCCTAGTTTAAGGTGCGGACTATACACGCTTAGGTTATGGTTTTCAAGACTTTCAATGATAGCTAATGATTTATTCATGTTGTGATTGCCATTACACATGCCAAATGCACTATCCATTTTGAATTCCATATATGTATACTCTATATTGTAAATAGCGTATTTCGTATATATGTTAGAATACCTGTATGCATACGGAATCTATTATTTTTCTTGCCATGATAAATTGTCGTTGTTATATGCTTGATATGTATGCGACAACTCCTTAGTGAAAGGACTTACCCTAATGTGTAATAGAATCAACATATGTGATGTATGTTGAATAGTGTAACCTAAGTGTTTGTATAAATGCTTAAATGAGTTAGTAGCTAGTAAAGTGTGATTGTTAAGGTTGTTGAGATATGAATTCTGATCATGTTAGTAGTGTATATGATTTCCTCCATGTATTGGTCAACTTAGATTATTCATGTTACATGTGTGTATGATTCCTTCCATGCGTTATATTTAAATTCCACTTATATGTCATGAATGTTCATTTGAAGGTAGGTTATGAATCATATGTTAGATATTAGACTTGAATGTGAATGGGGCTGTGCTACAGTCCAGGTAATCGGTAATCCTACTCCAGATGGTGGTTGAGGTCGTTTTCGCCACTCAGGATAAGTTTAACAACTCTGAGTCGTGCTTAGGATGTTCGGCAGTGGTTAGGCCACACAGAGTGCTTATGCATTCCATGTCGTTCAACTCAACGTACACTTGGCCTAGTTGAGCTTATCGACTAACCCGATTGACCGATGTTTGTTCACCATGCTTGGTCGCAACTGTTTGAATCTAAGACACCAAGCTTACTAGTGAAACTCTCGTTAACCGTGGTACTCTAATCCCCTAAGACTCATGAGTCGGACATGGTGGTATGGGACACCGTGGTTGAGCTGTCAGCCTACGCTGGGGCCACAAACCTCCCCGTAGTGACCAGTGAGCACCTTACTCTGAGCAGATTATGGTGGTATGGGACACTATATTTTTGTTGTCGGCCTACACTAATTGGTGATGAGCCCTCTGTAGTGACCTTGAGTTTATCCTGACACTGCATAGGGGCGACTAGTCCTGCTGTAGTCTTGAGGATCTAAGTAGGCCTGTATTATTTTGATGATGGAGGAGTGGTGTAAAGATTGCGCGCAACGGCCCTAACAGCCCTTACAGTGACCTAGAAACGTAACATCGTATGAGAATCCCTAGGACTGACGACCCTAGAATGGATCAATGCTGGGAATTGATACAAGGGAGGTGTCTTAGCTTCCCAATCCTGTTGTATGGAAAAAGGACTAATAAGAACTTGGTAAGCCTGATCATATCATCGCATTGCATGTGCTAATGGGGTTGGTGAAAGAGTACTGAGGAAGTGACTGTCATGCGCGACTGTAAGAGGAAGATCGGAGAGGGGATTGTGGTGAGGGCATGCATCATTCTTCGATAACATCCTTGCATTAACAAGAGTAAGTAGGACCTGTTTGACTATACCGTCTTATCATTATTGCTTAATTGGATTGATAACATGTTAACCTTTGCTGTGTGGTACCACTGAGTTGATCACTCACTCCCACGTTCTGGAACGGTGCTTAAACACCAACCAGACTCTGATTTAGTTGCAAGTGACGGCGATGCTGTCGAGGCAGAGCCAGACTTTGATGAGGATGAGGAGGCGTTCTCTTTCATGCAGTTCTCGGGCAGGTTCATGTGAGCCTTGGCTTGACGAGCGGAGATTTTTGGGATGTATATATGATACATTTTACACAGTTTATACATGTATTTGAGACACAGTTGTATGTATTTCCTTGGGCATGGCATGCATATTTTGGAGATCTATTTTGAATTATATATGTAATTAAGTCTTCCGCTTGCATTACCTTTATATCCCTAAATTATGTCTGCTATTCTGGCTTGAGCTATGTCATGTTTTATGCACTAACACAGGCAACATTCATCCATCATCAAATTATGTTGCATAAGTGATGTTCGGGAACTCGGGAGCTGAATTATGCTCGGCCCCCAATTTTCAGGGCATTACATTAGGCCACACGGAGTGCTTATGCATTTTATGTCGATCAACTCAACATGCGCTCATCCTAGTCGAGCTCGTCAATTAACTCAATTGACCTGATGTATGTTCACCATGTTTGGATGTTACTGTTTGAATCTAAGGTACCGAACTCACCAGTGAAATCCTATTAACCTTAGTACCTCTATCCACTAAGACTTATGAGCCAGATATGGTGATATGGATCACCGTGGTCGAGCTGTCGGCCTACGTTATGGTGATAACCTCCCCGTAGTGACCAGTGAACAACTCAGACTCGAGAGTCGAATACGGTAGTATGGGACACTGTATTCGTGCTGTCGGCCTACACTGATTGGTGATGAGCGCTCTGTAGTGACCTCGAGTATATCATGAGATTGCATTGAGGCAACGAGCCTTATCGTAGTATCCAGGGTATGATTAGGCCTGTATTGATTGGTGACGAGCCCTTTATAGTGACCTAGAACCATAACATTGTATGAGATTTACTAGGACTGACGACCCTAGAATGGATCATTGATTGGGAATTGATACTTCCCAATCCTTTTATATGAAAAGGACTAATAAGAACTTGGTAATCACGTCCATGCACCGCATTGCATGTGCTTTGGCGAGGAAGAGCACTTTCGAGTGGTTTCCATGCATGCCGTAAGATGAAGACATTGAGGGAGTGCAGGAGAGGGCATGCATCATTACTACATCTCATTCTTGCATTAATCAGAATATTTAGAACTTGTTTGATTGTACTGTTTTATCATTTCTGCTTGATTGAATTGATAACATGTTAACCTTTACTGTATAGTTCCACTGAGTTGATCACTCGCTCCCACGTTCTGGAACGGTGCTTATACACCAACCAGACTCTGTCTTAGCTGCAGGTGATGGTGATGCCTGTGACGCAGAGTTGGAGTTCGAGGATGATGAGGAGACATTCTCGTGTATGCAATATTCAGCGAGTTCACTTAGACCGTCCTGAATCATCGGGGCTTCACAGTTTACGCTTTATAGAGAACTATCACATTTTATCATTTGTATTTGAAATAAGATTTGTAATTATTGACCTGGCAGAGCACATATATTTTGAGGACTTGCACTAGATATATATTTATTTCAGACTTCCGCTTGCGTATTCTATCCCTGGATTATGTTTTGCTGATCTGGCTTAATCTACTTCATGTTTTATGCACAAATACAGATATCATATAACCATCATTAAAAATGTTACATAAGTGATGTTTTGGAACTTGGGAGTTGGGTTATACTCGACCCCCGATTTTCAAGGCATTACAGTAACTAAGATCTTACCACTTCATATCTCTATAGAGGCTTCGTTTTACCATCACTGTTGACTATATCTATAAGATTTTCATTCAATTTTTCAGACTTCATGACTTGTCGATCCTTATGGTTCCTAACTCTATAAGTGCGCAACAAGCTAAGTTGAATTTTCATGATTTGCTATTAAGATATTGATTAGTGTTAAAAACATAAATAATTAATGATGTTTTAAGGAAAACTATCATCCTCAAATTCACAGTAGCGTAAATATGTGACGGGATGAACACGCGGTCCTGTCTACCCATGATCAATTTTCTTAATGTTTTGATAGGTATTTTAAGTATAGATCGATGGCCTAATTAATGAGGAATATGTGTAATATAATATTCATACATTGATATTAAATAAAGAATGAGAAAGGATAGAAACTTACCTTAGAGTTAACCCATGAATTTAAGTCATAAATGCTTTTCAACCACTGCTATGAACCCGATCCTCTAACAAGTCTCAACTTGTTGTCTTCAGCATCAGTTAGAGCTCAGTGGGGATCCATGTAGCCCTGACTACTCTCATTTACAGGAGAAGAAGTTAGAGCAGTGTATGGAAAAGATAAAAATTTTAAGGCCAGAGTATTGCATTGTGGCCTAAGTACATCCGCAGTAGGAGTAGCATCCATCATAGTCACAACTGCTATACCCATTGGCTGTTATCTCCCTTACTCATTTGTGAAGTACTGATGTTGAGTTGTAATAAAATTACATATTATCTATGTAATTTATAACATAATGTCTATTTAAAATTTTAAACAAATGCAATTTCACATACATTTTTTTTATTAACTTCATCCTTTAGCAAGGTTCATCTCCTGCCTTAACGAAGCATTGTGCTCTTTCAACTGCTTCATTTCTACTTCGACTTTTTGCGTCGAACTAATTTTTTCCTGTAATACAAAAGCATAATATTTATGTGTTTTAACACGTCATGTAGGGAAATGAGGAGAGGATGAACCATGACCTAGTGTGAATGAAAACCACGATCCACTATGGATGATAACCAAGATGCATGGTTCCTAGTAACCATGACATAGTCGAAGTATCGTGGTTGTCAACGATAGTGGGTCATGGTTCACATCCACAATCTACTTTGGGTGATAACCACGACCAATGATACATCATAACAATGATCCAATATTGATAGTGACCACGATCCTCATGTGAATCGTGGTTGTCATCCAAATTCGGTTGTGCATCAACCACGACCCATTGTGGATGTCAACCACGATCCATTGTGGATAATCACAACCCATAAAGAGACAAAACTACGACCAAGTAGGGATCAAGATAAATTCAATTCCATATACCTTCGATGCTTGGAACTCCTTTCTTAGCTGCTTAATCCTCTCCTGTCGTTGTGCATTCTCACAACAGAGAGGGATCGTCGAAGGGATTTTATCTTGAAATAAAATCATATATTATTTATGCATCACCCAGATGAATAGTCGTGGTTGTCACCTATCACCCATATTGGATCGTGGTTCTCATCTACATTGGGTCATGCATCAACCACGACCAAATGTATATGATAACCACGACCCATTATGAATACGATCCTTATTTGCACTGGGCAAATCAACACATTGGGGGGTTGTGCATTATAACCAGACCCATATAGTAAGATTACCATGATCCATTGTGGATGATAATCACGATCCATTATGGATCATAACTACGACCAAATAAGGACCAAGATAAATTAAATTCATATACATTTGTAGCTTGGAAATCCTCTATTAGCTGCTTCATTTGCTCCCGTAGTGTAGCATTATCATTTTTAAGATGGCTCATCCCATCTGCAAAACGAGTGAGCTGGCTCATCCCATCCTCAATGGTTGTAGTTGTTGTCGAGCTGTTGACCTATTTTTAAATCGTATATTAGAAGACATTACATTCATAGTGACTTGTTAACTATTAAACCAAAGGAAAATCACATAAATATTTTGTATGTATATCTTCGCTCGTACACATTAGGTCATGCATCAACAATGACCCATTGTGAATGATAACCACAACCAGTTACACATGATAAACAACTGTCACGCCCCAAACTTGGAAACCAGGCTCAACAAATTTCTGATCACCGAATTCGGTGCTGACATCCTCCGTAGTACCCCATTCTCGGCTCCCGGTACCTATACCAGGTTCCAATCCCTGGATTCTATAAAGAGGATTTCTAACATGATTTTGATTCGTAATGAGCATAACCATAAGTATAACCTCATGAACAATAACCACAAGAACACCATCACAAAATCCACTATGATCAAAAGCTTTGATTACAATGCATTTAAAGGGAAATACAAGATAATGATAATAATAGAAATTGCTGAAGCTCAACTGCATGCTCTTACTGCGGTGAGGCTGCGGCTACATCCTAGCATCACCTGCACACATTAATTGTGCATAAGCTTATAGAAAGCTTAGAGGGTGGTGTAAGTGTGTGTATAATGTGAACATGCTCAGAATGTAATGTCAGAGTAGTGCAAAATCATGCTGATGGGTACATGAATGCAATTAGTCGTACCAAGGCTATGCGGCGCAAGATATGAATGCTATCGGCCATATTAAGACCATGCGATGCGAGATGCAACTCAAGCATGTCAATCCTCATCTAAATCCACATATCAATACAGCTCATCACTAGAGCATCAAATATCAGTACAGTTCTCATTCTGGATAATCATCAAGGTTTAGTACACTCCAAATGACATTACCCCTTTCCTAGGCGCTCAGTCCAAATGAGAGTAAGAAACCTCACTATCCTCCTGACCAATAGTTTGTCAATACTTATCTGACACGTCAATAGTGGACCCATTCACGAGCTGGTTAAACCCAGCCTACTAATGCCCCTACCCTCGGTGGGTAAGGCCACACCCCTTTCCAACCGACCATAACACAGTGGAAGATGCAGCTTCCTGGTATTTGGCCCTCGAGCGCTCATATATGCACTTGGTATCAACGTTAGAGTCATCCTCTGGTACTATCAGATTTAGGAATTTTCACCCAGGGACATTTATGGTGCCCCAATACTAGAAACAGTATTTTCGATATCCAACCCGACCACCCACAATGTGTCTGTGGAGGCCACAACCCTGATGTCGCTAGGACGTACAATAATCACAATCACAAGAATGCAAAGTGCATGAGTCACACAGTCTAATCATACATCAATCCTATGCATACCATGCGCTCATGTGGGATAACTCTACCTATCAAGGAGTCTCATAAACCACTTGTACTATGGCATATGCATTGGCCAATCACATCTCATAACAAACATACAGATGATGTGTATGGGCATTATCATAATGTTATGCTGTCACAAACTCATAATCGGTAATAGTAGCCGGTATCGGTAATTGGTATCGATAATCAGCATCGATAATTAACCTCGATGTAAGGCAGGGTCCATAGATAGACGATCGATAATGGGTTAATTAAAATCAAAGGGGCCCAAGAATTTGGGTTAACCCACGATGAGAATGGGACTAACAAGGCCTCAAGGAAGGTCACAATGTGGACATCCAACCATCATTGCCCATCAATGTGGATCTTTAACCAACATTGCTCCTAAGGGATGGTGCTCATGGGGCCAATCATATAATGGGCCCAAGGCCTCATACAAAGGTCTAGTATACATCATCATGGGCCTTGCTTATGGGTCATATATATATATATATATATATATATATATATATCATTGGGCCAAATCAAATGGGCCGAATTAAATGGGCCAATTCAAATGGACCGAATCAATGAGCCGAATTAAATGGGTCAAATCAAATGGGCCAAATCAAATAGACTGAATCAATGGGCCAAGTCAAATGGGTCAATTCAAATGGGTCGAATCAATGGGCTGATTCAAATGGGCCGATTCTAATACATCATTCATCCATTGTTAGAGATCATTGTAGAGCCAAAAAAATAAATCATATCCAAAGGATCATCTGGACCATACTACACACAATAGTGGTGATAATAATTCCCACTATAAAAAATTTAGAGGGCCTACCATAGCATTTATTTCTCATCCAGACTGTTTATAAGGTCACAAAAACCTGAACAATGAGGAAAAATGAATATCAAATTGGTTAAAAACTTCTGTAACCCAAAAGGGGTTTGAATGGTAGGCATTCGATTCCATTGTTTGGTAGTGTGGTCCACTTGATTCTAAATCTATCTTATTTTTCATCTCAAGCATTAGAACCGGCTCACTCAAATGGGTGGACAGTTTGGATGAATCACATACATCAAGGTGGGGTCCACATACGTGGCCCACCAAAGAACTGATTCAACTTCATTTATTTAGTTATTTATTTATTTCTTTATTTATTATTATTATTATTTCAAACAGTCCACCGTTCAGCCATCTGGATGGTTAGAATCTTACACATACATCAAAGTGGGGCGCACTAGCATGTCAGATGGATGGACTTCTTGGATGGAACACATCCTCTAGAGTGGGGCCCACGAACAAGTCCAATGGATGTCCAACTTAGATAAAACATATATATCATGGGTGGATGGCTAGATGAAATCCATTCATAAGCGGTGAGTCCCATTGTCCAGACCTCTAGACAGTGAGGATCTATCCTCACATTCGCTGTTATGCAACTACAGTAGGTACGGTGGGTCCCACGTGGGAGTGGCCCACCAAGCATATATATATATATGTATGTATGTATGTATATTAATAAAATATTGATACAATATATTATATATCATCCAATCAAGCGTCCAACAATAGGGACGCTGGACGGTTTGGATACTCAATCATTCACTATCAAGTGGGGACCACGTGGTGGTCCACTAGATATATATTATAATATATCTTATATTATATTATATTATATATATATATATATCATATATATATATATATATATATATATTAAAAATATATAAAAGGGGGAGGGGTGATATGTCCAGCGTGTGGGACTTTCCATAGTCCCAAAAGTGGACGGTGGGTCTCTCCTAAAATGTGAGGGCCACATCATCTGATGGACAGAGTAAATTTAACACAAATTGGTGAGGCCCATTCCATCCTAAGGGGAGAAAGAGAGAGAGAGAGAGAGAGAGAGAGAGAGAGAGAGAGAGAGAGAGAGAAGATGACACGTGAAGGGGAGGGACCCCGCCACTATCGGGCCTTCCTAAATATAATGCATACATTAAGTGGGTCCCACAATAAGTGGGCCCTCTGGAATAAAAATTAATGGTGGATCACCCACTTGTGGCCTCCTTCTTTAGCTCCTTGGACACCTATGCTCCTTGCCTTCAATTTTAATGGAGGTTGTTGGAGATTGGAAGGTTAAGATGGAAGATGAGAGAGTGGGAAAGTAGACCACACTTGGCTTTGGGAGAGAGCTTGGACGTTGGAATTTTGTTACTTGGAAGTGAAGAGACGGAATGAGAGAGAGAGAGAGAGGTGGATTGATAAGGGATGGGTGGAGTGGGTGTTGTAAGGGAAGGTATGGGCTTGGTTGAAAATTATGTAAAAAAAAAGGAATAGGTAGGGGGGAGAGAGAGAGAGAGAGAGAGAGAGAGAGAGAGAGAGAGTTGACATAGGAAAAAAAGTGATGGTTGCTTGTACTTATGGTAGGGTGAGGTGACATTGGGGTAAGGAGGATGTACTTGACTTGATTGATGGGACATGTTGTAGATATTCTCTCAGAATTTGCAATGCGCGGCATTTCTTCAAAATGAACATGGGCCCACATCTCTTGGCCCGGGTATCGATTCGATGCAGAAATCATGGCGTTGGAACTACAGTGATGGCACGGTCACTAGGGTATAAGTTTCTGGTCGAGCTGACTTTGGTATGCAGGACTCAGCTTAGGATCGTGCGTAAACATCACATATAGGCCGAGGGTTGTCGAAATTTAACAAGAAGGACCGCAAGAGCCTATGGAAAGATACGGTCTAGGGTATGGGTCTTACAGTTCTCCTCTCCAAATAAAAATTTTATCCTTAAAAATTTACACAATCATCACAACTAGACATAACTCATTAAGAAAGCGAAGATATATAATCATCATATAAAATCGAAGACATTATACAAGATACAACATATCATCAATCACCAAAGAGATGGGGATAGCGCTCTCGAATCTCAGCTCGCCCTACTAAGACACCTCCTCAATAGAATGGTGACCTCACTAAACCTTCACCAAGGGAATGACCTTAGTTCGGAGGATCTGCTCCTTTTGATCAAAGATACAAACTAGCTGATCAATGTAAGAAGTGTCCTCATGAACCTCTAGCGGCTGCTAATCAATAACAAGAACAATGTCTAACCCACACTTCCTTAACATAGAGACATTGAAAATGTTGTGGATGCCAGATAATTGATATAGCAAGGCAAGACGATAGACCATGGCGCCAACGTGCCCAGTGATCTCGAAAGGTCTTATGAATCTCGGGGCAAGCTTGTCCTTCACTCTAAATCGAACTACGCCCTTCATGGGTGAAACCTTGAGATACACTCTATCCCTAATAACAAACTCCAAGGGATGATGCCAACGATTAGCAAAACTCTTCTACCAGTTTTGAGCTATGCGTATCCTCTACCTGATGATATCGATAGCCTTTGACATCTGCTACACAAGATCAGGACCTAGGAGATGCCGCTCTTCGACCTCGGTCCAATAACTCGGATATCTGCCTAGTTAGTCATATAATGCCTCAAAAGGAGTTATGTCAATGGTCGCTTGATAGCTATTGTTGTATGCGAACTCATCCAATCGTAGGTGCTCATCTCAGCTACCCCCGAAGTCAATCGCACAGACTCGAAGCATATCCTCAAGCATCTGGTTGACCCTTTCAGTTGGCCCATCGGTTTGTGGATGATACACAGTGCTAAGATGCAAATCAGTGCCCATCGCTCGCTGAAAGCTCCTCCAAAACTAAGACATGAACTTTAGGTCTCGATTTGAAATGATCGGGGTAGGAACACCGTATAGTCTCACTATCTCGTCAACAAATAGCTTGGCAAGCTAATCTGCATGCCAAGTCTCACGAATGGTAAGAAAATGTTCCGACATCGTCAGACGGTCCACGACAACCCAGATGGTGTCATGATCACATTAAGTCTTCAACAAACCCATGATAAAAATGATAGATACGTTCTCCCACTTCCACATCGGGACACTCAACAGCTGTAATGGACTACGGGTCTCTGATGAGCAACCTTGACACGCTGGCATATGTCACACTCAACTACAAAACTGGTAATCTAGCGCTTCATCACTGCCCAAAAATATTATCGCCTCATATCACGGTACATCTTCGGCGAGCCAGGGTAGATAGAAACCGTGATCGATGTTCCTCGTCCATAAAATCTCTACGCAACTCAGGAATATCCGAGACACACAATCGGCCTCTAAAGTGAAGTCCACCATCAGATCCAATCTGTTAATCTGTCTGACTCTCTGATACTGCCTCTGCTCAATAATCCTATAACGACTTATCTCTCTGCTGAGCCTCAATCACCCTTGTGACAAGAGAGGATTGAATCGATAAGGTCGATAGCTGAATGATAGAAGATTGTAGACCAAACTCAAAGTCGTGCTCTACTATATCCTCGAACATCCTCCACTCTTGAATCGTCATACGTGCCACCAGGCCCTGTAGCTGACAGCTGAGTGCATCCACCACAACGTTTGCATTACCTGAGTGGTACTGGAGATTAAAATCATAGTCTTTCAGAAGCTCCATCTAGCATCTCTACCTCATGTTCAGGTCAGACTGAGAGAATAGATACTTCAAGTTCTTGTGGTTAGAAAAGATCTCGAACCTGACCCCATAGAGGTAGTGCCTTCACACCTTCAGTGTAAAGACGACTACTACCCGCTCCAAATCATGCGTGGGGTAGTTCAGCTCATGGACCTTGAGTTGGCGAGATGCATGAGCCATAGGTTTCCCATGCTACATCAGGACAACACCTAAGCCAATACGTGAAGCATTAGTAAATATAACAAATCCATCACTCACAGAGGGAAGAGTGAAGACAGGAGCGGACATAAGACAGTCCTTCAGCTCCATAAATGCTTACTCACAGGCGTCAGTCCAAACAAAATCTGTGCCCTTCCGAGCCAACTTGGTCAACGGGGCTGCAATACGGGAGAAACTCTCAATGAAATGACGATAGTAGCCCGCCAAGCTAAGGAAACTGCGGATCTCGAATGCGCTTATGGGGTAGCGCCACTTACGCACTGCCTCAACCTTTAAGGGATCCACTGCGACACCCTTCCTCGTCACCACGTGACCGAGGAACTTCACCTCCTCCTGCCAAAACTCACAATTCTCCAGCTTCGCATACAGCTGGTGGGCACGGAGGGTCTACAACGCAATCTTCAGATACTGCACATGGTCCTCACAGGTCCTCGAATATATCAGAATATCGTTAACAAAGACCATAACAAACTGATCGAGATATGGCCGGAAGACCCCATTCATCAACTGCATGAAGACTGCGAGTGCATTGGTTAGTCCAAAGGACATGACCTAAAACTCAAAATGACCATAACACGTCCTGAAAGCTGTCTTCGGGATGTCCTCCTCTCGGACCCGAATCTGATGATAACCAAAATGTAGGTCAATCTTTGAACAAAACTATGCATCCTGCAGCTGATCGAATAAGTCATCTATCCTCGGAAGTGGGTACTTGTTCTTTATCATGACCCGGTTGATCTCTCTATAATCCATGCAGAGCCTCAATGAGCCATCTGTAACACCCTGAAAATCGGGGGTCGTGTATAAACTCAACTCCCGAGTTCCAGACCGTCACTTATGCAACAAAAATGGTTATGATTCAATGTTGTCTGATTTAAAGCATTCACATGAGTAAAAGTATACCAAAACTGCAATTCATACTTCAGATCCAGTGATAAAAGCAAGCGGAAGACTAAACAAGATATATATCACTGTATGGAAAAACAAAGTAATCTCAACTGTCTCCAAAGTATGACTACATCTCTGAGTCTCATATACATGTACATAACAAAAGAATAATGTTCAAAAAGAAAAGTCCCACTGATGTCCCCTCGATCCAGGTCACCTACGGGAAGCCGTCATGATACTGCATATACGAGAACTCATCCCGGTCCTCGTCATCATCTAGCTCCACCTCCTGGATCTCATCGTCACCTGCAACTACAACAGGGTCTGGTGGGTGTTGCAAACACCATCCCGTAACGTGGGAATGAGTGATCAACTCAGTGGAATCATAGAGCAAAGATTAGCATGTTCACAATTCAATCACGCGATAATAGTAAAGCAGTAAATCAGACAAGTCCTAAAACTGTTGTTAATGCAAGATGATATGACGTGATGTATGCCCTCACCGACGATCACCCTCATACGGCAACATCTTACGACCGCGGCATGCCACACTCCCTAGAGTGCTCCACATCTTCCAGGCACATGCAATGCTATGGTGATATGATTACCAAGTTGTTATTAGTCCATTCAAACAGCAGGATTGGGAAACTAAGGTACCTCCCTTGTATCAATCCCAACACGGATCCTGTCTAGGGTCGTCACTCCTAGTAATCTCATACGATGTACATTTCGTAGGTCACTGCAAGGGCTGCCAGGGCTGTTGCTCGCACTCGTTGCACCGCTCCCCCATCACCTTATCAATACAGGCCTACTGTACTCTACTGCACGGAAGGGTCGTCGCCTCCCGTGAACTCAGAATACGCTCGCGGTCACTACAAAGGGCTCGTCGCCTGATCAGTGTAGGCCGACAGCTAGAATATAGTGTCCCATACCACCATAATCTGCTCACGAGTCAAGGTGCTCATTGGTCACTACGGGGAGGTTTGTGGCCCCAGCGTAGGCCGACAGCTCGACCACGGTGTCCCATACCACCATGCCCGGCTCATGAGTCTTCGTGGATCAAGGTACCACGGTTAATAGGGTTTACAATGGTAAGTTCAGTACCCTAGGTTCAAGCAGTTATGATACATACAAGGTGAACAAGCATCGGCCAGTCGGGTTACTTGACGGGCTCGACTAGCGCGATCGCATCTCGAATTGAACGACATGAAGTGCGTAAAACACTTCGCGTGGCCTAACCACTGCCGCCAACTCTCAACACGAATCACATTCATCGACGCGTCATTCGTGGCTATGACCAGTCAGCCACGAATTCGCTCGGTTACCGACTGCCTGGACTAAGTCAAGTCCCACACATCTATGGAATTACTATACAAGGTATTGGAATTGAAATACATCATGTGAGCATGTTAACACATGTTATAACTTTCAACTTAAGCAAATCTTCAAGGCATACTTCCCATGCATATTCAACTTAAGCAAATCCTCAAGCACATACATTCAATGCATGTAATGAAATCATGCATTTTATCAACATGTAGAAAATCATCTAGGTCAGCATAATAGTTGAAAAATCAATCACAAACTATCATATAACATCATTTGATCCAATACATACTAATACAAGCATTTATACAAACACATGCACTACACACTTAGGTCTACATATAGCGTGTCGACCCAAAGTGTGCAATTAGGCGAATCTCTTCGCCAAACTAATTATGCACGCATTCCTAACTTCCTAATGCGACAACAAACCATGTCAATCACATCAGCAAAATATGAATGCAAACAGTACTTCCTACATATGACTAAAATGCCCTAAATCTCATATTCTTCGTTAGCTTACGAAACGGGAAACGGAGAGCATTTTGTACATGTCAAACGGCGATGCCGTCAAGAATCTACTATTAAACGACATTGAAAGCATTGGGAACCGTCAATCCAAGCGTCTAAAATCCTCACCTAGTGTCTTGTAGACTCGGGAATTGAAGCGGAGTGTATATGCTTCGTCTACGGCGAGTAAGGAGCCTAATACATAAGATCCATAAGCTACATCGCCATGGAAACAAGAAAAACTCAAATCACCAACTATTTAGGGTTTTTACTTACCTAGGATTGCGGTGGAATCGCCGGGAAAGCGGTAGAGGAGTGTCGCTTAAGCACGTGCAACACGTAGCACAAGTGGCGGGAAGAACTCTCCCACTCTCTCACAATCTCTCACTCTTTTTCTCTCTCCCAAGCTAGGGCTTCTCTCAAATTCGGATGGGAGAGAGGAGTGAGGGTTTCAACCCCTTTTATAGCCTAAAACATTCCCAAAATAGGCTTGGGAACAATGTTTACTTGGTGCCTAACCAAATCGGGGCCGTTTCGGTCCAAAAGGGCATTTCTGGAGGTCCCCAGGCCAAATGCGGTCGGACTTAAGCTCATGCATACTGGATCTAGCACACATCCAGTTTTCAGACCGGTTGGGTTCCCAGATCGCACGTGGCGGCCCAGTTTCAGTTTAACGGTCACCGCACCAAGATCAGGCCTATAAGTCCCGTGATATATAATAGATATTTTTCCTGATCCAAGGGTGTAATTTGGCTGTATTCTGACGGTCAGAATGCTTAATACTGATGCGTCAAATTTGTGTGCCAGATTTGAATTTGAAATTCCAACTATGTCCCTATTCACACTCTCTTCGGTCCGGGCTCAATGAAATAGCCTGTGATCATCGGTTTGACTTGATTTTTGGAATGAGTGTCAAGCCCAGCTAGACGGTCCTAACGGTCTAAGATAGGAGGTATCGGACTTTCAACGTGCGGTCTAGATCCAATACAAAGATTCAAAGTGGTCCAGAGAACAAACCGGCTTAGAGTTTGATCCGAGGCTTTAGAGCATTATAGCACCCTTAGTTCCACTCGCTTCGGGCCTTGTAGAACGTATTTAAAGTGATCAGGGACCATTTCCCAGCTATTCTAACGTTGCACTAGCTAACCTAGTCAAATTTTCCAAAGGAATGAATTCTACGCAAATTCGGGTCGAGTTGGTACTCGAGCCCAAGGATGGATTTTTCACGGGCGTTACAATCTACCCCCCTTAACAAATAATTTCGTCCTCGAAATTTTGTACCTTTTCGTACTCCTCGAGAAGCTGTGGGTAGTTCTTTCTGATCTCGGCTTCTGTCTCCCAAGTAGCCTCCTCCTCAGTATGATGCGTCCATAGTACCTTCACAAGGGGAATCACCTTGCTACGCAGTACCTGCTCCTTCCGGTCTAAGATGCGTGTCGGTCGCAGGATATAAGTAACATCCTCTCCTAACTGCACCTGCTCCCATCTGATGATATGAGAAGGATCAGCAACGTACTTCTTCAGCATAGAAACATGAAATACGTTGTGGACGCTCGCGAGGGGCGTGGGTAAAGCCAATCGGTAAGCCACTGCTCCCACACGATCTCCAACGGAACTCCATGCAGACGCACGATCTCTCTAATATACAATCTAGCCAGCTCGTCTGCAGAGTTCGTAACTCTGATCGGTAGGAAGTGCGCCGACTTCGTCAATCGGTCGACGATCACCCAAATAGAATCATGCCCCTTCCTCGTCTTCGGCAACCCAGAAATGAAGTCCATGGAAATGAAATCCCACTTCCACTCTGCAATCGGCATAGGCTGCAAAAGTCCAGGTGGTCGGCGATGCTCTGCCTTCACCTGTTGACAAGTGAGACAACGGGACACGAACTCAGCAATGTGGGTCTTCATACCTTCCCACCAGTACGTCCTCTTCACGTCACGATACATCTTCGTGCTGCCAGGATGCATCGCGAGTCTAGTAGAATGCGCAGCCTCGAGAATCTCTCGTCTCAAGTCAGGGACATCAGGAACGCATAGGCGGCCACGGTAACGTAAACCCCCATCCATGCCAACTCGCCAGTCGGCGTCATCATCATCACTGGCCTGCTCTCGAAGCTCAGTAAGATGCGCGTCGTCCCTCTGCGCCTCGATGACACGGTCATCGATCGGGGATCGCACCTGAACATGTGCGATGAACTCAAATGGCTCCTCTACGGTGAGTTTCTGCTCAAAGTCTCGCAAAAACTCAACCATATCCCACTCGGCAACCATCAGCGGAGCCGCAAACTCTATCGCCTTCTTGCGGCTCAACGCATCAGCCACAAGGTTCGCCTTCCCAGGATGGTAAGAGACTTCAAACTTGAAGTCCTTCAGCGTCTCCATCCATCGCCGCTGCCTCATATTCAAGTCCCGCTGTGTGAATATGTACTTGAGACTCTTGTGGTTGCAAAAGAGCTCGAACTCCTCTCCATAGAGGTAATGTCTCCAGAGTCTCAGTGCGAATATCACGGCTGCCAACTCCAGGTCGTGTGTAGGGTAATTCTCCTCGTGCTTCCTTAATTGTCTCGAGGCATACGAAATTACCCTGTCCCTCTGCATAAGGACACAACCCAAACCAACGCTAGACGCGTCAGTGTATATAGTGTATTTAACCCCTTGCTCTGGCAATACTAGCACAGGGGCGGACGTAAGTCTGTCCTTCAGCTCCTGAAAAGCTGACTCCGCCTTATCATTCCAGGCGAACTTCACGTCCTTCCGTGTCAACTGAGATAAGGGTCTCGCGATCTTCGAGAAATCCTGAATGAAGCGCCGATAGTAGCCAGCGAGACCCAAGAAACTCCTCACCTCAGTGACAGAACCAGGCTGCTCCCAGTCCTGCACCGCAGCTACCTTAGACAGGTCAACTGCCATGCCATCCTTGGACACCACGTGTCCCAGAAACTTCACCTCCTGCTTCCAGAAGTCGCACTTCTTATACTGTGCGAACAACTGATGCTGTCTGAGCGTATCAAGGACCAAACGCAAGTGCTCCTCATGCTCCTCTCGACTCCTAGAGTATACCAAAATGTCGTCGATGAAGACAACGACGAATCGATAGAGGAAAGGCCGCAATACCCGGTTCATCAGATCCATGAACACGGCCGGTGCGTTCGTGAGACCGAACGACATCACGAGGAACTCGTAGTGACCAAAACTGGTCCTGAACGCTGTCTTCTGCACGTCCTCATCTCTGACGCGCAGCTGATGATATCCTGACTGAAGGTCAATCTTCGAGAAGTACTGCGCTCCTCTCAACTGATCAAACAAGTCATCGATCCTGGGCAAAGGGTACTTGTTCTTCACTGTGAGTTGGTTCAGCCTGCGATAATCAATACACAATCGCAGCGAACCATCCTTCTTCTTCACGAACAAGACCGGTGCTCCCCAAGGAGATACGCTAGGCCGTATAAGGCCAAGCTCTAGTAGACCATCAATCTGCGTCCTCAACTCCTCCATCTCACATGGTGCCATGCGATACGTCGGCAGTGAGACGGGTGTAGAACCAGGAATCAGATCGATAGTGAAATCGATCTCACGTCTGGGCGGCAAACCAGGGATCTTCCTGAATAGATCCCCGAATTCAGAAACAACTGGCGTCTGCTCAAGTACCTGGGCACCAGCGTCGCGCAACAGGGTGGCGTAGCTAAGAATGCGGAAAGGAAGATTTACCCGCACTGAAAATGTGAAAGGCGTGCCCTCAGGCTCGTACACCGTCACCACACGAGCCTCGCAGTCAATCTCGGCTCTCGCTGCAGTCAACCAGTCCATGCCAAGGATGACGTCGAGATATACGAGCGAGGGATCGACGACCAAATCAAGAGTCATCGTCCTGCCTCCCAGATCAAGTAAACAACCCTCACACATCTGGGTGACATCCGAATAATCTCCATGAGCTGCAAGGACTCGCACGCTATCCATAGTAATAGTCTGCAACCCAAGACGTCTGACTACGGCACGCGATATCAAAGAAATCGTGGAACCAGTGTCCACCATGACAAGAACGGGAGTACCTCCGATATGGCCCGTGACCTCGAAGGCTGAATGCTGGAAAGTCGGCGTCGTAACTGCCTCAGCGGTCAGTGCATGAACTCGAGCCTGCTGTGGCCGGTTCGGCCGCTGTGTCAAGGGCCGTGGGGGCTGTCGAATCTGTGATACTGTGGGTCTGAAAGAGGACTGCGCAGGAGCTGACCGTATAGGCGGTGCTGATATCGCCTGTGGACGTACACGATCAATCTTCTGCGGCGGCGAGAACCCACTGTCCCGCATCCTCGCAAAGCAACTCGGCGCTAGGTGGCCCGTCCTCCCACAGTATGTGCATGATAGATCAGGGCGTCGAAACGGTCCTACTGGCGCCGTGGTCCTGGTAGGAGGATCAATGCGAGGCCTCTTGCCCGCGAAGGGCCTATCTGGCAACTCCGGTCGCGGCCTAGAAGTAGTCGGGCCTCGTGATCGCGCAAGTCGATCCACGTCCTGCTCTGCCCGCATGGACATGTGAACCAACTCCGCATAGGAGGAGAAACTGATGCAGCACATCTTCGACCGAATATCCGGTCGCAAGCCCTCCAAAAAGCGCCGTATGCGCATCTGCTCATCAGCTAGAATCGTCGGGACGTACCTGCCCAACTCTGTGAACCGATGCTCATACTCGGTGACCGTCATCGCTGCCTGCCTGAGACGGAGAAACTCATTCTCCCTCTCGTGTCTGTAGGTCTGAGGATAATACTTCTCATGGAAGCGAAACTCGAATGCTGCCCATGTCCATACGAAGTCTGCGGTAACAGTCCGCAATACACTATCCCACCACATACTGGCCTCTCTCTCAAACTGGAAGGTAGCCAGCTCTACCTGCTCTGCCTCAGTACAGTGCAACATGCGCAGAATCTTCGACACTCGGTCGAGCCAAAACTCAGCCTCCTCGGGTCTGTGAGAACCCGTGAAGGTAGGAGGCCGCAAGCGCTGAAATCGCTCCAGAAGGCCCCGTGTGTCGGCAGGGTTCCCCGCAGGGAAAGCAGGCTGCGCAGGAAGTGCTATGCCCTCATCCTGGGCGTAAGTATAGGCATCCTCAGCTGGATGCGCAGGTGGTGTAGGCGGAGTAGGTGCAGTCGCACCCCCACCCTGGGCTAAAGTCCCGACTATGGTAGTCAATAGCTGCTGCTGCTGTAGCATCATAGCCATCATCTGCTCGAATCTATCAGGTGGTGGAGCAGGCTGTGGCGGATGAGGTGCGGAAGTAGATGCGCGCTGTGGCTCTCTAACTGATGGTGTAAATGGCGGTGGTCCATCTGTAGGACCAGTAGCAGGCTGAGACGATCGAACAGTCTCAGGAATCGGGCCCACAGCAGGGTCCGGACGAGTGCCAGACTGAGAAGGAGCCTGATCCATCTGCTCTAACAATGAAAGCCGAACCGCGCTCCTCGTAGTCTTAGGTGGCATTCCCTATATTCAAAATAGGGCGCAACCTTGTCAGTCTCAATTGCACAAATACACCACAATCATTCACTAAAGAGTCAAGGCATTCCATGCACTTCAATTAATCAAAATTGTCACAATACAAGGGATATATCCTTACAAGCATCATGACTAGAATGACATGGAAATTAAGACAGTTAAGCAACAGCGACAAAAGCAAAGCACTAGCCCTAATAGGCTTTACACACATAAAACGGAAAATGGCTATCTACTCATAACAACATCAAAGATCGCGTCGCTAGTCGGAGTCTGGCGACGGAGGAGGAGCACCCTTATCCTGTAAGCAACACAGGATTGCCTTCAAGGTGCGAGTCACCTTGCCAAATTTCTTCTTCGTAACGGCCTTGGCATCAGCGACCTCTGCTCGAAGTTCTTGGACTTCCCTTCGCAAAGCGGTCTGACTCTCCTCCATCCGAGCAATGCGATCGTCAATAGTAGTCTGCGCAGAAGGAGGAGGACTCTCATCAGTATCCTGAGCCTCCTCTTCTGCTTCTTCCTGAGTCTCTTCCTGAACTTCTGCACTAGGTTCTCCTTCGCTTTGATCTTCCTCTTCGTCAAAGTCGTCCCCACTATCCCTTTCAAGTTGATTTTCACGATATTGCGACCCAATCTTCATCTTAACCATCGTCGACTCATCGATGGTGTGAATCGATACCGGCAACTCGGGTCCAAGTCTATAGGCAAACTCAAGCGCAATCTTGCAAATGAGTCGGCCAAAGGGAAGGGATTCGGATGTTCTTCTCGACCTGGCTATGAGAACTATCTGCCGTAAGATGAAAGTGGCCATACATACGTTCTCTCCCTGGGCCACCAGAAATAAGAAATCGACCATAAGACGTGTACATTCAATGCGGTTCGTAGACCTAGGATAGACATTGAACGTGCAGATGTGATGCAGCAGACGCAAATCTTCAGACATGTACGTCGCCTTGAGGCTATTATTAGGCTGCCATGGAACCAACTTACCGCACAGAAACCTGGTGCGGCGATCTCGTTCACGTCTAGTCCTCAAATTCTTCTCACTTGGATGTACATCACCTAGAGGCACGTTGAGAAGTCGCGCAACCAACTGGACGTCGATCGTAGCCATCCGATCTCTACCAAAAGGGATTTTGAACTGCAAGGGCTCCAAGGTAGGACTCTGGATGCTAGCATAGAAGGCACGAACAGTGCTCACATTAGCACGAGCGCGAGCTTCAAAGATCGGTCCCCAGTGCGCAGCTTCAATGCGTTCGAACAACAGATATTCGCCGAACAATCGCCCATCTACGTCCGCCTCAAATAACACTCTACGATCAGTGTATTCACCATGAGGCATCTCTGATAGGATGGTTCGTCCAAGGTGTGCATGGGGATCCAAATCCCGCTTCGTACGGCACTCCAGGACTGCAGCTGGACCTGCGGCGGCGCTTGAACTTGCGGCACCACCCCGCGGTCTTCTCAATCGAGCAGGGCGGCTCGGCCCAGCCTCGTCTGTTGCAGTTTTCCTCTTACCCATCAAAGACAGGATGGATGAGAGTGACAAAAGACCCAAAATAGCTTCCACGAAAGCCATGGAAAACGCCGAAAATGCGGAGAAATGGCTGCCCAATCTGACAAAAGGAAATCTAGGCGTCGTAGAGGGATGCTTCAAGCTTCCCAAGGCTGTAGTTTCAGAGAAAAATAAGAACAAAAAGGTGGAATGGAGCTGCCCACGATTTCAGCACTATTTGGGGGATTTTGGAGCTCCAAATGGGAAAATCTTCAAGGAAAGAGGCTGTCAACACCCAATAATCGATGGGTGGTGGTCGGTTTTGGCCAAGGAAGGGATTAGGATGGGTTTGGGTCGCCGGGATTTGGAATGGAGCGCTGAAAATCAAATCTAGGGCATGCAAGGGGGCTGTTTGTGAAGGAGAGGGGTGTTTTAGGGGTTTTCGTGGGATGGGAGGTACATAGGGGTGATGGGGGGTGTATTTAAGTGGGTGCGCCCAAAGGGCAGCACCGTCCGAGGTGGCCGGCCGGCGATGCATCGCCCGGCCGGCGATGGCATCGCCGGCCAACCTCCAGGTTGGCCAGCGGGACCCCATGGGTCTGGTCCCCCATGGTCCCAGGGTCCCAAAAAGTCTAGTCCCACCCCTTAGTTCATAGTATTTTGGTCCCTATGAGCCCAAACATGTTTTTGGGGCTTTCCGGGTCCACATCGCAGTCCCGAATACCAAACCATATGATGCAGCATATGGATTTGGGGTAGAAGGATCCAGTACATCTTTCTAGCTCCTTAGTTGCTAAAGAAAGTGAAGTTAGAATGTCTTTATGGCCATTTTTTATGAAATTTTACTATTCACTGTAAAATTTGGTGAATGTACTAATTTGTGTTATTTTTACATTAGGTTTGATGCCTAACATGAAATGGATACAAAAGAACTGAAGGTTGAAGTGTTTAGAGAAGGAATTTTAAGAATTTTTGGCAAAACGGGGTTTTTAAGCCCTGGCGATTGATTACTGGAGTCGTGGTCATTCCACGGCCCAAAGATTCACTTTTGCGGTTTAAAACCGCTCATAGGACGTCTCCACCCGACTTCCTACAGCTTAGAAGTGATTCGGGTCGCTTTACGCGACCCGAGATGCGTTACAGACTCGATCTTGCGATCGATCCTTATAGACTTCGCCTATCGGCGAATCTGTGATCCTAGAAGTGTTTCTAGACCCTTCTCGCACCCACCTAAGTCAAATGAAGCGACAGCGTACGTCGCAAGACCATAACCCAGGCCCAGTATACTCTCATTCATGCTCTGATACCAACTTGTAACACCCTGAAAATCGGGGGTCGTGTATAAACTCAACTCCCGAGTTCCAGACCGTCACTTATGCAACAAAAATGGTTATGATTCAATGTTGTCTGATTTAAAGCATTCACATGAGTAAAAGTATACCAAAACTGCAATTCATACTTCAGATCCAGTGATAAAAGCAAGCGGAAGACTAAACAAGATATATATCACTGTATGGAAAAACAAAGTAATCTCAACTGTCTCCAAAGTATGACTACATCTCTGAGTCTCATATACATGTACATAACAAAAGAATAATGTTCAAAAAGAAAAGTCCCACTGATGTCCCCTCGATCCAGGTCACCTACGGGAAGCCGTCATGATACTGCATATACGAGAACTCATCCTGGTCCTCGTCATCATCTAGCTCCACCTCCTGGATCTCATCGTCACCTGCAACTACAACAGGGTCTGGTGGGTGTTGCAAACACCATCCCGTAACGTGGGAATGAGTGATCAACTCAGTGGAATCATAGAGCAAAGATTAGCATGTTCACAATTCAATCACGCGATAATAGTAAAGCAGTAAATCAGACAAGTCCTAAAACTGTTGTTAATGCAAGATGATATGACGTGATGTATGCCCTCACCGACGATCACCCTCATACGGCAACATCTTACGACCGCGGCATGCCACACTCCCTAGAGTGCTCCACATCTTCCAGGCACATGCAATGCTATGGTGATATGATTACCAAGTTGTTATTAGTCCATTCAAACAGCAGGATTGGGAAACTAAGGTACCTCCCTTGTATCAATCCCAACACGGATCCTGTCTAGGGTCGTCACTCCTAGTAATCTCATACGATGTACATTTCGTAGGTCACTGCAAGGGCTGCCAGGGCTGTTGCTCGCACTCGTTGCACCGCTCCCCCATCACCTTATCAATACAGGCCTACTGTACTCTACTGCACGGAAGGGTCGTCGCCTCCCGTGAACTCAGAATACGCTCGCGGTCACTACAAAGGGCTCGTCGCCTGATCAGTGTAGGCCGACAGCTAGAATATAGTGTCCCATACCACCATAATCTGCTCACGAGTCAAGGTGCTCATTGGTCACTACGGGGAGGTTTGTGGCCCCAGCGTAGGCCGACAGCTCGACCACGGTGTCCCATACCACCATGCCCGGCTCATGAGTCTTCGTGGATCAAGGTACCACGGTTAATAGGGTTTACAATGGTAAGTTCAGTACCCTAGGTTCAAGCAGTTATGATACATACAAGGTGAACAAGCATCGGCCAGTCGGGTTACTTGACGGGCTCGACTAGCGCGATCGCATCTCGAATTGAACGACATGAAGTGCGTAAAACACTTCGCGTGGCCTAACCACTGCCGCCAACTCTCAACACGAATCACATTCATCGACGCGTCGTTCGTGGCTATGACCAGTCAGCCACGAATTCGCTCGGTTACCGACTGCCTGGACTAAGTCAAGTCCCACACATCTATGGAATTACTATACAAGGTATTGGAATTGAAATACATCATGTGAGCATGTTAACACATGTTATAACTTTCAACTTAAGCAAATCTTCAAGGCATACTTCCCATGCATATTCAACTTAAGCAAATCCTCAAGCACATACATTCAATGCATGTAATGAAATCATGCATTTTATCAACATGTAGAAAATCATCTAGGTCAGCATAATAGTTGAAAAATCAATCACAAACTATCATATAACATCATTTGATCCAATACATACTAATACAAGCATTTATACAAACACATGCACTACACACTTAGGTCTACATATAGCGTGTCGACCCAAAGTGTGCAATTAGGCGAATCTCTTCGCCAAACTAATTATGCACGCATTCCTAACTTCCTAATGCGACAACAAACCATGTCAATCACATCAGCAAAATATGAATGCAAACAGTACTTCCTACATATGACTAAAATGCCCTAAATCTCATATTCTTCGTTAGCTTACGAAACGGGAAACGGAGAGCATTTTGTACATGTCAAACGGCGATGCCGTCAAGAATCTACTATTAAACGACATTGAAAGCATTGGGAACCGTCAATCCAAGCGTCTAAAATCCTCACCTAGTGTCTTGTAGACTCGGGAATTGAAGCGGAGTGTATATGCTTCGTCTACGGCGAGTAAGGAGCCTAATACATAAGATCCATAAGCTACATCGCCATGGAAACAAGAAAAACTCAAATCACCAACTATTTAGGGTTTTTACTTACCTAGGATTGCGGTGGAATCGCCGGGAAAGCGGTAGAGGAGTGTCGCTTAAGCACGTGCAACACGTAGCACAAGTGGCGGGAAGAACTCTCCCACTCTCTCACAATCTCTCACTCTTTTTCTCTCTCCCAAGCTAGGGCTTCTCTCAAATTCGGATGGGAGAGAGGAGTGAGGGTTTCAACCCCTTTTATAGCCTAAAACATTCCCAAAATAGGCTTGGGAACAATGTTTACTTGGTGCCTAACCAAATCGGGGCCGTTTCGGTCCAAAAGGGCATTTCTGGAGGTCCCCAGGCCAAATGCGGTCGGACTTAAGCTCATGCATACTGGATCTAGCACACATCCAGTTTTCAGACCGGTTGGGTTCCCAGATCGCACGTGGCGGCCCAGTTTCAGTTTAACGGTCACCGCACCAAGATCAGGCCTATAAGTCCCGTGATATATAATAGATATTTTTCCTGATCCAAGGGTGTAATTTGGCTGTATTCTGACGGTCAGAATGCTTAATACTGATGCGTCAAATTTGTGTGCCAGATTTGAATTTGAAATTCCAACTATGTCCCTATTCACACTCTCTTCGGTCCGGGCTCAATGAAATAGCCTGTGATCATCGGTTTGACTTGATTTTTGGAATGAGTGTCAAGCCCAGCTAGACGGTCCTAACGGTCTAAGATAGGAGGTATCGGACTTTCAACGTGCGGTCTAGATCCAATACAAAGATTCAAAGTGGTCCAGAGAACAAACCGGCTTAGAGTTTGATCCGAGGCTTTAGAGCATTATAGCACCCTTAGTTCCACTCGCTTCGGGCCTTGTAGAACGTATTTAAAGTGATCAGGGACCATTTCCCAGCTATTCTAACGTTGCACTAGCTAACCTAGTCAAATTTTCCAAAGGAATGAATTCTACGCAAATTCGGGTCGAGTTGGTACTCGAGCCCAAGGATGGATTTTTCACGGGCGTTACACCATCCTTCTTCCTAACAATGAGTACTGGTGCTGCCTCAAGGTGAATTGCTTGGACAAATGAATCTCAACTCTCACAACTCATCTAACTGTCGTTACAGCTCTCACAACTCCATCCGTACCATACAGTATAGGGCTTTCGAGATATGTATGGTACTGGGCACAAAATCGATATGGAACTTAATATGCCAATGTGGTGGTAATCCTGGAATCTCCTGAAACATGTCGGGAAAATCATAGACAATTAGCAACTGATCAATACAAGCGGCAACAAGCTCCTCATTGGTGCGGGAGATTAAACATGATAACGGCTCTCCTCTGGGCTCGGCAACGAACTGAAACTACAGAAAGCCTGGTATGAAGAATGTGACTGTCCTCACAAAATAGTCCAACAGGTATGGTACTTGGTAAGCCAATCCATGCCCAGGATAACATTAAAGCTAACATCAGCAGCACGTACAAGTCAGCGGGCAAGAAAATCTCTCCCACTAACATGGGGCAAGACGAACAAAAGTGATGTAATACTGCAGTCTTCCACAAGGGTGTCAATACGGTCAACCCCTCTCGAGCAGACTCGGTTGAAAATCCAGTTGAACGACAGAATCCCTCTGCCATAAAAGAGTGTGAAGCACCAGAATCAAATAAAACTCGAGCGATGTATGAAAAAACTATAAGGATACCCTTAACGACTCCTCTAGAGGACTGTGAGTCCTGCTGAGCCATGTAGAACCTAGCCTGAGGTGACTAGGGAGATGCTTGTTCCCTCTGCAGTCCCTGGTGCTGCCACTACCTCTGCGGCAGCCTGTACTACTATCTCTACTGTTGCTGAGGCCTCGGCGGCTGAGGTGGCTACAGTTGCTACTGATGGGGTTACTACTGCATTGGAGGCTGTTGTGGCCCTCTAGGCTACTGCAGATAAGGGCGAGGGCACTCAGACACCCGGTGCCCTATCCCACCACATCCAAAATAAGTCCCTGTATATATCTGCTGGGGTGGCGCTGGTGGTGCCGCTGGTACTGCCGGTGCTCTAGCAGATGGGTGGCTCCTATACATCTTTGTCTGTCAATGTTATTGAGAGCTACTGGATGGGGCCTACCTCTTTCGACCTCTCCTCTGATCTCAATCACTCTATGTGTCAACCCACTCAGTCTCATAAATCTAAGCCCTCTACATTACCGCCTGAAAAGTCAGGAACTCATGCCTAATAACACGGCCTTGAAGAACATATGTAAGTTGTTCTCGAAACAGCGGGCCTTCCACCCCTCATAATCAACCAAATATGGCGTAAACCTCAATAGCGCCACAAAATGTGCTGCATACTATGCTACGGACATGTCCCCCTGCACTACAGTCTCAAACTTTAACCCTCTCTGACAACGAATGTGGTAAGGGAAGTACTGCCACTCGAATCGATCAACAAAATTCTCCCATGTCCAGATAAAATCATGCCCTACAACATGAGTAACGGAGGTCCACCAGTGCTCGGCCTCACACTAGAGAAGAAATAATGCCAATCGGACCCGCTGTTGGGTCGTATATGCTATCGTATCAAAAACTTTCTCCACATCGGAGTGCCACCTCTCGGCTGCAGTTAGATTTGGCTTGCCTTGGAAACACGAGGGATCGAGCTGTCAGAACTCTCAAAGAAGGGCACTCACGTGCTCCTGCTCTGCCTAGTCTAGGGAAACAACTGGGTTCGTGCCCTTCCCCCGAAGCATAGCCATCATAGCTTACAACATCTACTGTGTAAGACCCGTATCTTAGTCCGTACCGTTCCGTAAACTTTCGCGGTCTTACTGGTCAAATTTCGGCAACCTTCGACCTTTTCTGATATTTGCGCGCGATCCCGAGTCAGATCCCGTATTTTAGAGTCGGCTCAACTCGAGACTTGTACCTTGACGACCGCACCGTCGTCGCGGTTCCGATGCTGCGTCCCGCGCGCCGAGGCGATACCCAGGCTAAGAGTTGTGGGCCCGCATTCAGTTCAAGGAAAACACCGCGCGTTGCTAATCCCAAGAAAATCCATCACGTCAATCACATCATTTGTTAAAAGTACACCCATCCCTAAGTACAACTACCCATCCCCAAAAGTCAACCCTCCCATCAATTCACCCATCTCTCTCCCCATCACTCCACCACTCACATCACCTTTCTCTCTCACCTCTCTCTCTCTCATTCTCTCCTAAGCTCCATGAGAGCAACCCACGTCCAAGCTATCTCCAAGAGAGGAGAGCTTGGTGTGGCCCACCTCCCATCTCCACCGTCTATGATCCAATCTCGACCGTTGAAGTTCATCCATTGATGCTCTACAATACTTTGGTGAAAGGAGGAGAATATCATAAGTGGGTGCTCATCTCTCTCTCTCTCTTTATTTTATTTGTTTATGTGTGAAGATGTGATTGTGTGGCCCACTTAATGACACAAGCAAGATGATCCAGACCGTCCACTTGTAAGATTCACCTTGCTGCCCATTTTTGGACTGATCTAGACAAAGGGAAATCACTAACATCTGCTTGAATTTTCTCATGAGAGTGGGGTGACCCACTAACGTGTGGACCCACCTCGATGATGTGTTGGATCCGCACTGTCCAAGCAAAGGACGGTGGGTCCCAAGCAGCATGGTGCTGCTGTGACGTCCTTAAGTCTTGGGACCACCATGGTATGTGTTTAATCCATGCCATCCACGAGATGGACCCCACCTTGAGGCTGCTTGGCTGATATACCTCAACCAGCTACATAGCTACGGTGGGTTGCTGTGTACACATGTGGGCTGCTGTGTACCCCATATGGGCTTCTATGATGTATGTGTTCTATACACCTCATCCGTGAGACCCACCAGACGTGGGGTACACCTTCACCGTCCGTCCACCTAGGCAAGGGCCCACATGGTGCATGTGTTTTATCAGCACCGCCCATGTATGTGGACCCCACCAGCGAGTGCTGTGGGATGCACCATGATATATGTATAGGCCCACACCGTCCGTCCGTTTCAAAGTAGTGGGACGTGTGGACCCCACTGCAACGTATGGGTATCAGCACCCCCACACGTGGGACCATGATGGATGCGTCTTGCACCCAGGCCGTCCATCTCTTTCTGGACAATGGACGGACGCTGGAGGTCCTAAAAAAATAAAATAATAAAATAATAATAATAATAATAATATAAAATATTATATATACTATGCTATATGGAGGACTAGACCCCCCACATGGGACCTACCCACACGTATGACACGTGTAGCAGGTAGGACCCACCTTGATATATTTATTTCATCCCCACCGTCCATCTGTCCAGGACGGTGGGCTGATCATGGGGTATATGTTATATCAAAACCGTTCGTCTAATTTTTTTTGGCAGCCGTGGGACCCACTCCACACGTGCTGCACTTGTGGAGGTGGGGCCCACATTGATGTTTGCGTTCCACCCTGTCCGTTGGGGGAACGGTGGCCCCAGTAATAAAGATGCTATAGCACGTCAACAAGTGCTGCGGGACCCACTATGATTTAAGTATTTATTCAGCACTATCCACTGTTTTGGCAACTCTTGGCCCACCCCACACGTGCTGCACGTGTGAGGGGTGGGGCCCACCTTGTTGCTTATGTGATTGCATCCCCACCATGCAGCGTTCTGGACGGTGGAAATCTCCCACGTACGGGGATCACCTTGATGATGTGTTCTGTCCTCACCGTCCATCCGGATGGTGGGGAACCCGTTATGATATATGTGTTTTATCGTTACCGTCCATCGGAACGTGAGGCCCCTTGACGTGTGTATTATCAACACCACTCATCCATTTGTTGGTGAGGCCCACCTTATACATCCACGCCCTCCATCTGCCATGAACGACTCCACCGTGATGAATGTCTTCCATCCACACCGTCCAATGCTTTGGACGGTGCTGGACCCCGTGAGAAGGTGCCATGGTGCCACACCATGATGTATTAGTTTCATCCACACCGTCCAGATCATTTGGACGGTGCTGGACCCGCTTGGACTATGCAGGGTTGCACACCATGATGCACGTGTTCTGTCCACTCCATCGTGGACGGTGGGTCCCACCACGAGGTATTGTTATATCCAAACTGTCCGTTCACGTGTGGATTCCACACGTGTTTGTGGCTCTATGCTTGGGTATCATATCCTGACCATTCATCTGCTATGGGCCAGGCATGATGCATGGGCCCCATCTGCACCGTCCGTGCAGTGGACCACACCATGATTTATGTGCCTTGTCTCGCCGTCCACATTGCTGACGGTGGGACTACACCATGATGTAAGTGTTTTATTCGTGCCACCCACCCTGCACGTGTGCTACATGCATGCAGCGTGGGACCCACCTTGATGGTATGTAAACCATCCAAACCGACCATCATCTGAACGGTGGAAGTGGGGCACCACTATGATGAACGTTTTATCCATGCTGTCCGTCTGTTTTGGCAGCATGGGACCCACCTTGATACATTTATTACATACCAGCCTTCCGTCCATTTTTTATATATGGTGGGGCTCTCTGTTGAAGACGTCAGCAAGTTCCATGGGTCTGACCATGGAGCTTGTGTTGCATTCATACCAGCATCTCGTGTGGGACCCACACGTGTTGTAAGTGTTATCCACACCGTCCCATGATCTGGACAGTGGGGACCGCCTGGACATACGGATCCATGTCGTCCACCTGTTTGGCATTCCCGTCGTCCATGTCCAGCCGTCCAATCAGGTGGGACGTTGCTGGATGTGTTTCATCCTCACTGTAAAAAAAAAAAAAAAAAAAGGGGACAGTGGGACCCATGAGATGTATATTTGATCCACGCTACTCATTTGTGTGGGCCTGACCATGATATATGTATAGTGTACAAGCTGTCCAGCAGTTGGATAGGTGCTGGCGGTGCTGGACAATGCTTGGACAACACTATTTTATATGGACCATGTTTAGACAGCTCTGATTTACTTGGAAAATATTTTGATGGTGCAGATTTACCTGGACAATGTTTTGGGCGGTGTTAATCATCATTAGAGTTTCATGTGGCCCATAAAATGATGTGTACAGTGATACACATGTTGCACCTGCAACTATCAAAGTGATTTTAGATGTAATCCAAGCTCCCACTTATGGCCTATCTGCGGGGCCTACCTTGATATATATATTTGTAGCCCATTTGATGTGTATAGGGCCCATTAATGCGGCCCACCTGATGTATTTATGACTCATTAGTGCGGCCCATCGATGCAGCCCATTTGATGTGTATAGGGCCCATTAGTGCGGCCCACTTGGCGTATATGAGGGTCATGTGATGAGGCCCGACTTAATGTACACGAGGCCCATTATGATGTCTGTTCGACCCGTATCGTGCGGCCCATTATGACGTGTATTAGGCCCATGACGTGTGGCCCATTTGATGTATTCGAGACCCAAATACGTGGACCATTTGATGCATACGAGACCCATGTGTAGGGTCTACCTATTGTGTATTCGAGGCCCATGGGTTGCGGCCCAATGTGATGTATGTGAGGCCGATTATCGTGACCGATTACCGATCGTGGCCAATTATCGATCGACGTGACCAACTGCCGACTCTTCTTGCCATGGTCGATTGACTGGTTACCGATCGAGGCCGATTATCGTGACCCGATCGAGGCCGATTATCGTGACCGATTACCGATCGTGGCCGATTATCGATCGACGTGGCCAATTGCCGACTCTGCTTGCCGTAGCCGATTGACCGATTACCAATTGTCCTGGCCGATTGACCGATTACCGATCATGACCGATTATCGATTGACGTGACCGATTGCTGATTTTTCTTATCATGGACGATTGACCGATTCTGATTTGTCGTGGCCGATTACCATTTATCGATCGAGGCCGATTATCGATCGAGGCGGATTACCGATTCTGATTTGTCATGGTCGATTGTCGATTATCGATCGAGGCTGATTATCGATCGAGGCCGATTACCGATTCTGATTTGTCGTGGCCGATTGCCGATTATCGATCGAGGCCGAGTACCGATTCTGATGGCCAATTGACCGATTACCGATCGAGACTGATTACCGATCGTGGCCGATTCTCGATTGACGTGGCCGATTACCGATTCTGCTTGTCATGGCCGATTGACCGATTCTGATCATCGAGGCCGATTACCGATCGAGGCCAATTATTGTAGCCGATTGTCGATTCCGATTGTTGTGACTGATCGCCGATTCCGATTGTCGAGGCCCAATGTGATGTATATGCGGCCCGTTGTGATGTGTATCCAACCCGTGTTTAAGGCCCAATGTGATGTATATGAGGCTTATGGGATGAGGCCCACTGTGATGCATTTGAGGGCTAGGCGATGGAACCCATTGTAATGTATGTTAGGTCCATGTGAAAGGCCCATCGTAATGTATATTAAACTCTTGAGTGAGGCCCATGGTGTTGTATATTTGGCCCTTGTGTGAGGCCATGAGTCCACTATATGTTAGGCTTTATGTGAGCCATTTCTTAGGGGGCAATGTTGGTTAGATGTCCACATTATCGAGGCCGATTGTTAATGCCGGTTATTGATACCGATTATGAGTATGTGACTGCATAGCGTCATGATCAATGCCCATACGCATCATCTGCATGTCTGTTATGAGATATGATTGACCATTGCATATGTCATAGTGCTGGTTGTTATGAGACTCCCTGATAGGCGGAGATTGTCTCACATGAGCGCACGGTTTGCGCAGGATTGATGCATGACTGGATTGTATGACTCATGCATCTTGCATTGTGTGCTGTGATTACTGTATGCCCTAACGACATCAGGGTTGTAGCCTCCACAGGCATATCGTGGATGGCCAGATGGGACACCGAAAATCTGTTCTACATGGGGTGCTATAGATATCCTTGGGTGAAAGTCTCTAAACCCTCTTGGTTCCAGAGGTTGCTCCAACATCTAGACCGAGTGGGTAGATGAGCGTTGAGTGTCGATTACCAGATGGCTACGCTCTCCACTGTGTCGTGGTCGGTTGGAAGGGGGTGCGGCCTTACCTGCCCGAGAGGAGGGGGCAATGCTAGGCTGAGTCTGACCAGCTCGAGGAATGGGTCCGCTATTGACGAGCCGGGCCCGATATTGGCAGGTGGATAGTGAGGTCTCTTCCACTCACCTTGTTGCGCGTGATGGGGCGGCAATCTGGTTTGGAGTGCAATAGACCCCGGTGATTTCCCAGAGAGGAACCGTACTGATATGTGGACTTATTGAGTAGGAGATGCATGCTCATTCATTCATCCATTCACTATCCACTCGGGCTGGTGGTGTGCAACTAATTGTTGTGTACCTTCGTTATGGCATGGATTTCGGTTAGGCGCGCGACTGACCTGAGATCAGGAGTTTACCACATCGAGCCTGACTATCCAAATTTAGGTATGGGACTGGTTTGGATAGACGTCCATTGTGGTGGACCCCATAGCCTGCGATACTACGTGCTATCATCCCGACTTCACACTCCAAGCATGGTCATTTCATTCGCATCGCATATTACATTACATCCGCAGGCATATGACATTTTGAGTTGCTATGTTTCTGCCCTTATATGGCCTAAATAGAATTAGCAGGATTTGTATATTGCAATTGCATCCTTGGAATCTGATATTTAGCTCTTTATGATTCTTTATTACATACTGTTCTATGTTGCGTATCCTGATATTTATTGACTTATGGACTTGTCAGTATTTCTGCTTATTTCGATGGTGTACGAATTATAAATTATCAGTGTTTTTGGTATTGTATGATTATGACATTGTATTGAATACTTGGCACTTGCCTTGTGCACACACTTACACCACCCTCTAAGCTTTCTATAAGCTTATGCACGATAGATGCGTGCAGGTGATGTTAGGTTGCAGCAGTGCTGAGCTTGGAGCGTGCAGTGGTCTTCTGGGGCTTGATTTTTATTTATGTATTTCCCTTTCAGTATTGTACTCAAACGATTATATTAGTGGATATGTGATGATGATGTTGTCTTGTGAATTGGGAAATCTTGTGGTTATGCTTATTATTAGTTATATGTACAAAAAAAAAATCCTCCTTGTAGGATCCCAGGATCGGAATCTGGCATATGAATGCTAGGAGCCGAGAATGGGGTACTACGGAGGCTGTCGGCGCCGGATTTGACGATCGGGAATTCTGTGAGCCCGGTTTCCGAGTTTGGGGCGTGACATACTGTAACTGGGAGGCACTCACAGGTATGGTCAGATCCGCACCGATTTCAAGTGGAGGACGACATCCTCAGGCTGGGGAGCAGGGATCTCTGGGGATTCAGGTGGTGGAGCAGGAGTCGCTTGGGTGGCTCTCCTAGGTGGCATATCCTATAAGAAAGAACACGGATGCCAATCAACCTTGAGAATCTCTCAAATGTATGCATGTCAGGGGACTAAATCAGGATGTTACACACTAGAGACCTAATTTTCCTAAACTCATAGCAAACATGCGATGTTGTTCTCGGTTATTCCAATTTATGCTCTGATACCAACTTCTATCATGCCCCAAACTCAGAAACTAAGCTTAATAAATTCCTGATTACCGAATTCAACACTGATAGCCTCTGTAGTACCCCATTCTCGGCTCCCAGCACCCATACACCAGGTTCCGATCCCAGGATTCTACAAGGAGGATTTCTAACATGATTTTGATTCATAATGAGCATAACCATGAGAATAACCCATAAACAATAACTACAAGAACACCATCACAAAATCTATTATGATCAAAAGCTTTGAGTACAATACATATGAAAGAAAATACAAGATAATGATAATAACTGAAACTCTCGAAGCTCAACTGCACGGTCCTACTGCAGCAAGGCTATGGCTTCGTCCTAGCATCACTTGCATGCATCAATCATGCATAAGCTTATAGAAAAGCTTAGAGGGTGGTGTAAGTATGTGCCTAATGTGAACGTGCTCAAAATGCAATGTCAGAGTAATACAGAATCATGCTATGGGTACATGAATACAATTAGTCATACCAAGGCTATGCGGTGCAAGATATGAATGGTATCGGCCATATCAAGACCATGCGATGCGAGATGTAACTCATGCATGCAAATCCTCCTCCAAATCCATATATCAATACAGCTCATTACTAAAGCATCAAATATCAATACAGTTTTCATTCTGGATAATCACCGGGGTTTAGTACACTCCAAATGATATTGCCCCTTTCCTAAGCGCGTAGTCCAAGTAAGCGTAAGAAACCTCACTATTCACCTGGCCAATAGTCTGTCAATACCTATCCGGTACGACGATAGCAGACCCATTCACGAGCTGGTCAACCACAGCCCAACAATGCCCTCTACCCTTGGGTAGGTAAGGCCACACCTCTTTCCGACCGACCATGACATAGTGGGAGCCACAGCCTCCTGATATTCGGCCTTCGAGTGCTCATGTATCCACTCAGTCTCGATATTAGAGTCATCCTCTAGTACCATTAGGTTTAGGAATTTTCACCCAGGGACATCTATGACCCTAGAAATAGTATTTATGGTATCCAATCTGGCCACTCATGATGTGTCTATGGAGGCTAGAGCCCTGATGTTGGTAAGGAGTACAATAATCACAATCACACGAATACAAAGTGCATGAGTCACGCAATCTAATCATGCATCAATCCTTTGCATATCGAGTACTCATGTGGGATAACTCTGCCTATCAGGGAGTCCCATAGACCACCTGTACTATCGCATATGCAATGGTCAATCACATCTCATAACAAACATACAGATGATGCATATGGGCATGTATCATAATGCTATGCTGTCACAAACTCATAATCGGCAATGGTAACCAGTATCAACAATCGGTACTGATAATCGGCATTGATAATCAACCTCGACACAAGGCGAGGTCCATAGATTGATGGGCAATGATGGGTCAATTAAAATTAATGGGGCCCAAGCATTTGGGCTAACCCACGATGAGAATGGACCTAATAAAGCCTAAGGGAAGGTCACAATGTGGACGTTCAACCATCATTTCCCATCAATGTGGACTTTTAACCAACATTGCTCCTAAGGGATGGGGCTCATGGGGCCAATCATATAATGGACCATTGGCCTCATACAAGGGTCTAGTATACATCATCATGGGCCTCGCTTATGGGGCATATATATATATATATATATATATATATATATATATATATATATATATATATATAACATCGAGCGGAATCAAATGGGCTGAATTAATGGGCCGAATCAATAGGCCGAATCAAATGGGCCAATTCAAATGGGTTGAATCAATTAGCCGAATCGAATGGGTCAATTCAAATGGGCCGAATTAAATGGGCCAATTCAAATGGGCTGAATCAATGGGACGAATCAAATGCATCGAATAAATGGGCCAAGTCAAATGGGCTGGGTTGAATGGGCCCATCAAATGGGCCGATACAAATGGGTCGAATCAATGGGCCGAATCAAATGGGCTGATTCAAATGGGCCGATTCTAATACATCATTCATCCATTGTTAGAGGTCATTATAGAGCCAAAAAAAAATAATTCCAAAGGATCATCTAGACCATACTACACATAATAGTGGTGATAATAATTTTCACTGTTAAAAATTTAGAGGGCCTACCATAGCATTTATTTCTCATCCAGACTGTTTATAAGGTCACGAAAACCTGAACAATGAGGAAAAATGAATATCATATTGGTTAAAAACTTCTGTAACCCAAAAGGGGTTTTAATGGTAGGCATTCGATTCCATTGTTTGGTAGTGTGGTCCACTTGATTCTAAATCTATCTTATTTTTCATCTCAAGCATTAGAACCGGCTCACTCAAATGGGTGGACAGTTTAGATGAATCACATATATCAAGGTGGGGTCCACATATGTGGCCCACCAAAGAACTGATTCAACTTCATTTATTTATTTATTTATTTATTTATTTATTAATATTATTTAAAAAAGTCCATCGTCCAGCCATCTGGATGGTTGGAATATTACACATACATCAAAGTGGGGCGCACTAGCACGTCAGATGGATGGACTGCTTGATGGAACACATCCTCTAGAGTGGGGCCCACCAACAAGTCCAATGGATGGATGGCTTAGAGAAAACTTATATATCATGGGTAGATAGCTGGATGAAATCCATCCATCAGTGGTGAGTCCCACCGTCCAGACCTCTGGATGGTGAGGATCTGTCCTCACATCTGTTGCTATACAGCTACAGTAGGTATGGTGGGTCCCACATGGTAGTGGCCCACCAAGCATATATATATTATATTATATTATATATCATCCAGTTAAGCGTCCAGTAGTAGGGACGCTACACGGTCTATATACTCAATCCTTCACTATCAAGGTGGGACCACGTGGTGGCCCACCAGATATATATTATAATATATCTTATTTTATATATATATATATATATATATATATATATATATATATATATATATATATATATATAAGAAAATAGAAAAGGGGAGGGGTGATATGTCCAGTGTGTGGGACTTCCAACCATCCCAACAGTGGACAGTGGATCTCTCCTGAAATGTGATGGGCCACACCGTCTAATGGACGGAGTAAATTTAACACATATCGGTGGGGCTCACTCCATCCTAGAAGGAGAAATAGAGAGAGAGAGAGAGAGAGAGAGAGAGAGAGAGAGAGAGAGAGAGAAGATGACATGTGAAGGGGAGGGACCCCGCCACTATTGGGCCCTCCTAAATACAATGCACACATCAAGTTGGTCCCACATTAAGTGGGCCCTTAGGAATCAAAATCAATGGTGGACCACCCACTTGTGACCTCCTTCATTAGATCCTTGGACTCCTATGCTCCTTGCCTTCAATTTTAATGGAGGTTGATGGAGATTGGAAGGTTGAGATGGGAGATGAGAGAGTGGGAAAGTGGGACACACTTGCCTTTGGGAGAGAGCTTGGATGTTGGAATTTTTTTACTTAGGAGTGAAGAGAGAGAATGAGAGAGAGAGGGAAGTGATAGATTAATAAGGGATGGGTGGAGTGGGTGTTGTAAGGGAAGGTATGGGCTTGGTTGAAAATTGTGTAAAAAAATGAATGGGTCGAGAGAGAGAGTTGACTTAGGGAAAAAGAGTGATGGTTGCTTGTACTTGAGGTAGGGTGAGGTGGTATTGGGGTATGGAGAATGTACTTGACTTGATTGATGGGACATGTTGTAGAGATTCTCTCAGAATGAACATGGGCCCACATCTTCTGGCATGGGTATCGGTTCGGTGCGCAAGTTACTTCGTTGGAACCGCGGTGACGACACGTTCGCTAGGGTACAAGTTTCGGTTCAAGCCGACTTTGGTATGCAAGACTCGACTTAGGATAGCGCAAAAATGTTGGATACAAGCCAAGGGTTGCTAGAATTCAATTAGGAGGACCGCGAGGGCATATTAAATGGTACGGTCTAGGGTACAAGTCTTACAACAATGATCCAATATTAACAATAGCCATGACCTAAAAAGGAAGATAACAATGACCAAATAAGATCCAGGAAAAATTTAATTTCATATACCTTCATTGCTTGGATCTCCTCTCTAAGTTGCTTCATCTACTCCTGCAGTGAAGATTCTCTCCTCTGAGAGTGCTCATCGTAGGGACATTGTCCTATAATAAAACCATATATTATTTATGATTTTTAATGTCTTTTTCAATGTTTTCAACCACGATAATTCCTGGTTGTGAACCACGACCCTCTGTGGATGACAAGTACAATCAAGAAAAGGATTGTGGTTATTATGAATAATGGAGCGTGGTTGTCGACTATATTGGATCATGGCTCGCACTCATGAACCATTGTGGATATAAATCACAATCCACTATGTATGATAATCTAGATCCATAGTTCATACAAACCATGACCCTGGTCTGGATCATGGTTTTCATCAACCTTGGGTCGTTTTTCCTCCACAACCCAATGTGTATGACAACCACGACCCCAGGTAGAAGATAACAATGATCCATCATATGATCATAACCACAAACCAAAATGGAATACAACAACAACCAAATAAGATTCAGGATAAATTCAATTTCATATACCTTCATTCCTTGTATCTCCTCTCCAAGCTGCTTCATCTGCCCCTATAGTGACACATTCTCTCCTCTGTGAGGGCTCATTAAAGGAAATTGTCCTGTGATAAAATCATATATTAGAAATGAAATTCAATGTCTTTTTCAATGAATTCAACCACGACCCTTCCTAGTTGTGAACCACGACCCACTATGGATGATAATTATGACCAAATAAGATTTGTGGTTATTATGAACAATGGATCGTGGCTGTCATCCATACTGGGTAGTGGTTCACAACTAGGAAGGGTCGTGGATGAAAATCACATTCCACCATGGATGATAATCACAATCCACAGTTCATACAAACCATGACCCTGGTCTGGATCGTGGTTGTCATTAATCTTGGTTCGTGATTCATCAACGGCCCAATGTGTATGATAGCCACGACCGCTAGTGGATGATAACAACGATACATCACTAAATCATAACCACGACCTAAAACGAAACACAACAATGACCAAATAAGTTCAGAATAAATTTAATTTCATATACCTTCATTGCTTAGATATCCTCTCTAAGCTGCTTCATCTGCTCCTGCAGTGAAGTATTCTCTCCTCTGAGAGGACTCATCAAAGGGAAAGTCCTATAATAAAATCATATATTATAAATGAAATTCAATGTCTTTTTTAATGAATTCAACCACAACCCTTCCGAGTTGTGAACCACGACCCACTATAGATGACAATTACGACTAAATAAGATTCAGGATAAATTCTATTTCATATACCTTCATTGCCAACATCTCCTCTTTAAGCTGCTTCATCTGCTCCAGCAGTGAAGCATTCTCTCCTCTGAGAGGGCTCATCGAAGGGACATGGTCCTATGATAAAATCATATATTAGAAATGAAATTTAATGCCTTTTTCAATGAATTCAACCACAACCCTTCCTGGTTGTGAACCAGGACCCAATGTGGATGACAATTATGAGCAAATAAGATTTAAGATAAATTCAATTTCATATATCTTCATTGCAAGGATTTTCTCTCTAAGTTGCTTCATCTGCTCCTGCAGTGAAGCATTCTCTCCTCTGAGAGGGGTCATCGAAAGGACATTGTCCTATAATAAAATCATATATTAAAAATGAAATTCAATGTCTTTTTCAATGAATTCAACCACTACCCTTCTTGGTTGTGAACCACGACCAACTGTGGATAACAACTATGATTAAGAAAAGGGTCGTGCTTATTACGAACAATGGATCATGGTTGTCGTCTATATTAGGTCGTGGTTCACAACAAGGAAGGGTCGTGGATGAAAATCACAATCCATAGTTCATACAAACCACGATCCTAGTCTGGATTGTGGTTGTCATCAATCTTCGTTTGTGATTTGGTCACAACCCAATTTGTATGATAACCACGACCCCTGGTGGATGATTACAATGACCCATCATTGGATCATAACCACGACCCAAAACAGAACACAACAACAACCAAATAAGTTTAAAATAAATTCCATTTCATATACCTTCATTGCTTAGATCTCCTCTCTAAGTTGTTTCATCTACTCCTGCAGTGAAGCATTCTCTCCTTTGAGGGGGCTCATCGAAGGGACATTTTCTTGTAAGAAAATCATATATTATTTATGAATTTCAATGTCTTTTGAACCACAACCTACTGTGGATGAAAACTACGATTAAGAAAAGGATCGTGATTATTACGAACAATGGATCGCGATTGTCGACCTTATTGAATCGTGGTTCAACCACGACCCACTATGGACGGAAACCAAGTTCCATTAGGAATGTGAACCACAAGCCTTCATCTGGATCGTGGTTGTCATCCACATTGAGTCGTGGTTCACACCCATGAATAATTGTGGATGAAAATCATGATCCATTACAGATGATAACAACAATCCATAATTCATACAAACCACGACCTTTAGAAAATAGTAACCACAACCCTGGTCTAGATCGTGGTTATCATCCATATTGAGTCATGCATCAGCTACGACCCAATGTGTATGACAACCAGGACCCCTGGTGGATGATAACAACGATCTATCGTTGGATGATAACCACGACCCAAAAAGGAACACAACAATGACCAAATAAGATTCAAGAAAAATTCAATTTCATATACCTTTATTGCTTAGAACTCCTCTCCAAGCTTCTTCATATGGTTTTGCAGTGAAGTATTCTCTCCTCTGAGAGGGCTCATCAAAGGGCTTTATCCTGTAATAAAATCATATATTATTATGTATTTCAATGTCTTTTTTAAGGAACTCAACCAAAACCCTTCCTGGTTATGAACCACGACCCACAGTGGATGAAAACTACAATTAAGAAAAGGGTAGTGGTTATTAAGACCAATGGAGCGTGGTTGTCGTCCATATTGGGTCGTGGTTCAACCACACCCACCAACCATCGTGGATGAAAATCAAGTTCCTTTTCGTTGAAACTCACAATCCACTATGTATGATAACCACGATCCATAGTTCATAGAAACCATGACCCATTTTTCACAATAACTATGACCCTCAGCTGAGTCATGGTTGCCATCAATATTGGGTCGTGCATCAACCACGACCCAAGGTGTATGACAACCACAACCCCTTGTGGATGATAACCATAACCCATATATGAACACAGGTACGACTAAATAAGAATCAAGATAACTTCAATTTCATGTACTTTCATTGCCTAAAAATCATTTACTAGTTGCTTCATCTGCTCCCACAATGAAGCATTGTCATCTTTGAGATGGCTTATCCCATCTTCAAAATGTTTGAGATGGCTCATCCCATCATCAATAGTTATTGTTGTTGTTGTGTTGTTGACCTATATTAAAATCATATATTAGAAGACATTACATTCACAGTGACCTGTTAACAAATAAAGTAAAGAAATATCACGTACATATTTTGTATGAATATACTCTCTCATCAACTTCACTTCTTCACGTAAAGAAGCATTCTCCTCCTTGAGTTGCTTTATTTCTCCTCCAAACCCATCAATCCGCTTCACTTCATCCTTTATTCCTTCCACTTCATTGGTAATGATCTCAATCTGCTGATTAAATTTCTTTATTTCGGATCTTGATTTTTTATTTTGTTTAAATATCTTGCCAGCAAGGGTCTCGAGGGAGGCTTTAAGATCAGCCTCAAGTTTATTTTTTATTTCCTCCAATTCCTCCTTTCCCTATATATAGGTTCTGCTTTTTTCCTTTCTGCTAGTGACATGTTTGAGCACCAAGTCCTCCACCATTTTCTCTATCGTGGGTGTTACTCATAGAGCCTTGTCCTTTCTATAAGTGTCATTAGTTATACTCCTAATAACCTTGATATTTACTTCTTTGACCATTGGTCGAAGCTCTGGAGCTAGCACCACCTACAGGAGTAAAATTGATTCATTAATTATACACACTGCATAATTAAATTATACTAATAATTGAATAACTCTTACTGGTACAATTAAGAAGATGGCCAGGATGGGGGGATATCTGCCTACTTTATAAGGATCCTAATATAGTATTCGAGGAATCCTTATATGTAGTCTTCTATCGGCCCACCCACTGTACTAGTGAGTTTCGGGAAACGTTCGTATGCCCAAATTTATTTAAAATCAATTATCATGCATTACATTGGTTAACATATATGGAGTAAAACTTCAAACTTAATGTATGAATGAGGACAATAATAACTTGTAGTGCATACGCGCATCTACATATGTTGTATGATTTGGGGTACTGCCCATTCGCCCAAACACTGCCAATTGTAATGTTGACCTCATCCATCAAATATTCATACCCCAAAATGTCTCAGGGGTAGTTATTAAAATAATCCAAGTCATCAACCATGTCGATGAACTTATCAACACAGTAATTCTTTTGTGAAAATCCAACTATTAGACTCTCAAAGCAAATTATTAGAGCCAGCTTCACTGCATCCATATGTTCTTCTTTCTCGATAAGTGACATATAGGCTTCTTTCAGTTCTTTCTTACTCACACTAACTGCTCTTAGATAGGTCTCCCTAATACCTTTTCCTGTCTCTACCCTTTCGCTCTTATCATGACTACCATCATCTATCTTAACTAGTCCAAACTTAAGACCATTATTAATGTAAAATCGAACTCAATAAATTTTATCATGGTGTCTTAAACATCTAATGTCAGATCACCAACATGCCTCTACATTAGGAAATACATAATCTAAGAGTGTGTCATCCACCCAGTCAGTGGAAAGTTAAGAAAAAATCCAAAACAGTTGTTCCTAAATAATTTCTTTCTATCAGGATTCTTCTCCATATCTTTAATCATGTACTCCTTCAAAAATCTGATGGAGCACTTTGGAGAGTCCTGTGCCTTTTTGAAGTGTAAGCATGTGGTCATCATTGGCTTGTTTTGACCTACATTCCAATATGGTCATGGATTGTTAATCAATAATAAGATGGTCTTATAAATTTTGGACTCAAAATTTAGCATGGGTCATAATTGTAGTATATAGTGGATTGTGGTTGTAATCAATGAATGGTCGTGGTTAACATGGGATTATAAAGGCTTGTGGTTGTCATTTTATATGGATCGTTGTTGTCATCTATGTTAGGTCATGGTTGATAGTCACAACCTACATAACATATGATCCACGATCCACTGTGCCTGTTAACCACGATCCACTAGGCATATCAACCACGATCACAACCACGATCATGGTTGTCATAATATATGGATCGTTATTGTCATCTATCTTGGGCGTGGTTGAGAGTCATGACCCACATAACATATGATCCACGATCCACTATGCCTGTCAAGCACGATCCACTAAGCATATCAACCACGATCACAACCATGATCGTGGTTGTTATGATATATGAATCGTTGTTTTCATCTATGTTGGGTGGTAGCTAACGGTCATGACCCACATAACATATGATCTACGATCCACTGTGCATGTCAACCACCATCTACTGGGCATATCAACTACGATCTGAACCATGATCGTGGTTGTCATGTTATATGGATTGTTGTTTTCATCTATGTTGGGTCATGGTTGACAGTTACGACCCACATAACATATGATCCACGATCCACTATGCCTGTCAACCACAATCCATTGGCCGTATCAACCATGATCGGAACCACGATCATGGTTGTTATGTTATACGAGTTATGGTTGCTAGCAAACAGAGAATGGTCATGGTTCTCTTGCACGTGGACCATTGTACATGAGAACAACGATCCATTATACATGTGAACCAAGACCCGTTATGCATATGAACCGCGATCCACACTGGATCATGGTTGATAACCATGATACATTATGCTGTGCACCACGATCCATTGTACATGTGAACCACGATCCACACTGGGTTGTGGTTGATAACCAAGATCCATTGAACATGTGAACCATTGTGCCTATCAATCATGACCCATTATTAATGTAAACCACATCACTATTTAATGTTAACTATGACCCCTCTTGATAAGATGTCAAACACGATCCACTATGCCTGTCAACCACAACCATTTTTTTGATAACTACGATCCATTGTACATGTTAACTGCGTTCCTTTATGGATATCAACCACGGACCATTGTGAATGTAAACCACGACCATATTTACTTATAAACCATGACCCCTCTTTAAATACTGAGAATAGAGTTTGGCAAAACACATACCTTGCTTTGCCATTTATATGGACTGAGCTGAATTGAACTTGTAGATGTACTCGCTAAGTAGCGATAGAGGTGCCAAGTGAAAAAGATTTAAAACTAGGAAAAGGTGAAGGGAAGGAAGTCTCAGAGAAGAACCTTTAAATATTAGTGATAATATTTATAAGTCCTATATCTTAGACCATACCGTTCCATAGGCTTCCGCGATCCTCTCGGTCGAATTTCGGTAACCCTTGACGTATATCGGATGTTTGGGTGCAATCTTAAGCTAAGTCCTATAAACCAGAGTTAGCTCGACCTGAAACTTGTACCCTAGTGACCTTGTTATTGCTATGATTCTAATGTCATGTCTCACGTGCTGATGCGATACCCAGGCTAAAAGATGTGGGCCCACGTTGATTCCGAAGAAACGTCACGTGTTGCAAATTCTGAGAGAATTTCTATAACATGTCCCATGAATCAATCAATCAAGTACACACCCTATCTCAAGTACATCACCCATACCCCATGCCACCTCACCCCCTCACAAGTCAACACTCTCTCTCCCCACCCATACCTCCTTTACATAAATTTTAACCCAACCCATACCTTCCCATCCTCGTTCCTTACAACACCCATTCCATCCATCTCTTTTCATCCATCATTCGTCTCTCTCTCATTCTCAAAACAACAACTCTCTAAACTCCTAAGAGAAGCACCTAGAGTCCAAGCTCTCCAAGCATTCCCAAAACAACAAGTGTGACCCACTTTTTTACCTTCTATCTCCCATCTTAACCATTCATTCTTCATCAACCTCCATCAAAATTGAAGGCAAGGAGCATAGGAGTCTAAGGAGCTAAAGACGGAGGCCAAACGTGGGTGATCCACCATTGATTTTGATTTTTAAGGGCCCACTTGTTCTGGGAATCACTTAATGTATGCATTGTACAAGGGAGGGCGCATTAGTGACGAGGTCCCTCCCCTTCACGTTCCTCTCTCTCTCTCTCTCTCTCTCTCTCTCTCTCTCTCTCTCTCTCTCTCTCTCTCTCTCTCTTCCCCTTATGATGGAGTAGGCCCCACCAATATGTGTCATATTTACTCCGTCCATCAAATGGTATGGCCCACCACATTTTTGGAGAGATCCATGCCATCCATTGTTTGGACGGTGGGAAGTCCCACACGCTGGACTAGGTTCTATAATATTATATATTATATATGTTACATATAATATAATATAATATATTATATAACATTAGGGTGGGCCACTTCCATGTGGGACCCACCTTTAACACGTGTATACAGCACCATCTAGATGGATCTGGATGGTGGGTTTAGGCAGCCTCCTACCATGATATATGTAATATACATAATATATAATATTATATAATATATTATAATATATTAAAATAGATGTTATGTGAGTCACTCCCACGTAGGACCCACCTTTGTTGATTTCATCTCAGTAACACCGTCTAGATTCATCTAGACTTTCCCATGCAAGCCCCCTTGAGATTTTGGTGTAATCTGCACCGTCACACCATAGGACGATGGGACCCCACACGTATGTTACTGCATGTGCAGCAGCAGCAACATGCTCCACAGTGATGCATTTATAGTATCCACGCCATCTATTTATTCCCCTGCGTGGGGCCCGCTGATGTATGCGTTATATCCAAACTATCCATTCAAATAGTGAGCTTGTTTTAAGGCTTGAGACTAAAAATAAGACTGATCCAGTTATTAGGTGGACCACACCACAGCAACAGTGGGTTTGAACATCTACTATTGAAACCCCTTTGAGGATTACAGAATTTTTGAATCAAAATAATATTAGTTTTTCCTCCTCGTTCAGGTCTTTGTGACTTATGAACAGACTGGATGGGGAATAATACTATGGTGGGGCCCACTGGGATTTTAATAGTGGGAACCCTTATCACCACTATTAAGTGTGGTATGGTCCAGTTGATCTTTTAATATGATTCATTTTTATATAATACTCTTTATTGATCTCTAAAAACAGATGAATTGTGTTATGATCGGCCCATTCGATTCAGCCCATATGATTCAGCCCATTTGATACGGTCCATGTCATGCCCCAAACTCAGAAATCAGGCTTACAAAATTCCTGATCGCCGAATCCGGCGCCGATAGCCTCCGTAGAACACCATTCTCGGCTCCTAGCTCTCATTCGCCAGGTTCCGATCCTGGGATGCTACGAGGAGGATTTTCAACGTCAGTTTGATTCGTAATAAGCATAACCAATGGCATAACCCACAAACAACAACCAAGAACTCCATTACATTTCCCTTTATGCTCATTGTACTTGTAAAGTTTTTTATCATAGTGGAAATGTAATGGAGTTCTTGGTTGTTGTTTGTGGGTTATGCCATTGGTTATGCTTATTACGAATCAAACTGACGTTGAAAATCCTCCTCGTAGCATCCTAGGATCGAAACCTGGCGAATGGGAGCTAGGAGCCGAGAATGGGGTTCTACGGAGGCTGTCGGCGCCAGATTCGGTGATCGAAAATTTTGTGAGCCCGGTTTCGAGTTTGGGGCGTAATAGAAGTTGGTATCAGAGCATAACTTGGGAATAACCGAGAACAACATTACATGTCTGCTATGAGTGTAGAATGACTAAGTTTCGAAGTTCGGATAGCTTAGCAACCTTCCGTTACAGACCGTTAACGTGCGTGCCTTCGAGAGTTTTGAAGTTGATAAGCGCCTTCGCTCTTTCCTGTAGGACATGGCGCCTAGGAGGGTTACCCGATCGACTCTCGCACCACCACCTGAGTATCCCGCTCCACCACCTGAGGCTCCATCTTTACCACCTGCGCCTCCCGTTCCACCCTCAGAGATCCCTGCTCCCTTCCCTGAAGATGACATTCCTCCACCTGAGGCTGATGCGAAGCAGACTGTGCCTGTGAGTGCCTCTCAGTTACAGTAGATGTTACAGGCTGTGACGGCCGTACTCCAGGGACAGGGCAGGCGCCCAGTTATTTCACCAGCTCAGGCAGAGCAGGAGCGCGCGAGCGCCTTACTTCGTGACTTTAGACAACTTGATCCCCCACGTTTCCAGGGCGAGCCAGATCCGACTGCAGCAGAGAGATGGCGCTCTGATGTGGAGAAGATTTTTGATACCATGTCATGTACGACCGAGCAACGAGTCCGGTTAGTAGTATTTCTCTTCCAGTGTGAGGCCGAGCATTGGTGGACCTCTGTTACCTGTGTTGTCGAACCTGAGTATGTCTGGACACGGGAGGACTTTATTGACCGATTTGAGGAGCAGTACTTCCCCGACCATATCCATCGTCAGTGAGCTTTAGAGTTCGAGACTCTGGTGTAGGGAGACATGACTGTGGCGCAGTACGCGGCCCGTTTTATGGCACTATCGAGATTTGCACCGTATATGGTTGATGACGAGGGGTGAAAGGCCCGCCGTTTCGAGAACAGCTTACGTTATGGCCTTCGAGGTCGTGTTATTGGGCATGAGCTCCCTACTTTCCAGGAAGTGGTATGGAGAGCTCAGATTTATGGGACTGAGTGGGCCGGTTCTCAGTCTGATCGTGGTCAGAGGAGAGATCGGAAGAGGCAGGCTTCTTCCAGTGATTCCCAATAGCGTCGACCATATCAGCAGAGGCATACAGGTCGCCCAGCCTTCCGTGCACCATCAGCACCAGCAGCACCTCCACCACCACCTCAGAGGTAGTTCACCGGCACTTGCTTCAGGTGTAGTGCGACGGGACACCGTTCATGGGAGTGTCCCAGCCCCCAGCAGCAGCAGAGAGGTCCACAGCAGCAGAGGGCTCCCCAGCAGCCTCCACCGCAGCAGCAGAGACCCCCACAGCAGCAGCGACAGCAGCTTCCACCATCGAGGCCACCTCAGCAGCAGCATCAGCATCATCACCAGCCTCAGAGGCCAAAGCAGTAGAGGCAGCAGTTTCGACCTCCTCAGCGACCCCAGCAGCAGCAGCAGCACGTTCAGAGGGAACAGGCACCTCTCCAGCCAGCTCAGGCTAGATTCTATGCAGCTCAGCAGGATCCGCAGTCATCTGAAGAAGTCGTTGAGGGTATAATTCCAGTCTCTGCATGCATTGCACGTGTGCTGTTTGATTCTGGTGCATCGCACTCTTTTGTGGCTGAGAGCTTCTGCCGATCGACTGGATTACCGTTGGAGTCTTCTGGTGAGAGCCTATCAGTATCGACTCCCTTGGGGAAGACTGTAGTGTTGGGCCGATTTTGCTCGTCTTATCCCGTTTTAGTTGGGGATACCTTTCTGCCTACCGATTTATTTACTTTGCCAATGTCCGAGTTTGACGTCATCCTGGGCATGGATTGGCTCACCGAGTACTATGCCATATTGGACTGCGCCACGAGGACCGTCACGTTCTATATACCCGGCGTGCCACAGTTCCAGTTCATTGCTGAGCCTAGAGGAGAGCGGTTGTCTTATTTGATGTCCTGCGCCATAGAGGAGCCTGTTGCCGCTTGCATCGACCATTTGCCCATAGTATGTGATTTTCCTGATGTGTTCCAGGAGATTCTGGGATTACCGCCTCGTTGACTCACCGAGTTTCAGATTGATCTCGTGCCCGATACCGCGCCTATTTCTAAGGTCCCGTATCGTATGGCACCATTGGAGTTACGGGAACTGCAGAGGCAGTTGGATGAGTTGCGAGGGTTGGGTTTTATCCGTCCGAGCAGTTCACCGTGGGGAGCGTCGGTACTCTTCGTGAAGAAGAAGGATGGCTCGTTGAGGCTCTGCGTTGACTATCGCGAGCTCAACAAAGTCAACGATCAAGAACAAGTACCCACTCCCGAGGATTGATGATTTGTTCGATCAGCTGCAGGGTGCACAGTTCTTTTCGAAGATCGACCTGCATTCCGGTTATCATCAGATTTGGGTCTGAGATGAGGACATTCCGAAGACAGCATTCAGGATGCATTACGGTCATTTTGAGTTTCAGGTCATGTCCTTCGGACTGACCAATGCACCCGCGGTCTTCATGCAGCTGATGAACGAGGTCTTCCACCCATATCTAGATCAGTTCGTTGTAGTCTTCATCGATGACATTCTGATCTATTCGAGGACCCATGAGGAGCATGAGCAGTATTTAGAGATTACTTTGCAGACCCTCCACGCACACCAGCTGTATGCGAAGCTGGAGAAGTGCGAGTTCTGACAGGAGGAGGTGAAGTTCCTCGGTCACGTGGTGACTAGGGAGGGTGTCGCAGTGGACCCCTCGAAGGTCGAGGCAGTGCGTCAGTGGGGCCAGCCCACGACTGCGATAGAGATCCATAGTTTTCTTGGTTTGGCGGGCTATTACCGACATTTCATTGAGAGTTTTTCTCGTATTGCAGCCCCGCTGACCAGGTTGACTCGAAAGGGCGCAGAGTTTATTTGGAGTGATGCCTGTGAGCGAGCATTTACGAAGTTGAAGGACTGCCTGACGTCCGCTCCTGTCCTCACTCTTCCCTCTAGGAGTGACGGATTTATTATATTCATTGATGCCTCGCATATCGATTTGCGTGCTGTCCTGATACAGCATGGGAGACCAGTGGCCTTTGCGTCTCGTCAGCTCAAGATCCATGAGCTGAACTATCCTACGCATAACTTAGAGCTGGCTGCAGTTGTCTTTGCACTGAAGGTGTGGAGGCACTATCTTTATGGGGTCAAGTTCGAGCTCTTCTCTGATCACAAGAGCTTGAAGTACCTCTTCTCGCAGTCTGAGTTGAATATGAGACAGAGGCGCTGGATGGAGCTCCTGAAAGACTATGATTTTCATCTCCAGTACCACCCGGGTAAGGTGAACGTGGTGGCAGATGCCCTCAGCCGTCAGCCATGAGGCCTAGTGGTGCATATGATGATTCAGGAGTGGTGGATGCTTAAGGATATTGCAGTGTATGACTTTGAGTTTGGCTTGCAGTCTCCCATCGTACAGTTATCGAGCCTGTCGATTCAACCCTCTCGTGTCGCTAGGGTGATCGAGGCTCAGCAGGCTGATGAGTCGTTGCAGAGTTATATGATTGAGGCTACATCTGAGAGTCAGGCTGATTGGCAGATTGGTACAGACGGTGGACTTCGTTTCAGAGGCCGATTATGTGTCCCGGATATTTCAGAGTTACGTAGAGATCTTATGACCGAGACACATCGATTGCGATTTTCTATCCACCCGGGCTCGACGAAGATGTACCATGACATGAGGCGACAGTACTTTTGGGCGGGGATGAAGCGCCAGATCGTTAGTTTTGTGGCCGAGTGTGACACGTGCCAGCGTGTCAAGGCCGATCATCAGATACCTCCTGGCTATTACAGTCGTTGAGCGTCCCAATGTGGAAGTGGAAGCACGTGTCGACTGATTTCATAATGGGCTTGCCGAGGACTTAGCTCGGTCATGAAGCCATTTGGGTTGTTGTGGATTGTCTGACGAAGTCGGCACATTTTCTTGCGATACGTGCGACTTGGTCTATGGACCGGCTTGCGAGATTATTTATTGAGGAGGTTGTGAGACTGCATGGCGTTCTGGTCTCGATCATTTTTGACCGAGACTCGAGGTTCACGTCTCAGTTTTGGGAGAGCTTCCAGCGTGCGATGGGGACTGATTTGCAGCTCAACACCGCGTACCATCCACAGACGGATGGCCAGACCGAGAGGGTCAACCAGATCCTTGAGGATATGCTTCGGGCCTGCGTGATTGATTTCAGGGGTAGCTGGGATGAGCATCTGCGATTGGCTGAGTTCGCGTACAATAACAGCTATCAGGCAACCATCGGCATGGCTCCTTTTGAGGCACTATATGGCAGACCATGCAGATCACCGAATTGTTGGAGCGAGGTTGGAGAGCATCGTCTCCTAGGTCCCGAGCTTGTGCAGGAGATGTCAGAGGCTATAGATATCATTAGGCAGAGGATGCGCACAGCTTAGAGCTGACAGAAGAGTTTTGCTGATCGTCGGCGTCGTCCCTTGGAGTTTGACGTAGGGGACCATGTGTATCTCAAGGTCTCGCCCATGAAGGGCGTAGTTTGATTTAGAGCGAAAGGCAAGCTTGCCCCGAGATTCATAGGACCTTTTGAGATCACTGGGTGTGTTGGCGCCATGGCCTATCGGCTTGCCTTACCATCACAGTTGTCTGGCGTCCACGACGTCTTCCACGTCTCCATGTTGAGGAAGTGTAGTTCAGACATAGTTCCCGTTATTGATTGGCAGCTGTTGGAGGTTCGTGAGGACACTTCTTACTTGATTGGAAGGAGCAGGTCCTCAAAACCAAGGTCATTCCGTTGGTGAAGGTGCAGTGGGGTCACCATTCTGTAGAGGAGGCTTCTTGGGAGCGTGAAGCCGAGATTCGAGAGCATTATCCTCATCTCTTTGATGATTGATCTTGTATTGTATTTTGTATGCTACCCCTGATTCTATATGATGACGTTATGTTTCTTATTCCTCGCGAGTTATGCCTAGTTGCGATGATTGTGTAAATTTCGAGGATAAAATTTTTATTAGGAGGGGAGAGCTGTAAGACCCGTATCTTAGTCCGTACCTTTCCGTAAACTTTCACCGTCTTACCGGTCGAATTCCGGCAACCTTCAACCTTTAACCGATATCGACGTGCGACCCTGATTCATATGCCAACAACCCAAGTCGACTCAACCCAAGACCACTACCATAGCGACCGCGCCGTCGCTACGGTTCCAATGCCGCGACTCGCGCGCCGAGGTGATATCCTGGTCAAGAGATGTGGGCCAACGTTCGGTGCGAGGAAAACGCCGCGTGTTGCGAAACCTAAGAGAATCTCTATGATGTGTCACATCAATCACATCAATCCCATCAATCAATCAATCCATCAATCCATCACATGTCAAGTACATGTCAAGTACACATCACTTTCACCCCTTTTCCCAAGCAACCACAAAAGTCTTCACCTCCCATACCTCTCTTACACAAAAGGCCTCAAAAGTCAAGGATTTCTTACACCTCCCATACCTCTCTTACACAAAAGGCCTCAAAAGTCAAGGATTTCTTACACCTCCCATACCTCTCTTACACAAAAGGCCACAAAAGTTAAGACTTTCTTACACAACCATCATTCATCCATCCATTCATCTCTCTCTACAACACTCTCTCTCTTTCTCATTTTTCTCATCTCATTCTCTTAAGAAAAAATCTCAAGCTCCATATGTATGAAATTTCTCCAAGCTTCCTAAACTCCAAGTGTGGCCCACCTCTTCACCCCATGATCTCCCCATCCTAACCTTCCATTCTCCATCTCCTCCATTGAAATCTAAGCTAAGGTGTCAGGGAACCCCTAGGAGCAAGAAGATCGGACGGTGGGTGTTTAATCATACGAGTTTTTCATGTTTTTGAGATGGGCCAAGTGAGGCCAACCGATCGATGGTTTGGATCTCACTTGGGACCCTAAGATGTGGCCGATGGCCCACTAGGATCATCATGATCATTCCATGATGGGGCCATTCTCCATGGACCCCATCATGATGTTTATTTTCTTTTCAAAGGTCATCTAGACCGTCCATGTTGGTGGGGAAAGGATCTCCACCGTTGATTTTAGATTTCGGTGGTCCCACATGCTTTAAGGCCCACTTGATGTATGATTCATTGTAAGGGAGGGCCCATAATGTCGGGGTCCCTCCATCACAAAGTGTGTCCCACTCTCCATGTCTCTCTCCCTCTTTATTTCATTTTATTTTATTTTATTTTATTTTATGCAATAGGGTTGTGTGGCCCACTTGAATGGACCCCACCTTGAGATATTTATTTTGTTCAAGTTTTATTCAAGTGGGGCCCACCTTATACGTTGTACCCACGTCACCCATTAGTGGTGGCCCACTTCATCAGGGCCCACCACAATGTATTTTTAAATGAACCAAACCGTCCAGCGTCTGGGATGCTGGACGTTTCAAAAAAAAGGGGGAAGAAGAAAAGAAGGAGGCCTTTGGGTGGTCCACTTGCTTAGGCCCCACTATGATGAATATAAATAATCCAAGCCGTCCATCCTCTTACCGGCCTCATTTTAGCCGTTGAGTAAAAGGATGGGCCTGATCCGAGCATCTGGTGGGCCATAAATTAGTAAATAGCAACCTCCACCATCTAAAGTTCCCCATAGTTGTCCTACACGCTGAAAAATGTCCAACCTTGGACTCATTGGGTTTGTTTTGAGCCACTGAGCATAATGGGTGGAGGGGATCTATGAGAAGTGGGCCCCACGTGTGAAAAATCCCGGGAAAATGAGTTTTTCCAAAAATTGCAAGAGGCATTGCCTCTCTGCCTCTGACAAGTGCTGCAGCAGCAGCAACTGCGTGCAGCGGGCGGGCGGACAGCCACCCACAGCTGCTTCCGTGGGTCCCACCATGATGTATATATTTTATCCACGCCGTTCATATGGTTGGCCATCCCCTGAGGAGGGTTCCCTCCAAAAATGAGGCAGATCTGACGCTTGAGTGGCCCACATCATAGGAAACCTCATGAATGAACATCTACCATTGAAGCCCATTTTTGGGTCCACTGAAGTTTTGGATCAAGATGAAATTCGTGTTTTCTCTTCCTCCAGGTCCGACTGACCTTATGAACGGATTGGATGGCATGTAGGCATTGAGGTGGGCCCCACATGGAGCCCACAATGATGTATGTGTTATATGTCCACCATCCAGGAGGACGGTGGTACCCACCATAATACATTTGTTTTACCCACCGTCTATCCAGTTGACGGTGGGGCCCTCTCTGATGAACGCATTGTATGCACTGTCCACTGATAGTGGGGACCCGCCATGATGCATGTGATGCATCCAGACCGTCCACCCACTTGGTAAGATCATTTTGAGGCATGAGTGAAGATTGGGTGGGCCACCTATCTATGGGTTAGGCCCATTTGATTTATTTTAAGGCCTATGGGTGAGGCCCATTTAATTTATGAATGGCCTATGGGCTAGGCCCACTTAATTCATAAAAGGCCTATGGGTTAGGCCCAGTTAATGCATTCTAAGGGTCTACGGGTTATGACCCATTGTAATGCACATAAGGCCCAATTGGTGTGGCCCATTTGTACACATACGACCCATAAGATTAGGCCCATTTGATACAATCTAAGGCCCACGGGTTATGACCCATCGCAATGCACGTAAGGCCCATTGGTGTGGTCCATTTATGTGGCCCATTTAACGAATAAAAGGCCTATATATGACATGGCCCATTGGATGTATTTAAGGCCCAATGGGATGTACCTGAGGTCCATTGTAATGTGTGATCCCAACACTGATTATGTAATGATGTTTGCGACAATTGTGCCTTGGGAACAATGTTGGTTTGACGTCCACATTGCGAGTGTAATGCTGGTTGGACGTCCACATTACGACTCTCCTTAGGGCCCGTTATTAGGCTCGTACTTATTGTGTATAGGCCGTCCAGGCCCACCTGCATGCTAAGGATAGTTCATTTTATCATAACATGTTTTGTATAGTTTCATAACTCATGATCATACGCATCATATGTATGCTTGATATGAGAATTAACTGATCATAGTATATACCTTCGGGCAGGTCATTTATGGGCTCCCGGTTAGGCAATGTTGCCCTACATGAGCGCACGATAGTGTGATTGGATAGTGTGATTCATGCATTTCGCATTGTGTGATATGGTTGTTGTACGCCCTAGCGACATCAGGGCTGTAGCCTCCACAGACGCATCGTGGTTGGCAAGATTGGATACCGAAAATCTTATTCTACATGGGGTGCTATAGATATCCCTGGGTGAAAGTCCCTAAACCCTTATGGTACCAAGAGGTTGCTCCAACGTCTGGACCGAGTGGGTAGATGAGCTTTAAGTGCCGATTACCAGACAGTTGCACTCTCCACTATGTCGTGGTCGGTTGGAAGGGGGTGCGGCCTTACCCGCCCAAGAGTAGGGGGCAATGCTAGGCTGAGTCTGACCAGCTCGAGGAATGGATCCGCTATCGACGAGTAGCGCCCGATGTTGGCAGACGGATAGTGAGGTCTTTTCCACTTATCTTATTGCCCGCGATGTGGCGGCAATCTGGTTTAGAGTGTACTAGACCCCGGTGATATCCCATATTTGAGTTGTATTGATGTGTGGACATAGATGAGGATCTGTATGCTTGAGTTGCATTGCACATCGCATGGCCTTGGGATGGCCAATACCATTCATGTCTTGCATCGCATAGCCTTAGTACGGCTCATGATATTATGGATTCATCTGTATATTTCGCATTACTCTGACATTGCATGTTCATATTACTACCTTACGCAAACACTTTCACCACCCTCTAAGCTTTCTATAAGCTTGTGCACGACTGTTGCGTGCAGGTGACGTTGGTTCGCAGCAGTGCTGAGGCAGGAGCACGTTGCAGATCGTTTTGGAGTTTTTATTCTTTACCATTGTATTTCCCTTTATGCTCATTGTACTTGTAAAGTTTTTAATCATAGTGGAAATGTAATGGAGTTCTTGGTTGTTGTTTGTGGGTTATGTCATTGGTTATACTTATTATGAATCAAACTGACGTTGAAAATCCTCCTCGTAGCATCCCAGGATCGGAACCTGGCGAATGGGAGTTAGGAGCCGAGAATGGGGTTCTACGGAGGCTGTCGGCGCCGGATTCAGCATTCAAAAATTTTGTAAGCCCGGTTTTCGAGTTTGGGGCATGACAGCCCATTTGACTTAGCCCATATGAATTAGCTCATTTGATTCGACCCATTTTACTTGGCCCATATGAATCGGCCCATTTGATCTAGGTAAATCGACTTGGCCCATTTAATTTGGCCCATTGATTTAGCCCATTTGATTCGGCCCCTTTGATTCGATCCATTAAATTCAACCCATTTGATACGGCCCAATGTGATATATATTGGCTCATGAGTGAGGCCCAATGTGATGCATACATGCCCCATAAATGAGACCCATGATGATGTACATGAGGCCCTTATATGAGGGCGTGGGCCCATTATACGATTGGCCTTATGAGCGCCACTCCTTGGAAGCAATGTTAGTTAAAGGTCCATATTGATGGGTAATGATGGTTAAACGTCTACATTATGACCTTCCCTTAGGCCTGGTTAGGCCTATTGTCGTCATTCTCTAATGGGTGACCCCAAACGATTGGGCCCCATTAATATTTCTTAGTCCATCATCGGCTATCCATCCATGGATCCGGCCTTGCGTAGATGCCGATTGTTGAGGTCGATTCTAATTATGGAGGCTGATTCTGATTATTGAGACTGATTATCGAGTTTGATTCCTTTTATCGAGGCCGATTCTGATTATCGTGGTCAATTTTGATTGTTAACGCCAATTTTGATTATCAAGGATAATTCTGTTTATCAAGGTCGATTCTGATTATCGAGGTCGATTCTGATTATCGAGGCCGATTCTATTTATCGAGGCCGATTCTGTTTATCGAGGCTGATTCCTATTGTCGAGGCCGATTGTTGAGGTCGATTCCGATTATCGAGGTCGATTCCAATTATCAAGATCGATTCTGATTATTGAAGCTGATTGTTGAGGCCAATTCTGATTATCAAGGCCAATTCTGATTATTGAGGTCAATTTCATTTATCAAGGTCGATTCTGATTATTTAGGCCAATTCCATTTATCAAGGATGATTTCGATTGTCGAGGCCAATTCTGATTATCAAGGCCGATTCTGATTGTCGAGGCCGATTCTGATTATCGAGGCCGATTCCGTTTATCGAGGTCAATTCCGATTATTGAGGCTGATTCTAATTGTCGAGGCTGATTAATGAGGTTGATTCTGATTATCAAAGCCGATTCTTATTGTCAAGGTCGATTGTTGAGGATGATTCTGATTATCAAGGTCGATTGTTTATCGAGACCAATTTCGATTGTTGAGACCAATTCCTATTGTTAAGGTCGATTCTAATTGTCGAGGCTGACTTCTTTTGTTGAGGCCGATTCTGATTCTTTTGTTGAGGCCGATTCTGACTGTCGAGGCAGACCACCGAGGCCGATTCCGATTGTCGAGGCAGATTCTGACTGTCGAGGCAGACCACCGAGGCCGATTCCAATTGTTGAGGCTGATTAACGAGACCCATGTGATGTATATATGGCTTGTATTTGAGGCCCAATGTGATGTATATTCAGCCCATGTTGAAGGTTCATTGTGATGTATATTAAGCCTATGTGATATGGCCCATTGCGATGCATTTAAGGGTCAGGCGATGGAGTTCATTGTGATGTATATTATGTCCATGGGAGAGGCTCATTTGATGTGTATTAAGCTCTTGAGTGGGGCTCATGGTGTTGTATATTAAGCCTTTGACGAGGCCATGAGTCCACTATACATTAGGCTCTATGTGGGCCACTTATTGGGGGCAATGTTGGTTAAATGTCCTCATTATCGAGGTTGATTGTTGATACCGATTATCGAGGCCAGTTATTGATACCGATTATGAGTAAGTGATAGCATAGCATCATGATACATGCCCATATGCATCATCTGCATGTTTGTTATGAGATGTGATTGATCATTGCATATGTCATAGTGTAGGTGGTTTATGGGACTCCCTGATAGGTGGAGTTATTCCACATGAGCACATGGTATGTACAGAATTGATGTATGATTAGACCGCGTGACTCATGCATCTCGCATTGTGTGATGGTGATTATTATACGCCTTAGCAACTTCAAGGTTGTAGCCTCCACAGTCATGTCGTGGATGGCCAGATGGGATACTGAAAATATGTTACTAGTATCGGGCTACCATAGATTGTCCTGTGTGAAAATTCTTAAACTCTCTTGGTACCAGAGGACGCCCCAACATTGAGACCGAGTAAATATATATATATATATGAGCGCACGAGGGTCGTATACTAGTAGGCAGCATCTCCCACTATGTCGTGGTCGGTTGGGAGGGGTGTAACCTTACCCGCCTGAGGGAGTAGACATAGCTAGGCTTAGTCTGACCAGCTCCTAAATGAGTCCACTATCAACGAGCCGGGTAGACATTGGTATACTCCTGGCAAGTAGGTTGTGAAGTCTTTTCCACTCGCTAGGTTGTACGGCCTGCAAGGGAGGTAGCTAGTTTGGAGTGTACTAGACCCCGGTGATGATCCCAGAGATGTACAGTATTACTATGTGAACTTATTGAGTAGAGTTGCATACTCATTCATTCATTCATTCACTATCCACTTGGGCTGGTAGTGTACAAATATTTGTTACATGTACCTTCGTAATGGCTAAGAATTCGGTTAGGGCACGCGACTAACCCAAGATCAGGAGTAAACCACATTGAGTCTGACTATTCAAATTATGTATGGGACTAGTTTAGATAGAAGTCCCTTGTGATGGACCCCATAGCTTACGGTACTACGTACTATCATCCCGACTTCACACTCCAGCTTGGTCATTTCATACGCATCGCATATTGGATTGCATCCGCAGATATATGGCATTTTGGGTTGTTATGTTTCTGCACTTATATGGACTGGACAGACTTAACAAGATTTACATATTTCATTATATCTTTGACATTTGATATTTGGCTCTCTATGACTCCTCATTTGCATAGTTGATCTGTATTGCGTACTGTGATATTGTGTGATTTATAGACTTGTAGTATTTCCACTTACTTTGATATTGTATGATTCATGATCTTACAGTAATTCTGATATTGTATGATTAAGGCATTGTATTGAATACTTGGCACATATCTTGTGCACACACTTACACCACCCTCTAAGCTTTTTAGAAGCTTATGCACGATAAATGAGTACAGGTGGCACTAGGTTGCAGCAGCGTCGAGCTTGGAGCGTGTAGCTGACTTCTGGAGCTTTAATATTTGATATATGTATTTGACTTTCAGCATTGTATTTAAATTTTTATATTAGTGGATATATGATGATGATGTTGCCTTTGTGATTTAGGTAAACTTGTGGTTATACGTCTTATGAGACAAATGTAAGTTGAAAAATCCTCCTTGTAAGATCCCAAGATCGAAATGTAGCATATGCGCACAGGGAGACGAGAATGGGGTACTATGGAGGCTGTCGCACCGAATTTGGTGATCAAAAATTTTGTGAGCCCGCTTTCCGAGTTTGGGGATAAACAGCTGCTTTACATTATATACATTCCCACTAACAATGTAACTAAGTCATATCGATTTACATTTTGTTTGATCCGCTCCATCCATTCTACTTGTAAAATTAAGGAACACAATTGTCTAAAGAATGATAAAAATATTCAAATCTGTTGACCACAACAGTTCAAACCAATAGGTTTCATATAAGTAAATAATTTGTCCTTTTTACTTAGTGTGGGCCACGGATGGCTCGATATGGTGTCAGAATTAAACATTTCTTAGGAATCCACTAGCCCTAAATAATTTTCATAGATTTGATCCGATCTATGATGGGCCCATAGACTAGATCAAGATGATCGATGGTTAGTTTTATGCGTTGGGAATCGTAAGCGAAACTTTCCACCTTTTCTTGTCATTTTTAATGTACATACATGTGACATATTAATTCAGTACAAAGTAAGATATGTGGGGCCCAGAGTGATCTGCAAATGTCATCTTACCGGCTCATTGTATGTAATATACGTATAAAGAGGCATAGCATAAAAATAATGTTTATTAGAAGGGTGTATGGCCCACATAGTTCTCAACACTTTATAACTATTCATTTCAGTGTGGTCAACTTTATTTGTAAGTAACATTCATATTTTGGATAAAGATTAAGACATACTCAAACAACTAGTAATTAGTGTAGATTGAAAATTTATATCACATTTGTCCCACAATCGAGAGATAACCAAAGCCATGTGAGACACACCAGCACAACACAAGAACTCCTGCGCAAACCTCTACTTTTCATCATTACCTCTATTTACGTGTCAAGGGCATATTGGTTAGAAAAATTTGAAAACCATGATCCATATAACATGACTACAGTGATCTACATAATATGAAAACCATAACCCATTATAACCGACAACCAAGACCCATCACACATTAAAACCATGACCCATATCATATAACAACCACGATACAAAGTTGTCGGCCAAAGAGTTGGGCCTTGAACATGGATTGTGGTTGTCACGGAATATGGTTTGTGGCTGTCATGAAATATGGTTCGTGGGTTCCAATTGTTATGGATCATGGTTGTCATGTTATATGGGTCGTTATTTTCATGTTACACAGGTCGTGGTTGTCATGTTATATGGGTTGTTATTTTCATGTTACACAGGTAATGGTTGTCAGTTGTCATGGGTCATGGTTGTCGTGTTACATGGGTCATGGTTGTCATGGCATATGGATCATGGTTATCATTTTACAATAATGATCCATTGTTCATCATAACCACAACTCAACATGTATGACACCCATGATCCATTGTTCATCATAACCACAACTCAATATGTATGACACCCATGATCCATTGTACATGTGAATCACGATCCATTGTCCATGATAACCTGGACCAATTTTTCTTTATAACCATGACCCTTCGTATTGGCCTCGATGCATGGTCCTACCTCTCAAATATTCTGATGGTGGCCGCTTTCTAACAACTCTTATAAAATGTTTCAGACGAAAATGTCCCTTGTCCTCGGATCAGTAGTTGTACAGTTTAAGAGTGCAGAAGAAGTTACTTGTTTTGAACAATCTCGAGAATGTGATGTGGACCGAAGACTTTTTGATCAGTGGCTCGTGATTTCATCTAAAATAGGTCATGGTTAACAACCACGATCCAATGTCTATGAAAACCATGATCCAATGTGCAATTGAACCATGACCTGACATTTGGATCGTGGTTGTCATACACAGTGGGAGGTGGTTCGTGAAATTATGATAAAGATTACTTTAGTTGAAGTAGGAATATGTCAATATGTTCTAGAGGGGGTGAATAGGACTTTTTAATAATTTTATGATAAATTAAAATCCTATCACACTAATCCTAACAACAAACACATATTATGATAACTCAAGGTCGTGTCGATGCATTGATAAATCTAAAGACTTTATCAGTGAGCTTACTAGACAGTTTAAGTCCTTTCTCAATGTCATCGATCCGTCCTCGATATCATTGATATTTGAATATCGATTCTATCGAGTGACCCTCGATCTAAAATAAAACCACCTGAAAAATGTTGCTGAAAAGATTGTGTCCAAGACCAATATAATCGATGGCCTTCCGATATCATCGGTTTTTGAATTCTGAAGATATCGAGGGATACATCGATATATCAAAGGTCTATATGATTTTCTTATAAAAAAGGGACACAAATACTTTGCTACCGATTATATCGAGTCTACTTCGATAAACTCAAGATTCAAATATCAATGATATCGATAGGGGTATCGATATATCGATAATTCTATCCAAATGAATATGTGATTGCTAGACATCTTTGGTCCTCATTTCGATGGTATCGATAGATCATCGAGGACATTGATAGCACTAGTCAATTTTATCGAACCTGATATCAATAAATCGACAGAGGTAGAAAACTTAAATATTTTCTAATTTTGTAAAAAAGTTTTCTAACCCAAAAACCCTATGATATCTTAACCAATTTTAAGGGTTTTATTTACCTGGTGTTTTGGGATATGGGATGTGAGGCTTAGATTTACCTGTGGCGAGTTTAGACACACATCTGGTTGAGGCCGACAGGTGATTGATCTTCCTATGGAGCTTTTCTGTCTAGTTTACTCAACACTCGCTCTAATCGACAAACAAGGGCACTTTCAATCTTTCCCTTTGTCAATTACATGACAAAATATGAAAATACCCAAGAACACCATTTAGACAAACACATCCTAAATTATGTGTACATGTAATTTACATAATTTTACAATGCCTAGTGAAACCATATACACAAGTCAGTATTTGCTCCCCCTAATTGCATTCTCCCCCTATCTTGATGCAGCTGCTCCCCCTAACAACTTGGGAGCAGTTGATATTGACTAAAGTTAAAGCAACTTGGGAAAACCAATATTTAGAGAGCATACATATATAAAGTATAGATGTATAATGATCAGCATAGTTTACTCAGACATCATTTTCAAAAACTATGTATTCATAACAGATCAAATAGAGCAGTGATATAAGAAAATAGAATAATCATTAAAACATCACGTGCATTCCATATCAAAAACTAGATAAACCGGGAGATCTTAAAGCATAACCATGGTAGTAAAAATGTGAATTATATCCATCTATTTATAAATATCCAAAATAAAAAACACATTGCCCAAGTTGGCAGTAGTATGACAAAAAACCATCAATGACAAAGTATTCCTCACTCAGAGGATATTGCATCAAAAATAGACTTTTTAACTTTATAATTTAGTAATGCATCACACCTATTTATGAACGAAAAGCATTCAAAAAGATATTTATGCCTTAAGCATTTCAGGGAGAATCCAAGATGTGATGCATTGATCGTACTATAAACAATAAAAATCTTTACTGTGTTGGTAAGACATTCAGAATTTGTTGTGTATCATGTTGCAAAGTCACTAGCATGGTTTTGATCTCCATTAGATAGGATTCACAGTCATTCATCCATTTCATTATGTAGGATTGTCTATCAAGCAGATCCTATATAGTGTCTTGTTCCGTGACAGCTTGAATGTTCTCAATTGAAACAGGGCTGTGCACAGGATAGCCTTTCTCTGAGCTTGAATCAATTTTTCCCCCACGTGATGCATTGGAAATGATATCACAGATGTCTTCTTGATTGAACCAGGCACGCGAGTGTGGAAGATCATTAGTAGGAGGCAACCCAAATTGTCGTGATAGCTTGGACACAAGACATGGGAATGAAAGTGTACTGATGGATTCATCTGAAGACACCCGAATTAATTGTTGTAGAATAAGAGTGGGTAGGCAGATGTGAATACTGAGATGAACATCATACAAAATATTTAGAATGCATGGAGAAAGCTTGTTCCTAGAGACTTACAAGGATAAGCATTTGTGTTGAAAATGTTGTAAAGGATTTTGTATGCAGGATTGAGGTATTTAACATGAAGAGCATTCTTTGCATTTCTTGGTATAGTAGAACCATTACATAGTACTCGATTAACTTCTCCCCATACACCAAGACCATTCATATTCCATTCTGATATAGGTATCCTAATGATCCCTACCCCTAATCAATCGATTTATCAGGCTAGGGGTGATGTGCTCGGTCTGATTGACGACAGAGACTGAAACGATTCGAGGATTATTTTCAAAATTATAAATTAAATTCAGGAACTAATGTATAATATTATGTTGAAATTCTCCACCAAAATCCACGATATTCCCTCACCTAATTAGTTCTAAGAGACCAAGGATCCCAAAGGGTTCAATGCATTTTCTCTGAACAATTCGTTCTGCCATAAAGTTGAAGTTGAAAAATGGAGATGATTCGGTTGCATTCTTCTTACTTTTCTTGCTCTCCGTTGAGAAATATAGTGGAAGAACCAGTCCCTTGGACATTTTTGCTTGAGATGAATGAAAAAGAACTCCTAGAGAAATGCATTGCCATACTGAGATCAACAAGTGAGCCTCTTTTTCCGTTCTTCTGTTTTTAATTTGAGCAGTAACTTTCGATATCATCGAACATCATTTTGATGATATTGGAAATAACTTATTTAATATTTTCAATGACGATCATAGGGAAGATCAATCGACTCGATGATTCAGCTGCTCAAAAGTTCATCGATGGTATCGATGCAAGGTCGATGTAATCTAACCGTTCACCCGATGTATCGACAGGTATATCAAAGGTGAATGTTTTTAATTTTTGTATTCAGACAACCCTTCATGTATACTATTAGTATATCTATGTATCAACAGTATGCACAGCAAAATTTAGTATAAGTATTGTACAAATCAAAATTATAAACATTAAGATGTTCATATACAAAAAGATTGAGGAGAGAGACCTCAGATGTATCATTAGGAGCACATCAAAAGTTGCATCATTTCAGAAAATATCCAAATCTTGATGCATGACCTGGACTTGTTTTTTCTATGCTCAGTATTTATAGGTATAGGGATCATCCTATCATTTACCTTTGATGACATAACAGCGGTTATTTGTGCGAGAACCCTTCATCACTGATTTTCCTGAGAGGTCCAAGATTCCACATTTTTCTTTATTGAATGTAACTACATGCTCATTATCACATATTTGAGAAATGCTTAAAAGATTGTGTGTCAATCCTTTTATGCAAAATCCATTCTCAATTTTGAGCAATAGTATTCCATTAATAATTCTCTGTCCAATTACCTTAGCGGTGCTTCCATCTCCATAGGTGACTATCCCGTTATTAAGGTCTGAATAATTTGTAAGGAGAGATTTGTCACCTGTGAGATGTCTTGAACATCCGCTATCAAGATACCACTTAGTTTCATTGCCTGTTATATAATTTGAATGAGTGACAAGGCAATTTTTCTTTTCTTTTATTACCCATTTCGTGACAGAATTTTTAACTGTGGTAGATTTTGTTTTCTTATTTAATTCGACCACTTGACTCAATTGCTCTTTATTATTCATTTTAGGTGGTGGTGGATGTGAATCTCTTTTATTCATATTCCTAGGTTGACTTCAGACATTTTTCACTTCTCTAGTTGGTTTGAATTTACCAGTATGATTTTGACCAGAGTTATGTGAAGTCCTTCTAGGTGTCAAACATTCAAACTTATAATGGCCTAAATCACCACAAATCACCACATAAATGAAAAACTAGAGTAGTTCTCTTATTACTACCTAAAGCAGCCAATTTTTCAGTTAATGGTGATGCATTTCCAGTTCTCGTTTTAGTTTTATCATACCCTAGACCACTCTTGTCTTTTCCTCTTCTTCCCATCCCTAACAATTTTTCTAGCTTTTCGCCACTCTGGAAAAATTTATATTTTATTTCAACAAATGTTCTGGATTTCTTTAAGTCAAAACGGAGTGTGTGATTCTCATTCTGGAGATGCTCATTTTCATCTTTTAGTAATTCAACTTGTTTAGTAAGTTTTGATGATTCTGTTTTTAGGGATAGATTGATTCTTTCCAACTTATCATTATCTAAATGATATTGCTGTAAATCATTGATTAGATGTGTATTAATTTCCAAGGTTTTGTCCAGATCTCTTTGTAGCAATTCTTTTTAATTTTCAGACATCCCAAGTCTTTTAAGGATGTGGATGCTATGAATATAGAGTTGATTGTAAGCATCCTGTAGTTTATCCTGTTTCTCTTCTTCCTCCTCTATTTCCTCATTATCAGATGGAAATGATTCAGTGGCTTGTGGTTCTTTCTCATTCTCATATTTACTAAGAATGATTGGAGTAGTAGAGACCATAAGAATTTTCAAGGATTTCTGGTCTCCATTGCTCTCTGAGTCACTAGATTCTGAGTTTAACTCTTTTGTATCATCCCATGTGTCAGTCATTGCCTTGCCCTTAGATTTTCTATTTAGGCATTCAGTTGACACATGTTCAAACTTCTAACAGACATAACATTGTTCTTTAGTCTTTTTACTAAATTTACCTGCAGAAGGCCGGTTGTCTATCTTTCTTCCTTTAAGTGGACAGCCACAATTTTTCTGAAAGAACTTTCTGAATCGTTAAGCTAACAAAGCCACTTCCTCATCTTCATCTTCTCTTTCACTTTCAATGTCCTCATTTGTTGTTTCCTTTGAAGTTTTGAGGATAATATTTCTAGATTTTTAGGTTTGTTTGAAGCGTAGTTCAAATGTTTGTAGGGAACCTACTAGTTCTTCTACTTTCATTTCATCTATGTTCCTACATTCTTCAATGGTTGTTACTTTAGGATTGAATCGTTCCAGTAGAGATCTTAGAATTTTCCTACAGATTTTAAGTACCGGAACATTCTCTCCTAATCCACCCATGGAGTTGTAAATGATATTTAACTTTATGAAAACTCCATAAAAGTCTTATGCTCTTCCATTCTGAGACTTTTGAACTATGAAGATAGGAATTGCAATTTAGATCTCTTCACAATGTTTATTCCTTCATGGGTTGTTTCCAACAAATCCTATGCTTCCTTGGATGTCCCACACAAACTGATTTAATTAAAAATATCTTGGGACATAGTACAGTAGATAACAGTCATAGCTTTGGCCTCAGTAGTTTAGTTTTCTTTATCGAATGTTGTCCACTTCTCTTTAGATTTTGGTTTGATGATAGTTGTGCCATTATCAAGTACTATTTGTTCAAATGGTGGCACATATCCTCTTTTAACTATATCCCAAACATCATGATCCAAGGATCTTATAAAGTAGTGCATTCTAGCCTTCCAGTCTGCATAATTTAATCCATCAAATACTGGAGGTCTAAAACTGATGAGCACTCTCCTTTGGCCATATTTCCAACTTCAATCAAGATCACTCTCTAGGCGGTGAAGCCCTTAAAGAGAGGCCTGATCTGATACCAATTGAAATTACAATAAAGACAGCTTTAATTGAAATAGGAATATGCCAATATGTCTTAGAGGGGGTGAATAGGACTTTTTAATAATTTTATGATAATTTAAAATTTGATTACACTAATCCTAACAACAAGCACATATTAGGATTACTCAAGAGTAACTCTACTGGCTTCCAAGCCCGGTGGAGGATTCAATAACAAACTATTTGAGAGATGAGCAATATGCAAACTAGTTTATGATGGATATGACTGTGTGTGTGAGGTGTGATCTCTGATAATCAGATATGAAAATATTAAAGGTAATCACACAAACAAAGCAATCTCAAACACAATCATTTTTATAGTAGTTTAACTACTTATCTACTTTACTCCTAGCAACCGCACTCAACCCTTGAGTGTACCAGATTTCACTAAGGAAGTTTCCCATAGTTCACCCCAAACCCAAGGTTTTAAATCAGGTTCACCTTTAACCTTTATAACCTACACCTAGGCTGACTGTTTATGCTCTCACAAGCAAGGGTCAACACATCGCACCCACTTTTTGGCACACTGGCTAAGGATCTTCCATAAGACCCTAACTATTTATGCTCTCCATAGATCAAGGGTTAATACAATGCACCCACCATGTACACTCCCGCCGGAGGCCTCCTAGAAGACTTGTGAAGGTAAGAAACACCTTACACTCAATCCTACAAAGGAATGATTACAAGGGTCCTCTGGACTCAGATAACTTACAAATAAACAGATGAGTCCCTTTTATCTCGTTGTTGAAGAACTCCTCCTTTGTTGATGAAGAGTTTTCTACTTCCTTGAACTGCAACTTAGAAGATATTCCGATGTATGGCGACGGGTTGGGTCAAGGTTATGATGGAATCCTACTCTCAAATATTTTTCTATAAAGGAGATAGAGTGATTTTAATCATTTATGCATTCAAGGCATCCCAACTTAATGATTTGCCATTAAGATGGTAACTAAAGGATCCTTGAATGTAGAAGTTCATTCCCCAATCCACTCTATTGAATATTAATGATGACGGTGAATTGCAGGATGAACTCCATGGAGAGAAAGGGCTTTGGGTAAATGATCTAAGTGAAATAGCGATAAAGACCGCTTTAGTTGAAGTAGGAATATCCCAATATGTCCTAGAGAGGGGTGAATAGGACTTTTAAAAGTTTTTATGAATTATTAGAAATCCTATCACACTAATCCTATCTCAGGGTATAGATAAGGATTACTCAAAGTTAACTCTACTGGCTTCCAAGCCTGGTAGAGGATCCAATCACAGAACTATTTAGATGATAAGCATGAAGTAGTTATAGTCTATGATAGATGTGACCGTGTGTGAAGTGTGAGCAGATATGAATGTAATTAACATAATCACACAAACAATCAAGCACAAGAATCCAACACAAACACAGTCATTTTTATAGTGGTTCGACTACTTGTCTACTCCACTCCCGGCTTCCACACTCAACCCTTGAGTGACCGGATTTCACTAAGGAGGTTTCTCATGGTTCACCTCAAACCTAAGGTTTTAAATCAGGTTCACCTTCAACCTTTACAGAGGTTTCTACTCGGTTCACCTCAAACCCTGGAGTTTTGCTGGCGTACTCCTAAATAGATGTTTATACTCTCCACAGAGAAAGGGTCCACACAACGCACCCGGAGGTTTCTACTCGGTTCACCTCTAACCCTGGAGTTTTGCTGGCATACTCCTAACCTGATGTTTATGCTCTCCACGGAGCAAGGGTCCACACAATGCACCCCGCACGTACACTCCCGTCGAAGGCCTCCTTCGAGGACTTCAAAGGGTGAGCAACACTTAAAACCCAATCCTAGAAAGGAATGATCACAAGTGTCCTCTGGACTCTAGATACTTACAGATAAGTTGATGAGTCTCATTCAGCACAGTGATGAAGATCTCCTTCTTGTTGATGAAGAGTCTTCAGCTCCCTTGATCCACAACACAAAGGTGTATCTATACTAGGCTTTAGGTTAGGTCAAGGTTTTGATGGAATACCACTCTCTAAATATTGTCCTATAAGAAATATAGAGTGTTCCAATCATCTATGCATTCAAGGCATCTCAGCTTAATAATTTACCATTAAGATAGTAGTTGGAGGATCCTTTAATGCGAAAGTTCATTCCCTAATCCACTCTATGTAATATCAATGATGAGGGTGGATTGGAGGATGAACTTCCTAAGAGAAAGGGCTTAGGTAAATGATACGAAGGTTAAAACTCTCAAAAGCACTCTCTTCTTTCTCTACCAGCAACAAAGACTAATCTCTCTATATATAGGCAAAAGGTTCCAATGGATATAAACAGTCGTATTTATGATAGAGTTTGATATCATAGAGCAGTCGTTGATATGATCAAGCGTATACTCTCGATTGTATCGGCAGACCTCTCGATGATACAAACTCAATTGTCTTTTCACTTTTAGAAATCTTTCGTCAACTGGTCGATGGGATCGAGACACACATCGATGTTATCGAATTTCAAACTCCGATTCCATCAAGCGATGGATCGATCTATCGACAGGTGAAAATAAGAGAGAAGTCTTGAAGAATTTCAGGTTCTATAAATATGATCGGGGAACAGTCGATGTCATCAAAATTTATACATCGATCATATTGGAGACCTTGTCGATGGGATCGATAAATCATATAGATTTATTTATAAGCTTGCTGGACGATTTATGTCCGGACTCGATCCAATCGACGAGGTCTCGATATGATCGATATATGAATATCGATTTATCGACTGGCACCCCGATCAATATTAAAAACAACCTGAAATTCATGCTGGTGAAAACATGCGCCCATAATCGATATGATCGACTGACTTCCGATATGAACGATAGTTGAGTTCAGATTGAATCGGACAGTCATCCATATATTGAAGCTTATGTTAGTTTTCTTTAGAAAAACAGGGGCGCCTTAAAACAGTCTGTCGATAGTATCGATCTTCTTCCGATAGGATCGATATTCGAATATCGATGATATCGACTCACCAGTCGATATATCGATAAATCATTCAGATAATTGTTTGATTGTTGAATGCTTTTTGTCCTCACTCAATTGTATCGATTTAAGATGCCGAGGACATCGACAGAGCTGGTCGATCATATCGAAGGGGTAATCGATATAATCGACAGTGTAAGAAAAACTTTAAAGATTTTTCTTTTTGATAAAAAGTTTTCTTACATAGAAACCCTAAGATGTTCTAGTTCTTTTTAAGGGTTTTAATCACCTGGTGTTTTGGGACATGGGATGTGAGGCTATGATTTACCTATGGCGAGCTTCCACACATCCAGTTGAGGCAGACGCTTGACTTGATCTTCCTGTTAGGCGCTGTTATCCGACTGACTCAACTTACAACGTAATTGACAAACCAGGGCACGTAGTAGGTGCACTTTCAATCTTTCCCTTTTTCAATTACGTGACAAAATACCCAAAACACCCTAGAAACATATCTAGACAGATACATCCAAAATTGTGTGTACATGTATTAACACAATTTTACAAATTCAAAACACCCATGTACACACCCAGTAAGTTTTCCCCCTTACTTCAAAAACTCTCCTTTCTTGTTGCGGCTGCTCCCCCTAACACCTGCAATACAAAATATACAATTTTCGCTCGGGGTGTTTGAATTGTTCTCCCCCTTTTTGTCAGTCATTGGCAAAGGCATAAGACATGATATTGACTGAAGATTGAAGCTTATGGGAGAACTACATATAGATAGCTGTATATAAATGAGAACACTGTAAAGCATACATCAATGAAGACACGAAGTAAGTAGATGAAACAAGCAGCATAGTCATTTCAATAGCAGCAAGAATGGCAATGAAATATGAATTAAATTCAGCTATATCAATCAGTATCAAAAAAGAAATATATATTGCCACAGACAGCAGTGTCGCTACTTGTCCAAGAAGAAATACATAAAAGGGCAACATATGTATAGGATAGTCAAAGGCCAACTGGATGGACTCTTAATGGTGTCGAGAAAAATCATTCGTGATCAAGTTTACCATGTGCTGAGTAGTTCCTTGGAGGACATCGAGCTTTTCTTCAATAAGAGTGAGACGCCTTTCACAATTGTTCAGCCGGTCCTCTATACCAACCATCCCATTGAGTAGGTGACGTTCGAGATGATGAGCTGGGTGATTAGTAATCGACTCGGGACTGACCATTAGTGGGCGATTTGATCCTCCATGTGTAGGCTTCATTGTGGGTCGATGATCGAATCTGGATATAGAAGGATTGTGCCTTGAGGGAGACAGAGGAAGACAAAATCGTTGTGCTTCTAGTGATACATCATTATCAAACCAGGCTTCCGGATGCACTTCATCGGATGTGGCAGGAAATCCAACATGGTGGGCGAGCTTGCATATGAGCACGAGAAAGGGCAGTGTCTCCGTATGATATCCTTGGAGGACACGAATGACCTGCGTAAGGAGAAGAGTTGGCAAGCACACATGATTTTCTTGATATACACCATAGAGAATATTGATCACAAATGGAGAAAGATGTTTACCAAGGATATCGCATGGATACACATTCGAGCAGAAAATGCTATGAAGAATCTTGAAGGTGGGTCAAGATGATTGATATGCAGTAAATTTCCATCAGTTCGCGGAACTGTAGTCCCTTGGCACAATGCGCGGGTAATTTCTTCCCATACTCCCAATCCATTGAGATTTCGATTGGTTACTGGAATTTTAGTGACCTCAAGATCGAGAAGTTTTGCCACAGTCACTGGAGTGATAAGCTTTGAGTAGTGTGCAAGAACAATCCGAATGCTGGGGGGATCTTCACAAACGATATAGAAATGTTTGAAGAATTCATGTATCACACCCAGCTGGTATGATCCTCCAAGATGTAAAATATTTTGCCACCCAATTAATTCGAGAAGAAGATCAACTCCAAAAGGCTCAACTGCACTATGGAGCACTAGTCGTTCATTGATGACAAATGGACTATTTTCCTTTGGAGTAGGATGATACCTACAGAAATTTGATTGGATGCTTGTCTCTTCTAAAGATTGGAAGTGAGCCTTACCTTTCCTTGGGGTCATGTTTGAGGAGGTGAAATGCCGATAAAGACTAGAAGAAAAGAAGAAATGAGTTCGAGTGTGCCTTTCTCTTTATATAGCAGACTTATCGATTAAATCGAACAGTTATCGATTGCATCGTAGGACTGTTATCCCCAAAAAAATTTGCTCTAACGGTTGTTTGAAAGCAGCAAAATAACCGTCGATTGAATCGATGAACAATTTCGATGGAATCGATTATAAAATCGATACTGTGCAGGTAAATCAAGACTGTAAGGATTTTGACTTATATTCACCATTAACCATGAACAACTCAGACCCTAAGATTTTCAAAGAGTACCATAAGTCCAGACACATTATCAATGCGAACAAACGCCAATTGACTTTTGGAGGTCACAGAACCTGTTTGTGTCAAGAGGCTTTGTAAGGATATCGACAAGTTTCTTTTAAGTAATAACATATTCTAATACAATGGTCTTTTCTTCGACTAGTTCTCAGATAAAATGATGACGAATGTCAGTATGCTTGGTCCGAGAGTGCTGAACTGGGTCTTTTAAGATGTTTATAACACTGGTATTGTCACAAAAGAGACTCATTGTGGATTGTACAATCCCGTAGTCGAACAGCATCTGTTTCATCTAGAGAAGTTGAGCACAATAGTTACCTGCAGCTATATATTTAGCTTCTGCAGTGGATAATGAGATTGAGTTTTATTTCTTGCTCTACCAGGAAACTAAACAATTTTCAACATAAAAGCTTCCACCACTTGTTGATTTTCGATCATTCAAATTTCCAGCCCAATTCGCATCTGAATATCCTGTAATAATGGTAGAGGTTTCATGTGGATACCATAGTCCAAAGGTGGTTGTCCCTCCAACATACTTGATAATCCTTTTAACTGCTGTTAGGTGAGATTCCTTAGGATCTGCTTGATAACGAGTACACATCCCAATACTAAAGGATATATCTGGACGACTGGCAGTTAGATATAGCAGACTTCCGATCATGCTTCGATAAAGATGCTAGTCTACACTTTTGCCATTAGTATCTTTTGAGAGTTTTAGAGTAGTACTCATAGGCGTGTGATAAGTGCGACTAGATTCAAGCTCAAATTTTTCCACCAGGTCTTTTGCATACGTGGTTTGATTTATGAAAACTCCATCATCCAGCTGTTTGACCTGTAACCCTAAGAAGAAATTCAATTCACCAACCATGCTCATTTCAAATTCTAATTTCATGAGGTTGGCGAATTTGAATGCCTCATCTCCGCATGTTGATCCAAACACAATATCATCCACATACATTTGCACAATAAGTAATGAGTCCTTTGTTCTATGGGTGAACAGTGTTTTATCTACACTTCCTCTGTGAAATTCATGGTCTAGGAGAAACTTCGTTAATCGTTCATACCAAGCACGTGGTGCTTGTTTGAGACCATACAGAGCTTTGTCCAAACGACAAACATAATGGGGATGCTTAGGGTCCGAAAATCCTTTTGGTTGTTCCACATATACTTCTTCAGCAAGATCCCCATTAAGAAAGGCACTCTTAACATCCATTTGAAATAATTTGAATTTTAGTGCACATGCAACAGACAAAAGAATTCTAATGGATTCTAGACGTGCAACAGGGGCAAACGTTTCATCAAAATTAATTCCTTCAATCTGTGAGTATCCCTGAGCAACCAATCTTGCTTTATTTCTAATTACATTCCCCGATTCATCAGATTTATTTTTGAAGACCCATTTTGTTCCAATGACATTAGTATCTGTTGGTCTAGGAACTAGTTTCCACACCTCATTTCTCTGGAATTGTTGAAGTTCTTCTTGCATGGCATTTATCCAGTGTTCATCATAAAGAGCTTCTACAATATTTTTGGGTTCAATCTTTGAGGTAAAATAGAAGTGACTATAAATATTGTCTATTTGTCGTCTAGTTCTTACACCGACATTAGGGTCTCCAATAATTTGCTCTCGAGGGTGATCTTTGATGACGGGTTTGTCAGATGATTGCTGAGGTTCATCCAATAATGAAGATCTGTCATCTGATTTTTTGGGTATGCATGAATCTACGTCATCTTCTATATCATTCACAGGAGAATTCATATCTTGAGGATGATCATCAATTACCACATTCGTCGATTCTTGAATAGTAAGAGTTCTTAAGTTGTACACTCTATAAGCACGACTATTCATGGCGTGTCCAAGAAAAATGCCTTCATCACTTTTAGATTCGAACTTCCCTAGGTGATCCCTATCCTTTAAAATGTAGCATTTACTACCAAAGACCCGAAAGTATTTCACATTTGGCAGCTTCCCATACCACAGTTCATATGGAGTTTTGTTCAGACCTGCTCTAAGATATACTCTGTTTATGATGTAGCAGGCGGTATTGACAGCTTTTGCCCAAAAGCTATTTGCCATGTCGTTTCCATTTAGCATGACTGACCCCATTTCCTGCAATACTCAATTTTTCCTTTCAGCAACCCCATTTTGTTGAGGGGTTTTTGGGGCTGAAAATTCATGATGAATTCCTTTATCATTGCAGTGTTTTTTAAATTCATAATTTTTGAATTCACCACCATGATCACTTCTGATGCATTTTATATCATATCCTTTCTCATTTTGAATTTGTCTTGCCAAGACAACAAATTTTTCAAAAGCATCTGATTTTTCTCGAAGAAATGCTACCCAAGTAAATCTAGTGTAGTCATCTACTATCACCAAAAAATATCTTTTCTTGCCATGACTTTCTACTTTCGTAGGACTCACTAGATCCATATGCAGTAGATCCAAGGGCTTTGTTGTAGCTATGGTGGTTATCTTTTTATGTCCAACTTTTATCTGTTTTCCTTTTAGACATTCCACACATATTACTTTTTCTTCTTTTCTAATTTTGGGAAGACCTCTAACCAAGTTTTTTTAGCTAAGTTTAGCTAAATTTCAGTAATAGACATGTCCCAACCTTTAATGCCATAATCTTGATTCATTCTATACAGCCATGTTACATTTTGTGGACAATCCCCTATCGTTGGTACTCTCAATAATATAACAGTTATCACTAGTGTGTGTACCTTTTATGAGGGATTTTCCTGTATGATCTATTATTCTACACATGTCTTTTGAGAAAGTGACCAGATGTTCCTCGTCACAGATTTGAGAGATACTAAGGAGATTACGTTTCAGGCCTTCAACACAAAGAATATTTTTAATTTTTGGAAGACCTGATACTCCTATTGTTCCTTGTCCGACAATTCTGGCTGAGCTACCATCTCCAAATGTGACTGATCCACCATCGAAGTTTGATTATGAACAAAAATGAGTACGATCACCAGTCATGTGTCTGTGACATCCACTATAAAGATACCACTTCGAACAATTACCAGCTTTTAGAGCGGTGTGGATTACAAGGCAATTTTGATCTGTCATATCCTCTGGAACTTTCTTGATCATGATTCCTACTTCAGTCAAGATCACTCTCTAGGCGGTGAAGCCCTTAAGAGAGACCCGCACTGATACCAATTGAAATAGCGGTAAAGACCGCTTTAGTTGAAGTAGGAATATCCCAATATGTCCTAGAGGGGGGTGAATAGGACTTTTAAAAGTTTTTATGAATTATTAGAAATCCTATCACACTAATCATATCTCAGGGTATAGATAAGGATTACTCAAAATTAACTCTACTGGCTTCCAAGCCTGGTAGAGGATCCAATCACAGAACTATTTAGATGATAAACATGAAGTAGTTATAGTCTATGAAAAATGTGACTGTGTGTGAAGTGTGAGCAGATATGAATGTAATTAACATAATCACACAAATAATCAAGCACAAGAATCAAACACAAACACAGTCATTTTTATAGTGGTTCGACTACTTGTCTACTCCATTCCCGGCTTCCACACTCAACCCTTGAGTGACCGAATTTCACTAAGGAGGTTTCTCATGGTTCACCTCAAACCTAAGGTATTAAATCAGGTTCACCTTCAACCTTTACAGAGGTTTCTACTCGGTTCACCTCAAACCCTAGAATTTTACTGGCGTACTCCTAACTAGATGTTTATGCTCTCCACAGAGAAAGGGTCCACACAATGCACCCGGAGGTTTCTACTCGGTTCACCTCTAACCCTGGAGTTTTGTTGGCGTACTCCTAACCTGATGTTTATGCTCTCCACAGAGCAAGGATCCATACAACGTACCCCGCATGTACACTCCCGTCGGAGGCCTCCTTCGAGGACTTCAAAGGGTGAGCAACACTTAAAACCCAATCCTAGAAAGGAATGATCACAAGTGTCCTCTGGACTCTAGATACTTACAGATAAGTTGATGAGTCTCATTCAGTGCAGTGATGAAGATCTCCTTCTTGTTGATGAAGAGTCTTCAGCTCCCTTGATCCGCAACACAAAGGTGTATCTATACTAGGCTTTAGGTTGGGTCAAGGTTTTGATGGAATACCACTCTCTAAAGATTGTCCTATAAGGAATATAGAGTGGTTCCAATCATCTATGCATTCAAGGCATCCCAGCTTAATAATTTGCCATTAAGATATTAGTTGGAGGATCCTTGAATGTGGAAGTTCATTCCCCAATCCACTCTATGTGATATCAATGATGAGGGTGGATTGGAGGATGAACTTCCTGAGAGAAAGGGCTTAGGTAAATGATAGGAAGGTTAAAACTCTCAAAAGCACTCTCTTCTTTCTCTACCAGCAACAAAGACTAATCTCTCTATATATAGGCAAAAGGTTCCAACGGATATAAACAGTCGTATTTATGACAGAGTTTGATATCATAGAGCAGTCGTCGATATGATCAAGCGTATACTCTCGATTGTATCGGCAGACCTCTCGATGATACAAACTCAATTTTTATTTCGCTTTTGGAAACCTTTCGCCATCTGGTCGATGGGATCGAGACACACATCGATGTTATCGGATTTCGAACTCCGATTCTATCGAGCGATGGATCGATCTATCGACAGGTGAAAATAAGAGAGAAGCCTTGAAGAATTTCAGGTTCTACAGATATGATCGGGGAACAGTCGATGTCATCAGAATTTGTACATCGATCATATTGGAGACCTTGTCGATGGGATCGATAAATCGTATAGATTTATCTATAAGCTTGTTGGACGATTTATGTCCGGACTCGATCCAATCGATGAGGTCTCGATATGATCGATATATGAATATCGATTTATCGACTGGCACCCTGATCAACATTAAAAACAACCTGAAATTCATGCTGGTGAAAACATGCGCCCACAATTGATATGATCGACTGACTTCCGATATGATCGATATTTGAGTTCAGATTGAATCAGACAGTCATCGATATATCGAAGCTTATATTAGTTTTCTTTAGAAAAACAGGGGCGCCTTAAAATAGTCTGTCGATAGTATCGATCTTCTTCCGATAGGATCGATATTCGAATATCGATGATATCGACTCACCAGTCGATATATCGATAAATCGTCCAGATGATTGTTTGATTGCTGGACGCTTTTTGTCCTCACTCGATTGTATCGATTTGAGATGCCGAGGATATCGACAGAGCTGGTCGATCATATCGAAGGGGTAATCGATATAATCGATAGTGTAAGAAAAACTTTAAAGATTTTTCTTTTTGATAAAAAATTTTCTTACACAGAAACCCTAAGATGTTCTAGTTCTTTTTAAGGGTTTTAATCACCTGGTGTTTTGGAACATGGGATGTGAGGCTATGATTTACCTATGGCGAGCTTCCACATATCCAGTTGAGGCAAACGCTTGACTTGATCTTCCTGTTAGGCGTTGTTGTCCGACTGACTCAACTTACAACATAATTGACAAATCAAGGCACATAGTAGTGCACTTTCACTAAGTTTAAACACTCAAAAGCACTCTCTTCTTTCTCTACCAGCAACTAAAGGCGAGCTCTCTATATATAGGAAAAAAGTTTCAACGGATATAAAACGTTCGCATTTATGATAGAGTTTGATATCATTAGCAGGGTTGATATCATCAAGCGTATACTCTCAATTGCATCGACTGGTCGCTCGATGACACAAACTAAAATGTCATATGCTTTTGAAACTTTTTGCCAGCTAGTCGAGGGAATTTAAACACGCGGCGATGTCATCGAATTTTGAACTCCAATATTATTGATACGAGAATCGATTCCTTGACATTTGAAAATAAAGGAGACTTGCTTTAAAATTTTTCAGGTCAAAAGATATGATCGAGGTACACTCAATATCATCAGAATTTGAATGTCGATGATATCAAAGGTCGTGTCAATGAATCAATAAATCTAAAGATTTTATCAGTGAGCTTTTTGGACAGTTTAAGTCCTTTCTTAATGCAATCGATCTGGCCTCAATATCATCGATATTTGAATATCTATTCTATCGAGTGACCTTTGATCTGAAATAAAAACCACCTGAAAATTTTTGCTGAAAAGACTGTGTCCAAGACCGATATCATCGATGGCCTTCTGATATCATCGGTTTTTAAATTCTAAGGAAACCGAGGGGTACATCGATATATCGAAGGTCTATATGATTTTCCTATAAAAACTAGGGACACAAATACTCTACTGCCGATTATATCGAGTTTACTTTGATAAACTCGAGATTCGAATATCGATGATATCGATAGGGGTATCGATACATTGATAATTTCGTCCAAGTGAATATGTGGTTGCTGGACATCTTTGGTACTCATTTCGATGGTATCGATAGATCATTGAGGACATCAATAACACTACTCGATTTTATCGAACCTGATATCGAAAAATTAACAGAGGTAGAAAACTTAGAGATTTTTTAATTTTGAAAAAAAAAAAATTCTAACCCAAAAGCCCTATGATATCTTAACCAATTTTAAGGGTTTTATTTACCTGATGTTTTGGGACATGGCATATGAGGCTTAGAGTTACCTTTGGCGAGTTCGGGCACACATCCGGTTGAGGCAGACAACTGATTGATCTTCCTATGGAGCTTTTTTGTCCAGTTGACTCAACACTCATGCTAATTGACAAACCTAGGCACTTTTAGTTCCCAACCATGATCCAGTATGGATGACAACCATGACCCATTCTTTGTCATAACCACGTCCCTTCGAGTGGATCGTGGTTGTCGTCCACAGTGGGTCGTGGTCATCAACCACGACCCAATGTGGATGACTACCACGGCCCACTGTGGATGATAATCACGATCCTTTAGTGTCATATTATATGGGTCGCCCATCATTAATCGGATCCAATCTGTTAATACTATTCAGAGCTAATGAATTCCCTACAAAATTGTAATATTATCACCGTATCAAGCCATCAGTGTCCCACACTGAGGAAAAAATGACAAATGCATTAATGATATTGTACCTACTATTTTGAATTGTTGTGGTCCATCGAATTCGAATATTTTGATCGTTCTTTAAACATTTGACTTCCTTAATATTACTAAGAGAATGAACGAATCGAATTAGAAAAAATGCAATTCGAGTAGGTGAGGGTTTCCCAATGGAAAATAATTGTTCCCCATATGGGGAATTTTTTGGGAAATGGATTTCCCAATGCAAAACGTCCATTTCCCCATAGGAGGAATGTATGTAATGGATTTCTCAATAGAAAATGACTGTTTCCCCATATAGGGGGATGTATCTATTTATCGGACCTTCTTTTAGGCATTTTCTATGCTAAGGGAAGATCAAACTGGAGAACGTGAGGGTTTTCATTGTCAAGTGAAGGGAGCTTACTATAGGGTACACCTTGATCAAACCTCTACCATTGCTAGTTGAAAACCACGACTTCAAGTTTTCATACCTTCCACCCTCCAAGAAATCAAATCTCAACCATTTACAGTGACAACCATGACCCTTCGTAGTTGACAACCATAATCCTTCATGTTGTCAAACCACAACCCAGACGAAGGGTCGTTGTTGGCAGTTTTATGGATCGTGGTTTTCATGTAATATGGATCGTGGTTGTCATGTTATATGGATCGTGGTTGTCAAGTTACATGGCTTATGGTGTCAGTTGCTATGGGTCGTGATTGTCATGTTATATAGCTTCAAATTCTTTTGTAGGGCTTTTATGTCAGCCTAGAATCCAAAAGAAGCCATACATACCTTGTCCGCCAACTCCGAGTAGGTGCTCATCGACAACATGACTAAACTGTGACAGGAAGGACTCAGATTATAAGGTCAGCTTGGACAGAGATAAGCCCTATAATTGCGCTCGAGACTTTAACTCCAGTAACGCACGTATGGAGCAATATTTGGCATACAATCTCATCATAACCGCAAACTTCAGCACATGGGTTGTGGTTGACATGTTACATGGGTCGTGGTTGATATTTTACATGGGTCATGATTGTCATTATATATGGGTCGTACTTATAATGTTGTATGGGTTGTGGTTGTCATGATACATGGTCCCTAAATGTAATGATATATGGATCGTGGTTCTCGTGTTATATGGGTCATGTTGTCATGAAGCATTGATCGTGATTGTCAGTTTATATGGTTCATGGTTGTCATGTTATATGGGTTGTGGTTGTCGTGTTGCATTAATCGTTGTTCTCAGTTGTAATGATTCGTAGTTCACAGTTGTAATAGATCGTAGTTGTCAACCGTATTGGATCATGGTTTACAACCACGACCCTATGTGAAAGCATAACCCATATAACATGACAACTACGATCCATATATCATGCCAACCACAACTCGTTAAGTACACAATATCCACATTGGGTCGTGGTTCTAATGCACAATGGTTTGTGATTATTATCCACATTGGGTCATGGTTAACATGCCTAACAATTCATGGATCAACAAGTATATTACAATTCACAAGGATAAAATGTTTGTTGGTGTGATTACATTACATTATCATAAATAATAATAAAAATAATAATAAACCAAAGTAATAAGTCATCATCAGCCTTAACCTGCAAGGATGAAAGTGCATCGACGCCGTTTGTGACTTATTCGATTGCATCTCAAGCATCTAGTTGTTCGCCTATCTTCTCCTTGGGATGTAATTCTGACATTTTTCAGTCTTCTAGTAGATCTTCCCGTTTCTAAAAGCTTCATATTCTCACATAAAACCTTCACTTTGTCTGGAATGTTCTATTATGTCTTGTCAAGTACTGGGTAAACTGACTCTTGGTATGTTTTACAATATATTTCTTTGAAGTAGAATGGAGAGCAGTAATTGTACATATCAAGCTAATACTATCACAGGCTACTAACACATGAACACAAGGCAGCAACATAGAATGAAAATCACCGCACTTACACTTCATTGCTCTTAGCTTCACTACATCGGTCATTTCTCATGCTGTCACTTGGAACTCATCCACTGAAATTGTAATACATTGTGTCTTTCATACTTCTAAGTGATAAAATTCAGTCATTCTTTTTTCTGCCCAAGGAGTCAAAATTCCCTTGCAAGCTGAGGCCTCGTCTCATTGGTAGAGGAAGAAGTCTTGGATTTTACTCTTTATTGATTCAAGAAGTTTCGTGACGGGGTACTCTCATGCATCTATGAATAATGCATTCATACTTTCGACGATGTTGGTGGTTACAATGTTATACCTTATGCAAGGAAAGAAAATAAATGCCCATCTTTCCTTTTCTATACCATTAAGGAACTAATATATTATGGAATTCAATATTTGAATGCATCGAATCATCTCCCAAAATGTGGATGTCCTATATGTCTTAACAACACCCCAAAAGTATTCCCTCACAGAATCATCCTAACACACTTTCTTCATGTTTCCAAGAATATGAAGAGCACAATATCCATGAATTGCATAGGGGAAAGTGTTAGGGACTTCACTAACAACCCTTTGTGATAATCTGACACTATAACTAGTTATGGAAGAATCTCAATTGCTTTGGATAAATTCTTAAGGAACCACCTCCAGTTACTATTATTCTCGAATTTTCCGATCCCATATGCCACAGGGAGGATGCGATTATTTCCATCCAATGTAGTAGCCATGAAAAGAACTCCCTTGTACTTTCCTGTTAAATGTGTCGCATCAACACACAAGACCCTCCGAATATGAAAATGTAGGCTTCTGATGCACTATCCAATTGCAATAAAGCATCTTTCAAAACTATATGTTTCTTCATTCACCTATAACTCTATCACAGTCCTTAAATTATCATTTCTTAACTTGTGAAGATAGGCTAGAAGCTCATTATAAGAACCCTTGTAAGATCCCAAGACTTGTTTTGTTACAATCTCTTTACCTCTCCATGCTTTCTTGTAGCTGATGTCAACCCCGTACATCTCACTCATTCGATATTGAATTTCTTTTGGCGTGCAAGTCAGTCCCGAACTTATACGACCAATGCCAAATTCACTACTTATCAAACTGGTGGCTTGGCGATGATCTTTTCCCTTCCTCTTCGAGGTTGCTATATCATGACCATCCTCCACAATCGTTAACTTAGGTGGGCGTATCGCCTCAAACAACATGTTACATGTATGCTTTGAGTTGTGAGTCTTTATCTTGAACATCCTTGTGTCATCCAACTTTGAAGCATGCAACCTCCAACTACAATTTTCTATAATGCACATAATCGTATATCTCAGCTTATTAAACTTCGAGACCTTATACTGGAAGTTGTTGCACATCACATATTTACATAAAAGAAATGTTCTAATCGGCCTTTGTCATTGAACACTTGCCTTACAGATATTTCGATTGGATCTTCCAGAAATTTCAGATATCCTTGATGATCTGATTAACAAAAGCATCATCATATAGAGAGAAGACAGTATACAATGATCTAGGAATATCTCCATTTTCTTCATACATTGGTATGGGTAAATTTAAGTTTATAGGCTGTGGATTGACCTGCACAAATGGATCAAAAGACGCATCATTAATGGATGGGATTTAGAGATTGCAGTGGTCAGTTGTCCCTTGAAATTGATCGTTACTTGAAGGGCCCCATATATCACAATTGTTGAGTCATTGATCATGATATCTATCATTACTTGATGGGCCTGACATATCACAGACATCATTCTCTAGATTATGATGTGTATCGTTACATGAAGGGTCGCATGTATCACAATCGTTGAGTCCTCGATCGTGATATCTATCATTACTTAAAGGGCCATGTATATCAGAATCATTAACTATCCGATCATTGCTTGAAGGTTGCAAATGAAGAGACAATGAGTTGAAATGTAAAGTATAATCTATGCTACTATCTTCAACGAGACGATAATGACTCACTTTCTCTACATACAATGGTATTTTTGTTAGAGGAGTCTGTCCACAAAATAACAAATATGTTTCGATATCTTCATCATCTTTAATTCTATGTGGATGGAGGAATTCATGTAGTACGTCACCGTACATAAGTTTAATTATCAAATCGAATTCATCTGATATAGTCTTCGTAATCTGATGCATTTTATTTAGGAGCTGCTAATATGTAATATCATCACTCACAACAAATCCTTTTAAGTCTCCACCATTGTAGGTAAACATTCCCTTGTCTTATACAATCTCTCCATCATAATAGCATAATATAGGCCTACGACCCATACACTTCTAATATTAGTTAATCTACAAAAAAAAATAAATGGGTACAACTTGTTAGAAATGAAGGATCCTGGTTATTATCTTAAAGGGTTGTGGTTATCATACACTTTGGATCGTGGTTGTCATCCACATTGGGTCATGGTTGACGACCACGACCCACCGTGGACAGCAACCGCAATCCACTCGAAGGGTCATAGTTATGATGAAGAATGGGTCATGGTTGGTGAACCATGACCCACTGTGGATGACAACAAGGCAACAAGGACCAATTTTTCATCATAACCAAGACCACTGTGGGTGACAACCACAATCCACTTGAAGGATCGTGGTTATGACGAACAAAGGGTCATGGAATGACAACCACCGTTCACTTAAAGGGTCGTGGATATGACGAACAATGAGTCGTGATTGTCATCCACAATGGATCGTGGATGGGAACCACCACTCAGTGCTTATGACAACCACGACTCAGGCTTGGGATCGTGGTTCACATGCAAATTGGATCATGGTTGTCATCCACGTTGGATCGTGGTTGTCGACCACGACCCAATCTAGATGAAACTACAATCCATTGCTTAAAAGGGCTTCAATCCATATCACATTCTCAAGATTGTTCAAAACAGGTAACTTCTTCTGCACTCTAAGTCCGTACAACTAGTGATCCAAGGATAAGGGACATTTTCATTCGAAACATTTTATAGAAGTTGTCAAGATGTTGTCAGAAGGCCACCCTAGGAATAATTAAGAGGTAGGACTATGCATCGAGGCCAGTACGAAGGGTTATAGTTAAAAAGAGCAAATGGTCCTGGTTGTCATGGACAATGGGGCGTGATTCAAATGCATAGTGGATCGTGGTTATCATACACGTTGGGTCATGGTTATGATGAACAATGCACCGTTGTTGTATCCAGCATGGATCGTGGTTTCCAACCACGATCCATATTCCATGACAACCATGACCCATATAACATGACAACCCCGACCCATTATAGCTAACAACTACGACCTATGTAACATGAAAACCATGACCCATATAACATGACAACCATGATCCATAACAATTGGAAGCCATGATCCATATACCGTGACAACAACGACCCATATAACCTGACAACCATGGTACAAGGTTATGGGTCAAACGAGTTAGGCCTTGCACATGGCAGTGAAAGGCACGATCCAGATAGCATGACGACCACAACCCATCTGTCATGACAACCATGACCCATAACATCTGCCAACCATGATCCATGTAACATGATAACCACGACCAATGTGAATGTGAAAAGCACGATCCGTATAACATGACATCCACGATCCAATGTGCATGTGAACCACGACCCTTCATCTAGGTCATAGTTTAACAATGGTGAGGGTCGTGGTTATCACTGTCAGTGGTTGAGGTTTGATTTTTTTGAGGGTGAAAGGTTTGAAAACATGAAGTCGTGGTTTTCTACTATCAATGGTGGAAGTTTGATCAAGGTGTGCCCTATAGTAAGCTCCCTTTCACGTAACAACCAGATCCCTCACCTTCTCGACTTTGATCTTCCTTTACCTTAGTGAATGCTTACAGTAAAATAAAATACTAACTTCGTAGTGGAAGAGGCTTTTAGACGAGAGAAATGACATGGAGAAAGAACGTCTCTCTGCCAGTTGGTCCTTGGATCTTCACTTTTTTAGGAAAACGAAAGAAGAAGAAGAAGGTCTGTAAAAGGTGAATAAAGGCAACATTTGGCCCTTACCAACCTCCTAAATGCTTTTGTCCATGCCATGAGGCTGGTGTTTGGTGCTCTGTGGGCCCAACCATGATGTGTGTGTTTCATTCATTCCGTTCATTGTTGAGGGTCAAATATTGCATATTGGACCCCATCTATTGCTTGGTTTTATGAATATGATAATGTTTGATGTTCTATTTTAATCATGTTTGTGTTGTAAAGTGAATTTAAGAGCTTGGATTGAAAAGGATGCTAAAAATATGGATTTAACACTCAAGAATCACCAAAGCTAAGAATGAATCTGCTGAAACCAAGAATGATGAATGCACATATTGAAGATCCAAAAAAATTAAGTTAAGAATGAAGAAAATCAGAGTTTTAAAGTGAAGTTCGGCCATCTTCAACTAGTCCTAGCTTCAGCTCGACTAGTCGTTCGTACGTACAACCAGTCCTAAGCTCTACTCAATTGATTGAAGGTGTCTTGACTCAAACCCCAACGTGTAAAATGTCTAAAACTTCATGTTGCTCAACTAGTCAAAGGAGACCCATGACCGATCGAGGATGGCCCACGACCGGTCAAGGACGTCCCATGACCAGTCGAGCGTTATGCAATTTTTACGCAAACTACGTAAGTTTGAGATGGTTTCTCAAAATTTTCACTCGGTGCGAAAGTTTAAGACCTAAAACTATAAATAGGGGTCTTTTGGGCACTCCTAGGCTTCATCTAGGGTTTGAGGAGTGAAGTAAAAGTGTGGAGAAGGCATCACCAAGAGTTTTACTTCATTGCCCTTAGTTATTTTTATGCTTTTATTAAGAGATTCTAGTTCAATCATGTTTGTGGTTAGCTAAACCTCTTAGCTAGGGCTAAGAGGTGAAGCTTTTAGCATGATGGGATGTTTCTATTGCTTTAATTCATATTTATATTGAACTCTCTATGATTCTAGTTTGATTATAAGGAATACTTTCAGTTTTTAATGGTTTGTTGTTACTCAAATTACAATGGATCTGCGATGCCTTTGAGTATATTCTTTTCATGTATTGAGATTGTGAAATTAGGAAATCCTATTGTTCTCTATAGTCCCTTGGGCATGGTTAGATGATGGAATCATCCCTGACTTTCACAATTCTCCCAGATTGGTTATAGGAATGGTAAATCATGTTGTTTGCCTTGTCTCCTAGGCATGGTTTTGTAATGGAATCACTTTCAGTTCTCACACCTCTCATCCATTGAGAACTAGGTTAAAGGAAGTTAAGATTTTACTGAGATATCTTTCAATTGGATAGGATGGGACTCCAATTCTAATCGTGTGACTTGAATCAAGCATAGATCTCCCTGATTTCTATAAGTGGATCCTCAGAAACCCTAGTTTCCCACCTTTGAATTTCTTAAGTTTTTCATTAAATTTCTCACAATTACTCTCAAATATTCTAGATTTAGGTTTTTATCTTTTTCTAGTTCTTCTTATAATTGTTTTCAGAATACGCCCAAGATTAGTTCTTGTGGATTCGACCTCGATCTCACCGAGATTATTACTACATTGAGGCCCTACACTTGGGGTTATGAACAAGTTTTTGACGTCATTGCCGAGGATTAATGGTTGCATTTTTCTAAGAATAACTAGTTTTGGAATTAGTTTAAGATTAAGGTTTTTCTATTTTCTATTTTTTAGATTATGTTTTTCTGTTTTATTTTAAAAACTAACTTTGCTTTCTAATTCTAGGTTTAGAATTCCTAATCAGTTTTTAGAAACTTTCTATTTTCTATTTTAAGAAACTTTCCTTTTTCATTTTTAGAAACTAGTTTACTTTCTATTTTTATTTTTAGGAACTTTCTAATTTTAGAATTTCTATTTTTAGAAAATGACTTATTTTATTTTGTTTTGTAGGATTTTAATTAGGTACTTCTAATTTGGTAACTTCTTTCCAACTCCCTCTCTCTTTCTATTTCTAGACTTCTATTTCCTTTCTCTCTTTTAAGTTTAGGTTAGAATCTGAATTTAAGGGTTGAGAGTGTTTCATGCCCAAGTAGGTCCATGACAACACTCAACATCTTTTAAGTAAAGGAGGATTGGTTGAGGAGTTATCTATACATCACAGGATTAAACACCACTCGAGATCCTCAAAGTTAATTAAGGTTATGACTGCAAATCAACCGGTCAATCAACCGGAAAGACAACCTCAACCTCAGGTTGAGGAAGTCCAGGATGAGAATGAGGTGCATCAAGCACCCCCACCTCGTACTTTGTGAGATTATTTACAACTGGTGGAGGTAAGCACGCCTTCATGCATGATTTTTTAAGAAAATACAGGACACATGGATATTAAGCCAGGGGCGATCCAACTCCTTCCAAAATTATATGGACTTGAATCTGAAAGTCCATATCCACACTTGAAAGAGTTTGATGAGATCAAAGCCACTTTATATTTTCCAAACGTTTCTGAGGACACGGTCAAATTGAAACTCTTTCCTTTTTTTTTTGGAAAAGAAAGCTAAGATGTGGTTGCATTCACTACGTCCCAGATCTATTGGCACATGGAATGACATGATAAGGGAGTTCATAAAGAAATTTTTTTTCACTTCATAAAATGAACACCCTTAGAAAGTCAATCATGAACTTTGCCCAAAAGGAGGATGAAAAATTCTTCCAATGTTGGGTATGGTTTAAGGATCTTGTTAGTTCATGCCCACTATATAGTTTTGAACCATGGCGCATTACACACTTTTTCTATGATGGACTAACATCTTCCATGCGCCAATTGGTTGAGACAATATGCAATGGGGAATTCATGAATTAAAATGTCGATGATGTGTGGGACTACTTGGATAGACTTGCTAAAAATGCATAATCATGGGACACTTACCCAAAATCAAGCACCATTTCTACGCCCACTCAATCAAAGGAGAGGGGTGAATTATACCTTCTGAAAGAGGATGATGATATTAATGCTAAAGTGTCTATTCTCATAAGGAAATTTGAGTCCATGGAACTAAAGAAGGATAAGGTTAAGGAAATTGTTTGCGGTATTTATGCTTACAATATTCACACAATTGAAATTTATCTAACAATACCTGCCTTTCGAGAGGTGCTGAATGAGAAATTTAATGCTGTGAACAAAAACCAAAGACCTTTCAATGGACCTACCTCTAATACATACAATCCTAGCTGGAGAAATCATCTAAATTTTAGTTGGAGGAATGGACAAATGGCTACTCCTCGGGGATTCCTTAATCAAATTCTAAATCAAGGGAAACCTCAAGAGGATCCAGTTTTAAAACATATTCAAGGACAAGAGTTACTTAATCAAAATTTGGCATAAGCAATCCAGGATATTAGATTAGCCATTGGAACGCTTGCGTCTTCTGTTCAAATGATAGAGTCACACTTAGAAATTGCGAGAAAGGGGATGCTTCCTACTCAACCTCTCCCCAATCCAAAACCGTAATATGAGATAAGTGATCCTAGCTCTTCAAATCAAATGGAGCAAGCTAAATCTATCACCACTCTTATGAGTGGGAAGACCATTGAAAAAACTATTCTGGTTAGGGCTGAAAAGCCTAAGTGTCATGCCCCAAACCCAAAAATAAGGCTCACAAAATTCTCGATTGCTGAATCAAGTGCCAACAGCCTCCGTAGTACCCCATTCTCAGCTCCCAGCATCCATACACCAGGTTCCAATCTTGGGATCCCATAAGGAGGATTTTTCAACATACATTTATCTCATAAGAAGCATAACCACAAGTATACCCAAATCATAAAGGCAACATCATCATCACATATCCACTAATATAAACATTTGAATACAATGCTGAAAGTAAAATACATATGTCAAAAATTAAAGTTCCAGAAGTTCGCTGCACCCGTCAAGTTCAACACTGCTGCGACCTAACGCCACCTGCACGCATCTATTGTGCATAAGCTTATAGAAAGCTTAAATGGTGGTGAAAGTGTGTGTAAGGTAAGTGTCAAGTATACAATAAAATCAAAAAATCATACATCATCGGAATAAACAGAAATACTGACAAGATCATGAATCATATGATAACAGAGTAAGTGGAAATGCTGACAAGTCCATGAGTCATACAATATCAGAGTACGCAATACAAATCAGCTATACAAATGTGGAATCATGGAGAGCCAAATATCAAGTTAAGCTCACTAATTTAAAATGTGTCACGATAGTTAAGGAAATAATCTAACTTATAACCACCACAACATAGAATGATACTCCCGATATGGGACAAAGTTCTGCCTTCACTGTGTGCACAGTAACCTGTCAATCACTGGTAGCTGGCTCAGGTCCTCATGCATCGCACACTCAATGTCCGCCAACGTAAGCCCGCCCACATGTGTTCACAGTGATGGAGCATCACAAGATTCCCCACTGAGGACAGATCCGAGTCTAAGTGCAATAAGTGGGCTTCCTTACCCTGTCTATCGCGCAATAAACTAGACTTCCCTATGGGGCCCAATATATACGTAAGGTGGGCTCCAAGGTATAGGTATCATGATATTTTGCTGTCACATACTCATAATCAGTATCGATAACTGGCCTCGATAATTGGCCTCGATAATTGGCCTTGACAATTGGAATCGGCCTCGATGATCGTTCTAAGGGAAGGTCACAATGTGGACATTTAACTAACATTGCCCATTAATGTGGTCATTTAACCAACATTGCTCCTAAGGAATGGCCCACATAGAGCGAAATATATAATGGGCCCACGGCCTCACACAAAGGCCTAATATACAATAAATGGACCACGCGACAAGGGCCTAATACCTATCACAATGGGACCTGCCCATAGGCCACGAATATATCACAATGGGCCTTACCCATGGGCCTTGAATATGTCACAATGGGCCTCGGCACATAGGCCATAAATACATCACATTGGGCCTAATACATATCACATGTGCCGCATCACATAGGCCTAACATATATGACAATGGGCCGCTCAATGGGCTGCACTGATGAGCCTCATACACATCAATTGGGCCGCATTAATGGGCCACACCAATGGGTGTGAAACAAATACATCATAGTGGCCCTCGATACATCAAATGGGCCGCATCACATGGGCCTAAACATATATGACAATGGGCTGCACCAATGAGCCTCATACACATTAATTGGGTCGCATTAAGGGGCCGCACCAATGGTCCATGAAACAAATACATCACAGTGGCCCTCAGATACATCAAATGGGCCAATACATGGGTCTCATATATATCAAAGTGGACCTCAACAACAGGCCTCATACATCACATCAAGGTGAGCCTCAACAACGAGCCTCATATCTCATGTCGGGCCTAATCAAATGGATAACTTGGGTACAGCATGTACATCACATGGGAGCCACATGAATGGACATTGTGAATATAAAATACATACATCTAGGTGGGCCCTCATGGGTGGACAGAGTAGATATAACACACGCCTCATGATTAGGGCCCACCATAACATTGATTTTCCATCTAATTTGTTTATAAGGTCTTAAAGACCTAGATTAAGAGGAAAAACAAATCCCCTATTGGTCCAAAACTTATGAAATCTAAGGGTTTCAATGGTAGATGTTCAATCCTCACGGTGCAGTGTGTTCCACTTGATAAATAGATCTGTCTTATTTTTTGTCTCAAGCCTTAAAATTATCTTTCAAAAAGGTTAGGCGGTATGGATGCAACACATGCATTATGGTAGGTTCCATAGGGATGGACGGCATAGATAAAGTACATACTTCATGGTGGGCTCCACACTAATGGAAGGTGTGGATTACAATACATATATCAGTGGGTCCAATGTGGGGCCCACCATAATGTTCCATCCAATTTGTTAATAAGGTCATATAGACCCGGGTAAAGAGGAAAAAAAAATTTATATGATCAAAAACTTCTATAACCACAAAAGGGTTTCAATGGCAAACGCTCAATCCCACATTATTCCTGCCATGTGGACCACCAAAGCTCGTATATGGCTGATTTTTGGAAGGCCCACTGCCCTAAGGGGCCCCATCAAAATGCATGGTGTTGATGTTCTCACACATCACGATGGGGCCGACGGCTAGGACCTGTGGTCCCTGCTTGTCCATCCACAACGCAATAGGACACTGTTGCGCGTCCTCTAGACATCTAGCAGCAGTGTCTACTACTTGTTTTGTTTTTTTTTTTTGAAAAACTAAATTTCTTTAGTTTTTCATAGGTAGGACCAGCATTAGTACAATCCATCTCATCCACTAGCTCTTATGGGTCAAGACAAACTAAATAAGCCCAATATTTGGCATGTTTTGGTGTGTAGAAAGATTAGAGTGATTTTAACGGTGAAAACCACTATTTTCTATGTTATGGCTCGTCAAATAATCAGATTGGCCTCATTTTTTGGCTCAACGCCTAAAATAAGTAGAGGAATGGGATGGACGACGTGGATTAGATCAATGCATCAAGGTAGGGCCTGCATGAGCAGCCCACCACAACAGCTTAAATATATATTTTTTTGTTACTATTAGCACACCCCACTGTCGGTTCACTTTTCACTGGACCACGTCCAGCGTCCCTGGACGCTAGATATGTGAATATCATCAAGGTGGGTGCCACACGGATGTGGCCCACTTGATCAATCTGATATTTGTGTTTTTCCCATCTCCATTAAGGTAGGGCCCACATGACTTGGACAATGTAGATCCAACACGTCCATCAAGTGGGTCCCACAAAGGTGGACAACAAGGATGAATTGCATACATCAAGGAGCCAAAATCAAGAGAAAATGGAGAGAGAAAGAGAGAGATTGAGTGATGGAGGGACCCCAGCACTATGGGCCCTCCCTTGTATGATTTACAACATACATTAAGTGGGTCCCATTACATATGGGCCCACTGATCAAAATCAACAGTGGAGATCCTTTCTCCACCAAAATGCAAGGTCTAGATGACCCTATCCATTCAAGAAAAATAAACATCATGATGGAATCAATGGAGAATGGCCCCATCGTGGAATGATCATGAGAATCAAGGTGGGCCATCGGCCGCACCTAAGGTCCAAAGTGAGATTCATACCATCAATTGGTAGGCCTCACTTGGCCCATCATAAAAAAATGAAATCTAGGCCTATACAAACACCCACCGTTTGATCTTCTTGGTCCGATGGAATGCCGATCTCCTTGTGTTTCACTTTGATAAAAGATGATGAGAAAGGAAGGGCTAGGATGATGGATCTTAGGGTGGGAAGTGGGCCACACAACACCACTTTTCTCTCTTAAAATTGCTTGGACATGCACTCCTTTGCTTACTTAGAAATTGTGAAGAGAAAGACAGAGAGAAGGGGTGGTTATAAGAGAGGTGATGGATGTGATTAATGGATGTGAGGTGATAATTGTAATTGACATGTATGGGTGTGTAAGAGAGAGGGTGAGAGAGAGTTGACTTTAGGGTTTCTCTTATACTTTACATGAGGTGATTAATTGATTGATTGAGTGATTGATTGATGGGACATGTTGTAGAGATTCTCTTGGGATTGCAAACGCACTGTGTTTTCCGAACTGAACGCTGTCCCACATCTCCTGGCCTGGGTATCGCCTCGACGTGTAATAAGTGGCGTCAGAACTACGATGACAGTGTAGTCGCAATGGTACAAGTTTTGGATTGAATCGACTCAAATCTATGGGATATGACTTAAGATTACTCATAACTTCTGTCTACATGTCGCAGGTCACTAAAATTCAACCAGAAGGATTGGAGAAACCTATGAAATAATATAGGCTAGGATACGGGTCTCACACTAAGGATCTGAAAAAGGACAACAATGATAGACCTAGTACTGCTCCACAATAATTAGAACCGAAACTTCAGGACAAGCTGATTACATCATTCTCCCAACAGTTGGTTGCACCAAAATATCTCTCTTACTCTTAGGACACTTTAGAGGTGTTGAAACAAGTGAAGGTAACATCCCTCTATTGGACGCAGTTAAACAAATACCTTCATATGCCAAAATTTTAAAAGACTTATGTATGACCAAAAGATGGTAAAATATTTAAAAGAAAATCTTTTTAATTAAAAAACTAAGTGTCATCCTAAGTAAGATGTGTCAAAGAAATACAAAGATCCTAGTAACCCAACCGTCACTTATGTAATCAGGAACTACCGCATTGAGCACGCACTTCTTAATTTAGGAGTGAGCGTAAATCTGATTCCTTACTCGATCTACAAACACTAGGTTTGGGTGAATTAAAATCCCCCATAACCACATTACAACTTGTTGATTGCTTAGTTCGTGTACCGAGAGGAGTAATTGAGGATGTGTTGGTTCAAGTTGATAGATTCTACTACCCGGTAGATTTTATTGTCTTGGATACACAACCCATTAGTAACATGAGCACTCAAACTCTTATCATTCTCGGTCGCCCATTCCTTACCACTTCAAACGCAGTTGAAGGAATAGAGTCATGAGTATGTCTTTTGAAAATATGACATTGGAGTTAAACATATTTTTCAATACGGGCAGATAATTAGAGGATAATGACAATTTTCATAACATTAATATGATTAACTCTTTTGTGGAAGATAAAACACTTTTGACCTTAACCTCTGACCCTCTAGAGATGTGCCCGGTCCACTCCCATAATTTTGATGATGACATGATTAAGAAGACAGGGGCCATGCTTGATACTGTGTTAATACTTGAAGTTAACCGGCGGAGGCCAGATTTTGAAGAATTGCCCCAAATTGATGTAGTGTCGCTATCATTTAACCTCAAGGCACCGAAACTTGACCTAAAACCTTTGTCCTCTGATTTGAAATACGTCTACTTAGGTTAAGATGTGACATACCCGGTGGTGATTTCTTCCCACCTAAAGAAAGAACAGGAGAATATGCTCATCTCTACTCTTATTGAGCACAAAGAAGCCCTTAGATGGTCGATTGCAGACCTCAAGGGAATTAACTCTTTGATTTTTACTCACCGCATTTATCTTGAGGATAATACGAAGACCTCTCGGCAATCACAACATAGACTAAATCTAAACATAAAGGAAGTGGTTAAGGTCGAGGTTCTTAAACTATTGGATGTGGGTATTATATACCCTATATCCGATAGTCAATGGGTATCCAACTCAGGTGGTTCCTAAGAAGTCTAAAATCACCATCGTAGCCAATGCCAACTAGAGTTACTACTAGTTGGAGAATGTGCATTGACTATAGGAAGTTGAATACCATCACAAGGAATGACCACTTTCCTTTACCATTCATTGATCAAATTTTGTAAAGGACTAGATCGAGATAACCCTTGTAAATCTAGCAACCTGAGTTGTCAAATTTTGTTGTGCCAAAACACTTCAGTATGGTTAAATTTTTTTGATAGATGAAAAGTTCACCTTCAAATTCAAATTAATGAAAAGTTCACCTTCATTCGAAGATAAGTATGGTGTTATTTACATTGATGTAATATGTGCTACAAGTATGCATGTTCAACTACAACAACAAGTTAAAGATCATTAAGTCGAGGTACTCAAGTTCAAGTGAATGATTACTTCAATCTTCAAGCTTAAAGTTCAAGCTTATGTTAAAGCTCAAGATCAAGTCTCAAATTCAAGCTCAAGTACACTACTTCAAGTTCAAGTCAAAAGAATAAGCTCAAGTATATTTGCTCAAGTCTCAAGACACAAGTTCAAGAGAAGTTCAAGAATTCAATGTCAAGCTTCATGTGCTTCACAGTATCCTATCTACCGAAGCCATCGATGATTCAATTTCAATACTCACATTTAAGGTATACATGACCCTAGAAAGACCTTAGGATTAGGTCATTTACATTGCTTGTTTAATTTGGGTCATTGTACTTAATTTAGGCTTTGCTTCAACTAGTCCTACTCTTGGTTCGACTGGTCCAGGCACTGGCTCAACTAGCCCATGGTTTTTCTTGACCAGTCCAGATTTAAATTCAAAATTTTGAAACGTCCTCGACCAGTCAAGTACCCTGCTCGACCGATAGTGGAGTCTGGTTCGACCAGTCGACTGTGGCTCGACTCGAACTCCAGCAATGCAATTTTTATTCACTCGACCAGTTAAGTGCTTTGCTTGACCAGTCGATGGTTTGTTTTATCCAATTGTGCGAAAAATTTTAAAATTTCGTTCGGCTAGGACCAGTGAGCCGAACCGAGGACCAATCGAGTGAACCAATTTACAACCTATAAATAGTGGACATTTCTCAGAATTTTTCATTCATTCCAAGCCAATTCAAGCCACCACTTTGAGAGATAAGCCCCCACTATTGTGAAGCTATTGTGAGGTATTTAAAATTTTATTTTAATAGCTTTTTGGTTATTTAATTTCTTGATCTCTTGATTCCATTCTATTTAATTTAAAAAGGAGATTTTGATTTAATCCTTTGTGAAATACAAGAAATTGAATCCAAGTAGTCTAAGGTTGGATTTAATTTAAAATTCATTTAGACCTAGAACCCCTTCATTTGTGAGATTGAACTTTGAACATCTTCATCTATAAAGAAGCAGTTTTACCGGCTACATCGAAGAACATTCTTCAAATAAGTATTATATTTCAACTTTTGTATTTTGGTTTGTGAGATTCAGCCAGGAAAATCTCTATTTGTGGTTTTGACTAAGATCAACTAGAAAAATCTTAGCGTGGGGTTTTTGTTTGTGTAAGCCCATTGAAAAATACATTTGTAAAGGTTTTAAGGTGAACCTTGGAAAACTTTCTTTCTTAGTGAAAGTCAATATCCCTTGGGTATGGATATTGGGAGTAGACTAGTTGTGTGGCTGTTTCTAAATAGTTGGTGTACACACACGGACCACTATAATTCTTGGAGTCGTGGTGGATGATTGTATTTGATTATGTGTGTAAATGCTATAATCGATTTTATGCTTTTGTGGTGACTGTTTTAATAGCTAGGTTTATTTCTTTTTTCTCTGTTTCAGTTTGAATTTTTGATACTCACAAGCGTTCTAAAAATCAGGTTGTCCCACCATAAGCCATTAGTTTTTAGTGTAAGGTTGTCCTTAGAACAACGTTTGTATCAACCTCTCAATACTTATGCATTTGAGGTTGCTTTTAATTTCTATTATATATGTTATCTTTTCGCATTTTATTTTTATTTGCATAGTCCTATTCACCCCCCCCCCCCCCCCCCCCTCCTTCCCTTTAAGACTTGGAGCTCGACCTTTTTAGTAATACCCCTACCACTTTTTAGCGATGTATGATGAGATTTTTTCTTACATGGTGGGGCAATATCTAGAGGTCTTCATGGATGACTTCTCTATCTTTGTTCCATCTTTCAATGATTACTTGAAGATTCTTAAATGTGTGCTAAAAAGATGTGAAGAAAAGAATTTGGTAATCAATTGAGAGAAGTATCATTTCATGGTTCGTAAGAAAATTTTCCTTAGACATATCATCTCGTCCAAGGGAATTGAGGTAGATAAGGCTAAAATTGATTTTATCTCTAACCTACCTCCACACAAGAACATACAAGATGTGTGATCCTTCTTAGGACATAACGATTTTTACAAGAGATTCATAAATGACTTTAGTCACCTCTCACATCCTCTATGTAATCTACTTCAAAAGGATGCACCATATGAGTGGACTGAGCAACGCCTGAAAGCTTTTACTAAGCTCAAGGGCATGTTAACCACTGCACCAATCATGTAGCCACCCGACTGGAGCCTTCCTTTTGAACTTATGTGTAATTATTTGACTATGATCTTGGGGTGGTTTTAGGCGAGAGAAAAGATAAGACTCCCTATGTTATACACTATGCAAGTAAAACCTTAAATCCTACCTAAGTGAATTATTCAACTACGGAGAAGGAACTCTTAGCCGTAGTGTTCGCTTTGAACAAATTTAGGTCCTACTTGATCGGATCCAAGATCGTCATTTACACAAATCATGCGACACTCAAGATCTTCTTTCTAAGAATGATGCTAACCCCGCCTAATTAGATGCATCCTCCTAGTCCAAGAATTTGATCTAGAAATAAAAGATAAAAAGGGAGTAAAAAATGTAGTGGCTAGCCATCTTTCTCACCTTGATCTATCTGATTCCCTTGACACTACATATATAAATGACATGTTCCTTGAGGAACAATTGTTTAAAGTCTCCCATTCACCTTAGTTTGCTGATATTGTTATTTATCTTGTCACAGGTTTCACACCAATACATTGGACTGCGCAAGATAAGAAAAAATTCTTCACTAAGGTTCGTAAATTCATCTGTGATGATCCATATATGTTTAAATATTGCCCAAACTAAATCTTAAGGAGATGTGTGTCAGACAATGAACATCAAAGTGTCATCTCCTTCTGTCACTCTTAGTATTGTGGTGGTCACTTTTCTGCTAAAAAACTACGGCCAAGATTCTACAATGTGGCTTTTACTAGCCCACTATGATTAGAGACACTCATAAGTTTTATAAAGCTTGTGAGCGTTGTCAAAATTAAGAGCAATGTCCCATCAAAATATGATGCCTCTGAACCCCATTCTGATCATTGAAGCATTCGATTATTGGGGCATTGATTTCATGGGACCATTCCCCCAATCTTTTAAAAATTTATATATTTTGTTCATTGTAGACTGTGTCACTAAATGAGTTGAAGTGATTCTGGCCTGAAATAATGACCATCAAACGGTCATTAAATTCTTAAAAGAGAACATCCTTTTCTGATTCAGAACGCCTTAAGCCATCATTAGTGATAAGGGCTCACATTTTTGTTATAGGCCATTTGCAAACTTAATGAAGAAATATGGCATCTACCATAAGGTGAGCACTCCACACCACCCACAAACAAGTGGGCAAGTTGAGATTTCTAATAGGAAAATTAAACACATCTTGAAAAAGACGGTTAACCCCGACTGTAAGGAATTTTGGTCAATACGATTGACTAATGCCTTATGGGAATTTTAGTCAATACGATTGACTGATGCCTTACTGTACCGCATTTAAGACCCCTATTGAAATGTCTCCCTTTAGACTTATCTATGGGAAGGCCTGCCACTTGCTTGTAAAGTTGGAACATAGATCCTATTGGGCAATCAAAAATTTGAATTTCTATCTAGACAATGCTGGCTCACTACGCAAACTTCAGTTGAATGAACTCAAAGAAATTCAGAATGATGCATATAAGAACTCGAGAATTTGTAAGGATAAAATGAAGGTGTTTCATGACTACACATTCTTCGAAAATCATTCACACCAGGTCAGAAAGTCCTCTTATATAATTCTCGGTTATATCTCTTTCCAGGTAAACTCTGATCTCATTGGACTGGCCCTTTCACTATTATTAATGTTTATCCTCATGGGGTTTTTGAGATTTGAAATCCAAATAATGGAAATGAGTTTAAAGTAATTGGACATTGATTAAAGTCATTTTTTAAGAATTTTGATTCAGAAGACATGTCAATACCTCTGCATGATCCTGTTTATCAGGATTGATGTCCTAGTCTGACGGAGGTGTAGTTAGGTTTATTGTTTCTTCCGTTCTAGGATAGTTTACTTTTGCCATTGTAACATCCCGAAAATCGGGGGGTTGAGTAAAAACTCCACTCCCGAGTTTCAAAATGTTATTTATGCAACATAGATATGTATGATTGAATGTTGTCTGTGATAATGTATTAAACATGAGTGAGATTAAGCCAGAACAGCATATCATACTCCAGAGACAATTAAATTAGCAAGCGGAAGACTGTAATAGTATGTATAACATATATAAACTGTTGTATGTCTCTAGAGTGTGAACATGTTACCAGGTTATATACATACATGTATGCTCCAAAAGTGAACAAAAAGGAATATACATGAGTGCTCTAAAAATATAAAATGACAAGTGTCAAGGTATCTAATCAACCTCCCTATAATCCCGTCAATCAGATCACGCATAAAGGAGGAATCCTCCTCATCATCATCAAGTCCAGCTCCGCCTCGCAGGCCGTGCCATCATCTGCAATCATAATAGGGACTGGTGGGTGTCCGGAAACACCATCCCGTAACGTGGGAGTGAGTGATCAACTCAGTGGGATAAGAGAGCAGAGATTAACATGTTATCAAATCAATCATGCGATAATAGTAAAGCAGTAAATCAAACAATCCTAATACTGTTGTTAATGCAATATGACATGACGTGATGTATGCCCTCACCGACGATCTCCCTCATACGGCACCATCTTCGTCCGCGGCAAGCAATCGACCCTCAAGTGCTCCACATCTTCCAGGCACATGCAATGGCATGGATGATATGATTTTTGAGTTATTATTAGTCCATTCAAACAGCAAGATTGGGAAACTAAGGTACCTCCCTTGTATCAATCCCAACACAGATCCTGTCTAGGGTCGTCACTCCTAGTAATCTCATACGATATATATTTTGTAGGTCGCTGCAAGGGCTGTCAGGGTTGTTGCAAGCACTCGTTGCACCGCTCCCCCATCAACTTATCAATACAGGCCTACTGTACTCTACTGCTACTGAAGGGTTGTCGCCTCCCATAGACTCAGAATACGCTCGCGGTCACTACAAAGGGCTGCCAGGGCTGTTGCTCGCACTCGTTGCACCGCTCCCCCATCACCTAATCAATGTAGGCCGACAGTAAGAATATAGTGTCCCATACCACCATAATCTGCTCACAAGTCTAGGTGCTCACTGGTCACTACGGGGAGGTTTGTGGCCCCAGCGTAGGCCGACAGCTCGACCACGGTTTCCCATACCACCATGCCCGGCTCATGAGTCTTTATGGATCAAGGTACCATGGTTAACAGGGTTTACAATGGTAAGTTCAGTACCCCAGGTTCAAGCAGTTATGACTCATGCAGGGTGAACATACAACGGCCAGTCGGGTTACTTGACGGGCTCGACTAGCACGATCGCATCCCAAGTCGAACGACATGAAGTGCGTAAAACACTTCGCGTGGCCTAACCACTGCCGCCAACTCCAACACGACTCGCGGTCATCAACGCGTCCTTCGTGGCCAAGATAAGCTAACCACGAATTCGCTCGGTTGCCGACTGCCTGGACTACGTATAGTCCCAAACACATATGAATCCACGTCAGCGATCATGTGAGAGTATTGGAAATGAAACACAACCATGTGAGCATGTTAACACATGTTATATCATACAACTTAAGTAAATCATCTAACACATGCCTTTCGTAAATATAATGAACTTATGCATATTGCCAACATATAAGAAATCATTTTCATCAGCATATTAATTGAGAATTCAATCTCAAACTAAATCAAAATGAAATCATCAAGCACATGTTATAGCATACAGCTTAAGCGAATCGTCAAGCACATGCATTTCATTCATATCATGAAATCATGCATATGGCTAACATGTAGGAAACCATTTACACCAGCATATTAATTGAGAAATCAATTTCAAACTAATTTATAACACCATTTAATTCAATACATACTAATACAAGCATTTATACAAACACTTACACTACACACTTAAGTCTACATATAGTATGTTGACCCGAAGTGCGCATTCAGGCGAATCTCTTCGCCAAACTAATTATGCACGTATTCCTAACATTCTAATGTGACAATAAACCATGTCAATCACATCAGCAAAATATGAGTAAAAACAGTACTTCCTACAAATGACTAAAATGCCCTAAATCTCATATTCTTCTTTGGTTTACGAAACAGGAAACGGACAGCATGTTGTACATGTCAAACGGCGTTTCCGTCAAGAATCTACTATTAAACGACATTGAAAGCTTTGGAAACAGTCAATCAAAGCGTCTAAAATTCGTACCTTTTTCCTTATAGGTGAAGTGATTCGAACAGAGCGTATACGCTTCGTCTACGAGGATCAGACAACCTGATACACATGTACATCAGCTACTATTCTATTTGAATCGAAGAAATCCCCAAATCAGCAAGTGGTTAGGGTTTTCCTTACCTAGAAGTGCATTGGAATCGCCGAAAAAGTGATCGGAGTGCGTCGCCTAAGCACGTGCAGCAGCAGCAGCAGGTGGCAGGAAAATCACTCCCACTCTCTCTCACAAACTCTCACCTTTTCTCTCTCCCAATCTTGGGCTTTTTGCAATTTCGGATGGGAGAGAGGAGTGAGGGTTTCAACCCCTTTTATAAGCTTAAAAATGCCAAAAACAGGCTCTGAAACGAAGTTTACTTAGTGCATATCCAATTCGGGGCTGTTTCGGTTCAAAAGATATTTTCTGGTGGTCCCCTGGTCGAATGCGATCGGACTTAAGCTCATGCGTACCAGATCTAGCACGTATTAAGTTTTCAGTCCGGCAGGGTTCGCAGATTGCACGTGGCGGGCCAGTTTCAGTCCAGCGGTCACCGCACGTAGATCAGGGCTGAAAGTCTCATGATATAAAATAGAAATTTCTCCTGATCCAAGGGTGTAATCTGGATGAATTCTGACGGTCAGATCACTCAATACTGACGCGTCAAGTCGTGTGCCAGATTTGAATTTGAAATTCCAACTATGTCCCTATTCGCACTCTCTTCGGTCCGGGCTTAATGAAATAGCCTGTGATTATCGGTTTGACTTGATTTTCGGAATGAGTGTCAAGTCCAGCTAGGCGGTTCTAACGGTCTAAGATAGGAGGTATCGGACTTTCGACATGCGGTCTAGATCCTATACAAAGATTCAAAGCGGTCCAGAGAACAAACCGGTTTAGAGTTTGATCCCAGGTTATAGAGTATTATAGAGTCATTGGTTCTACTCGATTTGGGTCTTGTAGAACGTATTTAAAGTGATCAGGGACTATTTAGAGTCATTGGTTCTACTCGATTTGGGTCTTGTAGAACGTATTTAAAGTGATCAGGGACTATTTCCCAGCTACTTTAGCGTCGCGCTAGCTAACTTACACTTATTTTCCAAAGGAATTTATCCTACGTGATTTCTTTAGCTATGGAATTAGGTTCTGAGCGATTTCTCAGGTGTTTTAGTTAACCCATTGCCTAAGGACGTCTAATCCCAGATTAGCCAAAATCCGGGGTGTTACAATCTACCCCCCTTAAAACACAATGTCGTCCCCGACATTGGCGAAGGGTAAGGAATACTTTTCTAAGGGAGGTTCAATCCTACTTAATAACTTAATCGTACGTATAACCTAAATCAAATGTTTCGACCTTGGGCCAGTGGGGAAGGGCCTAACCACGCTTCCGCTGCGCCACTCTGATCGAACGGTAGCGTTGACTAACCTATCTGGATTGGACTTAATTCATTCTACCCCCCTTAAAACTTGGTTCTAGTTAAGGTTGAAGAATCTTTGCATCGATCCGTATATCGGAACGAGGCACAACTTAGGGGCTATCCTTAACCTAAAATGGAAACAACCTTTCTCTATATGGTTTTCCTTGCTAATGATGCGTTCTATGGCATTGGTACCTATGATCATAGAGATGAGCCTAATCTCTATTGTGGTTAAGTTCAGGGGCAGGTATGAGTTGGTGGCAAGATGTCGAATTCTCTACTGGCTTTAAGTCCTCGCCATTTTCCAAAGGCAATGTGATCCCATTTGGTTGTATGTGGTCGAGCCAACACGGAAGAAAAGTAGTATAGTGGGTCTGAGCCGGATACATAGACTTTCTGTCTAGCTAGGACAGAAGATTTATTGTATCAATTCTTAATCCAAGTCGATGCCGATCTTCTGCTTGATCAGAGCATTGGATTTATTGGTAACCAATAGTATTAGGAAGTCAATTCAAACCGCGAATACATCGCTTACATGTAGTTCCTTTATTCCGCGTTCTCGAATGCAATAAGCCCTTGGGGAAGGCAATTCTAAGGGGCGTGCTAGTACATTCTAAGTTCAATCTGAGGGATTTACAAATGTTCCCTGAGAGTGAATGGTTCCTTCCTATGGGAAACAACAGCAGTCTATAAGTCATAAGGGGATCTATCGTAGAAATAAGGTTCTACTTCAACCCAATCTAACCTATAATTTCTTAGCACATACAGGCTTTACACTACTTAAGGTAACTAGTAGGCTAGTCTGTAACTCAGTAGCTATAATCCAAAGCCTAAGTTTATACGTTAAATGGTTCCATACCATTTCTACTACAGAGAGTTGTTCTATTGCTTAGGGTTCAGATTGTCTAAATAGAATTGGCTTTCCTATATCGTCAGATCCTTCAAATCTAGGAGCGCTATCTCTAAGTCCAAAATTCCAAGGGCCTATGTGGCCACTAGCATTAAGTTGTATTAAATAGAACCGCATTCTTAGTCCCATGGCGGGATTGGAAGTGGCATGCTTGGTAGGAGGGTGGGGTGGGATAAAAACTAATTTGTAGGCTGAATCCCGGGAGTTACAATACTCTCGATCTAGGGACAATACCTTACAGCGAACGGAACGGCATGCATTCCATTCAACAAATTTCGGCTACATTAAGCCCAAACCACAACACAAACACATTTTTTACCGGTGACATCACTAGACCCAATAACAACAAAACATGAAAATCCTTAAAACAGTAATCAAACAAGCTATAGGGCAACGGCATAGATGCCTAATTCTACCAAAGGACTTCTACCATGGTCCCAACTGACCTTCCTGAATACGATCTAGTTCAGTACTGTCAGTTGCCCATTAGAGCTCTATCGGCCAGGTATTTTCAATACTTCTCAAACGGAGAAAGTTGAGAAATGAGATTTGAGGTTAGCACGATTTTGAGACCCAAAAAGAGGGTAAAGGCTCAAATAAAAGGGACATGAAGAGAGGACGATGGAAAGGGAGGAAAAGGCTGAAACAGCCTTAACAATAGCCATAGAAAATGGAGGAAATGCGAAGAAATGGTCGCCTAAATGGACAGAATGAAATCTAGTCGTTGTAGAGGGATGCTTCAAGCTCCCCTAGGATGTATTTTCAGAAAGAAATGAAAATAAAAAAGGTGAATGGAGCACCTCACGATTTCAGCTCGATTTGGAGGTTTTTAGAGCTCCAAAAGACGAAATCTTCAAGAGGGAGGGCTGAAAACAGTAATGGAGTGAAGGAGTATGGTCGTTTTCAACAGAGAAGGGATTTGGGAGTGGTTTGAAATCACGATTTTGGAATAGGGCAGCTGAAAATGAAAATGGGGCTAGGGAAGGGGCTGTTTGTAAAGGAAGTACCCCTATTTGGGGTTTTCTATGGACGAACACCATATAGGGGGTGTACACGACTCAAAATAGGGCGTGCGCCCAAAAATCAGACCAAGTGGGCCTCACCAGTCGGCGATGCATCGCCGAACCGGCGATGGCATCGCCGGCCAACTTCTTAGTTGGTTGGTGGGACCACATGGGTCTGGTCCCCCATGGTCCAGGGACCCCAAAAAGGTATGGTTCCCACTTTGGTTCATTATATTTTCACCTATATATGCCCAAACATGTGTTCAGGGCTTTCCGGGACCAATCCGAAATCCCGAATACAAAACCCTATCATGCAGCATATGATTTTGGGTAGAAGGATCTAGTACATCCATCTAGACCCTTAGTTGCTAAAGAAAGTGAAGTTAGAATGGCCTTATGGATATTTTTCATAAAATTTTACTATTCACTGTAAAATTTTATGAAAGCATGATTTTATGTTATTTTCACATTAGGATTGATGCCTAACATGAAAAGGATAAGAAAAAATTGAAGATTGGAGTGGTGAGAGGAAGAATTTTGAAGATTTCTGGTGAAACGGGGTTTTTAAGCCCTGGCGATTGAATACAGGAGTCGTGGTCATCCCACGGCCCAAGAATTAACTTTTACGGGTTTAAAATCATTCAAAGAACATCTCAACCTGACTTCCTACGACCTAAGAGCTATTCGGGTTACTTCACGTGACCCGATATACGTTACGGACTTGATCACGCGATCGATTCGATTAGTCTTCGCCTATTGGCGAATCTGCGATCATATAGGTATTTCTAGACCCTTCTCGCACCCACCTAAGTCAAAAGGAAGCGACAGCGTGCGTCGCGTGACCATAACCCAGGCCCGGTTTAATCCAAATCATGCTTTGATACCATCTGTAACATCCCGAAAATCGGGGGGTCGAGTAAAAACTCCACTCCCGAGTTCCAAAATGTTATTTATGCAACATAGATATGTATGATTGAATGTTGTCTGTGATAATGTATTAAACATGAGTGAAATTAAGCCAGAATAGCATATCATACTCCAGAGACAGTTAAATTAGCAAGCGGAAGACTGTAATAGTATGTATAACATATATAAACTATTGTATGTCTCTAGAGTGTGAACATGTTACCAGGTTATATACATACATGTATGCTCCAAAAGTGAACAAAAAGGAATATACATGAGTGCTCTAAAAATATAAAATGACAAGTATCAAGGTATCTAATCAACCTCCCTATAATCCCGTCAATCAGATCACGCATAAAGGAGGAATCCTCCTCCTCATCATCAAGTCCAGCTCCGCCTCGCAGGTCGCGTCATCATCTGCAATCACAATAGGGACTGGTGGGTGTCCGAAAACACCATCCCGTAACGTGGGAGTGAGTGATCAACTCAGTGGGATAAGAGAGCAGAGATTAACATGTTCTCAAATCAATCATACAATAATAGTAAAGCAGTAAATCAAACAATCCTAATACTGTTGTTAATGCAATATGACATGACGTGATGTATGCCCTCACCGACGATCTCCCTCATACGGCACCATCTTCGTCCGCGGCATGCAATCGACCCTCAAGTATTCCACATCTTCCAGGCACATGCAATGGCATGGATGATATGATTTTCGAGTTATTATTAGTCTATTCAAACAGCAGGATTGGGAAACTAAGGTACCTCCCTTGTATCAATCCCAACATAGATCCTGTCTAGGGTCGTCACTCCTAGTAATCTCATACGATATATATTTTGTAGGTCGCTGCAAGGGCTGTCAGGGCTGTTGCACGCACTCGTTGCACCGCTCCCCCATCACCTTATCAATACAGGCCTACTGTACTCTACTGCTACTGAAGGGTCGTCGCCTCCTGTAGACTCAGAATACGCTCGCGGTCACTACAAAGGGTTGCCAAGGCTGTTGCTCGCACTCGTTGCACCGCTCCCCCATCACCTTATCAATGTAGGTCGACAGCAAGAATATAGTTTCTCATACCACCATAATCTGCTCATGAGTCTAGGTGCTCACTGGTCACTACGAGGAGGTTTGCGGCCCAAGCGTAGGCCGACAGCTCGACCACGGTGTCTCATACCACCATGCCCAGCTCATGAGTCTTTATGGATCAAGGTACCATGGTTAATAGGGTTTACAATGGTAAGTTCAGTACCTCAGGTTCAAGCAGTTATGACTCATGCAGGGTGAACATACAACGGCCAGTCGGGTTACTTGACGGGCTCGACTAGCACGATCGCATCGCAAGTCGAACGACATGAAGTGCGTAAAACACTTCGCGTGGCCTAACCACTGCCGCCAACTCCAACACGACTCGTGTTCATCGACGCGTCCTTCGTGGCCAAGATAAGCTAACCACGAATTCACACGGTTGCCGACTGCCTGGACTACGTATAATCCCAAACACATATGAATCCACGTCAGCGATCATGTGAGAGTATTGGAAATGAAACACAACCATGTGAGCATGTTAACACATGTTATATCATACAACTTAAGTAAATCATCTAACACATGCCTTTCATAAATATAATGAACTTATGCATATCGCCAACATATAGGAAATCATTTTCATCAGCATATTAATTGAGAATTCAATCTCAAACTAAATCAAAATGAAATCATCAAGCACATGTTATAGCATACAGCTTAAGCGAATCGTCAAGCACATGCATTTCATTCATATCATGAAATCATGCATATGGCTAACATATAGGAAACCATTTACACCAGCATATTAATTGAGAAATCAATCTCAAACTAATTTATAACACCATTTAATTCAATACATACTAATACAAGCATTTATACAAACACTTACACTACACACTTAAGTCTACATATAGTATGTCGACCCGAAGTGCGCATTCAGGCGAATCTCTTCGCCAAACTAATTATGCACGTATTCCTAACATTCTAATGCGACAATAAACCATGTCAATCACATCAGCAAAATATGAGTAAAAACAGTACTTCCTACAAATGACTAAAATGCCCTAAATCTCATATTCTTCGTTGGTTTACGAAACAGGAAACGGACAGCATGTTGTACATGTCAAACGGCGTTGCCGTCAAGAATCTACTATTAAACAACATTGAAAGCTTTGGAAACAGTCAATCAAAGCGCTAAAATCTGCACTTTTTTCCTTATAGGTGAAGTGATTCGAACGGAGCGTATACGCTTCGTCTACGACGATCAGACAACCTGATACACATGTACATCAGCTACTATTCTATTTGAATCGAAGAAATCCCCAAATCAGCAAGTGGTTAGGGTTTTTCTTACCTAGAAGTGCATTGGAATCACCGGGAAAGTGATCGGAGTGCGTCGCCTAAGCACGTGCAGCAGCAGCAGCAGGTGGCAGGAAAATCACTCCCACTCTCTCTCTCACAAACTCTCACCTTTTCTCTCTCCCAATCTAGGGCTTTTTGCAATTTTGGATGGGAGAGGGGAGTGAGGGTTTCAACCCCTTTTATAAGCTTAAAAACGCCGAAAACAGGCTCCGGAACGAAGTTTACTTAGTGCATATCCAATTCGGGGCTGTTTCGGTTCAAAAGATATTTTCTGGTGGTCCCCTGGTCGAATGCGATCGGACTTAAGCTCATGCGTACCAGATCTAGCACGTATTAAGTTTTCAGTCCGACAGGGTTCGCAGATCGCACGTGGCGGGCCAGTTTCAGTCCAGCGGTCACCGCACGTAGATCAGGGCTGAAAGTCTCATGATATAAAATAGAAATTTCTCCTGATCCAAGGGTGTAATCTGGATGAATTCTGACGGTCAGATCACTCAATACTGACGCGTCAAGTCGTGTGCCAGATTTGAATTTGAAATTCCAACTATGTCCCTATTCGCACTCTCTTCGGTCCGGGCTTAATGAAATAGCCTGTGATTATCGGTTTGACTTGATTTTCGGAATGAGTGTCAAGTCCAGCTAGGCGGTTCTAACGGTCTAAGATAGGAGGTATCGGACTTTCGACATGCGGTCTAGATCCTATACAAAGATTCAAAGCGGTCCAGAGAACAAACCGGTTTAGAGTTTGATCCCAGGTTATAGAGTATTATAGAGTCATTGGTTCTACTCGATTTGGGTCTTGTAGAATGTATTTAAAGTGATCAGGGACTATTTCCCAGCTACTTTAGCGTCGCGCTAGCTAACTTACACTTATTTTCCAAAGGAATTTATCCTACGTGATTTCTTAGGTGTTTTAGTTAACCCATTGCCTAAGGACGTCTAATCCCAGATTAGCCAAAATCCGGGGTGTTACAGCCATTTTAGGATTTGTTTCCGCTGTTTAGGATAGTTTACTTTTTAGTTGTTAAACTCTTGTATTAAGCCACCTTCACGTTGAGATCATTTGGAAAAAGCTTAAAAATCTCTTCATCGAGTACTATCTTTCAATCACTTCTCTTTTAATTATGTTGTCTCTTTTACAAATCATGCTTATTTCTTTTACATTGAGGACAATGTAGATTTTAGGTTTGGGATGAGAGATTAGGTAACATAATCAGTATTTTCTCAGTTTTGAACAAAATTTGTAAAATTTTTGAAATATTTTCACTATTTATCTATTTGGAGAGCAATAATTTGTGTATTTAAGACTGTTTTGAGTATGATGATAGGATAGAAATTGAATTTTGAATTGTTGGAGTTGGAGTAACTAAGTGACCTATCACTTATGGTTCTTACATTCAATTGATTAAGAGTAAGATCGAATATTATGTTATTCAAATTGTTTTTTATGAATAATACTAGATTTTCTGATTGTTAATATGATGATCATTGAAAGATATTGAGAACCAGTCTAGAGAATTTTATCCACCTTAAAAGAAGAAAGAACTAGTTAAAAAATAGGAGATCGACAAAGAGGTCATAAAGAATCAAGAATGACAACATCTTTGAGGAGAATGAAAAATGTCTTTCAAAAGGATGTAATGTCTAAAGAAGATGAATAAATATAAATGACCGTCGATATAAAATAAAAACTTGGAAAAAGAAGGAAAAGGAGATAAGTTTGGAATCAGTACTTGTGTTTTCAACCAATCTTGAAATGATGAGCATGGCTAACATTATGAAAAGATGGTATTTTCACTGAGCACTTTAAAAATTTTGATAGGCGAACTATGCTCCAACGTAATGATTAAAGGACCTATTGATTTGATTACTTATGTGATTCAACAGTAGGTTTTCAAAATCTTAATTTCTCATCTTGAGTCTACTCATTCATACTTGACCACACAAAAGATTATTTTCTGAAAAAAAGTTTGAACATTGCGCATTAAAGTTCATTTTTCACATACTTTGCTCAGTACTAGTAAAATGTTAGTTGGAGATTGTTTTGAGAGTCAAATGTTGCATATTGGACCCTATCTATTACTTTTTTTTATTAACATGATAATGTTTAATGTTCTATTTTAATCATGTTTGTGTTACAAGGTGAATTTAGGAACTTGGATTGAAAATGATGCTAAAAGCATGGAATTAACACTCAAGAATCACCAAAGCCGAGAATGGATCTGATGAAACCAAGAATAAAGAATGCACATATTGAAGATCCAAGAAAATTAAGTTAAGAATGAAGAAAATTAGATTTTTGAAGTGAAGTTTGTCCATCTTTGACTAGTCCTGGCTCCGGCTCGACCAGTCCTACGTACGCATGACCAGTCCTAGGCTCTGCTTGACAGGTCAAGGCTCGACCAGTTGAAGGTGTCTCAACTCGAATCACGTGTAAAACTTCTAAAAATTTGTGTTGCTCGACCAGTCGAAGGAAACCCTCAACTAGTTAAGGACGGCCCATGATCGGTCAAGGACGTCCCACGACCAATCGAGTGTTACGCAATTTTTGTGCAGACTACATAAGTTTGAGACTGTTTCTAGAAATTTTCACTCGTTGTGAAAGTTTAAGACCTAAAACTATAAATAGGGGTCCCTAGGGCACTCCTAGGCATCATCTAGTGTTTGAGGAGTGGAGTAAAAGCGTGGAGAAGCCGTCTCCAAGAGTTTTTCTTCCTCTCCAAGAGTTTTTCTTCCTTTCCCTTAGTTGTTTGTATGCTTTTATTAAGAGATTCTAATTCAATCATGTCTATGGTTGGATAAACCTCTTACCTAGGGCTACGAGGTGAAGCTTGTATCATGATAGGATGTTTCTATTGCTATGATTCATGTTTATATTGAACTCTCTTTGATTTTATTTTACTTATAAGGAATACTTTCAGTTTTTAATGGTTTATTGTGACTCAAATCACAATGAATCTGTGATAGCTTTGAGTATGTTCTTTTCACATATTGAGATTGTGAAATTAGGAAATTCTATTATTCTCCATCGTCCCTTAGGCATGGTTGGATGATGGAATCATCCCTAACTTTCACAATTCTCCCAGATTGGTTATGGGATTGGCAAATCCTGTTGTTTGCCTTATCTCCTGGGCATGGTTTTATAATGGAATCACTTCCAGTTTTCACACCTCTCATCCATTGAGAACTAGGTCAAAGGAAGTTAAAATTTGATTTTACTGAGATATCTTCCAATTGGATAGGATGGGACTCCGATTCTAATCATGTGGCTTGAATTAAGCGTAGATCTCCCTAATCTCTACAAGTGGATCCTCGGAAACCCTAGTTTCCCACTTTTGAATTTCTTAAGTTTTTCGTTAAATTTCTCACAATTACTCTCAAATATTCAAGATTTAGGTTTTCATCTTTTTCTAGTTCTTCTTTTAGTTTTTTTTAGAATGCACACAAGATTAGTCCCGATGGATTCGACCTCAGTCTCACTGAGATTATTACTACATCATGACCCTACACTTGTGGTTGTGAACATTCATCAATTTTTACAGATCATTTTAGGGCTTGATCCCAAAAATTAGAGGTATATGAATCTCAACTGGACTACACCACCAACAAACAATAGTGATTGGATATCCACCATTAAAATTCTCTTAAGGCCCACTGTACTATTTATTTGACATCCAATCTGTTGATTAGGTCTTACGGACACAGATGAAGGGAAAAACAACATCAGCTTTATCCAAAACTTTTATGGCCCCCAAAAAGTTTTTAATGCTCTACGCTCATTCAACACTGTTTCCTATAATGTGGTCCACTCAATATTGGGATATACCTCAGTTTTCGTCTCATATCATAAAATGATATAGAAAAATAGATGGACCAAATGGATGAAACAAATACATCATGGTGGGGCCCACAGAGCACTGACCACCAGCCATTGGTTGGTGGCGGGGGGAGTAGTCAATCTGTTTCCTTCTCGGGGTTGTAACAAAAGGTAACGTCTTATTCACTCTAGGACTGTATGACTTTTGAACTAAGGACAAGGGCATTTTTGTTTGAAATAAATTCTGAGAGTTGTTAGAAGGCCACCCTTAAGATATCTGAAAGGCAATACCTCTCTAGGTAATTTGACCAAACTTCGAGTTCAGTACGGTCAAATTCCCTTCGAGATTTATAGAGTCAAACGTGATTTGACCGGCTTTTATTCCCTAGTATTATGCGGTCTAATGCAACCTATGTATATGCACCCCATATGGTGTCTACTAGAGAGTTTTATTGGTTGATTCGTCTCGTCCATCTGGTTCATCATGCCATGATAGTACATTGGCTTAAATTTGGGGTGAATCCACTGATCAAGAGGCCAACCTAAGGAGCAAGAAGATGGGTTAAAACCCATCACTACACTTGGTTTGACTTTTCCAATTTGAACACGTTGTTATAATGTGCGGAAGATTTTAACTTCTAGTTTAGTTCTGAGGGGTAAGTGGGGTCCACTATGTTGAGTACTAGGGAAATCCGCTCCCTTCATCAGCTCATTCATGTCAAGTTGGCCCAAGGGTGAAATATGAAGCTGATCTGAGTTTTAGATGGGCCACGTGGTTTGAATTAGTTTAGAATACTCACTCTTGTATGTTTGAAGTACTTATGTCGGGATTAGAGATTTGTGGAAGGAAATTTCCTTCGAACACGTCTCTTTTCATGAGGCTATGGTTTTTATTAGGAATCCACTCCATTCATTAGTTTAAGCAGGTCATGTTGTGTAACGACCTGAAAATCGGGGGTCGAGCATAACTCAACTCCCAAGTTCCAAAACATCACTTATGCAACATATTTAATGATGGATGTATGTTGTCTATATTAGTACATAAAACATGAAGTAGATTAAGCCAAATCAGCAAACATAATTCAGGGATAGTTAGAATACACAAGTGAAAGTCTGAAATAAATATACAAACCAATACAAGTCTCCAAAATATGAGTGCTCTGCCAAGTCAATAAGTACAAGTCGTGTCTCAAAATACATATATCAAAATGTGATAAACCACTACAAACATAGCCCTGAATCCCCGTAAATCAGGACATGGCTCACATGAACCTTCCTGAGAACTGCATGAACGAGAATGCCTCCTTATCATCATCAAACTCCAGCTCCGCCTCGCAGGCATCACCATCACCTGCAGCTAAGTCAGAGTCTGGTTGGTATTTAAGCACCATCCCAGAACGTGGGAGTGAGTGATCAACTCAGTGGAACTATACAGCAAAGGTTAACATGTTACCAATTCAATCAAGCAGTAATGATAAAGTAATTTAATCAAACATGTCCTAGATAATCTTGTTAATGCAAGAATGATATGAGGTAATGATGCATGCCCTCACCCAAACTCCCTCTTGCGACAACATCTAACGATCGCGGCATGAATCACTATCACTGTGCTCTATATCAATACCAACGGCACATGCAGTGCGATGTTATGAGCATGATTACCAAGTTCTTATTAATCCTTTTCATACAACAGGATTGGGAAGCTAAGATACCTTCCTTATATTAATTCTAAAACAATGATCCATTCTAAGATCGTCCGTCCTAGACAATCTCATATGATATTATAGTCTTAGATCATTGTAAAGGGCTTGTCACCAATCAATACAGGTCAATTTATATCATAGATACTACCATAAGGCTCGTTGCCCAATGCAGTTTAGGATATACTCAAGGTCACTACAAAGGGCTCGTCACCAATCAGTGTAGGCCGACAGCTCGAATATAGTGTCTCATACCACCATAATCGGTTCACGAGTCTAGGTTGCTCACTGGTCACTACGGAGAGGCTCGTCATCCCAACATAGGCCAACAGCTCAACCATGATATCCCATACCACCATGTCCGGCTCATGAGTCTTAGGGGATCGTGGTACAAAGGCTAACTGGATTTCACTGGTGAGTTTGGTACCCTAGATTCAAACAGTAGTGTCCAAACATGGTGAACATACATTGGGTCAATCGAATTAATTGACGAGCTCAACTAGGTCAAGTGCACTTTGAGTTAATCAACATGGAATGTATAAGCACTCTATGTGACCTAAACACTGTCGAACATCCCAAGTACGGCTCAGATTCGTCGAACACATCCTGCGTGGTGAAAATAACTTCAGCCACCAGTTCAAGAACAATTACCGATTACCTAGACTATGATACAATCTCAATCACGTACAATCTCAATAATAGACATTTAATTCAAATCCTACATTTATATGAATATGTTATGAAATGTAACTTAAACATGGATACACAGTACATGGAGGAAATCATACACACAGTTAACATGAATAAGTAAGCTAAAGTAAGCTAAACAGTTCATGGAGAAAATCATACACACAAGCAAGGTAGTTGGGATTTATATCTCAACTCCCTTATAAATCACACTTTACTAACCACGAACTCATTCAGACATTTTTACAAACACTTAGACTATACTATTCAACATACATCACGTATGTTGACCATATTACATATTAGGGTAAATCCTTCAGTGAAGGAGTTGTCGCATACATAACAATCATGTACTAACGACAATTAATCATGGTAATCATAACATCAAATTCTTTGTGAATACAAACATTTCAACAAACACATGAAATACTCTATTTACAACATAAGTTATACATATACATAAAACAAAACAGATAGTGCATTAAGCATGTGTAATAGTGTCCACATCAATAATAAATCATTATCTGACATTGAAAGTCTTAAAAACCATAACCTAAACGTCTATAATCCGCACATTAAACCGGAAAATGCATAACAGATATGATTTAGACGATAAGTCTTCATCAACGGCGGATAGGAAACCTAAGGCATGAATTAGGTTAGCTACATCAACACTTAGACTATTCTAAGCTCTAAAACAGGTTAGGGTTTGATTGACTTACCCAAATATGGAATTAGAATCGCCGGAATAATGATTCAGATGTGATGGCTTAGGCACGTAGAATAGCTGGGAAGAATCTCAAGATGAATCACCAAGTTCTCACTCACTTTCTCTCTCTTTACTCTCTCTTATCTTAGCTAGGGTTTAGAATTTGTATGGGATATGTGAGAGAGAGTTTAAGACCGTTATATAAGCACAGAACTGACAGAAACAGTCCCAGGGCCATGGTATACTTAGGTTATAACCAAATCGGGCTTATTCCAATCAAACAGAGCATTTCTGGAGGTCTCTTTACTGAAAGTGGTTGGACTTAAGCTCACTAATATTGGATCTTAAGCAAGTTAAGTTTTCAGTCCGATCGGGTTTCCAGATCGACCGTGGCAGACCAGTTTCAGTTCAACGGTCACCGAAACTCGATCAGGGTCACAAGCACATAGGCATGTGTGGGTCATTTCTCCTAATCTGAGGGTAACTTTGGGTCAAATTCCAATGGTCTAAATGCTTATAATCGGTCCGCAAGTGGCACAACTCAGATTTATATTTAATTTCATAAAAACCTTCACGTTCTCACACTCTTCACTCCGGACTCAAGGAAATACTCTCAGGACTTCATCTGGACTTGATTTTTAAGGTGATAGTCAAGTCCAATTAGGTGGTCATAATTGTTTAAGGTTATCACTATCGGACTTTCGACATGCGGTTCAAGTCCGATACAGAGTTTCTGAATGCTCCCGAGAGCAACTGGGTTTAGAGTTGGATCCTAGATTTTAGGGTAATGTAGTGTTACTAATTCTACAGGTTTTGGTTCTTGCAGATCTTATTTAAAGTGGTTGGTGCTAATTTCACAGGTAATCTCATTTAGCGCTAAATAACCCTCAGTAAATTTCTAAAGGATTAGGTTCTAAAGGATTTCTGTTAGAGGTGGTACTTGGGTCTTGTACGGATTTTTCCAGGACGTTACATGTTGGGCCACGAGGCTAATTATGAGGTTGATTTGAGACTTAGGTACTTATCTTGAAATTCCCCCTAGCTGGTGCTAAAGTGGGTTTAATCTTAATTAACGGTCCACGTTCAATGATCGATGCCAATTTTAGATGAAATGTGTAGTTAAGATAATTGAATAATTGGATAGATTTTGTGTCACACTGCAAACTCAAAAACCGGGCTCATAAAATTTTTGATTACCGAATCCGGCGCCGACAACCTCCATAGTACTCTATTCTCGGTGTCCAGTGCCCATATGCCAGATTCCGATCCTGGGATCCTACAAGGAGGATTTTCAATGTACATTTATCTTATAAGAAGCTTAACCCTAAGTATAACCCAGATAGAAACAACAATATCACCACATATCCACTATAATCAAAAGCTTTGAGTATAAGGCATAAAGGGAAAATACAATATAGAGATATCAAAAGAAAACTCCAAAAGTTCAACTGTACGCTCCTACCTCAGCTCGACTACGCCCTAAAGTCACCTGCACTCATCTATCATGCATAAGCTCATAGAAAGCTTAGAAGTTGGTGTAAGTGTGTGCGCAGTATAAGCGTGCTCAGAATGCAATATCAGAGTAAGTGAAAATATTAGCAAGTCAATGAGTCATATAATATCAAAGTATGCAGAAATACTAACAAGTCCCTGAGTCATATAATATTAGAGTATGCAAAAATACTGACAAGTCCATAAGTCATACAATATCAGAGTATGCAATGCAATCGGCCATGCCATGCGAGGTCGTGGTAAACCAAATGTCATATACTGGGGATGCAATGCAATATGCGGTGCGAAAGAAATGACCAAGCTAGAGTGTGAAGTCGGGATGATAATACGTAGTATCATAGGCTATGAGGTCCATCACAAGGGACTTCTATCCAAACCAGTCTCATACATGAATTTGGATAGTCAAACTCAATGTAGTAAACTCCTGATCTCAGGTTGGTCTCGCACCCCAACCAAAATTCTGGTCATTGTGCACTTAACAAATTAGTTATACACCACCTGCCCAAGTGGATAGTGAATAAATGAATGAATGAGTATGCAACTCCTACTCAGTAAGTCCACATATCAGTACCTTACATCTCATCATTAGGGTCTAGTACACTCCAAACTGGCTACCACCCTCTCCGGCCATACAGCCCAGCGAGTGGAAAAGACTTCACTACCCGCCTACTAATGTTGGCCTGGCTCGTCAATAACGGACCCACTTATGAGCTGGTCAAACTCAACCTAGCTTAAAGCCCCTTACCCTCGGGCAGATAAGGTCATACCACCTTCCAACCGACCACGACACAGTAGGAGACGCGGCCTATTGGTATACGTCCCTCAAGCGCTCATGTATATCCACTCAGTGTAGACTTTGGAGCATCCCCTGACCACGAGAGTTTAGAGACTTTCACCCACGGACATCTAAAGTGCCCATATGCAAGAACTAAAAAATTTTGGTGTCCCATCTAACCATCCACGACGAGCCCTTGGATGTCATGGCCCTGATGTTGCTAGGGCATACAATGGTCATAACAAAAAATACAAAATGCATGAGTCATACCATCCGGTACTTCATCAAACCAGCACGTACTGCGTGCTCATGTGGAGTTACTCTGCCTCTCAGAGAGTCCCATAAACAATCAGCCCAATGGCACATACTATGCTCAATTACTCATCATAACAAGCATGCGAATGATGCGTATGGGCATGCATCATGAAGTATACGAGCATTATTATAATCACATACATCATGGTGAGCCGTATAAGGAAGCTCATGGACCGTATAAGTGAATGGCTAGTGTGTGCATAATCACCTACACATGGTGGGCCTCACACCATCACAATTAGGCCTCACACATATATTGGTCCTTACACATGATTGGCCTCATACATCAAAATTGGATCTCATACAATCATAATGAGCCTCATACAATCACAGTGGGCCTCATATAATCACAATGGGCCTTATACCATAATAATAGGCCTCATACCATCACAATGGGCCTCATAACAAAACAATGGGCCTCATACAATCACAATGGGCCTCATACCATAATAATGGGCCTCATACAATCACAATGGAGCTCATTAAATCACAATGGGTCTCATAAAATCACAATGGGCCTTCATACAATCACAATAGACCTCATCTAATCATAATGAGCCTCATACAATCACAATGGGCCTCATGCAATCATGATGGGCCTCGTACAATCCCAATGAACCTTCGTACAATCACAATGGGCCTCATATAATCACAATGGGTCTCATACAATCCCATGGGCCTCATACAATCACAATGGGCCTCATACCATAATAATGGGCCTCATACAATCCCAATGGGCCTTCATACAATCACAATGGACCTCATATTATCACAATAGACTTCATAAAATCCCAATGGGCCTCATACAATCATAATGGGCCTCATACTATAATAATGGGCCTCATACAATCACAATAGGCCTTCATACATCACAATGGGCCTCATACCATCCCAATGGGCCTCATACAATCACAATAGGCCCCATAGCATAATAATGGGCCTTATACAATCCCAATGGGCCTTCATACAATCACAATAAACCTCACGATGACCTTATACAATCATAAGGCTATGCTAATACATACTCAGTGCATATGGTAACATAATCGTAATCAATAATCGGCCTATATATGGCGAGGTCCATAGACGGACAACAAATCTAATCGGTAACATGAGGATTGGTCCTCAACAGTGGATATACCAAATCTGATATTTCAAATCATACCATCTGCGATAATGATATACTCTCCTCATATCAAGGTTGGGCCTAGGTGGCCTACATATATTCCTAAAGATCCGGAATGGGCTTTCTTCTCCATACTATCATATAGCTCGTTAGATTTCCTAGGGAGCCCAAATAAGTCCTATGTTGACTCCAAGATTAAAATAATCCTACTAGCAACCAATGGGGACCCAACATTTTGGGTTAGCCTAATAAGAATAGATGGATCATGCAAATATCAATGAGGCCGAATGATTTGGGTCAATCCACTTAGAGAAGGATGAGAATAGGCCTAACAATGGGCCTAAGGGAAGGTCACAATGTGGACATTTAACCATATTGCCCATACAATGTAGACATTTAACCAACATTACTGCTAAGGCATGACCCATAGAATCTATCTCATGATGGGGGCCCATAGGCCTTATACTAGCTAGGACAATGTTAGGTATCATAAACATTACTATATACATCATGGTGGGTTTACACATCATAATGGCCTCACCACATAGGCCTCTCATATATCACATTGGGCCTTGCCATATGGACCTCCCATACATTACATCGGGCCTCACCAAATGGGCCACATATACATCACAATGGGCCTCACTCAAGGGCCCCATACATATCCCATTGGGCCTCACACAAAAGCCTCATATACATGGGCCTCATCTCATGGGCCTCACATAAATCATCTTAGGCCTCACTCATGGGTTACATATATATCACATTGGCCTCACTCATGAGCCTCACACATCATAGTGGGCCTTATCATATAGACCTCAAATACATCACAATGAGCCTTACCACATAGGCCTCATATACATCACAATGGGCCTTATCACATAGGCCTCATATATATCACAATGGGCCTCATGAAATAGCCCATAACCCTTACAATAATTAGAAAGTAAGTGGGAAGCATTCATAGTGTCTCATACATCATGCTGGGCTTCAAGAAACGGTCCATGGTCTACATACATCAAGATGGGCCACATGGGGTAGCCCATAGCCTATAAAATAAATAGTCAGGGAAGACATACAACACATGCATCTTGGTGGGCTTCATGGGACAGCATGTATATAACACATATAACAAGTTTGGCCTCATCACTTAGCCCTATGGTGGGACGCCCCAGCTGAACACACACATCATGGTAGATCTCACAAGATAATGGGGCCCACGGCCTTAAAGAACTGGTAAAATGGATGGGCGTTGCGTGCACAACACAAACATCATGGTGAGCCCCATGACGCAGTCCCACAGTGAGACGCCTCAGCCCAGCCAGTCCCCGGGTGGGCGTCCACCCTATATTTGAATCTGATACATCATGGTGGGCCTATGCTGAAGAGTGGGCTGGGGGAACGTTGTAGGAAGGTGTGGGGGGTCCCACACATCATTAACAGGCTCTATAATCAAAGGTTAGCCTAGATATAAAACACACAGCAAGGTGGGCCAACTATTGGATGGCCATCCCACCAGTGTGCTAGCCTTGCTGGGCATCTAACAAATGGACAGCCTGGATGAACACATGCACATGGTGGAACCCATCAGTGGGTCGGCTGCTAGGCTACAAATAAACATCACAGTGGGCCCGCACATGCAGCAAGTGGGCCCTTCTCGTACACATCAGGTGGGCCCTGCACCTAACCGATGGGCCCCACCAAATGGATGGCATGAGTGTAGAATACACACGTCAGGTGGGGCATACACCCAACAGACGACATGGGTGAAGCACATCTGATGGGTCCCACGTCCCACGTGGTTGGACCGGATAGCAAGCATAAAACACTACAGCGTGGTATGGGTTCCACGTCCAGTGGACTGGATAGCGTGGACTGCAACACATGCAGTGGGTCCCACGTCCACATGGCTGGACAGTGTGGTAACAACACATATATCATGGCAGGCCCTACATGATTTGGACGGTCTAGATGAGACACATCTGGTGGGTCCCACCATCCCAGGACAGTGCTGATACAACATATATACTTCACGTGGGGTCCCACAACTGCTTGAAGTTAGTCCGGCAACATCCTCTGATAAACATTGTGAATTACAACACGTGCCACGTGGGTCCCACAGCTACTGGGCACCAGTCTAGCAGCATCCTCTGATGGACGGAGTGTATACAACACATATCTCGGTGGGTCCCATCTGGGGACGGTCTGGATGAAAGTGGGGCCTGTCCAGGTTGGCCCGTATAGGTGAAATGGACAAGACACATGCCTCACGGCAGACCTGCTGCTGGGCAAATTTCTGCCCAGCTAGTGTTGTCCGAACCTCACGATCAAGGTAGATCGAAAGGTGGACGGTGTAGATGTGAAACACGTACATCACAGTGGGTCTCATTAGGACGTGGATACCCATGAGGTGGGTCGACCCCATAAGCCCACTCAAATCCACTGGACAGGGCAGATATAGCATATGCATCATAGTGGGTTGCTGGCAGTTTCTGCTACTAGGCCTACCGCTAGAATCTGCCCCAATCTTGGGCTCCCGTCCTGAAATGGACTCTCCAAATGGACGGTGTATACAATACATACATGTACATACAAGTGGGGTCCACGTCAGTGGGGCCCACCTGCGCTGGAGGCAAGCTGATATTTGCGTTTTCCCCATCAGACAGCCCAACATGACCAGCTGGTCATGCAAGCCCTATAACGGCAGCAAGGCGGGCCCACTAGGTGGATGGCATGGATAAAATACATACATCAGAGGGGGTCCACATAAGTGGGCCACCCAGCTTGGGATCAAGTTGATCTTTATGGTTTCCTTCACCCAGGCCTGTTGGCCCGTCCAGGCCTGCCGCTGGACATCAGCAAGGTGGGTCCCACAAGTGGTCGGTGTGAATACAACACATGGATCATGGTGGGGTCCGCAGATCAAGCTAATATCGGTGTTTTCCAACCAATCTGGGCTTGTCTGGCCGTCCAGCCAAAAAGGTCCAAACAGCCTAGCAAGGTGGGCTGTCTGGTGGATAACAAGGCCTGGGCAGCGTGGGTACAACCTATTCATCAGTTGGGCCACAAAATATGGGAAAGAGAGAAAGAGAGGGGCACCCACCTATGATCTTGGACTCCTTCCACCACTATGTTCTAGAGCTCCAAGAGATGAGATTCAATGGTTGGAATTGATTTTACAGGGTTAGATGAGAGGTTATAAAAGCATGCAAGGGCTGAAATTTTGGAAGCTTGCTTGGACGTCCATGGCTTGCTTGGATGTCCATGGCTAGCAATGGGAATGGAGAAGAAGAAAGAGGGAGAGAACTAAGGGAGAGAGAAGTAATAATGACTTTGTAAGGCCATCATTAGTTTCTTGGTACGAGGGGTGTTGACTTATAGGAAAAAGAGAGGAAACGATTACCTAGCATGGGGTGATGACATCACCCCATGATGGCCTAAGAAATTGTGTCATTGTAATAAGTGGGTCCCATAACATGTGTTCACGATCATTATAATGAGCGGGCCACATCTTATAAATAAAGCGTCGCATTAATGCATGCGACACAGTGATGGAGCAGTCGCAATGACATTGGTCTCAGGTTGAGCCAACTCGGATTGACAGGATGCGACTTAGGGTCGCGTGCAAATGTTATCTACGCGTTGCGGGTCATCAGAATTCTATCGGGAGGACCGTGGGATCCTAAGAAATGAAATGGTCACTAAAACATAAGCCTGAAATTTTTGTGGTTGATCAATGATGGAAAAAGGCTAGATCTGAAACATCAACTTTTGCGTTAAAAGGAAGGAACTGGCTTCAAGATTCAACGGTGTAGGATCATAGATCAGAGTCTAAATTTTGTATGATTTCATAGTCATGCAAGGCCAATGTGTGGTCCAAGTTTGAGTTTTGATGGATGGTAGGAAGTGGCTAGATTTTAAAGATATAGATTTATAAAGAGTTGACAAGCCTGGAAAGGATAACTTCGCGCTTAAGGAAAAGCCTACCAAAGTGGGGTCTTTAAAAAGTTCGAGCTCTAAGTACTAGAGGGGGGGTGAATAGGACAATGCCAAATTAAAAAATAAATGCGGAATATAAAGATATACAAATATAGATAGCACAAATAAATAACAACCTCAAATGCACTGGTCTTGAGAGGTTGATACAAACTAAGTTCTAAGGAAAACCTTACACCAAAAACTAAGATGTATAGTATGATAACCTTACTAGAATGATGGTAAGTATTAAAAACTCAAACCAATAAAGAGGAAAAGAAAATAAATTAAGTTATTACAACATTCACCACAAGTGCATAAAAGGAAATTACAACTTTCATCACCACACATACATCATCATCAACATCAACCAAACACCAGGAATTATAGTGGTTTGTGTGTGTACAGCAACTGTTCAAAAACAGTCACACAACTACTTCACTCCCAATATCCACACCCACGGGATATTGGCTTTCACTATAAAATAATGTTTCCAAGGTTCACCTTAAAACCTTCACAATTGTGTTTTTCAAATGGGTTTTACACAATCACAAAAACCCCACTATGAGTTTTTCTTGGCTAAATCTCACAAACCAAAAATACAGAAATTAAAATTGTACTTATCTGAAGATTCTTCTTCTGATGTAGCCCAGTAGAACCAATTCAATGTAGATGTAGATGGTCAATGTCCAATCTCACAAATGAAATGGTTCTAGGTCTAAATAATTTTTAAAGTAAATTAACTTGGGCTAGCTTGATTTAATTTTGATCTCAAAAGGGTAAAACACAATTCCTCTTTTTTTAAAAAACAATAGAGTTGAATAGAGATCAAAAAATCAAATACGAAAAGTTATAAAAAGAATCTAAAATGAATAAGTAATAGCTTCACAATATGAACTTATCTCTCAGAGTGATGACTTGATTAGGCTTGAAATGAATGAAAAACTTTGAGATTCGTCCTCTATTTATAGGTAAAAATTTTATTCCCGAGACTAGTCTCGGGATCGGTTCGACTGCTCGAAGCACCAACCAATTTTTAAAATTTCTGGCGCGATAAGATAAACCCGTTACTCGACTGGTCGAGTGGCTTGCTCGACTAGTCGAGTGGGACCAGAAAAGCTTACTGGACTTCGAGTCGAGCACTGCATGACTAGTCGAGACTATTTACTCGATTGGTTAGCAGTGTCCACGACTAGTCGAGCCACAACCAAAAAATTCTGAAATTTCTCAACAAATCTTGTACTAGTCGAGCCAGTGCCTGGACTAGTCAAACAATGACTAGGACTAGTCGAAGAAAAGCCTATAAACATATACAATGACCTAAATTCAATATGTTATCAATTTGTGAGTTTGAAACATCAAAAAATCGATCGCTTCGGTAACTCGTTTATCTTGAAGCTTGTGAAGCTTGACCTTGTAATCTTGAACTTGAGCAAGAGCTAGTGCTTGTATTCTTGAGAATTTAAGCTTAAGGTAGTGATCTTATACAGTGAGCATGAGATAGATGTTGTGCTCTTGTACATGAGCTTGTGTTCGATCTTTTACAAAGTTCTTCAACTTGAAAATGCAGAAGAGTTAACAATGACTTGAAGGTGAACTTTCCATCTTATCATCATAAGATATTGACTCCAAGCAGTTTAGCTTAACAAAATTTGATAATATCGGGTGCTATAATTACAACATAGCACTTATAATCTCACCCTTTGTCAAATTTGTGACAAAATTGACTAAAGAATCATGCACCAGTTTACAAACATTGCACAACAATGTTACTACTACTCCCTCTCAATCCATTACTCCCCAAATCAAGCAGGGTGATTTGTAGAGTACCTGTATTAACCAAATACATACCACAATAAATATGCACTTCCATATCCATATCTCTATACAACCATATCCAACCAATCATCACGCAAAGACATATACCAATAATTACCACATTTCTCCCCCTTTTTGTTACAAAAAGACAAAGGAAAAAAAATAATAAAAACAGATGATTAAGGTAACATAAAAATGTAAGAGAGGAGTAGGAGAAAGAAAGTTAACTAGAAATGATACCATCATGTTCAAGCATCAACAAGCATAGATAAATGTAACATCAACAAGCATAACCATACCCATAGATGCTCTACTAAAAAACATATCCCGTCTTACAACCACAAGGAGGGGAATAATGTTGAAAGAAACCAGATGGTTGGAATTAACAGTTCATTCAACAATGACACTGGAGATAAATATCCCACACATATTCCGGGTCATCTTTGGGTGATCAAAGAGTGCGCACCGAAATAGATCTGGAACGAGAAGAAGACGGACCGCAGGAGGTTTTCTTCTTAGTTCTACCTTCCATTGCAAGAAGCAAAAATAGAATGCAAGAAGGATTTATAGATTTCACCCAAATCAGATTTTTCCCTGAAAAAGAAAGGAAACCACAAGAAAGCTTAAAATAAACACTAGAATCAAGCTAAATAAGATGCAAAGAACCTAAATCCAAAAAAAAATAAAAATGATGTACTAACCAAGTAGTATTCAGAGATGGGTTCGACCGGTCGGAGAAGGGGCTATTGGAGAAGATGAAGAAAGTGAAGAAGAAGTGGTTTGTCTCACCATAAAAGCACACTACCCGCTCATCTCAACTGGTCAAGTACATACTCGACTGGTCGTGCCATGACTACACAATCAGTCGAGTGTGTACTCGACTGGTCGTGCAGACTCACAAAATCTCAATTGTATTAATTTTGAAAATTTAAAATTTTGTAAAAATATAAATATACAATATGATACAAGAAGACACAATAATCTCAAGTTACATTACGCATACTAATATCCATTTTCAATTTAGCGAACTTGTTTCTATCCAATGGCTTTGTGAAAATATCCGCAAGTTGATTTTCAGTTTAAACCTAATCCAATGAAATAATTTTATCTTCCACTAATTCATGAATATAATGATATCTAATGTCAATATGCGTAGTTCGTGAACACTGGATGGGATTTTTAGAGATGTTAATAGCATTAGAGTTATCACAATAAAGAACTATAGTATCTTACGCAAATCCATAATCATTTAGCATCATTTTCATCCACACGAGCTGAGTGCATTCATTTTCAACTGTAATATTTTGATAGTGAAACAAAACTTTGTTTCTTGCTATGCCACGAAACTAAATTGTTCCCGACATAAAAACATCTGCTACTAGTAGACTTTCAATCATCTATATTCCTAGCCCAACCAACATCCGTATAACCAGCTAACTTAACATTAGTATCATATGGATACCAAAGGCCATGATTGGCCAAACTTACAACATATATCATAATTTGCTTGACAGCAATCAGGTGAGATTCTTTAGGATCTGATTGATATCTAACACAGATACCTATGTTGAATGTTATATCAAGTCGGCTCATAGTTAAATATAATAAACTACCAATCATACTACGATACAACCTAAGATCTACACTTTTACCTATTGCATCCTTAGAGAGCTTAAGAATCGTACTTATAGGAGTATCGAAATTGTTTCACTCTCAAATCAAAACTTCTTCACCAAGTTTAGAGCGTTCTTGGTTTAAGAAATAAAAATCTTATCTTCAAGTTTTTTTACTTGTAGACCTAAAAATTAGTTCAGTTCTCCAACCATGTTCATTTCAAACTTGGACTTCATTAATTTTACAAACTCAGTAGACGGGTTCGAACATGTAGAACCATAAATAATATCATCAACATATATTTGTACTATGAGTATGTGATCATTGTGTTTATTTACAAACAGTGTCTTATCAACACTCCCCATTACAAAGTTATGACTTAGTAAAAACTTAGTCAGCTTCTCATGCCTTACCCTGGGAGCTTGTTTTAAACCATAAAGTGCCTTTTTCAGGCTATAAACATGATCAGTATATTTAGGGTCTTCAAAACCCTTAGGTTATTCTACATATACTTCCTCATGTAAATCACTGTTCACAAAATCACTCTTGACATCCATTTAATAAATTTTAAACATTTTGAAACAAGCAATGGATATAAATAGTCTAATAGATTCAAGACGAGCTACTGGGAAAAAGGTTTCATCATAATAGATACCTTCTATCTGAGTGTACCCTTGTACAACCAGTCTTGCCTTGTTTCTTATAATATTTCTTGATTCATCATATTTATTTTTATTATCTAATTTTCATCAATAAGCATTTCTTTTACATTAGTCGGCTCAATTTAGGAAGTGAAGCACATATAAGTATATATGTTTTCTAATTGTCTTTGAGTATGTATACTAGTGAGAGGATTCCCAAGAATTTGATCAGTTGGATGGTCTTTAACTAACCGTAATTTAGTGCCATTTTGACAGGATGAAGAGTCTGGTTGATCAAATATAGAGACTTCATCATCTTCTGAACTAGAAGCAAGTGTATTCAAGTGATCATCTATAACCACATTAATGAACTCTTGAATAACACTAGTTCTCTTATTTAGAACTCAATACGCTTGACTATTTAGAGGAAAACCTAGAAAAATCCCTTCGTCACTTTTAGTGTCGAACTTCTCTAAATTTTCATGGTCACACAAAATATAGCACTTACTACAAAAAACTCGAAAGTGTTTAACAGTGGGCTTCTTATTAAACCACAATTCATATGCAGTCTTATCATTTGATTTTTCTGGTATAAACACAGGTTATTATATAGCATGTAGTGTCCACAGCTTCAACCCATAGATTTTTAGGTAATTTCATGCTATTTATCATAACATTGGCCATTTCTTGAAGCACATGGTTTTTCCTTTCAACAACCCCATTTTGTTGAGGAATCTTAGGTTTAAAAAATTCATACGATATCCCATGATTACTACAAAACTTCTCAAAATTGCTATTATCAAATTCCAATCCATGGTCACTTCAGATTTTTAAAACATTTGAATCTTCTCAGTTTGGATATGTTTGAGTATCATTTTCATTTCACCTAGAGTTTCAGACTTCTCTCTCATGAAAGCTGCCCATGTATACCTAGTAAAGTAATCCACTATTACCAGAATGGATTTCTTACTGCCTCGACTCTCTGTTCTAGTATGTCCAACGAGATCCATGTGGATGAGTTCAAGGGGTATGGATGTGGCACTGGAGTTCACTTTCTTGTGAGTACTCCTAGTTTTTTTCTCAATTTGACATTCACCAAAAAATTTATCCATTTTCTTTAACTTGGGTAGACCACTTATTAATTCGCCTTTGCTCAGTATATAAAGATTACGGTAGTGTACATGTCCTAGGCGTTTATGCCATAAATCGGTCTCCTTGGTCTGGACCATGTAACACGATAACTTAGATGAGCTCAAATCACTAACTATATAATAATTTTCAGATGTTCTGCGACTAGTTAATATCAGAGACCCTTTCTCATTACAAATTTCATACCCTTGATAAGTGAATTTGACGCTATGTTTATTATCGCAAATTTGAGAAATGCTTAAGAGAGTATGCTTAAGGCCTTCTACAAACAAAATATTCTCAAAAGAAGGAAGATTGAGGAGTTAAACCATACCTTGGCCAATTATTTTGTAATTGCTACCATCATTGAAAGTGACTGAACCATCAGTCATATCTTTAAGGTTAGTGAAAAAATCTTTGTCACCTGTCATGAGTCTAGAGCAACCACTGTCTAGGTATCATTTTAATTGAGTAGAAGCCTTGAAAGCAGTGTGGGTTATACATTCTACCATTAGAGTTAGATTTCAGAAGCTCCTTGAGTAGATCCACAATTTTCTCAGCTAAGGGGTTAGAATTCTAATTTCTAAAATCGATATGGTTGTTTTTAGATTTAGTACTCATAAAAGTTTTAGGATTTTTAAAACCATTTTGAGTAAGACTTTTTCCTTTTGAGTTGGAAGACTCCCCTTTAACAAACTTAGGAGGAGTAGACTTACATTTTAGAGGTGTATTCGTATCATAGCCCAGACCAGATCTATCTCCACATTTCCTTGATTCGGTTAGCAATTTTTCTAGTTTAGGATCACCTTGGGCATACCTCCAAGTATCCTTCAAACTCAAGAGAGAAGAGACTTCTAGTTTTAGTTTTTCATTTTCTAATTTTAAATTTTTAACTTGGGATGTTTCGAAATCTAAATCACATTTTATGATACCTGTATCCTATCCCGTAAGCTTCCGCGATCCTCCCGGTCGAATTCCGGTGACTCGCGATGTGAAGATAGTAGTTGTGCAGGATCCTGATTCGTATCTTATATTCCAGAGTTAGCTCGACCTGAGACTTGTACCGTTGCAACCACGTCGTCGCTGAGGTTTCGACACCGCATCTCGTACGCTAAGACGATACCCGGGCCAGGAGATGTGGGCCCGCGTTCAATTCAAGAAAAATGCCGCGTGTTGCGAATTCTAAGAGAATCTCTATAACCTATCCCATCAATCAATTAATCAAGTATACAACTTATCTCAAGTACAAACACCCATCACTTTTTTCTTTAAGTCAACTCTCTCTCTCTCTCCCCACCCATCCCTCGTTTACCCAAAATTCAAACAAACCCATACCTCTCCATCCCTTCCTTACAACACTCATTCCACCTATCGCTTATCATTCCATCACTCCTCTCTCTATCTCATTCTTTAACAATCTCTTAAGCTCCTAAAAAGAGAACCCAACGTCCAAGCTCCCCAAATCTCTCAAGCCAAGTATATCCCACTTTCCTACCCTCTTACCTCCCATCTTAACCCTCCAATCTTCATCAACCTCCATATGTTGTGGATCCCACTGTAATGTATGATCCACATCGTCCAATCCGTGGGGCCCACCTCGCTGGTGTTCGGCGAATAGGCCCCGGACAAATCTAGATGAAGGAAAATACAAATATCGTCTTGAGGTGGAATGTAGGCCCACCTTGATGGCACATGTGGCCCACATATATGTGGGACCTGCCTTATTTTGTATCCACCGTCAATCTAGCGTCCAGGACGTTGGGTGAGTTATATATATATAATAATATAATAATATAAAAATATAAAAATATAAAAATATATAAGATAACATGTATATTATATAAAAATATATAATATATTATGGTGGGCCCTACATGGGACCCACTAGATGTATATGTGTGTGTGTAATGTGGTGGGGCCACACCCATGTGGGAGCCCACCTTGTTGCATCTATTCTTAATCGTCCATCTGGACGAGATGGGGTCCCTGATGTATCAATCCTACATCCAAACCGTCCATCCATCTGGCATGCTCGTCGGCCCCACTTTGATGTATGTGTTACATATGAATCGTCCATCCATTTGACAACTCGTCTAAGGCTTGAAACTAAATATAAGACAGATCTAGTATCATGAGGACCACACAGCAAAAATAGTGGGATTGAACATCTATCATTGCAACCCCCTTTGGGTTACAGAAGTTTTGAACTAATATGATATTTGTTTTTCCTCTCAGTTCAGGTCTTTGTGACCTTATGAACTGACTGGATGGAAAATAAATGCCATGGGAGGCCCTCTAAATTTTTAATAGGGGGAATTATTATCACCACTGTTATGTGTGGTATGGTCCAGATGATCCTTTGATATGATTCATTTTTAAATAATACTCTAAAATGATCTTTAACAATAGATGAATGGTGTGGTGGTACAACCCATTTGATGTACTTAGGGCTCATTTGATAAGGCTCAATGTGATATATGAGGCCCTCGTAAGCCCAATATGATGTGTTTAGGGCCCATGGGCTGTGGCCCATTATGATGTATTTGGGGCCCATGGGATTGGCCCATCTGATGTATATATGCCCATGTGATGCGGCCCATGTGATGTGTATTAGGCCCATGTGACGTGGCCCATTATGATGTATGAGACCCTTACGTAAAGCCCATTATGATTGTATGAGACCCATTGAGATAGTATGCAGCCCATTGTATTGTGTATGAGGCCTTTGTGAGACGCCATGGGCCCACTATATGTTGGGCCCTATGTGGACCACTTCTAGGGGAGCGATGTTGTTTAAATGTCCACATTGTGGGTAATGATGGTTAAATGTTCACATTGTGACCTACCATTAGGCCTAGTTATGCCTATTCTCATCATTCTCTAGTGGGTTAATCCAAATTATTGGGCCTCATTAATATTGCTTGAGCTACCATCAGTCGTCCATCTATGGACCCCGCCTTGCGATGAGGCTAATTGTCTAGACTGATTCTGATTGTTGAGGTCAATCATCGAGGTTAATTTTGATTATCGAGGCTGATTTCGATTATCAAGGCTGATTTCGATTGTCGAGGTGAATTCTGATTATTGAGGCCGATCATTGAGGTCAATTCTTATTATTGAGGCCAATTCTGATTATCGAGACTGATTCCAATTATCGAGGTCAATTTCGATTGTCAAGGCCGATTTTGATTGTTAAGGTCAATCATCGAGGTTAATTCTGATTATCGAGGCCGATTCTAATTATCGAGGTCGATTCTGATTGTCGAGCCTGATTCTGATTGTTGAGGCTGATCATCGAGGTTAATTCTGATTATCGAGGCTGATTCTGATAATCGAGGTCGATTCTGATTATCGAGGCCGATTTCGATTGTCAAGGGCAATTCTGATTGTTGAAGCCGATCATCGAAGCTGATTCTAATTATCAAGGATGATTTTGATTATCGAGGTCGATTCCGATTATCAAGGTTAATTTCAATTGTCGAGGCCGATTCCGATTGTTGAGGTCGATTCTAATTATCTAGGTTGATTCTGATTGTCAAGGCTGATTTTCAAGGCCAATTATTGAGGCCTAATGTAATATATATGAGGCTAGCATTTGAGGCCCATTGTGATGTGTATTTAGCGTGTGTTTAGGGCCCAATGTGATGTATATGATGCCTATGTGATGAGGCCCATTATGGTGCATTTAAGGGCCAGGTGATAGAGTCTATTGTGATATATTAGGCCCACGTGAGAGGCCCATTGTGATGTGTATTAAGCTCTTGAGTGAGGCCCATGGTGTTGTATATTAGGTCCTTGTGTGAGGCCATGGGTCCACTATATGTTAGGCTCTATGTGGGCCATTCCTTGAGGGCAATGTTGGTTAAATGTCCACATTGTTGAGGCCGGTTATTGATACCAATTATGAGTATATGATAGCATAGCATCATGATACATTCCCATACACATCATCTGCATGTTTATGAGATGTGATTGACCATTGATATGTTATATTACAAATGGTTTATGAGACTCCCTGATAGGTGCAGTTAGACTACATGACTCATGCATCTTTCATTGTGTGATTGTGACTACTATATGCCCTAGCGACATCAGGGTTGTGACCTCCACAGGCATGTCATGAATGACTAAATGGGACATCAAAAATGTTTGGGTTCGAGCATTTGGACACTTTGGATGTCTATGGGTGAAAGTCCCTAAACCTTCGAGGCTAGGAGACGCCCCAACATCTAGACCGAGTGGATACATGAGCACCCGAGTGTAGAATACTAGGAGGTTACGTCTCCCACTGTGTCATGATAGATTGGGAGGGGTGTGGCCTTATCCTCTCGAATGTAGTAGGCATAGCTAGGCTGAGTTTGACCAGCTCATGAATGGTTCCTCTATCAACGTGTCGGGTAGATATTGGCTGCCTACTGGCCTGACGGATAGTGAGGTCTCTTCCACTTACATGGTTATATGTCCAGGGGGCAACGATTGCATGTAAAGTGTACTAGACTCCAGTGATGATCCCAGAGATGTACAATACAGGATTGATATGTGAACTTATTGGGCAGGAGTTGCATACTCAACATTATACTCATTCACTATCCACTCGGACTGGTGGTGCGCAACTAATTGTTGTGTGCCTTTGCAATGGCCAATATTTCAGTTGAGGTGCATGAATAACCTGAGATCAAGTGTTTACCACATTGGGTCTATCTGTCCAAATTTAGGTATGGGACTGGTTTAGATAGAAGTCCTTTAGAATATATCTCATAGCCTGCGATACCACGTACTATCATCCTGACTTCACACTGTAGCTTGGTCCTCTCATTCGCACCACATACCGCATATTGCATCACATCCATGGCATATGGCATTTTGAGTTGTTATGTTTTTACATTTATATGACCTAGATGAGGCTGATGGTATTTGTAGCTCTTCCGAATTTCATATTATATTACATCCTCGGTATTTTATATTTGACTTTCTATGTCTCCGCATTACTTAGCTAACCTATATTACTTTCTCAGTATATGACGTTGGCTTGCTGTCTTTTCATTGCATATCCTAGATGAGGTTGATGATATTTTATGGACTTGTCAATATTTCTGCTTACTCTAATATTGTATGGTTCATGGACTTACCAGTATTTTCGTTTACTTTGATATTACATTCTGAGCATGCATATATTACTCACACACTTTCAACACCCTCTAAGCTTTCTATAAGCTTATGCACGATAGATGCGTGCAGGTGACGATAGGATACATTCGAGCTGAGGTAAGAGTGTGCGGTTGAGCTTCTAGAGTTTTCTTTGATTTTCAACAGTATATTCAACTGATTATATTAGTGGATATGTGATGATGATGTTGTTCTTATAATTTAGGTATACTTGTGGTTATGCTTCTTATGAAATAAATTCATGTTGAAAATCCTCCTTGTAGGATCCCAAGATCAGAATCTGGTGTATGGACATCGGAAGCCAAGAATGGGGTACTACGAAGGGTGTCGACACTGGATTCAACAATTGAAAATTTTGTGAGCCCGATTTTCGAGTTTGAGGCGTGACACATTTATTCTTTTCAAAACAATCAGAAAGATGCGATTTTTCTAAAACTAGGTTTTCAAAAACTTCTTTTAACTTTAAAAACTTTTCTTTTTAAAGTTTAAGTTTTACAGCTATCTTACAACTTTCCCTGTATATGGCATTATAGGCATCTTGTAAATCTTCATCATTTTCGGGGTCACTCCTCAGATTTTTATCATAAGTTAAATCACAACTTTCTAAGGAAGTGACTATGGCTAGAGTCATTTAGGCCTTGACCTCATTAGAAGATTCAGATTCAAAATCATCTGACTTAGAAGAAGCTTAAGAGTAAAACGATTCATCCCATGCGGCCAACATGCCTTTTTTCTTTGGCTTGTCCCTTTTTGGACACTTATTTGTCAAATGCCTATATTTATGGTAGTTAAAACATTGGTTGTCTTTAAGTGATTTCCAATTTTTAGATCTACCCTTTTCTTCGAAGGGGGTTTTTTTTAAAAAAAAAAAAATCAACTCGCTTTTTTACTTTTGAAAATTTTATAAAACTTCTTGGCTAATAGTGCTATATCATCCTCTGAATTTTCGCAATCAGAATTACTAGAATTATTTTGAGAAATACATTTAGATGACTTAAGGGCTATGGACTTACCTTTAGGAACCTTAAAATTTAACTCGTAGGTTTGTAAAGAACCAACAAGCTCTTTAACCCTCATATTATCCATATCACGAAATTCATAAATGGCAGTGATCTTAGAATTGAACCTTTCAGGCAATGAGCGCAGTATCTTTACACAAACTTTACTTTCTGAGATGCTATCTTCAAGACCCCACATTGAGTTGACTATGTCATTCAATTTAATATAGAAGTCCATGAAATTTTCACTTTCTTCCATACATATTTCCTCAAACCTAGTGGTGAGGATTTGAAGTTTAGATTTCTTGACTATAGTCATACCCTCGTGTGTCATTTCAAAGATATCCCGGGCTTGCCTTGCCGTATCATAAGATATAATTCTTTTCAATTCATCTAATGATAGTGCACAAGTGATTGCATTTAAAGCTTTGGCATTGGCACTAATCTCATTTTTTAAAGAGTGGTCCATGAATAATAAGGTGTAAATTTAACAAATTTAGTTCCATCAGTGCCTAGAACTTCAGCCGTAGGTAGGTTCCATCTAGTCACTGTGGCTTGCCACACGATCTCATCGATGGGCCTAAAAAAATCCTTAACTTGACTTTCCAATAAGCATAATTGGAGCTATCAAAAGGTAGAGGCCTAATAATAGAGAGGTTATCAAAATTTGACATATTATAAGGTAAAGATCGATTAGCTCAGGAAATGAATCCAAAAAAAAGGAAATGAGCTATTAGGCTCTAATACCACTTGAAAAGGCCGAGCTCTAGGTCCTATAAGGGGGAGGGTGAATAGGACTATACCAAATTAAAAAATAAATATAGAATACAAAGATATACAAAGATAGATAACACAAATAAATAACAACCTTAAATGCACTAGTCTTGAGATGTTGATATAAACTGAGTTCTAAGGACAACCTTACACCAAAAACTAAGATTTATAGTAGGACAACCTTATTAGAACGATAGTAAGTATCAAAAACTCAAACCAATAAAGAGGTAAAGGAAATAAACTAAGTTATTACAACATTCATCACAAGTGCATAAAAGGAAATTACAACATTCATCACCACACATGCTTCACCATTAACATCAACCAAACACCAGGAATTATAGTGGTTCGTGTGTGTACACCAATTGTTCAAGAATAGCCACACAACTACTCCACTCCTAATATCCACACCCACGAGATACTTACTTTCACTATAAAATAAGGTTTTCCAAGGTTGTAACGTCTTAGAAAAATCCGTACAAAGACCCGAGTACCACCTCAACCAGAAATACCTAAGGACGGTATCCTGTCGTAATTAAGGCAGAATTTAGTTAAGTATTAAACTGAATAAGTGATGGATTAAGTTTAGGCCACCATTTCCATAAATGAGAATACTTAAAACCATTAATACCACTGACTCAACACTACATGAAGACCTAAGAAAAATTTCAAGAGTCTGTCACTCTTGGGAGTACATTAAAACCTCATATCGGACCAGGACCACACGTCGAAAGTCCAATGACCGTGAAACTATACGATTATGTTCATCCTACTTGGCTTCACAACCATCATGGAAATCAAGCCCAGATGGTCTTAAAAAATGCACAACTTGAGCCGTGAGTGAAGTGTGTGAGAAACGCAAATATCTTTAGAATATGAAATGAAACTTAAGTGAATTGGGCCATTTGCTCACACACAAAATTAAGAATTTTAGAGTAGCAGTTTCTAAACAAACTTCACCCATTGAAAAAAGGAAATTTCCCTACACGTATCCATATACTTCTAGCCCCAATCGAATAAGTATGACCGTTGATCTGACACAAGTCCTCCACAGTCGATCTGTAATGCCCTGAAATTCGGGGGTTGAGCAGAAGCTCAGCTCCCGAGTTCTAATACATCACTTATGCAACATAGATAATGATGATTGAATGTTGTTCATATTAGTGCATTAAACATAAGTGGGATTACACCAAAACAGTAATTCATACTCTAGATCAGTTTATATAACGCAAGCGAAAGACTGAAAGATGTATGTAAACGAATATGAATCCAAAAGATCGCTGTCGATCGCCAGAGTATGAATACATCACTGAGTCACCATATACATGTAATAATTTAAACATAAAATGTCAAAAGAATAGTTCAACTACAATGATCAACCCTGTAAACCCGTCAATCAGAACAGCCTAAGCGAAACCATCAGAAAATTGTATATACGAGAACTCGTCCTGATCGTAGTAGTAATCAGGCTCCGCCTCCTGAGTCGCATTGTCATCTACAACTAATACAGAGTCTAGTGGGTGATCAGAACACCGTCCCAGAACATGGGAGTGAGTGATCAACTTAGTGGAATCGTAGAGCAAAGATTAACATATTATCAATTTAGTCAAGCAGTAATGATAAAGCAGACATATCAAACATTCCTAGATACTCTTGTTAATGCAAGGATGGAATGTTTTCATGATACATGCCCTTGCCTACACTCCCTCGTGCGACACCATCTTACGTTCGCGGCATGCTTTCTTCCCTCTGTACTCTTCAACCCAGGGCACATGCAGTGCGATGTTATGAACGTGATTACTGAGTTATTATTAATCCTTTTCATACAGCAGGATTGGGAAGCTAAGGTACCTCCCTTGTATCATTACCCAAATGATGATCCATTCTAGGGTCGTCAGTCCTAGATAATCTCATACGATATTATAGTTCTAGATCGCTGTAAAGGGCTCCTCACCAATCAATACAGGTCAAATTATATCCTATAGACTACAATAAGGCTCATCGCCCCAATGCAGTTTCAGGATATACTCGGGGTCATTACAAAGGGCTCATCACCAATCATAGCAGGCCGACAACTCAAATATAGTGTCTCATATCACCATAATCAGCTCATGAGTCTAAGTTGCTCACTGGTCACTACGAGGAGTCTCGTCGCCCCAACGTAGGCCGACAGCTCGACCACGGTGTCCCATACCACCATGTCCGGCTCATGAGTCTTAGCGGATCGAGGTACCAAGGTTGACGGGATTATGTTGGTAAGTTTGGTACCCTAGATTCAAACAAGAGCGTCCATACATGGTGAACATACAATGGGTCAATCGGGTTACTTGACGAGCTCGACTAACACGAACACACGTTGAGTTGATCGACATGAAGTGCGCAAACACTCTATGTGGCTAAACCATTGCCGACAACTCTAGTACGGCTCGGGTTCGTCAAACACGTCTTACGTAGCGAATCAATCTCAGCCACGAATTCAAGCCTGTTATCGAATGCCTAGACCATAACATGGCCCCAATCACGTACAATCTCAATAATAGGCATTTAATTCAAATTCCACATTCATATGAGCATGGTATGAAATATAACTTAAACATGAATACAATATATGGAGGAAATCATACACACAGTTAGCATGAATAAAATAGGCTAATTATAACATGGAGGAAATCATACACACAAGTAAGGTGATTAAGATTCATATTTCAATACCCTTAAAAATCATACTTTACCTATTTCTAACCCATTCAGGCATTTATACAAATACTTAGACTACACTATTCAACATACATCACGTATGTTGGCATATTGCATATTTGGGCAAATCCTTTTGCTAAGGAGTTGTCGCATACATAACAAGCATGTATTAACAATAATTAATCTTGACAATCACTACATCAGATTTCATATGCATACAAACATTTTCACAAACACATGGAATACTATATTTACAACATAGACTATACATAATCGTAAAACAGAACAGATAGCGCATTTGGCATGTGTAATAGCATCCACGTCAGTAATAAATCATTATCTGACATTGAAAGCTTTGAAAACCATAACCTATACGTCTATAATCCGCACCTTACACCATAGAAGCGTAACGAATATGATTTACACGGTAAGCCTTCGTCAACGGTGGATTAGCAACCTATAACACGAACTAGGTTACCTATCTCATTACTCCAACTATACCAAACCTCAAAATATGTTAGGGTTTGATTTTTCTTACCTAAGTATGGGATCAGAATCGTCGAAGTAACGATTCGGATGGATGGATTTGGCACATAATGCAGCTGGAAAGAATCCCAAGATGAAACACAACTTCTCTCTCACTCTCTCTCTTTTTCTTCTCTTCCTTAGCTAGGGTTTCAAAATTCGTATGGAGCAAATGAGAGAGGGTTTAAGGTCTTTATATAAGCTCAAAACTGACGGAAATAGCTCTAAGGCCAAGGTATACTTAGGTTATAACCAAATCGTGCTCTTTCTAATCCAACGGAACACTTCTAGAGGTCCTCTTACTGAATGCGGTCGGACTTAAGCTCATAGATGTTGGATCTTGATTAAGTTAAGTTTTCAGTTCGATCGGATTTCCAAATCAACCATGGTGGACTAGTTTTAGTTCAGCGGTCACCGAAACTCGATCAGGGCCACAAGTACTTTGACATGTGTGGGCCATCATCCTGATCCGAGGTTGAATTTAGGTCAAAAACCAACGATCAGAATGCTTATAAGTGGCGTGCAAGTGACACTACTCAAATTACTTAAATTCATAATTAATTTCTTAAAAATCTTCACTTTCTCACACTCTTCACTCCGGACTCAAGGAAACAGTCTCAGGACATCATTTCGACTCAATTATCGAGGTGATTGTCAAGTCCAACTAAGCTGTCATAATCATCTAAGTTCATCATTATCGGACTTTCAATGCACGGTCTAGGTCCGTTACGACGTTTCAAAGTGCTCCCGAGAGCAACTGGGTTTTGAGTTGAATTCTAGATTTCAAGGTAATGTAGCGTTACTAATTCTATAAGTTTTGGGTCTTACATATCGTATTTAAAGTGATTAGTGCTAATTTCACAAATACTCTAGGTTAGCACTTAGTTAATTCTCGTCTAGTTTCTAAAGAATTTAGTCCTGAGGAATATTTGCCTGAGTTGGTGTCACGCCCCAAATTCGAAAATCGGGCTCACAAAATTCCCGATCGCCGAATCCGGCGCCGACAGCCTCCGTAGAACCCCATTCTCAGCTCCTAGCTCCCATTCGCCAAGTTCCGATCTTGGGATGCTACGAGAAGGATTTTCAACGTCAGTTTGATTCGTAATAAGCATAACCAATGGCATAACCCATAAACAACAACCAAGAACTCCATTACATTTCCACTATGATCAAAAACTTTACAAGTATAATGAGCATAAAGGGAAATATAATGGTAAAGGATAAAAACTCCAAAACGATCTGCAACGTGCTCCTGTCTCAGCGCTGCTGCCAACCAACGTCACCTGCACGCAACAATCGTGCATAAGCTTATAGAAAGCTTAGAGGGTGGTGAAAGTATGTGCGCAAGGTAGTAATATGAACACGCAATGTCAGAGTAATGCGAAATATGCAGATGGATCCATAATATCATGAGCCGTACCAAGGCTATGCGATGTAAGACATGAATGGTATCGGCCATCCCAAGGCCATGCGATGTGCAATGCAACTCAAGCATACAGATCTTCATCTATGCCTACACATCAATACAGCTCAAATATGGGATATCACCGGGGTCTAGTACACTCTAAACCAGATTGTCGCCACATCGCGTGTAATAAGTTAAGTGGAAGAGACCTCATTATCCGTCTGCCAATATCGGGCGTGACTCGTCGATAGCGGACCCATTCCTCGAGCTGGTCAGACTTAGCCTAGGATTGCCCCCTACACTTGGGCGGGTAAGGCCGCACCCCCTTCCAACCGACCACGATACAGTGGAGAGCAACCTCTTGGTACTATAAGGGTTTAGGGACTTTCACCCAGGGATATCTATAGCACCCCATGTAGAACAAGATTTTCGATATCCAATCCTGCCAACCACGATGCGTCTGTGGAGGCTACGGTCCTGATGTCGCTAGGACGTACAACAACCATGTCATACAAATGCGAAATGCATGATTCACGCTATCCAGTCATGCAACAAATCCTGCGCATATCGTGCGCTCATGTAGGGCAACACTACCTAACAAGGATCCCATAAACAACCTGCCCGAAGGCATATACTATGATCAGTCAATCCTCATATCAAACATACATATGATGCATATGATCATGGGTCATGAAACTATACTAAACATGTAAATGAGTGATGAACCATTCTTACAACGCAGATGGGCCTAGACGGCCTATACACAGCAAGTACGGCCCAGTAATAGGCCCTAAGGAGAGTGGTAATGTGGACATCCAACCAACATTACACTCACAATGTGGCGTCAAACCAACATTGCTCCCAAGGCACGATCTTTATAAACATCGGTACTTAGTCTGTAATGGATTTACACATTGCAATGGACCGTAGGTTCTTCCCATTGAACCTTACATATATATCAAATGGGCCATATCTTATGGGCCTTCTATTCATCAGATGGGCCACATAAATGAGTCATACCAATGGGTCATATGTGCATTGCAATGGGTCAAAATCCATGGGCTTTGGACTGCATCAAATGAGCTTAACTCATGGGTCTTAAAGGTAACGAATAGGCCACACCAATTGAACCCCATATGTACGCCAAATGGGCCCTAACCCTTAGGCCTTGCATGCATATCAAAGTGGGCCTAAACCCCTAGGCCTTATATATATCAAATGGGCCTACTTTCATGGGCTTTAAAATTGCATCAAATGGGTCCAATTTCATGGGCTTTAAAATTGAATCAAATGGGTCCAATTTCATGGGCCTTGGAATATATCAAAAGGGCCTAGTCCTATGGACTTAGAACATATCAAGTGGGCCTAAACCCATAGGCCTTATATGAATTAAATGGGCCTAACCCATAGGCCTTTCATAAATCAAATGGGCCTAACCCATAGACCTTTTGTAATTCAAATGGGCCTAGCCCATAGGCCTGTTATAAATCAAATGGGCCTAACCCATACATGAGTGGCCCACCCAATCAGCCACTCATGCTTTAAAATGATCTCACCAAGCGGATGGATGGTCTGGATACATCACATGCATCATGGCGGGTCCCACGTGGGGATGACCCATGCATCACGGAGGGCTCCACCGTCCACTGGACGGTGGAGACAGTAAAACAACAAGGTGGGCGCCACCGTCCACTGGACGATGGCCTTAAAATATATACATCATTGTAGGTCCCATGTTGGGCCCACCGTAATGCTCAGATGCCATCCCACCCGTTCATAAGGTCACTCGGGCCTGGATGAAGGGAAAATATAAATTTCAGCTTGATCCAACACTTCTGTGGCCAAAAAAAAAACTTCAAGGGTAGGCTTTTAGCCACCACTGTTTCTTCTGGTGTGGTCCACCTGAGCCTTGAATGGGCCTAAATTTTGGCAGGGGCCCACTTCAGGAGGTGGCCCACCACACGAGTAGATTGGATCGCAAATAAACGTCACTGTGGGGCCCATGTGCAGGGCCGTGAGTGGCCAGCGGCCGCCCGTCCCAGACACTGCATGCAGCAGCGTGCAGCCGCTACTGCTGCATGTCAGATGGAAGAGGCTTGCCTCTTGCAATTTCTTGGAAAAACCCATTTTCTGGGGGTTTTTCACACGTGGGGCCCGCTAAAATGAAATCCACCCCAGCCATTGCATTCTTCAGCTCGCAACCATTCCAACGGGTCTAATATACAGTATTTTCTATGATTAAAGAATAAAATAAATTGGAAAATGATCTTTTGAAAGGTAGGGATGCAACCCACCACGCTATGGCCCACCTGATCTCCCAATCAATCCCAACTCTTGGCTCAACGCCTAAAATTAGATGGAGAATGGAATGGACGGTGTGGATTTCATACTTACATCAAGGTGGGGCCTAAGCAAGTGGACCACCCCAAAAAGTGCCTTTTTCCTTCTTTTTTTTTTTGTTTTGTTTTACAAGCAGGGATGTCCAGCGTCCTAGACGCTGGACGGTTCAGTCCTCACATTGCATTGTGGTGGGCCACCACTAATGGATGATGTAGTTACAATATTTAAGGTGGGCCCCACTTGAAGAACACTTGGACACAATGCCTAAAGGTGGGGTCCATTCAAGTGGGCCACACAATCCCTATTGCATAAAATAAGATAAAATAAAATAAAATAAAATAAAAGAGAAAGAGAGACATGGAGAGTGGGACACGCCTTGTGATGGAGGGACCCCGACATTATGGGCCCTCCCTTGCAATGAATCATACATCAAGTGGGTCATTTAGCACAAGGGACCATCAAAACTTAAAATCACCGGTGGGGATCCTTTCCCCACCAATATGGATGGTCTAGATGACCTTTCTAAAGAAATAAACATCATGATGGGGTCCATGGAGAATGGCCCCATCATGGAATGATCATGATGATCCAAGTGGGCCATCGGCCTTATCTCAGGGTCCCAAGCGAGATCCACACCATTGATCGGTGGGTCTCACTTGGCCCATCATAAAAATAAGAAGGAAACTACCCTATAGAGGCACCCACAATCTGATCTTCTTGCTCCTATGGGTTCCTTGGCACCTTAGCTTCAACTTCAATGGATGAGATGAGGAATGGAGGGTTGAGATGAGAGATCTTGGGATGAAGAGGTGGGCCACTTGGAGCTTAGGGATACTTGAAAAATTCCATACGTATGGAGCTCTTTTGCTTGGAGTTTTTGCAAATGAGAAAGAGAGGAGTTGTAAAGGGAGAGAGAGAGTATGGATGGATGTGTTGAGTGATGGTTGTGTAAGAAATCTTTAACTTTTGTGGCCTTTTGTGTAAGAGAGGTATGGGAGGTGAAGACTTTTGTGGTTGCTTGGGAAAAGGGGTGAAAGTGATGTGTACTTGACATGTGATGGATTGATGGATTGATTGATTGATAGGATTGATGTGATTGATATGACACATCGTAGAGATTCCCTTGGGTTTCGCAACGCGCAGCGTTTTCTCGCACCGAACGTTGGCCCACATCTCTTGACCAGGGTATCGCCTCGGCGCACGAGTCGCGGCATTGGAACTGCGGCGACGGTGCGGTCGCTATGGTATTGGTCTTGGGTTGAGTCAACTCGGATTGTCGGCATATGAATCAGGGTCGCGCGTCGATATCGGTTAAGGGTCGAAGGTTGCCGAAATTCGACTGGTAAGACCGCGGAAGTCTACGGAAAGGTACGGACCAAGATACGGGTCTTACAGTTGGTACTTGGGTCTTTGTATGAATTTTTTTGAGTCATTACAATCTACCCCCCTTAAAGAAAAATTTTATTCTCGAAATTAGTACCTTTTCGTACTCCTCGAGAATCTGAGGGTAGTTCTTTCTGACCTCGGCCTCTATATCCCAAGTAGCTTCCTCAGTATGATGCATCCATAGAACTTTCACCAGTGGAATGACCTTACTGCGTAACTCCTGCTCCTTCCTATCTAAGATACTTTTCGGATGCAGCACATATGTAGCATCCTCGCTCAGCTGTACCTGCTCCCATCTGATGACGTGTGAAGGATCAAGAACATACTTCTTCAGCATAGATACATGAAATACGTTGTGTATGCCTACGAGTGGTGTGGGTAAAGCCAGACGATATGCCACTACCCCCACTCGACCCAGGATCTAAAATGGACCAGTAAAGCTCGGTGTGAGCCTCCCCTTCTTAACAAACCGCAGGACTCCCTTCATAGGAGAAACTCGAAGGAACACATGGTCTCCAACCTCAAACTCAAGCGGTTGCCGCCTCATATCGGCATAACTCTTCTGTCTGCTCTGAGCTGTCAGAAGCCGACGCATGATAATATCGATCTTCTCATAGGTCACCTGTACTAACTCTAGGCCAATCAAACTGCCCTCACCAACTTCTGCCCAGAAATGCGGTGCTGGACAAGGGCGCCCATACAAGGCCTCGTAAGGAGTCATGCCAATACTCGCCTAAAAACTATTATTGTAGGTGAACTCTACATACAGGAGACAGTCATCCCAACTGTCCTTGAAGTCCAAAACACAAGCCCGCAGCATATCCTCCAAAATCTGATTCACTCACTCCGTCTGCCCGTCAGTTTGTGGGTGAAACGCGGTACTAAATTTCAACTTCACACCCATTTCTTCCTGGATATGAGTCCAGAAGATAGATGTGAATCGCGTGTCTCTATCTGACACAATCTCCAAGGGAACTCCATGCAAACAAACTATCTCTTTGATGTACAGCCTAGCCAACTCATCTGCAGAGTTCGTGACTCTGATCGGAAGGAAGTGAGCCGACTTCGCCAATCGGTCGACGATCACCCAGATAGAATCATGTCCCTTCCTCGTCTTCGGCAGCCTTGATATAAAATCCATAGAGATGAAGTCTTACTTCCATTCAGCTATGGGAATGGGCTGAAGCAGTCTAGGAGGTCGGTGATGCTCTGCCTTGACCTGCTGACACGTGAGACAACGGGATACATACCCTGCTATGTGGGCCTTCATGTTGTCCCACCAATATGATCTCTTCATGTCTCGATACATCTTCGTGTTACCTGGATGCATCGCAAGCTTCGAACTATGCACAGCCTCAAGAACCTCCTGTCTCAAGTCATGAAGATTCAGGATGCATACGTGGTTATGGTAGCACAAGCCCCCATCCGTACCAACTCTCCACTCGGCATCCTCATCATCGCTAGCCTGCTCTCGAAGCTCAGACAACCGCTCATCACCCTTCTGGGCCTCTATAATCCTGTCATCAATAAGTGGCCACACATGAATGTGCACAACACTCTCGAATGGTTCCTCCACAGCGAGCTTCTGCTCAAAGTCACGAACAAACTTTATCATACCCCACTCCTCAATCATCAACGGAGCCGCAAACATGATCACCTTCTTACAGCTCAACGTGTCTGCCACAAGGTTGGCCTTGTCAGGATGGTAAGAGACATCGAACTTGAAGTCCTTCAAGGTTTCCATCCATCCGCGCTGCTGTAAGTACTATAGTTTGAATCCTCTTTGGTTGTCAAATTTTGTGTGACAAAACCTCTATATATGTCTTATGTTTGTATCTTGTTAAATATGTTTGAGACACCACGTCAATACTTCGAGACAAGATGATGAACTCCTCAAGCTAGTTGAAGGTACAATATTGACGATTTTAAAAAAGAGTTCAAGTTGAAGACTCAACTCGAGTTCAAGTTCAAGATGTAAAGTTCACATATATTCAAGTTCAAGACTCAAGCATAGTTAGGGAACTAAGAGCCACTCAAATCGACATTGACTTCAAAGCTTGTGAGGTATTCAAGCTACATTAAGAAGAACTCAAGCTTCGTAAAGTTCAACGTCTACGCTAATGAAGGATCAATGTCCTTGTTGAGGTTTGACTGACCTTAGGTTGACCTTTAAAGTAAGTCACTTTGGATACATAATTCATATATCTTTTACAAGTGAGTTTGGTCTATTCTAAGACTAGTCCTAGACCTTGTTCGACTAGTCCTAGCACTGGTTCAACCAGTCCAAGATATTCCAAGACCAATCATAATTTTGTTACATTTTATCAGATTTTTTCTGTTTGACTACGACTAGTCCTGGAGTCTTCTCGACTAGTCACGGGATGGTCTCGATTCGACCTTCGACCAGTCGTGGAGCTACGATTTAAACTCCAGCGACTAAATCAAGTGTTGCTCGACTAGTCGTGGGGTGGTCACGACCAGTCGTGGACTGCCTTCGAGCAGTCGTGGACTGCTCATGACCAGTCGTGTAATAGTCTTATCCGATCGCGCCCAAAAATTCAAAAATCTGTTTCTTCTTCGACTAGTCGTGGTGACCCTAGGACCAGTCGAAGATGAATTTCTACAGTTATAAATAACACACGAATTTCAGAATTTTTCATTGAAAAATTAAGTGAATTCAAAGCTCTACTCTGAGATAAGTTTGTGTCTATTCTTAAGTTATTTTGTGCATAATTCTATTTCCTTTTGTTAGCTTTTTTCTATTTATTTTATTCTATATTCCAATCTAATTTGAAAAGAGGAAATATTGTTTTCCTTCTTCTTGGAATTAAAATCAAATAGAGTTAGCCTAGTCTGATTTAATTTAAAATCAATTAGAACTTAGAACCATTGTAAAGTGAGTATTGGACATTAAACTTTTATATTTGAACATCTACTCCAATTGGTTCTTCTGGGCTGTTACAAGAGGAGAAATTCAGGTATTTTACAATTCTGTAAAATTTCCATTCTTTTGGTTTTAGTTTGGAATTCGCAAGAAAAATTTCATTTGTTGGTTATCTGAGGAGAGCCAGAAAACTCAGAATAGTGTGGGTTTTTGAATTGTGTAAGCCCAAGTTAAAAGACACAATTGTGAAGGTTTTAGGTGAACCTATGAAACCTATTTTGATAGTGAACGCTAATATCCCTGTGTGTGGATATTAGGAGTGGAGTAGCATTCTGTGTGGCTGTTGTAAAATCGTTGGTGTACACACAGGCGAACCACTATAACTCCTTGTCTTGTGGATTGACTGCTTGTTTAATTCCTTAACTTTCATCATTCAGTTTTGTGGAATGTACATGTGGATGTGAATGCTATAACTATTTACATTTCAAGAAAGTGTGTGGAATGTTGTAATACTTTAGAGTTTTATTTCAGCAATTCATTCCTTGCTATTTTTTTTCAGATTGAGTTTTTGATTCAAAAGACATTCTAGAAATAAGGTTGTCCTACCATAAGCCCTTGTTGATTATGGTATAAGGTTGTCCGTAGAACTGAATTTGTATCAACCTCTCAATGCTTGCTTATTGAGATTGATTTAATTTTAGCATTGTGAATTGATTTATTTTGTAAGGCTATTTCTTTGTTCCGTTGTATTTAATTTTAATTTATCATAGTACTATTCACCCCCCCCCCCTTAGGACATATAGCTTGGCCATTTCAGCTGCCTCATATTCAAATCCCGTTGAGTGAATGTATACTTAAGGCTCTTGTGGTCGCAAAAGAGCTCGAACTCCTCTCTGTAGAGGTAATATCTCCAGAGCTTCAATGCAAATATAACCACTGCTAACTCAAGGTCATGCGAAGGGTAATTCTCCTCATGTTTCTTCAACTGTCTCAAGACATATGCAATCACCCTGTCCTTCTACATAAGGACACAACCCAGACCAACGCGAGACGTGTCAGTATATATCGTATACTTGACTCCTTACTCCAGGAATACTAGCACAGGGGCGGACGTCTGTCTGTCCTTCAGCTCCTGAAAAGTTGCTTCTGCCTTCTCATTCCACGCGAACTTCAAGTCCTTCCGAGTTAACTGAGACAAAGGTCTGACTATCTTCGAGAAATCCTGAATGAAGCATCGATAATAGCCTGCCAGACCCAGAAAACTCCTCACCTCAGTAACTGAACTCGGCTGCTTCCAGTCTTGAACTACGACTACCTTAACTAGGTCCATCGCTATCCCTTCCTTGGACACCACATGTCCTAGGAACTTGACTTCCTCCTGCCAGAAGTCGCACTTCTTGTACTGCGCGAACAACTGATTCTTCCTCAGAGTATTCAAGACTGCTTGTAAGTGTCCCTCATGCTCTTCCCGACTCACATAATATACCAGAATGTCGTCGATAAACATAATGACAAATCGGTATAACAATGGCTGAAACACCCGGTTCATTAAGTCCATGAACACGGCCGGTGCATTCGTAAGACCGAACGACATTATCAGGAACTCGTAATGACCAAAGCTGGTCCTGAATGCAGTCTTCTGCACGTCTTCATCCCTAACGCGCAACTGATGATACCCTAATTGTAGGTCAATCTTCGAAAAGTATCGCACCCCTTTCAACTGATTAAACAGGTCATCTATCCTGAGTAAAGGATACTTATTCTTCACAGTCATTTGGTTCAACCTACGGTAATCAATACATAACCATAGCGACCCATCCTTCTTCTTGCCAAATAACACAGGTGCTCCCTAAGAAGACACACTAGGTCATATAAAGCCCTTCTCTACCAAGTCGTCAATCTGTTTTCTCAACTCTTCCATCTCACATGGTATCATACAATACATCGGTAACGAAACAGGTACTGCACTAGGCACGAGATCAATAGCAAAATCGATCTCACGCCGAGGAGGTAGCCCAGGTGTCTTACTAAACACTATCCCAAAATCCCGAACCACAGGCGTGGTCTCAAGCGTCGAACCAGTAGAATCTTCCAATGGAGAAGTATAACAATCATGTCGGAAAGGGTAGCTGACCTGAACAGGAAAAGTAAATGTCACGCCTGCAGGTCCATGGGCTGTCACCAGCCTAGTCTCACAGTTAAGCTCTGCTTTCACCTCAGTGAGCCAATCCATGCCAAGGATAATGTCGTAATGATGCAAAGGCATGACATACAAGTCAACTACAACTGTCCTGCTCTCTAGATCTATCAAGAAACCCACACAAACCCTAGTAATGGCAGAAGAGGTCCCTATAGCAGTAGTGAGTGTAACTCCCGTCGTAGGAGCAGTAACCAACACTAGCTGCTTGACTAACGCGCATGAAAGGAGGGAGGTTGTGGACCTAGTGTCCACCAACAAGAAGACAGGAGTACCTTGGACATGTGCAGTGACTTCAAAACCCATAGGTCTGAAAGTGTTGCCTCTGGTGCTTTCGCATTGAGTGAGTGCACCCGAGCCTAGTGTGGGTGGTTCAACAGCGGTACCATGGGCCATTGAGGCGGCCTGAATCGGGGTGCCGGCAGTCGAAACGATGGATGTGCAGGTGCATTCTATAGAGGTGGAGCTAATAAAGCCTAAGGGCGAGGACGGTCGATTCTCTGTGGCGGCGAAAACCCACTGTCTCTCATACGCGTAAAATAGCTCTCCGCAACATGACCTGGTCTCCCACAGTAAGTACATGCCACACCAAGTCGCCTCATCGGAACTAGTGGCGCCGCGATCCTGGGAGGAGAGTCGGTATAGGTCCTCTTGCTGAGGAATTGCCTGCTCGGCATATCTGGTCATCGCCTGGGGATCATAGGCTCACGAGAACGTGACAATCAATCCCCATCTTGCTCTGCTCGCATAGACATGTGTACTAGCTTAGCATAGGAGGGTATGCTAATACAGCACATCTTTGAGCGAATGTCGGGTCGCAGGCCCTCAGAAAAATGCCACATCCGCATCTGCTCGTCGGAAAGTATAGTCGGGATGTACCCGCCCAACTCCGTAAACCGGTGCTCATACTCTGTCACTATCACGCCTCCCTGTTTGAGGCTCAAAAACTCATTCTCCTTCTCATGCCGGTACGTAAGGGGATAGTATTTCTCATGGAAATGGGTCTCGAACGCTGCCCACATCCATAGATAGTCAACTGCCACAATCCACAGGACACTATCCCACCACAAGCTGGCTTCCTTCTCCAACATAAAGGTAACCAACTCAACCTGCTCCGGCTCTGTACAATGTAGCATCCTCAGCATCTTGGAGATGCGGTCAAGCCAATATTCGGCCTCCTCGAGTCCATGAGAACCTGAAAATATAGGAGGCCGCAGGCATTGGAATCGCTCTAGGAGGCCACCAGTACCCAAACTCCCTGTAAGGTATACAGCAGGTGTAGGCAAGGTCGCACCCTCATCCCGAGCGAAAGGCCCTACAGCCTCAACAGGCCGTACAGATGGTGAAGGTGGTGTCGTACTCCCACCCTGAGCTAGGGCTCCTGCAATGGTGGCTAAGAGCTACTGCTGCTGCTGCTAGTATCGTATCTGTTGTTGCTGATGCTGCTCCTACTGATGGTGCATCATTGTCAACAACTATTCCAACCTATCCTTAGGTGGAGCTGACGGTAGCACATGCTGTGTTGAAGAAGACGCACGGTTCTGCTCACAAACCGGTGGTGTGTAAGGTGACAGCCCAACTGTAGGACCAATCGAAGGATGAGACTCAGGCATAGTCTCATGAACCGGGCCCAAACCAGAGTCTGCACGACCATCACTCTGGGGTGGTGCCTGGTCCATTGAATCACTCAACGCGAGGCGTGTCGTGCTCCGCCTGAACTTAGGTGGAATTCCCTACACAACATAGGGTGCAACCCAGATTAGATTCAACATAATCACAAACCTATTTGCGCAGCATTTACACACAAATTTAATGCAACTTCATGCATTTCATTACCAAAATTTTCATAATACATAAGACATAGTTTTACATGGATCATGACAGAAGATGCATGTGAGCTAATACAACTAAGCTTCAAACACGAAGCTTTAACATTAGAATAGCTATCAAACTACTACACCTATAGAGGTTACACAAAAACACAAACAACTAGAGTAAACCACAACTACAAACAAACAACAATGACTTAAGGAACTACTCATCGGAATCTGGCGATGGAGGAGGGGCACCCTTATCCTATAGACAGCATAGGATAGTCCTCAAAGAGTGGGTCACCTTCTCGAACTTATGCTTTACAAGGCCCTGAAGATCCATGATATCCTGTCGTAGGACAGCCTGACCCTCCTCAAGTCGAGCTATACGGGCATCCCTAATGGCCTGACCAGTGTCCTGCTCTGGTGCCATAGGAGGAGAGCTCTCACTTGTGTCCTGAGCCTCCTCTTCTTCTTCCTGTTCTTCCTCTTCTTCTATTTCAGCCCCGCATTCTCCTTCACTTTCTTCTTCTTCGCTCTCAGTTTCATCCTTACTTTCTTCATGTTGGGCTTGTCATTGTCATGGCCCGATCTTCATCTGATTAAGAGTGGTCTCACTGATGTAATGGACCGACGTTGGCAATTCTGCCCCAAGTCTGTAGCCAAACTCAAGTGCAATCTTGCATATGAGTCGGCCGAAGGGGAGCTACTCAGTCCTTCTATTTGATCACGCGATAAGGATGATCTGTCACGGTACAAATGTAAGCACGGACAACTTCGCTCCCTGCCCCACTTGGTATAGGAAATCCACCATGAGACGCGTGCACTCACTGCGATTGCTCCACCTGGGGTAGACGTTGAATGTGCAGATATGGTGAAGCAAATGAAAATTGCCTGACATATGGGTCACTAAAAGGCTCTTGTTATGCTGCCACTGAACCAATCGACCACATAGAAACCTAGTATGGTGATCCCTTTCACGTACACTATTCAGATTCCTCTCACTAGCATGTAGCTCGCTAAGTGGCATATTCAGGAGCCGAGCTATTAAACCAACGTCGATTGTGATTTCCCGATCTCTGCCAAAGGGGATCTTGAACTGTAAGGGCTCTAGTGTAGGCTCTTGAATGTGGGCATAGAAGGCTCGAACAGTGCTCACATTGGTACGAGACTCGCCTTCAAATAGCGGACCCCACCTGGCCTCTTCCAGGCACTCGAACAACAGGTATTCTCCAAAGAGACGTCCGTCCACATGCGCTTCAAAAAGGACCCTACGGCCCTCGTAGACTCCATGAGATAGCTCTACCAACAATTCTCTTCCAACGGGAGCCTAGGGATCAAGACCCCACTTAGTCTGTAACTCTCTCCCGACGCTTGGACTCACAACTGTTCCTCTTGGTCTCCTCGAGCGGGCGGGGTGACTAGGTCCAGCTTCATTACAGGGGCTTATTTCTTTCCCATGAGAGAAAAATGGTGGAAATCGAGAATAAAGTCGCGACAAACTCCAAGAAAGCCATGAAAAAGTGAAGAAAATGAAGGAAAGGGTTGAGATCTTTGGGTCTCCATGGATTTGGGCCTTATATGAGGGTATAAAGCTCAAACGAAAGGGAATAAAAAGGAAAGATAGCAAAATAAGATGGGTTGATGGGTTTACACAAATTTGAGACTCAAATGAGGGATTTGAGAGCTCAAATTAAAGGAAATGAGAGGGTTAGGTGATGGGTATGGCTAAGCACGGTGGAAAGATGTATGGTTTAAAGAAAAATGAAAGAAAGATGGATTGGAAGGATGATTTGAGAGAGAGGAGCTGGGTTTTGTGAAGGAAGTAGTCATTTGGGGGTGTTTTAAATGATGGACCATGGACCAGTGGGTCCCACTAGACCCCAAATGTCATCGGCTAAATGGCCGAGACCGGCCGAGCCCGCCAGTCGATGAGGCCTCACCAAACCGGCGAGGTCCTCGCCGGTCGCTGACCTAGCCGGCGAGGGCTCGCCATTTGGGCAAGGTCCTCCCCACCCCCTGGGTCTAAAAAAACATGGGTCCCACCTTGGGTCCCCCCGAAAGTGGCCCGTTTCGCCCCCCGCTTCTGATTCGAGTCGTTTCGGATCGTTTCGAACAAATCTAATATACATCCCCTTTTATCAATTTTTAATGGCTAAAATGGGTTGAAACACAATCTATACCCATCAATTGATAGTATAAACTTGATTTGGAGTCGTCGTGTGTGATCAGGAGTGTGCACGGACTTGATCTTGACGATCATTTTTAATAAACCTTCGCCAACAAACAAAATTAGGAGTCCTAGACATGTTTTTAGATTTTTTTCGTACCCTCCTATGCTAAAGTGGCATCAGCGTACGTCGTGTGACCATAACCCAGGTCTGGTCTAATCTAAATCATGCTCTAATACCAACTTGTAACGCTCTGAAATTCGAGGGTCGAGTAGAAGCTCAGCTCCCAAGTTTCAATGCATCACATATGTAAAATAGATAATGATGATTGAATGTTGTTCATATTAGTGCATTAAACATGAGTGGGATTACACCAAAATAGTAATTCATACTCCAGATCAGTTTATATAACGCAAGCGGAAGACTAAAAGATGTATATAAACGAATATGAATCCAAAAGATCGCTATCGATCGCCAGAGTATGAATACATCACTGAGTCACCATATACATGTAATAATTCAAACACAAAATGTCAAAAGAATAGTTCAACTAAAATGATCAGCCCTGTATTCCCGTTAATCAGAATGGCCTAAGCGAAACTGTTAGAAAACTGCATATACAAGAACTCGTCCTGATCGTCGTGGTAATCAGGCTCTGCCTCCTGAGTCGCATCGTCATCTGCAACTAAGACAGAGTCTGGTGGGTGTTTAGAAAACCATCCTAGAACGTGGGAGTGCGTGATCAACTCAGTGGAATCATAGAGCAAAGATTAACATGTTATCAATTCAGTCAAGCAGTAATGATAAAGCAGACATATCAAACATTCCTAGATACTCTTGTTAATGCAAGGATGGAATGTTTTCATGATACATGCCCTCACCTACACTCCCTCGTGCGACACCATCTTACATCCGGGGCATGCTTTCTTCCCTCCGTGCTCTTCAACCCGGGGCACATGCAGTGCGATATTATGAACATGATTACCGAGTTATTTTTAGTCCTTTTCATACAGCAGGATTGGGAAGATGAGGTACCTCCCTTGTATCATTACCCAAACGATGATCCATTCTAGGGTCATCAGTCCTAGACAATCTCATACGATATTATAGTTCTAGATCGTTGTAAAGGGCTCCTCACCAATCAATACAGGTCTAATTATATCCTATAGACTACAATAAGGCTCGTCACCCCAATGTAGTTTCAGGATATACTCGAGGTCACTACAAAGGGCTCGTCACCAATCAGAGTAGGCCGACAGCTCGAATATAGTGTCCTATACTACCATAATCGGCTCACGAGTCTAAGTTACTCACTGGTCACTATGGAGAGGCTCGTCTCCCCAGTGTAGGGCGACAGCTCGACTACGGTGTCCCATACTACCATGTCCGGCTCATGAGTTTTAGTGGATCGACATACCAAGGTTGACGGGATTACATTGGTAAGTTTAGTACCCTAGATTCAAACAAGATCATACATATATAGTGAACATACATCGGGAAAATTGAGTTACTTGACGAGCTCGACTAGCATGAGCACACGTTGAGTTGATCGACATGAAGTGCGCAAACACTCCATGTGGCCAAACCATTGCCGATAACTCTAGTACAGTTCAAGTTCGTCAAACACATCTTACATAGCGAATCAATCTCAGCCACGAATTCAAGCCTGTTACCAAATGCCTGGACCATAACATGGCCCCAATCACGTACAGTCTCAATAATAGGCATTTAATTCAAATTCCACATTCATATGAGCATGGTATGAAATATAACTTAAACATGAATACAGTATATGGAGGAAATCATACACATAGTTAGCATGAATAAAATAGGCTAATTATAATATGAAGAAAATCATACACACAAGTAAGGTGATTAAGATTCATATCTCAATACCCTTAAAAATCATACTTTACCTATTTCTAACCCATTCAGGCATTTACACAAACACTTAGACTATACTATTCAACATACATCACGTATGTTGGCATATTGCATATTTGGGCAAATCCTTTTGCTAAGGAGTTGTCGCATACATAACAAGCATGTATTAACAATAATTAATCATGGTAATCACTACATCAGATTTCATATGCATACAAACATTTTAACAAACACATGGAATAATCTATTTACAACATAGACTATACATAATCGTAAAATAGAACAGATAGCGTATTTGGCATGTGTAATAGCATCCATGTCAGTAATAAATCATTATCTGACATTGAAAGCTATAAAAACCATAACCTATACGCCTATAATCCGCACCTTACGCCATAGAAGCGTAACGAATATGATTTACATGGTAAGCCTTCGTCAACGGTGGATTAGCAACATATAACACGAACTAGGTTAGCTATCTCATTACTCTGACTATACCAAGCCTCAAAATAGGTTAGGGTTTGATTTTTCTTACCCAAGTATGGAATCAGAATCGCTGAAGTAACGATTTGGATGGATGGATTTGGCACGTAGTGCAGCTGGGAAGAATCCCAAGATGAAACACTTCTCTCTCACTTTCTGTCTTTTTCTTCTCTTCCTTAGCTAGGATTTCAAAATTTTTATAGAGAAAATGAGAGAGGGTTTAAGGTCTTTATATAAGCTCAAAACTGATGGAAATAGCTTTAAGGACAAGGTATACTTAGGTTATAACCAAATCGGGCTCTTTATAATCCAACGGAACACTTTTGGAGGTCCTCTTACTGAATGCAGTCGGACTTAAGCTCATAGATGTTGGATCTTGATCAAGTTAAGTTTTCAGTTCGATCGGGTTTCCAAATCAACCATGGAGGACCAGTTTTAGTTCAGCGGTCATCGAAACTCGATCAGGGCCACAAGTACTTTGACATATGTGGGCCATCATCCCTGATCCGGAGGTAAATTTGGGTCAAAAACCAATGGTCAGAATGCTTATAAGTGGCGCGTAAGTGGCATGACTCAGATTACTTAAATTCATAATTAATTTCTTAAAAATCTTCACTTTCTCACACTCTTCACTCTGGACTCAAGGAAACAGTCTCAGGACATCGTTTGGACATGATTTTCATGATTTTCTAGTCCAACTAGGTGGTCATAATCGTCTAAGTTCATCGCTATTGGACTTTCGACGTGCGATTCAGGTCCGTTACAAAGTTTCAAAGTGCTCCCGAGAGCAATTGGGTTTAGAGTTGGATTCTATATTTTAGGGTAATGTAGCATTACTAATTCTATAGGTTTTGGATCTTACAGATCATATTTAAAATGATTAGTACTAATTTCATAGGTAATCTAGGTTAACACTTAGTTAATACTCGTCTAATTTCTAAAGGATTTAGTCCTGAGGGATTTCTACCTGAGTTGGTACTCGAGTCTTTGTTTGGATTTTTTCGAGTTGTTACACGATCAGCTTATCAGATCACACTAAAATCACATCCTGGCACAGATCCATTGTCAGGGAACTTACCCTATGACATATGTGAGTAGTGGGCCTTCTGGTGAGCTTTATTTGTTAAAAACAGTTGCCCAATGGATATAAACCATGTATATAGTGGCCCCGGGGCCATTTACATCACTAATGGGCCTATAAATAGCATCCCACACACCCTCTCTCTCACATATACGAATTTCTCCAAACCCTAGGAGAGAGAAGGGTGAAAATAAGAGAAAAGAGGAAGAAGAAAAGAGAAATCTTAGAAGGTCGTTGCCATGATTCTCTCCCACTACTCCACATACTAAATCACCTTCCCGTTATGCTACACAATCCTTTTCAACTATGATTTGGGTAAGAAACCCTAACCCTAATCTTGATTTAGAGATCCAGATTGATTAATCGTCAAACTAGATCAAACTAGCTAACCTATTTCATTATTTAGGTGTCCGACATTCTGTTTTTCAGAACGTAGAGTTTGAACCGAGTTCGAATCAAGTATTCCGATGAAAGGTGCAGGCTATAAATGTTTAGGTTCTGATTTTCAATGCTTTTAATATCAGCTAATGATTTATGTCCGATTTGATAGTTCCCATATTGTCTTAGATACACCATTTTCGATATAATATACATGTGTGAACCATGTTGAACAAAAAATGCCTCTCATGTGTTTGTTGAAATGTTTGAATGAACATGTAAACATGATTTGTTCTTACCCTGACTATTAATCTAGGATTCATCATTGTCATAGTTATGCTGACCTCTCTGTATAAGGATTTGCTAAAATATATGTTGTAACTAACCTAGTCTATGTATTTGGTGAAGTGTAGTCTAAGTGTTTGATGATTTGTCTAAATGAGAAATTATTGATGATTTGTATGTATTATGAGTGTTAAGATAGAATTCTCTCTTGCCTTATACATATGTATAATTTCTTTCATGTAATCATATTTGCCTCTATGCAAATGATTGATAAAATGCTAGTATTTGGTAACATGATCAAAGCGTTTGATGAAATGCTCAAATGAGGAATTTATTTAGATTGTTCGTTGAATGTTGACATAATTAGCACATGTATTTAATTGTTACATCTAAGTAAGATTGGGGCTATAACCTAGCCCAGGAAATGTAGTGTAAAGACCCTCTTTAACCATGGTATCATGATCCATTATGACTCATGAGCCAAGCATGGTGGTATGGGACACCATGGTCGAATTGTTGGCCTACGCTAGGGTGACGAGCCTCCCTGTAGTGACCATTGAGCAACCCAGACTCGTGATCCGGACATGGTGGCATGGGACACATGTTCGAGCTGTCAGCCTATGCTGAGGTGACGAGCCTCCCCGTAGTGACCATGAGTATAAACTTTAAATTTTCCTATCGACTGCTTTTCATTAGGAATGATGCCCTACAACTTACCTATCGTATGTGATTAACAAGGATTGACAACCCTAGATGGATCCTTCGATTTGGGATAATGGTATAAAGGGAGGTGCCTTAACTTCCCGAAGCTGTTGTATGAATAAGCTTAATTAAGTACTCAGCTAACACGGCCATACATTGCATTGTGTTAGTTAGGATGTGCTTTTAGCGTGGAAGTTACACTTTTAGGAATGTTGACATATGTAAAATTGGTTGTCGGAGTCGCTTTTGAGGGAGTTTTGTGCGAATGTGCATCATTACTCACACTCCATTCCTGCATTAACATGAGTAGTTAGGAAGTGATTGTTATGTTGCTTTATCATTACTACTTGATTGACTTGATAACATGTTAACCTTTGCCTTATAGTACCACTGAGTTGATTACTCACTCTCACCTAGGACAGTGTTTTAAAACACCAACCAGACTCTGGTTTAGATGCAGGTGTTGCTAAAGTCTATACAATGAAGTAGGACTTCATAGATGAGGAGGAAGAGTTCTCCTATTTCCAATTCTCGAGTGGGTCTATGTAGACCTCGTGCTGATTCGACGGGAACACAAGGATACTTGGCTTAGTTGGACATCTTATATACTCACATTTTGTATATTTTGAAACAATGCATGTATATATTCAGCCCGGTTACATACTCATACTCTGGAGGTTGTGAAAAACTTACCTATTCAAATATATATATATATATATATATATATATATATATATATATATATATATATATATATATATATGTTTCGGTCTTCCGCTTGCTTAATTTAATTATATTTGGAGTATGATGTGTTGTTTTAGTATAATGTCACTCATGTTTAACTCATTAATATGGATGAAATTTGAACACCATTATCCATGTGCATAAGTGATGTGCCGGATCTCGGAAATAAAGCTTTGCTCGACCCTCAAAATTCAGGGTGTTACAAGTTGGTATCAAATCATGATTTAGATTAAATCAGACCTAGTTATAGGTAACATGACGCACTCTGAGACACTCTAACTTAGGACAGGGGGTGATGAAATTTAGAAACGGTCTTAGGATCCCAAGGTTTCACCGACTGGCGAGACCGATTACTGAAGTTTCGTCCACAATGCATCTTGGATCACGTGCATTGATCTAAGTCACCTCTGGGCCATCAGTTGATGAGTTTAAATCATTGGCCGAAGAATTCCAAATCTAAAACAGACCTAAAAGGCACAAATACATTTGCGTATAGCTAGGGGAACGGACCATGCGGGCCTAAAACCCCAAAGCATGAAATCCAGTAGGGTCCAAAGGGTCCCACGCATCCATATGGCACCCCAGGAGGGGGTGGCCACCGCCGGACACCCCAGATGGGCGCTACTGCACTACTCGGTCGGTGGTGCACCATCGGCTCACACAAATGGGAGCGGCCGCACCGTGGGGGCGGCGGCGAACCGTCGTTCGGCTGGCGATGAGGGGTCTCTCTCACATTTCGGGCCTCTCTTTTTAACCCCTTTGCCCCATTTCACCCTCATTTCAACATTTCTAACCCTCCAAACACCTCTAAACCCTCCAAAACTCCATTTATCTCTCAAATCCACACTTCCATACACTCAAATCTCTCAAATCTTCTACATCTTACACCCCTCCACCACTATTCCTCTAAAACTACCCATTGAATCTTCTCATTTCTCTTATTTTTACGTATTTGGGCACAAAGACCCTCTTTTGTGTCTCATAACTCCCATTTCTTCTATACCCTACACCCATCCACCACCATTCCCCTAAAACTATCCCTTACAACTTTCCATCTTCCTTATTCCCACTCATTTGAGCAAAAAACCCACCTTTTTGTGTCTCATAACCTTTAAACTTTCAAATCCACTTCATACTCAAGCCTTTCCACCTCCATAGCTCTCTTTGAGCTTGTCATCGCTATTTTCTCCGTCTCAACACTCCTTTCCCTTATGGGAAAGAAGAAAGCAGCCCAAGATGAGGCCCACCTAGTTGTCCTAGCCATTCTAGGAAGAAGCCAAGTGTCGAGTGTCGAAACGGGACCTCAACCCTCGAATCCCGATGGAAAGGTCTCTACCGGCAGGCACCAAACTCTGCAAGAACTATGATCACAAAGTTATATTTGAAGCTCATGTTAATGAGAAGCTATTTGAGTTGTATCCAATAATCGACCCTCTCCTGGAGAAGGGGTGGGGTCCCATGTTTGAAGGTAAAACTCATGCAAGTGAAGGCACTATACGAGCCTTCTATGCTCACATACGGGACCCAACTCAGCCAGAGTCAATAGAACGTGGTGTGGTGCATGCTATAGAGACTAATCTCGCTTGTGAATGGGAGAGGAATCACTACACACGTTTCCTTTGCGGCCAGCTTGTTAGTTGGATGCGAGGGAACAGTCTCACATTGACTCGTATGACGGAAGACTTTCACCTGCTCCATCATATATGTACGTACAACATGTATCCTAGGTGGAGTAACTGCACAGAGTGCAATCGATTCATGATGGATTTCCTGTACAAAGTTGGACAGGAAGAGAAAGTGTGTCTACCTACTCTCACCTTGACTCAGATAATCAATGCTAAATGATCTACTAGGGGAGACGCCTCACTCCCTTATGGCCGACTCATTTACAAGATCACCCAAAATTTCAACTTCAGACTCCATATGGATAACCTCACCCTGATCCATTTCATCAGTGAAACTACACTCAACAATATAGGCATAGGCTCCAGGCAAAGCCAATCAAGGCTTGATGAGTACGGGGATGAGATAAAAGAAGAGACTAAAGTGGAGGAAGGCAGTGAAGAAGAGGAAGGAAATGAAGAAGAGGAAGGCAGTGAGGAAGTGGAGCAAGAAGAAGAGGAGGAGGCCCAAGAGTCAGATGGGGGACCTCTTACTGCTCGTGAGGACCGCCATGATCGAGCCGCCTTAGAAGCCCGCATGGCCAAGATTGAACAAAGTCAGGCCCACCTGAAGCAGAAATTCGAGGAGAACTAGGCCTACATGAAATAAAAGTTTAAGAGAATGTCTTACACCCTAAAAATCCTCATGTGCTGCATGCAAGATAAGGGAGCACCTCCGTCCTCCCACTTTTGCAGGTACTCATAAACCCAAGGAGGTTGAGCAGTGGTTGGTTCGCATACTCAAGATGTTGAGGTCGTTGCACTGTACTGAAGTAGAGCAAGTTGAGTTTGTTATTTATATACTTGAAAAGGAGGCTAGTCTTTGGTGGGATAGCATCCTACGAACTATTCCCATAGCATTTACATGGACGTGGGATGAGTTCAAAACCCACTTTCATGAAAAGTACTTCCATAATAAAAAGGAGGGTGAATTTCTCTACCTTCGACAAGGGGGGATGGCAGTGGCAGAATACGAAAACCATTTCATGGAGCTAACCAAATATGCCCCTTTGGTTTTGGCAAACGAGCCAATGAGAATGCGGCAATTTTCAGAAGGGTTGCGAGCTGATATCTGCACTAAGATATGTTGCGCTAGCATTCCCAACTATGCTGAGCTAATGAACATGTCCATGCAAGCTAAGCAGGATAGTGAAAGGGTGTCTCAAACGCACATGCCAATGGGCCCAAGGCCTTGGCCTGAATTATAGAACCGTCCATTTTTTGGCAAGAGGCCACGTGTGAATTCGCCTCCAAGACAACTGGCTCCACCGGCCCAGCAAAGGCAATTTGATCTTTAGTGCCTCTATTGTAACAAGACGGGCGATACAAAACCCTTTTGTTTTACCAAGATAAAGGATAATGACTTTATGCCGCCTCAGAAGGTCAACTGCCAGCTATCACATGTTATTTCAGCTCTGCCTCTACGATCTGCGCCACCGGCACAGTAATTCAACTGACCTTCCCGCACCTCGATACAAGCCACTCAAAAACCTATGGCAGTGCAACCCAATTGTCCATAACAAGCTCTAGTACATGCCCTCGTAACCGAAGCGTTTAAATCTACAGTCACTATACCGTTAGCTTTTGAAGTCACTACCCACATCTAAGGTACACCTGTATTTCTATTGGTGGACACCGGGTCTACTATTTCCATAATAGCATACTCTATAGTTAAGTGATTAGGGCTAAGCACTACCCCTATGATTGGGGTGAGAGTCATTACAGCAATAGGAACCTTCACAGACACCACTAAGCTTTGTAAAGATTGCCCAATAGACTAAGGAAGAAGGGTGGTGTGCATTGACCTGATTGTCACCGCGATATATCATTACAGCACCATCCTCGGCATGGATTAGCTCACTAAAGTGAAGGCTGAGATCGACCGTGAAACCAGATTGGTGATAGCACATGAGCCCAAAAACACAACCTTCACTTTCTCAGTTCAGGTCTGTTGGCTCTGCCGTATTAGTTGTTATGCTTCCCTGTTAGAGAATTATGATGGTCTGTCACTTGGGGACATGCCAGTAGTTCAATATTTCACGAACGTGTTCAGAACGATCCCTGGACTACCTCCTAGATCAACTTTACTATTGACCTTATGCCAGGCGCGATGCCAATCTCCTTACCTACATACCGCATGCCTCTGTGTGAGATGGAGGAATTAAGGAAGCAGATTGATGACCTATTGAACTCGAGTTTCATAAGGCTGAGCGTATCTCCTTGGGAAGCACCTGTATTTTTTATGAAAAAGAAGGATGGATCGTCACAGTTGTGTATAAATTATCGCAGGCTAAACTACGTCACAGTGAAGAACAAGTATCCTCTACTTAGGATGAATAACTTGTTTAAACTATTGAAAGGGGTGCACTATTTTTCTAAGATAGACTTACAGTCCGAGTATCATCAGTTGCGCGTCAGGAGTGAAGATGTGTAGAAAATAACATTCAGGACCAGTTTTGGGCACTATAAGTTCCTCGTAATGCCGTTTGGGCTTACAAATGCACCAGCTGTACTCATGGATCTCATGAACTGAGTATTTCAACCGTATCTATACCGATTCGTCATCGTATTTATAGATGACATTTTAATATACTTTAAGAGTCGGAAGGATCACGAAGAACACCTGTGAGCAGTCTTTGATACTCTCAGGAAGAATCAATTATTTGCATAATAACGAAAATGGTCAAATATACTATTTACACCAATGCCTCTCGAGTCGGTTTAGGTTGTGTACTTATGCAGAAGGATAGGGTGATCGCTTATGCCTCATGACAGCTGAGGAAACACAAAGAAAACTACCCCACTCACAACCTGGAATTGGCGGCAGTCATTTTCACATTAAAGCTTTGGAGACATTAACTCTACGAAGAAGAGTTCGAGCTCTTTTTTGACCACAAGGGCCTCAAGTATATCTTTACGCAGAGGGACTTGAATATGTGGCAATGACGTTGGATGGAGACCTTGAAAGACTTCAAGTTTAAGGTCTCCTACTATCCTGGAAAGGCCAACCTTGTGACCGATGCATTGAACCACAAAAAAACTATAGAATTTGCAGCCCCACTGATGATAGAAGAGTGGAATATGGTGGAATTCGTGCTAGACTTCGAATAAAAACTGACAGTGGAGGAGCCATTCGAGGGCGTCGCGCACTTTGGTGTGCAGCCACTTATCGATGACCGAATCATTGTATCTCAAAAAGAAGATGAACTATTGGTGAAGATGAGAGAGTGTGCAAGTGACAGTGAAGAATCTAAGTGGAGGATTGGCATGGATGAGTTTGCGATATCGTGGCCGCCTATGCGTCCCAAACCTTCACAACTTGAGGAGAGAAGTTCTATAGGCCACTCCCAATTCAAAGTTAGCGATGCACCCGGGTAGTACAAAGATGTAACGAGACGTAAAGCGTTCATACTGATGGGACAACATGAAGGCCTAAATAGCAGATTTTGTATCCCGATGTTGTAATACCCCAAATTTCAAGGGTCGAGCAAAGGCTCAACTCCCAAGACCTGATGCATCACTTATGTAACATAGATAATGATGTTTAAATGTTGTCCATATTAGGGCATTAAACATAAGTGGGATTATTCTAAAATAACATATCATACTCCAGGTGCAATTAAATTAAGCAAGCGAAAGACTTAAGTACTTAATTATAACATGAGAGAGTTTCACCATCCGGAGTATGAATCTATTCTAGGCTGAATATATACAAGTTTTTGTTCTAAAAGTTACAAAATATCAAAATATAACTGTCCAACTAATCCATGTAACCCTGTAATCCTGTCAAATCAGAACAAAGTCTACAAAGACCCACCTGATAGCTGAACATAGGAGAATTCCTTCTCCTCATCCATGAAGTTCATATCAGCTGCATAGGCTCCATCATCACATGTATCTACAACAAAGTCTAGTTGGTGTTTTAAAACACCATCCCAAAGTGAGAGTGCGTGATCAACTCAGTGGTATTATAAGGCAAAGGTTAATATGTTATCAATTTAGTTAAGCAGTAATGATAAAGCAATACAACAATCATATCCTAAGTACTCTTGTTAATGTAGAAATGGTATATTATAATGATGTATGCCCTCGCCTGCACTCCCTCAACGACATCGTCTCACATTCGCGTATGGCAAACTCGCTAAACGTGTGCTTCCTCACCAACGCACATACAATGTGGTGCATGGTCATGTTAATCAATACTTAATTAGATTTATTCATACAGCAGTTTTGGAAAGCTAAGGTACCTCCCTTTATATCATTTACCCAAATAAGGATCCATCTAGGGTCACCAATCCTAATTAGTCACATACGATAGGAAAGTTTTAGGGCATCACCCCTGATAAAAACAGTGGATAGGTAAGTTCACGAGTTTACACTTAAAGTCACTATGGAGAGACTCGTCACCTTCAGCATAGGCTTATTTTATACTTAAGGTCACTACGGGAAGGCTTGTCACCTTAACATAGGCCGACAGCTCGAATATAGTGTCTCATACAACCATAGTCGGCTCACAAGTTTAGGTTACTCATTGGTCACTACGGGGAGGCTCGTTACCGGAGCATAGGCCGATAACTTGACCACGGTGTCCCATACTATCATGCCGGACTCATGAGTCATAGCGGATCATGGTACCAGGTTGAAATGGGTTTTACATTGGTAAGTGGTACCTTAGATTCAATACGTATTGTCCATACATGGTAAACACACATTAGGTCAATCGGGTTACTTTACAAATGTGATTGGTACGAGCGCATACTGAATTAATCGACATGAAGCGCATAAGCACTCCGTGTGACCTAACCACTGTCGACAATCATCATACGACTCGGATTCATCGAGCCTATCTAAGGTGGCGAGGCTAGTTTAGTCACTCGATCGAAAATTGTTATCAATTGCCTGGACTACGTAATAGTCTCAATCACACTCAAATGAAACAGATAGTCACATGTGATAATCATACTAGCATTTAACAGATAATTCAAACACGAATCTCATATGAGCATTCTCTCAAACACATAGAACATGTTATTATAAATATGCATTTTCTACATAAATCATATAGTTGAAATCAAAGTTATATGAACACTATACCAAAAAGGCCAATTTGCGACGTATTTTTGTGATGAACTTCGTCCGTCGCTAAAATTCTTGGTTTAATGACGGATTTAATCCGTCGCTAATGAAAAAAGTCCGTCGCTAAGCTCGTCTTTCTCGAATATCCAGTCTGAACGTCGCGGAATTTAGCGACAGACCAAAATCCATCGCTAAAATCTGATTTACAACATATTTATGACAGATTTTTGTCCATCGTATATCGACAATGGACGAAAGCCGTCATAAATTTTGATTTGGCAACGCTTGCAAATTCCTATCCAAAATACCTTCAGTTACTTTTGCGACGGATCATGGTCCGTCGTAAAAGGACTTTTGCCTTAACATTATTTTTTTTCATTTTTTTTTAGAATATGGTGGAAATTTTAGTTTTTTTATTGTCTAATAATTATTTTTTAATAGAATTTCAATGTTTTAATTGTACATATTTGTATCTAAGATTATTTATTAACAATTGATTAAATGCAAAAAGAAAATTTATTTTGTTTTTATATCAAATGAGTGGAATTTTTATTTTTATTTTTTAATTTAAAACTAATATTTAAATGATTTGTAATATCACATGAAAAAGAATATTGAGAAGTTTAAAAAATTTAACAATGTTTGAGAAATCGTGATTTAATAAAATTCTATTTTGTGGGAACAAAAAAGAATATTTAATAAAGTGGATAAATTTGAAAAAAGAAAAAAAGCATTTGAATTTGAGAAAAAATAATATTCAGAAAAAGAAAATTTAAAATATTTTAAAAAATGTGAAAATTTTCACAATGTTGAAAACTGAAAATATTTTTAAACAGAAAATGAGAGTTTGAAATTAGAAAAAAAATTTTAAAAAATAATAATAATAATTGTGAAGTTCGGTAAAAATTGACAAGTTCAAATAAAATGCTTTTAAAAAAATGGAAAAGTGAAAAGAATTGAATATTTTAAAATAAAAAAATATTAAAAAATCGATACTTTATCGAAAAATAAACATTTTAAAACCAAAAATAAATAAGTTGAAAAATTTTGTGATTTTGAAAAATAATTGAAAATGTTCAAAATTCGAAATTAAAAGAAAAAGTTATTTATAAAAACACTAAGATTTTAAAAATATATATATAATTAAATTTATTTATTTTTTTGAAAAGTTGAAAACAACATGATGCTTTTGAAGAAGAAAAAAAATCGGCATTTTGGAATTTTTTGGAAAAAAATTAAAAATTGTGAAATTTTAAAATATTTTGAAAATAAAAATTCAGAATTTGTATTTTAATTTATTTTTTGAAATATTTTATAATAAAAATAATATTTTGTTAAAAATTTTCAAATAAAAATTAAGAATAAAAAATATACATTCAAAAAAAAAAATGTTATTTTTAAATGGAAATTGAAATTTATTTGTGAAAAATAAAAATATCTTTTAATAACTCATTAGGCACATCCACTAATTGAACATTTAACCATTTTTGGACAATTGAATTAGTCCAGATTGAAGAGTAAATAACTTCATATGTTTATATCAAATTTCACTCAAATTGTTGGTCAATCTTGTATTCTCAATACTTTTCTCACATATAGCTAGCCTAATTGGGGCGAGTAACTAGTCAAATTGAGGGTATTGATCAATAAAATAGAGTGAATTAACTATACATATAAAATGGGCTAAATATTACTATCAAAATTATGACCCAACTTATTGACCTCGTGAGAACCTACGAATTGATGTTAATGAGTTTTATGGGCCCCATCTTGATGTGTGTTGAACATCAACACCGTGCATTTAATTTGTCCCCTTTAGGTTATGAAATATCTCGAAAATCATTCGTAAACGAAACTCAGGTGGGTTATACCATCTAAAACCATGACAGGACATCTTAAAAAATATATAAGCACTTGGTGGGGCCCACATGAGTTTTGGATGCAGCTAAAACTTGGTCTGACCCCTCATCCAATTGGGACACACATAATGAGTGGGTTGGATATATGAATCACATTAAGGCAAGTCCAATATATGATTATAAATGTTTTAAGGAAACCCCTCTACATTTAGGTGAGTCATTATCTTTATCAAAGTAAACTCTGTGGGGTCCACCATTATTTATTTATTTTATCCACTCCGTTTATCTATGTTAACAGATAATTTGAGGTCTAAAGAACAAAAATGAAGCATATCCAAAGCTCAAGTGGACCACACCACAGGAAATAGTGTGATTGAACCTCTACCAATGAAAATTAATTGGAGGCCATAGAAGTTTTGGATCAAGCTGATGTTTGTGTTTTCTCTTCATTCATATATATTTGATATTATGAATAGGTTGGATGGCAAATAAACGTTACTGTGGGCCCAAGGAAGGTATCAATGGTGGAAATCATTATTCCACATTGTTTCGTGTGGCATGGTCCACTTGAGTTTTGGATTTACCAAAATTTTGGGATCAATCCACACTGTTCATCCATTTTTTGAGATCATTTCAGAGAATTATTCAAAAAATGAATTATATCCAAAGATTAAATGGACCACACCGCAAATACCAGCATGGATGGGAATGGATTGGCTACTCCCCTGCCACCCGCCCGTTGGCTAATATTTGGTGATATGTGAACCCCACCATGATGTATGTATTTCATCCATTATGTTCATCCATTTTTACCGATCATTTTAGGGCTTGAACGAAAAAATGATAGGGATATAAACCTAAGGTGGACCACATTATAGGAAAACAATATTGATTGGATATCCACCATTAAAATCCTCTTAAGGCCCACAATACTGTTTATTTGACATCCAATCTATTGATTAAATCATATAGGCCCTGATGAAGGGTAAAGAAAAAAAGATCAGCTTGATCCAAAACTTTTATGGCCTCCAAAAGGGTTTCAATGGTAAATGTTCAATCCCCCATTGCTTTTTTCAGTGTGGTCCACTTGATGGTTAAATCTGTTTTTTTTTGTCTCCTTACGACGAGCTCGCCGGTTGGATGGACGGTTTAGATATAATACATACCTCATTATGGGACCCACAGAACTTGCTGATGTAAGCCAACTATTCATCTCCTTCATTTGGTGGGAAATGAAATGGCTACTCCCCCTGCCACTAGCCCCGTGGCTAGTTGTCGATGCTCTGTAGGCCCACCTTGATGTTTATATGCCATCCAAACTGTTGATAAGGCCATTAACACTAGGATAAAGTGAAAATACAAAAGAATTTTTTTTAAAAAAAAGCTTGAAATAAAGCTTTTTATGGCCGTAAGAGTTTACAACGGTTCTCACTGAATCCCCACTGTTTCATCTTGTGTGCCCACTTGATTTTTCTAAAATGAGCTCTATAAATGGATTAATAGAGTAAATTTTCCACAACTATGGTGGTGGGCCCCACCCAGCATCTTTGCGCTAGAACTTACCTGCAAACGCAAAACGCTCACCTGCGAACGAGTTCGCACGGACTACGTAAAAAGATTTTGAGAATTCATCACACATGATGAGTCCCTAAAATCTGAATGGTCCAAATGAAGTAGAATCTCAATAAATCCCTTGGTATTAATTTTTACTTTAAACTGAGACTTCGGTGGGCTATGAAAAATGTAAACAGTTTCTTCCCTTGATTTGTATTTCTCCTTTGTATGGCCTACCGGTATCTTAGATCAGGGTGAAAATTTACCCCCTAAAATTTCATAGGATTCTACGTATTATGGGCCGTTCAGATTCAACACTCATGACACATGTGCAAAGGTGCGCACGTGCGTAGGTGCGTAGGTGAGCACGCCTCCTTTGGCACGAAATCCACGTGCCCTAAAATGAGGAACCCTGTTCTCTCTCCCTCTCATCCACGCACTCTCGATTCCGTCTGTCCCTCTCCCAGCGCCGGCCCTGGAGATCTCTCCCACCTCTCTCTTCCTATCGATCTCTTTACAAAGATCAGGTGATGCTCTCTTTCTCTCTCTCAATCTCTCTCTCTCAGTCGATTGATAGTGGTGGTTCTCTCAATTGATTGATAGTGGTGGTTCTCTCTCAATCTCTCTCTCCCAGCGCCATGATTCAGAACCCCCTGGATTCGGAACCCCCATTAGTGGAAACCCCAGCACCAAATGGTGATTCCCTGGATTCAGAACCCCCATCATGTCATGTGTATATCTCTCAATCTCTCTCTCTCCCAGTGCCATTTTTCTCATACTGATGTGGCCCAATCTGATGAATGGATGGTGGCTGACGTTATTTTTTTTGCACCAGGGGATGTTCATAGGATGCCCCACCTAATGAATGGCCTAGATCTAGCACATCCATGCTACATTGGCATGTTCTTTACCAATCACCTCCTCACAAGAGCATGGATTCCCTTGCATTTCTCTTAAAGAAAGGTACCGTGAGATTGACCTCACGGGAGCTTGATATAAGGTCGAGATCTGTGCCCCATCATGAGCTATTTAGGAAATCCATACCATGCATCAGATGCACCCTTCAATGCTGGTCCATAGGCCTAAAAAATAGGCCAATCATGACTTAGGTGGGGCTACTCCACAGGCAACAGATGAGGGTAGATATCTGCCCATTGAAACATTCATGGTCGTTTATAGAGCCCACTGAGATGTGGCTCAGAAATCCAGACCATCCATTGTGTGTGTCCCACTTGAATGGGGTTTCATACTAATTTTCAACCATATCGAAACTCTCTCTCTCTCTCTCTCTCTCTCTCTCTCTCTCTCTCTCTCTCTCTATCTCCATCTCTCGATCTCCATTTTCCACTCCGGCCTCTCTTGATCTGGCCTCCAGACTTCCTTTTTAAAGAAAATAACCATTAACACATCCACCTATCCCCCTTCACAACTCCATCCATCTGATTCCAAAGAAAGAGAGTGACAATGTTCGTTGAAATGGTTTCTACCAAGATCTATTACCAGAGACTTAAGAAACGTTGGCAAGTTCGAAGGAGAAGAAGAGGAAGATAAAGGGTTGAATAGGACAAGGAGTTGGAGGAGGCTTAAAAGGGCATCTAGTAGGAAGAGACTGAGGCTAAGGATCCCAGGCTTGAGGAGATTGTTGAGGAGAAAGGCTAGGCTAGTTTCTGCAACATGGACCAAGATGTGGAAGAGGTTGAAGGAGAGTAGAAATCATATACGAGATCTGTTTTCTGGAAATTACATGTTCATGCAGGTAACCCCATCTCCTTTGGTATGCTTGGACAAATCTTTTATGGGTCACCACCATTATCATGGTGTGCTTTCCAGGCTTCCTCTTGGGAGGTTGGTATGAATTTTCTATATGGGGTTTCTTCTGCTTTTAGATGTTATATGCTTTGGGGGAAAGTGAAGATGGGGTCTATCGTTTCTTTTTACTTGTAATTGAAAGCGGCTGTTGGTGTTATGCGGGTACATGACACCAAATAAACTATATTTTAGATTTTCAAATGATGATTATGTGTATTATAATGCAATATCTAGGCCGTGTAATGAAATGTACTCCATCCCCAACTTCAGGCCGGTCCACTCATTTGCCGACCCACATAGAGAGGATTCATCATCTACAAACTGTCGTACGGATTGGAAATACCGTTTTAAAACTCTCCCTTTTTCATGGACAAACACCTTAAATTAATCGTTTTGTTGGCCTACCATGATGTATGTATGACATCCACTCGGGCTAACAGGGGTTACCTCGTGATTAGAGTAAGATGCCTGAAAATCCAATCGTAAATGGGCGACCATTTGAATTTGGAGTTTTTTTTTTTTTTTTTTCTGGTGGTTGTCAACTCTTTTCAGTGTGATCCCATCAGATTTTCGTAATTTTTGAGTCATTACATTTTAACGGTGAGTCTGAGCTTATCTTTTCATCAATTTTGAGTGATTCCATTTTCATGGTGAATCTGGACCAATGGATTGCCATTATTTTTGAGTCATCCCATTTATCGGGTTGGTTTGACTTGATTGGATTGTTAATAGGAAACAGATTGGCTACTCCCCTGCCACTAGCCCGGTGGCTGGCTGTCGGTCTCTGTGGGCCCACCATGATGTATGTGTTTCATCCATTTTTACAGATCATTTTATGGCTTGATCCCCAAAATGAGAGATATAAATCTCAGGTAGACCACACCACAGGAAAACAATAGTGATTGGATATCATAACTAACAGAAACTTAGTTTTTTTCTTGTTGTTTTGTGTTCCATGTGATTCCAATTCCATACCAAAGAAAGAACAATTGGCATGTTCTTCTTTTTTGGTAGTTTTGGACATTTTAACTGTGACCTTGCTTTGCATCCTCTATTTCTTTTATTTATTGTTCAGTGCAAGGATGGGTGTGCTCAACATGGCAAAGTAAGCAGTTTCAAGAATGATGAGAAAAACTGATGTAAGCTGAAGCAGGGGGCTTTGGCATAGGACAAGAGTTGGAAGGTAGGAAATTCGCCTCTATTTTTTCTTCTTAAAAATTTGTGTAAATTTTCTGCTTATGGAACTATTTCTACTTGAAAGAAAGGGAATTTGGATTTTAAGTTGCTAGAACTACCCATATGAAGGGTTTAATGCCTTTTCAATAATTATTTAACGCCCATCTCACTTAAATGATATTGAATAAAGAAAATCAGAGCTACTTTCTCAGGCATTCCACCAAAGACCAATCATGCATATTAGAGCCACTGTGTAGCATTTTGCTCCCTTGCTTAATGGAGAAGCCTGTTAGATCATGAGGCCTTTTTTCTTCCACTATACATTATTCTGCTTATTCAAGGTCAATTCGGGTGTATAGTTAGAAATTGGAATATTTACATTCTTTGGTTTTGCATGCTTTGGAGTTCATTTCTCAAAAGAGGTTTGAATTCTGACTGTTGTTCTGCTTCCTTTGTCATGTTCAATTAGATACAAATTTATAGAATGATTTAAACATTTATTTTAATAATTCTCTGGATATTGATTTGGATATTGTTTAGTGGAATCCATCATTTTCATTGTTATCCAAACCCTTTTTTTTTTTTTCTTTTTCCATTGTTTGGCATGGAATCCCTAATGTAATATGGCCTAAGGTTTTCAACGAGGAATGTAGCTTCTCAAACAAGCTATCAATAAAAGTTCTGGGTGCTAATATAATGCTGGTTAAATCCAAGAAAGTTAAGATTACAAGATGGGTTATCCTCCTGTTGGTTCTAGTAAGCTAAATGTTGATTGTGCTTTAGGCAATAATGTGAAGTTGGTAGGAAGGAAATGATTGGAAAGAGATGGAGAATCTCTTATAGCCTGTTTGAAGGCAAGTAAAGTGAACCTCAATGTAAAATGTACAAATGAAGCCCAACCTCAATGACAAGCTCTCTTCAGGTAGTGGTTTTGAGGAGTTAATCTGTTTGAATAGGTTGAGAGACAAAGATGCTAGCTCTTCAGTACTTACTGATTTTATGACTTGGTTCTCCCAAAATGTAATTGATGGCATGACTATTGTTCTTAAAAATCAGTCCACTGACCTGCTGGACTCAGCCCTGTTTCACCTCTAATGGTGCTTCCCCCATTAGAGGTGAAACAGTTGTACTATGTACTTCACTTAGGAAGGACATATAACAATGGTGAAGCTTAAGTCACAAGTTTAACTAGTCTTGATATCTAAAATTATTGGAAACCCAAAGTATCAATTAGGAGTCCTTTTAACTGTGAAAATCAGTTTATTCTTGGTTTATTGTAAGAAAAAGAGAGAGATTGTTTTAACAGTCCTTTCAAGAGTTAAGATTAGATATCCTTAATAATAATAATAATAATAATAAAGAGTTGAGATTAGATTAGATGATTTGGAAAAATTGCGTTAGAACCATAGAAGATGGAGATGTGTTTTGGGTCTATGTCAACTATAACTTACGAATGTTGTTGATGAGAAAGGGAACTTTATTTTTCTCTTGAGAGTGATTTTCAAGATGTTTTCCTAGTCTTGTTTGATGCCTTTCTCATATTTTTAACCATCATCTTACAATCCCACCTAACATTTAAATTGCATGGGCTGAGATCTAGTTGATCATTATGGCTGAACTATCACAGCATGCATCAAAGTGCATTTGGATTCAGATGAGAACTTAGGAATCAAATTAATTACCGGGGATTTTTTTTTCTTTATTGTTGAATCCATAAAAAAATTTTGGATACTGGGAAAGAATTGAAAGGAATTCTATGGTGCAGGTACCTATTTGTAAAAAAAAAATTTCAAAGAAGTGACAGTTGGGAAGGAATCCATTTGTGCATGTTGATATCATTGAGTTGGTAATAATATCATAGTGTATCCTGTAAGACCTTCATGAATTGTCTTGCAAATGTTGTTCATAAGTTATTCTAATGTTAATGTGCATGCAGAGTCACAGAATGCGTATCTCCATTTATTCAAGGTGAAGCTTTTTCAATATCCCAATTATCATGTTTTGTTGGCAAGCATAGGAAAGATCACCAAGAGATACAGTACCCTGCCCTCTTTTTTTTTTTTTTCATTTGCAGGCTCATGTCCTAGACTAATGAGTCATAACTTACCTCATATTCCATGGTGACACAGAACATTGATCATCCTGATGTGTTCATTGAAGTTATATTCTGACGAAACTATGCGAGTTCACTAATTTGCCTCATATAACATCTTGTAGCCCCTTTTAACCAAGTCAGATGACTGTCAGAGAACTATGATTTCAACATATATAAATTGTCCTGGTAAATTTTCTTGAGACTCTCTTGTTCCTTTGAGGTAGGCAGTGCATCCCTATCTGTAAAGATCTTATATCTGAATTCATCCTCTCCTTAATTGCTAAAACTTCAATTTTTAATTATTTTTTTTCCAGGGCACTGACTTTGAATAGTTCACACATGCATTGGATTACTTCCATATCTTGGTCTAGTCCTGCATCAATATAAAAGGTAAGTGATCCATTGGTTGAATATCCTTATTTGATTATAATTAATATTTTTCTTTTTGGAAATGCTCCAATTGGCTATGTACATGGGAACCTTCCTATACACATAATTGCAGTTTGGACACATCAGTAGTTCATATCCTTGATCTAAACTGCCCATGTGGTCTAGCTTACTCTTCATTGGCCATCTTGAAAAATCCATTCATCTTAATGGTTCTTACCATCCGATCTATATCATGAGAAATGGATGGCCATGTTCATTTATAATTTTTTTTTAAAGGTCAAATTATCAATTTCAATCATCAATTGGTGGTGTCATCCTTCGTTTGAGTTTTGCTTGTGGTTTTGAAACAATTGCTTGGTTAGGTGATAGTAACCATCTCATCCATGGGTTGGAAAGTGGACCATTATATTAAAAGGGTTGATGTTATCCAGTTTGTTTGATTTTCTGAAAGGGGCCTAGGAAAGGAGAATTGGATAAAACAGAAGGTCCAGATTAATGTTATCAATACCTCATGTCTGACTGCAACTATCTACAAGGACGTTCCCATACGTACAACCCACCCGAGCATTTCTCCATTTGTTTTTTTTTTCTTTTCTTATCTTGATACACAGATACGTGGACGCCAAGGCATTCATCTATCCCTAGTGCAGGTGGGCCATTCTCCAACACTTGTAATTGTTTGGATAATCCTAATTACCGCTAATTTTAGGGTTTTCTTTTTTCATCAAACTAAAAACTATTTTTCAGGTTTTTTTCTTTTTTCTAATCGTCCAATTTTTCAGTTTGTTTGGATAATTCCTTTGATGTTTACACCTCTTTGTTATTCTCCTTTCCCAACAGATTCTCTAATCTTGCATCTTAGAGATCCAGAGAATTTTTCAGCCTCTTGACAGTGATGTTATGTATGTTGTAGGATTCTCTGGTTCCACACAGTTTGATATATACCAACTTAGTGCTAAAAGTGGGGACATAATAAACCATAGCAGCACAGCCTTTCCTCATGTCTTTTCCGGTGAAGCATCGTTTGTTTCAGATGGCATGTTAGTGGCATTGGATGCCACCAGGTCAATGATAGTTTCATTTGGTTTTGTGTATTATCGGGTCTTTGAGTTTCCTGAATCTTGATGATTGTATTGTGTGTGTGTTCAACAATACGGAGATATTCGCACACTTTATACTGCCTGCAAGCATTGTGGTTTCGTCATGATTTCTTACTTTGATATAAGGGCAGCCCGTAATGCGATGAGAGCATTTCAAAACAAGCCATTGAGGCGTCGAAAAATTGACATAAAATTTTCAATTTCGAAGGTTTGCTTCTTTTTCTTCTTCTTCTTCTTCCTCTTTTTCTCTCCACTCAGTATTTTGATGAACATTTGGTATTTTATTGGAAATTGGTTGTATCTCTTCCATCATGTTTGAACACACACATGATCTTCCCTTTGAATGAAATGAACACATTCACTTGGAAAATGGTAATTTTTCAATATTAGTCTATTTTCATTGTCTGTCATGGCCATAAAACAGCGGTTCACATAAAAGAAGAAGAAGCTGTAAATGTGGCAAACATGGACAGCATATGGTGCATAACGATTCCTAGCAGGTTAAGTTGTAAACTATTATTAAGAGTTGGTTGGATATATTTTATTTTTTGTAAATGTTGTTAATAGTTGTATGTTGTTCATATCGAACAACTAAATACCCAGCCCCACTCATCCTCTCTTTTGCCCCACACATCTTTCTTCCACTCCATGATTTTCCTTTTCAATAATCTCATCTTCGGAAAAAGCTCAAAACCTAAAAAACCTTCCAAATTGAAAGATTACCACCATTCTTAATGAGACCTCAGAACCCCTTCATCTCCAACCACATCGATTTGAACCAAAAAAAGGACATAACACCCAATTTTCCCCGTCTGATCCAACACCGATTTAGGAAGACCCCTCGATGAGACACTCAGGAAGTGCTCGATCCAAGGGGAATGGTCAAAATTGATTGGTGAGCTCTAAGCTGAAAATTTTGCTACCCTGACCTTTTGACAAGACATTCCAAAGTTCAAGAGCTAAAGAAAACTCGACATGACTGTAGCAACCCCATTAGATTTTTCAAAGACCGAACAAAAGCTAGATTTTGGGAAGACTTAATGAAGAAAGGTTGAAGTGAAAGTCAATTCAGAGAGAGAGAGAGAGAGACTTTAAAGTGTCCTTTTTTTTAGCATCCTTGATCAAAAGCACAGATAAAAGGACCCCCAAAAGGCAAATTTCTATGTGAACAAAAGCTGAACTTACACGTCTCTTTTGTTTTAGCTCGTTTATCTTATCTTGCTACAAAACAAATATGTGTCACCCCTACAAGCAAGTTGACTAGTCAATTCCCAACTTCATCAAAATATGAAAAATTCACTGATTCAAAGGCATAACCTTATTTTGACTTTCAATTTGGGTAACTGGTCTTTTTCTGAAGCATCCATTTGAATGGTTAGGATCCATATACCAAACCAAAAGACTGAATAGATGCTTCACGGTTTCATCATAGATTCATGTAATTAGGACCAAATCACTATGGTAGTTGCCAAATATTATTATCATCTACATATTATTAGATATCTGGTGAATCTCTAAGGTGTGGGGACTGTTGAAATTTCTAGACATGTACCTGGCTGCTAAAATGGTGAATTGAATTGATGTGGAGAACCCTTGATTTATTTGAGAGTCATACAACCATACTAGTACTGAATTGTGATCTCAAGCAAATTACTTAGTTGCCTCATGGTAGAATGTTTGAGCAAATGATGACTCCCTTTTAAGGTCTCTCGATCTGCATGCTCAACTCTCACATAAAGCTCTGTTAGATTTTGATGTATTCCCTCTCGTTTGCATGTCTTTAGTGAAAAATGCACACAAATACAGTAACAAACAGATGCATGCATAGGATATTGCCTGATGGATGGGAACTCAAGTTGTGTTAAATGAACCTTTTTGTTCCCAATTATGCATATCTAGTTAAGTGGGTGCCTATGTTTGTTCCAGCCTTCCAAGGTGCATGGATCAAGAGGCATTCTGGTTTGTGAGTTTATGAAGCTTGTGATAGTTAGATTTCAACTCATAAGAGGTTCTGAAGTTGTGATTCAATTATGGACGCTGATGTAGATATTTTTTTATACCTATGAAGGCACTTAATATTTTGATATGCATCAATTTAGGGATGAATAGATTGCATGCATAAAAAATATATATCTGGTAGAGCACAGAGCTTTTCCAACACCAACGTTGGTGCTAGAAGGGTATATCCTAAGTCCAACTTTTATGGGTGGGCCGAGACCGTCAGGCTCTAAGTAGTAGGATTTGATTGGATAGCATGCTAGTGTCAGATTTACTTCAATAAATGAGCCCTACCTCTACTATAGGCCAGCTATCCAATCAAATCTCACTATATTATAACTAAGCCATGCTCAGTACAAAGAATAGTATTCAATTTAAGATTGTGACATTTGTAAATAAAGAAAGAACATTTGGATGAGCCCGAAAGGTAGGAAACAGTGATAATTGAACACCTTAAAAACTTCCTAGGGCCCACTCTAATGTTCCCATAGTGTTTACATGCCATCTACTGTTTAAAGTCACATAATGGTAGTGCATTGGATGAAAGGTCTGAAACAAGTCCATCCCTGCATGTGTATAATCATATGATACATTTATGTGTATGTATTTATGAATATAACTGTATGATGGTTGAATGGATGGATGGGGGGATCAAAGATATTTTTTTGGGTATGGTTTCATGGACCAAATGGTAATAGAGATGCAGTTTCATAAATGAAATCAGTTACAAGCACTAACAAGTAATAGCTATCTTTTGATTATGCAGGTGTATCTTGTTGGGAAATAGGAATTTCGCCGTTCTTGCACTTTGTTTTGGTCATTTTGTTAGACACTAGTGCATTAAATGCAGATTGCATTGCATTGTTGTGTATTGATTCCAATAGATAAAGATCTTTTCAAACTGTATTGTGCTCTCCCAGTGAATGCTATGAAGTTAAGAAACGCTCTTACCTGAACCTCTAATGGCTAGGATGAATTCTAATCTTTTATTTTGTTAATTGGTTTCAGTTGATTAAATATTCTCTTTTCATAGATTTGAGCTGGTTATTTGTAATATATGAAGGGGTGACTAAACTAGTCTTTTCTTGGATTGAATCTGCTTGTTTGTTATATATGTAGGAATGGATCAAAAGAAGGTTGAACGAGAGAAGATACCAAGTAGCCAATTCAAGGCAAGGCATAGCCAACAGTTGGAAGTTTCAGGTAATTTCTTTTGTATGGGTCCTAGTTTAGTTTGGGGGGGGGGGGGGGGGGGGGATTAGGAGGGTTAAAGTCAATTTTGTTGGAGTGGACCACTTGGGTCATTTCCTCTTTTATTGAATTGAGTTGTTACCAAATTTGTAAATAGGATTCTTATCAAACAATAGTATGAATTATTTTTTGAATAACTATTAGGTGCAAGATAAATAATAATAATAATACTCATTCATTGAGATTTTCTTTATTCTTAGATATTTTAGCGACGGACCAAATCCGTCGCTAATTTGAACATTAAACATCAAAGACGGATTCGAGGTCCGTCGCTTACTAATATTAGCGACAGTCTTTATCCATCGCTAATTTCTGAACATAGAAAATCTACGACGGAATCGAGGTACGTCACTAACTCATATTAGCGACGGATCGTATCCGTCACTGTTGTTTTTAGTGACGACTAATTTTTTGAATTTTACCGATGGATTTTTTATTTTTTACGATGGATTTTATCCATCACTATGATGCCAAGAACCTTATCTGTCATAGATTAAACAACGGATTTTATCCGTCGGAAAGAAAAAATGACCCAGTAAACAGCGACGGACGAAGTCCGTCGATTATTTGGTTTTACGACGGATTTAGTACATAACAAATCAGCAATTTTGGCATAGTGGAAGGAATTTACACATCACTAACGTAGTTGAGAATCTTATCTCAATACCCTTGGTAAATGTAATTCATCAAACAATTACTCATTCAGACATTTTATCAAACACAGCCTACACATTATTACATACATGAACTAATGTAGTTAAAGCATATATTATGACAAATCCTTTCATAAGGGAGTTGTCCTACATAGAAAAAACATATAACCTAGATTTATAATCATGACAAGAACAAATCATAATAGCAATTTCACTTAAACATTTCAACAAACACATGAAATACATTATATATTTAACATAGTTCATACTTATGTGATATATGGAAAGCATCATATGTAAGTGTATATGACAGCAATCAAGTCAGTCATAAATCATTAATTGACATTGAAAGCCTTGAAAATCATAGCCTAAACATTTATAGTCCGCACCTTCTGTTGGTACGCCTGCTACGAACTTGGCTCGTACAGTACGTCCCCATCTACAACACAACGGCTACCTAAATCATGAAATAACTTAGCTATTTCGACAAGTACTCAATTTGGATTCCTGAAACAAGATTAGGGTTAGGATTTCTTACCCAAGTCAAAGCTAGAATTGATGGTGTAGCGACTGTGGGGAGGTGATTCAGTACGAGTAGTGGGAGTGAATCCCAGTCACGATCTCTCTACCTCACTCTCTTCTCCTCACTCTTTCCTCCTCTTTTCTCTCTTCTCTCTCATAGGGTTAGAGAATTTGTATGGAATGAGAGAGGAGTGATTCAAGGTCCTTGAATAGGCCCAAAACTGGTCCAAATGGCCCCAGGGCCATGGTATACTTAGGGCATAGCCAAAAGGTGTCCGTTTCGGGCAAACCAGACTCATCTGGAGGTCCATTAACTGTTAATGTTACTCCATAAGTTCTCTGACCATGGATCTAGGAAACGATATGATTTCTATTCGATCGGATTAGTGGATCTACCATGGAGGACCTATATCAATTCAACAGTCATCGTCACTCGATCAGGGTCACAAGTATACCGATATGAGGAGCGAAATTTTCCTGACCCATGGGTGTATTTGGGTCAAAATCTGACGGTCCGAAGTCTTAAATTTTTCCCGCAAGCGAATGACCCAATTCACTTAAGCTTGAGTCCTTTTTCTAAAGATATTCGCGTTTCTGACAAACTTCGCTCAAGGCTCAAGTTGTGTATTTTCGGATACTATTCGGGCTCGATTTCCACAACGATTGTCAAGCCCAATAAGGTGGTCATATCCCTATAGTTTTACGGTAATCAGACTTTCGACGAGTGGTATAGCTTCGATACGGAGTTTCAATGTGCTCCTGAGAGCAACTGGGTTTTGAGATTGCTCCTAGGTTTTTAGGTAATGTTGAGTTAACGATTCCAATGGTTTTGCATCTTACAGTTCGTATAGATAGTGGTTCTACTAAATCCAGTGATTATTTAGTTTAGCACTTAATTAATTCTCATCTAATTTTTAAAGAATTTGGTCCTTAAGGATTTCTTCCTGGGGTAGTACTCGAGTCTTTGTACGGATTTTCTGAGATGTTATAATCTACCCCCCTTAAAGAAAAATTTCTTCCTTGAAATTAGTACCTTTTCGTACTTCTCGAGAATCTGAGGGTAGTTCTTACGGACTTCGGCTTCCATTTCTCAAGTAGCCTCTTCCTCTGTGTGGTGAGCCCATAGTACTTTCACAAGCGGGATAACTTTACTGCATAGCAACTATTCCTTTCTGTCTAGAATACGCGTTGGTCGCAGTACATAGGTAGCATCTTCACTTAGCTGCACATGCTCCCACTTGATAATTTGAGTGGGATCAGGAATGTATTTCTTTAGCATCATACGTGAAATACGTTGTGCATGCTGGTGGGTGGTGTGGGCAAGGTGAGATGGTATGCTACCACACCACTCGATCTAGGATTTGGAATGGGCCTATGAATCTCAACGTAAGCTTCCCCTTCATACCAAAGCAAAGGACTCCCTTCATGGGGAAACCCTTAAGAAACACATGGTCCCCAATCTCTAATTCTTGCCGTCATCGTCTGGTATTGGTGTAGCTCTTCTGTCTGCTTTGTGCTGTAAGAAGTCAATACCTGATAATATCGATCTTCTCTAAGGTCACCTGTACTAAATCTAGGCCAATCAGACTCTTCTCACCAACTTCTACCCAACAATGCGGTGCTTGACACGAATGTGCATAAAATGCTTCGTAAGAAGTCATGCCAATGCTCGCTTGGAAACTATTGTTATAAGTGAACTCAACATAGGGAAGACAGTCATCCCAACTGTCCTTAAAATCAAGCACACATGCCCGCAACATATCTTCTAACACCTGATTTAGCCATTCTGTCGGCCCATCAGTCTATGGGTGGAATGCAATACTGAACTTCAGCTTCACTCTCATTGTCTCTTGGATTCGAGTCTAGAAGATAAACGTGAATCACGTGTCTCGATCCAACACAATCTCTATAGGAACCCCATTCAGTCGTACAATCTTCTTGATGTACAACCTAGCTAAATCATCTGTGGAGTTCCAGCTTTAATAGGGAAAAAATGAGACGATTTCATCAATCAGTCCACAATCACCCAAATGGAGTCGTGTCCCTTGTCTTCGTTAACCCGGTAATGAAATCTATAGATATGAAGTCTCACTTTCATTCAGCTATGGGCATGGCCTGAAACAATCCAGGAGGTCGGTGATGCTCGGCCTTGACCTGCTGGCACGTGAGACAATGAGATACAAAATCTGCTATATGGACCTTCATGTTGTTCCACCAGTATGAACGCTTTATATCTCGATACATCTTTGTACTGCTAGTATGCATCACCATATTCGAATTGTGAGCAGCTTCGAGAACTTCCTTTCTCAAGTCATGAAGATTTGGGACGTATATGCGGCCACGATAACGTAAACCCCCATCCGAACTAACTCTCCATTTAGAGTCTTCATCATCAGTTACTTTCTCTCTCATTTTCACCAATAGTTCGTCCTCTTTTTGTGCCGCAACGATTCAGTCATCAACAAGTGGTTGGATGCGGATGTGTGCGATGCTTTCGAACGGCTCCTCTACTGTAAGCTTCTGTTCAAAGTCTCACACAAATTCTACCATGTTCCATTCTTCAATTATTAGTGGAGAAGCAAATTCTATTATCTTCTTACAACTCAACGCATCTGCCACAAAGTTAGCCTTGTCAGGATGGTAGGAAACCCTAAACTTAGTCTTTCAAGGTTTTCATCCATCGCCGCTACCTCATATTCAGGTCCCTCTGCGTGAATATGTACTTGAGGCTCTTATGGTCGTAAAAGAGCTGGAACTCCTCTCGGTAGAGGTAATGTCTCGAGAGCTTTAATACGAAGATAACTGCTGTCAATTCCAGGTCGTGCGTAGGGTAGTTTTCTTCATGCTTCCTCAATTGTCGTGATGCATAGGCAATCACTCTATCCTTCTGCATAAGAACACAACCCAAACCAACACGAGATGCATCGGTATATATCGTATATCTAACCCCTTGCTCTGACAATACTAGCAGACGTCAACTTGTCCTTTAATTCTTGAAAAGCTGCTTCTGCCTTCTCATTCCAGGCAAACTTAAGATCCTTTCAAGTAATCTAAGACAATGGTCTGGCTATCTTGAAAAAATATTTTATGAATCAGTGATAGTAGCCAGCAAGTCCTAGAAAACTCCTCACTTCTATAACCAAACCGGGCTGCTCCCACTCCTGAACTGCAGCCACCTTGGCAAGGTCCACCATGATACCTTCCTTGGACACAACATGTCCTAGGAACTTGACTTCTTCCTTTCAGAAGTCGTATTTCTTATACTGAGCAAATAACTAGTTCTTCTTGAGAGTATCGAAGACTGCTCGCAGGTGCTCTTCATGATCCTTTCGGCTCTTAGAGTATATCAAAATGTCATCTATAAATACGATGATGAATCGTTATAGGTATGACCGAAATACTCGGTTCATCAGGTCTATGAACACTACCGGTGCATTTGTGAGTCCAAATGACATCACAAGGAATTCATAGTATCCAAAACTGGTTCTGAATGCCTTCTTCTACACGTCTTCATCCCTGACGCACAACTGATGGTACCCAAACTATAAGTCGATCTTCAAGAAATATTGTGCCCCTTTCAACTGGTCAAATAAATCATCAATCCTAGGAAAGGGATACTTGTTCTTGACTGTCACTTGGTTCAACCTGCGATAATCAATACACAATTGCAGTGATCCAACCTTCTTCACAAACAACACAGGTGCTCCCCAAGGAGATACACTTGGTCGTATGAAACCTGAATCCAACAAATCATCAATCTGTCTCCTCAATTTCTCCATTTCACATGGAGGTATGCGATACATAGGGAAATAGGTGTCGCACCAGGCACAAGGTCGATAGTAAAGTCAATCTTACGCTGAGAAGGTAATCTAGGTATCGTCCTAAACACGTCCGTGAAATCTTGGACTATAGGGGTAGCAAGGTAGCATAACAACTAATGTGGTAGTACCAACTGACCTAAACTGGAAAAGTAAAGGTCATGCCCTCAGGTCTGTGGGTTGTCACCACTCGGGTATTGTAATCGATCTCTATCTTCATCTCGATGAGCCAATCCATACCGAGAATGACATCATAATGACATAGTGGGGCAACAACTAGGTCAATGAGTATTGTTCTTCTTCCTAAGTATATCAAACAACCCTTACAAGTCTTGGTAGAGTCCGAGAAAGTCCCTGTGGTGAAAAGGAGTTTCATCCCAATCATATGAGTAGTTTTCAGCCCTAGTCGCTTGACTATTGCGCATGATATTATCGAACTAGTGGACCCAGTGTCCACCAACAGAAAAAATGGTATACCTTGAATGTGGGCAGTGACTTCGAAGGTTAAAGGCACTGTAGCTGCTGACTCAGATACTTCAACTGGAAGCGCATGCACACACTCTTGTTAAGAACGATTCGGTTGCCCCGCCATAGGTCATTGAGGTGGCCTACTTCGAGGTACATTCGGTCTGTAGAAAGGTTGTGCTGGTGGTGCTAATCATAGAGGTGGAGTTGAAATGGCCTGAGGTAACTAACGGTTGATCTTCTGAGGTGGAATAAAACCGTTATCCCTCATCTTGGTGAAGCAATAAGTGTCCGTATGGACCATCCTCTTATAGTAGGTGCACCACAAAGCTAATCCCCTCGGCTGGGTCGGTGGAGCAATAAGCCTAGGAGGCGAGTCGACATGTGGCCTCTTGTCAAGGAACGGTCTGTTTGGCAAGTCCGGTTAAGGCCTTAGGCCCATGTGCACACGCATATAAGATAGTTTATCTCCATCCTTTTCAGTTCACAGAGATATGTTCGCTAGCTCAGCATAATTGGGAATGCTAGCGTAACACATCTTCATGGGGATTTCAAGCTACAAACCGTTTAAAAATCATCATATCTTCATCGGATCGTATGCTAGTATCAAAGGAGCATATCTAGTTAGCTCCATGAATCTGTTCTCATACTCTGACACATACATTCCTCCTTATCGGAGGCGAAGGAACTCACCCTCCTTTTCATTACAGTAAGTGAGGGGAAGTATTTTTCATGGAAGCAGGTCTCAAACACGTCCCACGTCCATATGCATCTAAGAGAAATTGTCCATAGGACGTTGTCCCACTAGAGACTGGCCTCCTCGAACATATAAGTGACCAACTCTACCTGCTCTGCCTCAGTGCATGTAGCGGCTTCAACATCTTAGAGATGCAATCAAGCCAGTATTCGACATCCTTGGGCCTATGAGTGCCTATAAAGGTGGGAGGTCAGAAATGCTGGAAGTGTTCGAATAGACCGATGGCATTCATATTTCCATCAGGTTGCATAGATGGTGCAGGCGGGACCATATTCATATTTTGGGCAAGGGCCCTTGCAACTGTGGTCCAAACCTGCTACAACTACATTAGGAGCATCATTTGCTCCAATCTATCAGGCAGAGGAGCCGCATGAGGTATGTGTGGCGTCGAGGTAGACGTATGGTTCTGTTCTGGAATCGGTGGTGCACTAGGTGTTGGCCCATTGGTAGGGCCAGTGGCCGGCTGTGAATCCGACATGGTGTCATTATCAGGGCCCAAACTGGGGTCCATGTGGCTATTTCTTAGGAGAGGTGCCTCTTCGAATGATCCACCAAGTGAAAGATGTACAATACTTTGAGTGCTCTTAGGTGGCATTCCATATATACAACATAGGGTGCAACACGTGCAAGATTTCAAATGACAACATTCAAAATTTTCCAAGCATTCTACATATTCCAAATCAAAAGAAGCTTCATGCATTTCATTTTACCAAAATTGTCACAATATATAAGATGTGGTCTTATATGGATCATGATAGAAGATGCATGTGAGCTAATATAAACAAAGCTTTAAACAGTAAGCAAACTAACATACCACCAGCCTACAAAGGGTACTACATGGAAAGACAAGAAACAAAGAAAACTTAAAAATAACCACAACATATGACTAGTCATCCGACTCTGGTGATGGTGGATGAGCACCCTTGTCCTGCATACAGCATAGGAGAGCCTTCAAGGTGCGAGACATCTTAAATTTTTATTTCATATAAGCTTGATTCACTTCAAGATTTTTCTTCAGTTCTGCCTGGGTCTCCTTGACCTCCTGTCTCAAGGCAACCTGACTTTCTTCAATCTGAGCCATGCAAGCTTCTATGGCGGTCCGATCACGATGGTGCTCATGTGTAGCAGTAGGAGGTCCCCCATCAGAGTCTTAGGCTTCCTCCTCATTCTCACTGCTCTCCTCTTCATTTCCCTCCTCAGAGCCTACCTCTTCACTACCTTCCTCATCATTGCCTTCCTCATGTTTACTCTACTCTTCCTCTTCACTTTCTTCCTCTATCTCATCTCCATATTCATCAAGACAAGCTTGCTATTGTTGCTGGCCAATTCCCATGTTGTTGAGTGTAGTGTCATTTATGAAATGGATCAGGGAAAGCTCATCCATGTTAAGTCTTTAGTCGAACTCATGAGCAATCTTGCATATAAGTCGGCTAAATGGGAGTGAGATATCTGTCCTAACAGAGCGTACAGTTTGGACTATCTGTAGTAGGATGACGTAGGCAGACACAACTTGTCTCCCTGCCCAGCTCTGTACAGGAAGTCCACCATCAAGCGAGTGCGCTCGGCATGGTTACTCCACCTAGGATACATATTGTATATAAAGATGTGGTGGAGTAGGAAGAAGTTTGTCTTCATCTCAGTCACTAGGAGGCAATTGCCTCGCTTTCAGCGAACCAGTCAGCCACAAAGAAACTGCGTGCAGTGATCTCTTTCTCGTGCACTCTTGAGATGAGATTCACTAGCATGTACCTCACCACATGTAATCCTCATAATTCGGGCTACCACATCGACATTAACTATTTCTTTTCACCTTCCCACGGGGATAGTGAACTATAGAGGCTCCAGTAGTGGATCCCATATGCTGGCATAGAAGGCACAGACAGTGCTTTCACATGCATGAGACTTGCCCTCAAATATTGGACCCCACCCGAATTCTAATAGGAGGTCCATTAAAGGATATAGCCCAAATAGCCTTTCGTCCAAATGTGCTTCAAACACAAATTTATGCCACGAAACATACCATGTCCAATACCTGGCGGTAACGTTCTTTCGAGTGGAATCTGAAGATCAAGATCCAGCTTCGTCCTTTGCTCTCTCTCTCGACGCTTATGCTCGCTTCGGTGCCCATTTTCTTCCTTGGACAGGTTGGGCGGCTAGGCCCAGCTTCATCAGTGGACGCCCTTCTCTTTCTAATGAGGGAAAGGAATGTGAAAAGGGAAAAGATGGTAGCCACTAGCTCAAAAAGAAATATGAAAGTGAAGAAAGAATGAAGGAGGAGATAGGTTAGTGGGTTTTGGGATTTTATGAGACATAAAGGTGGACTTGTGTGCTCAAATGAGAGGAAATTAGGGAAATAGGAGGTGGTAGGAGATGGGTTTTGAGGAAAATGGTGGGAGGTGGGTATGTAATGAAGAAGAAGAAGAAGATTTGAGAGTAAGAGGGAGATTTGAGAAGAAAAATCAGATTTTTGAGGGGTTGGAAGGGTTTAGAAGCTAGGTGGGAGTGAAATGGAGCTAAGAGGGAAAAATAGATGGACCCACACAATTTTCATGGCCCCACATGTGTGGAGAAGGGCCGTGGGCTGACGGACCCGAGGGCCCACCGCCCTCCCACTGGACCTAAGCGCAATGCGCTGCGGTCGGTGTGGTGGCGCCATGATCCATTGGACTGTGGGCAGTGGCCTCCCCCTCCTGGGGTGCCGAAAATATACTGGGGACCGCCTGGGTCCCACTAGAAAATAGGGTTTGGGCCCCTATGCCCATTTGAGGTGTTTTCGGGTTCCATCTCGCGCATATTCATGCTTTTCGGGTCATTTGAGTGTGGGATTCACTGAAACATCATCCAATCTCATCGATTGATGGTCTAGAAAGGAATTGGAATCATTTCACATGACCGCAGATGCATACGGGTCACATTTCAACGGTCAGTTTCGCCCGTCGGTGAAACTTGGAATCTTATGTTCATTTCTATGTTTTATCACCCACACCTAAGTCAAAGTACATCTGTGTACATCGTGTTACTATAACCCAGGTCTAGTTTAATCTAAATCATGATCTGATACCAACTTTTAATGCCCCAAATTTTGAGGGTCGAGCAAAGGCTCAACTCCCGAGATCCGATGCATCACTATGCAATATAGATAATGATGTTTAAATGTTGTCCATATTAGGGAATTAAACATGAGTGGGATTATTCTAAAATAACATATCATACTCCAGGTGCAATTAAATTAACCAAGCGGAAGACTTAAGTACTTAAATTATAACATGAGAGTGTTTCATCATCCGGAGTATGAAACTGTTCCACACTGAATAGATACAAGTGTTTGTTCCAAAAGTTACAAAATATCAAAATGTAACTATCCAACTAATCCATGTAACCCTGTAATCCCGTCGAATCAGAACAAGGTCTACAAAGATCCACCTGATAACTGAACATAGGAGAATTCCTCCTCCTTATCCATGAAGTCCATATCAGCTACATAGGCTCCATTATCACCTGTATCTACAACAAAGTCTGGTTGGTGTTTTAAAACACTGTCCCAGAGTGGGAGTGAGTGATCAACTCAGTAGTACTATAAGGAAAAGGTTAGCATGTTATCAATTCAGTCAAGCAGTAATAATAAAGAAATATAGCAATCATATCCTAAGTACTCTTGTTAATGTAGGAATGGTATGCTATAATGATGCATGCCCTAGCCTGCACTCCCTCAGTGACATCATCTCACACGATCGTGCATGGAAAACTCCCTAAATGTGTGCTCCTCGCTGAAGTACATGCAATGCAGTGCATAGTCATGTTAGCCAATACTTAATTAGGTTTATTCATATAGCAGATTCGAGAAGCTAAGGTACCTCCCTTTATATCATTTACCCAAACAATGATCCAAATAGGGTCGTTAATCCTAGTTAGTCACATATGATAGGCAAGTTGTAAGGCATCACTCCTAATAAAAATAGTGGATAGGTAAGTTCACGAGTTTACACTTGAGGTCACTACGGAGAGGCTTGTAACCATTAGCGTAGGCATATTTTATACTCGGCGTCACTACAAGAAGGTTCGTCACCTTAACATAGGTTGATAGCTCGAATATAGTGTCTCATACCATCGTAATTAGCTCACAAGTTTAGGTTGCTCACTAGTCACTACAGGGAGGCTCGTCACCCCAACGTAGGCCGACAACTTGCCCACAGTGTCCCATACCACCATGCCCGACTCATGAGTCTTAAAGGATTGTGGTACCATGGTTGGGACAAGTTTTAAATTGGTAAGCGGTACCTTAGATTCAAGCAGTAGCATTCATACATGATAAACACACATTAGGCCAATCGGATTACTTGACAATTGCGATTGGTACGAGCACATGCTGAATTAATTAACATGGAGTGCATAAGCTCTCCACGTGGCCTAACCACTGTCGACAATTATCGTACGACTTGGATTCATCGAACGTATCTAAGGTGGCGAGGCTAGTTCAGCCACTCAATCGAAAACTGTTACTGATTGCTTGGACTACGCAGTAGTCCCAACCACACTCAAAGGAAATAGATAGTCACATGTGATAATAATAATTGCATTTAACAAATAATTCAAACACGAATCTCATATGAGCATTCTATCAAACACATAGAACATGTTATTATACATATGCATTTTCTACATAAATTATGTAGTTGAAATCAAAGTTACATGAAGAAATTTACACACATCACTAAGGTAGTTGAGAATCCTATCTCAACACCCTTGGTAAATGCAATTCATCAAACAATTACTCATTTAGGCATTTTATCAAACACTTAGCCTACACATTATTACATACATGAACTAAAGTAGTTAAAGCATACATTATGGTAAATACTTTCGTAAGGGAGTTGTCCTACATACAACAAACATATAACACAAATTTATCATCATGGCAAGCACAAATCATAACAACAATTTCACTTAAACATTACAACAAACACATGGAATGCATTATATATTCGACATAGTTCTTACATGTGTGATATACAGAAAGCGTTGTATCTAAGTGCCTATAACAGCAATCAATTTAGTCATAAATCATTAACCAACATTGAAATCCTTAAAAACCATAACCTAAACATTTATAGTCTGTACCTTCCGTCGGTACGCCTGCTACGAACTCAGTTCGTACAATACGTCCTCGTCTATAACACAACGGCTACCTAAATCATCAAATAGGTTAGCTATTTCGACGAGTACTCTATTTGGATTCCTAAAACAAGATTAGGGTTAGGATTTCTAACCTAAGTCGAAGCTAGAATCAATGGTGTAGCAACGGTGGGGAGAGGATTCAGTACATGGAGTAGTGGGAGTGAATCCCAGCCACGATCTCTCTATCTCACTCTCTTCTACTCACTCTTTCCTCATCTTTTCTCTCCTCTCTCATAGGGTTAGAGAATTCGTATATAATGAGAGATGGGTGATTTAAGGTCCTTAAATAGGCCCAAAACTGGTCTAAATGGCCCTAGGGCCCTGGTATACTTAGGGCATAGCCATAAGGTATCCGTTTCGTGCAAACCGGACTCATCTAGAGGTTCATTACCTGTTAATGTTACAGCGTAAGTTCTCTAACCATGGATCTAGGCCAAGATATGATCTTGGTCTAATCAGATTTGTGGATCGACCGTGGAGGACCTATATCAGTTCAATGGTCATCGTCACTCGATCAGGACCACAAGTACACTGATATGAGTAACAAAATTTTCCTGACCCATGCACATATGGGGTCAGAATCTAATGGTCTGAAGTCTTAAATTTCGCCTGCAAGCAAATGGCCCAATTCACTTAAGCTTGAGTCCATTTTCTAAAGATATTCGCATTTCTCACACACTTCACTCAAGGCTTAAGTTGTGCATTTTTGGATACTATTCATGCTTGATTCCCGTGTTGGTTTTCAAGCCCAATAAGGCAGTCATATCCTTATAGTTTCATGGTAATCAGACTTTCGACGCATGGTCTAGGTCCGATACAGAGTTTTAATGAGCTTCCGAGAGCAACTGGGTTTTGAGATTGCTCTTAGGTTTCTAAGTAATGTTGAGTTAGCAATTCTAATGGTTTTGGGTCTTGTAATTCGTATAGATAATGGTTCTACTAAATCCAGTGATTATTTAGTTTAACACTTAATTAATTCTCATCTAATTTTTAAAGAATTCAGTCCTTTAGGATTTCTACCTAGGGTGGTACTTGGGCCTTTGTATGGATTTTTTCAAGCCGTTACAGATGTCTCACGTGCCAGCAAGTTAAGGCCGAGCATCGCTGACCCCCTGGTTTACTTCAGCCATTGCCCATAGCTAAGTGGAAGTGAGATTTCATATCTATGGATTTCATTTTCAGGTTACCAAAGACAAGAAAGAGGCATGACTCCATTTGGGTGATTGTGGACTGGTTGATGAAATCGGCTCATTTCTTTCTGATTAGAGTTTCTAATTTGGCAGATGATCTAGCCAAGTTGTACATCAAGGAGATTGTACGACTGCATGGGGTTCCTATAGAGATTGTGTCAGACCGAGGCACACGATTCATGTCTATTTTTTGAACTTGAATCTAAGAAGCAATGAGAGTGAAACTGAAGTTCAGTACCGTGTTCCACCCACAGACTGATGGGAAAACTGAACAGGTAAATGAGGTACTCGAAGACATGTTGCAAGCGTGCGTACTCAACTTTAAGGACAGCTGGGACAACTGCCTCCCTTATACCGAGTTTTCTTATAACAATAGCTTCCAAGCAAGCATTGGAATGACTCCCTACGAAGCTTTGTATGGGTGCCCATGTCGAGCCTCACATTGTTGGGCAGAAGTTGGAGAGAAGAGCTTGGTTGGCCCAGATCTGGTTCAGGCGACCTCAGAAAATATCAAAATTATCAGGCGTCGACTCCTTACGGCCTAGAGTAGGCAGAAGAGCTACGCAGATACGAGAAGTAGGCAGTTAGAATTTGAAGTTAGGGACCACGTATTACTTAAAGTTTTCTCAATGAAAGGGATACTTCGGTTTTGTAAGAAAGGAAAACTCACGCTAAGATTCATTGTGCCATTCCAGATTCTAGACCGAGTGAGTGTGGTGGCATACCGTCTTGCCTTGTCCATGCCACTTGCCAGAGTGCACAATGTATTTCACGTATCGATACTGAAGAAATATGTCCCTGATCCTACCCATATTATCAAATGAGAGCAAGTACATCTAAGTGAAGATGCTACCTATGTATTGCAACGAATGCGAATTCTAAATAGAAAGGAACAAGTGCTATGTAGCAAAGTTATCCCACTCGTGAAAGTATTGTAGACACACCACACTAAGGAAGAGGCTACTTGGGAAATGAAAGCCGAAGTCCGTAAGAACTACCCTCAGATCCTCGAGGAGTATAAAAAGGTAGTAATTTTGGGAATGAAATTTTTCTTTAGAGGAGGTAGATTGTAACGTCTTGAAAAAATCTGTACAAAGACCCGAGTTCCACCTCAACCAGAAATACCTAAGGACAGTATCATGTTATAATTAAGGAAGAATTTAGTTAAGTATTAAACTAAATAAGCAGTGGATTAAGCTTGGGCCACCATTTCTACAAATGAGAAGACTTAAAACCATTAATACCACTGACTCAACACTACATGAAGACCTAAGAAAAATCTCAAGAGTCTGTCGCTCTCGGGAGTACATTGAAACCTCGTATCGGACCTGGACTGCACGTCGAAAGTCCGATGACCGCAAAACTATGAGATTATGTCCGTCCTACTTGGTTGACAACCATCACAAAATTTAAGTACAAATGGTGTCCAGAAACGCACAACTTGAGCCTTGAGTGAAGTGTGTGAGAAACACGAATATCTTTAGAATATGAAATGAAACTTAAGTGAATTGGGTCATTTGCTCACATGCGAAATTAAGAATTTCAAACCATCAATTTCTAACCAAACTTCACCCATGGAAAAGGAAATTTTCATGCACGTATCTGTATACTTGTGGCCCCGATCGAGTAAGTATGACCGTTGATCTAACACAGGTCCTCCATGGTCGATCAACTTATCGGATTGTATGGAAATCACATCCTACCATAAATCCATTTTCAAGGAACTTACCCTACAATGTATATGAGTAGTGGGCCTTTCGGTGACTCTGTTTGTCAAAAATAGTTATCCAAAGGATATAAACCATGTATATAGTGGCCCTGGTGCCATTTACATCACTGCTGGACCTATAAATAGCATCCCACACACCCTCTCTCCCATATACGAATTTCTCCAAACCCTATGAGAGAGAAGAGAGAAAAAAAAAAGAGAAAAGAGGAAGGAGAGAAGAGAAATCTTAGGAGATCGTTGCTGTGATTCTCTCCTACTACTCCACACACTAAATCACCTTCCCGTTACGCTACCTGATTCATTTTAGCTATGATTTGGGTAAGAAACCCTAACCCTAATCTTGATTTAGAGATCCAAGTTAATTAATCATCAAACTAGCTAACCTATTTCATTATTTAGGTGTCTGACATTCTATTTTCAGGAATGTAGAGTTTGTACCGAGTCCAAATCGAGTATTTCGATGAAAGGTGCGAACTATATATGTTTAGGTTATGGTTTTCAATGCTTTCAATGTTAGCTAATGATTTATGTCTGACTTGATTGATGACATATTGTCTTAGATACGTCGTTTTCGATATAATATACATGTGTGAACCATGTTGAACAAAATATGCCTCTCATGTGTTTGTTAAATGTTTGAATGAACATGTAAACATGATTTGTGCTTACCATGACTACTAATCTAGGATTCATCATTGCCATAAGTATGCTGACCTCTTTATATAAGGATTTGCAAAAATATATGTTGTAACTAACCTAGTCTATGTATTTAATGAAGTGTAGTCTAAGTGTTTGATGATTTGTCTGAATGAGAAATTATTGATGATTTATATGTATTACAAGTGTTAAGATAGGGTTCTCTCTTACCTTATACATATGTATAGTTTCTTTCATGTACTCATGTTCGTCTTAATGCAAATGATTGATAAAATGCTAGTATTTGGTAACATGATCAAAGCGTTTGATGACTTATTTGGATTGTCTGTTGAATGTTGACATGATTATCACATGTATTTAATTGCTACATCTGAGTAAGATTGGGGCTACAATCTAGCCCAGGAAATCGATAATAATTCTTGTTCAGGTGGCCGAATTAGTCTCACCACATTGGGTATATTTGATTAATCTGGGTCGCAAGATGACTGTCGATCATGGTTAGGAAACGAGGGGTGTTTATGCGCTCCATTTCGATTAAGTCAGCGTGTGCCTATACCAATCAGATTTGACTAACAAACAGATTGACCTATTGTGTGTTTACCATGTATGGACACCACTACTTGAATCTCAGGTACCCCTTTCCAATGTAAAGACCCTCTTTAACCATAGTACCATGATCCGATAAGACTCATGAGCCGAGCATGGTGGTATGGGACACCGTGGTCGAGCTATCGGCCTACGCTAGGGTGACAAGCTTCCCCATAGTGACCAGTGAGCAACCTAGACTTGTGAGCTGGGCATGGTGGTATGGGACACTGCGTTCGAGCTGTCGGCCTACACTGAGGTGATGAACCTCCCCGTAGTGACCGCGAGTATAAACTTTAAATTTTCCTATCGACTGCTTTTCATATTGAGTGATGCCCTACAACTTGCCTATCGTATGTGATTAACTAGGATTGATGACCCTAGATGGATCCTTCTATTTGGGTTAATGATATAAAGGGAGGTACCTTAGCTTCCTGAACCTTTTGTATGAATAAGCTTAATTAAGTACTTGGCTAACAAGGTCATGCATCGCATTGCATTAGTTAGGATGTTCTTTTGGCATGGAAGTTACACTTTAGGGAGTGTTGACATATGAGAAATTGATTATCGGAGTCGCTTTTGAGGGAGCTTTGTGCGAGGGCATGCATCATTACTCGCACTTCATTCCTGCATTAACAAGAGTAGTTAAGAAGTGATTGTTATGTTGTTTTATCATTATTGCTTGATTGACTTTATAACATGTTAACCTTTACCTTATAGTACCACTGAGTTAATCACTCACTCCTACCCTGGTACGGTGTTTTAAAACACCACCCAGACTCTAGTTTAGATGCAGTTGTTGACGAAGTTTATGCGATGAAGCAGGACTTCATGGATGAGGAGGAAGAGTTCTCCTATTTCTAGCTCTCAGGTGGGTCTATATAGACCTCGTACTGATTTGATGAGAATATGAGGATACTTGTCTTAGTTGGACATCTTACATTCTCAAATTTTGTATATTTTAAAACAATACATGTAAATATTTAGCCCAGTTACATACTCATACTCTAGAGGTTGTGAAACACTTACCTGTTCAAATTTATATATGTTTCAGTCTTCCGCTTGCTTAATTATATCTAGAGTCTGATGTGCTGTTTTAGTATAATCTCACTCATGTTTAACTCATTAATATGGACAAAATCTGAACATCATTATCCATGTGCATAAGTGATGTGCTGGATCTCAGGAGTAGAGCTTTGCTCGACCCTCAAAATTTAGGGCATTATAAATGTTCACCTTAAAACCTTTACAATTGTCTTTTTCAAATGAGCTTTACACAATCACAAAAACCCCACTATGACAATTTCCTGGCTGAATCTCACAAAATGCAGAAATTGAAATTGTACTTATCTAAAGATTATTCTTCTGATGTAGCCCAATAGAACCAATTCGATGTAGACGTAGATGTTTAATGTCCAATCTCATAAATGAAATGATTCTAGATCTAAATGATTTTTAAATTAAATTAACTTGGGTTAGCTTGATTTGATTTTGATCTCAAAAGGGTAAAACACTATTCCCCTTTTTATAAAATAATAGAGTTGAATAGAGATCACAAAATCAAATACAAAAAGCTATAAAAATAATCTTAAATGAATAAGTAATAGCTTCACAATATGTAGAAACTTATCTCCCAAAGTGATGAATTGATTAGGCTTGGAATGAATGAAAAATTTTGAGATTCGGCCTCTATTTATAGGTAAAAATTATGTTCCCTCGACTAGTCTAAGGGTTGGTTCGACTGGTCAAAGCACCAACCAATTTTTAAAATTTCTAGCACGAAAAGATAAACTTGTTACTCGATTGGTCGAGTAGCTTGCTCGACTGGTTGAGTGGCCTGCTCTACTAGTCGAACAATGCACTCGACTGGTCGAGTGGGACCAGAAAAGCTTGATGGACTTTAAGTCGAGCACTGCACGACTAGTCGAGACTATTCACTCGACTGGTCGAGCAGTGTCCATGACTAGTCGAACCATAACCAAAAAATTTTAAAAATTCTTAACAAATATTGGACTAGTTGAGAAACTTCTTAGACTGGTCGAGCCAATGCCTAGACTGGTCGAACAATGACTAGGACTAGTTGAATAATAGCCTATAAACATATAAAATGACCCAAATTCAATATGTAATCAATATGACCTAACATATGGTTAATTTAGAGTCATCCATACATTATTTGTGAGTTTGAAACATTGAAACATTGATCACTTTGATAACTAATTTATCTTGAAGCACGTGAAGCTTGACCTTGTATTCTTGAACTTGAGCAAGAGCTAGTGCTTGTGTTCTTGAGACTTTAAGCTTGAGGTAGTGATCTTGTAAAATGAGCTTGAGATAGACTTTGTGTTCTTATCCTTGAGCTTGTGTTCAATTTATGACAAATTTCTTCAACTTAAAAATGTAGAAGAGTTGACGATGACTTGAAGGTGAACTTTTTATCTTATGATTATAAGATACTGACTCCCAAGCAGTTTGGCACAACAAAATTTGACAATACCGGGTGCTATAATTACAACAAAGCACTTATAGTCTTCATATTTCACACTTAGCCCATATGAGAGGCAATCCAAGTCATTCATATGTAGAGAAATATTCAACTATGATTACCCACAAGGTTTCTTCACCCGATGGACACCAAAATAAATGGTTAAGGGGCTGATCTGTCAATTAGGTCACCTTTACAATTATTTAAGGGCTAAAATTTGATGTGTATGGTTAATTTATGATACATAGGCATGGTATAAATTTTCACATTAAACGGATAGTGGGAACCATGTGATCTAGAATCCAAGAGTCTAGGTTAGTGGCATTTTCATAATTATTGTTGATATTGGGGTTTTGTAAAATTTAATGATTCTACGTGGTTGTAGACACCTCTATTAACAATTCTTGCAAGCAGACTCACATGTAGATCATTATGGGTAGGGAGCTATTTGCCAGTTCATTCAAGGGAAGGTACCTACGTCAAATCACATGATGATGATCTTGTCTTTAAATCAATGGTTAGATGGCTTGGTCTATTGCATGGAGATCATTCCTAATGGTTAGGTTCATGTCAAGGAATATAAGTAAGGTTAGGATAGTTAGATTGGTATTGTACGCATGTACATCTTAAGTTAACTTCTTGGTAATGCTCGAGAACTTTCAATACTCGAGTATTGAAATGTTCGGGGTATTACAGTAGCAATGGCTAACTCAACAAAGAGAAGAGTGACAATGACCAACTTAATAATAAGGAGAGTAGAAATGATCAACTCAATAAAGAGAAGAATAGCAAGGGCTAACTCAACAAATTGGTAAAGGCAAGGGCAAGGCTTGAATCCATGACTTCATGTAAAATCATAAAGATTGCACATAATTAAAGTCATACCAAAATTCTCAGAAGATAAATAATTGATGTTGGTAAATTAAACAATTGTATGGAAGTTCACAGTATCATGAAAGCATGTAAAAGGCAAGATAATATCATCTTAAATCAAGTAAGCTTAAAGGAGAAAAACCCTCACCTTTAGGATTAGATCTCTTTCTAAGGTTGTCAATACTTGTTGTATATAGCGTACTTGTTCCCTTTCACCCAAGTGGAGAAAAGACTTAGCTTGAGTGTCGACTTAAACAAGTGACTCAGCGAGTCTCCTTTCAACCTCACAGTAACACTACAACCTTTCTCTCCCTTCCATAACTCTCTCTCTCTCTCTCTCTCTCTCTCTCTTACTCACTCTCTCTCCTCCTTTTTACTCTTTCTTCTTTCTCACTCATTTCTTTCTTTCTTTCAATTTCTGGGGTTTTCTCCTTCTAACCTATGTTAGGTTCTATAGTTTTCAATCTAGCGAAGAAAAAGAATCCTAGTTGAACAGAAATTGCCTTCCACAGCTCTATTTACTCACAGAGACTCCACAATCGACTTGTACGAGGCCCGGTCTTGTAGAGTTGTAGCAATGATCAGCCCCATCTGGGTGAGGTTACTTTGAGGAAAGGTTAATCAAATAAACATCTCTAATTGACTCTTAATAGCTTGTCGATGGTTCCATAACTTGCCGTATGATCCGACAGACGACCCTTGATTTATTATCAGATTGATCCTCAGTTTTTCTGGATTGAGATGATCATGTTGAACGGATTGATTTGGCTATCCGACGACCAATGGCCTGTCAGATTCTTGGTTTGATCACTTCGACTTCTTATAAACAAGATCTTCAAAGGTTTATGGATGTAATTTCTTAAAGTGCGGATTGTATAAGGGAAAATGGCAAAACGTCGTGTTCTTCAGTCACCCCCAAACTCAGGAACTGAGCTCACAAAATTCTGAGCCGCTGAATCTGGTGCCGACAGCCTCCGTAGTACCCCGTTCTCGGATCCCAACTCCCATGCGCCAGGTTCCGATCCTAGGATCCTACATGGAGGATTTTCATGGTGAATTTTTTGTAAAGAAACATAATCACAAGTGTACCCAAGTCACCAAAACATCATCACCACATATCCACTAATATAATAATTGAGTACAGTGTTGAAAGGGAAATACATCGTATCACAAAATTCCAAAAGATCGGGCACATGCTTCTGCCTCAATGTTGTTGCGGTCTAGCATAACCTACACGTAACGAACATGCATAAGCTTACTATGAAGCTTAGAGAGTGCATGCGTGTGTGCACAATGCATGCGCCAAGCATACAAATGTCAGAGTAAGCAGAAATGATGGAAGGCTAACCTAGCAAGTCCATAAATAATGTTAGCCATACCAAGACTATGCAATGCAAGGCCTACATGGCCGAATGTCATATGTTAGAGATGCAACGCAAGCATTGCAATCATTAACTAGTCCACGTATCAATATGGTTCATCATTGGAAACATCACTGGGGTCTAGTACACTCCAACACTAGCTTTCGCCCCATCGTGCGCATGACTGAGTGAAAGAGACCTCACTATTCACTTTGTCAGTAGTATGTCAATGCCCACTCAGCTCGTCGATAGCGGACCCATTTACAAGCTGGCTAAACTCAACCTAGCTTACAGCCCCCTACCCTCGAGTGGATAAGGTCACACCCCTTTTTAACTGACCACGACATAGTGGGAGACCCAGCCTACTGGTATTCGGTACTTGAGCGCTCATATTATCCACTCGGTCTTGACATTGAAGCATCCTACTGGTACCAAAAGGGTTTAGAGACTTTCACCCAAAGACATCCATCGCACCCTAATGCTAGAATAGATATTTTCAATATCTAATCTGGCCATCCACGATATGCCTATGGAGGCCATAACCCTGATGTCGTTAAGGCGTAAAGTGATCGAGACATACAAGATACGAAATGCATGAGTCACACCATCCAAGTCATGCATCATACCTGCGTATACAACATGATCATGCGGGGCAACCATGTTTCATATGGAGTCCCCTAAGTGTCTCAGCCTAATGGCATATGCTATGATCTATCACTGCCCATAACATGCATACAAATGATGCGTATGGGCATATGTCTAGACATGATGTCATTATACTAAGCATGTTCTTAGTGTGTCCTACTAAGCCAAGTACACTAGCATGTTATTAGACATATAAGACAATAATCAGCCTTAATCGACACATTATATACAGAGAGTAGGAACTAAACGACATGCCCCACTAGAAATATAGAAGTCTACGTGGTATGGCCTACGTTAGACTAACATCATCTTCTCATGTAGCCTGCAAGGCATGAATAGAATATATATAACACGGCAGGGTCTACTGGGAGTGACCCGAATGGACACCCGCATGTACAACACGTGTGTCACTATGCTACTAATCCATTTGGCAACATGGCCCACTAATGATGTCCCAAAATAATCAGATTATTAGTGACATCACATAATTACTTTAGTAAGATGATCTGCACCATCTAATCATTGCTAATGTAAATTGACAATTACAGATCATTCGTTAGTCATTAGGATGTGATCACATGCTCATGGTTCATTTGAGTCTTTGGACTTTATCAGTTTGGGCAAAGTATATGCCTAAATGGATTTTAGTAAAAACATAGTTTCAACTTTCACATGTCAACTAATTTAAGGATTTGAATTAAAGATGCCGAAATATCCAAAGACCTAAGGGATCTCAATTCCAGGGATTCTCAAGTCCAAGGGATCCCAAAACTAGGAATTCTCAAGTCCAAGGAATCCCAAAATGATGAAATCCCAAAGTCCAAGAGGTTTCCAGCCCCATATTACCCTATGATGCAGACCACCTAAGATTTGGATCAACCTGAGTTTTGGGCCCATGTCCTAACATGGCCTGCTAAGACAGATGAACGGAGTGGATATGATACATACATCATGTAGGGTCCCATGTGTGGGTACAGCCCAAGGAGGCTTCCTCCCTCACGTTACTGCACTTTTCTTTTTCTTTGTTTCTCCTTTTTTATTTATGCACCATCAATGCCGGCACCACGTGGATTTTTTTACTCCGTTCACCATGTAGTCCATCTCGAATAAGCCTAATGGGCTCTGAATTGGGTTGAATTAGACGAACAAGGACTCCACAGTGGGCCTTTGAAGATTTCAACAACAATGGAATGACTTGAGATCTGAATCTGTCTCATCTTTTGGCCCATGGCCTAAAATGATCTTGCAAAGATGGTGGATGGTGTGGATTCAATATAAACATTAGAACAATGTCCCACTTGAGAGATTCAAAATTGGTCAAGAATGGGTTAACTCCCACGTGCATGGCATTCATGTATTTTTCATGTTATTAGTATGTTTGGCATACACTATTAATGTAGGGCCTAAGTGGATAATCTAATCCGTAAACCATCTTAGCCACCTCTAATGAGGTCAAATAAACTCTAAGACTAGGACTGGTTTGGATGATTAGGGACTTCAAAGTGAGCCCTATAATGTTTCAATAGATGGGCATTGTTCCCCTTAGTATGGCCCACTCGAGACTCATATTTGCCTCAAAATTTAACATATGGCCTGAAATTATATGGAGAAGATGGTTAACAGCGTGGATTAAACAAATTCATCATGGTGGGGTCCACGTGTGGGCCAACATAATGAGGCTTCCACCCTCACCATCACTGGTCCAGTGACATGCTTTTTTTATTTTTCTCTTTCTTCCTTTATTTTTATTTTATTCTACTATATGGAGTCCACTAGTGTATAATCCATTCCATCCATTATATTAGTAAGCTCTCTATGGACCAAAGGAGTCTAATGATGAATAGGTCCACCACTTATACACATAACATTAGGCTTTAGAAAGTTCCAACAGTAGGACTTTCTTTCCCATGATGTGGTCCACTGGGAACTCATATTTATCTCATTTCTAGTCTCATAGCCTAAAACAACATGGGGAAGGTGGTGGACAACATGGATTAAACAAATACATCAAGGTGGGGTCCATGGTTTGGACGCCCCCACCCCACGTCCCCATGGTTGACATGAGGGGGTGCTCTCACTCCCACCATCGGTCGTGGTGTGGTCCACCTGATGGTTAGATCAGTTATATTTTTGGGCTCCATGGCTAAAATGAGCCAACGAAAGGATGAATGGTGTGGATCTAAGATATACATCAATATGGGTCCCACAAGTAAAAACTCTATAACACCCTGAAAATCGTGGTTCAAGTAGGAGCCTAACTCTCGAGTTCCAACACATCACTTATGCAACATAGATAATGATGATTAAATGTTGTCTATATTAGTGTCTTAAAAATGAGTAGGATTATACCAAACTAGCATATAATACTGTAAGACCCGCGTCTTAGTCCGTACTATTCCGTAGGCTTCCGCAGTCTTTTCGGTCGAATTTTCGACAACCTTCGACCCTTAACAGGCACTTGCGCGTAACCCTACGTCACACACCGTCGACCCGAGTCGACTCAACCCGAGACTTGTACCCTAGCGACTGCGTAGTCACCGCGGTTCCAATGCCATGACTCGCGCGCCGATCCGATACTCTGACCAGGAGATGTGGGCCAGTGTTCGGTGCAAGGAAAACGTTGCGCATTGCAAAATCCAAGAGAATCTCTACGACATGTTACATCAATCTATCAATCCATCAATCTCAACATGTCAAGTACACATCACCTCACACTCTTCCCCAAGCAACCCCTAAAGTCAACACTCTCTTACACAAAATACAACCATCACTCACTTCACCCATCACCCCATCATTCACTCATCCCTCTCTCTCTCTTACAACCACTCTCTCTCATCCCTCTCTCCCTCATTCTCCAAGCAACCCACGTCCAAGCTCCATGAGAAAAGCCATGTGTGGCCCACCTTCATACCTCCCATCTCCAACATCAAAGCCTCATCTCAACCATTAGATCACGATCTTTGGAGCTATAGAACGCGTTGATGGATGAAGGACGAAGAGATCTAAGGTGGGTGATCCTCTCTCTCTCTCTCTCCTTCTCTATTTGTGACCCACCTGATATATGAGTTTATCCACGCTGTCCGCAAGTGGGACAGCCTTGCCGTCCATCTGCACGACCCAGATCTGATGATGGGTGGCTTACACCATGGCAGCAGCAGCAAGACCGTCCACCTGCTTGGACGGGCCTGTTTGCAAGAAACACAAACATCGGCAAGATCTCTAGCTTGCAGTCATCGTGTAGACCCCACCTTGATGGGACCCACCATGGTGCATGTGTTGTATCCAAACCGTCCAACCATCTGGGAGATCATTTTTGGACATGGGATAAATGGGTATGATCTAAAGTTCAAGTGGACCCCACCATTTACAATAGTAATGGGGTACAGTGGCACCCACCGTTTAAAACTTCTTAGGAGTAACAGTGGTTCCCACCCAAGCTGATATTTGGTTTTCCCTTCATCTATCTCTATGCTAACTTATGTATGGGTTGGATCTCAAAATACAAGTGAGACTCGGCCAAGTGATTCAACTTATTTGACTCGGCTAAGTGATTCAACTTATTTGACTCAGCCAAGTGAGACTCGGCCAAGTGATTTAGCCTATTTGACTCGGCCAAGTGAGACTCAGCCAAGTGATTCAACCTATTTAACTCGGCCAAGTGATTCAACCTATTTGACTCGGCCAAGTGAGACTCGGCCAAGTGATTTAACTTATTTGACTCGGCCAAGTGTGACTCGGCCAAGTGATTTAGCCTATTTGACTCGGCCAAGTGAGACTTGGTCAAGTGATTCAACCTATTTGACTTAGCCAAGTGAGACACGGCCAAGTGATTTAGCCCATTTGACTCGGCCAAGTGATTCAACTTATTTGACTCGGCCAAGTGAGACTCTGCCAGGTGATTTAGCCCATTTGACTCGGCCAAGTGAGACTCGGCCAAGTGATTCAACCTATTTGACTCGGCCAAGTGAGACTCAGCCAAGTGATTTAACTTATTTGACTTAGCCAAGTGAGACTCGATTAAGTGATTTAGCCTATTTGACTCGGCCAGTGAGACTCGGCTAAGTGATTTAGCCTATTTGACTCGGCCAAGTGATTCAACCTATTTGACTCGGCCAAGTGAGACTCGACCAAGTGATTCAACCTATTTGACTTGGCCAAGTGAGACTTGTCTAAGTGATTTAACTTATTTGACTCGGTCAAGTGAGACTCGGCCAAGTGATTTAGCCTATTTGACTTAGCCAAGTGAGACTCGGCCAAGTGATTCAACCTATTTGACTCGGCCAAGTGAGACTCGGCCAAGTGATTCAGCCCATTTGACTCGGCCAAGTGATTCAACTTATTTGATTTGGTTAAGTGAGACTCTGCCAAGTGATTTATCCCATTTGACTCGGCTAAGTGATTCAACCTGTTTAACTCGGCCAAGTGATTCAACCTATTTGACTCGGCCAAGTGAGACTCGGCCAAGTGATTCAACTTATTTGACTCGGCCAAGTGATTTAGCCTATTTGACTCGGCCAAGTGAGACTCGGCCAAGTGATTCAACCTATTTGACTCGGCCAAGTGAGACTCGGACAAGTGATTTAGCCCATTTGACTCGGCCAAGTGATTCAACTTATTTGACTTGGCCAAGTGAGACTCTGCCAAGTGATTTAGCCCATTTGACTCGGCCAAGTGATTTAACTTATTTGACTCGGCCAAGTGAGACTCGGCCAAGTGATTTAGCCTATTTGACTCGGCCAAGTGATTCAACCTATTTGACTCGACCAAGTGAGACTCAGCCAAGTGATTCAACCTATTTGACTCGGCCAAGTGATTCAAACTGTTTGACTCGGCCAAGTGAGACTCGGCCAAGTGATTCAACCTATTTGACTCGGCCTAGTGAGACTCGGCCAAGTGATTCAACCTATTTGACTCGGCCAAGTGAGACTCGGCCAAGTGATTCAACTTATTTGACTCGGCCAAGTGAGACTCGGCCAAGTGATTTAGCCTATTTGACTCGGCCAAGTGAGACTCGGCCAAGTGATTTAGCCCATTTGACTCGGCCAAGTGATTCAACTTATTTGACTCGGCCAAGTGAGACTCTGCCAAGTGATTTAGCCCATTTGACTCGGCTAGGTGATTCAACCTATTTGACTCGGCCAAGTGAGACTCGGCCAAGTGATTTAGCCTATTTGACTCGGCAAAGTGAGACTCGGCCAAGTGATTCAACCTATTTGACTCGGCCAAGTGAGACTCGACTAAGTGATTTAGCCCATTTGACTCGGCCAAGTACTTCAACCTATTTGTCTCGGCCAATTAACTCGGCCAATAGACTTGGCCCATTTGACTCGGCCATTACATAAGGGTCGGCAATTGACTCGGCCAATTGATTCGGCCTATTTTTCTCGGCCAATTGACTCGGCCCATTTGACTCGTCCATTACATAAGGGTCGACCAATTGATTCGGCCCATTTAAGTCGGTCTAATTGCCTTGGCCTGTTTGACTTGGCCTGTTGACTCAGCCCATTGACTCGTCTTGTTTGACTCGGCCTGTTGACTCGGCCCATTGACTCATCCTGTTTGACTCGGCCTGTTGACTCGGCCCATTGACTCATCCTGTTTGACTCGGCCTGTTGACTTGGCCCATTGACTCATCCTGTTTGACTCGGCCTGTTGACTCGGCCCATTGACTCGTCCTGTTTGACTCGGCCTGTTGACTCGGCCTGTTTGACTAGGCCAATTGCTTCGGCCTATTGGTTGAGGCCCAATTGGATGTATACAAGTCCATTACAATGTGAGACTCTACCATGGTTTGTGTAATGATGTTTATGACAACCGTACCTTAGGAGCAATGTTGGTTTGATGTCCACATTATAAGATTAATGTTGGTTAAATGTCCGCATTGTCACTCTCCCTGGGGCCCATTGGTAGGCCCAACTTGTTGTGAATGAGGCCCATATGCAGGGCCCACCTGTGATGTATATTAGGCCCATGTCTAAGGCGCACCTATTGTGTATTTAAAGCCTATGGGTTGTAGCCCATTGTGATATATTTAAGACCCATGGGACGCAGCCCAATGTGATGTATTCAAGGCCCATGGGATGTGGCCCATTACGACGTATTCAGGGCTCATGGGATATGATCCATTGTAATGTACATGTGGCCCGTATATGGGGACCATTATGATGATACATATGGCCTTGTATGAGGACTAACGTGATGCATGTGAGGCTTATGTGATGAGGTCCATTTTGAGATACTTGAGGCCCATTAGTGCGACCCATTGATGCATCCCACCTGTTGTATATGAGGCCCATGAGCGAGGCCCATCGTGATGTATTCGAGGCCCATGGGACGTGGCCCATTGTGATATATATTTTCGGTCCGTATGATGAGGCCCGACTTGATGTATATTAGGCCCGTGGGAACGGCTCATTGTGATGTATATTAGACCCGTAAGATGCGACCCACTTGATGTATATGTGTCTCATGAGTGAGGCCCATCGCGATGCGTATAAAGCTCTTGAGTGAGACCCATGGTGTTATATATTTGGCCCCTGTGTGAGGTCATGAATCCACTGTATGTTAGGCTCTATATGGGCCATTTTTCTTTTGGGGGACAATGTTGGTTAAATGTCCTCGAGGTTGATTGTTGATGCCGGTTATTAATACTGATTATGAGTATGTGACTATACAGCATCATGGTACATGCCCATACGCATCATCTGCATGTTTGTTATAAGATGTGATTGATCATTGCATATGTCATTGGGCAGGATGATATGAGACTCCCTGATAGGCGGAGGTTTTCCCACATGAGCGCTCGGCATGCGCAGGATTGATGCATGATTGGATTGTATGACTCATGCATCTTGTATTGTGTTGTGATTACTATACGCCCTAGCGACATCAGGGCCGTAGCCTCCACAGGCATATCGTGGATGGCCAGATGGGACACCAAAAATCTGTTCGAGCATCGGGCTGCTATAGATGGCCCTAGGTAAAAATTCCTAAACACCCTCTTGGTACCAAAGGATGCTCCAACTTCTAGACCGAGTGGGTAGATGAGCGTTGAGTGCCGATTTTCAGATAGTTGCGCTCTCCACTGTATCGTGGTCGGTTGGAAGGGGGTGTGGCCTTACCCGCCCGAGCGCAGGGACAAAGCTAGGCTGAGTTTGACTAGTTCATGGAATGGGTCCACTATCGACGTGCCGGATAGGTATTGGCAGATTATTAGCCAGGCAGATAGTGAGGTTTCTTACGCTCACTTGGACTGTGTGGCTAGGGAGAGCGGCAGTTTCATTTGGAGTGTAATAGACCTCGGTGATTTTCTAGAGAATAACCATACTGATATGTGAACTTCTTGAGCAGGAATTGCATACTCATTCATTCATTCATTCACTATCCACTCGGGTTGGTTGTGTGTAACTATTTGTTACGTGTACCTTCGCATGGCAAGGATTTTGGTTGGGTGCGCGACTAACCTGAGATCAGGAGTTTATTACGTTGAGTCTGACTATCCAAATTTAGGTATGGGACTGGTTTGGATAGAAGTCCCTCGTGATGAACCTCGTAGCCTACAATATTATGTATAATCATCCCGACTTCACACTTCAGCTTGGTTATTTCATTCACATCGAATATTGCATTACATCTGCACGCATATGACATTTTGGGTTACTATGTTTTTGTATTTATACGGCCTAGATACGACTGGCGGTATTTATGGACTCATCAGGATTTATATATTACATTGTATCATCGACATCTGATAGTTAGCTTGTTATCTTCGTATTGCATATTCGATCTACATTGCTTCATCAGTATATGATATTATTTTTATTATATTTTACGTCGCAGATCCTGGGTGAGACTGATGGTATTTATGGGCCTATCAGCATGTTTTCATATTACTCTGATTTCGTATGATTTATGATCTTGCCAGTGTTTCTGATATCGTATGATTATGGATTTACCAGTATTTTCGCTTACTCTGATTACTCTGATATTGCTTACTTGGCACTTACCTCGTGCACACACTTTCACCACCCACTAAGCTTTCTATAAGCTTATGCACGATAGATGCGTGCAGGTGGCGTTAGGTTGCAGCAACGTTGAGCTTGGAGCATGTAGCTGACCTCTGGAGCTTTGATTTTATATATATATATAGAGAGATGTATTTCTCTTTTTGCATTGTATTCAAACGATTATATTAGTGGATATATGATGATGATGTTGCCTTTATGATTTGGGTAATCTTGTGGTTATGCTCATTACGAGATAAATGTACACTGAAAAATTCTCCTTGTAGGATCTCAGGATCGGAATCTGGCATATGTACGCCGGGAGCCGAGAATGGGGTACTAAGGAGGCTGTTAGCACCGGATTCGGCGATCGGGATTCCTGTGAATCTGATTTTTGGGTTTGGGACGTTACAAATACTTCAGAGACAGTTAAATTACACAAGCGAAAGACTATGATTGGTATATAAAATATATAAACTAATGTAGGTCAACAGAGTGTGAACATGTTACCAGGTTAAATATATACATGTATACTCCCAAAATGGACAAAATGAATATACATGTGTATTCCAAAATATAACAAAATGAGTGTAATGATGCCTAGTTAGCATCCCTGTAAACACCGTCGATCAAAACATGGTCTACATAGACTCGCCTGATAGCTGCTTCGCAAACATCACCATCATCTGCAACTATAACAGGGTCTGGTTGGTGGTTTAAAACACCATCCCAGAACGTGAGAGTGAGTGATCAACTCAGTGGAGCTATGAAGCAAAGGTTAACATGTTATCAATTCAGTCAAGCAATAATGATAAAGCAATAGAGCAAGCATTCGTAGGTACTTTGGTTAATACAAGGATGATATGTTATAATGATGCATGACTCGCCTACACTCCCTCTATGACATCATTTCACGATCGTGGCATGCACCCCTTCCTCTGTGGTCAACTCTAACACCAAAGGCACATGCAAATGTGGTGCATATGCATGATTAGCCAAGTTCTTAATTAGACTCATTCATACAGCAAGTTTGGGAAGCTAAGGTACCTCCCTTTATATCATTGACCCAAACAATGATCCATCTAAGGTTGTTAATCCTAGTTAATCACATATGATAAGCAAGTCCGAGAGTTACACTCTAGGTCACTACGAGAGTCTCGTCACCATCAGCGTACACCTATTTTGTACTCGAGGTCAAACCACTAACACCTTACCAACTAGCAGTCTATTTTCAAAGGCTCGTCACCAACCCGACTAGGGACCACAGCCAGGCTACGCCGGTGTAGGCCGATAGCTCGAATATAGTGTCTCATACCACTGTATTTGGCTCATAAGTTTGTGTTACTCAGTGGTCATTAGGGGGAGGTTTGTCACCCCAGCATAGGCCGACAGCTCGACCACGGTGTCCCATAGCACCATGCCTGACTCATGAGTCTTAGTGGATCGTAGTACCATGGTTGAAACAGGTCTTTACATTCGTAAGGGGTACCTTAGGTTCAAGCAATAGTGTTCATACATGGTAAACATATAGTAGGCCAATCAGGTTACTTAACAAATTCGATTGGTACGAGTATACACTGAATTAATCGACATGGTACCACTGTCGACAATCATCATATGACTCAGATTCATCAAACGCATCAAATGTGGCTAGACTAATTCCACCACTTAAACAGGAATTGTTATCAATTGCCTGAACTATGTAGTAGTCACAATCATACTCCAATATAGCATATGGAGACATGTGTTAATCATATAGGGATTTAACAACCAATCTAAGTACAACACTCATTTGAGCATTTATCAAACACGTAGTGCACATGTTAACATACATACGCATTTCATCCATAAATCACGTAATAGCGAGGTAAGTTACATTAATGAAACTATAACTATAGATAGGTAATTAAGAATCCTATCTCAACACCCTTATTAAATACATCTCAACAAGCATTTTCTCATTCAGGCATTTTATCAAACACTTAGACTGCGCATATTAACATACATATAATAAATTAGTTATAACATATATTGTAGCAAATCCTTTCACAAGGAGTTGCCACAAGTACAACAATCATGTATTCTCAATCAAATAATCATGGCAAGCATAAATCCTAGTTCCATATTCATCCAAACATTTCAACAAACACATGGAATGCATTATATTCGACATAGTTCACATATATAGGTAATATACGGAAATCATTGAATCTAAGCACATGTGACAACAATTAAGTCAATCATAAATCATTAATTGACATTGAAAGCCTTGAAAACCATAGCCTAAACATTTAGAGTCTGCACCTTTTGTCGGTAGACTCGTATCGAACTCAGTTCGAACACTACCTAAATCATGAAATAGGTTAGCTATTTCACCGATCTTCCTATTTAGATATCTAAAACAGATTAGGGTTAGGATTTTTTACCTAAGAACAAAATCAAAATCACCGGAATAGCGATATAAGAGAGGCGATTCAGCACGTGGAGTAGCGGGGACGAATCCCAGCAACTATCTCCCACTCTCTCTCACTTCTCCTCACTTTCTCCTTCTCTTTTCTCTTTCTTCTCTCTCCTAGGGTTAAGAATTAGTATGGAATGAGAGAAAGGTGTGTTTAGGCCCTTATATAATCTCAGAACTGATCTCAATGACCCCAGGGCCATGATATACTTAGGTTATAGCCAAATGTCGCCTGTTTCAGGCCAACGGAGCTCATCTGGAGGCCCCTTTTCTGCATACCATCCAGAGAAAGTTTCCTAACATTGGAACTAGATCAGGTTAAGTTTTTAGTACGATCGGATTTGGAGATCAACCACGGAGGACCAGTTTCAGTTCAACAGTCACCGGTACTCGATCAGGGCCACAAGTATACTGACATGTGTTGAAAATTTTCCCTGATCCGATGGTGTAATTGGGTGAGAATCTGACGGTCTGAAATCTTAAACTTCGCCTACAAGTAAATGGATCAAATCACTTAAATATAAGTTCAGTTCCTAAAGATATTTTCGTTTCTCACACGCTTCGTTCTAGCCTCAAGTTGTGAGTTTTGGGATACTATTTGGACTTAATTTTTGAGAAGGTTGTCAAGCCCAGTAAGACAGTCATAACCATATACTTTCTCGGTAATCAAACTTTTGATGCGCAGTCCAGGTCCGATACGAAGTTTCAATATGCTTCCAAGAGCAACTGGGTTTAGAGATTGATCCTAGGTTTTTAGGTAATGTAGCATTAGCGACTCTACTAGTTTTAGGTCTTGGAGTTCGTATTAAAAGTAATTCAAGCTAATTCTACAGATGATTTAGTTTAACACTTAGTAAATTTTCGTCTAATTCCTAAAGGATTTGGTCTAGAGTGATTTCTTCCTGAGGTGGTACTCAGGTCTTTGTACAAATTTTTCTGGGACGTTATAATCTACCCCCCTTAAAGAAAAATTTCATTTCCAAAATTGCCTAAGGGTAATAAGTAAAGGTTTTATTATTTCATTTACTTAATTCTGTTGGTTTCAGGCTTATATACGTGTTAGGGTATATAGTAACTACATCAACCTAGCTCATATTGGTCTACCCCCTTAAAAGTTTCTACCTTTGAGGTTTGAAGACAAATGTACAAATCATTATTCTCGTGCTAAGTGTTGGATGATAAAGTTTACCTAAGGGTGGTATAATCTACTCTTTATGATTAGGCTAATATGGAAAGACAGTTGTGGTAGGCTCAAATCTGATACGTTAATTTTTTGCCTGACTAAGGCAGACAACGTTGTATCCCTTCCTAATCCTGATGGATCCTGGTCTTCTGCTCGATCAAAACAGTAAGTCCTTTGGTAATCACCTAAGATTGAGAATTGAGTTAAACCGCGAATGCCTCGTAGAGATATGGTTTTGAAATTCTGAAATCTGATCATCCTAAGTATTTAAGGAGTATTATAATTCATTAAGAGGTTCACGCTTCATGTTTATAAGGTTGTCCTTTGGGTCTTGTTCAACGAGAGTTCTTGTTTAACCTATGTTTAACTTGGTGGATAATAAGTTCTTTCATGGTGCTCATAGTCAAAACACTATACTGAAAGGGTTTTCAATCTCCTAAAATTATATTTGTATGTCACCATTTCAATCATATGGATAGGGGGTTATGGGCAGATTGCACTTTGGTTTCATTAACTTTGGGAGGAAAGGAAAAGTTGAGAGTTCTAAAATATTTTAGAAGTTTGGAATGTTGACAACATAAGGCCGCGGAAAAGGAAAGAAGAGGGAGATCTCCTCAACGCGGAATAAGCTTTGAATTTACAACGGAATAAGAAGCTTATAATATTTTACTGTAGTCCGCCTCTAACATGAGCTTACAGAGTATTAAACTATGAAACTCAATCCTACTCAAGGATCCTAATTTAATTGCACAAAAATAACTAATATATATATGTGTGTGTGTGTGTGAGTGTTTGTGTAATTAAATTTAATCAAAGGATGATTCCTAATATGATTATAAATAATTCCTAACTTGACACCAAATACTAAACTTTAATATGAAAAGATTTGACCAGCCTATTGGTAACTCAAAGTTGAATTTTTTTTTTCCTTTTTTTATTTCAACCCTTCTATTATTTATAACACATTTTTCATCTCAAGTTACCATATTATTTTTATAATTTTTATAGTAATCCATTGTTTGGCCTATCTTTCTATATGAAGTGATTTAATACTTGGATCCTAATTGCTTTCCTTTGACAACTTCATTATTGACCTTCGAAGGAAGATCCAGCCCCTGTCTAGTGACCTAAATTTAAGTATAACTTGGATCAATTTTCTATGATCCTGAGCCAATGGGCTATTAGCCCACTAAGCACCCATCGCGCCTATGAGCCGGTAGACTATCAGGTCAATGTGCACTGTTCTGTTTCTTAAGTTTATCGGGCAATCCTTATAAAGTTTGGTAGTGTCAGAAAAGGTCCCTATCACGGTAAGGACTCTCAACACACCCATGGAGTTAGTGTTCAACCCTAAACACATGATTGTAGAGCATGACACTATCAAAATAGTGGACCCAGTGTCTACTAATAGGAATATAGGTGTACCTTTGTTTCGACAAGAAAATAAATGCATTTTGATTCGGGGGATTTATTCAATGATAACAAAGAATGAATGAGAGAACATTCATCACATTTATCTGAGTTCATTTACATCATCTGATTCCCTTGATTCTGAAAATAAAGTACAATTAATGCAATGTACTGAATGAAAAAGAAGATAGCTCGATGGAAATTTCGGCGGCATTCCGACGCTATTTCGGTCATCTCCTAGATACTTAGGAGGAATTGCTGATTTGATCAGCCAGTCTTCCAATGAGATAGAAATTTTAACAGCATAACAGCGCCTATTTCAGACATCCCTAATACTTAAGGAATTTATCGATTCGATCGACTAATCTTCTTCCTCTGCACTTGACAATAGGAGGGGAAAGGGTGCTGGAAGAACAAAAGCCTTGCACAGGCATTTCTACAGCATAGCGGCCCTTGAGCTTTACAGACTGCAGGGCAGTCTGGTTGCACCGACCAGTGCAACCGATACCGATTGCGCGGTCCTACGCAACTGCCAGGAGACTTCTTTCCTACCTTCTGTCTTCTGCTCCGCTCCACTCCTCTTGAAAATCTTCAATTACCCTTAATGAAGGAGGGAAAGGGGTATTTATAAACCCTCGCACATGTGAAAATCTTAATCTTAGCGATGTGGGACTATTTTTCAGTACTTTAGATCATTCTGAACGAAGCCCTTTGTGTAGTACATTTTGAGGTCCCGCACAACTGATATTTTGTTTACGCGAACCTGCACAACCGGGATTAATTGCGTGGAACCGCGCAACTTATAGTGGTTGTGCGGACCTGCGCACTCTCTTGAAAGCTATCTCTATCTTCTTCTTTCCGAAAATTCTTCTTATCTCTTTACCTTTCGTTACTCGATTCTTTCACCATTTTTTATGCCTCAAGAGATGCCCCCTCGATCCTTCTTTGATTGATTCCTGAAATCAAATGGAGGATCGATCTTCTTCTGCTTGAAGAACTTGAACAAATTGCAACTGAAGGATGACTGGATGATTAGGATTGCATGGAAGACTGGATGATCATTCTTGACTAGAAGATTAAACGATCGCGTTTGATCAAAATACTAGAATGCTCGCATTCAAACGGAAGACTGGGTGATCGCATTTAAATGGAAGGCTTGCATGATTGCGTTCGACCAGAAGACTTGAATGAAGGCGCTCGAACAGAAGACTTGAATGCTCGTGCTCGAACAAAAAACTGGGATGCCCCCAGTCAGCAGTGTCGAGCAGATGTTTCACTAAAGAGGATAAAATTCTCTTTTCATTGAAGCACGCTTCTGCAACATCTGTGACGACTTCATCTTTAAGCGATTTGATCAGAGAACTTTCTTTCAACACCGTTGCTGCTGTAACGGTCTCTTTGATCAACTCCAGCGATTCTGTTTTTTTTATCAACTCCAGCGATTCTTTCCTTTAACTCTGTATCTTTCTTTAATGCTGCTCCTTCCACAACATCTCTTTTGATTGTTTTCTTTATTCACGATGTGCATAACCCAAGCTTTTTGAATAATGGTCTCTCCTGCCAAATTACTCAGAATTAGTATCTCAATTCATTATAATTTTTCAATGTAGCTTTATGTAATGTTAATAATTTTTGAAATAGATTGAGAGTTTCTTCTCTTTTTAGGCTGAGTGTGATATTCGTAATATGATTTATTCAATCTTTGCGCTTTTTCATCATGCTTCGCATTGTATTCTTTATACTGCACTCTTAGAGATTTCATCTTTAGCTCCAAAGGTTCAATCGCTAAGTCTTTTTACTGAGTCTTCTCTAATTTGTGCTCCTTAGCATTTCTTCATAGACTTTCCCTTGGATCTTTACTGATTCTAAAAAATTAAAAAATAGACAAGACTTCTTTTCAATTTTCATTTAATAATTTTCCAAAAGTGATGATGATGATTCCGTTTGTTCTTTGTCTCCATCAGATCCTATACTCCTTGCGATACCATTACTAGAATAGTGAGAAGTTATGAATCGGCATATGAATTCCTTCGCCATGTATAAGAGATTATCAGAAAGACTGAGGCATAGATTACTTTGAAGACATTAAATCCTGCCCCCTTTCCAGATCAGCTTTGCATAAAGATTTCTTTAGAAGATAATATTTTTGAAGTGAAGCCTTCTGATACCTTTGAAGGATAGTTAATCTTTGCTGCTCCTTTAACAAATCCAAAGAATATATCTGGATCTTCATATTGTTCGGAAGAGAATGATAATTTCTTTGCTAGTTTATTCTCTACCCCCTTTTGAGAATCTTGTGCAATAATATGCCTCTATTCATAAAGAAGACGAGAGATGAAAAGACCTCATAGCTCTTGTCAATATATTAATTGACCTTGGAGACTTGAGCTTTTAAGTAGATAATCACCAATATCTTGAAGGCATTTACTTTTGATGTAATTTGAACCTGATTCAAGAGAAATGCATTTTTACATGTTGTCTAATCAATGTTTGAAATTTTCATCAGGCAATTGCATATTTGAGCATATCTAAATTGAAATATGTATTCATAGCATTTTGAATGCTTCACATAGCTTATGCTTTTTAAGCAGTGGAGATAGTGTACTTTTGACTGACCATACTTTGACTGGACAAAACTGACCTTGACCTCGACCAGACTTGACTGAACTTGACAACTAAATTTGACTGAATTGGACTTAATACTGGGCTCAAAGAGCAAGATAGTTTACTGTCTATTTCGGGCAAGATAGTTTACGACCGATTTCGGGCTCTATAGTTTACCGCCGATTTCGGGCTCTATAGTTTACCGTCGATTTCGGGCTCTATAGTTTACCGCCGATTTTGGGCTAGATAGTTTATCACCGATTTCGGGCTTTGGAGGTCTTATGCGTAGCTGGCCATTGGCTTGACTAGGCTGCCTTTTTATGATTATAGGTCTCATGCGTAGCTGGGCATTGGCTTGACTAGGCTACCTTTTTATGATTATAGGTCTCATGCGTAGCTAGCCATTGGCTTGACTAGGCTGCCTTTTATGATTAGCAACCATCGCTGTGATCAAATTTATACATGGTTGACTATATAGTTTATTCCACTGCCAATGGTGGATCAATAATTGATATTTCGCTGCTGCTGATAACATTATGAAAATTTTCGTATTATATTTAAAATCATGTATCAGCCTGGCGATGATAGCAATTTTGGCAAGTGTTTAATCGTCAACAGCGATAGTTTCTTTTTATTAATAATCATTGATACCTGATGATTCTGAGGGAAATCTTTGACGGTCAATGCTTGACTACTATCATCAGTGTTTAATGGCTTGACAGCAATCATTAATGCTTGGTAGCGATCATCCACGCTTGATGGCGATCGTTTAACGCTCGATAGCGATTGTTTAACGCTTGATAGTGATTGTTAACGCTTAATAGCGATTGTTAACGCTTGATAGCGAGTGTTTAACACTTGATAGCGATTGCTAATGCTTGATAGCGATTGTTTAACACTTGATAGCGATTGTTTACACTTGATGGTGATCGTTTAACGCTTGATAGCGATTGTTAAAATAAGCTTGCATGAGCCGTTGATGACGATAGCGATAGTTGCTAATTTCAGCGATTGGCTTTTCATTTGGCTTTGTATTTGGCGATTGTCCTTGGTGCTTCGTGTTTGGCGATGACTTGATATGCTTGAAAGCATGCATTTTATTCATATACACGAAAGAAATACATTCTATGGTGAGAAATTCATTTAACAGCTTTTACTCACCTATCTTACCTGTCTTGACCCCTTTTTATTTTGGAAGTATCATACTGATATCTTTTGAAATCAAAATAGCGATCATCTCCTGAACTGGAAGGTATTGCAATGCACATCTGCAACGAATATGCTTTTTTTTAATCGTGGCTTTATATCTTTTGCCTCACCGCTTCTTTTCATTTGAGTATTTAGGCAATGACAGCTCGATCTTATTAATTACTGACGATTCACCATACAAAGCATGTTGTCGTCTTTTAACACAGATGCCCACAGAATTTTCTTTATCAAGTTTCTGTCATTTTCCTTCATTTTTCTCTATCTGTCATGCTCTTTTCATCGCAATTTCTCCCTTATCGATCATCCTTTGTAGCTTTTTCTTGAGGGAATTACAATCTTCCGTATGATGTCCAAATTTACAATGATAATTGCAATAATCCAGCCCTCTTGTATTTTTGATTTCTTCGAGGTGTCTTAGCCGAGGTAATTCAATACTCTTCGTAGCCAACAATTGATTCAGCATGGGAAGTATATCTTTTCTTGTAAATGAATACTTCGTATGATCTTTATTTTGCCTGGACCTTTTATATGTCATTATAATCGCCTGACCATTTCTATCTTCTTCATCATTGTCTTTTTCCTCATCCTTATAATCTTCTTTAGTTTCTTCTTTCTGAGTGATATGATCTAATTTTGACTGAAAAGCAGGCACTCTTCCCATCATCTTTTCAAGAGCAAAAGCCTTTGTAGTAAAATTTTAAAAAGTCTTCCAATCTTTACTAATCAGGTGGCATGCCAGCTCTGGTCTCATGCCTTCTAGGCATAGTTCTACTTGTTCTGATTCCCGCAGAGGATGTTGACATGATGCTGCCAATTTCGTCCATCGACTGAAGAATTCTTCAACTGATTCATTTTCTTCTTGGCTAATAGAGACCAATTTGATCAAACCAACTTCTCGGTCTGACAAGAAAAAGTTTGACAGAAAAGTATCCTGCATCTGCTCCCAAGTATGAATAGATCATGGAATTAAACTTGAATACCATCTGAAAGCCTTTCCTATCAAAGAAGATTCGAACAATCGCAAACAATATTGAAGAACTCTAGAGAAAATTCTCATCTTTGCTATGAAATGCATCAGATGCTCTTCTGGTGATCCATTCCTATTAAATTTCTGGAAATTTAGATATTTGAAGTCAGCGGGAAATGGCATTTCTTCTATTTCAGGGGGATACTGTAACACCCCGAATTTTTGCCAACCTGGGGTTAGACGTCCTTAGGCAATGGGTCAACTAAAACACCTGGGAAATCGCTCAGAACCCAATTCCATAGCCAAAGAAATCGCTTAGGATTAATTCCTTTAGAAACTAAGTATAAGTTAGCTAGCGCTACGCTGGAGTAGCTGTGAAACAGTCCCTGACCACTTTAAATACATTCTACAAGACTCAAAACTTGTAGAATCAATGGTGCTATAGTACTCTAAAACCTCGGATCAAACTCTAAACCGGTTTGTTCTCATAACCTCTTTGAATCTTTGTATTGGATCTAGACCGCACGTCGAAAGTCCGATACTTACAATCTTAGACTGTTATAACCGTCTAGCTGGACTTGACAATCATTTCGAAAATCAAGTCCAAACGACATTCACAGGCTATTTCATTGAGCCTGGAGTGAAGAGAGTGAGAATAGGGTTAGATTTGAAATTTGAAATTTAAATCTAGCACATGACTTGACGCGTCAGTATTAAGCATTCTGACCATCAGAATTTAGCCAAATTACACCCTTGGATCAGAAAAAATTTCTATTTCATATCATGAGACTTGTAGACCTGATCTACGTGTGGTGACCGCTGAACTGAAACTGGACCGCCACGTGCGATCTACGAACACTACTGGTTTGAAAATGGGATGTGAGCGACATCCGACATGCATGAACTTAAGTCCGATCACGTTCGGCCAGGGGACCACCAGAAATGTCTTTTTGGACCGAAACAGCCCCAATTTGGTTAGGTATCAAGTAAACATTGTTCCCAAGCCTATTTTGGGCAAGTTTTAGGTTATAAAAGGGGCTTAAACCCTCACTTCTCTCACCCATCCGAATTTGCTAGAAACCCTAGCTAGTGTGAGAGAAAAGGTGAGAGATTGTGAGAGAGAGTGGGAGAGAATTTTCTGCTGCTTGCACTACGTGTTGCACATGCTTAAGCAACGTACCTCAATCACTTTTTTGACGATTTTGCCACGATTCTAGGTAAGAAAATACTTCAAATACTTGCTGATTTAAGGTTCATTTGGTTCCTTAGCATGGTAGCTAATGCATATTGTAAAATAGGTTCCCGGTTCGCCGTAGACGAAGCGTACACGCTCCGTTTGAATCAATACACTTATAGGAGAAAAGGTACGGATTTTAGATGCTTTGATTGATTGTTTCCAACGCTTTCAATGTCATTTAATAGTAGATTATCAACGGCAACGCCGTTTGACATGTACAACATGCCGTCCATTTCCTGTTTCGTAAGCAGACGAAAAAAATGAGATTTAGGGCATTTTAGTCATTTGTAGGAAATACTGTTTCCATCCATATTTTGCTGATGTGATTGACATGGCTTCTTGTCGCATTAGGATACTAGGAATACGTGCATAATTAATTTGGTGAAGAGATTCACCTAAATGCGCACTTTGAGTCGACATACTATATGTAGACTTAAGTGTGTAGTATAAGTGTTTGTATAAATGTTTGTATTAGTATATATTGAATTAAATGGTGTTATGAATTAATTTGAGATTGAATTCTCAAATGATATGTTGATGTAAATGATTTCCTACATGTTGGCTATATGCATGATTTCATTAGGTGTATGGGATGTAGGTGTTTGATGATTTACTTAAGTTGTATGTTATAACATGTGTTAACATGCTCACATTGTTGTATTTCATTTCCATTACTCTTACATGATTGCTGATGTGAATTCATAAATGTTTGGGACTATACTTAGTCCAGGCAGTAGGTAACTGAGAAATTCGTGGTTGGCTTATCTTTGCCACGAACGACGCGTCGATGAATGCGAGCCGTGTTTTGGAGTTGGCGGCAGTGGGTAGGCCACACGAGGTATTTTATGCACTTCATGTCGTTCGACTTGAGATGCGCTCGTGCTAGTCGAGCCCATCAAGTAACCCGACTGGCCATTGTATGTTCACCCTATATGAGTCATAACTCTTGAACCTAGGGTACTGAACTTACCATTGTAAACCCTGTCAACCATGGTACCTTGATCCATTTAGACTCATGAGCCGGGCATGGTGGTATGGGACACCGTGGTCGAGCTGTCGGCCTATACTGGGGCCACAAACCTTCCCGTAGTGACCAGTGAGCACCTATAACTCGTGAGCAGATTACGGTGGTATGGGACACTATATTCTTGCTGTCGGCCTACACTGATCAGGCGACGAGTCCTTTGTAGTGACCGCGAGCGTATTCTGAGTCTACGAGAGGCGACAACCCTTCCGTAGCAGTGAGAGTACAGTAGGCCTGTATTGATAAGGTGATGGAGGAGCGGTGCAACGAGTGCGAGCAACAGCCCTACCAGCCCTTGCAGTGACCTACAAAATATACATCGTATGAGATTACTAGGAGTGACAACCCTAGACAGGATCTATGTTGGGATTGATATAAGGGAAGTACCTTAGTTTCCCAATCCTGTTGTATGAATGGACTAATAATAACTCGGTAATCATATCACCATCACATTGCATGTGCCTGGAAGATGTGGAGCACTAAGCGGTACGTAAGCATGCTGCGGACGCAGATGGTGCTGTATGAGGGAGAATGTCAGTGAGGGCATCCATCATGTCATGTCATATTGCATTAACAACAGTATTAAGAATGGTTGATTTACTGCTTTACTATTATCGCATGATTGATTTGAGAACATGCTAATCTTTACTCTATTATTCCACTGAGTTAGCTACTCACTCCCACATTACGGGATGGTATTTTCAGACACCCACCAGTCCCTATTTTGGTTGCAGATGATGGCGCTGCTTGAGAAGCGGAGCTGGACTTGATGATGATGAGGAGGATCCCTCCTTTATGCGTGTTCTGATTGATGGGATTACAGGGAGGTTGATTTGTTGCCTTGACACTTGTCATTTTATATTTTTAGAGTACTCATGTATATTGTTTTTGTTTACTTTTGGAGCATACATATATGTATATAACCTGGTAACATGTTCACACTCTGGACACATACAACAGTTTATATATGTTATACATACTATCACAGTCTTCCGCTAGTAAATATAGCTGTCTCTGGAGTATGATATGTTGTTTTGGCTTAATCCCACTCATGTTTAATATATTAACATAAACAACATTCAATCATACACATTTATGTTGCATAAGTGATGTTCTGGAACTCGGGAGTGAAGTTTTTACTCGACCCCCGATTTTCGGGATGTTACAGATACGGTGTCTGATATCAAAATTTTTTATTCTGACTTCATTCATTCTCTAGATGAATAGATTCAATAACCATCTGTCAAATTTCTTCCTGCGTTATATTCTGAGTAATATTAGGCATTGGCTCTTGAAATCTAACCGATTGTGGTTGTGACCTTTCTGCTTGTGGTCCAATGTTGTTTACGGCAGTCACCGTCGGCATATTAGGGACTTCCTCAACCACATGCTCATCTAGTGGAAACTGATCGAGCTGGTTAATATCTGTCGACGAACTTTCTGTTCCTTTATACTTTGATTGTCGTGATATTGAGCGAGGAAGCGAACGTCGCACTGCTGACGCTGTTGAAGAAGATGGACTATTATTTGATTTGAAACCAGAGTATTATCGCTTCGAAGGACTAGTTGACGCAAATCGTGGTATTTTTAATGCATGAGTTTTCTTAAAATCTTTTGCAGGAGGTGCTGTGAGTGGACATTCACTGGTTACGGTCGCCTTCCCCTTATTTTTCCGAACCCACAATGATTTTACGGAAGATGTCTTCACGATTATAGTTGACGGTATTGAAAGATCTTTTGAAGTGATGGCCCTTTCTATTTTTCTCAAATGAGATGATTGTATAACCGGAGCAGGACTATATCTCACGACACTTCGCCTAGTTGACCCAGTACTTGGCGAGATGTTGCCTCTTGCAGAAGGAGATCAAACTTTTTGGCTTTTGGATGTTGCTATCTTTCATCCTTCCTCGTCTTCTTGAGCTATTGGCGAAACAGAGATTGTTCCGTCTATTGCACAAAATTCACTACTCTTGATCGCAACAGACTTTTCTTTCTCTAATGCTTCTTCATATCCTATCTTGCCCCCTTTTGATTAGGAAGCATTGCTCTCGGAATCTTCGTAATCAAAATCACGATGTTGCGACCTTTAACAAATATAATGACGTCGCATCATCTCATTCTTTTGTTCAAGATTAGCTTTGCCCCCTGAATAATTGTGTCAGGAATCTTTTGAATCAACACGCTATGAATCTTTCATTGAAAGCTGACAAATCAGAGAAATCTCCTGAAAGTTGCATCTGCCTTGTTCGTTGGGCGATATCATATAATTCTCTTTTGATAGCATTGTGCCAATATTTCATTGATTGGACGTGCTATAATTGAATCAATAGCTGCTTCTAGATGTTTCCTTTTCCTTGCCTTAGAAGATTCACAAGTGCTCCACTCTTTCTCTACTCGATTCATTAACTGGCTATGTGTGGGAGCCACATAACACTTTTGAAGAAGTCTTTCAGCAGATCAAGGCAGCCTGTTCCTCTTCTTTGGACATGAATCGCTCCAATACAAGAATCTAGCTTTCTCCGATAACTGCCATCGTTCTAGCATTATTTATCTTTGACCGAAACTGATTTGATCATTCAAAACAGAGCGTTAGTTAATTTGTTAAATAAAATCATACCTTATTTTCAGAGATGAAGGGGAGGATGTTCCCGCTAAGAGTCACCATTTTGGCATCTATACAGACGCCAAAAAGTGATAAATGTTCTCTTAATATTTTTCAAGTTACCATTGAATAATAAAAGTCCCCAGTGGAGTCGCCATTTTGTTTCAACAAGAAAATAAATGTGTTTCGATTCGAGGGATTTATTCAATGATAACAAAGAATAAATGAGAGAAAATTCATCACATTTATCTAAGTTCATTTACATCCTCTGATTCCCTTGATTCTGAAAATAAAGTACAATTAATGCAATGTACTGAATGAAAGAGAAGATAGCTCGATGAAAATTTCGACAGCATTCCGATGCTATTTCGGTCATCTCCTAGATACTTAGGAGGAATTGCTGATTTGATCAGCCAGTCTTCCAATGAGATAGAAATTTCAGCAGCATAACAGCGCCTGTTTCAGTCATCCCTAATACTTAGGAAAATTGTCGATTCAATCGACTAATCTTCTTCCTCTGCACTTGACAATAGGAGGGGAAAGGGTGCTGGAAGAACAAAAGCCTTGCACAGGAATTTCTACAGCATAGCGGCCCTTGAGCTTTACAAACTGCAGGGCAGTCTGGTTGTGCGGACCTGTGCAACCGATACCGGTTGCGCGGTCCTGTGCAACTGCCAGGAGACTTCTCTCCTACTTTCTGTCTTCTGCTCTGCTCCGCTCCTCTTGAAAATCTTCAATTACCTTTGATGAAGGAGGGGAAGGGGTATTTATAGACCCTCGCACGTGTGAAAATCCTGATCTTAGCGATGTTGGACTATTTTTCAGTGCTTTAGATTATTCTGAACGAAGCCCTTTGTGCAGTACATTTCGAGGTCCCGCGCAACTGATATTTCCTTTGCGCGGACCTGCGCAACTGGGATTGATTGTGCTGAACCGCGCAACTTATAGTGGTTGTGTGGACCTGTGCACTCTCTTGAAAGCTATCTCTATCTTCTTCTTTCTGAAAGTTCTTCCTATCTTTTTATCTTTCGTTGCTCGATTCTTTCGCCATTTTTATGCCTCAACAACCTTGAATGTGGGCAGTGACCTCAAAAGGCCAAAGGCACTGCAGTTGCAGACTCAGGTGTTTTAGCTGCAAGTGCATGCATAAGGGCTTGTTGAGGATGATTTGGTTGCGTTGTCATAGGTCATAAGGTGGCGTATTTTGAGGTATAGGCAGTCGGTAAAATGGCGGCACTAGTGGTGCAGATTGTAAAGGTGGAGTCGTTATATCACGTGGTGGCTGACAATCGATCTTCTGAGTTGGCATGGTACTATTATCTTTCATCTTGGTAAAATAGAAGGGGTCAGTGTGTCCCCCTTTGTTGCAGTATGTACACCAACGGCCCATTTGCCTCTGATGGGTCGGCGGAGCCATGGGCCTGGGAAGCGAGTCTACATGTGGCCTCTTACCTGAATCTGCCCTTACAAGTGCCCTGGTTTGTCAATTAGCATAAGTGTTGGGTCAGTCAGACTGCAGAACCTCATAGAAAAATCAAGTCAAAGCGTCTACCTCAACTGGATGTGTGGAAGCTCGCCATAGGTAAAATTTAAGCCTCATATCCCATGTCCAAAAACACTAGGTGAATAAAACTCTTAAAACAAGTTAGACATCATAGGGTTTTTAAGTGAGAAAACTTTTTCAAAAATTAAAAAATCTCTAAGTTTTCTTACTTTGTCGATCTTATCAATACACGTGTCGATATGATCGACCTACGCTATCGATGTCCTTGATAACCAATCGATTCATCGGAATGAGGACAGAAGTGTCCAGTAGCCACATACATATCTAAACAAAATTATCGATGTATCGATATACCTATCGATATCATCAATCCTTGAAATCTCGAGTCAATCAAAAGTGACTCGATAATATCGACAGGCAAATCTTCGGCGCCCCTATTTTTTCTTAAGAATTATATATGCTTCAATATATCGAAGCCATCCTCGATACCATCAGAGTTCAAATCTCGATGATATCGGAAGGTTGTCGATGATATCGATCATGGGCGTGAAAGTTGTCCAACAACATTTTTCAAGTGATTTTTCAATTTTGATCCACTCGATAGAATCGATATTCAAATATCGATGACATCGAGGCAGAATCGATTACATCGAGAATGGACACAAATTGTTCAGTAAGCTCACTGATAAAATCCTTAAATTTATCGATGCATCGACATGACCTTCAATATCATCGACATTCAATTTCTGATGATGTCGAGTATCCCTCGATCATATCTGATGACCTAAAAAATATCAAGCAAGTCACTCTGTAACGTCCTGGAAAAATCCGTACAAAGACCCGAGTACCACCTCAAACAGATATCACTTAGGACCAAATCCTTTAGAAATCTAATGGGGATTAACTAGCTCTAAACTAGATTACTTGTAAAATTAGGACCAATCACTTTAAATACATTCTGTAAGAACCAAAACTTGTAGAATTATTAATGCTGCATTACCTTGAAATCTACGATAAATCTCTAAGCCCAGTTACTCTCGGGAGCATTCAGAAACTCCGTATCGGACTTAGACTACACGTCGAAAGTCCGATAGCAATGAACTTAGACAATTATGACTGTCTAGTTAGACTTGACAATCACCTCAAAAATCAAGTCCAGATGATATCCTGAGACGATTTACTTGAGTCCGAAGCGAAGAGTGTGAGAAAGTGAATATTTTTAGAAATTAAATACGAATTTAAGTAATTTGAGTCGTGTCGCTTGCAGGCCGACTATAAGCATTCTAACAGTTGAAATTTGACCCAAATACACCCTCGGATAAGGGAAGATGTCTCACACATGCCAATATACTTGTGGCCCTGATCGGGTGTCGGTGACCGTTGAACTGAAACTGGTCTGCCACAGTCGATCTGTAAACCCAGTCGGACTGAAAACTTAGCTTGATCAAGATCCAATTTTTATGAGCTTAAGTCTGACTGCATTCAGCAAAGGGACCTCCAGAAATGCTCCGTTGGATTGGAACAAGCCCGATTTGGTTATAACCTAAGTATACCATGACCCTGGGACTGTTTCCGTCAGTTCTGGGCATATATGAGGGTCTTAAACCCTTTCTCTCATAATCCATACGAATTTCAAAACCCTAGCTAAGAAAGAGAGAGAAAGAGAGAGAGTGAGAGAGAGTGAGTTGGAGATTCTCCTAGGGATTCTACCCTACCTCTCCATGTGCTGATCCATCGCTACCGGATCGCTGTTCCAGCGATTCTAATTTCATACTTGGGTAAGAAATCCTAACCCTAATCCATTCTAAAGTTTCAAATAGTCTAAGTAATGATGTAGCTAACCTACTTCATGTTCTAGTTTGTAAATCCGCCATTGACGAAGACTTAGCTTCTAAATCATATCTGTTACGCATTTTCCGGTTTAAGGTCTGGACTATATATGTATAGGTTATGGTTTTCAAGGCTTTCAATGTCGGCTAATGGTTTATTACTGACATGGATGCTATTTCACATGCTAAATGCAATATCTGTTTCGTTTTACATATATATATATATATATATATATATATATATATATATATATATATATATATATATATATATATATATATATATATATATATGACTTATGTAGTCTATAGGAAAATTCATGTATTTGTTGAAATGTTTGTGTACATTTGAAATTTGATGTTGTGGTTGTCATGATTAATTATCGTAGGTACATGATTGATATGTATGCGATAACTCCTTGGCAAAAGGATTTTTCCTAATACGTAATATGGCCAACATACGTGATGTATGTTGAAAAGTGTAGTTTAAGTGTTTGTAAAAATGTCTGAATGAGTTAGTAGTTAGTAAAGTGTGATTTATAAGGGAGTTGAGATATGAATCCCAACTACCTTAACTGTGTGCATGATTCCCCCCATGAACTGTATAACCTACGTACTCATGTTTAACTGTGTGTATGATTTCCTCCATGTATTGTGTATTCATGTTTAAGTTATATGTCATAACATGTTCATATGAATGTAGGATTTGACTTGAATATTCATTATTGTGATTGTACGTGGTTGGGACTACATCACAGTCCAGGCAATCGCTAATAGTTCTCGAACTGGTGGCTGGGGTTGCTTTCTCCACACAGGATATGTTCGATGAATCCGAGTCGTACTTGGGATGTCGACAGTTGTTAGGCCACACGGAGTGCTTATGCACTTCATGTCGATCAACTCAACGTGCGCTCGTCCTAGTTGAGCTCGTCAATTAACCCGATTGACCTGATGTATGTTCACATGTTTGGTCGCTACTGCTTGAATCTAGGGAACCAAACTTACCAGTGAGATCCCGTTAACCTTGGTACCATGATCCCCTAAGACTCATGGCCCGGACATGGTGGTATGGGACACCGTGGTCGAGTTGTAGACCTATGCTAGGTCGACAAACTTCTCTATAGTGACCAATGAGTAACTCAGACTCATGAGCCAAATACGGTGGTATGGGACACTGTATTCGAGTTTTCGGCCTACTCTGATTGGTGACGAGCCCTTGATAGTGACCGCGAGCGTACTCTGAGTCTACGTGAGGCGAGGAGCCTTTCCGTAGTAACTAGAGTATGAACTAGGCCTACACTGATAAGGTGACGAGCCCTTTGTAGTGACCTAGAACCATAACATCGTATGAGATTGTCTAGGACTGACGACCCTAGAATGAATCATTGTTTGGGAATTGATATAAGGGAGGTACCTTAGCTTCCCAATCCTGCTGTATAAAAGGGACTAATAAGAACTTGGTAATCATGCTCATAACATTGCACTGCATGTGCCGTTGGCGTTGGTGTAGAGCAAAATGGTAGGGATTCATGCCACGATCGTTAGATGTTGTTGTAAGAGGGAGTACAGGCGAGGGCATGCATCATTATCTCATATAATTCTTGCATTAACAAAAGTATTTAGGACATGTTTGATTAAATTTCTTTATCATTACTGCTTGATTAAATTGATAACATGTTAACTTTTGTTGTATGGCTCCACTGAGTCGATCACTCACTCCCACATCTGGGACGGTGTTTAAACACCAACCAGACTCTATCTTAGTTGTAGATGATGATGTGACACTCGAGGCAGAGCCAGAGTATGAGGATGATGAGGAGGCGTTCTCCTATATGCAATATTCAGGTGGGTTCATGTGAGCCATGTCCTGCTTGACGGGGATTCAGGGTTATTTTGTCGAGAGCTATCACATTCTTTTGATATTTTGTATTTTGACACAACACTTGTAATCATTGACCTGGCATTACATACATACTTTGGGGACTTATACTAGTTTATATATTCATATCAGTCTTCCGCTTGCATATTACAACTGTCCCTAGAGTATGCTTGCTGATTTGGCTTAATCTATTTCATGTTTTATGCACTAATACAGACAGTAAACATCCATCATTGAATATGTTGCATAAGTGATGTTTTGGAACTCAGGGGCTGAGTTATACTCGACCCCCAATTTTCAGGGCATTACACTCTCTCATTTTCAAATATCGAGGAATTGATCCTTATATCGATAATATCGGAGTTCAAAATTTGATAGCATTGATACGAGTCTCGATTCCCTCGACCAGCTGGCAAAAGATTTTTAAAAGCATATGACATTGAGTTTGTGTCATCGAGCGGACCATCGATACAATCGAGAGTATACGCTCGATGATATTGACCCTGCTCGATGATATCGAACGTTGTCATAAATGTGACCATTTTATATTTGTTGGAACCTTTTGCCTATTCAAATATTGATCATATCGGAAGTCACTCGATCATATTGACAGTGGGCGTGTGTTTCTTCCAGCAAATATTTCAGGATGATCTTATCTTTTATTGGGGGCTACTCGAGGAAATCAATATTCTTATGTCGATGTCATCGAGTCCTAGTCGATTGGTTCGAGTCTGCCACAAACTGTCCAGCGTGCTTATAGGTAAATCTATATGATTTATCGATCTTATCAACAAGGTCTCGATATCATTGACATTCAAATTTCGATGACATTGGTTGACCCTCGATCATATCCTATATCCTGAAATATTTTTTCCAGTTTCTCTCATTCTTCAAGTGTCGATAAATCTGTCCAAGTATCGATGGAATCGGAGTTCAAAATTTGGTAACATCAACACATGTATCGATCCCATCAATCAACTGACAATAGGTTTCAAAAGCGTATGACATTAGAGTTCATGTTATCGAGCGATCAGTCGATCCCATCGAGAGTATACGCTCGATGATATCGATAACGCTCGATGATATCGAACTTTCTCATAAATATGACCATTTTATATCCGTTGGAACCTTTTTCCTATATAAAGAGAAACTTGGTCATATAGCTGGTAGAGAAAGAAGAGAGTTCTTTTGTGCGTCTTACCTTCAGATCATATACCCAAAGCCCTTTCTCTCATGGGAGTTCATCTTCCAATCCACTCTTACCATTGACATTCAATAGAGTGGATTGGGAAATGAACTTCCACATTCAAGGATCCTCCAGCAGCTATCTTAATATCATATCATTAAGTTGGGATGCCTTGAATGAATAGATGACAGGAATCACTCTATCTTTCTTATAGAAAAATTCCAAGAGAGTGAATTTTCGTCCTAACCTTGACCTGACCCAAAGCCAAGTACAGGTACATCTTTTGTGTTTTGGATCAAGGGAGCTGAAGACTCTTCAACAACAAGGAGGAGACCTTCGATATTGCGCTGAATGGGACTCATAAACTTATCTGTAAGTATCTAGAGTCCAGAGGACACTTGTGATCATTCCTTTATAGGATTGGGTCTTAAGTGTTGCTCACCCTTTGAAGTCCTCAAAGGAGGCCTCCGGTGGGAGTGTACATGTGGGTGCGTTGTGTGGACCTTTGCTCTGTATGGGCACAAACATCTGGGTGCATTGTGTGGACCCTTGCTCTGTGGTACGTTGTGTGGACCCTTCTCTGTGTAAGCATAAACATCTAGATGCGTTGTGTGGACCCTTGCTCTATGTGGACATAAACATCTGGATAGGAGTGCGCAAGCAAAACTCCAGGGTTAGAGGTGAACCAAGTAGAAACCTCCATGTAAAGGTTAAAGGTGAACCTAATTTAAAATCTTAGGTTTGAGGTGGACCATGGAAAACCCCCTTAGTGAAATCCGATACACTCAAGGGTTGAGTGTGGTGACCGGGAGTGAAGTAGACAAGTAGTCGAACTACTATAAAAATAACTATGTTTGCAATTGCTATTATTTTGTGCATATGATTTACTCCCATACTACTAGATCTATATATGTCTGAATCACATCTCACACACATATACAGTCATATCCATCATAACTTGAGTTCATATTATTCATACTTGGAAAGTTTTTGATTGGATCCTCTACCAGGCTTGGAAGCCAATAAAGTTACATTTGAGTAATCCTGATAAATGCATATCTAAAAGGATTAGTGGAATAGGATTTTGAAAGTAACTAAAAACTTTAAAAATCCTATTCACCCCCCTCTAGGACATATTGGCATATTCCTACTGGTCTTCACCGCTATTTCATGTTTAACCTTAGATCATTTACCCAAATCCCTTTCTCTCAAGGGAGTTCATCCTCCAATTCACCCCCATCATTGATATTCAATAAAGTGGATTGGGGAATGAACTTTCACATTTAAGGATCCTCTAGCTACTACCTTAATGACAAATCATTAAGCTGGGATGCCTTGAATGTATAAATGATTAGAATCATTTTATCTTCCTAATAGGAAAACATTTAGAAAGTAGGATTCCATCATAACCTTGACCCAACCCGTCGCTATATATTGGTACATCTTTTGAGTTGTGGATCAAAAGAGCAAAAGATTCTTCATCAACAAAGAAGAGATCTTCATTAACGTGCTGAATGGGACTCATTCACTTATCTGTAAGTATTTACAGTCTAAAGAACCCTTTGATCATTCATTTGTAGGATTGTGTAACACCTTGAAAATTGGGGGTCGAGTATAACCCAACTCCCAAATTCCAAAACATCACTTATGCAACATTTTTAATGATGGTTGTATGTTATCTGTATTAGTACATAAAACATGAAGTAGATTAAGCTAAATCAGTAAAACATAATCCAAGGACAGTTAGAATATGCAAGCGAATCTGAAATAAATATATAACCAGTACAAGTCCCCAAAATATGTGTGTTATGCCAGGTCAATAATTACAAGTCTCGTTTCAAATACAAATGACAAAATGCAATGGTCCTCTATAAAACATAAGCCCTGAAGCCCCGATCATTCAGAACGGTCTAAGTGAACCCCCCTGAATACTGCATAAACAAGAATGTCTCCTCATCATCCTCGAACTCCGACTCTGCCTCATGCGTCACATCATCATCTGCAACTAAGACAGTCTGGTTGGTGTTTAAACACCATCCCAGAACGTGGGAGTGAGTGATCAACTCAGTGGAACTATACAACAAAGGTTAACATGTTATCAATTCAATCAAGCAGAAATGATAAAGCAGTACAATCAAACAAGTCCTAAATATTCTGATTAATGCAAGGATGAGATATATTAATGATGCATGCCCTCGCCTGCACTCCCTCAGCATCTTCATCTTATGGCACGCATGGAAACTACCCGAAAGTGCTCTTCCACGCCTAAGCATATGCATTGCGGTGCATGGACATGATTACCAAGTTCTTATTAGTCCTTTTCATATAGAAGGATTGGGAAGCTAAGGTACCTCCCTTATATCAATTCCCAAACAATGATCCATTTTAGGGTCGTTAGTCCTAGTAAATCTCATATGATGTTATAGTTTTAAGTCGCTATAAAGGGCTCGTCACCAATCAATACAGTCCTAATCATACCCTGGATACTACGTTAAGGCTCGTCACCTCAATGCAGTCTCAGGATATACTCGAGGTCACTACAGAGGGCTCGTCACCAATCAGTGTAGGCCGACAGCACGAATACAGTGTCTCATACCACTTTATTCAGATCACGAGCCTGGGTTGTTCACTGGTCACTACGAGGAGGCTCGTCGCCCCAGCTTAGGCCGACAGCTAGACCACGGTGTCCTATACCATCACGTCCAGCTCATGAGTCTTAGCAGATCGAGGTACCAAGGTTAATAGGGTTTCACTGGTGAGTTTGGTACCTTAGATTCAAACAGTAGCTTCTAAACATGGTGACATACAACGGGTCAATCGAGTTAATTGACGAGCTTGACTAGGATGAGTGCATGTTGAGTTGATTGACATGAAATACATAAGCACTCCGTGTGGCCTAACCACTATCGAACATCCCAAATACAGCTCAGATTTGTCGAACACATCCTGTGTGGCGAAAACAACCTCAACCACTAGTTTGAGGACTGTTATCGATTACCTGGACTGTGATACAGTCCCAACTACGTACAATTACAATAATGAATATTTAAATCAAATCCTATAATCATATGAACATGTTAGGGAATATAACTTAAACATGAATACACAGTACATGGAGGAAATCATACACATAGTTGACATGAATAAGCAGGCTGAACAGTTCATGGAGGAAATCATACACACAATTAAGGTAGTTGGGATTCATATCTCAACTCCCTTATAAATCACACTTTACTAACTACTAGCTCATTCAAACATTTTTACAAACACTTAGACTACACTTTTCAACATACATCACGTATGTCGGTCGTATAAAGTATTACGACAAATCCTTTTGCCAAGGAGTTGTCACATACATAACAATCATATACCTACGACAATTAATCATGACAATCATAACATCAGATTCTAAATGCATACAAACATTTCAACAAATACATGAAATACTCTATTTACAACATAGGTTATACATATACGTAAAACAAAACAGATAGCGCATTTAGCATGTGTAATGACACCCACGTCAGTAATAAATCATTATCTGACATTGAAAGTCTTGAAAACCATAACCTATACGTATATAGTTTGCACCTTAAACCGATAAACATATAACGGATATGATTTAGATGTTTAGTCTTTGTCAACGGCGGATTGACAACCTAAAGAACGAATTTGGTTAGCTGTATCCTTACTTAAACTATACTAAGTTCTTAAATAGGTTAAGATTTGATTTTCTTACCCAAATATGGAATTAGAATTGCCAAAATAATGATTCAAATAGGTGGATTAGGTACGTACTGAAGCTAGGAAGAATTCCAGGATGAATCACCAACTTCTCTCTCACTTTCTCTATCTTTTTCCTCTCTTTCTTAGATAGGGTTTGAGAATTCATATGGATTATGAGAGAGGGTGTTTAAGGCCCTTATATAGACCTAGAACTGACGAAAATAGTCCTGGGGCCATGGTATACTTAGGTTATAACCAATCGGACTTGTTCTGATCCAGCGGAGTATTTCTAGAGGTCCCTTTACTGAATGTGCTTGTACTTAAGCTCACAGATACTGGATCTAGGTCAAACTACGTTTTCAGTCCAATCAGGTTTACAGATCGACCGTGGTGGACCAGTTTCAGTTCAACGGTCACTGATACTCAATCAAGTCCTTAAGTACATTGGCATGTGTGGGACATTTCCCCTGATTCGAGGGTAAATTTGGGTCAAATTCTGATGGTCAAAATGCTTATAATCGGTCCGTAAGTGACACGACTCAGATCACTTAAATTATATTTAATTTCAGAAAAACCTTCACGCTCTCACACAATTCACTCCGGACTCAAGAAAATAGTCCTAGGACCTCATCTAGACTTGATTTTCGAGGTGATTGTCAAGTCCAACTAGGCGGTCATAATTGTCTAAGTTCACTGCTATCAGACTTTCAATGTGAGGTCCAGGTCCGATACGAAGTTTTCGAAAGCTCTCGAGAGCAACTGGGTTTAGAGATGGATCTTAGGTTTCAGGGTAATGTAGCGTTAACAATTCTACAAGTTTTGGGTCTTGCAGATCGTATTTAAAGTGGTTGGTGATAATTTCATAGGTAATCTAGTTTAGCACTAGTTAATTCTCATTAAATTTCTAAAGGATTTGGTCCTAAGTGATTTCTACTTGAGGTGGTACTCGAATCTTCGTATGGATTTTTCCAGGACATTACAATCTACCCCCTTTAAAGAAAAATTTCATCCTTGAAATTTGTACCCTTTCATACTCCTCGAGGATCTGAGGGTAGTTCTTTCTGACCTCAGCTTTAGTCTCCCAAGTAGCCTCTTCTTCACTATGATGCATCCACAATACCTTCATAAGTGGGATGACCTTGCTATGCAATACATGCTCCTTCCTATCCAGGATACATGTCAGTCGCAGTACATAGGTGGCATCCTCGCTCAACTGCACCTGCTCCCAACTGATAATGTGAGAAGGATCAGGAACATACTTCTTCAACATGGACACATGGAATATGTTGTGCATGCCTACGAGTGGTGTGGGTAAAGCGAGGTGATATGCTACTGCCCCCACTCTATCAAGTATCTGAAATGGGCCAATGAATCTCGATGTGAGCTTCCCTTTCTTACCAAACCGAAGGACTCCCTTCATAGGGAAAACCTTAAGGAATACATGGTCCCCAACCTCAAACTCAAGCGATCGACGTCTCGTATTGGTATAGCTCTTCTGCCTGCTCTGTGCTGACAGAAGTCGACACCTAATAATGTCAATTTTTTCTAAGGTCGCCTGAACCAACTTTGGGCCAATTAGAGTCTTCTCGCCCACTTCTGCTCAGTAATGCGATGTTCTACATGGGCGACTATACAATGCCTCATAGGGAGCAATGTCAATACTCACATGAAAGCTATTGTTATACGCGAAATCTACAAAAGGAAGACAGTCATCCCAACTGTCCTTAAAATTCAACACACAAGCTCGTAACTGAGGCTCGATAATCCCACCATTAATGAGGGGTTGTACTCGAATATGTGTGATAACCTCATATGACTCCTCCACCATGAGTTTCTGCTCAAAGTCTCACACAAAATCCACCATGTCCCATTCTACTATCATTAGCGGAGCTGCAAACTCTATGGTCTTCTTGCGGCTCAATGCGTCTACCACAAGGTTTGCCTTGCCCGAATGGTAGGAGACCTCGAACTTAAAGTCCTTCAAGGTTTCCATCCATCGGCGCTACCTCATATTCAAGTCCCGCTGAGAGAATATGTATCTAAGGCTCTTCTAGTCACAAAAGAGCTCGAACTCCTCTCCGTAGAGGTAATGTCTCTAAAGCTTCAATGCGAAAATGACAGTTGTCAACTCTAGGTCATGTGTAGGGTAATTCTCCTCGTGTTTCCTCAACTGTCTCCGGGTGTAAGCAATCACCCTGACCTTTTACATAAGGACACAACCCAAACCAATGCGAGACGCATCAGTGTATATAGTATACTTGACCCCTTACTCTGGTAATACTAGCACAGGGGCGGACGTCAACTTTTCCTTCAGCTCCTAAAAAACTGTTTGACCTTCTCATTCCAAGCAAACTTCAAATCTTTCTGTGCCAACTAAGACAACGGTCTGGCAATCTTGGAAAAGTCCTAAATGAATTATTGATAGTACCCTGCCAGACCAAGAAAACTCCTCACCTCAGTAACTGAACCAGGCTACTTCTAATCCTAAACTACAGCCACCTTAGCAAGGTCGACTGTTATACCTTCCTTGGACACCACATGTCCTAGGAACTTGACTTCCTCCTTCCAGAAGTCGCATTTCTTGTACTGTGCAAACAACTGGTTCTTCCTGAGAGTGTTGAGGACAGCTCACAGATTCTCTTCATGTTCTTCCCAACTCTTGGAATATATCAAAATATCGTCAATAAACACGATGATGAATCGGAACAAAAATGGCTGAAACACTCTATTCATCAAGTCCATGAACACGGCCGGTGTGTTCGTAAGGCCGAACGACATCACAAGGAACTCGTAATGGCCAAAGCTAGTCCTGAATGTTATCTTCTACACGTCCTCATCCCTAACGCGCAGCTGATGATATCCCGATTACAAATCGATCTTCGAGAAGTATCGTACCCCCTTCAACTAATTAAACAAATCATCAATCCTGGGTAAGGGATACTTATTCTTCACTGTCACCTAGTTCAACCTACGATAATCAATACATAATCGTAAGGAACCGTCTTTCTTCTTCATAAATAATATAGGTGCTCCCCAAGGGGACACACTTAGTTAAATGAAACCTGCCTCTAACAACACATCAATCTGTCTCCTCAGTTCCTCCATCTCACATGGAGGCATACGATACGTCGGCAAGGAAATAGGTGTCACACCAGGCATAAGATCGATAGTAAAGTCAATCTCACGCCGAGGAGGGAGTCCCAGGATCTTCTCAAATATGTCTGGGAATTCCTGAACCATAGGTGTATCCCCCAACATCGGATCATCAATACTTTCTAACAATGAAGCGTAACTACTAACTCAACAAAACCAACTGACCTGAACTGGAAATGTAAAGACCATGCCCTTAGGTCCGTAAGCTGTCACGACTCTGGCCTCGCAATCAATCTCTGCACTCATCTTGGTGAGCCAATCTATCCTGAGAATAATGTCGTAGTGACTCAGTGGGCCGACAATCAGGTCAACAACCACTGTCCTGCTATCCAAATCTACTGAGTAAGACTCATAAGTTCATGTAATATCTGAAAAGATCCTTGTAGCCGTAGTGAGTCTCACTCCCACATTCTGGGATGGTGTTTAAACACGAACCAGACTGTCTTAGTTGCAGATGATCATGTGACACATGAGGCAGAGCCAGAGTTCGAAGATGACGAGAAGGCATTCTTGTTTATGCAGTATTCAGGCGGGTTTACTTAGACCGTTCTAAATCATCGAGGCTTCAGGGTTTATGTTTTATAGAAGACCATTACATTTTGTCATTTGTATTTGAAACGAGACTTGTAATTATTGACCTGGCATAGCACACATATTTTTGGGACTTGTACTAGTTTATATATTTATTTCATACTTTCACTTGCGTATTCTAACTATCCTTGGATTATGTTTTCATGATTTGGCTTAATCTACTTCATGTTTTATGCACTAATATAGACAACATACAATCATCATTAAAAATGTTACATAAGTGATGTTTTGGAACTTGGGAGTTAGGTTATACTCAACCCCCAATTTTAAGGGAGTTACAGATTGGGTCTAAGGTGTTTCTCACCCTTGCAAGTCCTTAAGGAGGCCTCCGGCAGGAGTGTACATGATGGGTGCATTGTGTGGACCCTTGCTTTGTGGAGAGCATAAACATCTAGTTGAAGGTGAACTAGTCAAAACCTTAAATTTGAGGTGAACCGTGTGAAACCTCGGGTTAGAGGTAAATCTCGTAAAACCTCCGTTAGGGTCTTATGGAAGATCTTTGGCCAATGTGCCTAAAAGTGGGTGTGATGTGTTAACCCTTGCTCGTAAGAGCATAAACAATCAGCCTCAGTGTAGGTTATAAAGATTGAAGGTGAACCTAATTTAAAACCTTAGATTTGAGGTGAACCGCTATGAAACCTCCTTAGTGAAATCTGGTACACTCAAGGGTTAAGTACAGTTACCGGGAGTGGAGTAGAAAAGTAGTCGAACCACTATAAAAATGACTGTGTTTACAATCACTATTCTTTTTTGTATGTGATTTACTTCAATACTTTCATATCTATATATCTAAGACTACACCTTACACACATACACAGTCATATCCATCATAAACCAGGTTACATATTATTATTTCTTGAATATTTGTGATTGGATCCTCTACCGGGCTTGGAAGCTAGTAGAGTTATTTTTGAGTAATCTTGATAACTGCATATTGATAGGATTAGTGAAATAGGATTTTTAAATAAACTGTAAAAACTTTAAAAAGTCCTATTCACCCCCTCTAGGACATATTGGCATATTCCTACTCCAACTTAAGTGGTCTTCACGCTATTTCATTACCTAAGATTGGTCAGTGCTGTAATTCGGGACGAGGCCTCGGGCCCATTGGTATACGTGTTTGAGAAACTCTATCTCCATCTTCCTCATCTCATAGAAACATGTTAACTAGCTCAGCATAATTGGGAATGGCAGCGCAATGCGTCCTAGTGTGGATATCAGGTTGCAACCCATCTGAAAAATGTCGCATTTTCATCAGTTCATCTGCTAGTATCAAAGGAGTATATCTAGTTAGCTCCATGAATTTTTTCTCATATTCTGACACAGTCATCCCTCCCTGTTGGAGGTGAAGAAACTCACCCTCCTTTTCATTATAATATGTGAGGGGGACGTACTTTCCATGGAAGCGTGTCTTAAATGCATCCTAGGTCCACACATGTCCCGTAGGAACTGTTCGTAGGATGTTGTCCCATCATAAACTAGCCTCCTCGAACATATAGGTGACTAGCTCGACTTGTTCTGCCTCAGTGCAATGTAGCGGCTTCAACATCTTAGAGATGCGATCTATCCAGTAATCAACCTCCTCGGGTCTATGAGTACCCACAAAAGTGGGAGGACAGAAACGCTGAAAGTGCTCAAAAATTCCGTTGGTACTCATGTTCCCATCAAGGTGTGTAGGTGATGTAGGCGGAACCACACTCATATTCTAGGCAAGGGCCCCTGCTATGGTGACAAAAAACTGTTGCTACTGTTGTTGCCGCTGCTGTATCAAAAGCATCATCGGCTCCAACCTATTAAGAGGAGGAGCCGACTAAGGTATATGTGGCGTCGATGTGGACACACAATTCTGTTCAAGAATCGGTGGTACATAAGGTGTTAGCTCATTGGTGGGGCTAGTGGCTGGTTGTGAATCTGGCATCGTCTCAAAGTTGGGGCCCAAGCTAGGGTCGGTGTGGCCATCGCTCAGGGGAGGTGCCCCGTTAAATGATCCGTTAAGTGCGAAACGTGTCATATCCTAAGTGGCTTTAGGTGGCATCCCCTATACACAACATAGGGTGCAACACACATGAGATTCGAATAATATGAACCACATTTCTAGACATACACATCCCACGCCAAAAGGAACTACACACGTTTCATTTGATCAAACTTGTCATAATACATGATGTTAAATCTTACATGGATCATAACAGAAGATGCATGTGAACTAAACGAGTATAAGTTTCACACCAACTACTCTAACATATAGCTCCTCCATGGATGCCTTGGAAATAGGGTGAATTGTAAGGCTTGTGAGCTATGAAACACAAAAGTGTAAGGTTGTGCTCAAATGAGTGGGAAATAGGGAATATGGGAAATGGTAGAAGGTGGGTTTGGAGAGCTTTAAGGGTTTGGAGGGAAATATGGTGGATATGGGTATGTAGAGAAGAAGAAGAAGATATGAGAATGGAGGGGGAAATTTGAGAGAAAAAAAAATGAGACTTTTAGGGGTTTGGAGAACTTGGAGGGGTGTGTTGATTCAACCTAACGTTCAATCCGATGAGTTTGGAGAAGCCTATAAGTATATTATTTTAATTATTTTTATAGTATTTCTTCATCAAGTCTAATTCATCTCCACCTAATTTCATTAGATTTTGTGTTGTAGAAAAATTTTAAAAAATCTAGAAGTAGCAGCTGTCTAAATTAATAATTTTCAGATAGTTGTCACAATGACATATATTTACCTCTATTAAAAATTTTATTATATTCTTTACTTATTTTTATATGAAACTAAACTTATCAAGATTCAATTTGGCTTTTGAATAACCTAAATCGGAGTTATATTGAGGGAGATATGATTTTTTGAAGTTGGACGAAAAGTGTAGAAAATTCACAAAAAACAGGCCGCCCGGCCCGCTGGACTGGGGTACTGTGTGCAGCGCGGTGGCGACGTGATCCACTGAAGCACTGGGCATGGTGCGCCCCGGTTAGCGTGGTGGTGCTACACCTGCCTAGTGGTGGTTCTACCACTCATTTTTTGAAACGGGCATATCTTTCAATCCGGAATGAATTACGCGACGTGCCATCTATGATTTGGGGTAGGAGAAGCTGATCTATCCAAATAACCTATTTTTTGTGAGTTTTCATAAGTTAATGATCAAAATTCCATTATATTTATTTACTTACTATTTATAGTCACTTTAAGTTTAAGTATTGTTCTCCATCACCTAACCTTTAGGCCTAGTGTCTAATATGACTTAGAACTAAATTACAATATTCAGTCTTGCCTGTCGGTGAAACTTGGGATTCTAATGTGGTTTCTAAATTCCATCACCCCCTCCTAAGTCAAAGTACGTCAGAGTGCATCGTGTTACCATAACTCAGGTCCAGTTTAATCCAAATCATACTCTGATACCAACTTGTAACACCCTGAAAATCAGGGGTCGAGCAGAAGCCCAACTCCTGAGTTCCATCATATCACTTATGCAATATAGATAATGATGATTAAATGTTGTCTGTATTAGAGCCTTAAACATGAGTGGGATTATACCAAATTAGTATATCATACTCCAAAGACAGTTAAATTATGCAAGCAGAAGATTGTGATTGATATATAAAATATACAAACTAATGTAGGTCTCAAGAATGTGAACTTGTTACCAGGTTAAATATATAAATGTATACTCTCAAAATGGACAAAATGAATATACATGTGTGTTCCAAAATAAAACATAACGAGTGTAATGATATCTAGTCAGCATCCTTGTAAACCCCGTCGATCAAAACATGGTCTACATAGACCCACCTGATAGCTACATATAGGAGAACTCATCATCATAAAATTCATCTACAACTATAACAGAGTCTAGTTGGTGGTTTAAAATACCATCCCAAAACGTGAGAGTGAGTGAAAAACTCAATGGAGTTATGAAGCAAAGGTTAACATGTTATCAATTCAATCAAGCAGTAATGATAAAACAATAGAGCAAGCATTCCTAGGTACTCTGGTTAATGCAAGGATGATATGTTATAATGATGCATGCCCTCGCCTACACTTCCTCTGTGACATCACTTCACGATCGCAGCATGCACCCCTTCCTTTGTGCTCAACTCCAACGCCAAAGGCATATGCAAATGCGGTGCATGTGCATGATTAGCCATGTTCTTAATTAGACTCATTCATACAGCAGGTTTGGGAAGCTAAGGTACCTCTCTTTATATCATTGACCCAAACAATGATCCATTTAGGGTCATCAATCCTAGTTAATCACATACGATAGGAAAGTTCGAGTTACACTCTAGGTCGCTACGAGAGGCTCGTCATGATCAGCGTACCCCTATGTTATACTTGAGGTCACACCACCAATGCCCTACTAACTGGGAGTCTATTTTCAAAGGCTCGTCATCAACCCAATTAGGGACCATAACCAAGCTACGCTAGTGTAGGCTGACAGCTCAAATGCAGTGTCCCATACCACCGTATTCAGCCCATGAGTTTGGGTTGTTCACTGGTCAATATGGGGAGGTTTATCACTCCAGCGTATGCCGACAGCTTAACCACGGTGTCTCATATCACTAAGCCCAGCTCATGAGTCTTAGTAGATCGTAGTACCATAGTTAAAATGGGTCTTTACATTGGTAAGGGGTACCTTAGATTCAAGCAGTAGTGTTTATACATGGTAAACACACAGTAGGTCAATTGGGTTACTTGAAAATTTTGATTGGTATGAGCATACACTAAATTAATCAACATGGTACCACTGTCAACAATCATCATATGACTCGGATTCACCAAACGCATCAAATGTGGCGAGACTAATTTGGCCACTTAAACAGGAATTATTACCAATTGTCTGGACTATGTAGTACTCCTAATCATACTCCAATGCAACATATGGGGACATGTGATAATCATATAGGCATTTAACAACCAATCCAAGTACAACACTCATTTGAGCATTTTATCAAACACATAGTACACATGTTAACATACAAAGGCATTTCATCCATAAATCGTGTAATAGCGAGATAGGTTACATGAAGGAATTTTTAACTATAGATAAGGCAATTGATAATCCTATCTCAGCACCCTTATTAAATACATCTCAACAAGCATTTTCTCATTCTGGTTTTTTATGAAACCCTTAGACTACGCATATCAACATGCATATAATAAATTAGTTATAACAAATATTGTAGAAAATCCTTCCACAAAGAGTTTCCACAAGTACAACAGTCATGTATTCTCAATCAAATAATCATAACAAGTACAAATCCTAATTCCATATTCATCCAAACATTTCAACAAACACATGGAATGCATTATATTTGACATAGTTCACATATATAGGTAATATATGGAAATCATTGCATCTAAGCACTTGTGACAGCAATCAAGTCAGTCATAAATCATTAACTGACATTGAAAGCCTTAAAAACCATAACCTAAACATTTATAGTCTGTACCTTTCGCCAGTAGACTCATATCGAACTCAGTTCAAACACTACGTCTCCACCTACGACACAACGGCTACCTGAATCACGAAATAGGTTAGCTATTTCTTCGATCTTCCTATTTGGATATCTAAAATAGATTAGTGTTAGGATTTCTTACCCAATAACGAAATCAAAATTGCAGGAATAGCAATACGGGAGAGGCGGTTCAACACATGGAGTTGCGAGGACGAATCCCGACAACTATCTCCCCACTCTCTCTCACTTCTCCACACTTTCTCCTTCTCTTTTATCACTCTTCTCTCTCCTAGGGTTAGGAATTAGTATGAAATGAGAGAAGGGTGGGTTTAGGCCCTTATATAGGCTCAGAACTGATCTCAATGGCCCCAGGACCACGGTATACTTAGGTTATAGCCAAATGTCGCCTGTTTCATGCCGACGAAGCTCATCTCGAGGCCCCTTTTCTACATACAGGTCAGAGAAAGTTCCCTGACATTGGATCTAGGTCAGGTTAAGTTTTCAGTCCGATCAAATTTGGAGATCGACCGCGGAGAACCAGTTTCAGAAAAACGGTCAGCAGTACTCGATCAGGGCCACAAGTACACTAACATGTATTGGAAAAATTTTCCTAATCCAAGAGTGTAAGTGGGTTAGAATCTGATGGTCTAAAACCTTAAAATTGTCCTGCAAGCGAACGGCTCAAATCACTTAAGTTTAAGTTTAGTTCCTAGAGATATTCATGTTTCTCACACACTTCGCTCCAGCCTCAAGTTGTGCGTTTCGGGATACTATTTAAACTTGATTTCTGAGATGGTTGTCAAGCCCAGTAAGGTGGTCATAACTGTATACTTTCGTGGTAATCGGACTTTTGACGCACGTTCCAGGTCCGATATGGAGTTTCAATGTTCTCCTAAGAGAAACTGGGTTTAGAGATTGATCCTAGGTTTTTAGGTAATGTGGCGTTAGCAGTTCTACTAGTTTTAAGTCTTGCAGTTCATATTGAAAGTAATTCAAGCTAATTATGCAGATGATTTAGTTTAGCACTTAGTAAATTTTCATCTAATTCCTAAAGGATTTGGTCCTAAGTGATTTCTTCCTAAGGTGGTACTTGGATCTTTGTACGGATTTTTCCAAGACATTATAAACACACTCCAAACCTCTCATGCAAAAAAGTAAGAAATGACTAGGTAACCCAACCCATTAGCATTTGTCGTATGGCCCACCTGTGATTCGGATTAACTTCAATTTTGATCTCAACACCTAAAATGAGAAGGAAAATCGGATGGACAGTGTGGATGATACACACACACACATCATGATGGACCCACGACTGAAGTCTACATCGTGGCTTTGGAAGGTAATTGTGCTAGAAAAATGTCTTTTATTTCCAGAGACTTAGTGTCACTACCCCTCTCCCTTTTTTACGTTATAAGGGTGAGGAAGGGCCCACCTAGGAAATCCACTCCATCCATTTGAATGTCCAACTCATGGTGAGGCCAAGAAGCTTTGGATTACATCAATTTTTGGTGTATTTTCACCATCCAAGTGTGCTTACACCATCAATTGGTTTAAAAAGAAAATAAATATCATAGTGGGCCACATAAGGTGGTCCACGTTATGATGGCCTGTGGGATACGCTCTCCAATAATGTGGTCCACTTGTGGGTTCCATAACACCATGAGAATAAGAAAAGAAAGGGAAAGGAATGGAAATAAATCTGGCCATCAAGGTGGCACATGCCAGTCCACCACATATTCAATACATGATCAAGGTGGGTCCCACCCTTATGGGCCCACCAAAATAGAGAAATCACATAGAATGGGAGGGTTTCGACCCTCCTATGTACTCACTTAAAAGGATGGACAGTTGGATCGTCTCAGATCGATGATCGAATGGCCCACCAATCTCCTCTTCACCCTTAATCTTCTTTAATGTCACTTTTCTCTGTCCTCTTACTCTCTCTATTGATCTTTCCTAATACTCTCACAAGCTCTCTTTCTTATCTCTTAATCTCTCCCTAATCTTTCTTTCTTTCTTTTCTCTCTTACTCTCTTAATTTCTCCCTAATCTTTCTAATCTCTCTCTCTCTCTCTCTCTCTCTCTCTCTCTGAATCCCTCTCTACTCTTACTAGGAAATGGTAAAAATGAGAGGGAGTTAGGAAATTATTGTAGTAGAGATTTTAGGATAGGGAAGGGATAAGGGGAAGATGAAAGGATAAAATGGGGAGAAATGAATGAAAGAACGATGGCTAACATAGGTAGGGGTATGGGTTGCATGAGAATGGCATGGGTTTTTTTGACTAATGGGGAGAGTGACACATGAGTGATGGATGGCTTGATTGATGGATGGGTTGATGGATTGATGGATTGATTGATTTGGCAACATGGGGATTTGTGTAAGTGAGGCCCGCGTGTATTGTGCATCCCACCTCGGATTGTGCCAAAATTGTAACTTTTAATCTAAGGGTCAATATGGGGTGTGTCGCATGACATTGGAATTGTAGCGCTCACGTGGTTGCTAAGGTACAAGTCTCAGGGTATCGCGATATAAAAGTAGGGTAATATTCAAAACTCGTCAATCTGGTCCGCAGGGAACGTGTTATTGTTTAAGTAGAAGTGTACGGAAGGTCTCGCGAGGTTACGGGTCATACAACTCTCCCCTCCTAAAAGAAATTTCATCCTCAAAATTTACACTACAACCCAAACTAGACAAAGCTCATAAAGAAAGGGAAATCATATCACTATATATATAATCAGAAACACAATATACAAATATAATTAAACATCAAAGAAATGGGGATAACACTCGTTAATCTCAGCCTCTCGCTTTCAAGATACCTTGTTGACACTATGATGACCCCACTGAACCTTCACCAAGGGGATGACCTTAGTCCGGAGGACTTACTCCTTTCAATTAAGAATATGAAATAGTTTCTTGATATAAGAAGCATTGTCATGAACCTCTAAAGGCTATCAATTCATCAAGGGAACGGCGTCTGACTCACACTTTCCCAACATAGAAACATAGAAGATGTTGTGGATGCCAGACAACTGAAGTGGCAAGGTAAGCTGATAGGCCATGGTGCCAACACGTCCAGTGATCTCGAAAGGTCCAATAAACCTCAGGGCAAGCTTCCCCTTCACTCCAAAACAAACTACACCTTTCATGGGTGAGACCTTGAGATGCACATGGTCTCCAATGGCAAACTCCAAGAGACGACGCCGACGATCTACAAAACTCTTCTGCCGGCTCTAAGTTATGCACATCCTATGCCTAATGATATCGATGGCCTCCGATGTCCTTTGCACAAGCTTAAGACCTATGAGACGATGCTCTCTAACCTCAGTCCAACAACTTGGAGATCTACAAGTCTTGTCATATAACACCTCGAAGGGAGCCATACCAATAGTCGCCTGATAGCCGTTATTATACACAAACTTAGCCAAACGTAGGTGATCATCTCAACTACTCGAGAAATCCATCACGCAAGCATGAAGCATATCCTCAAGAATCTGGTTGACCCTTTCAGTCTGCTCATCGGTTTACGGATGATACGCAGTATTGAACTTCAAACCAAGCCCTATTGCCTTCTGAAAACTTCTCCAAAACTAAGACGTGAATCTCGAATATCGGTTAGAAATGATCGAAACTGAAACATCATGCAGTCTCATAATCTTATCGATGAACAATCCAGCAGGACGGTCTAAAGGCCAGGTCGTATGAATCACAAGAAAGTGTGCCGACTTCTTCAAATGATTAACGATAACCTAGATGTTATCGTGACCGCGCTGAGTCCTCAACAAGCCCATGATAAAGTTTGTGGTCACGTGCTCCTACTTCCACAACGGGACGCTCAACGGCTGTAAGGGACTTAGAGGCCTCTGATGATTGGCCTTGACACGCTGGCAGGTGTCACACTCGACTACAAAACTAGCGATCTAAAGCTTCATCCCTGCCCAAATATACTGGCTTCTCATATCGCGATACATCTTGGTAGAGCTGGGGTGGATAGTAAACCTCAATCGGTGTGCCTCGGTCATAAGATCTCTTCATAACTCTTGAATACCTAGAACACACAATCAACCTCTAAAATGAAGTCCACCATCAGACACAATCTGCCAATTTGACTGACCCTCAAATGCAGCCTCTGCTTAGTAATCTTGCAATGTCTGGTTTGCCTGCTAAGCCTCGATCACCCTTGCAAGAAGGAAGTGTTGAATTAACAAGCTCAATAACATCCTCGAGCATTCTCCACTCTTGGACCACCATATGTGCCACCAAGCCCCATAGCTGACGGCTAAGGGCATCCACCACCATGTTCGCCTTACCAGAGTGGTACTGAAGATCAAAATCACAGTCCTTCAGGAGTTCCATCCATCGCCTTTGTCTCATGTTCAACTCAGATTACGAGAAGAGATATTTCAACCTCTTATGGTTAGAGAAGAGCCCAAACCTAACCCCATAAGGGTAGTGCCTCCACCCTTTCAGTGCAAAGATAACTACAGTCAACTTTAGATCATGTGTGGGGTAGTTCTACTGATGAACCATGAGTTAGCGAGATGTGAAGGCTACAGGCTTCCCGTGCTGCATCAAGACAGTACCCAACCCAACATGCAAAGCATCTGTAAAAACCATGAATCCTTCGCTCCCAGAGGTGAGAGTGAGGACTAGTGCAGATGTAAGATGGTCCTTTAACTCTGCGAATGCTCGCTCACATGCATCACTCTAAATGAACTCAACACCCTTTCAGGTCATCCTAGTCAATAGGGCTGTAATACGGGAGAATCCCTTAATGAAACATTGATAGTAGCCCGCTAACTTAAGAAAACTACGGATCTTAAATGCGTTACGGATCTTAAATGCGTTCATGCGCTGGCCCCACTGATGTATGGCATCAATCTTTGAAGGGTCTACTACTATGCCCTCCTCATTATAACATGACCGAGGAACTTTACCTCCTCCTGCCAGAAGTCATACTTCTCTTGCTTCTTATAAAGCTGGTGTGCATGGAGGGTCTACAGAGTGATCTCCAAATGTTGTTCATGCACCTCTCGGGTCTTTAAATATATCAGGATGTCATCAATGAATACCATAAAAACTGATTAAGATATTGATGGAAGACCTCGTTCATCAACTGCATAAATACTGCAGGCGCATTGGTTAGTCTAAAGGACATGACCTGAAACTCAAAATGACCGTAGCGGGTCCTAAATGATGTCTTCGGGATATCCTCCTCCCGGACACGAACCTGATGATAACCGGACTACAAGTCTAACTTCGAAAAGAACTATGCCTCTTGCAGCTGGTCAAACAAATCATCAATCCTCAGAAGCGGGTACTTATTCTTAATCGTGACCTTGTTGAGCTCGCGGTAATCCATGAAAAGCCTCAATGAGTCATCCTTCTTCTTCACGAAGAGTACCAGCACTCCCCACAATGAGCTACTCAGATGGATAAATCCTAACACACACAACTCATCCAACTGCTTCTACAGCTCCTGCGACTCCAATGGTGACATACGATACGAGGCCTTTGAAATAAGTACGGTATCGAGAACGAGATTAATCTTAAACTCAATATATTGACATGGCGGTAACCCCAGAATCTCCTAAAATACATCTGAAAAATGCAAACGACCAGCAGTTGGTTGATGCTCAAGACAACTGGCTCCTCTACGACACGTGACATAAGGCAAGAGAGATGTTCACCTTTGGGCTTGGTTAAAAACTGAAACTATGGCACACTAGGTATATAAAACGTGACTGTCCTTACGGAGGAGTCCAATATAGCATGATACTTGGAAAGTCAATCCATGCCTAGGATAACATCGAATTCAGACATCGAAAAGGCAAACAGGTTAGCTGGCAAAAAGTTCTCTCCTATCAGAATAAGGCAAGACGAGTAAAACTAACCTAATACTAAAGTCTTCCCTAAGGGCATCGACACTAACATACCCTCATGCATAGACTCTAACGACAAACCAGTTGATTGGCAAAAATCTTCGGATATAAACGAATGCGATGCACAAGAATAAAATAAGACAAGTGTTATGCATGAGGAAACAAGGAGTGTACCCTCGATGACTCCTGCTGATGCCTGAGGATCCTGCTGGGCTACATAAAACTTGCCCTGGGCCTGCTGGGGAGGTGTATGTCCCCTCTGTGGTTGTCACTGCTGTTGTTACTGTGGCAACCTATATTGATGCCTCTGCTGCTATGGGGGAGGTCTCAGTGGCTGATGCGAATGTCGCTGCTGCTGCTGGGGTTTCAGCGGTGGCTATTGTTGTCACTGTTGCTACTGTAGAGGTTACTAAGGCGCTCTCGGCTGCTGCGGTGGGTGGGGGCACTCATGCCTACGATGCCCCATCCCGCCACATCCATAGAAAACACCTGAGAACTGTCTCAGTGGTGGTGCTATTGGTACTCGAAAGGATGGATGGGTCGTGCGCCTCTGTGGTGGTCGAAGCTACTACTACTGGTAGCTACCAGAGGGGGCCTTCCTCTTCTGGTCTCCTCTTTGATTACAGATCCACTGTGAATTGATCCACTCTACTTCATAGATTTAGGCTCGATCTACGACCTCGTAAATGATGAGAGCTTGTGTCTAGTGACGCGATTCGAAAGGCCAAGGTGCAAGCCGCCCTCAAAACGACGAGGCCTCCGTCCCTCCCCATCTACAAGATATGGCACAAATCTAGATAACTCAATGAATCAAGCCTCATACTAAGACATTTTCATGTCTCCCTGGACTAGAGTCTCAAACTCTAACGCGTGATGCTGTCGAACATGCTGGGGGAAGAACTTTCTATCAAACTGATCTACAAAGTCCTCCCACGTCCACCCAAAATCAACTCCTGCTCAGGTAACCGACGCCCACCAATGCTCGGCCTCACCCCACAAAAGGAATACTGCCAAAGGGACTCGCTGTTGTGTCATACATCTCATTATGTTGAAGATCTTCTCTACCTCTGATCTTCATCGCTCTGCTACCCTAACATGGGGGATGAAGCATTTAAAGTCTTGCAGAAGGGAGCTCATGCACTCCTGCTCGGTCTGAACTAGCGTATCAGTGGGTCACCTACCCTACCTCTATAGTATAGAGGTCATCACATGCAACATCTACTAAAGCTGGTCTACACTCACTGATACAGCTAGGGCCACACCTGTTTGGGATGTGTGAGCCCCTCTCCTTGGCCTCTTGAGTGTCATGTCCTACAGGAAGGAACAAGGGACCTTTTAGCCTTGAGTACTCTCAAATGCACACACGTTAGGGAGCAATATCAAAAGGTTTCTAAGTTCGCATCAGTGAATCCTATTTTAAACTAAGTTTGAAAATGGATCCTAAGGTGAGTTTCTAAGTATTCGAGCTCAGGGACCTAATCATTCTAAGTTCACAATAGTCATATAGTGAAGGGTAGTTATTCTAAGATCATTAGCAGATATGTGATATTATTCTCAAGTATTCATAAGTTATGCTCTGATATTAACAATTGTCACACCCGAAACTCGGGAACTGGGTTCATAAAATTTTCAATCGCCAAATCCAGTGTCGACAGCCTCCGTAGTACCCCATTCTCAGCTCCCATCTCCCACGAGCTAGGTTCCTATCCTAGGATCCTACAAGGAGGATTTTCATGGTGAATGTTTTTTATAAAGAAGCATAATCAAAAGTGTACCCAAGTCACCAAAATGTCATCACCACATATCCAAATATAATATTTGAGTATAGTGCTAAAAGAGAAATACATCATATAATAAAATTTCAAAAGATCGGGCACATGCTCTTGCCTCAATGCTATTGCGGGCTAGCATAACCTACACATAATAAACATGCATAAGATTACTACTAAGATTAGAGAGTACGTGCATGTGTGCACAATGCATGTGCCAAGCATACAAATGTCAGAGTAAGAGAAAATGATGGAAGGCTAAACTAGCAAGTCCATAAATGATGTTAGTCATACCAAGGCTATGCAATTCAAGGCCTACATGGCCGAATGTCATATGCTAGAGATGCAACAAAAGTATGTCAATCATCAACTAGTCCACATATCATTACGGTTTGTCACTAGAAACATCACTGGGGTCTAGTACACTCTAACAATGGCTGTCATCCCATCGCGCACATGACCAAGTGAGTGAAAGAGACCTCACTATTCGCCTTGCCAGTACTATGTCAATGCCCACCCGGTTCGTTAATAATGGACCCATTTATGAGCTGGTCAAACTCAACCTAGCTTAGAACCACCTACCCTCAGGTGGATAAGGTCACACCTCTTTTTAACCGACTGCAACACAGTGAGAAACGCGGCCTACAGGTATTCACCACTTGGGCGCTCATGTTATCCACTCAGTCTCGATGTTGAAGCATCCTACTAGTACCGCTAGGGTTTAGGGACTTTCACCGAATGACATCCATAATGCCCTAATGCTAGAACGGATATTTACGGTATTTAATCTTATCATCCACAATATGCCTATGGAGGCATAACCCTGATGTCACTAGGGCGTAAAGTGATCATGACATATAAGATGTAAAATGCATGAGTAATACCATCCAAGTCATGCATCATACATGCGCTTACAATGCGATCATGTGGGACAACCCTGTCTCATATGCAATCCCCTAAGTGTCTCAACCCAATGGCATATGTTATGATCAATCACCACCCATAACATGTATATAAATGATGTGTATGGGCATATGTCTAGACATAATGTCATTATACTAAGCATGTTCTTAGTGTGTCCTACTAGGCCAAGTACACTAGCATGTTATCAGACATATAAGACAATAATCGGCCTTAATTTACACATCATATATAGAGAGTGTGAAATGAACGATATGCCCCACTAGAAATATAGAAGTCTATGTGGTATGGCCCACGTTAAACTAACATCATCTTCTCATGTAGCCTGCAAGGCATGAATAAAATATATATAACGAGGCGGGGTGTACTGGGAATGACTCGGATGGACACCCACATGAACAACACATGTGTCACTATGCTACCAATCCATTTGGCCACATGGCCTACTAATGATGTCCCAAAATCAGATTATCAATGACATCACTATAATTACTTTAGTAAGATGAACTACACCGTCTAATCATTGCTAATGTAAATTAATGGTTATAGATCATTGGTTAGTCATTAAGATGTGATCATATGCTCAAGGTCCATCTGAGTCCTGGGACTTCATCAGTTCGGGCAAAGTCTATGCCTAAATGAATTTTAATAGAAACATAGTTTCAACATTCACATGCCAACTAATTTAAGGATTTGAATTAAAGATGCCGAATATAACCAAAGACCTAAGGAATCTCGATTATAGGGAATCTCAATCCAAGGGATACCAAAACTAGGGATTACCAAGTCCAAGGAATCTCAAAACCAAGAAATCCCAAAGTCCAAGAGGTTTCTAGCCCCGTATTACCCAATGGTACGGCCCACCTGAGATCTAGAATAACCTAAGTTTTGGGTCCATGGCCTAACATGGTTTGCTAAGATGGATGAATAGAGTGGATATGATACATACATCATGTAGGGTCCCATGTGTGGGGTGCATCCCAAGGAAGCTTCCTCCTTCACGTCACTGGGCATTATTGCCTGGTGACACTTTTCCTTTTCTTTGTTTCTCCTTTTTTTATTTATGCACCATCAGTGCCGACACCACATGAATTTTCTACTCCGTTCATCATGTAGTCCATCTCAAGCGATTCTAATGGGCTCTGATTTGGGTTAATTTGGACGAACAGGGCCTCTATAGTGGGCCTTGGAAGATTTTAACAGCAATGGTTCGTTTCCTTCATTATGGCCCACGTGAGATCTGAATTTGTCTCATCTTTTGGCCCATGGCCTAAAATGATCTTACAAAGACAGTGGATGGTGTGGATTCAATATAAATATCAGAACAAGGTCTCACATGTGAGACCCAAAATTGGCCAAGAATGAGTTAACTCCCATGTGCATGGCATTCATGTATTTTTCATGTAATTAATATGTTTTGTATACACTATTAATGTGGGCCCCAAGTGGATAATGTAATCCATCCCCCATCTTTGCCACCTCGAGTGAGGTCAAATAGAGTCTGATTAGGATTGGTTTGGATGATAAGGGACTCTAAAGTGGGCCCTAAAGTGTTTCAATCGATGGTCATTGTTCTCCTTAATATGGCCCTCAAGACTCAAATTTGGCTCAAATTTTAGCACATGGCCTAAAATTATATGGAAAAGATGGTGAATGGGGTGGATTAAACAAATTCATCATGGTGGGGTCCACATGTGGGGTCAGCCCAATGAGGCTTCCACCCTCACCGTCACTGGCTCTCTATGGACCAAAAGAGTCTAATGATGGATAGGTCCAACACTTATATACACAACACGAGGCCTTAGAAAGTTCTAATTGTGTGACTTTGTTTCCTTTGGTGCAGTCCACTAGGAACTCAAATTTTTCTCATTTTTAGTCTCATGGCCTAAAACAACATGGGGAAGGTGGTGGACAGCGTGGATTAAATAAATACATCAAGGTGGGGTCCATGATTAGGACGGCCCCACCCCATGTCCGCATGGTTGACGTGAGGGGGTGCTCCCACTCCCACTATCAGTTGTAGTGTGGTCCACCTGATGGTTATATCAGTTAGATGTTCGGGCTCCACGGTTGATATGAGCCAACAGATGGATGGATGGTGTGGATCTAAGAAATACATCAATATGGGTCCCCCAAGTGAAAACTCACTGCAAACCTCTCATGCAAAAAAGTAAGAAATGACGTAGGTAACCCAACCCCTTAACATTTGTGGTATGGCCCACCTGGGATTCTAATTAGCTTCATTTTTAGCTCAACATCTAAAATGAGAAGGGAAATCGGATGGACAGTGTGAATGGTATGTATGTATGTATGTATGTATCTATACACACACACACACACACACACACACACACACACACATAATATCATGAAGGGGCCCATGAGTGAAGTCCACATGGTGGCTTTAGAAGGTAATTGTGCTAGAAAAATGTCTTTTGTGTCCAGAGACATGGTGCCACTACCCCTCTCCCTTTTTTGTGTTATAAGGGTAAGGTAGGGCCCACCTAGGAAATCCACTCCATCCATTTGAATGTCTGACTCATGGTGGGGCCAAGAAGTTTTGGATTACATCAATTTTTGGTGTATTTTCACCATCCAAGTGTGCTTACACCATCAATTGGTTTTTAAAAAAAAATATCACAATGGGCCACACAAGGTGGTACACACTATAATAGCATGCGGGACATGCTCTTCACACTATGCCAAAACAGCTAAAAAAGGATGGTTGAAAACTGTCTTAAAAGATAATAAAGGACAGTCTTGGACCGTCGCACGAGTCATTTCTCTAGACATTTAAAGGACAGTTATTGACCGTCTGTAAAGAAGGATGGTCATGGACCATCAATAGATATAGTCTCTGATAAACCTTAAAAGGACGATCATGGACCGGCCTTAAAAAGGACAGTCCATGACCATCCTTAAAAAGGACTGTTATAAGCAATCTGTGATGAACCTTAAAAGGACGGTTATAGACCGTCTTTTAAAAGGATGGTTATGGACCGTCTCAGATTTGAATATTTAGAAAAAAATATAGACAGCCTAAAGCCGTCAGAAAATTTCTTGCATTAAAAATAAAATAAAATAAAAATAAAATAAAAAAATCAGCAACAATGTTCTTTTTGTGTCTTTCATCTAATAACCAACAAAACATTATAATTCAGAATCATGAAGAATTGTTGAAACTTCATTCGCTTTTTTTTTCCAAAAAAGTGAGCACACTTTTTTAAAATAAAACTTACCATTAAAATAAAACTAATGCAAGCAAATAATGTAAAAAAGTGTTTCAATTCAAGTTAATAGAAACAACAACAAAAATTAAAGCTTTGTAAAAAGGGGCATGTGTTAAAGGGATACATCCTTTATTCCCATGCATGAGAGTCCAATGATGATGAGAACAAGAATCGCAGCACAAGAGCCCATAAATACGGCAATGTTATCCTGCAAAGGAATAGGATAGTATTAGATGTTAATGCACTTGATCAGATTACACATAAAGTTCCGATTAGAGATACAATTTAGTAAAGGTTTGCAGTGCCATACATGGATGATAAGGAAGCTTAAAAGAACTAAAAAACTAAGCTTTTTTCTTTTCCTTTGCAACAGATTATGTACAATCTTATTAAAACTAATCAATAAATTAAAAGAGGTTATAGGTTTAGGTTAAGGTTACAGGTTTAAGTTATAGGTTTAGGTTTAGGTTATAAGTGTAGGTTATAGGTTTAAGTTTAGGTTAAGTTATAGGTTACGGTTTAGGGAATTGAGAATAGGTTAAGGTTTAGGTTTAGGAAATCGAGTTTGGATTCAGGTTCGAGTTTAGGTTTGGGTTTCCAAATTTAGGTTTAGGTTAAGGAGTTGAGATTAGGATTATGTGTAGGTTTAGGTTTAGGGATTTGAGAATACATTTAGGTTATAGGTTTAGGTTTAGGTTATAGGTTTAGGTTTGGGTTATAGGTTATAGCTTTAGAGAATTGAGAATAGGTTAAGGTTTAGGTTTAGGAAATTGGGATCAGGTTTAGGTTTGGGGTTTCAAGTTTAGGTTTTGGTTAAAGAGTTGAGATTAGGATTAGGTGTAGGTTTAGGTTTAAGGATTTGAAAATACATTTAGGTTTTAGGTTTAAGTTTAGGTTATAGGTTATAGGTTTATGTTTAGGTTATAAGTGTAGGTTATAGGTTTAGGTTTAAGTTAGGTTATAGGTTAAGGCTTAGGGAATTGAGTTTAGGTTATAGGTTTAGGTTATAGGTTAAGGTTATAAGTTAAGGTTTAGGTTATAGGTTTAGGTTAAGGTTTAGATTTAGGTTTAGGTTATAGGTTTTGGGATTTGAGAATAGGTTTAGGTTAAGGTTATAAGTTTAGGTTTAGGAAATCAGGTTTGAGTTTGGGTTTAGGTTTGGGTTTTCAAGTTTAGGTTTAGGTTTAGGTTAAGAAGTTAAGATTAGGTTTAGGTGTAGGTTTAGGTTTAGGGATTTGAGAATACATTAAGGTTTAGGTTTAGGTTAAGAAGTTAAGATTAGGTTTAGGTGTAGGTTTAGGTTTAGGGATTTGAGAATACATTAAGGTTTAGGTTTAGGAAATCGGGTTCGGGTTCAAGATCGAGTTTACATTTGGGTTTTAGGTTTAGGTTTAGGTTATAGGTTTAGGTTATAGGTTATAAGTGTAGCTTTAGGTTTAGGTTTTAGGTTTAGGTTATAAGTTTAGGTTTAGGTTAAGGTTAAGGTTTAGGTTTAGGTTATATTGGTTTTGGGATTTGAGAATAGGTTTAGGTTATAAGAATAGGTTTAGGTTATAAGTATAGGTTTAGGTTTAGGTTTTATGTTTAGGTTAAGGTTATAGGTTTAGGTTTAGGTTATAAGTGTAGGTTATAGGTTTAGGTTTAGGTTAGGTTATAGGTTAAGGTTTAGGGAATTGAGTTTAAGTTATAGGTTTAGGTTCTAAGTTAAGGTTATAGGTTAAGGTTTAGGTTTACGTTATAGGTTTGGGATTTGAGAATAGGTTTAGGTTAAGGTTATAAGTTTAGGTTTAGGAAATCGGGTTCGGGTTTGGGATCAGGTTTAGGTTTGAGTTGTTAAGTTTAGGTTTAGGTTTAGGTTAGGGAGTTAAGTTTAGGATTAGGTGTAGGTTTAAGTTTAGGGATTTGAGAATATGTTTAGATTTAGGTATAAGAAATTCGATTCAGGTTCGAGATCTGGTTTATGTTTGAGTTTTAGGTTTAGGGATTCAGATTCGAGTTTGAGATCGGGTTTATGTTTGGGTTTTCAAGTTTAGGTTTAGGTTTAGGTTAGGGAGTTGAGATTAGGATTAGGTGCAGGTTTAAGTTAAGGGATTTGAGAATACGTTAAGGTTTAGGTATAGGAAATCAGGTTTGGATTTGAGATTGAGTTTACGTTTGGGTTTTAGGTTTAAGAGAAGGGTTTAGGGATTCAGATTCAGGTTCAGGATCAGGTTTAGGTTTAGGTTTAGGTTTTATGTTTAGGTTTAGGTTATAGGTTATAGTTTAGGGAATTGAGAATAGGTTAAGGTTTAGGTTTAAGAAATCAGGTTCGGGTTTAGGTTTAGGTTTTCAAGTTTAGGTTTAGACTAAGGAGTTGAGATTAGGATTAGGTGTAGGTTTAAGTCTAGGGATTTGAGAATGCATTTAGGTTTTAGGTTTAGGTTTAGGTTTTAGGTTTAGGTTATAAGTTTAGGTTTAGGTTATAGGTTATAGCTTTAGGGAATTGAGAATAGGTTAAGGTTTAGGTTTAGGAAATCAGGATCGGGTTTAGGTTTGAGTTTTCAACTTTAGGTTTAGATTAAAGACTTGAGATTAAGATTAAGTGTAGGTTTAGGTTTAAGGATTTGAGAATACATTTAGGTTTTAGGTTTAAGTTTAGATTTTAGGTTATAGGTTTAGGTCATAGGTTTAGGTTTAGGTTATAGGTTTAGGTTTATGTTAAGTTATAGGTTAAGGTTTAGGGAATTGAGTTTAGGTTATAGGTTAAGGTTACAGGTTAAGGTTTAGGTTATAAGTTAAGGTTTAGGTTTAGGTTAAGGTTTAGGTTATAGGTTAAGGTTTAGGTTTAGGTTTAGGTTAATGTTTAGGTTATAAGTTTTTGTATTTGAGAATAGGTTTAGGTTAAGGTTACAAGTTTAGGTTTAGGAAATCAAGTTCAGGTTCGGGTTCAGGTTTAGGTTTGGGTTTTCAAGTTTAGGTTTAGGTTTAGGTTAGGGAGTTGAGATAGGATTAGGTATAGGTTTAGGTTTAGGGATTTGAGAATATGTTAAGGTTTAGGTTTAGAAAATTGGGTTCGGGTTTGAGATCGGGTTTACGTTTGGGTTTTAGGTTTAGGTTTAGGCTATAGGTTATAAGTGTAGGTTTAGGTTTAGGTTTTAGGTTTAGGTTATAGGTTTAGGTTTAGGTTATAGGTTTTGGGATTTGAGAATAGGTTTAGGCTATAGGTTATAGCTTTTGGGAATTAAGGATAGGTTAAGGTTTAGGTTTGAAAATCACGATTGAGTTTAGGTTTGGGTTTTCAAGTTTAGGTTTAGGTTAAGGAGTTGAGATTAGGATTAGGTGTAGGTTTAGGTTTAAGAATTTGAGAATACATTTAGGTTTTAGGTTTAGGTTTAGGTTATAGGTTTAGGTTTAAGTTAAGTTATAGGTTAAGGTTTAAGGAATTGAGTTTAGGTTATAGGTTAAGGTTACAGGTTAAGGTTACAGGTTAAGGTTTAGGTTATAGGTTAAGGTTTAGGTTTAGGTTAAGGTTTAGGTTATAGGTTTGTGGATTTGAGAATAAGTTTAGGTTAAGGTTAGAAGTTTAGGTTTAGGAAATCAGGTTTAGGTTCGGATTTAGGTTTAGGTTTGGGTTTTCAAGTTTAGGTTTAGGTTTAGGTTAGGGAGTTAAGATTAGGATTAGGTATAGGTTTAGGTTTAGGGATTTGAGAATATGTTAAGGTTTAGGTTTAGAAAATCAGGTTCGGGTTCGAGATCAAGTTTACATTTGGATTTTAGGTTTAGGTTTAGGTTATAGGTTATAAGTGTAGGTTTAGGTTCAGGTTTTAGGTTTAGGTTTTAGGTTTAGGTTTAGGTTTAGGTTATAGGTTTTGGGATTTGAGAATAGTTTTAGGTTATAGGTTATAGCTTTTGGGAATTAAGGATAGGTTAAGGTTTAGGTTTGGAAATCGGGATCGGGTTTAGGTTTTGGTTTTCAAGTTTAGGTTTAGGTTAAGGAGTTGAGATTAGGATTAGGTGTAGGTTTAGGTTTAAGAATTTGAGAATATATTTAGGTTATAGGTTTAGGTTTAGGTTATAGGTTTAGGTTTATGTTAAGTTATAGGTTAAGGTTTAGGGAATTGAGTTTAGGTTATAGGTTATAGGTTATAGGTTAACATTTAGGTTATAGGTTAAGGTTTAGGTTTAGGTTAAGGTTTAGGTCAAAGGTTTTTGGATTTGAGAATAGGTTTAGGTTAAGGTTAGAAGTTTAGGTTTAGGAAATCAGGTTCAGGTTCGGGTTCTTGTTTAGGTTTGGGTTTTCAAGTTTGGGTTTAGGTTTAGGTTAGGAAGTTGAGATTAGGATTAGGTATTGGTTTAGGTTTAGGGATTTGAGAATATGTTAAGGTTTAGGTTTAGAAAATTGGGTTCAGGTTTGAGATCGGGTTTACATTTGGGTTTTAGGTTTAGGTTTAGGTTATAGGTTATAAGTGTAGGTTTAGGTTTAGGTTTTAGGTTTAGGTTTTAGGTTTAGGTTTAGGTTTAGGTTATAGGTTTTGAGATTTGAGAATAGGTTTAGGCTATAGGTTATAGCTTTTGGGAATTAAGGATAGGTTAAGGTTTAGGTTTGGAAATTGGGATTGGGTTTAGGTTTGGGTTTTCAAGTTTGGGTTTAGGTTAAGGAGTTGAGATTAGGATTAGGTGTAGGTTTAGGTTTAAGAATTTGAGAATACATTTAGGTTTTAGGTTTAGGTTTAGGTTTTAGGTCATCGGTTTAGGTTATAGGTTTAGGTTTAGGTTATAAGTGTAGGTTAAAGGTTTAGGTTTAGGTTATGTCACACCCGAAACCTAAAAATCAGATTCACAGGAATCTCAATCGCTGAACCCGGTGCCAATAGCCTTCGTAGTATCCCATTCTCGGCCCCCAGTGTACATATGACAGGTTTCAATCCTGAGATCCTGCATGGAGGATTTTCCAACGTACATTTGTCTCATAAGAAGCATAACCACAAGTATACCCAAATCATAAAGGCAACATCATCATCACATATCCACTAATATAATTATTTGAATAAAATGTTGAAAGAGAAATACATATATCAAAATCAAAGCTCCAGAGGACAGCTACATGCTCCAAGCTCAATGTTGCTGCAACCTGATGCTACCTGCATGCATCTATCGTACATAAGCTTACAAAAGCTTAGAAGGTGTTGAAAGTGTGTGCACAAGATAAGTGTCAAGTATACCATAAAGCCCATAAATCATACATCATCAAAATAAGTGGAATAATAACAAGATTATGAATCATACGATATCAGAGTAAGTGAAAATATACTGGTAAGTCCATGAGTGCTATCAACCGTACCAAGGCTATGCGATGCAAAACATAATAAGACAATAACAAATGCTGAGGATGCAATGCAATATGCAAATCCTGATGAGCCATAAATATCATCAATCTCATTTAGGCCATATAAGTGTAAAAATATAGTAATCTAAAATACTAAGTACTACGAATGCAATGTAATATGCAGTGCGAATGAAATGACCATGCTGGAATGTGAAGTCAGGATGATATCACATAGTATCACAGGCTACGGGGTCCACCACAAGGGACTTCTATCCAAACTAGTCTCATACCTAAATTTAGATAGTCCGACATAATGTGGTAAACTCCTGATCTTAGGTTAGTTGCACGCCCAACCAAAATCCTGGCCATGTGAAGGTGTACATAATAAATAGTTACGCACCACCAACCCGAGTGGATAGTGAATGAATGAATGAATGAATATACAATTCCTACTTAATAAGTCCACATATCAGTACGGTTGCTCTCCGTGAAATCACCGGGGTCTATTAAACTCTACACCGACTGCCTCCTCCCTAACTGCACAGCCCAGCGAGTGGAAGAGACGTCACTATCCGCCTAGCCAGCAGTCTGTCAATACCTACTCAGCTCGTCGATAGCGGACCCATTTATGAGCTGGTCATACTCAACCTAGCTTATAGCCCCCTCACTCGAGCAGATAAGGCTACACCCCCTCCCAACCGACCACTACACAGTGGGAGATGCGGCCTACTGGTATTCGGCACTCGGGCGCTCATGTTCCACTTGGTCTAAATGTTAGGGCACCTCCTGGCCTAGGAGATTCTGAAATTTTCACCCAAGGACATCCTAAGTGCCCACAATGCTAGAACCAAGTATTTTTGGTGTCCCATTTAGCCATTCACGATGTACTTGTAGAGGTCACAGCCCTGATGTTGCTAGGGAGTACAATGATCAAGTCACATATATGCGAGATGCATGAGTCACACTATCCAGTCATGCAACAATCCTGCACGTACGACGCAATAATGTGGGCACTCCGTCTCATAAGGAGTTTCGTAAATACTCTACCCAATGGCGTATGATATGATCAAACATTCCTCATATCACGCATACATATAATGCGTATAGGCATGAATCATGGAGTTATACTAAGCATTTTATATGGTGATGAACTATCCTCACAACGAAGATGGGCCTTGATGGCCTACACACAAGTATGGGCCTATCAATGGGCCCTATGGAGAGTCATAATGCGGACATTTAACCAACATTATTCTTACAATGTGGACATCAAACCAACATTACTCCCAAGGCATGGCCCGCCATAAATGTCATTACATAACCCATGATGGAATCACACAATGCAATAGAACTTGTATACATCCTATTAAGCCTCGACCCATAGGCCTCAAATACATCAAATGGGCCTCAACCCACAGGCCCTAATACATCACGATAGGCCTTAACCCATGGGCCCCAAATACAACACAATGGACCTCAACCCAAGGGCCCTTATACATCACAATTGGCCTCATCCCACGGGCCCTAATACATCATAATGGGCCTTAACCCATGGGCTCCAAATACAGCATAATGGACCTCAACCCACGGGCCCTTATACATCACAATGGGTCTCAACCCATGGGCCCTTAAAATACATCAAAATGGGCCTAATCACATGCGAGTCATGTATATCAAATGGGTCTCAACGGACGGCCATAAGTACATCCATATGTAATATATATATATATATATATATATATATATATATATATATATATATATATATATATAATCATATTAAAAGATCAATTGCACCGCACTCCAAATAACAAAGGGAGTAATGAATTCCACCATTAAATTCTCAAGGCCCATTATAACATTTATTTTTTATCCAATCTGGTCATAAGGTCACATAGACCTAGAGTAAAAAACCTAATGATCTAAAACCTATGTAACAACAAGGTTTCAATGGCAGACACTCAATCCCCACTACTTTTGTTGTGTGGTCCACTTGATACAGGATCTGTCTCATTTTTTTAACTCAAGCTTTAAAATGTGCTTTCAAATGGTTGGATGGCTTGCATGCAACACATGCATGTGAGTCCCACCGTCTAGTGATATGGACGGTGTGGTATACATCATACATGGGTCCAACAAACCCTGTTGAAGTCAACAGCAGTGGGACCCACTGTCTCTACAGAGAATGGGTGGACAGCATGTATACAACACATACACTGCGGGTTCCATCGTCCATGGATGGTGTGGTATATAACACATCCTTGGGTCCCACGTGGGGCCCACCATAATGATTTATTTTTCATCCAAACTGTTGATAAGGCCGCATACCTAGATGAAAGGAAAAATAAATTTCATATGATCCAAAGCTTTTGTCCCAAAAGGGTTCCAATGGCAAATGTTAAATCCTCACTGTTTCTTGTGACATAGGCCACTTGAGCTTTGGATGTGGCTGATTTTTTTATTTATTTATTTTTTATTTATTTATTTATTTATTTTTATTTTATTTTTATTTTTTTTTGGGGGGGGCTCACCTCAAGAAGGGGCCCTGTAACGCCCCAAATTTTCAGGACCCGAGTACATAACTCGTTTCCCAAAAACCTGAGTGTTAACCTTAAAGGATGGTCAAATTCGAGTGTACATTTTTTCCTTCATCAGAGTAAGCAAATGAGCGTAGAATGGACAAGTATGCATAAAGAAAATTTTCAAATTTCAATTAGAATATACAAGTGGTTGCCCATAATGACTTAAACAAACCAATGTCTCAGAATTCAAAAAATTACAAGATTGACATGATTCAATACATGAAGAATGACAGAAAGCATATAAATATAAGCCGCGAGATCACGCAGCTCCTCCAGGAAAATACAGTCATGCATCCCTGGTGATCGTACCCTGCTCCTCATCAAGTCTGAAATGCATATCACTTAAGCCACCTGTACTACCTGTACGGTTGTATATTTGATGGATGAGTGGCCAACTCAGTGTGAATTCTCCTCAAGATTACACACCACCGCATTAGGTAAGCAATAGTATAAAACATCCAGACAACCAAAACAGAGTAAATGTAATCTTATTAGATGCATGAATGCATTCATGGACCCGGGAAAAACATCCAAACGGGCTGTGCCCCGGGAAAAACATCCAGACGGGCTGTGGCTCGGGAAAAACATCCTAACAAGCAATGGGGTCGCCACTCAAGGATGAGACTGGTCATCAACGCAACACTCAACATAATCGCATGGGCATGAGTGATCCAATTCATCATCATAAATCGAATGACTAGTCATAAGCGCAACATTCAGCGTAATCGCAGGGCAAAGTGATCCAAGCCATTGAATATGCCATGTATGCATAATTAGTCAAGTCATTATTAGTCCATTTACAACCAGCCAGTTTAAATAAACTCAAAGGTCACTACGGGGAGCACATGGCCCAGCGTATACCGACAGCTCGGGCATAGTGTCTCATTCCACCATCCCCGGCCCATAAGGCTGCCATCTTAGGATGTTTAATGGAAACTCGTCGACTAGTGGCCAATCATATTACAGTATATGGAGCTTACCATCGCATGGTTTCATGGTATAAAACATCAAACCTATATAGGGAAAACCTCAAAATAAAACCATGTAGGGCGGGTATCAAAATATGCCGCATAGGGCGAATATCAAAACTATACGATAAAGACCATCCTTAAAAACCATTGGGCATAACAACCCTAGATGGTAGGCCCACATCAATGATCCATCTAGACCACCACTCAATAACCACAAAGTTGAAGGTCCATTATGATCACAACTAGTCAATTTACATCCCAAGTATGGGTGTACATTTATAGGTGGGGGTTTCCCACTAATGTACCAGTTTAAAGTTCATAAGCAATACACAGATGGAAGTCCATGAGTATGAACAATTATACAGGATAATCATGAAGTATGTAATACAGAAATTCAATTTCCACCAGCTAACACATGTGATTATAAAGGGAGATATCAATTATGAATTTAAATAAAAACTATAACTTAAGCTAATGAGAAGATAGAAAGCTTAAGGGGAAGAATCATCACCTGATGAACCGAATCACCTTCTAGTGTCGCTAAGTACTTGTGCCCTTAGAATTGTATCCTACCACAAATCATGAACTTGTACAATTAAGTTCAAGTTCTATGCACTACCTAGGTTTAAGATCATGGCCTAGGGTTTGAATCATTTATCTTAGGATTTAGTCTTAAATTTAGTTTCTAGGATTTGAACTCTAGTTGGTGTATTAGTTACCATTTAACGTTAATGATATAACTATTATCTATGACCATGGTATTAATTCGTATTACAATTAAAGTAAAATGGTACAACCTATTATTAGAGGTAATATTTTCAAGTGATGGATACCATGCTAATATCACTAAAGATGGTTTCATTTATAATAACTATTATTAGCGTAACATGATAATGGTGATCATTTTGATGATAGTTAATATTATGACCTACTATCATGATAATATTTAAGAGTAATGGATATAAATTTTTAATAATTGTAATTTTATTTAATATAGCTAGTATTAGCGTAAGTAGCCCATTAATGGTTAATCATGGTTAAGGTCTTAACCTAGGGTTTGGATTACCTAGGTTTAGGGTTCCATCCCAGAGTCTGGTCCTAAACTTAGATTGTAGGATTTGAATGCTAACTTATGTAAAGTCAATTATCATGTTAATTTATAACTATAACATAATTATTAATATTAGTGATAGAATTAATATTAGTTAATCATGGCAATAATAGTCATTATGATTAGTACAATCTACTATCCCAAACAAATATCTAGGATGATAAATAAAAATATTACCATTTAATAATTGTAATTTATTTATAACAACTAGTCCTAGCATAATGATCTACTAATGGCTAACCATGGTTAATATTAATAATCCTAATAACAACAATGGTAACAAATGATAATAGTGCATCAAAGCAAGGCTAGATTAGGGAAGAAATGATGACTCATCTTGATGACTCGGATCGAGTCGAGTTGACTCGGAACAACACCAGCACCACAACTCATTCTCTCACTCACTCCTCTCCTTTCTCTCTTTTCTTTTCTTCTTTCCACCATTGTCCAGCAACAGTGCTGAGGCTGGGCCCACAAATGGTGCAACTTAGCGAGTTGCCCCAACGAATCGCAACTCGGCACCCTGCACTCATCCTCCTACCCCTCCTCTTCTTTCTTTCTCTCCTCTCTTTCATTTTGCTTCCATACGCCAGCAGGCTGTTGGGACTACCAGACCCGACCTAACTGGGCAGGCCCAACTCGACCCTGCTGGACTCGGTTCCAGCTGAGTCAACTCAGTAGCCAACCAGCCCGATTCAAACTTCCTTCTTCCTCTTTTCCTTCTCCCTTTCTTTTCATTTCCTCTCACTCAGAAAGGCCCAGCCACATCTGGCTTTGACTTAAGCATGGCCCAAACTCAGCGAAGTTGGCCTGACTCGGCCTAAACTCATCTCGAACTGCACCTTAACTCAACTGGTGCAATGGCCTAGTGCAGCAACCCTCACACTCAATGTGAGTGTAGCTCACCCACCACATCTCTCTTTATCTCTCCATCTTCCTGAAGCTTATGGAGCCCTGGGCTCATTCCAGACTTTGCAATCACGCTGAGTCATGCTCCCGACTTGTCATCCTGGCTCAGCAGCGGGTCCAAGCAAAGCAGTACCCACCATGAGCAGCAGTCACCTGCTTCCGAGCTCTCCCTCATTCTTCTTCCTCTTCTCTTTTTGTTGCCGATGGAAGCATCCAACAACACTCAAAACAGTCCCAAACAGGCCCCATTTTTGGCCTAAATCGGACCCAACTTGGTTCGGCTTCAACGAGGAAGATGATCCGCTGTTACAGGCGGATGACAAACGGGGGTTTCTTCCTCCAATCTGCCGACATGGAATGATTCATATGAACTCTAGGAAACCTATGGATAAGCTTCTTCGAAGCTTTAGGAGAGATTGGACGGTGGGTTCGCATGGAGAAGAAAATGGCCCAGTTTTGGTTGCGGCTGCAGAAATGTAAGGAGACCTGATGTCGACTGATGATTTGATTTAAATGGATCCCTAAGCTCACTTAGAGACGTCAAATGGCATTGGAAGGCCAGGATTGAATCCTGCCGTTCGGTTTTCTCAAAACTATGGGAAGAAACCGAAACCGGGACTGGTTTCGTTTGGGATGCCCTAACACGTGAGTGGCGCGTGCATGCTCAGGACCCGTTCGAAATAGAGGTCACTGATTGGATGAAGGATCCTCATATGGATTGTTGAGCTGGCATGTGGAGAGAGAAACGGAGTTTTCATTTTTAGAAGTTTTGTGCTTTTGGGTCCTAGTGCCGATTGTTGTGTGGAAAAACATGCACAGGGAGCTTGCACGAGTGACATGGTTCTAGTCAGGCCCATGCCGCACGCACGATGGATGGTCTGGATCATCAATATGGGTCCCCATTTGTGGGCCATGGTGGGTCTAAAACGGACGATGTCCGTTAGCTAGCGCAACGAGAGAGAGAGAGAGAGAGATTCTCTCTCCGCTTAAGGAAATAGAAGGTCAGCCCGCTTTGACCATGCAGGCGGCTGATGCACGGCGGGTGCACGTGAAATGTGTGCATGTAACATTCGGGTGGGGTCCACAATGGTGTTTGGATGAAATTCACTCCATTCATTTAGTTCCACAGGTCCAATTAGGACCTTAGGCTAAGGATGAGGTGGATCCAAAGCCTAGGTGGGCCATACCAAGTGATTCTCGGCCTTAAGCATGGATCCTAGCTGATCCGCTAGTTAGATTATCTTGAATTTGGATGTCAACGGCTGAAAGAGTCCTAGGGACCACTTAAGCTAGAATTTAGTGGCTGGTCCATGAATCATATGGCATAATACACACTTAAAGTATGAGCTATTTATCTTCAATGCTTTTAATATCATTAATATTATTATCTTTATTATTATTATTATTATTATTATTATTATTATTATTATTATTATTATTATTATTTTTCTAAGTTGTTTATCATGGACTGTGATTTCGACTATCTATGGTTAAAATATCTTAAGGGATCACTTATGTGTTTAAGCACACCATCATATGCTTTTATTCAAATAATATTTTAATATTAATATATTGTCATATACGTGCTATGGATTACATGTTTATTAGTATATAATATCAATATATATTTATTTAAAATCATCTTTGTATTCTTTAATGTTATTAAGTCATATAAAATCTTATTAAAATATCTAATAAATTTAGTACTCATATTCATAGAAGATATTTAGTACTATATCACTATTTATAATTCATTCATACATTGTAAAATTATTACTCATTATAATATTATTTTGGTAATATTTTGTGTATGGTAGTTATATACATATCATTTTAATATAAAACTTTAAGTATAAATAAATAAAATTTCATAATACATATATTTAGGTTGTATTTTATTTTGTATTCATATTGAATTAAATTAAATGGTAACACTCGAGTACTAGAAAGTACGGGGTGTTACAGGCCCACCAAATGAACGGTGTGGATGATAAACACACACCATGGTGGGGACCATGGCTGGGACCCACGGTCCCTACCCCATTCACGCCTACGAAGCAGATGCTGCTAGCGTCCTGTCAATAGCAGCGTCAAACACTGTTGTAGTTAATAAATTTATTTTTTTAAAATTAAGTATTTTTGGGGTTTTCCATATGTGGGGCCCACATCAGGTGAATCCACTCCAGCCGTTGGATTACAGGGCTCAAGACAGACCCATCAAGCCCAATATTTGGTATATTTTAGTGTACAGAAATAGCAGGGTGGTTTTCAACGGTAGAAAACCACTGTTTTCTATGTTATGGCCCGCCAGAAAATTCGATTGACTTCATTTTTTGGCTCAACACCTAAAAGGGGTTGAGGAATGGAATGGACAGCATGGATTGAATACATACGTCAAGGTGGGGCCTACATGAGCGGCCCACCCCCAAGGCTTGAACTAAGCTTATATTTTTGTTTTCCCAGTTCACGTCTAGTGTCCCTGAATGCTGAATGGTTGGGCATAACACATACATTTGAGGTGGGACCCACCTATAGACATGGGCCACACCAAAAAAATGTTGGGTGGCGTGGTTAATACATACATCAAGATGGGGTTCATCTGGGTGGGCCATACGGCCACATCATCACACCATAAAGATAAATGAAAAAGGGAGGGAGAGAGAGAGAGAAAGAGGGACATGTGTGATGGAGGGACCCCGACACTATGGGCCCTCCTTTTCAAGCATTCAACCATACATCAAGTGGGTCCCATTACATGTGGGCCCATCAAATCAAAAATCAATGGTGAAGATCCTTTCTCCATAAAAATGAAAGGTCTGGATGACCCTATTTATGCAAGGAAAAATAAACATCATGATGGGGTCCATGGAGAATGGCCCCATCATGGAATGACCATGAGAATCAAGGTGGGCCATCGGCCACACCTAGGGTCCAAAATGATATCCCTACCATCAATCGGTAGGCCTCACTTGGCCCTTTATCTAAAAAAATAAAATCTAAGCCTATAGAAGCACCCACTGTTCGATCTTCTTGGTCTGTTGGAAAGCCGATCTCCTTGTGTCTCAATTTAATGGTGGAAGATGAGGAATGAATGACTAGGATGAAGGTTTTTAGGGTGGAAAGTGTACCACACAAAATCACTTTCTCTCCTTAGAAATGTATGGACGTCCACCTCTCTTTTTCTTCGGATTTGTTTCTTGGGAAATGTATTGAGAAATGAGGGAGAGAGAGAGGGTTGTAAGGGAGGTGATGGGTGATGGAGTGATGGATGTGAGGAGATATGGTACTTGATATGTATGGGTGTGTAAGAGAGAGGGTGTGAGAGAGTTGACCTGGTGATTGCTTGACTTAGGGAGAAAGAAAGTATGGGTGTGTACTTTGATTGATTGATTGATGGGACATGTTATAGAGATTCTCTTGGGATTACAAATGTGCAGCATTTCTTTGAAATAAATGCTAGCCCACATCTTTTGGCTTGGGTGTCAGATCAGTGCGCGAGTAGCGGCGTTGGAACCGCAGTGATGGTGCGGTCGCAATGGTACAGGTCTTGAATTAAGCCAACTCAAATCTACAATATACGACTTAAGGTCACACATAAACATTGATTATAGGTCATGAATTTCCAGACTTTGTCGGGAAGGATTGCGGGAGTCGACGAAACAGTACGAACTAGGATATGGGACTTACAAGTTAGGTTATACGTTAAGGTTTAGGGAATTGAGTTTAGGTTATAGGTTAAGGTTTAGGTTTAGGTTTAGGTTATAGGTTTTGAGATTTGAGAATAGGTTTAGGTTAAGGTTAAAAGTTTAGGTTTAGGAAATCGGGTTCTGGCTCGGGTTTAGGTTTGGGTTTTCAAGTTTAGGTTTAGGTTTAGGTTAGGGAGTTGAGATTAGGATTAGGTGTAGGTTTAGGTTTAGGGATTTGAGAATACGTTAAGGTTTAGGTTTAGGAAATTGAGTTCGGGTTCGAGATCGGGTTTGTGTTTAGGTTTTAGGTTTAGGTTTAAGTTTAGGTTATAGGTTATAAGTGTAGGTTTAGGTTTAGGTTTAGGTTTTAGGTTTAGGTTAAGGTTTAGGTTTTGGGATTTAAGAATAGGCTTAGTTTATAAGAAGAGGTTTAGGTTATAAGTATAGGTTTTCTATTTAGGTTAAGGTTATAGGTTTAGGTTTAGGTTTAGGTGATAAGTGTAGGTTGTAGGTTTAGGTTTAAGTTAGGTTATAGGATAAGGTTTAGGGAATTGAGTTTAAGTTATAGGTTAAGGTTTAAGTTTAGGTTTAGGTTATAGGTTTTGAGATTTGAGAATAGGTTTAGGTTAAGGTTATAAGTTTAGGTTTAGGAAATGGGGTTTGGGTTCGGGTTTAGGTTTGGGTTTTCAATTTTAGGTTTAGGTTTAGGTTAGGGAGTTGAGATTAGGATTCGGTGTAGGTTTAAGTTTAAGGATTTGAGAATACATTAAGGTTTGAAAATGCACCTACTAGTGCCCTGATTTGTCAATTACCGTATGTGTTGAGTCAGTCGGACTACAGAGCCTCACAAGAAGAACAATTCAAGCACCTGCCTCAACTAGATGTGTGGAAGCTCGCCATAGATAAATCATAGCCTCACATCTCATGTTCCAAAACACCAAGTGATTAAAACTCTTAAAAATAAGTTAGAACATATGAGGGTTTTTGGGTAAGTGAACTTTTTCAAACATCAGAAAATCTCTAAGTTTGCTTGCCCTGTCGATTGTATCCATACACATTTCGATATGATCAACCTGCACTGTCGATGTCCTCAACTCTTGATAGATACTAACGATAAGAGGACTAAAAGTGTCTAGCAACGACATACTCATATAGATGGATTTATCAATATATTGATACACCTATCGATATCATCGATATTCAAATATTGAGCCCATCGGAAGTTGCTCAATAATATCGACGGGCAGATTTCCGACGCCCCTATTTTTCTTAAGAAAATTACTATGTGCTTCAATATATCGATGTCCTTCCCGATTCAATCTGAATTCAAATATCGATCATATCGGAAGGTCATTGATCATATCGAAAGTGGGCATGCATTTCTTCTAGCAAATATTTCAGGTTATTTTTAACTTTGATTGGGGGCCACTCGAGAAAATAGATATTCTTATGTCTATGCTATCGAGGTCTAGTCGATTGGATCGAGACTGGACACAAACTGTCCATCGTGCTTATAGGTAAATCTATATGATTTATCGATCCCATCGACACGACGTCGATATCATCAATATTCAAATTTCAATGACATCGGTTGTTCCCTAATCATATCCTAAAAACCTAAAATATTTCAAGGCTAGTCTCTCTTATGCTTCAAATGTCGATAAATCGATCCTAATATCGATAGAATTAGAGTTTAAAAGCTGATGACATCGACACTAGTATCGATCTCATTGACCAGCTGGCAAAAGGTTTTTAAAAGCGTATGACATTTGAGTTCGTATTATCGAGCAGACAGTCAATCCCATAGAGAGTATACGCTCAATGATATCGACCCTGCTCAATAATATCGAACTCTGTCATCAATATAACCATTTTATATCTGTTGGAACCTTTTGCCTATATAAAGAGAGACTTGTCCATATTGCTGGTAGAGAAAGAAAAGAGTGCTTTTGTGTGTTTTACCTTTAAATTATATACCCAAAGTCCTTTCTCTCATAGGAGTTCATCTTTCAATCCACTCTCATTCATTGATATTCAATAGAGTGGATTGGGAAACAAACTTCCACATTCAAGGATCCTCCAGCAACTATCTTAATAGCATATCATTAAGCTAGGATGCCTTTAATGAATTGATGACAGAAATCACTCTATCTTCCTTATAGGAAAATTATAAGAGAGTGGATTTTCGTCCTAACCTTGACCCAACCCGAAGCCAAGTATTGGTACATCTTTTGTGTTGCGGATCAAGGAAGCTAAAGATTCTTCAACAACAAGGAGGAGATCTTCATCATTACGCTGAATGGGACTCATCAACTTATGTGTAAGTATCTAAAGTCCAAAGGACACTTGTGATCATACCTTTCTACGATTGGGTCTTAAGTGTTGCTCATCCTTTGAAGTCCCATAGGAGGCCTCCGACGGGAGTGTACATAGTAGGTGCATTGTGTGGACCCTTACTCTATGGAGAGCATAAACATCCGGGTACATTGTGTGGACCCTTGCTCTATGGAGAGCATAAACATCTGGTTAGGAGTGAACCAGTAAAATACAGGATTAGAGGTGAACCGAGTAGAAACCTCCATGTAAAGGTTGAAGGTGAACCTGATTTAAAACCTTAAGTTTAAGGTGAACCCTGGAAAACCTCCTTAGTGAAATCCGGTACACTCAAGGGTTGAGTGCGGCAGCCGGGAGTGGAGTAGACAAGTAGTCGAACCACTATAAAAATGACTATCGTTGAGATTGTTATTGTTTTTCATTTGTGTGATATTCCTTACATGCTTTTATATCTGATTGTCTAAGATCACACCTCATACACACTCACAGTCATATCCATCATGATCTTGTATGCGACTTGTTTATCTTGTAAAAGGTGTGTGATTTGATCTTCTACAAGGCTTGGAAGCCAGTAGAGTTACATTTGAGTAATCCTAATAATTGTATATCTGATCAGATTAGTGCAATAGGATTTTTAAATACATTGTAAAACTTTAAAAAGTCCTATTCACCCCCTCTAGGATATATTGGCATATTCCTACTTCAACTCAAGTGATCTTCACCACTATTTCAAGGTTTAGGTTTAAGAAATCGGGTTCGGGTTCGAGATCGGGTTTATGTTTGGGTTTTAGGTTTAGGTTTAAGTTATAGGTTATAAGTGTAGGTTTAGGTTTAGGTTATAGGTTTAAGTTTAGGTTATAGGTTTTGGGATTTAAGAATACATTTAGGTTTTAGGTTTAGGCTTAGGCTTAGGTTTTAGGCTTAGGTTTAGGTTATAAGTGTAGGTTATAGGTTAAGGTTTAGGTTAGGTTATCGGTTAAGGTTTAGGCAATTGAGAATAGGTTAGGGTTTAGGTTTTAGAAATCAGGTTCGGGTTCGAGTTTAGGTTTGGGTTTTCAATTTTAGGATTAGGTTAAAGAGTTGTGATTAGGATTAGGTGTAGGTTTAGGTTTAGGGATTTGAGAATACATTTAGGTTTTAGTTTTAGGTTTTAGGTTTAGATTAAGGTTATAGGTTTTGGTTTAGGTTTAAGTTATAAGTTATAGCTTTAGGGAATTGAGAATAGGTTAAGGTTTAGGTTCGGGTTCGGGATCGGGTTTAGGTTTGGGTTTAGGTTTTAGGTTTTAGGTTATAGGTTATAGGTTTAAGTTATAGGTTAAGGATTAGGTTTAGGTTTAGGTTATAGGTTTAGGTTATGGTTTTAGGTTTAGGTTTGGGTTTAGGTTATAGGTTATAGGTTTAGGGTTTTGAGAATAGGTTTAGGTTATAGGTTTAGGTTTAGGTTATAAGTTTAGGGATTTGGGAATAGGTTTAGGTTTAGGTTATAGGTTTAGGTTTAGGTTTAGGCTAGGTTACAGGTTTAGGTTTAGGTTTAGGTTAAGGTTATAAGTATAGGTTTAGGTTATAGCTTAAGGTTTAAGTTTAGGTTATAAGTATAGGTTTTCGGATTTTAGAATAGGTTTAGGTTAAGGTTATATTTTTAGTTAAGGTTATAAGTTTAAGTTATAGGTTAAGGTTTAGGTTTAGGTTATAGAGGTTTAGGTTTAGGTTTTAGGTTATAGGTTAAGGTTTACGTTAGGTTTTAAGTTTAAGTTCAGGTTATAAGTGTAGGTTATAGGTTTAGGTTTAGGTTAGGTTATGGGTTAAGGTTTAGGGAATTGAGACTAGGTGTAGGTTTAGGCTTAGGAAATTAGGTTTAGGTTTGGGTTTTCAAGTTTAGGTTTAGGTTAAGGAGTTGAGATTAGGTTTAGGTTTAAGGATTTGAGAATACATTTAGATTTTAGGTTTAGGTTTAGGTTAGGGTTATAGGTTTAGATTTAGGTTATAGATTTAGGAAATTGAGAATAGGTTAAGGTTTAGGTTTAAGAAATCAAATTTGGGTTCGGGATCGAGTTTAGGTTTGGGTTTTCAAGTTTAGGTTTAGGTTAAGGAGTTGAGATTAAGATTAGGTGTAGGTTTAGGTTTAAGGATTTGAGAATACATTTAGATTTTAGGTTTAGGTTTAGGTTTTACGTTTAGGTTTAGGTTATAGGTTATAGGTTTAGGTTATAATTTATAGGTTATATAGGTTAAGGTTTAGGTTATAGGTTAAGGTTTAGTTTTAAGTTATACGTTTAGGTTTAGGTTTAGGTTTAGGTTATAGATTTAGGGAATTGATAATAGGTTAAGGTTTAGGTTTAAGAAATCGGGTTCGGGTTCGGGTTCGGGTTTTCAAGTTTAGGTTTAGGTTAAGGAGTTGAGATTAGGATTAGGTGTAGGTTTAGGTTTAAGGATTTGAGAATACATTTAGATTTTAGGTTTAAGTTTAGGTTTTAGGTTTAGGTTAAGGTTATAGGTTTAGGTTATAGGTTATAGGTTATAGCTTTAGGGAATTGAAAATTGGTTAAGGTTTAGGTTTAGGAAATCAGGTTTGGGTTCAGGATCGGGTTTAGGTTTGGGTTTTCAAGTTTAGGTTTAGGTTTAGGTTAGGGAGTTAAGATTAGGATTAGGTGTAGGTTTAGGTTTAGGGAATTGAGAATACGTTAAGGTTTAGGTTTAGGTTTAGGAAATTGGGTTCGGGTTTTGGATCGGGTTTAAGTTTAGGTTTTAGGCATAGGTTTTAGGTTTAGATTATAGTTAGGTTATAAGTGTAGGTTTAGGTTAGGTTATGGGTTAAGGTTTAGGAAATTGTGTTTAGGTTATAGGTTATAGGTTAAAGGTTATAAGTTAAGGTTTAGGGAATTGAGTTTAGGTTATAGGTTATAGGTTAGGTTATAGGTTAAGTTTTAGGTTTAGGTTATAGGTTTTAAGATTTGAGAATAGGTTTAGGTTAAGGTTATAAGTATAGGTTTAGGTTATAAGTATTGGTTTAGGTTATAGGTTAAGGTTACAAGTTTAGGTTAAAGTTATAAGTTTAGGTTAAGGTTATAAGTATAGGTTTAGGTTATAGGTTAAGGTTTAGGTTTAGGTTATAAGTATAGGTTTTGGGATTTGAGAATAGGTTTAGGTTATGGTTATAAGTATAGGTTTAGGTTATAGGTTAAGGTTATAAGTTTAGGTTTAGGTTATAGGTTAAGGTTTAGGTTTAGGTTATAAGTAAAGGTTTTGGGATCTGAGAATAGGTTTAGGTTCAGGTTATAAGTTTAAGTTATAGTTTAAGGTTTAGGTTTAGCTTATAAAGGTTTAGGTTTAGGTTTAGGTTATAGGTTATAGGTTAAGGTTTAGGTTAGGTTTTAAGTTTAGGTTAAGGTTATAGGTTTAGGCTATAAGTGTAGGTTATAGGTTTAGGTTCAGGTTAGGTTATGGGTTAAGGTTTAGGGAATTGAAAATAGGTGTGGGTTTAGGTTTAGGAAATCGGGTTCAGGTTCGAGTTTAGGTTTGGGTTTTCAAGTTTAGGTTTAGGTTTAGGTTAAGGAGATGAGATTAGGATTAGGTGTAGGTTTAGGTTTAGGGATTTGAGAATACATTTACATTTAAGTTTAGGTTTAGGGAATCAGGCTCGGTTTCGGGTTCGGATCGGGTTTAGGTATTCTCAAGTATTATCTACGATTGAACCTAGTATTATTTACTACATACAACCAATATTGGGGCACCATACCATATGCTACAAGAATTTCATGTCCCCCTAAACAAAGTATCCTCCATTGATAACATATATATATATATATATATATATATATATATATATATATATATATATATATATATATATATATATATATATATATATATATATATATATATATTATAAGTTTTTTATTTTCATTTACATTCGCAAATACATTCATCATCCATCCAAGAAAATTGAAACAAGTACTATCACTCTTTAAGGGAAGGGAAGGGACATGATATTTTAGTGACAGCTCACCTTGGCATTTATCTTCAAAAGAACATTTGTCAGGCATTGGTCATTGACTCTTTGAAGCACATTGCATTGAGTGACAATACCAAATTCTAGCAGGTTCCCTTTCTTCCATGGTCTTTTAGAAATGGCACAAATATCAGCTTGATCTAAAACTTTTGTGGCCCTTAAATAGTTTAAAAGTTTGAAATTCTCTAGAATGAGAAACCAGAATGAAAAAAGACTGAGTCAAGCTTCTCAAGCACATATGGAAGTCATCAAGGATGAAACCCAAACTTACATTCTCCACGGGACATCAAGGACATCATCAACAAATCCGAGCATGAAACAAATTGATGTTAATGTTGCATTGAACTCGACAAGACACTACATGAATTAAACATCCAGTGCTTAGCCAGGAGTCCAAATAACAATATAAGGAATAGTTTTGGAGCCATATTAGTCAAGGAAATGCTAAAGAAAATTCATATGGATGTTAGACTTGGAAAAAAACTCGTTGTTTTGTGGATTAGGCAGTTTTAGAAGGAAAATAAAAAAGGTATTACAGAAATTCTTAAGAAGGGTAAAGGAAACAAATGTAATAAGTAAATATGAATCTTTCTTTACCTGTTGTCACCAATGAAGTCAGTGGAAACCACATCATCTTCAGTGTAACCTAAGATCCCTTTCAGAAATAAATAAATGGTTGGAAAAAAGCAATAAAGAACTAGTGACTAGGATATCCCAGAATGAAGTGTATGACCATCCATTGTTGCAGCCCAACTAATCAAGCATCTCTCCATATGAGAAACTTTAAAGAAGCCTGAAATAAATGAGCCCCCTATATTTCCCATTGAGTCAGTGACTGTGTATGGATATAGCTGCCGAAAAATATACAATTCCAGTCAAACAGGTTCACTTTATGTTAATCATGCAATTCTACAAGAGAGAAGAAAATACAAATTATTATTATTAAAAAAAATGATCAGCCCAAGTAAGCTGTAGACCCTTGTTCGAACTAAGTTCTTCTAGTTCAAAGACTAAAGAAGAAATCAATGACAAATACACTGGCTAGTCCATCATCAAAGGGCCACCAAGGAATATTGTAGTTAACACCAAAACCTACAAATCGGCCATCGAAACCCTAAAAATCAAGAAAACATGAAAAAATAACCATCAAATCCTCCAAATCAGCCATCAAAACCCTAGAAATCAACAAAATATGAACAAATAAACATCAAATCTACCAAATCAGCTATCAAAACCACCTAAAATCCCTAATTACAAAAATCCTCAAGATCCCTAAAATTCTAAAATTCCCAAATCCTTAATTTGTAATATCAGAAAATCCTCAATTCTGGGTCCACATTCAAATCTATAAGCCCTAAAATCCCCAAATCCCTAAATGTGGGTCCACATTGAATCGGGAATCCAAAAATTATTAAATCCCCCAAATTCATAAATCAGCATTGAGATTGAGAGAGATTGAGAGAGAAAGAGATACCTCGATTTTGTGAACGAATCTTCAACCAAGCTTCAGAGAGAGAGAGAGAGAGAGAGAGAGAGAGGGCATGCGTGGGTAGGGAGGGCATCGTTTCGGCTCCCTCCCTTCTTTGGATCAAACACAGAGAGAGAGAGAGAGGTTAGGGGTGGAGAGAGAGACAGAGGGTCGGGCACAAGAGAGAGAGAGAGAGAGAGAGAGAGAGAGAGAGAGAGAGAGAGAGAGAGAGAGTTTGGATTTTGGGGGAGGGGCAGGTGCGAGAGAGAAAGGGTTGAGTTTTGGGAGAGGGGCGGTGTTCACACCCCAAGTACAGGGTTATGATGTAGTAATAAACTCGGTGAGACCAAGGTCGAATCCGAAGGGACTAAAACCTATACGTAATCTGAAATTAAGTAGAACTAAAACTAGAACAGGATGAAATCTAAATCAATTGTAATTTGAAGAATAATTGTGAAGTATTAATCTAAACTTAAGGAATTCAGAGGAAGGAAACTAGGGATTCAGAGAATTCACTTGTAGAGATCAAAGAGATCATATGCCTGCATTAGAAACCTAACTGGACTTAGATTCCATCTTCATCCAGTTGAAGGTGTAACCATGGAAATCAAGACTAAACTTCCTTTGATATAGTTTTCAAGAGATGAAAGGTATATGAATTAGAATGGATTCCATCACCAAACCATGCCTAGTAGAAAAGGTAAACGATAGAATTAAACTAATTACCAACCAATCAACAATGTAAGAAAGTTAGGAAGGGTACCATCATCCGACCATGCCCAGGAGACGATGGTGAACAATAGGGCTTCCTGACATCATAAACATAAAAAGACAAGGAACATGCTCAAAGCCATCGCAGACCTATTGAAATTTTAGTTACAACAGACCATTAAAAACTAAAAACATTCCCCATAATTAAACTAAATTCAACATCAGTTCAATCTAAATAAAAGGCATAAGAAAATAGTTGTCCCATCATACTACAAGCTTCACCTCTTAGCTCTAGCTAAGAGGTCCAATCCAACATGATTGGGCTGATCTCTTAAACAAAAATAAAATAAAAAAGAAAAAGAAAAAAAAAACAACTCTCTTTCTGTCTCTCACTCACATTCCAAAGGATGGATACCTCACGGTTCTCAAGCTCCTTGCCTTTTATAATAATAAGAAGGTCGGTAGAAGGAAGTGTTCTCTCACAGCTGGTCCACAATAGACCCGGACTCTAGGATACGCACAATCCTGTGTAAGGAGATGCATAAGGAGAGGAGATTTTTTTATGCAGCAACTAACAGAAATAAAGATCTGGGAATCCTGTCTAGAATCTGATCCAGACAGACATCTTGAGAGTGGTCGTCCATGCTATGGAGGAATTTTGGACAATCCAGACGCATGGACCGATCCTCGCCACGCTTCTCAAACAGACCACAGCGTCCGGATGTTTAAAACAGAGGTCATTCCTCTCTTCGCTGTGATGTTGGTGCGGTCCACTTCTTGGTGTCAGGTGAAACATCCACGCCGTCCATTGAGATCTACTCGAACAACCATTTAGATATGGTCATTTTTGGATTAAATTCGGTGTGGCCCATGAGATTTTTCATTGCACCATCTATCCTACGTTTAAATAGTATTTTCCTTTGTATGCGAGCATGGGGTTGGAATAACTTCCTTTATACGGTCGTTTTGACCTTCCAGAATGAATGGATGGTTTAGAGCATCAATATGTGTGATGATGGTGGCCCACCGAATGTTGAACGCGACTCTCTGTTTCAACAGAGAACGGAAACTGTTGATTTTTTGTATTAGAGTCAGCCAACACAATGTTGACCGATTTCAATGTCTCGGTGCATGGCGGGTGCTCATGTGCTTTGCACATGCACTCACATCAGTGGGCCCCACCTTGATGTTTATGAGAGATGCATTTTTTTCATCTGCTTTGCCACTCCTTTAAGGGGTTAAGGCCAAAATTGAAGTATATCCAGATACTAAGTGGGCCTCAATTTACTAATTTATGGGCTGACCTATCTGTTAGGCCACTTCCAGAGGGATCTAACGACTGAAATTTGACATGTAAGGTTAATTTATGGTCCTCATGCCATGTAAGAAGTTTTGAGCTGAGCAGATGATGGGAACCCTGTGATCTTGCATTCTAGATCAATTTCGAGCCACTTGAGCTTCAGTTTCTCGATTTTCTCGAATCTATAGCATATAAATCCGTCGATCTTGGTCCCCTGGGGTCCGTCCCATGCTCTGGTGAATTCTAACCATTAAATCTCAACTTTTAACACCTTACTTCAATCCAAGCTTGTAAATACACCCTGCATCACAAACACGATTAAATCGGGCTGTTAAACAGTACCATGTTCGTAAATCCAGACAATAACTGGGGTTTGATATGCAATAATTGACCCTGAACACAACCCTAACCAGCATCTTACTAGTCCCGAGAAAAGTATGCGAAAAATAAGTTGAGAATTATATGACAATTTCTATGAACTCGAGTGATTTTTGAAAAATAAACTAGATACTAGAATTTTAAGATTCATAAATGTTGAGTATTACTTTCTCTTAGACTCAAGCACACAGTAAACTTCATAATCAAGTTTAGAGTATTAATCCATCAATGAGAAAAAATTCTAAGCATTGAGTTCCATGGGTGTCAGTGTAATCTTGGCTTATCATCATTAAAATTCACTTCTCTATTTCAGGATATCATTGGTGATCCAAAGAGCATTCACGACAACCTAAACCAGAACTTGCCTTATAGATCATCTTTTTATTCTTCCAACTTTTGATTTTTCCATTAAAAGTAATGCCAAAAAGGGGAATTAAATCCTCACGTATAGGGAACAAACCTATGGTGAAGACCGTACACCCAAAACTTTTTTCACATATCATCCATAGGGATTCAAATCATCACCTATAGGGAGAAAACCTATGGTGAAAATTATTCACCCAACTCTTTCCAAAGGTATCTATTTTTTTTTCAATTAATCATGACAGGCAAATTTTTCAGGCTTGTTCCTTACATGCTTAGTGATTACCAAGTTAACCCCTCAATATTAAACTTAAACCTTAATGTGAAAGTGAGATGTGACATGTAAAATCACGACTTAATCAATGTTTACAACTTCTAATTCTGGATTAACACTTCAAACTTAACTGTGAAATCTAATAGATAACTAAATCCAAGAGTCATAAATCACCAACATCACTTATCTTGAAATTCTAAGTATAAAATGGCCATCAAAATCACTTTGAATTCACAAGAAATTTCAGAAAAATTTAAAAATTTTCACAATTTTCGCTCAAGACTGAGGAAACACTGATTAGGTAACCTAATCTCCCACCCCCAACCTAAAATCTACATTGCCCTTAATGTAAAAGATATATGAGTATGCAATGCACATGGGACAATGAAAGTAAATGAAAAGTGATGGGAAGATAGTACCTAGATGAAAGAATCACGAGTCCTTCCAAAGATATCAGCGTGAAAGTGGGTCAGCACAAGAGAGAAACCAACAAAAGCAAACTATCCTAAAATAATGTATCAAGCAAACTAAGCTAACGGCATAAAACCATCTATCCTAGAACTACATAAAGCAAACTACCCTAGTCCTATGAAAGCAAAGAAAAACTACTCGTTCATGCCGCAAGGTTCCTCTTCCTGCCAATATCTTGATAAGTTTCTCAATAAGTTCCTCAACGGGATCATCCAAAAGTCCCATTTTGCGATAGGCTTAGACGCCCTAAAGCATGACTTTCCAGAGAAACTTATATACCTCATAAGAAATTTTTCGTTGAATTCTTGAGGTATCCAGAGTATGTATGATTCACCTATGACAGAAGAAGTTTCAACGTTAGTATTCCATGGTGAATCAGAGACTACAAGTAGATAAAGTTCTAAAAACCTCTCAGGAAGTGATGTAGTCCCAACACATTCTAAAGTAGCAGACTTCGGTTCAATTTTTAGCTCCTCCTCCCTTAATGGTAAACATTCAGGATCTGTGGAAGAAGGGGCTTCAGAGTAAGGGTTCTCTTGGTCAGTGATGACTACCGAGATCTTATCTTGCAAGGCATTCACTATGTCTCTTATCATGGGATCGTTTGAATCTGCAAAGTGTGTCAAGCAATCATCAAAAGAATTGGGACATTCAGCTAAGAGTGACTCATTCTCCACATTGAAGTGTGTGATGATCTGTTCAAGGATTCCATCGTCTTTAAAAGTAGATGGAGGTATGCTCTCTTGCTTCAACCCTACGCAAACAATTTGAGGTTCAAGAGACGGAGTATTGATGTGAGGACTCTATTCATTGATACTACTCAAAAGAGGCATTGAATCGTCAACATTCAATAGTTCAGATAGTAGCCTCAACTGGGTGGTTTCAAATTCCAAAGTCATATTGAGTAACTTATCCATCTCCCGAATCATATCATCATTCAATTCAGGGGAGTGGTCCAAACATATCTCACAAGAGATAGAAGGGTTGGTTGTAAGAAGCTCATCCACTTTTAGATCAGACATGTAAAGTGAGTGGAGTATCTCATTTTGATTGTTCCCTTCGTGTACTTCTGGATCATTATCCTAGACTAAACTTAAGATTGATTTCAGGAGAACTATGGTTTCACATTAATGATCATTCTACACCAAGAATGGGTTGAGGTTTACATAAACTAACCTCTTCTTCATCATTAAAATCTAGTGTGTCATGTGATTGAAGTGTGTCATCATCATTATATTTGAAAGACACCCATGTCTCTTCCCCATTCTTTTGAACATTCATTGAGATCGACTCATCTGGAAATTGAACCAAATGCTCGTTAACATAATTCGATTCCTCATTCCAAATTTTAGAGTTTTTCAAAAGCGAGTGAGGATCACTTTCCTCGCATTATATTTCTGGATTGGGTTGTGGCTGAGATGAACTAGCCTCCATTAGCCTATTAAGGCGTGATTCAAGTGCTTATAATGATTTCCTCATGTCAGTAACATATTCTGTGTAACTCAGAGATAACTCCTCTTGGATCATTTCTGGTGGATATTCCAGTGTAGTAAATCCACGAGGGTTATTACCACGATGTTTTACTGACTCAACTTTGAAATATATTTGTTTCCACTAATCAAAATCATCCGGGTCATATGTTAGGAGTTGATACGCGTCATCATTCCAATAATCATGTACTGTTTTCTTAACTCGTGGAACGCAATTATTCTAATCACCGAAAGACTTCTTAATCGGTTGAGCATCATATTTCGATTGGTTCTCGAAGATATTTTTAGAAAAATTTTGAGGCATAGGCTGTTTTCCATAAGCTATCTCAGCATATTAACGTACCCACTCATTCATATACATGGTAAAACCTTAACTCTGAATCTAATCCTAGAGAAAATAAAAGAAAATTTTCGACAGCAGTATAGAAAGTAAGAGGAGAAGTTAAAAGGATGTTACCACATTAGAAGTTTCTATATTAAGATCCTACAAAAGAAAACAAAGAAATTAATTTCTAAAACTAAAAATTCTAAAGTTAGAAAGTAATGTTAGTTTCTAAAATTAAAAGAACTCCTAGAATAAATTCTAAAAAAAATAAAACCTAATCTAAAAATAGAAAAAGTAGAAAAAGTAGAGAGATGTTACCAAATTAGATGGTCTATGTCATGCTCCTACAAAACAGGAAACAGGTTAGTTTCTAAAATCAGAAAAACTAAAACTAAAGTTAGAAAAATCTTAATCCGAAACTAATCCTAGGACCAGTTAATTTCGGAAATACATAACTGTCAATCCCCGGCAATGGCGCCAAAAACTTGTTCACACCCCAAATGCAGGGTTGTGATGTAGTAATAAACTTGGTGAGACCGAGGTGAAATCCTAAGGGACTGGAACCTGTACGTAATTTGAAATTAAGCAGAATAAGATGAAATCTAAATCAATTGTAATTTGAAGAATAATTGTGAAGTATTAATCTAAACTTAAGGAATTCAGACGAATGAAACTAGGGATTCAGAGGATCCACTTGTATAGATCAGGGAGATCTTATGCCTGCATCAGAAACTCAACTAGACTTAGAGTCCATCTTCATCCAGTTGAAGGTGTAACCATGGAAATCAAGACTAAACTTCCTTTGATATAGTTTTCAAGAGATGAAAGGTGTATGAATTAAAATTGATTCCATCACTAAACCATGCTCAGGAGATAAAGTAAACAACAAAATTAAATTAATTACCAACCAATCAACAATGTATGAAGGTTAGGAAGGGTACCGTCATCCGACCATGCCCAGGAGATGATGGTGAACAACAGGACTTCTTGACATCATAAACATAAAAAGGCAAGGAACATGCTCAAAGCTATCACAGACCCATTGTAATTTTAGTCACAACAGACCATTAAAAACTAAAAACATTCCCCATAATTAAACTAAATTCAACATCAATTCAATCTAAATAAAAGGCACAAGCAAATAGTTCTCCCATCATGCTACAAGCTTCACCTCTTAGCCCTAGCTAAGAGGTTCATCCCAACATCAATAGGCTAATCTCTTAAACAAAAATAAAATAAAAAAGAAAAAAAAATAGCTCTCTTTCTATCTCTCGCTCACGTTCCAAAGGATGGATACCTCACCGTTCTCAAGCTCCTTGCCTTTTATAATAATAAGAAGGTCGGTGGAAGGAAGTGTTCTCTTGCAGCTTGTCAACAACAGACCCGGATTCCAGGATACGCACAGTCCTGTGTAAGGAGATGCGTAAGGATAGGAGATTTTTTTATGCAGCAACTGACAGAAATAGAGATCTGGGAATACTGTCCAGAATCTAATCCAGACAGACATCTTGAGAGTAGTCGTCCGTGCTATGGAAGAAGTTTGAGCGGTCCAGATGGATGGACCAATCCTCACATAGCTTCTCAAATGGACCACAATGTTCAGATGTTTAAAACAGAGGTCATTCCTCTCTTCGTTGTGATTTGGTGTAGTCCACTTCTTGGTGTCAGGTGAAACATCCACGCCATCCATTGAGATCTACTTGAAAAAACCATTTGGATATGGTCATTTTTTGGATTGAATTCGGTATAGCCCATGAGATTTTTCGTTGCACCGTTTATCCTGCATTTAAATAGTATTTTCCTGTGTATGAGAGCATGGGGTTGGAAGAACTTCCTTTGTATGGTCATTTTGACCTTCCAGAATGAATGGACGGTTCGGATCAACGATATGTGTGATGATGGTGGCCCACCGAATGTCAAACATGACTCTCTATTTCAACAAAGAATGGCAACTACCAGTTTTTTGTATTGGAGTTGGCCAACACAATGTTGACCAATTTCAATGTCTCGGTGCACGGCGGGTGCTCATGTGTTGTGCACATGCACTCACATCAGTGGGCCCCACCTTGATGTTTATGAGAGATTCATTCTGTTCATCTACTTTGTCACCCCCTTTAAGGGGTTGAGGCCAAAATTGAAGTATATCCAGATACCAAGTGGGCCCCAATTCACTGATTTATGGGTCGATCTATCCATTGGGCCACTTCCAGAGTGATCCAACGGCTGGAATTCAACATGTACGGTTAATTTATGATCCTCAGGCCATGTATGAAGTTTTGAGCCAAACAGATGGTGGGAACCCTGTTATCTTACATTTTGGACCAATTTTGGGCCACTTGAGCTTCAGTTTCTCAATTTTCTCGGATCTTTGGCGTGTAAATCCGTCAATCTTGGTCCCTTAGGGTCTGTCCTATGCTCTGGTGTATTCTAAACGTTAAATCTCAACTTTTAACACCTTATTTCGATCTAAGCTTGTAAATACACCCTGCATCACAAACACAATTAAATCGGGCCGTTAAATAGTACCATGTTCGTAAATCCAAACAATAACTAGGGTCTGATATGCAATATTTGACCCTCAACAAGCGGGCGCACAAGAGTGAGGGATTTGGGAGAGGGGCGTGTGCAGGCCGATTTTATTTTGGGGGTGGGGGTGACAGAGGGCATTTTAAGTCTTTAGTTTTAGATCTTGTGGGGCCCACCGTGATGTATGTTATTTATCTACTCCGTCCATTCATTTTAAATGAACATTTTAAGGGTTGATCCCAAAAAAGAGTCATATCGAAGCTGTAAATGGACCACATAAAATATTAACGATAGAAATTTATTTTTTATTATTTTTATAGTGTGGTCCACTTAGACCTTCAATCTACTTACTTTTTAGGCTCATCCAGTGAAATTATATATCAAAATTTATGGGTGGCTAAGATAAAACACGTATATTCCAATGGGCCCCATGAACAGGTTGGATGACAAATAAACATCATTGTGGGCCATAGGAAGATTTCAATGGCGGAAATCATTATTCCCACTCTTTCCTATGGTGGGCCCACTTGAACTTTGGATCTGCCCCATCAGTCAAATGCACCATTCCATGGTGGGCCACGAGCTTAAAAATAAAATCAATCCATAACTTGGGTGTGCCACACCACATACTATAGTTGAGAGGGTTACCCCCCCATTATAATATTCATAATCATTTATTGGGCCTACCTAGATGTGGTTCATAGATCCAGCCCATTCATTATGTGCGTCCCACTTGGATAAGGAGTCAGACCAAGTTTCATACAAATCCAAAACTCATGTGGGCCCCACCAAATTCTTTTATATGTTTTAGGGATGTCTTCACATAGTTTTAGATGCTATGGCCCACTTAAGTTTTGTATATAATTGATTTTTGGACTTAAAAGGGACACATCATATGCATGGTGTTGATGTTCTACACACATCATGGTGGGGCGCACAGAGATTAACCTCATGGGAAGTTTCCATGAGGTGACCTTATAGTACCATTTTACTATTTAGGTAACTCCTTCGTGGGTATTACTCTAACCGTGTAGGGCCCGCCTTGATATATTTTATGTATATCGACATCGTCCATATATTTTTTCATCATATTTTAGGATGTGATTTCAAATCATAAGAACTCAATAATCTCAATTGGGCCATATATACCAATCAAAACAATGATGAATAACTATTAAAAACCTTTTGAAGGCCACGAAAGTTTTAGATCAATTTGATCTTTGTAGTTTACCTTCATTTAGATCTTCTTTACATTATCAGCAAGTTGGATTGCAAATAAACATTATTAAAACCTTACAATGGGCTCTTTATAATTTTTACTAGCGAGGTACTATATTATCATTCTTTCCAGTGGTGTGGTCCACTTAATATTTAAATCTATACAATTTTTTATACCTGGCCTAAAAATGGGTTCGAGAAACATATGGGCGGCAAGGATATACAACACATCATTAAAATTTCACTTTTGTTATCTAAAACTTTTCAATTTTTCTTGTCAAAATACAAAATCTAGTTTTCTTTTTTAAAATATCTATTTTTTAAAATTTGTCAATTTTTTCACAATTTTATTTAATTTTTTAAATTTTCTTTTTCAAAATATCATTTTTTTATCGAAATCCTTTTTTTTTCCAAAATTATCAACATTATTCAAAGTTCTTAATTTTTTTTTTTCAAAATCTAGATTTTTATAAAATCACAGTTTTTTTTTCAAAATCTAAATTTTTCTTAAACATTGTTAATTATTTTTCTAAGCTTCTCAACTATTTTTTTTATTCGAAATTCATAGTTTTCTTGAACTTCTCAATTTTTGACCTGGATACATAATACATACATGAAGGTGGCCTCCACAGTAAAGCATGCTCCACCGTGTGATGATAATGGAAGGGTAAGACAGTTTAGGACCTAAAATGGTTGATCCAAAACTTTTATGGCCCCAAAATGTTTTTTAATGGTTGACGCTCATTCAACACTATTTCCTAGAATGTTGTCCACTTAAGATTTGGATATATCTCATTTTTGGTCTCATACCATAAAATGATCTATAAAAATAAATGGATGACATGAAATGAATACATCATGGTGGGGCCCACGGAGCACCGACCACCAGCCATTAGCTGGTGTAAGGGGGAGTAGCAAATCCGTACACCTCACAATTTCTGTGGGCTCCACTATGATGTATTTGTTATATCTACACCGTCCATCCATTTTGAGATACCATTTCAAGTCATGAGCTAAAGAATGAGGTAGATATAAATCTGCAGTGGACCCCACCACAGAAAATAATGGGAAGAGTGATTCCCACCGTTGAAACTATCTTAAGGCCCATCGTAATGTTTATTTGAAATCCAACCTGTTGAAAAGTTAAAAAATACATGAAATAAGGGAAAACACAAATATCATCTTGATATAAAAATTTAGTGGCCTTTAGAAGTTTTTAATGGTGGGCATCATTGTCACACTGTTTTCATCGCTGGGGTTCACTATTTCTTAGGATTTAACTCATTCTTTGGATATTGCCCTAAAATGATCTCTCCAAATGGATGGAAGGTGTGGATATAAAACATACATCATGGTAGAATGAGAGAGATATAAATATCAGGTGGACCACACCATATGAAAACAATAGTGATTAGATATCCATCATTAAATCTACACAATTTTTTATACCCGGCCCAAAAATGGGTTGGAGAAACATATGGGCGGCAAGGATATACAACACATCATCAAAATCTCACTTTTGTTATCTAACATTTCAATTTTTCTTGTCAAAATACAAGATCTAGTTTTCTTTTTTAAAAAATATATTTTTTTACAATTTGTCAATTTTTTTCACAGTTTTGTTTAATTTTTTTAATTTTCTTTTTCAAAATATCATTTTTTATCTCGCTTTTGTTATATAACTTTTTAATTTTTCATGTCAAAATACAAAATCTAGTTTTCTTTTTTAAAATATATATTTTGTTACAATTTGTCAATTTTTTCACAATTTTGTTTAATTTTAAAAATTTTCTTTTTCAAAATATCATTTTTTTATCGAAATCTTTTTTTTTTCAAAATTATCAACATCATTCAAAGTTCTTAATTTTTTTTTTTCAGAATCTAGATTTTTATAAAATCACAATTATTTTTTTTTCAAAATCTAAAATTTTATTGAACATTGTTAATTATTTTTATAAATTTCTCAACTATTTTTTTTTCAAAATTCATAATTTTTCTGAATTTCTTAATTTTTGACTTCAGCATTAGAAATGGTTTAGGACCGTCTCTAATGCAGACGGTCTTTGACAGTCTCAAATGGCCGCTATAAAATGACTAAGGACCATCTCTAATACAAACGGTCTTTGACAGTCTCAGAGTACTAGTAAAAGACAGCCAATGATCGTCTCTAATGCGGATGGTCTTTGACCATCTCAGATGACCGCATATAAGACGGTCAAAGACTGTCTTTTATTCCAAATGAATGATAACCGTCTTTTCTCCGCAGTTAACGATGGATTGTGACAGTCTTAAATGGTTTATGGACGTTCAACATTTTTAAGACAATATTAAGGACAGTCAAGAGCCGTCTAAAACTTTAGAGACTGTTTACAATCATCTCTAAAGCATCTTTAAACCAAGGAATTTTGCAAATGGTCCACAATCGTCCCAAAATCCATCCTTTTTTTTTCAATTTTTCACATAGTGCCAATAGCATGACCCACTTATGGGTCCCACAACACTGAGAATAAGAAAGAAAGGGAAAGGAAGGGAAATAAATCCGGCCATCGGGGTGGTCCCTCGCCACTATGGGGTCCACCACATACTCAATACATGATCAAGGTGGGTCCCACCCTTATGAGCCCACAAAAATAGATAAATCACAAAGAATGTGAGGGTTTTGACCCTCCCATGCACTCACTTAGAAGGATGGATGGTTGGATCGTCTCGAATCGGCGATCGAATGGCCGACCAAGTTCCTCTTTACCCCTAATCTTCTTTAATCTCACTTTTCTCTATTCTCTTTCTCTTTCTCTTTATCTTTCCTAATACTCTCACAAGCTCTCTTTCTTATCTCTTAATCTCTTCATAATCTTTCTTTTCTCTCTTTCTCTCTTAACTTCTCCCTAATCTTTCTAATCTCTCTCTCTCTCTCTCTCTCTCTCTCTCTCTCTCTCTCTCTCTCTCTCTCTCTCTCTCTCTACTCTTGCTAGGAAATGGTAAAAATGAGAGGGAGTTAGGGAGTTATTGTGGTTGAGATTTTAGGATAGGGAGGGAATAAGGAGAAGATGGAGGGGTAAAATGGGGAGAAAAAGAATAAGAGAATAATGACTAATATAGGTAGGGGTATAGGTTGCATGAGAATGACATGTGTCACGCCCCAAACTCAGAAATCAGGCTTACAAAATTCTCGATCACAGAATCTGGCGCCGACAGCCTCCGTAGAACCCCATTCTCGGCTCCTAAAGCCCATTCGCCAGGTTCAGATTCTGGGTTGCTATAAGGAGGATTTTTATTTTTTTTTACGTCAGTTTGATTCGTAATAAGCATAACCAAAGGCATAACCCACAAACAACAACCAAGAACTCTATTACATTTCCATTATGATCCAAAACTTTACAAGTACAATGAGCATAAAGGGAAATACAATGGTAAAGAACAAAACTCCGAAATGATCTGCAAAGTGCGCCTGCCTCAGTGCTGCTGCGATCCAACGTCACCTGCACGCAACGGTCGTGCATAAGCTTATAGAAAGCTTAGAGGGTGGTGAAAGTGTGTGCGCAAGGTAGTAATATGAACATGCAATATCAGCGTAATACAGAATATGCAGATGGATCCATGAAAACTATCAGCCATACCAAAGCTATGTGATGCAAGACATGAATGATATCGGCCATCCCAAGGCCATGCGATGTGAAATATAACTCAAGCACACAAATCCTCATCTATGTCCACACATCAATAAGCTCAAATCTGGGATATCACCGGGGTCTAGTACACTATAAACCAGATAGCCGCCACATCACGCGCAATAAGGTAAGTGGAAGAGACCTCACTATCCGTCTGCCAATATCGGGCTCGACTCGTCGATAGCGGACCCATTCCTCGAGCTAGTCAGACTCAGCCTAGCATTGCCCCCTACACTCAGACGGGCAAGGCCACACCCCCTTCCAACCGACCACGACACAGTGGAGAGCGCAACCGTCTGGTAATCGGCACTCAACGCTCATCTACCCACTCGGTCTAGACGTTAGAGCAACCTCTTGGTACCATAAGGGTTTAGGGACTTTCACCTAGGAATATCTATAGCACCCCATGTAGAATAAAATTTTTAGTATCTAATCCTGCTAACCACGATGCGTTTGTGGCAGTTACGGCCCCGATGTCGCTAGGGCGTACAATAACCATGTCACACAATGCGAAATGCATGAATCACACTATCCAATCATGCAGCAAATCCTACGCGATCATGCACTCATGCAAGGTAACACCGCCTAATCGGGGTCCCATAAACAATCTACCCGAAGGCATATGCTATAATCAGCCTCTTCTCATATCAAGCATACATATGACGCGTATGATCATGAGTCATGGAACTATACTAAACATGTTATAAAGTAATAAAATATCCATACAACGCAGGTGGGCCTAGATGGCCTATACACAACAAGTACGGGCCTAATAATGGGCCCTAAGGAAAGTCGTAATGTGGACATCCAACCAACATTACACTCGCAATGTGGACGTTAAACCAACATTGCTCCCAAGGCATGATCGTCGTAAACATCGTTACATAATCGGTGTTGAGATCACACATTGCAATGGACCTTAGGTACATCCCATTGGGCCTTAAATACATCAAATGGGCCATGTCATATGGGCCTTTTATTCATCAAATGGGCCACATAAATGGACCCCACCAATGGGCCTTATGTGCATTGTAATGGGTCATAACCCGTGCGCCTTAGATTGCATCAAATGGGCCTAATCTCATGGGTCTTATATGTGGCAAATGGGCCACGCCAATTGGCCCCCATATGTACATCAAATGGGCCTCAACCCGTAGGCCCTAGTACATCTCAATGGGCCTTAACCCATGGGCCCCCTAAAACAACAGATGGGCCTAATCCTATGGACCTCAACCCATGGGCCTTAGAATACATTAAATGGCCTAATTTCATGGGCCTTAGATTCACATCAAAGTGGGCCTCCACCATGGGCTACATGTACATTGAATGGGCCTCATAACATGGGCCTTGCATCCACATCCAAGTGGGTCCCAATGGACTACCACATATAAATCAAGATGGGCCTCATCCACATACCAAGGTGGAGTCCACTTGAACTATGGATCTAGCTCATTTACCACACGTCCTAAAATAAACTCACCGGTGGTTGGACGATTTGGATGCAACACATGCTCCATGGTGGGTCCCACGTAGGGACCTCCATTATGTATATATGATATAATATATATATATATATATATATATATATATATATATATATATATATATATATATATATATATATATATATATATATATATATATATATATATATATATATATTATATAGTATAATATATAACATATATAATATAATATATATACACATATAATATATCAAATTCCCTAAGGAGTGGGCCCCACATAACTTGATGTCATCGTACAATAGTGGGCCCCACCATCAAAACAGACATACAACATAGTGAAAAAAAACATACATCGTGCATGGGCCATCACCAAAATGGATGGACGGCTGGCGTGAACCACGTACATCATGTGGGCCTGCACTGTTGATAAAGAACAGAGAGAGAGAGAAAGAGAGAGAGAGAGGGCACATGGCCTCTTTTTACTTTTCTTTCTTTCTTTCTTCTTTTTTTCTCTCCTTTTCTTTTCTTTTTCTACCAAAATAGAGGTGGTCCCACATAGGGCCCACCACCAAGGAGGTAATATATATATAATATAATATATAATATAATATACAATATAATATAATATATGTATTATATCCCAAGCACGTCCAGGCCCTTGGACGGCTGGACAGCCACACATACATCAAGGAGGGCCCCACATGTGGGGTGGGTCCCACCGTCCAAAAACAGTGGATGGCTTGGATAAATACATATATGATGGTGTGACCCATAAAAGGGATGGACGGCGTAGGTGGGTCTCATGGACCCCACCGTACACACAGCCAGCCACCCCCACTAAGGAAAACGATGTCAAGGCCTGTGTGTTGCAACGAGGTATTCTTCACTCACTCTGCCAGTAGAACAATGGATCTGGGCGTTAAAAATGGGCCCCACATGGACGGTGGGTCCCACCGTTCAGGTGAAATGAACGGTTTGGATAGATCACATTCATCACGTGGCCCATTCAAAATGGATGGGTAATGTGGGTGGGTCCCATGGACCCCACCGTTAGTCCATACCCATGACAGCACGCACCCATGTCAGTACACACCTTAGGTCAGTACACACTCCATGTTAGCCACCTCACAGAGATCGGTACCAAGGCCTCAAGTGTTGAAACGGGTATCTTCACTCGGTCTACTACCTGGGCTAGAGGTTGGGTCCCATGTCAGACCACACTTCACGTTAGCCACCCCACTGTCAGTTGGCACTTCACTATCTGTCCAGCATTCCTAGATAGACGGTGTGGATGTACACCTCCACAATGTGGGTCCCACATGGCCCACATGCTTTGAATCAACCTGATATTAGTGTTTCCTTTTCATCTAGGCCTTTGTGACCTTCCGGTCATGCAGGCCCCAAAAAGGATCGAGGTGGCCCATTTATGTAGATGGCATGGGTACAATACACACGATATAGGTGGGCCATGATCATAGAAAGAGAAGGAAAAAAAGAGAGGAAGAGAGATAGTAGACAACGGAGGTGATGAAGGGGCCCCGCCACTATGGGCCCCTCTTTGAAACAAAATATACATCAAGGTGGGTCCCATATACATGGACCCTTAATCAAATAAAATGAATGAAGACAAAGATCAAAGATCACCCACCGGCTTCTCCTTGCACCAAAGGCTTCTTTAACACCTTAGCTTCGCCTTCAATGGAGGAGATGAGAAATGGATCGCTAGGATAGGAGATCTTGGGATGGAGAGTGGGCCACCTTTATTGCTTGGGAAGGCTTAGAGAGCTCATACGTATGGGGTTTCTCTCCTTTGCTTAGAATGGGTTTGAAAATGAGAGAGAGAGAGAGACTTGTAAAAGGGAGAGAGAGAGTAATGGATGTGGTGAGTGATGGGTGTAAGAGACCCTTTTTGACTTTGGTGGCATTTGTGTAAGAAAAGCATGGCTTGTGTAAGGATTTCTTGACTTTTGAGCCATTTTGTGTAAGAAAAGTATAGGCATGGAAGAACTTTTGGACTTTTGTGGTTACTTGGGTATGGGTGAAAGGTGATGTGTACTTGACATGTACTTGACATGTGATGTGATAAGATTTGATTGATTGATGGGATTGATGTGACACTTCATAGAGATTCTTTTAGGTTTCGCAATGCATGGCATTTTCTTCGCACCGAACGTTGGCCCACATCTCTTGACCAGGGTATCACCTCGGCAAGCGAGTCGCAACGTCAAAACCGCAACGACGGCGTGGTCGCTATGGTAAAGGTCATGGGTTGAGTCGATACGGGTCGACAGCATACGAATCAGGGTCATGCGCAAATATCGATTAAGGGTCGAAGGTTGTCGGAATTCAACCGGTAAGACCGTGGAAGTCTACGAAACGGTATGGACTAAGATACAGGTCTTACAACATGAGTTTATTTGACTAATGGGGAGAGGGTGACATGAGTGATGGATGACTTGATTGATGGATTGGTTGATGGATTGATAGATTGGTGAATTGATTGATTTGACAACATGGGGATTTGTACAAGTGGGGCCCGCGTGCATTGTGCGGCCCACCTCAGATTCTGCCAAAATTGTAACTTCTAATCTGAGGATTGATGGGGCATGCCACGTGGCGTTGAAATGGTAGCACCCGCACTGTAGCTAAGGTACAAGTCTTGAGGTATCGCGGTATAGAAATAGGGTAACAATCAAAACTCGTCGATTTGGTCCGCCAGGAACATGTCGTTGTTTAGTAAAAGTGTATGGAAAGTCTCGCGAGGTTATGTGTCTTACATCTCCTCTTCCTTATGTTCCTTTCAGATGGCGTGGGTTATGTCAAAACCTCTCCTCTTAGGCTTTGGACTGTTCGGATTCAAACTGGGTTCCCAGGTTCGGGCGAGGAGATCCTTGGAATGCGACTAGCTTCTCGGTGGGAAGTCTTGCAAAGGGATTCTTGTTTCTGAAAGTCATGGAGATCCCCTAAGTTTCCCGGCAACCTTGGCTGGGGTTGGATCTCTCTCTGGTGTAGGTCGGATGGATGGGATGGTTTTCATCCAATGGTTGATGTAGATTGTCAGTGGGGTGAACCGAAACAGTTTTCGTTTCCAGATTTCTCTCCCACGCTCAGTCCGTCTAAGATTGGGTTTGTACCTTCATGTGGGTTCGTCATCGTGTGAAACAACCTCAGGTTTTCTCGAACTTGACCCAACTACTGGATGGATGATTTGGATCCTCTATTCGGCCGGTCATGGTGGGCCACAACCATCATAAAAGGATGCCTATCCATTCAAATTTGTCGTGGGCGGGAGAATTTCCCAAAGAAGATCGGGTCAGGCCTCATTGACTGGGTCTCCTGATTCAGTGCATGGCAGTTGTGCGCCTCCTGTGCACATGTACTTATAGGGTGGGGTCCACCGTGATGACTGTGAGAAATCTACTCCAACCATTAAGTTTCTTAGGTCTGAGTAGAGCCCCTAGGCAGATCTAAAACTCAGGTGGGCCTCATAACTTGTTTTTCATGGTGAAATAGTATTTCCTAATGAACTAACAGCTAGATTTCCTCTAATGTTAGCCCATTTCAATCCAACAAGTCCTAGGGACTTGCTTGTGTGGGAATCAACAATAATCTTGGTGGTTAAATGCTCCATTGGTGATTATTAAGTGATGAATTGATATATTAGGAGTTGTGGGTTGTACTTTTAGACCTCGGTATTTAATTATGGATTCTGTTGATCCAATGGACAGATTATATTCAAATCTGACCATTGACGGATATCAAGTCTTCCATCCTAGTCTAGGAGATAATTTGAAGGTTATCTATGTGATCAGATAGTTAAATTGCATGATCACGTGAAGAACGGACCAATAGGTGTCAAGGGCTAAATGAACGGTGGATCTCGTGATTCCATGTACTAAATTTAAGACGGTCGGTTCGATTTATCTATCAATGAAATTAATAAGTTCAAAGTAGGCCTTTCTAATGATGTGATGCTCCTGTCTTAATATCAACAGTCAAATGGATTGATTTATGGATGAAGATCATTCTCAATGGTCAAATTTGTGTTGGAGGATAGATGTAAGGTTATGATAGCTAGATTGGTATCATACACATGTACATATTAAGTTAAATTTCATGATAACACTCAAGAACTTTTAATACTTGGGTATTGAAAAGTTTGGGGTGTTACAATCTACCCCCCTTAAACAAAATTTCACTCTCGAAATTTATTTATTTGTTCTATTTACACTGATCCAGTCTAGGGTCATCAATCCTAGCATATCTCATACAAAGTGTGGTTCCAGGTCGCTGCAAGGGCTGTCAGGGCTGTTACACGGAATCGTTACACCACTCCCTCATCACCAAATCAATACAGGCCTAGTTTGTATTCTTGTTGCTACGGAAGGGTCGTCGCCTCCATGTAGACTCAGAGTACGCTCGAGCTCACTACAAGGGCTGTCAGGGCTGTTACACGAAATCGTTGCACCTCTCCCCCATCACCAAATCAGTGTAGGCCGACAGCACGAATACAGTGTCCCCTACCACCGTATTGGCTCACGAGTCTGAGTTACTCATTGGTCACTACGGGGAGGCTTGTGGCCCCAGCGTAGGCCGACAACTCGACCACGGTGTCCCATACCACCATACCCGGCTCATAAGTCTTAGCAGATCGAGGTACCATGGTTAACGGGATTTTCACTGGTAAGTTTGGTACTTTAGATTCAAGCAGTAGCGTCCATACATGGTTAACATACATCGGGCTAATCGGGTTACTTGACGAGTTCGACTAGTACGAGCGCCCGTTAAGTTGATCAACATGAAGTGCATAAGCACCTCGTGTGGCCTAACCGCTATCGACAAGCAACGCACGGCTCGGGTTTGTCTAACATGTTTTGCGTGGCGAATACAACTCAGCTACGAACTCAAGTCCGATTACTGACTGCCTGGACTATTCAATAGTCCCAAACACAATCTGATGTAAGCAGTATGTGCATGTGATATGATAATCCTAGAGCATTTGATAACCAATATAAACATGGGTAACATTTGAAAGTACAATGAAACGCATATAGCATGCCATCCAACACATATGTATTCTACACAAACCACGCCATACAAGTTACAGTTACTTTGAAGGAATTCATGTATATGGCTAAGGTAGTCGAGAATCTTATCTCAACAACCTTATTAAATTTAGTCCTTCACCCAATTTCTCACACAAGCATTTTTATCTAACACTTAGACTATACAACTCCAACATACATGATGTATGTTGATTTCAACATATAATATGGCAGATCCTTATATCAAGGAGATGTCTAATACATAACAATCATGTTCTTACATTCAATACATATGGCAGGCATAAATCATAAATTCATATTTAATTAGTCATTTCAACAAACACTTAGACTACACTTAATAACATACATAGCGTATGTTGGCTGAAACATTTATTAGGGCGAATCCTTTCACCGAGACGTTGTTACATTCATAACTAGCATAAACACACAGCAATAAATCATGGCAAATATACTTTCAAATTTCATACATATACGTATTTTCTACGAATACATAGAATACACAAAATTCCATATTCTTCATATTTAACCGAAACGGAAAACGGATAGCATGTTTTAAATGTGAAATAGCATCTACGTCAATAATCTACCATTAGTCGACATTGAAAGCTTTGAGAAATGATAATCTAAACATCTATAGTCCGCACCTTATGCCGTAGAATCGTAACGAACTCGACAGAGACTCTAAGTCTTCGTCAACGATGAAATGTCAACCTATAGCATGTGTGGAGTTAGATATTTTACTACTTAGAACATTTGAAACCCTAGAATAGATTAGGATTAGGTCTTCTTACCTAAGAACGAAGTCAAAATCACCATAGTAGCGACACGGATGTGATGAATAAACGCGTAGAATAGCAGAAGCGATTTTCAAGAATAACTCCCACACCTTCACTCACCTTCTCTCTCTCTTTCCTTCTCTTTCTTTCTTCTCTCTCCCTTAGGTTTAGGAAATTCATATGGGATATGAGAGGGGGGGTTTAAGCCTCTTATATAGGCTCTAAATTGATGAAAATGGCCCCAGAGCCATGGCATACTTAGGTTATAACCAAATCAGGCTTGTTTCGATCCAACGGAGCACTTCTGGAGGTCCTATTACTAAATGCGATCAGAATTAAGTTCTCTAATATTAGATCTAGGTCAAGCTAAGTTTTCAATCCGGTCGGGTTTCCAGATCGACCGTGGTAGACCAGTTTCAGTTCAACGGTCACCAAAACTCGATCAAGGCCACAAGTACTTTAACATGTACAGGCCACTTATCCTGATACAAGGGTGAATTTGGGTTAAAATCTAATAGTCAGAATGCTTAGAAATAACGCACAAGCGACACGTCTCAGATTATTTAAAATCATAATTAATTTTCTAAAAATCTTCGCTTTCTCACTCTCTTCACTCCGGACTCAAGGAAATGATCTCAGGACATCATTTGGTCTTGATTTTCGAGGTGCTCGTCAAGCCCAACAAGATGGTCATGTTCGTCTAAGTTCATCACTATCAGACTTTCGATGTGCGGTCAAGGTCCAATTTGAAGTTTCACGATGCTCCCATGAGCAACTGGGTTTAGAGATTGATCCTAAGTTTCTAGGTAAATAGCGTTAGCAGTCTTACTCATTTTGGGTCTTATAGTTCATATTTAAAGTGGTTCAAGATAATTCTACTGAGTATTCAGTTTGGTACTTAACCAAATTCCACCCTAATTATGACAGAATATGGTCATATGGCCATTCTATGCCCCATTTTGGGCACTTCTCGTTATCATATTATTTTAATTATTTTTCTAGTGGTTCATCATCAATTTTTCCTTATCTCCACTAAATTTCATAATATTTTAAGTTGTGGAAAAATTCTAAAAATTCTAGAAGCAGCAGCTGTCCAACAAGTAATTTTCGGACAGTTGTCACAACGACCTACTTTAAACTATATTAAATATTTTATTATATTTTTTAAATATTTTTATATACAACTAGACTCATTTAGCTTCAATATTATTTTTGAATCACCTAAATCGTAGTTATAACGAAAGAGATATGATTTTTCAAAGTTGGATGAAACGCGCAGAAAATGGGCTGCCTGACCGCTGTACGGACGAGGCCTCGCCAAACCGACGAGAACCTCGCCGGTCACTGACCAATTTGGTGAGGTCTCACCCCCCCCCCCCCCCCCCCCACCCTGCGGGGATGCCGAAAACATGTGGAACCCACCTCGGGTCCCCCCGAATTGAGTCGTTTAGGCCTATGAGTCCCTCAAAGCGTTTATCGAGTCTCATTTGCAAACCGGAATAAGTTACGTGACGTACAATATATGATTTTGGGGTAGAAGAAGATAATCCATCCAAATAACCTATCTACATCATAAAATTCTAAATATTAAATAGTAAAAATCTCATTTTATGCATGTATTTACCATTTACAGTAAGTTTTAGTTTAAGTATAATTTTTCACCATTTAAAATTTAGGATTTATGTCTAATATGAAAGTACTTGGAGAAATTTAAAAAATGAGATGGTAAAAGGTGAGATTTTGAAGAAAATGGGTTGAAAAGCAATTTTTTTTACCTTGGGATTGATCTTTGAGAGTGATATGGTTGACCCATTGCCTAAGGACGTCTAACTCCAGGTGGGCAAAAATCCAGGGTGTTACAATCATGCAGCCCACTTCACGGAAGCTCCATTAAAATGGTCACTGCCATCAAAATGTCAAATGTGCATAGCATATCATGAGCCATCCCCCCAAAATAATAGTAATTGGACAATTTCTACCACCATTTCAATGTCAGGATCTCCCTTATTTTATTCCTTTTGACTGATTTATTTATTAAGGTAACGAGGTGTTAAAGAAAATTGTGAATATATTTGATTATAGTAAGGGTTTTTTTTTTTTTTTTTTTTACGATTGATAAGCAGGCATTTAGAAATTGTATATGTGGTATCCATTAACTCAAATCGAACTAAGTTGTGGAACCGACTGTTGCTACGTTACATGCCCAAAAACAGATTGGGCATACAATGCTCACCTCTGAATCATGGACCGTTAGATATGTTTTATTCTTAATGAATGCTCCCCAAACTAATAGGTAGTAATCAAATAAATGTAACTTCTTATTCTGTTTATAATATTCTTTTGCAAAGTGACTTGGCTTTCTACATACATATGGCAACTGGATGATTTGTCATGGTTACCATTTTTTTTTTAAATTCTGTGTCTTTGATTTGAGTTTCTTTTTTAACTTATTTTGTTTCGGTTTCATTCAGGTTACTAGTTTAGGGCCATGTTTTTTATTAACAATTAAGACCTTAGATGTATATGTTAGCTTTCTTATCTTTTAAAATATTCCGAAGTGTCACTTCTTTCTTGATCCGAAGATGAACAATTAGAACGTCTCTTATTTGTCAAGATACCTTTATTTGATTTAGATGAGGCTGGTTCCTTTACAAGTCCTTATTTTTTAAGGTCTGTGGGTGTAGCTAGCCCACCAAAGTTTCTGTATGACATCCCACCTATCTTTCAAGATCAACTTGCCTTGAAAATTGGACGCTCCAAGTATCATGTTGAGTGAACCATCACGTGGGTCACCCCATGAATTTGGAATTATTATTATTATTATTATTTAAATGATTGTCCATTGTTTCATGTAGCATGCCCATCTGACGATGGTATAAGCCTGAATTTTGGTCATCCCATCATCATTGCAAGGTCATATAATGCATGAGTTGGATGGAAGATACACAACATGTGGTGAGCCCACTCAATGGTTGGACTAATTAAATTTTTGATACATTCAGCTTTTATAATGGTATCACATAATGCATCCTATGGATGCTAAATGACAGAGGAAAACATGATGGACCCCACGTCCAGCACCTGTAAAATAAGCTTATTTTACAGAACTTGCAGAGGAACTTCCATTCTATTCCATTAGTTGCCATTTATTAAAATGAAAATATATCTCGTTTAAACAAATAGTAGTCCACGAATCACAGGTTTGTATTGCTCAATCAATTAATCTAAACTATGACTTAGTGACTGTGGGTTATACAGTTTAATCAGTTTAATTTAAGTTAACATATGCGACATGTCCAACTTCTAATGAGGACCTGTGTATCAAGCGTCTTACCAGAGCATCAAACATATAACTCCCTTCACATGGATGATCCTAAGTTGAGCATCGAGGCATATTCTTACAGGACAGTTGGGTATCAATGCCTATTTGTAAATTCACGCACCAATCAAATGGTGAAAATCACTTAATGAGGAATTGATTCAGACATGGATCATCACAAGTTCCATCAGTTGAATGTCTCAGATCTCATTATAGTTGGGCCAACACATATAAGTTGTGGCTCCACCCGATGAATAGTCAGGATCTCAATCATGTGCAGATCAAGAGTCCCATTGAAAAATTCTAAAAAAGATTGGTTATAAGTCCATGAATACATTTCTTTTTCTTCACTATTTGGAGTGCTTCATGTAGCTTTTCCTTGTTTGATTGCATGCTTGTATTCTTGAGTTGGGAGCTTTGTGTATCCTGTCTTGACATCTTCACAAGTTCATATTATAAGAAGGGAGTTGATGTATGGATTAAGAAATGATGTATTTTAATAAGGGAGTTTAATGTATTTTAAGAAGGGAGTTGATATCGTCCACACCCACCATTTTTCCATTGATAGAATTGAAATATTATGCTTTTGTACTATTTCAATTCCGAATGAAAAAATTGACTGTATGCTAGTGACAAAGGTGGGTGTAAATTGTGGTTGCTCCCTTTTTGAAATTATTGCTTGGTAGCTTCATCTGTCAAACATACTTCCTTAACACGGGTTGCCGTCAGAAATTCGATATTTGCTCTATGGTTGCAAATCTTGCAATTCATGTGTCCCAAGTTGAAAATTCTAAATAAAATCATATGTTCATTCACTTCTGTCAACACCAAGTCCATGAGAGCCAACGGTGGAATCGATGTTACAGGTTGCAATCGACTGTACGACTGCAATCCATGCATTAAAATCCATAAATATATATGAATATATTGTCATGTCCTGGAATTCTTGTACATGGTTTGGTTGATTGTTTATTTCTAGCCACAAGGCCATTTTTGTTGTAGTGAGGTGGATATGAACTTATATGATCTTATAGGTTGCAATCGACTGTACGATGGAGAGTTGCAATGAACCTGCTTGGGTTCTTTCCGACTAACCTAAGAAGTCAAACAATTAATGCCTAATAGAACACTTACATGAGAAATTTCTAAGCACCATCATCGAAAATTTCCTTGAAAAATTTCCCACCCTTTATAGAGATGTGAAAAGTCAACATTAGCTCTCAAACAGTTGAGGTTTGTAAACTACAACAGTTCTCTTCTATTTGTTTTCTTTTCTGATTTCTTTCCTTGAAAGTTTTTGCTTTGTCCAACTTCTTCATACATAGTTTGATCTGCAGACGGTTGGATTCGCTTCTTTCAAAGTGGGGATTATGTTCTTCTAGCGAACATGTTTGCAGGTGATAACCAATGGAACAAAGTGACAAGAGTGAGAGAGGCAATAGGAAACAGAGGAGTTCAGAAACCAGAGCCAGGTAACAGCCTCATCGAGCTACATCCAACAATTTAGCTTGAATCAGAATTTTCAACGACCGTTGTGGATGCCTTTCTTGTGTACCAGATTTTCTATGTTGTTAGACTCCCCTCTTCTCTTTCTGTGCTTTTCTCTCCCAACTTTTCTTCTTTTTTTTTTTTTCATTTTCTTTCTCCGCCTGATTTGAAAATAGAAAAGGAATTCATATTTATTACTCTCCTTCCACTGATAGACAATTCACTTTCTAGGATAAAATGGTAAATTCAATAGAGCTATTGCATCTATTTGTTTTTTTTTTTTTTTGGCACCATTTAAAAATTGGCAGTGACTCATCCACCTTACATATCAGATTGATTTACATCTATACACACCATCCAGATTGTGGATCTCATTGTTGATGGAGCATTTCTAAAATCATACATTTCTAAGTCACACTAATCAAGCAATCCTAACCATCCAATTAACGGATATCATATGGATAGATGGTTAAAAATAAAAGTAAATGGTCCAAATTTGGAAGGACAAATCTAATGGTTAATGTTATCTTCTCAGTGAAGATTTTTTATTATGCACTTGTGTTCCATCCATAGATTTGGATGGTCTGGATTGCCATACAAGCATGCCATGTGTATGTCTAAAGTCTCACCACCATTTTATAAATAGTGCAAAACTAACATTTGACTCCCCTTGCTCAAGACCTGACAGATGACTTCTTTTTTTTCTTTTTTCCTTTTTAAATTTATGGGCGGTGAAAATTGTAATGATTGAGAAATTCCAAGTATCGCATGGTAGCTTATGCTGAAATGAAAAATGAGATAGTGCCCATATCTAATGATTAGGATTCCTCTGTTGGGATGGTTGTGATCATGCAACCATCAGAGGTTATGCTAGCTTGTGCATAATTTCTTATGTCTGTAATTTCTTGTTGATTATATATGGCAAGATTCTGGTAGGCTAATTCTTTAATACATTCTCTGTTTCATTTGTCTTTTTCCTAGAACATAACCCCAAAGTTTATACACTCTTTGCATCATGAAAAATAACTATCCGTGAAATGTTCTATTGAGGGTAGGCTGAACAGTAGGACAATTTGTTGCGTTTACCAATGATTGCTAGGTTGAACAAATTCTTTAAGATTCTTATTCAATGACCTTTATGGATATTGATCCCAAAAACATTTCAGTGCACTATTTCTAGTCTATATCCATTATATTATGAACTTATGTTTTGTGTTTGCTCTAATATAATAAGATGTCAATTTTAGATTTCTTCTCTCCCTCTCTATGCTTGAAAGAATGGGATTTTGGTTCAAATGCATAAGATGGACATTGAAATCATTGGTCTTCTTTGCTTTATTTTTTCTTTACCATTTCTTCTGTAAAGTGCTTCTAAGTTGTTTGAACTGATGCAGGTAAGAAGTTCTAGAATGTGTTCCATCTGTAACCTATGCGTGATCAGAAGGTACAATTCCAAAATATATATATATATCATCTAATTTCACATTATTTCCATTGCTTTATGATTATACAATCCCAAAAAAAAATGACAACCAGAGGTTAACAGTACACTGACTGCTGAAATTGATGTTTTACCAATTGATCACTACTATGATGCCTTAGGAGGGCCTAACTTGGATACTCTCAGGGTACATGGACTTTTTTTTTTTTTTTTGTTGCTACTGTTGTTGTGCTCCATTTGCTTCGTTCAACTGACAGGATATCATCTCTATAATTATAAATGTTATTTCAAAGCAAGTGTGGAGTGCTACTAATTTGGAGAGATCTAACATAAATAAAGTCTTCTATCAGTACGAGAGCATAATCAAGTTCTTAAATCTGCACATGATTGAGAAAGATCTTAATGGCATTAGTGCTAACATGGAATGCATATGAAAATGTTTTCCATGGGCGATGATGTGAACAAGCTTTGGTCCATGTGAATAACTTTTGCATACAGTGTTGCAGAGATGGCCCCCATATGGTGTGTATCATGGAGATGTGGCTTGGTTAGTGACCCAATCACCAGTCAGCTAGCTAGTGTCAAAGCTCCATGGACCCTACCATAATTTATGTGTTTTTATCTAAGAAGTCCATCAATTTTTCTAGCTTATTTTGAGGCATGAGCCTAAAAATGAAGCAGATCCAAACCTAAAGTGGGCCACACCACAGGAAACAGTGGGGATTGAATGCATCCAAAACTCTAATGGGCCACAAAACAATGGGGATGGAAAACTCACCATCGACACTTCCTTGGGCCCACCATGATATTTATATGACATCCAAACTATTCATACAGTTTCAATTATACCCATAAGGATGAACAGAAAACACAAATATTAGACTGATACAAAACTTCAGTGACCCTAGGGAAGGTGATAAGCGTTCAATCATCACTTTTTCTTGTGGCATGGCCCACTTCATTCTAGGGTCTATCACATTTTTGGGTGAGCTGGCCAAAGTCTTGGCCCACTAAGGTGGCCATCTAGATGCTGACAGGGATTCAGTCCTTCCAGTGTCAGCTAAGGTGGTGTAAAATCTCATATTGTGATCTGATTTCTATAGCAGTTGTTGTAAATGTTCTAGTTCAACTCTCTTGAAATGAAGTCGGCATTGCTGAGTTCAACAGCAGGAGCAGCAGTGGGCAAGAGTGTAACTTTTGTAATTGTAATCTGGTTAAAATGGACTAGGCAGGATGATTAATTTTTTTGGGATGTTTGGACAGCCTAATCAAAATCTGAGATTGCAGCCTGAAATATTTGTTCTATGTTCAAATCAAAATCTGAGATTGCAGCCCAATCAAACTAATATGACTCAAGTTCATATTTTCTCTGTAATTCCTTGCAACTAATTGCATGCGGGAGTAAGATGCAGTAATGTGTATGTTTTAGGGAATGTGTTTGTTTGCATGAAGGAGTAAAATGCAATAATGTTTATGTTTTAGGGAATTTTTTTTTATACCTAATCAAGCATGTGTACTATGTATCCTTTCCTTTTGTATTAGCCATTCATTTCTGTGTGAGATGAAGGGCTAGCTCTTGCAGCTCCCTTGGGATGCACCAGCTTCAGTCTCTCCTTGTACTCCTGCATCTCCCTCTTATATCTCTCCTTGTCCTTCAATCCATGGTCCTAATAGATCATCCTCTCTTCTTGGGAGAGCTTGTTCCAGGATTCTTTAATCATTTTACTAAACTCTCTTTCTCGTTGTGGGTTGTGGGTATAGGAGTTTGAGCTTGGAACTCTCTTTTACACAAATGATGCACTTGTTGTATTTGGCGGGAACTTGAATACTGCAATCACATCCCTCCATTTCTTCTCCCCAAGAACCTTTTCAAAGCCACCTCCTTTAGTCACCTCTCCATATAAAAGAAGCAAATCAAGCTCTTTCCCTCCAATAATAGGAGTCATGAATCTTGTTCCAAGGGTAGAATGAAAATGTCTTAGAGTGTCCATGAAAACTCCAGGCTTGTTCATAACCTCTTCATGTAAGGCAAGTGGCGAGATTGAATGGTATTAGGGTGGATGGCATGGATTTCTAGGTAATGATGGTGTTGTCAGTGGATTGTCTTGAGATCCATGGGATTCCTATATCCCTAGATTGTTATATCCAGTCTGTTTGACACACCTGGCCAATCCGGGGATTAAACCTTCCCATCCCTTCCAATCCCACGAACCAAACATGTCCCAGGAAAATTTGAACGGATTAGGGTGGATTGTCAGTGGGATTTAAAGGTAATAATAGGGTTGTCAGTGGATTGTCTTAAGATCCATGGGATTGGGATCAAATTACCGACTCTGTTTAGCATGCCTGGCCAATCCCGGGATTTAACTTCCAATACCATCCAATCCCTTCCAATTCAACCAGCCAAACGGGCCTTAAGGTAAATTAATGGAATCTTATGAATATGAATGAACTGAATGAATCATATTTATCATCTACATTCTAACTGTTGAGTTTTATTATTTCTTCAGGTTTTGGATGCTTCCTATACATGCCTGACTAGCAACAAAATCCACTTTAAGAATATCAGGTGATGACTTTTGTTTACTTTTTCTTTCTAAACTTTTTCATACTTGGTGTGCTTTACTTACCGGTTTTCTTTTACAAAGCCAATTTTTGTTTCCTTTGCTGCTTATGATTTGCAATACCTACAAGCAAGCAATTAAGTAGGGGTTGTATTGTGGTTCTTGCAAGACTTGTAGCACCGTATAGTTTGATACAATGACAATTTATTAATGTGATTAAAGTTCCAATTCAAGGCAAATCATTAAGAAAAAAGGAAATGAAAAAAAAGAAAGAAAAGTTCCAATTGATACAACGACAATTTTTTTTATTGTGACACTTTCCCAACTATACAGGTGACTTGTGAAGCTGATTGTCCTTTTATTTTCTTGTTTATCATGGGCCTTAATTGTTTATAAAGGTTCAAGTCTTCAACAAATAGAAGCCCTAGTTTTGCAGCACTCTACAGCTCCAAGCAGTATAATCTCAATGTTGTGCCACTTACCGAATCAGCTATGCTTCTCAACCCATTGCAAGAAAACTTCTCAGGAACGAATTTGGGCTCATTGCAAGAAAAGGGCCTATATCACACATAGTGGACACATGATCATGGCCAGTGAGGTTGGTGTTGTAGACATTGCCAAAAGATGTAGCTAGGAAAGGAAGACATATGATCGGTCCAGAAGGGGACCTTACTGAAACAGTTCATGTGGAAGGTTAGGAAAGGAAGACATTTATAGTTTTTTTTAAAAAAATTAAATAGACCACTAATTGTTTTGTTGATATTGTGCTAATTGTTATCTTAATGAGTGTTAAATTATTGAGCAATTCAAATTCTTGTCATTCAACCATAGGTTTTTGATAATTATGCAGATAGAGATTTGGTTGTAGGATAGCAATTATAAGAAAGGATTAGTCAGAATCAACAGGAATTTGTGTGAAAAGATTAGTAAAGAATTAGTAGGAATTTTTATTCTCGGCAATTTACCCGGCATTTTTCAAAGATTTCAGCGGCGTTTTTTCTAATCTCTTATCAACACTTATTACAGTTTTAGCGGCATTTTTATTAACTTAACGGCATTTCTAACAACATTTACCAACTTTGACCAGCGTTTTATAGTTTTTTGCTGACGCTTCGTATAGCTTTTAGCGGCGCTTCATTTACGGCGCTTTTATAGTTTATACCGGCGCTTTAATAGTTTTTAACGGCAGTCACTAGAAGCGCCGTTAAAGTATAATTAGCGCCAGTAAAAATTGACTTTTGGCGGTGGGTGTTAATAACGCCGCTAAAAGATACAGCAACGCCCCCTTTTAGTGGCACGTGTCCGACCGCTGGTAATTCTTCTACTGGCGGTTTTTTGAACTTTTAGGAGCGATTTTGGCCGCCGGTAAAGGTCTATTTCCTTATAGTGAATCGTTTGTGATCCACAGAAGCTTTCAATCAAAATGATATTTGTTGTTTTTTTTTCCCTTTTATCCCTGTCTGTGGCATTATCAATAAGTTGGATGGTCAACAAACATTAGGGTAGACCTTAGGAAGTTTTTAACGATGGGCATTCCACAACCATCATTTCGTGTAGTGTGGACCACCTCAAATTTGTATCTCTATTTTTTTAACATGCCCTAAAATAAGCTGGAAAAACAAATGGGTGGCTTAAATATACAATGCATTCATCGGGGTGGGCCCAGTCAAGGTCTTACCCACATCGCTAGTTCTACTATCACTACAATGCATTCATTGGGTGAGCCCTCCGGTCAGCATCCATGTCAGCGTCGAAGACATCAGCTGATACAAACGGATTTCTGGTAAGTACATTTACGGAATTATGCATTGGGGGACCAATTTCTCTCCCTGGTATGATTTCTCTCCCTAATATTACTGCATAACACATCAATGGAATGTTTTAACATGTAGAACTTCTGTGGGGCCCACCATAAGTAGGTCTGAGATCCACACCATCCATACATTTTTCCCTGACATTTTTGGGCTTAAGCCCAAAAGCGAGGCAGATGCAAGGCTCATGTGGACCACAACAAGAAAGAAGTGGGGATTGAACGACTACCCTTGAAATCTTTCTAAGGCATCTCGATGTCTATTTTCCATCTAACCAGATCATAAGGTCACAAAGACATGGATGAAGAGAAAGCACAAATGTCAGTTCGATCCGAGCCTTCTTTGGCTCCAAGAAGTTTTGGACGTAGAAATCCAATTCCCACTGTTTCCTGTGTGTCGTCTGATATTTTATCATGCGCTAGGATGATCTATAAAAATGGATGAGCGATGTGATATAACACATACATCATGGTGAGGCCACTGAAATTCCAGGCGTGGAAACATTCCGCTTTTCTTCTCTGGATTAGGATTGGGTACTGCCAACTCAATTTTAGGGCATCCGTTTTGGACGCCGTTTGGCTGATGACCCAACTGCCTTTGTGGTCCCATCATAATGTATCGATGTCGTCCGTCTATTTTGGCGGCTCATTTTAGTGCATAAGCCCAAAAATGAGGCAGATATAAATCTCAATGTTGATTGAACTCCCACGGTTACATTTCCTGATGCCCAATGTAATGCTTATTTGTCATCTAATCGGTTGTCTACCAGAAGAAAACACAAATATCAGCTTAACCCAAAACTTCTATGGCTGCCAAGAAGATTTCAACGTTAAGAATCCAATCCCCACTGTTTCCTTTGATGGTCGACTTGGGATTTTGATCTAAATCGTTTTTGGGCCATGCACTAAAATGAGCTGGAGCACTGGATGAAAGGCATGGATAAAACATGATACCAGTTAGCTGGCTGGTGTTGGGGTCACCAGTAAAACCGCGTCTTCAGTTTTCCGCGGGGATCGGTACTACCACTTCCAGGACCTGGCTAGAGGTGGACGTTGCCAGGGGCTCTGTGAGGCCCACCGTTCTGTATATGTTTTATCCACACTGTTCATCCATTTTTGACAAATCATTTTAGGTGAATAGTATAAAAATGAAGCAGATGGGATTCTCAAGCGAACCACTGCACAGAAACAGTAGGGATTGAATCCCTGCAGCTGAAAACCTCCTCAGGGCCACAAAAGTTTTGGATCAAGCTAATATTTATTTTCTCGCCTCTTCCAGGTACACGTGAGCTTATGAACAGGTAAAATGGCAAAAGAACATTTCGGTTGGCCAAGTTGGAAGGTTTCAATGGTGGAGATCATTGTCGAACGTGCTTGCTTTAGTGTGGTCCACTTGAGCCTTCATTCTACCTCTTTTTGGCTCATACCCTAAAATTCTTTTTTCTTTTTTCTTTTTCAAAATAAATGAACCGTTTGGATAAAACACATCCATGACGGTGAAACCCACAGCCCAAGACCGGAACGTCCGTTTCTAGATAGGTCCTGGTGGGGTTAGAACCCAATCCCCACCCCATGCGTTCTCGCGGTGTAAGGACTTTGTGGGACCCACCGTGGTATATGTGTTTTATCCCGGCTGTCCATCCGATTTTACCAACCTATTTTAGGGCACCATCCCAAAATTAAAGGATACCAAAATCTCAAGTGAACCACACGAAACAAAGCAGTGGGGTGGGACGTCAGATCTGGAGTAAAGAATTAGCGAGAACCACAACTCGAGTGGACCACACCACAGCGGGAATGGGACATAACCATAGGCATAAGTGTGGGGCCACCATCGTGTGCATTTTCATTAAATTGTGTAACTTAGAATACAGGAATCAGCTTGATCCAAATATCTGGCGGGCCACACCATTTGAACTTAGAGGTAAAGGTGCAGTTTTACTGTTTACAATAGTGCAGTACATCAATGCTTTTTATCAGGCTGCCTAGAACAGGTGCTATAGACGATCCCGGCTTGCTCAAGCGTCTGGATTAACCAATCTTAAAGCAACAGTAGACCCATTCATGTAAGACGTGCACGAAAGCTCCTCCGCAGTAATCCACTCCACGTAAACATTTCAATATACCGCACAAGCGTAGCTCAATTCAAACGATTGTCTCCGAGCTACGTAGAAAACTCACTATAAAATTGCTTGTTACTAAATGCCTGCAGCATTGTCAGTTCTCCCACTCCAACTTTCTTTCATTCGTATGAATTGTGAAGAGATGCGCCAGCTACGTTCGGTGTTACTGATCCTCTGCATGGTAATCATGTCTGAAGCTTTAGCGGAAGTTGCCGATGAGGACTGGCGTGAGAGCCTTGGGCTCGGAAAGGAGAAGGTGACAAAACTGCATTTCTATTTCCACGACATCTTGAGTGGGGACAAACCAACTGCTGTCCGGGTAGCTCAAGCCGCCACTACCAGCAGCTCGTGGACGCTTTTTGGCGCAGTGATGATGGCCGATGACCCATTGACCGAAGGTCCCGATCTGAATTCTAAAGTAGTGGGTCGGGCTCAGGGGCTCTACGGTTCATCGGGACAGTAGGAGATGGGCCTGCTCATGGTCATGGACTATAGTTTCACTGAGCCACCATACAATGGTAGCTCCATCAGCATCCTTGGGAGGAACAGGGTGTTGAACCCGGTCCGGGAATTGCCAGTCTTGGGGGGAACCGGCATGTTCCGATTCGGACGTGGGTTCGCCATTGCCAAGACTTACCGGGCCGATTTCAGTGATGGGGATGCCATTGTCGAGTATAATGTCACAGTAGTACATTAGCCGCTTGTATGGAAATCAATTCACCAAGATCTCCCCCGGTGATTCCTCAATCAAATATGGTGATTCCTTGACCAAATTTGTAATATAGGTAGACCAAGTCCATACCTTCTATCTTTGTTGCAATTATACAACTGTGAAAGATCCACCATTACTTGCAAATCATATAATTTAAGCAATCTAAATATAGAAAGATCCACAATTACTTGTACATCATATGATTTAAGCTATATTTCGAAATTCATCACCTAAAGTATGTCCGTTTTGGTGCGTTTTTATATTCCCTGCCATCCTTGTATAGTATGAGAGCCTCCCGAGAGAGTCTCACATCCAAATCTCTGCTTTGTTGCTACTGTTTTCGGCACTACATATGTGTGTGTGGGCATGCCAAAATTGAAATTGCCGCTTCAATTCAAATCGAACAATAATGACCTCAAGCATCAAGATAGGTAGACAAGTAGCGTATAACCGAGATCTGGTGAGATCAGTCGCTTATTTAGCCACTCGTTCAATGTGTAAAATTGGATCAAGTAATGTTCAGAGGATGGGGCTCGTCCTCTGATGATGGGTTGCACTTTTGCCTTTGATAAAATAAAAATAAAAAAATTCGATACAAATAAATGAAAATGGGAAAGGGATTCTTACAGTCAGCTGTAGAAAGCAGCTATGGAACACCATTCTGATTGATGAATTAAATCTAGCATACGAGCGTAAACTCAAATTATAGGTAAAAGTTACCGGGTAGTTAATTAACGTTATGGTTACATTACAGAATGCAAACATCAAGATGGTAGATAAAAAAATTACACTACTAAATGTAACTTGCTTAATAGGGAAAGTAAATAATTACACTATGGATGGTAAATTGACTGGTAATTAAAAGATAATTGAAAGATAGATTTTGGTTTGATTGGATTGTTATGAGACAATCTTTCTCACCGAATTCCCTTGCTATTTATAACTTTGATGTACCCATTTAGATCATTCCCATGTTTTGATGGTTATCATAATCATTCGCCACTATTTTGAACTTATCTGTTTCTCCTCTTATCGTCTGTCTTGTAATTGCTTTCACACGATTGCTTCTTCATTAGTCGCTCAAGCAATACATGACACTATCTGATATGCTCTAGATATGATTATCGATAAATTTTCTCTGTACATATCCGCGGATCTTTAAATGCATCAAGCGAATCCATACAGATCACACGTAGTTCTCCTGATTGGTTCTGGTAGGGAATGGTGATAATGGGGATGAACATTGCCCCCTATGTCACTTCGCCTTTGGAAAAAGGTGAAAGCGACGTCCGATCCCTCATTAATGTTGCATTTATTGCCTATACGTGTCATCAAAATGCACTGATTTCGTCTGACTTACTGTAACACGTCAGCGACAACTTCACTTTATTGAAAGAGGGGATGAACCCTGTGCCAACGCGTGCATTTGTATCATTCACTACGCCAAATTTACGATTTTGTGAAGGATAGTATCCATCGCCAAAAAATTTTGCTTTAATGACGGACTTACTCTGTCGCTAACAGAAAATGTCCCGTCATGCCCATGTTTTTCCAAAAATTAGGGTGGTCAAAAGTGGTGGGATTTAGCGATGGACCAAAATCCATTACTAAAATTAGACCTACGATGGATCTAGTCCATCGCAAATATGTGATGGATTTAATCCATCGTAAATTAATAATTTTCGATGTATTTTGATATGTCGCAAATTACTACCCAAGAATACAGTTGGCAATGGATTTTAGTAGCTTTTGTGACCGACCATGATCCATCGTAAATTGGCTTTTACCCTAACCAAATGTTTTTAAAAATAAAAATAAAAAATTTAAGAATATGGTGGAAAATTGTGTTTTATTATAGTCTAAGAATTGTTTTTTAATAGAATTTCAATGGTTTAATTGTATCAAAGATTTTATTTTATTTTATTTTTTTTATCAATTGATTGAATGCAAGGATTTTTTTATTTTTTACTTTTTTGGTTTTTATATTAATTGAGTGGAAATTATTATTTATTTTTTTGCTTTAAAACTAATATTTAAATGCATTGCGATATCACATGAAAAAGAAATTTGAGAAGTTTTAAAAAAATTATGATTAAAAATAATCACTGAAAATTTTATATATATATATATATATATATATATATATATATATATATATATATATATATATATATATATATATAATTAACAATGTTGGAGAAAATTGAGATTTTGAAAAAAAAAAAAAAAAACGATATCATGAAAAAGAAAATTGAAAAGAAAAAATGTGGAAAATTTAACAACTTTGAAAAATGAAAATATTTTGAAAAAGAAATTGAGATTTTGTATTTTGAAATTTTTTCTAAGAAGTTTGATAAGAATTGACAAGTTTGAAAAAAATATATATATTTCAAAAAAGAAAATTAAGAAGTTTGAAAGAATTGAAATTTTGAAGATAAATGAAATTAAAAAATCAAGACTTTGACAAAAAAAAAAAAAACCGACATTTTGGAAAGGAAAATTGAGATTTTGAAAAAAAAATGATTTAATTACAATTTTGAAAGAGAAAATTGATAAGCTAAAAAAAAAATGGTGCTTTTGAAAAAAAAAATAAAAAATCGGCATCTTGAAAATTGAGAACTTTGAATAAATTGAGTTTGATAATAATAAAAAAATGCGAAAAAAATTAAGATTTTGAAAAAAAATAAATTAGAATTTATATTTTGAAAAAATAAAATTGAAAAGTTTGATAACAAAATTGAGATTTGGTTAAAAGTTTTGAAAAAAAATTACGATTAAAAAAATTAACATTTTGAAAACAAAATAAATTATTTAAAAGGAAATTGAGATTTATTTGTGAAAAAGAAATAAGTTTTTTTACAAAATTACTAGGCACATCCCCTAATTGAACCTTTAACTGTTTATGCACGTAAAGATTCACTTGTGAAAAAATGATAGCATGTGGATAATGAAGGATAATTGCAAGAATAACTTATAATGATGAGATTGATCAAAATCTATGATAGGCCATCCTAAGGTTGATGTGAACGGTTATATATGTTTAGATTGTGTTAATTAGGATAGAGAACAAAAATTGGCTAAATATGACCTAAAACAAGTCAAATCTATCCAAAATACTCTTTAAATGAGTATAATCAATTTGCCTATATCTAGGCTAATTTTGGACAATCCAATCAATCTAGATTAAAGAGTAAATATAACTTCATATGTTTAGATTAAACTTCACTCAAATCTGACCATTGGATCGCAAGATATGGCATATCATATTGTTGATCAATCTTATCCACCAAATATCTTTTTCACCTGAAATCCAATTGTGGCGAGGGACTAGCTAAATCAAATTTTGAATATATATATAATTGCATTCAAAAAAAAAATTGAGAAGTTTCAATAAAATTAATAATTTTGAAAAAAATTTAGATTTGTATATAGAAATTGAGATTTTGCATTTTGAAATAAATTAAGAAGTTGCATAGAAGAAAATGAGGTGTCGAAAAAAAAAAAATTTTGAAATTTTCTTTTTTTTTTGAGAAGTTTGAAAAACAATGATAGATTTTGAAAAAAAAAAATTAATTTGAAAAAAAAAATGATAATGATTGAGAAAAATTCAGATATTGAAAAAGAAAATGAGATTTAAAAAAGATTGAGATTTTGGTAAAAATTTATCATTTTGAAAAAGAAATTTGAGAAGTTTTAAAAATAAAATTGTGATTATTGAAAAAAAAAATAATTTTGAAGAAAATTTGACCATGTTTGAGAATTTTTGAGATTTTGAAAGAGAAAAAAAAAAAGAAAAGAAAAAAGTGATTTAAAAAAAAAATGAAATTTTTATATGGAAATTGTGATTTTGTATTTTGAAGAAAATTGAAAAGTTCAGTAAAAAATTAAGATTTTGCATTAATAACTTGTAATGATTTGTAACGGCAAAAATAACTTATAATAACAAGATTGATCTAATTCAAAATTAAAATTTTACAATAATAACTTGTAATGATTTGTAATGGCAAAAATAACTTATAATGATAAGATTGATCTAATTCAAAATTAAGATTTTACAATAATAACTTGTAATGATTTGTAACGGAAAAAATAACTTATAATGACAAGATTGATCTAATTCTATGATCAAGCCATCTTAAAGTTGACCTGAATAGTCAAATGTATTCACAACGTGCTAATTAGGATAGACTATAAAATTCAACCCTTTATGACTTGAAACTAATCATGTTTGTGCGAAACACTCTTTAATATATGCACAATCAGCTTGTAAAGGTCTTGATCATATTTTGGACAATCTGATCAGTCCGGATTAAAGAATAAGTAACTCTAGAAGAATAAATTAAATTTCACTCAAATATGACCGTTGGAACGCAAGATATGGCCCGTCATATTGTTAATAAATCTTGTCTGCCAAATATCTTTCTCATTTGCAGCCTGATCTAGATGAGTAACTAGTCAAATTGAAGCTTTTAATTAGTAAAACAGAGTGAATGGATGGAATTTTCAAATTGGGCAAAATATTCATGTCAAAATTGTGCACAACTTATTGACCTTGTGTATGAGCCTTACCATGATGTATGTGTTGTATCAACACCGTTCATCCATTTGGAGAGATCATTTTAGGGCATGAACCAAAAAATGAGACAGATCCAAAGGTCAAGTGGACCCTTCTATAAAAAAACAAGTGGGGATTGAACGCTGCAAAAGTTTATGATCAAGCTAATATTTGTGTTTTCCCTTCATTCATGTATTCGTTAACTTATGAATAGGTTATATCTAAAATAAACATTCTAGTGGGCACTAGGAAGGTTTCAACAGTGTGTGTCACAATCCCCACTATTTTATGTGGTGGGGTCTACTTGAGCTTTGGATCCTTATCATTCTTTGGCTCATGCCTTAAAATGATCTCTCCAAATGGATGGACAGTGTGGATACAATAAAAACATCATGGTGGGCCTTACATGGGAAGTATAACACCCTGGAGAGTTACTATGTAAATAATACTATAATGTGGACCTCATGGGAACTTCCCATAAGGTTATGCTGTGTGGGTCCCATCATGATGTGTGTAGAACATCAGCACTGTGCATTTGATGTGTCCCCTTTAGGTTATGGGATATATCAAAAATTAGTCTTATACAAAACTCACTTGGGCCATAGCATCTAAAACTATATGAATACATACTAAAAGATATAAAAGAACTTGGTGGGAGTTACATGAGTTTTGTTTATGACTGGAATTTGGTCTGACCCGTCATCCAAGTGGAAAACACATAATGAGTGGGCTGAATCTTTGAATCAAATCTAGGTGGGACCAATATATGATTATGAATGTTTTTAGGAGTGGGAAACCCCTCTCAACTATATATGTTGTGTGGCCCACCCAAGTTATGAATTGACTTTATTTTTAAGTCTATGGTCCACCATGGAATGGTGCATGCAGATCCAAGGTTAAGTGGACTCTATCATAGAAAAGAGTGGGATAGTCACAATCACCATTGAAACCTTCTTAGGCCCCCCGTGATGTTTATTTAAGATCCACTTAGGGCCCACTATAATGCTTATTTGAGATCCAACTGTTTTTTTTTAAGTTAATAATGACATGGAATAAGGGAAATCATAAATATTAGCTTGACCGAAAACTTTTATGGCCCAAAGAAGTTTTTAATGGGAGGCGTTCAACAGTACTGTTTTCTGTGGTGGGTCCAATCGAACTTTGGATCTGCTCATTCATTGGCTGATGATCTAAAATTATTTCGTAAAATGGATGGACGGAGTGGATAAACCCCACGTATCCACGGTGGGCTCCACAGAGTTTAGTCAGTACGCTATGCGTACTTTATCCAGTAGCGCTGCTGAGAGTTAGGGCAAGCGCCGGCCCCAACTCCTCTCTGTCATACAGTCTCTTCTCTGTGTCGCTCTCTCACCCTAGTCCACTCCCTCCTCTCTCTTGCTACAGATCTCTCCCTCCTCTCTCTCGATTCCAGTCGATCTCTCTCCCTCCTCTCTCTCGATTCCAGTCGATCTCTCTCCCTCCTCTCTCTCTCTCTCTCTCTCTCTCTCTCTCTCTCTATCCCCACCCAAGATATTGTTGCCGAACGCCCTACCCACGCACACACACCCTCTCTCTCTCTCTCTCTCTCTGAAGCTCGGTTGATGGCTACAAATTTCACGAAAATTGAGGTATTTCTCTCTCCCTCTCTGTCAATCTCTGTCAATCTCAATGCCGATTTAGGGAATTGGTGATTTTAGGGTGGATTGTCCAAAATAGGGGTGTCAATGGACCTGGCCACCCAATCTTGTGTCAAACCCCTCAATTCATTTCCTTTTCCCCATAGAAAACGTGGGGCCCCCATTTTTCATTTTCCAACTTCCATGGTTGATTGGCTTCTGCATCTTTTAAAAGAGGATCCAACTGGATGAACATTTAGCTTCTCCTGCTCGCATCTAACAGCAACTTGGATACATGTTATTTCTCAGTTTTAAATGGTACTATGCTTGCATGGGTCCTTTTGAAGGAACAATTGCTTTATTTTGAGGATTTTATTTTTTATATTCTTCAAAGTCATCATCTTCATAGTCATGCTTATATATATGTTTTTAACTTATTATCATTTCCGAGCAATGATTCTATCCTGGCTGATTTTTATGTTTTTGACATGGATAATCAAGAAATCACCCCCTCGTCATCTTCCACGGTTAACAGAGAACCCAACTCTGCAGAGACCACTGCTCTGGTCTCTCTCTCTCTCTCTATATATATATATATGTGTGTGTGTGTGTGTGTGTGTGTGTGTGTATTTACCTTCTTCCTTTTTTCTTCCTTGTTCACCTTACCTTTCATATTCCTAGGTTGTTCTGCATATACAGACCTAGGTTTGATTATGGTGATATACAGGTTGCAAAGACAAGATAATATTGACCTGGATAATATTAGTTATGAGGTGAGTTTGTTGAAGCCTATGTACCAATTACACCCATTTTTATTTTTCATGCATGAAAGATTTGCACATTGACATGTGTATTAGGGTCCGTTTGGGAGTGTGGATTTGGAACCCCTTGGATTTGAAACCCCCAGTTACTTTATAGTGCCAAACAACCAGGGGATTTGAAATCCCCTCAAATCCCCCCAAATCCATGGTGCCAAATGACCCCTTAGGATAAAAACTAATTGTGCTTCTTTCCTTGCTTCTTGCTAGGTGTGCAACTTGGGTGGGTTGGGTTGAGGATCAACCCTAGCGCAATCCGACATTCGAAGGACCCAACCCGCAACCTGGCCCAACACAAATTCTAACTTGAGGTGCCCAACCTAAACCCAACCCAAATTCTTCCATGCTTGACCCAACTTGACCCAAATACATGTGATTATTCCCAAGCCAACCTTTAGCCGACCCGAATTTGCCCAACCTGATTTCAAACCGGGTTGGCGTTTCCAACCTAACCTAACTTGAAGACCTTGACAACCCGATCCAACCTGACCTGAACTCAAGTTGTGCGCAGCTCTACTTCTTGCAACTATTTAAATGCTACTCAGAGTTATAAGGTATTTTTGTTGGTACAATTTCCTATAGCATATTTATACAATCATTCGATAGAGAAAAAGGATTGCATATTTATGCTTGCCAGATTTTTCTATTTAGCGTCTCTGCTTGTGTTTATGGTTCCCAAAAATCTTAGGTGAAAGCTTGACCCTAGAGTATATATGGTTTTCTTTGGTTAGTTTGTACTGGTGGAGCCCATGGTTCAGTGATCCAAACCATTGAGATAGTGGGCGGTTGGCCCTAGAGTGCATGTACCATGCACCAAAAATATCATGTACTGGAAGATCCAAGCCATCAGATCTTTGGCCTTCTCACAGTTGAATGTGGGATGTCTTTGTATTTTCTTTCTTAACTGTCTATTTGGTCTGGCCATTAATTGAAGGGTTGGAATTTTCCTATCGAGAGATTTGTGGGCTCACCATATCTATGGTTTGCATTACTGAAGCATGGACTCAATTTATACAAACTGAAGACTGAAGCAATTGTACAGTCTTGGGACGAGCAACACATAATACATCAAAATCTTTTACGCTTATTGCCAAAGGGGTGCATTTATATATTTTTACAAAAGAAACTAGATTCCCATTATAAATCCACATTGCTTGGTTAATAAATGATTTGTTCAAACTTCTTTCCTTCCTTCTTTCCTTTTTAAGTTTGTCTTTGCTCATTGATAACTAAAAATCACTTGCATGCATTTTTTCGCATATCAGGAACAATGTTTTAAATAGCGGTAGCGTGATGCGTAGTGCTCAGCCCTCTATAGCATGCAGTGTAAATACGTAGCGTGTAGCGTAAGCTACACGATACTTATATTTTGTAATTTAAAAATATGACAAATATAATAAATAGTGAAAAAGAAAAAAGGAAAAAATATAAAAATGCCTAAAAGATGATTCATTTTATCAATTATAGGCATGTTCAAAAAAGTTATTAGTTATCATTTATCAAAAGCCAATCCACATATATAAACCAAATCAAATAATTATCACATCAACAACTTTCTAAGCAAACCACTTTAATTAATATTGTCTAATTGAAACCACAAGTCACAATTAGGAAAAGAAATAAAAATTCCATATGTTAGAAGTATCAAGTACAATACAAGTATCACATTCCTCAACATTAGAAACAAAGAAAACATGAAAAAAATAATAAAAAACTAAAATAGTAAAAAAATACACTGTAACTTATGCTACGGATGCTACGTGCTACATAGCTATAGCGTATGCTACAAGGGATTTGCACTATTTGGGACACTGTGTAGTGCTATGGCCATGCTACGCTATGTAGTGTATGCTACTGCTACACTACGGGCGCTATTTGAAACACTAATCAGGAATTGCAATCACTAGGAGAAGCCATTGGCACTGAGAAACGAGGACTGTCAGAAGAGCTTATTTCTGTCGTGCCATCTTTCAAATACAAAACAAGCCTTTTCTCAAGAAAAGAAAATCATGTGTAAGATCCATGTTATCAACTTTTAAGAAATTGCATTTTACTTTTTCCTTTGGTAAGAATTGGAAATTTAGTAGCAGATCATTTGATGATTTCTTTTTTGGTAGCTCATGAATATTAGTGACAAATTAAGCAAGTGACAAATCCAACCCAGCACCTACTTTTATTGCAGACAACGGGCTTGAGTTCCAAATACAGAAACAACTAAGTTTGATTCATTGTTGCTAAAGACAACTAATATTAACTAACAATGAACTGCTCACCTCTTATCATCTTCCAAATTACAATATGCCATAAAACCAATCCTAGAGTTTGTAGATCTGTCGTAATCCAGTCACAGGATCCTCTTTGCATTCAAAGTAATTTGTTCTTCCTGCCATTCAGACGGACTTCTTCCAATCTAGATGATGGACCTTGATGAATAATTAGATATCTTTAAGTTACATGCACGCACACAGACAACAAAAGACATACACTGCATGCCATCAATATCAGTGCTTTAGAAAGAATCTGATAACTTGACATAGGAAAACCTGCCAGAAAGAACATTTAAAAATTATTGAACTGAAGAAAACTGAAAAGATGTATAAGATGGGGGTCTAGAAACCTGGGGTATGCATGTGTTTGAGTTCATGAATTATTGAACCGAGGAAAACTGAAAAGGATGCATATGATAGGGTTCTAATTGAGGTTCCAAATGCACACCAAAAGAATCAATATGCCTCTAACCAATGATGGGTTGCTAAGTTTATTATCATGAAGGTGTGCATCATCAACCATTTCTATTGCTGCTGCAATCTTCACCTTTTCATGCTTCCTTCTAACATCTGGTTGCAAAGCAGATGCGTCATCTATTGTATGTTGTACAAGAACCGAGATAGTTTGATCAAATGCCTTGTCAGCATCAATATCATTCAAATTGTGTTACTCGGTGGCTGAAACTCAGTAAGGTAATCTGCTATGCTGATAATTACTGGAGTTATGTTGTTTCTTGTCAAAGTTAACCCTACCTAACCTGACCTGCCCCTATAGCTATCAGTGGCCTGGGCCAGATTGACCTTGTACAGTTGATTTACCTATGGGAATATTGCATGTGCATGTGTTTCATCACACAGCGAACTATAGACCACGTCACACAGTCAACTTTGTAATGTAAAATCATACCTAAAACCTCTAAAATCATGCGGCTTGTCCCACCTGAGTTTCGGAATGGTCTGTTTTTTGGGTTTTGCCTTCATCCAGCTGGGATGCACATGATGAATGGGTTGGATAGTATATAGTATACACACATCATGGTGGGCCACATGCATGAACCTATGGTGGGAGTTCCTTATCCATTGTTCCATGTGGTGTGGCTCATATGAGTCATGATTTTTGGGCTCTGGGCCTAACATGGGAGATGCAATTGATGGATGGGTTGGATGTCTGACACATCACTGTGGTCCTTACACAGCGCGATTCGCTGAAAATTGTGAAACATTTGATTGCATGTGATAAATTCCCAATGAACACTCATATGTATACACACATGGAATCCTTCAAAAAAAAAGAAGAGTATATACATATGGGCAAATTTACCCCTGTGATTAGTCACGGAAGAGTCGGAGAACTTTGGGTTTTTAAAGGGGATATTGTTGCCTCTGCATCTTCAACTGGGGGTAATTCTGTCATTTATATTTTTGATGCGAGTCGGAGTGGCTACCTCACCTTCCTCCTGGCATGTAACTCACCCACCCTTTAGCAGACAGTATTCCTTGGAATACTGTAACAAAAGCTCTGTGGGGCCCACAGTGGTCTATGTGACATCCACTTCACTCCATTAGTTTCTCCGGCTAATGTTGGGACCTCAGCCAAAATGAGAGACATAATACTCAAGTGGGTCACATCACAAGAAACTATGGGGATGGGGATGAGCACCATCAAATCCTCCTTGGGGCCCACTGCGATATTTGTATATCATCCAACTTGTTCATAAGCTGAGTCCCAACAGGATGAAGTGAAAAATAAAAATATTAACCTAATCCAAACACTTGGTTGGTCATAAGAACTTAAATGTTGGGTATCTCCTTTGCACTGTTTCCTGTTTTGCAGCCCAGTTGAGATTTTGGTTTACCCGATTTTCGTTATCACATCCTAATATGAGTGGATCCAACTGATAGATTGGATGTCAGTCACACAGACATTGTTGTAGGCACCATAAAGCTTTTTTCTCCCTATGTAGCCATCCCTCTCTTTCTTTGCATGTAGTGTGCACCCATCCTCTCTGAGCTCTCTCCGTATGCAACCTTTGAACACTCTTCCCATGTACATTGCATGTGATACCACCTCCGTCCACACACACATGCTCATACCCAACCGGTTGGATGATAAGTTAGTCTGTATGTTTTTACGTCTGTACATATGTACATACATTCTCTCTCCCCACACACATGCTCATACCCAACCGGTTGGATGATAAGTTACTGTCTGTATGTTTTTATGTCTGTACATATGTACATTCATATGTATGGTTGGACGATAGGCTACTATCTGCCAGCGGATATAACTTTCAAAATGCATTTGTGTGCAACATCCAATCTGTCTAATTGATTGGCCCCACTTTGAGGATCACCTTGTGTAAAATTCAGCCCCATCCACTCATTAGGTAGACTACACTTGGTATTTTGTTATTTATCAGCAGATATACTTGAGGTTATCCGTTGGGTGGACTAACGTATCGTCAAAGAGCAATTCTAGTGTAAATCTATATGTGTATGTATGGAGCATTGCTAAGCTCACATGCGTCTACAAGTCAGCTAATGCACACCCCACTGTATATGCTGTTTGGCATAAATTATGGTTTTGAAGTCTATGATGCCTTTTGAAACTCATTGCATATAACAATGTCCTTCAAGCAGGAATTTCAGGGGGAGCTGTTGCTGGAATCGCTGTTGCAGCAATTGCCATTATACTGTTTCTGGGAGTACTATACATTGGTGCGTCTAGAAGAAAGAAACTGAAGAAGGCATCATGTTTCGACCATCTTTTGAAGATAACTCTATTCACCATGGATAAGGTAAATCTCTTGGTTAGGTATTAATCTCTACATTTTCCTTTTAGGAATGCTCTTTCAAGGTTCCACCACGAGGCCATGGCAAACTGAAAGTGATTCATGTTAGGAAAGATTGAATAGGTGGTTTGTTACACCCAGATCCATAGCTCAAGTGGTAGACTGAGTGAAAGATACCTCGTTTCAACACTTGGAGGTCTTGGTATCGATTCCCTAGTGGGGGGTTGGTTAACAGTGAAGTGTAAACTGACAGTGGGTGTACTAACAAGCTAACAACAACGTAAAAAAAAAACAGAATAGGTGGTCTGTTGCTCCCAAGGTATTCAGTAACGGTAATGGCCAGCGTAATAGGTAGTTGTTGAACCATTTTATGGGTTGTAATGGTTAATTTTTTTTTTTTTTTGCTATTTCATTACCTTATTTCAGCAGTAGCTGACCTAATTTTGGCTATTTACTATATATTTAGTTCAGTTTCTAATTAAGGTCTACGGAGCACCCAAACAAATAGTTATTTAGTCCAATTTCATATTCAGCCCACTTTTGAATTTTGTAAATGTGATTCTTGTTAAATAATCGTGTGAATCATTTTTCGAATGACTATCAGATGTAAGATTAAAAATAAAAATAAAAATAAAAATAAAAATAAAAATGCAAACAATTCCTGAAGTCTTTTAATTCGCAGATATTTATGCAATCTGTCACTAATTTTTAAATGAGTTGAAAATGAACGACGGATGAGGTCCGTCGCCAGTATTTTTAATGATCAACAATTTTAGGTGGGTTTTTCCCAATTATAGTGACGGATTGTTAAATTTTGCGATGGATAAGATCTGTTGCAAATATTTGTGACCTAGTAAAAAAGTGACCAACCAAATTTGTCCGTCGCAAATTCGTGATTTTGGCATAGTGATTTCTAACAAAACTATAACAATGCCCTATTAAATACTTTCCATCAGCCAATATAAGCACTGTTTTGAATCTTTTTCCTTCTTATGCACTCTTAGCTCTAACTAAGAGATTATCCAACCAAGGACATGATTTAAACTAAAACTCTTAAAGAAAACATAAAAAAATAATAATTAGAAGTTTGAGAGAAAAGGAAGGACTTGTTAAAGTTCTCTAACACCTTGCTTTACTCTTACAACATTAATTCATACTTAGAAACAAATAAGAGACCCATATTTATTAGCTTAGCTTGACCGACTTTGAAACCACCTCAAATTTTCGCAAAATGTTATGCTTTGGTCGGATTGAAGTTAAATCTGAAAATTCTGTGTAGAAAATATGTCAAATTTAGGTCAGAGCGAAGTTTGATCAGGTCCGACCAAAATAAGCCTGAAAATCCCGATTTCTTGTTAGACTATTTTATGTGATTTTGGTCAGACCAAAGTTGGCTCAGGTCAGACCGAAGTTGGCTCAAGTTGAACCGAATTAATGTATGAAATTCATAATTCTCGCTAGACAATTTAGTGCACTTTTGGTTGGACCGAAGTTGGCTCAGGTTGGATTGAACAGTCTATTTTTTCTTATATTTGACTTGTGATTCTGCTAGTCTTTTCTTCATCCTTTACACTTAGTTTTCTTGGATTTTTGGCATGTGAATTCTTCATAAACCTCCAATTCTTCATTTGGTAATTTTTGAGTATTAAATCTTCGTTTTAGTATCGATTGCACCTTAAGCTCTTGAAATCACCTCGCACATGAAAACATGCATAATTAGATCAATTAAGCACCATCATGTTTATAAAACTAAGGCATAAATAAGAGGAAATATGCAATATTTCACACTCAACAATAGGCGTCCGATGCAATTGAGGCTGCTCGATTGCACTTCGATTGCAATTGATAGAACATGAATTTTACCAATTTGCTTTTATCTCCATAAATTTTAAACTAACTCTAATCTAAGCTTACCAAGGGTTTTACAAATATGGTTTTGGGCAAGTTTAGACTTATTTTAAGTAGGTATTTTACTTGATAGGGTTTGGTTGGGAAGTGAGGCTTAATATACTTGTATTGCACACTCAATTTCTTCAACTTGGTGAGTGTTTGGTCTTGCAGTCTTCATATGGGGCTTATTTGACTTAATGACTCAACATTCACGTACATTAACAAATAAGGGCCCTTTCAACATCCATGCTAAAAGTTCCGAATGGAGCAACCTGATAGGAACTCATAGTCAAACTTCAAGAAGACTCTGCATTCTGCCTAAAAATTGAAGAAGTTGAAATGCCACCTGACGAACATCCTTGGTATGTCGACATAAAGAAATATCTAAAAGATTGGATATACTTGGAAATCACCACAACAACAAACCGCCACATAATTCAGTGACTGACCACACAATTCATGATTAATGAGGGCATCCTATTTAAATGATCCTTCAATCAAGTTTTGTTACGATGTGTGGATGAAACAAAAGTTATAAAAAATAACATCAGAAGTTCACGATGGAATTTATGGTCCACAGATGAACAAGCACTTGATAACTCAACTGGAATCGAAGTCTTATCATATCCAGCCAGATAATAGAGTGGTTGAAACATCATTCATAAACCCAAAATATATTTAAACTTCAATTAAATTACTTCCCACATTAAGCATCAAAGTATTGATTGCAAGGAATTCAAAGCATCTATCGTGCCCTTAGTCTACGATAGATCAATGGATTTTACAGATCAATCCCCTGCAAGACAGATAAGAAATCATTCTTAGCTTTCTTAAGCATCCAATGTGCCCGGAGTCGATAATGAATCACAATAGACTAAAAATACATCTTTATTCAAACCAATATCTATAAATTATTCAATAATTAAACCAATAATATGAATAAAATTAAACTAATATATTGAAAATAACTACAAGCTTCACCTCTTAGCCCTAGCTAAGAGATTTAACCAATCAAAGACATGATTGAATCAAAACTCAAAAGGAAAAGCATCAAAATTCAAGAAGAACTAAAGGATTGGAGAAGGATGATTCTATGGAAGGTCCATGGCCTTGCTTTATATCCTCTATTGTAATTCATCTTTAAGAAGGCTAGATTCACTTCTTTAAATAGGAAAATTTTACACCAACTTGAAACTGACTTCAATTTTACGCACTTTTGTTACCCTTCGGTCACACTGACTATAGTCTTCGGTTGGTGCTAAATACACCTTTGGTTGCACCAAATTTTCTCTTAGTTGCAGTCGAATTTCACCAAAAAAGATCTAAACTCTCCGTCTCCCTCAAGTCACACTAAACTCTCTTCGGTGGCACCGAACATGCCTTCGGTCACACTTAAGTTTTGATTCGAATTTCTTTCGAAAATCACAATTTCTTGCTGGACTATTCTGTGCACATTCAATCAGAGCAAACCAACCTCAGGTGGGACTGAACAATTTGTTATTTCTGTTGATATACTTATGATTTTTTCAGTCTTTTCTCTCTCTTTTGCACTTGGTTTTTTCGGATCCTTGACACTTGAATTTTTCATTAATTACCTCCAAATCTCTAATTCATTGATCACCTCTCCTAGATCGTTTGAATACTCCTTTAATACCTTTGTCCTCGTAGACTCAACAAGCAATAACCCAGGCCCTTAAAAGCAAATTGGGGAAGAACCTGAAGATACCCGAATAGATGAAGAAACTAGAATGAAAGATAGGAAAATGTATCTCATAGTCCAACTAGAGAAAGCGATTGGTGATCCATTGTGCATAAAATGGGCTCCATCTGCAGCGAAGGAGCCTCCCATCGAATATCACATCTCTTGAGAAGGGCAAACTGATCCTGAAACTGCATTTCTGTTACACAAGATGTCATGGGATATCCTCTTGATGTAACTAGTGACCTAATAGGCTCATCTCAAGGAGAAGTGGAAGACATACCCAAGGATTTGGCCCAGAATGCTCCCATAACCAAAGCTGAAACACAATCTAACATAAGAGGGTGAATGCAAAAACAAAGCAGGCGATGGAAGAAAGTTATTAGTCACAAATTATTACCTGAAGATATATGCAGCATCCCTTAAGAACATGGAAAACACAGGAAGCACAAGCAGATAAACCCTGAAAAGTTTCATTATAACACCCCGACCCTCCGATACTCAAGTATTGAATGTAATCAGATGTTACCTGGAGATTATTTCAGATAAGTGTATAACTGCACATGTCTGCACATGCGCGTGCTCATGTTTAAAACATGTAGAATTAAAGTCCACAAGTGAGGCCTTAACCTGAGAACCCGTGATGTGATTGGATCCTACTCATTGATGAATTCGATAAAACCCTAGCCCTTATGATCCCCGAATTCCTGGTCCATCATACTTGGACGTCTGATTAAGAAGATCCTACCGTAGAAGAAGATTAATTAAATATTCAAATTAGGGATAGATCAATGTGATACATTTGATCAGTCTTTAGCCTCTAAATAGACAAAGCTTCACTCGATCTCACCAATACTAGAATTGCCAAGCCTAGGGTTGATGATGAACCGCCTCACCTAACCCTTAGAACCCGAGAACAATGTGTTGGGCCAGAGAAGGACCAATTTGGTTCTTGTTAGTCCGATCAACCAATTGTTGGTTCTTGCCAGTCCGACCGATCGATTGTTGGCTCCTGTTGGTCCAATTGATTGATTATTAGTTCCTATCGGTCCGATCGATAGTATTGTTGGTCTGACCGATAGTTCAAATTAAGTTGTGACTTTGGGGAAAAAAGTGGGTATAAATACCCCCTAACCCATCTTTCCATCATTTTTATCGTAGTCCTAGAGCTTTTAGGGAAATGAGAGAGAGGGGGTGAGAGATTTCATGTGAGTGAGAGAACGAAGCTAAATCTCGTTGCCTCGAATCGTGTCGGCTCTCCCAGATCACCTCCGGCCGGTAGTTTCTCGTCATAGCTTGAATTTATGAGCCCTACCGGTCTTGTAGCATTGCTCGGCTTTGAGCAGAAGTTGTGCATTAGGCGTAGCATCGCTAGAGCCTTAGATTTTTGCCATATTCTACCATCCTAGCCAATCATTAAATCATAAGATGAGTAAAGCCTTTTTGAATCCCCAATTTAAACCCTAAATTGGAGCCATGATATGTTTAGAATATATTTAGAATCCTTTATATACTCGTATAAAATGCTTAGTATCTTTTATAGGTTGATTCACACAGGCACATTTGTCACGCCCAAATTCGGAAATCGGGCTCACAAAATTCCCGATCGTCGAATCTGGCACTGACAGCCTCCGAGTACCCCATTCTCGGCTCCCGGCACCCATATACCAGGTTTCGATCCTGGGATGCTACAAGCATGATTTCTACTATCCATTTAATACGTAATGAGTATAACCATAAGCATAACCCACGAACAATAACCACAAGAACACCATCACAAAATTCACTATGATCAAAAACTTTGAGTACAAGGTGTATAAAGGGAAATACAAGATAGTGCTAATAACAAAACTCCAAAAGCTCGACTGCACGCTCCTGCTGCTACTACGCTACGGCTGCGTCCTGACGTCACCTGCACGCATCAATCGTGCATAAGCTTATAGAAAGCTTAGAGGGTGGTGTAAGTGTGTACGCAATATGAGTGTGCTTGGAATGTAAATGCGGAAACATGATGATGAGTATTATGAATGCAATCAGCCGTACCAAGGCTATGCGGTGTAAGATATGAATGCTATCGGCCATATCGAGACCATGTGATGCGAGATGCAACTCAAGCATGTCAATCCTCATCATACGTCAGTACAGTTCTCGTTTTGGATAATCACCGGGGTCTAGTACACTCTATACCAGCTTGCCGTCCCTATCCGAACACACAACTGAGAGAGCGGAAGAGACCTCACTATCCGCCTGTCAATATCTGGCCCGGCTTGTCGATAGCGGACCGATTCCTCAAGCTGGTCAAACTCAACCTAGAAGTCGCCCCCTCACTCAGGCGGGTAAGGTCACACCCCTTTCCAACCGACCACGACACAGTGGGAGACGCGGCCTGCTAGTATACGGCCCTCGCGCGCTCGTGTATCCACTCGGTCTCGACGTTGGAGTCATTCTCTGGTACCATCGGGTTTAGGGATTTTCACCAGGGACATTTATGGCACCCGTATGCTAGAACCAAACATTTTCGGTATCCAATCCAGCTACCCACGATACATCTGTGGAGGCTAAGGCCCTGATGTCGCTAGGGCATACAATGATCACAATCACACAAATGCTAATGCAAGAGTCACATTACCAGTCATGCAATAGTCCTACGTGTATCATGCACTCATGTAGGGCAACTCCTCCTATCAGGGAGCCCATAAACAGTTCGCCCGAAGGCATATGCTATGATCAGTCACTTCTCATATCAGTCATACATATGATGCATATGATAATGAATCATGGATCTATACTAAACATGTATATAGGGATGAGCTCTGTGTATAACTGAGATGGGCCTAGACGGCTTACTACATGTATGGCTTATTAGTGGGCCCTAGGGAGAGTGACAATGCGGACATTTAACCGACGTCATCCTTACAATGTGGGCATCTAACCATCATTGTTCCCAAGGCACTACTTACTATAAATATCGTTATATGCCATGGAGGGATCACGCATTGCAATGGACCTAGTTGCACTAATTTGGGCCTTAAGTACATCAATTGGGCCGTATCACATGGGCCTTATATTCATCAAGTGGGCCATTCCAATAAGCTTCACCAATGGGCCTTAGGTACTTTGCAATGGGCCATCACCCATGGGCATCGGAATGCATTAAAATGAGTCCAATCACATGAGCTTCGTATGCATCAAATGGGCCTAATTACATAGGCCTTATTTATACCAAAGTGAGCCTCAACATTGGGCCTATATACATGCCGAGGTGGGCCTAAATAAATGGGCCCATATGCATCCAAGTGGGCCTCAATAATAGGCCTGAAAATGCATCAAGATGGGCCTAAACATATCAGCCCATATGCATCCAAGTGGACCTCAATAATAGGCCTGAAAATGCATCAAGATGGGCCTAAACATATCAGCCCATATTTATCGAAGTGAGCCTCATGTGAGGCACGTCATAATGCTTATTTTCCCACTCAATCTGTTGAAAAGATCACATAGATAGGGACCCACCAAAAATGTCTAGTTTCCATACAACCTGTTGATAAGGTTACATGACCATGGGGCCCCATCATAATATTTATTTTCCATCCAACCTATTCATAAGGTCAAGTGGACCATGGGCCCATTGAAATACTTATTTGCCATACAATCTATCCATAAGGTCACATGGACAGGGAGGGCCCACTGTAATATTTATTTTCCATGCAACGTGGCCAGGGCCCACCGTAATGTTTATTTTGACTTCCAACCTGTTCATATGATCACGTGGGCCAGGGCCCACCGTGATGTTCATTTGCCACCCAATTTATTTACAGGGCCACACGGTCAGGGGAGGGGCCCACCGTGATATGTACTTGACATCCAATCTGTTAATAGGGTCACACGTACGTGGAGCCCATTGTAATATTTATTTTCCATCCAATCTGTTGATCGGGTCACAAGGGGCCCACTAAAATGTGGTCAACAAATCCAGTCCATCCATTATGTGTGTCCCACCTGGCTGAGGGTTCAGACCAAGTTTCAGCCTCATCCAGATTTCAGGTAGGCCCCACCAAATGATTTTATATGTTTTAGGCATGTCTTCGCATGATTCTAAATGGTATGGCCCACCTGAGTTCCGTTTACGGCTGATTTTTGGGATAACCCCATACACAAAGGGGACCCATCAAATGCACGGTCTTGATGTTAGAAAAACATCACGGCGGGGCCCACAGCTGGGCCGTGAGGGCCAGCCCCAACCGGCCGCCCCTCTTGGCGTCTGCAGCAGCAGCGTCATACGCTGCTGCCTCCTTTTTCTTTTTTTTTTCTTTTTCTTTTAAACATGGGGCCCACATTAAGATGATCCAAATCGTCTATTGTGTGTCCCACGTGGTGGACCGTTCAGTCCAAGCTTAGGATGCATCCAAGTTTCAGGTAGGCCCCAGCAAGTGCTTTTATATGATCAGGCATGTCTCCACATGTTTTTAGATGGTATGGCCCACCTGAGAATCAGATTGATCCCAAATTTTGGCTCAATGGCTAAAATAATCTGAGAAAGAGGATGGACGGCTTGGATCCAGAACATACATCAAGGTGGGGCCATGTTGGAGCAGCCCACCATTTCTCTTCCTTTTTTTTTTTTTAAAAAAAAAACGTGGACGTCTCTGGACGTCATGGCAAAAAGTCATGCCAATAAAAAAAATATTTTTTTTATCCTAGGTGGGACCCACGTTAACTAGATCTATCTCGTCCATTGCATGTGTCCCGCAAAAATAGGGGTCCAAAACAAGTTTCAGGTGGGTCCAAGCTTCTGGTGGACCCCAGCAATCATTCTTCCAAGTTTCAACAGAAAATACTACCATTCTTAATACCATGGCCCGCCAGATGATTGGATCGGTCTCATTTTTCGGCTCAACGCCTAAAATGATCCCGAGAATAGAATGGATGGCTTGGATCATGTATAAACATCAAGGTGGGGCTTGCATGAGTGGCCCATTCTAAAAGAGTACCTTTTTCCCCCCTTTTTTTTCTAAACTGTGGAGTGTGCTGCCAGTCTAGCGTCCAGAGACGCTGGACGACGTGCTAAACAGATACAAAACGGTGGGTCGCACAGGGACATGGCCCACCTGACGTATGTATACGTGTATACATACATCTATGTATACATGTATATATACATACATATATATGTCTATATATATATATATATATATATATATATATATATATATATATAATATACATACAATTTAGGTCATCTCACCTAAAATGTGATGGGCCACCCATTTGATAGATGGAGTTGATTTAGAACAATTTGGTGGGGTCCACCACATTCAAGGGAGAGAAAAGAGGGAGGTAGAGAGAGATATACCGTGAGATAGAGGGACCCCGTCACTATGGGCCCCTCTCTACATTGTATACATCAATTTGGGTCCCACAACAAGTGGCCCTAAAAACATGAATTAACGGTGGATCACCCACCTCTTTTCCTTCTTCTTGCTCCCCTAGCCTCCTTAGCTCCTTGCCTTCACTTTGGACGGTGGATGATGGACCTTTGATGGTGTGGATGAGAGATGAGAGGTGTAGATGGAAGATGAGAAGGTGGGCCACACTTGGGATTTGGGAGAAGAAGCTTGGACGTGTGAAATTTTCTTGGGAGAGATTTTGAGAATGAATGAGAGAGAGGGAAGTGATGGGTGATGAGGGTGATGGAGTGATGGAGTGTGATGGGTGATGGGTTTGGTGATGGATGAGGTGATGTGAAAGTTGACTTTGGGCTTGCTTGTGTGAGAGAAAGGGATGGGTTGTTGTACTTGACTTGATGTATGATGTGTACTTGATTGATGGGATTGATTGATTGATTGATTGATGGGACATCTCGTAGAGATTCCCTCGTAATTCGCAACGCGCGGTGTTTTCTTAGAATTGAACGCAGACTGACATCTTTTAGCCTGGGTATCGGGTCGGTGTGCGAGTCGCAGCGTTAGAACCGCGGCGACGACGCAGTCGCTAAGGTATAAGTTTCAATTTTAGCCGTCTTTGGCATACAGGTCTCAGCTCAGGATCGCGCGCAAACATCAGAAAGTGGTCGAGGATTGCCGAATTCGATCGGAAGGATCGCGGGAGTCGACGGAACAGTACGAACTAGGATACGGGTCTTACAACATTCTATACCATACTCATATTTGCTTGAACCGGTCACTTGCCTTGTATGATTTGTATGGACATGTGATTACAATATGCATAGTGTAGTCCACAAGTAATGCTTGTTACCCTAAATTGGAGAAAATCGACATAAAGGCCCCAAATTGAAGTTATATCGTGGGTTTTTCCTAATTTTTAGCTCTAAGAGTTGCTACCGACAAGTTGTTCCCAAATCAGAAGTAGTGGAGTCAAGAAACCCTAATCCTAAGGTGATAATATGCGATTCAATCTTTCTTTCAACATTTTTAATCTAGCAATGGTCTCAACCATTAAATGAACATGTCAACTTCCCTTGAATTATATGATTATCCTTATAATATATCTCGCATGTGTTGAATTAAGGGTAATTTTATAGGAGCCACAATATGTTTAGAATCCTTTATATACTCCCATAATATGCTTAGTATCTTGTATAGGTTGATTCACACAGGTACATTCTATAACATGGTCAGATTTCCTCGAACTAGTCACTTGCCTTGTATAATTTGTATGGACATGTAATTACAATATGCATAGTGTAGTCCACAAGTAATGCTTGTTACCCTAAATTGGAGAAAATTGACGTTAAGGCCCCAAATTGAAGTTGTATCTTGGGTTTTTCCTAATTTTCAGCTATAAGAGTTGCTACCGATAAGTTGTGCCCAAATCAAAAGTAGTGGAGTCAAGAAACCCTAATCCTAAGGTGATAATATGCCATTCAATCTTTCCTTCAACATTTTTAATCTGGTGATAGTCTCAACCATTGAATGAACATGTCAACTTACCTTAGATTATATGATTATCCTAATAATATGTATCGCGTGTGTTGAATTAAAGATAATTTTATAGGAGCCACAATATGTTAAGAATCATTTATATACTCACATAATATGCTTAGTATCTTGTATAGGTTGATTCACACAGGCACATTCTATAACATGCTCAGATTTGCTTGAACAGGTCACTCGCCTTGTATGATTTATATGAACATGTGAGTACAATATGCATAGTATAGTCCACAAGTAATGCTTGTTACTCTAAATTGGAGAACATCGACGTTAAGGCCCCAAATTGAAGTTGTATCTTGGGTTTCTTTCTAATTTCAGCTCTAAGAGTTGTTACTGACAAGTTGTGCCTAAATTAGAAGTAGCGGAGTCAAGAAACCCTAATCCTAAGGTGATAATATGCTATTCAATCTTTCCTTCAACATTTTTAATCTAGTGATAGTCTCAACCATTGAATGAACATGTCAACTTACCTTGAATTATATGATTATCCTTATAATATATTTTGCGTGTGTTGAATTAAGGATAATTTTATAGGAGCCACAATATGCTTAGAATCATTTATATACTCACATAATATGCTTAGTATCTTGTATAGGTTGATTCACACAGGCACATTCTATAACATGCTCAGATTTGCTTGAACGGGTCACTCGCCTTGTATGATTTATATGAACATGTGAGTACAATATGCATAGTATAGTCCACAAGTAATGCTTGCTACTCTAAATTGGAGAAAATCGACATAAAGGCCCCAAATTGAAGTTGTATCTTGGGTTTCTTTCTAATTTCAGCTCTAAGAGTTGTTACTGACAAGTTGTGCCTGAATCAGAAGTAGTGGAGTCAAGAAACCCTAATCCTAACGTGATAATATGCCATTCAATCTTTCCTTCAACATTTTTAATCTAATGATAGTCTCAACCATTGAATGAATATGTCAACTTACCTTGAATTATATGATTATCCTTATAATATATTTTGCGTGTGTTTAATTAAGGATAATTTTATAGGGGCCATAATATGTTTAGAATCCTTTATATACTCACATAATATGCTTAGTATCTTGTATAGGTTGATTCACATAGGCACATTCTATAAGATGCTAAGATTTGCTTGAACTATTTACTTGCTGAAGTGTTATTATGTTTAAAGCACATGTTACACCTGGTTTGTCAAATTTCGTCTTGTTAAAATAAATTATCATAATGTTTTCAAGTTAAAATCAAGCTTATGTTCAAGTTAAAGTCTAGCTCATGTTCAAGTTGAAGTCAAGCTAAAATTCAAGTCATGTGGATAAAGATGGAAAGTTCACCTTCAAGTGTAAGTTCAAGTTCTACTAAAAATGCTAGTAGAATATCAAGCTTCATCGACAAGTTTAACTCCTATTGATGATCAACCAGTAGAAGATCAAGCTCCTTGTGACATTCTAGTCCTATGAAATTCAGTCTTTATAACTATAATAAACCCTATAAAGACCTTAGGTTTAGGTGCGTTCAAAACTGAATTAAAATTGGGTTCTTATACTTATTGTAGGTTGAGTTTTGACTATTTTAAGTTTTTCCTTGACCAGTCTAAGAAATTTCTCGACTAGTCCATGAAACAGCCGAAGTGTAATAGAAATTCTATTGTCTTTGACTAGTCAAGTGGAGTCCTCGACCAGTCGAAGGACCCCCTTTGACCAGTCGAAGGTTCCTTGACTCGAAGTCCGACAACTAAAATCAAGTCGTATTTCAAACAGATTGTTTCACCAGTCGAAGGTCACCCTCGACCAGTCGAAGATCTGTTAAATCTTATCCCGCTCGAATTTGAAAATTTGTTGGAACTGAATTCAGTGCTTAAACTAGTCGAAGACTGCCTTAGACTAGTCGAATGAACAAACTTTTTGACTATAAATAAAGGTTCTTACTCAATATGAAAATAAAACTTCAGCTTATCAAAGCCCTTATTCAAGAGAGAGAGAAGCCTCATTTATTGTCAAGCTATCAAGCGGTATTTATAAATTTATTTTATAGCTTTTCCATTAATTCCTTTATCTCAAAACTCTATTATTTTGATTTTAAAAAGAGTGGTTACTCTTATTGAGATGTGAGGGAATTTGTCAAGCCCCAAACTCAGAAATTGGGCTCACAAAATTCCCAATCGCTGAATCCGGCGCCGGAGTGCCTCATTTTTGGCTCCTGACACCCATAGGCTAGATTCCGATCCTGGGATCTTATAAGGAGGATTTTCAATATGATTTTTTTTTATTTTTTATTTTTTGTAATGGAGCATAACCAAGTCCTAAAACAACATCACCATATATCCACTATATCAGAAATTTTAAGTACATTGCGGAAAGAGAAATATAAGGTGATCAAAAAGCTCCAAAATAATCTATCACGCGCTCCTGCCTCAAGTGCTGCGATCCGATATCACCTGCACGCAACGGTCGTGCATAAACTTATGAAAAGCTTAGAGGGTGGTGAAAGTGTGTGCGCAAGGCAAGGGCCAAGTATGCAATATCAAAGTAATGCAGAAATGTGCTGGTAAGTCCATGAATACTTTCAGCCGTACCAAGGCTAAGCGATGCAAGGCATGAATGCTATCGGCCATACCAACACCATGCGATGCGAGACCTATGTAGCAAAATGTCATATGCAAGATGCAACATAAGTATGTCAGTCCTCATTAAGTACATATATCCATACGGTTCCCCTTTGGGATATCACTGGGGTCTAGTACACTCTACACTGATTGCCGCCTCCCTAACTGCACAACCTAGTGAGTGGAAAAGACCACACTATTCGCCTGAGCAGTAGTTTGCCAATACTTGCCCAACTTGTCGATAGCGGACTCATTTACGAGCTGGTTAAACTCAGCCTAGCTTACAACCCCCTCACTCGGGCAGATAAGACCACACTCCCTTCCAATCAACCACGACACAGTGGGAGACGCGGCCTACTGGTATTTGTTAATCGTGCGCTCATGTTTTCGCTCAGTTTACACGTTGGAGCATCTCCTGGTACCAAAAAGGTTATGAGACTTCACCCAAGAACATCCTAATGCCCAGTGTTAAAGCCAATATTTTCAGTATCCAATCCAGCCATCCATGATGTGCCTATGGAGGCCATGACCCTGATGTCGCTAGGGTGTACAGTGAATCACGTCACACGGAATGCGAAATGCATAAGTCACACCATCCAGTCATGCACCAAACTTGCGTGTACTGCGCGATCATGTGGGGCACTCCGTCTCATAAGGAGTCCCATAAATGTCTCAGCCCAATGATGTATGCGATGATTAAACACTCTTCATAACAGGCATACAAATGATGCGTATGAGCATGTATCATGATGATATACTAAGTATATTCTCATTGTATTCTACTAGAATAAGTATACTAGCATGATTATCAGATATAACAATCGATCATCGGCCTTAACCGGTGCGCTACTTACAAGAGTAAGGACTGAACAATACATCATGCTAGATATATAGAAGTCTATATGGAATGGTCCATGTTAAACTATCATAACCTATTCAAGGTACTAGCATATTGTATATCTTAAGGCGGGGTCCACTTGAAAGGACGGTGGAAGGTATCATCATCAATGGGGGTCCAATGGTTTGGGTTAGCCCACTAAGGGAAGATGAGAATGGGCCTAACAATGGGCCCTAGGGAGAGTTATAATGCAGATATTTGACCATCATTGCTGTTACAATGTGGACGTCAAACTATCATTGCTCCCAAGGCATGACCCATCAAAACATTATTACATATATCATGGTGAAATCACACATCGCAATGGACCTCATATACATCACATTAGGCCTCACATAAAGGCCTCACATATATCTCATTGGGCCTCACTCATAGTCCTTGTATACATCAAGATGGGCTGCAACAATGGGCCTCATATACATTAAGATGGGCTGCAACGATGGGCCTCATATACATCAAGGTGGGCCGCAATCAATCGACCTCATATATATCAAGATGGGCTGCAACAATGGGCCTCATATACATCAAGATGAGCTGCAATAATGGGCCACATATACATCAAGATGGGCTGCAACAATGGGCCTCATATATACCAAGATGGGGCCATCGTCCTAGCGGGACCATCTACACCATTCATCTATTTATAGAGATAATTTTAGAGCATTACCCAAAAAATAAACATTAATCTTATTGGGAGATCATCTGCACCGAACCACTAATATCAGTGGAGATAATGATTTCCACTGTTAACAATGCACAGGGCCGACCATAATGTTTATTTTCCATCCAATTTGTTCATAAGGTCCCAAAGGCCTGAATTAAGAGGGAAAACAATTTCATATTGATCCGGAACTTTTGTGACCCCAAACAGTTTCAATGGTGGACGTTCAATCTCCAATGATTTTTGCAGTGTGGTCCACCTGATAGACGGTTGGATGTAACATATACATCACGGTGTGGCCCACCATCTAGCTATGTGGACGGTGTGGATTACAATAGATACATCAACATGGCCCACCATCCACCCATCTGGACGGTGTGGACCAAAGCACATACATCACGGTGTGGCCCACCGTCCAGCCATCTGGATGGTGTGGACACACATGTGCCTCATGGCTGACCCACATAACTTATTGACTAATATGCAGTAGCTATATAGCTGGTGTTAGTACACTAGCCAATCTTCTTCCCTTATAGGTGGGTCCCATGTAGGGCCCACCATATAACATTATATATTATAAAATACATATATTATTATTATTATTATATTATCATTTTTTTATGTTAAGAACTCCAGCGTCCAGGCCCTGGACATCTGGACAAATGATGTGACTAAGACTCACACATCAGGTGGATCTCACATGGATGGACGGTGTGGATCACAACACATTAAATCAAGGTGGGCCCCACACGCCGCCATAGTGGGGTCCACGTCTAATGGATGGACGACTGGGAGAACACATACAATGGTGGGACCCATAGCTGTTGGACATCAGTCCAGCAGTGTCCAAATAGATGGACGCTGGGAGTATAACACATACAACGGTGGGTCCCACGTGGTGGCCTGCCAGATACACATATTATTATATTTTATTTATTTAATAATAATAATAATTATTATATATATATATATATATATATATATATATATATATATATATATATATATATATATTTGTTATATCTTACCAACGTCCAGGCCTTCTTGGACGGTCTGGACAGCAAACGTCCAGCAGGCTCTAGCCCATCTAGTTTGGACGGCGTGGATGCACCACCGCATACATCAGATCAAGGTGGGGTCCACATCAGTGTGGCCCACCAGATCATTTAGATCAAGGTGATATTTGTTTTCCCATCATCCATGCTGTCCAATTGGACTGCTAGTCCAGCAGGGTGGACAACAGGGCCATCCCACCTACTGGATGGTCTAGATCGCCCTTAGGTGGGCCAGCAAATCAGGAAAAAGGAGAGAGAGAGAGAGAGAGAGAGAGAGAGAGAGAGAGAGAGAGAGAGAGAGAGAGAGAGAGAGAGCCCGACACTATGGGCCCTCCCTTCCATGCATTATAACATATATCAAGTGGGTCCCATTATATGTGGGCCCACCAATCAAGATCAACGGTGGAGATCCATTCTCCACCAAAATGCAATGTCTAGATGACTTTTCGTACTAGGAAAATAAAGATCATGATGGGGTCCATGGAGAATGGCCCCATCATGGGAGGAATATATGAATCATAGTGGGCCATTGGCCACACCTAGGGTCCAAAGTGAGATCCATACCATCAATTGGTAGGCCCCACTTGACCCATCATCAAAACATAAAATATAAGCCTGTAAAACACCCACTGTTGGATCTTCTTGGTTCTATGGAATGCCAAACTCCTTGGTTCTCTCTTTGATGGAGGTTGATGAAGGTTGAAGGGCTAAGATGATGGATCTTAGGGTAGGAAGTGGGCCACACACAAAGTTCTCTCCTTGGGAATGCTTGGATGTCCACCCTCTCTGGTGCTTGGAAAAATGAGTAGAGAAAGAGAGAGAGAGAGGGTGGTTGTAAGAGAGATGATGGGTGGGTGATGGATGTGAGTGATGGATGTACTTGACTTGAGAGTTGACTTAGGTGAGTTGCTTGTCTTAGGGAGAAAGAAAGCATGGGCTAGGGATGAGATGTGTACTTAACTTGAATGATTGATGGGATGGGTTGTAAAGATTCTCTCGGGATTGCAAATGCGCGACGTTTTTTCGAGACAAACGCGAGCCCACATCTCCTAGCCTGGGTATTGCATCGATGCATAAGACGCAACTTGGAATCATAGCGAAGACGCAGTCGCAATGTTACAAGTCTCGGGTTGAGTCGATTCAGATATTCAGGATACGACTTAAGGTCGTGTGCAAATGCCAATTACAAGTCGTGGGTTGCCAGAATTTAACGGGGAGGATTGTAGGAGTCTACAGAATGGTACGGACTAGGATACATGCCTTATAGAATTAATGCAAGTAGTTAAAATTAAATAGAACCCTGAACCTTTTTTGTTGGACTTAACATCGAATATTTGTCATTCAAGAAAGTGATCTATGGCTACAACATCTTCTTTGGTGAAGATAAGTATCAAAATTTACTTTTTGTATTTGGTTTTTTATGAGATAGAAAATCTCATTAGAGGTTTTGTCTAAGATAACATGAAAATCTCAGAGAGGGGTTTCTTTGTTTGTGATAGGCCGATAAAATCACAACTGTATCAGGTTTTAAGGTGACCCTATGAAAACCTTATTCATAGTGAAAGCCGAGATTACGAGGTTAGTAATCTTGGGAGTAGAGTAGGTGTGGCTGTTTGAGAATAGTTATTGTACACACCGAACTACTCTAATTCTTGGTGTTTGTGGTAAATGTTTCTTTTTTGCATTTGTGGAAAATGTTTGTAATTTTATTTACGCAAAAGTGGTGAATGTTTGTAATAGATACGTTTTCTTTCTCTTGCTTGGTTTGAGATCTTAATTCTTACAAACGTTCGTGAAATGAGGTTGTTCTACCTAAACTTTGTTTTGGGTGTAGGTTGTCCTACAAACTAGTTTGAATAAAATTTTCAATGCTAGTGCGATTGAGATTTTAGATTTGTTTATTATTTTTGCGCTTTAACTTTTTATTTGGCATAGTTCTATTCACAACTGCAAGAATAGTTTACAGAAATGTAATGTCCTAAATTTTGAGGGTCGAGCAAAGCTCTACTCTCGAGATCCAGTACATCACTTATGCAACATAGATAATGATGTTCGGATTTCGTCCATATTAATGAGTTAAACATGAGTGAGATTATACTAAAACAACATATCATACTCCATATATATAATTAAATTAAGTAAGCGGAAGGTTGGAGCATATGTATTTAAATATGAAAGTGTTCCACAACCTCCGGAGTATGAGTATGTAGCTGGGCTGATTATATACATGTGTTGTTTCAAAATGTACAAAATGCTGAAAGTAATTGTGTTCATCTAAGCCAATATCCCTGTAGTCCCTGCGCATCAGCACGAGGTTTACATATACCTGCCTGAGAGCTGAACATATGAGAACTCCTCCTCGTCCATGAAGTCCTACTCCGTTGCATAGACTTCGTCAATACTGCATCTAAACCAGAGTCTGGTTGGTGTTTTAAAACGTGTTTTAAAACACCATCCTAGGGTGGGAGTGAGTGATCAACTCAGTGGTATCATAAAGTAAATGTTAACATGTTATCAAGTCAATCAAGCAGTAATGATAAAACAACATGACAATCACTTCCTAACTACTCTTGTTAACACAGGAAAGAAGTGCAAGTAATGATGTATGCCCTCGCACAGAACTCCTTCAAAAGCAACTCCGACAACCAATTTTGCATATGTCAACACTCCCTAAAGTGCACCTTCTTCGCCAAAAGCACATCCTAACTAATGCAATGTGATGCATGACCGTGTTAGCCGAGTACTTAATTAAGCTTATTCATACAGTAGGTTCGGGAAGCTAAGGTACCTTCCTTTATATCATTACCTCGACCCGAAGGATCCATCTAGGGTCGTCAGTCCTAGTTAATTATATACGATAGGCAAGTTGTAGGGTATCACTCCTAATGAATTACAGTCGATAGGTAAGTTCAAAGTTTATACTCCCAGTCACTACAGGAGGCTTGTCACCTTAGCGTAGGTCGACAGCTCAAACACGGTGTTCCATACGCCACCATGCCCGGCTCACGAGTCTGGGTTGCTCGCTGGTTACTATAGGGAGGCTCATCACCCCAGCATAAGTCGACAGCTTAAACACGGTGTCCTATACACCACCATGCCCGGCTCAGGAGTCTTAGTGGATTGTGGTACCATGGTCAAAGTGGGCCTTTACAGTGGTAGGGGGTACCTTAAATTCAAGCAATGGTGTCCATACGTGGTAAACATACAATAGGTCAGTCAGTTTATTAGACAAGTTCAATTAGTAAGAGTGCACACTGACTTAATCGACATGAAGCACGTAAGCACCTCTCGTGGCTTAACCACTGTGGACAATCATCGTGTGACCCGGATTCATCGAATATATCCAATGTGGTGAGACTAATCCAACCACTCAACGGGGACTTTAACCGATTGCCTGGGCTAGTTGTAGCCTCAATCTTACTTAGATGCAGTAAGCACATGTAGTAATAATCTCAACATTTAGCAAACGATCCAAATAGTTTCATCATTTGAGAATTTCATCATACACATTGATCATTTTACCTAGCACTTGCATTTTATCCGTAAATCGTGTAGATGAAATTAGGATTACACGAAGGAAACTATACATATGAATAAGGTGATTGAGAATCCTATCTCAATACCCTTAATAAATACAATTCATCAACAATTTATCAAACACTTAGACTACACATTACCAAATACATAGACTAGATTAGTTACGACGTATATTGTGGCAATTCCTTGCATAAGGAAGTCAGCATACATATGACAATGATGAATCCTAGATTAGTAGTCATGGTAAGCACAAATCATATTTACATGTTCATTCAAAAATTTCAACAAACACATGGGATGCATCTTTTATTCAACATAGTTCATACATGTATGTTCTATAAAAAACACCGTATCTAAGACAATATAGCAGCAATCAAGTTAGACATAAATCATTAGTTGACATTGAAAGCATTGAAAATCATAACCTAAACGCTTATAGTCCGCACCTTTCGTTGGAATACTCGATTCAGACTTGGTTCGAATTCTACGTTATAAAAAACAGAACGTCGGACACCTAAATAACGTAAAGGGTTAGTTAGTTTGACAAATATTCAATTTGGATCTCTACAACAATATTAGGGTTAGGTTTTCTTACCCAAATCGTAGCCAAATCAGATTGTGTATCATAACAGGGAGGCGATTCAGTGCGTGGAGTCGTGGGAGAGAACCACTGCAACGACCTCCCAAAAGCCTTTCATACTCTTTCCTCTTTTCTCTTCTTCTTCTTCTTCTACTTCTTCTTCTCTCTCTCTCTCTCTCTCTCTCTCTCTCTCTCTCTCTCTCTCTCTCTCTCTCTCTCTCTCTCCCCCTTAGGGTTTTTAGAAAATTCGTATATGAGAGAGGTGGGGTGGTATAAGGGCTATTTATAATGCAAATGGCCTCAGGGCCTCGGTGTACATATGTTATATCCAAAGGGCTACTGTTTTTGACAAACAGGGCACATAGGGAGGCCCACTACACACATACGTCGTAGTGTAAGTTCTCTGACAATGGATTTATGCCAGGTTGTGATTTCAGTGCAGTCGGATAAGATGATTGACCGTGGAGGACCCGTGTCAGATCAATGGTTGAACTTGCTCGATCAGGGCCACCAGTATACGGATGTGCAGGGAAATTTTCTTTTCCCATGGGTAAAGTTCGGTCAGAAACTGACGATCCGAAATCCTCAATTCCGCGTGTGAGCGAACATCCCAATTCACTTAAGTTTCAGTACACTTTCTAAAGATATTCGTGTTTCTCACACACTTCACTCAAGGCTAAAGTTGTGCGTTTCTGGGTACTATCCAGGTTTGATTCTCGCGATAGTTGTCAAGCCCAGTAAGATGGAAATAATCCTATAGTTTCTTGGTCATCGGACTCTCGATGTGTGGTCAAGGTTTGATATGGGGTTTCAATGTACTCCTAAGAGCGACAGGCTCTTGAGATTTTTCCTAGGTCTTTATGTAGTGTTGAGTCAGTGATATTAAATGTTTCAGGTTTTCTTATTTGTGGAAATGATGGTCCATGATCAAACCACCGATTATTTAGTTCAACACTTAACCAATTTTTGCCTAAATTACGACGGGATACTATCCTTATGTATTTCCGCCTAAGGTGGTACTTGGGTCATTGCACGGATATTTCCGAGACGTTACAATCTACCTCTTTAAAGAAAAATTGTCCCTGAAATTAGTACCTTCTCATACTCCTCGAGGATCTAAGGGTAGTTCTTATGGACTTCGGTTTTTATTTTCCAAGTAGCCTCTTCCTCAGTGTGGTGTGTCCATAACACTTTCACGAGTGGGATCACTTTGCTGTGTAGCACTTGTTCTTTCCTATTTAGAACACATGTTGGTCGCAATACGTAGGTAGCATCTTCACTTAGCTATACTTGCTCCCATTTGATAATATAGGTAGGGTCAAGAACATATTTCTTCAGTATTGATACATGAAATATTTTGTGCACGCCTGCGAGTGGTGTGAGGAAGGTGAGATAGTATGCCAGCACACCCACTTGGTCTAGAATCTGGAATGGGCTAATGAATTTCGGCGTTTCTCTTTCTTGCCAAAACGAAGTACTCCCTTCATTGGGGAAACCTTAAGGAATACATGGTCCTCAACTTTAAATTCCATCTGTCGCCATCTTGTATCGGCGTAACTCTTCTGTCTACTCTGGGCTGCAAAAAGTCGACGCCGGATCATATCAATCTTTTCCGAGGTCGCCTAAACCAAATCTAGGCCAACCAAACACTTCTCACCAACTTCTACCCAACAATGTGGAGCTCGACATGAGCGTCCATATAAGGCTTCGTAAGGAGCCAGGCCAATGCTTGCTTAGAAGCTGTTGTTATACGTAAACTCAGCATAGGGGAGACAATCATCCTAACTGTCCTTGAAATTAAGCACGCACGCTCGTAGCATGTCCTTAAGTATCTGATTTACCTGTTCTGTCTGCCTATCGGTCTGTGGTTGGAACACGGTACTGAACTTCAGTTTCGCTCCCATTGTTTCTTAGATTCGAGTCCAGAAAATAGATGTGAATCGTGTGTCTCGGTCCGACACAATCTCTATAGGAATTCCATGCAGTCATACTATCTCCTTAATATACAGCTTGGCCAGGTTATCTTCCAATTAGAAACTCTAATCGGGATGAAACGAGCCGATTTCATCAACCGGTACACAATCACTCAAATGGAGTCATGCCCATTTCTCATTTTTGGTAACCCGAAAATGAAATTCATATATATGAAATCCCACTTCGACTCGACTATGGGCATGGGTTGAAGTAAATCAGGGGGTCAGCAATGGTCGACCTTGACTTGCTGGCACGTGAGACAACGGGATACATAATGCTTTCATGTTGTCCCACCAGTACGAACGCTTCATGTCTTGATACATCTTTGTACTACTGAGATGCATCACCATCTTTGAATTGTGTGCGGCCTCTAAAACTTCTCTTCTCAAGTCGTGACAGTTCAGGACAAATAGACGGCCACGATATCGCAAACCTCCATCCGAGCCAACCCTCCATTTGGATTCTTCACTGTCACTTGCATGTTTTCTCATCTTTGCCAACAGTTCATATTCTTCATGTGCCATAATGATTCGGTCATCAATAAGTGGCTACACGTGGATATGTGCGACGCTCTCGAATGGCTGCTCCGCTATCAGCTTCTACTCGAAATCTCACACAAATTCCACCATATTCCACTCTTCTATCATTAGTGGGGCTGCAAACTGTATGGTTCTCTTGCAGATTAATGCATCGGCCACAAGGTTAGCCTTTCAAGGATGGTAGAAGACCTCAAACTTGAAGTTTTTCAAGGTCTCCATCTAATGTCGTTGCCTCATGTTCAGGTCCCTCTGCGCAAAGATGTACTTGAGGCTTTTTTGGTCATAAAAGAGCTCGAACTCCTCTCCATAAAGGTAATGTTTCTAGAGCTTTAATGCGAAGATGACTGCTGCTAATTTCAGGTCATGAGTGGGGTAGTTTTCTTCGTGTTTTCTCAACTGTCGGGATGCATAGGAGATCACCCTATCTTTCTGTATAAGTACACAACCCAAACCGACTCGAGAGGCATTAGCGTATATAGTATATTTGACCCCTTGCTTTGGCAGTACGAGCGCGGGTGCAGACGTCGGTTTGTCCTTTAATTCCTGGAAGGTTGCTTCTGCTTTCTAGTTCCAAGCAAACTTAAGATCTTTCCGAGTGAGCTACAACAATGGTTGAACTATCTTGGAGAAATCTTTAATGAATCGGCGATAATAGCCGGCAAGGCCGAGGAAACTCCTCACTTCTATAACTGAGCCGGGCTGCTCCCAGTCTCGTACCGCGGTCACCTTGGCAAGGTCCATGGCAATTCCTTCCTTGGAAACTACGTGTCCTAAGAACTTGATTTCTTCCTTCTAGAAGTCACATTTTCGGTACCGTGCAAACAATTTGTTCTGCCTAAGAATATCAAGGACTGCTCGCAGGTGTTCTTCATGATCCTTCCGACTCTTGGAGTATATCAAAATGTCATTTATAAATACGATGATGAATTTGTATAGATACGACTGAAATACCCAGTTCATGAGATCCATGAATATGGCCGGTGCATTCATAAGTTCAAACGACATCACGAGGAATTCGTAGTGTCCAAAACTGGTTCTGAATACTGTTTTCTGCACATCTTCAATCCTAACACACAAATGATGGTACGTGGACTGTAAGTCTATTTTAGAGAAATACTGTGCTCCCTTCAATTGGTCAAACAGATCATCTATCCTAGGCAGATGATACTTGTTCTTCACCATGACATGATTTAACCTGCAATAATCTATACATAACCATAGTGATCCATCTTTTTTCACAAAGAACACAGGTGCTCCCCAAGGAGATATGCTCGACCGTATGAAACCCGAATCCAATAAGTCATCAATCTGCTTCCTTAATTCCTCCATTTCACAAGGAGGCATGCAGTATGTCGGTAAGGAGATCGGTGTTGCGCCTAGCACAAGGTCGATGGTAAAGTTGATCTCACGCTGAGGAGGTAGTTTAGGGATCGTTCTGAACACGTCCGTGAAATCTTGGACTACTGACATGTCCCCAAGTGACAGACCATCAACATTTTCCAATAAGGAAGCGTAACAACTAATGCGGTAGGGCCAACTGACCTAAACTGGGAAAGTGAAGGTTGTGTTTTCAGGCCCATGTGCTGTCACCAATCTGATTTCACAGTCGATCTCTGCCTTCATTTCAATGAGTCAATCTATGTCGAGGATGACGTCGTAATGATATATCGTGGTGACAATCAGGTCAATGCACACTACTCTGCTACCTAAGTCTATCGGGCAATTCTTACAAAGCTTAGTGGCGTCTGTGAAAGTTCCTGCTACTGCAATGACTCTCATCCCAACCATAGGGGTAGTGCTCAGGCCTGATCGCTTGACTGTAGAGTATGCTATCATTGATGTATTAGACCCAGTGTCCACTAAAAGAAATACCGGTGTACCTTGGTTGTGGGCAGTGACTTCAAAGGCTAGCGGTACTGCAATCGCAGATTCAGACGCTTCCGTTGCAAGGCCATGTACTTGAGTTTGTTTTGGACGATTGGGTTGCGCTGCCATAGGTCGTTGAGGCGGCTTGTTTTGAGGTGCGAAAAGTCAGTTGAAGGGCTATGCTGGTGGCATAGATTGCATAGGTGGAGTTGAAATAACATGCGATGGCTGGCGGTTGATCTTCTGAGGCCGCATAAAGCCGTTGTCCTTCATCTTGGTAAAAAAAAGGGTTCTCTATGGCCCGTCTTGTTATAATAGACATACCAAAGATCAAAATGTATCTGGGAGGCAAATTCATACGTGGCCTCTTGACGAGAGGCGGCTGGTTCTGTAATTCAGGCCGAGGCCTTAGGCCCATTGGCATGCGTGTCCGAGAGACTCACCATCCTGCTTAACTCATAGGGACATGTTCACTAGCTCAGCGTAGTTGGGAATGCTAGCGCAACACATCTTATTGCTGATATCAGCCCGCAATCCCTCTGAAAATTGCTGCATTCTCATCGGCACATTTGCTAAGATTAAAGGAGCATATCTGACTAGCTTTGTGAATCAGTTTTCGTATTCTGCCACTGTCATCCCTCCTTGTCGAAGGCGGAGAAATTCGCCCTCCTCATTACGGTAAGTGAGGGGGAAGTACTTTCTATGAAAATGGGTTTCGAACTTGTCCCACGTCCACGAAAATCCTGAGGGAACGATTCGTAGGATGCTATCCCACCAAAGACTAGCCTCCTTTTCAAACATATACGTAATTAGCTCGACTTGCTCTGCTTCAATACAGTGCAACAGTCTCAACATTTTGGATATGCGATCCAACCAGTATTCAGCCTCCTCGAGTCTATGAGTACCGGTAAAAGTGGGATGACGGAGGCGCTGTAAGTGCTCGAATAGGCCACTTGTGGGCATAGCCCCAGTAGGTTATACAGGTGGTATCAACGGGGCCGCATTCATGTTTTACACATGGCCCTCGCTATAGTGGCCAGAACTTATTGTTGTTGTTGCATTAGGAGCATCATTTGCTCCAATCTATTAGGGGGAGAGGCTGCCTGAGGCATGTGTGACGTCGACGAGGACGCACGGTTCTAACCCAGAACCAGTGGTGCACTCAGTGTTGGTCGGTTTGTGGGGCTAGTGGCCGGTTGTGAATCCGACATTGTCTCAATAACCAGGCTCAAACTAGGGTCCGTGTGGCTATCGCTCGAAGGAGGGGCCTTGTCAATCGATCTGCCAAGGGGGGAGACGTGCCATATTCTGAGTAGTCTTAGGAGGCATTCCCTATATACAACATTGGGTGCAACGCTTGCAGGATTAGGATAACATCAACCACCTTTTCCAAGTATTCTACACATTTCTGAACAAAAGAAATTTCATACATTTTATTTAACCAAAATTTATCACAATACACACGATGTAGCATTACACGAATTATGATAGAGAATGCATGTGAGCTAATTTAACAAAAAAGATTTAGCACTTACTAACCTAACATCCAAACTAAGCCTAAACAAGGCTATTACAAAAGGAGCAAGGAAACAACTACAAACATATAACTAGTCCTCTGATTCTGGCGAAGGCGGAGGCACTCCCTTATCCTGCATACAACATAGGAGGGCCTTTAGGGTGCGAGACATATTCTTTTACTTTTGTTTCTGGTAGGCCTGGTTCTCCTTGAACTTCTGTTTCAAGTAGTAGGCCTGGTTTTCTTCAATCTTGGCCATGCGGGCTTCTAGGGTGACTCGATCATGGCGGTCCTCACGAGCAGTAGGAGGTCCCCCATCTAAGTCCTGGGCCTCCTCTTCTTCTTCCTGCTCTAGTTCCTCACTGCCTTCCTCTTCTTCATTTTCGTCCTCTTCTTCACTGCCTTCCTCTTCTTCTCCTCTTCTTCACCGCCTTCCTCTTCTTCTCCTCTTCTTCACCGCCTTCCTCCTCTTCAATCTCTTCTTCTATCTTATCCCCGTACTCATCAATCCTTGCTTGGCGTTGCCCGGGGCCTATGCCCATATTGTTGAGTGTAGTTTCACTGATGAAGTGGATTGGGGCGAGATTATCCATATGGAGTCTGAATCTGAAATTTCGAGCGATCTTACAGATGAGTCGGCCGAAAGGGAGTGAGGTGTCTCCCCGAGCAGGTAGTGCAGTATTGATTATCTGAGTCAAGGCGAGAGTAGGCAGGTATACTTTTTCTCCTTGTCCAGCTCTGTACAGGAAATTTACCATGAATCGAGTACATTCCGTGCGGTTACTCCACCTACGATACATGTTGTACGTGCATATATGGTGGAGTAGGAAAAAATCTGCCGTCATGCGAGTTGATGCGAGGCTATTTTCTTGCCTCCACTACTCAAGTTGGCCATAAAGGAAATGAGTGTGGTGATTTCTCTCCCCCTCACTAGCGAGATTCGTCTTACTGGCATGTATAACTCCACATTCTATTCCCATGATACATGCCATGACATCCACATTGACCTTGGCGTGAGTTCTTCCCAATGGTATGATAAACTGGAGAGGCTCCAGAGTTGGGTCCCTTATGTGAGCATAGAAGGCTCGTACGGTACCTTTACTTGCATGAGTTTTCCCTTTAAATAGGGACCCCACCCACTTTCCAGAAGGATGTCAATCACTGGATATAACACAAATAATTTCTCGTCAACATGAGCTTCAAACACAACCTTGCGATCACGGAACTTACCGAGTTCGGCGCCAGCCGGTAGAGACCTTTCTAACGGGATTCAAGGGTCAAGGTCCCGTTTCGACCTTCGCTCGGCACTTGCACTAGTCTCGACGCTCGCCTTCCTTTTAGAATGGCTTGGACGCTAGGCCCGGCTTTATTCGGGGCTGCTCTATTCTTTCCTATAAAGGAAAGGAATGTTGAGATGGAGAAAATAATAGTGATAAGCTTAAAGAGAGCCATGGAGGTGGGAAGGCTTTGAGAATAAAGTGGGTTTGTAAATATGGAAGTTATGAGACACAAAAAGAGGATTTTTGTTCCCAAATAGGTGAGAATAAGTGAAATGAGAAGATGAAATGGGTAGTTTTAGAAGAATAATAGTGGAGGGGTGTAGGATGGGGAGGAAATGAGAGATTTGAATGTATGGAGAATGAGATTTGAGATGGAAAGAGAGTTTTGGAGGGTTTGGGGGTGTTGGTGGGGTAGGAATAGGGTGAAACGGGCAAAATGAGGTAAAAGGGGGTTAAGTGGGAGGTCCCACATGGGTCGGCCAGCGGCGGTGCGCCGTTGTTGACACAGTGCCATGGCGCTCATTTGTGGAGGCTGGTGACTCGCCACTGTCCGGGGGGTGCCGCCTCGCCTCTCTGGGGTGTCCAGTGGCCAGCCCCTCCCGGGGTGCCGTATGGGTACGTGGGACCCCCTGAGCCCCACTGAATCTTGTGCATTGGGGTTTTAGGCCCGTACGGTAGGTTTTCGTAATTCATCACGTGCATATTCGCACCCTTTGGATCTGTTCTAGGTTTGGACTTCGTCGTCTAACGATTTAAACTCGTCGACCGATGGCCCAGAGGTGTCTTGGGTCAATTCACGTGGTCTAATGTATGTTATGGACTGAATTACAGCGTTCGATCTTGCCCATCGGTGAAAACTTGGGATCCTAATGTGGTCTCTAGATTCTATCGCCCCCTTCCTAAGTCACAGTGCATCAGAGTGCGTCGTGTTACCTATAACCCAGGCTTAGTTTAATCCAAATCATGCTTTGATACCAACTTGTAACGCCCTGAATTTTGTGGGTCGAGCATAGCTCTACTCCCGACATTCAGTACATCACTTATGCAACATGGATAATGATGTTCAGATTTCATCCATATTATGAGTTAAACATTAGTGGGATTATACCAAAACAGCATATCATACTCTAGATATATAATTAAATTAAGCTAGCGGAAATCTGAAGCATGTGTATTTAAATTTGAAAGCATTCCACAACCTCCGGAGTATGAGTATGTAGCCGGGCTGATTATATACATGTGTTGTTTCAAAATGTATAAAATGCAGAAAGTAATTGTGTTCATCTAAGCAAATATCCTTGTAGTCCTTGTGCATCGACACGAGGTCTAAATAGACCCACCTGAGAGCTGAACGTAGGAAAACTCCTCCTCGTCCATGAAGTCCTGCTCCGTCGCATAGACTTCATCAATACTTATATCTAAACCAAAGTCTTGTTGGTGTTTTAAAACACCGTTCCAGGGTGGGAGTGAGTGATCAACTTAGTGATATTATAAGGCAAAGGTTAACATGTTATCAAGTCAATCAAGCAGTAATGATAAAGCAACATAACAATCACTTCCTAACAACTCTTGTTAATGCAGGAATGAAGTACAAGGAATGATGTATGCCCTCGAACAAAGCTCCCTCAAAAGCGACTTTGATAGCCAATTTCACATATGTCAACTCTCTAAAGTGCACCTTCCTTGCCAAAAGCACATCTTAACTAATGTAATGTGATGCATGACCATGTTAGCTGAGTACTTAATTAAGCTTATTCATACAACAGGTTCAGGAAGCTATGGTACCTTTCGTTATATCATTACCTCGAACCGTAGGATCCATCTAGGGTCGTCAGTCCTAGTTAATCACATACGATAGGCAAGTTGTAGGGCATCACTCCTAATGAATTGCAGTCGATAGGCAAGTTCAAAGTTTATACTCACGGTTACTATGGGAGGCTCGTCACCTCAGCGTAGGCTGACAGCTCAAACACGGTGTCCCATACGCCACCATGCCCGGCTCACGAGTCTGGGTTGCTCACTGGTCACTATGGGGAGGCTCATCACCCTAGCGTTGGCCGATATCTTGAACACGGTGTTCCATACACTACCATGCCCGGCTCATGAGTCTTAGCGGATTATGGTACCATGGTTAAAGTGGGCCTTTATAGTGGTAGGGGTACCTTAGATTCAAGCAATGGTGTCCATATATGGTAAACATACAATATGCCAATCGGTTTATTAGACAAGTTCAATTGGTACGAGCACACGCTGACTTAACCGACATGGAGCGTATATGCACACCTCGTGGCCTTACCACTATCGGCAACTATCATGTGACCCAGATTCATCGAATATATCCAATGTGGTGAGACTAATCCGGCCACTCAACGGGGGCTGTTACCGATTGACTGGGCTACGTTGTAGCCCCAATCTTACTCAGATGCAGTAAGTAAGCACATGTAGTATTAATCTCAGCATTTAACAAACAATCCAAATAATTTCATCATTTGAGCATTTCATCATACACATTCATCATATTACCTAGCACTTGCATTTTATCCATAAATGGCGTGGATGAAATTAGGATTACATGAAGGAAACTATAAATATGAATAAGGTGATTAAGAATCCTATCTCAATACCCTTAATAAATATAATTCATCAACAATTTCTCATTCAGACAATTTATCAAACACTTAAACTATACATTACCAAATACATAGACTAGATTAGTTACGACGTATATTGTGACAATTCCTTGCACAAGGAAGTCATCATACATATGACAATGGTGAATCTTAGATCAATAGTCATGGCAAGCACAAATCATGTTTACATATTCATTCAAACATTTCAACAAACACATGGGATGCATCTTTTATTCAACATAGTTCATACATGTATGTTCTATCGAAAACGTCGTATCTAAGATAATATAGCAGCAATCAAGTTAGACATAAATCATTAGCTGACATTGAAAGCATTGAAAACCGTAACCTAAACGTTTATAGTCCGCACTTTTCGTTGGAATACTCGATTCGGACTTGGTTGGAATTCTACGTTCTCGAAAACGGAACGTCGGGCACCTAAATAACGTAAAGGGTTAGCTAGTTTGACAAATACTCAATCTGGATCTCTACAACGATATTAGGGTTAGGTTTTCTTACCCAAATCGTAGCCAAATCAAATTGTGTAGCATAACAGGGAGGTGATTCAGTGCTTGGAGTCGTGGGAGAGAACCACTGCAACGATCTCCCAAAAGCTTTCCACACTTTCCTCTTCTCTCTCTCTCTCTCTCTCTCTCTCTCTCTCCCTTAGGGTTTTTAGAAAATTCTTATATGATAGAGGTGGGGTGGTATAAGGGCTATTTATAAGCCTAGAAGTGATGCAAATGGCCTCAGGGCCCTGGTATACTTAGGTTATATTCAAATGGCGATTGTTTTTAATAAACAGGGCACATAGGGAGGCCCACTACACACGTACGTCATAGTGTAAGTTCCCTGACAATGAATTTATGCTAGGATGTGATTTCGGTGCGGTTGGATAAGCTGATTGACCGTGGAGGACCCGTGTCAGATCAATGGTTGAACTTGCTCGATCAGGGCGACTAGTATACGGATATGTGTAGGGAAATTTCCTTTTACCATGTGTGAAGTTCGGTCAGAAATTGACAGTTCGAAATCCTCAATTTCATGTGTGAGCGAATGACCCAATTCACTTAAGTTTCGATACACTTTCTAAAAATATTCACGTTTCTCACACACTTTACTCAGGGCTCAAGTTGTGTGTTTTTGGATACTATCTGGGCTCAATTCCTACGATGATTGTCAAGCACAGTAAGATGAAAATAATCTTACAGTTTCGTGGTCATTAGACTCTTGACGTGCGGTCCAGGTCTAATACGAGGTTTTAATGTACTCCCGAGAGCGACAGGCTCTTGGGATTTTTCTTAGGTCTATATGTAGTGTTGAGTCAGTGGTATTAAATGTTTTAGGTTTTCTCATTTGTGGAAATGATGTTCCATGATCAAACCACCGATTATTTAGTTTAGCAGTTAACCAATTTTCACCTATATTACGACGGGATATGATCCTTAGGTATTTCTGCCTGAGGTTGTACTTGGGTCATTGTACAGATTTTTCTGAGATGTTATAGGAAATGAAATTGGTATTTGAGAAGCTGAATTTAGAATTTAAAAAATTAATAATAATCTGGAAGCTGAATCTTTTAGCAACATGTTGTCAATTGTAGGACATAAACTTGCCAGCATACTTGCACCATGAAGAAAGATTGCCAGTTGGATTGAATCTAGTTGTTTATATTGTGAGAAAGGATATGAATATTAGCAATTTTGTTTTTTCTTAGAAATTAGGAATTATGTCCTTGTACATGCAGCAACACATATAGGAGATCCACTGTTTATCTCTTGCATTGTGCAGTAAATGGTTGTATCTCAAAAGATGATACCCATCAGACTGTTGGTTGACTTCTTTTTAGCCACCCACATGGAATCCTCTAACATTATATATCTTGCCGAAGTCGAACTTTTTCCATCTCCGTAGAAAACTTTAATGAACTTTTAAAAGAGATTTACGAATCGAGCCTTTTTTTCCTGGTATATGCAGGCAGCCATGGCAGGTAGCCATACCTTATGCAAGCATTCTGACGAATGATGTGAATGGTCATCATGTCATGTTGTATTGCTTCAAAAACTTTAAGGAACATACTAATGTAATTTCTGATGAAGTTTATTTGAATTATAACTATTTCTTTGGTAGAATTTTTTGATATCTGCCAATAGTATTTCTTTGCCTTGAGTAATAAGTGTTCAATATTTGCATTACTTGATATCTTTTAGTCTTGTTACCAAACAGAGGCTTGTCACACAAGTTTTGTATATCGATAATTTTTTTTAGTTGAAAACATTTGAAGCTATCTACCTTATAGTTTGAAGACTTGCTTTAATGATCCAAATAGGAGTCTGTCGAATTTTGGACCGGGTTACTCTTGTGTGGTTCACTGTCTTTTCATCTCTATTCTCATTTTAGTTTTTATGAAATCGGATTATTAGGTAATTTAAATTCTTATCATTCAGTCATATGGTTTTGATAGTTATGCAGATAGAGATTTGATAGTTAGATCGATGGAGATTTGATTGTAGAACAATAATTATAGGAAATGATTAGTCAGAATCAATAGGAATTTGTGTGAAAGGATTAGTAAAGAATCAATAGGAATTTCTATTATTGGCACTTTTTCCGGAGTTTTTCAAAGCTTTTTACCGGCTTTTTTTCAATCTCTTATCGACACTTGTTACAACTTTTACCGAAGTTTGTTGCAATTTTTTATCGATGTTTGTTACAACTTTTACCTGCGTTTCTCTTAGCTTTTAACCGGTGTTTGTCATAGCTTTTATCGAAGTTTTTATTTATTTATTATTATTATTATTTTTTTACAGTTTTTACTGATGCTTTTATAATTTTTACCAACAGTCACCAGAAGCGCTGGTAAAGGATAATAAGCGGCAGTAAAAGTTTGACTTTAAGCGGTGGCCATAAAAAACGCCGGTAAAAAGGTGCGACCACCGGTAAAAGATACAGCGACGCCCCCCTTTAGCGGCACGTGTTTGACCGCCGGTAATTCTTATACTAGCGGTTTTTGAGACTTTTAGGGGCGATTTTGGCCACCAGTAAAGGCTATTTTTCTTGTAGTGTGGATCCAGCATGGACAATGTAGCACAAATGCGGGGAACGAGCTAGAGAAATTGGGAATCTTGTGATGTTTGTGAAGAAGGCAACACTGTAACTGAAATTTTGGCTAAGTCCTCCATTGAATATAGAAAAGAAATAAGGGATGAAACACATTGGAGAAGGAATGATTAGAGAACGAGAGATGGCTTGGCCAAAAATCACTTTCATGTAGGGCTCTTTTGAATGATTTGGATTCCTTTCAAATACAAATCCCACCAATTGATTCCGTAGGAGTTCAAATCCACATTGCCAAACAAGCCCTCTTGGTGTATTAGAAATGTATTGAGACCTTCCCCACATTATATTCTTGAATTGTCCTTTAGGTCCAGTCAGGTCCAATCTTCGTAGGCTGCCTTTAAAAATCAGACTAATCAGATGATCCAAGCCATTGAGTTAGTGACAGGTGAAAATGGACAGACAATAGCACTCCCAACAATAGGTACAGTAGTGGATGTTTCTGACCATCCGGTTGCTGCAATTTCTGTAAAGTAGCAGAAGGAGAGTGGATCGGACCTAATAGACAGTCCAGCTAGGTCACATAGCTGCAACTAGTCAAAATGCAACAATGTACATGGGGAAATTTTCATACATGGAGTGTGGCAGACCATTTGAATTTTAAACCATTCATCCTAAGGATGAAGAAGAAAAAGATGATGACCATGCAGCAACAACAAGAAGCAATGACCCGGTTTCATACAACAACCATCCATCTCACATAACCCTATGACCTTCCCTAAGGCCATGATATCATGCAACAACCCTCTCTAATCAGTGCTAAGAACACCAAGAGAATGACATAAACTGCCCGGAGTATCGGGTCTGGGCAACCCTACATTGCACAAAACAGAAAATATCAAAATGTTGGGTAGAGATGGTAGCGGTCTCTCTTTGGATGGTTCATGTTTTCTCATTATGGAAGGACTTAAAAGTCTTCCAGCATCACAATGCAAAAGATGAGGTTCAACTGCATAGTTTGTAGTGTACCTCCACTTTGGGACTATAAGATCAGACGAAGAATAGACCCAACAGTTGGAATTTAAACTGTAGCCACTTTCCAGTGTTCTTCATCCCAAAATCCGTGATGGTGGACCACCATCACAGAGCACATAACAGAATAGATGCTGTCTATATCATGGTTCAAAAATTGAAGAAAACTCAATTTCCAGCCAATTGAAGTTGACTCGAAGACTCGATGAGTCTTCACTTCACTTAACTCAATGTTTAATGGTAAAATTAAGGATAATAAATGTTAATAAATATTTGAATATAAACATGGGCATTGTATTTAGAGATGTGGCAAAGCTCCATCTCCCATGTGGAGATCAAATGGCTATCTTCTAGACTCATAAATAAAGATAACTCCACAGAACAATGACTATATAAAGAACAGAATCACGGTAATGACATTATTTAGTGAACAAAAATGAGTATTCTCATCTGCAATAGCATGATATAGGAATTGGATATACGCCTTAACTACTTCTAATGAAATTCCACTTTTCAATGTTCAATGCATCCATGAAAAACCAAGATTTTGTAGAGCAGGAAATGTAAATGGTTCATTTTCTCCATTGACTCCCTTAATTTCTGCATCTGGTTTATCACCAGTGGTGTAACCTTATTCCAAAATATAATAGTTGCTAGAGGGTTTTAGGTTTTCTTCCATTTTAAGTCGCAACTAGATTTCAAGCTTGTTTTGACAAGAAACGAAATGTATTTAATTTGGGGATTATCTCACTAAATGGTAACAAAGAAAGTGTGAAGAGAATAGTCATCACATTATCATTTATTCTGAATTCATTTACATCCTTTGATTCCTTTGATTCCAAGACAAAATACTTATAATTAGGAAATACAAGTATTGAATCAAGTCAAATGTCAATTTCGGCAGCATCTCGACTCATAATATTTATGTCTTCATGAAAGAAGAGTTTTGCGGATCTTGATTTGCATATTTTCACATCTCTTATGTATCTCTCTACATAATATCAAGAAGTGACCGAATACTTCAGAAGATTGCAATAAATCGACAGAATATTGGACACATGAGTCATCCACAAAATTCATTAGGGAGTTGCGCGGACCCGTGCAACTAATCATTTTGCGCGGTCCTCTATCATTCTTTCTTATCTCCAATGCCTCTTCTTTCTCTTAGAGATTCTGATCTTCTCATCCCTCAAATGCAGGAATGGGGGGTATTTATAGCCTCTCACACGTGTAAATCCTCGAATCCTGTTCCATGGGACTCACTTCACAAATTTCCACATCGTGATGCGCGCATCATTCAAATCCTGTGAACATGAGTTGCGCGAACCTGTGTAGCCATGATGAGTTGCACAGACCCGCGTAACTCTTTCATCTCACGCAACTTATATTCCTTTGATAAATGCTCTTCTTCAATTCTTTCTTTCTCTTCAATTCTTTCACTTCTTTCCTCTTTCTTCCTTTTCTTTGTAAATTTTGTGCTCCAATAAATGCCCCCTTTATCTTATACATTTGTTCGGTCTCCTAAAATGAAAATAAAGGATCAAACCTCCTTGCCTTAAGTTGAATTGCATGAACCTACGTAACTCCTCAATTAGGTCCACGCAACTTTATTCGGATCCGAACTGCTTATAAATATAGGAACTTAATCACCTTTTTTTTTTTAATATTTATTTTCCAAATTCCTTTGCGTACAAAGTTCTTCCGCGCAACTCATTCTCTTGTGCAACTCACCCTATTCGTGCAACTCATCCTGTTCTTGCAACTCTTTCACCCATGTAATTCTCTCTGTTGCTCACGCAACTATTTCACCTTTGGAAAAGTTTTCTGAAATAACTGAATTCTTCGTGACATCCTCTCATTTCTCCTTCTTAAAATGGCTCAAAATAAGAGGGAAAACATATTTGATAATCTTCGGTCTGTAGATAATCTTATAAAACAATCAGGAGTTTCAGCTAATAAGGTCGTTTTCAAGAAAGAAGAATCACGTGTCTTATTCAAAACCCGAACAAGTCACCAAAAACTCTTGGAATTGTGTAGAAATTCGTGAAGAAACTCTTAAATTCTATAATCCTTCATAGAATGAAACGATCGCTATCCCTATAAATATGTGTTGTCACTGGTCAATTCTTCATAGTGAGCTGACTGACCAAATGATCTGAAATGATCTTATTTTTGCAGATAATTAGATTATAATGGAACTAAGAAGTTTAGAAGGATATCTGGAAGAGAATGGATCCCACCAAAGAATCGGTAGAATTCATAAAATGCGATTCTTATGCCCATGTTATGATCCTCAGCAACCATTTCCTACTCGTTTCTTCGAGACTTCTCAGCAACGTTTCTTCAGTACTAGAAGATTACCTTGGAACACAGAAAGATTCCTGACAATGGGTCTTTTATCTTCTCGAGATTTTTTTTAGCGCCTGGGTGTTCACAACCCCAAGTGTAGAGTCGCGTTGTAGTAATAATCTTGGTGAGACCGAGGTTGAATCCACATGGAATAATCTTGTACGTTTCTGAAAGTAATTAGAACTAGAGCTAGAAGAAAATGTAAATTAGAAATCTGGAATAAAGAGAATAATTGTGATATTGTGGATTGAAACTTGTGAATTTAAAGGTGGGAAACAGGTTGCCAAGGATCCAGTTCTAGCTATCAAGATGCTACCTTACTTAATTCAAGAGACATAATTGGAATCAGAGTCCTATCTTTTCCAATCGAAAGAAGAGATGATCAAATCTCTGAACTTTCATTGAATCAGTCTCAAGGGATTAGAATTGTGAAGATATGGAAGGGATTCCATCATCTAACCATGCCTAGGAGACTATGGCAAACAAAAGGATTTACCAATCCCACAATCTCAAATAAGAAAAGAAGATATTCAAAGCTATCGCAGAATCTATAGTAATTTGAGTTACAACAAACCATAGTAAACTGAAATTATTTCTTAAAATCAACTAGAAATCAATGAAATTTAATATAAACATGAATCAAAGCAAAGTAAACATCTCAATCATTCTACAAGCTTCACCTCTTAGCCCTAACTAAGAGGTTTAGTTAATTGTAAACATGATTAAACAAAAATTTCTTAAGGAAAGCATAAAAATAAACTAACTAAGAAGAAGAAAAATTTAGTGGTGGCTCTCCACCCTTTTGCTCCACTCCTTAAACCCTATAAGTTGCTTTGGAGCATCCTGGGAACTCCTATTTATAGTTGGGGAATTCAAATTTTCATATCGAGTTGAAAAAGTTCAGAAATCGCCTCAAATTTACGCCGTTCGCGCAAAATTTGTGTAACCTTCGACTAGTTGAGAGAAATTTTCGACTGGTCGAGATTCATCTTCGACTAGTCAAGTGAAATCTTCAACCAGTCGGATTTCACGCGAATTTAAAAGATAATGTTGCTGGAGTTCAAGTCGAATTTTCTCGGGCTAGTCAGACCAGAACACATGTTAGTCGAACCAGGACTCGAGCTAGTCGAATTTCACGCGAATTTTTAGGATTCCTTTTCTTCACTTCAAATCTTCGATTCGCTCCATTCCTTGATTTTCTTGGATCTTTAGCATGTGAATTATTCAATCTTGGTATAATAAGATCCATCCCTTACCTTCATGATTTTTGAGCATTAAATCCATGCTTTTAACATTTTTTTCAATCCAAGCTCTTTGATTCACCTTGCGACACAAACATGTATAAAATATACGATTAAGCATTATTATGTTCATAAAACCAAGATATAAATAGGGAAGAATATGTAATATTTGACACTCAACAAACTCCCCAACCAGCATTTTGCTAGTCCCGAGTAAAACATGCGTGAAGTGAACCTCAATTCTCAATGTTCAAACCCTTTTCAGAAAGCAATCTTTTGTATAATTGAATATGAATGAGTGGAATTAAGATGAGAAAGTGGGACTTTGAAAACCTAGAGCCGAATCATACAAGTAATCAATCAAATCAGTTCTTTATCAATTTCTTCAGAGCATAAGTTCCTGTCGCATGTTTTTCAATGTGTCAGTGAAAATCAAATTACTTATCATGAGAATAATATCATTTCATAATGTTAGCCATGTTCATCATATCAAGAGTAGTTAAAAACTCAAGTGTTGATTTCGAACTTATCCTCTTCTCCTTCTTTTTCTAGTTTTTGATTTTATATCGATGGTTCTTTTTTATTATTCATTCTTTTTAGAATTTTTCGTTCTTTTTCAAACTTTTTTCAATCTTTTCCTCATACATGACTTTTTTGTCGATCTCACTATTTTTTAACTGGTTCTTTTCATTTTTTAAGGTGGATAAAATTCTCCAGACTTGATTCTCAACATCTATCAATGATTCACATGCTAACAATTTGTAATTCAAGCACAACTCTCAGAAAGAAAATTGAATGTCTTGTGATTTAGATCAATATGATATTCAAACTTCCTCTTAATCAATTGAGTGCAAGAACTTTAAGTGATAGACTGCTCAGTTGATCAAAACTCTAACAATTCAAAATTCAATTTTCATCTTTTCATACTCAAAACATTCTTAAAAAATGTGCAAACTATCGCCTTTCAAACTGGTTTTTACTTTGAAAAATTGAAAATTTTATCTAATCTACACCAAGGTGTTCTGTATCGGTATCGGTTGGCGTAACGGTGCCCTCTGAAACTGATACGAATACGGGGGTGTAACGGCGATACGGGGGCGTACGGCCCATAACGGCGCAAAATTTTTTTTTTTGCCAAAAAAATATGAAAAAATATGGATTAAATCCGAAATATTCTAAGCATTCCAAATATGCATTCATTTATAAATTGGAATATGTTTATGGTGGTGTAACGGTCCACTCTTTGGTCAGAAGTTGTATCGAACTGTCTGAAGAATTTATGAACCAGATAACCTGAATTTGACTACAAAATTCATGTATTTAATTTTCTAACTATCTACTATCAATGATAGATATATTAGAATGAATGTAATATGAAAATATCTTACATTTAGGTGTTTGCAATTATTTTTGAGGGCCAAAATTCATGCATAAATAGAAAAAAATATAAAAATAAAAAATAAAATGGCACCCCAAATATATAAAATGCATATTAACATGTTCTACTATGATTAACACATCACATGACATCATTAAAACAGCAAAAGAATCATTAAAAGATGATTTTTCGAATTTTCAAAAAAAGGGTCAAAATAAATGCGTAAATAGAAAAAAATATAAAATGGCACCCCAAATCTGTAAAATGCACTTTAACATGTTCTACTATAATTAACATATCTTATGACATCATTAAAATAGCAAAAGAATCATTAAAAAATGATTTTTCGAATTTTCAAAAAAAGGGCCAAAATAAATGCGTAAATAGAAAAAAATATAAAATGGCACCCCAAATCTATAAAATGCACATTAACATGTTCTACTATAATTAACACATCATATGGCATGATTAAAACAACAAAACAACTATTAAAAATTGATTTTTCGAATTTTAAAAAAAAGGGCCAAAATTCATGCGTAAATAGAAAAAAATATAAAAAAATATATAAAATGGTATCCCAAATCTATAAAATGCACATTAACATGTTCTACTATGATTAACACATCATATAGCATCATTAAAACGACAAAAGAATCATTAAAAAATAATTTTTCGAATTTTCAAAAAAAGGGCCAAAATAAATGCGTAAATAGAAAAAAATATTAAAAAAATATAAAATGGCACCCAAGATCTGTAAAATGCACATTAACATGTCCTACTATGATTAACATATCAAATGGCATAATTAAAACAACAATACAACCATTAAAAATTGATTTTTCAAATTTTAAAAAAAGGGTCCAAAATTCATGCGTAAATAGAAAAAAATATAAAAAAAATATTAAATGACACCCAAAATCTGTAAAATGCACATTAACATGTTTTACTATGATTAACACATCATATGGTATGATTAAAACAACAAAACGTATTAAAAATATATAAATATCTATTTTTGACAAATTTCTGAAAAATGGCCCATCGAGCTTTAATTCAAGAAAATCCATAATATAATGTGTTTTTATCTCAAATACCCAGCCAAAGTTGGTCGAAATTAGTAGTAAAAGGAGTAAGAAACAGTTTGTAAGCAAGAGGTTTCAAAAAAACAGCAAAAATAAAGCTTAAAAATGGAAAAAGGTCGATACGGGCCTGTTATGGGCCTGTAACGGCCCGTAACGGCCGATACACCCCGTATCGGCCGATACGGCTACAAAAAAACGTATCGGCCAATACGACCCCGAAACGTGTAACGGTCACCACCGTTTCCGTTACGTATCGGCCGATACGGCCGATACGTAACCGATTTGGCATTCCTTGATCTACACCCCTAACCTAAAATCTACATTATCCTCAATGTAAAAGATATATGCATGCAATGCACATTAGGCAATGAAATGAAAGGAGTGATGGAAAGGTAGTACTTGAAAAAGATGAAGTGAAGCTATTCCAAATATCTCAACGTGAAGATGGGTTAGCACAACAACTAAACAAATTGAAAGCAAACTATCCTTGTCCTAAATCTGATGAAAGCAATAAACCTAACTACACCTCCATCAGACTAGGAGGTCAATCCTGGTAAACAAGATCAATTAGAGGTTTGGACATGTTCTTTGAATCAAATTTCTCAACAAAAAGCTTTAAACAATATCCATTTACTTTGAAAACATTGTTATTGTTCAGATTCTTTATCTCAATGGTCCCATGAGGATAGACATTGGTAACAGTAAAAGGGCCGGTCCAACGAGATCTGAGTTTACCTAGAAAAAGGTGTAACTGAGAATTGTACAGGACTTTTTGACCGGTTAAGAATGATTTTTGAAGGATGTTCCTTTCATCGAACACCTTCATTTTGTCCTTGTAAATTCTTGAGTTCTCGTAAGCGTTATTCCAAATTTCCTCGAGTCCATTTAACTGAAGTTTGCGCAGTGAGCCAGTGTTGTCCAAGCTAAAGTTTAGATTTTTGATAGCCCAGTAGGTAGATTTTTGATAGCCCAGTAGGGTCCATGTTCCAATTCTATAGGCAAGTGGTAAGCCTTCCTATAGACGAGTCTAAAGGGAGACATTCTAATGGGCATCTTAAATACTGTATAGTATGCCCATAAAGCATCGGTCAAACGGATTGACCAATCCTTGCGGTCAAGGTTAATCATCTTTTCTAGTATTTGTTTAATTTCCCTATTGAAAATCTCAGCTTGCTGGCTTGTTAGTGGGTGGTTTGGAGTGCTCACTTTATGAGAGATGTTGTATTTCTTCATTAAGTTCTTAAATGGCCTATTACATAAGTGTGAACTTCCATCATTAATGATGGCTCGGGACGTTCTAAACTGGGAAAGGATATTTTCTTTTAGGAATCGAATGACTGTACGATGGTCATTGTTCTAGCATGGAATCGCTTTGACCCATTTAGTGACATTGTCTATTGCTGGCAGAATGTATAAATTCCCAACGGATGGGGGGAATGGTTCCATGAAATTGATGCCCCAATAATCAAATGCTTCAATCATCAGCATGTGATTCAGCGACATTATATTTTGATGGGACAATGCTCCAAATTTCTGACAACGCTCACAAGCCTTGTAGAACTCATGAGTCTCCTAAACATAGTGGGCTAGTAAAAGATGTATTATAAAATTTTGTTCGTGGTCTTTTTAGCAGAAAAATGACCACCACAGGCCTGAGAATGACAAAAGGAGATGACACTTTTTGTAACGTACTGAACTTTTCAATACTTGGGCATCGAAAGTTCTCGAGCGTTACCTTGAGATTCAACGTAACATAAACGTGTGTACGATACCAATCCAACTATCCTAGCCTCACATCTATTCCCTGACATGAATTTAGCCTTGAGAATAGGCTCCATCTTAAAATCAAGTCATCTAACTGTTGATTTGTAAGACAAGATCACCTACCGTGTGGTTTTTAATAAGTACACTCCCTTAATTAATTTGGCAAATAGTTCTTTATCCGTAAGGATTTAGATATAAGTCCTTTTCTAAGAATTACTTAAAAACATTCCTATAACCATGTAGAACCATTAGATTTCCCAAACCCCCATATTTGCAGCAATTATGAAAATGCCATTAACCTAACCCCCTGAATTCTAGATCACATTGTTCCCATGATTCTTTTGGCATGAAACTTTATATCAGGCCCAAGTATAAAAAATGAACTGTACATGACAAAGTTCGGTTGTTGGATCAGTGTGATCAGTGGATAAAATAGATATTCATTCAAATATGGGCCAACCGATCTTTGGATATGCTTCAAATTTGGGCTCAACCCCTTAAATTAAATGGAAAAACGAATGGACGGTGTAGATTTTCCTAGAAACATCATAGTGGACCCCACCCTGCACTGTGCAAGCGTACATCAGGTGTTCATCAGTCACACACCAAACTAGAGGTCGGCTCAAACCATGTTTGACCCGACGAAAATCGAAAAAGGAACAGCCTCCGTGTGCCCGTCCGCTGGGATCATGGTGGGCCCCACCTTCATCCAAATGGATGATCTAAGCCATCCAACGTGTCCTAACAGGGATTTTGGCCAAAACCATGGTGCCCATATTTATCTATGCATGCACTTAAGCCCTCATTCACCAAAAATACAATACTAACATCGACTAGTGGTGTGACCCACTCAAAACCCGGATCGAATTCAAATCTTGACTCATGGCCTAACTCGATCCTACAGAGCCAATGAGCGACTATGATCCATTAAAAGCTCTCTATAAGTGGGCCCCACCGACCCCAACAAAGAATCAGATCGGGTGTTTTCGCTGTAGCAGCTATTTGGAGACGTTGTGGCCCACCATTAGTAGGTACTCGAGGGATTTGAACCATCTACCTTGTTGGCCATCCAAAACGACCAAAGCCAAAAAGACTGAAGGGATCGGATGAGCCTCCTCACTCCGAAAGTAAAGGAAAGCAGTGCATCTAATTTCAAGATAACGTGCCTAAGACAGCTGCCTCTTACGCAGCTTACACAGGAAATGCCTGGAAGGCTCAGTTGGTATAAATACAACTCCACGGGTGTTGTAGAACGGACCACAGGGAGGAAAGCAAAGAAAAGAAAAGAAAAAAAGGGGTTGTTCGTTCAACATGAAGAGGAGAGAGAGAGAGGAAGAAGGTTTGGATGAGGATCTGATCCATCCAGAACACTTGTTCGACCAGCAAGAGGAGCGAGGAAAGAGAAAATGAGAGAGAGAAAGAGAACAACAGTCAGCCCCTGCTGGACATGTAGGCATGAAAAGGAGAAAGAGAAAGGAAGAAAGAAAGAGATAAAAGAAAAGAAAGAGAGATCGAGAGAGAGTTTCTCTGCTAGATGCACCAGCAAGAAAGAAAAGAAAGGAAAAGAAAAAGAAAGAAAGAGAAAGGAAAGAAAGAAAGAAAGAAAGAAAGAAAGAGATAGAGAGATATCGTGTGACGACTAGATTGATGGGTCTTGGACTAAGGGCTAGATTTGAGTCGAGATTAGGTGAGGGTTTTATCCTTTAAGCTTACATTAATTTAAGTTATATTTATCTTGCCTTTTACATGGCTTCATGTTACCATGAATTCTTCCTGCAATTATATGTTTCACCATCAATTATTTGCCCATTCGAGATTATAGTATAATGTTGATTACATGAGATCTTTATGAATTTATGTGGGGTAATGGATACAAGCCTTGCCCTTACCTTTATCAATTTATTGAGTTGGCCCTTGCCAGTCTTCTTATTATTGAGTTGGTCATTCCCACTCTCTTTATTATTGAGTTGGTCATTGTCACTCATCTATTTGTTGGGTTTGCCATTGCTACTCTTCTTTTATTAAGTTAACCATTGTCACTCTCCTCTTTGTTATTGTTTCGACAAGAAACAAATGCATTCGATTTGAGGGAATTCATCAACTCAATAGTTAACAAAAGAAAAATAAAGAGAATAATCACGATATTTATTCATTTCGAATTGATTTACATCCTTTATCTCTTTTGATTCCAAAGTAGAACATTTACAAAAACACTATACAAGTATTAGATTGCATCATGATTTTCAATGTAGTGATATTGATGTGTTGGCATACTGTATATCTTGATTGATCCCATGCTCTGAATTAGGGCTTTTTGTTGATCTTTGATTGATAATTAATGAATCCCTGACATGAATGGAGTCATCCCACATTCACAAGGGAGAAAAATGCACCACCAGTAGGGTTGTGCGCACATAGCCACTGTGCATCAGTGGTGTTGTGCGCACATGGGCGTTGTGCACTCTTGCTCATTGTGCGTTGGCACTCGTTGTGCACTTGTGTGCCCCACAAGCCTTGTTCTGCACAACAGGTGCAGACAATACCTATGTTCTTCTGAAGTCTAGATCTCTCTTCTATGCTTGAATCTTGCTCTAATGAATGAATTATAGAGGGGTGATGGGGTATATATAGCCTTTTGCACGTGTGAACACCTTTGTTGTGTGCCCCCAAGCCTTGTGCGGAACATAATTATGCAGACCACCTTGTGCGGAACACCATTGTGCGGACCACCTTGTGTAGAACACCTTGTGCGAAACACCTTGTGCAGAACACCATTGTGCAGTCCACCTTGTGCGGAACACCATTGTGTGGACCGCCCTGGTGTGGCGCACAACCCTTGATTGCAGCCTTCTGTTTGTGCGGCGCACAACCTTCTTTCAGAAAGAACTCCTTTCATTTTTTCCTTGATTTCATTTTATGCCTTAACAGATTCCCCCTTGATCCTGCATTTTCGATTTTTATCTACAAAACAAGAGAATGTAGGATCAACCTTCAAAAAATTAATTAATTTGGCATTTTTTATTTGCATTTTCCTCATTGTGCACAATTTCAAATTTGTGCACAACCCAGCTTGGAAAAGTCTATATAAACCCCTCAAAGCCCTCATTTCATTCACTATTACTTCGCAGCCTCCCCCCTTTTGCGCGCCATTCCTTCTTGTGCACAACGCATCCTTACGCACAACGCGCTTTTGCGCACAACTGCCTGTTGCGCACAACAGATCCTTTTGTGCACAATACTACTATTTGCGCACAACTCAGTACTCCTGGGCACAACTAAATTCCTAACCACAACTGAATTCTTGCAGACATCTTTGCTGATTCCGAACTTATTCAGGTGTCTCGACTTGTCTAGTAAATCCTCCTCTTCCAATGGCTCATTCTAAGAGGCCTCACACTTCTCAAGAAATCCATCACGCTGTTGAATCATCCAGCCCCTCGCCACCTGAAACTCATCCCCAAAAGAAAGCTAGATCCTCTGAGGGCTACTCATCTCTTTTTAAGGCACCAACCCCATCGATAATCATCTTTTTTGATCGAATCCAACACCTATTTGATTCCATTTGTACTACCGTCTTGATGAGAGAGTTAGAAGCACCACCCACAGAAGGTCAAGAGTTAGACCGAGAGAATTGGCTGAAATCCACCACTAATTTTCAGACAGATGATTCCCGTCCTGCTCCTGTTGAATCCTCCCCTCCTCTCTCGATTTTGAAGAAGAAAAGGCGAAACGGTAAAAATGAAATCTTCCAAGAGAAAATTCAAGAACACAGTAAGAGGCGCTATCAAAACGTTTGGGACATGATCAAGTCTCAAGCGCATACAATCAAGTTAAAAAATCCCTATAAAGACGAGATCATCACCATCCCTTTGCACCTTCAGTGTCATTTGTCTATGATTCAGAGCGAACCATCCGATTATATGACACAGAATCGGCTCCGATATGTGGCGAACAGGGTTATAAAAGAGCCGAGTATTCTCGAAGGCTATCTCACAGATAAATGTCTAGTTCAGAAGACCGGTCAAGTATCGTATATGCATTTTCTCACGTCGTGCTACAATCCTCACTTTATATATCCCACCCGCTATTTTGAAACAATCCAGCAATGTTTCCGTGACTGTGATTCCTTGTGGGGGGAAGATGAAATCAGGACGCATGGTCTCTGGGTTGAATGCCCATTCTATAGTTTATAGACCAAGGCGATCCTAAAAAAATATGAGGTTCTCATTGCAGCGAATATATATGAAGTCATAGAAGCCACCTCTGATTTCTTTCATAATGATACTCTGATTTATAAGGGTTTCTTGAAGCATTGGTCTCCTACCACGAATTCCTTTCATCTCCCAGTTGGTGAGGTAAGTATTATTCTGTGGGATCTGCACAGAATGACGGGCCTTCCTATCATTGGGTCTTTTCTGGACAAATATATTCCTACCAACGAGGAGTTCGCTTATGTTGCTCCTGGTAGAACACCTAAGATATCTTCTTCCACTATTGAACTCTTTCGTGAGATGTCCCGTTTCCCTGACGTTCACAAAATATCCCCACTCCAGTGGCTTGCACATTTCTCACAATTTCTGCGGTAACTGTATTTTATTTTATTTTATTTTATTTTTTTAATATTTCTTCCCTTCTCCTTTCAAATACATCTTCATGCGTTTTTCCTTTTCTCATATCTTTTTTCTTTTTAGGTTTTCTGGTATCCACTCACTGGAACTGGAAGCTGCTTATAGGAGGATAAGAGTTCCAATCAAATTTACTACTGAAACTGAATTAGCCGCTTTCCTGGTGTACTGGCTAAGTTTGGTTGTTTTACCTAGTTCAAAATGGTCAGACTCCATTTGACCAACTTTGTTTGTAGCAACAGGAGCCATAGCAGAAGGCAAGAAGAAGTATTATTTGGCCCCTCCCGTCCTATGTTCATTGTACAGAGCTTTTGGAAATGTTGCGGCACATTGCTTGAGCCCAGTAATTGGAGCTTCATCTTCTTTTACTGCGTGGCACTACTTCTTAAGTTGGCTTGGAGTATACATTCCTTAGACTTATGGTGACCCTGAGAAGGCTTATGTTCATCCTAAACACCTACCTTTGTGGTATTCCCTCAAACGAAAGATGGTGAGGAAGGCATACGAATGGATAGTTGATAAAATTGAAGATACTGAATCCATTGATTTCTTTCCCTTCTACTTGGCTCATCAGGCTGAGGACAGAGAAGTTGAAGATAACGACATTTTGGAGCCTATTGAGAGAACTTTCTTCCTTTGTATTAGTTCTTGTAGCTTGCCCATGTGAGAAGGGGTGGAATTTTGGAGAGAACCCTACTATCCAAGTAGATTCACCGGGCAATTTGGCTACGATCAAGCTGTGCCCCAAGTGGGAGAGGAAGTTACACGAGCGATGAGAAGTTATGGGGTCGGCCCATATAATTGGGCTTTAGTATGGAAACAACTTTTGGCAAGGACCTTTAGCTCTCATTTCCTCCTCCCAGGATTCAATCACCGAGTAGTGGCTTCATATTCTTGGATGCGATGTTGGATGCACCATTATTATTTAGTGCGCAATTATTTTTCTGTCGACCATCTCATTTGGATTCCCCCTCCGAGGTTGAGAAATTATAGACTAGAACAAGGAATCAGGTTTTTCATTGAAAAGGATCACGTAGCTATTCCATGGCATCTCTGTCGAAAAATCTCCATAGAAGAACCCATCAGAGAGCTAAAGCCGTCAAATACTCTGGAGGGGTGGATTGTTTTCGATCCCCCCTCGATCTTATAAAGCGAAGAGAAAGACAAGCCACTCCTACAGATGAATTTGAAACTCCAGGCGCTATACTCTCTTCTCCTACTCGCGAAAGAGAAGATCAACACACTGTCATGGTCCCTCCTTTGTAGGTCATACAACCACTGCAGACTCTCCCGCCGTAGCTCATACCACAACTGTATCCTCTCCTGTCGCATGTTACATTGCCGCTACTACCTCCCCTATGACTCGTTCACGAGCCAAATAATTATCTCCAGGAGTTCTAGCGCAACAACTTCCTTGTCTTGTTTGAGGCGCTCGTCTTCTCCCTGTGAAAACTGTTTATAAAGGAAAGCAAGCCATCTTAGAAGATGATAGCTTGTCGGACTATTCAGCTAACACTCTAATAAGTGAAACATCTTCCTCTACAAGTTTAACTAATGAAGGGAATGTTTTGTTGGATCAAAATCAAGAAGTGGATGCTATGGTGAACATTGAGGAAGAAGGTGAAATCAGGATTGAATCGCTGCCCCTTGAAGTTCGACGACCAAATCATCCAGATGATTCTTCCCCTATCAGGGCAACTTTTTTTGAAGAGGAATAGCTCGACTACAAAGGGTCCGGTTGCTTTCCTGGTGCGAATATTTTCATTTCTTCCGACACTTCTTATTCTCCATGCATCATAGAGACCATCGACACAATCGCACCTACTATTCTTCCGACGGTAGTAGAAGTGTCTACATCGAGAGAAGCAGAAGTCCCGCCATCGAACATTCAAGTATAAGCGGAAAATATATTCTTTCCTCAGAGTGTGGAGGTAAATCAGGATATTGCATAGGCTCTGCCAGTGGTTATTGTAATCTCTGATCTTCCTACTCATGCCGATAAGTCTCCAACTGTGCGTCTTCCTCCGATCCAACCGGTAGCTCGAAGTTTAGAATTATTTTTTGATCTGGTTGATGTTCCAACTCCAACGACTTTGGATTCAAGCACTAAAGCCTGTAAACTTTCTCTTAATGTCATTTTCGCAGCTACGGACATGCCAACATCTTCTGAACTAAGAGCTCCTTTTGTTCAAACCACTTCCACAGTTGCCCCCAGAGAAGGTATACTTTCTTCTTTTATATTACTAGCTTTACATTTCTAGTTCTCATCTTTCTAATTGTGCTTCTTCTTTTCAACTATCATTATACCGATTCCAAGTGGTTCTGAAGGTTCCAATTCTGTGGCTACGGTTTCTGACAAGATTTCGCTAGAGAAAATCTCATCTTTTATGTTGGTATTTTTTGAAAATGCAATTTCTGTTATTATAAGCACCTTTAAAGGTCCGGCACAGTGGCCCTTCTTGGATAGCGCTTTAGCTGTTCTTGATCATTCAGCTCACTTGGCCCATATCAACGTTCTTCATCTTCATGATTCTTTATCGCAATTCTAGGACTCTATCAATAATCTAGAAGCAGCGCGAAGTGTAGTTGTTTCTCCAGAAATTTTGGGTTGTTGAAGAGAATTAACGATGCTCAAGGAAAGAATATCTCGAACAGATGATCTCCTCTCCCACTATGGTGCTGTGAATCAATCTCTTCATTAAAGGTTGAAGGCTTCTGACAAAAACAAAACAATCATCGAGAACCAAATTGCCTTCCTTCAAAAAGAGATCTCACAGCTCAAAGTTCAAAAAGAAGAAGAGTCGAACATCCGCCAAGTCAAAGAAGAGATCGAAATGAATGCTCGAATTGTTGATATCGAAAGAGCTGAGTAGGCGAAGAGTAGAGAAGCCATTGGCTCTTTGGAATTAGAATTGGCCGATGTACCTAATCAAGCCAAGGTTATCCTTGAGGCTGAGCAAACGTCTACTGTAGCACAAATTCAATTGAAGGAAGATTTACAGCGCTATGTAACAGCATTAGGCATGTTTGAAGATTTGTAAAAATTATGCTTTTCCTGTAAATTTTCTTTATTTCCTTTTGTTCTGTAATGCTCAAATGAATTTCAATACTTTGTTCAAAGCAATCATATTTTTGGCAATACAATCATCAATTTTAAGTATTTACAGATGCAATATTCACATAATTAATCATCGACTTCATTATATCTATAAATCTATCATGATCTTGAATCTTAAAGTATCCCTATGTGATGTCTATTCTAATGGGCGAAGCTATTTTTGCTTTAGAGTTAGTAGAGTTAGTTTTGCATACAGTTTAAGCTCTTGAGTAGTGGAGCAAACACAGTTTTTTAGACTCATGAGTAGTTGGAGACGGGTCTTATGTGAATGACCTCTGTAACTCTCTAGAGTTCACAGGGCTTATCACTGCTGGGGAGTTCACAAACCGCGATCCATCAGAGGGGCCCAATGAAGTTACTGGGGTTGTGAACTCGGTGGGATTTATGCACAGGGTTGGCCATAATAACTTTCTAGAGTTTACGGGGCGCGCAAGGCTACCTTTGGTACCAAATCCAAGGTCGCCAGTCCATCAATGAGGGAGTATTTTAGACCTCATCCTCATGAGTTACTACTAAAATCAAGCCAAAGATCCGGGGGGTCTTATTATGCTCCCCATTTTTCTTTATCTGCAAGGTCGACCCATTCACGGGAAGGTATTTTCATCTATATCCATGATGCTGTCGGAAGCTATACAGACGGCATTGGTCTCACGCGTGACTGGCCGTTGAGGACTTTTTGGCCTTTTAAGGCTTTTAGTCGTTAGCTTCGTCCGCTGCCCACATGAGTATGCATGTGATGTGGTCTATACGGACTTTTTAGGGCCACTGGCTCCACACTGCTGCCCGAATAATGTATTGGTCTTATGCGTAGTTGGCCATATAGGGCTTAGCTAGGCTGCCTTAAATGATGAACTGCCATTGCTGTCATAAAAATCGATATGTGCTTGGTTATGTAAGCTATCCCACTGCTTTGAATGGTAAATCAATAATTGATACATCGTCGTTGTTTACTATTGCTGATAATGTTCCGACAAGATCTGTCTTCATATTGAATTAACTTGGCGATGATAACAATTTTGATAGACTGTCAATGACGATGGGGATGGTTGCTGATTTTAGTGATAGTCGTTGATGCTTAACCTTGATATGCTTGAAAATTTTCCCTTTATTCATATATGAATGAAAGAATACAAGGCTTTGCCTTTTAAGGCTGTTTCATCATTTCATTCATCATTTTGCCCCCTTTTGATTTATAAGAATTATTTTGATAATCTTCTGGATCAAAACTACTTCTTCTGTTAAGGACGATATTTCTTGATGAAGCGGGCATTGACCGGTATATTGATGCCTTGTCCATCTTGATCTGTAACTTTGTATACTCCATTGGAATATACTTCGGTTATGACGTATGGTCCATCCCATTTAGGATAAAACTTGAGCCCTGTTTTGCAGGTGACCACTATTGGCCTTTTCAACATCAAAAGCAGGTCAACTTTCTTGAAAGATCGATGCTTAACTTTCTTGTCAAATGCCGTAGAAATCCTCGCCTGATACAATTGCAACCGCTACTGAGCCGCTAGTCGTTTTTCCTCGAGCAAGTCTAATTCTATTAACCTTATTCTTGCATTCTGATCATCTGTAATTGGCTGGTGTACCGCTACTCTTAGTGAGGCGACTTGTGTTTCGATTAGAATGACAGCCTTTACACCATAGACTAGCGAATATAGTGTAGCTTTCGATGCCATTCAGTGAGTGGTCCTGTATGCCCGTAGAGTTTCTTGCAACTTTTCATCCCAATCACGCTTATTCCCAGTCACTATCTTCTTCAATATTTTCACAATCGTCTTGTTGAATGCCTCTGCTAATCCATTAGCCGGTGGATAGTAGGGCATTGAGAACGAATGATGGATATTGAATTTGAGACATAACTTTTCCATACCCCCGTTCTTGAAAGGAGTACCATTGTCGGTGATGATTTTCTTTGGGATACCATGACGATAAATTATCGTGTCGGATGAAATTGACAACATCTTTCTCTTTAACATTTCGCAATGTAATTGCCTCTGTCTATTTAGAGAAATAATCTATTGCTAATAGTATATACTGTTTTCCTTTGGATGACAACGGATTTATGAGACCAATAACATCGAGTCCCCATGCAGCAAAAGGCCGGGAGGTAGTTGTCTAATGAAGGTCTTTGGGAGGTATATGTATGATATCCCCATGAAATTGACATTCATGACATTGCTTCACATAATCTATTGCATCTTTAAACATTGTAGGCCAATAATATCTCATCCGATGTACTCGATGGAATAAATTTTGGCTAGCATGATGCGCTCCACATTCCCCGGAATGAGCCTCTTGCATCACTTGGCTTGCTTCTTACTCATCCAGAAATCGCAGCAAAATTTCATTATAAGATCTTCTGTATTATATCTCATTACACATAATGAATCTTTTCGATCTCTTCTTAATTTGTTGTTTTAACATTTGATCTTCCAGCAGGATATCATATTTGAGATAATCAACAAGAGGCTGGTGCCGATCGTCTATTGTCACCTCCAGACATGATATGGGGAGAGCTTTAACGATTTTGTTAAATATCTCTGACAAAGGTAAGAATCTTCTTTCTTCTATTGTTAACTGCAGGCGGCTTCAACCTGGACAAGACAAAGCTGTTGCTAAGCTAGCCAAAACATCTGCCTTTGTATTCTTGCATCGCGACACATGCTAGATTTTGACATGATGGAATTGTTCTAGCAATTGCTACGCTCTTTGACAGTATGGCAGAAGCTCCTGCTTTCTTGTTTCAAACTCAATTGTTAATTGATTTATAATCAACTGTGAGTCCCTAAAAATTTATAGCGGCTTACCAAAAAATTGAGCAAAGGCTATGAACTTTGGAAGTTTTTAGCTACAGATATAAATTGTAGCTATTATGCTACAGATTTAATCTGTAGCTAAAACCTACTTAATCTGTAGCTAAAACCTGCATCCCCACCAGGATCTTTTTAGAGATTGATGGAGCTTAAGGGGCTCTATGGGGTCCGTTGGAATATGTGTTTTATCTAAGCCGCCCTTCAATTCTAATATATAATTTCAGTGGATGATCCAAAAAAGTAAGTAGATTGAAGGTCTAAGTGGACCACACCATAAGAAATAATAAAAAATAAATTTCTATAGTTAATATGTTATGTGGTCCGCTTATAGCTTCGGTCTGACTTCTTTTTTGGATCAACTGTTAAAATGATCCATTAAAATGAATGGACGAAGTGGATAAATAACATACATCATGGTGGGTCCCATGAGTGCTAAAACTAGGCACTTAAAGTGTCGTCCGTTACCCCCAAAATGAAATACTGTCCGCCCTTATCTCCAGTGCACACCATCTTTGAAAAAGAAATCCATTTCTCTCACGCGCGCGCCGACCTCCCAAAATCCAAACCCTCTCTCTCCCTCTCACACTCAACCTCTCCCTTTCCCCTGCCCTCTCTGGATCTACCAAGCTGCTTCACCCTCTCTCTCTCTCTCTCTCTCTCTCTCTCTCTCTCTCTCGCACTCAACCTCTCCCTTTCCCTCGCCCTCTCTCGATCTCCGGCGCTCCCTCACCCTCACCCTCTCTCTCTCTCTCTCTCTCTCTCTCTCTCTAGGGCTTTCAAAACCCCCTTTCGCCTCAAACCCACCAGTGATTTGTGAGCACACCCCGTGCTAGGGTTTTCAAAACCCCTTTCATCCGACCCTTATCACCATCTCGGCTCATCCACCACCCGCAGCCTTCGTTCGATTGCAATTTCTTCTCTGCTTAGGTGCATGATGATAAATCTATTTATTGTTTGTTTGAAATAAGTTGACAGGAATCATAATTTGTAAGCCTTAAAACTAGGATTCGGTAGCCTTGCAATCAATAATTTCTTCTCTCCCGGTTCGTTCTCTTCAAAGCAACCATTGATCGATCTTCCTCCAATAGCTGATGGGAATAGAAGAAATCAAAGCACATGAGTGAACGGTACTCTCTCTTTCTTTCTCATTTCCTCTTTTAATGGCTAGAAATTGGGCAGTAACCAATGCAGTGGCAGCCATGTCCGTCGCTGTCCATAACCTCCTACATGTTTGAAGAAATGCTTTAACCAAGAATCTTCTTGGAAGGAGTGGATTGAGGAGAGATAAATGGTGGGGATTCCAGCGTTTGTGTCTATCCGACTCGCAAGCCCTGTACTGAACCCAGCCCATAAACAGCCCTAAGCATCCATCCACTATTTTATGGGGCCCATTCATAGTTGTCGTTGGAAGATTGGAGCTACCCATCTATTAGGCACAATGCAAATGGGCCTTACCCTAGATAACGCTATGCGTGATCGACACTATTAATTGACAGCATGCAAACAAACCGTTGAGAAAAAAAATCATCAACAGTACTATAGATTCAGAAGCATAAATTATTTTTTTCCACAGTAATCCACTCAGTTTTCCACCACGAGTTTGAATAATGCCAGTGACACATTCGGGGCGGATCATCCAACTAGTGCGGTCTTCAAGCTGTGTCCATATAGGACCCACTAAATGGGCAGTCCCACACCCGCATATGGTTTCAAAGGTTTTAGTCTCTAAAAACCGTTCTAGAGTGACCTCTAACAACAAAATTCACATTATACTGAAAAAGCCTCTATCACAAACAGACCCCTGTAAAACCAGCCATTAAAATTAGAATTTTACTCATCCTCTCTCTCTCTAAATCACTGTTCCCTGGGCAAGCTCTTGATGATATTTGAGTCACCTGGATCGATGATCCTGAGGCAGCACACCCGGAAATATTTGCCACAATCAGTGCCTAAAACCACATTATTCCCATTAAAGTGGTGAACTCCAACCTTTGCCAACATCACATAGTACTCGATCTCAGAAGCATCAATTGACAGTCAATCTTTGAGCTATCTCTTCTATGAAACGATGAAGTCGATTTTGAAAATCTGTCGATTTTGTTAAGAGAAACGATTAGATACAATCAGTGTAAGTGAAATTTCACATATTCTGGTCCGTGTGTCAAGTATATTAGATATCAGAACCGTGCAGTAGGTTAGAGACACCATGAAGATCACTTGGTGCAAAAATCTGGCTGATCCACCCATTGGGAGGGCTTGAAATAAATGGACAATACATGGCCTCATGCAATATAAGGGTATGCCAATTTATGAGTGGATCAACATAACTATTATTATACCAGGTGATCTTCACAGAGGGGCCCACCTTTCCTGCACATTTTACATGTATATTTTCAATTTTATTTTCCTAAATTTCTTATTTTTGTGACAATGCATTTTGACAAAGAAAGTGTGAGCATTTTAACCCAAGTTAGTCCTGTATAATGGGTTGAAAGAATGATTTTTTTTTTTTTTTTCCTTCTCATTAGTATTATGTTTTTCATTGTTTGTATTATAAAAGCTAGTTTTGAAAATTGTCCATCACAATGACGCATTCTCTTGAAAAGTTGTTCTTTTAATAAGCTAATCCATACACATTTTCATGAAAATCCACTTAAAGAACAAACGATGTACATTAACAAGTCCTCTCAGTTTATAATCATCATAAACAAAAATTACACTTGTTTGACCATATATACCTATGGGAATGGTGGACATTTGAGTTGATATATGCCGTGCATGCAATTTGTGTCCTGTTTCTGTTCTTTTGTTTGTATTTTCTTTATTCCTCATATGAAGTCATGCCTGGTTTTATGTTTGTGGCTGGTTCCTCTGCTTACTAGATCAATAGTTGGAGAAACACTGCAGAGAAAATATGCATGGGAAGACATGGTAAAACTATGTTAATTCACTGTAAATGCATAAAATTTTGTTATTCATGACAACAATTCGGTTCAGTTTTTAAATTTTCTGTAGCAATTTGTTTAACGAGCTCTACTACCATGCAGTTTTGTTTCTTTAACTGAAATACTTGCAGTTTGTTTCCAATGATAGTTTGTTGCAGCATGCAAGAAGCCCCCAGTGTTCTGCATCATCACTGAGTATTTGGCAGGGGGTTCTCTGAGACAGTATCTCCACAGGCAGGAGCCTCATTCTCTTCCACTAGATCTGGTTTTGATATTGGCGCTTGATATTGCACGTGGGATGCATTATCTTCATTCTTAGGGAATTCTTCATAGGGACGTCCAATCAGAAAATCTACTTCTTGGGGAAGATATGTGTGTGAAAGTAGCAGATTTTGGAATCTCATGCTTAGAATCTCAATGTGGCAGTAGAGAAGGAATCACGGGCACTTACAGATGGATGACACCAGAAATGATTAAAGAAAAACATCATACTAGGAAAGTTGATGTTTACAGTTTTGGCACAGTCCTTTGGGAGCTCTCAAGTGCATTGATACCATTCCATGACATGACTCCAGAACAGGCTGCTTTTACAGTCTCCCAGAAGGTATGCTTGCATTGGTACTCCTGTTCCATGTAAATTCCTTCTGCCATTCCCCATACATATATATAAATATATTATCTAGAATGTAAATGTGCCAATCAATGAGTGTATACATGCATGTGTAAGCATATGTCATATGTCATTTTAATTTCGTAGTTGTGGAGTACCAATGAGTGTATCTAAATTTATCTTTCTGAACAGCTGCTGGTAGGCTAAAATTTTCACTGTCATATGTCATTTTAATTTCATAGTTGTGGAGAACCTCTTTCTCATAGTTACCAAACCTAGAAATGTATGCCAAACGATTCAAATAAAACAGACACATTGGAGCTCCCCAGATGAATGATCAGTTTTTGAAACATGTTTTTTGAGTAAAAGAAAAGATTGGAGAACAATGTTCTCTAAAACTATTTTTTGGTGAATTCATAGCTTTTTAAAATTATTTTACACCATTTACTTTGGTGTGGCCCACTTGAGTCTTTTATCTGCATAAATCTCGGTATCTGGGGTGAAAATGAGGCTGCACACCTAATTGACCCGGATCTCTGTCACCACATGTAATTCTTCCTATCTATGGAACATAGCACTGATTTGGGCACTGGTTGGTGCTGGAAAAGTTTTGTAGCCCAGCCGTGATGTACATGTTTTATCCACTCCATTCATCCATTTTACCAGCTCATTTTAGGACGTAACCTAAATATAGGTAGGTCCAATTCTCAAATAGACCACCATATGAAACAATGGTAAATGCAGCTCACCATTAAACTTCTCTTGGGCCTACAAGAGTTTTGGATCAAGTTGATATTTGTTTTTTCCGTTCATCCATCCTTAAAAATGTAAGGGCTACAAAAGTTTTGGATCGAGTTAAAATTTTTGTTTTTATTTCATTCAAATTTGTTTCCTATGACGTAGTCTATATGAGATTTGAATTTCCTTTATTTTTTAGTCCATGCCTCTAAAATGAGCTGACAAAATGATGAAATTGGATTAAACACATATATCCTGGTGGGTTTCACGTAGCTTTTCCAACACTATATGTTGTCGACATCTCTGCTCTACTTTGTGCTTCACTGCTCAATTCGAGTCTCCTGTCTCTCTCTTTGTGATTACATAAGGCTCATGAGGCCTTATGGAAGTTGTTAAATGGAAACCTAATACTCACTCCTTTGCAAGGAGCCATTAAAAAAAAGAAAGAAAGAAAAAGAAAAACAAACAAAATAAAATAAAACATCTCTCCAAGTCCTATTATAGGAGTTAAATTTGCCATTTTATCAGAGAACCCTTTACTGGAGCTCTTCTTGTCACTTGTTAGGCTCTTAGATTAACTCGTGCAATCTAGCAATATCCTTGGTCTTCAAAACATCCATTCCTCCTAACCAAGAATAGCTTATAATGATATAAAAATACTCAAATCATCGATACTGAGTCTATAAGTGCATTCAACTGTGATGTTTCTCCCTCTAGGATTCACCAAATTGTGACATTCACATTTTCCGTAGTGTGTTATTTTAGTTCTTAGAAAGACATTGAAAACTAAGATAACTCTGAAATGGGGCATTAGTACTGGTCAAGTGACTCAAACCCAGGACTGGTGGATGCAACTGCAATAGCTTGGCTATCGCGTTCAGTGAATTGGTTTTCTCTTCAGGTAGACTTTTGCACTAATAACTTCAAATATGTTTTTCTGCATCCTTATCAGATTTTACAAGTTTTAAAGAACTGTCTAACTTTTAAGTGGGAGTAGAAAATCAATTGAGTTTGTTGTCCTGATGTGCTTTAAAAAGAAAAAAAAGGTTGGACTGTGAAAAGAAATGGGTTATCTAATGTGTATTATAATCTGCCTAAAGCGCCAAATTCGTGTCGATCTTTGTTGAATAATAATAATAATAATCTATTTTTTCCATCATGAGCAGGGATTTTGATGTCTACATTTGACATGAAGGATGAATCAAGGGCCATCTAATTCCAAAAGCATGGTTGATTATTTCTGCGGTTCCCTTTACTCTGTTCTTCTTTTGTCATGGTTACATCCACATAATCCATGCCCATGTTGTGAAAAATACTCCTACTTGATAATTTTTGACTGACTGTTTTATGAACCTGCAAGAAGTGATTTGGCAAGGTGAGATTGCTGGAGTAGATGCGGCTTTGGATACATTCAAGGCCGAAAAAGCATTTCCTATGTGCAAACTCACATGTTTGTTGCGTGATTCATTGGGTGGGAGGATTGACAGGTATAATTGGTGGGCCTGTCAAAATTGGACTGGGCCTGTCCTGTTCATTTGGTGGACTTAAAAATAGGTCTGTGTTTGACCTGCAGGCCTAAAATCAGATCAAGTTGGGACCATGGGGGCCAGGTCTGTACATGACTTGTCTCTATGGGAACTGCACCAAAATGTACGAATTTAGTCTTCCTTTATTTATTTATTTTCTTGGTGATTTTTATTTTCTCAGTTCTCATTTATTGGATATGTTCATTTGAATCCTTTTCTTATGTATGTCAGTGTATATGTTCCATGTTTATGGTGGAGATTGTTGGAGACTAGCAAGCCTTGATCTCTAAGGAGACTCATGGGGCTTCCAACCTTTTCTCGACAAACCTTTTTACAACTGTAAAATTCATGCTACTTGGTTAGAGTTGAAGACCTTCCTTCTTTTTTCTTTTTTTTTTTTGGTGATCGACGATTGCATCATATTGTATTTGCACCATCTGGTTTGTTAATTCAGAACTTGCACCATGTTGATCAGTTGCTGAAATGATCTGTTTTTTATTATTTTTACCATTGTCATATTTCCAAGTTTTAAGTCCTCGACTTAATTTCATATGATTAGATGTTGGTAGTGGGAGGAATGCTAATACTGGAAAGGATAATGGGGTCAATCAAAACACCGCCAGAGGCCTTATATCCACTTCTTCACCAGTTTTTCAGGACACAAAAAATAAGGCAACCATTCCAACCATGAGGTATACTTCATTTATAGATTTTTTTGATCATGGGATTGACAGAGACCTTACATCCACTTCCCATACTATATTAACTTACCTGTTTCAATGTCTATCCCTTACTATCCTTTGATTTTCTATCACAAAACAGTTTTCTGTGTTGTTGTCATACCCTTCATCGGTTCGTCTACTCAAAGCATTTTGCCAATAATCCAGAACTTACAAATTCTCCCTGATCATGATACTGAATCCCTTGTTTCAATTCATAAATATGATACATATTTTAATGAGAGAGATAAAATCAGCACTATCTTTTGATGTTGAGCTCTCAACATTCACTATGATCCTCTTATGTGCAATTTAATTTCCAATTTCACTTCCCATGTTAGGTATCTACACATTTACTGTTTGTCTTCATTATGGACCTGCACTTATATTTTTCTGCATGTGACATGAGTATAAATGCAGTTACTGATGGTCGTTATCCTGGAGTGACATTGGACCAGAATGGATTGTGCCCCAATCGCTTTTACATCACACACAGTGAACACGTGATCATGGCCAGTGAAGTTGGTGTTGTAGACATCTTGCCAGAAGATGTGGCTAGGAAAGGAAGAATCTGATCAGTCCAGAAGTGGACCTTACTGAAACAGTTCATGTCGAAGGCTAGGAAAGGAAGACATTTGTAGTTTGTTTTGAAAACTTTAAATAGACCATTAATTGTTTTGTTGATATTGTGTTGATTGTTATCTTGATAAATGTTAAATGGGTGAATGAAGGATTGTAATTGATTCATTATTGAATGAATGCTTGTAATTGAATGAATAAATGATTATGCAGGTGGTAATTGAATGAATGCTTGTAATTGAATGAATGCTTATAATTATTTCTGTAGCCAAAAGTACCTATAGCTGGTAATCTGAAAACAATATTGCCAGGGATTTAGCACTACTTTTAGCTACAAATACTATCCCTAGCTATAGGTACTTTTGGCTACAGAAATAATTGCTATAGATATAGGATTATATCTGTAGCTGTCGTAATCTATGGCTACGGATTAAATCCATAGCTATAGGCTTTAGACCTATGGCTACGACACCTACGACTACGGTCATACTATGGACGAAAATTGTAGCCATAGGTCTTTAGCTACGACTTTTATCCGTAGCCTTTGTCTAATTTTCTGGTAGTGTTATCTTCATTTCATTAGCTATCTCTATTCCAATGATGAAGGCATTATACTTAGCTTCATTATTTGTGTATGCAGTACCCAATGTGATGGAATAAGGTAATAAATCGCCTTGAGGAGTGATAAATATCACTCCCGCCCCTACTCCTGTCGCTCAGGATGCACCATCGAAAAACATCTACAATGAACTTGGCGATTCAATCATCATGACTTGTTCATCAGGAAATTCATCGACAATAATTTCATTGTCTGTCACTAGGTGAGTTGCCAAGAAGTTCGCCACTACTTGTCCATTAATTTCTTTCACCAGCTCGTAAGTAATCATATACTTTGACAATAAGAACATCCATTTTGCCAATCTTCCTGATAACATCGGCCTAGTCATTAAGAACTTGATAGGGTCTGCTCGAGATATCAAAATTATGTCATGGGACAGGCAATAATGTCTTAGTTTCTGAACCACGAATATCAATGCCAAACATACTTTCTCGATCAGAGAGTAATTGCATTCTGCGCCTGTTAGAGTTCGACTTAGATAATAAAGCATTGTTTGTTTCCCCTCCCCATTTATTTGTGCCAACAAGGCTCCCAATGAATTTTCAGCTGCAAAAAGAAAATATATAGAATAAGAGGTTTACCCTTCACAGGAGCTGCTAACACTGGAGGCTGTTTCAATAATTCCTTTATCGAATCGAACGCATTTTGACAAAACTCGTCCCATATAAACTCCGTTCCTTTCTTCATTAGTTGAGAAAATGGCTGGAACCTTCCTGCTAGATTTGAAATGAAATGGGGAATGTATGCCAGTTTCCCTTGTAGGCTTTCTAATTCCTTTAACATTTTTGGGGGCGGCATATCCCGAATGGCCTTGATCTTCCCTGGATCAATCTCGATTCCCCTGTGTCTAACAACAAAACTGAGAAATTTCCCTGACGACATCCCGAAGGCGCATTTGGATGGATTCATTTTTAGCTGTTTCTTTCTAAGTTAACGGAAGACTGAAGCCAAATGCCCATGGTGTTCTTCGTGGCCGTTTGATCTAACTACCAAATCATCTACGTAACACTCTACATGTTTATGCATCATGTCTTGAAATATATTCTGTATTGCCCTTTAATATGTTGCACCCACATTCTTGAGACCGAATGACATAACTTTATAGCAATAAATTAGTAGTAAATTCTTAACAAAGTTCTAAATGCTATTGCTTCTTCGTCTTCAGGAGCCATTCTTATTTGGTTGTAATGTGCTTACATGTCCATGAAGGACATGACAACATATTCCGTTGTACTACGATTAGCAGCTCGGTTATTGGTAGCGAAAAATTATCTTTCGGACAAGCCTTGTTTAGGTCTCTGAAGTCAACACATACCTTGATTTGCCCATTCTTCTTTTTCACTAGGACGATATTCGATATCCATTTAGGATATTTAACTTCCTTGATGAACCCAACTTTTATTAACTTGCTTATTTCTTCCTCTATCAAGGGGATTAGATCCGGGTGAAACCGCTTTTGTGCTTGCTTAATCCACCTCTTGTCTTTAGAGATGTTTAATAGGTGCATTGCCATTGACGGCTCTAGGCCAGGCATTTCCGCATATGTCTAAGCGAAGACGTCTTTATTCTCTTTCAAGAGCTTGACATACTGGTAGATTTCTTGTTTGGGTAGGCTGGTGCTTATGAATATATTTTGTGGTTCTTCTTCCACGCCCAAATTTATTTCTCACAAGCTATCAATTATCGGTTGCCCCCCATCTTTCATTTGCTTCGGAGCTATCTCAGGATTCTTGACCATCTTAGAATCTGCTCTCTCTTCCTGGTCAACCGTAACCATATTTACTTAAGATTCTGCCCCCAATCCTCAAAATTTCTCTCGCTTTTTCCAATTCACACTAATCGGGATTTGAATTCCCTTTTCGTAATTTAAGCTAGTCGGTTCTTCATAGTTGAAACCCATATTCTTCATGCTTTTCTTACTAGTTGTGTTGTACTTTCTAAAATCTTCAAATGTTAACTTCCCAGGATCCATGTTATCATCGGCCATTTCTTCTATCTTTACTTCTAAAGGGGCATAAAATTCAATCGGCTCTAGGTACTTCATACTGGACTTGACGTAAAATCTCTTCGAGATGACTGGAAATGGTTTACTTCTTTCAGCGTATGGTAACGGTACCGTATTATTTGACTTTAAAATTTCTAATTGTTCCGATGACAATAATGTTAACGGTGGTTGTCCCGGTTGTCGTAGATGCTTTGACACAAAATAGAATTTCTTTCTTATTTTTACCATCCCTTATGATTCTGTCTTTTCTTCCTTCACTATTTCCATGCAAGCATTCCCTGAGGCTTCATTTTCATCATTCCTCTTTTCTTCTTCACTAGCAAATCCATCATAGTAACTGGCGTCTGTGAAGAAGGCTTCAACTTCTGTACACGGCCTTGCATCAACTAGCACTTTATATTTCACCCCGTCTTTATAGTATTTGAAACACTGGTGCAGGTGGAAGGTATGATGCCATACTGATGCATTCACGGTCTTCCTAAAAGGAGGTTATACATCGTCACTGCATTTATAACATGGAAAATGACATTCGTGGTTAACTCTCCTATTTCTAGCGTTATTGTGATTTTACCAAGTGCATGCTGCCCATCTTAATTAAAGCCATCTATCATCATTCCACTGGGGCGCAGATTAGAGTGGCGATATCCCAATCCATTCAGTATTGTTAGTGGTAATAGATTCACTGCAGACCCATTATTGAGCATTATCTGCTTGACCTACTTTCCGTGAATATATCATGCAATCATCAACTACCTATTGTGTTCCATATCACAAGTTAAATCATTGTCGAAAAAGGAGACAACTGGCATACGATCTTTCTGTTTCCTACACTCTTCATCCTCCATTTTTGTCAGTAATGCTTCTCTAACATCATCATCGAATAATGCTTTAATTAGACTTCGTCGAGAATCTTCTGATAATCTTAGGGCTTCGTAAACACTTAGCCAAGCTAGTATACCTTTGAGATGACTTATGATGTCATAAGTCACCTTTCCTGCTTCCTTCTTTTCTTTTTTCTTGACATTACTGCTGCTAGAGTGATCCTTGATCGTTTTCACCTTTAGTTTTTCTACCTTCATATTTGGCGGACTAGCTACTTTTTTTCCCCCGATCGTAATATTGTTACTGCCACTTTCCCTCTTATTTTCTGATGCTCTGCTTTCATTCTTCCTTGAGAATTCTCTCGCATAGTAAGCACATTCACTGTGGCTCTTTTATCTCTCTCTTTCTCCTTTCCGACTATTATCTCACCCTATTTATCATTCTCTATATAATACATTTTAATGTGTAACAATTTTTTGTCGGGTGTCCTACTAGACGGCGATAATGACAGGAATCTCTTTCTTTTGTTTTTTATGATTCTTCAGGGCGCTTTGACGGAGGCAATTTAATTGTCCTGGCCTTCAACAACTGATTCATCATGGGGAGTACGTCCTCTTTCTCAAACGCAAAATCCTCATGGGAATTCAGTGATCTAGGTATTTTGTCATAAAATCTCCCTCTAGGACGATTTGACTCCTCTCGTTTATGTTCTTTTTCCTTTTATTTCTCTTGTATCAGTGCTTTTCTTCTCGTTATCGAGTACATTTGTAATCAATTTTTGAGGCCCTCTTCTGGTTGTTTTGTAGTTGAATAATGGTATCTTCCTAGTTATCAGCTCCAGAGCATGTGCCTTGTGGCTAGGTCACGGAAGGTCCTAATATCAGCTCTAGTGAGACTGAACGTGATTCCTGTCTCTATGGAATTCAAGCATATCTTCACCTTCTCTTTCTTTCTGGCAATTGTCTGCAAGAAGCTCCCATCGTCTTCCATCTCTTTATAAATTTTTCTATGGGCTCTCCTTCCCTTTGTCGTACTAATGCTAATTCTGTGATACTGATGTCGCATTCCGACGAGAAGAAATTTGACATGAACACATCTTGCATCTGCTCCCAAGTTCTCATCGATCCCAATGCTAAACTTTCGTACCATTTGAATGCTTTGCCTGTCAGAGAAGATCCGAATAGTTGAAGACAATATTAGGCACTGTAGAGAAGTTCCCCGTGCTGGTGATAAAGTGCATAAGATGTTCTTTCGGTGATCCGTCACCATTGAATTTTTGAAAATTGGGGTGTTTGAAATTGTTTAGGAAGGGGATATCTTCTACCTCCCATTGGTATGACGTCCGATATCTGAACCTTGCAGTAGTCTCATGCTCCCTTTCTGTCCTGACAACTTCTTCGATGACTTGTCGCACTTCTTCTTGAGTCATCGCTCTGGTTGTAGGGGCAAAGTAGAGTGATCTCGCCCTTGGCGGTTGCAATCCCTCAGGTTGTTGTTCTCTTTCGTTGACGGTCATCAGAGGGGCTGTCATACGAGCTACATTATGCATGAGAGTTGTTAGGTCCTCTCGGAGATTTCTGCACTCTTTCATCAACGTCTTCTGTGCCTGAGCCATTTTAGCCATACGATCTTCTGTGGTTGGCGATGGTCCTTGATTTGTTTTGGCCATATAAATAGCTGCCACTCCATTTCCTGACGAAGCTGTAGTCGGGGCTAAATGCAAATGCATCGACGCAATGGGGGCCGCTGAGTCTCATTTGATTTCCTTATTTTTCCGGAGTAGTTAGTTGATTGAGGTGGTGCGAAGACTGGCGAGCCTATCAACAATGACTTGCCTTTTTGTTCCTTTGTCCACCGAGCGCCTCCGATAGGCAAAGTAAGAAAATCGTGCATCGCTGAAGGGACAGCGACTTTCTCAGGGTAGATTATCGATGGGGTGAGTTTGGGGTATTTCCTGGCTATGTTTCGCATTATCGGTCCCCTGATTCTTCTCGATGGTGAGCTTGTCCTGACAGCAGTGGCATTTTGAGTTCTTGTTTTTCTGTGCGAAACAATGGTCCAGTCATTTCTTTCTTCTTGTGTTACCGACGAGGGGCTTATGGCTGCAATGGCTGTTCATGGTTCCCTTTATTTGACTGATACTGGTTCCTCTTTACTACATTTATTTTGTCTAAAGTGATCCAGAAAACTCAGAGTGTGGGGTTTTTGAATTGTGTAAGCCCACTTGAAAGACAATTGTGAAGGTTTTAGGTGAAACCTTCAAAAACCCATTGCATAGTGAACGTTAATATCCACTGTGTGAGGATATTGGGAGTGGAGTAGTTGTGTGGCTGTGTTTCTAAACAGTTGGTGTACATACAAGCGAACCACTATAATTTCTGGTCTTTTGGTGATTGATTGATTGTGGCTTTCTGTGAATGTTGTAATTTCATTTTAAGCATTTATGGAGAATGATGTAATCTTTTATGTAAGTGTGGGAGTGTTGTAATAGATTAGTTTATTTTCTTTACTATTTATTTATTTATCCTTTATATCAGTTTGAGATTTTGATACACAGACCGTTCTAGGAATTAGGTTGTCCTACCATAAACCATTGGTTTTTGGTGTAAGGTTGTCCTTAGAATAACATCTGTATCAACCTCTCAATACTTGTACATCTGTGGTTGTTATTCATTCCTACTTGGTAATATTATTAGAAACAAGGCTAGGCTAGTTATACATGGGTACACTCAAATAGAAGGCATCGATTATGATGAGACCTTTTTCCCAGTAGCTCATCTTAAATCAATTACACTATTTATATCCATTGTTTACTTTAGAAAGTTTAAAATATACCAAATGGATGTAAAGAGTGCATTCTTAAACGAACATTTGCATGAAGAAGTATATGTTGAACAACCAATGAGTTTTGAAGACCCTAAGCATGTTAATCATGTCTATCGCCTGAAAAGGCACTCTATGGTTTGAAACAAGCTCCTAGGACATGGTATAAAAAGTTGACTAAGTTTTTACTAAGTCATAACTTTATAATGGGAACTGTTGATAAGACATTATTTGTAAAGAAACATAATGATCACATACTAATAGTGCAAATCTATGTTGATAATATTATCTATGGATCTACCCGTGCTAACATGACTGTTGAGTTTGCAGATCTTATGAAGTCTAAATTTGAAATGAGCATGGTTGGAGAACTAAACTATTTCCTAGGGTTGTAAGTCAAACAGCTACCTGATGGTTTCTTTATCTCTCAAACCAAATATTCTCTGAACTTAGTTAAAAAGTTCAAATTTGAGAGTGGAAAAAATTTTGATACTCCAATGAGTACTACTCTAAAACTCTCTAAGGATTTAATAGGTAAAAGTATGGATCTTAAGTTGTATTGTAGTATGATTAGTATTTTACTTTATTTAATTACGAGCTGACCTAATATTGCATTTAGCGTAGGAATTTGTGCTAGATATCAGTCTGACCTTAAAGAGTCACATCTAATTGTTGTTAAGTGCATTTTACGTTATGTAGCTAGTTCAGCAAATCTTGGTCTCTGGTATCCACATGATACCAGTGTGCAATTAGTTGGTTACACAGATGCTGATTGGGCTGGTAACATTGATGATCGTAAATGAACCAACGGTGGTTGTTTATATGTAGGGAACTGTTTATTTTCTTGGCTAAGTAAGAAACAAAGTTCCATATCGCTCTCAACAACTAAGGCTGAATATATTGCTACTGGTAATGCATGCACTCAGCTTGTGTGGATGAAAAGAATGTTGAGCGATTACGAAAAAAATGGGTTTGACCTTTTATTTAGGAAAAAATCACTTTTTCTTCATTTGGGTCTTCTTCTCCAACGAGCCTTACCTCGACTGGTCAAACCCATCTTCGATTCCTCCATGGTTAGTGCGTTATTTTTGATTTTCTTGTCGATTCAAGTCCTTTGCACTTCATTTTCTTCATTTGTGTGGTTTATTTCATGCTTTATGCTTATTTTAGGGGTTTTCTATCAAAAAATCTATTCTACTAGAAACCTTTCTAGCCTTTACCTTTTTTTTTAATTGCAAATGGAGGGTAGAACTAAGAAGAAAGGATCTCGTGGTCCTTCTTCATCTCTTTTGGCTCTTATCATGGTGTGCCACCTTTGGTCGCTCGAGGATGATCCCAATTATGTGCGGGATATTCGCGTACACAATGTGATAGTAGAATGAATTGTTAATCCTGATCATTTGGCACCGTTTGATGTTATTCCTCTCCTTCAGTCTGTAGGATGGGATAATATATTGCATTGGGGTGAACCTACATACCGCTCCATTGTGCAGGCTATGTATGCTTGCATTATCGACTTTTCTACTATGAATCTGGCATTTACTATTACGTCCAGAGAAGGTCCAGTTGATGTGGACCGTCATCTTATTTCTGGATTAATGGATATAATTGTCAATGATGAAAGTATTCCCATTAGTTCTCTTATGGACAAACCTTTTGAATCTGAGAAATGAATACTCACTAGAGATTTATGTAATATGGATGTAGAATGGAGTACTGGGAATGCGTTCGCCTCCAAGTTTATGTTATCGAGATACAAAATCCTTCATAAGATTTTCATTTCAAATGTCTATCCTTGATCTGGTAACAAAACTGAGCTTACTACATTCATGGTTTGTATTCTCCATTCTATCATTTCTGAAGTCTCTTTATGTCTTCCTTCTTTGATTTTTCATGGCATAATTCAGTTCTATCTCCATCTAGGTCACGGTGACATACCCTTTTCTTATCTTATGACTGTGTTACCCACCTATAGTTTAGTAGCTATGCCTGTTGGGGAAGCTCCCATTAATCATTTACCCTTCAACAATTCTAACATTAACAAGATGAATTTGAAGTTGGCCCCAGACCAAGTTAATGGGGGTGCTAGTGGAGCTATGGAAGCACATGAAGATGAGGCTGATTTACCTCCAGATGATGTCAATATGGATGACATTTTTTATGAAATTGAATCCGATTCTACTGATGATCCTAATTATCAGTCATTTGATTATGATGCGCGTTTGCACTCACTTGAGAAGAAGGTTGAAGGTATGCATGTGTCCCAAGAAATGCAATTTAAATATATGCGCAAATATCTTAGGCGCATTAACAAGGGACTTCATCAAATTGATCCATCCATACCTGCTCCTTCTTCTGGATCGGATTAGTATTTTTAAGTATCTGTTATGTAATAAATTTTAATACTTGAATTTCTCTTGCATTATGTGTTTTGATATTCTTGCTTATTATTGTGGACTTGGTTAACTGTTTAACTTATTCATATCTTCTCTTATTACTCATCACTCTTCCATTTACTTTCTTATTTATCTTTCTTCCACTATCATTTATCAGTTCTTTCCTTTGTCATATTGTGACAAAAAGGGGGAGAATTTTATTATGCCAATTTCATTATGATAAATGTGTGAAGAATGTCGATAGGTAGAATTTTTTATTTTTTGCTATATGGTATTAAGGGGGAGTATTGATAAGTTTTGATGAGAATTGATGTGAGTATTAACGCGTATTGATTTGACCAGTTTGAAACTGGCGCATGATTCTTTGACCAGGTTGACACTGGTGCATGATTCTTTGTTGTGCATGTATGATATTTTTATATATTTTTTTCTGTCACAAATTTGACAAAGGGAGAGATTGTAACTGCTATGTTTTCCAGCTCCTATGACTGTCAAATTTTGTACTGTCAAAACCTCTTGGAATCTGTATCTTGTGTAGCTCATTTATATATTCAAGATCATACAATTCATGTACAAGAACAAAGGTCTTTACCTCAAGAACTTCAAGTACAAGTTCAATATGTTCTAATTCAAGATTCAAGAATCACAAGTATAAGAGATATACAAGTTTAATTACAACATCAAGTGATAGTTCATGGTTTCAAAGCTTTATCTATGACAAGACAAAGTGCTCTGTTTTGGAACTCAAAGCTCAAGGTGAAATACTATTCAAGTACTTCAAGTTTAAGATTCAAAGTACTACAATATCAAGTTTTGTATACTTCAAGATCAGTAATCAACCAAAGAAAATGATGATTCAATGTTCAAATATCACTTATAAGGTATGTAAGACCCTAGATTGACCATAGGTTAGGTCATATTGATTGCATACTTAAATTGGGTCACTATATACTTCTATAGGTTGTTTCTCGACTAGTCTTAGCCTATGTTCGACTAGTCTTGGTACTGGCCCGACCAGTCCAAGAAATTCCTCAACCAGTCCAAGGTTTGTTATTAATTTTTAAGATTTTTCATTGGACCTTCGACTAGTCCTAGAGACTGCTCGACCAGTCGAGTGAACAGTACTCGACCAGTTAAGTAGGCTTGCAGGCTCGACTCAAAGTCTAGCAACTAAATTGGGTCCCACACGACCAGTCGAGTGCAGGGTTCGACCGGTTATACAGGCCACTCGACTAGTCATGGAACGATCTTATCTTATCGCGCCAGAAATTTTAAAAGTTTGTTGGTCCTTTGACTAGTCGAGCAGGCTCATAGGCTCGACTTAAAGTCTAGCAACTAAATTGGGTCCCACATGACTAGTCGAGTGTAGGGTTCGACAGGTTGTATAGGTGACTTGACCAGTCATGGAACAATCTTATCTTATCGCACTAGAAATTTTAAAAGTTTGTTGGTCCTTCGACCAGTCGAACTATCCCCTGGAAAAGTCGAGTGAACATTTTCTACACTTATAAATGGAGCACGATTTTTAGAGTTTTTCATCGAATTCAAGCAAAATCAAGACACCACTCTGAGAGATAAGTTTGTGATATTCTTAAGCTATTTAGTGCTCATTTAATATTCTCTTTAATTAGCTTTTTACATTTGATTTTGAGATTCTATATTCTAATCTTATTTGAAGAAGGGATTGAAGTTTTCCCCTTTCTTGGAATCAAAATGAAATCAAGTAAGCCCAAAGTGATTTAATCTAAAATTTAATTAGAACTTTGAACCTTTTCGTAAGTGAGTGTGGACATTGAACATCTATGTTGAACATTTACTTCGAATTGGTTCAACTGGGCTTCATCAAAGGAGAATATCCAGATAAGTATTTTACATTTTTCTTTTTGGGTTTTTTTAGATTGTGCCAGGAAAAATCTTTCTTTTTTGGTTTGTTTAAAGTGATCCAGAAAACTTAGAGTGTGGGGTTTTTGAATTGTGTAAGCCCACTTGAAAGACAATTGTGAAGGTTTTAGGTGAAACTTTGAAAAACCTATTGCATAGTGAACGCTAATATCCACTGTGTGAGGATATTGGGAGTGGAGTAGTTGTGTGGCTGTGTTTCTAAACAGTTGGTGTACACACAAGCGAACCACTATAATTTCTAGTCTTTTGGTGATTGATTGATTGTGGCTTTCTGTGAATGTTGTAATTTCATTTTAAGCATTTATGGAGAATGATGTAATCTTTTATGTAAGTGTGGGAGTGTTGTAATAGCTTAGTTTATTTTCTTTACTATTTATTTATTTATCCTTTATATCAGTTTGAGATTTTGATACACAGACCGTTCTAGGAATCAGGTTGTCCTACCATAAACCATTAGTTTTTGGTGTAAGGTTGTCCTTAAAATAACATCTGTATCAACCTCTCAATACTTGTACATATGTGGTTGTTATTCATTTCTACTTTCTGGGATTGTCCTACCATAAATCCCTAAGTTTTATACCTCTGTCGATTTATCGATAGACTGAATGATATAATTGAGAAGTGCTATTGATGTCCTTGATGCTCAATCGATACTATTCAATTGAGGAAAAAAGATGTCTAGTAACCACATATTCTTCTAAACGAAATTATCAATGTATCGATACCCTTATCAATATCATTGAAATTTAAAACTCAAGTCTATTGAAGTTGACTCGATAAAATCGATAGCTGAGAGTTTGTGTCCCTATTTTTTAAGAAAAATCATGAAGACCTTTGATATATCGAAATACTCCTCGATATCCTTGGTATTCAAAAATCGATAATATCGGTCCTGGACATAGTTTTCCAACAACATTTTTCAAGTGGTTTTTATCTTGGATCGAGGGTCACTCGATAGAATCGATATTCAAATATCGATGATATCAAGGCCGGGTCGATTGCATCAAGAAAGGACAAACTGTCTAGTAAGCTTAACTACCGATATCGAGTGTACCTCGATCATCGACTCAACTATTGATATCATTAACGTTCAAATTCTGATGATATTGAGTGTACCTCGATCATATCTTTAAGCTAAAATTTTTCAAAGGCAATGTCTCTCTCATTTTCAAATGTTTAAGAATCGATTCTCGTGTTGATGAAATCGGAGTTCAAAATCCGATAACATCGATGTATGTTTCGATCTCCACGACCAGTTGGTAAAACATTTCAAAAGCGCATGACATTTGAGTTTGTGTCATCGAGCGGCCAGTCGATACAATCGAGAGTATACGCTCGATAATATCGACCTTTCTCAATGATATCAAAGTCTGTCATAAACATGATCATTTCATATCCATTGGAACTTTTTGCCTATATATAGAGAACTTATCTTTAGTTGCTGGTATAGAAAGAAGAGTGTGCTTTTGAGTATTTAACCTTTGATCATATACCCAAAGCCCTTTCTCTCATGGAAGTTCATCCTCCAATCCACTCTCATCATTGACATGCAATAGAGTGGATTGGAGAATGAACTTCTGCATTCAAGGATCCTTCGGATACCATCTTAATGGAAAATCATTAAGCTGGGATGCCTTGAATGCATAGATGATTGGAATCACTTTATTTTCCTTATAGGAAAAAGCCAAAGATTCTTCATTAACAAATGAGGAAATTTTCATCAATGAGCTAAAAGAGACTCATTTGCTTATCTGTAAGTTATTAGAGTCTAGACGACCCATATGATCATTCCTTTGTAGGATTGGGTCTAAGGTTTTTCTCACCCTTTACAAGTCATCTAGGAGGCCTTCAGCGGGAGTGCACGTGGTGGGTGTGTTGTGTTGACCCTTACTCTGTGGTGAGCATAAACAGTTAGGGTCTTGTGGAAGATCCTTGGCCAGTGTGCCTAAAAGTGGGTGCTTTGTGTTGACCCTTGCTCGTAAGAGCATAAACAAGAGAGGTTCCTTGTGTGGATCCTTGGCCAGTGTGCCTAAAATTGGGTGCTATGTGTTGACCCTTACTCGTGGGAGCATAAATTATCATCGTAGGTGTAGGTTGTAATGGTTAAAGGTGAACCTAATTTAAAACCTTAGGTTTGGGATGAACCGTGTGAAACCTCCTTAGTGAAATCCGGCACACTCAAGGGTTGAGTGCGTCTGCCAGGAGTGGAGTAGACAAGTAGTCGAACCATTATAAAAATGACTGTGTTTGTGATTGATATTTGTCTTTGATTACCTGTGTGATTTCTTTAAATGCTTTCATAACTGATCACACCTCACACATAGTCACATCCATCATAAATTCTGAATTGCATCATGTTTATCATTAAATCAGTTTTGTGGTTGGATCCTCTAATTGGCTTGGAAGCCATTAGAGTTATCTTGAAGAAATCCTGATTCATGCACATCTATTCAGGACAAGTTTGATAGGATTTTAAATAAACCATAAAAATTTATAAAAGTCTTATTCACACCCCCTCCCCCCCCTCTAGGACATATTGGCATATTCCTACTTCAACTAAAGCCGTCTTTACCACAATTTCATCATAGACTAATTTTATATACTGTTTAGATATTGAATAGTCTTATGATTGGATCCTCTATTTGGCTTGGAAGCCATTAGAGTTAAAATGGGGTCATCTTGATAGTTGTTTGTTAAATCAGGATTATGATAATAGGATTTTAAATCATCATAAAATTTTATAAAGTCCTATTCACCCCCCTCTAGGGCACTTTGACCTATTCCTACTTCTACTAGAGCGGTTATTATCACAATTTCAGTTGGTATCAAAGTGGGTCTCTCTTAAGGGCTTAATCGCCTAGAGAGTGATCTTGACTGAAGTTAAAATTATGCTCAAATGAGAGGGCTCATTTGTAAGTAGACCTCCTGTATTTTATGGATCAAATTATGCTTACTGGAAGGCTAGGATGCATTACTTTCTGAGATCTTTGGATCATGATGTTTAGGACACTGTTGAAAATGGATATGTGCCCCCAACCGATCAAGTGGTCCTTGAAAATTGCACAACTATCTCCAAACTAAAATCCAAAGAAATGTGGACCGCATTTGATACAAAAAAGCAAACCTCTGAATCTAAAGAAATGAATGTTATTTACTGTGCTGTGTCTCAAGAAGTATTTAATTAAATTAGTATGTGCGGCACATCAAAACAAGCATGGGATTTGTTGGAAACAACCCATGAGGGAACTAACATAGTGAAAAGATCTAAGCTGCAGCTCCTAACATCACAATTTAAACATCTTAGAATGGAGGAGCATGAGACTTTCATGAAATTCTTTACAAAACTGAATACATCTATAATTCCATGGGTGGACTAGGAAAGAAGATTTTGGTATCAAAATTTTATAGGAAAATACTAAGATCCCTACCGAAAGATACAACTCCAAAGTAACAACTATCGAAGAGTGTAGAAATGTGGATGAAATGAAAGTAGAAGAGCTTGTAAGTTCCCTACAAACATTTGAACTATACTTTAAACCTGTTCCCAAATCCAAAAACAATGCCCTCAAAACTTCAAAACACATCACTACAAATGAGAAGGATGAAAGTGAAAGGGAAAAAGAAGATGAAGAAGTGACCCTTTTGGCTCAACGGTTCAAAAAATTCTTCCATAAAAGCCATGGCCGACCATTTAAAGGAAAATAGTTAGACAACAAGTATTATACAAGTAAACCTGGTAAAAAGTCCAAAGAGCCACAATGTTACACTTACTGAAAGTTTCGGCACCTGTCCACTGAATGCCCTAATAGAAAAACCAAAGGAAAGGCAATGGCAACCACTTGGGACGATAATGAAGAGTCAAATTCAGAATGCAGTGACTCAAATAGTGATGGAGACCAAAAATACCTGAAAATCCTTATGGTTTCTACATCCTCCAACATTCCCATAGAAAATGAGAAAATCAAAGAACCTCAAGTCGTAGGATCATTTCCATCTGATGATGAGGAAACAGAGAAAGAAGAAGAAGAAAAGGATAAATTACAAGATGTCTATAATTAACTTTACATACATAGCATCAATATTCTTAAAAGACTTGGGATTAGTGTAAATAAGAATAAATTGCTACAAATGGATCTAGATAAAACTTTAGAAACTAATACACACATAATTAATGATCTTCAGCAATACCCCTTAGATAATGATAGGCTTGAAAGAATTAACTCATTTCTAAAATCTGAGTCAGTGAAACTAAACAAACAGATTGAATCATTGAAAGATGAAAACATGCGTCTTAAGAATGAAATTCACACACTCATATTTGATGTAGTAAAGTCCAAAAAATCTGTTGAATTGAGTTACAAATTCTCCCAAAGCAGTGAAAAATTAGAACACAAAAGGATAAAAGGGGATTAGGATATGAAAACTTCAAATCAATTCCTACCCCTGCAGCAACAACAACTAAGAAAATAGTTGCTTCATGAAGTAATACAAAGGTTACTCCTATTTGTCACTTATGTGGAGATTCAGGACATTACAAATTTGAATGTCATACCTTTGATTGGACTCATCCAGATTTTGGTTTGAACTTTACTGGTAAATATAAACCAATCAGAAGAATAGTGCAAAATGTTAAGAGTCCACCAAGGTTCATACTGAAAGGTAAGACATATCTGTCTCAACCTAAAATGACCAAGAAAATGGAGGAACTACTAAGTCAAGTGGCTCAATTGAATCAGAAAACAAATGAATTAATAAAACAAGGAAAATGATTCAGTTACCTAATGTACCTAGATAAGTTCTTGACAAAGTAAAGAAAACATCCTTAGGAAACTTGTCACAGAATGGGTAGTGAAAGAAAAGAAAAAGTGCCTTATCACTCACTCAAATCATATAACAGGAAATAATACCAAGTGATACCTAGATAGTGGGTGCTTAAGACATGTCACGGGTGACAAATCTCTTCTCTCAAATTACTCAAATCTTGATGATGGGATAGTTCCTTATGGTGATGGAAGCACCGCTAAGGTAGTAGGGCATGAAACCATATAAGGAATGGAGATGCTCAAAAATGGGAATGCTTTTTGCATAAAAGGACTGACTCATAATCTTTTAAGCATCTCTCAAATATGCGACAACAAGCATGTTGTTACATTTGACAAGCTAAAGTGCAAGATCCTAGACTTATTAGGAAAACAAGTTATGGAGGGTCTTTGTACCATTGACCACTGCCATGTCATCAAAGGCAATGGAAAGGTTGATCCATATGCCCAGTAACAATTGAGCATGAAAAATAAGTCTAGGTCATGGCATCTAGACCTGGGTGGATGTGTGAAATGATGCATTCGTAATAATTATCATGATATATTTGAGGTTTTTATACCTGAAAACTCTTTTTGTGTATAAGCGTAGCTGATGTTTATAATTTTAGTGTCATAACTTTTTGTACAAATTTTGTTGTGTATATAAGCTGATATGAAAATACTTTATGATATGCATATCAAAATCTGGAGATAAAATGACTTATCCTCGATAAGTTAGTTGTCATATCGAATGAGTTGTTGATATTATAAAAAACACATCGATATCATTGACGACCTCTCAGAATCAGAAACATCGGTCCAAATTTTCAGTTCTCGAACTCCTTTTTAATAAAATCAAATGAGGCATGTATATATCATCGAATCTAATTTCGATGATATCGAAGTTCATCGCCCAATAAAAAGTGGGCGAGAAGGAAAAATCTACTTTTCACTTCTCATGTTGCGGTTCATCTTCTCCGGTCACTCTTTTCCCTTTTCCACAGTAAGCAGTCTAGCATCACTCAAATTCGGTAATTTCTTGCACATCCTCTTGATCCCTCAAGGTATACTTTAGTATTTTGGGTCTTTTAAGATTGGTTGATAGATTTCAGTTGGGAAATCTCTTGTTGGTGCTCATAGCTTTTAGTCTTTTATCAAAATCCTTTCCTCTGTCATTCCTTTTTAGTTGTTGGTTGTCCAAATGAGTAAAGATGAAGGAAAAGCACTTATCATAGGGGAATCCTCCAGACCTACCCGTCAGAAAACCCTAGCCCTAAAGGATAGGGCTAAGGCACCATTTAAGAGGTCTTCAACATGCCAACAGAGCATCACTACTCAACAAACGTCGTGTGGTGAGGGTCCAGTTTCTACACCACCATCCCCACCTATTTTTGCAGGCCCTCCACTACATATTCTTAAAAAATACATTGGGAGGTGCCTAGTGCATGAACGAAGGCTAGACAGGGAGTGCATTAAACCCTTCAATTTGGAACCCCTATTGGATGCGATTGATTGGCTGCCCATTCTAGATTTCAGAGGTCCGTGTCATTATGAGAGGACCTACCATTTTCTTGCATATTTTCATTCTCCAGTTTTAAATCCACCATTCATTGCTGTCACTGTCAGGGATGATAGTGTTAAAATTACTACAGAATCCATTGCTAACATTTTCGGTCTTACATTGTCTTCAATTGGCATGTCTGATCATGATCGTGAGGACCCAATCACTCGCTCTAAGATCACAAAATTCCTATGTCAAGAAAGAGATATCCCATGGTACTAGGGGAATTCATTGAATGCCAAATATATGAACCCTAAGTACCGAATCATGCATGGAATATTCTCCACAAATGTGTACCTTAGAGGAACGAATAGATCTGATCTTACCGGGTTCATGGTCATGGTCATGTACTGTGTGCAATTGGTATTAACTTATGTTTGCCTACTTTAATTCTTCACCAGTTGGCGAGTTCATCCACACATCCAGAGAAGTCCATCTGTCTTTTCCTCACATCATTCATGTGTTATGCAGTACAATCGGTCTTCCCATGATAGACGATCCTGAGCGACCACTACAACATTTCAACAAGGTCAATATTCTAAAGATGGACCTTAAGTTTCATCCATATATGGAAGGCCAACTTGAGGAAGAAATTCATGGAGAAGGAGAGATGGGAGAAGGAGCAATGCCAATAGGAGGAGATCCACAAGAGCCTCTGCCAGTTTTGACTCCGACTGATTCCGCACAGACCCAACAATTCAAATTTCATCAAGATAGGGTTAGGGCGACATTGCGTGGAATGACTCGAATAGAGGACATGATGGAAAAGCATGATGAGTGGTTCTTAGCTTTGGAGAAAATGGTGTCTGGAGTGCAACACACGGTCTAGTAGCTCGTTGATCTGATGACGTGTTGTCGAGATGACATGACACCATCTTCATTGACCCTAGCACCATAGTGTTAATAGCTCTCATGCCATCATATACACCAATTACTCATCTTTACTTAAGGGCATGGGTATTTTTTTCAATGCCCTAAGTTCTTATAAGTGTATGTGGTGGCCAACTAACATTGGAAAGTCTAACAAGGTTCTTTTAGGTCGTTAGTTGTTGTGTTTTGTGGTTGTCCTCTAAATGAGGAAAATACTTGTGTTTTCATGTGCCCATGGTTGGGCTGGATATTTGGATGGTTTTTTTTTTTTTTTTTTTTTAATGCTTAATTACTGCCAAGCTTGGGTAGTTTCTTTTGGATATTTTGAAGGCTGAATGTTAATATATATGTATGATGCTTATTCTCTGCCAAGTCTATCTGCTCACATTATTCACTGATCATCTATTTGAATCTTATTCTACTTGTCTATGGAATGCATGGTATAAATGGTGATTGCTTTTCTAATACTTATTGTATATCTATAGAGGTTGTGAGCTGGTTGGTGATTTCTAACTTTTAAAAGATATGTTGTTTTCTGCTTTTGAGAAATCTCAGCTCTCCTTTGCCTTGATTCTCCTAGTTTATTAATTGTCAACTTCAGTCATTTGATCTATTATTTGTTAACCTTTGTTAATGACTGACAAAAAGGGGGAGAAAAAATCCCACCATGAGAACACATGTGTTATATGTTTTTTAAAGCATGGTGATACAAGTGATAGGGGGAGTAGTTGTTAAGAAGACGGGGAGCAGCTACTTAAGTTAAAATTATGTGAACTGTATAGTATCTTTGTAAAATTGTGTAAAGGTTCATGTACACACAATTTAGGGTGTTCTTCTAGGATTTCTGGTGTTTTGTCACGTAATTGACAAAGAAGGAGATTGAAAGTGCCTTGGTTTGTCAATTAGCATGAGGATTGAGTCAATGAGTCAAGTGAGCCCCAAAGAAGATCGTTTAAGTCATTGCCTCAACTGGATGCGCACTCCAAGCCATTCAAAGGTAAATTAAGCCTCACATCCCATGTCCCAAAATACTCAGGTATATGAAGCCTTTATAAACATGAAAATAACATAGGATCATGTGTCTATAAACTTGAATTTCAGAATAGGAAAATCTTCCAAGTTTTACAAACTATATTCGATGATATCGAGTACTCATCAATGGCATTGAATAGTCACGATCGATGATATCGACAATCAATCGATACCGCCAAATTAGGCCATTTTATGTCTAACAATCACGAAGTATTTTGGATAATATGTTTGATAAATTGAAAAACATTTCGATAATATTAACATTCAAATGTCGATCAAATTGAATGAGGATTGATGATATCGAATTACCTTGAGCTTTGTCCAACAACTTTTGGAAAATATCTTGACATTGCTTGAGTAATCGAACCATCGTCAATCTCATCTAAATTCAAACATCGATGATATCAATATCATCGAATTCGGTCAAGTTTTCATCCACCGAGCCTCAAAGGAAAATTACCTAGAAAGATCGAGGACTCGAGACCCTATTCGATGTCTTCGGATTTCAAATCTCGATGATATCGAAGGTATATCAATGAGATCAAATCTAGACAAAACTATTCCAACAATCTTGCATGGTAAACCATATGGGAATGACCGAGGAATCGATGATGTCTCGATATGATCAAAATTCAAATAGCGATGCAATTGATGTCTGATCGATATAATCGAAATGGATCAAAGATTGTCTAACAACCTCTTTTGAAAATCATGTAAAAATGATCGATGTATCGAACAGATTGTCAATGAAATTGGAATTCAAACTCCGATGACATCGATACACGCTCAATGACCTTGATCCTCTAGCAAAAAGTTTTAGGTATATACTTTAGTGGAGTTCATATCATCAAACCTTGCTTCAATAGCATTAAAAGTATACTTTCGATGAAGCAGGCCCAATGATATCAAACTCTGTTAGAATCTGACATCTTTATTATCGATGGAACTTTTTGTCTATTTAAGGAGAGTTCATTCTTGGTTGCTGTATTGAGAAAAAGAGAGAGAGAACTTTGAGAGAATAACTCCTTATCATCTACCCTAAGCCCTTTTTCTCATGAGAGTTCATCCCTCAATCCACCCTCATCATTGATGTTCAATAGAGTGAGTTGGAGAATGAACTTTCGCATTCAAGGATCTTCCAGCTACCACCTTAATGGCTAATCATTGAGCTGGGATCCCTTGAATGCCTAAGATCTTGGAATTACTGTCTCTTCAATGACTATCATTTAATAGAGTAATTACCAACATAACCTTGACCCAACCCGTCGCCATACATTGGATCATCATCAATGTTACGGTTCAAGGGAGCTGAAGAATCTTCGTCATCAAAGGAGGAGATCTTCATCAACATGCTTAATGGGGCTCATCTACTTATCTGTTAGTCATTACGGTCCAGAGACCTTGTTGATCATTCCTTTATGTAGGATTGGGTCACAGGTGATTCTCACCCCTTTTAAGTCCTCATAGGAGGCCTTCGACGGAAGAGTATGTGTGGGTGCTGTGTGTTGACCCTTGCTCTTGTAGAGCATAAACTTAGGTCCTTAGTGTAGGCCTTTGGCCTGTGTGGCCTAAAAGTTAGGTTCCTTATGTGGATCCTTAGCTTGTGTGGCGTAAAAGTTATGTTCCTTGTGTGGATCATTTGCTCTTATATAGGGCATAAAAATTAGGTGTTGTGTGTTGACCTTTGCTCTTCGGTAGGGCATAAACTCTAGGGTCCTTATGTGAATCCTTGGCCTGTGGCGCCTAAAACCCTAGGTTCCTTGTGTGGATCCTTTACTATTGTGTAGGGCATGAAACCTGGGTGTTGTGTGTCAACCCTTGCTCCTGTGTGGGGCATAAACTTGTGTCTTGTGGAGACATCTTAGGTACCTTGTGTAGGTCCTAGACTCAGTCTTGTGTAGGTTGTATTGTTTTGAGGTAAACTTCATTTGAAACCTCTGTTAGTGAAATTCGGTACACTCAAGGGTTGAGTGCGTCCGCTGGGAGTGGAGTAGGCATATAACGAACCACTATAAAATGACTGTGTTTGATATCGTTATTTACATATTCTCTTATTGTTTATACTTTAGATGATCATATGATGCATGATTATTTAGAACTGATAAGTATCACATCTCACACACAGTCACTCAATGCATCCATCATGGACTAAATTTATATATTGTTTAGATATTAAATAGTCTTGTGATTAGATCCTCCATTTGGCTTGAAAGCCATTAGAGTTAAATTGGGGTCATCTTGATAGTTGTTTGTTAAATCAGAATTATGATAATAGGATTTTAAATCATCATAAAATTTTATAGTCCTATTCACCCCCCTCTAGGACACTTTGACATATTCCTACTTCTACTAGAGCGGTCATTACCGCAATTTCGATTCTAGGTTTAGAAACCTTTTTGTATTTAGAAACTAACTTTTTTTAATTTTTTTTTAGAAACTTTCTATTTCCTGTTTTTTAGAAACTAGGTTTCTTTATTTCCTTTTTATAAACTAACTCACTTTCCTTTTTCTTTTTGCAGGATCCTAACATAGAACCTTTTAATTTGGTAACTTCTTTCTAATTATGGATTTCTATTTCCCTTCTTTTTTTATATTTATGTTAGAATCTGAAATAGAGGGTTAAGAGTGTTTCACGCCCAAGTGGGTCCTTGATAACACTTGCCGTCTTTTGAGTGAAGGAGGATTGGTTGAGGGGTTATCTATCCATCATAGGATCAGGCACCACTCAAGATCCTCAGAGTTAATTGAGGTTATGGCTGCAAATAAACCTATTAATTAACTGGTGAATCAGCTATAACCTCGAGTTGTGAAAGTCCAGGATGAGAATGAGGTGCACCATGCACCTCCGCCTTATACTTTACGAGATTACTTGCAACTGGCAGGAGTGAGCACCCCTTCTTGTATGATTTTTCCAGGAAACATAGGAAATATGGATATCAAACTTGGAGTGATCTAACTCCTTCCAAAGTTCCTTAGACTTGAATATGAAAGTACATACCTGCACTTGCAAGAATTTGATGAGGTTATAACTACTTTATACCTTCCTAATGTATCTGAGGACACAGTCAGCTTGAAACTCTTTCCTTTTTCCTTGAAAGAAAAAGATGAGGCGTGGTTGCACTCACTACGTCTGTGATCTATTGACACATGGAATGACATGATGAAAGAGTTTATAAAAAAAATAATCTTTCCATACCGTAAGACGAACATCATCAGGAAATTGATCATGAACTTCGCCCAAAAGGAAGATAAAACATTCTTTCAATGTTAGGAGCGGTTTAAGGATCTCGTCAATTCATGCCCTTAACACGGTTTTGAAACATGGTGCATAACAACTTTCTTCCAAAATGGACTGACATGTTCCATACGCCAATTTGTCGAGACGATGTGCAATGGGGAGTTCATGAACAAAAATGTCGATGAGGTGTGGGATTACTTTGACAAATTCTTTAAAACTGCACAATCATGGGACATCTCCTAAAATTGAGCACCACAGCTAAGCCTAATCAAGCAAGGGAGAGAGGTGGGATATACTTGCTAAAAGAGGATGATGATATAAATGCTAAAGTGGTCAGTCTCGCAAGGAAGGTCGAGGCTATGAAACTTAAGAAGGATAAGGCTAAGGAAGTTGTTTGCGGTATCTGTGCTTTCAACATGCATACAACTAAAAATTGCCCAATGATACCTACTTTTAAGAGGCACTGAACGAGTAATCGAACGTCGTGAACAACTACCAAAGACCTTTTAATGGACCCATCTCTAACACATATAATCTTAGTTAGAGAAATCTTCTGAATTTAGTTAGAGGAATGGACAAACTGCTACTTCTCAAGGAATCCCTAACCAATTCTTAAATCAAGGGAAACCTTAAGAGGATCCAGTCTGAAAACATATTCAAAATCAAGAGCTTATCAATTAGAGTATATTAAATACCCTTCAAGACGTTTTAAAGGCCATACAAGGGTGTGAGACAAAAAAATTTAACTGGAAAAAAAGGAATTCTTTCAGCCCAACATTTCCCCAATCCTAAACCATAATAGAAATAAGTGATCCAAGATCTTCAAATTAAATGGAGCAAGCTAAGTCTATCACTACACTTAGGAGTGAGAATAATGCAGGGGCATTTTCACACTGGGCTCGAGTGGGGTTGCCTGTGGGATGCAGGGGCACACTCGGGGTGGGCGAGGCCCATGGGGGAGGTCTCGTGTTTGAGACTCCTCACCAAAGATGATTAATGCGCATTTCACACCAAGCTCGATTGGGGTAGCCTATGGGATGTAGGGACACACTCGGGGTGGGCGGCCCATGTGAGGCGGTACCCATGTGATTTGGGGCCCATGAGGGGGGTTTGGCCGAGGTCCTAACCCATGAGATGTGGGGCATAGGCTATGAGATAAGAGGATTAATTCGCCATGCTTTAACAGTTCAAGCTTTTAGAGAAACTGGTTAATTATCTTACATTAGGGAAGATAATTGAAAAATCTATTCTGGTAAGGGCTGAAAAGTTAAGGACCCAAAAGTAGATGATACTAATAGACTTAGTAACACTTCGCCAGAGTTAGAACTATTGCCCCAACAGTTGATTGCACTAAAACCTCTCTCTAACTCTCATAACATTCTAGAGGTGTTGAAATAAGTGAAGGTTAATATTCCTCTACTTGATGCCGTAAAATAAATACCTCCATATGCCAAATTTTTGAAAGACTTGTGCATGACCAAAAGACGGTAAAATATTTAAAAGAAAATCTTTTTAAATGAAAAAGTGAGTGTTATCCTAAAGTAAGATGTTCCACAAAAATATAAAGATCCCGGTAGCCCAACCATTGCTTGTGTAATTGGGAATTACTGCATTGAGCACGTACTTCTCGACTTAGGAGCGAGCGTAAATCTGATTCTTTACTTGGTCTACGAACATCTACGTTTGGGTGAATTAAAACCCACATAAACCAAATTAAAACTTGTTGATCCCTCAGTTCATGTACCGAGAGGGATAATTGATGATATGTTAGTCCAAGTTGACAAATTCTACTATCCAGTAGATTTATCATCCTAGATACTCAAGCTATTGTAGACATGAGCACTCAAATTCTTATCATCTTAAGTCATCCATTCCTTTCCACATCAAATGCAATCATTAATTACAGGAATGGAGTCATAAGTTTCTCTTTTGGAAATACGACATTAGAGTTGAATATCTTTTTCAATACTAACAAACAGGTAGAGGATACTGATGATGCTCAGGATGTTAACTTGATTGATTGTTTTGTGGAAGATAGAACTCTGATGACCTTATCCTTTGACCCTCTAAAGATGTATCCAGCCCAATCTTATGATTTGAACGATGATATGATTAAGGAGATGGGGGCCATGCTTGATACCATGCCGCTACTTGAAGTTAACTAGTGGAGGCCATAATTTAAAGAATTTCCCCAAACTTATGTAGTGCCTCTACCATCTAACCTCAAGGCATCTAAGCTTGACCTAAAACATTTGCCCTCTAATTTGAAATATGTCTATTTAAGTCAAGATGAGACATACCCGGTGGTGATTTCTTCTCACCTTGAGTAAGAACAAGAGAGTATGCTCATTTCTACTCTCATTGAGCATAAGGAAGCCCTTGGATGGTTAATTGCGGACCTCAAGGGAATTGACCCTTCGATTTTTATTCTCCGCATTTATCTGGAGGATAATACGAAGACCTCCCAATAACCACAACGTAGATTAAATCCAAACATGAAGGAAGTGGTTAAGGCCAAGGTTCTTATGCTATTTGTAATGCCTCGAAAATCGAGGGTCGGGTAGAAACCCAACTCCCGAGTTTCAGAACATCACTTATGCAACATTTTTAAGAATGAATGAATGTCGTTGGTAACAGTACATAAAACATGAGGTGGATTAAGCCAAAACAACATATCATACTCCAGAGACAGTTAAATTAGCAAGCAGAAGAATGTGATAGATATATAAAATATATAAATGATTGTAAATATCCAGAGCGTGAACATGTTACCAGGTTAACTAAATACATGTATACTCCAAAAATAGAAAGAAAAGAATATGTATGAGTGCTCCAAAAATATAAAATGACAAGTGTCATGGCATCTAATCAACCTCCTTGTAATCCCGTCGATCAGAACCTGCATAAAGGAGGGATCCTCCTCATCTTCATCAAGTCTGGCTTTGCTTCGTGAGCATCACCAACATCTGAAACTAAAATAGGGACTGGTGGGTGTCCGGAACACCATCCCGTAACGTGGGAGTGAGTGATCAACTCAGTGGAATCATAGAGTAAAGATTAGCATGTTATCAAATCAATCACGCGATAATAGTAAAGCAGACAATCAAACATTCCTAGATACTGTTGTTAATGCAAGTATGAAATGACATGATAGATGCCCTCACTGACACTCCCTCATGCGGTACCATCTGCGTCCGCGGCATGCTTTCTTCCCATAATGCTCCACATCTTCCAGGCACATGCAGTGTGATGTGGATATGATTACCGGGTTGTTATTAGTCATTTTCATACAGAAGGATTGAAAAACTAAGGTACCTTCCTTGTATCAATCCCAACACAAATCCTGTCTAGGGTCGTCACTCCTAGTGTTCTCATACGATGTTATGTTTATAGGTCGCTGTAAGGGCTGCCAAGGCTGTTGCTCGCACTCGTTGCACCGCTCCCCCATCACCTTATCAATACAGGCCTAATGTACTCTTATCTCTATGGAAGGGTCGTCGCCTCCCGTAGACTCAGAATACGCTCGAGGTCACTATAAAGGGCTCGTCACCTGATCAGTGTAGGCCGACAGCTCGAATGTAGTGTCCCATACCACCACAATCAGCTCACGAGTCAAATGTGCTCACTGGTCACTATGGGGAGGTTTGTGGCCCCAGCGTAGGCCGACAGCTCGACCACGGTGTCCCATACCACCATGCTCGGCTCATGAGTCTTTATGAATCAAGGTACCATGGTTAATAGGATTTTCAATGGTAAGTTCAGTACCCTAGGTTCAAGTAGTTATGACTCATATAAGGTGAACATACAATGGCCAGTTGGGTTACTTGACGGGCTCGACTAGTACGAGCGCATCTCAAGCTGAGCGACATGAAGTGCATGAAACACTTCGTGTGGCCTAACCACTGCCGCCTGCGCGAAACACGTGTCGCGCTCATCGACGCGTCCTTCGTGATAAATAGAAGCCAACCACGAATTCGATCCATTACCGACTGCCTGGACTAGAGTATAGCCCCAAGCAAACAAAATTGAAATAACAAGTAATCCAAGCATGTTATCAGCATGTTATAACATACATCAGAAGCAGTTAACCATACATGAGTATTTCACACATAAGGTAATTAATTCAATACAACAAACATGGAGGAATTTATGTACATCATCAAATTAGTTGAGAATCCAATCTCAACTCTAATCTACAACACCATATACTCAATACTTAGCAATACATACATTTATACAAACTCTTAGACTACACAACACCAACGTACTTGACGTATGTTGATTTCAACATATAATATGACAAATCCTTACATCAAGGAGATGTCTAATACACAACAATCATGTTCTTACATTCGATACATATGGCAAGCATAAATCATATTGATTTAGGCATTTCAACAAACACTTAACCTACACATATTAGTCTACATAGCATATGTCGGCCAATATGTGTAATAGGGCGAATCTCTTTGCCAAACAGATCATACACGCATAACTAGTATAAGTACACGGAAATACCCATGGCAATCATATTGGCAAAATACGTACGTATATAGTATTTCCTACAAATACCCAAAATATCCTAAATCTCATATTCTTCGTACGTATTCGAATTGAAAAACAGACAGTATGTTCTACATGTCAAATAACATTCTGATCAGCAATCTACCATTAAACGACATTGAAAGCTTTGAAAACAGATAATCTAAGCGTCTAAGATCTGCACCTTAAACCAGAAATGCGTATTCGTTAAGATTCAGATGATGTGTCTTCGTCAACGATAGATACGCTACCTATGGTAGGAAACAGGTTAGCTAGAACTCTTCTACAGCTAGTCTAAGCTTCAAATCAGGTTAGGGTTAGGGTTTTCTTACCTAGAACGAAACTAGAATCACCGGAATAACAATACAGAAGGGTATATTTGGCACGTAGAGCAGCAGGGAAGAATCCCAAGAGAAATCACCAGCTTCTCCCTCACTTCCTCTCTCTTTTCTCTCCTCTCTTCTAGGGTTTTTTCTAAATTCGTATGGGTTAGAAAGCTAAGGGTATAAGCCCCTTTTATAAGCCCAAACATAACCAAAACAGACTCCAAGTCAAGGTATACTTGGGTTATAGCCAAATCGGGTCTCTTACGATCCAAAAGAGCATTTCGGGAGGTCCTATGGCCGAACGCGGTTGGACTTAAGCTCATGGACACTAGATCTAGCACATATCAAGTTTTCAGATCGGTAGAGTTCCCAGATCGCACGTGGCGGACCAGTTTCAGTTCAGCGGTCACGAAGACTCGATCGAGGATTCCAAGTACACTGACCTGAGTGAGAAATGTTTCCTGATCCGAGAGTGTATTTGGGTCAGATCCCGACGGTCTGAATGCTTATACTTAATCCATAAGCGAAACATGCCAGATTTATTTAAAAGACATTTAATTTTTAATGAATTTCACTCTTTCTCACACTCCTTGCTCCAGCTCGATGAAATAGCCTCAGAACATCGGTTGGGCTTGATTTTCAAAATGATTGTCAAGTCCAACAAGGCGGTCATAATGGTCTAAGATTGTAGATATCGGACTCTCGACGCGCGGTCTAGATCCAATAAGAAGTTTCAAAGGGTTCTTGAGGGCAAACGGGTTTAGAGTTTGATCCTAAATTTTAGGGTAACGTAGCGTCAACGATTCTAGAGGTTTTGGATCTTACGAATCATATTTAAAGTAGTTGGTGCTAATTTCACAGGTAATTTAGCGTAGCGCTGGCTAATTCATGTTAAATTATAAAGAATTAGGTTTTAAATGATTTCTTTAGCTTTGAAATTGGGTTCTGAGAGTTTACCAAGGTGTTATGGTTGACCCATTGCCTAAGGGCGTCTAATCCCAGGTTGGCAAAAATCTGGGGTGTTACAATCTACCCCGCTTAAAATAAAATTTCATCCTCGAAATTGGCTAAGGGTAATGAGTACTTAAAGAGACTTTTGTATTGACAATCTAAGGAAGGTTCAAATTATATTTAATGACCTAACCTTACGTATAACCTAAACCAACTGTTTTGATCCTGGGCCAGTGGGGAAGAGGCCAACCACGCTTCCGCTGCACTACTCTGATCCAACGGTTGTATTAGATAATCCCAAGTAGATTGGGCTCAATACTTTCTACCCCTCTTAAAACTTAGTTCTACTTAATGTTCAAGAATCTATGCCTCGATTTGTATATCGGAATGAGGTGTAACTTAGGGCCTATCTTTAACATGAAATGGGAAACAACCTCTCACTACATTGGTCTTCCTTTGCTAACGATGTGTTCTATAGCATTGGTACCTATGGTTGTAGAAAAAAGCTGAAGTGATGGGTGTTATGGTTGATTTCAAGGACGTATGTGATTTTGTGGCAAGAGGTCTAATCTCTATTGGCTGTATGTCCTCAACATTTTCCAAAGGCAAAGCAATAACTTTTGGTTATAGGTGGTCGGGCCAACACGGAAGAAAAGTTGTGGAGTGGGTCTGAGCCGGATACATTGAGCTTCTATCTAATCAGGACAGAAAACTCATTGTATCAGTTCTTAATCCGAGTCGATGCCGATCTTCTGCTTGATCAGGGTATTGAATTCATTGGTAACAACTAGGATTAAGAAATCGATTCAAACCGCGAATACATTTCTTACATATATAGTTCCTTTACTCTGTGTTCCCGAATGCAATAAGTCTTTGGGAAGGCAATTCTAAGGGGCGTGCTAGTTTATTTTAAGTCTAATCTGAGGGATTTATAAGTTTTTCCTGAGAGTGAATGGTTCTAAGTTAAAACAAATTTCCTAAGGGTTATAACAGAAGTCTATAAGTATTAAGGGGATCTATCGAAGGAATGAGGTTATACTCCAACCAAATCTAACCTACTATTCCTTAGCATATACAGGCTTTACACTACTTAAGGTAACTAGTAGACTGGTCTGTATCTCACTATCTGTAATCTAAAACCTAAACTTATATGCTAAATGGTTTCATACCATTTCTAATACAAGGAATTTTTCTATCACTTAGGGTCACAATTATAAAACTCTAGGTCCAAAACGCCAAGGGCATATGTTGCAAGTGGTCTCAAGTTGTGTTAAATGGGACTACTTTCCTACTCCCACCTAAGAATTGGGAGTGACATGTTTAGTAGGTGGGTGGGTTAGGATCCAAATCAATTTCATGGGCTTTGGAAAATGGATCTTGTATTGGAAAGTGTGAGATGAAGCATAGCAATACACAATCCCTTAAGCATTCCACTCACTTCATAGCAAAAGGGACTGTATGCATGTCATTTATCAGAATTTATCACAATACCTGGAACAAAGTGTTACTTGAATCATGACAGAAGATGCATGTGAGCTAATGCGACCAAGACTCCCAACATCTAAAACCTTCTACCAACTGCTACACTACTACTAAGCTCATCAACACAAGAAAACACATGGATCCTAACATAGCAACAACCAAGCCACAGGGCGGTGGCATCTCTCGGCCTTCCTAAACGGGTGGGGCGACTAGGCCTGACTTCATCAACGGTGGTCTTCCTCTTTTCCATGTGTAACGCCTCAGAAAAATCTGTACTGAGACTCGAGTACCAACTCGACCAGAAATCACGAAGGATTAATTCCTTTAGAAAATAAGCATAAGTTAACTAGCGCTACGTTAGCGTAGCTATGATATTGTCCCTAATTACTTTAAATACGTTCTGTAAGACCCAAACTTGTAGAATCAATGACGCTACAATACCCTGAAACCTAGGATCAAACTCTAAACCCGTTTACTCTCAGGAACCCTTTGAAACTTCATATTTAATTTAGACCGCGCGTCGGAAGTCCGATATCTACAATCTTAGATGGTTATGACCGCTTAGCTGGACTTGACAATCATTTCGAAAATCAAGCCCAACCGACGCTTTGAGGCTATTTCATTGAGTCTGGAGTGAAGAGAGTGAGAAATGAGTAAAGATTGAAATTCTAATTCAAATCTGGCACGAGTCTTTACACATTATTATTAAGCGTTCTGACCATTAGAATTCAGTCAAATTTCACCCTCGGATTAGGAAAAATTTCTATTTCATATCATGAGACTCGCAGGCCTGATTTAGGTACGATGACTGCTGAACTGAAACTGGACTGCCACGTGCGATCTGAGAACTCTACCAGACTGAAAACTTGGTGTGGACAACATCCAGTGATCATGTTGGCTATATGTTGATGTAAATGATTTCCATGATGTTGTCTATATGTATTGATTTCATTATATACATGAAATGCATGTGTTGGATGATTTGCTTAAGTTGTGTGTTATAACATGTGTCAACATGCTTACATTGTTGTATTTCATTTTTGTTACTCTCATATGATTGCTGATGTTGATATTCAAGTGTTTGGGGCTATACGTTAGTCCAAGCAGTTGGTAATGGATTGAATTCGTGGTTGGCTTTTATTTACCACGAAGGACGCGTCGATGAACGCGAGTCGTGTTTTGAGTTGGCGGCAGTGGTTAGGCCACATGAAGTGTTTCATGCACTTCATGTCGTTCGACTTGAGGTGCGCTCGTACTAGTCGAGCCCGTCAAGTAACCCGACTGGCCATTGTATGTTCACCCTGTATGAGTCATAACTGCTTGAACCTAAGGTACTGAACTTACCATTGGAAACCCTGTTAACCATGGTACCTTGATCCATAAAGACTCATGAGCCGAGCATGGTGGTATGGGATACCGTGGTCGAGCTGTCGGCCTACGCTGGGGCCACAAACCTCCCCGTAGTGACCAGTGAGCACCTATGACTCATGAGCAGATTGTGGTGGTATGGGACACTACATTCGAGCTGTCGGACTACACTGATCAGGTGACGATCCCTTTGTACTGACCGCGAGAGTATTCTGAGTTTACGGGAGGCGACGACCCTTCCGTAGCGAAGAGAGTACATTAGGCCTGTATTGATAAGGTGATGGGGGAGGGATGCAATGAGTGCGAGCAACAGCCCTGACAGCCCTTGCAGCGACCTACAAATATAACATCGTATGAGATTACTAGGAGTGACGACCCTAGACAGGATTTGTGTTGGGATTGATATAAGGAAGGTACCTTAGTTTCCTAATCCTGTTGTATGAAAAGGATTAATAATAACTCGATAATCATATCCACATCGCATTGCATGTGCCTGGAAGATATGAAGCACTGTGGGAAGAAAGCATGCCGGGGGCGTAAGATGGTGCCGTATGAGGGAGAATATTGGTGAAGGCATCCATCATGTCATCTCATGCTTGCATTAACAACAGTATCTAAGAATGTTTGATTGTCTGCTTTACTATTATCGCGTGATTGATTTGATAACATGCTAATCTTTGCTCTATTATTCCAATGAGTTGATCACTCACTCCCACGTTACGGGACGGTGTTTGCAATACCACCAAACCCTGTTTTAGATGCAGGTGATGAGGCGATTCAGGACGCAGAGCCGGATTACTACGATGATCAGGACGAGTTCTCGTATATGCAGTTCTTCGACGGTTTTACGTAGGTGGCCTGGATCGGCGGGACTGACTAGTTGGACTATTTTATGACATTTACTTTTTGTTTATGACATGTATATGAGACTCAGAGATGTATTCATACTTTGGAGATAGTTTGAGATTATTTTGTTTTCATACAGTGATATATATATTCTTCAGTCTTCCGCTTGCGTTTTATCACTGGATCTGGAGTATGAATAGCATTTTTGGTATAATCTTACTCATGTGAATGCTTTAGCTCAGACAACATTGAATCATAATCATATTTGTTGCATAAGTGATGGTCTGGAACTCGGGAGTCGGGTTTCTACACGATCCCTGATTTTCAGGGTGTTACAAGTTGGTATCAGAGCATGATTTGGATTAAACCGGACCTGGGTTATGACCACGCGATGTACACTGTCACCCCTTTGACTTAGGTGGGTGTGAGAAAAATCTTGAAACACTCGTGGGACTTCAGTTTCGCCAATAGGCGAAGTCTACTCAAATCGATCGTTTTGATCGAGTCCATAACGTATTTTTGGTCACGTGAAGCGACTTAAGTCGCCTCTAGGTCATTAGTTGGTGGGTTTGAGATGATCCCAGAAGAATTTCAAACCCAAAAATGCATGTCCTTGGGTCGTGGGGCAACCGCAACCCTTACACTCAATCTTAAGGCTTAAAAACTCCTTTTCATCTAATTCCTTCAGAATCTTTCTTTTCACCACCCCATTCTTAAAATTTTTCTAAGTCCTTTCTTACTACACATAAATTCTAATATGTGAATGATAGTGAATCATTCTTAAACAAAAATTTTACTATAAATAGTAAATATATGTAAGAATTAGACTTTTGGACATTCCATTTATGGAATATCTTGTAATAAATGGGTTAGATGGATGGATTAACCTCTCTTATCCCAAAATCATATGCTACATGATGTATAAAATCATTCTGGTTTACAAATTGGCCCCGAAACACCCCAAACAGAGTCATGGGCCTATCTAGGCTAAAAGACAATGAATCAGGGTGGGTCCCACATATATTTGGGACCTCTAGGGTAGGGGGAACCCGGCCCACATGGCCGGCGATGTTAGATTGCAACTTCACTGGCAAGGACCTCGCTGGTTCGGCGAGGGCTCGCCGTACGGTGGGCCCCACTCGGGCTGATCTTCGGGCTGATGCCCTTTTAGGGCTAGGGCACCCCTTCTATAGGTGGGCCACACCTCAAAACCCCCTAAAAGTCCTACCTCCTTCACGATCTAAGCCCCCAATCTCTCCTTTCTTCACCTTCTTGCTGCCTCCCTCTCAAATCACGTCACCAAACCTCTCCCAATACCATTTTCTGTTAAAACCGATGCCAACCCATCGTCCACAGCTGTTGGTGCTCTCTTTCCTTTCCATTTTCATTGTGTGGAGCTCCCACAGCCTCCATTAGAGGCTGAAAATTGGATGAGCTTCCGTCCCTACCCATTAATCTCTTTTTCCTTTAAAAATATAGCCTTTGGGAGCTTGATTCATCCCTTTATAGAGCCTAGATTCATTTCAGTCAAATTGGGCAGCCATTTCTCCCCATTTCCCTCAATTTTCATGGCTTTTGTGGAGGCTATTTTAGCCTTTTTCTCTTTCTCCACCATCCTCTCTCTCATGGGAAAGAGGAAGACGGTCGCAGATGAAGCTAGGCCTAGTCGCCCTTCACGATCAAGGAAATCGAGAGGTGGCGCCGCTAGCTCTAGCGCCGCCGCTAGTCCAAGTGTTGGTAGAGAGCTACATACGAAGTGGGATTTAGATCCCCGTGCTCACATAGGGCGTACACTGTTAGCAGACTTGGCTCATGGCGCTTATACTGATTGCAAGGTTCTATTTGAGGTGCATGTGGATGGGCGGCTCTTTGGTGAGTTTCTGTTATTTGAGCGCATCGAAGCTGCCAATTGGGGTTCGCTCTTTGAAGCCCAGTCTCATGCGAATGTGAGCACTGTTCGTGCCTTCTATGCTTATATACGGGCTCCTACGTTGGAGCCATTGCAGTTTAGGATTCCCTTTGATAGAGACCGAAAAGCCACGATCGATGTTCGGTTGATAGCTCACATTCTGAAGGTGCCTCTTGGTGAAGTTCATCCAAGTGCTAAGAATCTGAAGAGTGTTCATGAGCGAAATCACCGCACCAGGTTCTTATGTGGTGGTTTGGTTCCGTGGCAGCGTAATAAAAGCCTCTTAGCGTCCCACATGTCGCATGATTTTCCCCTACTGCACCACATTTATACATTCAATGTGTATCCTAGGTCAACCAACCGCAGTGAATGTACGTATCTCATGGTTGATTTCTTGTATCTAATGGGCCAGGGAGAGAATGTATGCATGACCACCTTTGTGTTGCGACAGATTGTTTGCATAGCGAATTCGAGAAGAATGTCTGAGTCACTTCCTTTTGGCCGGCTTATATGCAAGATCGCGCTTGAGTTTGCTTACAGACTTGGGCCGGAGATGCCTGTGCCGATTCACTTCATTGATGAGGATACCATGAACCAGATGAAGATAGGGCCTCGACAGCATGAGGCTCAGCTTGATGATGATAGTGAGGACGATTATGATAGTGAAGAGGATGCTAGTGAAGAAGAAACTGGGGCAGAAATAGAGGAAGAAGTCCAGGAAGAAGAAGAAGAGGAGGCTCAGGATACTGATGAGAGTCCTCCTATTACGACTCGGGCTATTAGGGATGCTCAAATAGCCCGACTTGAGGAGAGTCAGGTTGCCTTGCGACGGGAAGTCAAGGAACTTCGGGCTGAAGTGAAATAAGATCTCGAAGATGCCAAGGCTGTCATGAAGCAAAAATTTGGCAAGGTGACTCACACCTTGAAAGCTATCCTATGTTGCCTGAAGGATAAGGGCACTCCTCTTCCATCACCAGACTTTGAGTAGCGATGGGATTTTAGATGTTTGTTGGTTGTAGTTGGTTTGTTTCCTGCTTTCTATGTGTAAGCCTGAGAAGGCTAGTAGTTAGTTTATGTTGCAGTTGTAGCTTTGATTGGCTTAGTTTCCCATGTGTTTCTTGTCATGATGCATGTAAGGATATATCTCTTGTATTGTGACAAATTTTGATTAAATGGAATGCATGGAATTCTGCGATGTTATGTGAATGATTGCGGTGTGTTTGTGCTAATGCTGAAACTGATAAGGTTGCGTCCTATTTTGAATATAGGGAATGCCGCCTAAGGCTACTAGGAGCACGAGACGACTTACATTGGGAGAGCCTATGGATCGAGTTCCTCTCCAGACTGATGTTCATACGGACCCTGCTGTGGGCCCGATTCCTGAGACTGCACCTGAGTCTCAGCCCTCTACAGGTCCTACAGTTAGACCGCTGCCTTTCACACCGACTGTCAGAGAGCAGTATCGTGCGTCCTCCTCGACGCAGTATGTGTCACAACCCACTCCACCTCCTAATAGGTTTGAGTAGTTGATGGCCATGATACATCAACAGCACCAGCAGCTCTTGACTACGATAGAAGGGGCTCTAGCCCAGGGTGGGAGTGCGACTCCACCTGCACCATCTGTGCATCCAGCTGAGGATGCTGGTACTTCGACTCAGGATGAGGGCATGGCTCATCCTGCACCATCTACTTACCCTACGGGGCATACTACTGATACACGAGGCCTACTCGAGCGATTCCAGCGCTTGCGGCCTCCTACCTTTACGGGTTCTCACGGACCTGAGGAGGCCGAGTATTAGCTCGACCGTGTGTCGAAGATTCTGAGGATGCTACATTTCTCAGAGTCCGAGTAGGTCGAGTTGGCTACGTTCATGTTCGAGTGAGAGGCCAGCTTGTGGTGGGATAGTGTTCTGCGGACTGTTGCTCTTAATTTTGTCTAGACTTGGGCCACATTCGAGTTCCGTTTCCACGCGAAATACTATCCTGAGACTTACAGGCATGAGCGGGAGAATGAGTTTCTACGCCTCAGGCAGGGAGGCATGACCGTTACAGAGTATGAGCATCAGTTTACTGAGTTGGGCAGATACGTCCCAAAGATACTTGCTGATGAGCAGATGCGCATACGACGCTTTTCTGAGGACTTGCGACCGGACATACGGTCGAAGATGTGTTGTGTCAGCATACCCTCCTACGCAGAGTTGATACACATGTCCATGAGGGTAGAGCAGGATGTTGATCGACTGGCATGATCTCGTGGCCCTATTGTTCCTAGGCCATGACTGGATATGCAGGACAGTCCATTTGTTGGCAAGAGGCCTCGCATCGACCCTCCTCCTAAGGCTACAACGCCAGTACTTCTGATGCGGTGCCCTGATGCGTCATGTACTTATTGTGGGAGATCGGGTCACACAGTAGGGAGTTGCTTCGCTCAGATGAGAGACAACGGGTTTTCACCGCGGTAGAAGATCGACCGTCCAAGCCCACAGGCTTTATCTGCTCCACCCCTAAGGTCGGTTCCTACGCATCCTTTCTTCAGACCTCCAATACCTCCATTTCGGCCGCCTCAATGGCCCATGGTACCGCAGCCGAACCGTCTACAACAGGCACGGGTACATGCCTTGACAGCTGAGGCAGCCAAGAAAGAGACTACTCAGCCCTTGACCTTTGAGGTCACCGCCCATATTGGAGGTACTCCTATACTTGTGATGGTGGATACAGGATCCACGATTTCATTGATATCGCATTCCATAGTCAGGCGTCTTGGGCTACCGACTATTCAGATGGATGGGGTGCGAGTTCTATCTGCTCACGGGACCTTTTCTGAGGCCACCATGATGTGTGAGGGTTATTTGGTGGACCTGTGGAGCAGGACGATAGCTATCGATCTTGTCGTCGACCCCTCTCTTGTTTGTCTCGACGTCATTCTTGACATGGATTGATTGACTGCAAGGAGGGCTGAGATTGACTGCGAGACCCGTACAGTGACAGTCTACGAGCTGCAGGGCACATCCTTTACATTTTCAGTGCGGGTAAATCTCCCCTTCTGCATACTTAGCTACGCTTCTTTACTACGGGACGCTGATACCCCGACACTTGAGCATACGTCAGTCGTCCGTGATTTTGGAGATCTGTTCAGGAAGATTTCTGATTTGCTGCCTCAGCGAGAGATCGATTTTACTATCGATCTGGTGCCCGGTTTCATGCCCGTCTCACTGCCGACGTATCGCATGGCACCGTATGAGATGGAGGAGTTGAGAAAACAGATTGATGATCTGTTGGAGGTTGGTTTTATTCGACCGAGTGTGTCTCCTTGGGGAGCACCAGTACTGTTTGTGAAGAAGAAGGATGGTTCTATGCGATTGTGTATTGATTATCGCAGGCTGAACCAGATTATGGTGAAGAACCGATATCCCTTACCCAGGATAGATGACTTGTTTGATCAGTTGAGAGGGGCCCAGTACTTCTCGAAGATTGATCTTCAGTCAGGATATCACCAGTTGCGCGTCAGGGATGAGGACGTGCAAAAGACAGCTTTCAGGACCAGCGTTGGCCACTACGAGTTCCTTGTGATTGCGTTCGGTCTCACAAATGCACCAGCCGTGTTCATGGATTTGATGAACAGGGTATTTCAGCCATTCCTCTATCGATTCGTCATCGTGTTCATAGATGATATTTTGGTATACTCCAGGAGTTGAGAGGAGCATGAGGAGCACTTGCGATTGGTCCTGGATACACTGAGACAGCATCAATTGTTCGCACAGTACAAGAAGTGTGACTTCTCGAAGCAGGAAGTGAAGTTCTTGGGACACATGGTGTCCAAGGATGGGATGATAGTTGACCTGGCGAAGGTAGCTGCAGTTCAGGACTGGGAGCAGCCTGGTTTTGTCACTGAGATAAGGAGTTTCTTGGGTCTCGCTGGCTATTATCGACGCTTCATTCGGGATTTCTCGAAGATCGCGAGACCTTTATCTCAGTTGACACGGAAGGACGTGAAGTTCGCCTGGAATGATAAGGCGGAGTCAGCTTTTTAAGAGCTGAAGGACAGACTTACGTCCGCCCCTGTGCTAGTATTGCCAGAGCAAGGGGTTAGATATACGATATACACTGACGCATCTAGCGTTGGTCTGGGTTGTGTCCTTATGCAGAAGGACAGGGTAATTTCGTATGCCTCGAGACAATTAAGGAAACATGAGGAGAATTACCCTACACACGACCTGGAGTTGGCAGCCGTCATATTCGCACTGAGACTCTGGAGACATTACCTCTAGGGAGAGGAGTTCGAGCTCTTTTGCGACCACAAGAGCCTCAAGTACATATTCACGCAGCAAGACTTGAATATGAGGCAGTGGCGATGGATGGAAACTTTGAAGGACTTCAAGTTCGAAGTCTCTTACCATCTTGGGAAGGTGAACCTTGTGGCTGACGCGTTGAGCCGCAAGAAGGCGATAGAGTTTGTGGCTCCACTGATGGTTGCTGAGTGGGATATGGTTGAGTTTTTGTGAGACTTAGAGCAGAAACTCACTGTAGAGGAGCCGTATGAGTTCATCGCACATGTACAGGTGCGATCTCAGATCGATGACCGGGTCATCGAGGCGCAGAGGGATGATGCGCGTCTAACTGAGCTTCGAGAGCAGGCCAGTGATGATGCAGACGCCGAGTGGCGAGTTGGCACGGATGGGGGCTTACATTATCGTGGCCGCCTATGCGTCCCAAATATCCCTGACTTGAGACGAGAGATTCTCGAGGCTGCGCATTGTACTAGACTCGCGATGCATCTAGGCAGTACGAAGATGTATCACGACGTGAGGAGGACCTATTGGTGGGAAGGTATGAAGACCCACATAGCAGAGTTCGTGTCCCATTTTCTTACTTGCCAACAGGTGAAGGCAAAGCATCGCCGACCACCCGGAGTTCTTCAGCCTATGCCGATCGTAAAGTGGAAGTGGGACTTCATTTCCATGGATTTCGTTTCAGGGCTGACGAAGACGAGGAAGGGACATGATTCCATATGGGTGATCGTCGACCGTCTGACGAAGTCGGCGCACTTCCTACCGATCAGAGTCACGACCTCTGCAGACGAACTGGCTAGACTATATCAGAGAGATCGTGCGTCTGCATGGAGTTCTGTTGGAGATCATGTTCGACAGAGACATGCGGTTCACTTCTATTTTTTAGACTCGCATTCAGGAGGCTATGGGTGTGAAGTTGAAGTTCAGTACTGCCTTCCACCCATAGACAGACGGACAGACAGAGCGGGTGAACCAGATCTTAGAGGACATGTTGCGAGCTTGCGCATTGGACTTCAAGGACAGTTGGGATGACTGTCTTACATATGTGGAGTTTGCGTACAACAACAGTTTCTAGGCTAGTATCGGTATGGCACCTTACGAGGCGTTGTATGGGCAACCTTGTCGAGCACCGCATTGCTGGGCAGAGGTCGGTGAACGCAGAGTGATTGGCCCAGAGTTAGTGCAGGCGACGTCGGAGAAGATTGATATTATTAGACGTCGGCTTCTCACAGTGCAGAGCAGACAGAAGAGTTATGCCGATAGGAGACGGCGGCTGCTAGAGTTCACGGTTAGGGATCATGTATTTTTACGAGTTTTCCTTATGAAGGGAGTCCTTCGGTTCGGGAAGAAGGAGAAGCTGGCACCGCGATTCATTGGTCCATTCCAGATCCTCGATCGTGTGGGAGCAGTGGCATACCGTTTGGCTTTACCCACGCCTCTCGCGAGCGTTCACAACGTATTTCATGTTTCTATGCCGAAGAAATACGTTTCTGATCCTTCCCATATCATCAGATGGGAGCAGGTGCAGTTAGGAGAAAATGTTACATATATCCTGCGACCGACGCGTATCCTAGACAGGAACGAGCAGGTACTGCATAGCAAGGTGATTCCCCTTGTGAAGGTATTGTGGACGTATCACTCTGAGGAAGAGGCTACCTGGGAGACAGAAGCCGAGATCAGAAAGAACTACCCACAGCTTCTCGAGGAGTATGAAAAGGTATAAATTTTGAGGACGAAATTTTTATTAAGGGGGGTAGATTGTAACGCCCTGGAAAAATCTGTACTTGGACTCGAGTACCAACTCGACCAGAAATCGTGTAGGATTAATTCCTTTAGAAAATAAGCGTAAGTTAGCTAGCACAACGCTAGAGTAGCTGTGAAATCATCCCTAATCGCTTTAAATACGTTCTACAAGACCCAAAATGAGTAGAACCAATGACACTATAATACTCCGAAATCTCGGATCAAACTCTAAACCGGTTTGTTCTCAGGACCCCTTTGAAACTTTGTATTGGATCTAGACCGTGCGTCGAAAGTCCGATACCTACAATCTTAGACCGTTATAACCGCCTAGCTGGACTTGACAATCATTTCAAAAATCAAGTTTAACCGACATTCAGAGGCTATTTCATTGAGCTTGGAGTGAAGAGAATGAGAATAGGGTTAGATTTGGAATTTTGAAATTCAAATCTGGCACACGACTTGGTACGTTATTATTAAGCGTTCTGACCGTCAGAATTCAGCCAAATTACACCCTCGGATCAGAAAAATTTTCTTTTTCATATCATGAGACTTGTAGACCTAATCTACGTGCGATGACCGCTGAACTGAAACTGGACCGCCACGTGCGATCTACGAACACTACTGGTCTGAAAATGAAATGTGAGCGACATCCGACATACATGAGCTTAAGTCCAATCGCGTTCGGCCAGGGGACCTCCCGAAATGTCTTTTTGGACCGAAACAGCCCCGATTTGGTTAGGCATCAAGTAAACATTGTTCCCAAGTCTATTTTGGAAATGTTTTAGGTTATAAAAGGGCCTTAAACCCTCACTTCTCTCACCCATCCAAATTTGCTAGAAACCCTAGCTGGTGTGAGAGAAAAGGTGAGAGATTGTGAGAGAGAGTGGGAGAGAACTTCCTGCTGTTTGCACTACCTACTGCACGTGCTTAAGCCACGTACCTTAATCACTTTCCCGGTGATTCCGCCGCACTTCTAGGTAAGGAAAACCCAAACCTTTTGCTGATTTAAGGTTCTGTTGAATCCCTTAGCGAAGTAGTTTACAGATCTTGTGTATTAGGTTCCCGGTTCGCCGTAGATGAAGCGTACATGCTCCGTTCGAATCGGTTCACCTCTAGGGAAAAGGTGCGGATTCTAGACGCTTTGATTGGCTGATTTCAATGCTTTCAATCTCGTTTAATAGTAGATTATCGATGACAACACCATTTGACATGTACAACATGCTGTCCGTTTCTTGTTTCGTAAGCAGACGAAAAATATGAGATTTAGGGCATTTTAGTCATTTGTAGGAAATACTTTTTTCATCCATATTTTGCTGATATGATTGACATGACTCTTTATCGCATTAGGATATTAGGAATGTGTGCATAATCAGTTTGGCGAAGAGATTCGCCCAAATGCGCACTTTGAGTTGACATACTATATGTAGACTTAAGTGTGTAGACTAAGTGTTTGTATAAATGTTTGTATTAGTATGTATTGAATTAAATGGTGTTATGAATTAGTTTAAGCTTGAATTCTCAAATAATATGCTGATGTAAATGATTTCCTGCATGTTGGCTATATGCATGATTTCATTATATGTATGAAATGCATGTGTTAGATGATTTACTTAAGTTGTATGTTATAACATGTGTTAACATGCTCACATTGTTGTATTTCATTTCCATTACTCTTATATGATTGCTGATGTGGATTCATAAATGTTTGGGACTATACCTAGTCCAGGCATTCGGTAACCGAGTAAATTCGTGGTTGGCTTATCTTTGCCACGAACGACGTGTCGATGAACGCGAGTCGTGTTCTGAGTTGGCGGCAGTGGTTAGGCCACGCGAAGTGTTTTATGCACTTCATGTCGCTCAGCTTGAGATGCGCTCGTACTAGTCGAGCCCGTCAAGTAACCCGACTGGCCATTGTATGTTCACCTTGTATGAGTCATAACTACTTGAACCTAGGGTACTGAACTTACCATTGTAAACCCTATTAACCATGGTACCTTGATCCATAAAGACTCATGAGCCGGGCATGGTGGTATGGGATACCGTGGTTGAGCTGTCGGCCTACGCTGGGGCCACAAACCTCCCCGTAGTGACCAGTGAGCACTTATGACTCGTGAGCAGATTATGGTGGTATGGGACACTATATTCTTGCTGTCGTCCTACACTGATCAGGTGACGAGCCCTTTGTAGTGACCGTGAGTGATTCTGAGTCTACGGGAGGCGACGACCCTTTCGTAGCAATGAGAGTACAGTAGGCCTGTATTGATAAGGTGATGGGGGAGCGGTGCAACGAGTGCGAGCAATAGCCCTGACAGCCCTTGCAGCGACCTATAAAATATACATCGTATGAGATTACTAGGAGTGACGACCCTAGACAGGATCTGTGTTGGGATTGATATAAGGGAAGTACCTTAGTTTTCCAATCCTGTTGTATGAATGGACTAATAATAACTCAGTAATCATATCACCATCACATTGCATGTGCCTATAAGATGTGGAGCACTGTAGGAAGAAAGCATGCCGCGGGCGTAAGATGGTGCCGTATGAGGGAGATAGTCGGTGAGGGCATCCATCATGTCACGTCATATTGTATTAGCAACAGTATTAGGAATGTTTAAATTATTGCTTTACTATTATCGAGTGATTGATGTGAGAACATGCTAATCTTTGCTCTATTATTCCACTGAGTTAGCTACTCACTCCCACGTTACGGGATGGTGTTTGTAATATCCACTAGACCCTGTCTTAGATGCAGGTGAGGCAGCGATTCAGGAGACAGAGCCGGATTATGATGAGGACTAGGACGAGTTCTCATATATGCAGTACCACGACGGCTTTGCTTAGGTGGACTGGATTGGCGGGACTTCTTAGTGGGACTATTTTTGACATTTTGATTCTATTTATTTACATGTATATGAGACTCAGAGATGTATTCATACTTTGGAGACAGTTGAGATCTAATTTGTTTTCCATATAGTGATATGTATATCCTTTAGTCTTCCGCTTGCTTTTATCACTGAATCTAGAGTATGAATTGAAGTTTTGGTATACTCTCACTCATGTGAATGCTTTAACTCAGACAACATTGAATCATAAACATTTTTGTTGCATAAGTGACGGTCCGGAACTCGGGAGTCGGGTTTATACACGACCCCCGATTTTCAGGGTGTTACAGAATTAGTCCTAAGTGATTTCTGCTCGAGGTGGTACTCGGGTCTTGGTACGAAATTTTTTGAGTCGTTACAACTTTGCATAGAAGGTCTTCTTATCATAGGTAATATTTTCGATGAATATGTGCCTTCGAACAAAGAATTTGCTCTCACTTCTGTAGGAGATAATAGATCCAAGATTTCAAATTTTGATCTTGAACTCTTCAGAGAAGTGGTTAATTTCCCTCAGCCTGATGAAATTCATTCTCTTAACTAGCTAGTTCATTTTTCCCCATACTTACAGTATACTTCTTTCCCTTTTTTATTATTATTATTATTTTTTTAAATTCTTTTTCTCATATGTATTTATATCACTTATATGATAACCATATCATTATCATGACAGCTTTGCAGGTCAGAATCATCATGACCTCAAAATTATCTGTGAAAGTATCAAGAGTACTATTGATTATAGTTCTTCTTACGAACTGACTGCTCTCTTGGCTTATTGGCTAAGCTTGGCGACATTTCCCAGTTTAAAACAAATAGAAATCATCAAACCGGCTCTCTTCGTAGTTGCAGGCGCGATGGCAGAAGGTCAGAAGTATTCGTTAGCTCCTCCAGTCCTTTGCTCATTATGTCGTGCTTTCGGAGACATCATTTCTGGTTCTGAAAGTTCATCTTCCAAGCCTCTTATAATTTATTCTCCTTGTCATTTCTTCATAGGCTGGTTAGGAGTGTATTTTCCTTAGACCTTTGCTAATTCAAAAAAAGCTTATTCAAATCCTCATCTACTTCCACTCCGGCATTATTAACTGAGGATGATGATCAAATAATCAAATGGTTTGGTCACCAGGAAAATAGAGAATAATGATCCTATCAACTTCATTTAGTTTTTGTTTAATAGCTTTCTAGAGGATATAAAAGCTATTGATGATGATTCTATTTCTTCAGGTGAACAATCATTCATTGTCTCTATCAGATCTAGTACTCTGACATTGAGGGAAGGTAGCAAATTCTGGTGTGAACCATATTATCCAAACAGATTTTCTCATCAATTTGGCTTTAATCAGGTTATGTTAGAGACTTGTGATATTGTTACCAGAATAATGAGAAGTTATGGCATTAGGCCATATAACTGGGCCTTGATATGGAGACAGCTTTTGAATTTACATACTGGATCGCGCTTCATAATTCCTGGCTATAACTATCTAATTCATGCTTCTTATTGCTGGATGTGTTGGTTGGCTCATCAATATTATTCGGTGTGTGATTATTGCCCAGTAGATTGTCCCATATGGATTCCACCACGCATAAGAAATTTTCAGAAAGACCAATGCATAAGTAACTTTGAAGAAACAAATCATGCCCCCTTTCCCGGTCAACTTTGTATAAAGATTTCTTCAAAAGATAATATTTGTGAAGTGAAACATGCTGATACCCTTGAAGGATGGATAACAATTACTAATTCTTTAAAGAATCCAAAGAATACATCTGAATCTTTAGATCATCCAGAAGAGAATGAAAATTCTTCACATTTTCATCCTCTATCTCTATAGATTTTACGAGATGATTTTCCTTCATCATCAGGAAAACAAGAGATGGGAAGACATTGTCACTCTCTTCGGAAGGATAAGAAGATTGTAATTGAAGACCCATATTTTATATAGTTAATCTTGAAGGATTCACTTTTGAATAGAGAATAACAAGCATTTTGAATAAACTTGCTATTGTTGTAATTTGAATCTAGTTCAAACAAGTATAATAGTAGTGCATATCTATTTTGAGTTTTTCAAGAGAAACTATGATATCTTATACTTCTTGATATCTTTTTTGCAGTAATTTATAGTGACGTACTTCTGAATATTATTTAATTATTGTTTGGGATTTTCATGATTCATTTCATCATATTAGATAATTGCATTTAATCATCTTGTTTAACTCAAGACTTATTCATAATTCGATTAGTCTTAAGGGTGCATTGTACAAATAGTTTAAGCTCTTGAGTCATTGGAGCAAATATAACTTTAACTGAACATACTTTGACCGCACTTGACTAACTTGACTTGACATGACTTGATTATTCACAGTTTAAGCTCTTGAGTAGTTAGAGCAAGCATAAATTTTTACTCTTAAGTAGTTGGAGTTAGGGATCTTATAGGAATGGTCTCTATAACTCTTTTGAGTTTGTTGAACCATCGCAGTCGAGGAGTTCACAAACCGTGATCCATTAAAGGGGCCCAGTAAAGCTGTCTGGGCAGTGAACTCAGTAGGTTTTACGCATAGGGTTGGTTGCAGTAACTCTCTAGAGTTTATGGGGTTTACAAGGCTACTTTAAGGGGTACCAAATCCAAGGCCGCTAGTCCATCAATGTGGGGGCAGCTCATTTAGAGGCCCATCCCATGAGTTTCTACTAAAATCAAGCTAGAAATATGCCGGGGGGGGGGGGGGGGGGGGGGGGGGGGGTCTTATGCATGGTTGACCAATTTATGGACAAAGGCAAAGAACGGACACTACAACTCACTTTTTCTTCATCTGCAAGGTCTAACCCATCCGCGTGAGGGCATTTTCTCTCACTATCCCCTGTGGCGCTATCAGAAGCTATACAGATGGTAATGGTCTCACGCATGGTTAGCCGTATAAGTGCACTTTGCTGCCCGCATGGGTCTGAGCATGTGATGGACTTCGCGAGCTTTTTAGGGCCACTGGCTTCTCACTGCTGCCCATATGATATGTGATGCATCGCCGATCATGGTAGGTCTTATGCGTGGTTGGCCATATAGGCGCACTCCGCTGCCGTAAATGATAAATCGACATCGCCATCATAGGACTTATGCATGGTTGTCTGTATAGGCACGCTCTGCTGTCGTAAATGATAAATCAATAAATGATATATCACCATTACTGATAATATTCTGGATATTATTTTATGGTTAAAATAGTGTATCAGCTTGACAATGATATCAAAGTAGATAAAAAAAAATGGCATTTGTAATGATATTCGGTCATTATCGATGGTGATAATATTGATTTGGCAATAATCATCGACGCTTGGAAATGATTGGCGATTATATCAATTTGATGATAATCATCGACACTTAGCTTTGATATGCTTGAACTTGATGTGCTTGAGAATCTGCCTTTTGAGTTTTTTTTTTTTAAACCATTTTTCTTGTCTTGCCCCCTTTTGTTTGGGAACTATTATACTGATAATCTTCTTAGTCAAAAATGCAATGATCTTTAGGGATAATATATTTTGATGAAGCGAGCATTGACAGGTATATCGATGCCTAGTTATTATGTAAAAATCATCCCATTTGGGATCGAATTTGCCCCAGTTTTTTTAATATACTTGTCTTGCAGCTTCACATCCCAATGAAGAGTCATGTCCATATTAGAATACTGCTTTCAAATGATTGTAACTATCTTCAATTAGGATTGTGTGCCATTACCTTTTCTTTTACATCATACATTTTCTTTATGACAATTTCACCACTGTCGATCATTTTTGTAAAATATTCTTTAAGATGAAGCAATTCTTAGTTCAATGTATAAGAAAAAGATGATAATAGCAATAATCATTTTCTCTTATTTTCTACATTCCCTTAGATACTTTGACCATGGCAGTTTGATCTTTTCTGCAGCCAATAACTGGTTCATCATAGGAAGTATATCGTCTTCTTTAAATGTATACTTTTCGTAGTTCTTGAATCGTCTGAATCTTTTCTTTATTTTCTTAGCTGTGGAATCGCTTTTGTTTCTTTTACCATTTTTCTTTGTTCATCCTGATAATTCTTCATTTTTCTTTCTTCCTCGGCAGTATCAATTGATGTCCTTTTAAAATTTTAAAACAGCTGGCTCATATGAGAATTGAACACCTTCATACTAATCCTTTCCAAATTGCAAGCCTTCACGATCAAATCTTGAAAGGTTTGTATATTTGAACAAATAAGACCCAATGCAATCTCTGGTCTTATGCATTTTATACATAACTTAACTTGTTCTTCTTCTTCCATAAGTTGTAGGCATGATGCCCCCAGAATTCTCCATCGATCAATGAATTCTTTACCTAGTTTATCTTCTTGTTGGAAGATAGAATCTAGGTCATTTGGACTAATATCTTCAACAGATGACTTAAGAAGTTATGAATAATAATTAATATTGTTGATGAAACCCATTTTAGGAAGTATAGCAAGAGGCAGTTCTCTTGTCATAGCAGTTTTCCCTTTATCTTTCCATATCTTTAACGGATCTCTTGCAGACATCATATTTATAGTTACTTTTCTATCTTTCTTTTCATCCTTTTTTATTACTATTTCACATTGCTTTATCATATTCTGTAATATATCTTTTGGCGTAAAGCAATCTTCGGTAGGATGTCCTAGAAAATGATGATAGCGGCAATAATTCTTTTCTTTTGTCATCTTAGCTTCCTCTAGGTATTTGGGCTAAGGTAACTAGATGGTTCTAGCAGCTAATAATTGCTCCATCAGTGACAGAACATCTTCCTTTTCTAAAACATACACTTTGTGAGAATCATATAATTGAAGTTGTTTATCATTTACATGATCCATATAACGATCTGAGTTTTCTCTTCTTTTCATTTCCCATCTATTGTGAAAGGTGTCTCTTTTCTTTTCTCGATCAATGACATTTACCATTGTTCTTTTCAATCCTCTTCTTTCTATTCTATTTTGAAATACCAGTATTTTCCTGGCCATTAAGTCCAATGCATGTGCCATTGTAGTGAGGTCTCGGAAGGTCCCTATATTTATACTTGTGAGTTCGAATGTAATTCCCATTTCCATGGCGTTTAGGCACATCTTCACTTGTTCTTATTCTTCAGCTAATTATTTGCATGAAGCTCCCAAAGTTTTCCATCTATCAATGAATTTATCTACGGGTTCGTTCTCTCCGCCTCACAGATGTTAATTCAGTAATACTGACATCACGATCTAATGAGAAGAAATTTGACATAAATGTGTCTTGTATCTGCTCTCAAGTTCGTATTGATTCCGATGCCAGATTAAAATACCATTGAAATGCTTTTCCTATCAAAGAAGAGCCAAACAATCACAGACAGTATTGCAAGATGGTGGGGAAATTACCAATCTTCATAATGAAGTGTATGAGGTGTTCGTCCAGAGATCCATCCCCATTGAAATCTGGATTTTTGAAATTGGCTAGGAATGGTACATCTTCTACTTCCCATTGGTATGGTGTTATGTATCAGAATCTCTCGATATTATTGCATTCTGTTTCAGTCTTAATGACCTCTACAACCACCTGCTGTACCTCCTCTTGAGTTATCACACTTGTTGCAAGAGCGGATTCATGCGATCCCATTCTCGATGGTTGTGAGCCTTCAAGTTACTATTCTCGCTCATTCATAACTGTAAGACCCGTATCCTAGACCATATCACTCCTTAGACTCCGGTGGTCCTCCCAATCGAATTTTGGCGACTCGTGACACGTTAATAGTATTTATGCGCGACCCTGAGTCGCACCCTATCGATTTGAGTCGGCTCGGCCCGAGACTTGTACCCTTGCGACCGCATCGTCTCCGTGGTTCAAATGTCGCATCTTGTGTGCCAATTCGATACCCTGGCCTGGAGTTGTTGGCCTATGTTTATTTTGAGGAAAATGCCATGCAAGAGAATCTGTACCAAATGTCAAATCAATCCCATCAATCAATCAAAGTACACGACCCATCAAGTCAAGTGCTCTATCCCATCCCCAAGTACACAACCCATCCCCAAACTCAATTCTCTCTCTCTCTCTCTCTCTCTCTCTCTCTCTCTCTCTCTCTCTCTCTCCACCCATCCCTTCCTTACAGTCATCACCCATCACTTCACCCATCATCCATCACTCCTTTCCCTCATTTCTCACTCTCTCAAGTAACTCTCAAGGAGAGGAAACATCCAAGCTCTCCATGAGAAGAGCCATGTGTGGCCCACTCCCTACCACCCTATCTCCCATCTCCACCCTTGGATCGTCATTTCCACCATTGAAGGAGCACTTTTGGAGCATTGGAAGGCTAGGGAGGAAGAATAAGGATATGTGGACGATCTACCTTTGATTTTGTAATTTGATGACCCACTTATGATGGGACCCAATTTGATGTATATGTTGTAATCATATGAGGGGCCCCTAGTGGCAGGGTCCCTCCACTACACCATCTCTCTCTCTCTCTCTCTCTCTCTCTCTCTCTCTCTCTCTCTCTCCCCCTCCCTCCCTCCACTACACCGTCTCTTTCTCTCTTTTCTTGATGATGATGATGATTGTATGGCCCACTTGATCCATGCCGTCCATGAGATGGACCTCACCTTGAAAGCTGATTGGTCGTTGTACCTACAATAGTTATATAGCTACTGTATAACGACAACAAGTTCTGGTGGGCCATGCATGAGGGACCCACCTGATATGGGAAAACGGGTTGGCTGGTTACCTCACACCAGTTATATAGTTGGTGTATTGACGCCACTAAGCTCTGTGGGACCCACTGTTGTGACGTTAGTAAGGTCTGTGGGATGCAGCTAATGTATGTGTTTTATATATGTCGTCCATCCATTTCTACAGGGATAGTGGGTCCTACTGCTGCTAAAAAGTCAACAAGTTCTGTGGGCCACAACCATGGTGTATGTGATAATCCACACCATCCAGATGTCTAGACGATGGACTACACCATGATGTATGGGTCAAATCCCCATCGTCCATCTATTTTTACTGTCTAGATGGTGGAACCCAACGATGTATGCTCCATCCACATGTGATGTAGCCCACATGATCCATATATATAAATATATAATATAATATAATATAATATAATAATATATTTAAGTAATATTATGGTGGGCCCTACGTGGGAACCACCTCTTTGGAAACTGATTGGTTGATGTCCCTCATAGTAGCTATACAGCTGCTGTATTGACATCTGCATGATTAGTGGGTCTGATCATGTGGTACGTGTTATATCCACATTGTGAAACTGTGGGCCACACCGTGATATATGCTGCATAGCAGCCATGGGACCCGCACACGTGTGGATTCCACATGATGCATGTATTTATCAACACCGTCAATCTATGGATGAACAACACCCTAGCTGCTGTATTGACGTCAGCTTGTTTTGTGGGCCATCGAGATGTATTGTTTCATCTAGCCATCCATTGGCTAGGACAGTGGAAACCCCACTTTAATTTATGTATTCTGCATCCCTGTCGTCCATCCATTCTGGACATGCTAGTGGGACCCACCTTGATGATATATGTTTTGTATCCACTGTCCACAGTGCTGAGGACGCCCGTGATGTATGTGTTTCTCCACATCGTCCATCTAGACATGTGGGGCACTCCGTGATGTATGAGTTGCTCCACGCTGTCTGTCTCGACGTGCTAGTGGGACCCACCTTGATGCATGTATGTGTGGGCCGACCGACGTGTATGTATTTTATACACACCGTTCGTCCATTTGTACAGCCTGCTGTGATGCATGTATTATATATCTATGTCATCCATTTGCGCAGCCCGCCATAATGTATGTATTATATGTCTATGCGGCTGTTGATGCGGCCCACTTGATGTATATGAGGCCCATTGGTGCGGCCTATTGATGCAGCCCACTTAATGTATATGAGGCCCATTTGTGTGGCCCATTGATATGGCCCAATATAATGTATTTGTGGCCCTTGTGTGAGGCCCAACATGATGTATATTCCACCCATTTGGTGAGGCCCAATATGATGTATTTAGGACCCATTTGATGAGGCCCGATGTGATATATATGTTGGCCCATTTAGTGAGGCCCAATATGATGTATTTGGGGCCCCTTTGATGAGGCCCGATGTGATATATTGGCTCATATGTTGAGGCCGAAAATGATGTATATTAGGCCCATGAGTGAGGCTCGATGTGATGTATGCGAGGCCCATCGTGATGTGTATTATGCCCTTGTGTGAGGCCATGGGTCCACTATATGTTAGGCTCTATGTGGGCCACTCCTTAGGGGCAATGTTGGTTAAATGTCCACATTGATAGGCAATGATGGTTGAATGTCCACATTATGACCTTTCCTTAGGCCTTATTAGGCCCATTCTCACCAATTCTGATTGTCGATGCTGATTTCAATTGTCGAGGCCGATTTTGATTGTCGAGACCGATTCCGATTGTCAAGGTCGACTATCGAGGCTGATTGTCGAGGCCGAATATCAAGGCCGATTGTCAAGGTGATTATCGATGACGATTATGAGTATGTGATAGCATAGCATCATGATACATGCCCATACGTATCATTTGCATGTTTATTATAAGATGTGATTGACCTTTGTATATGTCATAGGACAGGTTTTTTATGGGACTCCATGAGAGACAGTTGTCCCATATGAGAGTGCGATACATGTAGGTTTGATGCATGACTGGATGGTATGACTCATACATCTCGTATTTTGGAAATAACTACTGTACGCCCTAGCGACATCAGGGTCATGGCCTCCACAGGCATGTCGTGGATGGTCAGGTGGGACACCAAAAATGTTTGATTCTAGGATACGAGTGCCATAAATGTCCCTAGGTGAAAATACTTAAACCTTCGTGGCCAGAAAATGCCTCAACGTATAAACCGAGTGGATATATGAGTGCCCAAGTGCCGAATACCAGTAGACCGCATCTCCCACTGTGTCATGGTCGGTTAAGAAGGGGTTATGACCTTAGCCACCCGAGGGTCGTGGGTATAGCTAAGCTGAGTTTGACCAGCTCATCAATGGGTCCGCTATCGATGTGTCAGGTATATATTGGTTGACTATTGGATAGGTAAATAGTGAGGTCTCTTTTACTTGCATGGTTGCATGTCTAGTAGGCGACGATTGTATATAGTGTACCAGACCCCGATAATGATCCCAGAGATGTACGGTACTGATATGTGGACTTATTGAGCAAGAGTTACATACTCAACATTATACTCATTCATTCATTCATTCATTCACTATCCACTTGGGCTAGTGGTGCGCAAGTAATTGTTATATGTAACTTCACAATGAACAGGATTTCAGTTGGGGCGTGCGACCAACCTGAGATCAAGAGTTTACCACATTGAGTCTATCCATCCAAATTTAGGTATGAGATTAGTTTGGATAGAAGTCCCTTGTAATGGACCTCGTAGCCTGCGATACTACGTACTATCATCCAGACTTCATGCTCTAGCTTGGTCATTTCATACACACCGCATATTGCATTGCATCCACAGTATATGACATTTCACTTACTATGTCTTTGCATTACATATCTGACCTACTTTACTTTCTTAGTATATGACATCACCTTATTATGTCTTTCATCGCATATCCTGGATGAGTTGATGATATTTTTTTATGGACTTGTCAGTATTTCTATTTAATATGATATTATATTCTAAGCATGCATATACTGGTCACACACTTCCACCACCTTCTAAACTTTCTATAAGCTTATGCATGATAAATGCATGTAGATGATGTTAGGATGTAGCTGAGTTGAGGCAGGAGCGTGCGATTGAGCTTCTGAAGTTTTATTTGATATCTCTATTGTGTATTTCCCTTTCAGCATTGTACTCAAATGATTATATTAGTGGATATGTGGTGATGATGTTATTCTTGTGATTTGCGTATACTTGTGGTTATGCTTCTTACGAGATAAATTCATTTTGAAAATCCTCCTTGTAGGACCCAGGATTGGAATCTGGCGTATGGGCACTGGAAGTCAATAATGGGGTACTACAGAGGCTATCAGCTCCAGATTCAGCAATCGAGAATTTCGTGAGCCCATTTTCTGACTTTAGGGAATAACAATAACAACCATTATTGAGGGAGTTACAATTTGTACTATATTATGCGCAAGAGTAGCTAAGGCTTCTTGGAGGTTTCTACATTCCTCCATTAGTGTTCTTTGTGCTTGTGTTATCTTGACTATGCGATCATCAATGTTCGGAGGCAGGCCTTGATTTTTTCTTTTCCTACATACAACAGCTTCTCCACTTCCCGACGGAGCATTTATTGGAGTGGGACAAGCATACGTTGGCACGATAGGGCTTGATGAAAGAGGAGTCTCGTCAGGTTCTTCTTTCTTCCACATAAATTGGCTGACTGCGATGTGACTTGTGGAGGTGTCTTTTGAGGAGATGTGAAAACTGATGGATTTTACATAGGTGATTTGCATTTCTTCTTCCTTGTCCATCGATTACTTACAACAAGTAGAGCCAGGAAATCTTGCGATGTCAAAGAGGAAGGAGATTTTCCTGGTTAAAATGTCGGACTAGCAAGTGCAAGGTTCTTTCTAGTTGTGTTCCTTGTTACAGTTCCTCTGATCTTTTGTGATGATGGAATCGCTTTGACAGTCGTAGCATTTCGGGTTCTCAATTTTCAGCATGATATGACAATCCATTCATTACTATTTTCTTACACCATTGGCGAAGCGGGTATGACTCCGACGATGGCTCGAGATTTGTCATTTCCATTCAATACAGGTTGATTCTTATGACTCGGAGATTGATTGCGGGCATATTCTACCACAAATCCAGTCGACGTAAAGTGAAAGGTCATTTTACTTATAACAGTTTCCATTAGTTGTAACTTGAACGTATGTATTGTATTGTAGTTTTGTCAAAAGATGTAAAAGGATATTGATTAGTTTCTAAATAAAGATGTATTTTATCTTAGAGTTGAAAGGGAGGATTCTCCCATTCAGAGTTGCTATTTTGGCGTCTATATGCTGTCAAACTTATGATGAAATTCTCTAAACTGTTTCTAAGTTAATATCAAGTAAGATACTAAATCCCCAGCAGAGTCACCATTTTGTTTCAACATGAAATGAAAGGTATTTGATTTGGGGATTATCTTACTAAATAATAACAAAGAAAAAGTGAAGAGAATAATCATCACATTATCATTTATTCTGAATTCATTTACATCATTTGATTCCTTTGATTCTAAGATAAAATACTTATAATTAGGAAATACAAGTATTGAATCAAGTCAAATGTCGATTTCGACAGCATCTTGGTGATAATATTTAGGTCTTCATGAAAGAAGTGTTGTGCGGATCTTGATCTACATATTTTCACATCTCTTATGTATCTCTCTAAGTAATATCAAGAAGTGCCCAAATACTTCACAAGACTGCAATAACTCGACAAAATATTTGACAAATGAGTCTTCCGTGTGACTCATTAGGGAGTTGCACGGGTTTGAGGATTTACGTGGACCTATGCAACTAATCATTTAATGTGGTCCTCTGTCATTCTTCCTTATCTCCAATACCTCTTCTTTCTCTCAGAGATTCTGATCTTCTCATCCCTCAAATGAAGGGATGGGGGGTATTTATAGCCTCTCACACATGTAAATCTTCGAATCCTGGGCCATGGGACCCACTTCACAAATTTCCACACCATTCTACATGCATCATTCAAATCCTGCGAACATGAGTTACGCAAACCCATGTAACCATGATGAGTTGCCTGGACCCGCACAACTCTTTCATCTCATGTAACTCATCTTCCTTTGATAAATGCTTTTCTTCAATTCTTTCTTTCTCTTCATTTCTTTCACTTCTTCTTCTTTCTGCCATTTTTTTTTTTCTGTAAATTTTATGCTCCAACAAACTGCACCTTGATTTCATGCGTCCTGTTTGGTTCCAAACTTGCATTAAGTTGTTCCATTCCTCTATAAGAACTATGGTAGCCATGTGATGGAAAGAAGCAAGCGTTATATTCATCAATCTAAGCTATAGGCAACTGCAAAGTGGTTTCAAAATGGTGGATTTGGGGTTTAGGGAAGATAGTATTATTTTCATTATCTAAATAATAAAAACAAACACTTGTCTACTAAAACTTTTAGCAGAGTTTTGATACTTTAAGGCAGTAGGGTGGACCAGAAACACTTCTAAACATGGTTCTAGATATCATCTGATAAGACGTATTGATTTTGGGTGGCAAATGGGTCGGTCTGGGTTGAGCAATGATTAAAATGTTAAATAGGTCTGGCCTGACATGCCCAACCTATTTTGAATTCCTTGAAAAATTAATACTAAGAATTATACTCATCTAATCACATTTTCCATTATGACATAAAAATACAATCAAATTTTTGTCATGAAGTATTGTATTGCTATTAGGAAAAATAAACTAAAAATTTCAACATTCTGAACAAAAATTTGAGTCATACAACATCAACTTGCCACAATAATTCTAAGAGATGTTGCACAGTACTTGGCCTGAAGTAAATGGGTTTTCCTTTTGCCAACATCCTAGACATGTAGTGTCCACATTTCAATGATCCGATATCATCCATCTGTTATAGCCCACCTTGACGGTTAAGGGACCATAATTTTATCTGAAAATCATGTATATGATCATTCTCTCTAAAAACATTAGTGTCCCCTCAGCATATAGCTGACATTTAACTACCTTCTCTTAAAGACAATTTACCAAACCCTCCAAAATCTATTCAAAACCAAATAAAAAAAAGGCTTGAAAGGATCAGATTCACTGACCACCAGAGTGCAAAGCATCAATCTATAAAAAAAGTCAGCGAATGCAAAATCTCATCTTTGTTTTCAGTACAGGTTTGGTTATGTTATGATTGTGGTGCAATAGCTAATAGTAGTAACCATTATAGCCTTTCTTTTTTGGATTGTCAGTCGTAGTGGATTATAACAACTAGGATGTAAAAATCAATTTTTAAAAAGAAGAATTTTATGGAAAAAAACCATTAGGACAACCTTTATAGTGGTGATTTTTATCCTTTTCTTCATAACAGATATGATAATTGTTTGAACACAGAAGTATAGAATTTTAAAAAATGCAAAGATGAAGGGACAGAATGACCATTGTCCCAGCTGTTATTAATTAACATTGTAAAAGATTCCCGATTGTTCTTTGGAACATTGATGCTATTATCTCTCAATGCCAATTGAAAAGCATATTGGTTCAGAGTGGAAAGTATGCTTCTACCTCTTGGGTGTTTACACCTACTAGCCATTTGTTACAGCCACTTCTGCACTCCCACATCCAAATCCCACTAAATTTTCCCTACAATGTCTTTCTTTTCCCATAGTTCACCATTTTTTAAATTACTTTTTCGCTAAATGCGATTGCACTACCTAAAAGATAGGGTACAAGTAATGGAAGCAACGAAAAGGAAAGACCATGTGAGCTCAAGTGCATTAAAATCCTCAAAACTAAGTGACCAAATATTGATGGATTCCAGCAAACTCAAGAAATCAGCATCTAAGTGAATGGGACGCAAAATCTATTTCACCCCAATAAGCACTTTTACATGCTATTTTGAGTTTCTTTGGGCAAAAAATGTGAAGAGAGAAGTCTTATGGAAAAGTCAAGGAGAATGTAAGAAAAAGCAAAGAGACGCCCTTTTTTGAAGGATGGAGAATGAAAGATAGAAGGTGGAATCCCCAATTCCAAAAATTCACAGATCCCCAAAATTCTAAAATCCCCAAATCCCTAAATTGTAAAAGTTAGAATATCCCCAATTCAGAGTCCACATTCAAATCTGTAAGCCTTAAAATCGCCAAATCCCTAAACAGGGGTCCACATCGAATCAGGAATCCACAAATTACTAAATCTCCAAATTCTTAAATCGACATTGAGATTGAGAGAGAGAGAGAGATACCTTGTGTTTGTGAATGAATCTTCAATCGAGCTTCAAAGAGAGAGAGAGAGAGAGAGAGAGAGAGAGAGAGAGAGAGAGAGAGAGAGAGGGGTGTGCATGGGTAGGGAAAGCCTCTAGATAGAATCCAATGACCGGACCTCATGGGGGTGTCTGGTTGTGATAGTCTTTGGATCAAACACACAGAGATAGAGAGAGAAAGGTTATAAGGCAGAGAGAGGGGAATCATGGGTGAAGAGAGAGAGAGAGGAGTGAGAGAGATTGAGAGGAAGAGAGAGAGAGAGGAGAGGCACGAGATTATGGTGAGAGAGACAGGAGGGAGATGATTAGGGGGGAGAGAGAGAGAGGGGGAAGGGGGGCGTGCATGGGTAAGGAAAGCCTCTAGATAGAATCCGATGACCGAAGCTCATGGGGCTGTCTGGTTTTGATAGTCTTTGGATCAAACACACATAGAGATAGAGAGAGAAACGTTATAAGGCAGAGAGAGGGGAATCATGGGTGAAGAGAGAGAGAGAGAGAGGAGTGAGAGAGATTGAGAGGAAGAGAGAGAGGAGAGGCACGAGATTGTGGTGAGAGAGACAGAGGAGGGAGATGATTAGGGGGAGAGAGAGAGAGAGAGAGAGAGAGAGAGAGAGAGAGACGAAGAAAGAGAGGAGGGTTGAGAGAGACCTTTCACACCGAGAGGAAATTTTTAGAAACCACCTCAAGTTTACGCAGTCCACGCAAGTTTTACGTAATGCTCGACTGGTCGTAGGACGTCCTCGATCGGTTGTGGGATGCCCTCGATTGGTCAAGAAGGATGGAAATTTGGCTATTTTAGTCGCAAGGGTTTGAGTCGAGCACCTTCGACTGGTCAAGCAGAGTCTAGGATTAGTCGAGCGTATGCAAGACTAGTCGATCCGGAGCTAGGACTGGTCAAGGATTAAGTAAATTCACTTCAGAACTTCGATTTTCTTCAGTTTTCACTTGATTTTCTTGGATCTTTGGTGTGTGTGCATTTTTCATTCTTAGTTTCATCAGATCCAATCTTGGCTTTAGTGATTTTTGAGCGTTAAATCCATGCTTTTAACATCTTTTTCAATCCAAGCTCTTAAATTCACCTTGTAACATAAACATGATTAAAATAGAACATTAAGGATTATCATGTTCATAAAACCAAGTAATAAATAGGGTCCAATATACAATATTCAACCCTCAACACCAGACAAGGTGGTGTTCAAGCAAATCAGGAAAATCGAGAGTTCAGGATGAAGGTCGATACCCCTAGCTTCAATGGACAACTTCACATTGAGGATTCCCTCGATTGCCTTTCTGAAATTGAGTGATTCTTCAACTATATGGAAATTCCTGAAGCTAATAATGTCAAACTTGTTTCCTATAAATTGAAGGGCGATGCTTTAGCTTAGTGGGAGCAACTACAACTCCCACGGACATGACAGACAAAAACACCAGTCTGAAAATGGCAATGGATGAAATAGTTGTTACATGTGCAATTCATCCCTAACGACTACGATCAAGTACTATTCCAACAATACTGAAATTATTGGCAGGGTAGCTGGTCAGTGAGAGATTACGCAGAAGAGTTCTACTACTTGGTGGCACGTAATGATTTGGTCACGACTGAATTGCAATAAGTCGCCCGATTCAACAGTGAATTGCGAATGTAAATCTAGGATCGAGTCCAGATGTAATCTGTTTGTACAATGAATGATGCAATCAAGTTGGTTACCCGAGTGGAAGCACAATTTGAATGCCCCAACACTCACACCTATCCTACCACCAGGGTTACCATAGCAAGTCCGTCCTAGGGAGCTCCACGGCCCAAAGGAAAAGAACCTGTAGGAGCACTCACTCAACCTCCTACACCTATGAATCGAGATAAGGGAAATGGGCAAGGTAAACCCCAAAGGGGTGTAACAATTGTTAATGGTCTAAGTAGGATCCCCAACCCCTATAGTTAGCCATGGCTTGACCATTGTTATCAATGTGGCCAGCTGGGTCACCTATTAAACACCTGTCCCCAACAGAAAGTGGTGAACCTCACCATCAATGAGCTAAAAACACTGATAAAGACCCAAATGTTGAGGAACTAGAGCACGCCAAGAGGATAAGGTAGATAAGACAGGTTAGGTCCAACAGGATCATGCCGAGTCACTCGTCATGAGGCGACTATTGTATACACCGAGAAAAGAAGTACATAAAAAGTTTGTGATGTGATCATCAATAGTGGGAGCAGTAAGAACATCATCTCTAAGGTCATGGAGGAAATTTTCTAATAAAAAATAGAGCGCCATCCCTCCCCATATATGATCAGTTGGATTAATCAGCAAGACAAAGGTAACTAAAAAATACACTATATCTTTTTTCAATTGGTAAGCATATAAGGACGAAGTGGTATGTGATGTACTTAACATGAAGGCCTGTCACATGCTACTTGATTGACCATGGTAATCCGATCGTAACGCCACTCATAAAGGGGGAGATAATGTGTATATTTTCATCAAGGATGGTCGAAAAACCATATTAGCTTGTATTGATTCAGAGGAGCCACTCGAAACTTCTAAAGTGGAGGGTCATTTTCTCTTAACTATACGGGACTTTATGGAGAAATCTAAAGAAACAAGACAGGATTATGCATTAATTGTAAAGGGGGACAAACTTAAGCTGACTAACTTTCTTAAGAAACTAAAACCCTTGCTGCATAAGTTCAATGAAATTTGGCCTAATAAACTTTTTGATGAATTCCCTCACATACGAGATATTTAGCACTATATCGACCTTGTCCTTAAGTCCATCTTACCCAATCGTCCTCAGTATTGGATGAGTCTGCATGAGTGCGATATTCTGTAATCCATAAGGATCTTATTTGAGAAAGTATAAGCCTATGTGTTGTATCAACTCTATTAAATCCTAATAAAGATGGAAATTGCCACATGTGTGTTGATAGCCGAGTCATCAACAAAATCACCATAAAATATAGGTTTCTCAAACCACAACCGGATGATGTGTTGGAGATGCTTAAGGGCACAAAATTATTCTCTAAATTAGACCTAAAGAGTGGATACCATCTGTAAGTGCTATATTGTATAAAGTACACCTTTATTTGTCAAATTTTGTTTAGACAAAACAGCTTATGAAGTGGTCTGTCTAATGTGGATCAAGATGGAAAGTTTAAGTCCTCACTTCAAGTCAAGCAAGTTCAACATCTACTAAAGTGTGAGACTCTACTGAAGTTCAAGAAGAGAAGTGGATCAACAAGTTCAAGCTTCACGTTCTACTAAAGATCAAACTCTACAAGTTCTATTGGAGAATCAAGTAAAAGAACAAGTTCTATGAAGTTTAAATTCAATGTTCAGTCTTTTCAAGTATAACAGACCCTAGAAAGACCTTAGACTTAGGTTCTTTCAAGAGATAAATTTTTATGAGTTTTTATACTTTTGTTAGGCTAATGTTCAACTAGTTTATGCTAAGGTTCGACTAGTCTAAGCTGTGGCTTGACCAATCTAAGAAATCTTTGACCAGTCCAAATTCAAATTCAGAAAAATGGATTTTTCTATTACTTCATCGACCAGTCGAGCAGACTGCTCGACCAGTCGAAGAGGGACCTTCGACTAGTCGAGGGTTGCTCGACTTGAAGTCCAGCAACTAAAATCTAGCACCCTTGACCAGTTGAACAGGTCCCTCGACCAGTCGAGTAAGGTCTTTGACCAGTTGAAGAACCGTTTTATCTGATCGTGCTCAAAATTTAAAAATTTGTTAGTCCTTGGATGAGTCGAAGAATACCTTAGACGAGTTGAAGCAACAACTTTTTAGCCTATAAATAGAGGTCTTCTCTCAATTTGTTTTTACTAATCTAAGCTAGTAAAAGCCTTTATTAAGAGAGAGAGAAAGAGAAAGTCCCCATTATTGTCAAGCTATTGCATGGTATTTTCAATACTTCTATAATAGTTTTTTGTTTCAATTCCTAGATCTCTTGTTTTATGAATCTTATTTTATAAAGAGAGTAGATACTCTTCTTTGAGATCTTGAGGAATTCAAACAAGTAGCTTTTGGTTTGAATCAATTTAAAATCAATCTAGAACCTAGAACCCTTGTTTATGTGAATGGACATTGAACAATCTACTACAAGAAAAGCGGTTCTATAGGCTACATCAAGAGATATGTCTTCAAGGTGAAGATAAGTATATTCTATCTTTTGTATTTTGGTTTTATTAAGATAGCCAGAAAATCTCATTTGTTGGTTTTCCTGAGATATTCAGAAAATCTCAGTAAGAGGTTTTTGTATATGATAGCCCTTTAAAATCACAACTGTATCTGGCTTTAAGGTGATCCTATGAAAAACTTATTTTTAGTGAAAGAAATATCACGTGGATAGTGATTATTGGGGGTGGAGTAGGTGTGGCTGTTTGAGAATAGTTGCTGTACACACCAAACCACTATAACTTTTGGTGTTGTAGTGAATGTTTACTTTTTGCATATGTGGAGAATGGTTATAATTTTATTTATGCAAAAGTGGTGAGTGTTTGTAATAGATAGATTTATTGTCTCTTGCTTGGTTTGAGATCTTGATCCTTCAGATTATTCGTGAAATAAGGTTGTTCTGCCTAAACTTTGTTTTGGGTATAGGTTGTCCTACGAACTAGTTTGAATCAATTTTTCAATACTAGTACGATTGAGTTTTCTAATTTATTTATTATTTCTGCAATTTAATTTTTATTTAACATAGTCCTATTCACCCCCCCCCCCCCCCCCCCCCCCCCCCTCTAGGACTATTAAGCTTGCCCTTTTCAAGTGGTATTAGAGCTAAGTTGCTCATTATTTTTAGGATTAATTTCCTTAAGTTAAAAGATCCAGAGCTTTCATTATGTCAAATTTCAATTGCATCTCTATTATCATGCCACCACCATTTGATGGCTCTAACTATGCATACTAGAAAGCCAGAATGAGGATTTTTCTAAATCCTTAGATGAAAGCATGTGGCAAGCCACTATAACAAAATGGAAACCTCTTATGCCTGAAGTATTAGGCAATGATGGAACTAAATGTATGAGAGAAACTGCATTCTTCTTATGGACTGCAACTTAAAAAAGTAAAAGTAGTGCTAATGATAAGGCCTTAAATGTCATAAATTGTGCTCTATCACCTGATGAATTCAAGAGAATCATTTTATGTGATACAGTCAAACAAGCTTGGGATATTCTTGAAATGACACATGAAAGAACTTCTATAGTCAAGAAATCAAAAGTCCAAATCCTCACTACTAAATTTGAAAAAATTAATATGGAAGAAAATGAAACTTTCATGGACTTTTATATAAAACTAAATGATATAGTAAATTACATATGGGGTCTAGGAGATGGAATCCAAAAAAGTAAGGTCTGTGCAAAAATACTGCGATCTCTTCTTGAGAGATTCAATTCTAAAGTAACTGTCATTCATGAATAGAGTGATACTAATTATATGAAGGTTGAGGAGTTAGTTGGCTCACTCCAACATATGAGTTAAACTTTAAAGCTCCTAAAGGTAAGTCCATAGCTCTTAAATCGTCATATGGTGTTTCAAAAGAAAATTGTGTTAATTCTGTTGTTGAAGATACAAAAGATGATATGGCTTTACTTGTTAAGAAATTTTACAGAATTTTCAAAAACATGAAAAGATCAGATTTTTAAAAACTATCTGACAAAAGGAAATGAAAATCTAAATCTTGGAAATCTGTGCGGGATAGTTAATGTTTCAACTGCCATGAATACGGGTAGTTGGTGAATAAATATCCTGAAAGGGATAAGTTAAAAAGAAAAGGCATGATAGCTACTTGGGATGAATCATCTGGTTCTAAAAGTTCTTTTGAGTTTGATGATTCAGAACAAAAAATACAAATGAAGTAAAATCCCCGATGACTATAGCCAGAGTCACCTCCATAGATAGTTGTATCTTATCTGATTATGAAAATCTCAGGAGTGACCCTAAAAGTGAGAATGAAGATGATCTTCAAGACGCCTAAAATTCCATATACAGCGAAACTTGCAAAATTACTGTCAAACTAAAAATTCAAAGAGAAAAATATCTTAAATAAAAAGAAGAACTTGAAAATAATGTTTTAAAAAAGATCTCATCTTTTAAATTTCAAAACCTCGGAGTTAGAAAAACTCAGAATTGTAAATGAGAATCTAAAACTCAAACTTTCTTCTCTTTTGAGTTCTAAGGATACTTGGAGATATGCCCACAGAGACCCAAAACTGGAAAAACTGTTAACCTCATCCCAAAAATGTGACGACAAATCAAGTATGGACTATATCAAAGATAATTCCCTGAAAAATAAGAATGCATCTCTGTAGACACCCCACCCAGGCTATCATCTTGAGAAGACTATAACAATCCAGAAACCTTAATCATATCCTAAACTAAACCCTAATCCTAGCCTAAAACCCTAACCGTACCCTAAACCAAACCCTAACCATAACCTCAACCTAAACCCTAAACCCAACCTAACCCCAGTTTGAACCCTTATCCAAAACCCTAAACCAAAGTGAATGTGAAAATTAGTGTAAACCTCAAAAGTACACTCGACCATTTGAGACCAAAATCTTGAAAGAAGACTTTGAGCTGAACCAAAGCACCGAAGAAAGCCCACTGACCAGAGCCAGACCAAACCCATCCCGGGCGGTAGTCGGACTACCGCGGAAGGTAATCTGACTACCACCCCTTATCCGATAGGTGTCCCCCTGGGCACACAGCTATCCCCCATCCCAAAGTCAACTTTCATATAGAATACCCCTGCAGTTCACCATATTTACTCTCTTACCTGCCCCCAAGAGCCTATAAGAGCATGTCACATGGCATTTCTCTCTCCTCAACCAATCCTAAGATGCCATGTTAGCTTTTTCGCATCACAAACCTAGTAATTACCACAATGCCATCCTAAAAGGTTATAAATAACCCTCTCCTATTCACACAACAACAACAATCTAATAGAGAGAGTGAAAGAGAGAGGGAGAGAAATGAAGAGAGTGAGGGTGAGAAGGAAGCTCCAAGCCTCTAAGATCAGATTTTTCAGCTACCCCTTGGCCTCATCTCGACCATCTCAACCCCATAGCCTAGCCCGGATTGATCATAATGTAGTCCGTGTTCTATCCAACTGAAGATCAAGCCAAAGATCATATCATTTTCTATTCAAGCATTCATCATAACATTTCCACCCTCCTCAACCCCCCCTGCTTCTCTAGATTGCATGTGAATGTATGCTCTGTGACTTGTTGTACATTGGATCCTGTCACATCAGAAACTCCTAGTGATCTAGTCTATTTTTTCTTTACGTTTACATAAGCATCATCACATCTGCCTCTAGACACATCCCTGGACGTATGCTCTATGGCTTGTTAGAATTCCGGATCTTGTCGCATCAGAAATCTACATATGCCTAGTCCTATTCTGACCTTATCATTCATCCCTTAAGATTACTTATTATACCAAAGTAGAGACCGTACATTTGTACGGGCAAAGAGGGTGCTTAACACCTTCCTACTTTACGATCGAGGTCCCTTACTCGGAATCCCAGATTGCAGACCAGGAGTCAATCTAAGGCAAGAGAATCTTTGGATTTCTTTAAGCCTTACATATTCTATAGGTTCTAGCTGACTATGGGAATTTGAGATTAAGTGGCTAGTGACAACTCCAAACTTACAATCAAGATCACACTCTTATAAAAATAAAAAATAAAATCATATCGCTTAAAGCATGGGCCTCGATCTCCCAGCGTTCACAGAATGGAAACTCCACTGGAGATTTCCTAGATCACACTAGTTGAGACCCGACTTAAAAGCGTGTGGTATTACAATCTCAAGGGACACTCTTCATACATTGCATTCACAAAACCAAAACAAAAAATCAATCTTTGGCTTACACTTGTTTGGGCATCAATCCGAGCCATGACTACCTAGTCCCATGCAGCTATTGCTATCCATGAAGAAGAGTTGGCAACTCAGCTAGCCCCTGAAACATCGGCACCAGCACTGACATTGGCACCGACACCGACACCAACGACGGCACCTCCGGTGACTCCCATAGGCTCAACAGCTACTACAACCATGAATGAGATGACCCAAAATCTTAAAGCATTACAAGAGCTACTGCTTCGCCTAATACCAGGCGTCATACCAAACACGTAGGCAACACAGCCTAGTGTTCAAACTAGCTCAATCCCACAAACTCTCTTTTCTTTCTCTCTTATTCCCCCAGCAAATCTCATTCTTCCTTTTCTGACAGAATCCGCACAAGATCAACATCAGCATACAAACAGGGGCAACCCTCCCGCACATTACTCAGGACATCTCCCCAGAAATGGGAACAACCATCAGATTACAACACAGGCTCCCCCAAACTGGAGTTACAAACAAGACCTGGCGGATGCCCATGAAGGGGGGTAGTTTCAAGTCTAACTTACTCCCCATAATAAGAATCACACTTCGGATTTGGCAGATACCCTGAGCAGGAGTCATTTCCATGCATCACACCCTCCCCCGAATGGGAGCGGAGTTTAGTTTCAGTTACCTCCCAGCATTGGGAGTCCATCTTCTTTCCAATAACCCCCTATTCTCAGAAATCAAAGGCGTGATGAAACAAACCCTTATGATGAAGAAGCAGCCCAAGCTTTACAATAAGGGGTAAGATACTCACAGCCAAATAAGTCAAAAATCAAGGAGCTGAGGGAACAATTACAAATGGTGTAAAACCAATTGTAAAGGCAGCAAGGAGTAGATCATCCATCCACCAAATTCAAGGATTTATGTCCTTTTCCAAATGTTAAGGTGCCTCAAAACTTTGAGGTACCAAAATTCAAGAGGTATGAAGGTAGCAGGTACCCCACAACATATCTGAAAGCCTTTTGTGGGGAACTCAATGCGATTGCAGGCAATGATGGAGCCTTGATACGACCCTTCCAGAAATCCCTCAAAGGCGATGCTCTGGACTAGTACACATCACTTGACACCCATCAGATCAGGACCTGGGAAAGACTTTTCCAAGCATTCATTGACAGATTTTCCTACAATCTGAACATGGGCCTAAGAAGAGAAAAATTGACTGTCTTGAGACAAAAAGTCGAAGAATCGTTGTCTGCATATGTGGGACGATGGTGAGCCATGGCCGCCCAGATGAGAAACCCCATCCATGATGAGGAACAGATATTCATGATCACCCATTAAGCAAATACAAATATCTCTGGATATTTAATTCGTACCATGTGAACTTCTCCCAGATCATCCGAGCTGGTGAATAGGTAGAAGCCAGGATAAGAGCCGGAACCATCTCCCCATGGCCGCATCAGGCTCCCTCAATCAAAAGAAATAAAGTCGAAGGGAAGGCCATATGGCATAAGAATAGAAATGACACTGCTCCCGTACAACATACCACAGAAGTTAAAAACATCGTTGCATCCACTAAAGGTAACCAGTACGCTCTACAACAGGAGCCACAACAAAACGGACAGTACTAGCCACAATAAACCCAATGAGGATATTAGGCACAACCACCTCAATAGTAATAGTAATAGCCTAGGGAAAATGCACAATACCCATACAAACAAGCAATGTTGGGCAGGAAGTTCACCCAATTGGCACAAACATACAGTCAAATCATGACAATGTTGGTGTAAAAGAAACTTCTGACACCACTCTAACCTCGACCTCTGCCAAATCCCCTACCTGCAAGTTACAATGAGAATGAGTATTACGCATATCATCAATCTCGAGGCCATCCAACCAACTGATATTTCACCTTAAAAAACGTAGTCCAGGATTTGATCGAAAGCCAGAAGATTGCGATCACCCCACAAGCCAACACTAGGCTCAGGCCAACATTCTCCAGAATCCCCTACCATTGCACCAAGTAGGATCCAGTACATCCGACACCATTACTGCCAATAACATTGAGGAAGGATGTCCCACATACTCCTTCCCACATCACTCCATACAAGCAGTCATGCCTGATACGACAAATCAAACATGGGGATACCGACAGGCACCTCGGCTTAGGCCACAAGTATTCCTCAAAGCAGCGCCAATAGTACAACATCTCATCCTCCAAGGAGCATCTTTGGCATTGAACAGATCAAGTGCTCAGCCTCTCATTCTGCAAGGGGCACCACCAGCATCAATCCGATCAAATTCTCAGTCTCTTATTCTCCAAGGGGCACCTCCAGCATCATGTCCCGCATATCCAAATAGGTCAAACCCTAAACTCTCATTCTATAAGTAGGCCTCCCTGATTCGACTTTGTTAGTCTTACAATGGGCACACCCAATCCAAAAACAATCCCCAAGCTTCTTCCTCTTACCCCATCAATTGGCACACTCCCAAAGGACCCCTCCCACATAAAATGCATACAAAAAAGGAGGAGAATCCCATCGTAGAATGACCAAAACCCTTCAAGGATTCGTTCATACTCTAAGGGAGATCCCTGAGTTTTTCGCCAACCGTACTAACAAAACTCCATAGTCTCAAGAATCGATATAGCTGGAGGGAAGGGCAGTTCCTTCCTACGACATAAAGGCAGTCCCATGGCACTATTTAGAGTGTGCAAAGGTGGGAAACAATGGTCAATACTTCAGGAGAGACAACCAAAACCAGAAAGAAACCCAGGGAACTTTGTTAGTAACTACCAATAAAGTTGATGCTGCCTACGATATAGCAACTTAGCTCAAGACTATTACCACACAAATTTTCATCTGCGAACTCCTGTGCACATCAAGGTCGTATCGAGAAATCTTCACAAAGACCCTGAATGATGCATATATCTCTCCCGAACTACCACCCGAGACGGTGGCAAACATGAACGGCCGTAAACATGGGCGCTGGCTCAATATAGCCATCCTTTACAAGGATCTCAAGGCCCCTCTCATGCTCATTGATAATGGATCAAGCTTAAAAGTTTTCCCCCTAAGAACTGCCAAGCATCTAGGAATTGAATCATCTTCCTTTAGGCCCAGGACTATGAGTGTCAGAGCCTTTGATAACTCCCAAAGGCAGGTAGAGGTAGAGATAGACCTCGACATATAGATTGGACTAGATGTGATCCTAGTCACATTCCAGGTCCTTGATATCTCTACCTCGTTTAACCTTTTGTTGGGGCGACCTTGGCTCCATGCTGTTGGAGTTATCCCATCAACTCTCCATCAGAGGGTTAAATTCCCTTCAAGAAATCGAATCATTTCTATACTGGCCGAACCAGAAATCATCATGCCAATAGCGGTTAACATCCTAAAACCTGACTTCCCAATGATTGACTTTCAACATACGAAAGGTGACATACCATATCACAGTTTCGAGTTTGAAATTGTGAACTACACCAACCCCTACCCACTCGTTGCTGAATATGTCATTCTTCCTACTGAACGACAAATCCTAAACTAACGTACCGATTTTCATGAAAAGGGTAGGGTGGTAAAACAAGCTTGTGTAAACGAGCAAAGACAGGGACTGGGATATCAACCGACGCTGAAGGATCAGGCCGTAAGGCTTAAAAGGAGACAGTCATTCAAGTGCAAACCCATCAAGTTTGTCAAGTAGGGAATGGTTTGCGGTGACATGGTGAATTCTCTCAAGGAGCAACTCTAAAGGCTCAAGCTATCAGAACACTCCATCTAGGAGTCCGTTTAGCCTCCAATAGGATGGGATAAGATCCTCAGAACTTCAGAAGCACACTCAAAGCCAGGGGCAAAACCCCTGGATTTATTAGACGAGGCAAGGGGCATGGAAACAGGATCACCTACCAAGGATCCAAGACGAAAGGTGCCCACTACAAGACAGACAGATAGGAATGGGGAGACACCCATCCCCACCAACAGCAAGGGGGAGACACCCCCACCAATAGCTCAACATCACAGGGGCAAAAGAAGCCCCTCCATTAGATCAAAAAAGGGAAGTGGCCTTCCCTGGATTGGATAAACGTCAAGATTCCACCGTAATGTGAATCTAAGGAGCCTGAAGAGCTCTAACTTCTGAGCGAAGACATCAGGTCTGAAATAGACTCTGAACCTGGTCCAATAGACATCATGGTCATCAGGATGGATGATCCACAGGTATAAATACATCATGCAAGTTCAAAAGAGGGAAAGAACTGAACTGGTCAACTATCCCCCTAATGATTGAATCGGCCGGTAAGTCATCCATGAAAATTGATCTAAAAAAATGCTAATATAAATAGTAGTTGGCATCCCGATTTAGGACAGGACCAATCGTGGTTTGCAACACCGTCTTGTTCGGGATCCCTTGACAACATAAAAAAATAATTGAAAAAAACTCTCAAAATATAAAAATAACATATATTTAATAAAAAAAAAATCAGATATTTTTCAAAACCACAAAAAACAAAAACTCTTCAAAATTTTTTTTAAAAAAAAAGCAAAAAAGAAAACTTCAATGTATCAAACATACCACACACAACACTAGAGTTTGAGGTCGACTCATAAGATTTCGATCTAGAGTTAGACTTCGAACTCATGGGTTTGGATGAAACAGAGGATGAGGGAAATGATGATATAGCTCTTGAACTTGAGGATTCCCTCAAAAGGTTCGAAACAAAGGCCAACGTTATGGCAGACGATTTTGAAGTTATGAACTTAGGATCGTCGGAACTCCCAAACGAAGTGTGCATTTGTAGATCTTTACATCTAAAATACAAGCAGAGGATGAGGGAATTCTTAAAGCTGAGGTTATCAACTTTGCCTTCTCTTATGAAGACATGCTAGGACTCGATGAAGAATTGGTGGTACACCATTTACCAACAAAGCCAGAAATGAAGCCTGTCAAGCAAAAGCTCCAAAGAAAGGAACTAGAATGGGCCCTGAAGGTCCAAGATGAAGTCATTAAGAAATACAATGCAGGGTTCTTGGTAGTCTCCAACTATCCAGAATGGCTCGTAAATATTGTACCAGTTCTAAAGAAGGACGGCAAAGTCAGGATGTGCATCGACTTTAGGGACCTCAACAAAGCAAATCCTAAAGACAATTTCCCTCTGCCTCACATCACGCTGGTAGATAATATAGGTGGACACAAGATCTGCTCCTTCCTGGACGGCTTCTCCAGATACAATCAAATCAAGATGGTAATTGAAGACCGTGAGAAGACATCCTTCTTCACACTATGGGAAACCTTTTGCTATCGAGTTATGCTCTTTGGGCTGAAGAACGCGAGAGTTACATATCAACGAGCCATGACTGCCTTGTTCCATGACATGATAAACAAGGAAATAGAAGTCTATGTACACGACATGACCGTCAAATCTCGTACAATCGAAGGGCATTTTAAACACCTCAAGAAGCTCTTTGACAGGCTGAAAAAGTTCAAGCTCCACCTCAACCCTCAAAAATGTGTCTTCGGAGTAACCGGGAGCAAACTGTTAGGCTTCATCATCAGCGAAGATGGCATCCGGGTGGACGAGAGTAAGACTAAAGTACTCATCGAGATGCCGACTCCAAGAATTGAGAAGGAAATTTAGGGTTTCCTCAAATGGATATAGTACATCAGCTGATTCATCGCACAACTTACACCTATCTGTGAGTCCATAATCAAGCCTCTCAGGAAGAACTCATTAAATGAATGGAATGATGACTGCCAAGTAGCCTTCGACAAGATCAAGAAGTATCTATTAAACCCTCCAGTGCTCATGCCACTACGCCAGGTAGGCCACTACTGCTATACATTTCTGTCGCAGTGGAAGTAATCGGATGCATTCTCAGCCAACACGATGCTACAGGAAGAAAGGAGCAAGTGATCTACTATTTAAGCTGAAAGTTCACAAGCTACGAATCTAAATTTTCTAGCTTAGAAAAAATGTGCCTCACCCTAGTCTGGATGACACAATGGCTACGACAATACATGATCACCCACCCAATCCTTCTGCTTGTTTGCATGAACCCATTAAAATATTTGTTCGAAAAACCAAAACTAACCGGAAGAATCGTAAAATGGTAACTGCTACTTTTTGAGTTCAACATCACCTATGTCGCTCAGAAAGTAATTAAGGGGCAAGCACCGGTTGATCATTTAGCAGCACACTCTCTGCCTGATTATCAACTACTGAAGACCTTCTTCCTGGATGAGGACATTTTCCTTATCGAGGAAGGAGAAGAAAGAAAGGCAAGAGAGTGGACCCTCTTCTTCGATGGAGCCGCAAATGCAAGGGGGAGTGGGGTAGAAGCAATACTTTACTCTCCCAACAATGTCTCAATCCCCATCTCTAGGTGATTGGCATTCCACTGCACCAACAACGTGGCTGAATATGAAGCATGTATCGCCAGTCTAAGAGAAGCCATCATCCTCAACGTGAAAAGGTTGTGGGTCTTCAGAGACTCACAACGCATCATCAATCAGACGAATGGCAATTGGAAGACCAAAGATGAAAAGTTGATCCCTTATCATATTTACCTGGAGAATTTGACTAAGGAATTTAAAGGGATCACTTTCTCTTACCTGCCTTGAGCTAAGAATCAATTCGCAGACGCCCTGGGTACCCTCGCCTCGATGCTGGAGATCCCTAAGGAACTTAAGGAAGAATCTGCATTTTTCCTGCAAATTGACGAAGCGGAAACCTTACCGAACAATCATTAATGGTACACAGACATCAAAGAATATCTCGAGCATTAGAAGTAACCAGAAGGAGTGACATCAACCAATCGTCGCACTATCAAATGGCTAGCGGCCCAATTTATGATCACTAGGGGCATCCTCCACAAGCGATCCTTCAATCAAGTCCTTCTCCATTGCATGGATGAAACAGAAGCAGCTCAGATCATGTCAGAAATCCATGAAGGACTACGCGGCCTACACATGAACGGACATATGATAGTAAAGAAGATCCTACGGCTCAGTTATTATTAGTTAACGATGGAGACGGATTGCTGCAAACACGTCAGGAAGTGCTTCAAATGTCAGGAACATGCGAACGAAATCCATGCACCTACTTCTAAACTATACAATTTGATGACACCATGGCCCTTCTCTATATGGGGACTTGACATCATCAGAAAAGTCAAACCCAAAGCTTCAAACGGGCATGAATACATCCTGGTGGCAGTATATTACTTCACCAAGTGGATAGAGGCAGCATCCTACACTACCATCGCAACATCTCACATGATAAAGTTTATGAAGATCAATATCGTTAGCCGGCACAGGATCCCTCATGCTATCATCACAAAAAATGGAACTCTGTTCGTCAATAAAAGGATGGGCAATTTCCTCTACAAGTTCAAGATCAAACGTCATCGATCAAGTCCCTACCGCCCTTAAATGAATGGTGGGGTCAAAACTGTAAACAAGACTATTATTCACATACTGGAGAAGATGGTCAAGATGTATCGTGACTAGTCGGAAATGTTCCCGTACGCACTCTAGACTTATCGGACGTCTGTATGGCCTGCTACAGGTGCAACTCCTTACGAACTTGCATATAAAATGGAAGCGGTGCTGCCAGTCAAGATTAAAATTCCATCACTCCAAATATTGCTGGAGAGCAAAGTCGAGGAAGGTGAGTGACAATGATCAAGATATGATCAACTGCATATGGCAAATGAAAAGCGCATGCATGCGTTAAGCCACTAACAATGTTATCAAAGAAGGATCACACGGGCCTACAATAAGAGGGTCTGAAAGAGGAGCTTCAAAGTCAGCGACATGGTCATGAAGCATATCTTACCGCTGCACATGTCAAATTCCAAAGGAAAGTTCAAACCCTCGTGGGATGGACCACTGATCATTCGTGAGGTACTTCCAAGAGGCACCCTTCAGCTCACCAGTCTGAGAGGAGAAGTTCTTCTCGAGCCTATCAACGCCGACAACGTGAAGATATATCATGGGTAACCACACCTAACCTTGTCAATGATTACAATCGCAAAGCTGGGATCAACAACAAAATAAAAAAGAGGGGAAGAGAGTACCCATCATTTCTCCCACAAAAAGAAGAGAAAAAAAGAAGAAGAAGAAGAAGAAGAAAAGATAAAAACTTGAAAAGAAGACAAAAATGAAGAAGAAAATAAAGTCATTCCACATCCCTAAATAATTCGACCAATATAAAATAGCTTATGATTGTGATCAAAGACAAGGGCAAGAGGGTAACCAATCGGCTAGCTATGAAGGAAACCTCTCCTTCTCTCCTAGCACTTAAAAAAAAATGCCTAAGCAAGAAGGATGAGTTAAAAACCCAAAAGGGCAGCTCAAGTAAAAACAGTGGGCATGTAGCGGACTTGGTGAAAACCTAAAAAGGTGCTAAGTGCAAAAAAAAGTACAACTGTCAAGGGGTGGTCAAGAACAAAAACTCAGGACGTTGTGAAAATCCGTTGTGAAAATTCGAAAGGACGCTACGGGCAAAAACGACGGGAAAGCTAGTAGTAATAAAAACCTGAAGAGGCGCTAGGGTCAAAAGCAGTAAAAATAAATAATCAAAAGTGTAGGTACAGAGGAAGCTAAGGCAAAGAGTAGAACGAAGAGATACAACGAAAAGATAAATGTCGGATCAGTATTCTATCAGACTCTGCCCAAAACCAAAGGGCACGATCCCAATGTACACTCTCAGAGAACCAAGATCCCTAGTACACAACTCAGACTACTGAACTCAATATGGGCTGAGCACAATATTTTGATCCTAATCATCTAAAGTACAAATCCAAACACAAGCAAACACTGACAAAATATATCATAAATAAAAATTTTCTTTCCTCTCAAAAATCTTTTGTATACAAGTGTACTGTTTTCCTTTCTTTACAATAAACAAAACAAAATAAAAATACATATGCAGGACAAGAAACTAGCAAGACAGGGATCACCAAGTAAGCCTACATCCTATCCCTCATACATCAACAGCCTCTGCCTGAGTCTATCTACCTCCATGCACAGGTAGAAGAACTCATCGCTCTTAAGACGGTGCAATGCGATCATGCTCTAATCATACCACCGCCCCACCGCCAGACAACGAGTTATATCCTCACAAGCATGATGAAGGACGGCGAGCTCAGAGATGAGATGGCCATGAGTAGAAAGCAAGAATGACATGTCGAAAAAAGGTCTCTCCTCAAATGCCTCGAAGGAGTCATCGACCCCTGACGAGGATGAAGCCGCATCACCGACAAAGTCCCGATCATCCACGTCATCAGCCAAATGCTAACTAGAGACGTGATGATAAAGTGATTATTTTGCTACCCACTGCTGGTATGCACAGTCACTAAAGGAGGAGCCTAGTACTCAAACTCCAAAGTTACCGCATCTAAGTAGCCCTGCCATGAAGTCCAAACTCACCGATAGAGAGCTGTCAAGCATGAATGGAGAGGAGCATGCCCAAACCTCTAGAAGGCAAAGTCGGGAATGTCCTGCCAAAAGCCAAACTGTCGAAGAAACCACATAGGGTGATAAGAGCAGTACCCTCAGAAGTCCAACAACAACAAAGGAGTATGAGCTGCACTACAAATCAACAGTGTACGACAAAGCCATGGAGCTTCCCAACTATTTGCCAACCACGGAGCTGAGAAAACATACTATAGTAGAGTGCCTCTGTAGGCTCAGGACCAAGCGAGAGGCCATCAAATAGCAAAGACAGTACGTCACCACGACGAGAATCCGGCCACAAGAGAAGTGGGGTCATGTGCAGGTGTTCTCACAGCCATACCTAAGGAGGAGCATGACCCAAAATATGCGGCACAAGCAGGAAAAAGAGTGGAAAAGAAAAGGGAGACAGGGCAAAAGATACCTGAAGGAACGTGCAGCAGCCCCTGAGGATGCAAGTTTTCTTAAGAGAACATTCGGACAAACTCAAAAATAGCTCTGCCAGCACTATCAAGACAATGCTCAGATGGGCCAAGACGCGGTGAAAGATGTCAAACAAAACTGCTAAGGATGACCGTCACCATCCAGAAAATAGCAGCTCCACCAGAACATAAAAAAATCAGTGCATTCAAACACTAAAGCTGATGAACAGATCCTAGGGTCCCTCATGCAGTCGAGCATTGATCATACAGTAGCTCAAGCGAGAAATCATCATCTCTACTCTCTGCAGTGGTGAAGGCGATCGAAAAGCCAAACCATGGCCCTAAATCGGAAGGAAGAATTGGCTGGGACGTAAGGACATATGGCTCCTAGGTAAGAGGAAGTTTGGACAAGCAGGCAAACTCCTTTAAAGATGGACCCAGCTCCAAGTCATTAAATGAGAACAGGTTCAATGTTGGAACCCGATCATAAGATGTCGCGCCCAATAATTGCCAATCTATAGGCAAACTCGATGAAAATGAAGGACCTCTCAGAAGCCCAAGGAGTCCAACTCGAAGACCTTGGAAGCCGTCAAACTCTTGATCCAGGGGTGCAGTCTCTTGAAGCACGTACTACGCGGTTGAAGGTGACAGATACGAGTGAGTACACCCTCAACAATCTAGAGGCCCGAGCCAACGGGCGAATCATCGAAAATAGGCATACCCTCGTCCAACAAATCAATCTCGTGATGCCGAAAAAATCCCAACTCTCCCATCGCATTGTGAAGCATGTCCTATAAAGCAGCAACATGTGGACTCGAACCACCAATGATCACCATGTCAAGGGCTGTTTCGAAAGTATATGCCCCAGGAGCCGCAACACTAGGGTCTCTCCAACAGCTAACTGGACCGGCACCTTGATCCCTGATAGCAGCTACATGTCCCATCACTGCCTTAAAATCTACACCGAATATCTGACCCAAGCCATCATTAAAAGGCCCATCACCCGTCAGATCTAATCAACTCATCAAACCCAATCCATCAAAATGGGACCCACCATCCATCCTGACCCCATCCATCCCGTCCAAACCATCCAAAGTAATCAGCTCATCATCTCCACCATCCAAGCACATCCCATCAAGATCCTGCCTGCCTATCATCATCATGCTATCATCTGTACCATCCATGCCCATCCCATCAAAAGGTAGCCCATCAAATGGCCCACCAAGCATGGAGCCATCCAATCCATCGAAATCCAAACCACCCAAACCTCCATCTCCACCATCAATGGTGGTATAAACAATGCCATAAATGGCATTAACTTCTTCAAGAGGGCCCACCAACCCAGCATTATTACCCCTCAAGCCATCATCAACACCCATAAATGGGCCCTCACCCACCAACCCATCAAGAACCAATAAAGGGGAGATACCGCTTACTTCAAAAGAACCCATCATTTCATCACTGTTGGACCCACCAACATACTCTCCAAAGTTAGCCATAATAGAGACAAAGAGGAAAAAGATAAAGGGAAGAAGAAGGTAAGACAAAAAGGAAAAGAAGGGAACAAAAGGTAAGCTTCGGATGATTAAAACAAAGAAGGAATAAATAAAGGAGCTGATTTGGACGAACAGAGAAGAGTGGAGCTTGCTTGAATAAAAGATGAGAAGGGGTGGTAATCAGATTACTGTCCGCGTGCTTCTTCCACTCCTGAAACCTAACAGAGCCTGAAAGAGCCAGAACGGCTCCAAAATGTCAACGGGCAGTAGTTTAACTATCGCTCGGGCCCACTTTACACTGAAATCAAGGGTGGGGCCCTTCTGGGATGTTCTAGAACATGAATCCTCTAAAGGCTCGACAAGGACCACATAAAGGCTCAAAAGGCAATTAAATAGAAGACATCGAGAAAAAGAAATTTGATATATACGAAAGATTGTACAACAGATGAAACATAATCACATGCTACAAAGAACTAATCATCATCAAGTACATAATAGTCCGTGTCTTTCGAATGATTCTGAGGCCCAAAAGGCCCCCTCTAGTAAAATGCACACCGCCACCTGGAGCGTAGGCGTTCTGAAGAATCAGAGCAATGTCGTACTACTTACACTAGGAGTTATACTTTCTCGATGGATCAACAAATGCGCTAGCCTCAAAAACTTGTAAAGTAGCGATCAATTCCCGTTTGAGCACTGTCCTCCAATCTGATGGACCGGATGGAGGGTTGAACGAAACTAAAGGGTTGCCCGTTAGCTGTCAAACGAGCCTCTCACCTAGGTACCACTTCGTCACTCGAGGATCTTCCAAAATGCGGCGTCAACGTGAGTCTTGGTAAGCCTCCAGGGCCGCATGAGCGAGAGCGGCATTTAACCGAAGGTATGGCCTGCTATGAAACTACAAGAGGCAAGAGAATCAGACAGGAAGGGTAAGAAAACAGACAACAAAGGGCAAGGCAATCACTCATGTCATCAAGGACAAGGGCATCAACGTTTAACCTCCATGCAAGATTGAAAAAAAGTGCATGTGGCTGCAGTTATCCTACGTGGAAAAGGAGGCATTCAGTCAATCAAAGTAGGGGCCAGATGAGGAAAATGATCGAAGAAGCAGACCTACATAAAGTCACAATCAGAAGTCACATCAATCATCAAAGGGAATGGTACAAACGAAAAGGATCTGACATGCATCTCAATGACTGGGTAAAATCCATTCAAAGATCTGCTGCTGCAACGACTTGCCTTATCTAACCCATTGTACAAATGGGTAAGAAGGGCTGCATTCCAATTATATGGGGTAGGAAAAGTGATGTTGTCATGAGCGATAACAGACAGGAACTCACCATCTCATTCTTGTGGCAGAATATCATAGCTCCCATGGTATATAAAATCAAGGCGCAGGCCTTGACAATGGCCTTGGCTTCAGTCTCTAAAATGTGTCGGGCAAAGTTCGCAGACAACTAGGGCAACTTAAATCACGGGCCCAAAAAATCTGTGGGATCTGGCATCATCCCTAACAAGCGCATCCAGTCATCGGCGGAAGAGCTCAGAAGGTCCTCCTCAAATGGGATAGATCCTCCCTCGTAATTGAGCCCTAGCTACATATAGATATCGTAAGTGGTAATCCCCCATTCCCTGAAGGGAAGATGAAAGGTATGGGTCCCCGTGCACCATCGCTCAGCCAGAACGGACAACAGGGACATCTTTGTCTTACTCAGATGAACCCTAAACAAGCTGGCTAGAGGAGTGCACTCTAACACCCCAAAGAACAAAGGCTAGGGATCCTTGAACCAATCTGGCCAGTGCCCATGCCCCCTCAAGATCGTAGGACTGCCTTCCTCACGGGCCACATCAGATAAGTGATGACCCTCCCGAGGCACATAGCACAGATCAACAGAATGATGAGGACTAGCCTCATTGCGACTCCGACGAGGCATGCTGCATAAACAGAACATTTACAGGTAGGTATCCTTCTCACCAAAAAGCCTAGTCAAAGAGCCTAATTAAAAGCCCAGTCAAACAACCCAATCAAAAGCCCAGTCAAAGAGTGCACTCAAGGCCCACAATTCAAAGCTCATTTAAAGGCCCATTAAAAAAGCCCATTCAAAGGCCCGGGGCCCATGTCTCTAAGCCCAAAGAACATTCAAAGGCCCATGCCCCTAGGCCTATTGTCCAAACATCCAGGTCCACTTCGAAAGTCCAAATTTCAAAGCCCATGTCTCCAAGCCCAATGCACATTCAAAGGCCCATGCCCCTAGGCCCATTGTCCACACATCCAAGCTCAATTTGAAAGTCTAAATTTTAGAGCTCATGTCTCTAAGCCCATCGTCCCAAGCTCAAGGTGAAATAGAAGTAAAGATCACTTTAGTTGAAGTAGGAATATGCCAATATGTCCTAGAGGGGGGTGTATAGGACTTTTTAAAGTTTTTATGGTTTATTTAAAATTTTATTACACTAATCCTAACAACAAGCACATATTAGGATTACTCAAAAATAACTCTACTAGCTTCCAAGCCTGGTAGAGGATCCAATCACAAACTATTTAAGAAGTAAATATGCAAACTAGTTTATGATGGATATGACTGTGTATGTGTGTGAGGGTCTTAGATATTTAGATATGAAAATATTAAAGTAAATCACACAAACAAAAGAATAACAATCTCAAACACAGTCATTTTTATAGTGATTCGACTACTTGTCTACTCCACTCCTGGTAACCATACTTAACCCTTGAGTGTACTGGATTTTACTGAGTTTTCACATCGGTTCACCTCAAACCTAAGGTTTTAAATCAGGTTCACCTTCAACCTTTACAACCCACACCTAAGCTGACTGTTTATGCTCCCTGAATAAGGGTCAACACATACCACCTGATTTTAGGCACACTAGCCAAGGATTCACACAAGGAACCACACTGTTTATGCTCTCACGAGCAAGGGTCAACACAATGCACCCACTTTTAGGCATACTAGCTAAGGATCTTCCACAAGACCCTAACTGTTTATGCTCTCTACAAAGTAAGGGTCAACACAACGCACCCACTACGTACACTCTCGTCCGAGGCCTCCTTGAGGACTTGCAAGGGGTGAGAAACACCTTATACCTAATCCTACAAAGGAATGATTACAAGGGTCCTTTGGACTCTAGTTACTTACAGATAAGTGGATGAGTCTCATTCAGCACATTGTCGAAGATCTCCTTCTTTATTGATAAAGAATCTTCTGCTTCCTTGATCCGCAACACAAACGATATACTAATATATGGCGTCGGGTTGGGTCAAGGTTATGATGAAATCCTACTCTCTTAAAAAGTTTTCCTATAAGGAAGATAGAGCGATTTCAATCATCTATGCACTTAAGGCATCCCAGCTTAATGATTTATCATTAAGATAGTAGCCGAAGGATCCTTGAATGTGGAAGTTTATTCCCCAATCCACTTTATTGAATATCAATGATGAAGAGGGATTGGAGGATGAACTCTCATGAGAGAAAGGACTTTGGGTATATGATCTAAGGTAAAACACTCAAAAGAACTCTCTTCTTTCTCTACCAGCAATAATAGACAACTGCTCTTTATATAGGCAAAAGGTTCGAATGGATATAAAATAGTCACATTTATGACAGAGTTCGATATCATCGAGCGGGATCGATATCATTGAGCATATACTCTCGATAGCATCGACGGTCTGCTCAATGACACAAACTCAAATGTCATACACTTTTGAAACCTATTGTCAGCTGATCAAGGGAATCGTAACACGTGTCGATGTCATCAGAATTTGAAATCCAATTTCATCGATGTGAGGTTTGATTCCTCGACATTTGAAAATAAGAGAGACTTTCTTTAAAATATTTCAGGTTTACAAGAATGATCAAGGGACCTTCGATATCATCGAAATTTGAATGTCGATGATATCGATAGCTATATCGAGGCATCGATAAATCCAAAGGATTTTCATTTAAGCTTACTGGACAAATTTTGTCCCTATTCGATGCCATTGAAACCATACCGATATCGTCGATATTTGAATATCGATTCAATCGAGTGACCCTCAATCATAGATAAACCATCCTGAAATATTTTACTAAAAATCTTCGTGCCTATGACCAATATCATCGAGAGCCTTGCGATGTCATCGAGATTTGAACTTCAATGGTATCGAGGAGAGCTTCGATATATCAATGCACATATGATATTCTTAAGTAAAAATAGGAGCACCAGAGATCTTCCCGTCGATATTATCGAGTCACCTTCGATGGACTCGAGATTCAAATATCGATGACATCAATAGTGTATCGATACATTGATAAATCTGTCCAAAGATATATGTGGTTGCTGGACACTTTTGTCCTCATTCAGATGGAATTGATTTGTCATTGAGGACATCAACAGTGCAGTTCAATCATATCGTTATGTGTATCGATAAAATCGACAAGGTAAGAAAACTTAGAGATTTTTTGATTTTTGAAAAAGTTTTCTTAACTTAAAAACCCTATGATGTTCTAACTTGTTTTAAGCATTTAAGTACCCGATGTTTTGGGACATGGGATGTGAGTCTTAGATTTACCTATGGCGAGCTTGCATACATCCGGTTGAGGCAGACGCTTTGAATTGATCTTCCTATGAGACTCTGCAGTCTGTTAGACTCAACACTCATGCTAATTGACAAAGCAGGGCATTTTTACAAGGCCCCTCACTCAAGGCCCACATATTCAAGCCCACTTCAAGAGCCTGAAATTCAAGGCTCATTGTCCAAGGCCCATATGTCCAAAACCAGGCCCATGTTTCCAAATCCATGATCCAGGGCTCACTTGAGAAATCCAATCCATACATGGCCAAAAATTATGACAGAGAGTGTGATCCACTCCACAACCGATGGCCCACCATCAAGATCAATGCTATCGAAACATTTAAGTGGACCATAAATCACCCATCATGGCCCACCATCCTATGGTCCAGATTGTCTCTAACTAGATCATAAGAGTGGGGCCCCTTTCTTATCATACCCCACTTAAACAAAACCATAAAAATTCATCTACCCTGTCAAAAATGAAATTTTTCAGCAATGTCTAATGGCTAGAAATTCGGGCAATGCAATCTAAGGTCCCGATCACGACTCTCCTATGTCCAAGAAGAAGGTCTGAAGCCACGAATGGGTTGTCCAAATACTCCACAAGCATGGTTCAACAAATACACAAATAAAAATCATCCCAATGAACAATCAACCACCTGGAAGAAGGATGAAGGAAATGGAGCAAAAAAAAAAAAAAGACTTCAAAGGAGCAAAGATCCACCACAAAAGAGCTTCTAGGGAGCAACTATGCCATCCCCAGACAGATTAAAGGAAGAACAAAAATAGGGGAGCAGGCACCATGCTTAGACCAGCACTGGTGCCAGACCACCAGATAAACGGGTGCTAGGCAGTAGACAGACTACCGCCTGCAGTAGTCTGAGTACTGCCCGCCACCAGATTCGTGTGGGACAGCATGCCTATCCCCTTTGAGTAGATGGGATGGCCGGATCACCATCAGGACCAATGGACAAACACCAGAAAAGGAGAAAAGAAGATCCTTCTCATGAGAAGATCCTAATATCTTGCAAGAAATTGGGAATCTTGGTAAATGAGATGATAAATTGCTAGAAAATAAAAAATAAGAAAAAGAAAAATATAAAAATGGTTAAAACCCCATTAACTCATTAATGGAGGCAGTGCAGGAAATAAAAACTAGACGACAATGCCCTCCTGCGAGATTGGACGGATGTTTCAAAAATATCAAAAATATCTTCAATAAGCACCATTAGCCCCATTAGCTCATTAGTGAAGGCAATGCGATTGTTTGCTTTGCAAAAATAAAAACCAAATGACAACATCCACCCGCGAAATCGAACAGATATTTTGTAAAAAAATCTAAAATTATTTTCAATAAAATCTCTAAGGAATTTAGTTCCGAAGGTGATAGTTTTCAAATAAAATAAAAATTTTCAAAAAATGCATGTGGTATGCAGTACACTAAGGAATCTTCCATATTCTTCAGTTGCAGTAAGTGCAAACAGCAAAATAAGATTTGTTCCCTTCCAGTCTCCCCGAAGGATGATCGAATCCGTATATGATATAAGTACGATTGGTCCGATCTCAATATCTGGATAGTCATACAAATTGAATGCAAGTAATAATGATTTGATCAATCTCTGGTAAGAATAATCAAACTAAAAGTTAAGAAGATCCATTGTAACCAAAGTATCACAATTAGCAGACTACATGGCAAAAGATTACCCACACATACCTAGTCTGGGATATTCAAAAAGTTTGATAGAGTTTAAGTCGACGTAGTGAGTTTCCCGTAAGGCCGCATCAATGTGCAGGGCAACTAACTACTTTGACAATCAAACGGAACAAATACTCCTAAGGTGATTACATAGCAAAGGAAACGATAGATCCAAATAGTAAGGGAATCCTCCTAAAGCCACTTCGACACGCAAAGGCCCTACTTTTTAGACTTACCCTCTAATGCTATTAACAATCAGACGTGAACGGGTTGTGATTCATGGCCTGTAATGCCACAGAACGCGCAGGGACAATCACAACATTTTCCTCAACTTTCATGATATGTGTGAGTTATCTCTTTTCTAAACAGTCAACTGACAACAATAGAACGGCAAGCAACAGATTTTAACCACTACCTTTTCTGACAAAAAGGGTAGGGTGTCCACTTGCTTTAGCACTCGGTTGCTCGTAGCCTCAGCCAATGAGGGGCTTTTATAGACACCCCACCCAGGCTAGCATCTTGAGAAGACTAGAACAATCCGGAAACCCTGATCATATCCTAAACCAAATCCTAATTCGAGCCTAAAACCCTAACCTTATCCTAAACCAAACCCTAACCATAACCTCAACCTAAACCCTAAACCTAACCTCACCCCAGCTCGAACCCTAATCCAAAATCCTAAACCATCACCCAAGCCAAAGCGAATGTGAAAATCAGTGTAAACCTCAAAAATACACTCGACCATTTGAGCCTAAAATTTTGAAAGAAGACTTTGAGCCAAACAAGAGCACCGAAGAAAGCCCACCAACCAAGCTCAGACCAAACCCATCTCAGGTGATTGTTAGACTACCATAGGCGGTAATCCGACCACCACCCCTTATCCGACAAGTCCCCCCTTTAGGCACATGGTTGTCCCTTGTCCCAAAGTCAACTTTTATATAGAATTACCCCTATAATTCATCATATTTACCCTCTTATCTACCCTCAAGATCCTCTAAGAGCATGCGACATGGCATTTCTCTCTCCTCAACCAATCTTAAGATGTTATGTCAGCTTCTACCCTTCACAAACCCAACAATTACCATAATGTCATCCCAAAAGGCTATAAATAGCCCTCTCCTCCTCACAAAATAACAACAATCCAAGAGAGAGAGAGAGCAAGAGAGTGAGGGTGAGAAGGAAGCTCCAAGCCTCCAAGATTAGATTTTTCAGCTACCCCTTAGCCTCCTCCCAATCATCTCAACCCCATAGTCTAGCTCGGATTAATCATGGTGTAGTCCATGTTCTAGCCAACTCAAGATCAAGCCAAAGATCATATCATTTTTTATTCAACCATTCATCATAACATTTCCACCCTCCTCAATCCCCTTGCTTCTCTAGATCACTTGTGAATATATGCTCTGTGACTTATCATACATTGGATCCCATCACATCAGAAACTCCTAGTGATCTAGTCCATTTTTCTTTACGTTTACATAAGCATCATCACATCCACCTTTAGACACATCCCTGGACGTGCGCTCTGTAGCTTTCCAGAATCCTGGATCTTGTCACATAAAAAATCCACGTGTGCTTAGTCCTATTCCAACCATATCATTTATCCCTTGAGATTACTTACCATACTAAAGTAAAGACCATATATTTGTACGGTCAAAGAGGGTTCTTAACACCTTCCCTCTTTGTAACCGAGGTCCCTTACTCAAAATCTCGGATCACAGACCAGGAGTCAGTCTAAAGTAAGAGAATCTTCAGATTTCTGTAAGCCTTACATATTCTGCAGGTTCTAACCGACTACAGGATTTTGAGATTAAGTGGCTAGTGGCGACTTTAAACTTACAATCAAGATCACACCCCTACAAAAGAAAACGTATCACCTAAAGCGTGGGCGTCGATCTCCCAACGTTCACAATCTCCTATATTTGTAAAATGAGAAACCTCAAACTCAAAAGGTAAGAATTTGAGAAACTATGGTAAAAATAATTTTAAAAATTCAAAACCTTTTTGAGTTTATAAGAGTAATACTAATGCCATCAACTATAGTAATCAAAGATATAACAAACCTCCTTTAGCAAAAAAACTAGTGGACTTACTCAAAGAGCTTCTAAAATCCAACTCGGATGGAATCAGAGTTAATAGAAATGGGAGAAATTTTAACTTCCATAAACAGAGAAAATCTAATGGAACTCCTCAACCTAGAACCATAATGAAATGGGTTCCAAAGGTTACATGTCTTGTTGCCCACATAGCCTTTAAAGCCACCAGCCATTCAAAATGGTACTTGGATAGTGGATGTTCAAGACATATGACAGGTGACAAAGCGATATTCACCAACTTTGAAGAAGTAAACGATGGCTCAGTTACTTTCAGTGATGGAAACAACTGCCGAATCATAAGCCAAGGTACTGTTCAACTCTCCAATCTTCCTCCCTTTGAGAATGTATTGTATGTTGAAGGTCTTAAACATAACTTCCTAAGTATTTCTCAAATGCAATAAAAAATAGTGTAAAATTTACAAATCATAGATGTGAAATTTGAAATTAGAAGGGAAGTGTGATATTAAATGGTCGTAGGATTTCTGAGAATTGCTACATTATTAATGACTCATGCTCTTCTAACCTTTCATGTTACATGGTCCAAACAGATGAATAGAACTATGACATAAATGTCTTGGACATGTTGACTTTAGAGATCTTTATAGATGAGTCAAAGAGATCATACTCATGACGTACCCAAATTAAAAAAGGTAGAAAAGATTTGTGGCGCATGTTAGATTGGCTAGCAAATTAAGAGTCATCACAAGAAAGTGAACTCCTTAGCCACAACCAAACCTCTTGAACTACTCCATATGGACTTCATAGGACCAATGAGAATGGAGAGTAGAGCTGGAAAGAAGTATTTTCTGGCTATTCTTGATGATTTTACCAGATATACTTGGGTAGCCTTCACGAGAGATAAATCAAAAACTCTTGATGAAGTCAAAAGAATTCTAAAACGAATTCAGACTGAAAAGAAGTACATGTGATCAAAATCAGAAGTGATCATGGTACTGAGTTTGAAAATAACAATTTTGAGAAGTATTGTATAGGCCATAGTATATCACATGACTTCTCTGCTCCTAAAACACCTCAACAGAATGGGGTTGTTAAAAGAAAGAACAGAGTGTTACAAGAAATGTCCAATGTAATGCTAAGTAGGATGAACTTACCAAATAACTTATGGTCTGAAGATTTTAATACTGCATGCTATATTATAAATCGTGTGTATGTTAGAAAAGCTAAAGATAAAATAACCTATGAGTTATGGTTCAATAAGAATCCAATAGTCAAATACTTTCAAACTTTTTGAAGTAAATATTTCATTTTATATGACCAGGAAATTTTAGGGAAGCTCAAAGCCAAGAGTGATGAGGGAATATTCTTAGGTGAGGCATTGAATACTTGAGCATATCGTGTTCTTAACAAAAGAATAGGAGTGATTTAAGAATCTATTAACATTGTAATTGACGATCACATGATCACACTCACACCAAGTCAAGATGACGATAATGTCAACATTATTGATAAACCTGACTCTTCATCTAAATTAGATAATACTGAATTAAGATCAATCAAAGACCATCCAACTTATCAGATATTGGGTAACCCTTATACTAGTGTTCAGACAAGAAAATACTTAGAGAACATCGGTAATTACATCTGCTTCACTTCTTAAATTGAACCAGCTAATGTAAAATAAGTACTTGTCAATGAAAATTGGATATTGGCTATGCAAGAAGAGTTAAATCAATTTGTCAGAAATGATGTTTGGTATTTGGTTCCTAAACCTTATGATAAACATATAATCAGAACCAAATAGATTTTTAATAACAAATTTGACGAAATAGAAAATATCATTAGAAACAAGGCATGACTGGTTGTACAAGACTACACTTAGATAGAAGGAATTGACTATGATGAAACCTTTGCACCAGTTATGCGCCTTGAATCCATTAGATTATTTATTTCAATTACTTTCTATAAGAAATTCAAAATATATCAAATGGGTATTAAAAGTTCATTTTTAAATGATGATGTACATGAAAAAGTATATGTTGAATAACCTAAGGGTTTTGAAGGACCAAAACTTTCAAATCATATATGTTGTCTTAAAAAGGTACTTTGTGGTTTAAAATTAGCTCCTAGGACATGGTATAAAAAGTTGACTAAATTTTTACTTAATGACAACTTTATCATGGGAAGCGTTGATAAAATGTTATTTGTCAAAAAATATAATAAACATATATTGATTGTACAGATCTACATTGATAATATTATTTATGGATCTACAAGAACTAACTTACCCACTGAGTTTGCAGATCTGAAAAAATTCAAGTTTGAAATGAGTATGGTTGGAGAATTGAATTACTTTTTTGGATTATAAGTAAAACAACAGGAAGATGGTATATTCATCTCTCAAACCAAATATGCTTTAAATCTGGTAAAGAAATTTGGATTTGTGAATGGGAAAAAGTTTGATACTCATATGAGTACAACTCTTAAACTCCCTAAAGATGAAACAGGTAAAAGTATATACTCCCGTTTATATCAAAGCATGATTGGTAGTCTTCTATACTTAACTACCAGTAGACCTAATATTGCTTTTAGCGCTAGAATTTGTGCTAGATATCAATCAAATCCTAAGGAATCACATCTAATCATTGTTAAACGAATAATCAGATATTTTGCAAGTACTGTTATTTTCGGTCTATGGTATCCGCATGATATAACTGTACAACTTACTGAATATACTGATGCAGATTGGACAGGAAACATCGACGATAAAAAATCTACCAGTGGTGGATGTTTCTATATAAGGAATTATTTAGTTTACTAGCTTAGTAAGAAATAAAATTATGTATCTCTCTCAACAACTAAATCTGAATATATTGCAGCTGGCAATGCTAGCACCCAACTGATCTGGATGAAAAGGATGTTAGCTGATTATGGGATTGCACAAGATACAATGATACTATATTGTGATAACTCAAGCGTGATTAATATTTCAAAGAATCCTATTCAACATTCTTGTATGAAACATATCGACATTCGATATCATTATGTTGAAGAATTAGTTGAGGACAAGCATTTCATTAAAATATATCCATACTGGAAAGCAGCTTGCAAACATTAGGACAAAATCGCTTGACATGAATAGATATTTCAAATTAAAACATGATATTAGTCTGTATACTTTTAATTAATTAAATCATATTTTTTATGCATTTTATTATTATTTTTTTATGTTTATAATTTTTTTTTAAAAATACAAAACATTTAAATTTCAAATTTCAAAAAATGAGATTTTTGTTAGCTGCTTGACGGGTCGAGCATGTCCTTGACCAGTAGACCTTCGACGGACCATACTCGACCGGTCAAGATGCACGGGTTTTCTCATTAAAAGAGGGAAAATTACTTTTTTCACTTCATTTTTCCTTTCTTCCTTGACTAGCCATGGCTTCACTCATCGAACCCATCTCCATTTCTTTATTGTAAGTGGTTTTTTCAAATTTCCTTCTAGATTTGGGTTCCTATTTGCTATTTAATCTTCCATTTGTGGTTTATTTTGTGTTTTACATCCTTTCTATAGTGGGTTTTGTGCAAAAATATAATCTAACCCAAACCCATATATTCTCTTTAATACTCTCTATTGCAATCTCTAAATGGAGCATCGCATTTAGAGGAAGGTGTTCACAACCCCAAGTGTAGGGTCATGATGTAGTAATAATCTAGGTGAGACCGTGGTTGAATCTATAGGGACTAATTTGATGTGTATTCTAAAAGCAACTAGAAGTAGAACTAAAAGAAGATGTGAATCTAAATCTAAAACAAAAGGAAGTAATAATGAGAGATTTAATTAAAAACTTAAGAAATTCAAAGGTGGGAACTAGGGGTTCCAAGGATCCACTTGTAGTAATCATGGTGATACTATACTTGATTCAAGGACACGACTAGAATCGGAGTCCTATCTTATCCAGTTGAAAGATATAGAAATTAAGATCGAATCTGAACTTCCATTGACCCAATTCTCAACGGATGAGAGTTACGAGGATTGGAAGTGATTCCATCACCTAGCCATGCCCAGGAAATAATGGCAAACAACAGGATATACCAGTCTCACAATCAATCATAAGAGAATTATGAAGATTAGAAGGGATTCTATCATCCAACCATGCCCAATGAACGATGGTGAATAATAGGATTTTCTAATTTCACAATCTCAAAGTATGAAAAGAAAATACTTAAAGCTATTGCAGATCTATTGTAATTTGAGTCATAACAAACAATTAAAAACTAAAAGTATTCCTTTACTATCAAACTAGAATCAAAGAGAGTTCAACATTCACATGAATCAAATCAATAGAAACATCTCATCACACTACAAGCTTCACCTCTTAGCCCTAACTAAGAGGTTTAGCCAACCATAGACATGATTGGATCTAAAATCCTAGAAGAAAGCATGAAAAACTAAGGAAAGAAGAAGAAAAACGCTTAGTGACGGCTCTCCACCCTTGTGCTTTGCTCCTCCAAACCCTAGATAGATCCCAGGGATGCCCTGGGGACTCCTATTTATAGTTGTGCAACACCTTCTTGAAAAAATCCAAAAAATGCGTCAAATTTAAGCACTTCATGTAATTCCGCGCAACTCTACGTAAGTGGTTCGTTGACATCGAACTAGCTTCGATGTCATCGAAGGTGACTTTTATACATGCTTTTTCCATGCTGCGTAACTTCGTTTGGACTGTGTAAGCTTCTACATCATCAAACCTACCTTCGATGTCATTGAAAGTGTTTTCAATGTCATTGAGCGTTATTCGAGGAATCAATAATGCATCCAAATAGTCCAGCGAGTTTTGCCAAAAATCTATAGAAAATTCGATATCATCGAGCAAGGCTTCGTGTCATCGAATAAGTCCTCGAGTCATTGAAAAAATGTCTTCAATTTTTCCAGTAACTAACTCAATTTTTCTTCATAAATTTGATGTCATCGACCCGTATTTGATGTCATTGAACGGTGATCGATGACACGGTCGATGTGAATATTGCACTTGTTCTTTCGACTTCTTTCCTTCTCCAATTGGTTTTCTTGAATCTTGTGACCTTGAAATTCTCAATCTTTGTCTCCTAAGATCCATTCTTTGCCTTGGTGATCTTTGAGCATCAAATTCATGCTTTTAACACCTTTTTCAATCCAAGATATTAAATTCACCTTGCAACACAAACATGAGTAAAATATGACATCAAGTAGCAACATATTCATAAAACCAAGATATAAATAGGGGATAATATGTAATATTTGACCCTCAACACAATCCCCAACTAGCATTTTTCTAGTCTCGAGCAAAGTATGCGTGAAATAAATCTCAATGCTCAATGTCCAAAACCTTTCTAAGAAAACAATCTTTTGTGCACTCAAGTATGAATGGGTAGAAATAAGATACGAGAGTGAGATTTTAAAAACCTAGAGCTGAATCACATAAGCAACCAATCAAGTAAATTCTTTGTCCATTACATCAAAGCATTACTTACATATTAATTTTTTCAATGTGCTCACTGAAGATTAACTTACTTCCCGTAAGAATACTATCAATTCATCATGTTATCCGTGCTCATCACTTTAAGATCAGTTTGAAACTCAAGTACTGATTCCAAACTTATCCCATTCTCCTTCTTTTTTTCAGTTTTTGATTTTATATCGATGGTTAATTTATATTTATTCTTTATTTTTACATTCTTTTTCAGTCTTTTCATTCTTTTTATTCTTTTTCATAATACGTGACCTTTTTGTCGATCTCCTATTTTTTAACTGGTTCTTTTCCTCTTATAAGATGGATAAAACTCTTCAGACTTGATTCTCACCATCTATCAATTATTTATATACTAACAATTAGAACTTCTAGTATATCTTACAGAAGATAAATTGAATGTGCCTTGTGATTTAAATTAACATGATATTCAAATTTCTTCTTAATCAATTGATCACAAGAACTTAGGTGATAAATTACTTAGATGATTAAACTCTAACAATCTAAAATTTAATCTCTATCTTATCATACTCAAAGCATTCTTAAGTACACAATTCACTACTTTCCAAACAGATTTCAACTTGAAACATTAAAAATGTTCAAAACTTTTGCTCAAAACTGAGAAAACATTAATTAGTTTACCTAATCCCCCATCCCCAACCAAAAAATCTATATTGTCCTCAATGTAAAAGAAATAAGAATATAATGCAAAAGAGGCAATGAAAAGAAAAGGAAAGTGATGGAAAGGTAATACATGGAAAAGGAATTCTGAAGCTTTTCCAATGATCTTAGTATGAAGATGGGTTAGCACAAGAATTAAACCAACAGAAAGCAAACTATCCTAAACAGCAAAAAACAAACTACCCCAAACAACAAAAAGTAAACCATCATAAACACAACATATATTAAAGTAATAAACCTAGCTATACCTCTATTAGACTTCGATGTCAATCTTGGTAAACAGGATCGATTAGAGGTATGGACATGTCTTCTGAATCAAATTTCTCAACAAATGGCTTTAATTAATGTCCATTTAATTTAAAGTCATTACCATTGTTTAGATTCCGAATATCGACAGCCCCATGAGGATAGACATTAGTAATAGTGAAAGGGTCAGTCCAACGAGATTGGAGTTTACCCAGAAAAAGATGTACTGAGAATTATACAAAAGGACCTTCTGACCTGGTGTGAATGATTTTTAAAGAATGTGTTGATCATAAAATACCTTCATCCTGTCCTAATAAATTCTCGAGTTCTCATATATATCATTCTAGATTTCTTTAAGTTCATTCAACTAAAGTTTATGTAGTGAGCCAGCATTATCCAAATTGATGTTCAAATTTTTAATAGCCTAGTAGGCCCTATGTTCCAACTCCACGGGTAAGTGGTAAGCCTTCCCATAGATATGTATAAAGGGAGACATTCCAATAGGAGTCTTAAATGCAGCACAGTAAGCCCATAAAGCATCAGCCAAGCAGATTGGCCAATCCTTACAGTCAGGCTTAACCATTTTCTCCAAAATATGTTTAATCTCCCTGTTGAAAATCTCAGCTTGCCCACTTGTTTGTGGGTGGTATGGAGTGCTCACTTTGTGAGAGATGCCATATTTCACAAATGATCCATTACAAAAGTGTGAACCTCCATCACTAATAATGGATTGAGGCGTTCTGAACCGAGAAAGGATGTTCTATTCTAAGACTTTAATGATTGTTTGATGATGGTTATTTTAACACTAGATTACTTTAACCCATTTAGTGACATAGTCTACCGCTAGCAAAATATACAAATTTTCAAAAGATTGAGGGAATGGTCCCATGAAATCGATGCCTTAATAATCAAATGCTTCAATGATCATAATGGGGTTCAAAGGCATCATATTTTGATGGGACAATGCTCCTAATTTCTGACAACACTCACAAGTTTTGCAAACTTCATGAGTGTCCTTAAACATAGTGGGCCAGTAAAAGTCGCACTGTAGAATTTTAACTGTGGTCTTTTTTGCAGAAAAGTGGCCACCACAGGCCTAAGAATAATAGAAGGAGATGACACTTTGGTGTTCATTATCTTACACATATCTCTTTAAGATTTGGTCTGGACAATATTTTTAAAAAATATGGATCATCCCAAAAGAATTTGCATACCTCGATAAAGAAATTTTTTTCTTATCTTACGCCATCCAATATGTTGGCACGAAACCTGTAGCAAGATAATTAGCAATATTCGCTAGCCAATGTGAATGAGATACTTTGAACAATTGTTCGTCAGGGAACAAGTCATTTATATACGTCGTCTCAAGGGAATCAAAGAGATCAAGGCGGGAAAGATGTTCAACCACTACATTCTCTACTCCCTTTTTATCTTTTATTTTCAAATTAAATTCTTGGAGTAGGAGGATCCATATTATCAAGTGGGGCTTAGAATCATTCTTAGAAAGAAGATACTTGAGCACTGCATGATCCATATAGATGATGATCTTGGATCCAATCAAGTAAGACCTAAATTTGTCCAAAGCGAATACTACGGCTAAAAGTTCTATCTTCGTAGTAGAGTAATTCAATCCAATCGGATATAGAGTTCTACTTGCATAATTATAACATAGGGCTTCTTCTCTTCACTCTGACCTAAAACCATCTAAGAGCATAATCAGACGCATCACACATAATTTTAAAAGGAACGTTCCAGTCGAGTGACTGCATGATAGGTGCGGTGGTTAGCATGCCCTTAAGCTTAGAAAAAGCTTCCTAACATTGTTCAGTCCACTCGTATAGTGCATCCTTTTGAAGTAAATTGCATAAAGGATGAGAGGGGTGACTAAAGTCATTTATGAATCTTTTGTAAAATCCAGCGTGTCTTAAGCAAAATTGCACGTCTTGTATGTTCTTGGGTGGAGATAAGTTAGAGATAAGATCAATCTTGGCCTTATCTACCTTAATTCCTTTGGACGAGATGATATGTCTAAGGAGAATTCCCATACGAACCATGGAATGACACTTTTTCCAATTCAGTACCAAGTTCTTTTCTTCACATCGCTTCAGCACACATTTAAGATTCTACAAACAATCGCTGAAGGATGGACCGAAGACAGAGAAGTCGTTCATGAAGACCTCTAAATATTCCTCCATCATGTCAGAAAAAATACTTATCATGCATCGCTAAAAAGTGGCAGGGGTATTACACAGTCTGAATGACATCCTTTGATAAAGAAAGGTGCTAAAGGTACATGTGAATGTCCTCTTTTCTTGATCTTCAGGGGCTATATCTATCTGGTTGTAGCCTGAATATTGATCAAGGAAGCAATAGTATGAATGACCAACTAGCCTTTCCAAAATTTGATCAATTAAGGGCAAAGGAAAATGGTCCTTCCTCGTAATGGTATTCAATTTCATATAGTCAATGCACATTCTCCAACCAGTATTAACTCTAGTTGGCACAAGTTCATTGTTTGCATTGGCTATGATGGTGATTCCAGACTTCTTATGAACCACCTAAGTTGGACTCACCCATTAACTATCGGATATAGGGTATATAATACCCACATCTAATAGTTTAAGTCACCGGCCTTAACCACTTCCTTCATGTTTGGATTTAATCTACGTTGTAGTAGTAGGGTGGTCTTTGCATTATCCTTTAGATAAATGTGGTGAGTATAAATTAAAGGGTCAATTCTCTTGAGGTCCGCGATCGACCATCCAAGGGCTCCTTTGTGCTCAATGGAGTAGAGATAAACATACTCTCCTATTCTTGCGAAAAGGAGGGAAGAAATCACCATTGAGTATGTCTCATCTTGATATAAATAAACATATTTCAATTCAGAGGGCAAGGGTTTTAGGTCAAGCTTCGGTGCCTTGAGGTTGGACTATTACGCCCCAAAATCAGAAAATGAGCTAATAAAATTTTCAATTGCCAAACCCGATGCTAACAGCCTCCGTAGTACCCCATTCTCAGCTCCCAATGTCCATACGTCAGGTTTCATTTTTTTGTAATGGAGCATCACCACAAGTATACCCAAATCATAAAAGCAACATCATCATCATATATCCATTAATACGATCGTTTGAATACCATGCTAAAAGGGAAATACATATATCGAAATCAAAGCTCCAGAGGACAGCTGCATGCTCTAAGCTCAACACTGTTGTAACCTAACGCCACCTGCACGCATCTATCGTGCATAAGCTTATAAAAGCTTAGAGGGTGGTGAAAGTGTGTGTAAGGTAAATGCTAAGTATATAATAAAGCCCATAAATCATACATCATCGAGATAAGTAGGAATAATGACAAGATCATGAATCATACGATATCAGAGTAAGTAGAAATATACTGGTAACTCCATGAGTCATTCAATAATAGAATACGCAATGCGAATCGATTATGCAAATGTGGAAGCCAAATATCAGATGTCAATGATGCAATGCAATATACAAATCCTGCTAAGTCCGTTTAAGCCATGTAAGTGCAAAACATAATAACCCAAAATGCTAAGTACTGAGGATGTAATGTACTATGCAATGCGAATGAAATGACCATGCTGGAATGTAAAGTCGGGATGATAGTACGTAGTATCACAGGCTACGAGGTCCACCACAAGGGACTTCTATCCAAACCAGTCTCATACCTAAATTTGGATAGTCAGACTCAATGTGGTAAACTCCTAACCTTTTGTTAGTTGCACGCCCAACCGAAATCCTTGCCATACGAAGAGACACGTAACAAATATTACACACCACCAGTCCGAGTGGATAGTGAATGGATAAATGAATGAGTATGCAACTCTTGCTCAGTAGGTCCACATATAAGTACAGTTCCTCTTTGGAAAATTATTGGGGTCTATTACACTTCAAACCACATTGTCACCCCATGCACGCAACAAGGTGAGTGGAAGAAACCACACTATCCGCCTATCAATATTGGGCCCAGCTTGTCAATAGCGGACCCATTCCTTAAGCTAGTCAAACTCAGCCTAGCATTGCCTCCTCCTCCCAGGAAGGTAAGGCCACACCCCCTCCCAACTGACCATGATATAGTGGGAAACACGATCTCATGGTTATGGAATCGGTGCTCATATTCCACTCGGTCTAGACGTTGGAGCAACTTCTTGTACTAAGGAGGTTCTGGGATTTTCACCTAAGGACTTCCTAAGTGCCCGCAGTGCTAGAACCAATTATTTCTGATGTCCCATCTAGCCATCCACGATGTGCTTGTGGAGGCTACGGCTCTGATGTCGCTAGGGCATACAATGATCAAGCCACATATATGTGAGATACATGAGCCACACTATCCAGTCATGCAACAATCCTGCGCATATGGCGTGATAATGTAGCCACTCTGTCTCATAAGGAGTCCCATAAATAGTCTGCCCAATGGTGTACGCAATGATTAAACATTCCTCATATCAGGCATACATATGATGTGTATGGGCATGAATCATGGAGTTATACTAAGCATTTTATATGGTGATAAACTATCTTCACAACAAAGATAGGCCTTGATGGCCTACACACAACAGGTATGGGCCTATCAATGGGCACTAGGAGAGTTGTAATGTGGACATTTAACCAACATTAATCTTACAATGTGGACATCAAACCAACATTGCTCTCAAGGCATGGCCCGCCATAAATATCATTACATAACCCATGGTGGAATCACACAATGCAATAGACCTGTATACATCCCATGGGCCTCTAATACATCAAACGGGCCTCATCATATGGTCCTCATATATGTCAAGGTGGGCCTCAACAACGGGCCTCATACCCATCATGGTGGGCCTCAATAACGGGCCTCGTACACATCAAGGTGGGCCTCAATAATGAGCCTTAAATACATCACAATGGGCCTCAACACATGGGCTCTGAATACATTATAATGGGCCACAACCCATAGGCCCTAATACACCTCAATGGGCTTGAACCCATGGGCCCTTGATACATCAAATGGGTTTCAACCCATGGGCCTTACATATATCAAGGTGGGCCTTATACACTCCCAAAAAAGAATCATATTGAAGGATCTAGACCATTCCACAAATAGTAGTGGAGATGATGATTTTCACCGTTTACAATTGCAACGCCCACCATCAAGTTTATTTCCCATCTAATCTGTTAGTAAAGTCACAAAGAGTTGATTGGGAGGAAAAACAAATATCAATTTAATCCAAGACTATTATAGTCTAAAAAGGACTTCAATGGTGGTCATTCATCTCTTCACTTTTTTCTGTGGTGGGGTCCACTTGAACATTAGATCTGACTCATTCTTAGTTTCAAGCCTTAAAATGGGCTTTCAAAATGGTTAGACGGTTTGGATGCAACACATGCATCATGTTGGGTCACATACCTCATGGTAGGGTCCACATGTGTGGCCCACCAGAGATTTGAATATGCTTCAGTCCCGAGACAGGGATGGATGGAGTGGATGAAACACATATATCATGTGGGCTCCACCGTCCACAACTATGGACGGTGTCATTAAAACACATACATCAATGGGTCCCACATGAGGCCCACCATAACGTTCATTTTCCATCCAACCTGTTGATAAGGTCGCACGGACCTAGTTGGACAAGAAAACCAAATTTCAAAATGGTCCAAAACTTCTGAGAAAACCTCAAAAGGGTTTTAATGTAGCCGTGCAATCACCACTGTTTCCCTATGATGTGGGCCACCCAAGCCATGTATGTGGCTGATCTTTGGAGGGGGGCCCACTCTAGGAAGGGGCCCACCCAATGAACGGTGTGGATATATAACATACATCATGGTGGGGCCCATGGCTAGACCGTGGTCCTACTGCCCGTCCTCCTAAATGCCACAGGAGGATGCTGCTGCATCCTCTGGTGTTAATGGTGGCAGCAGGCGCTGCTGCCTCTTTGCTTCATTTTTTTAAAAATAAATAGATTTTCTTGGGGTTTTTCCCATTTAGGGCCCGCATCGTGAGGATCCACCCTGCCCATTGGATTCCGTGGCCCGATACCATCCAAAAGAGCCCAATATCCAGTATGTTTTTAGTGTATTGAAACATCAGGGTGGGTTTTAACGGTAAAAACCACCGTTTGCTATGTCATGGCCCGCCAGAAAATCGAATTGACTTCATTTTTCGACTCAACGCTTAAAAAAGGCTAAGGAATGGAATGGATGGCATGGATGGAATTTATACATCAAAGTGGGGCCTGTATGAGGAGTCCACCTAAAAGCTTAAAAAACCAAAGTGTGTATATATATATATATATATATATATATATATATATATATATTCCTTTTATACAATCAATGTCTACTCACACTTCACAACCCACGACCAGCGTCTCTGGACACTGGATGGTTAAATATAATACATTAGTTAAGGTGGGCCCCACCTATGGATGTGTTGCCTAGGTGAGCCACCAAAAGGTTAAATAGTGTGGATAAGACATACATTAAGGTGGGGTCCATCCAAGTGGGCCACACAACTACATCATCACACAAAAAGAAGAAGAAAGAGAGAGAAAGAGAGAGGGACACATGTGATGGAGGGACCCCGACACTATGGGCCCTCCCTTGCATTCAATCATACATCAAGTGGGTCCCAATACATGTGGGCCCACCAAATCAAAGATTAACGGTGGGAGATCCTTTCTCCTCCAAGATGTAAGGTCTAGATGACCCCTTTTTTAGACTAGAAAATAAACATCATAATGGGCTCCATGGAGAATGGCCCCATCATAGAATGATAATAAAATCAAGGTGGCCATCTGCCACATCTAAGGTCCAAAGTGAGATCCATACCATCAATCGGTAGGCCTCACTTGGCCCATCATACAAATATGAAAACTAGTCTATACAAGAACCCACCTTCGATCTTCTTGGTCCGTTGGAAAGCCAATCTCCTTGTATCTCACTTTGATGGTGGAAGATGAGGTTTGAATGGCTAGGATGATAGATTTGGGATGGGAAAGTGGGCCATACACAAACTCACTTTTCTCTCTCACTTAGAATAATTGGATGTGAGTTCTCTTGCTTGCTTAGGATAGAGTGTTCAGAAAGAGAGAAAGAGAAGGGGTTGTAAGGAGAGAGAGAAAGAGAGAGAGAGATGGGTGATGGATGTGAGGTGAGTGATGCATGAGGTGAGAGATTGGTTGACTTGGTAGTTGCTTAACTTGTGGAGAAAGAAAGCATGGATATGTGTACTTGACATGAGGTGATTGATTGATTGATTGAGTGATTGGACATGTTGTAGAGATTCTTTTGGGATTGCAAATGCGCGGCGTTTTCTTCTAAATAAATGTCGGCCCACATCTCCCTACTAGGGTATCGAATCGGTATGCAAGACGTGATGTTGGAACCGCGGAGATGGTGGGATCGCAATGGTACATATCTCAAATTAAGTTGACTAAATCTACAGGATATGACTTAGGGTCATGCATGAACATCGATCATAGGTCACAGGTTATCAAAATTCGATGAAAAGGATCGCGGGAGTCGATGGAATAGTACAGGCCAGGATACGGGTCCTACAGCTCTTCCCACCTAATAAAAATTTTATCCTCGAAATTTTAAACACGACACAACCAATACAGATCTCAACCAAAGGAGGAAAAATCTTATATGAACACAACATGCCAACATAATCAAACTCTTAAGAGATGGAGACAACGCCTACGAATCTCATCCTCCTGCTCCCAAAACACCTCATCAACACTACGATGATCTAACTGGACCTCAGATCCTGATCAGAAATGATTGAAACTGAAATACTATGCAGCCTCACAATCTCAATGGTTGGGAGCTATATCAGAAAATCTCTAAGTTATTCGAACTCAGGGATCTAACCATTCTAAGTTCTCAACAATCATAAAGTGAAAGGGTAGCTATCAGCAGATATGTGATGTTATCTTTAGTTATTCCCAAGTTATGCTCTGATACTAACTTCTGTCACACCCCAAACTCAGAAAATGGGCTCACAAAATTTCTGATTGCTGAACCCGGTGCTGATAGTCTCTATAGTACCCCATTCTCGTCTCCCAGTGTCCATATGCCAGGTTCCGATCTTGGGATTCTACAAGGAGGATTTTCTGTATGAATTTTTTTTTAATGGAGCATAACCACAAGTATACCCAAATCATAAAGACAACATCATCATCATATATCCACTAATATGATCGTTTGAATACAATGCTGAAAGGGAAATACATATATCGAAATCAAAGCTCCAGAGGATAGCTACATGCTCCAAGCTTAACACTGTTGCAACCTAACGCCACCTGCACGCATCTATTTTGCATAAGCTTATAAAAGCTTAGAGGGTGGTGAAAGTGTGTGTAAAGTAAATGCTAAGTATATAATAAAGCCCATAAATCATACATCATTGAGATAAGCAGGAATAATGACAAGATCATGAATCATACAATATCAGAGTAAGCGGAAATATACTGGTAATTCCATGAGTCATTCAATAACAAAATACATAATGTGAATAGGCTATGCAAATGTAGAAGCCAAATATTAGATGTCGATGATGCAATGCAGTATGTAAATCCTACTAAGTCAGTCCAAGACATATAAGTGCAAAACATAGTAACCCAAAATGCAAAGTACTACGAATGCAATGTAATATGCGGTGTGAATGAAATGACCATGCTGGAATATGAAGTCAAGATGATAGTACGTAATATCACAGGCTACAGGGTCCACCACAAGGGACTTTTATCCAAACCAGTCCCATACCTAAATTTGGATAGTCAGACTCAATGTGGTAAACTCTTAACCTCAGGTTAGTCACATGTCCAACCGAAATCCTGGCCATACGAAGAGACACGTAAAAAATAGTTATGCACCACCAACCCGAGTGGATAGTGAATGGATGAATGAATGAGTATACAACTCTTGCTCAGTAGGTACACATATTAGTATGGTTCCTCTATGGGAAATCACTAAGGTTTATTATACTCCAAACCAGATTGCCGCCCCATCGCATGCAACAAAGTGAGTGGAAGAGACCTCACTATCCCCCGGCCAATATCAGGCCCGGCTCGTCGATAGCAAACCCATTCCTCGAGCTGGTCAGAATCAGCCTACCATTGCCCCCTCCTCCCGGGCATGTAAGGCCACACCTCCTCCCAACCGACCACAACACAGTGGAAAACACGACCTCATAGTATAGGCACCGACACTCATATTTCACTCGGTCTAGACATTGGAGCAACTCCTGGTACCAAGGAGGTTATGATATTTTCACCCAAGGACATCCTAAGTGCCCACAGTGCTAGAACTAATTATTTTTGGTGTCCCATCTAGCCATCCACGATGTGCCTGTGGCGGTCATGGCCCTGATGTCTCTAGGGCGTACAATGATCAGGCCACATATATGCAAGATGCATGAGTCATACTATCCAGTCATGCAATAATCCTGCGTGTATGACACAATAATGTGGGCATTCCATCTCGTAAGGAGTCCCATAAATAGTCTGCCCAATGGCGTACGTTATGATCAAATATTCCTCATATCAGGCATACATATGATGTGTATGGGCATGAATCATGGAGTTATACTAAGCATTTTATATGGTGATGAACTATCCTCACAACGAAGATGGGCCTTGATGGGCTGCACACAACAAGTATGGGCCTATCAATGGGCCCTAGGGAGAGTTATAATGTGAACATTTAACCAACATTAATCTTATAATGTGGACATCAAACCAACATTGCTCCCAAGGCATGACCCATCATAAATATCATTACATAACCCATGGTGGAATCACACAATGCAATAGACCTTGTATACATCCCATGGGCCTTAAATACATCAAATGGGCCTCATCATATGGTCCTCATATATGTCAAGGTGGGCCTTAACAACAAGCCTCATATCCATCACGGTGGGCCTCAATAACGGGCCTCATACACATCAAGGTGGACCTTAATAAATGGCCTTGAATACATCACAATGGGCCTCAACCCATGGGCTCCAAATACATCACAATGGGCCTCAACCCATTGGCCCTATTACACCTCAATGGGCCTAAACCCATGGGCCCCTAATACATCAAATGGGCCTCAACCCATGGGCCTTACATATAGCAAGGTGGGCCTCATACACTCCCTAAAAGAATCATATTGAAGGAGCTAAACCATTCCACAAATAGTAGTGGAGATAATGATTTTCACCGTTTACAATTCCAAGGCCCACCATCAAGTTTATTTCTCATCTAGTCTGTTAGTAAAGTCACAAAGAGTTAATTGGGAGGAAAAATAAATATCAATTTAATCTAAGACTACTATGGTCCAAAAAGGACTTCAATGGTGGTCATTCATCTCTCCACTTTTTTCTGTGGTGGGGTCCACTTGAACCTTAGATCTGACTCATTCTTAGTCTCAAGCCATAAAATGGGCTTTCAAAATGGTTGGACGGTTTAAATGCAACACATGCATCATGGTGGGTCACATACCTCATGGTAGGGTCCACATGTGTGGCCCACCAAAGATTTGGATATGCTTCAGTCCCGAGCCAGGGATGGATGGAGTGGATGAAGCACATATATGATGTGGGCTCCACCATCCACAGCCGTGGATGGTGTGAATAAAACACATACATCAGTGGGTCCCATGTGGGGCCCACCATAACGTTTGTTTTCCATCCAACCTGTTGATAAGGTCGCGCGGACCTAGTTGGACAGGAAAAGAAAATTTCATAATGGTCCAAAACTTCTAGAAAAACCCCAAAAGGGTTTCAATGGCAGCCGTGCAATCACCACTATTTCCCCATGATGTGGGCCACCTGAGCCATGTATGTGGCTGATCTTTGGAGGGGGCCCACTCCAGGAAGGGTCCTACCCAATGAACTATGTGGATATATAACATACATCATGGTGGGGCCCACGGCTAGACCGTGGTCCTGCTACCCGTCCGCCTAAATGCCTCAAGAGGACACTATTGGGTCCTCTGGTGTTAGTGGCGGCAACAGGTGCTGCTGCCTCTTTGCTTAATTTTTTTAAAAAATAGATTTTCTTGGGGTTTTTCCCATGTGGGGCCCGCATCGTGAGGATCCACCCCACCCATTGAAAAACTCCATAAATGTCTCATGCTCGTCCATCCTGAGATTTTCAAACTGTGAAGTTAAGAGTTGTAGTTTAGACCTCTTCACAGTGCTTGTGCCTTCATGGGTTGTTTCCAGTAAATCCCATGCTTCCTTAGATATCCCACATATACTTATTTGATTGAATATATCTTGGGACACGGCACAGTAGATGACGTTCATTGCTTTTGCTTCAGCATTTCGCTGTTCTTTGTCAAACGTCGTCCACTTCTCATTAGGTTTGGGTTTAGTGATTGTGGTTTCATTTTCAAGTACAATTTGTTCGGATGGTACTACGTATCCTTTTTCAACTGCATTCCAAACTTCATGATCCAAAGATCTCAGGAAGTAGTGCATTCTAGCCTTCCAGTAAGCATAATTTGATCCATCAAATATTGGAGGTCTAGTGACAGATGAGCCCTCTCCTTTGGCCATATTTCTACTTCAGTCAAGATTACTCTCTAGGCGGTGAAACCCTTAAAGAGAGACCAGCTCTGATACCAATTGAAATAGCAGTGAAGACCGCTTAAGTTGAAGTAGGAATATGTCAATGTGTCCTAGAGGGGGGTGAATAGAACTCTTTAAAGATTTATAAGTTATTTTTTAATCCTATCATAGAGTACAGATTAGAATTACTCAAAAATTAACTCTATTGGCTTCCAAGCCTGATAGAGGATCCAATCACAACTACTTGTAAGATAAATAAATTTATGAATTAGATTGTGATGGATATGACTGTGTGTGCATAAGATGTGATTTCAGATAATCATATATAAAGGCATATAAGGCAATCACATAAATGAAAGACAATATCAATCTCAAACACAGTCATTTTATAGTGGTTCGACTACTTGTCTACTCCACTCCCGGCTTCCACACTCAACCCTTGAGTGACCGGATTTCACTAAGGAGGTTTCCCATGTTTCACCTCAAACCTAAGGTTTTAAATCAGGTTCACCTTCAACCTTTACAGAGGTTTCTACTCGGTTCACCTCAAACCTTAGAATTTTACTGGCATACTCCTAACCAGATGTTTATGCTCTCCACAGAGCAAGGGTCCACACAATGCACCCGGAGGTTTCTACTCGGTTCACCTCTAACCCTGGAGTTTTACTGGCGTACTCCTAACCAGATGTTTATGCTCTCCACAGAGCAAGGGTCCACACAACGCACCCCGCACGTACACTCCCGTCAGAGGCCTCCTTCGAGGACTTCAAAGGGTGAGCAAGACTTAAAACCCAATCCTAGAAAGGAATGATCACAAGTGTCCTCTGGACTCTAGATACTTACAAATAAGTTGATGAGTCTCATTCAGCGCAATGATGAAGATCTCCTTCTTGTTGATGAAGAGTCTTTAGCTCCCTTGATCCACAACACAAAGGTGTATCTATACTAGGCTTTAGGTTGGGTTAAGGTTATGATGGAATACCACTCTCTAAAGATTTTCCTATAAGGAATATAGAGTGGTTCCAATCATTTATGCATTCAAGGCATCCCAGCTTAATGATTTTCCATTAAGATAGTAGCTGGAGGATCCTTGAATGCGGAAGTTCATTCCCCAATCTACTCTATGTGATATCAATGATGAGGGTTGATTGGAGGATGAACTTCCTGAGAGAAAGGGCTTAGGTAAATGATAGGAAGTTTAAAACTCTCAAAAGCACTCTTTTCTTTCTCTACTAGCAATAAAGACTAATCTCTCTATATATAGGCAAAAGGTTCCAACGGATATAAACGGTCATATTTATGACAGAGTTTGATATCATTGAGCAGTTGTCGATATGATCGAGCGTATACTCTCGATTGTATCGGCAGACCTCTCGATGATACAAACTCAATTGTCATTTCTCTTTTGAAAACCTTTCCCCAACTGGTCGATGGGATCGAGACACACATCGATGTTATCGGATTTCGAACTCCGATTCCATCGAGCGATGGATCAATCTATCGACAGGTGAAAATAAGAGAGAAGCCTTGAAGAATTTCAGGTTCTACAGATATGATCGAAGAACAGTCGATGTCATCAAAATTTGTACATCGATCATATCGGAGACCTTGTCGATGGGATCGATAAATCGTATAGATTTACCTATAAGCTTGCTGGACGATTTTTATCCAGACTCGATCCAATCGACGAGGTCTCGATATGATCAATTTATCGACTGGCACCCCGATCAACATTAAAAATAACCTGAAATTCATGCTGGTGAAAACATGCGCCCACAATTGATATGATTGACTGACTTCCGATATGATCGATATTTGAGTTCAGATTGAATCGAACAGTCATCGATATATCGAAGCTTATGTTAGTTTTCTTTAGAAAAATAGGAGCACCGAAAAATAGTTTGTCGATAGTATCGATCTTCTTCCGATAGGATCGATATTCAAATATCGAGGATATCGACTCACCAGTCGATATATCGATAAATCGTCCAGATGATTGTTTGATTGCTGGACGCTTTTTGTCCTCACTCGATTGTATCGATTTGAGATGCCGAGGATATCGATAGAGATGGTCGATCATATTGAAGGGGTAATCGATATAATCGACAGTGTAAGAAAAACTTTAAAGATTTTTCTTTTTGATAAAAAGTTTTTTTACACAAAAATCCTAAGATGTTCTAGTTCTTTTTAAGGGTTTTAATCACCTGGTGTTTTGGGACATGGGATGTGAGGCTATGATTTACCTATGGCGAGTTTCCACACATCCAGTTGAGGCAGACGCTTGACTTGATCTTCCTGTTAGGCGTTGTTATCCGACTGACTCAACTTACAACGTAATTGACAAACCAGGGCACGTAGTAGGTGCAATTTCATGGGCTTCATGGAGAATTGCCCCATCATGGATTGATAAAAAATCAAGGTGGGCCATCAGCCACATCGAAGGTCTAAAGTGAGATCCATATCATCAATCGGTAGGCCTCACTTGGCCCATCATACAAATAAAAAAACTAGTCTATCGAAGCACCCACCTTCGATCTTCTTGGTCCGTTAGAAAGCCAATCTTCTTGTGTCTTACTTTAATGGTGGAAGATAAGGTTTGAATGGCTAGGATGATGGATTTGGGATGGGAATGTGGGCCATACACAAACTCACTTTTTTCTCTTACTTAGAATGCTTGGACATGAGTTCTCTTGCTTACTTGGGATAGTGTTTAGAAAGAGAGAGAGAGAGAGAGAGAGAGAGAGAGAGAGAGAGAGAGAGAGGAGTTGTAAGGAGAGACAAAGATGGGTGATGGATGTGAGGTGAGTGGTGGGTGAGGTGAGAGATTGGTTAATTTGGTGGTTGTTTGACTTGTGGAGAAAGAAAGCATGGGTGTGTGTACTTGACATGAGGTGATTGATTGATTGATTGGACATGCTGTAGAGATTCTCTTGGGATTGTAAATGCATAGCGTTTTCTTTGAAATAAAAGCCGGCTCATATCATCCTACCACAGTATCGGATCGGTATGCAAGACGTGGCATTGGAACCGCCACGATGGTGCGGTCACAATGGTACATATCTCAGATTAAGCTGACTCAAATATATAGGATATGACTTAGGGTCATGCGAAAATGTCAATCATAGGTCATAGGTTACCAGAATTCGATGGAAAGGATCGTGGGAGTCGACAGAACAATACAGGCTAGGATACAGGTCTTGCATGGATGGTAGATGCACTTCATCAGTTTGGGGCAATTTTTCAATTTGTGGCCTCTATCGATTAACTTCAAGTACTGGCAAAGTATCAAGCATGGTTTCCATCTCCCTAATCATATCATCTTCTAAATCATGGGAGTGGGCCAGGTACGTCTCTAGAGAGTCAAAGGATAAAGTCAGAAGTGTTCTATCTTCCACGAAAGAATCAACAAATTAATATTGTGGGCATCGTCATCATCCTCTTCATGTTTGCTCATGTTGAAAAAGATATTGAGCACCAATTTCATATTCCTAAAAGACAAATTCATGACTCCATTCCTACAATTGATGATTGCATTTGATGTGGCAAGGAATGGGTGACCAAGGATAACAGGAATTTGAGTACTCATTTCCATAATGGGTTAAGTATCCATGACAATAAAATCTATCGGGTAGTAGAATTTATCGACATAGACTAACACATCCTCAATTACCCCTCTCGGTACACGGATCGAGCGATCAGCAAGTTGTAATATGGTCTGGGTGAGTTTTAATTCACCTAGACCTAGTTGTTCATAGACCGAGTATGGGATCAGATTTACGCTCGCTCCTAACTCAAGAAGTGCGTGCTCAATTTGCTAATTCCCAATTATTAAGCGATGGTTGGACTACCAGGACTTTCAACTTTTATGGTACACCTTGCTTTAGGATGGCACTCACTTTTTCTATTAAAAAGATTTTCTTTTGAATATTTTGCCATCTTTTGGTCATACCTAAGTCTTTCAGAAATTTGGCATATGAAGATATTTGTTTAACGGCATCTAGTAGAGGAATGTTGACATTCACTTATTTTAGAACTTTTAGAATATCCTGAGAGTTAGAGAGAGGTTTTGGTGCAATTAACCATTAGAAAAATAGAGCAATCGGCTTGTCTTGAGGTTCCGGTTCTAACTCATGTGGAGTGTTGCTAGGTCTATCATTTTCATATATTTTTGGGTCATTTGACTTTTCAGCCCTTGCTGGAATAGATTTGTCAATTGTTTTCCCACTCCTAAGAGTGATGATAGACTTAGCCTACTCCATTTGATTTGAAGAAATTGGGTTGTTGTAAGACCAGTAACCTCGCGAGACCTTCTGTATACTTCTACTTAAACAATGGCATGTTCCCATTAGACCAGATCGACGAGTTTTAATCATTACCTTACTTTTGTATCATAATACCTTGAGACTTATACCGTAGCAATCGCGTGGGCGTTACGATTCCAACGTCGTACTACACGCCCCATATCAACCTTTAGATTAGAAATTACAATTTTGGCATAATCCGAGGTGGGCTGCACAATGCATGTGGGCCCCACTTGCATAAATCCCCATGTTGTCAAATCAATCAATCCATCAATCCATCACTCATGTCACTCTCTCCCCATTAGTCAAACAAACCCATGTCATTCTCATGCAACCATACCCCTACCTATGTTAGACATCATTCTTTTTTTTCTTTTTCTCCCCATTTTACCCCTCCATCTTACCCTTATTCCCTCACTATCCTAAAATCTCTACCACAAAAACATCCTAATTCCCTCTCATTTTTACCATTTCCTAACAAGAGTAGAGAGGGATTAACAGAGAAAAAATATTAGAAAGATTAGGGAGAAATTAAGAGAGAAAGAGAGAAAAGAAAGAAAGATTAGGGAGTGATTAAGAGAAAAGAAAGAGAGCTTGAGAGAGTATTAGAAAAGATCAAGAGAGTAAGAGTAAGAGAATAGAGAAAAGAATGATTAGAGGAGGTTAGGTGTGGAAAGGACCTTGGTGGGCCATTCGATCGTTGATCTGAAATGATTTAACCGTCTATCCTTTTAGGTGAGTGCATGGGAGGGTCAAAACCCTCCCCTTTTATGTGATTTCTCTATTTTGGTAGGCCCATAAATTTGAGACCCACCTTGATCATGTATTGAGCATGTTGTGGACCAAATAGTGGTGGGGGGCCACCCCAATTGCCGGATCTATTTCCCTTTATTTTCTTATTCTCATGGAGTTATGGGACCCATAAGTGGGCCACACCATTTAAAAGTGTGTCTCGTATGCATTCAAATGGATGGAGTGGATTTCCTAGGTGGGCCCTACCTCATCCTTAAAACACAAGAGAGGGAGAGGGGTAGATACACCGTCTTCGGTGGACACAACAATGTCTAAAGACATGTTTCTGTCTTTGGCACCATTCACCTTTTAAAGCCACATGTGGGCTTCCTTCGTGGGCCCATCATGATGTATATATAAATCATCCACACCATCCATCTAATTTCCCTTTTCATTTTAGGCGTTGAGTTCAGAAATGAAGCTAATCCAAATCCCACATGGGCCATACCACAAATACTAGAGGAGTTGTGTTAGCCACGTCATTTCTTACTTTGCATGGGAGGTTTGGAGTGAGTTTTCACTTGTGGGACCCATATTGATGTATTTCTTATATCCTCACCATCCATCCATCTGCTGGCTCATTTTAATCGTGTAGTCCAAAAATCTATCCGATCCAACCATCAGATGAACCACACCGCAACCGATGGTGGGAGTGGAAGCATCCCTCATATCAACCATGCGAACGTGAGGTTGGGGCGTCACAACCATGGACCCCACCTTGATGTATTTTTTTTAATCCACGTCATCCACCACCTTGTACATGTCATTTTAGTCTATGATACGAAAAATGAGATAGATCAGAGTTCTTAGTGGACCGCACCAAGGGAAACAAAGTCCCACTATTGGAACTTTCTTAGGTAGACTGTTGTGTGTGTATGTGGTGGACCTACCCATCATTAGACTCCTTTGGTCCATAGAGAGTTGGCCGATATAATGGAGGGAATGGATTAGCCACTAGTGGACCCCACATGGTAAAAAAATAACAAAGGAAACAAAAAGTGCCACTGGGCATTACTGCCCATTGACGTGAGGGGCAGAAGAATATTTAGGCCGCCCCCCACACGTGGACCCCACCATTATGAGTTTTTTTAATCCACTCTGTCCACAATCTTCTCCACATAATTTTAGGCCATGTACCAAATTTTGAGGTAAATCTGAGTCTCGAGTGGGTCGTACTAACGGTATTAATGCCCATCCGTCGAAACCTTCTAGGGCCCACTTTGGAGTCCCTGATCATCCAAACCAGTCCTAATCAGAGTCTATTTGACCTCATTTGAGGTGGGCAAGATAGTGAATGGATTAGATTATCCACTTGGGGCCCAACTTAATAGTGTGTGCAAAACATACAACAAATATAATAATAATAATAATAATAAATCTATAAATGCCATGCACGTGGGTAGTAACCCATTCGTGGCTAATTTTGGGCTTCACAAGTGGGACCTCATTCTAATGTTTATATTGAATCCACACCATCCACCGACTTTGTCATGCTCTCAACTCGGAAACCGGGCTCACAAAATTCCTGATGGTCGAATCCAGTGCAGACAACCTTTGTAGTACCCCATTCTTAGCTCCCAATGTACCTACACCAGATTCTGATCCTAGGATCCTACAAGGAGGATTTTTCAATGTATGTTTACCTCATAAGAAGCATAACCGCAAGTATACCCGAATCACAAAGGTAGCATCATCATCAAATATCCACTAATATAAACAGTTGAATACAGTGCTGAAAGGGAAATACATATATCAAAATTTAAAGCTCTAGACGACAGCTGCATGCTTAAGCTCAACGCTACTGTGACCTAACGCCACCTGCACGCATCTATCATGCATAACCTTATAGAAAGCTTAGAAGATGGTGTAAGTGTGTGCGCAAGGTAAGTGTTAAGCATATAAATATCAGAGTAAGCAGAAATACTGGCAATCCATAAATACCATCAGCCTTATCCAGGCTATGCGATGCAAAAACATAAACCAATATCATGTATATCAGTTATGCAATGCGGAGACAGTAAGCCAAATATCAAATACCGAGAATGCAATGTAATATGTAAATCCTAACGAGCCTTCGAATATCGTCAACCTCATCCATGCCATATAAGTGCAAAAATATATTAACCCAAAATGTCATATGCCATGGATGTAATGCAATATACGATGCGAATTAAATGAACAAGCTGGAGTGTGAAGTCGGGATGATAGTACGTAGTATCGCCAGCTACGAGGTCCACCATAAGGGACTTCTATCCAAACCAGCCCCATACCTAAATTTGGATAGTCAAACTCAATGTGGTAAACTCCTGATCTCAAATTAATCGTGCACCCCAACCGAAATTCTGGTCATTGCGAAGGTACACATAATGATTAGTTACGCACCACCAACCTGAGTGGATAGTAAATGAGTGAATGAATGAGTATGCAAATCCTACTCAAGAAGTCCACATATCAATACTGTACATCTCTGGGATCATCACTGGGGTCTATTACACTCTACGCCAGCTTGTCGCCCTTATCTGAGCGCACAACTGGATTAGCGGAAAAGACCTCACTATCTGTCTGCCAATATCGGGCTCGGCTCGTCGATTGCGAACCCATTCCTCAAGCTGGTCAAACTCAACCTATATATTGCCCCCTCACTCAGGTGGGTAAGGTCACACCCCCTCCTAACCGACCATGACACAGTGGGAGATAAGGCTTACTGGCATATGGCCCTCATGCGCTCATATATATCCACTCGGTTTAGATGTTAGGGTGTCTCCTGGCCATGGAAGTTTAAGAATTTTCACCCAGAGACATCTATGGAGCCCGTATACTAAAACCAAACATTTTCGTCGTCCCATCTGGCCATCCACGATATCCCTATAAAGGCGACGACCCTGATGTCGCTAAGGCGTACGGTGGTCATATCATAAAATGCGAGATGTATGAGTCATACCATCCAGTCATGCAACAATATTGCATGTACCATGCGCTCATGTGGGCAACTCCATCTCTCAGGGAGTCCCATAAATAACCTACCATATGGCATATGCAATGGTCAACCACTTCTCATGAAAAACATGCAGATGATGCGTATGGGCATGTATCATGATGCTATGTTGTCACATGCTCATAATCGGTATCGATAACCTGCATCGATAATCAGCCTAACAAAGGGCCTAAGGAAAGGTCATAATATAGACATTTAACCAACATTTCTCCCAAGGAATGGCCCACAAGAGCCAAACATATAGTGGGCCCATGGCTTCACACACGAGCCTAATACACATCACAATGAGCCTCGCACAAAGGTCCAATATACATCACATTGGGCCTTTCCAAATGGCCCTCATATATGTCAGATTGGGCCTCTCATATGGGCCTTATATACATCAGATCGGGCCTCTTGTACGAGCCACAAATACATCTCATTGGGCCTCATTCAAAGGTCATAAATACATCACATGGGCCTGAATTTTTAGGCCTCAAATACTTCACAATGGACCTCATACAATAGGTGGGCCTCATATATATCTGATGGGGCAACCCATGGTTTAATAAAAATAGATGAACAATATGGTTAAAACATATTCATTAAAATGGGTCTTGCGCAAACGGTAGGTGGGTCCACATGAGTGGCCCACCACAGTTTAAATGAAACTGATAATTACAATTTTCCTTCATTCGGACCTGCCTAAACGAACAAGCAGCGTGGATGCATCATACATCGCGGTACGCCACACAAGTGGACGGCATAGATATACAATACATACTTAAGGTGGGCCTCACGTTGGTAGCCGAAACAGGTGGACGATGTGGCTGCAAAGTACATCAAGGTGGTTCCCACCATTAAGACGGTGAGAATACAATGCATACATCATGATGGGCCACACCCATCCAGCAAACAGGGTGGATGGCATGGCTGAAAACACATACATCGAGGTGAGGCCACATGCCACACGTCCATACGGATGGTGTGGATAAAAACATATAAATCAAGGTGGGTCCCACTTGACCACACATGTTACACGTGTGGGGTGGGCCCATAACACAAATAAATGGATGGCGTGTTTAAATCACATTCATCATGGTGGGTATCCACATCCCTCACCAGGGACGGTGTGGATATATAACACATAAATCAAGGTGGGTCCCACTTGTACACACGAACGAAGTGTCTCTTCGTACACACGAACGAAGTGTCTCTTCGGGAAACATGGGTATTGAAAATCTTAAAAACCCGTGGGTTCCCAATTTTGAAGGAATTCCTGCCAAGATGACAGATCCTGCCGTAGGTGCCTCTACATGAGCTTCGGGTGACCAAATATGAACTGGTACCATAGGCACTTTGACGGAGAAAGAAGCGAAAGAAGCAATCCATAGAAAGATTTGGCACCGCTCGGGTGCGATTAGTACGGACTGGAGTACTCCAATTTGCCCTAGATGTGTTATGCATAACCCATCTACCCTGAGCTCGTCTTTCCTCATTTTATAACAAGCATCGAAGGGAAAGTCTTTATCGATAACACTGGCACTATATATTCCCTCATTTTCTTGAGGTATTAACACGAACAGCTAAGACATTCTTTTCTTGTTTGTCCTTCCAAAAAGAAACTATAAGTCTCTTGAACCACTCGATAGACCTACTTTCTTCCTTCCTGTCCCGCTACCTTCTAATTCAACTATCCACTATATCCGTCCGTTCTTAATATATCTTAGTTATTCTTGGTTGCTTCCTCAAGCTACTCTTCTTCCTCTCCTATCTTTATCGATTAGGGCTCACCTCCTCGGATTACCAACTCGATAGTAGGGCGAGTGGGCTCTCACCTCCAAAGGACCCTTGCCTCCTGACCTTCTGTTGTTCTTGAATCTCTTGGCTCGGTATGCTTCTTTTGCAATTCCGGTTCGGTTGAGGTAGTTGCTTCCCCCTTACTATATAAGGCTTTTGGGCATTTAAAAAAAGCAAGTCTCTTTAGCTCCTCTATAGGTTAGGTTTAGTTAGAGGAGATTCGAATTTAATGATTTTATTACTGACTGAGGGAGCCTAGCTTTTCGAAAGATAATCATTTGTGCAAGACACGACAGGCTTCGCTCCTAGCTCGACCGGTCGGTGTAGGATTCAAGATTAGGTATTAAGTAGAGGATTCAGTGTCACATGTGTGGGGTGGGTCCACCCTCTTAAACAGATGGACAACATGAATAATACACATACGTCATGGTGGGGATTCACCGTCCCAACTAGGGATGGTGTGGATGAAACCATACATTACGGTGCCTACAACACCGTCCAGACTTCTCTGGATGGTGGGAGACATAACGCATCAAGGTGGGTCTCACCCACACGTGTGGGGTGGGTCATGCCCTGGATGGGCAGTGTGGATATAAGATACATCAAGGTGGGCTCCCACAAAACTTGTAGAGGTCAACACAGCAACAACGTCAACTGTTGGTCGTCCCACCAATGGACAGTCCATATCTGCTGCATGTTTAAGGTGGGTCCACATGCGTGGGGCCCACCAGTAGCTCTGGATAAAGCTAATATTTTTGGTTTCCCTTCATGCAGACCAGTCCAGCAGTGGACAGCAAGGTGGACTCCACCAACAAGATGCATAGAAAAATCTGGGCAGTCTGAATTTTGTTTACATTGGGTGGGCCACACACACACATATATACACCATCATCACCATCAAAAGAGAGGGAGAGAGAGAAGGGGAGACATGAGAAATGTATGATGGAGGGACCCCGCCACTATGGGTCCCTTATACATGCATCATACACCATACATCAATGTATATAAAAAAAAATATGGATAGCAACATATCATAAAAAATCTGAGGTGGGGACACCATCCCCACCATGCAAGTAAGGGATCTAGATGACCCTCAAGGGTATGAATTTCAATAAAAAAATTATCATGATGGGGTCCATGGAGAATGGCCCCATCAAGGTTCGTACATACATCAAGGATGGGCCAACGACCACATCCAAAGGGTTCAATAAGATCCCCACCATTGATTGGTGGGTCCTACATGACCCCATGCTATAAAAACCACAAGAAAATGAAAGGATAGAAGTATCTAATCCAAAAAAAACCCACCATTAGATCTTGGACTCCTCTATCCACTGATGCATTCTAAAGCTCCAAGGGATGAATTTCAATGGTTGAGATGATCTTTGGAGGGTGGGATTAGGTGGTAGGAAGGTGGGCCACACCTAGCTCTTTCTCATGGAGAGCTTAGACGTTCTCTCTCATGGTGGGTTTTCTTGGGAGTGAAGAGAGAGATGAGAGAGAGAGAGAGGTGATGGATGGAGAGAGAGAGAGAGAGAGAGAGAGAGAGAGAGATTTGACTTTAGGGTACTTGTGTAAGAGAGAGGTAAGGGTAGGGTATGGGTTGCTTATACTTCACTTGAGGTGTGATGTGTATTGATTGATGGGATTGATTTGAAAGGTTCTATTGGGTTTGCAAATGCGAGGTATTTTCCTTGAAATGAACGCGGGCTTGCATCTCCTGGCCTGGGTATCGCATCGACGCGTGAGTCATGACGTTGGAACCGTGGCAATGGCACGATTGTTAGGGTACAAGTCTCGGGTTGAGCTGACTCGGGTTGAAATGGTATGACTCAAGGTCACGCACAAATGCCGATTACAGCTCACAAGTTGTCGAAATTTGATCGGGAGGACTACAAAAGCTTACAGAATGGTACGGTTTAAGATATGGGCCTTATAGACTTCTTAAAATCATTTTAGGCCATGGGCGTAAAGATGAGATATATTCGGGTCTCAAGTGAGCCGCAATGAGGGAAACGAACTATTGCTATTAAAATCTTCCAAGGCCCATTGTGGAGTCCTTGTTCATCCAAATCAACTCAAATTAGAGCCCATTAGACCCACTCGAGATGGATTACACGGTGAATGGAAGATCCACATGGGGCCCACATTAATAGTGTATAAGAAAAAAGAAGAAACAACCAAAGAAAGGTGTTACTGGGTGGTTTTTCCCAATGACATGAGGGCGGAAGCCTCCTTGGGCAGCCCCCACACGTGGGACCCTACATGATGTATCTATTATATCCACTCCGTTCATCTGTCTTATCGGATCATGTTAGGCCATAGACCCAAAACTCAGGTTGATCCAGATCCCAAGTGGGTCGTACCATAAGGTAATGTGGGGGTAAAAACCTCTTGGACTTGGGATTTCTTGGTTTTGGGATCCCTTGGACTTGTGAATCCCTGGAATGGAGATCCCTTAGCTCTTTAGTTATGTTTGGCATCTTGGAGTCAAATCCTTAAATTACTTGGTGTGAATGTTGAAACTGTGGTTTTATTAAATCCATTTAAGCATATACTTTTCCTGAACTAATGAAATCCCAAGACTTAGATGAGCCATGAGCATAGGATCACACCCTAGTGACTAACCAATGATCTATAAACATTAATTTACGTTAGCCATGATCAGATAGTGTAGATCATTCTACTAAAGTAATTATAGTGATGTCATTAATAATCTGATTATTTTGGGACATCATTAGTGTATCATGTGCCCAAATGGATTGGTAGCCTATTGACACACGTGTTGTACATATGGATGTCCATCCGGGTCACTCCCAGTGGACCTCACCTTATTATATATATTTTATTCATGCCTTGCAGGCTACATGAGGAACTGATGTTAGTCTAACATGGGTCATACCACATATACTTCTATATTTCTAGTGGGGCATGTCGTTCAATTCCTACTCTCTGTATATGATATGCCGATTAAGGCAGATTATTATCTGATATGTCTGATAACATGCTAGTGTACTTGGCCTAGTAAGACACACTAAGAACATGTTTAGTATAATTACATCATGCCCAGATATATTACCATATGCATCATTTATATGCATGTTGCGAGTGGTGATTAATCATAGCATATGTCATTGGGCTAAGATACTTAGGGTACTCCATATGAGATAGGATTGCCCCACATGATCGCGTGGTACTCACAGGTTTGGTGCATGACTTAGATGGTATGACCCATGTATTTCACATCTTGTATGTCATAGTCACTTTACGCCCTAGCGACATCAGGGTTATGGCCTCCACAGGCATATCGTGAGTAGCTAAATTTAGATACCAGAAATATCTGTTCTAGCATTAGAGCGCTATGAATGTCCTTGGGTGAATGTCCCTAAACCCTTGTGGTACCAGTAGGATGTTTCAACGTCAAGACGGAGTTGATAACATGAGCGCCTGAGTGCCAAATACTAGTAGGTCGTGTCTCCCACTGTGTCATGGTTATTCAAAAAGTGGTGTGACCTTTTCAACCTGAGGGTAGAGGGGTGTAAGTTAGGTTGAGTTTGACCAGCTCATAAATGGGTCCACTCTCGACGAGCCAAGTGGGCATTGGCATACCACTAGCAAGGCGGATAGTGAGGTCTCTTCAACTCACTTAGTCATACACGCGATGGTGCGACAATCAGTGTTGGAGTGTACTAGACCCTGATGATGTTTTCAATGACGAACTGTACTGATACGTGGACTAGTTGAGGATTGGCATGCTTGCATTGCATCTCTAGCATATGACATTTGGCCATGTATGCCTTACATTGCATAGCCTTGGTATGACTAACATCATTTATGGATTGTCAGTTTTGTCTTCCATCATTTTTTCTTACTCTGATATTCGTATGCTTGGCACATGCATTGAAAACACACACACACATACACTCTCTAAGCTTCTTAGTAAGCTTATGCATGTTCGTTACGTGCAGATTATGCTAGACCACAACAACATTGAGGCAGGAGCATGTGCCCGATCTTTTGGAATTTTATTATATGATGTATTTTCCTTTCAACACTGTACTCAAAGATTATATTATGTGGTGATGATGTTTTGAACAAATTGAAGACATTTTTCGATGACTCAAGGACTTGTTCGATGACTAGAAGCCTCACTCAATGACATCAAATTTTTTTATGGATTTTCAGCAAAACTTGTTGGACACATTAGGCACAAGATTCGATCACTCAAAGGCCTCCTCAATGATATCGAAGACCTGCTCGATGACATTGAAGGCCTCTTTAATGACATCGAATTTATTGAAGAAATTGAATTAACTTGCTATACTATTTTAGACACATTATCGATTCCTCGAACAATGCTCGATGACATCGAAGACACCTTTGATGACATCAAAGGTAGGTTCACTAACATAGAAGATTACACAGTCTAGGCGAAGTTATAAAGTACGGAAAAAGCACATATAAAAGGCACCTTTGATGTCATCGAACTATTTACGCAAAGTTACGTGGAGGGCGTAAATTTAAGGTGATTTTCAGATTTTTTTAAGAAGATGCGAAACGAGGTGTTGCAAAACTATTAATAGGAGCCCCCAGTGCATCCCTAGGCATCTATCTAGGGTTTATAGGAGTGAACCACAAGGGCGGGGAGCAGTCGCCAAGCATTTTTCTTCCTTCTTCCTTAGTTTTTCATGCTTTCTTCTAGGGTTTTAGATCCAATCATGTCTATCTTTAGCTAAAACTCTTAGCTAGGGCTAAGAGGTAAAGTTTGTAGCATGATGGGATGTTTTCTATTACTTTGATTCATGTTTATCTTGAATTCTCTTTCATTCTAGTTTGATATTTAAGGAATACTTTTAGTCCTTAATGGCTTGTTGTGACTCAAATTACAATAAATCTGTAATAACTTTGAGTATTTTCTTTTCATGCTTTGAGATTGTGAAATTAGGAAATCCTGTTGTTCACCATTGTCCCTTAGCCATGGTTAGGTGATGGAATCCTTTTTAACTTTCACAATTCTCCTATGTTTGGTTGTGGGATCGGTATATCCTATTGTGAGCCTTCATCTCTTGGGCATGGTTTTGTGATAGAATCACTTCCAATCCTCACAACTCTCATCCGTTGAGAATTAGGTCAAAGGAAATTCAGATTTGATCTTAATTGTTATATCTTCCAATTGGAGAAGATAGGACTCTGATTCCAATTGTGTCCTTGAATCAAACATACTATCACCCTGATTGCTGTAAGTGGATCCTTAGAAATCCTAGTTTCCACCTTTGAATTCTTAAGTTTCTAATTACACACTTTACTATTACTCCCTTTAATCCCAAATTTAGATTTACATCTTCTTCCAGTTCTACTTCTAGTTGCTTTCAAAATACACACGAGGTTAGTCCCTGTGGATTCGACCTCGGTCTCACTGAGATTATTACTTCATCACGACCCTACACTTGGGGTTGTGAATAGCACCCCTTTGTTTCTTCGATCATGATGTCGATGCTTTGCTAAGTATTCAGCTTCAAGTTTAAATACCTTCCATATAGTACTCCTTTAAGGTGACCAAGGTGATGGGATATTGGGTGAATCTCCTACAACTAGTAGATGGTTGTAATACCTAGCGGATTCACCTAAATAGCTCTTCTAAAGGATTAAGACAATGGTATGTCTATAAAGATTGAGTCTAATATGTAAAAAACGGAGGAGTTCAAGCTCACCTTCAATGTAGCGGTTAAAATTCTCACTAGTGTGTTAATCTCAAGGAAGATGACCTAAAACCCATTGGTTAGATTCTTGTGATGAGGGATATGATCATGCAATCACCTAAGCTTCTATTGCACTAAATATCCATTTAAATGCCTACAGACCTAATATTTTATAAAACCAAATCAAGGACCATTGGTCATAAAACAGACCGAAATAGTGAAAAGGAGAGGTAACGATGTCCTAGAGGGGGGTGAATAGGAAAATGCCAAATAATCAAAATAAAAGTGAATAAATAAAGAATACAAAATCTCAATCACCTAAGTATAAAACCATTGATTCTAAATAATTCATAAGACAACCTTCACCTAAAATATTAGGCAAGACAACCTTATTTCACAAATATCTTTAAAATCAATTTTTCAAACTATCAAGAGAATATAAAATAATTACAGCATTCACCATAAGAAATAAATAACATCCACCAGCAAAATAAAAAATAAAAATTCACCACAAATGCACAAAGAATTATAGTCGTTCGGTGCTTAAAATAACCACACCTACTACACCCCCAAAATTATTACCCTTGCAATTTTGGCTTTCATTGTAACAAGGTTTTCACAAGTCAACCTTAATAACCTAATACAGTTCCTTGTAATTGTCACGAGATCACCACAATAAAACTCCTTTTGTGATTTTGATGGGCTATCACAAATAAAAACCTAGTTTGTGATATTCATGGGCTATTACAAATCAACCTATTGAGATTTTCACAAGCTATCTCAGAAAAACATAAACGAAATAAAGTAAATAACGTACTTATCTTCAAATATAGATTCAAAGATGCAATAGAAACTTATAGAAGAGGAACTTCTTTCTGGAATGAAGAGGAGGCAATATTCGCTCAAAAAAAAAGAGTATAGGGTTCTATAAATTTTTAGAAGAATGAAAAACCCAAATGCTACTTGATTCAATTCTCTTAGATCTCAAAGAAGAATATAGATTACTCTATAAAATAAGATTAAAATGATCTTAAGAAAGGGAATTGAGTAAGCTAAAAATAAATTATAAATACCACACAAATAGCTTGCCTCTGAGGACTTGAGCTTCTCTCTCACTTGTAGAAGATTTGGAGTGATTTTTCATTGTAGTTTAGAATGATAGAAGGCTTCTATTTATAGCCAAAGATATTGGAAATTCAGCTAACCTAAAATTAGCTTCGGTTGACCAGATTCCACTAAATTTGTTCTAACGGCTATCAAATTGTGCGGGATAATATTTATCCAAAATTTGACTAGCCCGAATCAAATTTTCCTAGCCAAATATCACAATTCCGCTGGCTGAATTTTCTAATGGGCTGGCCGAATTCCTGTGAATTTCACAGAAATGCATTGTTGGAATTTGACCCGAAATCACTCGGGCTATCTGAATTTCAAGTTTAGGCAAGTCGAACCAAAACTTAAGCTGGCCTAATTTTCAACAGAATTTATTATTTTTTTCGAACTTGAAGTTAGGTTAGGCCAGGAAATTAGTTTAGCCGAACTAGAAGTTAGGCTGGTCGAACTCCGGAGTTAAAACATTATTAAATACCTAAAATTAATGAATTTTTGAAAGAGCCTACCTTAATGTCATTCTAGGGTTATGCCACCTGTGTTTTACCAAATACATGGGACAACTTGTCTTGAACTTTGACTTGATCTCTTCTTAAAATCGATTGATGACTACTTGAGACAATGTGTCGATCTTGAGCTGTAGTTCAGACATGTAGAGTAGTTATGATTTCATTGTGATTCCTGTTGAGTGTCAAATATTGCATATTCTCTCCTATTTATATCTTGGTTTAATGAACATGATAACGTTTAATGGGTATATTTTATACATGTTTATATTGTGAGGTGAGTTTAAGAGCATGGATTGAAAAGAATATTAAAAACATGGATTTAATCCTCAAGAATCACTAAGGCAAAGAATGGATCTTAGGAGACCAAGATTGAAGATTTCATGACCCTAAGATTCAAAGAAACCAAGTGGAGAAGGAAGGAAGTCGAAAGTGCTAAGTGTAGAAATTCATAGAATTCGAACTTCACTGTCTATGTCATCAACTATCCATCGATGAAATCGAAGCCAGTGTTCGATGACATCGACCACAGGTTGATGACATCGAAGAATTACATGAAAATCAAGTTAGTTACTGGACAAATTGGATGCATTTCTCGATGACATTGAAGACCTATTTGATTACACGAAGACTTGCTCGATGACATTGAAGGCAGTTCGATGACATCGAGACTTTTATAGATTTCTAAAACAACTCGCCGGAACACTCTAGACACATTTTCAATTACTAGAACACTTTTCGATGACATCAAATGATTGTTCGAAGACATCAAAGGCATGTTCGATGACATCAAAGGTATGTTCGATGACAAGAAGAGTTACTGTAACACCCCAAAAATCGGTACCCCAGTACATAGACTTTGATCCCATGTTTCTAGGTGTTAACCAAATGAAAATGCACGTGTGTCCTTATTCAGATTCAAATTTATTTCACATAGAGATAATCAAAGTAGCACAATTCGAATTAACGGATCCAAAGTGAGGTAGAGATGATAGTAGATTTAGAAATATGGGGCTACGAGTTAAAGATACAATTTCAATTATGATGATCACTCAAAATGGGATTATACAAGTCACAATATACATACCCAAGATTATTAAAGTGTAAATCTTTCAATTTACTTTCAATTCTCCAAAACATGACGGCATTGACACAACCCGATATAAGCCTACCTGTTTGAGGTCTCACTAGTACCTGCATCAATGATATACCTGGTTGGTATTTAAAAACACCGTCCTAGGTGGGAGTGAGTAGCTAACTCAGTGGTTCCAGTAGTTCTAAGTTACACATGCTATCGACATAATCAGCGCAGGTAATGATAAAATAAGAAATCAAACATTTCCTAAATACTCTTATTAAATGTGCATAAGAAATATGACATGATGCATGCCCTTTCTAAACAACACTCTCTCACACGTGACTCCAACCACTTATTTCCCAAATGACAACACTTCCTCATTATGCGACAACCATGTCTATTCAACACATTCTAAGTTAATGCAATGCAGTGAATGATCATGTTAGCTGAGTAATTATTAAGTTCAATTCATCCAGCATATTGATAAATCTAGGATACCGATGTTATATCATGAGTCTTTATCTGGATCACGTGGCTCATTATCGCACATAGTAGCTCCTTACCAATGTCCCTTGATCCAAATTTGGTTTATATCATAAATTAATAATTTTAAAAATACAATATGGTACCTAAGCATATGAGGATCAATCCGGTATGAGTCGTCACCTAAACCAAGTATGATCACTCAATTTCGAGTTAGGGCTTCTCACATAAAATAAAAAATATATAAAGGAAAGGGCTCGTCACCCAATTTCATTCAGGCCCGAGTCGTTCGAATGGTACTCTAGCATGCAACTATCGGCTAGGTAATTTGATAGAGGCCATTCGAATAATGATATATCACCTCCATTAGTGCTAACTGGTGACTATGGGGAGGCTCATCACCCCATCATAGGCTGACAGCTCGGACACGGTGTCCTATGCCACCATGCTTGGCTCATGAGTCTTAGTTGCTCACTGGTCACTATGGGGAGGTTCGTGACCCCAGCGTAGGCCGACAGCTTGGACACGGTATCTCCATACCACCATGTCAGGCTCATGAGTCTTGGTGGGATCGTATCGCACTAACGGTTATGAATGGACACATTCATTAGGATCGGGGTATCCTAGATTTCATGTAATCGTGACAGACATTGTGAACATACATGATCAGTCAGCTAGTAGACTAATTTGATTGACCTGGGAGAACCACGACACAACCAGCATTGGGGGCAAGTAACCCGTGTAGTCTAGATACTGTCGGTCATCTGTGTTCAACCCAGGTCAATCGAACAAGCCTAAAGTGGTCACCTTAACTTGGGTCACTCCTTTTAGTTCAAGCGGTTACCCAACTGACCCAACATCGTAACAATATTAAGTATCGCTATGGAATAACACTATATCACATAATTATAACATAAGATTCCCTACACAATCACTTATGCATTTCATCGAACACATGAGTATCTATAGGGTATTACATTCACTGAAGCATTAAATCAAATATGTTGATATGCATAAAGTAATACAATCACTTAAGCAATAAATCAAGCATGTGAACATTGACAAATTAACACATTCTACCACTTAGACATTTCATCGAACACATGAGCATCCATATCTAACCAATAACATACAATACAATCAAACATGAAAATGAACATGCTAGTTATTACAACCCATTTAACATGAGACATCATTAACTGAGACCCTCAAGAGTCGATAAATGGAAAACTAAAAATAATTTCCTGCACCTTATGACGTTTCGCCCAATTCACGGTGTTCGTAAGGTTTGGGTGTTGGGGAAAGATCGTCGAGAACCTAAGTAAGCACGCAAGCTTGTAAGAATTGAAAGGAATTAAACACATGACCTAAACCTACAAACATAACTCAATACTCAATAGTCATCAAATCGATACCAATGAAGGACAATGTTACTATAAAGGAGATGAGAGGGTAAAGATGTACAAACCGTCATGCTTTTAAGATCTCTCTTTCTTTCTCCTCTTTTCTCCTCTTTCTCTTCTACCTTTCTCCCTTTTTCTTTTGTTGAAATTCGTATGGGAGGAGGGGGTGCCCAATTAAAGCCCTTATATAGTGTCAAATTTGGTGTAAATGGCCCTAAGGGCTAGGTTTTTACTATTCTAGCCCTATGGGAGAGTCTTTCTAATTTCTAGGGCCCAGTATGAGGCTACGTAATGATATACACTGTAGGATAGTTAGCCCTAATGATGATCTATGTATGGATATGATCGACCAGCCATTTGGATGCATCAATCGACAGATATGATTAGAAGTCTGTTCAATGGTCACCGATGGTCGATCGGGGCCGCAACTATATGGATATGAGCAGAGAAATATCCTTACTCTACGTGTGAATTTTAGTCGTAAACCAATGGTCCGAAATTCTCAACTTTGCGTAAGAGTAGACTACCCAATTCACTTAAGTTTCAGCTTTTTCCTTTAGGGTATTCGCACTTCTCAAGCACTCGTCTCTCGGATTAAGTTGAGTAGTTCTAGACACTACTTAGGTTCGACTCTCGCGATGGATGTCAAGCCCAGTAAGACGGACATTATTCTATAGTTTTGAAACTAGTGGCCCATTAATGAGCAGTCTAGAGCTTGTTTGAAAAATAGGGGCATTTCTGGAATGAATTAGGTATCGAGATTTCTTGTGGGAAATGATTAGGTTTTGGATTAACTATGTACGTAGTGTGACCTATTTATAATTAGTGAAAGTGGAGATTTGGTCATGATTACTCTAAACCGTCAGTTTTAGGTTAAAAGAGTAACAGGGTTGATCTGGTCTATTAGTTAAAATTCGGGCCTTATATAACTCGGCTTCAGGTAGATCTGAGAGTGAAGGAGGGTTTAGGAGGGTTTTGGGGGAGTGAAAATGAGTTGGAAATGGGTAAAGGGGGTTTAAAGGGGTGTAGGAGGGGACCCCCTCATGTGGGAGGGACTTACATGATCGGGTCGGCGGCGGCGTGTCGCCATTGTGGCAGTGCCGCTGTGCTCCTCTGGAGCCTTTGATCGTGCGCTGTCATTCAGCGGTAACCACTCCCCTGGGGTTTATGTTTTCGCTTTGTGGGACCCCTAGGTCCCCCTAAATGTATCATTTTCATCTCTAAGTTGAGTATGGTGCATGTACTGCGGTTAAAGGGTTATTTTTAATTAGTGGTAGGTCAGTTAGATTTGGGCCCTATGTGAATAAATCACGAGGCTAAACTCGATACTTATTGATTAGGTAGGTTCATCAGTTTTCTACGGTTGATTTATTGAATTTATGCAGTTCTTTACTGGTACCACCCATGTATAAACTAACATTAAGTATTAATGGTTAGTATGTGATAATATAAGTTAATTGTATAAAAAAAATAATTCAAGGATATTTGAAAATCCAAAATAGTGAAAATCCAGGACATTACAATCTACACCCCTTAAAAATAATTTCGTCCCCGAAATTTTCTAAGGATAATAAGTAAAGATATAATCATTTTATTTGCTTAAGTTTTGTTGGTTTTGGGTTTATATACATTTTAATGTATATAATAATTATACGAACTTAGCTCCTTCTAGTGTACCCCCCCTAAAAGTTTTTCACCTTTGAAGTTTGAAAATAAATATCAAAATCATTATTATCGTACTAAGTATTTGATGATAAAGTTTACCTAAGGGTGGTATATTATGCTCTTCATGATTAGGCTAATATGAAAAAACAGTTGTGGTAGGCTTTGATTCGATACCTTGATTGTTCGCCTGACTAGGGTTGACAGCTCATTGTATCCCTTCCTAGTCCTAGTGGATCCTGATCTTCTGCTCAGTCAAAGCAGTGAGTCCCTTGGTAGTCACCCAGGATCAAGAATTGGGTTAAGTGTGAATACTTCACAAATGTATGGTTCTGTAATTTTGTAGTCCAATTATTCTTAACATTTAAAATATATCAAAATTTATTAAAAAGTTCAAGTTTCACATTTATAATATTTTAGTGGGTGGTGAGTCTCCCACGGTGCCTATGATCAGACAACTATCATAGAAAGGTTTCGAGGTATTTAAGGTTCCTCTCAACATTACTATTTTGATCCTATAGTTAGTGAGTTACAAACAAATCATGCTTTGGTTTCATAAATTTTAATAGAAGAATCGAAAGTTTTAGGGTATTATGGAGGTTTGGAGTGATAGTGACGCAAGGAATGCCGCATAAAAAGAAAAAGGAAGAACATTATCTCCTTAAAGTGGTACGAACTTTGAATCCATAAGAGAATAAGAACCCAAAATATTTTAGTAAAGTCCGCTTTGAATATGAACTCACAAAGTCTTAAGCAATGAAACGAAACCCTACTTAAGAAATCTAATTCGTCTGAGTTATAAATTATTTGAAATAGTAAAATATACTAAAAATAAGAATTTAATTTAATCACCTAGGATGATTCCTAGGATGTTTGAAAGCAATTTCTAATTAGACTCTAAATCCTAAAATTCTATAATGAAAAAGATATATCTAGTCCATCGACAACTTTTAGTTGTAGAAACTTTTGATTTCAATACATCTTTTGTCCATAATGTATTTATCACTTTTAATTACTGGATAATTTTTATTATTTTTATGATAATTCATCATTAAGTTGACCATTTTCATACAAAATTTCAATCTATTTCAAATTCCATAAAAAAATTTAAAAAAAATAGAAGCATAAGTTATTCGAAACTAACGATTTTCTGTAAGATACTAAAATGTCTCTAATTCTTGTAACGTTTCTTATAATTTTAGTAACTGAATTATTTTTTAAAATTTTTATAATGATTTATCATTAAATTTAAAGTCATCCTATAAAATTTCATCTTATTTGAAGTTGTAGATAAATTATTAAAATTCTAGAAGAAACCACTGCCTGATGATTTTTGGATAGTTGTCAAATCACCCTAAAGTTAACAAATTAGTATTTTTATTTTATTTTTTATTTATTTTTATATGAAACTAGACTTATCAAGCTTCAATATGGCTTTTGAATCACCCTAATCGGAGTTATATTGAGGGAGATGTGCCTTTTTCAAGTGTGTCTAAAAAGGTAAAAAAATTGCAGAAAATCTAGCGGGCAGGGGTAGTTGGCGGCAGGCCGCCGACTAGGTGGTGGCGCCGCCCCCTTTTGGTACCATTGGCAGTGCGCCACCTATCTGGCGGTGCTGTCGTGGTCCTCTGGTGTAACACCCCAGATTTTGGCTAACCTGGGATTAGACATCCTTAGGCAATGGGTCAACCAAAACACCTGGGAAATCGCTCAGAACCCAATTCCATAGCCAAAGAAACCACTTAGGATTAATTTCGTTAGAAACTAAGCATATGTTAGCTAGCGTAACGCTAGAGTAGCTGGGAAATAGTCCCTGATCACTTTAAATACGTTCTATAAGACCCAAATCGAGTAGAACCAATGACTCTATAATACTTTAAAACCTCGGATCAAACTCTAAGCAGGTTTGTTCTCTGGACCTCTTTGAAACTTTGTATTGGATCTAAACTGCGCGTCGAAAGTCTGATACCTACTATCTTAGACCGTTAGAACCGCCTAGCTGGACTTGACAATCATTTCAAAAATCAAGTCCAACCGACATTCACAGGCTATTTCGTTGAGCGTGGACCGAAGAGAGTGAGAATAGGGTTAGATTTGAAATTTAAAATTCAAATCTGGCACACGACTTGACTCGTCAGTATTAAGCGTTCTGACCGTCAGAATTCAGCCAAATTACACCCTCGGATCAGAAAAAATTTCTATTTCATATCATGAGACTTGTAGCCCTGATCTACATGCGGTGACCGCTGAACTGAAACTGGACCGCCACGTGCGATCTACGAACACTGATGGACTAAAAATGGGATGTGAGCAACATCCGACATGTACGAACTTAAGTCCGATCGCGTTCGGCTAGGGGACCACCAGAAATGTCCTTTTTGACCGAAACAGCCCCGATTTGGATAACCCTAAGTATACTTTGTTCCCAAGCCTATTTTGGGCACATTTGGGCTTATAAAAGGGGTTGAAACCCTCATTCCTCTCCAATCCGAATTTGAGAAAAGCCCTAGATTGGGAGAGAGAAAAGGTGAGAGTTTGTGAGAGAGAGTAGGAGAGGATTTTTCTGCCGTTGTGCTACCTGTTGCACGTGCTTTAGCAACACGCTCCAATCACTTTTTCGGTGATTCCTCCGCGTTTCTAGGTAAGAAAATATCCTAATAAGTTGCTGATTTGAGGTTCCTTTCGTTCCATAGCATGTTAGCTGATAGATCTTGTAAATCAGGTTGTCTAGTCGCCGTAGACGAAGCGTATACGCTCCGTTCGAAACGATACGCTTCTAGGAGATAAGGTGCGGATTTTAGACGCTTTAATTGACTGTTTCCAAGGCTTTCAATGTCGTTTAATAGTAGATTATCGACAGCATCGCCGTTTGACATGTACAACATGTTGTCCGTTTCCTGTTTCGTAAATAAGCGAAGAATATGAGATTTAGGACATTTTAGTCATTTGTAGGAAATACTGTTTTCATCCATAATTTGTTGATGTGATTAACATGGCTTATTGTCGCATTAGAATGTTAGGAATACGTGCATAATTAGTTTGGCGAAGAGATTCGCCTAAATGCATACTTCGGGTCGACATACTATATGTAGACTTAAGTGTGTAGTGTAAGTGTTTGTATAAATGCTTGTATTAGTATGTATTGAATTAAATGGTGTTATGAATTAGTTTGAGATTGATTTCTCAATTAATATGCTGATGTAAATGATTTCCTACATGTTAGTTATATGCAAGATTTCATTGTATGTATGAAATGCATGTGCTTGATGATTTACTTAAGTTGTATGTTATAACATGTGTTAACATGCTCACATGGTTGTATTTCATTTTCAATACTCTTACATGATTTGCTGATGTGGATTCATATGTGCTTGGGACTATACCTAGTCCAGGCAATCGGCAACCGAGCAAGTTTGTAGTTGGCTCATTTTTGCCACGAACGACGCGTCGATGAACGCGAGCCGTGTTTTGGAGTTGGCGGCAGTGGTTAGGCCACACGAGGTGTTTTACGCACTTCATGTCGTTCAACTTGAGATGCGATCGCACTAGTCGAGCCCGTCAAGTAACCCGACTAGCCGTTGTATGTTCACCCTGTATGAGTCATAACTGCTTGAACCTAGGGTACTGAACTTATCATTATAAACCCTGTTAACCATGGTACCTTGATCCACGAAGACTCATGAGCCGGGTATGGTGGTATGGGACACCGTGGTCGAGCTATCGGCCTACGCTGGGGCCACAAATCTCCCCGTAGTGACCAGTGAGCACCTATGACTCGTGAGCAGATTATGGTGGTATGGGACACTATATTCTTACTGTCGGCCTACATTGATAAGGTGATGGGGGAGCGGTGCAACGAGTGCGAGTAACAGCCCTGACAGCCCTTTGTAGTGACCGCGAGCGTATTCTGAGTCTATGGGAGGTGACGACCCTTCCGTAGTAGTGAGAGTACAGTAGGCCTGTATTGATAAGGTGATGGGGGAGCGGTGCAACGAGTGCGAGCAACAGCCCTTGCAGCGACCTACAAAATATACATCGTATGAGATTACTAGGAGTGACGACCCTAGATAGGATCTGTGTTAGGATTGATATAAGGGAAGTACCTTAGTTTCCCAATCCTGCTGTTTGAATGGACTAATAACAACTTGGCAATCATATCACCATTACATTGCATGTGCCTAGAAGATGTGGAGCACTGAGCGGGATGCACGCATGCCGCGGGCGTAAGATGGTGCCGTATGAGGGAGAACGTCGGTAAGGGCATCCATCATGTCATGTCATATTGCATTAACAACAGTATTAGGATTGTTTGATTTACTGCTTTACTATTATCGCATGATTGATTTGAGAACATGATAATCTTTGCTCTATGATTCCACTGAGTTGATCACTCACTCCCACGTTACGGGATGGTGTTTCCGGACACCCACCAGTTCCTATTGTGATTGCAGATGATGGCGCGGCCTGCGAGGTGGAGCTAGACTTGATGAGGAGGAGGAGGATCTCTCCTTTATGCGTGATCTGATTAACGGGATTATAGGGAGGTTGATTGGAAACCTTGACACTTGTCATTTTACATTTTTAGAGCACTCATGTATATTCTTTTTGTTTACTTTTGAAGTATACATGAATGTATATAACCTGGTAACATGTTCACACTCTGGAGACATACAACAGTTTATATATGTTATACATACTATCACAGTCTTCCGCTTGTAAATTTAACTATCTCTGGAGTATGATATGTTGTTCTGGCTTAATCTCACTCATGTGTAATACATTAACACAGATAACATTCAATCATACATATCTATGTTGCATAAATAAGATTTTGAAACTCGGGAGTTGGGTTTTTACTCGACCCCCCGATTTTCGGGATGTTACATCTGGTGGTCCTGATGGTGGTTCTACTACTTGATATTTGAAACAAGTATATCTCCCAATCCAGAATGAATTACTCGATGTGCCATATATGACTTTGGGGTAAGAGAAGAGGATCTATCCAAATAACCTATTTATGTTATAAAATTTCATAACTTTAATGGTCCATTTTATTTATATTTTTACTATTTATAGTAAATTTTAGTTTAATTATAGCTCTTTATCCTTTGAGCTTTAGGATTTATGTCTAATATGAACGTACTTAGAAATATTTGAAGAATAAAGTGGTTAAGCCAGATAGGACACTATAAATAACAAACTTACTATTTATATTAAGTTATGAATTCTAGGGATTTTGAGTTGGAGTTTGATTTTGAAACCTCTCACAAGGTTTGGTATGACTATTTAAAGGGTTGTAAATTCATTTTTATTATCTACTAATGGGATTTCAAATTTTTAAGAATTTATTTCTATTTTCTTATTTTTCCTTGTGGATTTGGGGCATCTCCGTGAGGAATCCAGAGAAGCTCCATGGATTCAGAGTAGTTGTCACCTTGAGGAAGACTGTGATCGACCTCATTACCCCATTCCTTTTCTTTATTTCTTAGGCCTTCCATTTTCTTAAGGGCTTGTTTGGGAGAGTGGATTTGGAACCCTTTGGACTTGGAACCTTATGGATTTGAAATCCTCTTATTGCGTATGAAACCATTGATTTGGAATTAACTTTAATCCAAAAGTAGTTATACACGGTATATTTAAAAGGGTTTAAATTTAATTACTAAATCAACTTTAATATCTCTAATTACTGAACGTATGTAATGTTTGACGTAATAGTTGTAATAATCCCACTGAATATACACTTTGCTCGAAAATAATGAAATTCAAAGAATTGGAGGGGTCACAAGCAAAAGATCATGTCCGGGTGACTAAGGAACAACTTTTAACTGTTGATTTACATGGACAATGTTTGGATGACACTAATCATTATATTAAAGTTATTATACTGATGCAATTGATAATCCAGTTGTTTTAGGATATCATTATGGGTCATGTGCCCAATGGTTTAATATTCTTATGACACACGTATTACACACGCATCTCTTGGAAGCATTTTAGATGTAATACAAGCTCTCACTGAGTATTTCAAATCTTTTCTTTAAAGATTTGAAACTCTCAGTTACCTTATGGTGCCGAACAACTAGGGGAATTGAAATCCCCTCAAATCCCTCCAAATCCATGCTTAACTATTATTTCGAGGAACGGAGACTCACTGTCCATATTTCATAAAACTTTAACTTTGTATTTGTTGGTCAAGTTTTTACTGAGCCCAGATCACTCATCTTACCAAGTCTTTGAACCCTTATCCTAAATCTTACTCCCTAGGGGGGTTACCGTATTTATTCATTCTGAGTCAGAATCATACATACATAAACACTTTGTACATGATAAAATTAACCAGAGCGGTCCTAAGTTTATGATTTCTAAGTTAAAGTTTGAAAGCATCACAAAATGGGGAATTTGATCCTATAGTTCATCATTTCTAAGTTCAAATTCAAAACCATCAACACAATAGGAAGTTAAATCCTAGACTCCAATTTCTGAGTTTAAAGTTTCAAACCATAGCAAACTGGGGAGTTTGGTCCTAGGGTTCACAATCTCTAATTTATTAGATTTTCTACACTAAAGGATACTCCTAAAATCAGGAAGATCCCCTACAAGACCAACCTCTAATCATAAGTGTCTCAACCATAGTTATCGTGGTTTGTACAGTCTGCATTCCCAAGGTCCCGGTTATCTCAATACTCCGCACTGATACCAACTTATAACGCCCAGAAAATCAGCACCCAAGTACATAGACTCCGAACCCAAGTTTCCAGGTGTTAACCAAATGAAAATGCACATGTGTCCTTATTTAGGTTCAAATTCATTTCACACACAAATAATCAAAGTAGCACAATTCGAATTGGCAGATCCAAAGTAAGGTAGAGACGATAGTAGATTCAGAAATATGGGGCTAAGAGTTAAAGATATAATTTTAATTGTGATGATCGCTCAAAATGAAATTATACAAGGCACAATATACATACCCAAGATTATTAAAGAGTAAATCTTTTAGTTTACTCTCAATTCTCCAAAATGTGACGGCGTTGGCACTGCCCGATATAAGCATACTTGTCTGATGTCTCACTAGTACCTGTATCAATGTTATATCTGGTTGGTGTTTTAAAACACCATCCCAGGTGGGAGTGAGTAGCCTACTCAGTGGTTCCATTAGTTCTAAGTTAGACATGCTATCGACACAATCAACAAAGGTAATGATAAAAAAAGAAATCAAACATTTCCTAAATACTCTTGTTAAATGTGCATATGAAATATGACATAATGCATACCCTTTCTAAACAATACACCCTCACATGCAACTCCGATCACCTGTTTCGCAAATGATAACATTTCCTCATCACATGACAATCACACCTATTCACCACATTCTAAGCTAATGTAATGAGATGAATGATCATGTTAGTTGAGTAATTATTAAGTTCAATTCATCTAGCATATTAGCGAAGCTAGGATATCGACGTTATATCACAAGTCCTTATCCGGATCACATGGCTCGTTGCTGCATGTAGTGGCTCCTTATTAGTGTCCCTTGATCCAAATTTAGGTACCACTTATTTATATCACAAATCAATAATTTCAAAGATAAAATATGATACCTAAACATATGAGGATCAACCGGGTATGAGCAGTCACCCAAACCGAGTATGATCACTCAGTTCCGATGTGCAGGCTTCTCATATAAAATAAACAATACATAAAGGAAAGGGCTTGTCACCCAATTTCTTTCACGATCGGGTCGTTCGAACGGTATTCTAGCATGCAACCATCAACTGGATAATTTGACGAGGGTCGTTCGAACAATAATATATCACCTCCATTAGTGCTGACTGGTCACTATGGGGAGGCTCATCACCCCATCATAGGCTGACAGCTCGAACACGATATCCTAAACCACCATGCCTGGATCATGAGTCTTAATTGCTTACTGGTCAATACGTGGAGACTCGTTACCCCAGCGTAGACTGACACCTCGGACACAGTGTCCCATACCACCATGTTCAGCTCATGAGTCTTAGTGGGATCATATCGCACTAACGGTTATGAATGGACACATCCATTGGAAACGGGGTATCCTAGATTCCATTTAGTCGTGATATACATTATGAACATACATGATCAGTTGGCTAGTAGACTAATTTAATTGACCTGGGAGAACTACGATACAACCGGCATTGGGTACAAGCAGCCCGTGTAATCCAGCTATTGTCGGTCGTTCATGTTCAAGCCGAGTCAATCGAACAAGCCTAGAGTGGTCACCTTAACTTGGGCCACTGCTTTTAGTTCAGGCGATTAGCCAATTGACCCAACATCGTAATAATACTAAGTATCACTATGGAATAAAACTATATCACATAATTATAGTATAAGATTCCCTACACAATCACTTAGGCATTTCATCGAATACATGAGTATCCATAGTGTATTACATTCACTAAAGCATTAAATCAAATATGTTAGCATGCATAAAGTAATACAATCACTTAGCCAATAAATCAAGCATGTGAACATTGACAAATCAACACGTTCTACCACTTTGACATTTTATCGAACACATAAGCATCTATATCTAACCAATAATATAAATTACGAGCAAACATGAAAATGAACATGCTAGTTATTACAACCAATTCAACACAAGACATTATTAATTGAGACCCTCAAGGGTCAATAAATGGAAACTTAGAAATAATGGTCTGCACCTTATAGCTTATAAGAATTGAAAGAAATTAAACACAAGACCTAAACCTACAAATGTAACTCAATACTTACCTTCAATCGTCGCCGAATCAACACCAATGAAGGACAATGTTGCTATAAAGGAGATGAGAGGATGAAGGTGCACAAACCCTCATGCTTCCATGCTCTCCCTCTCTCTTTCTCCTCTTTTCTCCTCTCTCTTCTCCCTTTCTCCCTTTTTTCTCTTGTTGAAATTCGTATGGGAGGAGGGGGTGCTCAAATGAGTGCCAAATTTGGTGAAATGGCCTCAAGGGCTAAGTTTTTACTATACCAGCCCTATGAGAGGGTCTTTCTAATTTTTAGGGCTCACTATGGGGCATATATATTGATATACAATGTAGGATAGTTAGTCCTAATGATGATCAACGTATGGATATGATGAACCCCCATTTGGATGCGCCGATCGATAGATATAATTAAAAGTCTGTTTAACAGTCACCGATGGTCAATCGGGACCGCGACTATACAGATATGAGCAAGGAAATATCCTTACTCTACGTTTGAAGTTTGGTCATAAACCGACAGTCCTAAATTCTTAACTTTATGTAAGAGTTGACGACCCAATTCACTTAAGTTTTAGCTTCTTCCTTTAGGGTATTCGCACTTCTCATGCACTCGTCCCTTGACTCAACTTGAGCAATTTTGGACATTACCCAAGTCCAACTCCCACCATGGACATCAAGCCCAGTAAGAGGAACATTATTCTATAGTTTTGGAACTGGTGGCCCATTAACGAGCGGTCTAGAGCTAGTTCAGAAAATCTAGGGATTTCTAGAATGAATTAGGTATTGATATTTCTCGTGGGAAATGATTAGGGTTTGGATTAACTATGTTCATAGTGTAGCCTATTTATAATTAGTGAAAGTAGAGATTTGGTCATGATTACTCTAAATCGTCGGTTTTAGGCTAAAAGAGTAAGGGGGTTGATTTGGTCTATTAGTCAAGATCCGGGCCTTATCTGACTTGGCTTCGGGAAAATCTAAGAGTGAAGGACGGTTTAGGAAGGTTTTGGGGGAGTAAAAATGAGTTAGAAATGGGTAAGAGGGGGTTTAAAGGGGGGTGGGGTCGTGTAGAGGGGACCCCTGCATGTGGGAGGGACCCACATGATCGGGCCGACAGTTGCGATCCTCTGGAGCCTTTGGTCATGCGCCGCCATTCGGCGGTGGTCACTCCCCTGGGGTTTGTGTTTTTTCTCTGTGGGACCCCCTAGGTCCACCTAAATGTATTCATTTCATCTCTAAGTTGAGTATGGTACATGTACTGCGGTCTAGGGGTTATTTTTAATCAGTGGTAAGTCGATTAGATTTGGGCCATATGTGAACAAATCACGAGGCTAAACTCGATACTTATTGATCGAGCGGGTTCATCAGCTTTCTACGATTGATATATTGAATTTGTGCATTTTTTTACTGATACCACCCATGTATAAACTAAAATTGAGTATTAATGGTCTATAGGTGATAATATAAGTTAATTGTATAAAAAAATAATTCAAGGATTTTTATAAATCTAAAACAGTGAAAATCTAGGACATTACAGTTACGCAGTGCAAAAGGCGTTATGTAGTACAAAAAGGCGCGACTTTCGAATTCAAGTTACATTTGATCACATTGAAGGTTGTTTGATGATATCAAAGGCGTTACGCAGAGTGCATAAATTTGAGGCGGTTTTCAAAGATAGTCGGACAAAGGATATAAATATGGGTTCTTTAAGGAGTTTTAGGGATGAATTAGGTTGCAAAAGCAGAGCCAAAGGGAAGAGCAGCCTCCCAAGAGTTTTTCTTTTTTCCTTATTTATTTTTAATATTTTCTTTAGGAGATTTAGTTTCAATCATGCCTATGGTTAGTTAAACCTATTAGCTAGAGTTAACAGGTGAAGCTTGTAGCGTGTTGGGATGATTTTCTTACTTTGATTCTTATTTTTCTTAAACCTCATTGATTTTTAGCTTGAATTTAAGGAATATTTTTAGTTTTTTATGATTTATTATGACTCAAATTATAATAGATGTTGTGATAACTTTGAATATCTTCTTTTCCTGTTTTGAGATTATGAGATTGGTAAATCCTATTGTTCATCATCGTCTACTATGCATGGTAGGATGATGGAATCCCTTCCAACTACCACAATACTCTTTCATGTGTAAACTAGGTCAACGAAAAGTTCAAATTTGGTTTAATTCTTCATCTTCCAAATGGATAGGATAGGACTCCAATTCCAATTATGTTTCTTGAATCAAGTACGGTAGAGCATACTGATAGCTACAAGTGGATCATTAACACTCTAGTTCCCTTTTGATTATTGACACTTTATTCACAATTACTCTCAACTATTCCATATTTTAATTTAGATCTTTTTCTAGTTATAGTTTTAATTATTTTCAAAATACATACAAGTTTATTACCTGTGGATTCGACCTCAATCTCACCGAGTTATTACTACATCGCGACCTTACACTTGGGGTTGTGAACAATTCCAAACTTGCAATCTGACTTATAACACTTATGTCTTATGAAGTTTGACAATCCATGTGTCCTAAATATATAAGTACTTACAAATATGTAGTCTTCTGTCACACCGAATTGGGGTTCGATCGCACCGAATTAGACAAAGAAGCTACTAGATAGACTTGGCCACATTCAGTTGCATCGAATGTGGTATTCGTTTGCACCAAACATGGTCTTCAGCGGGACCAAATGTGGTGTTCGGTTACAGGCAAATTACCTGGAATTTCTGCCACAGCATGTTGTCCTATTTTAACCAATTTTGGTCGAACCAAAAATGGGTTCCGTGGGACCGAAGGTTTCTAAAATTGCAGATTTTTCTACAAATTGGGAACTTTAAAGCCAATTTAATGATGTCAATTAAGCCTCCTATGGCTTAAAGGATTATTAATAAAAGGTTTTCCTATTAAGGTTAAGATCATGTAGAGATTTAAGTTATTTTGGGTCAAGGATTAGGGTCACCAAGGCACCTCATATACATATCATTTACTCTTTGATGTTTTACCTCTACTTATGTCTTTAATCTTTAAATTCTAAGGCCTCAACCAACTACATGACACATGGACTCACGTTATTGACAAATAAGGTGCACAAGTCAGTGCACTAACAATCTCCTCTTTTGTCAATTATGTGACAAAAACCTAACCTATATCATGTCATGGTCCATACCAATGACATACTAAAACAACTCAAAATATTATATATCCAAGTTACACTAATTTACAAATTTAAAGACAGGACTCAACACATGTATCATTAGTAATGCTCTCTCATACTTGCTCCCCCTATCTCATCGATTCCTAAAACAACAAACAAACCTAGCAAAATAGAATTCACTATTTTCGTAAGACTTGATCTTTTTCCTCCTTTGTGTTAGTATTTGATAATGAGTTAGTTCCAATAAATATACAAATAAAAGCATAGCATGGAACAACTCTATAAGTCATAGATTTACCAATTACAAGGCACATGCAAATAGGGAATCATAAGTCATAGATTTACTAATTACAAGGCACATAAAAATAAGTTCTTACTAAGGAGGCTTAATCCTCTTATTTAATTATAGTTCAGCCCATAGGGACCTTCTAAGGTTACATATATAAGTTGTTATAGTTTCCAAAATTTCTAAGGAGGGACATCGTGGTGAAGGTTGTTAAGACGCACAAGTGGCTAAGGTCTTCATCACTAGAGTCTCCTTAATTGGATTCAAACTTTTCCGTATCATCCTATGTTACTGTCATAGCCTCTTGCCTTTGGATCTTATTTTGTTAGGGAAATCAGTGGCAATATGTCCATAACCCTCACAGTTGTCACATCGAACATGCTCATGTTGTTTAATAGATTTTCTTTTCGATTCTCATCCATCCCGTCCTTCTTGTCATAACTCTTTCCCCTACTCAATAGGAGGAATGTCTTAAATTTTCTCTCAAAATCCTTATCCTCATCCTCAACATCATTATTACTTTTAAATTTAATAGCTTTAAGATTATGTGAATGCCTATACAATGTTTTAAGGATGGCTAGTTTCTTTGCTCTTTTGGGGCCCTTAGAGTGTAATTTATATGTTTGTAAGGAACCTAAGAACCCCTCTACTTTCATATCATCTATGTTTATATACTTTTATATCGAGGTTATCTTAGGAGTGTAATACGATAGGGATTTAAGTATTTTCCTACATATATGCCATTCTGGAATCCCATCCTGAACCCCACATGGAATTGTAAATATCATTCAATATATAGTAGAATTCCATGAAAGTTTCAAACTCTTTCATTTTAATTTTTTTGAAATGAGTCCTTAAAAGTTAGAGCTTTAATTTCTTTATTATGTTGGTTCCCTCGTGTGAGACTTCCAATATGTCACACACTTGATTTACACTTTCACATGTACAAATACATTTGAATTCATTAGAAAAAATTACATAGTAAAAGCATTAAGAGCTTTGGCATCATACGTATACAGCACTCTCCCATCAACACTCCATTTAGATTTATCTTTGGGAGAATTAATGGTTGTACCATCAACCATGACTTATTTTACAGGCAAAATCCATCCTTATTCGACAATTACTCAAACTGTAGAATCAATGGATCTTAAACCCTCATCCTAACCTTCCAATAAGCGTAGTTAGACCCGTTAATGTTAAGGGTCAAATATTGTATATTAGACACCAATTATTACCTAATTTTACAAACATGATTTGTTTAATGGCCTATTTTAATCATGTTTATGTTGCAAGGTGAATTTAGGAGCCTGTACTGAAAAGGGGTAGTAAAAGCATAGATTTAACACTCAAAAGTCACCAAGGAAAGGGATGAACCCTAGGAGACTGAGATCGAAGAATTTACATACCAGAGATTCGAGAAAAGTAAGTGATTGGGTTTAAACGAGCCTGAAAGTCAGACAAAATGCAAGATCATAGGGTTCCCCCCATCCGTTTGGCTCGAAACTTTATATCTGGCCTAAGGACCATAAATTAACCATAATGTCAAATTTCAGTGATTGGATCCTTGTGGAAGCAGCCTAACAAACAGATCAACCCATAAAACACCGATCTAGGACCCATCTGATATCTGGATATGCTTCAATTTTTGTCTCAACCCCTTAAATGACGTATAGGAAGGATGGACGAAGGGGATTTTTCATATATATCACCATGGGACCCACACACGTGATGCATGTGTATAGAGTGTGCACGGCCCACACCGCACCAGACCAACTGATCCGGTCAAATGGGCATTGACCCGCACTCTCCCTCTCTCACACGGTTAACGTCCAATGGAAGAACATTGGCCAGCTGGGTTTTACTTGTGGGCCCCACCTATTATCCTGTTACATGATTTGCGCCATCCATTTGCTCCAGAGGGGGGACGTTACCCTCACCAATGTGGATTTTTAGACCCACATAAACTTACACATGTGGATCGCCAGAAAACACAAGATTAACGGTGAGTTGGTTTGATACAGTGGACCGCATCAAAACCTAATAAAACCACTCTTTCCCTACTATTTTTTCACCAGAAATCCATTGAATGGGTTAGATTTCTTAGAAAACAGCACTGCAAGGCCCACCGACCTTTGCAACATAAGAAAATTCATAAGGACGTGTATCTGTGAGATTCGGACGCTATGGGTCCTTCCATGATCATGATCATGGTCGGATCCATGATCCGGACCGTCAGAAATTCTCCCATGAGACAACTGACCAAGGTCAAGAAGCCTGATCGGTCAGATCTTACAATGGGCTATCCATTTTCATAAAAAATTCTCCTGCTACGTAAACCAATTTACATTTTAAGCAAACCTGCATGCGGCTGCTGTGCTGCGTAAACTTCCTTCATCGACCTCCTTACTTATGAATAGGAGAGAGGAGAAAGAGTAAAAATCATCTTTTAACATGGAGGGTAGTCGTGGAGGCATCATCTTTTGACATGGAGGGCAGCCGTGGAGGCATCATCTTGACGTGGAGGATGTGAGGAAGAACGAGAGAGAGGGTGAACGGGCTAGGAGTTCTCTGTTTCTTTTCCTTTTTCTTGGTTCCTTTTTCCTTTATGCTTTTTAAGATTTTTAGCCTCATCATGTCTATGATGGGCTAAGCCTCTTAGCTAGGGCTAAGAGGTGAAGCTTGTAGTGAGATTGGAAACTTTCCTCTATGCTTTCGATTTAAGTTTGATTTATGAACTCTACTTGATACTAGTTTATTTATATGGAATGCCTTTAGTTTTTAATGGTTTGTTGTGACTTAAATTAGAATGGATCTGCGATATCTTCTGGTATTTTCATGCAGGTATGGAGGTTATGGTCGTAGGGACCCTGTTGTTCACCATCGTCTCATGGGCATGGTTTTGTGATGGAATCAATTCTAATTCACATCCTTCTCATCTCTTGAAAACTATATTAAAGGAATTTCAGATTTGATTTTCATGGTTATATCGTCCAACTAGATGAATATGGGACTCTAAGTCCAGTTGAGTTCTTGAATCAAGCATAAGATCTCTCTGATTTCTACAAGTAGATCCTTGGCACTTAGTTTCCTACCTTTGAATTTCACAAGTTTTAGTTTAAGATTTCACCATTACTCTCTTGAATTTCCTGATTTAGATTACATCTTCACCTAGTTCTAATTCAAATTACTTTTAGATTCCGTACAAGGCTCAGTCCCTATGGATTCAACCTCAGTCTTACCGAGATTATTACTACATCACAACCCTATACTTGGGGTGTGAACAAGTTTTTGACGCCGTTTCCGAGGATTGATAGTTATGTTTTTCTGAGATTAACTACTTTCTGAAATTCAAGCATAAGATCTGTCTGATTTCTACAAGTAGATCCTTGGCACCCAGTTTCCTACCTTTGAATTTCACAAGTTTTAGTTTAAGATTTCACCATTACTCTCTTAAATTTCCTGATTTAGATTACATCTTCGCCTAGTTCTAGTTCAAGTTACTTTCAAATTCCGTACAAGGTTCAGTCCCTATGAATTCAACCTCAGTCTTACTGAGATTATTACTACATCACAACCCTATACTTGGGGTGTGAACAAGTTTTTGGCGCCATTGCCGAGGATTGATATTTATGTTTTTCTGAGATTAACTACTTTTAGAATAAGGATAAGATTAGGATTTTTCCTAGTTTTAGGTTTTTCTATTTGATTTCTATATATTAACCTAATTTTCCTGTTTTGTAGGACCCTAATATTGGCTTTCTGATTTGGTAATCTCTTCCTAATTTTTCTTCCTTTCTATTTCTAGATTAGGATTTGTTTTATATTTTTAGAAATTTTCCTGATTTATTTTATATTATAGGACTTCTTTTATTTTTAGAAACTAACTTCCTAATTCTATATTAGAACTTTTTTGATTAATTTTTAGAAACTGGTTAGTTATTTCCCTTTCTAGAAACTTTTTCTTGTCTTAGAAACTAACTCATCTTTTTAATTTTTAATTTTAGAAACTAACTTGTTTTGTTTTCTTTTATAGGATTCTAACGTTGGAAATTCCAATCTTGTAACTTCTTTCTATTTCTAGATCTCTTATTGTTGTAGGATTTTTCCTTTATTCTTAGGATTAGATTTAGAGTTAGGGTTTCACCATGCAAGAGTTGGAACGTGTATATGATGAGATAGCTAAGAAATCTTGGGAAAGTTTTTTTTATGTATGATGATTATGATGGGAAACAGCTTATGCCTCAAATATTTTCTGACAATTTCTTCAACCAATCAAAATATGATGCTCCACCGATTAAGAAGTCCTTCAATGATTATCTGTGGGAAAATAATTGCATTCCACTAGTTAAGAAAACAGTACATGATTATTAGAATGATGACGCATATTAACTCCCAACATATGACCCATATGATTATAATCAGTGGAAATATAAATATTTCGAAGTTGAGTTAGTAAAACATCATGGTAAAAACCCTCTTGGATCAGCCACTTTTGAATATCCACCAGAAATGATCCAAGAGGAGTCACCTCAAAGTTACACCAATTATATTATTGACATGAGAAAATTATTAGAAATACTTGCATCGCCTCTCGATAGACTAATGGAAACTAATTCATCCCAACCGCAACCCACATTACAAATTCAGTGCAAGGAAAGTGATGTCAACTTAACACATTGGAGAGATGAACCGCCAATTGATTTTGTTGATTACTCCTTTGAATTACCTACTTATAATGAGATAATGGAGGCACAAACTCTAGAATTTTGAATGAAGAGTTGGATTGTACTAATGAGCATACAGTTCAATTTCTCGATGAGTCGATCACGATGACGGTTCATAGGAATAATCAAGAGACATTGTTGGTTTTCAAATATAATGATATTGACACAATTCACTCACATGACACACCTGATTTTAATGATGAGGAAGAGGTTAGTTTATTCGAACCTCAACCCATTCTAGGAACAAAATGTGAGGAAAGTGATCTCATTCCAAGTGTGTACTGCACTGAATTGGAAGATGATGCGTATTGGGATTCAATCTTAAGTTTGGCCCATATCAATGATTAAGAGGTTCAGGAAGTTGTCGACCATAGTGATCTACTCAACCTATATGACATAGCTAGTTTAAACATGGAGGATGACCCACTTTCACCTAAACCTTCCAACCTTTGTGGTGCATGCTTAGACCACTCCCTTGAATTGAATGATGATATGATTCGGGAGATGGACGAGTCGCTTGACATGACTCTGGAAGTTGAAACCACCCAGTTGAGGCCACCATCCGAGTCATACAATTTTAATGATTCAATGCCTCTAATGAGTAGCTTCAATGAACGAAGTGTTTACATCAATGCATCGCTTATAAATTCTCCACTTGTCTGAGCAGGGAAAGAGCAAGAGAGCATACCTCCATCCACTTCCAGAGATGATAGAATCCTTGGGCAGATCATCACAAACCTCAATATGGATAATGAGTCACTCACAGCTGAATTTTCCAACTCTTTAGATGATTGCTTGGCATACTTTACAGATTCAAATGACCCCATGATACAAGAAATTGTAGATGCCTCACAAGACAGTACCTCGATAGTTGTCACGGACTAAGAGAACTGTTATTATAAAACCCCTCCCTCCCTAGATCCTAACTGTTTACCATTAAGAAAGGAGCTAGAAATTGAACAGGAGTCTAAAACTTTGGACTGTGTTAAGACTACATCACTTTCTTAAAAAAAAATGAATTCTATTTACTTTTAGTCTCTAATTCACCATGGGATTAACTTTGACTCTCTTTCTGTCACAGGTGGATCATATATAGTTTAGATACCTCAAGCGATTTAACGATAATTTTTTACTAAGGTACTTAAGTTTCTCTAGACATTCATGCTCCAAGGCATCCAAGCTTATTACAAAAAGGGCTTCTGGATGATCTTGTTGAGAAACCTACTAAGAAATTTATCAAGATATTGGCCAGAAGAGGAACTTTACGGCATGACTAGGTAGCTTTTCCCTTACTTTCATAGGACTAAGATAGTTTGCTTGATATCGTTCTAGGATAGTCGGCTTTATGCCATTAGGATAGTTTGCTTGTGAGTTGTTTTAGGATAATTTTCTTTCGTTGAATTAACTCTCGTGCCGAGCCGCCTTAACGTTGAAATCTCTTTGGAAGAAGCCTCTTAAATCCTTCATCAGGTACTATCCTTCCATCACTTCTCCTTCAATTTCGTTGCCTCATGTGCATTACATGTTTATATCTTTTACATTGAGGATAATGTAGATTTCAAGTTGGGGATGGGAGATTAGGTTACCTAATCAGTGTTTTCTTAGTCTTGAGTAAGAATTGTGAAAATTGAAGAAATATTTTTGAAAATTCTTGTGAATTAGAAGCGATTTTGACGGCCATCTTGATTTTAGAAGTATAAGATATGGAATGTTGGTAATTTATAACTCTTGGATTTAGTTATCTTTAGATTTCACAGTTAAGTTCGAATTGTTAATCCATGATTATAACGTCTCGAAAAAATTCGTACAAAGACCTGAGTACCACCTCAAGTAAAAATCACTAAGGACTGAATCCTTTAGAAATTATACAAAAATTAATTAATTACTAAACTGAATTGAATAGAAGATTAGCTTGAACTACTTTCTATATGAACTGCAAGACCCAAAACCAGTAGAATCGTTGATGCTACATCGCCTAAAAACCTAGGATCCATCTCAAAACCCAGTTGCTCTCGGGAGCATCACGAAACTTCGTATCAAACTTGGACCACACGTCGAAAGTCTGATTACTATGAAACTATACGGTTATGACTGCCTTACTGGACTTGACAACCATGTTGGAAATCAAGTCCAAATGGTATCCCGAAACGCATAACTTGAGTCCGGAGCAAAGTGTGTGAGAAACGCGAATATCTTTAGAAGATTAACTCAAACTTAAGTGAATTAAGCCGTTCGCTTGTAGGCCTATTTTAAGGTTTCAGACCGACAGATTCTGACCCAATACACCCTCGAATCAGGAAAAATTTTCAGCACATGTCGGTGTACTTGTGGCCCTGATCAAGTACCGGTGACCATTGAACTGAAACAGGTCCTCGACAGTCGATCCACTGATCCGATCGGATCAAAAATATAACCTGACCTAGATCCGATGTTAGGAAACTTTTTCCAAACCATATGCTGAAAATGGAGCTCTAGATGAGCCCCATTGGACCTAATCAGCCACTCTTTGGCTATAACTTAAGTATACCATGGCCTTGAGCCATTTTCATTAGTTCTGGGCCTATATAAGAACCTTTACCCACCCCTCTCTCATTCCATGTGAAATTCCTAAACCTTAGGAGAGAGAAGAGAGAAAAGAGGAAAAAAAGGTGTGGAGAAGTGAGAGAAAGTGAGAGATCGTTGCTGGGATTCGATCCCACCATTCAACGAGCTGAATCACCTCTCCCATGTCACTACACCAGCGATTTTGATTCCATTTTTGGGTAAGAAATCCTAACCCTAATCTGATTTAACATAGAGGATGGGGTGCATGCGTGATCGTGAGATGATGTCACAGAGGGAGTGCAGGCAAGGGCATGCAACATTAACACATATCATCCTTGCATTAACCAGAGTACCTAAGAATGCTTATTGTATTATTTTATCATTACTGCTTAACTGAATTGATAACATGTTAACCTTTATCTCATAGCTTCATTGAGTTGATCACTCACTCCCACTCTGGGATGATATTTTAAAACACCAACCAGACTCTGTTGTAGTTTCAGGTGATGACGAGGCTTACAAGATAGAGCCTCTCTTTAATGATAATGAGGAGTTCTCCTACATGCAACTCTTTGACGGGTTTATATAGACCTGGAGTTGTGTATTGGGGGTACAGGGATATGAATAGATGACATTACATTTTACCATTTTGTGTCTTTTGAAATTATATATGTAACTATTTACTCTGGTGACATGTTCATACTCTGGGGACTTACAACCACTTATATGCTTTATAAATCTATCAAAATCTTCCGCTTGCGTAATTCAACTGTCTCTGGAGTATGATATGCTAATTTGGTATAACCCCACTCTTGTTTAATGCACTAATATAGACAACATTTAATCATCATTATCTATGTTGCATAAGTGATGTGTTGGAACTTGGGAGTTGGGCTCCTGCTCGACCCTCAATTTTTAGGGCATTACAAGTTGGTATCAAAGCATGATTTAGATTAAACTGAACCTAGGTTATGGTAACATGATGCACACTGACGTAATTTTACATAGGAGGGAGCGATGAAATGTAGAAACAATTGTAGGATTTCAAGTTCCGTCCATCGGTGATCATATGACCATTGAAGCGAAACTGACCATAGAAATAGGACCTGTCGGCATTTGTAATCATGCGAGATGATCCTAATTATTTTCTAGACTGTTAATAAATAGGTTTAGATCATAATTCAGCCTATTCCACACTTAAACAAACCGAAAAGTCTGAATATACGTGAGATGGAACCCAAAATGCCTTAAACGGACTCAAGGGCCAAAACGGTGCCAATCGGGGGATCCAAAGTGGACCCCGCATGTTTTTAACATCCTAGGGGGATAGCATCACCCCTAGGGTGAGCCATTGCCCCACTATCTGGTGGTCAGCAATGGCATCGCTGGGATGGCGAGGCCTCGCCAATTGGGCCGTCTAGGCCTGTTGGGCTGTGTCGGGTCGGTCGAGCCGGCACATGTACACGGTAATGGGCCCCACGACATCATGCGGGACCCCTTTTATTCACCCCATTTGCTTCATTTTCTCCCCTTACACCACTCCAAGCTTTCAAAATCTCTTAAATCTTCATTTTTCTCTCTCAAATCACCCCTCCAATCTCATCTTATTCCTTCTTCTTGCACCACCTCCACTACTCTCTCAAACCCATCTTCTACAACCACCTATCTCCCTTAATCCCTCTCATTTGAGTACACAAACACTTCTTTGTGTCTCAAAAACCTTAAAGTTCAACAACCCATTCTATCCTTTCACCTTATTTTGTTCAAATGGCTCTTTTCGAGCTCGTGGCAGTGATTTTCTCTATTTCCACACTTCTTTCTCTCATGGAGAAGAAGAGAGCTCCCACGGACAAAGACGAGCCTAGCCGCCCTACCTGTTCAAAGAGGCAGAAAGGCACCAAGGCTAGCACAAGCATTAATCGGGAGATAAGGACAAAGCGAGATCTCGATCCCTAGGCTCCCCTCGAAAGAGCTCTACTGGTGGATACGTCATGCGAAAGATTTCAAGGCCATAGAGTTCTTTTTGAAGCACATATGGACGAGAAGCTATTTGGTCTGTATCCGATGATGGACCTCCTGACGGACGTTGGGTGGGGTCCTATATTTGAGGGCAAGTCTTGTGCAAATGAGAACACGGTCCGAGCCTTTTACACCCACATACGCGATCCACTGCTGGAGCCTTTGCAATTTTTCATCTCCATGGGAAGGCGGGAAGTTATTGTCAATGTGGACTTGATAGCCCGAGTCATGGGGATGCCATGTGGGGAGGTTCATGCTAGCGAGAAGAACCTTAGGAGTGTGCGTGAAAGAGATCGATGTACGCGATTCCTTTATAGATGACTGTTCCACTGAAATCGAGACAATTACCTCCTGGCATCCAAGATGACTCATGACTTCCGCCTACTCCACCATATCTTCACATACAATGTATATCCCCGATGGAGCAATCGCAGCGAGTGCACGCGTTTGATGGTAGACTTTCTGTACTGAGTTGGGCAGGGAGACAAGATGTGCCTGCCTACGTATGTATTACTTCAGATAGTTCAGACCACATGCTCTACTAAGACAACCATTTCACTCCCATTCGGTCGACTCATATGCAAGCTTACTCATGAATTCGGCCACAGACTTGACGTAGAAATTCCTTCGCCGATCCATTTCATCAACGATACTACTCTTAACAACATGAATATTGGGCCACAACAATGTCAAGCCCAACTCGATGAGAGTGAGGATGAGATGGAAAGTGAAGAGGAAGAGAGTGATGAAGAAGGTAGGGATGAGATAGAGGAAGGGCGGGAAGAGGAAGAAGAGGAGGCCCAAGACACTAATGAGAGCTCTCCTCCTACTACACATGAGCGCAACAACGATCGGGCTGCTATAGAAGACCGATTAGCTTAGATCAAGGAGGGCCAAGTCATCCTAAAACAAGAGATCATAGAGACCCGAGCCAAGCTTGAAGAGAATCAGGCCTTTGTGAAGTGAAAATTTAATAAAATAACACACACCTTGAGGGTTATCCTGTGTTGTCAGCAGGACAAGGGTGCACCTCCACCTTCGCCAGATTTTGATGACTAGTCTTATGTTGTAGTCGACCCTGAGTTTTAATTGCTCTCCTGTTTTCTATGTTTTAGCCTTGATGGGCTTAGTAGTAAAGTAGGTTGGTGGTGTGTTTGCATTTAAGGCTTTGATTAGATTAACTCACATGTGTTTCCTATCATAATTCATGTAAAACTATATCTCATGTATTATGACAAATTTTATTAAATGAAATGCATGCAGCACCTTTTGCTATGAAATGTGTAGAATGCTTGACAAATTGAGTATTTCTATGCTACATCTTACATGGGTTGTACCCTATGTTGTATATAGGGAATTCCACCAAAGAACACACGAAATATGACACGTCTCATACTTGGTGACTCGATTAACGTGGCACCTTCCCTAAGCTATAGCCATACGGACCCCAGTTTGGGCCCAACTCATGAGACTATGCCGAATTCTCAGCTGGCTACTGGCCCCACTAATGAGCCAACACCTGTTGCACCATCAGTTCCTGAGCAGAACCGCATGTCTACCTCGACGTCACACATGCCTCAGTCGGCTCCTCCTCCAGATAGGTTGGAGAAGATGATGCTCTTGATGCAGCAGCAGTAACAGTTTTTAACCACCATTGCAGGGACCATTGCTCAGAACATACACATGGTCCCACTTACACCACCAGTGTAGCCTGCTAGAAATATGGGTGTCAGCAGCTTATTCGAGTAATTCCAGCGCTTCTGACCTCCTACTTTTGTGGGTACTCACAGACCCAAGTAGGTCGAGTATTGGCTTGACCACATCTCTAAGATGCTAAAGCTACTGCAGTGCACTGAGGTAGAGCAGGTTGAGCTGGTCACATACATGTTCAAGAAGGAAGCCAGTCTCTAGTGGGGCAACGTCCTTTGGACCGTGGCTGTTGGCTATATATGGATGTGGGAAGCTTTTGAGATATGCTTCCATGAGAAGTACTTTCCCCTCACGTATAGTAATGAGAAGGAGAGTGAATTTCATCACCTCCATAAGGGAGGGATGACAGTGGAAAAGTACGAGAACAGGTTCATGGAGCAGGCCATATATGCTCCCCTGATATTAGCAGACCAGTCGATGGGAATGCAATGGTTTTCTGAAGGTCTCTGACCTGAAATACGCTCGAAGATGTGTTGCACTGGCATATCTAACTATGTTAAGCTAGTGGGCATGTCTCTGCAAGTTGAGCAGGATGGGGATAAGTTGTCCCATACACATGTGCCTATGGTTCCTAGGCCTCAATCGGATTTGCCAAGCAGACCGTTTCTTTGCAAGAGGCCCTACACAGACTCTCCTCTCAAACTTACGGCTCCACTAGCCCCGTTGAGGCGATCAGACTTGTGGTGCACATACTACAAGAGGTCGGGCCACACTGACACGTACTACTTCACCAAGATGAGGGACAACGGTTTTACGCCTCCTCAGAAGATCAATCATCGGCTTCCCCAAGCCATATCAGCTCCACCTCAGCATTCTGTATTACCTGCACAACCTTTTATAGTCCACCTACACCTCAATTTAGGCCGCCTCAATAGCCTATGGCATAACAACTGAACTGTTCCCAATAGGGGCGAGTACATGGGCATATAACTGAAGCGTCTGATTCAGTAACCACCGTGCCTTTAGCCTTCGAGGTCACTACCCACATCCAAGGTACACCAGTCTTCTTACTGGGGAACACTAGGTCCACTATTTCGATGATATCATGTTCTGCAGTCAAGCGCTTAGGGCTGAGTATGACCCCTATGGTTGGGGTAAGAGTTATTGCAGCAGCAGGAACTTTTACAGATGCCACTAAGTTATGTGAGGGTTACTTGATAGATTTAGAGAGCAGGACAATATGCATTGACCTGATTGTCACCACGATATACCACTTCGACGTCATCCTTGGCATGGATTGGCTTACAGAAATGAAGGCCGAGATCGACTGCGAGACCCGACTAGGGACGGCACATGGGCCCGAAAACACAACCTTCACTTTCCCGATTCAGGTCAGTTGCCCATTTCGGCTTCTTTATTATGCTGCCCTATTGAAGGATCATAGCGGTCTAGCACTTGGAAACATGCCCGTGGTTCTGAACTTCTGGGAAGTATTTAAGACGATACCTGGATTACCTCCTCGGTGTGAGATTGACTTCACTATCGACCTTGTGCCTGGTGTGACACCCATTTCATTACCCATGTATCGCATGCCTCCATGTGAAATGGGAGAACTGAGGAAACAAATTGATGATCTGTTGGATGCGGGCTTTATACGACCGAGTGCATCTCCTTGGGGAGCACCCGTGTTGTTTGTGAAGAAGAAGGATGGATCACTGCAATTGTGTATTGATTATTGTAGACTGAACCAAGTTACAATGAAGAACAAGTATCCTTTACCCAGGATAGATGACCCTTCGATCAGTTGAAAGGGGCACAATATTTCTCAAAGATCGACTTACAGTCAGGGTATCATTAGTTGCGTAACAGGGATGAGGACGTGTAGAAGACAGCTTTCAGGACCAGTTTTGAGCATTACGAGTTTCTTGTGATGTCGTTTGGAATAACAAAAGCACCAGCCATGCTCATGGATCTAACGAATAGGGTGTTTCGGCTGTATATATTCCAATTCGTCATCGTGTTTATAGATGACATCCTGATATACTCCAATAGTCAGGAAGATCACGAAGAGCACCTGCGAGCAGTCTTTGATACTCTCAGAAAGAACCAGTTGTTTACACAGTACAAGAAGTGCGACTTCTGGAAGGAAAAAGTCAAATTCCTAGGACATGTGGTGTCCAAGGAATGGATAGTTGTGGACCTCACCAAGGTGGTAGCAGTTCAGGACTAGGAGCAACCTGGTTCGGTTACAAAAGTGAGGAGTTTCCTGGGACTTATTGGATACTACCATCGATTCATTAGGGACTTTTTCAAGATAGCCAGACTGTTGTCTCAACTCACTCGGAAAGACCTTAAGTTTGCCTGGAATGAGAAAGCGGAAGCAGCCTTTCAGGAATTGAAGGACAAGTTGACGTCTGCCCCTATGCTAGTATTGTCAGAGAAAAGGGTCAAGTATATGATATACACCTATGCGTCTCATGTTGGTTTGGGTTGTGTTATGATGCATAAGGACAGGGTTATTGCCTATGCATCGCGATAGTTGAGGAAACATGAGGAAAACTACCCTACACATGACCTAGAGTTAGTGGTCGTCATCTTTGCATTAAAGCTCTGAAGACATTACCTCTATGGAGAGGACTTCGAGCTCTTTTGTGACCACAAGAGCCTCAAGTACATATTCACACAAAGGGACCTGAATATGAGGCAGCGGAGATGGATGAAAACCTTGAAGGACTTCAAGTTCAAGGTCTCCTACCATCCTGGCAAGGCTAACCTTGTGGCAGACGCGTTAAGTCGCAAGAAGACTATAGAATTTGTGGCTTCGCTAATGATAGACTAGTGGAACATGGTGGAATTTATGTGAGACTTCGAGCAGAAGCTTACGGTAGATGAGTCATTTGATAGCGTCGCACATGTTTGTGTGCAGCCACTTATTGATGACCAAATCATAGTGGCTTAGGGGGAAGATAAATGGTTTATGAAGATGGGGAAATGAGCTAGTCATGAGGAAGACTCTAAATGGAGAGTTTGTTTGGATGAGGGTTTGCGTTATCGAGGCCGCTAATGCGTTCCAAGTCTTCTTAACTTGAGAAGGGAAGTTCTTGAAGCTGCTCACAATTCGTGGATGGCGATGCATCCTAGTAGTACGAAGATGTACCAAGACATGAAGTATTCATATTGGTGGGACAACATGAAGACCCACATAGCAGATTATGTGTCCTGTTGTCTCACGTGCCAGCAGGTTAAGGCAGAGCATCGCTAACCTTCTGGACTGCTTCAACCCATGCCCATAGCTGGATGGAAATGGGATTTCATCTCTATGGATTTCATTTCAGGTTTGCCGAAGACGAGGAACGGACATGACTCCATTTGGGTGATCGTGGACCGGTTGACGAAATCAGCTCATTTTCTCCCTATTAGAGTCTCTAACTCAGTAGACGATTTAGCCAGGTTGTACATCAAGGATATTGTATGTCTACATGGAGTTCCTATGGAGATCGTGTCGGATAGAGACACTCGATTCACATCTATTTTCTAGACTCGTATCTAAGAAGCAATGGGTGTGAAACTGAAGTTCAATACCGCGTTCCACCCACAGACTGACAGGCATACAAAACAGGTGAATCAGGTGTTAGAAGATATGCTGCGAGCTTGTGTGCTTGATTTCAAGAACAGTTGGGATGACTGTCTTCCTTATTCTGAGTTCACTAATAATAATAGCTTTCAAGCGAGGATTGGCATGGCCCCTTACGAAGCACTGTACGGGCGTCCATGTAGAGCAGCGCATTACTGGGTAGAGGTTAGCGAGAAGAGTTTGATTGATAATCAAACTCAGAGTTAGTACAGGCGACTTCATAAAAGATCAACATTATTAGGCATCGACTTCTGACAACACGGAGCAGACAGAAGAGCTATGTCAATATAAGGCGGCGATAACTAGAGTTTGAGGTTGGGGACCACATATTCCTGAAAGGTTTCTAAATGAAGGGAGTCCTCCGGTTTGGAAAGAAAGGGAAACTCACACCGAGATTCATTGGCCCATTCCAGATACTAGATCAAGTGGGTGTGGTACCGTACCGCCTTACTTTGCCCACACCACTCGTAGGCATGCACAACGTATTTCATGTATCGATGTTGAAGAAATACGTTCCTGACCGTTCCCACATTATCAGATGGGAGTAGGTACAGTTGAGTGAAGATACTATTTATGTACTACGACTGATGTGGGTTCTAGATAAGAAGGAGCAGGTACTACGCAGTAAAGTTATTCCACTTGTGAAGGTACTGTGGACGCATCACACTAAAGAGGAGGCTACTTAGAAAAAAGAAGCCGAGGTCCGTAAGAATTACCCTCAGATTCTCGAGGAGTATGAAAAGGTACTAATTTTAAGTATAAAATTTTTCTTTAAGGGGGTAGATTGAAACGTCCCGAAAAAATCCATACAAAGACTCGAGTACCACCTTAGGCAAAAATCACTAAGAACCAAATCCTTTAGAAATTAGATGAAAATTAATTAAGTACTAAACTGAATTGAATAATAGATCAATTTGAACTACTTTCTATACAAATTGCAAGACCCAAAACCAGTAAAATCGTAAATGTTACATTGCCTAAAAACCTAGGATCCATCTCAAAACCCAGTTGCTCTTGGGAGCATCACGAAACTCCGTATCGAACTTGGACCGTGCATCAAAAGTCTGATTACTGTGAAACTAAACGGTTATGACTACCTTGCTGAACTTGACAACCATCTCAGAAATCAAGTCCAAATGGTATCCCGAAACCCGTAACTTGAGTTTGGAGCGAAGTGTGTGAGAAACGCGAATATCTTTAGAAGATGAACTCAAACTTAAATGAATTAAGCCATATACTTGCAAGCCAATTTTAAGGTTTCAGACCATCAGATTCCGACCCAATTACACCCTCAGATCAAGGAAAATTTCCAACACATGTTGGTGTACTTGTGGCCTTAATCGAGTATCGGTGACTGTTGAACTGAAACAAGTTCTCCACGGTTGATCCACCAATCTGATCAGACCAGAAACTTAACCTGACCTAGATCCAATGTCAGGGAACTTTTTTCAAACCGTATGCAGAAAATGGGCCTCTAGATGAGCCCCGTTGGACCGAATCAGCCACTCTTTGGCTATAACCTAAGTATACCATGGCCCTAGGGCCATTTTCATCAGTTCTGGGCCTATATAAGGACCTTTACCCACCCCTCTCTCATTCCATACGAAATTCCTAAACCCTATGAGAGAGAAGAGAGAAAAGAGAAGAAAAAGGTGGGGAGAAGTGAGAGAAAGCGAGGGATCGTTACTGGATTCGATCCCACCTTCCACAAGCTGAATCGCCTCTCCCATGTTGTTACACCGGCAATTCTGATTCTGTTTTTGGGTAGGAAATCCTAACCCTAATCTGATTTAGGAATCCAAATAGTAGAATTGGTGAAATAGCTAACATATTTTGTGATTCAGGTAACCGTTGTGCTGTAGGTAAAGACTTAGTGTATAAACTGAGTTCGATTCGAGTATATCGATGAAAGGTGCGGACTATAAATGTTTAGGTTATGGTTTTCAAGGCTTTCAATGTCAGTTAATGATTTATGACTAGCTTGATTGCTATCACATATGCTTAGATATGACGTTTCCGTATATTACACATATATATAAACTGTGTTAAAAATAATGCATTCCATGTGTTTGTTTAAATGTTTGAATGAATATGGAATTATGATCTATTCTTGCCATGATTGTTGTTTGAGAATACATGATTATTGTATGTGTGGCAACTCCTTGTGGAAGGATTTTCTATAATATGTGTTTTAACTAATTTATTACATATATGTGATATGTGGAGTCTAAGCGTTTGATAAAATGCCTGAATGAGAAAATGCTTGTTGTAATGTATTTAATGAGGGTATTGAGATAGGATTCTTAATTCTCTTATCTATAGTTATAGTTTTCTTTATGTAACCTATCTTACTACTCCATTCTTTAGAGATGAATGCCTATGTATGTTAATATGTACTCTATGTGTTTGTTAAAATGTTTATATGAGATTTATATTTAGATTGGTTGTCACATGTTGTCTTTGACTATCACATGTAAATGCCATTATGTTTGAGTATGATTGGGACTACTGCATAGTGCAGGAAATCGGTAATGATTTTCGAGTTAGTGGCCGAGATTGTTTCGCCACAGAAGACATGTTAAAGGAATCCAAGTCGTATGTTGTTTGTCGACAATGGTTAGGCCATGCGGAGTGCTTATGCGCTCCATGTCGACTAAGTCAACATGCGCTCGTACCAGTCGAGCTTGTCAAGTAACCTGATTAGCCTATTATATGTTCACCATGTATGGACGTTACTACTTGAATCTAAGATAGCAACATACCAATGAAAAGCCCGTTTAACCTTGGTACCACAATTCACTAAGACTCATGAGCCGGGCATGGTGGTGTATGGGACACCATGGTAGAGTTATCGGCCTACGCTGGGGCAACGAGCCTCTCCGTAGTAACTAATGAGCAACCCAAACTCATGAGCCAAATATGGCTGTGTATAGGACACTATATTCGAGCTGTCGGCCTACGACCAAATGACGAGCCTTTCATAGTGACCTCGAGTAAACACTATGACTACGCTAAGGTGATGAGCCTCGCCGTAGTGACCTTGAGTATAAAATAGACCTACGATTAAGTGACGAGCCTCTCGTAGTGACCTCGAGTGTGAATTAAGCCTACGTTGAGGTGACGAGCCTCTCGTAGCAACCTATGGAATAAACTCATGAACTTGCTTATCGTATGTGATTAACTAGGATTGACGACCCTAAATGGATCATTATTTGGGTAAATGATATAAAGGGAGGTACCTTAGCTTCCCAATCCTACTTTATGAATAAGTCTAATTAAGAACTTGGCTAGTCATGCACATGCACCGCATTGCATGTGCCTTTAGCGTAGGAGTTGACCACAGAGGAAGGGGTGCATGTGCGATCGTGAGATGATGTCACAGAGGTAGTGTAGGCGAGGGCATGCATCATTAACACATATCATCCTTACACTAACCAGATGTAACGCCCTAAAAATCTAGGGTCGAGCATAAACTCCACTCCCGAGTTCCAGAACATCACTTATGCAACATTTTCAATTATGGATGAATGTCAGCTGTATTAGTGCATAAAAAATGAAGTGGATTAAGCCAAAATAGCATATCATACTCCAAAGAAAGTTAAATTTTGCAAGCGGAAGACTGTGATAAATATATAAATTGTATAATTTATTCTAAGTCTCTAGAGTGTGTACATGTTATCAGGTTAACTATATATATGTATACTTTAAAAATGAACAAAAAAAATATATATGGGTATTTTAAAAGTACAAGATCACAAGTGTAATGACATCTAATCAATAACCCTGTAACCCCATTGATCAGAACCTGTATATAGGAGAAATCCTCCTCATCATCATAAAGTCCGGCTTTGCTTCGCAAGCAACGCCATCATCTGAAACTAAAACAGAGACTGGTTGGTGTTGCAAACACCGTCCCATAATGTGGGAGTGAGTGATCAACTCAGTGAAAACTATACAGCAGAGGTTAACATGTTATCAATTCAATCAAGCAGTAATGACAAAGCAGTACAATCAAACATGTCCTAAATACTCTTGTTAATGCAAGTATGATATGAGAGAATGATGCATGCCCTCACCACAAACTCCCTCATGTGACATCATCTAACGATCGCGGCATGAATCACTTTCTCAGTGCTCTTACACCAACATCGATAGCACATGCAATGCGATGATATGAACATGCTTACCAAGTTCTTATTAGTCCTTTTCATACAGCAGGATTGGGAAGCTAAGACACCTCCCTTATATCAATTCCCAAACATTGATCCATTCTAGGGTCGTCAGTCCTAGGAAATCTCATACGATGTTACAGTTCTAGGTTGCTGCAAGGGCTGACGGCGCTGTTGCACGGAATCATTACACCACTCCCCCATCACCAAATCAATACAGGCCTAGCTTGTACTCTTGTTACTAAGGAAGGATTGTCGCCCCCACTTAGACTCAAAGTACACTCGAGGTCACTACAAAGGGCTAGTCACCTGATCAGTGTAGGCCGACAGCTCGAATGTAGTATCCCATACCACCACAATCGGTTCACGAGACAAGGTTGCTCACTGGTCACTACGGGGAGGCTCGTCGCCCCAGCGTAGGCTGACAGCTCGGCTACAGTGTCCCATACCACCATGTCCAGCTCATGAGTCTTAGGGGATCATGGTACCAAGGTTAATGGGAGTTTTACTAGTAAGTTCAATGTCTTAGATTCAAACAGTAAAGACCAAACATGGTGAACATACATCGGTCAATCGGGTTAGTTGAGAAGCTCAACTAGGCCAAGCGCACGTTGAATTGAACGACATGGAATGTATAAGCACTCCGTGTGGCCTAACCACTGCCGAACATCCCAAGTACGACTCGAGTTCGTCGAGCACATCCTACGTGGCGAAAACAATCTCAACCAACAGTTTAAAGACTGTTACCGATTACCTGGACTATACAATAGCCCCAATCGCATTCAATTATGACATGTTATCCAATGATATAGTCAAAGCAATAAATGGATCATATTTTAAATTATACAATAAAAGGTCCAATATTGTCCGCTTTAGTGCTGTCAGGGCTGTTGTACCGAATCGTTACACCACTCCCCCATCACCCTTCACAGCATTGTTTCTGTATGTTATGGAATACAACCTAAACATGAATCCACACATATGCAATATAAAATACATGGAGGAAATCATACACATCATTGATGTAGTTGAAATCATATCTCAAACCGCATACAGGTACATCTTACTAACTACTAACTCATTCAGACACTTTTACATACACTTAGTCTACACATTACATCATACATATTATGTATTCATTAGCATACGTATTAGGGCAAATCCTTTCATCAAAGGGTTATCGCTTATACAACAATCATATATCCATGACAGTTAGACATGGCGAGCATGAAAGCGAATTCCATACTGATTCAGTCACTTTCACAAACACTTAGACTACACAATATAACATACGCAACGTACGTTGATAAAATATGTATTAAGCTAATTCGTTCACCTAGAAGTTGATACACATGCATCTAGCATACATAGACAGCAATTAATCATGCCAAGCATAAATCCGAATTTCATACGTATACAGTATTTTCTACAAATAAGAGAAATATAGTATATTCAACATAGTTAACGTATAACTGAAAAATAAAATGAACAACACTTTATACATGTGAGATAGCATCCACGTCAGTAATATATCATTAACCGACATTAAAATTCTTGAAAATCATAACCTAAACGTATATTGTCCGCACCTTAAACTAAAAAACACGTAACATATATGATTTAGACAATAAGTCTTTGTCAACGGCGAATAGGCAACCTAAGGTATGAATATAAGTTAGCTACAACAACACTTAACTATTCTAAGCTCCAAAACAGGTTAGGGTTAGGATTTCTTACCCAAGAATGGAATCAGAAACGCCGTAATAGCGATACGGTAGTGGTGTTGAAGCACGTGGAGTGCCAGGGTAGAATCCCTAGGTAAATCTCTAACTCTCTCTCTCTCTCTCTCTGTCTTTCTTAGCTAGGGTTTGAAATTTGTATGGGATTTGTGAGAGAGGGTTTAAGGCCTTTTTATAAGCCCAAAAGCGATGGAAATAGCCCTAGGGCCAAGGTATACTTAGATTATAACCAAATCGGGTTTGTTCCGATCCAACGGAGCACTTCTAGAGGTCTTGTTACTAAATATGGTCGGACTTAAGCTCTCTAATATTAGATCTAGGTCAAGCTAAGTTTTCGGTCCGGTCTGGTTTCCAGATTGACCATGGTGGACCAGTTTCAGTTCAACGGTCATCGAAACTCAATGGCCACAAGTACTTTGACATGTATGGGCCACCTTTCCTAATATGAGGGTGAATTTGGATCAAAATCTAATGGTCAAACTGCTTAGAAATAACGTGCAAGCGAAACGATCCAGATTTACTTAAAATTATATTTAATTTTCTAAAAATATTCGCTTTCTCACTCTCTTCACTCTGGACTCAAGAAAATGGTCTCAGGATAACGCTTGGTCTTAATTTTTGAGGTGATAGTCAAGTCCAACTAAGTGGTCATAATTGTCTAAGTTCATCGCTATCGGACTTTCGATATGCGGTCCAGGTCCAATACGAAGTTTCTAAATGCTCCCGAGAGCAACTGGGTTTAGAGATTGATCCTAGGTTTCTAGGTAACATAGCGTTAGCAGTCCTACTCATTTTGGGTCTTGTATTTCATATTTAAAGTGGTTCAAGTTAATTCTACTGATTATTCAGTTTGGTACTTAACCAAATTCTACCCTAATTATGGAAGGATACGGTCCTCGGGCCATTCTATGCCCCATTTTGGGCACTTCTAGTTATCATATTATTTTAATTATTTTTATAGTGTTTTAACAAAAATTTTACCCTATCTCCACCAAATTTCATAATATTTCGAGTTGTAGAAAATTTCTAAAAATTCCAGAAGCAGCAGCTGTCCAACAAGTGATTTTCGAACAGTTGTCACAACATCCTACTTTAAACTATATTAAATATTTTATTATATTTTTTACATATTTTTATATAAAACTAGACTCATTTAGCTTCAATTTAGATTTAGAATCATATAAATCAGAGTTATAACGAAGAAGATATGATTTTTCAAAGTTAGATGAAATGTGCAGAAAAAATGCAGAAAATGGGCTGCGTGACCGCTGTATGGACGAGGCCTCACCAAACCAGCAAGGACCTCGCCAGTCACTGACCAATTTGGTGAGGGCTCACCCCAGGGGTAATGTCCTCCCCTCACCCCCCCTGGGGGGGATGCCGAAAATATGTGGGACCCACCTCGGGTCCCCCCAAATTGAGTCGTTTGGGCCCACGAGTCCGTGTAGGCATTTATTGAGTCTCATTTGTAAACCGGAATGAGTTACACAACGTACAATATATGATTTGGGGATAGAAGAAGCTAATACATCCAAATAACCTATATATATCATAAAATTCTAAACATTAAATAGTCTAAATCCCATTTTATTCATGTACGTACCATTTACAGTAAGTTTTAGTTTAAGTATAGTTCTTCACCTTTTAAACTTTAGGATTTTTGTCTAATATGAAAGTACTTAGAGAAATTTGATTAATGAGGTGGTGAAAGGTGAGATTTTGAAGGAAATGGGTTGAAAAATGATTTTTAAACATTGGGATTAAGCTTTGAGAGTGATATGGTTAACCCATTGCCTAAGGACGTCTAACTCTAGGTTGGTAAAAATCCGGGGTGTTACTATCTACCCCCCTTAAAAATAATTTCATCCTCAAAATTGGCTAAGGGTAATGAGTAATAATTCTATTATTCCTTTTGCCTAAACTTTATTGATTCAAGTTTATATGCCTGGTGGGGTATATACATTTATACTAGTCTAGCGCATTTTTGTCTATCTTCCTTAAAAATTTACTCTCTATCTCTTGCTTATACCCTGATGGTTGACTACAATTGATTTCTTTATCTATTTGGAGTCTTGACGATGATTCCCATCTACTTAGAGTAAGATATATGTTTTCAGTGGTTGACCAGTACGGAGAGACGGTTGTAGTGAGCCTGATCCCGATACATTGATCATCTACTTGACCAGGGTAGAAGGCTCATCATATCCCTTCCTAGTCCTGGTAGATCCTGGTCTTCTGCTCAGTCAAAGCAGTGAGTCCATTGGTAGCCTCCTAGGATTGAGAAATGGGTCAGCCGCGAATGCTTCGCCATTGTATATTTCAGTAACTCCGTATCATCCGATTACTCCAAAGCTTAGGGAATGCCCATCACTGAAAGGTTCTAATTTCCTATTTATAAGGTTGCTCTTTGGGGCTTGGTCTTAGGGAGTCCTCGTCTGAATCTATGTCCAAGGTAGGGGTTAATATGCACCCTAATAGATCATCCTAAAAGGATTTCTAATCGTATAGAGTTGGCCAAGGCTTCTATTATGTTCATATTTAACGAGTAGGTTTATGGATACACTGACCTTCGCTTGCTCCCACTGTTAGGCTTATGATTTAATATGAATGGGTTCAACACTTAAGCCCTAATTGTTTCCCTATAAAGACTTCAGTATTGACATTCTAAGGAAGGTCCAAATCCTATTTACTAACCTAACCTTACGTATAACCTGAATCAATTTCTTCGATCCTGGGCTAGTGGGGAAGGGGTCAACTATGCTTTCGCTACGTTATTGTAATCTAACGGTTGTATTAGCTGACCTAACTAGATTGGGCTCATAAATTTCTACCCCCCTTAAAAACTTATGTCTACTCTCGAGGCTCAAGAATCTATGTCCTGATCCGTATGTCGGAACGAGGTATAATTTAGGACATCCTTGACATGGAATGGGATACGGTCTCCCAATACATAAGTCTTCCTTTCATTCACGATGTATACTATAACATTAGCACCTATGGTTATAGAAACGAGCCTAGTCTCTATTGTGGTTGATTTCAGGGGCAGGTGTGAGTTGGTGGCAAGATGTCTAATTCTCTACTGGCTATATTCCTTAACATTTCTCAAAGGTAAAGCAATAACTTTTGGTTATAGGTAGTCGGGCCAACACGGAAGGAAAGTTATGTAGTAGGTCTGAGCCAGATATATATACTTTCTGCCTAGCTAGGACAGAAAATTTGTTGTATCAATTCTTAATCCTAGTTGATCCCGATCTTCTGCTTGATCGGAGCATAGAATCCATTGGTAACTACTAGGATTGAGAATTTAATTTTTCTGTCCTTCCTCTTCTTTCCCTTTCATTTGAGCCTTTCATTTAAGCCTAAACTCGGTAATAACTAGGTAAGACCGAGGTCGAATCCACAGGGACTAAACTTGTATGTATTCTGAAAATAACTAGAACTAGAACTAGAACTAGAAAAAGATCTAAATCGAAATATGAATAATTGAGACTAATGGTGAATAATGTTGATTAAAAATTATAAATTTAAAGGTGGGAACCAGGGTGCCAAGGATCCACTTGTAGCTATTAAGATGCTACCTTACTTAATTCAAGGAACACAACTAGAATTAGAGTCTTATCCTATCCAATTGGAAGATAAAGCAATTTAAATAAAATCTGAACTTTTCATTGACCTAATTCTCAATGAATGAGAATTATGATGATTGGAAGGGATTCCATCACCCTACCATGCTCAAGAGATGATGACAAACAACAAGATTTACCAATCTCACAATCTCAAAACATGAAAAGAAGAAATTCAAAGTTATCACAGCATCTATTATAATTTTAGTCACAATAAATCATAGAAAATTGAAAATATTTATTTAATATCAAACTATAAATCGATGAGGTTCAATAAGAACAAGAATCAAAGCAAGATAATCATCCAAACATGCTACAAGCTTCACCTCTTAACCCTAGGTAAGAGGTTTAGGCAACTATAGACATGATTGAAACTAAATTTCTTAAACAAAGCATGAAAAATAAACTAGGGAAGAAGAAAAAAATTTTGGTAGTTGGTCACTTGCTCCACCCTTGTGCTATACTCCTTGAAACCTTTTCAAATCCTAAAAGATACCTTGGAGCATCCTAAGGAGTCTTATTTATAGTTGTGGAACTTCAACTTTTGCACCAAGTTGAAAAATTATATAAACCACCTCAAATTTACGCGCTCTACACAATTTTTTAAAATAGACTTTTAAAACTTTCTTTTTTAGACTCAGAATTTTAAAGCATATTTTTTTCAAGATAATTTCAGGAATATGTTCTTTTTTCGGGATAATTTCAGAATCATTTTTCTTCACTTCAAATCTATCCTTTTTCTTCACTTCAAATCTTTGATTCTCTTCATTCCTCATTTAATTTCCTTAAATCTTTAACATTTGAATTCTTCATTAATGACTTTCAAATCTCTAAATCTTCATTTAGTAATCTCTTGAGTATAAATCTTCCTTTTAGCATCAATTTCACCTTAAGCTCTCGAAATCACCTCGCACATGAAAGCACGCATAATTAGATCGATTAAGCATTATCATGTTTATATAACCAAGCTATAAATAAGGGAAAATATGTAATATTTTACATTCAACACACCTCCCAACCAACATTTTGCTAGTCCTGAACAAAACATGCATGAACTAATCTTTAATCTTCAATGTTCAAATCACTTTTAGAAAATAATCTTCTGTGCAATCAAGTATGAATGAGTACAATCTGAAGAAGCGAAAGTGACAATTTGAAAACCTAGAGCCGAATCACACGAGTGATCAATTAAAAGGTTTCTCTATCAATCATTTAAAAGCATAAGTTCATATATTAAGTTTTTCAAATGTGCTAAGTGAATTGTATTTACTTTCCATAACATACTACTATTTCATAATGTTACCATGCTCATCACCTCAATTTTTATTGAATAATCAAGTACTGATTCCGAACTTATCACATTTTTCTTCTTTTTTTATTTTTTGATTTTATATCAGCGGTCCCTTTTATTTATTCATTCTTTTCAAACTTTTCATTCATTTCCAGTCGTTTCATCATACATGACCTTTTTATCGATCTCTCTATTTTTTTAACTGGTTCTTTTCATTTTTTAAGGTGGATAAAATTCTCCAGACTTAATTATCAATATCTATCAATGATACACATACTAACAATGAGAAATTCTAGTATAATTCATAGAAAGCAATTTGAATGTGGCTTGTAACTTAGATTAACATGATATTCAAACTTCCTCTTAATCGATTAAATGAAAGAACTTAACAGATAGTCTTACTCAATTGGTCAAACTGCAACAATTTTAAATTCAATTTCTTATCTTATCATCATACTCAAAGCATTCTTAATTTCACAAATTATCATTTCCCAAACATGTTTTTAGCTTGAAAAATTAAAAATTTTCACAATTTTTTCTCAAAACTAAGAAAACACTGATTAATTTACCTAATCCACACCCCCTAACCTAAAACTTACATTGCCCTCAATGTAAACGATATGAGCAAGCAATACAAATGAGATAACGAAAAGATATGCAAAGTGATGGGAAGATAATACCTAAAGAAGGAGAATTAAAACTTTTCTAAAAGACTAAATAAAATAAAATCAAATTATCCTAATCATAAATCCAATGAAAGTAATAAACTTAACTACACTTCTATTAGACTAGGAGATCAATCCTGGTACACAAGATCAATCAGAGGCATGGACATGTCCTCTAAGTCAAACTTCTCAACAAATGGCGTGAGACAATGTCTATTCACTTTGAAAACATTGTCATTCATCGAATTTTTTATCTCGACAGCCATATGAGGATAGACATTAGTAACAATGAAGGGACTAGTCCAACGAGATCGAAGTTTACCCTGAAAAAGATGTAACCGAGAATTGTACAGAAGAACTTTTTGAGCGGTTATGAATGATTTTTGAAGGATGTTCCTGTCATGGAATACCTTTATCTTGTCCTTGTAAATTCTCGAGTTCTCATAAGTGTTGTTTCAGATTTCTTCGAGTTCATTCAATTGAAGTTTGCACAGCGAGCTAGAATTATTCAAATTAAAGTTTAGATTTTTTATAGCTCAGTAGGCTCTATGCTCCAGCTCCACAAGTAGGTGGCAAGCTTTTCCATAGACGAGTTTAAAGGGAGACATTCCAATGGGGGTCTTAAAAGTTGTATGGTAAGCCCATAAGGTATCAGTCAAACGAACTGACTAATCCTTATAGTTAGGGTTAACCATTTTTTTCAGCATTTGTTTAATTTTTCTATTGAAAATCTCAGCTTGCCCACTTATCTGCGGGAGGTATGGAGTACTCACTTTATGAGAAATACTACATTTCTTTATTAAGTTCTCAAATGGCTTATGACAAAAGTGTTAACCTCCATCACTAATGATGGCTCAAGTATTCCGAACCGGGAAAGGATATTTTCTTTTAAGAATTGAATGACCATTTTATGATCATTATTCCGGCACAGGATTGCTTCAACCCACTTAGTGATAGAGTCTGCTGCTAACAAAATGTAAATATTCCTAAAGGATTGGGAGAATGATCTCATGAAATCAATGCCCTAGCAATAAAAGCTTTAATGATAAGAATGGTGTTCAGAGGCATCATATTTTGACGAGACAACCCTCCCAATTTCTGACAATGCTCATAAACTTTGCTAAACTCATGGGTATCTCTAAACATCGTGCGCCAGTAAAAGCCGCACTATAAAATTTTAGCCGTAATCTTTTTAGTAGAAAAGTGAGCACCACAAGCCTAAAGATGATAAAAGGAGTTAACACTCTAATGTTCATTGTCTGGCACACATCTCCTTAGAATTTGTTCTGGGCAATATATAAATAAATAAGGATCATCCTAGAAAAACTTGCGTACCTTGGCGAAGAATTTTTTTTCTTATCTTGCACAGTGCAATATGTTGGCATGAAACCTGTAACAAGATAATTCATAATGTCAGCAAACCAAGGTAATTGGGAGAGTTTAAATAATTTTTCATCAAGAAACATGTCATTTATTGGTATTGTCTTAAGATAATCAGGGAGATCAAGTCTTGAGAGGTGGTCAACCACTACGTTCTCTACTCCCTTTTTATCTCTTATTTCTATGTCAAATTCCTAGAGTAGGAGGACCCATCTTATCAGGCGAGGCTTGGTATCATTCTTAGAGAGAAAGTACTTTAGTGCTGCATGATCAGTGTAAATGATGATCTTAGATCCGATCAAGTAGGACCTAAATTTATCCAAAGCAAACACAAAGGCTAAGAGTTCCTTCTTCGCAGTAGAATAGTTTACTTGGGCAGAATTTAGAGTTCTACTTGCATAGTGAATCACATAGGGATTCTTCTCTTTTCTTTGGCCTAACACCACCCCAATAGAATAGTCAAACGCATCACACATAATCTTAAAAGGTATGCTCTTGTTGGGTGGCTGCATGATAGGAGTAGTAGTCAATATGCCCTTAAGCTTGGTGAAAACTTCATGGCATTGTTCAGTCCACTTGTATGGTATATCCTTTTAAAGTATATTACATAAAAGATGAGAGAGATGGCTATAGTCCTTTACGAATCACCTATAAAATTCGGTGAGTCTTAGGAAGGATTGCACGTCACATACGCTCTTAGGTGGAGATAGGTCAGAGATAAGATCAATTTTGGCCTTATCTACCTCAATTCTCTTTGACAAAATTATATGTCAAAGAATAAATTCCTTGGGAACCATGAAATGTCATTTCTCCCAATTTAGAACTAAATTCTTTTCCTCGCATTACTTCAGCACACATTTGAGATTTTTCAAACACTTACTAAACAATGGACTAAAGACAAAGAAGTCTTCCATGAAGACCTCTAAATATTATCCCACCATGTTAGAAAAAATACTCAACATGCATCGTTGAAAAGTGGCGGAGGCATTACACGGTCCGAATGGCATCCTTCGGTAAGTAAAGGTGCCAAATGGACATGCGAACATTGTCTTTTCTTGATCTTCAAGGGCTATCTCAATATGGTTGTAGACCGAATAGCCGTCAAGGAAGCAATAGTAAAAGTGACCAGTTAGCCTTTACAAAATTTGATCAATAAAGGGCAAAGGAAAGTGGCCCTTCCTTATGACAGTATTCAATTTTATATAGTCAATGCACATTCTCCAACCAGTAGTAACTCTAGTTGGTACGAAATCATTGTCAGCATTGGATATGATGGTGATTTTGTTCTTAGGAACCACCTGAGTTAGACTCACCCATTGACTGTCAGATATAGGGTATATTATATCCATGTCCAATAACTGAAGAACCTCATCCTTAACCACTTCTTTCATATTTAGATTAAGTTGACGTTGTAGTTGATGGGAGGTTTTCGCATTATCCTCAAGATGAATGCGGTGAGTACAAATTAAAGGATCAATTCCCTTGAGGTCTGCGATTGACCATCCAAGGGCTCCTTTATGCTCAATGAGAGTAGAAATAAGCATACTCTCTTTTCTTTCTCTAGGTGAGAAGAAATCACCACTGGGTATGTCTCATCTTGACCTAAGTAGACATATTTAAGCTCAGCGGGCAAAGGTTTTAGGTTAAGCTTCAGTGCTTTGAGGCTAGATAGTAGAGGCACTACATCGATTTGGGGTAATTTCTCAAACTGTGGCCTCCACCGGTTAACTTTAAGTACCAGCATAGAATTAATCAAGGCATTCATCTTCCTAATCATATCATCATCTAAATCAGGGGAGTGGGCCAAGCATGTCTCTAGAGTGTCAGAGTATTGAGTCAAAAGTGCTCTATCTTCCACGCAAGAATCAATCATGTTAATGTTGTGGGCATCATGATCATCCTCTAACTATTTGTTCATATTGAAAAATATGTTGAGCTCTAATGTCATATTTTTTAAAGATAAATTCATAATTCCATTCCTACAATTAATAATAACATTTGATGTAGCAAGGAATGGGCGACCAAGAATGACGGGTATTTGAGTGCTCATATCTATGATGAGTTGAGTATCCAGGACAATAAAATCTATTGGATAGTAGAATTTATCAACTTGGACCAACACATCCTCAATCATCCATCTCGGTATACAAAATGAGCGACCAGTAAGTTGTAATGTGGTCCGGGTGGGTTTTAAATCACTTAGACCCAATTTTTCATAAACCGAGTAAGGGATCAAGTTAACACTCGCCCCCAAGTCAAGAAGTGTGTGCTCAATCTGGTGGTTCCCAATTACACAAGTAATGGTTAGGTTACCGAGATCTTTATATTTTTGTGGCATATCTTGCTTGAGGATGGACTCACTTTTTCTATCAAAAAGATTTTCTTTTGTATGTTTTGTCGTATTTTGGTAGTGCATAGATCTTTCAGAAATTTAGCATATGAAGGTATTTGTTTAATGACATCCAGTAGAGGAATGTTGACCTTCACTTGCTAAAGCACCTCTAGAATATCCTGAGAGTTAAATGTTTTGGTGTAATCAACCATTGAGGGAATGATGCAAATCGGCTTACTTTGAGGTTTCGGTTCTAACCCATATGGAGCATTGCTAGGACTATCACTCTCAATTTCTTTCGGGTCCTTAGGTTTTTCAACCCTCGCCAAAATGGTTTTGTCAATAATCTTCCCACTACTAAGAGTGGTGATACACTTAACTTGCTCTATCTGATTTGAAGAGCTTGGGTCACTTATTTCATATTGTAGTTTTGGATTGGGGAGGGGTTAGGCTGGAATCATCCCTTTCTCCCCATTCACTAAGTATGACTCAATTTTTTGAATTAATGATGTAAACATTCCCATTGTTGTTTTGAGATATTGGAATGCTTACACCGTATTTTGGTTGAATAACTCTTGGTTTTATATGAACTTTTAAACTATATCCTCTTAAGACTTCTTTTAAGTTAAAAATTACATAAGGGTCTCTTGTGGGTTAGCCGTTTGTCCATTCATCCAACTGAAATTTGGGTGGTTCCTCTAGCTAGAGTTATATATATTTGAAGTGGGTCCTCTGAAAGGTCTTTAGTAATTATTTACGGCATTTGATTACTTATTCAATATCTCTTGAAAAGCAAAAATTGTTGGGCAATTCTCAGTTGTATGTATGTTATAAGAACAAATTTGGGTGGTTCCTCTAACTAGAGTTGTATGCACGCTCCAAGCTTAATGCTGCTGTAACCTAATATCACATGCATGCATCTATTATGCATAAGCTTATAGAAAGCTTAGAGGGTGGTGTAAGTATGTGCACAAGGTAAGTGTCAAGTATTTAATACAATACCATAATCATACAATATCGGAAACACTGGCACGATCATGAATCATATAATATCAAAGTAAGCGGAAATACTGACAAGTTCATGAATCATACAATATCAGAGTACGTAATACAGATTAGTTATGTAAATGAGGAGTTAAAGAGAGCCAAGTATCAGATGTCAATGATACAATGCAATATACAAATCCTGCTAAGTTCGTCTAAGCCATATAAGTGCAGAAACATAATAACTCAAAATGTAATATGCCTACGGATGTAATGCAATATGCGATGAAAATGAAATGACCAAGCTAGAGTGTGAGGTCGAGATGATAGTACGTAGTATCACAGACTAAGGGACTTCTATCCAAACCAGTCTCATACCTAAATTTGAATAGCTAGACTCAATGTGGTAGACTCCTGATCTCAGGTTAGTTGTGCGCCCTAACCGAAATCCTGACCATTGTGAAGGTACACGTAATAAATAGTTGTGCACCACCAGCTTGAGTCAATAATGAATGAATGAATGAGTATGCAACTCCTGCTCAATAAGTCTACATATCAACACCGTACATCTCTAGGATCATCACCGGGGTCTAGTACACTCCAAACCAAATTATCACCCCATCGCGCACAACCATGTAAGTGGAAGAGACCTCACTATCCACCTGGCCAGTTGGCAACCAATACCTACCCAGCATGTCGATAGCGGATCCATTTATGAGCTGGTCAAACTCAGCCTAGTTTTTCCTAATACGAATCGGGTGGATAAGGCCACACCCCCTTCCAACTGACCACAACACAGTGGGAGATGCGGCCTACTGGTATTCAGCACTCGGACGCTCATGTAATCCACTCGGTCTAGACGTTAGAGCGTCCTCTAGTATCAAGAGGGTTTAGGGATTTTCACCTAGGGCCATCTACGACGGCCCGATGCCAGTAAAAGATTTTTAGTATCCCATCCGGCCATCCACGACATGACTATGGAGGCTATGGCCCTGGTGTCGCTGGGGCGTATAGTAATCACAATCACATAAATACAAAGTGCATGAGTCACGCAGTCCAATCATGCATCAATCCTGGGCACACCATGCACTCATGTGGGATGACTCAGCCTACCAGGGAGTCCCATAAACTGCTTGCAGTATGGCATATGCAATGTCAATCACATCTCATAACAAACATGCAGATGATGCGTATGGGCATGTATCATGATGTTATGCTATCATAAACGTTTAATCGGCATCAATAGCCAGTATTAAGCATTGGCACCGATAATTGGCATCGATAATCGGTCTCGACGGAAGGCGGGGTCCATAGATGAACGGCCAATGATGGATCAAGCAATATCAATGAAGCCCAATCGTTTAGGTTAACCCATAAGAGAATGATGAGAATGGGCCTTACAAGGCCTAATGGAAGGTCACAATGTGGACATTCAACCATCATTGCCCATCAATGTGGACATTTAACCAACATTGCTTCCCAAGGAGTGGCCCACATGGGACCGAATGTATAGTGGGCCCACAGCCTCACACCAGGGCCTAATATACATCACCATGGGCCTCACTCAAGGGCTTAATATATATCACAATGAGCCTTAACAAATGGGTCTCAAACACATATATTAGGCCTTAACGAATGAGCCGCAAATATATCATATTAGGCCTCATACAAGGACCTCATAAGTCACATCAGGCCTTGTCAAATGGGTGCAAGTACATCACATCGAGCATTCCAAATGGGCCCTAAATACATTCAATGGGTCGTATCAATCGGCTACTCTAGCTACACCATTCATCCATCTATAGAGATCATTTTAGAGCATTATCCAAACAAATGAATCATATCAAAAGATTATCTGGACCAAACCACAAATAACAGTGGAGATAATGATTTTCCATTGTTAAAACCTCAATGGACCCATCATAGCATTTATTTTCCATCTAGCAAGTTCGTAAGGTCACAAGGACCTAAACTGAGAGGAAAAGCAAATATCATATTGGTCCAAAACTTCTGGAACCCAAAGGGTTTCAATGGTAGACATTTAATCCCACAATTTATATAGTGTGTTCCACATGATACTAGATCTGTCTTATTTTTGGTCTCAAGCCTTAAAATTTTCTCTCAAAATGGTGGGATGTTGTTGATACAGCACATGCATCATGGTGGGTCATGGCACGGACGGTGCATTGCAAAACAGTAAGGTGGGCCAATCATGGCATTGTCCAAATGGATGGTGCAGATGAAACACATAGATCAAGGTGGGGTCCACGAGTGTGGCCCAGCCCGTCAATGGATGGACGGTTGGATGTATAGGGAGGTGGGTCCCATAAAACCTGTTGACGTAGCTATAACAGCAGCTGTAGTCGCTGGTCTCAGCAATGAATGACTTGGATGTAACACATACTTCATGGGATCCACGTCCAACTAGATCGGTAAATGGATGGTGTGGATGGGGTCCACACAGCAGTTGGGCCCCACATGCTACTAATGTTAAAGCAATGGGACCCACAAAGCTTGGTGGCACCAAACACCAGTTATAATGCTGGTGTGTGGTAGCTGGCATCTAGACCGTCCATTTCTAACGGAGGGCCCACCAGGGAATATATATATATATCAATTCTTATATGCAAGTAGTCCAGTGGGTGGAATTCTCACCGTCCCAATAGTGGACGGTGTGGATCATCATCTGCAATAGGGTGGGCCACACTGTTTGATGGACGGAGTAGATATAACACATTCGGTGGGGCCCACTCCATCATAATGGATAGAGAGAAAGAGAGAGGGAGAGAGGGAGAGAGAGAGAGAGAGAGAGAGAGAGAGAGAGAGAGAGAGAGAGAGATACATGAGGGGGGGAGGGACCTCGCCACTATTCGGCCCTCCCTATATAATGCATACATCAAGTGGGTCCCACAACAAGTGGGCCCTTAAAAATTAAAATCAACGGTGGATCACCCACATGTAGCCTCCTTCTTTAGCTCCTTAGACTCCTATGCTCATTATCTTTGATCTTGATGGAGGTATATGAAGAATGGAGGGTTGAAATGAGAGATGAGAGGGTAGGAAAGTGGGCCACACTTGGCTTAGGAGACTTGGGGAGCTTGGACGTTAGAAGCTCTCTTAGGAGTTTGGAGAATTGTTAGAGAATGAAAGAGAGAGAAATGATGGATTGATAAGGGATGGGTGGAATGGGTGTTATAAGGAAGGGGATGGAGAGGTATGGGTTTGTTCGAAATTTGGGTAAAAGAGAGATGGGCGGAGAGAGAAAGAGTTGAATTGTGAGGGGGTGAGGTGGCATGGGGTATGAGTGATGTACTTGAGATAGGGTGTGTACTTGATTAATTGATTGATGGGATTAGTAGAGATTCCCTTGGAATTCACAACGCGTGGCATTTCTTCAGAATGAACATGGGCCCACATCTCTTGGCTTAGGTATCACATTGATGTGCAAGACTCGGTGTTGGAACTGTGGTGATGGCGCGGTAGGAAGGGTACAAGTCTTGGGTCAAGTCGACTTAGATTTATAGGACACGACTTAGGTTCACGCACAATTTCTGGATATAGGTTGTGGGTTGCCGAAATTTGACCGGGAGGACTGTGGAAGCCTACGAAATGGTACGGTCTAGGATACGGGCCTTACACGAGCTCTTTTTTTTCCTTTCTCTTCTAACTCTTCCTTTCCCTCCACAACAAAGGAGGGTAAGAGAACTAGTTCTAATCTTAAGATTACCATAAGTCTTTAACCTTACTAAGAGCCAGGGTGTCTTGTATCCGTTACGATACAGCCGTATCGGCTGATACGTAAAGGTAACAGCCGACACCGCTACGCGATACAGGGTTGAAACGGGCACCCCCCTGATTTTGTGACCATAACGGTTGTTATAAGCCTAAAGAAAATAGGAAAAAAGAAAAAAAAAAAAGAAAAAAACATACCTTTTTTTCTTTCTTTTCTTCTTCTTCTTCTTCTCGTTCTTCTTCTTCTTCCTCCTCTTCTTCTTCTCAGACTGTTGTGGATGCAACCCTACTGCATCCTTGTTGTGGCTACGGCTGCAGTTATTCTTCTTCTTCTTCTTCTTCTTCTTCTCTCTCTCTCTCTCTCTCTCTCTCTCTCTCTCTCTTCTTTCCCTCTTTTCTTTTCGGTTTCCCTCTGTCTCTTCGTTTTCATTTCGGTATCGAAAACAGAATGGACTAACAACCACGCACTTTAAATTTGTTTTTAACGTGTTTTGCGGTGCACGCTGAACAGTGCACTTGCACAGTTTTGTTACATGGGCTCACCTTAATTTATGTGTAGTATATCCATGTCGTCCACTATAACGCCCGTGAAAAATTCGTACTTGGGCTCGAGCACTAATTCGACCCGAAATCGCGTAGAATTAAATTCCATGGAAATTAAGTGTAAGTTAGTTAGCGCAACGCTAGAGTAGCTGGAAAATAGTCCCTGATCACTTTAAATACATTCTACAAGACCCAAATCGAGTAGAACAAACAACTCTACAATACTCTATAACCTCGGATCAAACTCTAAGCGGGTTTGTTCTCTGGACCACTTTGAATTCTTGTATTGGATCTAGACCGCGCGTCGAAGGTCCGATACTTCCTATCTTAGACCGTTAGAACCGTCCAGCTGGACTTGACAATCATTTCGAAAATCAAGTCAAACCGATAATCACAGACTATTTCGTTGAACCCGGACTGAAGAGACTGCAAATAGGGACAGAATTGGAATTTCAAATTCAAATCTGGCACACGACTTGACGCGTCAGTATTAAGCGTTTTGACCGTCAGAATTCATCCAGATTACACCCTCGGATCAGGAAAAATTTTTATTTATTATCATGAGACTTTCAGCCCTGATCTACGTACGGTGACCGCTGAACTGAAACTGGTCCGCCACGTGCGATCTGCGAACCCTGCCAGACTGAAAACTTAATACGTGCTACATCTGGTACGCATGAGCTTAAGTCCGATCGCAATCGACCAGGGGACCACCAGAAAGCAACTTTTGGACCGAAACAGCCCCGAAATGGATAGGCACCAAGTAAACTTCGTTCCGGAGCCTGTTTCCGGCATTTTTAAGCTTATAAAAGGGGTTGAAACCCTCATTTCTCTCTCCCATCCGAAAATTGCAAACCCTAGAGAAAAGGAGAGAGAGTTTGAGAGAGAGAGTGGAAGGGATTTTTCCCGTCTCCGAGCCACCGATTGCTACTGCTTCAGCAACTCTTCCCAATCACCTGGCTGGTGATTTCTCCGTTCTTTCAGGTATAAAACAACCCTAAAACTTGCTTATTTGGGGTTTACTTAGATTCACGACGTGTTAGCTAACGTAACTTGTAAAATAGGTTCTCCTACTGCCGTAGACGAAGCGTACACGCTCCGTTCAAAATCCTGCATCCGTAAGAGACTAGGTGAGGATTTTAGACGCTTTGATTGACGGTTTACAACGCTTTCAATGTCGTTTAATAGTAGATTATCGACGGCATCGCCGTTTGACATGTACAACATGCTCTCCGTTTCCTATTTCGTAAATTAATGAAGAATATGAGATTTAGGGCATTTTAGTCATTTGTAGGAAGTACGGTCTACATTCATATTTTGCTGACGAGATTGACATGGTTTGTTGTCGCATTAGGGAGTTAGGAATGCTTGCATAATTAGTTTGGCGAAGAGATTCGCCTAGTTGCGTACTTTGGGTCAACATGCTATATGTAGACTTAAGGGTGTAGTGTATGTGTTTGTATAAATGCTTGTATTAGTATGTATTGAATTAAATGATGTTATGTGGTAGTTCGAGATTGATTTCTTAGTTAATATGCTAACCTAAATGATTTCCTACATGTTGACCATATGCATGATTCCATTATATGCATGGAAAGTATGTGTTGAAGATTTGCTTAAGTTGAATGTTATAACATGTGTTATGCTCATATGATTATATTTCAATTCCAATACCTTTACATATATTGCTGATGTGATTCCATAAATGTTTGGGACTAGACTTAGTCCAGGCAGTCGGTAACCGAGCGAATTCGTGGCTGACTGGTCATAGCCACGAACGACGCGTCGATGAACGTGATTCGTGTTTGAAGTTGGCGGCAGTGGTTAGGCCACGCGAAGTGTTTTACGCACTTCCTGTCGTTCGACTTGAGATGCGATCGCACTAGTCGAGCCCGTCAAGCAACCCGACTGGCCGATGTATGTTCACCTTGCATGAGTCATAACTGCTTGAACCTAGGGTACTGAACTTACCACTGAAAACCCTGTTAACCATGGTACCTTGATCCACGAAGACTCATGAGCCAGGCATGGTGGTATGGGACACCGTGGTCGAGCTGTCGGCCTACGCTGGGGCCACAAACCTCCCCGTAGTGACCAATGAGTACCTAGACTCGTGAGCAGATTATGGTTGTATGGGACACTATATTCTAGCTATCGGCCTACACTGATCAGGCGACGAGTCCTTTGTAGTGACCGCGAGCGTATTCTGAGTCCACGGGAGGCGACGACCCTTCCGTTGTAGTAGAGTACGGTAGGCCTGTATTGATAAGGTGATGGGGGAGCGGTGCAACGAGTGCGAGCAACAGCCCTGCAGCCCTTGCAGTGACCTACGAAATATACATCGTATAAGATTACTAGGAGTGACGACCCTAGACAGGATCTGTGTTGAGATCGATATAAGGAAAGTACCTTAGTTTCCCAATCCTGCTGTTTGAATGGACTAATAACAACTTGAAAATCATATCACCATAGCATTGCATGTGCCTGGAAGATGTGGAGTACTCTAGGGAGTGTGGCATGCCGCGGTCGTAAGATATTGCCGTATGAGGGAGATCGTCGGTGAGGGCATACATCACGTCATGTCATCTTGCATTAACAACAGTATTAGGATTGTCTGATTTACTGCTTTACTATTATCGCATGATTGAATTATGAATATGCTAATCCTTGCTCTATGATTCCACTGAGTTGATCACTCACTCCCACGTTACGGGATGGTGTTTGCAACACCCACCAGACCCTGTTGTAGATGCAGGTGAGGCTGAGATCCAGGAGGTGGAGCCAGACATCGACGAGGACCAGGACGAGTTCTCGTACATGCAGTATCACGACGGCTTCCCGTAGGCGACCTGGATCGATGGGGCTTCAGTGGGACTATTTGGAACATTACATTTTTGTTCATGTATATGTATATGAGACTCAGAGATGTATTCATACTTTAGAGACAGATGAGATTTACTTTGTTTTTCCATACAGTGATATACATATTGTTTAGTCTTCCGCTTGCTTTTATCACTGGATCCGAAGTATGAATTGCAGTTTTGGTATACTTTTACTCATGTGAATGCTTTAAATCAGACAACATTGAATCATAATCATTTTTGTTGCATAAGTGACGGTCTGGAACTCGAGAGTTGAGTTTATACACGACCCCCGATTTTCAGGGTGTTACATCCACTATAATGTTTATTTTCCATCGAACCTGTTGATAAGGTCTCATAAACTTTGACCTTGATGAAGGGATAACACAAACAGTAGCTTGATTAAAAAAATGTCTTAAGAAAATTTTAATGGTAGGAATTAAATCCTTATTTTTTGGTTCACCTAAGATTTGGATCAACCTCATTTTTTGGACCAAGTCCTAAAATAAGTTGGCGAAAAGGATGGCCCACATGGATATACAACAAATGCATTAAGAAAATTTTAACGGTGGGAATTAAATCCTTATTTTGTGGTTCACCTAAGATTTGGATCAGCCTCATTTTTTGGACCAGGCCCTAAAATAAGTTGGCAAAGAGGATGGCCCACATGGATATACAACAAATGCATTAAGGGGGGCCCCACTTTCAAAGGAATACTCACTAGTGGTCTATCAAAGATTTAGATCTACCAGAATTTTTGGACCATGCCTTAAAAGGAGTTGGCAAAACAGATTGATGGCATTAATATACATATACATTGAGGTGGCTCGCTTTGAAAGTGCATCTACTAGTGCCCTGGTTTGTCAATTACCATGTGTGTTAAGTCAGACAGACTACAAAGCCTCACAGGAAGAACAATTCAAGCTCCTGCCTTAACCGGATGTGTGAAAGCTCGCCATAGGTAAATCATAGCCTCACTCCCCATGTCCCAAAACAACAGGTGATTAAAACCCTTAAAAACAAGTTAGAACATATGAGGGTTTTTGGGTAAGTGAATTTTTTCAAACATTTGAAAATCTCTAAGTTTGCTTGCCCTGTCGATTTGTATCGATACACATTTCGATATGATCGACCTGCACTGTCGATATCCTCAACACTTGATCGATACTATCGATAAGAGAACTAAAAGTGTCCAGCACCCGCATGCTCATATGGATGGATTTATCGATATATCAATACACCCATCGATATCATCGATATTCAAAAATCGAGCCAATCGGAAGTGGCTCGATAAAATCGACAGGCAGATTTTTGGCGCTCCTGTTTTTTACAAGAAAATCACTATGTGCTTCGATATATCAATGTCTTTCCCGATTCAATCTGAATTTAAATATCAATCATATTGGAAGGCCATCGATCATATCAATAGTGGGCACGTATTTCTTCCAGCAAATATTTTAGGTTGTTTTTAACTTTGATCGGGGACCACTCGAGGAAATTGATATTCTTATTGTCACGCCCCAAACTTAGAAACCGGGCTCATAAAATTCCAGATCGCCGAATCCGGCGCCGACAGCCTCCGTAGAACCCCATTCTCGGCTCCTAGCTCCCATTCGCCAGATTCTGATCCTGGGATGCTACGAGGAGGATTTTCAACGTCAGTTTGATTCGTAATAAGCATAACCCATGGCATAACCCACAAACAATAACCAAGAACTCCATTACATTTCCACTATGATCAAAAACTTTACAAGTACAATGAGCACAAAGGGAAATACAATGGTAAAGAACAAAAACTCCAAAACGATCTGCAACGTGCTCCTGCCTCAGCGCTGCTGCGAACCAACGTCACCTGCACGCAACAGTCGTGCATAAGCTTATAGAAAGCTTAGAGGGTGGTGAAAGTGTGTGCGCAAGGTAGTAATATGAGCATGCAATGTCAGAGTAATGTGAAATATACAGATGGATCCATAATATCAAGAGCCGTACCAAGGCTATGCGATGCAAGACATGAATGGTATCGGCCATCCAAGGCCATGCGATGTGCAATGTAACTCAAGCATACAGATCCTCATCTATGTCCATACATCAATACAGCTCAAATATGGGATATCACCAGGGTCTAGTACACTCTAAACTAGATTGTCGCCACATCGCGCGCAATAAGGTAAGTGGAAGAGACCTCACTATCCGTCTGCCAATATCGGGCGCGACTCGTCCATAACGGACCCATTCCTTGAGCTGGTCAGACTCAGCCTAGCATTGCCCCCTTCACTTGGGTGAGTAAAGTCGCACCCCCTTCCAACCAACCACGACATAGTGGAGAGCACAGCCAACTGGTAATCGGCACTCAGCGCTCATCTACTCACTCGGTCTAGACGTTGGAGCAACCTCTTGGTACCATAAGGGTTTAGGGACTTTCACCCAGGGATATCTATAGCACCCCATGTAGAATAAGATTTTCGGTATCCAATCCTACCAACCACAATCTTCCTGTGGAGGCTACGGCCCTGATGTCGCTAGGACGTACAATAACCATGTCATACAAATGCGAAAAGTATGATTCACGCTATCCAGTCATGCAACAAATCCTGCGCATATCATGCACTCATGTAGGGCAACACCGCCTAATCGGGAGCCCATAAACAACCTGTCCGAAGGCATATGCTATGATTAGACAATTCTCATGTCAAGCATACATATGATGCGTATGATCATGAGTCATGGAACTGTACTAAACATGTTATAATGAAATGAACTATTTTACAATGCAGATGGACGTGGACAGCCTATACATAATAAGTACGGGCCTAACAATGGGCCCTAAGGAGAGTCGTAATGTGGACATCCGACCAGCATTACACTCGCAATGTGGACGTCAAACCAACATTGCTCCCAAGGCACGATCGTCGTGAACATCATTACATACTCTGCGTTGGGGTCACGCATTGCAATGGACCGTAGATACATCCCATTGGGCCTTAATTATATCAAATAGGTCACATTCAATGGGCCTTATATGCATCAAGTGGGCCTTACGTTTATCAAATGGGCCGCATTACTGGGCTTCACCAATGGGCCGTAGGTACATTGCAATGGATCACAATCTAGGGGGCTTCAGAGTATGTCAATATGGGCCTAATCACATGGGTCCGATGCATATCAGATGGGCCTAAACCCATAGGCCTTAAATTACATCAAAAGGGGCCTGATCCCATGGGTTTTAAATTATATCAAATGGGCTTAGTCCCATAGACGTGAAACATATCAAGTGGGCCTAAACCTATAGGCCTTAAATATCAAGTGGGCCTAAGCCCATAGGCTTTACATATCAAGTGGGCCCAATTTCATAGGCCTTATATGAATCAAATGGGCCTAACCCATAAGCATTACATAAATCAAATGGGCCTAACCCATAGGCCTTTTGTAATTCAAATGGGCCTAGCCCATAGGCCTGTTACAAATCAAATGGGCCTAACCCATGTATGAGTGGCCCACCCAACCAACAGCTCATGTTTTAAAAATGATTTCACCAAGGGCCCCACCGTCCAGCACGAATACATTAAGGTGGGTGCCACCGTCCGCCTGGACGGTGGACTTATAAATCATAAATCATTGTGGGTCCCATGTGGGGCCCACTGTAATATTTATTTGGCATCCATCCCAATGATAAGGTCAAACAGACCTGTTTGAAGGAAAAGGACAAATTTCAGCTTGGTTCAAAACTTCTGTGGGCCCCAAAAAGATTTCAATGGCAGATATTCAATTCCACTGTTTCCTGTGGTGTGCGAGCCAAAATTTGGAGGGGGCCCACCTGAGAGGGGACCCACCTCATGAACAGCGTGGATCAAATATGTACATCATGGTGGGGCCCATGGCTGGAGCCGTGGGTCCCCTGCTGGACGCCCGCCCGCACGCAGCTGCTGCTGCTGCAGTACCTGTCAAAAGCAAAGAGGCAAGGCCTCTTGCAATTTTAGGAAAAACTCGATTTTTTGGGGTATTTCACACGTGGGGCCCGCTTACAAAAAATCTGCCCCGGCCATCGCGTTCAGTGACTCGCAACAGGTGAAAAGAGTCCGAAGTTCAAATTTTTTTATGCTTAGGAAGTGAAATAAAATAAGAAAATGATATTTGGATGGTGAGGATGCAATTTTTGACGCTATGGCCCACCAGATGATTGGATCGGCTCCAAATCTTGGCCCAACGCATGAAATTAGGTGGAGGATGGGATGGACGGTGTGGATTGATTACATACATCACGGTGGGGCCTAAGCAAGTGGACCACCCCAAGACTTCCTCCTTTTCTTCATTCCTTCCCTTTTTCTTTTTTTTTTTCACAGGAACGTCCAGCGTCTCAGACGCTGGACGGTCTGGTTCTTTTAGAAATGTACATTGTGGTGGGCCCTGATGAAGTGGGCCACCATTGATGGGTGACGTGGATACAACATATGAGGTGGGCCCCACTTGAATAAAAACTTGAACAAAATAAATCTCAAGGTGGGGTCCATTCAAGTGGGCTACGCAACCCTATCACATAAAATAAAATAAAACAAAATAAAAAGAAATAAAAAAGAGAGAGAGAGAGAGAGAGAGACATGGAGAGTGGGACACGCTTTGTGATGGAGGGCTCCGCCACTATGAGCCCTCCCTTAAATGAAATCATACATCAATGGATCCCTCTATGCATGGAATCACCAAAATTGACAATCAACGGTGGAGATCCGTTCCCCACCGATATGATCGGTCTAGATGACCTTTAAATACAATGAAACAAACATCATGATGGGGTCCATGGAGAATGGCCCCACCATGGATGATCATGATGATCAAAGTGGTCCATCGGCCACAACTTAGGGTCCCAAGTGAGATCCAAACCATTGATCGGTTGGCCTCACTTGGCCCATCACAAAAACAGGAAAAACTAGTATGATCTAGCACCCACCGTCCGATTTTCTTGCTCCTAGGAGTTTCTTGGCACCTTGGCTTGGATTTCAATAGATGAGATGAGGAATGGAGGGTTGAGATGGAAGATGATGGGGTAGGAAAGTGGGCCACATTTGGAGCTTAGGAAGCTTGGAGAAATTCCATACGTATGGAGCTCTTTTGCTTGGATATTTGAAATGAGAAAGAGAGAAAGAGAGAGAGTTATAAAGGGAGAGAGAGAGAGTGATGGATGGATGTGGTGATGGGGTGTAAGACACCTTTTGACTTTTATGGCCCTTTGGTGTAAGAAAAGGCATGGGCATGGGAGACTTTTGTGGCATTTGTGTAAGAAAGGTATGGGTTTGGGAGACTTTTGTGGTTGCTTGGGAAAAGGGGTGAAAGTGATGTGTACTTGACATGTGATGGATTGATGGATTGATTGATTGATGGGATTGATGTGATTGATGTGACACATTGTAGAGATTCTCTTGGGTTTCACAACGTGCGGCGTTTTTCTCGCACCGAACGTTGGCCTACAACTCTCGACCAGGGTATCACCTCGGTGTGTGAGTCGCGGCATCGGAACCGCAACGACGGTGCGGTCGCTATGGTATTGGTCTTGGGTTGAGTCGACTCGGGTTGTCGCCATATGAATCAGGGTCGCGCGTCGATATCGGTTAAGGGTCGAAGGTTACCGGAATTCGACCGGTAAGACCGCGGAAGTCTACGGAAAGGTACGGACCAAGATACGGGTCTTACACTTATGTCGATGCTATCGAGGTCTAGTCGATTGGATCAAGACTGGACACAAACTGTCCAGCGAGCTTATAGGTAAATCTATATGATTTATCGATCTCATCGACACGACCTCCGATATCATCAATATGCAAATTTCAATGACATCGATTGTTCCCTAATCATATCCTAAAAACCTAAAATATTTCAAGACTAATCTCTCTCATTCTTCAAATATCGATAGATCAATCCCAGTATCTATGGAATCGGAGTTCAAAATCTGATGACATCGACACTAGTATCGATTCCATCGATCAGCTGGCAAAAGGTTTCAAAAGCATATGACATTTGAATTTGTGTTATCGAGCGGACAGTCGATCCCATCAAGAGTATACGCTCAATGATATCGACCCTGCTCGATGATATCAAACTCTGTCATAAATATGACCGTTTTATATCTGTTGAAACTTTTTGCCTATATAAAAAGAGACTTGTCCATATTGCTGGTAGAGAAAGAAGAGAGTGCTTTTGTGTGTTTTACCTTTATATCATATACCCAAAGCCCTTTCTCTCACGGGAGTTCATCTTCTAATCCATTGTCATTCATTGACATTTAATAGAGTGGATTGGGAAATGAACTTCCACATTCAAGGATCCTCCAGCAACTATCTTAATAGCGTATCATTAAGCTGGGATGCCTTGAATGAATAAATGATGGGAATCACTTTATCTTCCTTATAAGAAAATTCTAAGAGAGTAGATTTCCGTCTTAACCTTGACCCAACCCAAAGCCAAGTACTGGTATATCTTTTGTGTTGCGGATCAAGGAAGCCGAAGTCTCTTCAACAACAAGGAGGAGATCTTCATCATTGCACTCAATGGGACTCATCAACTTATCTGTAAGTATCTAGAGTCCAGAAGACACTTATGATCATTTCTTTCTAGGATTGGGTCTTGAGTGTTGCTCACCCTTTGAAGTCCTCATAGGAGGCCTCCAGCGGGAGTGTATGTAGGGGGTGCGTTGTGTGGACCCTTGCTCTGTGGAGAGCATAAACATCCGAGTGCATTGTGTGGACCCTTGCTCTATGGAGAGCATAAACATCTGGTTAGGAGTGAACTAGTAAAACTCCAAGGTTAGAGGTGAACCGAGTAGAAACCTCTGTGTAAAGCTTGAAGGTGAACCTGATTTAAAACCTTAGGTTTGAGGTGAACCCTGGGAAACCTCCTTAGTGAAATTCGGTACACTCAAGGGATGAGTGCGGCAGTCGAGAGTGAAGTAGACAAGTAGTCGAACCATCATAAAAATGACTATATTTATGATTGTTATTATCTTTCATTTATGTGATTCCTTATATGCTCTTATATCTGATTGATTGAGATCACACCTAATACATACACACAATCATGTCCATCATAATCTTGTATGCAATTTGTTTATCTTTCAAAAAGTTTGTGATTGGATCCTTTACAAAGCTTAAAAGCCAATAGAGTTACATTTGAGTAATCCTGCTAATTGTCTCTCTGATAGGATTAGTGCAATAGGATTTTTAAATACATTATAAAACTTTAAAAAGTCCTATTCACCCCCCTCTAGGGCCTATTGGCAATTCCGACTTCAACTCAAGCGGTCTTCACCGCTATTTCACGCCTAGCCTACTAGTAGTCCACCTGAGATCTGGATTTACCTTTTTTTCTAAATATTTTTTTTTAAATAAGACCATTTGATATTTTTCATTTTTTACAGTCAAATAAATGTCCACCAATCCATTAGTGAGATAAGTGCCAACAAATTGCATTAATTTGAGGTTAGTTTGGGGCATCAAATGGTCCCTGAACCAACACCGAATCGACAACACTATTTACCTCAATTTAATTTTAATTTTTTTAAGATTTAAGGGGAAAATGATATCAAATTATTAGGTATATGAATTACATAATAGGATACAAAAGTCCCTAAACTCTATATATTGAAATAAAATGCGTGTGAGTCATGAAGTATGCAATGCACTAGTACTATAAATAAAAGGAAAACTTGAAAATATAAGATGTTTTGGTATTACATTCATTATAATAAATTTATATAGATATTATATAGCTAGAAAACTAAATATAAAAGGTTTGTAATTAATTCTCAATTGTTTGGTTCATAAATTCATCAGACGATCCGATACAACTTCTGACCAAGGAGTGGACTATTACACCACTATAAACATGTTCCAATTTATAAATAAATGCATATTTGAAACACTTAGAGTATTCTAGATTTAATCCATATTTTTTCATACTTTTTTGGGAAAAAATTACACCGTTACGGGCCGCTACGCCACCATATCGCTGTTACACCCCTGTATCCGTATCAATATCGGTGGGCACCGTTACGCCAACCAATAATGATATGGAATACCTTGCTAACAACTGATCAAATAACTAAAGATGAGAGTTTATTCCTTTAAGCTTACAGTAATTTAAGTTGATATTTTATGATCTTGCCCTTTTACATATTATGTTTCATGTTACTGCGAATTCTCCTTGCGATTAAATGTTTTACCATTAATTATTTGCCCTTTATTATTATAGTATAATGTTGATTATAAGATATCTTTATGAATTGATACGGGTCAATGGATACAAGCCCTGCCCTTGCCTTTATCAATATATTAAGTTAGCCCTTTTTACTCTTTTCTTTATTGAGTTAGCCATTGTCAATTCTCTATTTATTGATTTGACCCTTGTCACTCTACTTATTATTAAGTTGGTAATTGTCACTCTCCTTTTGTTGAGTTAGCCATTGCTACTCTCCTAATTATTGAGTTAGTCATTGCTACTCTCCTTTTTGTTGAGTTAGTCATTGCTACTCTCCTCTATGTTATGTTGGCCACTGTCACTTTTATCTTTACTAAGTTGGTCATTATCATTCTTCTCTTTATGTTATTGGCCTTGTGCTATCTACCTATAAAGGGCTTAGACATGAGCTTGTTAATCCAAAACTCTCATGATTCAGTTCATATTCTCTATAAGTGCAAGCAATGTGTTAAGATGTATCACAACTACTGATTCAAATATTTTTATCATAGACGTAATGCGTGAAATAGCGGTGAAGACCTCTTTAGTTGAAGTCGGAATATGCCAATATATCCTAGGGGAGGTGAATAGGACTTTTAAAGTTTTTATGATATATTTAAAAATCCCATTACACTAATCCTTATATATATGCAATTATTAGCATTACTCAAATGTAACTCTACTAGATTCCAAGCCTAGTAGAGGATCCAATCACAAACTATTCAAGAAACAACAATATATAACTTAGTTCATGATGAAATTGACTTGTTTAAGTGTGTGAGGTGTGATCAGATATATAGAGATAGAATAATATGAATAAATCACACACATAAAAAGATAGCAATTACAAACACAGTCATTTTTATAATGGTTCGACTACTTGTCTACTCCACTCCCAGTAACCGCACTTAACCCTTGAGTGTACCGGATATCACTAAAGAGGTTTCACAGTGGTGCACCTCTAACCTAAGGTTTTAAATCAGGTTCACCTTCAACCTTTACAACCTACACGGAGGTTGACTGTTTATGCTCTCATGAGTAAGGGTCAATACTACGCACCCACTTTTAGGCACACTGGCCAAGGATCTTCCATAAGACCCTAACGGAGGTTTCTACATGGTTCACCTCAAACCCAAGGTTTTGACTAGTTCACCTTTAACCAAATGTTTATGCTTTCCATAGAGTAAGGGTCCACACAACACATCCACCACGTACACTCCTGCCGAATGCCTCCTTGAGGACTTCAAAGGGTGAGAAACACCTTAGACCTAATCCTACAAAGGAATGATCAAAGGGTCCTCTGAACTCTAGATACTTACAGATAAGTTCATAAGTCTCATTCAGCACGATGACAAAGATCTCCTTCTTGTTGATGAAGAATCTTCTAGTCCCATGATCTGTAACCAAATGATGTACCAATATAAGGCAACGGGTTAAGTCAAGGTTATGATGGAATCCTACTCTCTAAGTGTTTTCCTATCAGGAAGATAGAGTGATTCTAATCATCTAAGCATTCAAAGTATCCCAGCTTAATGATTTTTCATTATGGTAGTAATTGGAGGATCGTTGAATGCGGAAGTTCATTCCCCAATCCACTCTATTGAATATCAATGATGAGGGTGGATTGGAGGATGAACTCCTTTGAAAGAAAGGGCTTTGGGTATATGATATAAGGTTAAACACACAAAAGCACTCTCTTCTTTCTCTGCTAGCAACTAAAGGAAGTTCTCTTTAAATAAGCAAAAGGTTCCAACGAATATAAAACATTCACATTTATAACAAAGTTTGATATCATCGAGTGGGTTCAATATCATCGAGTGTATACTCTCGATTGTATCGATAGTCCGCTAGATGACACAAACTCAATGTCATATGCTTTTGAAAAACCTCTTACCAGCTGGTTGATAGAATCGAAGCATATACCGATGTCATTGGATTTTGAACTCTAATTTCATCGAGGACAGATTCGATTCCTCGACATTTAAAAATGAGAGAGACTTACTTGAAATTTTTCAGGTCATCAGATATGATCGAGGGATACTCGATATCATCAGAATTTGAATGTTGATGATATTGGAAGTCATGTCGATGCATCGATAAATCTAAAGATTTTATTAGTGAGCTTGTTGGACAGTTTTATCCATTCTCGATGCAATCGATCCGGCCCCGATATCATCGATATTAAAATATCGATTCTATTGAGTGACCCTCGATCAAAGTTGAAAACTACCTGAAAAATGTTGCTAGAGAACTTCACGCCTATGACTGATACCATCGAGAGCCCACTGATATCATCGAGATTTGAACTTCAATGGTATCGATGAGAGCTTCGATATATCAAAGCATATATGATTTTTCTGAGTAAAAACAGGGGTGCTGGATCTGCCTATCGATATTATCGAGCCACCTTCAATTGGCTCGAGATTCAAATATCAATGATATCGATACGTGTGTCGATACATCGATAATTCTGTCTAGATATGTATATGGTTGCTAGAAACATTAAGTCTTTATTCAATTTTATCAATTGGTCTTCCGAGGACATCGACAGTGCAGGTCGATCATATCGAGATGTGTATCGATATAATCAATAGAGCAAGAAAACTTAGAGATTTTTTTTATTGTTGAAAGAAGTTTTCTCACTTAAAAACCCTATGATGTCTATCTTGTTTTAAGGGTTTTATTCACTTGGTGTTTTAGGACATGGGATGTCAGGCTTATATTTACCTATGGTGAGCTTCCACACATCCGGTTAAGGTAAACGCTTGAATTGATCTTCCTATGAGACTCTATAGTCTGATAGACTCAACACACACGTAAATTGACAAACAAGGGCACTAGCAAGGGCACTTTCAATCTCCCCCTTTGTCAATTAGGTGACAAAATACCCAAAAAAACCTAGGACAGTATCTAGAAGGACACATCTGAAATTGTGTGTACATGCATTTTACACAATTTTATAATTTCTAAAGAACCCATGTACACAACTGAGTATCTGCTCCCCCTTACTATAAAACTCCCTCGTTCTTGGTGCAGCTGCTCCCCCTAACACCTGCAACACATTTAAGCAGATATACAATTTTTCATCTGGGGTGTTTGAAACGTTCTCTCCCTTTTTGCCAGTCATTGGCAAAGGTATAGCATTACAACAAATATTAACTGAAGTTTAAAGACATGTGAGAGAATCAGGATATAAATGTACAAGGATGAGATCAGTTTAAAGAATACATCATTGACAAAAAGTATGGATGCATGTTAGAGCAAGGAACAGTAGATAAGATAATCAATAAAATCGCGTGCATTCCATAGAAGATAGTAAATGTTAGAAACTAGAGGTCACATATATCAAAGTGGCCATAAGAATAGAATTATGTGCAGCCACATTCAACAAACTATCCAACAACACACTGCCCCTCAGGTTGGCAGATGTGTAACATCTATCCTAACAAAATCTTCTAACCCAAAAAACGTACTACCCCAAACAGTAGTAGACTAACAGATATCTGAAACAAAATCATCAAGCCCATTCATGAGCAACCACAATCAAACATCAGTTGTTAGCCCATCTATGGGCAACCAAAAATAACTAGCATTAGCAAACTCCTACAGAATATAAAAAACTGTCAAAGGACTTATCACATTTGCTCATGAGAGCGTAGAACACCAAAAAGATACTTATACTCATACGCTGAAATAAGTGTGAGCAAATGTGACAGCAGTCAGGGACTCGCATTACAGCCGAGGAGTAGAGGTTGATGATGTCGTATCATCTCGACGACAGGTGATTATCTTAACTAGGTGTTGTACTGTCTGCTGCACTCCCTGAACCAGCCGTTCCAGAATGGTAAGCCTCTCATGTACCAAATGGACATCCCTCTGAATTGCACCAATCCCATCCTGGTAGAACTTAAAATGTTTAGCATGACTAAGAGCCGATGTCGATGGTGCTTGATGCGGTCCAGAACCTTCTTCTCCAGCCGTCTTAGTCCCTTCCATGGGAGCGTCACCTGTCCCACCTTCCCTCTCTGCTTAAATGTCTTCTTCAGTTGGATCCTCAAGATATTTATGAAACCTTAAGTTCATCCTTCGAATGTTACTTTTATTGAAGGTTTGGAGTGGAAGAAGAGGATCACTTGTAGTTGGGAATCCTATGGCATCGCAAATCATACTTATGATCCAAAGATATGGTAGGAGAATATCCCCGGCCCTATGAAAAGCATACACCAACTAATACACGATGAGAGTAGGCAGACAAATCTTGATCCCAGAGGTAATTGAATAAATTATCATTGTCATGAAGCTCTGAGATCTACCCTGTTTGTACCCCTTGAGTAAATGTTTGAAGCAAGAATACCATGCAAGACCCAATAGCGTGGTTCCATGAATCTGACTTTTAGGGCATTCCCTTGGTACCACTGGACATCACGATCATGACAGAGAAATTTGGTAACCATGGATCGAACCTCAAGATTTTTCATGTCCATATTTGGAATCCCTTCAGGAGATAAGGTAAGATTGAATATTCCTGCAATAGATTCTGAAGTAATTAGCACATCATCACCATCGACGGATATAGTGATGGATGGTGGATCAGATACCGGAGAATAACAGGCGACAAAGAAGTTATACGTCCGTTCAAGTTGATATGGTCCCCCGAAGTCGAGGACTGGTAACCAGTCTATTGCGGCAAATAAAGGTTACAGATTATATGGATTTAGACAGCTTCGGTCGACTTTTCTCTTGGGAATAACTTTCCTTCCAGCAACCTTTGCCAAGACCTGATTCACCTGCACTAGTGGGGGCGCTTGTGCCTTAGTCTGGGACCCGCCCTGTCTTGAACATTACCTTGTGGGGGTCCTATGCTCTGAGGCCCTTGCACTTCTTTTCGAGGTAACCACTTTTTGTCAAGTAGATCTTGATGACTCACCTGGACCAGACACTTTTCCTTTGTCCTTGACCATAACGACAGATCTTGGGAAAAACTGAAAAAATCCCCCTTTTAAAGTAACTGAAAATACCCGACCAAACGACAAATAAAATCTGGAATGAATTTAATGGAAAGATAATACTAGTTTTTTGAGGAGCTTTCGAGACCCACAGATGAACTTACAGCCAAAGGTTTGAGAAAAAAAATCTTTTTCAGAAAAGTGACTTTTTCTACTTGACCGCCTTTTATCAGGTGCCATCTGTCGATCCTTGTATCGATTATATTGAGAAACCCTGATCAATTTTATCGATCACCGCTTCGATATCATTCTCGATCATATGGCATTTCATATTCTAAAAAGTCATCGATTATATCGACCTTTGATCGATTAATCGAGAATGACCGATCAATAGTCGTATCGAAGGCGAATGATTTTACATTTTTAGCATCCAGATGTAACACCCCGGATTTTGGCCAATCTGGGATTTGACGTCCTTAGGCAATGGGTCAACTAAAACACCTGAAAAATCGCTCAGAACCCAATTTCATAGCCAAAGAAACCACTTAGGATTAATTCCTATGGAAATTTAGCGTAAGTTAGCTAGCGCAACGCTGGAGTAGCTGGGAAACAGTCCCTGATCACTTTAAATACGTTCTACAAGACCCAAATCGAGTAGAACGTATGACTCCATAATACTCTATAACCTCGGATCAAACTCTAAGCGGGTTCGTTCTCTGGACCATTTTGAATTCTTGTATTGGATTTAGACCGCGCGTCAAAAGTCCGTTACTTCCTATCTTAGACTGTTAGAACCGCCCAGTTGGATTTGACAATCATTTCAAAAATCAAGTCAAACCGATAATCATAGACTATTTCATTGAGCCCGGACTGAAGAGACCGCGAATAGGGACAATTGGAATTTCAAATTCAAATCTGGCACACGACTTGACACGTCAGTATTAAGCGTTCTGACCGTCAGAATTCATCCAGATTACACCCTCGGATCAGGAAAAATTTCTATTTGTTATCATGAGACTTTCAGCCCTGATCTACGTACGGTGACCGCTGAACTGAAACTGGTCCGCCACGTGCGATCTGCGAACCCTGCCAGACTGAAAACTTAATACGTGCTACATCTGGTACGCATGAGCTTAAGTCCGATCGCAATCGACCAGGGGACCACCAGAAAGCATCTTTTGGACCGAAACAGCCCCGATTTGGTTACCCCTCAAGTGAAACTTGTTCCCGAGTCTATTTCGGGCAAGTTTGGGCTTATAAAAGGGCTTGAAACCCTCACTTCTCTCTCCCATCCGAATTTGCAAAAACCCTAGATTGGGAGAGAGAAAAGGTGAGAGTTTGTGAGAGAATGTGGGAGAGCTTTTCCTGCTGCTGCTGCACGTGCTTAAGTGGCGTATTTCAATCACTTTGCCGGTGATTTCTCCACATTTGCAGGTAAGAAAACGCCCTAGAAAGTTGCTGATTTGATGCTTCTTTAGTTTCATAGTTTGTTAGTTGATAAATCTCGTAAATCAGGTTCCTTAGTCGTCGTAGACGAAGCGTATACGCTCTGTTCGAATCACTTCACCTATAAGGGAAAAGGTGCGGATTTTAGACGCTTTGATTGACTGTTTCCAAAGCTTTCAATGTCGTTTAATAGTAGATTCTCGACGGCAACGCCGTTTGACATGTACAACATGCTGTCCGTTTCCTGTTTCGTAAATCAACGAAGAATATGAGATTTAGGAAATTTTAGTCATTTGTAGGAAGTACTGTTTTCATTCATAGTTTGCTGATGTGATTGACATGAATTGTTGTCGCATTAGAATGTTAGGAATGCGTGCATAATTAGTTTGGCGAAGAGATTCGCCTAAATGCGCATTTCGGGTCGACATACTATATGTAGACTCAAGTGTGTAGTGTAAGTGTTTGTATAAATGCTTGTATTATTATGTATTGAATTAAATGGTGTTATGAATTAATTTGAGATTGATTTCTCAATTAATATGCTGATGTAAATGATTTCCTACATGTTAGCCGTATGTACGATTTCATTATATGTATGAAATGCATATGTTTGATGTTGCACTTAAGTGGTATGCTATAACATGTACTTGATGATTTCATTATGGTTTAGTTGAGATTGAATTCTCAATTAATAGGCTAATGGAGAGGATTTCCTATATGTTGGCGATATGCATAATTTCATTATATGTGTGAAAGATATGTGTAGGATGATTTACTTAAGTTGAACGTTATAACAGGTGATAACATGCTCACATGGTTGTATTTCATTTCCATTACTCTTACATGAATGCTGACATGATTCCATGATTGTTTGGGACTATACTTAGTCCAAGCAGTCGGTAACCGAGCGAATTCGTGGTTAGTTTATCTTCGCCATGAACGACGCGTCGATGAACGCGAGCCGTGTTCTGGAGTTGGCGGCAGTGGTTAGGCCACACGAAGTATTTTACGCACTTCATGTCGTCAACTTGAGATGCGATCGCGCTAGTCGAGCCCGTCAAGTAACCCGACTGGCCATTGTATGTTCACCCTGCATGAGTCATAACTGCTTGAACCTAGGGTACTGAACTTACCATTGTAAACCCTGTTAACCATGGTACCTTGATCCATAAAGACTCATGAGCCGGACATGGTGGTATGGGACACCGTGGTCGAGCTGTCGGCCTACGCTGGGGCCACAAACCTCCCCGTAGTGACCAGTGAGCACCTAGACTCGTGAGCAAATTATGGTGGTATGGGACACTATATTCTAGCTGTCGGCCTACACTGATCAGGCGACGAGTCCTTTGTAATGACCGCGAGCGTATTCTAAGTCTACGGGAGGCGACGACCCTTCAGTAGCAGTAGAGTACAGTAGGCCTGTATTGATAAGGTGATGGGGGAGCGGAGCAACGAGTGCGTGCAACAGCCCTGGCAGCCCTTGCAGCGACCTACAAAATATACATCGTATGAGATTACTAGGAGTGACGACCCTAGACAGGATCTGTGTTGGGATTGATATAAGGGAAGTACCTTAGTTTCCCAATCCTGCTGTTTGAATGGACTAATAACAACTCGGAAATCATATCACCATAGCACTGCATGTGCCTGGAAGATGTGGAGCACTCTAGGGAGTGTGGCATGCCGCGGTCGTAAGATGTTGTCGTATGAGGGAGATCGTCGGTGAGGGCATACATCACGTCATGTCATAATTGCATTAACAACAGTATTAGGATTGTTTGATTTACTGCTTTACTATTATCGCATGATTGATTTGAGAACATGTTAATCCTTGCTCTATTATTCCACTGAGTTAGCTACTCACTCCCACGTTACGGGACGGTGTTTCTGGACACCCACCAGACCTTTTTGTGATTGCAGATGATGGCGCGGCCTGTGAGGCGGAGCTGGATTTGATGATGATGAGGAGGATTCCTCCTATGTGCGTGTTCTGATTGACGGGATTACAGGGAGGTTGATTGGATGTCTTGACACTTGTCATTTTATATTTTCAGAGCACTCATGTATATACTTTCATTATATTTTGAGGTATACATGTATATGTTTAACCTGGTAATATGTTCACACTCAAGAGACACACAACGGTTTATATATGTTATACATACTATCACAGTCTTTCGCTTGCGAATTTAACTGTCTCTGGAGTATGATATGCTGTTCTGGCTTAATCTCACTCATGTTTAATACATTATCATAAACAACATTCGATCATACATATCTATGTTGCATAAATAACATTTTGGAACTCGGGAGTTGGGTTTTTGCTCGACCCCCCGATTTTCGGGATGTTACACCAGATGACCTTTCAAGTATACTTTTTAGAATTTCTATGAGACAAGTATCCAAGAAAAATTATGTACAAATACTGTACACACACAAACATATAAACATTTGAACGTTTATATACAAAAGATGGAGGTCTGGAACCTCAGATATATCATTTGAAGCTCAGCAAAATTTGCATCATTTCAGCAATTATCCAGATCTAGATGCATGACCTGGACTTGTCTTTTTATGCTTGATATTTCAGGGTATATGAGAATTAATCATTAGACAATTTAGTTTTTCTTTAACTACCCATTGTGAGACAGATTTCTTCATTTTATCCTTTTCTTTAGGTGGTGATGGATGAGTGTTTCTCCTAAGTAAACTTTTAGCATTCTGTGTTTCTCTGATTGATTTAAATTTACCAATGTGATTTTGATTAGAGTTATGTGAAGTTCGTCTAGGTGTCAAGCATTCAAACTTATAATGACCCACATCACCACATAAATGACAGACTAGAGAAGTTCTCATATTGCTACCTGAAGCAACAAGATTTTCTGTTGTTGGATCTTTATTTTCAGTTTTCTTTTTAATTTTCTCATATCCTAGGCCACTCTTTGTCTCTTCCTAGTCTTCTCATCCCTAACAATTTTTCTAGCTTCTCACCACTCTGAGAAAATTTATAGCTTATTTCAGCGAATTTTTTAGATTTTTCTAAGTCAATATGGAGTGAATGATTTTCATTCTTGAGTTGCACATTATCATCTCTTAATAATTCAACCTGTTTCATAAGTTTTGATAATTCTGTCTTTAGGGATAGGTTTTATCTTTCTAATTTATCATTGTCTGAATGATGTTGCTATAAATCATTGATTAAATGTGTGTTAATTTTCAAGGTTTTGTCCAAGTCTTTCTACAGCAATTCCTTCTTATTTTCAGACATTCTAAGTCTTTTAAGTAAGTGGATGTTATGGATATGATTGTAAGCATCTTGCAGTTTATCTTTTTCTATTTCTTTTTCTTCTTCTTCAGTCTCCTTATTATCAGACGAAAATGATTCAGTGGCTTGATGTTCTTTTTCATTCTCAGATTCACTAGGAATGATTGGAGTAGTGGAGACCATAAGGATTTTCAATGATTTCTGATCTCCATCACTCTCTGAGTCACTGGATTCTAAATTTGACTCTTCTATATCATCCCATGTGGCAGTCATTACCTTGCCCTTAGTTTTTCTGTTTAGGCATTCGATTGACAGGTGTCCATACCCATGACAGGCATAACATTGTGGTTCCTTAGTTCTTTTACCAAATTTACCTGTGAAAGGTTTATTGTTCACCTTTCTTCCTCTGGAAGGACGACCACGATTCTTCTAAAAGAATCTTTTGAATCTTTGTGCAAGCAAAGCCACTTCTTCATCTTCATCTTCCTTTTCATTTCCACTATCCTCATGTGTTGTTTTCTTTGAGGTTTTTAGGACAGTGTTTTTGGATTTTTGAGACTATTTGAAGTGTAGTTCGAAAGTTTGTAGGGAACCTACCAGTTCTTCTACTTTCATCTCATCAATATTCCTACACTCCTCGATTGTTGTTATTTTGGGATTAAATCGTTCTAGTAGGGATCTTAGAATTTTTCTACAAATTTTCGGTACCAGAACCTTCTCTCCCAATCCACCCATGGAGTTGCAAATAATATTTAACTTGGTGAAAAACTCCATAAACATCTCATGCTCTTCCATTCTAAGACTTTCGAACTATGAAGTCAAGAGTTGGAGTTTGGACCTCTTCACAGTGCTTGTGCCTTCATGTGTTATTTCTAATAAATCCCATGCTTCCTTGGTTGTCTCACATATACTTATTTGATTGAATATATCCTGGGACACGGGACAGTAGATGGTGTTCATAGCTTTTACTTCAACAGTTTATTTTTCTTTGTCAAACGTCGTCCACTTTTCTTTGGGTTTGGGTTTTATGATGGTTGTGCCACTTTCAAGTGTGATTTGTTCAGATGGTGGCACATATCCATTTACAACAATTTTCCAAACCTCATGATCCAAAGATCTCAGAAAGTAATGCATCCTAGCCTTCCAATATGCAAGATTTAAACCATCAAATACTGGAGGCCTAGTGACTGATGAGCCCTCTCCTTTGGCCATATTCCAAACTTCAGTCAAAATCACTCTCTAGGCAGTGAAGCCCTTAAAGAGAGACCTACTTTGATACCAATTGAAATAGTGGTGAAGACCACTTTAGTTGAAGTTGAAATATGCCAATATGTCCTAGAGGAGGGTGAATAGGACTTTTAAAGTTTTTATGATACATTTAAAAATCTCGTTACACTAATCCTTATAGATATGCAATTATTCGGATTATTCAAATGTAACTCTACTGGCTTCCAAGCTTAGTAGAAGATCCAATCATAAATTATTCAAGAAATAACAATATATAACTTAGTTCATGATGGAATTGACTTGTGTAAGTATGTGAGTTGTGATTAGAATATAGAGATGGAAGAATATGAATAAATCACACACATAGAAAGATAGCAATCGCAAACATAGTAATTTTTATAGTGGTTCAACTACTTGTCTACTCCACTCCCGATAACCGCACTCAACCCTTGAGTGTACCGGATTTCACTAAGGAGGTTTCACAGTGGTTCACCTCTAACCTAAGGTTTTAAATCAGGTTCACCTTCAACCTTTACAACCTATACTAAGGTTGATTGTTTATGCTCTCACGAGCAAGGGTTAACACAACGCACCCACTTTTAAGCACACTGGCCAAGGATCTTCCATAAGACCCCAACGGAGGTTTCTACACGGTTCACCTCAAACCTAAGGTTTTGACTGGTTCACCTTCAACCAGATGTTTATGCTCTCCACAGAGTAAGGGTCCACACAATGCACCCACCACGTACACTCCCATCACAGGCCTCCTTGAGGACTTCAAAGGGTGAGAAACACCTTAGACCCAATCCTACAAAGGAATGATCAAAGGGTCCTCTGGACTCTAGATACTTACAGATAAGTTGATGAGTCCCATTCAGTACGATGATGAAGTATCTCCTTCTTGTTGATGAAGAATCTTCTGCTCCTTTGATTTGCAACCAAATGATGTACCAATATAAGGTGACTGGTTGAGTCAAGGTTATGATGGAATCCTACTCTCTAAATATTTTCCTATCAGGAAGATAGAGTGATTCCAATCATCTAAGCATTCAAGGCATCCCAACTCAATGATTTGCCATTAAGGTAGTAGTTGGAGGATCCTTGAATGCAAAAGTTCATTCCCCAATCCACTCTATTGAATATCAATGATGAGGGTGGATTGGAGGATGAACTCCCTTGAGAGAAAGGGCTTTGGGTATATGATCTAAGGTTAAACACATAAAAGCACTCTCTTCTTTCTCTGCCAACAACTAAAGAGAAGTTCTCTTTAAATAGGCAAAAGTTTTCAATGGATATAAAACTGTCACATTTATGACAGAGTTTGATATCATTGAGCGGGTTCGATATCATCAAGTGTATACTCTTGATTGTATCGATGGTCCGCTCGATGACACAAACTCAATGTCATATGCTTTTGAAAAACCTCTTGCCAGCTGGTCGATAGAATAGAAGCATATGTCAATGTCATCGGATTTCAAACTCTGATTTCATCGAGGAAAGATTTTATTCCTCAACATTTGAAAATGAGAGAGACTTGCTTGAAAATTTTCGGGACATCATTTATGATCGGGGGTGAAATGGCCTAGCTATATGTCCTAGAGGGGGGGTGTTGAGGGTCAAATAGTGCATATTAGACCTCAAATATTGTTCGGATTTACGAGCATAATAGTCCTTAACGGCTGATTCAATCGTGTTTTTGTTGCAGGTTGATTTTACAAGCTTGGATGGAAAAAGGATGTTAAAAGTTGAGATTTAACGATCTGATGACACCAAAGGCAAGGGACGGACTTCAGAGGACCAAGATTGACGGATATACACAGTCAGAAATCCGAGAAAACTAAGAAACTGAAGCTCAAGTGGCTTGAAACACATCCAGAATGCAAGATCACATGGTTCCCGACATCTGATCGGTTCGAAACTTTATACATGAGAAGAGGGCCATAAATTAACCGTACACGTCAAAAATCATCCATTGGATCACCCTAGAAGTTTTCCAACGGATAGATCAGCCCATAAATTCTTGATTTGGGGCCCACATGACATCTGGACCTACTTCAATTTTGGTCTTAACGGCTTACGTGAGATGAAAAAGTGGATGGATGGATCGGATTCAGTATACACATCAAGGTGGGACCCATATTGCATGGTGTGTGTGCACAGCATAAGTGAGGTCGCCGTGCACTGAATCGTCCAAAGTCGGTCAGCGCATGCTGGCCGACTCTCATCTTCCAAATCTCAAACGGAGGCAGCGTCTTCCACGCAGCCTTCCGATTTTGAGTAGTGGGGCCCACACATCAACCTTTTTGATGATCTAGACCGTTCAAGGTGTCCAGAGATGGGTCTTGACCTTCGCCAAGCTCGCCGTTTGGCCCCATGCACGTGTACGTACGAGAATCGTCAGAAAATGCAAGATGGACGGCGAAACAGAATATTCCGTGGGCCAAGCCAAAATCAATCTGAAACCAGTCATTTCTTACTAAAATTTCGAGAGGAATTCGGTGGAGGGATTGGATTTCTCAAGTGTCTAACGAAATGGGCCCCACAAGTGCCACAGCGAAAGAAGATTTCGCTTTCGCGTCCGCGTAATGCACGGCCGCTGGCCGTTTTTGTGATCAGAAGTGGGCCCACACGTGCCCCATAAGCTTAATCCAAACCGTCCACCGTGTAGACAGCCGCGAGCACTACAAAACCGTATTGTCACTTTTCACCCATGCGTGCACACGTGTGAGATACAGAGGCCACAAAAGGGCTGCCCTGTAACGTTCAAAACTGATTCTTTTGTGATTTCTTCTCTGGGCCACGTCAATGGACGTTCAAAACCACCGATTCTTGACTAAAATTTCATTCTGAATCCAATGGACTGGGTGCATTTTTCAGAAAATGCTTCTGTGGGGCCCACCGATCGCAACAGCGAAATGGTGCGAAAGGTTTCGCACATCCGCGAAAACTAACTTTTCCAGGCGATTTTGGCCCACCATCTTTGATCGTATGGCAGATCTGAACCGTCTATCATGTAGATGACCCAATAAAATCCTAAGGGATGGTGTTTCTTTAGAATTTGAGCGAGAAAAGTGGCATGTTTTGAGGCACCGAACTTGGCTACGAAAATTACACTCCGTGTCCTGCTACAACTCTATCACTGACTCCAGCGTTCCAGCAGCTATAAAAGGAGGTTTTGGACGTGGGGAGCATTCATTCAGGTCTAGGAAGGAAGAAAAAGAGAGACGTGGAGGCTCGAACAGGGACGTAAAGCAGAAGAAAAAAAAGAGTATTTTCTTTTTATTTTTTAGTTTATTTCAATTGTGGAGATTTAGCCCATCCATGTCTGGCTAAACCTCTTAGCTAGGGCTAAGAGGTGAAGCTTGTAGTGAGATGGAAGATTTGATTTTATTTTAATGCATGAATTGACGTTGATTTTAGTTAATTATTATGGGATTGTTTTAGGTTATTAATGGTCTGTTGTAACTGAAATTACAATGGGTCTGCAATGGCTTTGAATATTTTCATTCTCTTTAATTTTTATGATGTCAGGAAGCCCTGTTGTTCACCATAGTCTCCTGGGCATGGTTGGATGTCGGTACCCTTCCTAACTTGCATACATGTGATTGGGTGGTAATTAGTTTGATTCTGTTATTTGCCATAGTCTTTGGGCATGGTTTGGTGATGGAATCCATTCTAATTCATACACCTTTCATCTCTTTGAAAACTAGATCAACGCTAATTCAGTAATTTTCATAATTTTTGATGCAAGCATAAGTTCTCCCTGATCTCTACAAGTGGATCCTCCGAATCCTTAGTTTCCTTACCTCTGATTTCTCATATGAGTTTTAGATTAATAGTTTACAATTATTCCTCAATTTATAATTCAATTCAGATTTCATCTCATTCTAGTTCTATTTTCAGTTAATTTTAGATAACATACAACTTTCAGTCCCTTGGGATTCGACCTCGGTCTTACCGAGTTATTACTACATCACAACCCTGCACTTGGGGAGTGAACAAGTTTTTTGCGCCGTTGCCGGGGACTGTCGGCTACGTTTTTCTGAAATTAATTAGTTTTAGGATTAGTTTAGGATTAGATTTTCTTTTTAGAAATTTTTAATTCTAGGTTTAGAAGCTTAATTATTTTCCTTATTAGAAATTTTTCCTAACTTTAGAAATTTGCTATTCTTCCTTCTATCTGATTTTTAGAACTAACTCATTTTTTCTGTTTTGTAGGAAATTTCTAATTCAGTAAGCTCTTTCTAATTTCTCTTTCTTTTTTTTAGAATTTTTTTTCTTTTCTCTAGGAATTAGTTTACTTTTAATTAGGACTTTCGATTCTTAAAAACTGATTTTTTTTGTTTTGTTTTGCAGATTCTTTACTTAGGACTCCAAATTTGGTAACTTCTTTCCATCTTTCCCTTTTATTTTCTAGATTTCTACTTCTTCCTTTCTCTTAGGTTTAAGTTAAAATTTGAGGGCTGAGTGTGTTTTATGCCCCATTGGGCACGCGACAACACTCGACGTCTCGTGACTGAAGGAGGATTAGTTGAGGGGTTGACTGTCCATCGCAGGACTAGACACCACTTGAATTCTCCTGAGTTAGAAGACGTTATGGCTGAAAATCAACCTCAAGCACTACCCCAACCAAGGGTTGAGGAAGTACATGATGAGAATGAGGTACATCAGGCACCCCCGCCTCGTACTTTATGAGATTATTTACAACCGGCGGGGGTGAGTACGCCCTCATGCATGATTTTTTCTGAGAATACAGGACATATGGACATCAAGCCAGGGATTATCCAACTCCTTCCTAAGTTCCATGGGCTTGAGTCTGAAGAACCATACTTGCATCTGAAAGAGTTCGATGAAATCATAGACACCTTATACTTTCCTAATGTATCTGAGGATACTATTAGGCTGAAACTCTTTTCATTTTTCTTGAAAGAAAAAGCCAAGACGTGGTTACATTCACTGCGTCCTAGATCCATTGGCACATGGAATGATATGCAGAGGGAATTTATAAAGAAATTTTTCCCACATCATAAGACAATTACCCTCAGGAGAGAAATCATGAACTTTGCCCAAAAGGAAGATGAAACATTCTTCCAATGTTGGGAAAGGTTCAAGGATTTGGTTAATGCATGCCCACAACATATCTTTGAAATATGGCGCATTACAAATTTTTTCTATGATGGGCTAACATCTTCCATGCGCCAAATGGTCGAGACAATGTGTAATGGAGAATTCATCAATAAAAATGTCGACGAGGTATGGGATTACCTCGATAGTCTCGCTGAAAAAATACAATCATGGGACTATTATCCAAGGACGAACACTACGTCTAGGCCGACTCATTCAAGGAAAAAAGGAGGAATATATCTCCTTAAAGAGGACAATGATCTTAACGCTAAGGTGGCCAATCTCACCAGAAAATTTGAGGCCATGGAAGGAAGGAAAAGGTTAATGAAAGTGTTTGCGGCATCTGTGATTGCAACATTCATACTACTGAAAATTGTCCTTCAATACCTGTGTAACACCCTGGATTTTGGCCAATCTGGAATTTGACGTCCTTAGGCAGTGGGTCAATTAAAACACCTGAAAAATCGTTCAGAACCCAATTCCATAGCCAAAGAAACCACTTAGGATTAATTCCTTTAGAAATTAAGCGTAAGTTAGCTACCACAACGCTGGAGTAGCTGGGAAATAGTCCCTGATCACTTTAAATACGTTCTACAAGACCCAAATCGAGTAGAACCAATGACTCTATAATACTCTATAACCTCTGACCAAACTCTAAGCAGGTTTGTTCTCTGGACCACTTTGAATCTTTGTATTGGATCTAGACCGCGCATCGAAAGTCCGATACCTCCTATCTTAGACCGTTAGAACCTCCTAGCTGGACTTGACACTCATTTCGAAAATCAAGTCAAACTGATAAACACAGGCCATTTCATTGAGCCCGGACCGAAGAGAGTGCGAATAGGGACAATTGAAATTTCAAATTCAAATCTGGCACACGACTTGACGTGTCAGTATTGAGCATTCTGACCATCAGAATTCAGCCAGATTACACCCTCGGATCAGGAGAAATTTCTATTTTATATCATGAGACTTTCAGCCCTGAACTACGTGCAGTGACCGCTGAACTGAAACTGGTCCACCACGTGCGATCTGCGAACCCTGCCGGACTGAAAACTTGAGGTATGCTAGATCCAGTATGCATGAGCTTAAGTCCGATCGCATTCGGTCAGGGGACCACCAGAAAGCATCTTTTGGACCGAAACAGCCCCGATTTGGATATGCACTAAGTGAACTTTGTACCGGAGCCTATTTTCGACGTTTTTGGGCTTATAAAAGGGGATGAAACCCTCACTCCTCTCTCCCATCCGAATTTGAGAGAAACCCTAGATTGGGAGAGAGAAAAGGTGAGAGATTGTGAGAGAGTGTGGGAGGGCTTTTACTGCCACTTGCTGCTGCCGTTACACGTGCTTAGGCGACGCACTCCAACCACTTTCCCGGTGATTTCTCCGCATTTTCAGGTAAGAAAATACCCTAAAAGTTGCTGATTTGAGGTTCACTAGGATTCATATCATGTTAGCTGATAGAACTTGTGTATTAGGTCGCCTGATCGCCGTAGACGAAGCGTATACGCTCTGTTCGAAACGATACATATATAAAGTGAAAGGTGCGGATTTTAGACACTTTGATTGACTGTTTCCAAAGCTTTCAATGTCGTTTAATAGTATATTATTGACGGCATCACCGTTTGACATGTACAACATGCTGTCCGTTTCCTGTTTCGTAAACCGACGAAGAATATGAGATTTAGGGCATTTTAGTCATTTGTAGGAAGTACTGTTTTCATGCATATTTTGCTGATGTGATTGACATGGTTTATTATCGCATTAGAATGTTAGGAATGCGTGCATAATTAGTTTGGCGAAGAGATTCGCCTAATTGCGCACTTCGGGTCGACATACTATATGTAGACTTAAGTGTGTAGTGTAAGTGTTTGTATAAATGTTTGTATTAGTATGTATTGAATTAAATGATGTTATGGATTAGTTTGAGATTGGTTTCTCAATTAATATGCTGGTGTAAATGGTTTCCTACATGTTAGCCATATGCATGATTTCATTATATGAATGAAATGCATGTGCTTGATGATTTCATTATGATTTAGTTTGAGATTGAATTCTCAATTAATTTGCTGATGGAAATGATTTCCTTTATGTTGGCGATATGAAAAATTTCATTATATGTATGAAAGGCATGTATCAGGTGATTTGCTTAAGTTGTATGTTACAACATATGTTAACATGCTCATATGGTTGTATTTCATTTCCAATACTTTCACATGCTTTGCCGATGTGATTCAACATGTTTGGGACTATACTTAGTCCAGGCAGTCGGTAACCGAGCGAATTCGTGGTTAGCTTATCTTCGCCACGAATGACGCGTCGATGAATGCGAGTCGTGTTTTGGAGTTGGCGGCAGTGGTTAGGCCACATGAAGTGTTTTACGCACTTCATGTCGTTCAACTTGAGATGCGATCGTGCTAGTCGAGCCCGTCAAGTAACCCGACTGGCCGATGTATGTTCACCCTGTATGAGTCATAACTGCTTGAACCTAGGGTACTGAACTAACCATTATAAACCCTGTTAACCATGGTACCTTGATCCACGAAGACTCATGAGCCGAGCATGGTGGTATGGGACACCGTGGTCGAGCTGTCGGCCTACGCTGGGGCCACAAACCTCCCCGTAGTGACCAGTGAGCACCTAGTCTCGTGAGCAGATTATGGTGGTATGGGACACTATATTCTTGCTGTCGGCCTACATTGATAAGGTGATGGGGGAGTGGTGCAACGAGTGCGAGCAACAGCCCTGACAGCCCTTTGTAGTGACCGCGAGCGTATTCTGAGTCTACGGGAGGCGACGACCCTTCCATAGCAGTAGAGTACAGTAGGCTTGTATTGATAAGGTGATGGGGGAGCGGTGCAACGAGTGCGAGCAACAGCCCTGGCAGCCCTTACAGCGACCTACAAAATATACATCGTATGAGATTTCTAGGAGTGACGACCCTAGACAGGATCTGTGTTGGGATTGATATAAGGGAGGTACCTTAGTTTCCCAATCCTGCTGTTTGAATGGACTAATAATAACTCGGAAATCATATCACTATACCATTGCATGTGCCTGGAAGATGTGGAGCACTTGAGGGTCGATTGCATGCCGCGGTCGTAAGATGGTGCCGTATGAGAGAGATCGTCGGTGAGGGCATACATCACATCATGTCATAATTGCATTAATAACAGTATTAGGAATGTTTGAATTACTGTTTTACTATTATCGCATGATTGATTTGAGAACATGTTAATCCTTGCTCTATTATTCCACTGAGTTAGCTACTCACTCCCACGTTACAGGACGGTGTTTCTGGACACCCACCAGACCTTTTTGTGATTGCAGATGATGGCGCGGCCTGCGAGGCGGAGCCGGACTTGATGATGTTGATGATGAGGAGAATCCCTCCTTTATGCGTGTTCTGATCGACAGGATTACAGGGAGGTTGATTAGATACCTTGACACTTGTCATTTTATATCATCAGAGCACTCGTATATTCCTTTTGTTTACTTTTGGAGTATACATGTATGTATATAACTTGGTAACATGTTCACACTCTGGAGACATACAACAGTTTATATATGTTATACCTACTATCACAGTCTTCCGCTTCTGAATTTAACTGTCTCTAAAGTATGATATGCTGTTCTGGCTTATTCTCACTCATGTTTAATACATTATCACAGACAACATTCAATCATACATATCTATGTTGCATAAATAACATTTTGGAACTCGGGAGTTGGGTTTTTTGCTCGACCCCCCGATTTTCGGGATGTTACAACCTGCCTTTTGAGAAGTATTGAATGAACAATCTAATGCCGTAAATAACTATCAAAGACCTTTCAATGGACCACCCTCTAATACATACAATCCTGGCTGGAAAAATCATCTGAATTTTAGTTAGAGGAACGGACAAACTGCTACCCCTCAAGGTTTCTTCAATCAAAATCCAAATCAGGGGAAACCTCAAGAAGAATCGGTTCAAATTTCTATACAAGAGCTGGCCCGGACAATGCAAGGAATTTCAGATTTTATGCGAAAAATAGATTCACGTATGACGGCTATGAAAAAAAGGATGCTCCCTGCACAATCACTCCCTAATCATAAACAGCAATACGAGACAGGTGATCCCAGCTCTTCAAATCAAATGGGGCACGGTAAATCCATCACCACTCTTAAGAGTGGGAAGGTTATTGATAAAACCCTTCCGGTTAGGCCCGAAAAGCCTCAAAAACCAGAAGAGGACAACAATGATAGATCTAGTGGCGCCCCACAAAAATTTGAACTGGAACCTCTAGAAAAGCCAGTTGCTCCGTTTCCCCAACGGTTGGTTGAACCAAAACGTCTATCTAACTCTCAGGATATCCTAGAGCTGTTGAAACAAGTGAAAGTCAACATTCCTCTACTTGACGTTGTAAAACAGATTCCTTCATATACTAAATTTCTAAAGGATTTATACACTACCAAACGACGAAAAAGTGTTCAAAAAAGGTCTCCTTGACTGAGAAAGTGAGTGTCATCCTGAAACAAGATGTGCCGCAAAAATTTAAAGATTCCGGTTGCCGAACCATATCATGTGTAATTGGAAACTATCGAATTGACCACGCACTTCTTGACTTAGAAGCAAGCGTCAATCTGATTCCCTACTCGGTATACTAACAGTTAGGTTTAGGTGAATTAAAACCCACTCGAACCACACTACAACTTGCTGATCATTCTGTTCGTGTACCAAGAGGGATCATCGAGGATGTGTTGGTCCAGGTTGATAGATTTTACTACCCTATTGATTTTATCATCTTGGACACGAACCCATCAATGACACGAGCACTCAGATTTCCGTCATTCTTGGTCGCCCATTCCTGTCCACTTCAAATGCAATTATCAATTGCAGGAATGGTGTCATGACTATGTCCTTTGGAAATTTGACATTGGAATTAAATATCTTTTTCAACAACGGCAACAATCAGAGGATGATGACGATTTCCACGATGTTAACATGATTGATTCTTTTGTGGAAGATAGAACACCTCTCACCTTATCCTCTGATCCTCTAGAGAGGTGCCTGGCCCACTCCCATGATCTTGATGATGATATAATTAGGGAGACGTGTGCCATGCTGGATACTGCACCGGTACTTGAAGTTAACCGGTGGAGGCCACAAATTGAAGAATTGCCCTAAACTGATGTAGTGCTCTACCGTCTAACCTCAAGCCACCGAAGCTTGACCTAAAACCTTTGCCCTCTGATTTAAAATATGTCTATTTAGGTCAAGATGAGACATACCCGGTGGTGATCTCTGCCCACCTGGAGAAAGAACAGGAGAGTATGCTGATATCTACTCTCATTGAGCATAAGGGAGCCCTTGGATGGACGATAGCAGACCTCAAGGGAATTAACCCATTGATTTGTACTCACCGTATATATCTTGAGGACAATGCAAAGGCTATTTGGCAATCACAACGTAGATTAAATCCAAACATGAGGGAAGTGGTTAAGGCCGAGGTTCTCAAACTATTGGAAGTGGGGATCATTTATCCCATATCCGATAGTCAATGGGTGAGTCCAACTCAGGTGGTTCCTAAGAAGTCCGGGATCACCATCGTAGCCAATGCCAATAATGAACTCGTGCCGACCAGAGTTACTACTGGTTGGAGAATGTGCATTGACTATAGAAAGCTGAATACCGTCACAAGGAAAGACCACTTTCCTTTGCCCTTCATTGATCAAATCCTAGAAAGGCTAGCTGGTCATTCCTATTATTATTTCCTTGACGGGTATTCAGGTTATAATCAGATTGAAATTGTCACGCCCCAAACTCGGAAACCGGGCTCACAAAATTCCCGATCGCCGAATCCGGCGCCGACAGCCTCCGCAGAACCCCATTCTCGGCACCTAGCTCCCATTCGCCAGGTTCCGATCCTGGGATGCTACGAGGAGGATTTCAAATACCAGTTTGTTTCGTAATAAGCATAACCAAAGGCATAACCCACAAACAACAACCAAGCACTCCATTACATTTCCACTATGATCAAAAATTTTTTACAAGTACAATGAGCATAAAGGGAAATACAATGGTAAATAACAGAAAACTCCAAAATGATCAGCGACGCGCTCCTGCCTCAACGCTGCTGCAGTCCAACATCACCTGCACGCAACGGTCGTGCATAAGCTTACAGAAAGCTTAGAGGGTGGTGAAAGTTTGTGCGCAAGGTAGTAATATGAATGCAATGTCAGAGTAATGCGGAATATGCAAATGGAAACATAATATCATGAGCCGTACCAAGGCTTATGCGATGCAAGACATGAATGGTATCGGCCATCCCAAGGCCATGCAATGTATAATGCAACTCAAGCATACAGATACTCATCAATGTCCACACATCAATACAGCTCAAAGTATGGAATATCACTGGGGTCTAGTACACTCTAAACCAGATTGCCGCCACATCGCGCGCAATAAGGTAAGTGGAAGAGACCTCACTATCCGTCTGCCAATATCGGGCGCGACTCGTCGATAGCGGACCCATTCCTCGAGCTGGTCAAACTCAGCCTAGCATTGCCCCCTACACTCGGGCGGGTAAGGCCGTACCCCCTTCCAACCGACCACGACACAGTGGAGAGCGTAACCGTCTGGTAATCGGCACTCAACGCTCATCTACCCACTCGGTCTAGACGTTGGAGCAACCTCTTGGTACCATAAGGGTTTAGGGACTTTCACCCAGGGATATCTATAGTACCCCATGTAGAACAAGATTTCCGGTATCCAACCCTGTCAACCACGATGCGTCTGTGGAGGCTACGGCCCTGATGCCGCTAGGGCGTACAACAACCATGTCACACAAATGCGGAATGCATGAATCACGCTATCCAGTCATGCAACCAATCCTGCGCATACCGTGCGCTCATGTAGGGCAACACCGCCTAACCGGAAGCCCATAAACAACCTGCCCGAAGGCAAATGCTATGATCAGTCAATCCTCATATCAAGCATACATATGATGCGTATGATCATGGGTCATGAAACTATACTAAACATGTTATAACAAAATGAATTATCTTACGGTGCAGATGGGCCTGGACGGCCTATACACGGCAAGTACGGCTAGTAGTGGGCCCTAAGGAGAGTCGTAATGTGGACATCCAACCAAAATTACACTCGCAATGTGGACGTCAAACCAACATTGCATTCCAGGTACAATCTTCTTAAAACACCGCTACATAATCGGTATTGGGTTTACACATTGCAATGGACCTTTTGTTCCTCCCACTGGGCCTTACATATATATCAAATGGGTCATAGCTTATGGGCTCTTATTCATCAGATGGGCCACAGAAATGGGCCTAACCAATGGGCCTTAAGTGCATTGCAATGGGTTAAACCCGTGGGCCTTGGATTACATCAATTTGGACCTAGTCACATGAGTCTAATATGTATCAAATGGGCCACACCAATTAGGCCCCACATGTAGATCAAGTGGGCCTTAACCCATAGAACTAACATGAGTCAAATGGGCCCAAATCCCTAGGACTTACATATATCAAATGGGCCTAACCCATGAGACTTCAATAAATTAAATGGGTCTAACCCATAGGCCTCGTATGCATATCAAAGTGGGCCTAAACCCCTAGGCCTTACATATATCAAATGGCCTACTTCCATGGGCTTTAAATTTCAACAAAAGGGTCCAATTGCATGGGCCTTGAAGTACATCAAATGGGCCTAGTCCCATGGACTTGCAACACATCATATGGGCCTAAGTTCTTAGGCCTTAAATGAATCAAATGGGCCTAGCCCATAAGCATTTCATAATTCAAATGGGCCTAGCCCATAGGCCTGTTACGAATCAAATGGGCCTAACCCATGTGAGCGGCCCACCCATCTAATAGCCTCAGGCCTTTTTCTTCTTTTTTTTTTTAAAAAAAAATATATAAAAAAAATAATCCCACCAAGGGGATGGACGACTTGGATGCATCACGTCCATCATGGTGGGTCCCACTGTCGCTGGACAGTGAGGACCACCCATTTATTCCAAGGGCCCCACCGTTGGGAGAGAAATCACATTACAGTGGGTGCTACCGTCCACTGGACGGTGGACTTGATACCCATGCACTATCGTGGATCCTATGTGGGGCCCACCGAATTGTTTAGATGTCATCCAGTCCATTCATAGGGTCCCTCGGGCCTGGGTGAAGGGACAACATAAATTTCAGCTTGATCCAATACTTCTGTGGGCCCCAAGAAAATTTTCAACGGCAAACATTCAATTCTACTGTTTTCTGTGGTGTGGGCCATCAGAGCCTTGGATGGGCCTGAATTTTGGCAGAGGCCCACTTTAGAAGGTGGCCCACGATATGAATAGGTTGGATCGCAAATAAACATCGCAGTGGGGCCCACGAGCAGGGCCGTGGGTGGCCAGGGGCCGCCCGCCCGCCTGCCATCACGCCTGCACGAGCAGCGTGCAGCGCTGCCAGCGCCGTTGGGTACAGAGGCTCTGCCTCATTGAGTTTCATTTTTTGAAAAAAATTGTTTTCTCGGGCTTTTTCGCACGTGGGACCCGCTTCGTCAAAATCTGTCCCGACCATGGCGTTCAGCGGCTCGAGGCCGTCCAAATGAGTCTAGAGTTCGAATTTTTTTGGCGCATGGAAAGCGAAATAACACCAGAATTAACATTTGAATGGTGAAGATGCAACATTCGGTGCTATGGTCCACCAGATGATCTGATTAGCTCCAAACTTCTACCCAACGGCTAAAACGCCGTGGGTAAGAGGATGGACGGCTTGGATCGGGCTTAAGCATTAAGGTGGAGCCTATGCAAGTGGGCCACCAAAAGCCCTCTTTCATTCTTACCTTTTTCTTTCTTTCCTTCCTTAAAAAAATAAAAAAAAACGTCCAGCGTCCCAGACGCTGGACGGTGTATTATAAAATTTATAAATATATTTTTTTTTGATGATGGTGGGCCCTGATGAAGTGGGCCCCCCACTGATGGGTGGCATGGGAGCAACGGCCAATGTGGACCCTACTTGAGAAAAATCAAATATCTCAAAGTGGGATCTATTCCAGTGGGCCACACCATCCTTTTTCAATAAAATAAAATAAAATGAAATAAAATACAATAAAATAACAGAGAGAGGGAGAGAGACATGGAGAGTGGGACACGGCTTGTGATGGAGGGTCCCCGTCATTATGGGCCCTCCCATACTTGAAATCATACATCCATGGGTCATTTGCACATATGACCATCAAAACTCAAGATCAACGGTGGGAATCCTTTCCCCACCGATATGGATGGTCTAGATGACCCTTCTCAAATGAAAATAAGGATCATGATGAGGTCCATGGAGAATGGCCCCATCATGGAATGATCATGGCGATCCAAGTGGTCCATCGGCCACAAATAAGAGTCCCAAGTGAGATCCACACCATTGATCGGTGGGCCTCACTTGGTCCACCATAAAAACAAGAAAATCTACCCTATAGAAGCACCCACCGTCCGATCTTCTCGCTCCTAGGGGTTCCTTGGCACCTTGGCTTCAACTTCAACGGTTAGGATGAAGAATGGAGGGTTGAGATGGGGGATTTTTGGGGGTAGGAAGGTGGGCCACTTGGAGCTTAGGAGGTTTTGCAAAATTCCATACGTGGGATGTTTGCTTGGAGCTTTTTCTTTGAAATGAGAAAGAGAGAAAGAGAGAGTGATGTAAAGGGAGAGAGAGAGAGTGATGGATGGATGGGTGAGTGATGTTTGTGTAAGAAAGGTATGGGTTGAGAAGACTTTGTTGGCTTTTGTGTAAGAGAGGTATGGGTTTGGGAGACTTTTGTGGTTGCTTGGGAAAAAGGGATGGAAGTGATGTGTACTTGACATGTGATGGCTTGATGGGTGATTGATTGATGGGATTGATGTGATTGATGTGACACATCATTGAGATTCCCTTGGTTTTCGCAACGCGCGGCGTTTTCTCGCACCGAACGTTGGCCCATATCTCTTGATCCGGGTATCGCCTCGGCGCGCGAGTCGCGGTATCAGAACCGCGGCGACGGTGCGGTCGCTATGGTATTGGTCTCGGGTTGAGTCGACTCGGGTTGTCGGTACAAGAATCCAGGTCGCGCGTCGATATCGGTTAAGGGTCGAAAGTTGCCGGAATTCGACCGGTACGACCGCGGAAGTGTACGGAAAGGTACGGACCAAGATACGGGTCTTACAAAAATCGCCCCTGAGGATCAGGAAAAGACCACATTTACATGTCCCTATGGCACCTTTGCTTACAGAAGGATGCCATTCGGGTTATGTAATGCCCCTGCCACCTTTCAGCGATGCATGACGAGTATCTTTTCTGACATGGTGGGAAAATATCTAGAGGTCTTCATGGACGATTTCTCTATTTTTGGTTCATCTTTCAGCGAATGCTTAGCAAGTCTTAAATGTGTGCTGAAAAGATGTGAAGGAAAAAATTTGGTACTTAACTGGGAGAAGTGTCATTTTATGGTTCAAAAGGGAATTGTCCTTGGGCATATCATCTCATCCAAAGGAATCGAGGTAGATAAGGTAAAAATTGATCTTATCTCTAACCTACCTCCACCCAAGAATATCAGAGACGTGCGATCCTTCTTAGGACACGCAGGCTTTTACAGACGATTCATAAAGGACTTTAGTCTCCTCTCTCATCCTTTATGTAATCTTCTTCAAAAGGATACACCATACGAGTGGACTAAGCAGTGCCAAGAAGCTTTCACTAAGCTTAAGGGCATGTTAACCACTGCACCTATCATGCAGCCACCCGACTGGAGTCTTCCTTTTGAACTTATGTGCAACGCCTCTGATTATGCTCTTGGAGCGGTTCTAAGCCAGAGAAAAGATAAGCGGCCTTACGTTATTCACTACGCAAGTAGGACTCTAAATCCTGCCCAAGTGAACTACTCGACTACGAAAAAAAAACTCTTAGCCGTAGTGTTTGCTTTGGACAAATTTCGGTCCTACCTGATCGATCCAAGATCATTATTTATACAGATCATGCGGCACTTAAGTATCTTCTTTCCAAGAATGATTCTAAGCCCCGCCTAATACGATGGATCCTTCTACTCCAAGAATTTGATTTATAAATTAAAGATAAAAAGGGAGTAGAGAACGTAGTAGCTGATCACCTTTCTCGCCTTAATACCTCTGATTCCCTTGAGGCGACCCATATCAATGACATATTCCCTGATGAACAACTGTTTAGAGTCTCCCATTCACCTTGGTTCGCTGATATTGCTAATTATCTTGCTACAGGTGCCATACCGACACACTGGACGTCATAAGATAAGAAGAAATTCTTTACCAAGGTGCGTAACTTTTTCTGGGACGATCCATATTTGTTTAAATATTGCCCAGACCAAATCCTAAGGAGATGCATACCAGACGATGAGCATCAGAGTGTCATCTCCTTCTGTCACTCACAGGCCTGTGGTGGTCACTTTTCTGCTAAAAAGACCACGACCAAGATTTTACAGTGTGGCTTCTACTGGCCCACTATGTTCAGGGACACTCATGAGTTTTGCAAGGCTTGTGAGCGTTGTCAGAAATTGGGAGCATTGTCCCGTCGAAATATGTTGCCCTTGAATCCCATCCTTATTATAGAAGTATTTAATTGTTGGGGCATCGATTTCATGGGACCATTCCCCCAATCATTTGGAAATCTGTATATTTTTCTCGCCGTAGACTATGTCACTAAATGGGTCGAAGCAATGCCGTGCCGCAAAAATGACCATCGCACGGTCATTAAATTTTTGAAAGAAAATATCCTGTCGCGGTTCGGAACGCCTCGAGCCATCATTAGTGACGGGGGCTCACACTTTTGTAATAGACCATTTGAGAGTCTAATGAAGAAATACGGTATCTCTCATAAGGTGAGCACCCCATACCATCCACAGACAAGTGGACAAGCTGAGATTTCTAATAAGGAGATCAAACATATCCTAGAGAAAATGGTTAACCCTGATCATAAGGACTGGTCAATCCGATTAACCGATGCCTTATGGGCGTACCATACTGCTTTCAAAACTCCTATTGGAACATCTCCCTTTAGACTTATCTATGGAAAAGCCTGTCACTTGCCTGTGGAATTGGAACATAAAGCATACTGGGCGATCAAAAATCTGAATTTCAATCTGGACAACGCTGGCTCGCTACACAAACTTCAATTAAATGAACTTGAAGAAATTCGGAACGATGCGTACGAAAACTCGAGAATTTACAAGGACAGGATGAAGGCGTTTCATGATCAACATATTCTACGAAAATCATTCACGCTAAGTCAGAAAGTCCTTTTGTACAATTCTCGACTACATCTCTTTCCGGGTAAGCTTCGATCTTGTTGGACAGGCCCTTACATTGTTGTCACTGCTTATCCTCATGGGGCCGTCGAGATAAAAGATCCCAAAAATGGCAAGTTGTTTAAAGTAAATGGACATCGATTAAAACCATTTGTCGAGGCATTTGATTCAGAGGACATGTTCATGCCTCTGATTGCTCCTATTTATCAGGACTGATCTCCTAGTCTGATGGAGGTATAGGTAGGTTTATCGCTTTCATAGGACTAGGATTGTTGCTTTATTTGTCTGGCTGAAGACGGTAAATTTAGCGCTCCTGGGAGGCAACCCAGCTTTTCATTTCATTTTTCTAGTTAGATGATTCAATGTTTGTGGGTAACATTACTGCAAACCCTCACGAGACTACAACTCGTCCACTAGGGGTAACCTAGGGGTTTAAAGGCTTGTTGCATACGCTAAATGCAATCGAGAGCACCTGCGAAAGTGGTATAGGTAGGATTTTATTTTTATTATTTTTGTTCTGCTTTCTCTCTCATGCTGGCAAGCTTCCATGCCGTGATCTATTGGAAAAACTCTCTTGATTCGTTATTCAGGTACTATCTTTCCATCACTTTACTTTCGTTGTCCCATGTGCATTGCATGTTTATATCTTTTACATTGAGAACAATGTAGATTTTAGGTTGGGGGTGGGAGATTAGGCTTCCTAATCAGTATTTTCTTGGTCTTGAGCAAAAATTATGAAAATTGTGAAAAAATTTTAAAATTTTTCTGACATTTCTTGTAAATTCAATGTGATTTTGACATCTATCTTTGATTTAGAATTACGAGATACGTGATGTTGGTAATTTATGACTCTTGGATTTAGCTACTTGATAGATTCCACAGTTGAGTTTGAATTATCAATCCATGATTAGAGATTTTAAACATTGATTGAATCATGATTTCAGGACACGTCTTGCTTACACATTAAGATTTCAGTTTCATATCGAAGGATTAACTTGGTAATCACTAAGCACGAAAGGAACCAGCCTGAAATATCTTGCCATCATGGTATAAAAATTGGAAAGGTTGGATAATTAATCTTCACCATAGGTTTTCTCCCTATAGGTGTAGAGTTAATTCCCCATGAATGATATGTGAAAAAGAATCAGGTGTACGATCTTCACCAAAGGTTTGCTCCCTATAGGTGAGGATTTGATTCCCCTTCCTTGGCATTACTTTGAATAGAAAAATCACAAGTTAATAGGTTAATCTATGAGGCAAGTTTTGGATTAGGTTTTGGTTGTCATGAATTTTCTTATTGGTTACCAATGATATCATGAAATTGACGATTGGATCTCTTAATGATGATAAGCCGAGATTAGACTATACATCAATGGATCTCAATGTTTAAAATTTTTCTAATTGATGGATTAATATTTTACACTTGATTATGAAGTTTACCGCGCGCTTGAGCTCAGGAGAAAATAATTTCTAACATTCATGAATATTAAATTTCTCGTATCTTGTTCAAAATCTCACTCGATTTCATAGAAAGTTCTCCTATAATTCTCAACTTATTTTGCGCATAATTTGCTCGGGACTAGCAAAATGCTGGTTGGGGGTTGTGTTGAGGATCAAATAGTGCATATTAGACCTCAAATATTATCCGGATTTACGAGCATAATAGTGCTTAACGGCTGATTCAATCGTGTTTATGTTGCAGGTTGATTTTACAAGCTTGGATGGAAAAAGGATGCTAAAAGTTGAGATTTAACGATCTGATGACACCAAAGGTAAGGGACGGACTTCAAAGGACCAAGATTGATGGATATATACGGTCAGAAATCCGAGAAAACTAAGAAATTGAAGCTCAAGTGGCTTGAAACGCATCCAGAATGCAAGATCACATGGTTCCCGACATCTGATCGGTTTAAAACTTTATACATGAGATGAGGGCCATAAATTAACCGTACACATCAAAAATCATCCATTGGATCACCCTAGAAGTTTCCCAATGGATAGATCAGCCCATAAATTCTTGATTTTGGGCCCACATGACATCTGGACCTACTTCAATTTTGGTCTCAATGGCTTACGTGAGATGAAAAAGTGGATGGATGGATCGGATTCAGTATACACATCAAGGTGGGACCCATATTGCATGGTGTGTGTGCACAGCATAAGTGAGGTCGCCGTGCACTGAATCGTCCAAAGTCGGTCAGCGCATGCTGGCCGACTCTCATCTTCCAAATCTCAAACGGAGGCAGCGTCTTCCACGCAGCCTTCCGATTTTGAGTAGTGGGGCCCACACATCAACCTTTTTGATGATCTAGACCGTTCAATGTGTCCAGAGATGGGTCTTGACCTTCGCCAAGCTCGCCGTTTGGCCCCATGCACGTGTACGTACGAGAATCGTCAGAAAATGCAAGATGGACGGCGAAACAGAATATTCCGTGGGCCAAGCCAAAATCAATCTGAAACCAGTCATTTCTTACTGAAATTTCGAGAGGAATTTGGTGGACGGATTGGATTTCTCAAGTGTCTAACGAAACGGGCCCCACAAGTGCCACAACGAAAGAAGATTCCGCTTCCGCGTCCGCGTAATGCACGGCCGCTGGCCGTTTTTGCGATCAGAAGTGGGCCCCACACGTGCCCCATAAGCTCAATCCAAACCATCCACCGTGTAGACAGCCGCGAGAACTACAAAACCATGTTGTCACTTTTCACCCATGCGTGCACACGTGTGAGATACAGAGGCCACAAAAGGGCTGCCCTGCAACGTTTAAAACTGATTCTTTTGTGATTTCTTCTCTGGGCCACGTCAATGGACGTTCAAAACCACCCATTCTTCACTGAAATTTCGTTCTGAATCCAATGGACGGGGTGGATTTTCCAAAAAATGCTTCTGTGGGTCACACCGATCACAACAGTGAAATGGTGCGAAACGTTTCGCACATCCACGAAAACTGACTTTTTCAGGTGGTTTTGGCCTACCATCTTTGATCATATGGCAGATGTGAACCGTCTATCATGTAGAGGACCCAATAAAATCCTAAGGGATAGTGTTTCTTTGGAATTTGAGCGAGAAAAGTGGCGTGTTTCGAGGCACCGAACTTGACTGCGAAAATTGCACTCCGTGTCCTGCTACAACTCTGTCACTGAATCCAGCCTTCCAGCAGCTATAAAAGGAGGTTTTGAACATGGGGAGCATTCATTCAGGTCTAGGAAGGAAGAAAAAGAGAGACGTGGAGGCTCGGGCAGGGACGTGAAGCAGAAGAAAAAAAAGAGTGTTTTCTTTTTATTTTTTAGTTTATTTCAATTGTGGAGATTTAGTCCATCCATGTCTGGCTAAACCTCTTAGCTAGGGCTAAGAGGTGAAGCTTGTAATGAGATGGGAGATTTGATTTTATTTTAATGCATGAATTGACGTTGATTTTAGTTAATTATTATGGGAATGTTTTAGGTTTTTAATGGTCTGTTGTGACTGAAATTACAATGGGTCTGCAATGGCTTTGAATATTTCCGTTCTCTTTAATGTTTATGATGTCAGGAAGCCCTGTTGTTCACCATAGTCTCCTGGGCATGGTTGGATGTTGGTACCCTTCCTAACTTGCATACATGTGATTGGGTGGTAATTAGTTTGATTCTGTTGTTTGCCATAGTCTTTGGGCATGGTTTGGTGATGGAATCCATTCTAATTCATACACCTTTCATCTCTTTAAAAACTAGATCAACGGCAGTTCAGTAATTTTCATAATTTTTGATGCAAGCATAAGTTCTCTCTGATCTCTACAAGTGGATCCTCCGAATCCCTAGTTTCCTTACCTCTGATTTCTCATATGAGTTTTAGATTAATAGTTTACAATTATTCCTCAATTTATAATTCAATTCAGATTTCATCTCATTCTAGTTCTATTTTCAGTTAATTTTAGATAACGTACAAGTTTCAATCCCCTGGGATTCGACCTCGGTCTTACCGAGTTATTACTACATCACAACCCTGCACTTGGGGAGTGAACAGGGGGTAAATAGGACTGTCAAATTTAAAATAATTACAGTGGATTTAATAAAAGAGAGAGCTAAATACAGAAATTCAATATACAATGCTAAAATGAAAGGCACCCTCACAATTCATGTCTTGAGAGGTTGATATAAATGTTGTTCTAAGGACAACCTTACACCAAAAATCAAAGGTTTATAGTAGGACAACCTTATTTCTAGAAAGGTCTCTATATCAAGAACTCAAACTGAAGAGGAAAAAAATGAATGAATAAATTCAGACTGCACTGAAGAACAAAATGCAATCTCAAATATTGACTGTTCTAAGGACAACCATACACCATAAGAATGGTAGGGCAACCTTACTAGATCAAATAAAGAAATTGATTCTTAAAGTCATAAGGAAATAACAAGAAGTAAATTCTAAACTATTACAACATTCTCCACAGTGCTTGAATTGAAATGATTACAACATTCACATCCACATATACATCCCATAAATAAATAAACAAAGATACGAAATATAAACCACATAACCACAAAACATAAGTGATTATAGTGGTTCGCCTATGTGTACACCAACTGTTAATAAACAGCCACACAACTACTCCACTCCTAATATCCTCACACAGTGGATATTAGCGTTCACTATTAAAATAGGCTTTCCAGGTTCACCCAAAACCTTCACAATTATGTCTTTCTCTGTGGGCTTACATAATTAAAAAACTCCACTTCTAAGTTTTCCTAACTCTCCTCAGATAAGCAATACAATGAGATTTTTCTGAAAAATCTCAAAAGTAAACCAAAAGAAAGTAAATTATTGAAACATAAAATACCTAAAAATCTTCTTCTTTGTAGCAGCCTAGAAGAACCAAATTAGAGTAGAGATTTGAATGTCCAATACTCACTTTACAATGGTTCTAAATTCTAACAGATTTTAAATTAAACCAGATGGGCTAGCTTTAATTAATTTTGATTCCAGAAAAAGGATAATCAAGGTTCCTCTTTTCAGATCAGATTGGAATATAAGAAACAAAATCAATTAACAAAGCTAAAGAAAGAGAATATAAAATAGGCACACTTAGCTTAAATAGAGCACAAACTTATTTCTCAAAAGGCCGAATTAATTTAGCATGAATTGTCTATTTTATTCTGAGATTCGTGCTCTATTTATAGGTGAGCAAATCACGTCTTCAACTGGTCTAGACAGATCTATGACTGGTCATAGGTCTAACGAATATTTAAAATTTCAGGCACGATAAGATAAGGCAGTTTCACGACTGGTCGTAGGTCTCCTACGACTGGTCGAAGGACTTCTACGACTGGTCGAAGGTAGCCGAATTTCAACACTGTACTTTGAGTCGTAGGTCTACGACTGGTCGAAGAATCAGTCGGCTACTACATACGATTAGTCGAAGAGTCTCCAGGACTGGTCAAAGCCTAACAGAAAATTTCTGAATTTTACAACAAACTTACGACTGATCCAGAAAATTCTTAGACAGGTCGAAGCAGTGCTAGGACTAGTTGAGCAAGACCCAGGACTAGTCTTAGAACAGACGAAACTCACTTATATAAAACATATGATTTATGTATCTAAAATGACCTACTCTAAGGGTCAACCTAAGGTCAGTCGTACCTCAATACTGAAATAAGAACATTGAAACTTGAAGGTGAGTGACCTTTGAGAATAATGAAGCCTGAGATCTTAACGTAACTTGGACTTGAAAGTTTCTTGAGATCTTAAACTTGAAAGCTTCATCTTGTGATTTGAATTATACTTGTCTATCGAAGCTGAAGTTATGCGGCTTATGACTCTCAGCAAATCTAGAGTAGACATATGCAAGATTCATAACAAGATACTAACAGTGTCTTTAGCACCAAAAATTTGACAATAAAAAAGGTCTAACAAATATAGCACTTACAGGGGGATATTTGATATCATCGGAATTTGAATGTCAATGATATCGAAAGTCATGTCGATGTATCGATAAATCCAAAGATTTTATCAGTGAGCTTGCTAGACAATTTTTTCCATTCTCTGTGCAATCAATCCAGCCTCGATATCATTGATATTAAAATATCGATTCTATCGAGTGACCCCTGATCAGAGTTGAAAACCACCTGAAAAATGTTGCTGGAGAACTTCGCGCCTATGACCGATATCATCGAGAACCCACCGATATCATCGAGATTTGAACTTCGATGGTATTGATGAGAGCTCCAATATATCGAAGCATATATGATTTTCCTGAGTAAAAACAGTGGTGCTGGATCTGCCTGTCGATATTATCGAGCCACCTTCAATGAGCTCAAGATTCAAATATCGATGATATCAATATATGTGTCGATACATCGATAATTCCGTCCAGATATGTATGCAGTTGCTGGACATATTAAGTCCTTATTCGATTTTATCGATTGGTCTTCCGAGGACATCAACAGCACAGGTCGATCATATCGAGATGTGTATTAATACAATCAACAGAGCAAGAAAACTTAGAGATTTTTCTGATTATAAAAAGAAGTTTTCTCACTTAAAAAGTATATGATGTTTATCTTGTTTTAAGAGTTTTATTCACCTGGTGTTTTGGGACATGGGATGTGAGGCTTAAATTTACCTATGGCGAGCTTCCACGCATCCGGTTGAGGTAAACGCTTGAATTGATCTTCCTATGAGTCACTACAGTCCGACTGACTCAACACACACACAAATTGACAAATAAGGGCAGTAGCAAGGGCACTTTCAATGCACTCTGAGTACAGACCCTCTTGGTTATCATGTAATTCCATGGGTTTCTGGGTAGTGGTGCATAAATCAATGTGTAATTCACAAATGTAATGTCACATCACCTCTGGGATTGGATGTCACAAATAGTCGCTTCATGAACAAATCGTGTCATGTAATTCATCTGACTTATGTGTTATGTGCCTTGAGGTGTTCACATAAATCCACGGTAGCGTTGGCCATGCCGGTAAATATGCGTAGTTATGGGATGTCGGTTGAGTCATATTTTCTATGATGAGTCATACATACTTTGCATGCATCTCATGTAGGTTATTTGTGCATACTGATACCCTCATATTAATGGAGTATAGGATGTATCAGACCCTTATAATTATTTTATGAATCTCTTAAATAATTATTAATCTTAAAGGATAACCATCACTATGAGTAGGTGTTGACCCTTTTCAACCATACAAATGATGCAGATGATATACAGATTGAAGACCTAGAGGATCATCTCCATATGGAAGATTATACTTAATGAATAAGAATATAGTTTTATGAATTAATTTTACACTTCCACTGCAAACTTAATAAATGTAATAAGCTCCCATTGAGAGGGCATTTGATTATATATTTGAATTCTTTTACTTTGATGAAATAATTAATACAGAAGATTTTATTCTCGTGAATGTTACCTTCATGAATGTATCTGGATGTGATCTAAATGAAAAAAAAAAAAATGTGTAATTTTTAAAGCATCCAATTTATACATTATTAACACCCAGTTTTCTCAAGCACGAGTATAAACCCTGGCCATGAAATTTCGAGATGTTACATTAGAAGTGGTAGTTCTTGAGGATGTATCCCACAATTACGTTTAGCAAGTTTATCAAAATAATCCCACGCATCATCGGCTACCTTGTTCATGAATTCCCCATTACATGTCATCTCCACAAATTGGCGCATGGGTGAGGTCAATCCCTTATAGAAAAAGCTTGTTATGCACCATGTTTCATAACCATATTATGGACATGAATTTATGAGATCCTTAAATTACTCCCAACATTGAAAGAAGGTCTCGTCCTCTTTTTGCACAAAATTCATGGTTGCTTTCCTTAAAGTATTTGTTTTATGATAGGGGAAGAACTTTTTAAGGAACTCCCCTGTCATCTCAGTGTTCACAACCCCAAGTGTAAGGTCGCGATGTAGTAATAATCTCGGTGAGATCGAGGTCAAATCTACAAGGACTGAACTTGTGTGTATTCTAAAAGTAATTAGAATCAGAACTAGAAGAAGATCTAATTTTAAAATAGGAATATAAGGAAGTAATTGTGAACAATTTAATAAAAACTTACAAATTCAAAGGTATGAACTAGGGTGTCCAGGGATCCACTTACAGCTCTTAGGATGTTTCCTAATTTGATTCAAGGAACTCAATTGGAATTAGAGTCATATCCTACCCAATTAGAAGATATATCAATAAAATCAATCTAAACTTTCATTGACCTAATTCTCAATGGATGAGAGTTGTGAGGATTGGAAGAGATTCCATCACCAAACCATGCCCTAAAGACAATAATAAACAACAGGATATACCAATCCTACAACCGAATATAGAAGAATTGTGAAGGTTAGAAGAGATTCCATTACCCAACTATGCCCAAGGGATAATGGAGAATAACAGAATTTACTATCTTCACAACCTCAAATCAAGAAAAGAAGATACTCAAAGCTATTATAAATTTATTATAATTTGAGTGACAACAAACCATGAAAAACTAAAAGTGCTCCTTAAATATTAAATTAGAATCAAATATCCACTAATATAAACATTTGAATACAGTGCTGAAAGGAAAATACATATATCGAAAATCAAAGCTTCGGAAGTCCGTTGCACGCTCCAAGCTCATTGCTACTCCAACCTAACGTCACCTGCACGCATCTATTGTGCATAAGCTTATAGAAAGCTTAGAGGCTGGTGTAAGTGTATACGATGCATGTGCGAAGCATATATTTATTAGAGTAAGCGAAAATATTAGCAATCCATAAATATCATTAGCCTTATCCAGGCTATGCGATGTAAAAACATAATATGTCAATATCATATGCTGAAGAAGCAATGTAGATTAGTTATGCAATGCGAAGACATAGAAAGCCAAATATCAGATACCGAGTCCACGAATACTGTCAACCTTAATCAGGTTATACAATACAGAAGCACAGTAAACCAAATGCTATGTGTTGAGGATGCAATGCAATATGCAATACGAATGAAATGACCAAGTTGGAGTGTGTAGTCATGATGATAGTATGTAGTATCATAGGTTATGGGGTCCACCATAAGAAACTTCTATCTAAACCAGTCCCATACCTAAATTTGGATAGTCAGACTCAATGTTGTAAACTCATAATCTCAAGTTAGTCACATGCCCCAACTAAAATCCTGGACATTATAAAGGTACATGTAATAAATAGTTTTGCACCATCAACTCAAGTGGATAGTAAATGAATGAATGAATGAGTTTGCAACTCCTGCTCAATAAGCCCACATATCAGTACCGTACATCTCCGAAATCATCACCGGGGTCTATTACACTCTACGCTAGCTTTTTGCCCCTATCCGAGAACATAACTAGGTAAGTGAAAGAGACCTTACTATCCGCCTGCCATTATCAGGTTCGGCTCATTAATAACGGACCCATTCCTCAAGCTGGTCAAACTCAACCTAGATATTGCCCCCTCACTCATGTGAGTAAAGTCACACCCCCTCCCAACTGACCACGACACAGTGGGGGATGTAACCTACTGGTATACGGCCCTGATGCACTCATATATATCCACTCGGCCTAGATGTTGGGGCATCTCCTAGCCATAGAGGTTTAAAAATTTTCAAGCATAGACATCTATAACACCCGTATGCTAGAACCAAACATTTTCGATGTCCCATCTGGCCACCCACGATATGCCTATGGAGGCCACGGCCCTGATGTCGTTAGAGCGTAAGTAGTCATATCCCAAAATACAAGATGCATGACTCACACAGTCCAATCATGCATCAATACTGCGCATACCGTACGCTCATGTAGGATGACTCCACCTATTAGGGAGTCCCATAAACAATCAGCCCAATGGCATATGCTATGCTCAATCACTCCTCATAACAAGTATACGAATGATGCGTACGGGCATGTATCATGATGCTATGCTATCACATACTCATAATCGGTATCGACAATCAGCCTCGATAATTGGCTTATACAATCGGCTTCGACAATCGAAATCCACCTTGATCATCGGAATCATCCTCGACAATCGGAATTCGCCTCGACAATTGAAATCGACCTCGATAATTGGAATGAGCCTCGATAATCAGCTTTGACAATCAGAATCGGCCTTGACAATCAGAATCGACCTTGATAATTAGAATCAGCCTCGATAATCGGCCTCGATAATATGAATCAACCTCGATAATCAGAATCAGCCTCGATAATTAGAATCAACCTCGATAATTAGAATCAAACTCGAAAATCAGAATCGGCCTTGACAATCAGAATCGGCCTCAACAATCGGAATCAACCTCGACAATCGAAATCAACCTCGATAATCGAAACCTGTGAGAATGAGCCTAATAAGGCCTAAGGGAAGGTCACAATGTGGACATTTAACCATCATTGCCTATCAGTGTGGACATTTAACCAACATTGCTCCTAAGGAGTGGTCCTCATAGGACCAAACATATAATAGGCCCATGGCCTCACACAAGGGCCTCATACACAACATAGTGGGCCACATAAAATCTCAATAGGTCTCATCACGGTGGGTCATATATAATCTCAATGGGCCACATCCCATGAGCCTCAAATGTATCCTAATGGTTCTCATACCTGGGCCTCAAATATATCACAATGGGCCGCATTAGATGGGCTTTACACATCATAATGGGATGCTTACACGAGCCTAATATACATCACAATGGGCCGCTCATGCATCGTACTGGGCCTCACCCATGGGCCTCCTATACAACAAGTGGGCCGCACTACTTGGGCCTTATGTACATCAAGATGGGGGGTACAACATACATCGTGGTGGGTTGCACAAGTGGACAACATAGATGAAACACACACAGCATGGTGGGCCCACATCTAGCCCATCTAGATGGACGGGTGGATAGAACACATATATCAAGAGGGCCACACGTCCAGCGGACTAGACGGTGTGGCTAAAACACGTACATTAAGGTGAAGTCTCACCGTCCAGCCATCTAGAGGGTGCAGACGCACCACACACATACGTCATAGATGGGGTCCCACCGTCCTACCCATCTAGGCGGTGAGGATAGGACCCATGCACCACGGTTGGCCCCATTAGATGGACGGTGTGGGATGGAATACATACATCATGTGGGTCCCTCAATTGCATGGTGTAGATATGAAACACATACATCATGTGTGGGGTCCACGTTCATGGACTTGACATAGTGGATAAAACACTTACATCACGGTGGACCCCATGTCCATCAACTAGATCACGTGGATGTAATACACACACCATGGCAGGCCACATACATTAGGGCCCACCGTCCCATACACATGGACAGTGTGGATGTATGCAACACATCAAAGTGGGACCCACACATGTGGGTAAAACACTTGCAGCACATGGGTCTTAAGCAGATGAATGGTTGGATAAAACATACACTCCATGATCAGACCCACCCCCTGCTTGTTGACGTCTTTTACAGCAGCTATATAGTTGTATGAGGTACAATAGCCAATCCATTTTCACATCAGGTGGGTCCCACGTGAGGCCCACCATAATATAATATAATATTATTTATTATATTATATTATAATATTATACATTTCATAAGAAATGCTCCAGCGTCCAGGAAATGAATGGATGGCCTGGGGGAACACATTCATCATGTCGGTGGCCCACACCAACCGTCCAAATGGACGGGTGTGGATATAAAACAGATGTATCAAGGTGGGTCCCACTTGCCCAGACATGTGGGGTGGGTCCACCTCTCAAATGAACAGACGGTGTGTATAAAAGACATATATCATGGTAGCCCATAGGGCTACTGACATCAATGCAGCTATGGTGTTGTGGTCTCACGTCCTCAAACAGATGGACGGTTTAGATCATCAGACCCTAGCCAATTTGAGCAAGTGGGTCCCACATGGGGCCTACCATATACATATATGTATATAATATATCACTCACACACACATATAATATAAAATAATATTATTCTTGGAAAGAGTCCAGCGTCTGGACAAATGGTGTGGATTTAAATCCATACATCAGTGTATCCCACCACTTGCACATGTAACATGTGCAGGGTGGGCCCCACATGTGGTATGGTCGGTGTGTATACAACATATGTGTCATGTGGGTTCCACGTCCAGACCTTTGATGGTGTGGACGCATAACACATACATTACAGTGAAGTCCCATCATCCAGCCATTTGGACAGTGCAGACGGTGTGGATCAAAGCATACATCATGGTGGGCCATCATACACGAAAATAAGAGAGAGAGAGACGTGAGAAGGGGAGGGACCCCACCACTATGGGCCCTCCCTATACAATGCATACATCAAGATGGGTCCCACCATATGTGGGCCCTCAAATCACAATAAAATAATGGTGGAAGTCATGAAATCACCCACCGTTGGATCTCTTCTTCCTTCTTGTGCCAATGCATGTTAAAGCTTCAATGGAACATGATTCAACGGTTGAGATTGATCATGGAGGGTGGGATTGGGTGGTAGGAAGGTGGGCCACAGTAGCTCTCTCTCATGGAGATAGCTTGGACGTTTGCTCTCATGGAGCTTGCCTGAAAATGGACAAATGAGAGAGAGAGAGAGAGAGGATGGGATGTAAAGAGAGAGAAGGGGATGGGTGTGAGTGGAGTGATGGGGAGTGAGTGATGAGTGTACTTGATAGGTAAGGGTTATAAAAGAGAGAGTTGACTTTGGGGATGGTATTGTACTTGACATTGATGTATGACGTGTACTTGATTGATGAGATATATTCTCTTGAAATTTACAACACGTGACATTTTTCTTAAATTGAACACGGGGCCCAATCTCCTGGCCTGGGTATCGCCTCAATGCGCGAGACGCGGTTGCAAGTGTACAAGTCTCAAGTCGAGTCGACTCTGGAATACGGGATACGACTTAAGGTCGCACGTAACTGCTATTTATGCATCGCAGGTCGCCAAAATTCAACTTAGAGGACCGTGAAAGCGTATGGAATGGTACGAGCTAAGATACAGGTCTCACACAATATGTCCAGTGACCAACCTGATTTTCATGTAAAAATTTGATGTCATCGAATGCTGGCTTTGATGTCATCGAACAATGGTCGATGACACAGACAATGAAGTGAATTTCAACTCTTTATTCTTTCGGCTTCCTTCTCCACTTGGTTATCTTGGATCTTGGGATCTTAAAATCTTCAATCTTGGTCTCCAAAGATCCATTCTCTGTCTCGACAATTCTTGAGTATTAAATTCATGCTTTTAGCATTCTTTTCAATCTAAGCTCTTAAACTCACATTGCACCATAAACATATATAAAATATATCATTAAGCCTTATCATGTTTGTAAAACCAAGATATAAATGGAGAAAAATATGCAATATTTAAGTCTCAACACTCAGCCCATGTGCCAATGGACCTTGGTCTTGATGAATGTAACCGTAACTTAGCCTTTTCTTTCAAAGAGAAATGAAATAATTTTAGTCTAACTATGTCCTCAGATACGTTTGGGAAGTGTAATGTATACATTATCTCATCGACTCTTTCATATACAAGTATGAATTTTCAAATTCTAGTCCATGAAACTTAGAGAGGAGTTGAATTACCCCTGGTTCAATATCCATAGTTCCTGCATTCAATGAAAATATCATGTAGGAAGGTGTACTTACCCTCACCAGTTATAAATAATTTCATAGAGTACGAGGCGGGGGTGCATTATGCATCTCATTTTCATCTTGAACTTCCTCAACTAGTGGTTGAGGTTGAGGTTGATTTATAGCCATCACTTCAATTAACTAAGAGGATCTCAAGTGGTGTTTAATCCTGTGATAGATAGGCAACCCTTCGACTAATCCTCCTTCACTCAAATGATAGAGAGTGTTGTCACGAACCCACTTGGGCATAAAACACTCTCAGCTCTTAAGTAAATAACCAATTAAACCCAAAAAGAAAACTAAAAAAAAAAGAGATCTAAAAAAAAAAAAAGAGAAAGGGTTGGAACAAAATTATTGAATAAGAGTTGTTATGTTAGGATCCTACAAAATAGAAAATAATGTTAGTTTCTAAAAATAATTTCAGAAAAAGTCCTAACCTAAAAACATAGCAGAAAAATAAATCATAATCTTAACCTAATTAATTTTAAAAAAAATGTAGCCATAGTCCCCAGGAACGGCACCAAAAACTTGTTCACAACCGTAAATGTAGAGTTGTGATATAGTAATAACTCGATTAAACTGAGGTTGAATCCACAGGGACTAAACTTGTATGTATTATGAAAATAACTAGAACTAGAACTAGAAAATGATCTAAATTGAAATCTGAATAATTGAGAGTAATGGTGAATAATGTTGATTAAAACTTATGCATTTAAAGGTGGGAACTAGGGTGTCAAGGATCCACTTATAGCTATCACGATGCTACCTTACTTAATTTAAGGAACATCATTGGAATTAGAGTCTTATCTTATCCAATTAGAAGATAAAGTAATTTAAATCAAATCTGAACTTTTTATTGACCTAATTCTCAATGGAGGAGAATTATGATGATTGAAAGGGATTCCATCACCCCCACCATACCCAAGAGACGATGGTGAACAACAGAATTTATGAATCTCATAATCTCAAAACAAGAAAAGAAGATATTCAAAGTTATCACAACATTTATTATAATTTAAGCCACGATAAATCATAGAAAATTAAAAATATTCCTTTAATATCAAACTATAAATCAATGAAGTTTAATAAGAACAAGAATCAAAGCAAGATAATCATCCAAACATGCTACATGTTTCACCTCTTGGCTATAGCTAAGAGGTTTAGCCAACCATAAACATAATTGAAACCAAATCTCTTAAACAAAGCATGAAAAATAAACTATGGAAGAAGAAAAGCTCTTTGACAACTAATTCACCCTTGTGTTATGCTCCTTAAGACCTTTTCAAACCTTAAAAGATGCTTTGGAGCATCTTAAAGAGTCCTATTTATAGTTGTACCAAGTTGAAAAATTCTAAAAACCACCTCAAATTTACGCGCTCTACGCAGTTTTCCAAAATAGACTTTCAAAACTTTTAGTTTTTAGACTCGGAGTTTCAAAACGTATTTTTTTAGAACAATTTTAGAAATATGTTCTTTTTTAGGATAATTTCAGGTTTCCTTTTCTTTACTTCAAATCTTTGATTCTCTTCATTCAATGTGAATTCTTTATTAATGACTTCCAAATATTCATTTAGTAATCTTTTGAGCATAAATCTTCCTTTTGACATCAATTTCACCTTAAGCTCTCGAAATTACCTCGCACATGAAGACATGCATAATTAGATCGATTAAGCATTATCAGGTTTATAAAACCAAGTTATAAATATGAGGAAATATGCAATATTTTACACTCAAAAGTATACTAATACGGTTGGGCTTAATCTCTAAGAAATGGAGTTCAAGCTTATCTTCAATGTAGATGTTGGAATACTCATTAGAATGTTAATCTCAAGAAAGATGACTTAGAACTCATTAATTTAAAGGCTTGGCATGAGGGGTATGATCATGGAATCACTAAGCTTCTATTGTACCAAAAATTTATCAAAATACCCAAAGACTGGATCTTTTATATTAAAAAAAATTGAGTTTTAATGGTCATAAAACAGGCAGAAATGGGTAGTCTTTGGTTGCACATAATTGGGGTTCGGTCACACCGAATGAGAAAGAGAAGCTGCTAGACAAACTTGGCCACTTTTGGCTGCACTAAACATGGTCTCTTTGGTGGGACCGTATGTGGCATTCGGTTGTAGCCGAATTACTTGAAATTTCTACCACAACACACTGTCCTATTTTAGCCAATTTTGGTGGGATTGAAAATTGCTTAAATTATGCAGATTTTTCAGCAGCTCTGACCTCTAAAGCTAATTTGAGGATGATCAATTAAGGCTCCCATGGCTTAAGGGATGGATGATAAAAGGTTTACTTATTAGAGTTAAAATTATTTAGAGGCTTATGTTATTTTCGGTCAAGGGTTAGGGTCATCAAGGAACCTCATATACTTACTATTTTCTCCTCAATGCTCCACTTTCACTTGTGTCTTCGGTCTTCAGCTTCCAAGGGCTCAACCAACTACATGACACATGGACTCATGTGATTAACAAATACGGTGCACAAATCCGTGCACTAACACAGGAACTTGAGAAACTGGGGATACTAGAACTTGCTCCCTAAGGCCCTCAACTACGGGGACAAATTGCCCTACAAGGCCACAATTGTAGGTGGCTTCCTAATCATGTTGGCCATTTCAATCGTTCCTTTTATTGTCGACCAGTGGTGGCATGTGGCCTGAGATGATAGATTTTTACCAAATTGATTCTGATCTAATCGATCGATCCTTAAATAAGGATTTGTCGGTTGCTCATATTTGAGATTGATTGGGGAATTCACATCCATATTAAATGGACGATTATTGGGTAACCTTTTCTGTGTGAATTCTCATCAGTCTATTAAAATTTTCAAGTTGGGTTTTATCTTGTTTAACATAGATTCATGCTTGCTTGGCATGAAATTTTCTTTACTTGGATATCTTCGCAAGCTAGCTTATACATTGCAAGAAGTTCCTATACACTTTCCAAAGTATTATTATTCATAAAGGATCAATCCTTGAGAAGCAAAGACACTTGCGGCTGAGCCTCCGCAGGTATGTCTTCTTAAGCATGAGGTGCTTTTGGTTGCTTAGAGTTTCCATTAAGATTGGCAAACCTTCTATTCATGTTGTCACACTAATGAATAAATAATGCACATGGATTCCATCAAGCATGCTAAAAGTGGTGTTTGGGTCAAATTTAGTTGTATGTGCATGTGTTATGCCAGAGCCAAATGCAGCTCAATTTGAATTGAACACCTTTAACCCCCAATCAACGAGATAGAACATGAAACTGAGAATCCAGAGGGTTGGACTTCTATTCAACTTCTTGTCAATTGAGATTAGGTGATCTACGAAGGAGAGTGTTCGTCCTTCTGTGAGTTCTTTTTGCCTTTCGATCAAAAGGACTTTCTACAACCATGTTAGCGATGGTCATTAATAGTAATGCAATAAAAATGGAAGATTTAAAAGATAAGAGTACTAAAATTGCATTAAAATATTCACAAAGTAAACACTTACAAATATATGATTGTCGGTGATGAAGTTAACTACAACTAATACTCACGGTCTAATGACTAAGGTGTAGATGAAGGATTCTAAAGTAATTAATGTGAGAGAAACAACATTGATGGGTGGAAAAGAACTAACTAAGCGCTATAACTACTCTTCTTTGCAATCTGACAACATGGGGTGGATGAAGGAAATTACACTAAACTAAAGACGAAAGTCAATGCTGAGGGCAGTGTAGCACTAATGAACAATGGAAAGCTAAGCTAAACTAAAAAGGTCCTAGGACAAAGATAAGTAGCGTTTCACTATAGGGTTGTATTATGTTGGGTTGGGGAGGGCCCAAAGCTCTTCAATCTTTCTTCTATTTATAGAATCATTGGGCTTCGTAGCCACTTTCCATGTTCGTTGATTTGTCCATGATCGTTTATGCCATTAAGCAGTCGTGGCCTATCATATCTTGCTAGGTGTAGCAAACAGTTACTACCAATTGGGCATTTATTGTGTGCATATCTTATTTCTACTACATGGGTAGGAGGCCTTCATGTTTTGATACTTGTAGATGTTAGTTATGCTTTCTTCCTCTTGAACGTGCATCATGCTCCACCAAATCAATCAACTTGGTAATGCCCTTCACTCTTACGGCTCCTTTCTATCGACAATTTTGGTCTTGTAAGTTTCCCTTGTGTGTTGTTATACTATGACCTGAGCCCATCATTGGCTTGAGCTACTTTCGTCAGTCATCAATTGTTGGCAATGTAACAACTAAAGTGGGCTTATTGTGATCTTTTCAAATTCTGTTAGGCACCTAAATCATGCCACACACGTACTCTGATGGTAGAGCACTGGACTTATCCTTTTCCAGTCTAATAATTAGCCTCAGGGTGTTTTAATCAACTTTGGCCGTTAAAGTAGTTAAAAAGATTTTCAATTTGTCTCATCTTAAGATAACACTACCACGTTATCTTGTTTGATTGGACATCATGAGAAGAGGTGTAAATGCATGGAAACGTTTGGCTTAAAATTTAGTTGTTGGTATGTGGTATCGAGCGTCCAAATCTTTTTATAGCTAGATCCAAACTGAACACCTATGATCCCAAGCGTTGAGATAGACAGACAGACTATGAGTGGTCGTTTATGATTGCGAATTGAAGTTGTTCGACTATCTATTTAGCCACCTGTAAGTGAAACTAGACGATTTATGAAGGGAGTGTTCGTTCTCTAATGAGTTCATTTTGCTTTTTAGTTGAAAAGACTTTTTCTCACCGTGATAGAAAAGATAACCCGATTTATGCAATGGGAGAGTAGAAGAAACTTAATTGTATTAAATTGAAAAGAAATTGAAACTTATAATAATATCCATTGTTGATCTAGTGTCTGTGGCGTAGATAGCGAGGCCCTAAATTTATGTTTTTCTTGGTCTAGCGACTTAGGTATAAACGGAGGTAATTACGTGACTAAGTAAAAAAGAAAAAGTTCTTCCTTATGATCCAACGCTCGACTTAGATGGAAGGGAATTACAATACTACTCATAATCTAGCTAGATTGGTCCAACGTAGTAGCGTATAGACGACCATGATTATACTGCTCCCATGTTAAAGCCGATCCAATGTAGTAACGTAGTCGAGTTGTTCTACTCTAGGATGAGTTATACTAAGATAAATTAAAATAAAAGATAAGTAGCAGTGTGCTGTAAATTTGTTTTGATACATGTTGGGTTAATAAGGGCTTAAACCTCTTCGATCTTCTTCCTATTTATATAATTTTGGGACGGTTGAATGGAGATAGATCTTCGTAGCCACTTCTCATGCCTATTGATATGGAGATAACTATCTAAGCCCAAAGATAGTTGTGGCCTATCAAACAATGGCACATACGCTGGTTGTTTGTCATTGGCCAGCCATTGATTGTGGACATGTTTACCTTTATTACATGGATGAGAGTTTCTCTTGAGCTACTATGTGTTTGTAATGGTCATCCTATTCTTCGCATGAACATGAATAATGTATGGTGGCCATAGAGTCCTTACATGTTGCCATGGTGCATCAACTGGTTCATCATTTACTATGATTATGCTTTTGGTTGAAACCCAACTTCAATCAGAAGACCACTACAGTCGTTAGCGAGCTTTGCCGTATGAGTGGGATACATGACAAGTGTATCCTCACTAGGGGTGTTAATGGGCGGGCTCGGGCCTGAAAAATTAGAATTTTAAATAGGCCTAGCCCCACGGCCTGACCCGAAACATTTCAAAATCTAGGCTAAGGCTTACTCCAAGCTTGGCCCATTGAAAGCCCTAATCTTCACCGTGGCCAATTGGGCTTATCGTTTTTGTACTAAGCACGACTTTAGGGGTTGTTTGGATACCTGTAATTTTTTTAGTTCTAAAGATATTATATGCTATTCTATTTGACTTTGAAGTGGTTATTTGTTTATGGGTAAACATATTGTGTGTTTAGCTAACTTGTAAAGTGTTTACAATGAATATTATGTAGATATTCATACTAGAGAGCTTGGGCAGTGAACCTTTCAAAGTATGCAAAAATCATGCAAGAAATACTTAATTTTTTTAGGGCCTTAAGAGGACATTAAAGCATGCATGCACTAAATGTATTGGATGTCTTTCGCCCATCACAGTGGCCCCAAATGCAATCTAGAAGTTTTTAATGGTGGACGTCTCATCCTTCTCTCGTGTGGTCCATTTGATAATAAACGAAGTATTTTTAAGGCTATTGGAGAGCATTAAGGGAAGTACGTGCATAGATTGGATATACCATACACACTATAGTAGGCCCCCACATATCATGAGTATATATTAACCATTGTATTCTAACACACACACACACATATACATATATATATATATATATATATAAAATACCTTTTTAGCGGTAAAGACTTTACCGACAATATGAAATATGACTTTTTACCAGTTTCAGATTATATTACACTACAAGCTATAGTATGTTTACAACATGTAAAGCTTTTCCAGGCAAATAAATACATCCAAACAGCCTCTGCAATCAAATTACATATAATTTCTTTACAACTTATGTACTTCATGAGCATCCAAACGACCCCTTGCCTATTCTAATTTCCGTAGGATTGCATGTGGCTCACATGACAAATTGCTCGACAAAACGAGCGGAGCAGCAACATAAACAGGTGAGATCTCGCACGTACAAGACGTCTCCTGGTGTGAGGGAAGATTTCTAGCCTGCTTGTTTGCACTCCGCAACTCCTGATCCAGTCATGAATCCGAATGATACTTTACCACCATGTAGAAAATGGTGATGACTTTCAACCGTACACATGCATTGCAGAACGCCAATTGGTACCGTCCAAATCACACAACCCAATGCATAACAGAAAAATTACAGCGGCAAGATAATATTAACCATCTGATCATTCCTTTCAAATTAGGATCACTCGCTGTTCTACTTTTAACAATCCATTTAATGGTCATTAATTGGAAAGTCGCAATTTCCTTATCAGTGTGGTTTTGGGCATATACTCCCGCTACGATGAGATCCACAGTTTAGATGGTCTGGATAGCTGTACATAGGTGCCATGTGTGACGAGGATGAATCGCCACCACCATTTTGAAATGGTGATAAACTAACATTGGAGTTACCGCATCCATACGGAGTTGGCGTGTTTCACGAAGAGGGAGAAGCATCAATCTGAGCCGTCCAAATTAAACTTTCACTATTTCATCCGTCGATGCCTCTTAAAGGTCCCTAATATAATCAATCAACATTATATATGCAAGAGAGAAGAAAAGTAGAAAAATAGAGAAGAAATCGACGGCAAGAGGAAGAAAAGAAGATAAGGCTTCTCTCTCTTTCGAGGTTAGCTCTACTTTTCCATTTTTATACTCATTTCCTTCGTCTATCTGTGTCTTTTTCTTTCTCAACTTCGAATCTCTTGCATTTTTCATTTTTTCTTTTAAATTTCTCCAATCCATTCAATAAATTAGGGTTTTGATTTGCTCTCTCAATCGATCTGTAGTTTGAAAAACCCAGATTTGCCATGGAAAATGGTGTCGACACCGTAGAAAAACATCATCCGGAAGAATCGACATCCCTTCCAGAAGACTCTTTGCTGTCGCAATCTGGAGACAAGCACGAACGGAAGGATTCCGAAGCGGATGATGTTTTCGAGGAGGCAATCGATTCTAATCCTGACGATGCTCATGCGCAAATGCAACAGCAGCAGCGGCCATCTAATTTGGATGGTGGTGTTGTTGTTGATGGAGGTGAGAAGTTAGGTAAGGTTCAGAGAGCGGAAGACAATGGTGACTGTTACGAGAATTTCGAAGAAGCAATGGATCGCCCTGATGAAGATCAGAGTCACAGAGAAGAGAAAATGGTGGCGGTAGATGTTCTGGATGCTGTCAATGGAGAAGGGGATGTGGAGGGCATTCCAGCAGTGATTGAATTGAACAGGTCAGGAATTAGAGGTGAGGAGGATGGGAAGTGTGATGGTGTTTTTGTTATTGACAAGTCTGAAAATGGGGATTTTCATAATGTCAGTTCGGGTGAGATTGGGGTTGAAGGAGGGATGGTTGATGAGGGGGAAAATGCTGGGGGAGTCCAGATGGTGATTGAATCGAATGGGTTGGAAGCTAATGGTATTGCTGGAAAAGGGGAAAGAGATGGCCATGGGTTTTTGGGTGATCTGGTGGATCACAAAGAAGAGAAGGATGCGACAACCGATTGTGTTGTTTCTGGTGAGAAGTCTGACAATGGGGATTTTGATAAAGTGGATATGAATGAGGCACTTGGTGTCGTCCTTGAGAAATCAGAAAACGGGGATTTTGATGGGGTGGGCACAAACGAGACGCTTGCGGCTGTCCTTGAGAAATCAGAAAATGGGGATTTTGATGCTGTGCATGCGGAGGAGATTGAAGAGATTTTGGATCAAGACGAGAGTCAGAAAATGGGAGGTGCTTCAGCATATGCTTCTGTTAATGAGGAGAAGATTCCACATCAAGATGAGAGTCGGCAACTGGAATATGCTTTGGCTGATGTTGTTGCTTCTGTTGATGAAGAAAAGATTCCAAATCGGGAGGGGAGTAAGAAAACTGAAGATGCTTTGACAGTTGTGGGTGCCTCTTTTGACGAAGAGAAAATTCCGCATGAAGATGAGAGTGAGCAAATTAAAGATGCATCATTGGTTGTTGTTAATTCTGTTAATGCAGAGAAGATTACTCATGGAGACAAGAGTCAGCAATTGGAAGATGCATTGTCTGTCACGGGAAGTTCTCCTGATGAAGAGAATATTCTGTATCAAGAAGAGAGCCAGCAGACAGAAGATGCTATGGTGGATGGTAATTCTGTTAATGATGATGTAAAGCCCCCTCGAGCTGAAAATTCACCTCCTTTAGAAGTTCCTGTTGAAATGGATGACAGACTTGAGACTGAAACATGTAACTCAGAGCCTCAGCTATCCAGTGATAATCAAGGAATTCCTTCTGAGTCTTCTGAGGTTATTGATGGAAATGAAGAGCTGGGCAGAGCTGAAGAGCCACAAAAACAAGATGAGGGAGACAAGCTGAGCCTTGGCAATGAGTCAATTGCTGGCGAGTTGCTTGAGAGAGAATCTGTTTCAGTGGAAGAGTATGACGAATCAAGTTCAACTGAAGAAGATGACAGCAAGTTGATTATGCAGCCTGCACAGGTGGTGCCTTCGACTGCTGTGAACTCTGTGGACTTGCCTCCTCCTTCTCGTCCTGCTGGCCTTGGATCTTCTGCTCCATTGCTGGAACCTGCTCCTCGTGCTCTACAACAGCCCCGAGCAAACGGAACCACACCACAGCGACAATCTCAGCTTGTGGAAGACCCTGCTAATGGCGAGGCGGAGGAGTATGATGAGACCCGTGAAAAGCTTCAGATGATTCGGGTGAAGTTCTTGCGGCTTGCTCACCGACTTGGTCAGACCCCTCATAATGTTGTCGTGGCCCAAGTCCTGTACAGGCTAGGACTAGCTGAGCAGCTGCGAGGGAGCAGAAACACGAGCCGAGCTGGTGCCTTCAGTTTCGATCGTGCAAGTGCTATGGCAGAGCAACTTGAAGCGGCTGGGCAGGAAGCTCTTGATTTCTCTTGTACAATTATGGTTCTTGGAAAGACGGGAGTCGGCAAAAGCGCCACCATTAACTCAATCTTCGATGAGGTTAAGTTCAGCACTGATGCATTTCAGGTAGGTACTACGAAGGTTCAGGATATAGTTGGGATGGTTCAAGGTATCAAGGTTCGGGTGATTGATACTCCTGGCCTTCTATCATCTTGTATGGACCAACGCCGGAATGAGAAAATCCTCCACTCTGTTAAGCGTTTCATCAAGAAAACCCCTCCGGATATTGTTCTGTATCTTGATAGGTTGGATATGCAAAGCAGGGACTTTGGAGACGTGCCATTGTTACGTACCATCACAGATATATTCGGGCCTTCCATTTGGTTTAATGCCATTGTTGTTTTGACCCATGCTGCATCTGCTCCACCTGATGGCCCAAACGGTACTCCCTTGAGTTACGAGATGTTTGTGACTCAGCGTTCTCATGTGGTTCAGCAGGCAATTCGTCAAGCAGCAGGGGATGTGCGCCTCATGAACCCTGTTTCCTTGGTAGAGAATCACTCAGCCTGCAGGACAAATAGGGCTGGGCAGAGAGTCTTGCCAAATGGTCAGGTTTGGAAGCCACAATTATTGTTGCTTTCATTCGCATCGAAGATTCTAGCTGAAGCAAACACACTTCTGAAGTTGCAAGACAGCCCACCAGGAAAGCCTTTTGCAGCTCGTTCAAGGGTACCTCCCTTGCCTTTCCTTCTGTCATCTCTTCTACAGTCGAGGCCACAGCTGAAACTGCCTGAGGAGCAGTTCGGTGATGAGGATGCTATGGACGAGGACTTGGATGATGCATCTGATTCAGATGATGAGTCGGAATATGATGAACTCCCACCGTTTAAGCGTTTGACGAAGGCCCAGCTGTCAAAGCTGAGCAAAGCACAGAAGAAAGCTTATTTTGATGAGCTAGAGTACCGAGAAAAGCTTTTCATGAAGAAACAGTTGAAGGAGGAGAAAATGCGTCGGAATCTGTTGAAGAAAATGGTGGCATCGGCTAAGGATTTGCCAAATGATTACAATGAGAACCTAGAAGAAGAAAGTGGTGGTGCAGCGTCTGTTCCAGTTCCTGTGCCGGATATGCCCTTGCCTGCATCTTTTGATTCCGACAATCCCACCCACCGGTATCGCTACTTGGATAACTCCAACCAATGGCTCATTAGGCCAGTTCTAGATAATCATGGTTGGGATCATGATGTTGGTTATGAAGGTTTAAATGTTGAAAGGTTATTTGTGGTTAAAGACAAGATACCTGTTTCTTTTTCTGGTCAGGTTACCAAGGATAAGAAAGAATGCAACCTCCAAATGGAATTGGCCAGTTCAATAAAGCATGGTGAAGGGAAAGCAACCTCATTAGGATTTGATGCACAGACCATTGGAAAGGACATGGCATATACTTTACGTAGTGAAACAAGGTTTATTAATTTCACGCGCAATAAAATGGCTTCTGGTCTTTCGTTTACCATGCTGGGTGATGCCTTAACAGCTGGTCTGAAACTTGAAGACAAACTGATGATACACAAGCGATTCAGATTGATTATGACAGGGGGTGCAATGACCAGTCGTGGCGATGTAGCATATGGAGGCAGTTTGGAGGCCACTTTGAGAGACAAGGACCATCCTATAGGTCGGACGCTATCGACCCTTGGACTCTCCATCATGGATTGGCATGGGGATCTTGCAATTGGCTGCAATGTCCAATCCCAGTTCCCTTTTGGACGAACCACCAACATGATCACTCGTGCAAATTTGAACAACAGGGGATCAGGGCAGATTAGCATCCGCTTGAACAGCTCAGAACAACTTCAGATTGCTTTGATTGCCCTCGTTCCTGTGTTCAGAAATATCATCAAGAATAGGTTGTTTGGTTCTTCTCAAACCATGTAGTCGGGGCAGTGAGGAATGTTATGTATTGTGAGCAGCAGCTCTGCGGTACTAGGACATACCCATGACGGTGGCCATTTGCTTTTGGCTGGCATCAACTGTGAGTGAAACTAAGCTGCTGGTTTATATTTCTTCATGTTGCAAGAATGCTTTGTCCTTTATATTACTATAGTTTTTCCGATGGCATTTTGAAGTTGGTTATTTTCATCACAGTAGAGCTTAGTTAAAGACAGGGTTGCCTTATTTCAATTAATGCCATGATGCAACTTTATTGTTTTCTTCTTCAAATGGGTGTGGAAATTGATTATTGATTGATAAAATGGAGCTGATCTAACTCTTAATCTTACTAGGGCTTTTATTCCTTGGACATCTATCCCTCTTAATTAAAGAAGATTTTTCTTTTTTTTTTTCATTATTAAAATTTAAATACTAGGGCTTTTTATTCCTTGGACATCTATCCCTCCTAATTAAAGAAGATTATTATTATTATTTTCATTATTAAAATTTAAAAGAAAACATTAATTTTCTATTTTTCTTTCCAACTTTGTAGTCCTCTACACCATTCAGGCTGCTGCTCATGATAAAGAGGTAGCTATCCATGCCTAAAGTTGTCGCATTTAGTAATATGGTTTTGATTACCAATTAAATAGTTGGTTGATAAACTCTCACAACCATAAGTCGCGTTCGCATGCTTTGCTGAACCTAAGATCTGCAGAAGAAATTTCCATTTTTACTTATAGAGATGTTCTAATAAGGCCTTTTGTGGATATGATTGCATCTATTATACAACAGTTTATGATAATTTCTGCATTATATGAGGTGATATGTGTACGTAGCTGCACATTTGTGGATGTTGGTCTCTACATGTGCCTGTACTGCTACCACTGCAGATTCTACTGCTAGTCTACTACTGCTGTTAGTGCCAGTGCTGCTATTGCTGTTGAAATGGTGGAAAACTTGTTGGTGCCAGGGAAATTGTGCTAAGATGTGTTGTGATCTGTGTCCATGTTGCTACCATGTCTGTTCTTCTTGTTCATTCTTTTTCATTTTACTTGCCTTAGTTGGTGCTGTGTTGTAGCCAAAGAGTGGGTCCCACAAAATCCCAGTAGTGACGTGATGACACATGGTGGACAAGAGAGAGGAGAAGATCAGGTTTTATCGCATACATGGCTTTAGGGTTTTCTCCATCTGCAAAGAAATAATTTCTTAGAAAAACTCGCACTTTTTTATTCCAATATCAGCCATTAATTCTCTCTCCATATGAACTTAGAGATCTTTATATAGGCCTACATACAAAAGAATTTGAGTCTTTAATATCTATACCTTAATATTTTTAGACTCCTTATGAGATAATTGATTCACTAAAAAGTTATAACAAATATTTCTGCTCAAGTAGGAAACAAACAACTTCAAAAGATTATAAATCTTAAAAGATTACCCAAAATATCTTAAGCATGGGCTATTTTACGTCAAGCTTAGGAAGCGATGGGGCTCCATTTGAATGCTAATGGATGGCCTGGATGAGGCTTTCAAAGAACTCGTCCTTGAGTTTAAGACTCTGTTAGTCTTTGAAAACAACTTGCGTGGTGAACCTTCTTCCAGCTTGGTGAAAGTTGATACTGAAGGCCTATGTGTCAGGTTGCCTTGCCTGTGCCGCATGCTTCAGTAGATCAGATCTTTGCTTTGGTCTTTATTCTTTCCATGTTCTCAGTGTCAGCTTCTGCTCCTTCGCTACTCGTGTCCTCTATAATGGCTTCCATCTTGTCCTTGATAGATGGTAATTAAGCTGCTGGCACTGAATGTTGGATTAGCGAAGGTGACTCCCTTCCTCGCTTGCAATTGACTTCCTAATCCTGCCTTTTCTACATCATGTTTCCTGTCACGAGACTTTGATATGTGGGCTCCGATTGGTGTTGGAGTGACACTAATGCGTCCCTCTCAACTTCAACAAATTTTTTAAGACTTCACTGGTATGATTGATGAGTTGTTCATTTCCTTTTCCACCATTCTAGCCGTTGATTCATCTTTCGTTTCACCAATCACTCCTTGCATTGGTTCAGAAGTAGTTTTGATCCATTTGTAGATCTGTTGATGATTCAATCAATCCACTGATTGACTTTTCGCATGTGTCGATAAGGATCGTGACCGTGCCATTGGAATCTCACCTGACACATTATCATTTGGATCTTTAGTTAGGTGAGCTATGCAGGTTTGGGCCAATTCAAGAATTTCTCTTTTACCTTATTTGAATTCTCCTAGCAATTCCCTCCTTGCATGGCTTGCTCATTGGCATCTCGCTCTTCTTTCTACTAGTTGCTTTTGAATGCCAATGGATGCCTATGGTGGTTTACTTTTGTAGTGAGGGTAGGAATAATTAGTTTACTTGGTGTAGTAATCATAGCTGGACGGGTGGGTATTGGATTGATATGACAAATGATGATGACAACCAATTTAACCCAGATACGAATTGGACAATGGGTAAGGATGCTTGTAACATATATGGGAGACTGAATAGGAGCTGTGCAAAATTTAATAGCATCTGCTTCTCACCATCTTAACAATGATTGATAGGTTACAATCTAAATCTTGGGGCTAACAAAGGATGGGCAAAGGGCTGTTGGTTGGAAAGGTTGGGGCCGGTTTAGGGATTGTGACATTTGGAATAAGGAGAAAAATATCCCAGTTTCTAATAGTAGAACTTGCCCTTGTACTTAGTTTCAATATCCTTCTAAATAGGTGCTGCTCCCGCTTCGAATGGTGCTTTGGACTTACGCTCCCACTCCCACTTCCTACCCTCCTGCTCATGGTGTGCCGTAACGGCCATTACGGGGCCATAAAGGCCATTATGTAAAGGTAACAGTGGCAACCGTTACATGTTACGGGGTGGTAACGGTCGCCATTATGGGAAAAAGTTTTTCAATTTTTTTTTTTTCCAATTAAAAAGAGACTGTAATGGCGGCCCGTTTCGTAAATGTAGAGGTGGTGGCTGTTACGGCCACCGTTACTATTACAAAATACCTTGCTCCTGCTCCCACTTCCTACCTATTTATCTTGTTCACAGTTTGAAATAGATGCTTCCCTACTCCAACACTCAAATTTGTTGCTGCTTTGGTTCACAGTTTGTACAACTATACTTTGATACCGATTTGACATGGGATGGATGAAAGAGAAGGAAAAAGAAAAGAAGATTGGATTTTTGTAAACACATGGTAGTTATTTTATAGGGTTTTCTCCTTCTGCAAGAGAGCAAGTTCTCCCAAAACTCATCAATTAACTATCCCTGCTATGGTCGGTTTAGGGATATGACAAGTTTTGGAATAAAGAAGAAAAATATATCCTACTTTCCGATACCAGAACTTGCTCTAATACCACTTTGACATAGGATGGAAGAAAGAAGGAAGAAGGAAAGAAGATTGGATTTTTGTAAACATATGGTTGTTATTTTGTAGGGTTTTATCCTTCTACAATAGAATAATTTCTCCCGGTACTCATCAATTAACGATCACTGCATATGGCCTTAGAAGTCTTTATATAGGCCTATCTGCAAATGACAAAGATCTAAATCAATATTCCAAATCTAGACGGTACTATTTTTAGACTCATGACATAATAGCTTCACTAAGAGTTTATCAATATGGTTTCTACTAAAACAAGAAACTAACAATGTGTCATTAGATTCCAAATCTTTAAAGATCTTCCTGCAATAATCAAAATAATCTTTGTATGGGCTGTTTTACATCTAGCTCCACAATTGAGAGGGGGCCCAACTGATGATGATGGATGGCCTGGATACACCACCCTGTGAAATCTGTTCCATTGGAGAATTGGGTCCCATGCTCTAGTTGATTCGTGAATTGAAACCAACAATTTGTCTTGAGGGCCCCCGATGGTGGTTTAATAGGTGCATGGGTCCACAAGGTGGTCCCATCAATAGAGGATGCAATGATGTAAGCTGGATGGGAGAGAAATCGAATTAACTTGATGCGAAATGGAGTAACCATTGGATTTTGTTGTTTTCCATTTCTTGAGGATTTATTCAAGCTTTTTTTTTAGCCATGTTTTTTATTCTCCCTATCCAAACGGGCCCATAGGGGTTTCTCTCTATAAGAGAATATCCTCTCTTAAACTCACATTTTATTAGGCATGATTGCATTTTATTCCAAACTCATGCTAGGGCATTCCCTATAAGTGATAGGCTTCATTGAATCCTAGGTTCAATGAGAAATGGGCAAGGGTTGGCTAGGCTGTTCCCCAGAAGCGCTGCGCCGCATTGGCATCTTGTTGTTGTGAGAAGTGGGCAAGGGTTCCCGCGCCATTTTGTGGGCAAAGAAGCTAGTCTAAGAGAATAGGATTGTCTTGCCACAGGGAATACAAGAACATTGACAAGTAAGAGTTTAGAGTTAGTAGATACGATGAAATGAAGGAGAGTTAACATAGCTTGTGTTCGAGAGACCTACTGGAAAGTGGCCAAAACTAGAGAAATTGATGGATATAAGCTTTGGGATATAGTAAAGGACAATAATAGAAATGGAGTAGGAATAGTGGTAGATGAAGATTTAAAGGGTAAAGTTGCAGATTTTAAGAGAGCAAATGATAGGATTTTATTAATAAAACTTGTGTTAGGAGAGGATATAATAATAAAATTAGTGCATGTGCGCTGCAAGTAGGGTTAGAGGATAGAATTAAGAGAATTTTGGGAGGATATGGTCTAATGCAAGAAATTCTGAACAGAGAGAGGATATTCATAGGAGGACACTTAAATGGTCATGTAGGAAAGAAAGTAGAGGCTATGAGTGTGTACATGAAGGATATAGTTTTGGGAGAAGAAATGAGATGGAGGAAGCTATCCTTCATTTTGCTGTGGCATACAACCTAGCTTTAGCAAACACATACTTTAAGAAGAGAGATGAACATTTAATGACTTTCAAAAGTGGATCATATATAAGCCAAATGGATTTCTTTCTACTTAGGAAGACAGAATGATAAATATGTAAGGACTATAAGGTGATACTTGGAGAGAATTTGACCACACAACATAGGTTAATGGTTATAGATATTTACATTAAGAAATGGAAGAAAAGGAATGAAATTCGGTGTCTAAAAACTAGGTGGTGGATGTAAAAGGTAAGTGGAATGTTGAGGGAGAAGTAAACGTTATGTGGAATGAGATAGCTGATTGTATTAGGAAAGTGGCAAAAGATGTTTTAAGATTATTGAGAGTAAAAAAAAGCAAATCATATAAGTAAAATTGGCGGTGAAATGACGATGTACAAAAAGCTGTTAATAAGAAACGTGCATGTTTCAAAGCTTGACAAGGGACTAGAATCAATCAAAATCTTGAACAATATAAAAATGCCAAAAAGATTTTAAGAAAGTAGTGAACGAGGCTAAAGGCTTAGGACAATCTTTACAATAGATTGGGGCAAGAGAAGGTGAGAAAGATGTATTCATACTTGCAAAAATGAGAGAGGAAGAGTAGGGACCTAGATCATGTTAGATGCATTAAGGTTGATGACTAGAGGGTACTAGTTGATGACAATAAGATCAATCAAAGGTGGAGAAGCTATTCTTAGAATTGGTTAAATGTAAATTACTATGGGAGCATAATCTCTCTCTCTCTCTCTCTCTCTCCCTCTCTCTCTCCCTCCCTCCCTCCCACTAAAAAAAAACTCTTCGAGCATGGAGGTAGGATCATAAACTCAAATAATGTCGAAGTCAATAGATACTTTAATAGGTTTTTTTTTTTTTTTTTTTTGGGAAAGGTTACTTTCGTAGGATTATGATATTTGAAGTGAAAGAAGCTTTGAGAAAGGTGAAAATAGGAAAGGCCTTTGGACCAGATGGTATACCAATAGAGGTTTGGAGGTATATGGGAGACAATGAGTTATTTTGGTTGACAAAGTTGTTCAATAAGATTGTACGATTGAAGAAAATGCTAGATGAGTGAAGGAAAAGTATCATGATACCTATTTATAAGATATATATATATATATATATATATATATATATATATATATATATATATATATATATATTGTTTTTCTTATAAGGAGACATACAGAGTTGCACTAATTATCATCAGATTAAACTTATGAGCCATACTATGAAATTTTGGAAAAGAGCGATTCGGCAAAGCCTAAGGCATGGGATGAATGAATTAGAAAATCAATCTGGTTTCATGCTAGAGAGGTCCATCACTAAAGCTATTTTCCTACTCAGACAATTGATTGAGAAATATAGAGAGGAGGAATGATCTCTGCATGGACTTTATTGACTTAGGTCCCCAAAGAGTTAAATTGATCATGTTGGGAGAGGAGTTTCAAGAGGATATATTGAGATTATTAAGAATATGTTTGAGGGAGTAGTAACAAATGTGAAGACCACTAGCGGAGAGACCAGTGAGTTCCCAATTACTGTAGGCTTGCACTAGGGGTTGGCATTGAGCCCATACTTTTTCATATTGGTTATGGACGAGTTAACGAGGCATTTGCAAAAAGAGATCCCATGGTGTATGTTGTTTGTATTGACATAGTTTTGATTGACAAGATGAGGGAGGCGTAAACACAAAGCTAGATTTATTGGGAGGTGCTTTAAATGTAAGGATTCAAAATTAGTTGGACTAAAATAGAGCATATGTAGTGCATTTTTAGTAATAGTGCAAGTGGGAACAAGGCATTAGTAAAGATTGCTAGCGAAGAAATTTTCCAAAATCACCACTTTCAATATCTTGGGTCGATAATTCATGAGGGTGGAGAGATTGAGAAGCGTGTTGCCATCGAATTCAAGCCGGGTTGAAGAAATGGAAATGTGCGTAGAGTTTTATTTGATTGTCATATACCACTCAAACTGAAAGGGAAATTTTATAGAATGGCTATAAGACCAGTGATGCTTTATCGGACATAATTTTGGGCAGTTAAGGAACAACATCTCCATAGGATAAGTGTAGCTAAAATGAGGATGTTTAGATGGATGAGTGGTAATACAAGTAAAGATAGAGTTAGAAATAAACACATTCAAGGGAATTTAGGAGTAGAACCCATTGGTAACAAGTTGAGGGAAAGTAGACTTACATGGTTTGATCATGTGCAACGGAGACCAAGAACTGCGACCGTTACAAGTGATTTCCTACAAGTTGAAGACTCTAAAGGCAAGGGGAAGGCACAAAAGGGCGTGGGTGGAGGTAGTAAGAAAAGACTTGATGACTTATGACCATCTAGCTGAAGTTGTGGCCCTTGATAGAGTGGAATGGCAGAGGATTCATGTTACTTACCCAAATTAGTTGGGAAGGCTTAGATGATGATGTCGACATTCATCAACTCCCCCATACATGTTGCCGTAGCGCTCTCTCTCTCAATTTGTCTTTGGGATCTATATATAGGCCTAAATACAAAGACAAATCTAAAGAGATATTTCAAATCTGGAATTTTTATTATTCTTAGACTCCCTATGAGTCTATAATTAAAAATAAATAAAAATTCACTAAAGATTAATACATGGATCTACTAACCAATTCTTTAAAAGATGATAAACCCTTCGAAAGATGTCCCCTCCCTTTCGCATGGGATGTTTTCACCAACCAGCATGTAAAACTTGCACTATTAGTTTTTTTTTTTTTTTGGTGACGAGTCTTATTAGTAATTTTTGGTTCAAGATGACTGGCAATCACACATATGATCAAGGTGGGTCCCACTCTAGGCACATGCAATCTAGGTATGCATGCATCACTGTCACAGGTTGGGCCCATTGGATGGGTGAAGAATCATCAGTATGATCTCCACACTTCTGTCATGATGCATGCCTTTGTATACTTCAGTTTTGGCTTTGTTGGAAGTTGATGGATGTAGGCCCAGGTGACGGACTGCCGCCCATCTTTAATGCCCACTCCATATTGTTACACATAATCACTTTAGTCTTTAGCCTTTTGCCCTGATATTTGTGGAGCAATTGATAACACCTACTGATACTGAATCCTTTTGATCTATCTTTTAATCCATGCATTGATCTATCAATTTTGTTATCTTACTTATATTCTTAGATTCCTTGTAAATGTCAGGCATTTCAAGTTTTATATTGTAATTGTAATGACAAAGTTCCAGTCGGTTGCCTCTCTAACCTTGGGATGATTGAACAGAACACTGTTGGAATCATTACCTCCAGATTCCAGTTTCTCCTTAAAGGTGTGTCAATGGTGTTTTAAGTATCCAATCAATAAAAAATCTCAGTGTATTCCTTCCATCTGATTGTATCTATTAGTTCCAAAATTTTGTTTGCAACTGTTAGAGTATAATATGGCATTTCCTTATTAAGGGTGACTTATGTTGGGCCCTTGTTGCAAGCTGGGCATCATTGGTATAAGACGCTTCAGATTGAGGGGAGTGTTAAAAGAAATGTTTATGTACCTAGTTTAATAGGTTTTATACTGAAATAAGTTAGGAACCTGAGCTCAGTAAGTTTGGACCATAGGCCTTGGCACTTGGGCCTGGCCCAAAGGCCTGTACGCATAGTACGTGAGGAGGGAGGGAGGGAGGTTGTAAAAGACAACAAAAAGGAAAAAGTCATAGTGATAACATCTTTGCAGTCAATATTCCTACCGCAGTATATTTTATCCTTCTACCAAACATAACACTTGACTTTGTTGGACACTTTTGTAGGTGTAAACAAAATGTTGGATAATGTGAATCTGGTCCCCTTTAAAAACCTATGATCACGTTATTCTGGTATCAGGGGTTGTATGGTTGTGATGGGATTTAGTAGTGTCTATTGTAGTTAGTATTTTAATTAAACTAGAGGGTTAGAATTAGAATGAATGAATTGTTAGGATTAGACGATGGTTTCTTGTGCTTTGAGAAGAGCATATGTTATGTAATAAATAATTTATTTTTTTAAACTCTTTTTGACTTGGTGAATGAAATAGCTTCTTTGATTATTTTCCTTCCCTTTATTGGGTTATTTTGGGATGGGAATGCTACCATCGGTGGTGTGATTCAACTGGGAATTCTAGGTTTGAAGTGACTACACACCTGAAACTGTAAATTAGGTGTTGAGGTGTGCAGCTTTGATTCAGCTGGCCAACATCAACTTTGGTATCAGTAAGTTCAATTTTTATTTATTTTTGGAATAGATTTACAAATGCTATAAACTCACAAGGTGATTTATTTAGAACGAGATGTCTGGTATAGGAGAAGGCCATTGACATGGCGTAAATATTTGCGAGAATTCATCTCCAAGGAAACAACAACAACGTCAAATTGTGAGTATTTTTGTTGATCAATGCCATATTCTTGTAGGAGTTTGGTACAGGGCCGAAATGTCATTCATGATGCGGAGAAGAATTGTCTTTTCATTTAAGACAGATATGCAGAAGTTTGGTACAATGCCATATTCTCGACAGAAGAATTTAGAAACTCCCAATCGACATGGAGAGACTACCGATGATGAGAGATGACGACGATGAGAGACTGGAAATCGACGACGATGATGAGAGACTACCGACGACGATGAGAGACTAGAAATCGGATTGGGAAGTGAGGGACGATCGTGACTATAGGCATGGAGAGAAGGACAAAGGAAAATGGAATATGGCGACCATAAGATCACCGGAATTTGATCGAGATCATATGCTGGTTCGCGTGCAGCATACAGATCGTGATAAACGGAAGACCTGTGGTAAGCAGACTGGCCGTGAGTCAAAGGAAGAAACTTCTAAACGCCTTTGGGGAGACTCCTCCACAGATGATACTGGTCGAGATGCCGGAAGACATAGGCAACAGAAGATCGATAAAGACACAAATTGCCCCATGGAGGAAGGGGAAGTGGTGGAATGGGAGGGAATCAGACTAGCAGGAGGTTCACCATCGGAAAAATTCGTCAACCACTGCTGTGGCACGAAATCAGATTCATTACCCCACCTTATATGTTAGAGGGTTCTCGTCTGGATGGTTCCCCCTCAATGTTGAAAGGATTTTCGGCAGGGCTGGGGCGGTTATGGATGTTGTTATGCCCCGAGATCGGATTACCGGCAACTACAGAGGATTTGTGCTGGTGCGTATGTCTTCCGAAGCTGAGGTCACGAGAGCAGTTACTATGTTACATGGAGTTAAATTTGCGGATGTCCGCTGTTAGTTCAACAAGCTAGATTTGGTCCTCCCGCCTCTCGACCCCAGAAGCCTCGCCCTCCTCTGGTGTATCGGTGTTCTTCCCCCTCCTCCTCCCCCCATTTCGGCTCTACCAATCCTTCATTTAAGGATATTCTTCTATCTCAACACCAAACCCTGTCTTGCCCTTCTCGTTCAACCTCGTCACATGTCCTTCCTTCTACCTCCTGTCCCCTTGCCACTCCTACTCCCCCTTCCATTTCCAAGTTGGGCGTCCCCATTATTGTAGACTTAGTTCCTTTTCTTAAAGCTAAGGAGGAATTGAAGGATTTGGTTGTGCTAGTTTGCAAAGAAGGGGCGTCTTTATCTCAGGTGAAGGACTGGCTCGTGGAAACTACAGGATTCCATCCAGGGAATTACAAGCTTAAAACCATTGAGATATAATGAGCTTTGGCTCAAGGTATGTCCTGTAATTAATTCGGAGATGGTGATTATGGCTGGTCATCTCCATTTCGGAGGACCAGTGGCTACAATAATGAGCTAGGAAAAATTTTCGTTGTTTGGCATGGAAACCGTCTGGTTTCAAGTTTGGGTATTCCATTAGAATTATGGTTCGACGAGTTCTTTTTTGCAGTGATTGCTTATTTGGCTTCTTATTTGGAATTGGATGCTAAGACTACTCGGAGAGGAAGTCGGCGTTATCTGAATTAGAGTCAAAAGGAAGAAAGGTTCGGATCTGCCTTCATCGGTGAACGTTATGGTGGATGACCGATGGTTTGATTTCCTAGTGATTAAGGAAGCTTGGGACTTCTTGCTCCCTCGCTGGGGCGATCTTTGGCAAATCAGGGAAGGCCCTCTGTCGGAGCAAATGATGGTTCTCCATTTTTCAGGGCATAAACGTACTCATCCTCCATGCTCCAGCAGAGCACCATACAGGGGGCCTGCCATCGACCTCTCCTCCTGCAGAAGATACGACCACTCCAACGACCCCATTGTGACACGTGAAGATGATCAGTCCTCTCAGCCACCTTCATCAGTCCCTCGGCTGCCGAGCAATCTGACGGGGGTCGAAAAATGCGACACGTAGCACGCCTGTCCCTCCTTTCGACTGCTTTCGAGTGGATTACCAGGTGGTTACTTCAGCAAGACTACAACTTTCCTCCCACAATCAGACTTTTATCCAGGAGTCTCTCAGTCCGGCGTCAGGGGCATTAATTGTACCTACCTATTCGAGACGACGTTCGGGACGCATGTCGAGTTTTGGCCAGGCTAAGGAGGGACGCGTGGTTATTCGAGATAAAGCTTCACCTGCTGCCCCTCTTAATGTTGTGCCCTATGAGGGACACGTGGAGGGCGATATCGACTCTCGGATGGAGCAGGGACAGCTGTCAGCCCCCTAGCCTTCTCCTCCCCCCCTAACCTCTTGCGGATCCTACCCGGACCCGTATTCGGAGCCGTCTATCAATCCCACCCCAACCGTTCATCCTCCTCAATCTTCCCCATCCTACCTCACTCCATTACATCCTTACGAACCGAGTTTATACTCCGCTTCCGATTGTCTTTCAAACCCTCGCCCTGGATCTCAATCCTAGTCCCGGTCGTCTTCTTGCCTATCTCCCTCTGCTTCCTCCCTCCCGTTTGTCAACACATTGGACTTGGGCTCGATCACCTTATTTCAAGACAACATGTCCGCTGAGCTTCTCATGTCGGAATCGCTGCAAATGATCGCCAATCCTCAGATCGCCCCGTCGACTTCTGATTCCCATAGATCCGATCTATTGGCCAAAATCCACAATAAACGATGGATTCGCGAGGCAATTGGAAAGGTTCGGCATTCCCTCGATCTCTCTTTTGGGGATAGATTGGAAGATTACATTGCACTGTTTCAGTGCATCGAAAAAAGAGGCAGGCCGATAGAAAAGCGATCAACACCTGCAAAGCAATTAGTTAAGATTTCAAGTTCCTGTGGGTTACAAAGGCTGGAAGCCACCCCTGGGTTCATTGCAGCTGCAGTCTCTAAATCTAGGAGACGGTATTCGGGGAAGTGTAGTGAATTAATGAAGATTATCTCTTGGAACGTTAGGGGGATTGGCTCCAAACACAAAAGGAGTCTCATCAAGGCAACGATTAGTAGAAAAAATCCAGATGTCCTTTGTCTTCAGGAAACTAAGGTCTCCATCTTCAAAGATCACCTCTTGGCTTCTTTGTGGAAGGCTAGTGACACAAAGTGGCTAACTGTGGATGCCGCGGGGAGTTCGGGTGGTATTCTCATCACTTGGAAATCAGCTAAATCGGATTTCATTTCCTCTTCTTCGGGCAATTTTTCTTTGTCTGTCATCCTTCAAGATAAGTCTTCTCCCACTCAATGTCTCTTGTCTGTTATTTATGGTCCTAACAACCCTTCTCTTAGGGAAGCTTTCTGGGTTGAACTTTCTCAGGCTAGACAGTCCTTCTCTGGCCCCTCGTGCGTGGTGGGGGATTTCAATATTACGCGCCTTCAGGAGGATCATTCAAGATCCAGAAGGCCTTCCGCTGCCATGGCTCAATTCTCTGATTGGATTCAGCAAGAGCAACTTATCGATCCGTCGCTTCTGGGGTCGTGCTTCACTTGGATCAATGGTCGGGCCTCCCCTATCCAATCCCACCTGGACAGATTCCTGGTTTCTATTGAATGGCTCGAGACATATTCAACCGCCATTCAAATCGCCTTGCTGTGAACCACTTCCGATCACTGTCCAATTCTCTTAACCTTTGAGGATGTTAATTGGGGTCCGAAACCTTTTAGATTCAACTCCTCTTGGCTTCATTCTGGAGGTCTTCGTCAACAGATCATAGACTAGTGGGCCTTGTTTCAGGTTCAAGGTTATGCTGGCCACAGGCTTCTTTGCAAGCTCAAGCTTCTCAAAGAAAAGCTGGAGTGATGTACGGAGGTTTCCCTGAAGAAGGCAGCTGAGACAGACGATCTCCTTCTCAAGCTCCAGAAAATAGACGTCAATTCCGAAGAAATCCCGATGACGAAAGAGGTCTTGATTAGGCGCATTTCCATCATTCAAGACCTCTCTAATAGAGCATTAGAAGAAGCGGCTTGGCGAATCAAATCTCGTATCAAGTGGATTGCTGAAGGGGATAAAAACACCAAGTTCGTTCATCAAGTGGCCAATATGCACTCCTGAACTAAGGCTATCCTCAGTATTTCCGATCAAGGCAACAGAATTGAGGATCGTAAGGAGATCGAACACCTCGCGATATCTCACTTTAAAGAGCTCCTCTCTTCCGATAACTGGGTGAGACCGTCCTTAGACAACGTTTCCTTCTCCAAGTTGTAGACTGCTGAGGTTAATTTTTTGGAAGCTCAATTCACGGAAGATGAAGTTAAGGCGGTAGTGGATCTGATGGGAGGGGATAAGTCTCTAGGTCCAGATGGATTCCTGATCAGCTTCTATCACTCTTTCTAGGACGTTGTTCGTGAGGATGTTCTCCAATTCCTTCACGAATTCCACTCAAGGGGCAGACTGTCAAAAGGGCTGGGAGCCACATTCATTTCTCTTATCCCTAAAGTGGCAGGCGCCTCCTCATTTGCTCAATTCAAGCCGATTAGTCTCATAGGGATCCCCTATAAAATTTTGGCTAAGATTCTATCTGTTCGTTTATCTAAAGTGATCGGCAATCTCATCTGTAACACTCAGAATGCCTTCATCAGAGGTAGACAGATCACGAATGGCGCTTTTATTGCCAATGAATTTCTGCACACTTGCCATAAGTCGAAGCTTAAAGCCATTTTCTGCAAAATTGATGTTGCCAAGGCCTATGATCACGTGGATTGGGATTTCCTTTCCTATATGTTACGAAGGATGGGTTTCGGGGCCAAGTGGAGAAACTGGATCTCTGCTTGTATTGGATCAGCGCACTTCTCCGTCGTTTTAAATGGTATGCCTTTTGGTTTTTTCAAAAGCTCCAGAGGTTTGCGGCTGGTGGATCCTCTTTCCCAATTCCTATTTCTGATAGTGGGAGAGGCTCTATCCCAAATGCTTAAGAAAGGTTAGGAACAAGGCCTCCTGCGTGGCATTTCGATGCCCGGTATTTCAGACCCCTTGACTCATATTCAGTTCGTTGATGATACCCTGATATTCTCTAAAGCCTCCGATGACAGAATTAACCACCTTCTTACTGCGCTTCACTGCTTTGAAGCAGTTTCGGGTTTAAGAATCAACCTCAACAAATCAAAGCTCTTAGGTATCAATGTCTCCCATCAGTCTTTGCAGGACTTTGCCGCTGTGCTTGGTTGTTGCATCGAGTCCTTCCCTACTTATTTTGTTGGCTTGCCCCTATCCGTGGCCCCCTCCGAAGAGCATGTGGAACAGAGTTATTGGTAAATTTCAAAAATACCTTGCTTCTTGGAAATGTTGGTACCTTTCTCTGGGTGGTCGGTTGATGCTGATTAAAGCTACCCTATCTAGTCTTCCTCTCTATTTCATGTCGTTATTCAAATGTCCGGGGTCGGTGCTTAGGTCTATGGAAAGAATTCGAAGGGAGTTCCTCTGGTTTGGCAAAGATAATCAAAGCAAGTTTCATCTCCTTGAATGTCTCAAGTGTGCAATGTTTTCTACGACGGAGGTGCTAATGTGAAGATTTTGAAATTAATGAATTCCGCGCCGCTAGGTAAATGGGCTCGGCGTTTTGCTTCGGAAAAGGATGCCCTTTGGACTGGCATAGTCAAAGGCAAGTACGGGGCTTCTCAGGGGAACTTGTGGCTGAAAGACAGCTCCTACTACAAAGCGTCCCACATCTAGAAAGGTTTCCTTAAGTCCAAAAATCCCTTCATGGCCAACTGCAGGTTTGTTTTGGGTGGTGGTTCAACTACTCGTTTCTGGGAAGATATTTGGTTGGGGGAACAACCCCTCAAACTTTCTTTTCCGCGGATCTACCGGCTCTCTCCTGACAGAGATGCCCTCATTAATAGTAGTGGCTACTAAACTCCCGCCCACTTTGTCTGGGACATCTCCTGTACCAGAGCTCTAAATGATACTGAGGTGGACGAATTCATGGCTTTGCATGAGTTCATATCCAATCACAAGATCAGCCCCTCGCAGCCTGATAGCATTGAATGGATGCTAGAGAAATCTGGGGTGTTCTCAGTCAAGTCCCTCTACGCAGTCCTCTATTCCGCGGACAGGTCCTTGTGCGATGCAATTCCGTTTCTTTGGAAATATAACGTTCCTCCCAAGATCAGATGTTTTGGTTGGTTAGCGGCTTGGAACAGGATCCTTACTATAGACAATCTCATTAAGAGAGGCATGTACTTAGTTAATATTAGTTTGTGTTGTATGAGCCAAGCGGAATCGGTGAACCATTTACTGGTTCATTGCCCCTTTATTTCTACCATCTTCTCTCATTTCTGCAATCTCTTTTCCATATCCTAGTGTGTTCCGTATGGAATGGGGTTAAGCTGGAAAAAAGAAAGTTGAAGATCTGGTGTATGCTCATTATGGTGATCTGGTGGGCGGTTTGGAAAGAAAGAAATGACCGATACTTTGATAACAAATCGTCTACATCTTGAGTGGTGGGTGCTTTGGCCAAAAAAATGGTGTTAGAATGGGCTCTAAATGTTAAGGATATTAGTAATGTTAATCTTTCTTTTCTAGGTTGCTAGGAGGCTTCTGCTATCTCAGCAGTTGGCTCCTTTTCTCTCTTTCTTTTGTATTTTTTTCTCCTTTTAATGATATTCTGGTCGTTGCTTTAAAAAAAAAAAAGATACACAGAAGTTCATGGTCAAGCTATGTATTAAGAACACAAGTTTTTTGAAGCCCTTGGAAGGACGATATGAGGAATGCATCAACTAATGAATCTGCAGATGGATCCTTGAATGAATTTGCAGATGGAATTATTGATGCACCAATAACTATAATGATAAAAGCATTGCCCTATGATTCAACTGATAGATCAATGGTTGGATCAGGAAGATCAATGGAGAGACCTGTAGGCAATCAAGATAAGTAGTCAATGGATATGATGGGTGGATTGACGACGTTACTGATGGATGCATCAATGATTACATCAACAGGTATGATTATAAATGTGCTGATTATTCCCTTAAGATCCAAACGGACAGTTCCAGGAAGTTCAGATAGGGACTAACAACAACTTTTGCTTGCGATCAGATGGAAAAAGACAACTGCGCTCCATGTGCTAAGGTCAGTGACAATCGAGACAATCTGATGGTGGGCTTTCACCAACTACTGCCACCCAAGTTGATAGTGATACAAAATCGGGATCGGTAATGCTGATGGATGTGGACAAGGATTCTAAGTTGAGGCCCATTTTTCCCAATCGTGAGGGAGTGATGTGGCTAGCCCAAGAGTGGGCTCCCATGAAAATACAAGAGTTGGACCCCATGGTTTGTTTGTTTAGAGAATCCTCCAATCTAACTCATTAATTATTTGGACCCCAAAATACATCTTGATGGGTGTGATCCGTTGGTGATGGTATGTTAGATCCATAGGCCCAAAGGGTTCTCATTTAGAGGACCCTACACCTTTGGTCTAGCTAAACCATGCCTCCACAGTTCCATAAGTCTTTTTTTGTCCTTATTTTAGTAATTTATTAGTTAGGGCCCATTTGGATGCATCCACATAAGTAGATTTTCCTACTGATGACAACAATTAAGTCACTTATCTAAGATAAGTAAGTTTGGTTAATAAGTAAATTATAAATTACTTTTTTTTTATATACTGAAAATGGCTTAAATATTTCAGCCATTTTAAAAAAGTTTTTTACTTTTCTCTAGTAGTTGATAAATCAATAGGCCATTCATCGGGGGTACATGCATGCATAAAGGCCCATGAGGTTTTGTCGGGGCTTTGATTTCACTCGGCCTATTGGGTTGTTTGTTGTTTGCTGCGATTTCTGCTGGAGCATGGCTAGAGCTGGACACGAACTGATCTAGTTCGGTTAACTTACTCGGCTTGGTTCGGCTTGACTCAAAAGCTAGGTTCGAGCCAAGCTGAGTTGAGTTTTTGAGCTCGAAAGAATTTCAAGCTGAGCTTGAGCTGGCCCAAGTGTGACTCAACTCGGCTCAAAGCTCGGCCTGAACTTGACTTGGTTCGATTCGGCTTGAGTTATTGCTTAATAATATAATATTATATATAACTTAATTAATATATTATATATTATATTATATATAATATAAAAAGGGCCCTCCCGTATAAAAACTAAAAAGAAAGCGCTTGACTCGAAAAGTTGAACTCAAATTGGCTAGAAAGCTCGAGCTTGAACTTGGCTCGAACTCGGCTTGAGTCGACCCGAGATGTTGATTGAACCGAGCCGAGCTGGCTAGTCAGGCTTGAGGACCGAGCCAAGCCTAACTCAAGCTAGGATAGGCTTCTGGCCGAACTGAGCCGAGCTGTGCCAAGCTCTACATGATTTGGCTCGTGTATAACTCTGAGTGTGGCAGAGCTAAAGGTCGATGCCTGTTCGTAGATGCTACAAGTATAGATTACTTAAATATTTCCTGTAGGCCCTAAACTAATACATCAGCGACCCCATTGGTAATAGGTCAATTCCATGTGGGGCCAATATCAGCCTAAGGCTTGGTTGTCTATTTTTTAAGCCTAAGATTACATTCAAGGTGAGTTCCGCATGATGGGCAACCCACGCTGAATGTGGGTTTACAGGTCCAGATTACTTAGATATTGCCTGAAGGCCCTAAACTAATACATTAGTGGCCCCATTGGTAATGGGTCAATTCCATGTGGGGCTAGTATCAGCCTAGGGCTTGGTCGTCTATTTTTTAGGCATAAGATTACATCCAAGGCGAGTTCCGCCTGATGGGCTACCCACGTTGAAGGTGGGTCCCACATGATGGACAATTCACATCAAAGGTGGGCTCCACATGATGGATGGTCCACATCAAATGTCGACTCATGATGTGGCCCATATCTAAGGTGGGCCGCACATGATGGACGACCCATATCAGAGGTGGGGCGCACATGATGGACGGTCTACATTGAAGGTCGGCACCACATGATGGGCAATGGATATTGAAGGTGGCCCCACATGATGGATGGGCAACATCAAAGGTGGGCCCTACATAATGGACGGTGCACATTAAAGGTCGGCCCTTAATGATGAATGGCCAACATCCAAGGTGGGAACCACATGATGGACAACCTACATGAAAGATGGGGCCCATACAATGAATGGTCCACATCAAAAGTTGGCCCCACATGATGGATGGTGGATGTGAGGGTGACACTCGAGGGATAAATACTTGTGATGTTGGTAAACAAACGTGTTTTTCCACTTTTTAGCTAATAAGTATTTTGTTTACCAAACAAACTTATCTAGTAAATAAGTAGAAACGAAGATAAGCTATTTATAACATAAGTATCTTATCTTAAGTAACTTATAATCCAAATGCCTCCTTAATGTGCACCATCCATTATTTAGGGCTCACCTTTGATGTTGGTCATTTATCGTATGGGGCCCACTTTTAATATGCACCGCCCATCATGTGGAGCACACCTTCAATGTGGACCGTTCATCATGTGGGCCCCACCTCTGATATGGGCCATCCATCATGTGGGTCCCACCTTAAATATGGGTGACATCATTAGGGCCAACCTTTGATGTGGATCATCCATCATGTGGGGCCCACCATTATTAACTACCCATCATGTGGAGCCTACCTTTGATATGGACTGCCTGTCATGTGCGCCCCACTTTCAATGTAGGTTGCCCATCATGTGAGGCTCGCCTCGGATGTAATTTTAGGCCTAGAAAATAGATGACATAGATAGTGGCCCCACATGGAATTGACTCATTACCAATAAGGTTGTTGATGGATTGGTTTAGGGCTTTCAGGCCATGTCTAGGTAATCCGAGCTTGTAACATTTACAAACGGGCATCGACCTTAGCTTTATTACTCCAACAAAAATGGCGTCAAACAAATGCACAATTCAATGGACTGAATAAAATCAAAGCCCCGATGAAACCTAATGAGCCTTCATGCATGTCTATCATTTTGATGGATGGCCTCTTAACTTTTTAGCTGGTGGAGAAAAGTAAAAAAAAAAATTAAAAATGACTGAAATGCTTAAGCTTATAATTTCTTGTTGACCAAACTTATTTATCTTAGATAAGTAACTTAACTACTGCTATCAATAGGAAAAATTACTTATTTGGTTGCATCCAAATGGGCCCTACAGGTGGGCCCCACATAATAGACAACCCATATCAAAGGTGGGGTCCACATAGTGAATGGTATACATCAAAAGTGGGCCCACATACGATGGATGTGAGGGTGACCAAATAGACTTGAGAGAAATACTTGTGATGTTGGTAACCAAACATGCTTTTCCATTTTTTAGAAACAGACTTATCTACCAAATAAGTAGAAACCAAGATAAGCTACTTATGGCGTAATTAGCTTATCTTAAGTAACTTACAATCCTTTGAAATACCGGGTCAAGGGTTCAAGTACCCATAGGTGGTGAAATTCCACTTTGGCGTGAGTGTGTCGGGGTGTGTGTGCATGTGTTAAAAAAACCCCTTGATGAATTGTTAAGAGTTGCTGAGTTACTGATGTGATAGGCTTGTTTCCATTTATTAATTTCATCAATTACTTCTAGATCACATTGGGCGTCAAGCAATGTTTGAATGACACAAATTGGCTCCCATTTGAATCACATTTTTCCCCTATAAATCATTAGCTAAAGACTGAAAAATATCTGTAAAAACCTGCATTAGAAAGAAAACAATCATAAGTTCACACAAATGTGATGACCAGACTGTACTTGTAACCGTAAATCAAAACTTCCTTCAGTACTTGAGATGGGAAAAATAAAAATAAACAGATATCCAAACCAAAACACAAATGACAAAGCTAAAATATGGCCATTTGAATAACATTAGGATGCAGTTTTGGCATGAATTGACTGATTAATCTACAATTTACTGTTGTTATTAAGGTTCTTTTGCTTTGGAAGAAGTATATATACATGTATAGGCCCTTTTATGAATGAATAGTGTATGAAACAATTTGCTGTGAGCTTTTTACCTAATCCTTTGATTGTGGAATCTTGGATTATTTTGAGGTGCAGAGGGCACCTAATACTAGTGGTTGGCATACCTATTCATCTAAGAGATCGTCCCAACAGTATGAGAGAAAAAAAAAAAAGGAGCTGTGAAGAGGGTGTAAATTCCTAGTGAGCCACCTGATGGCATTTTCTGAATTGCCCTTTATCCAATTGAGAAAGTTTGTTGAGAAATTATATGACCCTTGTGCCAAGAACATGCACTGTATTCCCAAGCCTTCAGTCTGGACCAATGCAGCCCATGAAGTGGTATCCAGATTGTTGAACTGATCAGCCCCACCTTGGGTTTTGGGTTCCCCAAACAGCACACTGTGAACAATTCTAGAATCGTCAGTGCTGCCATTTCAGCCCTGGTAGTGTCCATGCACTTGCACATTGTTCACAGCTTGAAGTGCAGGGTTGCCATGTAGTAATAACTCGGTGAGAACAAGGTCAAATCCACTGGGACTAAACTTGTAAGTATTATGAAAATAACTAGAAGTAGAAACAGAATCGGAAACTAATCTAATTCTAGAATAGTTGGAGTAATTGTGAATAATGTTGACTTAAACTATCAATTAAAAGGTGGAAACTAGGGTGCTAAGAATCCGCTTGTAGCTATTAAGATGCTACCTTACTTGATTCAAGAAACACAATTGGAATTGTAGTCCTATCTTATCCAGTGGAAGATAAACTATTCAAGCACAATCTGAACTTTCATTGAGATAATTCACACGTGAAGATCTATTGCATTGATTGGAAGGGATTCTATAATCTTACCATGCCTAGGAGACAATGGTAAACAACAGGATTTATCAATCTCCACAACTCCAAATAGATTTAAGAAGATATCAATAGCCTCCACAAAATCTACTGTAATTGAAGTCACAATAAATCATAAAAAACTGGAAATATTCCACAAATCAAACTAGAACTCAATGATTGTTCAACATAAACAAGAATTAAAGCAAGATAATCATCCCAATACGCTACAAGCTTTATCTCTTAGCCCTAGCTAAGAGGTTTAGTTCACTATAGACATGTTTGAAACCAAATCTCTTAAACAAAACATGAAAAATAAACTAGGGAAGAAGAAAAACTCTAGAGAGGTTGCTCCACCCTTTAGCTCTGCTCTTTGTAACCTAATTCATGTTTAGAACTTTTCGAAGAACCCATATTTATAGCCTTTGTTCAATTGACTTTAGAAAATTGTCTCAAATTTATACACTCTGCGTAATGCTTTCGATGCCATCGAACAGACTTCGATGCCATTGAAGGAAGAATTCCAGTTTGAATCGGATTTGAAAGTCGCGTACTTTCGCATTGCGTAAGTTGTCGATTCTATTGAACGTCCCTTCGATGCCATCAAACAAATTGTCGATGCCTTCGAACATGTCCTCAAGCCATCGAAAAATGTCCAGAATGTTCCAGCGAATTGCTCCAGAATTCTCCAAAAATCTTGATGTCATCGAACTGCTGCCTTTGATATCATCGAGCAATGCTTCGAGCAATTGAACAGGGCTTCAATGTAATAAAAATGTATCCAATTTGTCCAGCAACCAAACTTGATTTTTATGTAAGTTCTGATGCAATTAATAAGGTCTCGATTCCATTGAATACGTACTTCAATTCCATCGAAGGGTTTTTGATGTCATCGACAGTAACTCTTCAGATTTCTGGATTTCTGTACTTTGATCCGTCGACACTCTTCCTTCTTCACTTGGTTTACTTGAATCTTGGGGACTTGAGATCTTCAATCTTGATCTCTTAAGATCCATCCTTTGCCTTAGTGATTCTTGAGTATTAAATCCATGTTTTTAACATACTTTTCAATCTAAGCTCTTGAACTCACCTTGCAATACAAACATGTATAAAATATACTCATTAAGCATTATCATGTTCATAAAACCAAGATATAAATAGAGGGAAATATGCAATATTTGACACTCAACACACACCCAACATGCCTAATTTGGAAAAGTCGGGTCCAGGAATTTGATGACCGTGGCTTTCTTTGTTGTTGCTGTCAATGGGTAAGTTATGCAAACCTTTAGGAAAGGAACCAATACTTTGCTTGCCTGTTGAAATGAAATTCATTTTACTCTGTAAACAGCCATACTCTCATTGGAGTTGGTTTTCACAAGTCGCTTTGCAGCTGTTTAGAAGCATGGCCCAAATTCAAGAGTAGTTGCTACTAGCTTGTCTAGCGAAACATGTATTGGGCAATGTGCTCGGATTCATTCTCAATGGATATATTTGGATGGAATGGCTGGATTGTTGATTTGGATCTTATTCAAGGTATAAAGAGTACGAAACATTATAATCAATTGGAACAACTGAGTAGTTCTTCCTGTTGCTTCTTGTCAACAAGAGGTGCAACTTCTGAATATGAAAGTTTCTACAAGAATGTGCAAAAGGAAATTGAAATATAAGAAGCACATATAATTCACTGAATGGTTTCCTTTTTTTTTTTTTTTGGTTTAATCTTATTTGAACTGCAGGAGGAAGTATATCGTCATATGCTTCAAATGAATTAGATCATTAAATACTAAGAAAATTCCAAGTACGTATGCTCACCAAGATGTGCCATAACGATATCCGTGGATGTAATGGTCCCCACCGATGTCGTTACGGGAGTTGTTTAAAAAAATCCCTAGTATGTACATCCTTGTAATGATTTTATTTTTTATTTTTGGTAAAAAAATAAAAAATATGTAGAAATTTTCAAATATTTAGAGGATTCTAAATATGTATTCTTGTTTGGTTTTAACCATGCGTATGATGTGGCAAAGGTTTACTCTTTAGTGAGAATGCTATCTTGGCATGTTTGATGGTTTTAGGAACCTGATAGCCTTGGATGGACTGCAAAACTCTTATATTTAATTTTAGAAATATCTAATATCAGTGATATATATTAGTATGAATTTAATAGCAAATATCTCATTTCTAGGGTATTACTATTAGCTAACTGGTGTACATAAGCCGAATTGATTTTTGTCTTGTCTTTTCATCCTCAAGAAAAAAATAAAAAAGAATTACTCTCCTTTGTGGTTGGTCGGAGGAGTTATTTTAAGCACAAGTTTGGCGGTGTTTGCTTAGTGAGTGGTGTATTGTGGGTAAAGAAGACCTGTGTGTAGAAAAGTTTTTACTTGAGGAAGATGGATTCTAAGGAAAAACCCACTACCAATCAATCAGTACCAGAATAATCAATTGGTACCAGATTGAAAACTTTGTTACCTGTGGTTGGTGGACCTTCACATCCTTGTCATCATCCGGCTGCAGCTCTAGCTATGTCATTAGCACACCTTGTGCATATCGATAATAGCTAGAACCAAAAGAAAAGGGCAAGTCAACGAAATTCGAGGAGGATACGATCCTCACTTCGCATTTGCTATGTTGATCCCATACCTGAGTAAGAATATCCACTATTTCCATAGTCATAGTGACCAGGCCCACCATAGCCATATCTATACCATGGTTACCCTTAGTACTACTGGTCGAACTCATTTTGCTGAGAGAGACTATGGTGATGGATAACTCAGATTTGGATTTGAGTGTATATCCATATGCCCAACATCAACGTGGCTCAACAGGTTTCCTATACTGTCTATATGGTTATATTCATATTAATATCTATACTGTTTGTAACTGTAAGCCATTTGATGCCCTAGACATCTTGGTGCTCCATCTCCTCTAGTTACACTAGTGCTCACCTTTCCATGATACTTCTCCCCCGGCGGGTTGTATAATGACTTCAGACACCTGTAAGTTCACACTCTTCTACCTCGTCGTTCCTCATCTCTATCGAGATTTGCAGCCGGCTGTACCCTTGGGTATTGAGCAATGCCAGAAGCATGTGCATTGTCATCATCGCTACTATGATCATCGGTGTAAGTCTTGTTGTTGCTGCTTTGATACTTTTGCTCGGTAATTTGTGTTAAATTTACCTTCTTTGGGTCCAAGATAGCCACATGACTCGCTTGTTGCCCCGTGCGTATAGCTAGATCGCATATCTCGAATTCTTCACTATTCTCTTCCACTCGTTTCTCCATTTGTTCTCAGCTAAAGGTAGAAGTGGGTCCTCAGCATAAATGTTGTCTAAACTTATTGGATGAAAGTCACATTCATTGGCCAAATTTGCCACACGCCTTGCTTTTTGTAGTAGTAGCTGTTGTAGTCCATGTAAACGAGCCGACCCAATGTCCTAACTTGCAATGTATTCTTATTCTTTAAGTAGATGGGTGCAAAACAACTCTAGTTCTTCTTCTAGCTAGAGGACAAAGTTGCATGACTCGAAACTTTAATCTATAGTCTTGAGAGCATTTGCACCTTCTCCAAAATGCATCCTACCAATTAGTTGTACAAAAAAAAAAAAAAGAAAAAAAAAAAAACTTATGTTAATGAGACATTAATAATAATAATATAATTTCCACAATAGTAGTATTAAGTAAGAACTAATAAGACATGAGTTTCTTGCTTAAAGCTGTCTTAGAAACTGCTCGTTGTGTAGGTACATCTCCAAGCCGTCTTAGTAATGTGCATGTACTTTCAACCATAGATTATACCAAATATCAAAACATTTATAAGGCCTGCTTGTTTCACCAATTACATTAATAAAGGAATTACAAATTGCTTTACTTATTAGTAACATTTGTTGCATTTGATTGTAATGATGACCTTGTTTGTATTGTTTACTATATTTAGGTAAAATTGTAAGTATGTCAATTTTATAATGCAAAATTGTAATATTATTATAGATTCATTTGCTGATATTTTATTACATTTGCATTTGACCTTCAAATTATGTATCATAATACTTAATTAAACAAACATGGTAAAATAGTAATGATGATTTACTTGCATTACATTACCATGGAAATCGGTGAAACAAATAAGCTCGTAGTATATTTTAAACAAGCAAAATGATAAAATTAAAGATCGATAATTTAAGACTTATGCTCACTTTGTTCAATGCCATTTTTTGCATATCAAAGTTATGCGTTAATCATGCTTTTGAATATCAGCATCGGTGGGTGTATCGGCCTGGGTAAAAAATGATACGAAATGTATCGGGCCCATATCTAGCAGGATTATATTAAGCAAATAAATATAGAAAAATAAGAAAAAAAAATGGAATATTCAAGAATCTGTCATTATTTATTTATTATTTATCTATTATTATTATATATATTTTTTTTGTGTCTTGACCATATCTTCAATGGTGTATGGGACATTTTTTTGGTAAGAGTGCCATCACGATGGGTTGAACTACTGCGGGTAATGCCATCACAATGGGTTAACAGGTGCACAACTCATCTGAAGTTTACCCTTTGTTGGTACATCTCCCTTACCAAATATCCCCATATAATAGTTGCTTGGCTTTCCTACAGAGAAGTGGCATTACATTTGCTGACTTGGAAGGAAAGATTTCATGTGGAGTAGATCCACTCCGTCCATCATGTGTGCCACCTCGTGTTTGGATAAAAGGCTTAAAAGTCAGGCTGAATCAACGATCCGGTGGGTGACACCATGGCAAATAGTTAAGATGGGGAAATCTCACCATTGAAGTCATCCAAATTGGTTGACGCCCACTGATGTGTATACTCATTATGGTTGTCGTAGTGTTTTGTAGAAAGTGATACTCATGATGGGCCAGCCTATTAGACGGATTGGATATCATATACACAAGTTTTGGATGTTATCTATTGATTGAACATTAAACTTAATCCATAACGTCGGACTTGAGACCCTATGTACAAAAAGAAAGTTTAACCAAACTTCTTCCTTAATCTTTTGAGTGGCCAACTATGATGTGTATGTGAGATCCACTCTGACCATTAGATGTGTAATCCCATTTCAGGTCCGTAGCCAAGATCTCAAATTGACCTATGATTCAGGTGGTAGACTACCAGGAGTTTCTACATCCTTATCCTTGCCTCGGCGGTAGACTCCCGGGAGATTCAACATGAGGTCTAGGGTCCGAGTACCCATAGGTAGTGAAATCCCACAACATTGTGTGGGTGTGCTTAAAAAAAAGGTGGAGCACTTCAAGGGAATCCATTCCTTCCCTTGATTTTTACGGGGCATACGGTGATGATATACGAAATTCATTCCAACCATTAGACCACGGAAAAAGTTTAGGGGATCAGCTTTTCACTCACATTATTTCCAATAGTATGGTCTACATGAATCATAGATGGCACTAATTTTCGGGCCCTTGGGTATAATGCGGGACTACACCCTTGATGGCCCGGGTGGATTTAACATTAACATCATGGTGAGGCCCACCCAAGCTGCCACCCCTTTTCCCAGAGTGACCTTTAATAAATAAGATTTCTCTTACCTATGCAACATTTAATAACATTAATTACTACCTTGAATTATGATGTGGTGGGAGATGGACGACCACCCTTGATTTTTTATAGGCCCATCATGATGTGTATGTGAGATCCACTACGGCAAATAGATTTATAATGCCATGTTGGGCTTGGAACTAAAAAATCAGGCTGACCTATGATTTAGACGGGCCACGCTAATGGAAACACTAATGGAAATAGTTGAGAGAGACATCCACTATTGATTTCTACAGCGCCCCCACCATGATGAATATGTGGTATCCACTCTAGTCACTAGATGCCACACAAAAATATGAGCTTGGGTTTGAAAAATCAGGCCCATATGTGTTCCAAGTGTGCGATACTAAGGGAAACATTTTGGAACGTGTATTTTTCCCTTTATAATTTACAATTGTGTGATCCACCTGAACCACATGGAAATAATTTTTTTAACCCTGCGTCTAATATGGGGTGATACTGGTTGGCATAGATTTCACATTAACACCGCTGTGGGCACCACCCGTGAACCATCTTTCAAACACATGTTGAAAATGACTTTTACTAGAACATTTATTATAAATTGAATAATCCTTAAATCACGAGTGGCTAAATGAACGTCCTACTAGTTTATGTGTGGGCTATGCACTTATTAATGATATTGGCTATAAACTCATGTATTGGGTATAGATTCGTTCATTAGATAAGCGTACATTGTCAAAATGTTAGGGATAAAAAAGAAATTGTTCTACGATCAAGTATGTCAAAGACATATATAAAGTGTAGGTATTAATAAAATAATCCAATGATCCATATTGGACATGCATGCGCGCTTACTTCATGAGTGTAATTTATTATTTCGAAACAGAGAAACCCATATATGAATAAGGATTGATTTTACTTTCCCATCTGGTTACTCTAGGTTGGGGGTAGGCCCGAGCACAAATTCATACCATAGTTTGAATTTTAATGTAAAAGGTTTATCGTTGGGTTAACCATTTAGATAGTATATCAAAATCTATTCCTACTTCTTGGAAAGGAATTCATATGGACCCAACAAACAAAGTAAATATGATCAAGTTTTTGGCACTTCTTCTTGGTGGGCCTCTATTGATGAATGGTTTGAATCTTTGACACGTGTGCCACTTTACATAACTATGACTTGTATTCCAGAAAGTCTGGATGTAAGTTTGTATATTTTATTCAAGAGATGACTTTTTCTCTTTAAATGCCCAACTAGTTGGACCAAAATGTAGTGTCCAACTAGCGTATGAGCATTTCTCTCTCTCTCTCTCTCTCTCTTATATATATATATATATATATATATATAGGAAATGGTACTATGAGCTTAACCTCATGGGAACTTCCCATGAAATCGAGTTGTATGGCCCCACCACAATGTTTGTTTGAGAAATCGGATTTATTCGGTATGCTTTTATTGTACTGAGTTAACTCAGTTGGACCCATCTTGAATGTATGTGGTCTATCCATGTTATCCATATGTTTTTCCATCTAATTTAAGGGGTTGAACCTAAAATCGAAGCATATCCAAAGATCAAGTGAATCATACCATAGGAAATAGTGGGGGATAATGATTTCCACCGTTGAAAGCTTGCTAGGCCCCACAGTGATGTTTATTTGTCATCCAACCTGTTCATAAGATCATACATACATGGATGAACCGAAAACACAAATATAAGCTTAATCCAAAACTTCTATGGCCCCCAAGAAATTTTCAACGATAGAAGTTCAAGTCAACTGTACATTGTGTATGCTTCTGTTTTTGGGCTCAAGCCCCAAAATTATATAGGAAAATGGATGGATGGAGCAAATAAAATACATAAATCATGGTGGACCTCACAGAGTTTACTCAGTACGCTGAGCGTAGTGGCCAACATCTCCTATCAGTCAGATGCACTATTCCATGGTGGGCTATGAGCTTAAAAATCAAGTCAATCTATCACTTGAGTGGGTCACACCACATACAACAATTGAGAAACATTATCCTCCCATTAAAACATTTATATTCATTTATTGGGCCCATCGAGATGTGGTTCACAAATCGACACTATCCATTGTGTATGTCCCACTTAGATGAGGAGTCAGACCAAGTTTCAGCTGCATCCAAAACTCAAGTGGGCCCCAAGAAGTGATTTTATATGTTTTAGTCATGTCTTCACTTGACTTTAGATGGTATGGCCCACCTTCTGTATATGGCAGATTTTTGGGATATACCATAACCTAAAGGGGACCCATCAAATTCATGTTGTTGATATTCAACACACATCACGGTAGGACCCACACAGCTCTACCTCATGGGAACTTCCCATGAGGCCGAGCTGTGTGGGTCCCACCATGATGTGATGGGTCCCCTTTAGGTCATGGGATATCCCAAGAAGTCAGTGGTATACGGAACTCAGGTGGACCATTCCATCTAAAGTCATGTGAAGACATGTCTAAATATATTAAATTACTCGGTGGGGCCCATTTGAATTTTGGATATGGCCAAAACTTGGTCTGACCCCTCATCCAAGTGGGATACACACAATGGATGGTATGGATTTGTAAACCACATCTCGGTGGTCCAAATAAATTATTACAAATGTTTTAATTGGAGCCTAATCCCTCTCAACTGTTGTATGGGGTGTGGCCCACCCAAGTCATGAATTGATTTGATTTTTAAGCCCAACACCATAGAGCGGTGCATCTAACTGATGGGATAGATGTTCGACACACAACAAGGTGGGATCCACACTACACGACCTCATTGAAAGTTCCTATATATATATATATATATATATATATATATATCCCGGTAGATCTAGGCTTGCAATAATGTTTTGACTTGATTTTAAGAAGAATAAACAAACTAAATAAATAAATGGATAGATTTTTTTGAACCTTTTTTTTTTTGTTGGTACATAAAAATGTCTTCTTCAGACCCTCCAACCTAGTTGTTGTTAAAAGCATAAAGAATAAGTAGAAAGGAAGCTATGGAAGAAAGGAATAGAAGAAGAAGAAGAAGAGTGAAGAGAGATGAGTTGCGTGTGAGCACGCAACAGAGAGTTGTTGCGCGGGTCCGCGCAACAAAAAAGATATGGGAAGTCATGTCGCACATCGTGCAACAGAGTGTTGTGCACAGTGGACCCCATGGCACAATGTTCGAGATTCTGCATATGTGAAAGCCTATAAATACCCATTTCCTTCCTCATTTGAAAGAAGAAGAAGTTACAGAGAAGTACAAGGAGCAAAGAGAGAACGAGAGAAGAAGAGAGGGAGAAACAGAGCAGGTGTGTTGTGCGTCCCTGCATCCCCGCGCAACATGAGTATGTTACACGCCCTTGTGCAACAGGGATGCATACCCTCATAATAAAAGGACTTCACACTCATGTGCTTTGCAGTTTTATGGGTTCTCATTTCCTTCGCAATCTGACCTCCAATACATAGTCATCAAATGTTGGCTTGAAGCAGGATCTCGGACCCACACAACCCCTCTGTCACTTTGACAGATGCAAAACATGTCGAAATGTTGTCGAAATTGTCATTGGATTATTTCTTTTTCATATTATTGTGCTAGTTTATTTTACTTTGTTTTGAAATCAAGGGAAATAAGAGGATGTAAACGAACTCAAAATCAATAAAATTTATAATGATGAATGTTCTTCTATTTTTTTTCATTATTATTGAATGATAATTTTCTAAACGAAATACTTTCGTTTCTTATCGAAACAAAATGACGACTCTGCTGGGGATTTTATTCAACGATAACTTAGAAACTATTTAGAGAATTTTCATTACTGTTTGGTGTCATACAGATGCCAAAATGGCGACTCTCAATGAGAATATCTTCCCCTTCATCTCTAAAACATAGAACAATTTGATTCAATCAAAGTAATTAATGCTCTGTTTTGAATAACAAGTATTTCATCCTTTCACAATTGCAATGACTTTTCTCCCGACTGATGTAGTTGTTTACTTCACACCCAATGGATTTTTTATAGATTACATCGACAACACATGATCACTACTATAAAAAGTACGAAAGAAGGTTAAATTATTTACGATTAAGGATAGGCAATGTCAAGTGATGTCCCAAATGGTCTCCGCTTCAACAATAGCACAGTAGGACGATGAAGGATGGATAATGGTGACATCTAAAAGATGAAGGGTTCGATCTCCTCCCACAAGAAGTATTGTCCCTTCAAGTATGGTTAGAGGGTCGATCATGCGAAATGTCACAAGACGTAGTCTTGCCTCAGTCATGCAATCATTTCATTCAAGAAGGACTGAAAAATTCGTCACTCCATAAGGTCCTCTAATATCGCCAACAACAACCGTAAAGACGTCTTCCACAAAATCATTACGAATTCAGAAGAATAAAGGGAAAGTCATCGCGACAAGCGAATATTCGCTTATGGCACCCCTTACAAAGGATTGAAAGCAAACCCATGCATTAATAATAACGCGATTTGAATCAGCTAGTCCTGCGAAGCGATAGTACGCTGGTTTCAAATCAAATAGTAGTTCATCTTCTTTAACGGCACCAGCAATGCAACGCTCGTTTCCTCCTTCAATATCAGGACAATTAAAGGATAAAGAAAAAGAAGTTTTGTCGACAGATATCAATCAGCCGAACTAGCATTTGCTAGATAAGCATGCCACTGAAGAACTCCTGAATTTTTCAACAGTGACTGTCATGAACAATATTGAACAACAAGTAGAAAGGCTACAACCACAAGTGGTTAGATTTCAAGGACTGACGCCTAGTATTACTCAGAACATAACGCATGAAGAAATCCAACAGATGTTCATCGAAACCATTCACCTAGAGAATGAATAAAATCAGAATAAAATGTTCCAATATCAGATACCGTATCTCCTTGAAATTGAAGAAGTGCTATTTCCCGCTGATTTCAAACACCTAGACTTTCAGAAGTTTAATGGGGACGGGTCACCAAAAGAACATATGATGCACTTCATAACAATGATGAGAAATTTCTATAGAGTTCATCAGTATTGTTTGCAAATATTTGAGTAATATCTAACAGGAAAAGCCTTCAAATGGTATTCAGCTTTAACCTCAGGATCTATTTATACCTGTGAATAGATGCAGAATATTTTTATGAAAAATTTCTTCTCTTCCATAGAGAAGTTAGTTTGACTGAATTAGCCTCTGCTCGCCAACAAGAAGATGAATCAGTTGACGAATTTATCAGTCTATGGAAAGACTTGGGGGCATCATGTCAATATCTTCCGGGAGAATCAGATTAGGTTAGGCTATGCTTGGGAGGTATAAGACCACAAGTGGCTTGTAACATGATTAGCGGAGATATACAGACCTTTTGTGATCTTGCTACTAAGGCTCATACTCATGAAAAGATGGTTAAAAAAGTTTTCACATTTTACATAAAGTTACTATATCAAAATCTTCATGAAATGTTAGTCAATGCCGCTAGCAAAGAAGAAAAGAAAGAAGATTATCAGAATGAAGAAAGAAATAACAGTGAAGAAAATTGGAAAGGTCGTATGATTGAGATGACGTATGAAAAATGCAGACGATGTAAGACCCGAAAGAAATGGGCATTTGCAAAAGAAGATATACTTCCTATGATGAATCAACTATTAGTTAGAAAGGAAATTAAGCTACCTTAGTCAAAGTACTGTAAAGAAACTGAGAAGAGAAGAGAAAAATGATATTGTCACTATCATCGTATATTCGAGCATCAAATTGAAAAATGCTATTTTATTAAAGATATATTCCAAAGGATGATTGACAATGGTGAAATTGTTATGCAAGAATATGATAGAAAGAGGAGAATTGTGAGCCAATATAATTTTCGTTTGAAGCATGGCATTGAAAACTCCTTAAGAAATAAGACATGATTCTTATAATAGCACGGTCTATCATGCTTATGTGCAAGAAGGATAATGTAATAAGATCAGCAATAGTTTAATTATATATCTTCACGAATCTTCATTTTCCAGCGAAGCAGAAACGAAGAATGATTAGCAAATGGAAGATTCAAAGAAAGATAAATTCTAAAAATCTGTTCATATACTTTTTAAGTTGGGAGACGAAACTCTCAACCCATCTAATAAAAAAAAAGGTAATTGTTGATTTTCTAAGATGATAATTGTTAATATTAATTTTTACAGGTTAACATTAGGGCTAAAATCATTATCATGTAAGAATTATTATATATTTACGCTCAAGCTCAAGATTATTATTGCGATTGGATTATCGCCACGACGACAACAGTGACTCCAAAATTATATATATTTTATAAAAAAGAAAAGAAAAGAAGGTCATTGCAAAATTATTTCTGAGCCCTGGTCAGTTATCTATAAAGACTTACTGAGCGATAATTATATCCAAATTATCACCAATTATCAGGCTTATAATGCCAATCAAAACACAGAAAAATTCAATATATATTTTTTAAGAAATGCAATATAATGCGGCCTATTGAAGGACTTATCGGACTATGAATTAAAAGGAATAGAGCATCAGGATGCCTGCGGATATTCATCCTATTAAAATTACTGTTCTTGAAAGGTAAAAAAGTTTTGATTGTAAAGATTCTCAGAGAAAATCTCATCCAATCAAAAAGGGGCAGATGAGGCAACAATTATACAATAGCTGTAATAAGTATATTACCGCTTAAAGCTCTATCAAAGTCGCAAGTCCATATATTATCTTCAACAAGTGATGATTATTAGCAACAAGAACAAGGCGATAACCACCTTATATCATTCTCATGACAAAATATCATATCTATCAACCATATCAGTCAACTGACAGAATCATTGCCAAAGAATTATCGCCTCATATATATCGCCAATGATCACTGATTATGAAATATTATTACAAGCAATAACAATAAAGTTTTATAAAGTTTCAAAAGTTAGAAAGCTCCATATAAAGCTCCAAAATATTCGATTGATGATAAATGTAAAATTACGATTAAAGAAATATTAAGATAATATATTATCGCTAGGCAAAGCTACGAGAGCAAAACCATCTTAATATTATTGTCAGGCAAAGCCACGAGAGCAAAGCCATTTTGATGTTATCGCTAAGCTAATATATTTCTCCAATTACAAATACTATGAAAACATTAACATTTATCATTTGTATATGGCAGCAGTGAGTGCCCAAGAAGGCCAATTACGCATAAGTCTTATATTATCAGCAATGACAATTCATTTATATACAGTAGTAGTGAGCGCCCAAGCAGGCCAACCACGCATGAGACCTATATTTTATGCTCCAATAACTTAAGAGCCTAAACTGTGAATGATCTAATAACTTAAGATCCTAAACTGTGAATGATCTAATAACTTAAGATCCTAAACTGTGAATGCCTGAAATCGGCGATAAACTATAATTGCTCTTGAAGCCTAGTCAAGTCAAGTTCAGTTCAGTCAAGTCCAATCAAGTCCATTCAAGTTAAGCCTAGTCAAGTTAAGTCCAATCTAGTTAAGTCCAGTCAAGTCACGTTCAGTCAAAGTTATATTCGCTCTAACATCTTAAGAGCTTAAACTGTGGATCGAAGTTAACATATTAATCATACTGATATGACTAATCTCATGGACTAAATTCTAAAAGCAAAGAATGCAACAAATGCAATGCAAACTACGTTGAACAAGCACGGAAAATGAAATGACCAAGTCATTATCATGTTATATATTGCAAATAAAGGGAACACGCAACTCAAATCATTATACATTCTAATTATTTCAAAGTCGTCAATACGTTATGATTATATCAGAATTGTTAATAATTACTCTGAATTAATACTTTATGAGACTGAACTGAAAAGTTGTGATATCTTAACATATTAATTCTGATTAATTTGGCAGAAAAGATTATTAACCAAAATCTTAGATTATGTAGGCCATAAATAAAAGAGACATTCTCAAAGATTGTTAAAGCAGGAATATCATTAAAGAACAATTCCCTAGTCATGAAATTCAAAGAAAGAGTTACTGGAGGTGACCAAAGAGATTGTTGCAGCAGGAGCAACATTAAAGGACAATTCTCTAATCAAGTTAACAAAGATGGAGTCACCACAGCTGTTACAATGACAAATTTCGATGAAAAGAGAATTACACGAATAAGAGAATTAAAACTATGGAGAATGTAATTGCGGACCTATTCATAAAAAGGCATTCTATTTGATTACAGCTATAAAAACAGAATGCTTTCATTGTCGTCATTATCCTCCTTATAGAAGCATTCACTCGGTACTTGTAATTGGGGACATTTAGTCTTCCGTTCGAGGACAATCATTCAGTCTTCCATTCGAGCGCGATCATTCATTCTTCCGTTTGAGTGCAATGTGACCATTCACTCATATATTCGAGCACGATCATCCAGTCATCCTTTAACCCCAATTCTTTCGATCTCGACTCTTCGGTTCTCCATTCGAGTGATCTTTCTCTATTATGTTATCAACTTTATTTTCATGAAGAATCCTTCTCTGACGTGAAAGGATGTTTGTTCAGAAGGAAGATCGATCCTCCATTTGATTTCATAGACAAATTAAAGAAGGATCGAGGGGGGCATCTGTTGGTGCACAAAAATGTCTTCTCTAGACCCTCCACCCTTATTATTGTTAAAGCATAAAGAATAAGTAGAAAGGAAGATATGGAAGAAAGGAACAAAAGAAGAAGAAGAGTGAAGAGAGATGAGTTACGTGTGACCACGCAACAAACAGTTGTTGTGTGGGTCCGCGCAACATAGAAGATATGGGAAGTCATGTTGTGCATCATGTAATAGTGTTATGCAAAATAGACCCCATGGCACAATGTTCGAGATTCTGCACGTGTGAAAGCCTATAATACCCCTTCCCCTCATTTAAAAGAAGAAGAAGTTCCAGAAAAGTACAAGGAGCAAAGAGAGAACGGGAGAAGAAGAGAGAGAAACAAAGTAGGTGTGTTGCACGCCCTGCGCAACATCAGTATGTTGTGCCTCTGCGCAATAGGGATGCATGCCCTCATAATAAAAGTACTTCACACTCATGTGCTTTGCAGTTTTGTGGGTTCTCATTTCCTTTGCAATCTGACCTCCAATATATAATCATCAAATGTTGGCTTGAAGCAAGGATCTCGGACCCATACAACCCCTTTGTCACTCCGACGGATGTAAAACACGCAGAAATACTATTGAAATTTTCACTGGATTATTTCTTTTTCATATCATTGTGTTAGTTCATTGTACTTTGTTTCGAAATCAAGAAAAACAAGAGGATGTGAACAAACTCAAAATCAATAAAATTTATGATGATGAATGTTCTTCTATTTGCTTCGTTATTATTGAATGATAATTTCTCAAACGAAATACTTTCATTTCTTGTCAAAACAATTATTGTTTCAAAATTGGTCCTTGAGCTTTAATTTGATTTGTCACAAAATTGGTTGTTTCGATCCTACAAATGCTTATAGATCTTTTCGAAAATCTCTCCAAAATATTTTTTTAAAGATATTTGGTCGGGTAATGCTAGTTTAGGGCCATTATACTTGTATCAGGATGAGTATAGTATATCAGTGCCAATATGGGCTGATATATGCTAGTATAGGGTAGAATTTCTGTGTTGGGCTAATACGACTCCATATCGCATATCGTATTGAGCCGATATGAATACGATACGGCTGTATTGATTGATACAATACCGATATTCGAAACCATCCTTTTAATATTTTTATCACATTTTTCATGCTAATAGAAACCTTATTATCCTCGATAAATAAATGAGCATATTTGGATATTGAATTTAGATAGGTTTTTAGGTTTCTACATTACATTAATGAAAATAAAAACTTCATCAATTGTGTCATAAAAATAATTAAGTAATATCTAACAACAACATGTGCATAATAAAAGCGATCTTACTTGTTGCATGAAGATCGTGATGAAGTTGTTGTGTCTAATGGTAAAATCAATAATTTATGTAATGTTTATAATCATGATGAATAGCTAGTTTCGATTTACCTATGACATCATATAGAAAATCCGTGATAAGTATCTCATTGGATTCTACAAGATGCAACACTCTCATTAGGGATTCCATTATCTTGAGGATGTTTGCAATGTTCTTTCAATATTTATCATCCCAATTAGTACCACAATTTCAATTGATGTCCTTGATGTCCTTTTTAAAGTACCCATGACGTGCATGTCAATTCTCAATAGTGAATGATTGTGATATTATAATAGATGATGGCCACATTGGTAGAAGTGTTGAAATAATAACCGGTTACAATTGCCACACCAAGGGCTAGATGAAAGGTGTCAGTCCCCCAAAAATCGGTGTTTAATGGACACACCTAGTTGTTCGGTTCTCGCAAACAATGCAGAAAGAGTTTTTATTGTATTTGCCTTGAGTGAAACTCTACCTTATGTTTATGATATAGCCAAATTCTTTTCAATCAACTGAAGCAAAGATCCCTAAGGCTCTGCCCACGAGCTTTGATGTGGGCTCGGGCCCTTCAGTTAAAGTTTCATTTAATATATCCAAAATGCTAAAAAGGGTTGGTGACTTGATAGAATTTGGAGGCCGACTCACCCAGGCAGTGCTCGGCTTCCTGCTCGTGATGGTTTTGTGGAAGTAAAAATACGCAGAGCTAACTGTCATGCACCAAACTTGGGAACTGGGCTCACAACATTTTCGATTGTTGAATCTGGTACCGAAAGCTTCCATAGTACCCTATTCTTGGCTCCCAGCTCTCATGCACTAGGTTCTGATCCTGAGATCTTATAAGGATAATTTTCAAGGTGAAGTTTTTATTTTATTTTATTTTTTTATTTTTTATTTTTTAAAATAAAGGAGCATAACCATAAGTGTATCAAAATCACAAAAACATCATCACTACATATCTACTAATATAATCTTTAAATACAATATTAAAAGGAAAATACATGATATAACAAAGCTCCAAAAGGTTAGCCATATGATCCTGCCTTAATGCTGCTACAGCCTACCATAACCTACACATAACGAACATGCATAAGCCTATTATGAAGCTTAGAGAGTGCGTGCGTGTGTGCGCAATGCATGTGCCAAGCATATAGATGTCAGAGTAAGCAGAATGATAGAGGCTACACTAACAAGTCCATAAGTACCATCAACCCCATCCAGGCTATGTGATGTAAAGACATACTGGATTAAATGTTATATGCTGAGGATGCAATGTAATATGCAAATCCTGGCAAGTTCATAAATATCATTAGCTTTATCTAGGCTATGCGGTGCAAGGACATACTGGGTCAAATGTCATATGTTGAGGATGCAATGCAATATGCAAATCCTGATAAGTTTATAAATACCATTAGCCCTATCTAAGCTATGCGATGCAAAGACATACTGGGTCAAATGTTAAATGCTGAGGATGTAATGCAATATGCAAACCCTGGTAAGTCCATAAATATCATCAGTTCTATCCAGGCTATGCGATGCAAAGACATATTGGGTCAAATCTCATATGCTGAGGATGCAATGCAATATGCAAATCCTAGCAAGTCCATAAATACCATCATCCCCATCCAAACTATGCGATGCAACGACATACTGGCTTAAATGTCAAATGCTAAGGATGCAATGCAATATGCAAATCCTGATCTTTAATTCACATCTTAGTATGATTCTCATCTAGAATTATTGGGGTCTAGTACACTCTGACACTGGCCTACTGTTCCAACGTGTGCATGACACAGTGAGTGGAAGAGACCTCAATATCTACCTCATTAGTGGTATGTCAATCCCCATTCGACTCACCAATAATGAATCCATTTCATGAGCTGGTCAAACTAACCTAGCTTATAACCCCCTTCACCCGGGCAAATAAGGTCACACCCCCTTCCAACCGACCATGACATAGCGGGAATCGCGGCTTACTAGTATTTGGCACTCGGATGCTCATGTTATCCACTTGGTCTCGACGTAAGATTATTTTGTTGGCTCATAAGATTTAGAGATGTTTACCTAGGGACATCCTACTTGCCCAATAAATGTAACTAGATTTTCGATGTCCATACTCAAGCTACCAACCATAATAATCCTGTGGTGGCCACAACCTTGATGTTGTTAGGGTGTGGATGTAAATGCATCATGCAATGCGTGAATGCATGAGTCCATCATTCGAGTCATACAACTATGACCTACAAGTTATGCATACATGCAAGGTGGCCCTATCTCATATAGCTCCCCTAAAATGCCTTAAGCCATAACCTTATTATACATATGTGAGCCAAAACCATGAATGAGCTATCATCTAAGTCATGCACATGTGATGCAAATAAGATATGATAACATACAATCATAACCACTATGCATGAGGTGTGTAATACCATATCAAGCATAAAGCAAGGCTAAATCAAATAAGGAAATGTTAACTCGAATATAAAAGCAATGCTATATCTAACATAAAATAAATGCTGTATCGATATAAAGAAAGCACCATATCAATGTAAAAGAAGTGTTAAAACAATCATAAGCGTAAATATCACACAAATCACTAAGGTAATACTACATAAATTATCAAAGAAGTATTGTACCAACAAAGATGTAAAATATCGCCCCACATGATAAGTGAAATTCATCATTCATAACATGTGGATCCCACTTAAAAACCAAGTCCATCAAGGCATGCAAGACTCTACTGAATGGTCTTTCAAGCCAATGATCCCACTCAACAAGTTCGCACACAAGCGACCAAAAAAATACTACTATCAGCATCCAATCAAGGCATCCATCATAGGGTCCGCAAACAATCACGGTAGGCCTAGGGATGGACATCAAAGGGGGCCCTACAATATCCCTAAGCAAGGCCCAAGAACACAACCCGCAACTAACCAAACACGGGCCTATATGTAACACCCCGTACTTTTCAGTACTCGAGTGTTACCAGGTAACCTAACTTAGCATAAATACAAACCCATCTTATTCAACACCTACGTTCATTCAAATCTAAGTCCAATCGTCGGAAGCGATCAACTCCCACATGCCTATATTTTTAGGATTCTAATTCCACTTGTGGAAAAGCTAACTAACTAGTTTGGGTATAGCACCCTGAATCATGAGGTCCACTGCTCAATAACCACTAGGTTTTATAGAGCGACCAATCACTTGACACGCTAATCAGGTAATTTAGGGATTAAATCAGGCATTTTAAAAGTCCACTTATATAGAACTTAGGACTGCTAGGACTCCTAATAAGGGGTTTTAAATCAATCTAACCGTGGATTTACAAAGCAAACATTGTAGTTGAGCATACAACTAAAAGATGCACGTTTGCTCAAAGGATAACTTAATCGAATGATTGGATGGAAATATACACCTTAGTTGTGAATTAGATTACTTGAGAATCATGTGGAATCATTCATATTAACACCTGAAGCCAATCCGACCATTAGGTTGGTGGGAATCATTAGTTGGCAATGTGATTACTAAATATGGCCACTTACGATTTCAATGATTTGATCTTTTTAACTAAAGCCCCATAGGGGCTGAGTGAGAAATAAATGATGCCGATTAAGATGGGACCCACATAAGCAACTTAGAGAAAGATGATAGAAATAATAATAAAAATAATAATAACAACAAATAAATGATATTAAAAACATAATAATGAGGGTGTTTAATCTCATAACTATGTATATTAGGCCATCTAACCCATAATCCAGCCACTAAATTCTAAGTAAAGCAGTGTAGATCTGTTGTACCATAGATGACAAGTTTAGATATAATCTGACCATCGGATCGAGGAAAAATTCACAATTTAGGGGCGAAATTTGCATGCATGGCCCACCTAAGCTTGCATCCGCCTGAGCTTCGGTTAAAGCCCATACTTGGACCCACCAAATAGAATGGACGGAGTGGATTTATTACAAACATCACGGTGGACCCTACACACAGTGAGAGTGCACCACAACCACCCGTGCACGAAGTGCACAGGATATCCAGGGCTGGTCTGATGAGCGTTGACCCGCCCTTTCCATAAAAAGAGAGATTTCTCTCTCTCGCTGCTGTTGACAGCAAATGGACGGGCGTCTGTTTGTGCTCGTTTATGGCTACCATCATCATCCGTCTGGTTGATCTAGACCGCCCATCGCATTCAGGGATTGGGCCCTACCAAAACTAAGTAGACCCCACACGTTGTAGTGTTAAGTTATGTACACAAACACTGGCGCAAAAGGGGCCTGGAAACACAATGTTTTCAAAAATGGAAACTTCTTCCACTTCACGAGGGCGATCCGTGTGAGGAGAAAACCTCTCATCCTAGCCCTCCATTCGGGCCTATCTCCGCCGCTCATTCTAACAGTGGTTTAAGGCTTCAAAAACCATGATCGGTCTCCATTCTACCCATGATTTTGGAGGCGACTTCGGCTTGAGGAGATCTGGACCACTGGTTATTGATTCGATGGTTCAGGGAAGATTAGGGCGAACATATAAGGCATGCGGATCGAGGAACAGTAGCTCACCCTCTATTTTTGCAGTCGCAGCCATGAAACTAGCCGTTTTCTCCTCCTCCTGAACCCACCGCCCAAACGATCTTAGAGCTTTGAAAAAGCCTACCCATAAGCTTCCTACAGACCATAAGAACTGTCCCATGTGGTGGGATTAGAGGGAGAAGCCATGAGAGGGAGTCTGCCATTGAAGCTGGGTCGTCTTCCCCGCCGAACCTGCACCATTGCTGGTGCTTGTGAGGTAGCAAATTTCGAATCCGAAACCATCAAGGTGTGGCCTGTTGGATCGTATGCAAGTAGGAAGAAAGAAGAGAGAATAGAGAGAGAGAGAGAGAGAGAGAGAGAGAGAGAGAGAGAGAGAGAGAGAGAGAGAGAGAGAGAGTGGGTGTGTTAGGGTGGTGCGGCTGCACCATCACCAAGCTGCTGCACCAGCTCGACTCGGGCTGAGTCTTGTGTCTGGTCCAGTCGCCGCTGGAAGCTACAGAGGAAATGGAGGAGGTAGGGGGTAAAAAGAAGAGGAGAGAGTGTGCAGTTGGAGGTTGCACCAGCTCGGATGGAGCTAACCCAACTAACTGGCAAGTTCAACTCGCTGAACCAAGTCCAATCCGAGATGGGCGTGGGTCAGATCCATCCTACGCCTTGTGGAAGGCTAGGGAGAGGGAGAAAGAGAGAAGGAAAGAATAGAGAAGGAGTGAGGGGTTTGAGTGAGTGACTGCTAAGTTGACTCGGCTGAAACCAAGTCCAGCCGAGTCGAGTTCAGTTTGGCATGATCCAGACTCTTGCTAGATTTCCAGCATGTGGGAAGAGAGGGAAGAAGGAAATGAAGGAAGAAAAGAGAGGGAAAGGAGGAGTAGAATAGAGAAGAAGAGATGGTGTGGGACGTCTCCTTTTGGTGTAGCTGTCGAGTCGACTCGATCCACATAAGTTGAGTCAAGGCGCTGGTTAAGTTGGGAAGCACGACAAGATAAGTCCACCTTCTCCTTCCAGATTTAAATGATTTCAATTACAATTCTCATCATTAGATAATAGTGTTTTATTTTACCATTATAAGTATCACCATTGTTAGGATCATTAATAGCATATATGATTAACCATTAGTAAAATGCCTATATTGGTTAATACATACAAATTTTCATGATTAAATAAGAGTTTCTTGCTCTTCATTTTTAATTATTATCATCAATAATAGATCTTAACATTTATTATCATCATTAGTGTTACTATAATTATCACAATTATTAAATGTGTCTAACCATTGATAGGTTAATTTTGCTAAGTATTGGTTATTATAGATAGTAGATATTAACATTAATCATGTTATTCTTATTTTGTCATTGTAGGTTAGTAATAGTAAGATTAACATTATTAGTATTAATAGGCAGTTATTATTTATTTTTACTCCATTATAATATTATTTCAATTTAATTATATAAGTTGAACTTCAAACCCTAAACAAAAGTCTAAGATTAGATTAATGAATAAAACCCTAAATCTAAATGATCCAAACCATAGGTCATGATCCTATCCATAGATAACATGTGAAACTTGGATCTAAGCATACAAAATTTGTAATTCATGATATGATTCGATTCTATGGGTGCAAGTACTTAGTGACACTAGAAGGTGATTCAGTTCATCAGGTGATGATTCTTCCCCCCTGAGTTTTATATCTTTTCATTAGCTTAAGTTATAGTTTTTATTTAAATTCATAATTGATCTCTCTTTATAATTACATGTGTTAGCTGGTGAAAATTGAATTGCTGTATTACATGCCCTATGACTATCCTGTATAATTGTTCATGCTTGTGGATTCTTTTTGTGGGTTGCTTATGGAACTTAAACTGGTACATTAGCGAGAAATTCCCACATATAAATGTACACTCATACTTGGGATGTAACTCGATTGATGGTAATTACAATGGATGCTCGATCTAGTGGTTATTGAGTAGTGGTTTGGATGGATCATTGATGTGGGCCTACCATCCAGTGTTGTTTTGTCTAAATGGTTTTTAAGGATGATCTTTATCGTATAGTTTTGATATTTGCCCTATGTGACATATTTTGATACTCGCCCTACGTGGTTTTGTTTTGATATTTTTTCTTTATGGGTTTGATGTTTTATACCTTGCAACTATGTAATAATAAGCCCCATATACTGCAATATGATTGGCCACTAGTTGATGGGTTTCCATTAAACATTCTAAGGTGGTAGTCTCATGGGTCAGGGATGGTGGTAATGAGACACTATGCCCGAGCCGTCGGCCTACGCTGGGCCATGTGCTCCCCATAGTGACCGTGAGCTTATTTAAATTAGTTAGTTGTAAATGAACTAATAATGACTTGGCTAATCATGCATACATGACACGTATTGTTCCGACTGGATGATGTTTCTCAAGTTTGATGATTTCGATTGGATGATGTTTCGCAGGTTCGATGATTGCATGGCTGACGGCTCACGGATGAGCATCCCCGGGGCATGTTGCATTCCATACATCCATGCACCTAATAAGATTGCATTTACTCTGTTTTAGTTTTTGGATGTTTTATACTATTTCTTACTTAATGCGGCGGTGTGTAATCTTGAGGGGAATTCACACTGAGTTGGCCACTCATTCATCAAATAAATGTAACCGCACAGGTAGCATAGGACACCTTAATGATGTTCACATTCATATTGGTAAGGAACAGGCTATGGTTGATAAGGGTGCACGCTTATATTTGCTAAGGGCTGCTACAAGACTTCACAGCTCAAGATTGTTGCAATTTACTTTATTCCACATGTAATGTTATTTCATTTTGTATTTGTAAAGAGTATAGACATTGGTTTGTATAAGTCATTATGGGCAGTTTCTCGTATATCGTAAATGTGAATGAAATTTTCCTTTGTGTTGATTTGTCTATCTTACGCTCATCTGTTAACTCTGATAAAAGAAAAATATTATATATTGGATTTGACCATCCTTTAAGGTTAACACTCGTATTTTTGGAAAATGGGTTGTGCACTTGGGTCTTGAAAAGTCGGGGCATTACACTATAATGGGCTGAATACATGCTTTATATGGAATCCAAATGGTCGTACAATGGTGCTAATATAGCACAAACCGCAAGGTTAACCCATGGTGCGACCACTACATATAAATCCAGGTAGCCTAATCTATGGCCACAACATGAACAACAAGCTAACCAATGGTGCGGACATCATTCGTTCACTAAAGAGGACCCACAACCGATTTGGATTGCAGTTAAAATTACTATGGGCCCCATAAATCTAATACGAATATGACTATGTGGGATCCACTCAAATCTATCTTTAATGGGCCCTACATGCTCCTACATAGGTCAACCTGTAGTCGAAAGGTACACTCATAGCAAGCCATGTGGGTACATCAAGAGTCCAAGATGGGTGCCCATTGTATCCTCTAATCACGACCTAAACATGCTCTTACCAACCTAGGTAGGTGCGACATGTGGGGGTCTACCAACAATCGTAGTGAGTCCCTCAAAGGACACTAAGGTGGGGATTGTAATGTCCTAAGGCCGGGCTCACAAGGCGTCCTATCAGAATATCAAAACATGCCCTATAGATGGGCTAGCAATGAAAGAACGTGGTGAATGTAACATACATGAATCAATGTGGGGGCTATCGTGGGCCCCGCCTATCATAGGTTATCAAGTAGATGGATAACAGTACATGCGCTAGATTGGGATCCATGATGGGTCCCACCAAGGGTGCAGATAACAATTAAACCTTACAGTGGATCATAGGAAGGTTCCAACAGAGACATCGAATAGCCACTGTTTCTTTGGCGTGGCCCGCTTGCGTGTCTAATCAGCATCGTCTATGAGCTCATGGCCTAAACTGATATGGAAAACATAGGGACGGAATGGATAAAATAGATACGGTCCTGTTACTAGATGGGTAGCATGGATAAAATACAACCATCATGGTGGCTCTTGGGAAGGTCCCAACGGTGGACACCATTGTCCTCCCTTTTTCTTGAGGTGTGAGCCACCTGAGATATGAATTGGCCTCGTTATTGGTCCCATCCTAAAATGAATCGTTGGGACATATGGATGGCACAAATCAAATGGATACATCGGGGTGGCGCCACGAGGTGGGCCTTGCTGGACATCGTATGCAGACACGCTGCCTGCAGTCGTCCCCTTGTGTGGCCCCGAAATGCCTTGAATCGTGCGGATAGTTGTCTTCCCTACATCCTGGCCACACTTAGCCAAGGTACACGTCATGTGTCGCCCGTGCCACTGTTAGATGACATACAATCCACAGTGGACCACATAAAGGTTGCAACCGTGGGTATCATTGTCCCCGCTGTTTCCAGTGGTGTGACCCACCTAAGATTCAGATCTGTCTCATTGTTGGCTAGCAGATAGGCAGTAAGGATGAAACACATACATCATAGGGATCCCACATGTGGGCCCCACTCCACGCCCCCAAGTGGGTGTCCGCCCGTCCAAGACACTGGCTTATATATATATATATATATATATATATATATATATATATATATAGTGTGAGCCCCATCATGATGCATGTCGACTATCAACACCATGCATTTGATGGTTACCCTTTAAATAATAGGATATTCCAAAAATCAGCCGTATACGGAACTCAGGTGGGCCATACCATCTAAAATCATGTGAAGACACCATTAAAACATATAAAAGCACTTGGTGGGGCCCACCTAAGTCTTGAATACTGCTGAAACTTGGTCTGAACCCTCATACAAGTGGGATACACATAATGGATGGCCTGGATTTGCATACCATATCTTTTGTGGGCCCCAAAAATGATTATAAATATTTTAATGGTTGCACGGCCCCTTTCCACTTCTGTATGTGGTGTGGCCCACAAAAGTCACATATTGACTTAATTTTTGAGACCTAGGTCCAAGGTGGAATGACGCATCTGACTGATGGGGTAGATGTTCGAAAATCATCACGGTGGGTCCCACACAGCTTGACCGCATGGGACGGAGCCGTGAGCTCGAGCGCATTGTACCTTTTCCCATATATATATATATATATATATATATATATATATATATATATATATATACCCCCCCCCCCCTCCCCCCCCCCCCCCCATGATGATATATTCCCTTCACTGTTCACCGCGTAGGCCAGCTAGAGTGGAGCCCAGTGGGCCTGACTAAGACTGGTTTAGATATTCAGGGACCCACACCAGGCTTTCCAAGGTTTCAACAGCAGAATTTTATTTCCCTCCGTGCAGTCCACTAGAGACTCGGATCTGCCTCATATTTAAGCCCCTAGCATAAAATTACATGGGGTAGTCACTGGACGGCAAGGATTCAATATAAACATCAGGATTTCAATATAAACATCGGGATGGGTCCTCTCGTGAGACCCATAATTGGCCCATGCATGGCTATTTCTTTAATTTTTAAAATTATTATATTTCTTTTTTGATATACATACACTATCAAGGTGGTCCCCAAATGGATGATCTACTCCGTCCACCATCTTGGCCAGCTCGATCGGGATCCAATAGACTCTTATTTAGGATGGTTCGGATGATCAGGGAGTCTCAAGTGGGCCTTGGAAGGTTTCAACAGTTGGAAATTGTTTTCTTCCGTGCAGTCCACTCGGAACTAGGATCTACCTTGTTTTTCAGCTCGCGGCTAAAATGATATATAGAAACCGATGGACAGCGTGGATTAAACATATGCATCAAGGGGTCCCACAGCTCTCCTTGCCCAAGGGGGCTCTCGTCATCTCACACCATTGGGCAGTAATGCGTAGAACGTTCCTTTTCTTTCCTTTCCTTTGCTTTTTTTTTTTTTTTTTTTTCCCCGATTTGCTGATGAATGAGGCCCACAAAGGGGTGATCTGTTCCGTCCAATTTATCGGTCAGCTCTCCGTGGACCCAAAAAGTTTTGACTTGGGTAGGGTCCACTTCCCACGTGCATCACAGTGAGCTTTAGAAAGTTTCAACCATAGGTGCCATCATCACCACTATGTCCTATGGTGTGGCCCACTAGAGATCTGGACATGGCTGATATTTGTTCTTTAAGACTAAAATAATATTATGAATGGACGGCTTGGATTACATATATGCATCAGGGTGGACCCCACGTGTGGGCTCATGCTTGGACAGCGTGCCGAGCCCAGCACGGTACCAAACAACGTCCACTCGTGTGGCGCCTACGTTCTGGATCAAGCCGATATTTGTATTCTCCCTTCATCCTCGCCACACGTGGCCATGGGATATGTCACTTGTGGCCTGTGACACTACTGGTTGACGAGAAGCCATACGGTGGGCCATATGAAGGTCCTAATGGTGGACGTCACCATCTCCATTGTTTTGTATGTTGTGGCCCATCTGATGTCCGGATCTACCTCAAATTTAGGCTCATTTTCTGAAATGATCTGGAAAAAAAATGATGGACTGTGTGGATTCAACATATACATTATGGTGGGGCCCATGAGCGTGACCCCACCTCTCACGTGGACTAAGCAGGAACCTAGGTGCTGGTTACTTCCAGCGTACCCGACACTGAGGAACAACATCCAGGCGGTGTCCTCTCTCTCTCTCTCTCTCTCTCTCTCTCTCTCCCCTTTCAATTGGGGTCCACGTGTGGACGATCCACCCCCATCCATTAGGTTGGTCGACCCATGATGGGCCCAAAGAACTTCGGACCAGACTGATTTTTGTATATTCCATCATCTAGATCCGTGTGATCTTATCAATAGGTTAAATGGTGAATCAATATCATGGTGGGCCAAACAAGGTGGTCCATGCTGTCATAGCATGCGGGGCACGTCGTCTCATAGCGTGGCCCACTTGTGCACCCCACAATGGTCTACATCATTAAGTAAAAGGAGGAAAGAAGGAAGGAAGGAAGAGATCGGCCATTGGATGGGCCCCCGTTGTTATGGGGCCCTCCACACGTAATTATCACCAAGTGAGCCCCAAGTCTTGTGAGCCCATGAAAAATGAAAGAAAGTAAGGGAAAAGGAAAAGTTTGTCCTCCCTTACTGTAACACTCCGAATTTTTGCCAACCTGGGGTTAGACGTCCTTAGGCAATGAGTCGACCATAACACCTTGGTAACCTCTCAAAACCCAATTCCAAAGCCAAAAAATCATTTAGAACCTAATTCTTTAGAATTTAACGTGAATTAGCCAGCGCTACACTAGATTACATATGAAATTAGCACCAACCACTTTAAATACGATCTGTAAGACCTAAAACCTATAGAATCATTAACGCTATCTTACCCTAAAATCTAGGATCAAACTCTAAACCTGTTTGTTCTTAGAAACCCTTTGAAATTTTGTATTGGATCTATACCGCGCGTTGAAAGTCCGATAGCGATAATCTTAGACAATTACGACCGCCTTGTTGGACTTGACAATCGTTTCAAAAATCAAGCCCAACTGATGTTCTGAGGCTATTTCATTGAGCCTGGAGTAAGGAGCGTGAGAAATAGTGAAATTCATTAAAAATTAAATGTCATTTAAATAAATCTGGTACGTTTCGTTTGCGGGTTAAGTATAAGCATTCAGACCGTTGGAATCTGACCCAAATACACCCTCGGATCAGGGAACATTTCTCACTCAGGTCAGTGTACTTGAAATCCTCGATCGAATTTTCGTGACTGTTGAACTGAAACTGGTCCGCCACGTGCGATATGGGAACACTACCGGACTGAAAACTTAATGTGACCAGGATCCAATATCCATGAGCTTAAGTCCGACCGCATTTGGTCAGGGGACCTCCAAAAATGCTCTTTTGGATCGGGAAAGATCCGATTTGGCTATAACCCAAGTATACCTTGACTTAAAGTCTGTTTTGATTATTTTTGGGCTTATAAAAGGGCCTTAAACCCTTAGCTTTCTAACCCATACGAATTTGCTAGAAACCCTAGGAAGGAGAGAGAGAAAAGAGAGAGAAAGTGAGGGAGAAACTGGTGATTTCTCCTGGAATTCTTCCCTGCTACTCCACGTGCCGAAGCCATCCACCTGCATCGTTATTCCGGCGATTCTAGCTTCATTTTAAGTAAGAAAACCCTAACCTCAACCTGTTTTAGAGATTCCTTCGATACAAATAGTGAAGTATTTGATGTATCTTGTGCTATAGGTCGTCATACAGGCGTTGACGAAGCGTAGAGTTTCTATTCGATTCGTTACGCTTCTACGGCGAAAGGGGCAGATTTTAGACGCTTAGATTGTCTGTTTTCAAAGCTTTCAATGCCGTTTAATGGTAGATTGCTGATAAGGATGCTGTTTGACATGTAGAACATGCTGTCCGTTTTTCATTTCGAATACGTACGAAGAATATGAGATTTAGGGTATTTTAGGTATTTATAAAAAATACTGTATACGTACGTATTTTACCGATATGATTGCCATGAGTATTTGTCATGTACCTATACTAGTTATACGTGTATGATCTGTTTGGCGAAGAGATTCGCCGTAATGCACATATTGGCCGACATATGCTATGTAGACTAATGTGTGTAGACTAAGTGTTTGTTGAAATGCCTAAATCAATATGATTTATGCCTGCCATATGTTTTGAATGTAAGAACATGATTGTTGTGTATTAGACAACTCCTTGATATAAGGATTTGTCATATTATAAGTTGAAATCAACATACGTCAAGTACGTTGGAGTTGTATAGTCTAAGTGTTTGTATAAATGTATGTATTGGTAAGTATTGAGTAAATGGTATTATAGACTAGCGTTGAGACTGGATTCTCAACTAATTTGATGTACATAAATTCCTCCATGCTTGTTGTATTGAATTGATTACCTTATGTGTGAAATACTCGTTTATGGCTAACTGCTTATGATGTATGTTAAAACATGCTGATAACATGCTGGAATTTCTTGTATTTCAATTCTGTCTCTCTCTCATATGATTATTGATTTAGATTGTATGTGCTTGGGGCTATACTCTAGTCCAGGCAGTCGGTAACAGTTTAGAATTTGTGGTTGGATTCTATTCGCCACGAAGGATGTGTATGACGAACCCGAGTCGTACTAGAGTCGTCGGCAGTGGTTAGGCCACACGAAGTGCTTGTGCACTTCATGTCGGTCGATTCAACGTGCGCTCGTGCTAGTCGGACTCATCAAGTAACCCGATTGACCATTGTATGTTCACCTTGTATTCGTCATAACTGCTTGAACCTAGGGTACTGAACTTACCAGTGATAACCCTGATAACCGTGGTACCTTGATCCACTAAGACTCATGAGCCGGGTATGGTGGTATGGGATACCGTGGTCGAGCTGTCGGCCTTCGCTGGGGCCACAAACCTCCTCGTAGTGACCAGTGAGCAACCCAAACTCGTGAGCTGATTATGGTGGTATGGGACACTATATTCGAGCTGTCGGCCTACACTGATAAGGTGATGGGGGAGCGGTGCAACGAGTTTGAGCAACAGCCCGGTAGCCCTTTGTAGTGACCTCGAGCGTACTCTGAGTCTACGTGAGGCGACGACCCTTCCGTAACAACAAGAGTACAACTAGGCCTGTATTGATAAGGTGATGGGGGAGTGGAGAAATGAGTGCGTGTAACAACACTGACAGCCCTTGCAGCGACCTAGAAATATATCATCGTATGAGACTACTAGGAGTGACGACCCTAGACAGGATTCTTGTTGGGAATGATATAAGGGAAGTACCCTAGTTTCCCAATCCTGCTGTATGAAAAAGACTAATAACAACTCGGTAGTCATACTCATATCGCACTGCATGTGCCTGGAAGATGTGGAGCACTGAGGGAAGAAAGCATGCCGCGGACGTAAGATGATGTTGCATGAGGGAGTATGTCGGTGAGGGCATCCATCATGTCATTTCATACTTGCATTAATCACAGTGTTTAGGAATGTTTGATTGCTTGCTTTACCATTATCGCGTGATTGATTTGATAACATGTTAACCTTTGCTTTATGATTCCACTGAGTTAGGTACTCACTCCCACGTTACGGGATGGTGTTCCGAACACCCACCAGTCCCTATTTTAGTTTCAGATGATGGAGATGCTTGCGAAGCAGAGCCGAACTTGATGATGATGAGGAGGATCCCTCCTATATGCAGGTTCTGATCGACGGGATTACAAGGAGGTTGATTAGACGCCTTGACACTTGTCATTTTATATTTTTTAGAGTACTCATGTATATTCTTTTTGCTCATCTTTGGAGTATACATGCATTTAGTTAACCTGGTAACATGTTCACACTCTGGAAACTTACAATAGTTCATATATTTTATATATCTATCACATTCTGCCGCTTGCTAATTTAACTGTCTCTGGAGTATAATATGTTGTTCTGGCTTAGTCTCAATTTTGTTCAATGCCATTCTACAAAAAACATACATTCATCATTATCTATGTTGCATAAGTGACGTTTTGGAACTCGGGAGTTGGGTTTCTACCCGACCCCCGATTTTCGGAATGTTACAGATGGTATCAGAGTATGATTTGGATTAAACAGGACCTGGGTTATGGTAACACGACGCACACTGACGCACTCTAACTTAGGAAGGGGGCGATGAAAATTTAGAAACCACATTAGAATCCCAAGTTTCACCGACAGGTGAGACTATATGGTAATTTAGGCCATAACATGTCTTCGGTCGCGTGAAGTGACCTGAGTCGCATCTAGGTCATCAGTCGACGGGTTTGAGTCATTCCCTGAAGAATTCTAAACCTAGAAATGAATGTCCTTGGGTTGTGGGTCAACCACAACCCTTACACTCAACCTCAAAGCCTAAAACCCCTTTTTATCCAATTCCTTCAAAATCTCTCCTTTCACTGCCTCATTCTCCAACTTTTTCTAAGTCCTTTCATACTAGACATAAATCTTAATGTGTAAATGATGGAGAATCATACTTAAACAAAAATTTACTATAAATAGTAAATATATGTATGAATTGGACTTTTTGTCATTCCAATTATGGAATCTCGTAGAATAAATAGGTTAGTTGGATAGATTAGTGTCTCCTACCCCAAAATCATATGCTACATGTCGCATAAATTCATTCCGGTTTGCAAATTGGCCCCGAAAATGCCTCAAACAGAGTGGGGGCCAAACGATTAACTTCCACAATGATCCAAGGTGAGACCCACATATTTTTGGAGCCTAGGGGATAGGATAACCTCGCCCAAAGGGCGGGGCATCGTCGAAAAATGAGATGGTCGGCGAGGCCTCGCCGTATAATGGGCCCCACTTAGGCGGGCCTTCAGGCCGACGTACTTTGGGGGTTAGGGAAGGCCCCCTAGCTATGGGCCGTTCGTTAAAAATGCCCCAAATCAGTACCTCCTTCACAAAAACCCCTTCCAAGCTCTCCCTTTCTCACGTTTTTGCTGTCTTCCCTCTCAAAGCCCATTTCCAATCACTCTCATTCCCATTTTCTGCTACAACCGACGCCACTCCATCGTTCACATCCATATACACTCCCCTCTCTCTCCATTTTCGTCTGTTGGAGCTCTTACACCCTTCATTTGAAGCTCAAATCGTTTGAGCTTCAAACGTAACCCATCTCACCCTTTTCCCTTTGCAATCCTAACATTTGGGGGCCTGTTTCACTTCTCTATGGGACCTAGATTCGTGTTATCCCACTAGGTCAGCCATATCTCCCCCTTTCCTCCATTTTCCATGGCCTTTGTAGAGGCTAGTTTAGCCTTCTTCTCCATTTCCACCATTTTCTCTCTAATGGGCAAGAAGAGGAGTCCTCGTTGATGAAGTCGGGCCTAGTCGCCCGCCCGGTCAGGAAGGCCGAGAGATGCCACCGTCCTGTGGCTTGGTTGTTGCTATGTTAGGATCCTTTTTATGTTGATGAGCTTAGTAGTGTAGTAGTTGGTAGGAGGTTTTAGATGTTGGGAGTCTTGGTCGTATTAGCTCACATGCATCTTCTGTCATGATTCATGTAACACTGTGTTCCAGGTATTGTGACAAATTCTGGTAAATGACATGCATGCAGTCCCTTTTGCTATGAAGTGAGTGGAATGCTTAAGGGATTGTGTATTGCTATGCTACATCTCATGCTTTCCAACATAAGGCCCATTTTTCAAAGCCTAAGAATTGATTTTTAATCCCACCCCACCCTCCTACCAAATATGCTACTCCTACTCCCGAAGTGGGATCGGCAATGTAGTTTCATTTAATACAACTTAATGATACTGGCCATATAGGCCCTTGGCGTTTTGGAGAGTTAGTACTCCTAGATTTGAAATATCTGACGATATAGGAAATCCAATTCCATTTACACAATCTTGACCCTAAGCGATAGAACAATTCCCTGTATTAGAAATGGTATGAAACCATCTAGCGTATGAGCCTAAACTTTGGATTACAGCTAGTGTTACAGACTAGGCAACTAGTTGTATTAGACAGTGTAAAGCCTGTATATGCTAAGGAATAGTAGGTTAGATTTGGTTGGAGTAGAACCTCATTCTTTCGATAGATCCCCTTAATACTTATAGACTTCTGTTATAACCCTTAGGAAAGTTGTTTTAATTTAGAACCATTCACTCTCAGGAAAAACTTATAAATCCCTCAAATTGAACTTAGAATAAACTAGTACGCCCCTTAGAATTTCGGAAACACAGAGTAAAGGAACTGTATATGTAAGCGATGTATTCGCGGTTTAAATCGATTTCTTAATCCTAGTAGTTACCAATGAATCCAATGCTCTGATCAAGCAGAAGATCGGCATCGACTCGGATTAAGAACTGATATAACGAGTTTTCTGTCCTAATTAGACAGAAGGTCAATGTATCCGGCTCAGACACACTACACAACTTTTCTTCCGTGTTGGCCCGACCACCTACAATCAAAAGTTATTGCTTTGCCTTTGGAAAATGTTGAGGACGTGTAGCCAATAGAGATTAGACCTCTTTCCACAAACTCACATCCGTCCTTGAAATCAACCACAACACTCATCATTTCAGCCCTTTTCTATAACCATAGATACCAGTGTCATAGAACGCATCATTAGCAAAGGAAGACCAATGTAGTGAAAGGTTGTTTCCCATTTTATGTTAAAGATAGGCCCTAAGTTACACCTCGCTCCGATATACGGATCGAGGCATAGATTCTTGAACCTTAAGTAGAACAAGTTTTAAGGGGGATAGAACATTTTGAGCCCAATCTAGTTAGGATTATCTACTACAACCGTTGGATCAGAGTAGCGCAGCGGAAGCGTGGTTAGCCCCTTCCCCACTGGCCCAGGATCGAAAGAAGTTGATTTAGGCTATGCGTAAGGTTAGGTCATCAAATAAGATTTGAACCTTCCTTAGAATGTCAATACGAAGGTCTCTTTAAGGACTCATTTTCCTTAGCCAATTTCGGGGACAAAATTATGTTTTAAGGGGGGTAGATTGTAACAACCTGGATTTTTGCTAACCTGGGGTTAGATGTCCTTAGGCAATGGGTCGACCATAACACCTTGGTAACCTCTCAGAACCCAATTCCAAAGCCAAGAAATCATTTAGAACCTAATTCTTTAAAATTTAACGTGAATTAGCCAGCGCTACACTAGATTATCTGTGAAATTAGCACCAACCACTTTAAATACGATATGTAAGACCTAAAACCTATAGAATCATTGACGCTATCTTACCCTAAAATCCAGGATCAAACTCTAAACCTGTTTGTTCTCAGAAACCCTTTGAAATTTTGTATTAGATCTAGACCGCGCGTCGAAAGTCCGATAGCGATAATCTTAGACAATTACGACTGCCTTGTTGGACTTGACAATCATTTCGAAAATCAAGCCCAACTGATGTTCTAAGGCTATTTCATTGAGCCTGGAGCAAGAAGTGTGAGAAATAGTGAAATTCATTAAAAATTAAATGTCATTTAAATAAATTTGGCACGTTTCATCTGTGGGTTAAGTATAAGCATTCAGACCGTTGGAATCTGACCCAAATACACCCTCGGATCAGGGAACAATTCTCACTCAGGTCAGTGTACTTGAAATCCTCGATCGAATTTTTGTGACCGCTGAACTGAAACTGGTCTGCCACGTGCGATCTGGGAACACTACCGGACTGAAAAATTAATGTGACCAGGATCTAATATCCATGAGCTTAAGTCCGACCGCATCTGGTCAGGGGACCTCCAAAAATGCTCTTTTAGATCGGGAAAGACCCAATTTGGCTATAACTCAAGTATACCTTGACTTAAAGTCTGTTTTGGTTATGTTTGGGCTTAAAAAAGGGCCTTAAACCCTTAGCTTTCTAATCCATACGAATTTACAAGAAACCCTAGGAAGGAGAGAGAGAAAAGAGAGAGAAAGTGAGGGAGAAGCTGGTGATTTCTCCTGGGATTCTTCCCTGCTACTCCACGTTCCGAAGCCATCCACCTGCATCGTTATTCCGGTAATTCTGGCTTCATTATAGGTAAGAAAACCCTAATCTCAACCTGTTTTAGAGATTCCTTCGATACAAGTAGCAAAGTAGCTGATGTATCTTGTGCTATATGTCGTCATACAGGCGTTGACGAAGCGTAGAGTTTCTGTTCGATTCGTTACGCTTCTACGGCGAAAGGTGCGGATTTTAGACGCTTAGATTGTCTGTTTTCAAAGCTTTCAATGTCGTTTAATGGTAGATTGCTGATAAGGATGCTGTTTGACATGTAGAACATGCTGTCCGTTTTTCATTTCGAATACGTACGAAGAATATGAGATTTAGGGTATTTTAGGTATTTGTAGGAAATACTATATACGTATCTATTTTGCCGATATGATTGCCATGAGTATTTTTCATGTACCTATACTAGTTATACGTGTATGATCTGTTTGGCGAAGAGATTCGCCCTAATGCACATATTGGCCGACATATGCTATGTAGACTAAGTGTTTGTTGAAATGCCTAAATCAATATGATTTATGCCTACCATATGTTTTGAATGTAAGAACATGATTGTCGTGTATTAGACAACTCCTTGATATAAGGATCTGTCATATTATATGTTGAAATCAACATACGTCAAGTACGTTGGAGTTGTGTAGTCTAAGTGTTTGTATAAATGTATGTATTGGTAAGTATTGAGTAAATGGTATTGTAGACTAGCGTTGAGACTGGATTCTCAACTAATTTGATGATGTACATGAATTCCTCCATGCTTGTTGTATTGAATTGATTACCTTATGTGTGAAATACTCGTTTATGGCTAACTACTTATGATGTATGTTAAAACATGCTGATAACATGCTGAAATTTCTTGTATTTCAATTCTGTCTCTCTCATATGATTATTGATTTAGATTGTATGTGCTTGGGGCTATACTTTAGTCCAGGCAGTCGGTAACAGTTTAGAATTCGTGGTTGGATTCTATTCACCACGAAGGATGTGTATGACGAACCCGAGTCGTACTAGAGTCGTCGGCAGTGGTTAGGCCTCACGAAGTGCTTGTGCACTTCATGTCGGTCGATTCAACATGTGCTCGTGTTAGTCGGACTCATCAAGTAATCCGATTGACCATTGTATGTTCACCTTGTATTCGTCATAACTGCTTGAACCTAGGGTACTGAACTTACCAGTGATAACCCTGATAACCGTGGTACCTTGATCCACTAAGACTCATGAGCCGGGCATGATGGTATGGGACACCGTGATCGAGCTGTCGGCCTACGCTGGGGCCACAAGCCTCCCCGTAGTGACCAGTGAGCAACCCAGACTCGTGAGCCAATTATGGTGGTATGAGACACTATATTCGAGTTGTCGACCTACACTGATAAGGTGATGGGGGAGCTGTGCAATGAGTACGAGCAACAGCCCTGACAGCCCTTTGTAGTGACCTCGAGCGTACTCTGAGTCTACGTGAGGCGACGACCCTTTCGTAGCAACAAGAGTACAACTAGGCCTGTATTGATAAGGTGATGGTGGAGTGGAGCAACGAGTGCGTGTAACAGCCCCGACAGCCCTTGCAGCGACCTAGAAATATATCATCGTATGAGACTACTAGGAGTGACGACCCTAGACAGGATCCTTGTTGAGAATGATATAAGGGAAGTACCCTAGTTTTCCAATCCTGCTGTATGAAAAGGACTAATAACAACTCGGTAATCATATTCATATCGCACTGCATGTGCTTGGAAGATGTGGAGCACTGAGAGAAGAAAGCATGCCGCGGACGTAAGATGGTGTCGCATGAGGGAGTATGTCGGTGAGGGCATCCATCATGTCATTTCATGCTTGCATTAATCACAGTGTTTAGGAATGTTTGATTGCTTGCTTTACCATTATCGCGTGATTGATTTGATAACATGTTAACCTTTGCTCTATGATTCCACTGAGTTAGCTACTCACTCCTACATTACGGGATGGTGTTCCGGACACCCACCAGTCCCTATTTTAGTTTCAAATGATGGCGATGCTTGTGAAGCAAAGCCGAACTTGATGATGATGAGGAGGATCCCTCCTATATGCAGGTTCTGATGGACAGGATTACAGAGAGGTTGATTAGACGCCTTGACACTTGTCATTTTATATTTTTTAGAGCACTCATGTATATTCTTTTTGCTCATCTTTGGAGTATACATGCATTTAGTTAACCTGGTAACATGTTCATACTCTGGAGACTTACAATAGTTCATATATTTTATATATCTATCACATTCTTCCACTTACTAATTTAACTGTCTCTGGAGTATAATATGTTGTTCTGGCTTAATCTCAATCTTGTTTAATGCCATTCTACAAACAATATACATTCATTATTATCTATGTTGCATAAGTGACGTTTTGGAACTTGGGAGTTGGGTTTCTACCAAACCTCCGATTTTCGGGATGTTACACTTGCACTCACAATGATGGATGGATGGTCGGATTGAGCTGGATTGACGATTGGATGGTCCACCAATCTCCTCTTCATGCCTAACATTCTCTAATCACTCTTTTCTCTTTTCTCTTTCTCTTACTCTAATGATCCTTCTAAATCTTCTGTCAAGCTCTCTCTTTTCTCTTAATCTCTCCCTAATCTTTCTTTCTTTTCTCATATTCTCTCTTAATCTCTCCATAATCTTTCTTTCTTTCTCTCTCCCTAATCTTTCTTTCTTCTCTCTAATCTTTGCTAGAAAATGGTAGAAATGAGAGGGAGTTTTTATGGTAGAGATTTTTGGGTAGATAAAGAATTATGAAAAGAAAAAAAGGGTAAAATGGAGAGAAAAAGAAGAAAAGAATGATGGCTGGCATGGGTAAGAGTATGCGTTGCATGAGAAATGCATGAGTTTGTTTGACTAATGGAGAGAGAGTGACATGAGTGATGGATGAGTTGCTTGATGGCTTGATTGATGGATTGATTGATTTGACAACATGAGGATTTGTGTGAGTGAAGCCTGCATACATTGCGTGGCCTACCTCGGATTATGTCAAAATTGTAACTTCTAATTTATGGGTCGAAATTGGGCGTGTCACGCAACGCTGGAATCGTAGTGCTTACACGGTCGATAGGGTACAAGTTTCAGGGCATTGCAATACTAAAATAGGGTTGCAATTAAAACTCATCCATTTGGCCCATCGAGAATGTGTCAGCGCAAAAAACAAAGCATACAGAGGGTTAATTAGGGTACGGGTCTTACATTAGCCTTCTCATTCTCTAGCCCATAGCTGTGGTGCCAGGCCTTATGCTAGCATGCTTCCCGGGCTTTGACTTGAACTGCTGGCATGGCTAGTGTTATGGGAAGATTCGAGCCCCTCAAGTCTTGAGGACCGACATCTTTTTAATCCAGTCAGATATACAAGAGTATCTAAAATAATGAACACTACTGAAGAGAAGGAAGATTCATGGTGGCATTCCCACTTCGAAACTAGTGATCGACTCGGATTGATCTGAGACCGAAAGAAATAGTATGGCGCTCAGACCACATACCCCAGACCGATCCTCTACTGACCGACCAGATATGAACAACATGACCACTTGCATTAGTTGTAGGAATACTCAACTCAACAGGATGGATCCGTCATTTATTTTGGAGCTCGGAAGGAAGACCTCTAGAATGCTTAACTGATAAAAGAATCTAAGTCACACTCTTTCTGGACCGAAGCTCAGCTCGGACTCATGACACAATACGCGTCTAACAAATCAACGACAAGGTCTCAGAAAAAGAACATCACGTCAGGTGCGAACGGATTTCTAGACGATAACCTGAAACCGAGGAAGATGAGCTTCCACCGAAGAAAGATGGCCTGGCCGGGGCCTCCTCCTCCACCTCATCTTCATTTGAAGAAGGACATCCGAGCTGGGGGCTCATCCTTGTCCTCATCTTCATCTGAAGAAGGACATTCGATCCGAGGGCCTGCCCTCGTCATTATCCTCATCTCTGTCCAAAGAAAGATGTCCCGAGCCAAGGTCGGGGTGGAATGTGGACGCCTCAAACGCTAAACTAAGAAACTTCCTTAAACAGACGTGACCGCTAACCTCGCCCACGGATATGCTACACGATCCCTGGAATACGTGTGATATCTCCACGATTTGAAAATTCCATTGATTGAGCAAATCGTGCTGAGATTAATGGACCTAGATCGTCTGATGGTCAGGTATAAATATAGTAAGACTCCATTTCTATAGGTAGGTAACATCTTGCACTCTCCCTCTACCCTTCAACTTAGACCCAGATTCCTTTGACCTAATTTAGGCATCGGAGGGTCTCCCGGCTTAGCCAGGGTCTCCTTTGCTAACCCTTTGTGCAGGGACATGGTTCCTTAGAGGTACGACGTGCGGAGTGGAGGGTGATCCAAATTTTATCATTAACATTTTTGGCACCGTCTATGGGAACCTTGTAAGACCCGTATCCTAATCCGTACTATTCTGTCAACTCCCACGATTCTTCCCATCGAATTCTGGCAATTCGTGACCTGTAATCAACGTTTGCGCATAACTGTAAGTCGTATCCTATACATTTGAGTCAGCTTAATCCGAGACTTGTATCATTACGACCGCACCGTCGCCGCGATTCCAACGTCGCGACTCGATCACCGATCCGATACCCTGGCAGGGAGATGCAAATCCGCGTTCAGTTTGAGAAAAATACTGCGCGTTGCAAATCACAAGAGAATCTCTACAACATTTCAAATCAATTTCATCAATCATCTCATGTCAAGTACAAGCAACCATCCCCCTCTTACATCACCCTTACCTAAAGTCAACTCTCTCCCCCTCTCTCTCTTACACACCCATACATGTCAAGTACATGACCTATCACTCCATCACCTCACCCATCACTCTCTCTCCTTACATCTCACCTCTCTCTTTATTTCTCATCACAATTCCAAGCAACCAAGAGAGAGCTCACGTCCATGCATTCTAAGGTAAGAAAAAGAATTTGTGTGGCCCACTTTCCCATCCCTCTAACTCTCATCTTAGCCATCCATTTCTCATCTATACCATCAAAGTGAAGCATAAGGAGAGTAGCTTTCCAATGGACCGAGAAGAGCGGTGGGGTGCTTCCATAGCCTAGTTTTTTCATGTTTTGAAGATGGGCTAAGTGAGGCCTACCGATCAATGGTATGGATCTCACTTTGGACCCTAAGATGTGGCCGATGGCCCATCTTGATCATCAATATCATTCCATGATGGGGCCATTCTCCATGGACCCCATCATGATGTTTACCTTCCTAGCTTGTATATGGGTCATCTAGACCGTCTATTTTCGTGGAGAAGGGATCTTCACCATTGGATTTCAATTTTTAAGGGCCCACATGTTGTGGGACCCACTTGATTTATGTTGTAGATCATGGAAGGGAGGGCCATAGTGCCAAGGTCCCTCCATCACGCGTGTCCCACTCTCTTTTTCTCTCTCTCCCTCTCTTTTTCATTTATTTCCTTTGTGTGTTGATGTTACCAGGTGGCCCACTTGGATGGACCCCACCATAAGTATGAAGTTCATCCAAGCCATCTATAAGTGGGGCCCACCTTATAGGTATTATACCCACACCATCCATCATTGGACGGCCCACCTAGACAGGGCCCATCCCTATGCATGTGCAACTATAAACTATCCAGCGTCCCCTGGACGCTGGACGTCAAAGGTAAAGACACAAATATTAGCTTGTTTGCAAGCTTATGGAGGGCCACTCTTGTAGGCCCCACCTTGATGTATGTTGTTAATCCACGCCGCCCATTCTATTCTCTAGATTATTTTAACCGTTGAATCGAAAAATAATCTGATCCGAGTATTCGGTGGGCCATAACATAGAAAATGGTAACTTTCACCGTTAAAAAAAGCCACCTGATAATTATACGTACCAAAACACCTTGGATATTAGACTCGTTTGGTTGATCTCTAGCCATAGAATCCAATGGCCAGGGTGGATTCCATTGATGCGGACCCCATGTACGAAAAACCTCAAAAAAAAAGTATATGCAGCGCTTGCTGCTGTGCAGCAGACGCTGCTAGCGTCAGCGTGGAATGGGCAGGAACCCACGGCCCTGTATTTGGGCCCCACCATGATGTATATTTTGTGTCCACATCATCCATACGGTGGACCACCCCCTGAGGTGGGTCCCCTCCAAATTTCAGCCACATATGAGTCTCAAGTGGCTCACATCAGAGGAAACAATGGTGATTTAAGGCCTACCATTGAAACCCATTTTTGGGTCCACAAAAGTTTTGGATCAAGCTGAAATTTATTTTTCCTCCTCACCCAGGTCTGTGTGACCCTATCAATAGTTTGGATGTAAAATAAATGTTATGGTGGGCCCCACATGGGACCCACTGTCCACGTCCAGTCTAGCCGCTGGACTGGCAGACAGAGTGGAGATACCTCATTTCAACACTTGAGGTCTTGGCACCGATCCCTGGTGGAGGTGGCTTGCATGGAGCGTGTGTACTGACGGGGTGGGACCCACCACGATGTATGTGTTCTCTCCACACGGTCCATCTTTTTGGGACCCACCATGATGCATATGTTGCATCCAAACCATCTATCCATTTTGGAAAGATCATTTTTTGGCATGAGCTTGAGAATAAGACAGATCTAGAGTCATGTGGACCACACTATAGAAACAGTGTTGGATTGAATGTCCACCATTAAAACCTTTAGATTGCAAGGTTGGACTAGTATGATATTTGCTTTCCCTCTAAATCCGGGTCCTTGTGACCTTATGAATAGATTGGTCAGGAAATAAATGTTATGGCGGGCCTTAGAAATTTTAATGGTGGAAATCATTGTCACCACCGCTATTTGGGATGCGGTCCAGTTGATCTTTTGATATGACTCGAGGCCCATTTGAGGAGGCCCATCTTGATTTACTTATGGTCGTCCATTGAGGCCCACCTTGGTATATATCTAGGGCCCATATGATTAGGCCCATTTGGTATGCATAAGGCCCATGAGATTAGACCCATTTTGATGCATTTAAAGGCCCATGGGATATGGCCCATTGCAATGTACATAAGGCCCATTGAAGTGACCCACTTGATTTATATAAGGCTCATATAAGGTGGCCCATTTGATGTATCCAAGGCCCATGGGTTGAGGCCCAATGAGATGTCCTTAGGGTCCATTGCAATGTGTAATTTTCCATGGTTCATGTAATGATATTTATGGCGGGCCGAGCCTAGGGAACAATAATGTTTTGACGTCCACATTATAAGTACAATGCTGGTTAAATGTCCGCATTGTAACTCCCCTTAGGGCCCATTGATAGGTCCATACTTGTTAACAATTCTTCACTTTATAATATGCTTAGTATAGCCCCATGATTCATGCTCATATGCATCATACGTATGCTTGATATGAGGAATGTTTGATTATAGCATAAGCCGTTGGGCTGAGACACTTACGGGACTCCTTATGAGACAGAGTGCCTCCACATGAGCACGTGGTACACGTAGGATTGCTGCATGATTTGACGGTGTGATTCATGCATCTCCCATATGCGTGACTTGATCACTGCATGCCCTAACGACATCAGGGTCGTGGCCTCCACAGGCACATCGTGGATGACCGTATTGGATACTAAAAATATTTTGTTCTAGCACTGTGGGCAATTGGGATGTCCTTGGGTGAGAGTCCCAGAACCTTTTTGGTACCAGGAGTTGCTCCAATGTTTATACCGAGTGGATACATGAGTGCGCGAGTGCCAAATACCAGTATGTCGCATCTCCCACTGTGTCATGGTCGGTTGGAAGGGGGTGTGACCTTATCCGCCTGAGTGAAGGGGCTATAAGCTAGGCTGAGTTTGACCAGCTCGTAAATGAGTCCGTTATCGACGATCCGGGTAGGTATTGGTAGACTACTGGTCAAGCTGATAGTGAGGTCTATTTCGCTCGCTGGGCTGCGCGGCTAGGGAGGCGGCAATCAGTGTGGAGTGTACTAGACCCCAGTGATATCTAGAGAGGAACTATACTGATATGTGTACTTGATGAGTACCAACTTGCTTAGATTGCATCTCTCATATGACATTCGGCTACGTAGGCCTCGCATTGCATCAGTATGGCCGATAGTATTCATATTTCACATCGCATGGCCTTAATACGGCGATAACATTCATACCTTGCGTCACATAGCATTGGTATGGTTGGTTGTATTCATGGACTTACCGCATATTTTCGCATTACTCTGATACTGTATAGTTGGCACTTGCCTTACACACACACTTACACTACCTTCTAAGCTTTTGTAAGCTTATGCACGACCGTTGTGTGCAGGTAGCGTTGGATAGCAACAGCGCTGAGACAGGAGTGCGCATCTGGCTATTTTGGAATTTTTGATCATCTTGTATTTTTCTTTCTTATTGTACTTTAAGTTTTAATATAGTGGATATGTGGTGATGTTGTTTTGTGACTTAGTTATGCTTGTGGTCATGCTCCATAGATAAAAAAAATCATTCTGAAAATTCTCCTTGTAGGATCTCAGGATCGGAATCTGGCATATGATTGCCAGGAGCCGAGAATGGGGCACTACAGAGGCTGTCAGTACCGGATTCAGCGATCGGGATTCCTATGAATCCGATTTTTGGGTTTGGGGCGTGACAAACCTGATACAAAAGGTTAGGTTCCTATCTTCAAGTATAATGGTGAGAGGAAAGAAGAAAGTAGTGGCTGCGGAACCAGTGCAAAATGAGCAGACTCGTTCCTCTTCACTACTTCATGCTAAATTAACACCAAGGCCTTCTCGGTGTTCTCGTAATCAGGCGAGTAAGTTTCAAGCCATGAAAAATGAGATACAGGCCCTGCGAGATGAGGTCAGTCAGATGAAGCAAGAGCCACAACCACATCCTACTCAGAAAAATCTTGTTCCTGAGCCGATTGGTCTGGTTGTGGAAGTTCACTCACCGTCGAGGAGTATGAGGCCTGAGGGACCTCAGCACCCTCGAGCGCCTATGTCAGTTCAGAATCCTCCCCCGAGCCAAATTTAGGTCTCGGCTTGGAACACAACTACTCGGGTTTTGACAAATGCCTCGGTCACCTTGGCCCTGACACTTACGGATCTCCACCACAAGCTGGAATGGAGGAGGGGAAGAAGGACTCTCAAAATAGAACATGCCCAGGAGATAGTAGCTGAGAACAAAGATCCTTGGGAAGCACGGTTTGCGGAGCTCAATAACAAAATTCTGACACTTGAAAGGAAGCAGCAGTCATCGTCAGTTCTCGCTGTTGTTCAGGCGATGATGGTACGGATCGAGCCTCCCTTCACCTCAGTAATCATGAATGAGGTGATGCCGCAGAGGTTCCGGATACCTCCCGTCATCTAATATTTCAGGTCTGGGGACCCATCCGAGCACGTGAAATCTTACCGTTCATGGATGCAAATCCAGATAGCAACCGATGCGATGATGTGTAGGGGGTTTTCAATCACACTCACCAAATCCGCTCGAAGTTGGTACCCACAACTCAAACCCAATTCCACTGGTTCCTTTGTAGAACTTAGCTGGTTATTCCTTACCCAATTCATAAGTGGTAAGAAGAACCGGAGGCCGAATACTCACATTTTCACCATCAAACAAGATCCTAAGGAGTCATTAAAGGACTACATTACTCACTTCAATGAGGAAGCATTGTAAGTGGAGGACTACGATGACAAAATGACACTCTCCACCGTGTTTGGAGGTCTGAAAGATGGAAGGTTTATCTTCTCTATTGGGAAAAATCCACCAAAGACGTTAGCCGACCTCATCGTCAGAGCTCAAAAGTATACTAATGCCGAGGAATTTTTCAATGCCCGTAAGAACGTCCAAGGGACAGATCCAATTGGCAAGGGAAAAATGCTTAGGAAAAAGGAATCCCAACTAACCAGCAAAGGGTCGGATGACTGTTCACTCCCCAAGTGCAGGGTTGTGATGTAGTAATAACTCGGTAAGACCGAGGTCGAATCCTAAGGGACTGAAACTGTACGTAATCTAAAATTAAGTAGGATTTGAACTAGAATAAGATGAATTCTAAATCAAGTAGCAATTGTGAAATAATTGTAGGTTAATTAATCTAAAACTAAGGAGCTATCAGAGAAGGGTAACTAGGGATTCAGAGGATCAACTTGTAGAGATCAGGGAGATCTTATGCCTGCTTCAAGAGTTATGAAATTTACTGAACTGCCGTTGATCTAGTTTTCAAAGAGATGAAAGGTGTATGAATTAGAATGGATTCCATCACCAAACCATGCCCAAAAAACTATGGAAAACAACAGAATTAAACTAATTACCAACCCATCACATGTATGAAGGTTAGGAAGGGTACCGACATCCGACCATGCCCAGGAGACTATGGTGAACAACAGGGCTTCCTGACGTCATAAACATAAAGGAGAAAAAGGACATGCTCCAAGCCATTGCAGACCCATTGTAATTTCAGTCGCAACAGACCATTAAAGACTAAACAAAACATGCCATTAATAATCAACTAAAATCAACGTCAATTCATGAATTAAAATTAAAATAAAAACATAAAATAAAATCTCCCATCTCACTGCAAGCTTCACCTCTTAGCCCTAGCTAAGAGGTTTAGCCAGACATGATGTGGCCAAAATCCAAAATAAACTAAAAGAAAAAGAAGAAGAAAAGAAAGAAAAAGAAAAGAAAAAGAAAACAATCTTTCTCTCCTCCTCTCCCACGTCCAAGCTCGAGCCCTCTGTTGAATGCCTGCTCCCCACATCCAAAACCTCCTTATATAGCTGCTGGAGTGGTGAAAATCGGATTTGAATCGGATTTGGAAAGCTATGCATGCCCAATGAAAGCTTTTTCGCAGCCAAGTTCGGTGCCTCGAAATACGCCACTTTTCTCGCTTAAATTCCAAAGAAACACCGTCCCTTAGAACTTTCTTGGGTCCTCTACATGATAGACGGTTTAGATCTGCCATATGATCAAAGATGGTGGGCCAAAACTGCCTGGAAAAGTCAGTTTTCGCGGATGTGCGAAACCTTTCGCACCATTTCACTGTTGTGATCGGTGGGCCCCACAGAAGCATTGTCTGGAAAATCCACCCCGTCCATTGGATTCAGGATAAAATTTCAGTCAAGAATGGGTGGTTTTGAACGTCCATTGGCATGTCTCAGAGAAGAAATAACTAAAAGATCAGATTTGAACGCTACAGGGCAGCCCTTTTGTGGTCCCTGTATCGCACACGTGTGTACGCATGAATGCAAAAGGTCAGCATGGTTTTGTAGCTCTCGAAGCCCTCTACAAGATGGACGGTGTGGATTATCCGTACGGGGCATGTGTGGGGTCCACTATCGACTTAAAAAAATGGACGGACAGTGAAGGACGCTGTCCGTTTTTGCGTAAAGAGACGGGTCAGCGCTGCTGACCTGTCTTCTCCTGGTATGGTGCATTGATTGCACGCCCAATCCCATGTGGGGTCCACGGCAGTGTTCTGGAGAAATCCGTTCCGTCCATCCTTTTCACCATATCATTTTAACCGTGTGAACCAAAGTTGAAGCGTATCCAAATAGCAGGTGGGCTCCAAATCAAGGTATTAGGGGCTGATGTGTTTGTTGAGCTACTTCTACAAATATCCAAGGGCTCAAATTTTATGTGTACGGTTAATTTATGGTCCCCAGGCCATGTATGAAGTTTCGTGTCAATCTGATGGCAGAAATATTGTGATCTTACATTCTACACCAATTTCAGGCCATCTGACGGTGAATGGCTGAAATTTCTCTGATCTCTGGCATGTGATTCTGTCGATCTTAGCCCCCTGGAGTCCTGTAACTTGCCTTGGTGCATCTTGAGCGCTAAAACCATGTTTTTAACACCCATTTTCAGTTCAAGCTCATAAAGACACCCTGCATCACAAACACGATTAAACGAGCCATTAAACAGTATCTTGTTCATAAATTCAGGAAATAATCGGGGTCTAATATGCAATATTTGACCCTCAACACTGACTGCACCCCCTGCGATCGTCGCCTGAGCAGAAAACTGGAGGAAAAATTTTGTTCCTACAACCCCCTCAATACATCCACTAAACAGATCTTACTGGACATTTGAGGGGAGAAACTTCTGAATTGGCCTGTCTACATGAAGGCTGACACAGAACATCGAGACAAATCCAAGTATTGTCGTTTCCACTGAGATCACGGCCATAACACGACAGACTGTGTGGACCTTAAAGATGAGATCGAGACCCTTACTCAAAAGGGGCATTTTCACCGACACACCAAGGAAGAAAGATCTGCTCGGAAAGAAGAGCGAGAGCGAGCATAGCCGAGTAACGTCACAGAAGAGCCAGCCGAAATCTGACTATCTTTGGTGGCTCATCTGGTGAAGGATATTCAAACTGGGCTCGAAAAGCCCACTCTCGGAGGTTTGATCTAGAGCATTACGTCCACTTGATCGAGCGGCTAAGCAAGGAGCTCCGAGTCAGCCCGTGCAATTTGACCTTCATGGAAGGATGCACGCATAATCCAACACCTGCACGATGATGCCCTGGTAGTTATTATGGCCATAACAAATTGCAAGGTATACTGCATCTTGGTCGACACTAGAAGTTCAGGCGACGTAATGTATTTCGAAGCCTTTAAAAGAATAGGGATTCCGAGGTCTCATCTCAAACCTGTGAAGACCCCCCTACATTGCTTTGCCGGAGAAAGAGTAATCTCTGAAGGAGTCATCTCCCTCCCTGTGACCACGAGAGAAGGACAACATCAAGCCACCCTCATTGTGGACTTCCTTGTTATCAATGTACCTTCCGTACATAACGTCATCCTAGGCAGACCTTCTCTCAATGCAATGAGAGCAGTTGTTTCCACCTACTATTTAATAATGAAGTTCCCCGCCGAGGGTGAAATAGGATACATCCAAGGTGATCAGTATGAGGCTCGGAGATGTTATGTTATAGCAGTCAAGAAGGGGTCAGTTAAGCAAGCACTCATTGTCAACATATTAGATCCTAGAGGACCCACGAAAGATTTATCCGTAGAAGACTGAAGAAAGTACCGCTTGATGAGGCAAACTTGAGCAGAACTGTTCAGCTCGGAACATCATTGAGCCCTGAGCAGTAGTCCAAAGTACTAGCCTTCCTATGAAAGTACAGAGATGTCTTTGCATGGTCGCATGAAGATATGCCCGAAATCTCTCCGGATGTCATGGTCCATAGGCTGAATGTAGACTCGAATCACAAACCTGTGAAGCAAAAGAGGAGACTGTTCAACGTCGAGAGGTACGAAGCTATAGTCGATGAAATCTCCACTCTACTGGATGTCGGTTTCATAGAGGAGGTACACTATCCTGAGTGGATCACAAACGTGGTCCTCGTTAAGAAGGCCAATAGGAAATCACGGGTCTACGTAGATTACTCAGACTTAAATAACATGTGTTCGAAAGATAGCTTCCTGTTGCCCCGGATTGATCAGCCAGTGGATAGCACAGTGGGACATGAATTACTTTCATTCTGGGACACTTATTTCGAGTACAACCAGTTCGCGATGCACCCTCCAGATAGGTAAAAGACTACCTTTGTAACGAACAAGGGACTCTACTGTTACTGGGTCATGCCGTTCGGCCTAAAAAATACTGGGGCCACCTATCAAAGTCTTGTGAATCAAATGTTTACTAAGCAGATCGGACATATAATGGAAGTGTACATCAACGATATGATAGTAAAGAGTATCAGGGCGTCTGACCACCTAATAGACCTCAGAGAAACTTTTACCATCCTCCGAGAATATCGGATGAAACTGAATCCCGCGAAGTGTGTCTTTGGAGTGGGCTTCGATAAATTCCTCGGGTTTCATGTTAGCTAGAGGGGTATTGAAGTAAATCCTGACAAGATAAAAAAACTCCTTGACATAAGTTTATTGCGGACTGTCAAAGAAATAGTGACTCACAGGACGAGTAGCCGCCCTTGGACGATTCATATCCAGGGCCACAGATAAATGCCTTCCCTTCTTTCAATAGTTGAAGGGTCATAAGAAAGCAGAATAGACGTCGGAATATGAACAAGCCTTTCAGCAACTAAAACAGTTTTAGGCCCACCCTTGTTGTCCAAACCCGAAGAAGGTGAGCCCTTATTCTTGTACCTCGCAGTCTCGGCCTCAGCTGTTAGCTCGGCCTTGATAAGAAAAGTAGGGAGGAAACAACATCCCGTATATTATGTGAGTAAGGTCATGGTGCCCTTCGAGATGAGATATCCAGCTCTAGAGAAGCTAGCGATCGATCTCGTCATTTCAGCTCGGAGGTTACGTCCTTACTTCTAAGCTCACTCCGTCGTCATGTTGATGGATTCTCCTCTCAAAAAAGTTCTCCAGAGGCCTGAAGTTTCTGGTTGGCTAACCAAATGGGTCATCGAACTTGATGAATTCAACATCTAGTTCCGTCCAAGGACAGCTATCAAGGGTCAAGCCATGGTTGACTTCATTGCAGAGTTCACCACTCCAAGCGAAGAAGGGATCAGTACCGAAGTCGAGATGACTCCTTCGCCTGTTCCCCCAGGTGATCAAAAGGTGTTATTAGAACCAGGATGGGTTCTCTACATTGATGGGTCATCTAATGCTAAACGAGCTGGGGCAGGAATTGTCTTGATAGCGCCTGATTCTACACCCATCCAGTGTGCGATTAGAATAGGCTTCAAGGTCTCTAATAATGAGGCGAAGTACGAGGCCCTGTTCGCTAGACTCAGACTGGCGGCAAGCCTAGGGTCCTAGTCCATTCAGGTCCTATGTGATTCCCAAATAGTAGTAAACTACATCTCCACCGAGTACGAAGCCAAGGAAACAAGAATAATTGCTTACTTAGACGAGGTGAGAAAATTGATTGAAAGATTTTGGAGCTGCACTATCCATCAGATCTCTAAAGTAGAAAATTCATGGGCCGATGCCCTAGCAAAGTTAGCCTTAGCCACGAAGGGAAAGATCCCGCGAATCATTCCCGTGGAGTTCATAGAACATCCGAGTATCAACCAGATGGAGAAGAAAATGATTAATCCAGTAGATGACACTCTGAGCTGGATGGATCCGATCTATAATTACCTCACATCCGGAGAGGTTCCTTCAGATAGGTTAGAAGCAAGGCGCCTGAGAGTCAGGGTAGCACGGTATGTAGTTCTGGATGGGATATTGTATAAAAAAGGGCATTCGCAGCCCTACCTTAAGTGCTTTCGACTCGATGAGATTGATTATGTGATTTGAGAAATTTATGAAGGAATCTGTGGAAACCACTCAGGAGGCCAAGCCCTGGCCCTGAAGATACTTCGACAAGGATATCTTTGGCCGACCATCAAGGAAGACTCGAAGCATTATGTTCAGAAGTGCGACAAGTGGCAATGATATGCGGCCGTGCCGAGGCAACCTGCCGAGTAAATAAATCCCATGAGCGGTCCATGGCTGTTCACTCAGTGGGAAATCGATATCATTTACCCCCTATCCACAGGAAAGGGGTAGGTCATGTTCGCAATAGTTACGGTCGACTACTTCACCAAATGGGCTGAGGCTGAACCTGTCGCAAAAATCACAGAGCAGAAGGTGATCGACTTTGTTTGGAAAAACATCATCTGTCGGTTCGGGATTCCATATACCATTGTGTTTGATAATAACAAGCAATTTGACAATGACAAGTTCTGAGGCATGTGTCAAGGGCTCGGCATCACCAACGCATATTTCTCACGTCGACACCCATAATCTAACGGACAGGTAGAAGCTGTTAACAAGGTTATCAAACATCATCTTAAAATAAAATTAGAGAAAGAAAAAGGTAACTGGGCCGAGGAGGTCCCGTTCATCCTTTGGGCTTACAGGACTATGGCTCAGTCGTCTACTGGGGAAACTCCATTCTCCCTTTCCTACGGTTCAAAAGTAATGATGACAGTCGAGATTGGCCTACCAACGACTCGGGTCAGAAATTACCAAGAAAACCAGAACGCTGAGCAGATGGTAGCCAACCTTGACCTACTTGAAGAGGTCAGGGAAGTCTCTAGACTCCAAGCTAGTGCTCGACATTAATAGGTGGCGCGATTCTTCAACATAAAGGTTAAAACCAGATGATTCTGTCCAGGGGACTTAGTCCTTCACCGAGTCTTCTAGAACACCACGGAACCGGGGCTGAGGCACTCAGACCTAATTGGGAAGGGCCATATCGCGTGGTCTGATCGAATAAACCTGGCTCTTACCACTTAGAAGATCTCGAGGGTCGTCAGCTCCCCCACCCTTGGAATGTTAAACACCTGAAAGTCTACTATCCTTAATGAAATGACTTTTAAGGCCCCCAATAAATGTACGCCTCTGAGCGACCAGCCTTCAAGGCTCTCAATAAAATTTGCATTCTCAATAAATCTGCCTGATCAAACTATTTACTATAAATAAGTTACCTCTCATAAGCAGAGGCGAACTCGACGAACTGATCCCTTAAAGAAGGGGTTAGTACATTATCCCATGAAAATTCTACAAGGCATCTCCTCATGCTTGAGGAAAAAGCCAATAGATGACTTGACTCCCCCAATGAAGGAGTCGGCTCGTCACCCGACTCACGGATAAGTTAAACGTTACTCGCCAATCATGGGAGGTGCTGATCCCTTAGGGGTTTGGACCTAACAATGCCATCACTCTAAAGATTCGAAGTTCTATAAAACGGCACCAAAATGAGCTAACCTGCCAAGGGGTTGGCTTGGCAATGCCCCAAAGAACATTGACCTGTTAGCAAATTAGCTTGACAATCAACATCCAAAAACCAACTATAGATTAACACATAAAGAAATCATCATCCAAACGCCCTCTCCAGAAGGTCAAAAATCATCATCATCCATGCACTCTCTCAAGAGGGTTAAAAAATAATATCCACCAAATCATTCATCGAAAAGATAAGTTCAAAAAGCCATAAAAGAGAAATTTTCTAAGCTACGCAGTCGGAGGAGGAAGAGCTTAGGAGATAGTAGCCTGATCTAGGTGGGTGTCATCAGCGGGCTTCTCTCCTGCGTCTTCAGGCAATAGAGGTTCAAGGTTAAGGTTCAGATATATGTCCTAGACCACTTCAATGCAAACGTCGAAGCCACAGTTGTAGAACTTAGTGGCTTCAGTGGCCCTCTCCTTTGAAGCCTTAAAAGCCTCTACTACGGCAGCTACGGTTGAGACAAGGGACACTTTGTCTTTAGCCCGCTGGGCATCTTTCACATGGGAAACCGCCCTGAGCTATTCTTCTACTACTGCGTCGCTGGTCTGATTAAGCACTTCCCTTAGCCGGGTGTTCTCCTTGGCGAGTGAGTCCACGTGAGCCCTAGCCCGAGTCAACTCAGCTGCAGCAACACCATATTGTGCCTCAAGATCGCTCACGACTGCCTGAAGTTGGAGCTCTCAGGCCTTCCCGTCATCCATCTGCCGACTGAGTTCTGTTTGCTCCATCAGAAGGAAGGTGGCCTCGTCCCGTAAGATCCCAACCTCAACCCTTAGAGCCTCCACCTCAGCATCCTTCTTGACAGCTTCCTTCAATCTCTCTTGAGTTAGAAAGAGCCTCAGAATGGATTACGCTAAAATGACAGAATGAGTGTTCAAACAAAAAAAATAAAAAAATGATGAAGGCAAGAAAAGTTAATAATATTACCTGGTAGAAGACAAACGTCAAGTCTTTAATAAAAGACTCATCCGACTTCTCAAAGAGGCCAGTGATCTCCTCCTCTAGGGCATGTTTGCTAGCACAAGAAACTAGGCACGACATGTAGTAGCCTGGTTCAAACCTTCCATTGCTCGTCCCCACCTGGGCTAACTCCATTTCTTCCTCTGCCCCAATCCTGTTGCCTGAGCCTCGGCCTCGAGATCATTCCCGACCTCGGGAGGGGAAATCATGGCGTCAGCCATCCGAACGGCCTCCTCTTACTCGGATGAAGAAGAAACAACGATGCAAGGCTTTGGGGTTGTGAGAGGAGCCTCGGTATTAAGAGGACCAACAAGGGGAGGAAGGGTTGGAGCCGAGAGAACGACAACAACAGCCTCAATCGCTATAGGCACCACAGCTGAAGCTGTGACAACAAAAACTGGAATTACAACTTATAACACCCCGAATTTTTGCCAACCTGGGGTTAGACGTCCTTAGGCAATGGTTCAACCAAAACACATTGGTAACCGCTCAGAACCCAATTCCATAACCAAAGAAATCACTTAGGATTAATTCCTTTAGAAACTAAGCATAAGTTAGCTAGCGCTACGCTGGAGTAGCTGTGAAATTGTCCCTGATCGCTTTAAATATGTTGTACAAGACCTAAAACTTGTAGAACCAATGATGCTATAATATCCTAAAACCTTGGATCAAACTCTAAACCCGTTTGCTCTCAGGAACTCTTTGAAACTTTATATTAGATCTAGACCGCACGTCGAAAGTCCGATACCTACAATCTTAGACCGTTATGACCGCTTGGCTGAACTTGACAATCATTTCGAAAATCAAGGCCAACCGACGTTCAGAGGTTATTTCATTGAGCCTGGAGTGAAGAGAGTGAGAATAGGGTTAGATTTGGAAATTTTAATTCAAATCTGGCACGTGACTTGACGCGTTAATATTAAGTGTTCTGACCGTTAGAATTCAGCCAAATTACACCCTCGGATCAGGAAAAATTTCTATTTCATATCTTGAGACTTGTAGACCTGATCTATGTGCAATGATCGCTGAACTGAAACTGGACCGCAACGTGCGATCTGCGAACCCTGCCAGACTGAAAACTTGATGTGTGCTAGATCCAGTATGCATGAGCTTAAGTCCGACCGCATTTGGCCAGGGGACCTCCAGAAATGCTCTTTTAGACCAGAACAGCCCCAAATTGGTTAGACCTCAAGTAAATATGGTTCCCAAGCCTAATTTGGGAAGAAATTAGGTTATATAAGGGGCTTAAACCCTCACTTCTCTCACCCATCCAAATTTACTAGAAACGCTAGCAAGAGTGAGAGAAAAAGTGAGAGTTTGTGAGAGATGGTGGGAGAGATTTTCCTGCCACCTGCTGCTGCTGTACGTGCTTAAGCGACATATCCCAATCACTTTTTCGGTGATTCCAACGCACTTCTAGGTAAGGAAAACCTTCAATACTTGCTGATTTAAGCTTCCTTCAATTCCATTAGCGATGTATGTTATGTAGCTTATGTATTAGGTCGCCTAATCACCGTAGACGAAGCGTATACGCTCCGTTCGAAACGACACATATATAAAGTGAAAGGTGCGGATTTTAGACGCTTTGATTGGCTGTTTTCAATGCTTTCAATGTTGTTTAATAGTAGATTATCGACGGCAACACCGTTTGACATGTACAACATGCTGTCCGTTTCCTGTTTCGTAAGCAGACGAAAAATATGAAATTTAGGGCATTTTAGTCATTTGTAGGAAATACTGTAAACATCCATATTTTGCTAAAATGATTGACATGGCTTTTTGTCACCTTAGGATACTAGGAATGTGTGCATAATCTGTTTGGTGAAGAGATTCGCCCAAATGCGCACTTTGAGTCGACATACACTATGTAGACTTAAGTGTGTAGACTAAGTGTTTGTATAAATGTTTGTATTAGTATGTATTGAATTAAATGGTGTTGTGAATTAGTTTGAGATTGAATTCTCAAATAATACGCTGATGTAAATGATTTCCTTCATGTTGGCTATATGTATGATTTCATTATATATATGAAATGCACGTGTTAGATGATTTACTTAAGTTGTATGTTATCACATGTGTTAACATGCTCATATTGTTGTATTTCATTTTCATTACCTTTATATGATTGCTGATGTGGATTCATAAATGTTTGGGACTATGCTTAGTCCAGGCAGTCGGTAACAGAGAAAATTCGTGGTTGACTTATCTTTGCCACAAAGGATGCATCGATGAACGCGAGTCGTGTTTTGGAGTTGGCGGCAGTGGTTAGGCCACGCGAAGTGTTTTATGCACTTCATGTCACTCTGCTTGAGATGCGCTCGTGCTAGTCGAGCCCGTCAAGTAACCCGACTGGCCATTGTATGTTCACCATGTATGTGTCATAACTGCTTGAACCTAGGGTACTGAACTTACCACTGAAAATCCTGTTAACCATGGTACCTTGATCCACAAATACTCATGAGCCGGGCATGGTGGTATGGGACACCATGGTCGAGCTGTCGGCCTACGCTGGGGCCATAAACCTCCCCGTAGTGACCAGTGAGCAACCCAGACTCGTGAGCAGATTATGGTGGTATGGGACACTATATTCTTGCTGTCGGCCTACATTGATAAGGTGATGGGGGAGCGGTGCAACGAGTGGGAGTAACAGCCCTGGTAGCCCTTTGTAGTAACCTCGAGCGTATTCTGAGTCTACGGGAGGCGACGACCCTTCTGTAGCAATGAGAGTACAGTAGGCCTGTATTGATAAGGTGATGGGGAAGCGGTGCAACGAGTGCAGCCCTTGCAGCGACCTACAAATGTAACATCGTATGTGATTTCTAGGAGTGACGACCCTAGACAGGATCTGTGTTGGGATTGATATAAGGGAAATACCTTAGTTTTCCAATATTGCTGTATGAAAAGGACTAATAATAACTCGGTAATCGTATCAACATCACATTGCATGTGTCTGAAAGATGTGGAGCACTGAGCGGTACGCAAGCATGCCGTGGACGCAGATGGTGCTGTATGAGGGAGAATTTCGGTGAGGGCATCCATCATATCATGTCATATTGTATTAACAACAGTATTAGGAATGTTTGATTTATTGCTTTACTATTATCGCATGATTGATTTGATAACATGCTAATCTCTGCTCTATTATTTCACTGAGTTGATCACTCACTCCCACGTTACGGGATGGTATTTTCGGACACCCATCAGTCCCTATTTGGGTTGCAGATGATGGCGCTGCTTGAGAAGCGGAGCTGGACTTGATGATGATGAGGAGGATCTCTCCTTTATGCGTGTTCTGATTGACGGGATTACAGGGAGGTTGATTAGATGCCTTGACACTTGTCATTTTATATTTTTAGCGCACTCATGTATATTCTTTTTGTTTACTTTTGAAGTATACATGTATGTATATAACCTGGTAACATGCTCACACTCTGGAGACATACAACAGTTTATATATGTTATACATACTATCACAGTCTTCCGCTTGCTAATTTAACTGTCTCTAGAGTATGATATGATGTTTTGGATTAATCCCACTCATGTTTAATACATTAACACAGATAACATTCAATCATACACATTTATGTTGCATAAGTGATGTTCTGGAACTCGGGAGTGGGGTTTTTACTTGACCCCCCGATTTTCGGGATGTTACACAACTGGAGCCACAACAACAAAAATTGAGGCCAAGGGGCCTTCACTGCGAGGAGCTGCTTGCCTCCTCCAAACGGTTGTCTTCGTTCGGGGCTCAGCCCTTAGCATCTTGTCGATAGTCGGGGCGACCTTTCTCCTCCAGGACTCAGCTGCCTTGGCCATGCCTGTGTAAAAAATAATGGATCAACAACTAAATTAAGAAATCCATTTCTTCCAAAGGGGCTGCAAAAAGACTTACTGAAGGAGGTGGGGAGTGGCTTTGATTTGCACAGCCCGAACCAATGAAGATTAGTGGATTTGATTAGGTCTGACCAGGAACGAAGTTCTCCTGATCGTGCCCTAGCCTTGACAACTTGATTTTTCTAGTCTGAGGTGAGGAGAGGCGAACCTCTCGAAAAATCTACAAAAATAAGAGAAAAACCTTAGTCTGACCACAATAGAAAGGAGAAGCATATAAAAAAGAAAATGTGTAAGATCCAACCTTGTAGCGAATCAGGTGGAAACCTGAGTCGCCAAGTTTCTAAGCTCTGCCGCCAGCACCTCCCATTCGCCCAAAGCCCAGAACCATTTATTCTTTCAGTCCTTGTTAGAGGATGAGAGGTTCATGACCAGCCCTGACCCTTTGCTGCCTTGAGTCATGAAATAGTACCATGGCTCTTGGCTGTTGTGCCTGACTAGGTACAAACTTATTAACTCCTCTGGTGTCAGCTCTGGATTTCTGACTTGACACTAGATGATGAAGGAAGAGATCAAAACCCTTCAAGCGTTGGGGGTGAATTGGCCAGGAGCTAACCCTAAATAGACTGTCAAGGCCCAGATAAAGGGGTGCAAAGGAAGTCGAAGCTCGCATTGAAAGGCGCAGAGGAAAATGGAGACTTCCCCTTCAGTAGGAGCACCGACGGTGTCATGGGGCTCGTTTGCCCTTATCTGAACAGAGTTTGAGATCTCAAACTCTGAACGGATCCATCCCATTTGAGACTCCGTCAATACGGAGTCTCCTAGGACGACCTCCAATGCCCGCTCACTCGTCGACATTTCAGCTCTACCCACCGTCGAGTCCTGGGGGACTCGGGTGGCCTTCTTATTGCCGATCCGACGAGTTTGAGCGCCCGCCTCTTTGTTTCTTTGGGGCAGAGGGAACAGGGGCACCGCTTTGAAGGGGCCTTCAGATGCTCCCCTCCCATCATCCAAGCTCACCAACTCAGAGTCGTTATAATCTTCTTGGACTACATCCATGTCAGACGACATTTCGTAAAAGTAGAAGAAAAAGAAGTGATGTTGAAAGGAGGGAGGAAATGCTCACCGGACGACCGTCGAAAATCGCTTCCATCAAGAAATCCCTGGTCGGTAGGAATCGCCCTGCTGGAAACCTCAAGATGGCTAGAATCGCTTCTGCCAAAAATTACCTCCTCAGAGCATCAACAACCACAGGAATTCGAAGTGTGGAGATGAGAAGCGTTTCCGAAACGTTAAAGAATATATAGCCATGGAGTAATCTCTGCATTAATAGTGAGGCATTGATGGCCGCAACCGAATCATTGCGAGCCGACTCCGGAGTATTCGTGGCTGCTGACTATTGGCTTGAGCTCTGCCCGGCTAAATGGTTCTGACATTGAGCGACAGGCTCCATCAAGCGGAAGCAGCGCCCAAGCAGGGGAAGTGTTGCTAGGACGCCTCCCAGGACCTACGTGTCAGTCAGCTATAGGCTAAGTAATTATTCAAAATCTTAACCGTTGTCACGCGTTAGCTGTAGATTAACCCACAGATGGAAAGACCTAAGGACGCATTTCTTCAATATAAGAGTCATGATGATAAACGCATGCGTGAAAGGTGCGACAGCGGAAACCGTTGATCTTCTGTACATGTTTACTCTCCAAACCCGTATTCGAACTCGAAGAGTAGGAGGCTTTTGTTATGGGAAGATCCGAGCCCCTCAAGTCCCGAGGACCGACTTCTTTTTAATCCTGTTGGACACACAAGAGTATCTGAAATAATGAACACTACTGAAGAGAAGGAAGATTCATAGTGGCGTTCCCACTCCGAAACTAGTGATCGGCTCGGATTGATTTGAGACCAGAAGAAATAGTGTGGCGCTTAGACCGAATACCCTAGGCCGATCCTCTACTGATTGACCAAATATGAACAACATGACCACTCGCATTAGTTGCAAGAAAACTCAACAGGACAGGTTCGCTATTTGATTCGGAGCTCGATTTGAAGCTCGGAAGGAAGACCTCTAGAATGCTTAACGGATAAAAGAAGCTAAGTCACACTCTGTCTGGACCGAAGTTCGGCTCAGATTCATGACATAATACGCATCTAACAAATCAACGGCAGGGTCTCAAAAAATGAACATCACGTCATACGCGAACAAATTTCTAGACGACGACCCGAAGCCGGGCAAGGTGAGCTTCCACCGAAGAAAGACGGTATGGCCGGGGCCTCGTCCTCGTCCTCATCTTCATCTGAAGAAGGACATCCGAGCCGGGGGCCTGCCGTCGTCATTATCCTCATCTCCATCCAAAGAAAGATGTCCCAAGCCAAGGCCGGGGTAGAATGTGGACGCCTCAAACGCTAAACTAAGAAACTGCCTTAAACAGACGTGACTGCTAACCTCGCCCACGGATACGCATGATCCCTGGATTATGTGCGATTTCTCCACAATATGAAAATCCCATTGATTGAGCAAATCGTGCCGAGATTAACGGACCCAGATCGTTTGATGGTCAGGTATAAATACAATAAGACTCTATCGCTACAGGTAGGCAATATCTTGCACTCTCCCTCGACCCTTCAACTTAGACCCAGATTCTCTTGACCTGACTTAGGCATCGGAGGGTCCCCCGGCTTAGCCAGGGTCTCATTTGCTAACCCCTTGTGTAGGGTCAAGGTTCCTTGAAGGTACGCCGTGTGGAGTGGAGGGTGATTCAGATTTTGTCATCAATAGCTAGTAAGAAGAAGAACAAGAGAATGGGAGCTAAGTTTATCGTCTCTTTTAGCTCGCTCAATTGAGAAAAAAACATAACGTGGTAGAGGCTAGCTAGACATGAGTTATTTTATTTTATTTTACAGTGAAACGGTCAGATTCGAATGTTCACTCCCCAAGTGCAGGGTTGTGATGTAGTAATAACTCGGTAAGACCGAGGTCGAATCCCAAGGGACTGAAACTTGTACGTTATCTAAAATTAAATAGAACTAGAACTAGGCTAAGATGAATTCTAAATCAATTAGCAATGGTGGAATACTTGTAGAATAATTAATCTAAATCTTAGAAAAAAAAATCAGAGATAGGAAACTAGGGATTCAGAGGATCCACTTGTAGAGATCAGGGAGAACTTAAGCTTGCATCAAAAATTATGAAAATTACTGAACTGCCGTTGATCTAGTTTTCAAAGAGATGAAAGGAAGATAAATTAGAATGGATTCCATCACCAAACCATGCCCAAAGACTATGGCAAACAACAGAATCAAACTAATTACCACCCAATCACATGTATGTAAGTTAGGAAGGGTACCGTCATCCGACCATGCCCAGGAGACTATGGTGAACAACAGGGCTTCCTGACATCATAAACATTAAAGAGAACGGAAATATTCAAAGCCATTGCAGACCCATTGTAATTTCAGTCACAACAGACCATTAAAAATCTAAAACATTCTCATATTAATTAACTAAAATCAACGTCAATTCATGCATTAAAATTAAAATAAAATCAAATCTCCCATCTTACTACAAGCTTCACCTCTTAGCCCTAGCTAAGAGGTTTAGCCAGACATGGATGGCTAAATCTTCACAATTGAAATAAACTAAAAATAAAAAGAAAATACTTTTTTTTTTCTTCTGCTTCACGTCCCTGCCCGAGCCTCCACGTCTCTCTTTTTCTTCCTTCCTAGACCTGAATGAATGCTCCCCACGTCCAAAAACCTCCTTTTATAGCTACTGGAAGGCTGGAGTCAGTGACAGAGTTGTAGCAGGACACGGAGTGCAATTTTCGCAGACAAGTTCGGTGCCTCGAAACATGCCACTTTCCTCGCTCAAATTCCAAAGAAACACCGTCCCTTAGTAATTTCTTGGGTCCTCTACATGATAGACGGTTCAGATCTGCCATATGATCAAAGATGGTGGGCCAAAACCGCCTGAAAAAGTCAGTTTTCGCGGATGTGCGAAACCTTTCGCACCATTTCGCTGTTGTGGTCGGTGGGCCCCAGAGAAGCATTTTCTAGAAAATCCACCCCATCCATTGGATTCAGAACGAAATTTCAGTCAAAAATGGATAGTTTTGAACGTCCATTGACGTGGCCCGGAGAAGAAATTACAAAAAGATCAGTTTTGAACGCTACCGAGCAGCCCTTTTGTGGCCTCTGTATCTCACACGTGTGCACGCATGGGTAAAAAGTGATAATATGGTTTTGTAGTGCTCGCGGCTGTCTACACGGTAGATGGTTCAGATCGAGCTTATGGGGCACGTGTGGGGCCCACAGCTGATCGCAAAAACGGCCAGCGGCCGTGCATTACGCGGTGCGAAAGCGGAAGCTTCTTCCGCTGTGATGCTTGTGGGGCCCATTTCGTTAGACACTTGAGAAATCCAATCCGTCCACCGAATTCCTCTCGAAATTTCAGTAAGAAATGACTGGTTTCATATTGATTTTGGCTTGGCCCACGGAATATTCTGTTTCGCCGTCCATCTTGCATTTTCTGACGATTCTCGTACGTACACGTGCATGGGGCCAAACGGCGAGCTTGGCGATGGTCACGACCCCCCTCTGGACACGTTGAACGGTCCAGATCTGCCAGAGGGTTGATGTGTGGGGCCCACTATGCAAAAATAACCTCCATGCATAAAGACGTTGGATGGTTTTTTTTTTTAAAAACTATCAGTCAGCATTTTGTTTGACCAGACCCTTCGCCCTGTGCACATCTCATGTACATGTACCCTTTGTACATGCAATGTACATGTGGGGTCCATAATGACGTATCTTAGGAATCTGTTCCATTCATCCATTTCATCAGCTTATTTAAACAGTTGATACCAAATTTGAAGCATATCCAAAGATCAGGCGGGCCGCAAATCACAGATTCATGGGCTGATCTAGCCGTTGGGCCACTTCCACAAGGTTTCATCTGCTGAAATTCATCATGTACGGTTACTTTATGGTCCCCAGGCCACGTATGAAGTTTCGTATCAATCTGATGGTGGAAACCTTGTGATCTTGCATTCTACACCAATTTCGGGCCATTTGAAGGTGAACGGCTGAAATTCCGCTGATCTTCGGCGTGTAAATCCACTGATCTTGGTCCCCTGGGATCCGTCCCTTGCCTTAGTGAATCTTGAGCGCTAAAATCATGCATTTAACATCCTTTTTCAGTCCAGGCTCTTAAAATCACCTTGCAACATAAACACGATAAAACGGGCCATTAGACAGTATCATGCTCGTAAATCTAGAAAATATTTGGGGTCTAATATGCACTATTTGACCCTCAACATCGAAGTAACGATTTTGTACAAGCTTGTGAATTGTTGGGTAGGCACGGATTGTTTTCTATAGCCCTACGTCTGCCTTGGAAGACTTTGTTCACGGTGTTTGCGAAAGTAAGAATAGGGCACATAATTGTAAGACATCTATTTAGTGGGTCCCATGCGATCAATTGTTGGGATAATCTAACCGTTGGATATTTAGATTGAGTATACCATTAGCCATAAATAAGCTGAGAAGAGTTTTGGAATATAAGTAGTGCACTTTGGACATGGATTCTAGAGTATTTCAATGAAACATGATATTACGCAGAGACATTAACTCTTACACGGTGGAGACTCTTAGAATTGTAGTTACGATGGGTTGAACCAATACTGCCATCTTTTCCTATACGTACACAAAACTCAACTTTCATTTTTAAACTTTCAATTTTTCATCTTTACCAACCAATTGATTGATCAGGTATAAGTTTTATTTATTTATTTTTTAAAAAAAAAAAATTTTTATACCCTATTTACCGCCTTATCCATTATTTGAACGGTGGGACGGAGGTAGGCTAGCCTGGGCGCGGATTGGGTACTACCCCGCCTGTTGGGAGCTCGGGGCAGGCGAAGACTCCGATGGCCATTGTGGCCACTGTGATGCATGACTTTTATCTACAGTGTCCATCCATTTTTCCATGTCACTTTAGAATATGGACGAAAAGTAAGACACAACTAATCTTCAAGTGGACTACACCCCAAGAAGCAGCATTGCTAAGGACGTCCACCATTGAAACCTTCTTAGGGTCCACTGTGTCGTTTATTTTCCATCCAACCTTTTGATATGGCCATATACATCAGGATGAAGTGCAAAAACAAGTATCATCTTGATCCAAAATTTCTGTGGTTCCTAAAAATTTTTCAACGGTAGGAATTTAATCCCCACCGTGTGGTCCATTTGAGCTTTAATTGTTCTCTATTTTTGGGATAAAAATCTAAAACGATATGAAATATAAAAATGGACGGTGTGGATGAAATTAATACATTACGGTGACCCCTCAATGGCCCTCGGAACCTTCATCTGTCCCAAGCTCCGAACGGGCGGGGCTACCCCCACTACCACCTCCACCTTCTACCTGTTTTTATACCATCAAATGGGGTAATGATCCGTGAGTCTCTGCCCATTCAGGTAGGGCCTGCCTCAATACTCAGGGGTTTAATTGTGATTCGTTGATCATTCCAGGAGACACTGGAGACACTTGTTTGTGGAATATATTTTCACTATAGCTTATTCCTTTGAGCCCCTACCCATTGGAGGTTTCCGATCATCTGCTAAGATGGTCCAGGTAGAGATTTCGAATTCACTTTTCAAGTCGCCCGTGAGAAACCGGCCATATTACCAATAACGTATATCCACATGTGATTCACGTGAAGAAAACCTAATTTACAGCAGAGTGGCGCCAACACACCCTCTGAGAGTATGGTGGACCATGTGGGATGCTCATGTTGCTCTTGTCGTGCAACTTATCTCATCCGACAATCTTAGCCATTCGGTTCTTGTCAACTTATGTTTTCTTCCAGTGCTTAGTTATCACATGGTTAGGTTTGCCTGACCAGCATTCTCATTGTCTTAAGCCGCATGATCGGAAAGGTCTGGATTGACTTAATGGAGTCCACATATGACGCTCTAGAAGAGTAGGTGGAAGATAGTCATGCACATGCTACACGCTCGTATCCGTAATATGTTAATATGATTGGATGCATGTCGGTGATGGGGCAACGTCTAGATTCCTGGGTAATTTTGCCTTCAAAACGCTGAATGGAAATTTTGAATTAAAAAGTGTGGTATGCACTTTTGTTCCATGTCATAAATTAAAGGAATAAAATTATGATTTATATGAGGATGTTTGTGTAGTATTCTTATCTGGAGTTTTGAAGATTATGACACTCAGGTATGTACTAGAACACGTGCGCACATGGGCGTGGGTGCATTTTGCACATAGGGATCACTCCCTCATGACCTTACGTGAACTGTCGCAAGACGGTGCAATCGTGGTGTGAGTGGTCTAGTATGAGCTTAGGTGTGATAAGTCTAAAATGAGCTAGGACTTTATAGGTGACTGAGAACGGTCGGATTATTAATCCGAAACGGTCAACAATCTCTAAAAATGGCTAGTTGCCTTGAAAGCCACAATGGTTCGAAAATGGATGTGCCATGATGATCCAACGGTCAGATCTTCCGATCCGATGACCAGAAACGACTAAAATTAATGATCAACGGTCAGAAAATTTTAAAAATGTTTTAAACCATTGATGATCACCTAGCAATGGTCCACTCCTTGGTGCTTATATAAACTGGACCATTCTCGTCCAAATTTTATCATCTTAAACTCACATCTCTCTTCATCCATCAGATCCTTAGGATTGCATCTCCATTTTAGAATACTATAAACACATTCTCATTTTGATTCTGCCAAAAGATCTACTGCATTGCAATTGTTCCTAAGTCGACCATTCGTTATTGCTGAACGCAGGATCCAAATAGGCTTGTCTTATCCTGGAAGCAATTCATCTGTAACCCATTAATAATTTAATTAGGGGATGAATCACGCTTTAAGGATAACGTATATTTTATGTGATTTAGCCTAGTGAAAGAAAATATTTTATTTTATTTTATTTTTTGGTATTTCCAACAAATTTTTATAACAATCTTAAAGTGTGATTATCTATACTGAAAGTGTTGCATCAGTCAAACTGATGAACCATGATCTAATCAGATTAGACCAGTTTGACAATTCACATTTCACTAGGTAGCAAGAAGAGCTGAAATTCCTGCTGATTGCTTTGAAGATTTTTTATATAATCAAGCGACAAGAAGATGAATTGTTGTGTCACGACCATATTCTCAATGCTCTATCTAATTGATTGTACGATTTGTACACGGTGACCACATCAGTGAAAGAAATCTGGAGCACGCTGGAATACAAGAATAAGGCTGAAGAAAACGGTACACATAAATTCCTAATTGTCATGTATTTCGACTTCACGATGATAGATAATAAGCCACTGCTAGCCCAAATCCATGAATTATAATTAATTATAAATAAGATAAAGACTTTAAAAATAGACCTGCTTGAATCCTTTCATGTCAGAGCTATTATCGCCAAATTGCTATTGAGGGTTAAATATTGCATATTATCCCCCATTTATATCTTGGGTTTATGAACATGATAATGATTAACGTTAGATTTTATATATGTTTGTGTTGCAAGGTAAATTTGAGAGCTTGGATTGAAAAGAATGCTAAAAGCATGGATTTAATGCTCAAGAATCACCAAGGAGAAGGAGGAATCTTAGGAGACCAAAAATGGAGAATTCTCATGCTAAAGATCCAAGGAAACCAAGTACAAAGGATGAAGAAAATATTAGCAAAAATACAAGTTAAACAGCAGAAAAATAGGACACTTCGGTCCCACCTAAGCCAACTTTGGTGCCACCGAAAGTACACAAAACAGTCCAGCAAGAAAATAACTTAATTTGGTGTCACCTATGCTTAATTTGGTACCACCAAAGTCAGCTTCGGTGCCACCTAAGCTAATTTTGGTGCCACCTAAGTACTCTGCACATACAATTTCAGATGCGATAAAATTTCAGATACGATTTCGGTGCCACCGAAATTGTGCAGAATTGTTGCACAAAGCCGACGCGGATTGCGTAATTTGAGGCAGTTTCCAAAAATTTCAAGTCGGTGCGTAAGAGGGGGATGCACAACTATAAAGACGAGTCCTTGGGACATTCATAAGCATCTTTTAGGGTTCAAGGAGTGAAACAAAAGGGTGAAACCGCCGTTCAAGAGCGTTCTTCTTCTTTCTTAATTGGTTTTTATGCTTTGTTTGAGAGACTTCAATCATGTCTATGGTTGGCTAAACCTCTTAGTTAGGGCTAAGAGGTGAAGCTTGTAGTGTGATTGAGATGTTTACTTTGATTCATGTTTATGCTTGAACATCATTGAATTCTAGTTGATTCTAAGGAAAATTTTCAGTTTTTAATGGTTCGTTGTGACTCAAATTACAATAGGTCTGCAATAGCTTTAAATATCTTCTTTTCTATTTAAGATTGTGGATTCCGTAAATCCCATTGTTTACCATCGCCTCCCAGGCATGGTTGAGTGATGAAATCTCTTTCAATTCACCACAATTCTCCTTCATTAAGGCCAGATCAATGAGAAGTTCAAATATTTGACCATCTCCTCTTCCAGTTAGATAAGATAGGACTCTAATTCTAGCACTACCAAAAAATAGGGCATCACCGACGGCTAAAAACTGTCGGAAATGACCTTCCCTGATGGCTTTTAGCCATCGCAAGGTCTATTAGTAAAGCGTGCGTCAGCGTTGCTTGCCGACGGCTAAAAATCATCAGCGTTATCGACGGCTAAAATCCGTTCGACTTATCGACGACGGTTTTTTATCCGTCGCGTTCTCGGCGGCAAAAAACTGTCGGCGATTCTCATTAATTTTTTAAAAAAGAAAAGAATTTGGATGATATATTTGATTTTAATTTCTTCCTTTTCATGTAGACTTTTCCTTCTCAAATAAGTTGGTTCATTAGGGCTTTGGAGAAATTAGTATATCTAGTTATGGATGTGTATTAATCAACACATCCAAAACTAGATATACCCATTTCTCCAAAGCTCTGAACAAACCAACCTATTTGAGAAGGTAAGTCTACACAATAGAAAAGGAAGAAATCAAAATCAAATATATCATCCAAATTCCAAATATTTAGATTGGATATATGCGTTAAAAAGAAAAAAAGAAACCACATATCATTTAAGTTTCTTTGTTTATTTTGCTGCTTGACCTGTGGAGGTTTTCTTGAAGTCCTTGGCTTTAAATCTAGAAATGCAGTCCACATTCAACTATTCAGATCTGGGTTGCATTTGCACGTGATTATGTTGAAGACAAACAATCACATGATTAAGCACATTTATTTATGAAACACTCCTCTGTTGCAAGAGGGAACTACATGACCAAAGACATTTATTTAAGGCCTGTCGCCAAACAAGAAAGCCAATGACTGTGTTCATCTAAATTTTCTATTGTTCTCATTTTATTCAACATATTAGCAAAGTCCAGTTACACCATGAAAATGAAAGAACTCTTTTAAAGGGAATAGGCTCAAGCAAGCAGAGGTTGATCCTTGATAAACCAAGTCATATGCAAGGTTGTAGTGTTTTAATAGTTCTTGCCAACAGTTCTAATAGCTGTGAATTCAAATTGGGAAAAGAAAGAAACCCTGAAATAGGAACTGTCTCTAGACAAGTACAACCTGTTGTAATTGCTGCTGCTGCTGTGGCTGGTCCTGTTGTTGCTGAGCAGAGGACTGATTCATCTGGGAGATGTTCATCTAAAAAGAATCATCAGCAGGTCAGAAAAATGTCAAACCAAACAACAGACACCCTATTGATGATGAAGCTAGCAAACATCAACCTCATCATCATCATCTTAACTTTCTCCCAGCAATTTGGGGTTGGCATTAAAATTGTATACTGGCGAAAGTTTTACCATCAGCTCCCCACCAGACATCCACCTTCCTCTTTCACCAATGTTTATGCATGGCCACTTTGATAGAAACTCATGCTATTAAAAAATAGCCACATTGATACATACATATGGAAGTAGGTAGATTTGCAGATAAACCATGAAGTATATGCTGCGGGTTCAGTTCTACCAGCAATTGTATGGAGGACGAGAAACTGATTTTTCTTTCAATTAATTTATCTCTTAGTTTCCAGTATATTTTGATTGATTATGACATGCACGTTGATACAAGGCAACTAGATTCTCACTTGTATTTATCTTTTTTTCATTTGACTAAGCAATGGCTACAGTCATATATGGCTTAGTAAAACTAACCTTCACGAGAAATTCTGCTTGATCCTATGGACTTAATCTGACCTTTGGTGAACTTGATTGAATTGGGGAGCCTACAGAGACATTATTTCTTGTGGGCTGACCATCTTTCCCATTCAAGCTACCCCTAGGTAAATATTCGAGGATCCAAATCTCCATAATTAGGTGAGCTCCCAAGACTTCCCTGCTCTTGAGCCTGTGCCAGGAGCTGCTGTTGCTGCTGTGGTGTCAAAATCTGAAACTGATTTGATGACTGTAGAAAAGGCTTCTGTACTTGTGGGCCTAAATTTTTCCATAGTTGGTCAATGCCTTGGGAAAATAGAAATAATTCAATGTCAGGAAAGATGTGCATATCCAAACTAAATACCAACACCAAAAACCCATACTACAGATGAATTTAGTATATGACTTACAATTAAAGGCCAACCCTTTAATGGAAGACCACTGACACCTTGGTTCAACCCTGAATAGAAAGGCACAAAAAATATATAAGGGAACTCTGCAAGAAAATTCCCAAATAACAAATCCTAATAATATAACCAATTTTCAGGTACTAATCAACATATTTCATTAACACAATGGACAACAACATGCTCCTATGGACAACTAATTTTCAGCTACTTCTCACCATGCTTCATTAAAACAATGCATAAGAAAACACATGTATGCACACAGAATTTCAAGCCTGGACAAAAAAGGGCTGAAGATGAGGACACGAGGAATCTATTAGCAATATTAAAAGTTTTCTGAAACACCAACTAACAGTCTCTTGAGCTTCCAAAAATGCAATTTTAGCACCTAGATATTATTCATATTTTCCATGCAGAACCAAAAATAAATAATCCAAGAGTTCCCCCTTGTAACAGTTGGTTTTCGATTGAACATCCTAGTCAAAACCCAAGTTCACTTCTGCATTACAATTCTTACTCAATTTCTCCTCTTATTCTTTCAAAATAAAACGGCCCATCTTTCCAAGATTTTTGCCATCAAGAAAACATCATATTACAAAGACAGGTAGGTGAAGAAAATGAGAAATCTTTGACACCGTGGGTGCATGGGAAGAAGGTACAAGCAATAGCAAAGTTGTCACTTCTTGCCTTTGAAAGAAAAAACGTCACCAACAAAAAGCACTGTCCTCGCTCCAGAAGTCAGTCAGACTAGGAGGCAAGGAAAATATGACTTTTCAGTTCGCCACGAAGTCTTTGACCTCTATCACAGACAAAAGGAAGCCTCAAAAGCTCTGCCTATTTAGAGAACATTGGGGAATTGTTAGGAAAAAGGTGGAATTTTTCACTGAAACTTCAGGAGATGTTAACAAAAGCATGTGCACATATATGTGAAGAGATCACATATGCCATCATGGCATATGCAATCGTGGCAAGTATGTCATGGCATACTGCGTATTGCCCAATGACCATTGGGACTTTATTTTTTTTTTGCAATTCAGTCACTTTCTTGACAATGTGAATGGTTTGGGAACCTGTCCTTCAACAGCATGTCTCCATACCACCCATCCATCCAAAATTTCACCCAGGTCCCATCTCCCAGTTTAAAGGAGATGACGGTTCTGAATCTGGTAGCATTTATGGGGATTGCATTCCAAATGCCAAACACCCTGTACAACACCAATGCCCACGGGAACCATCCTCCCCACTCTTCACCATATCAGAGGCTATTTTCCTCTTCCACAGCCACTTTCCTAACAGCACCTCATTCATAGTCAGACTCCTGACTCCTATTCCTAAAACATAGCTAGGAGAAATAACATCATACTATTTTGAGTCCTAAGTGTGTAAACATGTCTTTTAACATCTCCAAAAGTTTCACTGAAAAATTCCAACCTTTCCCCAATTTTTCCTTCGTACAACAATATCTTAACAGGTATCCGCAATATTATCACCAATATCAATACATGTTTCTATATGCCAAGTCATCAATACATGTAACAATACCGATAATTTGAACATTGTTCCTGTCAAATTGAATGGGGTAAAAAAATTTAGAAAGCGTTTAAAATGTCTAGTGCTTGTAACCTAAAACTAGGATACAATAATAGGTCACACGAAATTTTGGTGTGATTGTGTAAATAAAAGTTGAAAGACTGTAGAAATGAAACTGATCTAGGAATTTGGTGCTTTAGCAATTTACTAGACATCAACAAAAATACCATATGTGAAAAGCTGCATGGTAAGCAATACCAGTTTGAATTTTCCATTTTTCTGTGCACCTGCAGTAGTAGTTGGCAGCACATTTGCTGGTTTTCTCCCAACTGTGGCAAAGCTCAGGCTCAGTACTTCCTTACCTAGTTTTACATTGCCCCCAAACCCAACTCACCAGGTTCTTTGGCAGGTATGTCTGATATCTATGCTATGCAAGTTAATTTATTTTGCTTTTATGTTGTAGTAAGAAACTGATCCAGTTTCAGTGTCACAGTCCTCTGGCCAGGTAGTAAGCTGAACGTCCATTAGCTAGTCAATGGTATCACCAAGAAGACAGGGTGTTCATGCCATTTAGTAGTAGGCTGGACTGGAGAAATAACATGGATGGCATCTCCTCCTCCAAAGTTCTAAGAGGTTACAGACACATATTGGGAAGTAGCATATTGGGAAGTAGCATTGTGGATCTCAGGAGATTGTTCAAACATCTTCCTTGACATGGCTATGAAAAGCATTTTCTTTGAGGACAAGGGAACATATATGAAAGATTTCTCTCCAGAGCAGTTATCATTTTTATTTTTTTTTTCAGCATGCATGTGATGGGGGTGCTAAAATTTTACTGCCAGATGTGGGACATAATGAGCATACAATCTACCTGCTTCATCCAGAAGCACATGTGCATGACGACCATACTGTTAAGATCAATCCTCTTATTTGCGCTCCCCTAGGTGTGGATTTTGATGGGGATTGCATTCATATGCTACTTCATAGATCATATTCCAAGATAAAAGGTGTCAATTATATAAAAAAATTATAGTTCAAAAGTAAACAATAAAGAGCACAAATTCTGATTATAAAGGTGATATTTAAAGTTAAGCTTACCGTCATTGTCATATTGAAACCGTTCCTTGAATATGGGGACATCCCTTACTCATCTAAAACAGTCAAAGAGAATTACAATTAAAAGAAAGAAAGAAAAAAGAAAATCTGGATTATGACTATAGGCATCCAGATTTGTCTTCAAAGTGGATTGAATTTTTGTAAGGCCCCATTTGCAAGATTTAACAAATTCTAAGCTCCAAACAAAATCTGGCTGTTGCAGCCCCAGAAGTGACTATTATGAACTATGGAACTGTTCTCTTCCAAGAAAATCAGACATGCTTAGAGAATAATAATGACTCATTTACTGGAATCTATGAAAAAGAACAGCCCATATACGTGCAACCACGTGTAAACATGAAGAATGGGCACTACACACCAATGTGGCACATTGGAGCAAGACCCAATCCATCCATCAAATGGGCCAGAGATTATCTAATCTGTGCAGCATCATGTATGCACCCCTGCCCATGGTGTCGTAGCCATCAAGATAAATTAATTGAACAATTTACAGAACAATAAATGCAACATTTCAGCATTCAGGAGGTTTGTTCTTCCACTCATGTGGAGAGTGCTGTCCCTGTCCATCCACACTCAGCCACATGTGTGCTTGATCAGCAGAGAGATGAACAATATGAGGGATTTATATTGGCGATATCGATACATTCACGAGTTTTAGAACTAAGTGAGCTTCCAAAGACTTGGCACGAAATCCTGTCGAGTTGAGCTGACTCAGCTTAGTGTCAAGTTGACTCACTGAGTTTTAGAACTATGATTGATTTCTTGCTTAAATCTGGATATCTTCACTGGAAATTTATAAATAGGTGCAAGAAAGCAGATGGATGCAGCATAAGATAACCACCACCAAAAAAAAGAAAAAAAGAAGAAGAAAGATTGACAATGGAATGCATTCCTATTCTTAGAATTGCAGATTGACATTAAAATGAAAAAGAAAAAAGAAAGAAAAATAAACCATTCTTACCGTTTATACAAAGATTGTTGATAACTGCCAGATTCTGGGAAAACAGATTACTGGTGAAAACTGAAAGCATCCATTGCTACCTTACAAGATCAAGGCTTTACAACACCCATAGCTCAGATTTAGCTTGGTGTGGCATCTTGTGCTGTTAAAGACAAGCAGTACAACTTAAATTACAAATCTGAACTAAGATTGGAAAAGAAATAGCACTAAAAAATGAATGGTCTGATAACTGAAAATTGCAAGGGAAAATAGAAACTAACTGCTCAGAATAAATCCCTGGAGAAGGCTCTGGGCTCTCTGCGCCTGCTCGGGACTACTGGATATTTGGACCACCTTTTCAGTTAGCTCAAGTCTATCTTCCATGAGGCTGACAGTAGCCCCTGACATCTGTTTACATTAAATATCAATACCATAACTTCAGCGACCAGGTTACAAAATCAAGTAGGAAAATATCTGGACTCCATCCATTCTTAAGGATTCTAATATTTCAACTCTGTAATTGTTAAAATAAAATAATTTAATTAAAAAAAAATTTACTCTGCATGCAATGTTACGTCACTGATCTGAGCAAGCTTGCTTCCTGATCTCATGATGAGGCTGGGAACAGCATGCTCTGGTGATAAATAGTGGAAATAGTACAGAAGAAGAAGAATCCTTCAAGTTAGTTCATCAATCAAACACAAGGAAACAACAACTAGCATTTGCAGTCTACGGTCTAATTGGCATAGGTAAAAACTTCATCAATTCAGCATCTCAACTACAATATATATATATATACATATACATATATATATATATATATATATATATATATATATATATATATACATATATATACATATACATATATATATATATATATATATATATATATATATACATATACATATATATATATATATATACATATACATATATATATATATATATATATATATATATATATATATATATATATATATATATATATAATAAAAATAAAAATCAGCAAATATTTTTTACTGTGTAAATTCCAGGTGTTGATGGGATTCATCTGAATTACAGGCTTTTAAAACTGTGTTCTGTTCAAAAACTCTGAATTACTCAACTTGATGTGCAGTTGGGTCAGGTTGAGTCGAGGGATCAACCTGACGATTAGCAGTTAATCTCCAACAACAAAAGGGTTCTTATATTTTTATTGAATTCATGGATAATTCATGTGTCAACTACAGGCTTTTGAAAGATGAAGAAGAAGTCAACTACAGGCTTTTAAACCGTGTTAACTAAGATTGAGAATAATACCTGCTGATTATGTAAAGAAACAAAGCCAAATCCTCTTGAACACCCAGTTTTATGATCCCACATGATCCGTGCATCTCTGCAAAATGAATTGTGTAGACACCAAAAGATGACTGCAAGATTCTAACAGAGCAATTCAGCAGTCACAGGACTGGCACTAACATTAAATAAGCCAAGTCACAGGACTGGCACTAACATCTACCTGTTTCAGACATGCAAAACTGACAAAAAAGTGTGACAGGAATCATTGCACACTCATTGCTAAATCAGAATACAACTTCCTTTCTCTGCTTCCTTGGTTGGGAGCAGTTCTATTGTCATTTGATAGACATGATGTTCTGTTCTCAGTGGAAGGGATCAGTTGTTAATCTTCATGCTCTAGGTTTGATTTTGTTGCAAGTTAGGTGGGAGGAGAAATGCGAGTAGCAGCATCTGTAGGTAGATAAATAAGAAAATTTTTAAAGAGGGTTAAAAGACTCGGTGATACAGGATGACTCATCTACTCTTGAGTTGAGTCATGTCTTTCCAGAGTTTGTGATGAATCAGCTGAAATGTCAAAGTCAGGGGTAATTCTGCCGGTATGACTCCTGGTGTTGAACCAAATCATGTCTGACTGAGCCTGAGTCAACTCCAATGAATCATTTCCAACTCATCTGCATATTAAAACCATGAATTTTAAAATCTGGAATGAATAGCAGTTGGAAAGATGAAGATCACAGTCTAGATACATGGGTTTCCTTGTGAGATTTTGAGTTATTCCCCCTCGCAGTAAGGCCAGTCAGATAAATCGTCCAGATAAAAGGGTGTCTGTAGCATGCATCCAACATTATACCATTGGCTCGAGTCAGGATCTCACAGTTGCATTAGTCAAGTCTGATGCATGCTGGGTGCTATCTTTGGCTGTAGTTGCTGTTTATTAATTCAGACGAGAAGTGTCATCATCATCATCATCACCACCACCACCACCACCTTGTCCTGGTTGTTTGGGGTTTGCTTAAAGGATCGAAACATGCCACTCAAAAGCATCAAAATAAGTCTACAATACATGCATCATAATTTTTTAAGCAGCCCACATCATTGTGGTCATCATTGTCATCATCACACATCACACACTAATAGCCTTGTTGAAATCCACTGTTTGAGTTTCTCCTGTTACAGTTATTGCCACTGCTGCAACAACCTCAGACAGCCTGAATTCCAAGAATTCAATCCCTCCTGCATTGAATTTTTCCACCCAAAGGTAAATCAATCAGTTGATTCACTTGCCCACCTGAGGAGAATTTTGAAAAGGAATGGGGAATTTATGCAATAGACACAAGAAAACATATCTCTAATTGTTCCTAAGATGAGTTGGATGGACTTGCAGATTGATGATCTTGGTGGTGGTTTATCATCATTGATCTTCTGAAGAAAGTAATCTATAAATGAGAAAGGGGTAACAGCTTGCATTCTCCACTTCAAAGTACTAAGCACTAGAAGCTCCATTCTCTGTATAGTCCTAGCTTCAAATACAAATTTTGATTCACCAACCTGATAAACCCATATCGTTTTGACAATCAGGTAAGTGAAAAGAAAGGAAAACACGATACCATCTTCCCCAAAACATGATTGAAAACAATCCCAAATAATTGGGTCTTGACTCAAAAGACAAGAAATTGATTAAAACGTTTTGAATCTGAGTAAAAGTCTAAAACTGTGTATGTCAAGTAATTGGATGTATCCACGTGGTTGACTAAAGAATTAATGTATCCACATGGTTTCACGTTTTCTTACTCAAGGACAATTCTCCATCCTACATGACATCCTGTAGCTGACGTTTGCTCCAGTACATTTGAATGTATTGATGTTTTCCATACAGGTACTGTAGCTGTTGAACATGCGATCATGTTGTAATGGTCCAAGACATTTATTTGATGGGCCTCACCACATAAATAAAACCCAAAAAATTCAAGACTGAAAGATACCATCAATGGCCCACAAAACAACGGTGTACAGGAAACAGTTCATATTTAAAGGAAAAGAAACAAATGATCATACATATGGTTGAAATATTCAAGCCTGAACTTTTACTTTTTATATCATTCATTTGTAATAAGCCAATTTCTGCAACTTACAGGAAGTTCATGTGCCGTAAGGAACTGATCCAAGTAATTTATAGATAGATATGCACTCAGGGGTCCAAAACCGTAATGGGCATGAACCTGTTAAAATCGAATGCAACTTAATCAAGCAAAATCACAGTAAAAGAAAATAAAGACTTAAAACCCAATTCAGCATATACAAGAATCCATATCAACATCAAACACAGCAATATGATTTTTTTTTTTAAGGAAATCAAATATCCACTCCACAAGACCCCAAAACCCAATGCAGAAAACTGTAAAATCCTACAAACGATCGCATAATTCATAAAGAGTTGCAAAACTGTTTCAGGTTTTCAGATTGTAGGAGTGCTGCAATGCGGTCCCTAGTTCATTGATCCCAACAGTCGAAATCAGGGGCTGCACTATGGATGCCCCATTCAGAAAATCTCCCAGATTGGAGAAATCCCAACCCCTGCAGTAGTTGCCAACAAATAGGCAGTCAAGAAAGAATTACTACTATCCTTCACATTCAACCACAAAAACGGCCAAATAACATGGTTCTAGGATCTCCCAATCTGTAGGAATTTTTACCCCATGGGCCATCCGTGGTGAGGCCTGCATATTTTCCTCATTCAACAAACCTCACAGATATATTTAGCTAATGATAGCAAACTTGGCTGCATACTAGTGAATTACAGCATCGGCACTGGAATCTATTCACAGAATGCAAATATACCAAATGTTGGACACGGCAAGTGATGACAGAAAGTAACCAGCTCAATGAAATGTAACGATCTTAAGCTCCTATGCTTGCCTGCTGCTAAATTGATTCTCTGCGCAAATTCTTTGAGGGATCCAATGCCAACAAAATACTGACTTCACTAGTTGCAACCACGTCTACAGAGAGACCCAATTTCTCAAAGATGGAAAAGCCCATGTTCCATCAAATCAAAAGTAAAGTAAACAATGGTGCTAAAAGGTGAGGTCATAGATTTTTGGTTATTCACATAGAAGCTCTGGCCTCTGGATAAACAAGTTGAGAGAGATTCTGAAGGTTTTAGCAATTTAAATTTCTTTGTACATGGAACCAAAAGGCTAGCAACACTATCCAGGAGCACAAGCGAAGTCACTTACTCTTTCAGATCCAAACCAAGCAACTCAGCAACTGGTTCTGACCATGCCACAAGTTCAGGGTTCTCCACTTTAGCAGAAGGCAAGACTCACCTGCAAACCAAAATAAAATAACACCAACACATCAGTCAGGTTTCTCAAGTTAGGTCATTGAGGATAAATATTCCTAGCCACAGATCAGCATATGCACAACTATCCCACCCATGCCTACAACAGCACCTGCATGCAGTTCCATGCTATTCATCATGTCGGACCCATGATGAATGTTTAGTAGCTCATATTTTTGCCTGCCAATCATCAAGCAGCATGTGTACAAGTGTAAGACCCATGTCCTAGTCTGTACCATTCCGTTGGCCTCTGCGGTCATTCCGGTCGAAATTTAGCAATCCTCGACCCGTTTCTGACGTTTGCGCCCGATCCTAAGATGAGACCTGTATGCCAAAGTTGACTAAAATCGAAACTTATACCTTAGCGACCGCGCCGTCGCCACGGTTCTAACGCCGTGACTCACACACCAAACCGGTACCCAGGGTAGAAGATGTAGGCCTGCGTTCATTTCAAGGAAAATGCCGTGCGTACGAACTTCAAGAGAATCTCTACAATATGTCCCATCAATCAAATCAATCAATCAATCAATCAATCACTTCATGTCAAGTACAAAGCAACCATGCTTTCTTTCTCCACAAGTCAAGCAACATCACAAGTCAACTCTTTCTCACCCTCTCTCTTACACACCCATACATGTCAAGTACACTTCACATCCATCACCCATCACTTCTCTTAACCATCACACCTCTCTCTTTCTCAAATTCAAAAATTCTCAAGCAACCAACAAGCTTCACACGTCCATAATTTTTCAAGGAGAGAAAAAGAGAAAGTGAGTTGTGTGGCCCACTTTCCATCCCAAAAACCTACAATCCAAGCCATTCATCTCCCATCTCAACCGTTGATCCATCATCTACCACCGTTAAAAGTCAAGCAAAGGAGCTAAGGAGGCTAAGGGAGTAAGGTGAAGGCCAAGAAGTGGGTGATCTTTGAATTCCTACCGTTGATTTCATAATTAGGGGACCCACTTGTATGAAGGACCCAACTTGATGTATGTGTTTCAATCGTATGAGGGACACATAGTGGAGGGGTCCCTCCATCTACGCCGCTTGTTCCTCTCTTCTTCTCTCCCCCTTTCTCTCTCTTTTATGATGAGTGTGGCCCACTAGATCCACACTGATCATGGATCCACCATGATGGATGTATTTTTTTTAGTGATGCCGTCCACCTGTTTTATCCAAGCCATCTAGTGGGCCTGGATAATGAGAAATCACAAATATCATGTTGAGTGGAATAGGTGGGCCACATGCATGTGGGACCCACCATGATGCAGTGTTTTTTTTTCCAGGCCATCCAGCGTCCCTGGATGCTGGATTAAGAGTGGCTAACATGGAGTGTGCATACTGACAGGGAGTGTACTAACGAGCTAACAAAAAAAAATGGTGGGCCACTCATGTAAGCCCCACCTTGATGTATGTGCTTGATCCAAGTCGTCCATCCTTTTTCTCAGATTATTTTAGGCGTTGAGCCAAAAGATGAAGCTGATCTGATAAACAAGCGAGCCATACCGTAGTAAATAGTGGTATTACCATTAAAATCCACATTAATTCTTCCATTGGTCAAAAATATATCGCATATTGGTCTTGATTGGCTTGTCTGGAGCCGTAGAAGCCAATGAGGGGGACGGATTCCTTTGATGTGGGTCCCACCTGGGAAAAACCACAAAATTACTATTTTTTTTTTAAAAAACAAAGAAGTAGCAGTTGCTGCTGCTGAGGACGCCACAACGTCCAGCATTAGCGCAGGCGGACGGATTGGCTGGGGCTCATGGCCCCAGCTGTGGACCTCACGTGATGTGTTTTGAACATCCATCACGTCCATTAGGTGGCCCCTTAGGGCAGTGGCCCTCCTTAAAAAATTCAGCCGTAAACGGAACTCGGGTGGGCCATACCATTTAAATCATGTGAAGACATGCCTAAATCATATAAAAACACTTGGTGGGGCCTACCTGACTTTTGGATATGACTGAAACTTGGTCTGGACCCTCAGCCAGGTGGGACACTCATAATGGGTGGACTGGATTTGTGGACCACATCACTGTGGATCCCCTGACCGTGTGGCCTTATAAATAGGTTGGGTGGCAAACAAACATCATAGAGGGCCCCATGGCCCTGTGACCCTATCAACGGGTTGAATGGAAAATAAGCATCATCATGGGCCCCTGGCCCACGTAACCTTATGAATAGATTGGATGAAAGTAAACATTGTGGTGGGCCCCTGGATCACGTGCCCTCACCAATTGGAAAATAAATATTACAGTGGGCCCTAAGCCCACGTGACCTTATGTACAGGTTGAAAAATAAACATTACAGTGGACCCCTTGGTCTATGTGACCATATCAATAGGTTGGCTGGAAAATAGACATTTTGGTGGGCCCCCTATTCATGTGACCTAATCAACAGATTGGATAGAAAAATAAACATTATGGCGGGCCTCACATGAGGCTCACTTTGGTGAAAATGGGCCCATGTATTTAGGCTCATCTTGAGGTATTTTTAAGCCCATTATTGAGGCCCGCTTGGATGCATATGGACCCATGTATTTAGGCCCATCTTGTCATGTATATAGGACCAATGTTGAGGCCCACTTTGTTATATATGGGCCCATGTGTGTAGGCCCATTTGATGTATTCTTGGCCCATTATTGAGGCCCACTTTGGTATATATAAGGCCTATGTGATTAGGCCCATTTGATGCACATAAAGCTCATATGATTGGGCTCATTTTTAATGCATTCTAAGGCCCATGGGTGATGGCCCATTGCAAAGTACCTAAGCCCCATTGGTGAGGCTCATTGAGGTGGCCCACTTGATGAATATAAGGCCCATATGATACGACCCAATTGATATACTTAAGGCCCAATTGGTGCAATTAGGTCCATTGCAATGCGTGATCCCTCCATGTCATATAATGATGTTTATAGCAAGTAATGCCTTGGGAACAATGATGGTTAGATGCCGACATTGTAAGGATGACATCCGTTAAATGTCCGCATTGTCACTCTCCCTAAGGCCTACTGATAGGCCATACTTGTAGTAAGTAGGCCATCTAGGCCCATCTCCGTTATACACAGAGCTCATCTCTATATACATGTTTAGTATAGATCCATGATTCATTATCATACGCATCATATGTATGACTGATATGAAAAGTGACTGATCATAGCATATGCCTTTGGGCAAACTGTTTATGGGCTCCCTGATATGCGGAGTTACCCTATATGAGCGGATGGTACACGCAGGACTGTTGCATGACTGGTAGTGTGACTCATACACTTGCATTGTGTGATTGTAGTTACCGTATGCCTTAGCGACATCAGGGCAATAGCCTCCACAGATACATCATGGATGGATGAATTGGATACCAAAAATATTTGATTCTAGCATATGGGCACCATAGATGTCCCTGGGTGAAAATCCCTAAACCTGATGGTACCAGAGGATGACTCCAACATCGAGACCGAGTGGATACACGAGTGCGCGAGGGCCGTATACCAGTAGGTCACGTCTCCTATTGTGTTGTGGTCGGTTGGAAAGGGGTGTGACCTTACCCGCCTGAGTGAGGGAGCAATTGCTAGGTTGAGTTTGACCAGCTTGTGGAATCAGTCCGCTATCGACGAGCTGGGCCTGATATTGGCAGGCGGATAGTGAGGTCTCTTCCACCCTCCCAGTTGTGCGTCTGGATAGGGGCGGCAAGCTGGCGTAGAGTGTACTTGACCCCGGTGATTATCCAGACTGAGAATCGTACTGACTTGATGCTCTAGTGAGGAGCTGCATTGATATGTGGATGAGGATTGACATGCTTGACTTGCATTCTGCATCACATGGCCTGGATGTGGCCGATCGCATTCATATCTTACACCGCATAGGCTTGATACGGCAGATTGCATTCATGTATTCATCAGCATGATTTCGTATTTCTCTGACCTTGCATTCTGAGCACGCTTATATTGTGCACACACTTGTACCTTCCTCTAAGCTTTCTATAAGCATATGCACGATTGATGCGTACAGGTGACGCCAGGACGCAACCTTAGTCTCGCCACCATTGGAGCATGCAGCCGAGTTTCTAGAGTTTTTATTATTGTCACTATCTTGTATTTTCCTTTCCAGTGCATTATACTTAAAGTTTTTGATCATAGTGAATTTTGTGATGGTGTTCTTGTTGTTATTGTTCATGGGTTATGCTTATGTTATGCTCATTACAAATCAAATGGATATTAAGAATCCTCCTTGTAGCATCCCAGGATCGAAACCTAATATATGGGTGCCGGGAGCCGAGAATGGGGTACTAAGGAGGTTGTTGGCACCGGATTCGGCGATCGAGAATTTTGTGAGCCCAGTTTCTGAGTTTGGGGCGTGACAGAAGTTGGTATCAGAGCATAACTTGGGAATAACATAGTACAACATCACATGTTTGCTATGAGTTAAGGACGATTAGGTTTCGAGTGCGAAACCTTCCGATTGAGTTCCCTAACGTGCGATTCTTAAGGTTAATTGGCGTTATTGTTCTTTTCTATAGGACACGCCGCCTACGAGAGCGACCTGAGTGCACCTCGTTCCACCACCTGAGGCTTCAGCTTTACCACCTGCGCCTCCCGTTCCACCACCAGAGATTCCAGCTCCGTAGTCTGAGGATGATATTCCTCCACTTGAGGCCGATGTAGAGCCGACTGTACCTGTGAGTGCCTCTCAGTTATAGCAGATGTTATAGGCTGTGACTGCTGCGCTTCAGGGGCAGAGTAGGCGCTCAGTTGTTTCACCAGCTCAGGCAGAGCAGGAGCGCGCGAGTGCTCTTCTTTGTGAGTTCAGACAACTCGATCCTCCACGTTTCCATGGCGAGCCAGACAAACAGCAGCTGAGAGGTGGCGCTCCGATGTGGAGAAAATTTTTGATACTATGTCATGTATGACCGAGCAACGAGTCCTGCTGGCAGTATTTCTTCTTCAGGGCGAGGCCGAGCATTGGTGGACCTCTGTTACACGAGTTGTAGGGCCTGATTTTGTCTGGACATGAGATGATTTTGTAGATCAATTTGAGGAGTAGTACTTCCCTGACCACATTCGACGTCAGAGAGCGCTGGAGTTCGAGACAGGGAGACATGATCGTGGCGCAGTACGCGGCCCATTTTGTGGCGCTATCGAGGTTTACACCATATATGATTGATGATGAGGGATGGAAGGCCCACCGTTTCAAGAACGGCTTACGTTACGGTCTTCGAGGCCGTGTCATTGGGCATGAGCTCCCGACTATTCAGGCAGTAGTGCGGAGAGCTCAGATTTATGAGACTAAGTGGGTCAGCACGCATGTCGACTGAGATCAGAGGAGGGGTCAGAAGAGGCAGGCCCCCTCCAGTAGCTCACAGAAGCATCGATGACCACAGAGGTACAAGAGCCATCCATCCGCCAGAGCACCAGTAGCACCGTCGGCACCCCCAGTGGCACCACCTCAGAGATAACTTTCTGACACCTGTTATGGATGCGGTGGGATAGGGCATCGTAGGTGGGAGTGTCCTCGACCTCGGAAGTAGCAGCCGAGAGCGCCACAGTAGCCGAGAGCACCACAACAGCCTCCACAGCAGCAGCGACAGCAGATCCCACCACCAAGGCCCCCTCAGCAGCAACATTAGCACCAGCCTTCGAGACCTCAGCAGCCGAGGCAACAATTTTGAGCGCCTCAGGGACATCAGTAGCAGCAACACCCTCAGAGGGGACAGGCACCTCCCCAGCCAGCTCAGGCTAGATTTTATGCAGCTCAGCAGGACTCGCAGACCTCTAGAGGAGTCGTAAAGGGTATGCTTCCAGTCTCTTCGTGCATCGCACATGTACTGTTTAATTCTGGTGCTTCGCACTCATTCATGTTGAGGATATTTGCCGATCGACTGGATTGCGGACAGAGTCTGCTAGTGAGGGATTGACTATATCAACGCCCTTAGGGAAGACCTCAGTATTGGGCTGTTATTGTTCATCTTACCCTATTCTGGTAGGTGACATCTTTTTGCCCGCCGACTTATACGTGCTACCGATGTCAGACTTCGATGTTATTTTAGGCATGGATTGGCTTGCTGAGTACTACGCCATCTTGGATTGTTCCACGTGGACAGTCACATTCTGCATACCAGGCTTGCCGCAGTTCCAGTTTGTTGCCGAGCCCAGAGGAGAGCCATTGTTGATGTTCTGCGCCATTGAAGAGCCTGTTGCAGCATGTATAGACCGGTTATCGGTTGTTTATGATTTCTCCAACGTGTTCTAGGAGATTTCAGGGTTGTCATCTCGTCGACATATTGAGTTTCAGATCGATCTTGTGCCCGGTACCGCACCTATCTCGAAGGCCCCGTATCGTATGGCACCAATGGAGTTGTGTGAGCTGCAGCGACAGTTGGACGAGTTACGTGAGTTGAGATTTATTCGTCCGAGCAGTTCACCTTGGGGAGCGCCGGTACTCTTCGTCAGGAAGAAGGATAGGTCGTTGAAGCTCTGCGTAGACTACCGCGAGCTCAACCGGGTAACGATTAAGAATAAGTACCCGTTCTCGAGGATAGATGATTTGTTTGACCAGTTGCAGGGTACACAGTTCTTTTCGAAGATTGACCTGCGTTCTTGTAATACCCCGAATTTTTACCAACCTGGGATCAGACGTCCTTAGGCAATGGGTCAACCAAAACACCTTGGTAACCTCTCAGAACCCAATTCCAAAGCCAAAGAAATCACTTAGGATTAATTCCTTTAGAAAATAAGCGTAAGTTAGCTAGCGCAACGCTAGAGTAGCTGTGAAATAGTCCCTGATCACTTTAAATACGTTCTACAAGACCCAAAACTTGTAGAACCAATGACGCTATAACATCCTGAAACCTTGGATCAAACTTTAAACCGGTTTGTTCTCAGGACCCCTTTGAAACTTTGTATTAGATCTAGACCGCGCGTCGAAAGTTCGATACCTGCAATCTTAGACCGTTATGACTGCTTAGCTGGACTTGACAATCATTTCAAAAATCAAGTCCAACCGACATTTAGGGGCTATTTCATTGAGCCTGGAGTGAAGAGAGTGAGAATAGGGATAGATTTAGAATTTTAAAATTTAAATCTGACACGTGACTTGGCGCGTTATTATTAAGCGTTCTGACCGTCAGAATTCAACCAAATTACACCCTCGAATCAGGAAAAATTTCTCTTTCATATTATGAGACTTGTAGACTCGATCTAGGTGCGATGACCGTTGAACTGAAACTGGACCGCCACGTGCGATCTACGAACTCTGCTGGTCTGAAAACTTCATGTGAGCAACATCCGGCGACCATGAGCTTAAGTCCGACCGCGTTCGACCAGGGGACCTCCCGAAATGCCTTTTTAGACCAGAACAGCCCCGATTTGGTTAGACCTCAAGTAAACATTGTTCCCAAGCCTAATTTAGGAAGTTTTAAGCTTATAAAAGGGGTTTAAACCCTCACTTCTCTCACCCATCCGAATTTGCTAGAAACCCTAGCAAGAGTGAGAGAAAAAGGGAGAGATTGTGAGAGAGTGTGGGAGGGATCTTCCTGCCACCTGCACCAGCTGCTAAACGTGCTTAAGCAACGTGTCCCAATCACTTTCCCGGTGATTCCGCCGCATTTCTAGGTAAGAAAAGACCCTAACTACTTGCTGATTTAAGGTTCCATCGATTTCATAGCGATGTAGCTTACGAATCTTATGTATTAGGTTGTCTATTCGCCGTAGACGAAGCGTATACGCTCCGTTCGAAACGACACACAACTAAGGTAAAAGGTGAGGATTTTAGATGCTTGGATTGACTGATTTCAATGCTTTCAATGTCGTTTAATAGTAGATTATCGACGGCAACGCCGTTTGACATCTACAACATGCTGTCCGTTTTCTGTTTCGTAAACATAAGAAAAATATGAGATTTAGGGCATTTTAGTCATTTATAGGAATTACTGTATACATCCATATTTTGCTGAAATGGTTGACATGGATTTTTGTCGCATTAGGGTGTTAGGAATGCCCCGGAGGGAAGTTTGGGCCTCTCTAGGCCAAATCACTATGATCTAGGGTGGGGCCCATATATATTTGGGACCTCCAGGGCAGGGGGGACCCAGCCCACCAGGCCAGACCGGCCGGATCCACCATCGGCCAGCGATGCCATAGCCTGATCGGCCGACGATGCCATCGCCGTACAGTGGGCCCCACTTGCTGTGAAACTCGGGCGCGCGTGTTTTTTTGGGTAGGACACCCCTCCCATATGCCGTCCGTCTGTCGAAACCCCTTAGAAAGGATACCTCCTTCACAAAAATGCCCCTCCCAAGCTCCATTTTTGTTTTTCTTGCTGCCCCATCTCAAGCCACAACTCCAAATCACTCCTAATCCCATTCCCTACTAGAAACGATCCCACTTCATCCCTCCATCGTGATTTTCAACCCCCTCCCTTACAAATCTCGTCCGTTGGAGCTCCTACAACCCACAAAACGAGCTGAAATCGTGTGAAGTTCTAAACCCTTTTAGCTTTCCCTTTTTCCTTTGAAATTCCAGCCCTTGGAAGCTTGATTTATCCCTCTACAACGTCTAGATTTTCTTCTATCCGTTTGGGCAGCCATTTCTCTACATTTTTCATATTTTCCATGGCTTTTGTTGAAGCCATTTTGGCTCTTTTCTCTTTCTCCACCATCCTCTCTTTGATGGGAAAGAGAAAGACCGCAGCGGATGAGGCTGGGCCTAGTCCCCCTGCACAATCAAGAAGACCGGGAGGTGGCGCTGCTAGCTCAAGCACCGCCGCAGGTCCAAGCACAGCTCGTGAGTTTCATACAAAGTGGGATTTGGATCGCCATGCTCAAATTGGGCGAGTGCTATTAGCAGAGATGCCTCATGGTGATTATACCGACCGTAAGGTGTTGTTTGAGGAGGACGTGGATGGGCGGCTCTTCGGCGAATTCTTATTGTTTGAGCGCATTGAAGCGGCACATTGGGGTCCGCTCTTTGAAGCTCGTTCTCGTGCTAATGTGAGCACCGTTCGTGCCTTCTACGCTCGTATTCAAAATCCTACATTGGAGCCATTGCAGTTCAAGATTCCCTTTGATAGAGACCGGATGGCTACGATCGATGTTCGGTTGATAGCGCGACTTCTGAACGTGCCCCTTGGTGATGTTCATCCCAGTGCAAAGAATTTGAGGAGTAGGCATGAGCGAGATCACCGTACCAGGTTCCTATGCGGTAGTCTGGTTCCATGGCAGCCTAACAATAGCCTCTTGGTGTCTCATATGTCAGATGATTTGCGCTTGCTGCACCATATTTGCACGTTCAACGTATATCCCAGGTCGACAAATTGGGTTGAATGTACGCGCCTTATGGTCGATTTCTCGTATCAGGTGGGCCAGGGAGAAAATGTTTATATGGCCACTTTCGTGTTGCGACAGATTATCCTCATAGCAAAGTCAAGAAGAACGTCTGAGTCGCTTCCTTTTGGCCGACTCATATGCAAGATTGCACTTAAGTTTGCTTACAGGCTTGGGCCGGAGTTGCCTGTACCGATTCACCACATTGTTCAGACCACCATGGATAGAATGAAGATAGGGCCTCGGCAGCGTGAGGCTCATCTTGATCATGATAGCGAGGGCGATTATGATAGTGAAGCGGATGTTGGTGAAGGAGAACCTGGGGCAGAAATAGAGGAAGAAGCCCAGGAAGAAGAAGAAGAAGAGGCTCAGGATACTGATGAGAGCCCTCCTACTGCGACTCGGGCTACTAGAGATGATCACATTGCCCGAATTGAGGAGAGTCAGGTCGCCTTGTGAAGAGAAGTCCAGGAACTTCGGGCCGAGGTTCAGGATACCAAGGTCATCATGATGAAGAAATTCGACAAGGTGACTCGTACTTTGAAGGCTATCCTGTGTTGCTTGCAGGATAAGGGTGCTCCTCCTCCATCGCCCGACTCGGACTAGCGATGAGATTTTAGATGTTGTTGGTAGTAGTTAGTCGCTTCCTACTTTCTGTGAGTAAGCCTGATAAGGCTAGTAGTTTGCTTATGTTGCTGTAGTAGCTTACTAGCTTAGTTTCCCATGTGTTTCTAGTCATGATGCATGTAAGAATATGTCTCCTGTATTGTGACAAATTTTGATTTAATAAAATGCATGGCATTTTTCAGCTTGTTATGTAAATGTTTGTGTAGTGGTTTGGGCTTAAAATAGCTAAATTTTGTTAGATGGAGTGCATGCCGTTTAGGTCGCTGTAAGGTATTGTCCCTAGATTGGGTGTATCCTATAGCTTCCACGACCATATTGTAAATTTCGGTATTAAACCTATGAAATTAATTTTTATCCCAACCCACTCTCCTACCAAGTATACCACTTCCAATCTCGACATGGGACTAGGAATGTAGTTCCATTTAACACAACTTAATGCTACTGGCCACATAGGCCCTTGGCATTTTGGACCTAGTGTTAGCACTCCTAAATTTGAAAGATCTAACGACATAGGAAATCCAATTCCATTTAGATAATCTTAACCCTAAGCGATAGAACAATCACCTGTAGTGGAAATGGTATGAAACCATCTAGCGTATGAGGCTAGACTTTGGTTTATAGCCAGTGAGTTGCAGACTAGTCTACTAGTTACCTTAAGTAGTGTAAAGCCAGAATATGCTAAGGAATAATATGTTAGAATTGGTTGGAGTAGGACCTTATTCCTTCGATAGCTCCCCGTAATGCTTATAGACTTCTATTATAACCCTTAGGAAGGTTGTTTTAACTTAGAACCATTCACTCTCAGGAAAAATGTATAAATCCCTTAAATTGAACTTAGGATGAATTAGCACGCCCGTTAGTATTGCCTTCCCCAAGGGCTTATTGCATTCGGGAACACGGAGTAATGGAACGGTATATGTAAGCGATGTATTCGCGGTTTGACTTGACCTCTTAATCCTGGTAGTTACCAATAAATCCAATGCTCTGATCAAGCAGAGGGTCGGCATCGGCTAGGATTAAGAACTGATACGACGAATTTTTTGTCAGAGTCTCGGCAGAAGGTTTATGTATCCGGCTCAGACCCACCACACAACCTTTCTTCCGTGTTGGCCCAACCACCTACAACCAAAAGTTATCACATTGACTTTGGGAAATGGCGAGGACTTATAGCTAGTAGAGAATTAGACATCTTGCCGCAAGCTCACCCCTGTCCCTGAACTCAATCACAATAGAGATTAGACTTCTTTCTACAACCATAGGTACCAATGCCATAGAACGCATCGTTAGCAAAAGAAGACCAATGTAGTGAGGGGTTGTTTTCCATTTCATGTCAAGGATAGGTCCCAAGTAACACCTCGTTCCGATATACGGATCGGGACATAGGATCTTGAACTTTAAGTAGAACTAAGTTTTAAGGGGGGTAGAACGTATTGAGCCCAATCTTGATAGGATTAACCAATGCAACCGTTAGATCAGAGTGGCGCAGCAGAAGCATGGTTAGCCTCTTCCCCACTGGCCCAAGCTCGAAACAGTTGATTTATGTCATACGTAAGGTTAGGCCATTAAATATGATTTGAACCTTCCTTAAAAAAAGTACTCACTACCCTTAGCCAATTTCGGGGACAAAATTTTATTTTAAGGGGGGTAGATTGTAACACCTCAGATTTTTTCCAACCTGGGATTAGACGTCCTTAGGCAATGGGTCAACCAAAACACCTTGGTAACCTCTCAGAACCCAATTTCAAAGCCAAAGAAATCACTTAGGATTAATTCCTTTAGAAAATAAGCGTAAGTTAGCTAGCGCAACGCTAGAGTAGCTGTGAAATAGTCCCTAATCACTTTAAATACGTTCTACAAGACCCAAAACTTGTAGAACCAATGACGCTATAACATCTTGAAACCATGGATCAAACTCTAAACCGGTTTATTCTCAGGACCCCTTTGAAACTTTGTATTAGATCTAGACCGCGCGTCAAAAGTCCGATACCTGCAATCTTAGACCGTTATGACCGCTTAGCTGGACTTGACAATCATTTCGAAAATCAAGTCCAACGGACATTTAGAGGCTATTTCATTGAGCCTGGAGTGAAGAGAGTGAGAATAGGGTTAGATTTGAAAATTTGAAATTCAAATCTGGCACGTGACTTGGTGCATTATTATTAAGCGTTCTGACATTCAGAATTCAGCCAAATTACACCCTCGGATCAGGAATAATTTCTCTTTCATATCATGAGACTTGTAGACCTGATTTAGGTGCGATGACCGCTGAACTGAAACTGGACTGCCATGTGCGATCTACGAACTCCGCTGGTCTGAAAACTTCGTGTGAGCAACATCTGGCGACCATGAGCTTAAGTCCGATCGCGTTCGGCCAGGGGACCTCTCGAAATGCCTTTTTGGACCAGAACAACCTCGATTTGGTTAGACCTCAAGTAAACATTGTTCCCAAGCCTAATTTGGAAAGTTTTAAGCTTATAAAAGGGGTTTAAACCCTCATTTCTCTCACCTATCTGAATTTGCTAGAAACCTTAGCAAGAGTGAGAGAAAAAGGGAGAGATTGTGAGAGAGTGTGGGATGGATCTTCCTGCCACCTGCACCAGCTACTACACGTGCTTAAGCAACGTGTCCCAATCACTTTTTCGGTGATTTCGCCACATTTCTAGGTAAGAAAAGACCCTAACTACTTACTGATTTAAGGTTCCATCGATTCCTTAGCGATGTAGCTTACGAATCTTGTGTATTAGGTTGTCTGTTCACCGTAGACGAAGTGTATACGCTCCATTCGAAACGACACACAACTAGGGTAAAAGGTGAGGATTTTAGACGCTTGGATTGGCTAATTTCAACACTTTTAATGTCGTTTAATAGTAAATTATCGACGATAACGCCGTTTGACATGTACAACATGCTATCCGTTTCCAGTTTCGTAAACGTAGGAAAAATATGAGATTTAGGGCATTTTAGTCATTTGTAGGAATTACTGTATACATCCATATTTTGCTAAAATGGTTGACATGGATTTTTGTCGCATTAGGGTGTTAGGAATGCGTGCATAATCAGTTTGGCGAAGAGATTCGCCCAAATGCGCACTTTGAGTCGACAAACACTCTGTAGACTTAAGTATGTAGACTAAGTGTTTGTATAAATGTTTGTATTAGTATGTATTGAGTATATGGTGTTGTGAAATAGTTTTGAGATTAAATTCTCAAGTAACATACTGATGTAAATGATTTTCATCATGTTGGATAAGTTATGGATTTCATTGTATGTACGAAATGCATGTGTTGAATGAATTGCTTAAGTGGTATGTTATAACATGCAACAACATGCTTATATTGTTGTATTTCATTTCCATTACTCTTATATGATTGATGATGTGGAATCACAAATGTCTGGGACTATGCTTTAGTCCAGGCAGTCGGTAATGGATTGAATTAGTGGTGGGCTTCTATTCACCACAGAGAACGCGTCGATGAACGCGAGTCGTGTTTGGGTTGGCGGCAGTGGTTAGGCCACATGAAGTGTTTCATGCACTTTATGTCGTTCATCTTGAGATGCGCTCGTACTAGTTGAGCCCGTCAAGTAACCCGACTAGCCATTGTATGTTCACCATGTATGAGTCATAACTGCTTGAACCTAAGGTACTGAACTTACCATTGGAAACCCTGTTAACCATGGTACCTTGATCCATAAAGACTCATGAGCCGGGCATGGTGGTATGGGACACCGTGGTCGAGCTGTCGACCTATGCTGGGGCCACAAACCTCCCCGTAGTGACCAGTGAGCACCCTACTCTGAGCAGATTATGGTGGTATGGGACATTATATTCTTGCTGTCGGCCTACACTGATCAGGTGACGAGCCCTTTGTAGTGACCTTGAGTTTATCCTGACACTACATGGGGGTGACGAGTCCTGATGCAGTCTTAAGGATAATTAGGCCTGTATTGATAAGGTGATGGGGGAGCGGTGCAACGAGTGCGAGCAACAGCCCTGACAGCCCTTGCAGCGACCTACAAATATAACATTGTATGAGATTACTAGGAATGATGACCCTAGACATGATCTGTGTTGGGATTGATATAAGTAAGGTACTTTAGTTTTCCAATACTGCTGTATGAATGGACTAATAATAACTCCGTAATCAAATCACCATCACATTGCATGTGCCTGGAAGATGTGGAGCACTGTGGGAAGAAAGCATGCCGCGGGGGTAAGATGGTGTCGTATGAGGGAAATCGTCGGTGAAGGCATCCATCATGTCATGTCATATTGCATTAACAACAGTATTTAGAAATGTTTGATTGTTTGCTTTACTATTAACGCTTGATTGATTTGATAACATGCTAATCTATGCTCCGTTATTCCACTGAGTTGATCACTCACTCCCACGTTACGTGATGGTGTTTCCAGATACCCACCAGTCCCTATTGTGATTGCAGATGATGGCGCGGCCTGCGAGGCGGAGCCGGACTTGATGATGATGAGGAGGATCCCTCCTTTATGCGTGTTCTGATCGACGAGATTACAGGGAGGTTGATTAGATGCCATGACACTTGTCATTTTATATTTTCAGAGCACTCATGTATATTCTTTCTTTCTATTTTGACGTATACATGTATATGTTTAACCTGGTAACATGTTCACACTCTGGAGACTTACAATCAATTATATATTATATGTATGTATCACAGTCTTCCGCTCACTAATTTAACTGTTTCTGGAGTATGATATGCTATTTTGGCTTAATCCCAAGCTTGTTTAATGCCATTCTACAGACAACATGCATTTATCGTTATTTATGTTGCATAAGTGACGTTCTGAAACTCGAGAGTTGGGTTTCTACCGGACCCCCAATTTTTGGAGTGTTACAGTTCTGGTTATCATCAGATTCAGGTTCGAGAGGAAGACATCCCGAAGACAGCTTTCAGGACGCGTTATGGTCATTTTGAGTTTCAGGTCATGTCCTTCGGACTGACCAATGCACCAGTGGTCTTCATGCAATTGATGAACGAGGTCTTTCGTCCATATCTCGATTAGTTTGTAGTGGTCTTCATCGATGACATTCTGATATATTCGAGGACCCGTGAGGACCATATGCAGCATCTGGAGATTGCATTGCAGACCCTCCGTGCCCACCAGCTGTATGCGAAGCTGGAGAAGTGCGAGTTCTGGCAGGAGGAGGTGAGATTTCTCGGTCACGTGGTGACGAGGGAGGGTGTCGCAGTAGACCCCTTGAAGGTTGAAACAGTGCATCAGTAGGGCCAGACCACTACTGCATCTGAGATCCACAGTTTCCTTGGCTTAGCGGGATATTATCGATGTTTCATTGAGGGCTTCTCCCGTATTGCTGCCCCGATGACCAGGTTGACTCGGAAGGGCATAGATTTTGTTTAGATTGACGCATGTGAGCGAGCATTCGTGGAGCTAAAGGACTGTCTGACGTCCGCTCCTGTCCTCACTCTTCCCTCTGGGAGTGATGGATTCGTTGTATTTATTGATGCCTCCTGTATTGGATTGGGTGCTGTCCTGATGTAGCACGACAGAGCTGTAGCCTTCGCGTCTCGTCATCTCAAGGTCCATGAGCTGAACTACCCCATGCATGATTTGGATCTGGCAACTGTTGTCTTTACACTGAAGGTGTGGAGGCACTATCTCTATGGGGTTAGGTTCGAGCTCTTCTCTGACCACAAGAGCTTGAAGTATCTATTCTCTCAATCCGAGCTGAACATGAGATAAAGGCGTTGGATGAAGCTTCTGAAGGACTATGATTTTGATCTCCAGTACCACCTAGGCAAGGCGAAAGTGGTGGCTGATGCCCTCACCTGTTAGCCACGAGGCCTAGTGGCACATATGATGATTCAGGAGTGGAGGATGCTCGAGGATATAACAGAGTACGACTTTAATTTTGGTCTGCAGTCTTCTATCGTTCAACTATCGAGCCTATCGATTCAACCCTCTCTTGTCGCAAGGGTGATCGAGGCTCAGCAGATAGATGAGTCGTTATAGGATTACCGAGCAGAGGCAGCATCTGAGAGCCAGACAGATTGACAGATTGGTTCTGATGGTGGACTTCGTTTCAGAGGCCGACTATGTGTCCCAAATATTCCTGAGTTGCGTAGAGATCTTATGACCGAGGCATATCGATCACAGTTTTCTATCCACCTTGGTTTGACGAAGATGTATCAGGATATGAGGAGACAGTATTTTTGGGCAGGGATGAAGCGCCAGATCACCAGTTTTGTAGCTGAGTGTGATACATCCCAACGTGTCAAGGCCGATCATCAGAGAGTGCCTGATTTGTTGCAGCCGTTGAGCGTTCCGATGTGAAAGTGGGAGCACATATCTATCGATTTTGTCATGGGTTTACCGAGGACTCAGCGTGGTCGTAATGCTATTTGGGTTGTCGTGGACCGTCTGATGAAGTCGGCACATTTTCTTACAATCTGTGAGACTTGGCACACGGACCAGCTCGCTAGGCTATTTATTGAGGAGATAGTGAGACTGCACGGCATTCCAGTTTCGATCATTTCTGACCGAGACTCGAGGTTTACGTCTCAGTTTTGGAGGAGCTTTTAGAGAGCTATGGGTACTGATTTGTAGCTCAGTACCGTGTATCATCCGCAGACCGATGGCCAGACCAAGAGAGTCAATCAGATACTTGAGGATATGCTTTGGGCCTGTGTGATTGATTTTGGGCGTAGCTGGGATGAGCATCTGCGATTGGCTGAGTTCGCATATAATAATAGCTATCAGGCGACCATTGGCATGACTCCTTTTGAGGCATTGTATGATAGATCGTGCAGATCTCCAAGTTGTTGGACCGAGGTTGGAGAGCGGCGTCTCCTAGGTCCTGAGCTTGTGCAGGAGACATCAGAGGCTATTGATATCATTAGGCAGAGGATGCGCATAGCTTAGAGCTGACAGAAGAGTTTTGCTGATCGCCGGCGTCGTCCCTTAGAGTTTGATGTAGGGGACAGAGTGTATCTCAAGGTCTCGCCCATGAAGGGCGTGGTTCGATTTGGAGTGAAGGGCAAACTTGCCCTGAGATTTATAAGACCTTTTGAGATCATTGGGCGTGTCGACGCCGTGGCCTATCGGCTTACCTTACCATCTGAGTTGTCTAGGGTCCACAACGTTTTTCACGTCTCTATGTTGAGGAAGTGTGGGTCAGATGTAGTTCCTGTTATTGATTGGCAGCCGTTAGAGGTTCATGAGGACGCTTCTTACATTGAGTAGCCAGTTCGTATCCTTGATCGCAAGGAGCTGGTCCTCCGAACTAAGGTCATCCCCTTGGTGAAGGTTTAGTAGGGTCATCATTCTGTTGATGAGGCATCTTAGGAGTGCGAGGCTGAGATTCAAGAGCACTATCCCCATCTCTTTGATGATTGATCATATATTGTATCTTGTATACTGTCTCCGATTTTATATAACGATGTCTTATTTTTCCTTCTATTATGAGTTATGTTTTCTTGCGATGATTATGCAAATTTTGAGGATGAAATTTTTATTTGGAGGAGAGAGTTGTAAGACCCGTGTCCTAGTTCGTACCTTTTCATTGAGCTCTGCAGTCCTTCCGGTCAAAATTCGGCAATCCTTGACTCATTTCTGACATTTTCACATGATTCTAAGATGAGACCTGTATGCCAAAGTTGACTAAAACCGAAACTTATACCTTAGCGACCGCGCTGTCGTCGCGGTTCTAACGCCGCGACTCACGCACGAAACTGGTACCCATGGTAGAAGATGTAGGCCCGCATTCATTTCCAGAAAAACGTCACGCGTGCGAACTTTAAGAGAATCTCTACAATATGTCCCATCAATCAAATCAATCAATCAATCAATCAATCACTTCATGTTAAGTACAAAGCAACCCATGCTTTCTTTCTCCACAAGTTAAGCAATATCACAAGTCAACTCTTTCTCACCCTCTCTCTTACACACCCATATATGTCAAGTACACTTCACATCCATCACCCATCACTTCTCTCAACCATCACACCTCTCTCTTTCTCAAATTCAAAAATTCTCAAGCAACCAACAAGCTTCACTGTAACACCCTGGATTTTGGCCAATCTGGGATTTGACGTCCTTAGGCAATGAGTCAACTAAAACACCTGAAAAATCGATCAGAACCCAATTCCATAGCCAAAGAAACCACTTAGGATCAATTCCTATAGAAATTAAGCGTAAGTTAGCTAGCGCAATGCTAGAGTAGCTAGAAAACAGTCCCTGATCACTTTAAATACGTTCTACAAGACCCAAATCGAGTAGAACGTATGACTCTATAATACTCTATAACCTTGGATCAAACTCTAAGCCGGTTTGTTCTCTGGACCACTTTGAAATTTTGTATTGGATCTAGACCGCGCGTCGGAAGTCCGATACCTGCTATCTTAGACCGTTAGAACCGCCTAACTGGACTTGACAATCATTTCAAAAATCAAGTCCAACCGATAATCACAGACTATTTCATTGAGCCCGGACTGAAGAGAGTGCGAATAGGGACAGATTTAGAATTTAAAATTCAAATCTGGCACACGACTTGATGCGTCAGTATTAAGCGTTCTGACCGTCAGAATTCAGTCAGATTACACCCTCGGATCAGGAAAAATTTCTATTTCATATCATGAGACTTTCAGCCCTGATCTACGTGCGGTGACCGCTGAACTGAAACTGGACTGCCACGTGCGATCTGCGAACCCTGCCGGACTGAAAACTTGATGTATGCTAGATCCAGTATGCATGAGCTTAAGTCCGATCGCGTTCGGCCAGGGGACCACCAGAAATGTCCTTTTGGACTAAAATAGCCCCGATTTGGTTACCCCTCAAGTGAAACTTGTTCCCGAGCCTATTTCGGGCAAGTTTGGGCTTATAAAAAGGGTTGAAACCCTCACTTCTCTCACACATCCGAATTTGCTAGAAACCCTAGCTTGTGTGAGAGAAAAGGTGAGAGATTGTGAGAGAGAGTGGGAGAGTTCTTCCTGCTACTTGTGCTACGTGTTGCACGTGCTTAAGCAACGCACCTCTATCGCTTTCCCGATGATTACACCGCGATTCTAGGTAAGCAAATACCCTAAATAGTTGCTGATTTGAGGTTCCTTTGTTTCCATAGCGAAGTAGCTTATGGATCTTGTGTATTAGGTTCCCTATTCGCCGTAGACGAAGCGTATACGCTCCGTTCGAATTGATACGCTTCTAGGAGAAAAAGGTGCGGATATTAGACGCTTTGATTGACTGTTTTCAACGCTTTCAATGTCGTTAAATAGTAGATTCTTGATGGCAACGCCGTTTGACATGTACAACATGCTGTCCGTTTCCTGTTTCGTAAACCAACGAAGAATATGAGATTTAGGGCATTTTAGTCATTTGTAGGAAGTACTGTTTTCATTCATATTTTGCTGATGTGATTGACATGGCTTCTTGCCGCATTAGGATATTAGGAATGCGTGCATAATTAGTTTGGCGAAGAGATTCGCCTAAATGCGCACTTCGGGTCGACATACTATATGTAGACTTAAGTGTGTAGTGTAAGTGTTTGTATAAATGCTTGTATTAGTATGTATTGACTTAAATGGTGTTATGAATTAATTTGAGATTGATTTCTCAATTAACATGCTGGTGTAAATGGTTTCCTACATGTTAGCCATATGCATGATTTCATTATATGTATGAAATGCAGGTGCTTGATGATTCACTTAATTGGTATGTTATAACATGTGCTTGATGATTTCATTATGATTTAGTTTAAGATTGAATTCTCAATTAATTTGCTGATGGAAATGATTTCTTATAGGTTGGCGATATGCATAATTTCATTATATGTATGAAAGGCTTGCGTTGGATGATTTACTTAAGTTGTACGTTATAACATGTGTTAACATGCTCACATGGTTGTATTTTATTTCCATTACCCTTACACAACTGCTGATGTGGATTTATGATTGTTTGGGACTATGCCTAGTCTAGGCAGTCGGTAACCGAGCGAATTCGTGGTTAGCTTATCTTCGCCACGAACGACGCGCCGATGAATGCGAGTCGTGTTCTGGAGTTGGCGGCAGTGGTTAGGCCACGCGAAGTGTTTTACGCACTTCATGTCGTTCGACTTGAGATGCGATCGTGCTAGTCGAGCCCGTCAAGTAACCCGACTGGCCGATGTATGTTCACCCTGCATGAGTCATAACTGCTTGAACCTAGGGTACTGAACTTACCATTGTAAACCCTGTTAACCATGGTACCTTGATCCATAAAGACTCATGAGCCGGGCATGGTGGTATGGGACACCGTGGTCGAGCTGTCGGCCTACGCTGGGGCCACAAACCTCCCCGTAGTGACCAGTGAGCACCTAGACTCGCGAACAGATTATGGTGGTATGGGACACTATATTCTTGCTGTCGGCCTTCATTGATAAGGTGATGGGGGAGCAGTGCAACGAGTGCGAGCAACAGCCCTGGCAGCCCTTTGTAGTGACCGCGAGCGTATTCTGAGTCTACGGGAAGCGACGACCCTTCAGTAGCAGTAGAGTACAGTAGGCCTGTATTGATAAGGTAATGGGGGAGCAGAGCAACGAGTGCGTGCAACAGCCCTGGCAGCCCTTGCAGCGACCTACAAAATATACCTCGTATGAGATTACTAGGAGTGACGACCCTAGACAGGATCTGTGTTGGGATTGATATAAGGAAAGTACCTTAGTTTCCCAATCCTGCTGTTTGAATGGACTAATAACAACTCGAAAATCATATCACCATACCATTGCATGTGCCTGGAAGATGTGGAGCACTTGAGGGTCGATTGCATGCCGCGGTCTTAAGATGGTACCGTATGAGGGAGATCGTCGGTGATGGCATACATCACGTCATGTCATATTACATTAACAACAGTATTAGGATTGTTTGATTTACTGCTTTACTATTATCGCATGATTGATTTGATAACATGCTAATCTTTGCTCTCTTATCCCACTGAGTTGATCACTCACTCCCACGTTACGGGATGGTGTTTCCGGACACCCACCAGTTCCTTTTTTTTGTGATTGCAGATGATGGCGCTGCTCGAGAAGCGGAGCTGAACCTGGTGATGATGAGGAGGATTCCTCCTTCATGTGTGTTCTGATTGATGGGATTATAGGGAGGTTGATTAGATACCTTGACACTTGTCATTTTATATTTTTAGCGCACTCATGTATATTCGTTTGTTTATTTTTGGAGTATACATGTATGTATATAACCTACTAACATATTCACACTCTGGAGACATACAACAGTTTATATATGCTATACCTACTATCACAGTCTTCCGCTTGTTAATTTAACTGTCTCTGGAGTATGATATGCTGTTCTAGCTTAATCTCACTCATGTTTAATACATTATCACAGACAACATTCAATCATACATATCTATGTTGCATAAATAACATTTTGGAACTCGGGAGTTGGGTTTTTGCTCGACCCCCTGATTTTCGGGATGTTACATTCACACTTCCACAATTTTTCAAGGAGAGAAAAAGAGAAAGTGAGTTGTGTGACCTACTTTCCATCCTAAAAGCCTACTATTCAAGCCATATATCTCCCATCTCAACCGTTGATCCATCATCTACCACCGTTAAAAGTCAAGCAAAGGAGCTAAGGAGGCTAAGGGAGCAAGGTTGTAAGTGCTATGGTTTGAATCCTCTTTGGTTGTCAAATTTTGTGTGACAAAACCTCTATATATGTCTTATGTTTGTATCATGTTATATATATTTGAGACACCACGTCAACACTTCGAGACAAGATGATGAACTGCTCAAGCTAGTTCAAGCTATAATATTGACGATTTTAAAGAAAAGTTCAAGTTCAAGATGCAAAGTTCACATATATTCAAGTTCAAGACTCAAGCATAGTTAGGGAACTGAGAGCAACTCAAATCGACATTGACATCAAAGCTTGTGAGGTGTTCAAGCTACATCAAGAAGAACTCAGGCTTTGTAAAGTTCAATGTCTAAACAAATGAAGGTTCAGTGTCCTTACTTATTGAGGTTTGATTGACCTTAGGTTGACCTTTAGAGTAGGTCACTTTGGATACATAATTCATATATCTTTTACAAGTGAGTTTGGTCTGTTCTAAGACTAGTCTTGGACCTTGTTCGACTAGTCCTAGCACTGGTTCGACCAGTCCAAGATATTCTAAGACCAGTCATAATTTTGTTATATTTTATCATATTTTTTCTGTTCGGCTATGACCAGTCCTGGAGTCTGCTCGACTAGTCGTGGGATGGTCTCGAGTCAACCTTCGACCAGTCGTGGAGCTACGATTCAAACTCCAGCGACTAAATCAAGTATTGCTCGACTAGTTGTGGGGTGGTCACAACCAGTCGTGGACTGCCTTCGACTAGCCGTGGACTGTTCACGACCGGTCGTGGAACGGTCTTATCTGATCGCGCCCAAAAATTCAAAAATCTGTTTCTTCTTCGACCAGTCATGGTGACCCTAGGACCAGTCGAAGACGAATTTCTACAGCTATAAATAGCACATGAATTTCAGAGTTTTTTATTAAAAAATTAAATGAATTCAAAGCTCCACTCTGAGATAAGTTTGTGTCTGTTCTTAAGTTATTTTGTGCATAATTCTATTTCCTTTTGTTAGATTTTTTCTATTTGATTTTATTCTATATTCCAATCTAATTTGAAAAGAGAAAATATTGTTTTCCTTCTTCTTGGAATTAAATCAAATAGAGTTAGCCCAGTCTGTTTTAATTTAAAATCAATTAGAACTTAGAACCATTGTAAAGTGAGTATTGGACATTGAACTTTCATATTCAAACATCTACTCCAATTGGTTCTTCCAGGCTGCTACAAGAGAAGAAATTCAGTTATTTTATAATTCTGTAAAATTTTCATTCTTTTGATTTTTGTTTGCGATTCGCCAGAAAAATTCCATTTGTTGGTTATCTGAGGAGAGGCAGAAAACTCAAAATAGTGTGGGTTTTTGGATTGTGTAAGCCCAAGTTAAAAGACACAACTGTGAAGGTTTTAGGTGAACCTATGAAACCTATTTTGATAGTGAACGCTAATATCTCTGTGAGGATATTAGGAGTGGAGTAGCATTCTGTGTGGCTGTTGTAAAACAGTTGGTGTACACACAGGAGAACCACTATAACTCCTTATCTTGTGGATTGACTGCTTGTTTAATTCCTTATCTTTCATCATTCAGTTTTGTGGAATGTACATGTGGATGTGAATACTATAATAATTTACATTTCAAGCAAGTGTGGGGAATGTTGTAATAATTTAGAGTTTTATTTCAACAATTTATTCCTTGCTATTTATTTTCAAATTGAGTTTTTGATTCAAAAGACGTTCTAGAAATAAGGTTGTCCTACCATAAGCCCTTGTTGATTATGGTGTAAAATTGTCCTTAGAACTGAATTTGTATCAACCTCTCAATGCTTGCTTATTGAGATTGATTTAATTTCAGCATTGTGAATTGATTTATTTGGTAAGGCTATTTCTTTATTTTATTCCGCTGTATTTAATTTTAATTTGGCATAGTCCTATTCACCCTCCCCCCCCTCTAGGATATATAGCTTGCCATTTCAAAGGTGAAGGTCAAGAGGTGGGTGATCTTTGAATTCCTACCGTTGACTTCATAATTAGGGGACCCACTTGTATGAAGGACCCAACTTGATGTATGTGTTTCAATCATATGAGGGACCCATAGTGGCGGGATCCCTCCATCTACGCCGCTTGTTCCTCTCTTCTTCTCTCCACCTTTCTCTCTCTTTTATGATGGGTGTGGCCCACTAGATCCACACCGATCATAGATCCACCATGATGGATGTATTTTTTTTAGTGATGCCATCCACTTGTTTTATCCAAGCCATCTAGTGGGCCTGGATAATGAGAAATCACAAATATCATGTTGAGTGGAATAGGTGGGCCACGTGCATGTGGGACCCACCATGATGCAGTGTTTTTTTTCCAGGCCGTCCAGCGTCCCTGGACGCTGGATTAGGAGTGGCTAACATGGAGTGTACGTACTGACAGGGCGTGTACTAATGAGCTAACAAAAAAAATGGTGGGCCACTCATGTAAGCCCCACCTTGATGTATGTGCTTGATCCAAGCCATCTATCCTTTTTCTCAGATTATTTTAGGCGTTGAGCCAAAAGATGAAGCTGATCTATAAAAAAGCGGGCCATACCGTAGTAAATAGTGGTATTACCATTAAAATCCACATTAATTCTTCCATTGGTCAAAAATATATCGCATATTGGTCTTGACTGGCTTGTCTGGAGCCGTAGAAGCCAATGAGCGGGACGGATTCCTTTGATTTGGGTCCCACTTGGAAAAAACCACAAAATTACTATTTTTTTTTAAAAAAACAAAGAAGCAGTGGTTGCTGCTGCTGAGGACGCCATAGCATCCAGCGCTGGCACGGGCGAACGGATTGGATGGGGCTCATGGCCCCAGCTATAGACCCCACGTGATGTGTTTCGAACATCCATCCCGTCCATTAGGTGGCCCCTTAGGGTAGTGGGCTTCCTTTAAAAATTCAGCCATAAACGGAACTCAGGTGGGCCATACTATCTAAATTATGTGAAGACATGCCTAAAGCATATAAAAACACTTGGTGGGGCCTACCTGACTTTTGGATGTGGTTGAAACTTGGTCTGGACCCTCAGCCAGGTGGGACACACATAATGGGTGGACTGGATTTGTGGACCACATCCTGTGGACCCCCGGACCGTGTGGCCTTATAAATAGGTTGGGTGGCAAACGAACATCACAGAGGGCCCCATGGCCCTGTGACGCTATCAACAGGTTGTATGGAAAATAAGCATCACCATAGGCCCCTGGCCCACGTAACCTTATGAATAGATTGGATGAAAGTAAACATTATGGTGGGCCCCTGGATCATGTGCCCTCACCAACAGGCAGGTTGAAAAATAAATATTACAATGGGCCCTAAGCCCATGTGGCCTTATGTACAGGTTGGAAAATAAACATTACAGTGGGCCCCTTGGTCTATATGACCATATTAATAGGTTGGCTGGAAAATAGACATTTTGGTGGGCCCCCTATTCATGTGACCTTATCAACAGATTGGATAGGAAAATAAACATTATGGCGGGCCTCACATGAGGCTCACTTTGGTGAAAATGGGCCCATGTATTTAATCCCATCTTGAGGTATTTTTAAGCCCATTATTGAGGCTCGCTTAGATGCATATGGACTCATGTATTTAGGACCATCTTGGCATGTATATAGGCCCAATGTTGAGGCCCACTTTGGTATATCTAACGCCTATGTGATTAGGCCCATTTGATGCACATAAAGCTCATGTGATTGGGCTCATTTTTAATGCATTCTAAGGCCTATGGGTGATGGCCCATTGCAAAGTACCTAAGACCCATTGGTGAGGCTCATTGAGGTGGCCCACTTGATGAATATAAGGCCCATATGATACGGCCCAATTGATGTACTTAAGGCCCAATTGGGTGCAATTAGGTCCATTGCAATGTGTGATCCCTCCATGACGTATAATGATGTTTATAGAAAGTAATGCCTTGGGAACAATGATGGTTAGATGCCGACATTGTAAGGATGACGTCGGTTAAATGTCCGCATTGTCAGTCTCCCTAAGGCCCACTGATAGGCCATACTTGTAGTAAGTAGGCCGTCTAGGCCTATCTCCGTTATACACAGAGCCCATCTCTATATACATGTTTAGTATAGATCCATGATTCATTATCATACGCATCATGTGTATGACTAATATGAAAAGTGACTGATCATAGCATATGCCTTCGGGCGAACTGTTTATGGGCTCCCTGATAGGCGGAGTTGCCCTACATGAGCGCATGGTACATGCAGGACTGTTGCATGAGTGGTAGTGTGACTCATACACTTGCATTGTGTGATTGTAGTTACTATATGCCCTAGCGACATCAGGGCAATAGCCTCCACAGATACATCGTGGATGGCTGGATTAGATACCGAAAATGTTTAGTTCTAGCATATGGGCACCATAGATGCCCCTGGGTGAAAATTCCTAAACCCGATGGTACTAGAGGATGACTCCAACGTCGAGACGGAGTGGATATACGAGCACGCGAGGGCCGTATACTAGTAGGCCGCGTCTCCCACTATGTTGTGGTCGGTTGGAAAGGGGTTTGACCTTACCCGCCTAAGTGAGGGGGCAATTGCTAGGTTGATTTTGACCAGCTTGAGGAATCGGTCCGCTATCGACTAGCCGGGCCCGATATTGGCAGGCGGATAGTGAGGTCTCTTACACCATCCCAGTTGTGCGTCCGGATAGGGGCAGCAAGCTGGCGTAGAGTGTACTTGACCCTAATGATTATCCAGACTGAGAACTGTACTGACTTAATGCTCTAGTGAGGAGCTGCATTGATATGTGGATGAGGATTGACATGCTTGACTTGCATTCTGCATCGCATGGCCTGGATGTGGCCGATCACATTCATATCTTGCACCGCATAGCTTTGATACGGCAGATTACATTCATGTATTCATCAGCATGATTTCGTATTTCTCTGATCTTGCATTCTGAGCACGCTTATATTGCGCACACACTTACACTACCCTCTAAGCTTTCTATAAGCATATGCACGATTGATGCGTGCAGGTGACGCCATGATGCAGCCTTAGTCTCGCAACTGTTGGAGCGTGCAGCCGAGTTTCTGGAGTTTTTGTTATTATCACTATCTTGTATTTCCCTTTCCTACGCATTGTACTTAAAGTTTTTGATCATAGTGAATTTTTTGATGGTGTTCTTTTGGTTATTGTTCATGGGTTATGCTTATGTTATGCTCATTATGAATCAAATGGATATTAAGAATTCTCCTTGTAGCTTCCCAGGATCGGAACCTGGTATATGGGTGCCAGGAACCGAGAATGGGGTACTATGGAGGCTGTCGGCGCCGAATTCGGTGATAAAAAATTCTTGAACCCAGTTTTGAGTTTGGGGCTTGACAACAAGACAGTGGACTGTCAAAAGGGGCCAACCAACATCCTATTTTCGATGTATATGTGCACCACACATGATCAATGGGCGAACTTGCTTCTACGCTAGGACACATTCATCAAGGGGCCGACCTGATCGCACCAGTAAATGAACACTAGCAATCACCATCCAAGAGGTGGAATTCCAAATCAAGAGCTTTGAATATAATTGAAATAGTGATCCAAGGGATTATCAATCGTGTGGACAAAAAAAGAGCCAAATCGCTCTTTTGCAGCTATACGCAATGGAGGAAAAATCCCTTCGTGTTCTAAATTGGAAAATACTCACCAATCCAGTCATAAATTAAATTAAATAAATATGATCTAAATTCTCCAACATCGATAGAAAAAATAGTAAATCCTATTATATATCTCCCTCGAAAAATCTAATTGTTAAATTGGAAAAGAAATCCGTGGGTGAAAAGCAAAAACCTGTCGGGGAATCGCATTAGTCCGTGAATCTCCCGCAACTCCCGCACGAAGGAGTGATCCCAGTTTAAATCTTCAATCTTTGATCTAACACTTCCATTTTTGAGATTCATATTGGAAGATACAAACGAAAGCAGAACTAAGAGGACCCGCGCGATGAAAATGGCAAAAGAGCAAACGACGCTCAAAATTTCGAAATTCCTCTTCTAAATCAGATAAACACTTCAAATCCCATAGAGTGTGCATTTACCATTATTTATAACAAAACTTCTTTTGATAGTCATACATGCAAGAGGGACCATTTTTTGGATGGAAAATATAGTATTATAAAATAAAATTATAAATATTAAACATTTACAAGTAGACGGATTATTTGAATGGTCTGAATAACTCTATATCATTGCCACTATTTTCATAAAGGAGTCACCACTATTTTACATTCTGTACAAAACTCACAGTTTTTATAGAAAATAAAAAATGGTAAACATACCTTTGGAAAGGGGAGGGCTCTATGGCCCCCACCATGATGAATATATTTCATCCACGCCGTCAATCCATTTCTCAACATAATTTTGGGATAGATCCCCAAAAATGAGAATTAAATAAATATCGGGTGGACCACAAAATGGAAAAACACTAGACGGTTGGACGTCCAGCATCCAAAACTGTGGTTTCCCCGACGGATTATTGACTTTCGCAGACGGCTTTTAGCCGTTAGAAAACCCAACGGATTTTAACCGTAGCAAAAGCCACACTAACTCCGTCGGCTTTACCCGAATTTTTGGTACTGTAGTTGGATCTCTTGAATTAAGCAAGGCAACATCTCAATTACTACAATTAGATCCTTAACACCCTAGTTTCTACTTTTAATTAATACTTATTACTCAAAATTACTCCTTTAAATTCAAATTTCTGTTTTAGTTCTTCATCTAGTTCTAGTTCTAGTTAAATTCAGAAGACACACAAGTTCAGTCCCTATGGATTCGACCTGCGTCTCACCAAGATTATTACTACTTCGTGACCCTACACTTGGGGTTGTGAACAAGTTTTTGGTGCCGTTGCCGGGGACTAACAGTTGTGGTTTTCTAAGATTAATTAGTTTTGGAATTAGATTAAGATTAGGATTTATTTACTTTCTAACTTTAGGTTAGGGTTTTTCTAGATTATTTTTAGAAATTAACTTACATTCTAATTCTAGGTTAGGAACTTTCCTAATTTATTTTTAAAAATTAATTAAGTAATTAATTATTATTTTTTTAATATTTTTCAGGATCTTAACATAGAAACTTCTAATTTGGTAGCTTCTTTCTAAATCTCTCTCTTTCGATATCTAGATTTCTTAATTGCTTTAGTTTTCTTTCTCTCTTAGGTTGTAACATCCTAGATTTTTGTTATTTTGAATTTTCAAAAACCCTTGAAAATTTTCATTATAATTAACTTATATTGTCACTTATTGATCATTAACACTCAATGTTATCCTATACATGAGTAGTACCAATAAAGAATCACACAAATTCGATTAATCAACCATAAGAAGTCAACAAATCCAGCCGATCACTTAAACACTGACTTTAACGACATGATTTGTTTACATGGGGCCTACATTTAGCTGACCTATCACTAACTAATCAAGACTACAACAACTAGATTAAAGATCTACCCAAAGATGAGACAATTAGGGGTCAAATCGTACTTAATAAACCAAAGTAACCCAATTATCCATTTAACCTACGAACCAACGGTTTAAAGTGATTATGACTGAATTGCCATTTTCACTAATTGCGAATAGGTCACACTATGAACATAGTTATTCGAAACCCTATTCATTGCCCACGAGAAATCTTGTTGCCTAATTCATTTAAAAAATGCTTTGATTATCCAAATAAGATTTAAATCGCTCGTTAATGGGCCACTAGTTCCGAAACTATAGATAATGTACGTCTCACTGGGCTTGGCGCCCATCGCAGGTGACAAACTAAGAAAGTGCCTTGAATGGCTCAACTTGAGCTAAGAGCTAAGTGCTTGCAACGCACAAATACCTTAGGCCAAAATATGAAACTTAAGTAAAATAGACCTTCCACTCTTTTGTAAAGTTGTGGCTTTCCGACCATTATATCACAACTAAACTCGAGGCATGAGTTAATGATACTTCCCTGCTCATTTCTATATATCCGCGACCCCAATTGACCATTGGTGACTATTAAACAGACTTCTAATCATATCCGTTGATTGACGCATCCAAATGGCGGGCTGATCATATCCATACGTAGATCATCATTAGGGTTAATTATCTTACTGTGCATATCGATATGTGCACCCCATAATGGGCCTTAGAGGTTAGAAACACTTTTCCATAGGGCTAGTATAATGAAAACTTAGCCCTTGGGGCCAGATGTGCAACATCTAGCACTATATAAAGCCCTCATTTGGGCAACCCCTCTCCCCATACGAATTTGTATTTTTCAAAGGAGAGAGAGAGAAAGTGGAATAGAAAAAAGAAGAGAAGAAGAGTGAGAGTAGAAGTAGGGAGGCTTTAGTACTTATCTTTATTGGTTTCCTCCAATCAAAGCCTTACCATCGATCATTTTCCTCCGCCGAATTCACCCCATTCGCGATTGGGAGGTAAGAAATAAACCTACTTCTCAATCTAGGTTTTTTTAGGATGAATTATATGGATCTAACATATTTCTTAGTGTTTGTATAGGAATTTGTGATTTTTTCCAAATCCATAACTAGGTGCTTAAAATCGAAGATTTCTTCTTAAAGGTATGGACCATTATGCCTAGGTTTCCATTTATCGACCCTTGAGGGTCTCAGTTAATGATTTGTTGTGGCGAATGATTTGTAAATAGCTAACATGTTCAATTTCATTTTTGATTGTAATATGTGTCATTACTTGTCTATGCATGCTTACATGATTGATTGAATGCGTTGATTTTTTGATGCTCACATGTTTAATTAAATGCTCTAATGAATATATGAATCTATTGTTGCTCACATGTTTGATGAAATGTTAAAGTGATTGAATCCATTATTTCATTAGTGCTCACATGTTTAACTAAATGCCTAAGTGAATGTTTTGCTCTATTAATGCTTACATATTTGATGAAATCCCTTGATCGTTAATGTACGCCCCGACTTTTCAGGACCTGAGTATACGACTAGTTTCTAAAAATTCAAGTGTTAACCTTAAAGGATGGTCAAATTCAAGTATATATATTTTTTTACCTTCACAGAGTAAGCAGATGAGCGTAGAATGGACAAATTAACATAAAGGAAAATTTTATTTACATTTAAAATATACAAAAGTTGCCCATAATGACTTATACAAACCAATGTCTCTGAATTTAAACAAGTACAAGATTTACATGATTTAATATATAAAGAATAATAGAAAGCATATAATTATAAGCCGTAAAATCACGCAGCTCCTCCAGGCAAATATAGTCATGCATCCCTAGTGATCGTACCCTGCTCCTCATCAAGTCTAAATAAGCATATAACTTAAGCTACCTGTATTACCTATATGGTTGTATATTTGATGGATGAGTAACAAACTCAGTGTGAATTCTCCTCAAGATTACACACCACCGCATTAGGTAAGCATAGTTATAAAACAACCGACTATCAAAACAGAGTAAATGCAGTCTTATTAGATGCATGGATGTATAAATGCAATCATAGACCCATGCAAAACATCCGGACGGGCCTTGGGGTCGTCACCCATGGATGAGACTAGTCATTAGCGCAACACTCGGCGTAATCGCATGGGCATGAGGGATCCAAGTCATCATCATAAATTGAATGACTTGTCATAAGTGCAACATTCAGCGTAATCACAGGGCAAAGTGATCCAAGCCATCATAATATGTCATGCATGCATGATTAGAGTCATTATTAGTCCATTTACAACCAGCCAGTTTAGATAAGCTCAAAGGTCACTACGGGGAGCACATGGCCCAGCGCAGGCCGACAGCTCGGGCATAGTGTCCCATTACCACCATCCCCGGCCTATGAGGCTACCATCTTAGGATGTTTAATGGAAACCCGTTGACTAGTGGCCAATCTTATTGCAATATATGAGGTTTACCATCGCATGGTTGCACGGTATAAAACATCGAACCCATATAGGAAAAATACCAGAACAAAGCCACATAGGGTGATATCAAACAAACCACATAGGGCAATTATCAAAATAGGCCTCATAGGGCGAGTATCAAAATCATGTGATAAAAGACCATCCTTGAAAGCCATTGGACACAACAACCTTGGATGGTAGGCCCACATCAATGATCCATTTAAACCACCACTTAATAACCACTATGTCGAAAGTCTATTTTAATCACAACCAGTTGGGTTACATCCCAAGTATGGGTGTACATTTATAGGTGGGGGTTTCTCATTAATGTACCAGTTTAAAGTCCATAAGAAATACACAAATAATGAACAAATATACAGGATGAACATTAAGCATGTAATATAGGAATTCAATTTCTACCAGCTAACACATGTGATTATAAGAGGAAAATATTAATTATAAATTTAAATAAAAACTATAACTTAAGCTAATGAGAAGATAGAAAGCTCAAGGGGAAGAATCATCATCTTATGAATTGAATCACCCACTAATTATGCTAGGAAGCACGTGCACGCCCTTAGAGTTGAATCCTACCACAAACATGAGCTTGTACAGTTAGATTCAAGTTCTACACACCACCTAGGTTAAGGTCATAGCCTAGGGCTATCTTTTAGGGTTTTAGTGTAGAATTCGGATTTTCACCTTAGGGTTCAGTTATAGGCTTTAGGTTCTAGGATTTGAATCCTAGATCATCACTACTATTATTATGGTATAATGGATCAGTTATTATTCATAATAGGAGTATTAATTTAGTAATATTAATGATGGTTCGTGAGTTCAGTTTCAAATGTACTGACATTACCTAATATTCTTATGGTTACTGATAATCTCTTAAGTAATTCAAGTAATAATAATAGAATATTTACTAATGATACTATCATAGGGATTAATACTTAATAATTATGTTAACGAGTATTATACTAATCCCAAAAGGACAATGATAAATAGTTTCTAATGCTAATAGCCCTGGGCTATCGATAGTGAGTCTAGTCGTGATAGCAAGTATTATGGTCTGCCATGAATTACGAGCTTCCAATACTAGATCTAGACCTAACACTCTATTCGGGTTTAGGGTTTGAAATCTAACTTACATAATTAATTATAATAATATTAAAATGAAGTAAAATAATTTAGTAATTGCCCACTTATATATACTGACAATACTAACATTATAATCAATGACAAAATAAGAATAACATTAATAACGATAATTGTTAATATCAAGATTTTGTAATAATTATTATTAGCAAAGTTATCCTACTAGTGGTTAATCATATTGCAATAATTATAGTAATGCTAATGAAGATGATAAATCATGGAGCTTACTTAGGGAGAGGAAGTTTACCCACATTGATAGACTAGGCAGTTCAACTCGTCCTCCATTCGAGCCATAGACCCGCTCCGTGACTCGACTCAGCTGAGTCAACCTAACTCGACCTTAGCAAGGTCTGGACTAGGCCCAAGCATTATCTAGCCCAGCTGAACTCGGCCCTAACTCGGTTCCAACTGAGTCGACTCGGCCCTTCTTCAAGTTTCTCATCTTTCCTCTCTCTTTTTCTTCTTCTTGCTGGACTCTTAGACCTGTTCTGCATGCACCAAAGCACGGGCCAGCGAGTTGACGAACTCAGACAGGCCCGAACCGAGTTTGAACTCGGCAGCAACTCGCGGGTTGCACAGCCAATGTGGTGCAGTTGCATCACCCAGCTGATCTTTCTCTCCTCTCTCCTCATCTCCTTCTCTTTTCACTTCATTTTCTCTTCTCCTTGCTAGAACTCCAACAAACCCTCATGCACGAACCAGATCCGAGCCAACTCAGCTTAGCCTCGAGTTCGGTTGTTACCCAAACCCACTATATCTCTCTCACTGCCCTACTTCCACCTTCCCTTCTTCCTTTCTCCTCTGTGTTTCCTCCTCTTCCTCCTCCTTCCGTCCCCCAGCACCCAGCAAACCTGGAACAGGCTCAGCTTAGCAATGAGTCAGATCAGCACCAACAACTGGTGTGGAGTATAACAGCTCGAGTCGAGCTCACCTTCTCTCTCTGCTTCCATTTCTTTCTTCTCCTTCCACCTACCTTCAATCTGAGGTTGAACCGCTTGGAATCACAGCAACTCGGTGAGCCGAAACGGTGGTCGTGCATGGAGTTTTGGCGAGGAAGATGATTGGCCATTAATGGTGGATTCCACAACTGAGCACGTTCCTTCAAAACGGGCGTGCTGGAGGGCTTGAATCATTGTTGTGAAGCTTATAGATGCCTTGAATCAAAGCTCCATGAACGTTTGGGTGGTGGGTTCAAAGCTAGGAGGAAACAACCATTTTTCTAAGGCTCTTGAAAGAATGGATGTAGGGTTAGTTTTCTCTCTATAACAGCCTACCTTATATTGTTGTCCTAACACTTTTAAGCCCTTGGATCAATAGCAACGGTCCGGATCTTATTTGGCCAAAACTGCCTCCAAAACAGTGGGTAAAATGAAAACCAGTTGTGGTTTCGTTTGCAAGCCCTAAACCACTTGCACCGGACGGAGGAGATTCTCTTAAATGGACGGTCAAGATCTCTCCTAAATGGAAGGCTGGGATTGGAGGATCCCACCTCACGCGGATCGCCAAGCTGGCCGCTTCCATTTTTGGAAACTTGTGTTTGTAGGCCCTTCTTGTGCCACGAAATGTGTGCCCATACATACATGAAAACCTATTACGAAAGCTAGGTTTTGGACGAGCACACAACCTGAGCCAGATGGACGATTCAGATCGGTCCACAGAATCATTAAGGTGGGCCATGAATCAAACTCCCAGACGTATGTCCCTCCGCTATTTTCAAATAGAAAGAGAGAGGGAAATCCCTCTGTTTATGAAAAATCTCGGTCAAAGGAGCTCTGGCTGCTCCTACTGGTATGGTGCACACTGAGTGTGCATTAGTTGTGCACGTGCACCTCATTAAGTGGGGTCCACCATGATGCTCGTGAGAAATCCACACCATCCATCCACCTTGGAGGCTCTAATCAAACCTTCTGACCAAAAAATAGGTAGATCTAAAGTTTAGGTGGGCCCTACAGCTTGGTTTTAAGTCTTATTTGTGGACTTACGTCGATCTAACGATTAGATCATCTCCAAATCGAATGTCAACGGTTAAAAGGGCCCTAAGAACTTATTTAGATGACAGGGACCCCTGATCCATGAATTTCGAACAATAAATGTTATTATTAGAATAATTTTAATATTTATTATTATTATTATTATTATTATTATCATTACTTATTTCCTTTATGTATTTTGTCATATATATCTTATATTATCACAAATTGTTAATATACATAAATTATATGAATATCAGTAAGCAGAGATTAATATATGTTTATTATTTGTATGGTCATATATGTGTTAGGCTTTAAATTTTATTTAAGTCATTAAATTTTTTCCAGTATATTTTATTTTTATGTATTACAGATTCTATAGTTCAAAATTTATATTAATGATGTTGTAAGTATATGCATATAACATGGATTATAGTTACATATCATTTTAATATGACACTTTAAATATTTATAAAATATAAAAATAACATTTCCTAGTATATATATTTAGGTTGTATAATTTTCTTATATTTAAATTAAATTAAATTAAATTAAATTAAATTAAATGGTAACACTCGAGTACTGGAAAGTACTAGGTGTTACAGTTAAGTAGTAGTATGTATACTATAATTGCATGATACAGTGTTTAGTTCATAGCGATGCTAATGATTTTTACAATGTTTGGTCAGTCGGTAAATTGCCCAATTCAATGGGTGGCCCTAGTTAGGACGACCACCTTAGGCTTGTTCGATCGACTTGGGTGAACACAGACAACTGACAGTAGCTGGACTATAGGGATGATTGCACCCAATGCCGGTTATGCCAAGGTTCTCCAAGGTCAATCAAATTAGTCCATTAGCCGATTGATCATGTATGTTCATAATATATGATAAAATCAAATTGAATCTAGGATACCACGTTCCTAATAGATGGTCCACTCATAACCGTTAGTGCGATACAATCCCTTAAAACTCATGAGTCAGGCATGGTGGTATGAGACACCGTGTCCGATCTGTTGACCTACGCTGGAGTGACGACCCTCCCCGTAGTGACCAGTGAGCACTAATGGAGGTGATACACCATTGTTCAAATGGCCCCCATTAAATTATCCAGCCAATGGTTCTGTGCTAGAGTACAATTTATACGACTCGGGCGTGAATGGAATTGGGTGACAAGCCCTTTCCTTGTGTATTTTTGATTTTATGTGACAAGCCCGTACCTTGGAACTGAGTGATCATACTCAGTTTGGGTGACGACCCATACCGGGTTGATCCTGATACATTTAGGTATCATACCGTACTTTTGGAATTGTTGATTTGTAAGATAAATGAGTGACACTTAAATTTGGATCAAGGGATAGTGCTAAAGAGTCACTACATGCGACAACGAACGATGTGATTCGGATAAGGACTCGTGATATAACGTTGATATCCTAGCTTCATCAATATGCTGGATGAATTAAACTTAATAATTACTCAACTAACATGACCAATCATCACATAACATTAGTTTAGAATGTGGCAAAATAGGCGTTGAAGTTGCATGTTGAGGAAGTGTTGTCATTTGTGAACTAGGTGGTCGAAGTCGCGTGTGAGGGAGTGTTGTTCGGAAAGGGCATGCATCATGTCATATCTTCATATACACATTTAACAAGAGTATTTAGGAATTGTTTGATTTCTTGTTTATCATTAACTGTGCTGATTTTGTTGAGAATATGTGTAATTTATAACTAATGGAACCATTGAGTTAGCTACTTACTCACACTTGAGACGGTGTTTTAAAACACCAACCAGGCATATTATTGATGTAGACTCTATCAAGGCCTCCGACCACTACCATTATGTTTTAAAAGATTTGGAATAGATTGAGAATTTTACACTTTAACCATCTTGGGTATATATATTGTGCCTTATATAATCTTCATTAGGGCGAATACCACTTTTCAATTGTACTTTGACTATTTGCCCTTTATTTATTAATTTTTTGTTATCTCTGCTTCACTTTGGTTCCGCTAAGTTGAATTGCACAACTCTAATTATTCGTGTGCAGACTTAATGTGAATTAGAATGAAGACGCATGTGCGTTTTATTAAGTTAACAACTGGGAACTCGGGACCGGAGTCTATGTACTCGGGTGCCGATTTTCAGGGTGTTACAAGTTGGTATCAGAGTAGAGTATTGACATAACCTAGACCTTGAGAATGCAGTCTATGCAAACCACAATAACTTGGGTTGAGACACTTAGGATTAGAAGTTGGTCTTGTAGGAGATCTTCCTGATTTTAGGAGGATCCGTTAGTGTAGAAAATCTAATAAATTAGAGATTATGAACCTTAGGACCAAACTCCCCTGTTTGCTATGGTTTGAAACTTGAAACTCAGAAATTGGAGTCTAGGATTTAACTCCTTATTGTGTTGATGATTTTGAATTTGAACTTTGAAATGATAAACTATAGGATCAAATTCCTGATTTTGTGATGCTTTCAAAATTTAACTTAAAAATCAGAAACTTAGGATTGCCCTGGTTAATTTTTTCACGTACAAAGTGTTTATGTATGTGTGATTTCGACTTGAAATGAATAAATACGGTAAACCTTGTAGGGAGTAAGATTTAGCATAAGGGTTTAAGGACTTGATAGGATGAGTGATTCGGGCATAGTAGAAACTTCACCAACAAGTACAAATTTAAAGTTTTATATAATATGGACAGTGGAGTTCTATTCCTCGAAGTAATAGTTAAAGGTTGTTTGACACCATGGATTTGGAGGGATTTGAGGAGATTTCAATTCCCCTGGTTGTTTGACACCATAAGGGGGTGTTTAGTGCAGGGTATTAGATGGAATTAGGTGGGATGGAATTGCATTTAGTCTCATTGAATTGCATTTGGTCCCATGTAGGATTTTCCTGATTTTGAAATTCACTACACGTGGGCCCCACATTGATGCATGCGTTTATCCATGTCGTCCATCCATATAACCTATTTACACATGACATTCTCCTTATACACATGTATAAGTGAATGACATCTGTTGTGAATTTGGTTCGTTGTTTACAATTCTAGGGGTCCACCAAACATGATTTGGTTTAGTTCAGTGTTTTCCTGTAGCAAAATTTTTATCCCAAGCATGGGATTAGATGGTTACTATACCATGGTAGTTCCAGACATGCAATCATTATGCGATAATGATGTTAATCCCATCTAATACAATTCAATACCATTCAAGTCTACGAACATGCCCTGAAGTAATTGGGAGTTTCAAATCTCCTCAAAGAGGAGGTTTGAAATCCTTAAGAGTTGCATGTGTAATATATATGTCACTAGACTATTAAACCATTGGGCACATGGTCCACTAATGATATCCTAAAACAAGTGGATTATCAATTACAACACTATAATTACTTTAATATAATGATTAGTACCATCCAAACATTGTCCATGTAAATCAATAGTTAAAAGTTGTTTGTTAGTCACTCAGACATGATCAAGTACATATTTCAATAGGCTTATTACATCTATTAGTTCAAAAATTACATACGTTCACTAATTAGAGATATTAAAGTTGATTTAGTAATTAAATTCAAACCCTTGTAAATATAACATGTATATCTACTTTTGTATTAAAGTTGATTCAAAATCCATGGTTTCATACATAATACGTGGATTTCAAATTCATGGGGTTTCAAGTCCTGAGGGTTCCAAATCCACGCTCTAAAACAAGCCCTTAAGAAAATGAGAGGCCTAAGGAACAAAGAAAAGGAATGAGCATGATGGGGTTGATCACCATCTTTCTCAAGGAGATACCTACTCTGAATCCACGGAGTTTCTTTAGACTCCTCACGAAGATACCCTAAATCCACGAGGGAAAAATAAGAAAATAGAAATAAATTCTAAAATATTCAAGAATTCATTAGTAGTTAATAAAAACAAATTTATAATTCTTTAAACAATGATACCAAACCTTGTCAGAAGTTTCAGAATCAAACTCCAACTCAAACTCTAAAAAAATTCGTAACTCAATATAAATAATAAATTTGCTATTTATAGTATCCTATCTGGCTTAACCATGTTATTCTACTAATTTTTCTAAGTACTTTTCATATTAGACACAACTCCTAAAGCTCAAAGGATGAAGAGTTGTAATTAAACTAAAACTTACTATAAATAGTAAAAACATAAATAAAATGGAATTTTGACCAATGACCTGATGGAATCTCACGAAATAATCAGGTTTTTTTTTTTTTGGCTAAAGTAGCTCCTCCTACCCCAAAATCATATATGGCACATCTAATAACTCATTCTGGTTTGAGAGAGATGTATGTTGAATGAATAAAGAAAGAAAGAAATAGAGAGGGAGAACATAATATATATATATATATATATATATATATATATATATATATATATATATATATATATATAAAATAGAGAAAAATATAGGAAATAAAAAGTTTTATTTGTAAAAAAAATAATATTTCAAATTCCGGCGGCACCATCGCCGGAGCGGTGACGCACCGTCGAAATCCACCAAGAAGTGGGGCTACCGCTGTTGGAAGTGCGGCGCTCCACCGAACCACTTCTGTGCAGCCATCGGAGTGGCTGAAAGCAGTGGCTCCATTGTCGAAAAATTTTAAAAATTTTCAAATTTTTCGATGAACTTCAAAAATTCATATATCCTTCGTTACAATTCCAATTTAGGTGATTTAGAAGCCAGATTGAAGCTTAATAAGTCTAGTTTTATATTAAAATAAAATAAAATAAAATAAAAATGATAATATAGTTAATTTTAGGATTTTTTACAACTGTCCAAAACTTATAGAATTTTAATTATTTATTTAAAAATCAAAATGATATGAAAATTTGTAGGATAGATTTAAACTTAATGATAAATCATCATAAAAATTTTAAAAATAATTTAGTTACTAAAATTATAAGAAACGCTATAAGAATTAGAGATGTTTTAGTATCTTACAGAAAATCATTAGTTTAGATTAACTTGTACTTCTAAAATTTTTATAATTTTTATGGAACTTGAAATAGATTGAAATTTTGTATGAAAATGGTAAACTTAATGATGAATTAACATAAAAATTATAAAAATTATTTAGTAATTAAAAGTGATAAATATATTATGAATAAAAGATGTATTGAAACCGAAAGTTTTTACAACTAAAACTTGCTGATGGACTAGACGTATCATTTTTATCATAGAGTTTTAGGATTCGAAGTCTAATTAGGAATTGCTTTCAAACATCCTAGGAATCATCATGAGTGATTAAATTAAATTCTTATTTTAGTATATTTTTCTATTTCAAATAATTCATAACTTAGACGAATTAGACTTCTTAAGTAGGGTTTCGTTTCATTGCTTAAGACTCTGTGAGTTTGTATTCGAAGCGGACTTTACTAAAATATTTTGGGTTCTTATTTTCTTATGAATTCAAATTTTATACCACTTTGAGGAGATAATGTTCTTCTTTTTTTTCCTTTTCTGTGGCATTCCTCATGTCACCATCACTCCAAACCTCCATAATACCTTAAAACTTTCGATTCTTCTTTCCCTGTTGAAATTAATGAAACTAAAGCATGATTTGCTTATAACTCACTAACCATAGGATCAAAATGGTAATGTTGAGAGGAACCTTAAGTTCCTAGATATCTTTATATTATAGTCGTTTGATCATAGGTATCGTGGGAGACTCATCACCCACTAAAATATTATAAATGTGAAAATTGAACTTTTTAATAAATTTTGATATCTTCCAAATGTTAAAAATAATCAGAATACGGAATTACGGAACCATACATTTGCGAAGTATTTGTGGCTTAACCCAATTCTCAATCCTGGGTGACTACCAATGGATTCACTACTTTAATTGAGTAAAAGACCAGGATTCACCAAGACTAGGAAGAGATACAACGATCTTCTGCCCTGGTCAGGCAGAGGATCGATGTATAGGTTCAAAGCCTACTACAACTGTCTATCGTATTAGCCCAATCATAAAGAGTAGAATATACTATCCTTAGGTAAACTTTATCACCAAACACTTAGTACGATAATAATGATTTTGACATTTATTTTCAAACCTCAAAGGTGAAAACTTTTAAGGGGGGAAGAATATAATAAGCAAGCCTAGTGTAGTTAGTATGCACCCTACCATGTATATAAACCAGAAATCAATAAAATTAGGCAAACGAAATGATAATATCTTTATTTATTAACCTCAGGTAATTTCGGGGATGAAATTGTTTTTAAGGGGGGGGAAGATTGTAACATCCTGTATTTTCGTTATTTTGGATTTCCAAAAATTCTTAAAAATTTTCATTATAATTAACTTATATTGTCACTTACTGATCATTAACGCTCAATGCTATCCTATACACGAGTAGTACCAATAAAGAACCGTATAAATTTGATTAATCAACAATAGGAAGCTAACAAATCCACCGATCACTTAAACACCGAGTTTAACCACATGATTTGTTCACATAGGACCCACATTTAACCGAACTATCACTAACTAATCAAGACTACCACAAGTAGTTTAAAGATCTACCCAAAGATGAGACAACTAGGGGTCGGATCGTAATTAACGAACCAAAGTGACCCAATAATCCATTTAGCCTACGAACCAATGGTTTAAAGTATTATAATTGAATCGCCATTTTTACTAATTGCGAATAGGCCACACTATGAACGTAATTAATCCAAACCATAATCATTTCTCATAAAAAATCTCGCTGCCTAATTCATTTAAAAAATGCCTTGATTATCCAAACGAGATTTAGACCGCTCGTTAGTGGGCCACTAGTTCTGAAACTATAGAATAATTTATGTCTCACTAGGCTTGACTCCCATCACGGGTGGAAAACCAAGAAAGTGCCTAGAATAGCTCAACTTGGGTTGAAAGCTAAGTGCTTGCAATGCATGAATCCCCTATGCTGAAATTTGAAACTTAAGTAAAATATACTTTCTGCTCTTTCGTGAAGTTGTGGCTTTCCGATCGTTATATCATAACCCAACTCGAGGCATGAGTTAATGATATTTCCATGCTCATATCCATATAGCTGCGGCCTTGATCGACCATTTGTAACCGTTAAACAGACTTCTAATTATATCCGTTGATTGACACATCCAAATGGTGGGTCGATCATATCTATACGTAAATCATCATTAAGACTAACTATCATATGGTGTATATTGACATGTACACCCTATAATGGGCCCTAGAGGTTAGAAACACTCTCCCATAGGGCTAGTATAATGAAAACTTAGCCCTTGGGGCCATTTGTGCAATATTTGACACTATATAAAGCCCTCATTTGGGCACCCTCTCTCCCCATACGATTTTACATTTTTCAAAGGAGAGAAAGAGAGAAAGAGGAAGATGTAAAGCCCTGTGTTTTCAGGACCCGAGTATATGACTCGTTTCCTAAAAACCCGAGTGTTAACCTTAAAGGATGGTCAAATTCGAGTAGATTTTTTTTTTTTTCCAAACTATCAGAGTAAGAAGATAAGCATAGAATGGATAAGTAAGCATAAAAGAAAATTTTCATTTCATTTGGAATACACAAGAAGCTACCCATAATGACTTATACAAACCAATATCCTCATTCTTACAATCACAAAATGAAATAATATTACATGTGAAATAAAGTAAATTACAACAATCTTGGAATACGAAATCCTGTAGCAACCTTTATCAATTATAATCATCCTTCCTGGTCAATTATAGCCTGCTCCTCATCGATATAAACATGAATGTCACCTGGGCCACCTATGTTACCTGTACGGTTATATATTTAATGGATGAGTGGCCAACTCAGTGTGAATTCTCCTCAAGATTACACACCACTACATTAGGTAAGTATATTTATAAAACAACAAGGCAATCAAAATAACAAATGATGCAGTTTTTTTTAAATGCATGGATGTGTGAATGCACATCGCTATGGAGATGCACATCCGTGTGAAAATTGGGCTCGTCACCCATGCAGTCGTCGACCTGGGAAAATCATCTAGTCGGAACAATAGATCGATAGTTAGTGGTCTGGGAGCTAGCAAAACGATACCCCAATGATCCTAAGGCACGTGCTACAATATCCAGAATTAGCCACCCATTATCGCTAATATGCCATGGATGTATGATAGGCAAACCATTATTAGTCCAGTTACAATTAGTAAATTTAAATAAGCTCAAGGTCACTACGAGGGCTTGTCACCAGTATAGGCCGACAGCTGGAACATAGGTCTCATACCACCATCCCCGGCTTATGAGACTACCACCTTAGGATGTTTAATGGAAACCCATCAACTAGTGGCCAATCATATTACAACACATAGGGCTTACCATCGCATGGTTGCACAGTATAAAACATCAAATCCATATAGAGAAAATACCAGGACAAAGCCACATAAGGCGATATCAAAGCAAGCCACATAAGGCAAATATCAAAATAAGCCACATAGGGCGAGTATCAAAACCATGCGATAAAAGACCATCATTGAAAACCACTTAGACACAATAACTCTAGATGGTAGGCCCACATCAATGATCCATCTTGACCACTACTCAATAACCACTAGATCGAAGGTCCATTACAATCACCATCAATAGAGTTACATCCTAAGTATGTGTGTACATTTATAAGTGGAGCTTTACTATTAATGCACCGGTTTAAGTTCCGTAAGCAATCCATGAATAATCCACAAGTATGAACAAATATATAAGATGATTATTAAGCATGTAATATAACAATTCAATTTCCATCAGCTAACACATGATTAGAAAAGGGAGATATCAATTATAAATTAAAATACACATTATAATTTAAGTTAATGGGAAGATGGAAAGCTTAAGGGGAAGAATCATCACCTGTAGGGTTGTGTTCGCATACTTGGTCCAAGTTCTCTTACAGCCCAAAGTCACCCAAGGAATCTCCTAAAATTATAGTTTATATTTGTCAAGTATTCTTCCAACTAACATGAGGGTTCGAAGGGATATAACAACAAGGCCTTTTAGGCATGCGTTAGGCCTACCATATACTTATCCAAGCAAGGTGGCCCTACTGGGCTCAAGCTTATCATTACTATAGGCTGAACTGGGCCTGTTTTGGCCCTAGTTGTTGGGTCCAAATTAAACCCAAGTGGGGCTGGCCCATGCATCATGTCAGGTGGACGGTGTGCATATACTATATGTTAGTGGGCCCATTGTGCTGTACATTTCATTTTATTCTTAGAGACTATCTAGAGCATTTTTCAAGAGAATGGATCATATTGAAAGATCACCTGGACCATACCACAAATAGCAGTGGTGGTAATGATTTCCATTGTTGAAACCCCACCGGGCCCGCCAAGGCATTTACCTTCCATCTAGTCCAGTCATATGGTCCTGGCTTTAAAAGGATAGCGAATATATATTGATCAGAATTTTTGGTGCTCCCAAGAGGGCTTCAATGGTGGACGTTCAACTCTCTATAGTTTTTCTGCGGTGTGGTCCACCAGATAGATCTATCCCATTTTTAGTCTCAAGCCTTGAGACGAGCTTGTCAATTGGGTGGATGGTTTGGATATAATTTATTCATCATATATGTGCCTCATAGCCAGATCCAAAATGGAAGGCGCTGATGTAATACGTGTCCTAGAGGGCTGCACCGTCCTCAGCTGGACGATGTGAAAGAAACACATGCACCGTGGTGGTCCCATGTGCTGGGTTCAGTACGCACGTGGGGCTCACCCCATATATATGGTATTATATATGTATATGTGTAGGCTACTTTATCTGTTATTATCTTATCATTATATTTATATATTTCCTTCTTTTTTTTTCAATATGCATGCCAGACATCCAGTGCTAGACGTCCACTGATGGATGGTCTGAACTTGGTGCGGCCCACCAGTTGTATGTTTACCTACATGTGTATATCTATATCATATTATATAATAAAATATTATTTTATTCCTTTAGAATGCACATCCAGGGCCTGCTGCCCGTTTGGGATGGCCCACATATGTGCAGCTCACCTGGCGTTTGGTGAGGCCCACCTGCAATTTGGTAAGGGCCAACGACTTCTCATGAAATAGGTCCCGTTCTTCGGCCATTTTTTTTTTCCAACTTGTATCAAAGTTCAACCAGAGGCATGGTAGCTACCGTTTTCCCAGCCAAAGAACGACCTGAATCAGGGGCATTTTTACCCTGGTTTTTGGACTGATATCGGCTCGATTCCTGAGGTGTGTTGCAGCTGGGGCCATCCACATCCCATTGCTCGGCCCCAAATAGGGCCTGAACTCAGGCCACGTTCGACCTTAAATAGGGCCTATAGATAAGTTACTTTTAAGAACCTTGCTGAGGCCACTTACAGGCCATTTTTAGCCTCATGACAGAGCCTACTTTCAGGCCACGTTTGGCCTAAAATGTGGCTTTCAACAGGGCAGATGAAATGAAGAAGAAAAATAGAGGAAGAAAAAAAAGTTTTGGGCCGTTTACCTGGCCGAATCTGGGCTCCGCTTTCTCTCTTTTCTCTCCTTTACTTTTTTCTCCCTCTTTTCTCTCTTTCTTTCCTTTCTTTCTCTCTCACTTTTTTCTCTCTTTCTGTGCAATTATGGAAGGGCTGATCCTCCCCTTCTATAGGCAAGGGAGGAGCATCCGACGGTTGAGATGTGCCCTCCATTCATGTGGTTGAGATCGGATGCCAGCCGTGCATGGGGGCCCATCCGTGTTTGGGGATGCATTGGTGGCACCCAGGACCACCTAGAAGTACAACGTCTAGGCTAGGTGGGGCCCATCTTGAGTCCACGGTTGGATGGGTTTTTAAGGAAGATGACCCACCCAACAATGGTAGATCTGTACTTAGGGGTTCTCAGGGTAATCCAGACCATTTGATTGGTCTGGATGGGTCCCATTAACAGTGTGGGGCGCACTTTTCAGATCTTAGATGAGATCTTGCTTCATCTCATGAGATCTCTTCTATTTTCCTCCTCATTCTCATGAGATGAGAATTTCCTTCATCTCCTCTTATGCCTTCCAAGCAAGAGGGCTGTGATGAAGCCACGTGGCCCATCGGATGGTCACAAGAGTGACAGCCACCACTATACAAAAGAAGAAAACCTTCTTTTTCTTCTTTCTTAATTGCCTAGTCATTTTTGGGCAATGGGACTCCTCTCAGTTGGCAAAGGAGAGGAGTATAACCCTCAGGTCTATAGGATGTTGGCTTGCCCAACAAGCCTCTTGATGGTCCCTCTCATCGGATCTCAGCCCTTTGTGAAGGAAATGGATGGTTGGGGCTGATCTTTGCCGTCTTAAGGCATGGGTTAAAGACCCTATATGGTTTTGTTTAGTGGCCCATCGCAAGTGAAATGGACGGTTTGGATCATCTAGAAAGTTCCCCAGATGGCCCACTTTGGGTTTTGGGAACTCCTAGTTTCGAATTTTCAAAATGGCGGGAGAAACCTCTGTTTTGCAATTTGGCTCGGTCAATGCCTGTTTGACCGATTTGTTTTATCCAGCGCACATCGTGTGCTTCCTAGGTAAGGTGCACATGCACCATTCATGGCCCAGTATGCGATGGTGGTGGCTCATCTATTCTGTTCAATTGCTTCATAGGCCCCTCCTAGTCATCGTAGCCCACTTTGGACCGATGATGAGGCCCAGGTGGGCCGTTGTACATCTTATGGGGCCATATTTGGCCCACATGTTAAAATTTGACGGTCAGATGGATTCGATCATCAATGGTTAAAAGGTACTTAAGAATTTATTAAGATGACTGGGACCACCCATTCTATAATTTTAGAACATTAAATGTTTTTATTAGGGTTAATTCAACATTTATTATTATTATCGTTATTACTATTACTATTATTATATATTTCCTTTATATATTTCGTCATATATAATTTATATTATCACAAATTGTTAATATATATATAAATTATATGAATATTAGGAAGCAGAGATTAATATATATATATATATATATATATATATATATATATATATATATATATATATATATATATATATATATATATAGTCATATATGTGTTAGGTTTTAAATTTTATATAAGTCATTAAATTGTATGAAATATGTTATTCATTATAAATTTCTCCAGTATATTTTATTTTTATTTATTATAAATTCTATAGTTTGTAATTTATATTAATGATGTTGTAAGTACATGTGTATGATATGGATTATAGTTACATATCATTTTATAGAAACTTTAAATATTTATAAAATATATAAATAACATTTTATAGTATATATATTTAGGTTGTATTATTTTTTATATTTATATTAAATTAAATTAAATGGTAGCACTTGAGTACTGGAAAGTACGGGGTGTTACAGAAGAAAAAGAAGAAGAGAAGGAGTGGGGAGGCTTTAGTGCTTCCCTTCATCGGTTTCCTCCAATTAAAGCCTTAAGATCAATCATTTTCCTTCGCAAAATCCACCCCATTCACGATTGGGAGGTGTAGACACTAAAAATTGTCGGCCACGCGGATTTGTATGTTGTGTTTTTTATGGTGGGGGTGATAGGCTGATTATGAATGTTGGAGTCGCCACTATCTGAAAAAATCTCAAAATCCCGCGGTCGGTTAGAACCACGGAATACGTAAGGTGGGAGGGAATTCGAAGACTTCCCTATCTTAAATTGACTCCTGATCTGCGATCCGGGATTCTGGGTAAGGGACCTCGATTATAAAGAGGGAAGGTGTTAGACACCCTCTCTGCCTGTACAAGCATACGGTCTCTACTTTGTGTGGTAAAACAATCTTAAGGGATGGATGATGTGGTCAAGATAGGACTAGGCACACTTATGGATTTCTGATGCGACAAGATCTGAGATTTCAGTAAGCCACAGAGTATACGTCTAACGACGTGTCTAGAAGGCGGATGTGATGATGCTTATGCAAAGAGGTAAGAAAAATGGACTAGATCATTAAAAATTTCTGATGTGACGAGATTCGATACACGACAAGTCACAGAGTTTACGTTCACTAGGGATCTAGAGAAGCAGGAGGGTTAAGAAGGGAGTAGATGTCATGATAAATGTTTGTATGTAAAATGGATCTTTGGCTTGATCTTGAGTAGGCCAGAACATGGACCAAAACATGACCAATCTGGGCTAGGCTCATGGGATGAAAATGTTGAGAGGAAGTCTAGGGGGTGGTTAGAAAGATCAGATCCTTGAAGGCTTGGGAGCTCCTTCTCTCTCCTTCACTGTCTTCCTCACTCTCTTTCTCTCTCACTCTCTTAAGCTAAAGGGGATAAATGGCTTGTTGGGGTGTGTTGAAATGAGAAGAGGAGAGGGCTATTTATAGCCTTTTCCAATGGTTGAATGGTAAATAGGTGGTAGGTAAGGGTTAAAATATTAGAATGGAGGCTTGTGATTGGTTAGGGAGAGAGGAGCGATATGTGGCGCTCTCCCATTAGCTTCTGAGGCTAGTAAAATGGTAAATAGTGAATGTTAGGGGGGCAAATTCAGGGAAAAGTTGACTTTTGGACACTGGGATAGCTGTCCACACACGAGCCGCAAGTGGCGGTACTTGAAGTACCGCAGGCGGTAGTCAGAGTACCGCCCGCGGCAATCAGACTACCGCCTGGGCTTCGTTCGAGTCGGGCTCGCTCGTGCGGGCTTTATACATTACGTTGGTTCGTCTGGAGGTCTTCTTTTGGGGTTTGCGGCTCAGATAGGTGGGTTTAGGCTTGGGTAAAGGGGGTCCAAGTTAGGGTAGAGGGTAAATGTGGGGTTGTATGTGAATTTGGACGGTTTGGATTATGGTTTCTAGTTGTAGGTTGGGATTTTATGATTTTTGGATTAGTGTTCGGTTTAGGTTGAGATTAGGGTTCGGTTCAAGGTATGATTATGGTTCTCGGATAGTCTTAGCCTCCTTGAGATGTTAGCATGGGTGGAGTGTCTATAGGAGGTAAGAAACAAACCTACTTCCCAACCTAGGTTTTTCTAAGATGAATTGCATAGATCTCACGTATTTATTGATGTTTATATAGGAATTTTTGATTTTTCCCAAATTCATAACCCTAGGAGCTCAAAATTAAAGATTTCTTCTTAAACGTATAAATTATTATGCCTAGGTTTCCATTTATTGACCCTTGAGGGTCTCAGTTAATGATTTGTCGTGGCAAATGATTTGTAAATAGCTAGCATGTTCATATTTCGTGTTTGATTGTAATATGTGTCATTGCTTTTCTATGCATGCTTAGATGATTGATTGAATGTGCTGATTTGTTGATGCTCACGTGTTTGATTAAATACTCCAATGAATGTATTAATCTATTGTTGCCACATATTTGATGAAATTTCTAAGTGATTGAATCCGTTATTTTATTGGTGCTCACATGTTTTATGAAATACCTAAGTGAATGTATTGCTCTATTGATGCTTACATATTCAATGAAATGCCTAGGTCGTTGCGTAGTAGTATGTATGCTATAATTGCAGGATACATTGTTTAGTTCATAGCGATGCTTATGATTTCTACGATGTTAAGTTAGTTGGTAAATTGCCCAATTCAACGGGTGACCCGAGTTAGGGTGGCTACCCTAGGCTTGTTCGATTGACCCGGGTGAACACGAACAACTGACAGTAGCTGAACTACACGGGATGCTTGCACCCAATGATGGTTATGCTAAGTTCTCCAAGGTCAATCAAATTTGTGTATTAGCCGACTGATCATGTATGTTCACAATATATGATAAGACCAAATTGAATCTATGATACTACGTTCCCAATGGATGGTCCACTCATTGAAAGTACCTTAGTTTGTCAATTAGCATGAGTGTTGAGTTAGCTAGACAGAGGAACTCCATAGAAAGATCAATCAGCCGTCTACCTCAACTAGATATGGGCCCGAACTCGCCACAGGTAAATCTTAGCCTCACATCATATGTCCCAAAATACCAGGTAATTAAAACTCTTAGAATTGATTAGAATATCATAGGGTTTTTGGGTTAGAAAACTTTTTTTAAACTTCAGAAAAATCTCTAAGTTTTCTACCTTTGTCGATTTATCGATAGACTAATCGATGTAATCGAAAAGTGCTGTTGATGTCCTCGAAGCTCATTCAATATTATCAAAATAAGGACGCAAGATGTCCACTAATCGCATATACCTCTGGATGGAATTATCGATGTATCGATAAACATATCGATATCATCAAAATTTCAATCTCGAGTCTATCGAAGTTGACTCGATAAAATCGACATCATATATGTTGTGTCTAATGTTCTGCTATGGCAAATCATGAAATCTTCGATATATCGAAGTACTCCTCGATATCCTTGAAATTCAAATCTTGATGATATTAGAAGCCCTTCGATGATATCGGATTGGACACTCTATTATCCAATAATATTTTTAAGTTGTTTTTAACTTAGATTAAGGGTCACTCGATAGAATCGATATTTAAATATCGATCATATCGAGGCTGGGTCGATTGCATCGAGAATGGACATAAACTGTCCAACAAGCTTACTGGAAAACCCTTTGGATTTATCGATGCATCGACACTGCTATCGATATCATCGACATTCAAATTTCGATGATATCGAGTGTACCTCGATCATACTTGTGACCTGTAATATTTCAAAGGAAAGTCTCTCTTATTTTCAAATGTCGAGGAATCGATCCTCGTGTCGATGAAATCGGGGTTCGAAATCTGATGACATCGACGCAGGTTTCGATTCCCTCGACCAGCTGGAAAAATGTTTCAAAAGAATTTGACATTTGAGTTTGCATCATCGAGCAGCCAGTCGATGCATTTGAGAGTATACGCTCGATGATATTGACCCTGCTTGATGATATCGAACTCTGTCATAAATGTGACTGTTTTATATCCATTGGAACCTTTTGTCTATTTATAAAGAGCTTGTCCTTAGTTGCAGGTAGAGAAAGAAGAGAGTGCTTTTGAGTGTTTGACCGTAGATCATATACCCAAAGCCTTTTCTCTCATGGAAGTTCATCCTCTAATCCACCCTCATCATAGATATTCAATAGAGTGGATTGGGGTATGAACTTTCGCGTATAATGATCCTCCAGCTACCACCTCAATGGCAAATCATTAATCTGGGATGTCTTGAACGCATAGATGATTGGAATCACTCTCTCCCTTATAGGAAAATATTTGACAGTAGGATTCCATCATTACCTTGACCTAACCCGTCGCCATCTACGGGTACAAGTTCAAAGTAGCACATCAAGGAAGCAGAAGATTCTTCATTGAAAAAGGAGGAGATCTTCGACAACACGCTGAATGAGGCTCATTTACTTATCTGTAAGTCATTAAAGTCCAGAGGACTCTTGTGATAATTCCTTTATAGGATTGGGTCTAAGGTGTTTCTCACCCCTTGCAAGTCCTTATAGGAGGCCTCCAACGGGAGTGTACGTGGTGGGTGCTTTGTGTTGACCCTTTGTAACACCCTGGTTCTCAAAACCCAAGGATAGTCGCTCGAGTACAAGAATCCGAGTATTACACTAAGAAGTAACCAGCTTTATATCTAATCACTAGAAAATTTCACGACATAAAACAAGACAACTACCATGTAAACTAGAACATCCATAATAACAAAAAGGAAGTTTAATACATGTAAATGAGAGCATAATGAAATCCTACAACAGGAGAAATATTTTATTACAATTCAAGCAAGATACAAAATTTGGAATATGAAAGCAAGTAAATCCTAAATCATCAGTCGAGCTCCAATGGCTCAAATGTAATGTCATAGAGTTCTTCTTCGCCACATTCCACCACAGCCGTCCTTGGAATCCTGCCATAGGGGTCTCCACTTATTCATCATACCTACGTCTATTTGGTGCAACCACACGATGGGTGAGTGAAAACTTAGTGGAAATTTCCCTCATAGATTTAACCATGACACATCATTCCAAAATGGGTTAACAATTCATATATAATTTATAGGGTAATACAACTAGCAATGCATTTGTATGAATGTATGAATGTATGCTTAAGTTACAGATCTGGGGATGCACATCCAGCTGTTAAAATAAAGGGTTGCCCGTGGTAGTAGACTACTTGTAAAAGACCATATAGACAGCCGGCGACAGATTAACTACCTGGAAAAGGCCATGAAGGTGAGTGTGTCTAAGGATGACCTCCTGGAAAAATACTCAGGGTATGCCCGAGGAGGTATAAAATCCTAAAAAAGTCTCATGTAAAGAAAGAGCGGCCCAAAGTGCACAAATACACATGCCTGATAGTTGGACTTAAGTAATAGAACCATAACCAACCTAACAGGATGTGACTTACGAAGAACACTCGGAAAAGCTCACGTGTCGTGTGTGTATGTTATGCGCCATGAAACTTATATACATTACTTTTGATAGAATAGGAAAGATCATCAACTTTTAAATAAGGAATATCCAACTGTGCGTTCCATAATGACTTCCATAATTTCTTTACATTCAAAGGAGGGCACACTAAGTATCATGTAAATTTCCAAGTGAGGTCACATCAGTAACTAAGAGTCCATCCATAAGTGCACTACATGTAAACAAATTCTCGTTTTCCATATTGTAAGAACTATTCACAAGATTATGCCAACTAAATTAGAGATTAAAGAATATAAACAGTCATGAAGGAAATGTCTCACAATTCACAGATGATCTAATATGAACGCCTCCCTTTCTCAACATAAGAAAACAATTATAAATGCAACATGGAGTTTGTAAGACAACACAATTATTTCATGAAATTCAAGATAGCTAGGAATTAATAATTTTCTAAAATTTTATACATTAGAGATTTAATCCACATGGAAATTAGTGAAAGGAAGAAGCTATAGGGGATGCTCCTCACCTTGAGTGGATGTTCCTCTATTTTGAATCTTCTTGCAAGGTGAGTTTATAAGATCTTGATTGAAATTGATTGAAGGGAAGTGTCCCTCAGGGTATCAGTTGCAACCAACACCTGAATGGGGTATTTTAAAGTTCCATTGAGTCATAACTGACTTGACTCAGATGGGATTTTCAACTAATGGTTGGAGAAGTTAGTTTTAAGGAATCTGCCATCGTCAAGGTTAGGCTACTAATCCTTAGAATGCCATGCAACTCAAATCATCTCCAAATGATCGGAGTTGACCTGACTCAGTCGGGAAACTGACCGAGTCAGCTCAACGTTGAGCATTGAGTTGACTCAGTGTTAGCTCGATCCAGCCGAGTTCCTTTGGCTAGCAGCGAATAACTAGGTGAAGTCATCTGAGATTGGATCGAGGTGTTAATCCTTATGCAAGGTAGGATGATCACTGCCATGGATCCAAATCTGGGTTTTTCCACCCAGAAATGCAGCTGAGTCACTCAACTCGTGACCGAGTTGTGGTGACTGTGAGCACAGTCAGACGTGTGGGTGAGAAATCCTCCATAACTGAGGGAGAGGGTCATTTGCGGTACCTGATCAGGGTAATTTCTGGTGTTACAATGTCTTGGTAGTGAGTGCTTAGCTTCGGGTTTGCCAGAAATCAGAATCACGCCTCCCAAACTCGATTCTAGTCTTCACTTTAAGGTGATGCTAGCTTGATTCATCAGGGAGTTGGGTTGGTTTGCTGACTAGCTCGGTGTAAAGCCATTACAGGGGGAGGTTTCGATTTCAATACCTAGATTGGGCTGGGAACTCGATCCGGTTGAAACAGGGCTTGAGGCACGTTGTAATAGCAGTTGGAAACCTGTTCCAACAGCTATCTCCTACTCTCTCCCTTCTTCTCTCTCTCTCAATCTTACTTCTCTCCTTCTATTTTCTCCTGAGTAGACGAATTTCTCCACTGAGTCGGGTTGCAACGGGTTATGCAACTCGCTCTAGCGGCGGCAGATACTCCCTCCCTCTCTCTCTCTCTCTCTCACTCTCTCTCTCTCTCTCTCTCTCTCTCTCTCTCTCTCTCTCTTTCTATTTCCTTTCTTTTTCTTGTCTTAGGATTCATCCTAATTCCTGACCTTTTATAGGCGTTTCTATTTCTAGAATTATCCACAGCTAATCCCAGTGATTAGTGTGCTATTAACGCATAACTACCGAGAACGGCCAGCCATCAAGGTTTTCTCAAGTTGCCGAATGTGTGCATGGGTCCAGGTGACATTCACGGATGGGTTTCGGGTGTGATGGGCCACACGATGTACGTCTCGGATGGGTGAATGAGCCACTCCCGCAGAAAATGGGTTTCTTAGTTGGTCTGAGGAAGATGAGGTGCAAAAATGCCAGATTTTGAATGGGTGGCTTATCTACGAATTAGGGCCGTTTGGACGGTCCTGATAAGTCTTAAATATAATGTGGGGTCCACTGTTTGGCGCAAGGATGACCGCTAATTAAGGAAACTCGTTGAAAGTGAAAAACTGGGGCACAGCTTCAAAATATCACTATTTTCTCGGCTGCTACGAAAAATATCGGGTTGCCCTATTTCAGACGCTCAAGATCACTCGGGAGAACCTTCTAGGAGTTGAGGAGTGGCCGAGATTGGATTTTTACTAAAAATGGAAGTTATTCCTTCTGCCTTTGCCTAATAGGGAGGCATTTTTAAAAATTGTAGGCGTGATGAGGACTCCCTCGCGTGCGTGGCGGTCTTCCAATGGTCTCCAACGGCTGGATTTGCTAACCAAGCAGATGACGTGGATTTTCTCTCCCCGTCAGCGTCTTCCCCTTTGAAATGCTTGATCAGACGTTGGCCGAGCCTGGAAGTGTGATTTCCTATCGTGGATCAAGCCCTAGTTAGGGTCAGTGGGACCCATTGATCACGATTGACAATTTGGATTTTAGTTTTGATACCTGATGGAAGTCCAGCTGTGGTGACAGACGGACGACCCTATTTGAATACACGTGAGACAGGAGAAACGCTTGAGATTTCAAATTTCAGATTTTTATCAGGTCAAAGCTCCTTTGACCCGATCCATAGTCTCATGCATGGCGGGTACACATTATCCGTGTACATGCATGTCTTGGATGTGGGTCCCACATCCTGATCTCTGCCGATTAGCACCATCCGTTAGCCTTGGGGAGGTAGCAACACACCCATGGTGATTGTTTTAGGTAGGTCCTAATCAGTCGTGGGTGAGATCTAAGCCGTTGGATCCCTCTGTAAGGTTTCTAAATTGTTCTGGGTTGATGATCAGTCCATTTTTATTCTTGAAAAGGGTCGTACTTGGAGATTTCCCTTGATGTGTGTAGATTGCCGTTAGTTAGCTTGTTAATTTCTTTTATTTAGTGGTGTTAGTTGGAAATCCTAGTGTGTTAAATGCGGGGTAGGGTTTTCTCATGGTTATAGTCTTGCTAATTTGCAATTTGACCATTAATTTTAATGATCCAGTGATGGATTGAAAAATCGATCATTAAGGACTCAATCTAGAATTGTAGGTTAGTCTTGAGAACTAGATTTGAGCTAAAATGTGGGTTTCGTGATGGTGTGAGTTTATCTTTAAAATCATAGGTTGGATAGCTCGATCTCTAGACAAAGGTCATTCCTATGGTTAGATTTTCATTAGAGCATACGTGACTGGTTTAAATAGCTACAATGTCATGATAATACCCAAGTACGCGAAAGTGTGAGGTGTTACACCCTTGCTCTGTGGAGAGCATAAACTGTTAGGTCCTTGTAGTAGGTCCTTGACCAGGGTGGTGTAAAAGTCGGTGCTTTATGTTGACCCTTGCTCGTGGGAGCATAAACTCATGAGGTTCCTTGAGTGGATCCTTGGCCAGTGTGCTTAAAATTGGGTGCTATGTGTTGACCCTTGCTCGTAGGAGCATAAACTATGTCATGAGGACATGCTATGTCAGCCTAGGTGTAAGTCATACTGGTTAGAGGTGAACTTAATTTAAAACCTCTAGTTTGAGGTGAACCTGTTGTGAAACCTCCTTACTGAAACCTATTACACTCAAGAGTTGACTGCGTTTGCCGAAGTGGAGTAGACAAATAGTCGAACCCCTATAAAAATGACTGTGTTTGTGATTGCTATTGTCTTTCATTCCTTATGTCATTATATGCTTTCATATTTGATTATCTGAGATCACGTTTCACACATAGTCACATCCATCATAAACTCTGATTCACATCTTGTTTATCTTTTAAAGTAGTTTTATGATTGGATCCTCTATTTGGCTTGGAAGCCATTAGAGTTACTCTAAGGGTATCCTGATACATGCTTATTTACTCAGGATAAGATTGACAGGATTTTAAATAATCATAAAATATTTAAAAAATCCTATTCACCCCCCTCTAGGACACATTGGCATATTCCTACTTCAACTAAAGCGGTCATTACTGCAATTTCAATTGGTATTAGAGCGGGTTTCTCTTAAGGGCTTTACTGCCTAGAGAGAGATCTTGATTGAGGTTGGTAATATGGCTAAAGGAGAGGGCTCATCGGTCGCTAGACCTCCAGTGTTTGATGGATCAAATTATGCATACTAGAAGGCGAGAATGTAATGGGGAATTCATGAACAAAAATGTCGATGATGTGTGAGACTATTTTGACAAACTTGTTGAAAACGTATAATCATGGGACATCTCCTCAAAACCTAGCACTACTATTAAGCCTACTCAATTAAATGAGATGGGCAGAATATATCTTCTGAAAGAGGAAGATGATATAAATGCCAAAGTGGCTAATCTGACAAGGAAACTTGAGGCCATGAAACATAAAAAGGATAAGGCCAAGGAAACTGTTTGCGGAATTTGTGCTTGTAATATTCATACAACTAAAACTTGTCTAACAATACCTCTCTTTCAAGAAATTTTGAATGAGCAATCGAATGCCGTAAACAATTACCAGAGGCCTTTCAAAGGACCCACTTCCAATACTTACAATCCTAGTTGGAGAAATCATCCAAACTTTAGTCGGAGGAATGGACAAACTGCTACTCCTCAAGGATTTCCTAATCAAATTTTGAATCAAGGGAAACCTCAAGAGGATTCAGTCATAAAGCATCTCTAAAATCAAGATCTTTTCAATTAGTGTATACTACAAGCCGTTCAAGACCTCACAAAGGCCTTACAAGGGCTTGAGATAAAAAATATGATTTGGGAAAAAGGAAGCCTTCCAGCTCAACCTCTTCCCAATCTAAAACAACAATACGAGGTCAGTGACTCAAATTCTTCAAATCAGATGGAGTAAGCTAAATCTATCACCACTTTTAAGGGTGGGAATACCATTGATAAAACTATTCCGGTTAGGGTTGAAAAGCCTAAGGACCCGGAAGAGGACAACAATGATAGATCTAACACTATTGCACATGAGTTAGAACTGGAACTTCAAGGCAAACCAATTGCACCATTCCCCCAACGGTTGACTATACCAAAACCTCTCTCTAACTCTTAGGACATTTTAAAGGTGCTTAAACAAGTGAAGGTTAACATCCCTCTACTGGATGCCATTAAACAAACACTTTCATATGAAAAAATTTTGAAATACTTATGTACGATCAAAAGACGGCAAGATATTCAAAAGAAAATCTTCTTAATATAAAAAGTGAGTGCTATCCTAAAACAAGATGTTCCATAAAAGTACAAAGATCCTGGTAGCTCAACCATCGCTTGTGTAATTAGAAATTACTAGATTGAGCACGCACTTCTTAACTTAGGAGTGAGTGTAAATTTGATCCATTGGTCTACAAACAACTGGGTCTAGGTGAATTAAAACCCACCCAGACCACATTACAACTTACGATTGCTCAATTCATGTACCGAGAGGGATAATTGAGGATGTGTTGGTCCAGGTTGACAAATTCTACTACCCAGTAGATTTTATCATCGTGGATACTTAACCCATCGTGGACATGAGCACTCAAATTCTAGTCATTCTTGGCTTCCCATTCCTTACCACATCAAATGCAACATTAATTGTAGGAATGAAGTCATGAATTTGTCTTTTGGGAATATAACATTAGAGCTCAATATCTTTTCAGTATGAGCAAGCAGGCAGAGGATGATGATGATGCCCACAATATTAACTTTATTGATTCTTTTATAGAAGATAGAACGCTTCTAACCTTATCCTCTGACCCTCTAGAGACGTGCCTGGCCCATTCCCATGATTTAGATGATGATATGATTAGGGATATGGGAACCATGCTGGATACTATGTCGGTACATGAAGTTAACGAGTGGAAGCCACAATTTGAAGAATTACCCCAAATTGATGTAGTGCCTCTATTATCTAACCTTAAGGCACTGAAGCTTGACCTAAAATCATTACCCTCTGATTTAAAATATGTCTATTTAGGTCAAGATGAGACATACCCGGGGGTGATTTCTTCCCACCTTGAGAAAGAATAGGAGAGTATGCATATCCCTATTCTCATTGAGCACAAAGGAGCCCTTGGATGGTCGATTGCGGACCTCAAGGGAATTGACCCTTCAATTTTTACTCACTGCATTTATCTAGAGGATAATGCGAAGACCTCCAGGCAACCATAACGTAGATTAAATCTAAACATGATGGAAGTGGTTAAGGTGAGGTACTTAAACTATTGGATGTGGGTATCATATACCTTATATCCGATAGTCAATGGATGAGTGTAACACCCCGCACCTTTGGTACCCAGGTGTTACCATTTAAACCCGTACAAGTGGGATTTCAAAATTGATTCATAAATTAACTTTAATTCAATAAATGCAGGATGGGATTTCCACTCATCATTGAAGCCGTCCATCAGAGACCTTAGAAGCTAAGAAGGACCCTACACTGTCCATAAGGGTAAGCCATACTGATCATCTCAAATCAAAGTAGATTTCAAATCATTGGTCGTAGAATAACTGGACACTAACAACTTAAACCGTCAAATCATCGGCTTAAGATCCACCATTTCCTACGAGAATCCAACCATAGACTCCTCATGGAATGGGAGTGCATGAGCTTGGGAAGGTGGCCCACACTGACGATCCTGATCAGATACAGGATCCCACTAATGGGTAGGTAAATAAGTGTACGTCCCTGCATGGTGCCGGACAATTAGAAGTAGGCACCATGGAGGAAGTAACTAGGCTTAAGTACACCAACGACCCTTGGAAACCATTTAAACCGTCCATATTCAGATCTGAAACGATCCGATGCTTAGATTAGCTAAAAACCATGATTAAACAATGAACAACCCACTCAGACTTTGGGTCAGCCTAGCCAATGGCTCCAGGAACCCTAGGTGGAGCTTCCAAGCAGTGTGGATGGATTGGATTCGTCACAAACATCATGATGGACCCCACACAGGGTGCGAGTGCACCACAAGCTTCTAATGCTGGTTTGACCAGCGCTCACTCGATATTATTCGAAAAAGCACAAAAAATCCCACCAACCATATTTTTAAACTGACGGTCACCAGATCTCATTGTGGCCCACCTCGGGCCACTATTCGGCCAAGCTAAACCATCCATCGGACGTGTGGTCCTCAGATGACCAAACCCTAGTGTTCTGTCCGGATCCATGTAATGTCATGCAGATTCAGGATGACACCAATCGTAGCCATGTGATTGGCTAGGCCTAAGGATGGTGGGCTAACCCGTTGCGACGTGGTCAATCCACAATCGTCCTAATCATGCAATCCCAGTCGTCCATTCATCCACTCAAAACACACTGTCTCTCATTGCCAAAAATGGATGGATAGCCACTTGCACTAAGGAAAGAGAGAGGAGACATTACCACTTATGGCAGGGGCAGCTGGCTCGATTCGAGCCCTCCCCGAGACACATGGACGAATTCCGACCGTCCTCTCTAGGGCGACGTGAGCTGAAGCAGGTGACATCACATCTCACGAGATATGGATTATCTCATGTGAAAATCTGAAATGTGCATGAATGGCCCAAAAAGTGGGCCCCACAGTGATAAGAAGTTTCATCTGGTCCATTCAAACAGACCAAATCATGTTAAAACACCATGGATAATGATTGGCCATTAACAACCCTCTCATCTTCTCCTTCTGCACATCCAATCCACATTGACGAGATGGGCCCACCATGGATGAAAGTTTACTTTTTTGGTGGGCCATTATAGCAGGAATCTATCTCAGGGTCGGATGGACCCCATGCACGCCGCCTTCTTGAGAGTGGCTATGGCAAAGGCCATTTTTATCTCAGCTGTTCTTTGAATTGTGCAAGCAAGCTTCCCTTGGCTATAAGAATCCTTATCTCACCTTGGGATCTGCACAAGAGATAGGAAAGGAGAGAAAATAGGTGAGAGAGAAGGAGAGAAAATAGGAGGGAGAGAGAGGCAGCTATGAGTCTTGCACCAAGCTGCAAGTCAACTCGACTCGGTCCGTTCTCATCCACTCAGGAAGGACGAGTCGCTGCTCCACTGAGTCCTGGGACCAGGATCTCTCACGAGAGTTCAGGAAAGTCGTGACTGCTGCTATCAGGTGTTGACTCTAGTTGACTCGGTTAACTTCCTAACTGCCATGAAATCCTACTAACCAGGAACGAATGCCACAAGTGTGGTGTTATCCAAACTGCTGTAGCTGTGCTAGGCGTTGAGTCGACTTTGCAAACGTGAACAAACCAGGTAACACTCGAATCTTCCTCCATTTTCACACAACACCTATCACACCCCAAAACCCAGAAATCAGATTCACAGGAATCTCGATCGCCGAATTTGGTGCCGACAGCCTCTGTACTACCTCATTCTCGGCTACCAGCGTAGCATACGCCAGATTCTGATCTTGGGATCCTATAAGGAGGATTTTTCAACGTACATTTATCTTGTAATAAGCATAACCACAAGTTTACCCAAATCATGAAGGCAACATCATCATCACATATCCACTAATATAATCACTTGAATACAATACTGATAGAAAAATACATATATTAAAATCAGAGCTCCTGAAAATCATTGCACGCTCCAAGCTCAACGCTGCTGCAACCTAATGCCACCTGTACGCATCTATCGTGCATAAGCTTACAAAAGCTTATAGGGTGGTTTAAGTATGTGTAAGGTAAGTGTCGTGTATACAATAGAGTCCGTAAATCATACATCATCGAGATAAGCAGGAAAAATAACAAGGTCATGAATTATACGATATCAGAGTAAGAAGAAATATACTGGTAAGTCCATGAGTCACATAATATCAGAGTACGCAATGCAGATCATAATGAGCCAAATATTATATACTACCGATGCGATGTAATATGAAGATCCTGTCAAGTCCGTCTAAGCCATATAAGTGTAGAAACATAGCAATCCAAAATGTCATATGCCGTGGATGAAATGCAATATGTGATGCGAATGAAATGACCAAGCTGGAGTGAAGTTGGGATGATAGTATGTAGTATCACAGTCTATGGGGTCCATCACAAGAGAATTCTATCCAAACCAGTCCCATACCTAAATTTGAATGGTCAAACATAATATGGTAAACTCCTAATCTCAGGTTAGTTGCGCGCCCCAACCGAAATCTTGGCCATTATGAAGGTACACATAACAAATAGTTACGCACCACCAGCCCGAGTGAATAGTGAATGGATGAATGAATGATTATGCAACTCATACTCAGTGGCCTGTCAGCACATTAACCTGCCAACCGCTGGTAGCTCGCCCAGGCCTCAGCCTCGCCCACATCACACCCGCCTACATCAGCGTCTGACCACGTGCACCTGCCCACATGTACAACAGTGACGGGGTGTGATAATATCATGTCAGTCCTCATATAAAGTCCACGTATCAGTACGGTTCCTCTCTGAGAAATCACGGGGGTCTATTACACTCCACTCCGACTGCCTCCTCCCTAGCTGCACAGCCCAACGAGTGTAAGAGACCTCACTATCCGTCCGGCCAATAATCTGCCAATACCTATCCAACACGTCAATAGTGGACCCATTTATGAGCTGGTCATACTCAGCCTAGCTTATAGCCCCCTCACTCAGGCGGATAAGGCCACACCCCCTTCCAACCGACCACGACATAGTGGGAGACACGGCCTCATGGTATAGGCACCGACGCTCATATTCCACTCGGTCTAGATGTTGGAGCATCTCTTGGTACCAAGGAGGTTCTAGGATTTTCACCTAAGGACATCCTACGTGCCCATAGTGCTAGAACCAAGCATTTTCGGTGTCCCATTTGGCCATCCACGATGTGCCTGTGGAGGTCACGGCCCTGATGTCGCTAGGGAGTACAATGATCAAGTCACATATATACGAGATGCATGAGTCACACTAACCAGTCATGCAACAATCCTGCGCGTATTGTACTAAATGTGGGGGCACTCCGTCTCATAAGGAGTCCCATAAATGGTCTTCCCAATAGCATATGCTATGATCAAACATTTCTCATATCAGGCATACATATGATGCGTATGGGCATGAATCATGGAGTTATGCTAAGCATTTTATATGGTGATAAACTATCCTCACAACGAAGACGGGCCTTGATGGCCTACACACGACAAGTATGGGGCTATCAATGGGCCCTAAGGAGAGTCATAATATGGACATTTAACCAACATTATGCTTTTAATGTGGACGTCAAACCATCATTGCTCCTAAGGCACGGCCTGCCATAAACATCATTGCCTGCATTATAGTGAAATCACACATTACATCGGGTGCACATTCCTTGCCTTAAGCCACATGTACACCACATCGGGCCTAGCCATGCATGCCACAAATACCTCAAGATGGGCCTCATCACATGGGTTGAAAATACATCAAATGGGTCACAACGTATGAGTCAGACACACATCATAATGGGCCTTAACCCGTAGGCTTCAAATATATCACAATGGGCCTCAACCCATAGGCCTTAAAATACATCAAAATAGGCCTAATCACATGGGCCTTATATATATATCAAATGGGTCTCAACAGATGGCCACAAATGAATCAAGGTAGGCCTCATATATATATCAAGGTGAGTCTCAATGGACGGCTACATATATATCAAGATGGGACTCATACATATACCAAGGTGAGCCACATCAATGGGCCGCACCAATGGGCCTTATATTCATTGTAATGGGCCATAACTCATGGGTCATAGAGTACATCATAATGGCCTTGCTAAATGACCGGAAGTATATCACAATGGGCCCTTACCAATGAGCTCTAAGTACATTATAATGGGCCTCAACCCACGGGCCCTAATACATCACAATGGGTCTCACCCCATGGGCCCTAATACATCACAATGGGCCTCGACCCATGGACCCTAATACATCACAATTTGCTTCATCAAATGAACGATATAGATATTCAATACATACATCATGGTGGGCCGCATAAATGGATGGATAGATAAAACACACACACACACACACACACACACACACACACACACACACACACACACACACACACACACACACACACACACACACACACACACACACACACACACACATATATATATATATATATATATATATATATATATATATATATATATATCGTGGTGGGTTCCACCTCATGATGGACGCATGAATGAAACACATACCATGGTGTGTTCCACCTGAACCTTAGATCTGACTCATTTTTACTCTCAAGCCCTAAAATGGGCTTTCAAAATGGTTGGACGGTTTTGGATGTAACCCATGCATCATGGTGGGGTCCACGAAACTATGGATCTAGCTCATTTTTTAGATCATATCATAAAAAATAGCTTTCAAAGTGGCTAGGTAGGTTGGATGCAACACATGCATCGTGGTGAGGTCCACATGAAGGCCCATCATCAGACATTAAGGGTGGGGCCCTACTGGCCGTCTAGCGACTGGACAACCTTAATAAACATATACATCACGGTGACTGCCACCGTCCGTGGATGGTGCGAATAAAATACATACATCACTTTGGGTCCCATGTGGGGCCCACCATAATGCTTAATTTCCTTCCAACTCGTTGATAAGGTCACACTGACCTGAATGCATGGGAAAGACTAATTTCATCATGATCCAAAACTTCTGTGGCCCATAAAAGGGTTCCAATGGTAGACATTCAATCACACTGTTTCATATGATGTGGGCCACCTAAGTCTTGGACATGGATGAAACTTGGAGGGGGCCCACTTCAAGAGGTGGCCCACCTCATGAACGTGTTGCATGATAAATGAACATCATGGTGGGGCCCACGGCCAGGCCGTGGGTCTGCTGCCCGTTCACCTGCCAGCAGCAGGTGATGCTGCTGTGTATTATTTTTATTTTTATTTTTTAAAAATACATTTTTCTAAGGTTTTTCGGTGTGAGGCCCGCATTAACCAAATCCACCCTGTTCATTGGTTCCCATGGCTCAAGATAAGCCAAACAAGCCCAATATTTGAGGGGTTTGGGCGTATAGAATCATCAGGTGATTTTTTTTCAACGGTAACAATTGCTATGGCCTGCCAGAATATCATATTTGCTTCCTATTTTGGCTCAACGCCTAAAACGTACATCAAGGTGGGGCCTACACAAGTGGCCCGCTTAGAAAGCTTTGAAACGAGCTTATATTTGTGTTTTTCAAACAACGTCCAGCGTCTAGGGACGCTGGATGTTTCAGGCACTCCAAGTGTAAAAGGTGGGCTTGCTCAACTCAGGTGGGCTACCAAATGATGGATGACATGGATACAACACACATAAAGTGGGCCCTACTTCAAGATGGCTTAGAAGAAATACATACTTCATGGTGGGGTCCATCTGAGTGGGCCACACATCTACATCCTGATTACATCAAACAAATGAAATACAGAGGGAGAGAGAGAGAAAGAGACACACGTGCATGGAGGGCTCTGCCACTATGAGCCCTCCCTTCCATACATCTAATCATACATCAAGCGGGTCCCATTGCATGTGGGTTCGTTAAATTGAGATCCAACGGTGGAGATCCCTTCTCCACTAAAATAGACGATCTAGATGACCCTATGTATGCAAGGAAAATAAATATCATGATGGGGTCCATGGAGAATGACCCCATCATGGAATGATCATGAGCATTAAGGTGGGCCATCGGCCACACCTAGGGTCCAAAGTGAGATCCATACCATTAATCGGTAGGCCTCACTTGGCCCATCATCAAAATATGAAAATCTAGCCTATAGAAGCACCCACCTTATGATCTTCTCGGTCCGTTGGAATGCCGATCTCCTTGTGCTTCACTTTGATGGTGGAGATGAGAAATGGATGGCTAGGATAAGAGCTTTTGGGATGGAAAAGTGGGCCACACAACCCACTTCTCTCCCTTAGAAATGTTGGACGTCCGCCACTCTCTCCCTTGGAATGTTGCTTGGAAAAATGTGTGAGAGAGAGAGAGTTGTAAGAGAGATGAGGGATGGGTGTGATGGGTGAAAATGTGAGGTGAGTGATGGATGTGGTACTTGACATGTATGGTGGTGTAAGAGAGAGGGTGAGAAAGAGTTAACTTTGGAGAGAGAAAGTATGGGTTTCTTTGTACTTGACATGAGGTGATTGATGGGATTGATTTGACATGTTGTAGAGATTCTCTCAGAATTTACAATGCGCGGTGTTTTTTCTCAAACTCAATGCAGGTCTGCATCTGCCTGTCATGGTATCAAATCGGTGAGTGAGTTACGGCATTGGAACCACGGCGACAGTGCGGTCGTAATGGTACAAGTCTCGGATTGAACCGACTCAGATATATAGGATACGACTTAAGTTCGAGCGCGAACGTCGATCATCGGTCGTAGGTTGCCAGAATTTGACCGAGAGGATTGTGGGAGTTGACAGAACAGTATGAACAAGGATACGGGTCTTATAACACCTCATAGCTGTGGAGCCATTACTAGTAAGGGTCAAAAAATATATTGATGGCGGCTCGGCTCCACTCAGCGTTGAGTGGCTGGTTCGTCCAGTGCAAACCCAAACCAGGGAAGAAGGGACTGAGTTGGGCTGGATCAGACTCGATTGAGAAAGTTGGGCCAAGTTTGGATGAGTGGGACTGAGTCTAGACCTAGCAATGGGCCGATTTCGAGCCCAGTCCGACCCCTATCACTCTCCCACGTCATGAACAAGTGGGCCACACTTGCTGACATAATTGTCCTCACCGAGTTACATGATCAGTGGGCCACACCACATATCATAGTGGGCTACACCTGAGGTATATCTCAGTGGGTCACACCCCATATCACAGTGGGCCACACTTGAGGTATATCTCAGTGGGCCACACCACATATATGATGGGCTGCACCTAAGGTGAATCTCAGTGGGCCACATCACATATATGTTGGGCCTCACCTGAGCCAAAGGCTTAGTTGGTCACATCCTGTATAATGCAGGTGGGCTGCACTTAAAGTCCAATATGGGCCGGTGGAAAGAACCTATTGATGGGTGTAGTGGGCCCAACCCCTTGAAACCATGCAGCTGGGTCACCCTTGGGATCATAGGCTCAGGCCAAGTCTAGCCCAACCTCTGGGCAACCACTGTCCTGCAACTCTTTGGGCCACTGTGTAGACAGAAATAACCCTCGCAGTCCCATTTTCAGACTTGGGCTGTACACATAATATTGGGTCGGATGATCCCAGCCCAGTCCTCTTGGGAAAGGAACATGGTTGCTGGGCCGAGATGTGTCAGCCTAGCATCCTGTGTTATATGGGTGCAAGACGCTAGGCTGGGATAGTCCAACCCAGTTCTGGTGAGGATGCAATAGTTAGTCCATGGCCAGCTAGGCTAGGACGAGTCGACCCTGTCTATGAGGAAGCTTTGGTCAGCCAATGGGCCAAAAAATGACCTAGTCTATGAGGGATTTCTGATTAGTTGTTGGGCTAGAAAACAGCTCAGCCTATGGGCATTTCAGGTAGCCACTGGGCCAGGACGAGCCCAACCTAGCCGCCCGTTGGGATTTTAGAAAGGCGACAAATGGTGGGTGGAAATCCATGAACCCACCTAGTTTTTAAGCCTTGTTTGGACGACATGAGCTGGGCCAAACTATGCCCTATTCGGGCCTTAGGTTTAGACAGTTTGAGGCCTAGCCTAAGCCACATTGATTGGGCCATGGTTGGTGGGCCTGGTCACTCTAATGTAGGCCTAAATGCCCTTGTTAATGGGTCCTTTCAAAACCCCACACAATTTCAATATGTTAGTTAGATAAAAATCTTGGGTTAGAAAATGGCCCAACATATGTGCATTTCCGGTAGCCATTGGTCCAGGATGAGCCCAACCTAGTTGCCCGATGAGACTTGATAAAGGTGGAAACTGGTGGGCCGAAATCCATTAGTCCACCTAGATTCTAAGCCTTGTTTAGTCTACATGAGTTGGGCCAAACCAGGCCTAGTTCGGGCCTTAGTTCTGGATAGTTTCAGGCCTAGCCCAAGCCAGTTTGATTGGGCCATGGTTGGTGGGCCTGGTCACTCTAATGCAGGCCCAAATGCCCTTGTGAATGGATCCTTTTAAACCCCCACATAATTTCAATATGTTAGTTAGATAAAAACCTTGGGAACACTTACTAATACAAACTATGACTCTAGGAAATTACTGTTGTGATTTTGGGCCGCAAGATACTCACGAGAACTTGAATCGAGGACAAGAATACAACCATATAGGTGATGATTTCTCCCCTTAAGCTTTCCATCTCTGAATCAGATCAAGGATAACTTTCACATTAATTATGAATTATGTCTTAGAGTTTAATTAATCTTTTGATTAGCTTACCTGAATATATGTTTTAGAATCGATAATCTATGATCATAAATATCCAATGCAAATGTTAGAACTTGATTCCTTAAGTGAGTCTTGAATTATATTTACATGAATACTTAAGTTTTACTTTGATTATTGAATCATGCTTTAGTCAATTAAGATAATTCGTTACTTGATCTCTATGTCATCATCACATACTATTATATTGATTGCAAGACACGTATGAATCGAAATCCCTCTAGTCAAGGAGGGAACCCTCTATTTAAGAAAGAGAGTCCATACTTAGGGTGTAATGAGATTGATTATGCAAGAAATAGACCCTCAACATGGAGGTTTTGTTAGTGACAATTTAATTCATGGGAGATTCCACCTACCTGACTTTGGAATGAACCACACAACATTTTTATCGCCGTTGTTTATTCCCATTTGAAACATACATACCGACGCATTTTAATCGCTGTATTTAATATCTTTGACATTTAATTCTTACTCAGCATATGATGACAGTTTTTCATACGTTGAAAATTAATTGGCCACGTGTTGATGGGTTCTATCTGCACCCTAAAGCGGTAGACTCATGGGCTGAGGATGGTGGAATGAGACACTATGCCCAAGCTGTCGGCCTACGTTGGTGACGAGCTCCCTGTAGTGACCTTGAGCTTTATTAAATTGGTTGATTATAATTGGACTAATAATGACCTGACTAATCATGCATATATGACATATTGGCGATGACGAGTGGATATTTCTGGATGTAGTAGCATGTGCTCTCCGGGTTATTGGGGGTATCATTTCGCTAGTTGCCAGACCATCGACTATCGATTTGCGTACATGATGCACGATGGGTGGTCATTATGCGGTATGTGATGTGCTTCCCTAATGGCCAGCCTTTGCATGGGTGATGAGCCCAACTGTCGATTGCATGAGCATTCCCAGGTCGATGATGCATTCACGCATCCATGCATATAATAAAACTGCATTTTGTTATGTTTTGTTTGCCTGGTTGCTTTCATACTATACTTTTCTGAGGCAACGGTGTGTAATCTTGAGGGGGATTCACACTGAGCTGGTCACTCATTGATGCTCACTCATTCATCAATGATCAACCGTATAGAGGATGCAAGTGCGAGTATAAGCAATTATGGTACGGACCTCGGGACTGTTGCAGCTGGAGCGAATGGTGGGTTGTATGAGGAGGAGCTGCATCAGGAAGTGGTGGAGTACTTTGAATTAAATCAGTAAATGTAGATGTTTGGTTATTTATTTAGTACATTTGAACTTAAAGTTTTGTATTTGGGTCCCCAGCTAAGTGGACTAGGATATTGTTATTTGGTTTATGACTTATTTTACACTTGATATCGCTATTGTACTTTGATTCTTCTTGAATGTCATTTATCCAATCATTAACACCCGAGTTTTTAGGAAATGAGTTGTATACTCAGGTTTTGAAAACTGGAGCATTACAAGTTGGTATCAAAGTGGAGTCTGAGATAGCCAGGTTGTGGGATCAATATACGAAATTCATAAGGAAACTTAGGAAATCCCCCTTAGGAAGTAGTTAGGATAAACAAACCTAGAAACAAAACACTTAGGCCCCCTCAGATATTATTAGGATGAACACTTGAGCCTATAAAGAAATCCCCAACATCTAAAAGGAATTTGGAGTATGAATTGAAGTCTTAGGTTCCTTAGAAAAGATTTTCTAAATGATACTAAGGCTAGGAATGAACTTAGAATCCCTTAGTAAGCATCAGGTTAGTCATTTGAATCTTGAAACTTAAACCTTAGTCCCCTTGAATTACTACTAGGAGTGTTGATTAGACTTAGGAACTGGGGTCGTGTATCATATCAGGGCAAATGCTCAACATGATGTGAATATGGCAAGCAGGATAACAGATCTCTAACCCTTGTGTTGCCTTGTTATTTTGCCAAAAATCATTTTTCACAAATACCTGAACCATGAAATTTTGACCTCATAGGGAGCCATGCCACCTGTATTATGATCGCAGTGGGCCCATACAATCGATATACAGCCCCTTCTGTCGACAGAGTGTTAGCAAGAGCGTAGCCCTGTATATATGTCAGGCTTCCACTTGGAGTGGAAAATCTGGATATGAGGTCTGAAGCCTAGGGGGCTCTCCTCTCCCCCCTAGGTTATTCCATCAAGGTTTCCTTCACAATACTTCAAGTAGAGTATGCCTTCCACTGATGCATCTGCAGACTCACAGACAGGGGCTGCAACCTTCACAACTTTCGCATAGATGGCGGTGACCATGCAGAAACAACAAGCTGCCTTTATGTAGCAGCAGCAGACCTCACATGCCCTCATGATGGAAACCCTACGAGATCGAAATCATGGGGCGACATCGTGTGATGCAGCGGTTTGGAGTGCAAACGTATTCGAGTGCTTCCAAAGGCTCATATACAAGATGATGAGGCCACTGGAATGCTTAGATGCCCAAATGGTCAACTTGGCCACATATCTGTTAGAAGGAGAAGTCGACAACTAGTGGCAAGGCTTACAACGAAGCGTGCCATCTGGGTACACTTGGACGTGGGTAAGCTTTAGGATGAAGTTCTTGGAGAAGTATTTTTCGCAATCATACAGAAATGAGAAGATTGCACAATTTCTAAAGTTGAAGCAGGGAAGCATGGTTATCGCCCAGTATGAGGCATGATTCGACTAGCTCTCCCGATACGTGCTTAAGGCCCTCGTGGTTGTAGAGTATAAGTTACAGAAGTTCAAGGAGGGACTACAGGGAGGGATACAGTTGCGGTTGTGTGAGTGGGATTTCGGGGACTTCTTAGAATGGGTGGACAAGGCAATGAGGGTTGAGAAGGACTTTGAGCATACTATCAGGTCACGCCCCCTAGCCAAAGATGCCCCAGGTAGACCGAGGTAGGCTCCTCTTACTCTGACTATTCTAGATAAAAGGTTCATGATCCTACCTGCGAGAGCTCCGCCCATGCTCCCTAACAAGAACTGTGATTACTGCGGTAGAGGAAACCACATTGCTCGGAACATCTATAAGAGGATGAGAGATGAGGTCATTCCATTACCAGTAAACCATCCCCAACCGAACCAAGTAGTAGTCAGGGTAGCACCCTAGCCCCAACAACCCAGAAAGGGACCACCGTCTCAACAGAGGATTCCCCTGACACGGATGTATGCAGTTGCCGCTATGAAGCTTAAGAGGACTCTCTCTAGACCATTCACAGTACCACCCACATCAACGATACCCCTGTACTCACTTTATTTGATTCGGGTGCAACTTTGTCTTTCATCGATTCTGCTATGACATCTAGACTAGAATTGAACATAACTCGAATGCATGCCCCCCTTGTCGTAGCATCTCCTATGGGTAAGTTTGTAGAGACAGACAAAGTATGAAAAACGTGTCCCATAACTCTCGCGAATCTTGAAGTACCATGGACCTGCTCGTTATGCTCGCTAGATAGTTTAATGTCATCCTTGGGATGGATTGGCTTACATTGGTATGAGCAGTCATGGATTGTCACGACAAGACAGTTACTATATCCGTCCTCGAGTAGGCCTCCTTCACCCTGAGAGGGAGGGGTAAGCACGAGATGTTAGAAAGCTTACAAGCTCTAGGCGAATCTGAAACAGTTGAAGCCACTATCAGCTAGACACCAGCAGTGCAAGACTTTCCTGAGATGTTTCAAGAAATACTAGGACCGCCCCCTAGGCGAGTGGTGAATTTTTGTATAGATCTCAAGATAGGGTCCGCCCTCATATCGCTGCCTCCGTTTCGCATTCCTCCTTGCGAGATGGAGTTAAGGAGACAGATTGATGAGCAGTGTTTCTCTGTGGGGAGCACCAGTCCTTTTCGTGAAAAAGGACGGGTCGATGTGTCTCTGTATCGATTACCGAAGACTAAACGAAGTGACGATAAAGAAAAAGTACCCCCTACCACGCATTGACGACCTATTTGATCATCTTAAGGGTGCCAGATATATCTCCAAGATTGACCTACAATCAGGGTCCCATCAATTGAGGATCAGGGATGAGGATATCCCTAAGATGACATTTAGAACTCGCTATAGGCACTACGTGTTCTTGCTTATGTCTTTCGGCCTCACCAATGCCCTGATCGTATTTATGGACCTGATGAACCTGGTATTCATGCCATACTTAGACCAGTTCATAATTGTGTTCATCGATGACATCTTGGTCTACTTGAAGAGTCGAGTAGAGCACGAACAGCACCTGCGCACAATCTTGAACACTCTGAAAGAGAATCAGTTCTACGCCAAGCTGACCAAGTGTGAGTTCTTGGAAGAGGAAGTGAATTTCCTAGGACATGTAGTGAAACCAGAAGGAATAACATTTGATCTGGCCAAGGTGGAAGCAGTATCTAAGCGTGAGCAGCCCAACACAATCACTGAGGTTTGGAGTTTTTTGGGCATGGCAGGGTACTATAGACGCTTCATTAAGGAATTCTCCAGGATTGCGTGGCCACTCACCCAACTGACGAAGAAGAACAATTGATTTACATGGGACGAGAACACGAAAGCATCCATCCAGGAGTTGAAGATGACACTGACCTCCACACCGGTACTCACTCTTCCATAGGAGGGAGAAAAGTTTGTGGTGTATAGTGACGCGTCGAAGTTGGGACTATGTTGTGTCTGATGCAGAACGATAGAGTGATCGCCTACACATCAAGGCAGTTGAAGAAGCATGAGAGGAATTATCTGATGCACGATTTGGAATTGGCAGCAGTGGTCTTCGCCCTAAAGATATGGAGGCACTATCTCTATGGGGAAGAATTCCAGTTGTTTTGTGACCACAAGAGTCTAAAGTATATATTCACATAGAAGGACTTGAACATGAACCAACGTCAATGGATGGAGACGCTTAAAGACTTCCACTTTGACATATCTTACCACCCGGGGAAGGCAAACTCTGTGGCTGACACACTGAGCCAAAAGAAAAAACATGAGCTAATAGCCACCTTGATGATCAAGGAGTGGGAGATCATGAAGTTCGTTCAAGATTCGATATCTAGATTACCCTCGATGAGCCGGATGCTTATGTGGTTCTTTTGACTGCGGAACTAACCTTGGTTCGCCACATAAATTTTTCCCAAGACCAGATAAGTGGCTTATTAAGATGAAAGAGAGGTGCAGGAGAGAGGAAATGCCCGAATGGAGGATTGGTGGTGACGGCGGTCTTCGGTACCAGGGACAAGTATGCGTACTCGACAATGCTAACTTGAGGAGAGAGGTTATGGTAGAAGCCCATCATTCCAGGTTAACCATCCACCCGGGTAACACTAAGATGTATAATGACATCAAGAGACAGTATTGGTAGAACAACATGAAGAGAGACATCACAGGCTTTGTGACAAAATGTATGGTGTGTCAGAAGATCAAGGCCAAGCATTACAAGCCCGCTGGCCTCCTTCAACCACTATCGCTAGTTGAATGGAAGTGGGACAACATCTCCATGGACTTATCCGGCCTTCCTAGGACGCAGAAGAAGCATGATCGATTTGGGTAATTGTTGATAGGCTGACAAAGGCTTCCTAGTTCCTTCCGATTCGTATGACAGATTCGACCGATAGTCTGACAAGGTTATACATTCGAGAAGTTTGTAATCCTACGGAGTTCCATAGGAAATCATATCAGATTGAGAGTCCAGGTTTACTTCCGCCTTTTGGAAGAGGTTGCAGGAAGAGATGGACACAGAGCTCAAGTTTAGCACTACGTTTCATTCTCAAACAAATAGTCAGACCGAGAGGGTGAATCATATCCTGGAGGACATGTTGAGGGCATGCATTCTGGTGTTTCAGGGTAACTAGGATGATCATTTGGCTTTGGCGGAGTTTGCATATAACAACAACTTCCAGTCCAGCATAGGCATGGTGCCTTATGAGGCTCTCTGTAGCCGCCCTTGCCAAGCTCCTCAGTGCTGGGCAGAAGTCGAAGAAAGGAGTCTGTTAGGGCTCGAACTTGTCCAAGCTACTACCCAAGTCATTGATGTTGTTTGGAAATGACTACACACTCCTCAAAGCAGGCAGAAGAGCTACGTAGATAATCAATGTTGTGACCTGAAATTTGTAGAAGGCAATCACGTGTTCTTGAAGATCTCACCTATGAAGGGTTTGATGAGGTTTGGACAGAAGGGGAAGTTGACACTGTGATTCATTGGGTTGTTTGAGATCCTGGATCGTGTGGGGACCGTGACATACCGCTTAACATTGCCTACAACGTTGGCTAACATCCATAACGTCTTCCATGTATCCATGTTGAAGAAGTATACGTTAGATGAGTCGCATATCATCACCTGGGAGCAGGTCGATCTCACCGAGGATGCTTCCTGCATTGAGGAACCTATCCGCATCCTGGATGGCAAGGAGAAGGTATTGCAGATGAAAATGATATCCCTAGTCAAGGTTCTCTGGTCGTACCATGGTGAAGAAGAAGCAACCTGGGAAAGGGAAGTAGAGGTTATGGAGAAGTACCCTCACCTGTTCAACAACACACCACAAGTAATTTCGAGGGTGATTTTTTTTTTTTTATAGGAGTTGACTGTAACACCCTAAACCTTTGGTATACGGGTGTTACCATTTAAACCCATACTAGTGGGATTTCAAAATTGATTAACAAACAACTTTAATTCAACAAATGTAGGATGGGTTTCCACTCATCATTGCATCTGTCCATTAGAGGCCCTAGAAGCTAAGGACCCTACACCGGCCATAAGGGTAAGCCATATTGATCATCTCAAATCAAAGTAGATTTCAAATCATTGGTCATAGAATAACGGGACACTAACAACTTAAATTGTTAAATCACCGGCTTAAGATCCACCATGTCCTACGAGAATCCAACCGTAGACACCTTAAGGAATGGGAGTGCATGGGCTTGGGAAGGTGACCCACACCGACGATCTTGATCAAATGTGAGATCCCATGAATAGGTAGGCAGATAAGTGTACGTCCCTGCATAGTGCCGGGCTATAAGAAGTAGGCCATGAGGGAAGTACCTGGGCTTAAGTACACCAATGGCCCTTAGAAACCATTTAAACCATCCATATTCAGATCTGAAATGATTTGACACTTAGATCAACTAAAAACCATGATCAGACAATGAATGGCCTGCCTGAACTTTGGGTCAGCCTGGCGAACAGCCCTAAGACCCCTAAGTGGGGCTTCTAAGCAGTGTGGATGGATTGGATTTGTCACAAACATCATGGTGGACCCCACACAGGGTGTGAATGCACCATAACTTCCCATGCACGAAGTGCACGGGACGCCTAACGCTTGCTTTACCAGCGCTGACCTAAGCTTATTCGAAAAAGCATGAAAAAAATCCCGCCAACCGTATTTTTAAACTGATGGTCACTAGATCTCATTGTGGCCCACCTCGGGCCACTATCTGGCCAATCCAAACCGTCCATCAGACGTGTGGTCCTCGGACAACAAAACGCTAGTGGTCTATCCGGACCCATGCAACGTTATGCAGATTCAGGATGGCACTGATGGTAGCCATGTGATCGGCTAGGCCCAAGGATTATGGGCCAACCCGTTGCGATGTGGTCGATCCATGATCATCCCGATTGTCAATCTTTTCCATCCATTCATCCATTTAAAACGAGCTCTCTCGTTGCCAAAAAGGGATAGACAGCTGCCTACACCAAGGAAAGAGAGAGGAGACATTACCACTTATGGTAGGGGTAGCTGGCTCGATCCGAGCGCTCCCTAAGCCACGTGGACGAATTCCTACCGTCCTCTCTAGGGCGACATGAGTTGAAGCAGGAGACATCTCATCTCATGAGATATGGATTATTTCATGAGAAAATCTGAAACACGCATGAATGTCCCCAAAAGTGGGCCTCACGGTGATTAGAAGTTTCATCTAGTCCGTTCAAACGGACTAGATTTTGTTAAAACACCATGGATGTTGATTGGCCATTAATGACCCTCTCATCTTCTCTGTCGGCACGTCCAACCCATGCTGACGAGATGGGCCCCACTATGGATGAAAGTTTACTTTTTTGGTGGGCCATTATAGCGGGAATCCATCCCCAGGGTCAGATGGATCCCATGCACACTGCCTTCTCGAGAGTGGTTATGGCAAGGGCGTATCTCAGCCGTTGGCTGAATCGTGCAAGCAAGCTTCCGTTGGCTATAAGAGTTGTTAGGTCACCTTGGGATCTGCACCAAAGATAGGAAGGGAGAGAAAATATGAGAAAGAGAAGGAGAGAAAATAGGAGAGAGAGAGTGTGTGTAACCCCTGAAAATCAGGGGTCAAGCAGGAGGTCAACTCCCGAGTTCCAACGCATCACTTATGTAACATAGATAATGATGATTAAATATCATTCGTATTAGTGCATTAAACATGAGTGGGATTATACCATACTCCAGAGAGTTAAATTACATAAGCGGAAGACTGTGATAAATATATAAAGCATGTAAGTGATTGTAGGTCCCCAGAGTATGAACATCACCAGGTTAAATAATTACATGTGTAACTCTAAAATTTACAGAATGATGAGGTGTAATATTCAACTGGTCCATATCCTTACGATCCCTACGACGCAACTCTAGGTCTATACAGACCCGCCAGAGAGTTACATGTCGGAGAACTCCTCCTTGTCGTCATAGAAGGCCGGCTCCAACTTGTAAGCCTCGTCGTCATTTGAAACTACAATAGAGTTTAGTTGGTGTTTTAAAACACCATCCCAGAGTGGGAGTGAGTGATCAACTCAGTGGAGCAATAAGGTAAAGGTAAACATATTATCAATTTAGTAAAGTAGTAATGATAAAACAATACAACAAGCATTCCTAAGTACTCTAATTAATACAAGGATGGTATGTATTAATGATGCATGCCCTCACATGCACTCCCTCTGTGATATCATCTCACAGTCTCGCATGCAACACTCCTATTGTGCTCAACACCAATACCAAAGACATATGAAATGCGATGCATGTCCGTGATTAACCAAGTTCTTAATTAGACTTATTCATACAACAAGTTTCGAAAGCTAAGGTACCACCCTTTATATCATTGATCCAAACATTGATCCATATAGGGTTGTCAATCCTAGTTAATCACATACGATAGACACTTCCAGGTCGCTACAGAGAGGTTCGTCATCTCAGTGCAGGTCTGGTTTATACTCGAGGTTACTACGGAAAGGCTCGTCACCCTAGCATAGTCCTAGTGTATACTCGAGGTCACTACGAGAGGCTTGTCACCTGTAGGCCGACAGCTCGAATACAGTGTCCTATACCATCATATTCGGCTCACAGGTTTAGTTTGCTCAATGGACACTACAGGGATGCTCGTCACCCCAATGTAGGCCGACGACTCTATCACGGTGTCCTATACCACCATGTCTGGCTCATGAGTCTTGGCGGATCAAGGTACCAAGGTTAACTGGGCTTGTCACTGGTAAGTGGTACCTTAGATTAAAGCTGCAGTATCCATACATGGTGAACATACAATGAGTCAATCGGGTTATTTGACAAGATTGAATGGTATGAGCGTACGTTGAATTAATCAACATGGAATACGTATGCATTCCTCCTGGCCTAACCACTGTCGACAAGCAGCGTACGACTCGGATTCATCGAACGTGTCTTGTGTGGCGAAACGACCTCGGCCACTAATTCGAGAATCTTACCGATTGTCTGGACTACGCAGTAGTCCCAATCATATTTAAACATAATAGGCATTCATTTATGATAGTCAAACAGCATGTGACAAACAGTTCAAATATAAATCTCATTTGAGCATTTTAAAAAACACATAGCATACATATTGTCATACATAGGCATTTCATCTATAAGGCATGTAGTAGTAAGATACGTTACATGAAGGAAACTGTAACTATAGATAAGGTAATTGAGATTCTCATCTCAACACCCTCGTTAAATACGTTTCAACAAGCATTTACTCATTTAGGAATTTTATCAAACACTTAAACTACACATAACAACATACATGTAATAAAGTAGTTATAACATATACTATAGCAAATCCATTCACAAGGGATTTGCCACATATATAATAATCATATATTCTCAATTAATAGTTATGGCAAGCATAAATTATAATTTCATATTCATTCAAATATTTCAACAAACACATACACTACCAAAAAAATTACCAAAGGATACATACTATATTAGTTTTTTGCTACAGATTAAAACCGTAGTTATATTACTACGGGTTTAAACTATAGCTGAAAGGTTGCTACACCACCATTATTTCATTACAAATTAACGGTCCTATGGGGCCTACCACAATATATGTGTATCTAATCCGTGCATCGATATTGAAATATTATTTTAGCCGTGAAAATTGAAAATCAGCTAGATCAAAGGCTAAAGTAGACCACATGGTAGGAAACAATGGAGATTAAATCACATGTGCTTCCTAAAGTGTGGTCCACTTGGACCTTCAATCTATCTCATCTTTTGGATCATGAACTAAAATTAAATAATAAAATGATTGGACAACATGGATAAATCACATACATCATGGTGGCCCTTGACAGGACCGTCCATAGGGTCCGTCCTATGCGTACCCGATCCACGCCCAAATGGGCGCGCGCTCAAAATAGAGCCACGCCCAAAAATCCCTAATTGCCTCCTCTCCTCTCCTCTCTCTCTCTCTCTCTCTCTCTCTCTCTCTGACTCTCTTTGTTCCCTTATTTCCATCTCTCTCGTCTCCTCCCTCACCTTGCCCATTATCTCCTTCACATCATCTTTTTGCTCGGACCTCCATTGCAGTAGTCGTGAAGCTCCTACCCGAAGTAAACACACACCATTCGAAAGCCCCTTTTCATATTTTTGAAGCATCTCTTAAAATCGAAGGAATCTAAGGCTCCCCTCCATAGGTTTGATCTCTTCCTCTCTCTTTATCTCTTTTTCTCTCTTTCGTATTTCATGCATGCTAACTTTTTGATGAAATGGCTCTAGATCTAGTCCTAAGCCTGACCTATAACCCCCAAATGTCACAAACAGGCACATCTCAACCCAAATGGCTCATTGGGGGTGATCCAAAATGGCCTAGCTACCACACTTGCAAACATTGGCTTTCAATCTCATAGGTACTGGCCCTTTTCTAGAGCAATGATTGATTCTTCTATGATAGATTCCACGCACCTTTGATAACTTGGAAAAATCTGAATTCATGTAAGCAACCTTGTATCTGAAAATAACATTCACCACAGTGGATCTCTATGATAGGTGTTATGGTGCTATTAGAAACAACTATTTAATGATAACAGGTTTTCAATGTGGCTTTTGATTAGGTATTTGACTGGAAACTTGCTAATGGGAGAAATGACCGATTGGATGCGACATATGTTACTTGACAACGGATATCTTTCTTTACATATCCTGTATCCTCCTGCCTAATTCCAATGCTACTTTTTTTTAAAATCTTTAATATGCTTGAAAACTAACTTCTATGAATCATGTTTGATAGATGTTTCAGACATGCTGAATAATTGTTAAGAAGGATTGTACAATCTTGATCAATACAAGAAAGGTGGATATGTTGCCTTCGTGCAATTTGCAATTATAATTTGTTTCCAAAGAACTGTTTCGTATGATGAATGTTTCCTGGAAAAAGAAAATGCATGATTTTAGTGTAGTATCAGATTATTGTTTTCATCTTATCACAGCATACAGTTTTTCATATTGCAATCTAATTTTGGGCTACAGTGATCTTTCTTACAATAGTTTTACAATGGATAGGTCTGAACCAACTTATCGTTCACAAGGAACACTGTAAGATTACTTGTGTAATTATGGATTCTTTACACTGTTCATTTCACATGGTTTCTTATATTATGTTGCTGAAAATTTCTGTGTATTTCATTAGCAACTTGTTTGGGACCTCTTCCATGCTGAACAATTTGTAAGCTTCTAATGTTCTTATTGTTAAATTGCACAATGAGTTGTTGGTGATGGTTGTCCATTTTGTTGCAGCCGCTTCTGTTCATCTTAAATGTGTATTAAAACTCTTCGAATATATTCTTATAATGCTTATTGTTGACCTCATATTGATCTTGGAGTGGAGTTGTTCCGTGCTTGAATAGCTTCAATTGTCCAAAATGAGGTATATAATTATAGAAGTACAACATGAGTACCTTGAAATTCTTATTTTGTTCACATAATCCATCTTTGGAGTTTCCAGCTCTTTCTTTTCTTATTTACAAATTATGCAACTTCTGTCATCTGTGACTGGTTCACCAACATGATCAGATTGAGTCATAGAAAGTCACCAACCATAGCAACTCTCTTTCTAATAGGATTTTCTTTGCTTTTCTTTTTAACATTATGATGCTTTCTTATGATTTCATTTACATTATGCATGAGACCAGTAATGTTTTGCATTCATTGTGGTACTATTGATTTGCATTGGTCTCTGGTGTAGGACTACAAAAGGAATTCTTTTATGGAGGCTGATTTGATATGTTCAAACATAATACAAAGTATGGAAAGGAAGTTGCAGGCAGTAATTGAAGCTATTGAGTGTGGTAAGAGCACCCTGGTATTTACCTTTAGTAGTAAGGTATGAGACTTTTAAAATGTTGCAGGTAGCAGGAGTTTTTATGTTAGTCATAGTTATGGATTTGCTTATTTTGGATCATTAATGTGGTCTTGAATTTTGCTTATTTTGGATCATGAATGTGTGGATTTGCTGAATTCATTTGAGAAATGAGCTGGAAAAATAGATGAACAATATAGATATTCAATCAGGGTGTCCCGTATCCGTTACGATACGGCCGTATCGGCTGATACGTAACGGTAACGGTTGACACCGTTACGCGATACGGGGTCGAAACGCCCGTTACGAAATTATGTGATCGTAACGGCCGTTACGGGGCATAACGGCCGTTACGGACCCGTAACGGCTGTTACGGCCCTTTAAAAGAAAAAAAAGAAAAAAAAAAAGAAAAGAAAACTTACATGTTTCCTCTTCTTCTTCTTCTTCTTCTTCTTCTTCTTCCTCTTCTTCCTTTTCTTCTTCTTCTTCTTCTTCTTCTTCCTTTTCTTCTTCTCCGGCAGCTGCGGCTGCGGCTGCGACCCTGCTGCGGTGGCGACTGCGGCTGCGGCTGCGGCATCCTCCTCCTCCTCCTCCTTCTTCCTCTCTCTCTCTCTCTCTCTCCCCTTTTCCCTCTTTCCCTCTTTTTTCTTTTCTCTCTTTTTTCCCTCTTTTTTCTTTTTCTTTTTTCTTTCCGGTTTCCCTCGCGCTCCCCTTGTGACACTCCTCGAGCTTCGAGTTGTACGAACGGTTCAAAGGAGATCAAAGTTACGTGGGCTCCACGGTGATGTATTTATTATATCTACACCGTTCATCTATTTTCAGATATCATTTTAGAGCACTACCAAAAAATTGAATTATATCCTAAGATAATCTGGACCACACCAAAAATAGCAGCGTAGATAATGATTTTCATTGTTAAACAATTCATAGGGCCCACCGTAACGTTTATTTTCCATTCAATCTGATCAGACACGAGTGGGCCCCACCATGATGTATTTATTTTATCCATGTCGTCCATCTATTTTGCCATGTCATTTTATGTCAAGATCCAAAACATTAGTAATATCCAAATCTCATGTGGACTACACCATACTCACCATTAAAAAAATTTTAAAGTCCACTGTAATGTTTATTTTCAATCTAACCTATTAATAGGGTCACATTGACGTGAATGAAGGGAAAACAAACATGTCAGTTTGATCTAAAACTTTTGTAGCCCTCAATAAATTTTTAATGGTGAACGTTTAATTATTATTGTTTCTTATGGTGCAGTCCACTTGAGCTTTGGATGTGCCTCTTTTTTAGGCTCATGCCCTAAAATTATTTGGCAAAATAGATGGACGGTGTGGATATAACACATCACGGGTGGGGCCCAAAAAACTTTGACATGTGTGCTACACTTCACAATCCGAGTCCTACCTAATTCGGGTCTTGAAAAATTGTACACGAGACATATTAACTTAAAATTTAGCAATTAAATTATGGACTGTAATTGCTAACTCACAATGCCGAAATCAAATTGTTTGAATAGTTTTAATGGTTAATTTGTGGACTTTTATTTTTTAAAATAGGGCCTTTTGAAATTTTTCATGATTCACTATCCAATAAATGTCCACCAATTCATAAGTAGGATAATGGCAATAAATTGCATGAATTTGAGGCTGATTTGGAGCATAGATTGGTCTTTCAAGTCAGCCCCAAATTGGCAACGCCATCTACCTGAATTTAATTTCATTTTTTTAAAGAGCTATTGGGAGAAATGATATCAAGTTGTTAAATATATAAATTATATTTAGAAATTTAAATATATGAATTTTGTAATTAAATTCAGATTACCTTGTTCAAAAATTAATCAGACAGTCCGATACAACTTCTCACCAAAGAGTAGACCGTTACACCACCATAAACATGTTTCAATTTATAAATGAATGCATATTTGGAATGCTTAGAATATTCCGGATTTAATCCATATTTTTTCTTCTTTTTTTGGAAAAAAAAAAAATTGCGCCGGTACGGGCCGTTATGCGCCCGTATCGCCGTTACGCCCCCGTATCCGTATCGGTTTCGGATGGCACCGTTACACCAACCGATACCGATACGGGACACCTTGTATTCAATGCATCATCAAGTTGGGGCCTACAGTGATAGTATCTACTTTCGTTTTGATCAAACCAACTGCCATGCTGGATGTGATTACTTGTTAAGCTGTAGCAGAGAACTTTTTGGCAATGATGCTGTGAATGGTTTTGTGGATGATGGATGGTTGTTGATGAAAATGCAGTAGGTGCACGTGCCCAGCTTGTCTTTGCACCTTAGATCATTAAGTCTCCATGATGAAGTTTTTTCATGCTATGTTGCTTTAGGTCTTTGTAACCATAGTTGAAATAATGGTTTTGGATCACTTGGAAATTGAAACCAGTACAACTTGCACTGCCTCATTCCATCTTGTGCAGCTAGAACTCCATATGAAAATGCCATTTTGTTCAGGGCATCCAAGATGGTGCATGTGATTTTGTTGCATCTAAGATAATTTGTCATTGTTACTAGTTTATGCAATTTCATGGTTTATGATTTGGGGTGTTTGTTTGCTTTTACTTGTCCTTTTTACTATCATCTTTTGCTAGTTATTTGAAATGCTGACAATTTCTCTACTTCTTTGTAGTTATTTATTCTCTTCCACAAGCAATAGAAAAGGTGAAATTTAAAAATCTATTGTTTCTCCCATCATTTCCAAAAAAGAAAGAAAAAAGAAAAAAAAAAGGTCCTTGTCTTCCTATAAATTAGTTACAGATATTGATTGTTCTGCTAATTGTAGGTAGGACTTGAGGGGAGTGGTAATGGACAATGGTGGTTGGATGCTATCGGGAAGGCCCTCGAATAAGGAACAACGTTTGAACGTGTAGGATCTAGGCAGTTGGTTGGTTTGCTTATATCTGCAAGGTAAGTAATTATTCATTGATTGGGACATCAAAAGATGCTAATTTCCTTTCCAACATCTACATTTGATGAACGCCTCATATTTGACGATCCTTTACCAGGGCCAGAAAGAATCTTCTACCATTTATTGGGGATGTTGATGCTGCTGCCGTACCATAGCCTCATGCACAAACAAGATAGGTAACTTATACATGTTGGCCCAGCTGCATGGGACCAATGATGATGCTCTTTGTCAAACTTTAAAATTCACATAAAACTAATTGTTCATTGCATACGCATATTATCAGTTGATGTTTGACATACAATTGTTATTTGGAATACAATTGTTGTTTGTCAAACTTCAGTCCAATCGATTGATTTGAACTGTTAATTAAATCAAGAACACATTTCATAGGTTACAATGCAAAAAATCATGCTGCTTGGATGATCTAATCCATCCTTCTTATTTTATTTTATTTTGTTTTTTGTTTTGTGTTGTTTTGTTTCGTTTTGTTTTGTTTTTTTGTTTTGTTTTTTTTTTTTTTTTTAAATAATAGATCTCAAATGAGGTATGAATTGATTTTTAAGTGTCAACCAAATAATAGAGTCAATGTCTCCATTGTGGAGTAATAGCTCTCCCATTGCAACTCCACTGCCCAAGGGCCCATTCTCTCCTCCCTTTTGGAACAAACCTTTCCCACTGTATTGCATCATTGTCTGGAGCCAACAGTGGCTTGCCAAGCTCTCAGGACAAATCAAACTCTTGGAGAGTATCCTAAGCCATGCCTTTATGACTTTGACATGGCTAGCTTTTGCAGTCTCTAGGTTATTATAGAAGTAAACCTTTTACTCAAGTGTGATTTCCAATAGTTCTTTATATCATTGGTTCTCCTTCCTGGAATTCTACTTGCAAACAGCGTCCATCTATTACCCAAAAGCTTATGAAGTCTGATGATGAGGTCCATTTCATCTGCATCAAACTCTCCTCACTTAATGTTTGGGGTGAGATAGTTCAATCGGTACCTTACAACATGTGTGGCCCACCTAATAAGCTAACAAGTACCTACTGATAAGCTTATTTTTGGTTCTAGGTTGTGACCATTGGTTGCTGTCTGCCCAACAATCCATACTTTTAAGATCAACAGTTTTCACCTACAAAACGAAAATAGAAGGAAAAAAAAAACAAAGAAGAAAAAGAAAAGAAGAAAAAAAAGAGTAATTAACATTTGGGCGCTTATTTTCTTGTAAAACATAGTCGGCTTTTAAACTATTTTCCAAAATAAATTAGGAAGTAAAAGTGTCTTGTTTGTCCTTGACTAATAAACGGCAAATGATTCCATCAGTTATCTCTGTTTTTCAACGAATTCAGTGTGTATATCCTAGTCTTGACCTATGTCCATTCCGTAGGGATAGTAGACTGTTGTAGGCCCATGATGATGATGCGTGCATTTGATCTCATTTTTAGGTCATCATGAATGGAACCAACATAAATATTAAACATATTCAATTACATATTGTTATTGGTGGTGTGTGATTATTTGTTCCTCAATGCATAGGCAGCAAAACTACCCAAATTTCCTAACATTTTGTATCTCTCTTCTTGCAGATTTGCTTATGTTGTTTTGTTGTTTTGGCTCTTCATGATATGAGCGATGTTTTTTGTGGAAATGGGGAAGATGTCAAAGTATGGTGGCTGTGAAGGTTTTGCTAGCTTTTCATTTATTCTTTTTGTTGTCTCATGGATCATACTCCGCCTCACATATTTCCCACTCTAGGCCCTTCAAGGTATGAATTCTACTTTATTGTTGCCTTGAATTTTAAGTTTTAATATCTGTGTGGAATTTACAGCATATTGTGCTTGTCATTTTTAGCATTTTCATCTTCTTTTTTTTTTTGCATGCTCCAGGCGGCAGTAGAGATTAGCTGTGAACCATCTATCAGGAAACACGTTCGTAGTATATTCATGGAGAAAGTTGTGGTCTCAACTAGTCCTACACCTGATGGGAAAACTGCAATAGATTATTTTCATCAGTTTGCAACTATCAAGTGGTTGGATGAGAAGCCATTCTATCGATTCAAAGATGCACAGTGGCTTCTTATCCAAAAAGCGGAAGAAGAGAAACTCCTTCAGGTTACCATAAAATTGCTGAAAAATATTCAAACTAAGTTAATAAGTGATTCAAATGATTATTACATCAGTGATGGAGTTAGTATGTCTACTCAGCTTTGGAACGAGCAGCGGAAGTTGATATTGAAGGATGCTTTCTTTAGTTTTCATCCTTTAATGGAAAAGGAAGCAAGATTGCTCTTGACTGCAAGAGCCAAGAACTAGCTACTTATGGAATATGGGAAACAGTTGTGGAATAGAGTATCTATTGCACCATATCAGCGGAAGGACACTGATGCTGGCTTTGAGGATGATGCTGCACCAAGGGTCATGGCCTATTGTTGGGGCCCTGGAAAGTCAGCAACTACTTTTGTGATGTTGGATTCATGTGGAGAAATGCTGGATGTGTTGTATACGGGGTCCCTCAGTCTTCGCTCTCCAAGTGCTAATGAGCAACAACACAAGAAAAATGACCAACAACATCTATTGAAGTTTATGACAGACCACCAGCGTCATGTTGTTATTTTGGGAGCAATGAATTTGAATTGTAAATGTCTGAAGGATGACATCTATGAGGTATGCAGTCCAAAATCCTGATTTCTGCTGAATTTATCTAAAGTGATGATGATGACTGACTTGGCTTTATTACTAATGTGTGTGCACACACTCGATCTGTCTCTGTGCATCCGCACACGTCTAAAATCATTAAAGGCAAGTTCTAACATATATTATATGAAAGGATTTTATCTTTATTTGGAACAACAAGTTTTGAGAAACAGTCGCACAAACTTACCTCATTGACTTGCTCTCTCCACTATTCTGTCTTTTTGTTTCTCATGTGAATTAAATGTGGGCAATCATATTCTGACATAATTGCCTTTTATAGCACCAAGTTGCCTACTCCTGTATTATTTGTTTCTTCAACAAATAGTTTTTTCAGTACCCAACGAGGTTTGGGCGAGCGGCCATCACGGTGGGTTTGCTCCCTACAGGTGTGGGTTTGACTCCCCTCGGCGTTACCCAGTCCATGTGGTTGTGGTCACACCTAGAAAACAATGTCTTACCATTGATAAATACCAAAATAGAAGGGGGTTTCTGACTCTATCAGTGATGTAGCTACAACAACCAAAGCACGTTTCAAGAGTGTTGATTGGTACAAACTAGTGCAACACATCTGTAAACATGCTATGCAGTGGGATCACCTAAAGGTTATCCTTGAATAAGTGGGCACAAAGCAAGATTAAATTCTCTCCAAGTCACATCGTAGGTTTGAACACATGACAACCACAAATACAACACCAACAAGAAAACAATACAAAACAACTTAAAACCAACAACAAACCATCCAAACATGCCAAACCAAATTTCAACCCCCAAAACACCAAAAATTTGAAAGTAGGGCTTCCTCGAGTCAAATAGCTACAACCACCAAAACAGGTCTTTCGCTGCTCTATATCCAATAACGCCCGCAGCCCACTATTGTTATCCTTCGGCTCTACATCAATCGCCACAATCTCAACATCTATAACAGAAGACTGCGCAGATCTGTAATAGGTCCAAAGCAGAATCACTTTTAACAGAATGACAAACACAACATTCTACAAAGACCAATTGCCATGGAGATCTTTATTTCCATCCATAGAAACCATATGCTCCAATGTGGTGATCATTTCCTCTTTATCTTACATAATCAATTTGTGAGAATTTTTGAGTTTCTTTCAATGTGAATGTTGTTCATTTCGGAATCCATCTATTATAGCGTCTCTACCGTTACTTCAGTGAAATGTTAAAATCATTCACTTTATGGAATCTATGCAAACACCTCCACTCCACTTTCCTAAACCTTAACCTATAACCTAAACTTAACCTATAACCTTAACTTATAACCTAAACCTATAACCTAAACTCGATTCCCTAAACATTAACCTATAACCTAACCTAAATCTAAACCTAAACCTATAACCTACACTTATAACCTAAACCTAAACCTATAACCTTAATCTAAACATAAAACCTAAACCTAAACCTATACTTATAGCCTAAACCTATTCTCAAATCTCAAAACCTATAACCTAAACCCACACTTATAACCTATAACCTAAACATAAACCTAAAATCCAAACGTAAACTCGATCTTGAACTCGAACTCGATTTCCTAAACCTAAACCTTAACGTATTCTCAAATCCATAAACCTAAACCTACACCAAATCCTAATCTCAACTCCCTAACCTAAACCTAAATCTAAACTTGAAAATCCAAACCTAAACCTGAACCCGAACCCATTTCCTAAACCTAAACTTATAACCTTAACCTAAACTTATTCTCAAATCCCGAAACCTATAACCTAAACCTTAACCTATAACCTAAACCTTAACCTATAACCTAAACTCAATTCCCTAAACGTTAACCTATAACCTAACCTAAACCTAAACGTAAACCTATAACCTTAACCTAAACATAAAACCTAAACCTAAACCTATAACCTAAAACCTAAACCTAAAACCTAAATGTATTCTCAAATCCTTAAACCTAAACCTACACCTAATCCTAAACTCAACTCCTTAACCTAAACCTAAACTTGAAAATCCAAACCTAAACCCAATCTCGATTTCCTAAACCTAAACCTTAACCTATTCTCAATTCCTTAAAGCTATAACCTATAACCTAAACCTAAACCTATAACCTATACCTAAAACCTAAACATAAACCTAAAACCTAAATGTATTCTCAAATCCCTAAACCTAAACCTACACTTAATCCTAATCTCAACTCCTTAACCTAAACTTAAACTTGAAAACCCAAACCTAAACCCGTACACAAACCCGAACCCAATTTCCTAAACCTAAACCTTAACCTATTCTCAATTCCCTAAACCGTAACCTATAACCTAACCTAAACCTAAACCTAAACCTATAACCTAAACTTGTAACCTTAACATAAACATAAAACCTAAACCTAAACCCGATCCCGAACCCGAATTTGAATCCCTAAACCCTTAGCCTAAACCTAAAATCCAAACGTAAACCCGATCTCGAACCCGAACCTGATTACTATACCTAAACCTTAACGTATTCTCAAATCCCTAAACTTAAACTTATGCCTAATCCTAATCTCAACTCCTTAACCTAAACCTAAACTTGAACTTGAAAACTCAAACCTAAACCCGATCCTGAACCCGAATCTGAATCCCTAAACCCTTATCCTAAACTTAAAACCTAAATGTAAACCTGATCTGGAACCTGAACCTAATTTCCTATACCTAAACCTTAACGTATTCTCAAATCCCTAAACTTAAACCTACATCTAATCCTAATCTCAACTCCCTAACCTAAACTTAAACCTAAACTTGAAAACCCAAACCTAAACCCGAACCCGATTTCCTGAACCCAAACCTTAAGGTATTCTCAATTCCCTAAAGCTATAACCTACAACCTATAACCTAAACCTAACCTAAACCTATAACCTTAACCTAAACCTAAAACCTAAACCTAAACCTAAACCTAAACCTATAACCTTAACCTAAACCTAGGTTTTGAGTTTAAAAGTCCATCCTAGGTTTGAACACATTACTCATGTTATATTTTTCCATACTTTAGAAGATTTGTAGGTACATTTTTGATATCTTCATATATAAGTGTTTTTTTTTTTTTTTTTTTTTTTTATCTTTCTTCCTTTTGAGATGTGTACCAAGGCATGCTTGTTTGATTGTGTCTACAAATGCTATTTTATACAGGCTGATAAATTAAAGAAGTCAGCAGAGGATGAAATTCAATTTCGTAAGGGAAGGGTTTTAGAACTTGAAAGTGATCTTGTGTCGAAGTCCACAGAAGTTACATCTGCAATTTCAAGGAAAGAAGAAGCTCTACCTTCTGCATTTGCTGAAATTGACTGTCTGAAGGAAGAAAATTCTATAAAAATGCGAGCATTATTGATTGCATATGGAGGGTGTTTATTGTGTTGGAGTGTATTTGTTTCTTGTACATAAGGGCATGCCTTAGTTGTAATTCTTATGATAGGTTGAGCAAAGTGAAGTATTGTTTATTTAGAAATGTGAATATATGATGTATTATATGATTTGATTGTTATTTGTAATAAATGCATTATTTTTTTTTTCTGATTGCATTTTATGTACTATTTCTATCAGTATTAAACTTAGATGAGTTATCAATCACAACAGGTTCTTACAATGGAAACAAGTCGTATTATTACAATTTTAAAAAATAGCTATAAATATAATTCATAGCTATAGCTACAGCTTTTGTCTGTAGCAATTGGTATCTATTGCTATGGATATTGTTTGTAGCTATTGGATCTATTGCTACGGATATGTATCATTGCTACGGATAAAATTCCTTTTGCTACGGATATGATTTATAGCATGTCCGTCGCTATTGTTAGGGTAGCTAAAGGTATTGCTACGGATATTATCCGTAACAATTGGTATATATTGCTACGGATGATATCCGTAGCTATTGATATCTATTGCTACGAATATAATCCATAGCTATGCCTTTAGGTACCCCACCAATAGCGACGGATGTCCTACGGATCATATCCGTAGCAAAAAGGTTTTTGCTATGATTTTTGGCTGTAGCCTTTGCCCATTTTTCTTGTAGTGATAGTATGTATTTTAATATACAATTTAGTTTACACATACATGTTATATCAAAAATGTTGTAACTAAGATCATATGGCAGCAATCAAGTCAGACATAAATCATTGCTGACATTAAAAGCTTTAAAAACCATAACCTAAAAGTTTATAGTCTACACCTTTCGTCGGTAAACTCGTATCGAACTCAGTTTGAATCCTACTTCTTTAACTATGGCACAATGGCTACCTGAATCATTGAAATAAGCTAGCTATTTCACCAATCCCTCTATCTAAATTCCTAAAATATATTAGGGCTAGGATTTCTTACCCAAAAATGGATTTGAATTCGTTGGTATAACGATACAAGCAGGATGATCCGGCACGTAGAGCGGTGGGATTGAATCCCAACAACTATCTCTCACTCTCTTTCTCTTCTCCTCACTCTTTCCTTCTCTTTTTCTCTTTTCTCTCTCTCCTAGGGTTTTGAATTTCGAATGAAATGAGAGAGGGGTGGGTTTAGGTCCTTATATAGGCCCAGAACTAGTGTAAATGGCCCCAAGGTCTTGGTATACTTAGCTTATAGCCAAAGAGTGGTTGTGTCGGTCTAACGGAGCTCATTTGGAGGCCCATTTCCTGCATACGATCTGGAGAAAGTTCCCTAACAATGGATCTATGTCAGGATAAGTTTTCGGTCCAATTGGATTTACGGATCGACCGCGGAGGACTTGTTTCAGTTCAACGACTATCTCCACTCGATCAGGGCCACAAGTACACTGACATGTGTAAGGAAATTTTCCTAATCCAAGGGTGTAGTTGGGTTAGAATCTGATGGTCTAAAACCTTAAATTTGGCCTTTAAGTGAACGGCCTAAATCACTTAAGTTTTAGTTCATTTTCTAAAGATATTTGTGTTTCTCACACACTTTGCACTGGGCTCAAGTTGTACGTTTCTAGATACTATTTGGAATTGATTTCTGAGATGGTTTTCAAGCCTAGTAAGGCGGTCATAATGTATAGTTTCGTAGTAATCAGACTTTCGATGTGCGGTCCAGGTCTGATACGGAGTTTCATAATGCTCCCAAGAGCAACTGGGTTTTGAGATGGATCTTAGGTTTTTAAGTAATGTTGGGTTAGCGATTCTATTGGATTCGGGTCTTGTAGTTCGTATTGAAAATGGTTCAAGATAATTTACCAATTAATTCAACTTAGTACTTAACTAATTTTTATCTAATTTTTACAGAATTTGATCCTTAGTGATTTCTACCTGAGGTGATACTCAGGTCTTTGTACGGACTTTTTCTAAGACGTTACAGAGAGAGAGAGAGAGAGGTAGCTGTGGGTGCTGCACCAAGTTGCGAGTCAACTCGACTCGGTACGTTCTCATCCACTTAGGCAGGATGAGTTGCTGCTCCACTAAGCCTTGAGACCAGGATCTCTCACGGGACTTCATGGAAGTCGTGACTGTTGCTATTAGGTATTGACTCTAGTTAACTCGGTTAGCTTCCTAACTGGCATGAAATCTTGCTAACCAGGAATGAATGCCGTAGGTGTGGAGTTATCTAAATTGTTGTAGCTATGCTAGGAGTTGAATCGACTTAGAAAACATAGAACAGACCAAGTAACACTCGAATCTTCATCCATTTTCACACAACACCTCATGACTGTGACGCCATTAATAGCAAGGGTCGAAAAATGGATTGATGGTGGCCCAACTCCACTCAGCGTTGAGTGGCTGGTTCGTCCAGTGCAAACCCAAACCAAGGAAGAAGGCACTGAGTTGGGCTGGATCAGACTCAACTGATAAAGCTGGGCCGAGTTTGGATGAGTGGAGCTAAGTCCAGACCTAGCAATTTCGAGCCTAGTCCGACCCCTATCACTCTCCCACATCATGAACAAGTGGGCCACACCTCCTGACATAATGCTCCTCACCAAGTTACATGCTCAGTGGGCCACATCACATATCACAGTGGGCCGCACCTAAGGTATATCTTAGTGGGCCACACCCCATATCACAGTGGGCCGCACCTGAGGTATATCTCAGTGGGCCACACTACATACATGATGGGCCGCACCTGAGGTGAATCTTAGTGGGCCACATCACATCTACACTGGGCCTCACCTGAGCTAAAAGCTCAGTAAGACACACCCTGCATAATGCAGGTGGGCTGCACTTAAAGTCCAATATGGTCTGGTGCAAGGAACCTACTAATGGGTGTAGTGGCCCCAGCCCCTTTGAAACCATGCAGCCGGGCCACCCTTGGGCCAAGTCCAACCCAACCTCTAGGCAGCCACTGTCCTGCAACTCTCTAGGCCACTGTGTAGATAAAAATAACCCTCATGGTCCCATTTTCGGACCTGGGCTGTACACATAATGTTGGTTCAGATGATCCCAACCCAGTCCTCTTGGGAACAAAACATGGTTGCTGGGCCGAGACATGTCAACCCAGCATCCTGTGTTATATGGGTGTAAGACGTTGGGCCGGGACAGCCCAGCCCAGTTCTGGTGAGGACACAATAGTTAGTCCATGGCCGGCTAGGTTAGGATGAGTTGGCCCAGTCTATGAGGAAGCTCTTTTCAGCTGTTGGGCCAGAAAATGACCTAGTCTGTCATGCCCCAAACTTAGAAACTGGGGTCATAAAATTCTTGATCGCTGAATCCAGTGTCGTCAACATCCGTAGTATAAAAAGCATACGCCAGATTCCGATCTTGGGATCCTACAAGGAGGATTTTCCAACATACATTTATCTCATAAAAAGCATAACCACAAGTGTAAGGCCTGTATCATAGTCCGTACCATTCGGTAGGCTTTCACTGTCCTCCCGGTCGAATTCTAGTGACCCACGACTTGTAATCGGCGTTTACACCCGACCCTAAGTCGCATCCTGAAGATCTATATTGGGTCGACTCAAAACTTGTATCCTAGCGACTGTGTTGTCGCCTTAGTTCCAACGTCGCGTCTTGCGCTTCGATGCAATACCTTGGCTAGGTGTTGTAGGCTTGCATTCATTTTGAGTAAAACACCGCGCGTGCGAATTTTGAGAGAATCTCTACAACCTATTCCATCAATCAATCAATCAATCAATCAAATCAAATCAAGTACAAACAACCATCCCCCTCTTACTCCACCCTTACCTAAAGTCAACTCTTTCTCTCTCTCTCTCTCCACCCATCCCTCTCTCACCCAAAATTCAACCCAACTCATCCCTTCCTTACACCCATCCCATCTCTTTTCATCCATCGTTTCTCTCTCTCTCTCTCTCTCTCTCTCTCTCTCTCTCTCACTATCTCTCTTCACTCTCAAGCTTCCAAGAGAGAAACGTGTAAGCATTCCAAGAAGCTAGGTTTGGCCCACTTCCCTACCCCAAGCGCCACCCTTTAATCTCATCTTCTACCATCAAAGAAGGAGCCAAGGAACCAAGGAGTCCAAGGAGCCAAGAAGCTTTGCTCAATTTGATGGCCCACTTATAGTGGGATCCCTCGATGTATGCATTGTATTTAGTATAGGGAGGGCCCATAGTGGCAGGATCCATCCCCTTCACACCATTCTATATCTCTCTCTCTCTCTCTTTCCTTTTTTTTATGATGATATGTGTGGGTGGCCCACCATGATGTATATTTAAATCCATGCCATCCACCTAGTAGTGGGATGCATGCGCTGCCTAACCGGGGCCCACCTTGCTGTTCACCTGTTGCCAATTTGGGTAGGCCCTATTGTAGGGGAAAATGCAAATATTAGCCTCATTCAAAGTAGGTGGGCCACACGTGTGGACCCCACCCATGACGCATGCATTTCATCCACTTCATTAATAGTCAGGTGGATGGTGGGCCCACCTTGTGTATATGTTTCATATATATTCACACCGTCCTTTTTTAGGACGTGGGACCCACCCACACGTGTGGGGTGGGCCCACCTTGATGGACGTGCTCTAGTCCAACCATCCGTCCAGCATCCAGGTATGGACGCTGGACCCTGTTTAAAAAAATATATGTATATATTATTATATCATATGTATGCATGTATGTGGTGGCCCCACGTGGGATCCCACCAGCTAGAGAAGCTGATTGGCTAGTCTACCACACTAGCTATATAGCTAGTGTATTGATGTCACCAAGCTCTGACGGTCCCATCCAGACCGTCCATCTGGACAGTGGCCTGGCCACACACTAGCTATATAGCTGGTGACATCAGCTAGCCCTGTGGGCCCTTCGTGATGTATATGTTGTATCCCAGCCGTCCATCATCTAGATGTGGGTCCCATCAGCGTGGCTGCTATGTTGGAAAGACGTCAGCAAGTTTTGCGGGTCCAACATGATGTATGTGTCACATCTAAACCGTCCATCCAATTGGTGAGCCCGTCTTAAGGCTTGAGATTAAAAATAAGACAGGTCTATCTGGGGGATCACACTGTAGGAAACAACGGAGGAGTGAACGCCTACCATTGAAACCCCTTTTGGGAACACAGAGGTTTTGGATCAGTATGAAATTTTTTTTTCCTCTTAATTTAGGTCTTTGTGACCTTATGAATAGATTGGATGGAAAATAAATGTTATGGTGGCCCTGTGAGGTTTAAATAGTGAAAATCATTATCTCCAGTATTATTTTTGGTATGGTTTAGATGATCCTCCGATGTGATCCATTTTTTTTATTAATGGACTAAAATGATCTCTAAAAATAGGTGAATGGTGTAGATGATGCGGCCTATGTGATGTGGTACGCTTGTTGTATATTGGCCCATTGGCGCAACCCATATAATGCAGCCCACTTAATGTATATTTGCCCATTGGTACGACCCATATAATGTGGCCCATTGATGTATATTGGCCCATTGGTGCGGCCCATATAATGCAACTCACTTGAAGTATATTGGTCCATTGGTGCGGCCTATATGATGTGGCCCACTTGATGTATATTGGCCCATTGGTGTGGCCCATATAATGCGGCCCATTTGATGTATATTAGCCCATTGGTGCGGCCCATATAATGCGGCTCACTTGATTTATATTGGCCTATCGGTGTGGACCGTGGATACGGCCCACTTAATGTATGTGAGGCCCATTCGCTTGGCCCACTTGATGTATATGAAGACTATTGTGATGTATATGAGGCCCATGGGTTAAGGTCCAATGTGATGTATATAAGGACCATGAGTGAGACCCAATGAGATGTATGTGAGGCCTTTGTGTGAGGACAAATGTGATGCATATGAGGTTCATTACGATGTGTGATTCCACCATGATGTATGTAATGACGTTTATGGTGAGCCATGCCTTAGGAATAATGATGATTTGACATCCACATTGTAAGATCAATGATGGTTAAATGTCTGCATTATAACTCTCCCTAGGGCCCATTATTAGGCCCATACTTGTTGTGTGTAGGCCATTTAGGCCCATCTTCGTTATTGTAACACCCCAGATTTTTTTCAACCTATAATTAGACGTCCTTAGGCAATGGGTCAGCCATAACACTTTCAGAGCTCAATCCTAAAGCCTCAAACATCGCTTTTTAACCCATTTCCTTCAAAATCTCTCCGTTCACCACCCCATTCTTTAACTTTTTCTAAGTCCTTTCACACTAGGTGTAAATACTAATGTATAAATGATGGAAAATAATACTTAAATAAAAATTTACTATAAATAGTAAATATATGTATAAATTGGACTTCTGATCATTATAATTATGGAATCTCATGGAATAAGTGGGTTAGTTGGATGGATTAACCTCTCCTATCCCAAAATCATATGTTACATAATGCATAAAATCATTTCAGTTTGCAAATTGGCCTCGAAATGCCTCAAACAGAGTCGTGGGCCCACCCACGCTAATCCACAATAATCTAAGGTGGGCCCCACATATTTTTGGGCACCCCAGGGCAGGAGGACCTCGCCCAACTGGCCGGCCATCGCCGAAAACCACTTTGGTTGGTGAGGACCTCGCCGTACAGTGGGCTTGGCCGGGCGGGCTGACCAAGTTTGGGGCCTAGTGGGACCCTTTGGTCTAGGGTCCGACCCCCCGTTCATTCAGAATCCCCTATCTCCTTCACAAATCAACCCTCCAAGCTCTCCTTTCTCTCCCAAACATCTGATTTTTGGCAAAAACCACCCCTCCAAACTCTTCCTTCTTCCGTTTCCAAGCACCCTCACTCCACCCTTCAAATCTCATCTCAAACAAAAATCAATAAAGGCTACTTCCTTTAAAAATCTAACGAGAATTATCTAGCACTGCACTAGATGGCCTATGAAATTCTCATCAATCACTTTCAATACGATCTGCTAGAGTCAAAACGTATAGGATAGGTGACGCTACAATACCGTAAAACCTAGGATCAAACTCTATTCCCGATTGCTCTCGGGAGCACCTTGAAACTTTGTATCGGCTCTGGACCGCACGTCGGAAGTCCGATTACCCCAAACTTAGACAATCCTGACCGCCTAGTTGGACTTGACAATCACTTCAAAAATCAAGTCCAAACGATGTCCCAGGACGATTTCCTTGAGTCCAGAGTGAAGAGTGTGAGAAATGTTAGAAATTAAATATAAATTATGAAATCTGGCACGTGTCACTTGCGCGACATTTTTTAAGCGTTATTACCTTCAGAATTCGATCAAATTTCACCCTCAGATCAGGAAAAATGTGCCCTTACATGTCATAACACTTGTGGCCCTGATCGAGTTTCAGTGACCGTTGAACTGAAACTGGTCTGCCACGGACGATCTGGAAATCCGATTGGACTGAAAACTTAATTAACTAAAGATCCGATGTTAGTGAGCTTAAGTCCAACCGCGTTTAGCAACAGGAGCTTCAGAAGTTTCCCATTGGATCGGAACAGACCCGATTTGGTTATAACTTAAGTATACCTTAACTCCAAGTCTGTTTTGGTCATGTTTGGGCTTATAAAAGGGCCTTAAACCCTTAGCTTTCATTCCATACGAATTTGGGGAGAGAAGAGAGAAAAGAGAGAGAAAGTGAGGGAGAAGTTGGGGCTTTCTCCTGAGATTCTTCCCTGCTGCTCCACGTGCCAGATCCTTCCACCTGCATCGCTAATCTGGCGATTCCAACGCCGTTCTAGGTAAGAAAATCATAACCTCAACCTATTTTAGGGATTCCTTCGATACACGTAGCGAAGTAGCTGATGTATCTTGTGCTATAGGTCGTCATACAGGCGTTGACGAAGAGTAGAGTTTTTGTTCGATTCGTTATGCTTCTACAACGACAGGTGCGGATTATAGATGCTTAGGTTACCATTTTTCAAAGCTTTCAATGCCGTTTAATGGTAGATTGTTGATAAGGATGTTATTTGACATGTAGAGCATGCTGTCGGTTTTTCATTTCGAATACGTACGAAGAATATGAGATTTAGGGCATTTTGGGTATTTGTAGGAAATACTGTATGCGTACGTATTTTGCTGATATGATTGCCATGAGTATTTACCGTGTACCTATGCTAGTTATACGTGTATGATCTATTTGGCGAAGAGATTCGCCCTAATGCACATATTGGCCGACATATGCTATGTAGACTAAGTGTTTGTTGAAATGCCAAAATCAATATAATTTATGCCTGCCATATGTTTTGAATGTAAGAACATGATTGTTGTGTATTAGACAACTCCTTGATATAAGAATCTGTCATATTATATGTTGAAATCAATATACGTCAAGTACGTTGGAGTTGAGTAGTCTAAGTGTTTGTATAAATGTATGTATTAATAAGTATTGAGTAAATGGTGTTATAGATTAGCATTGAGACTGGATTCTCAACTACTTTGATATTGCACATGATTTCCTCCATGCTTGTTGTATTTGAATTGATTACCTTAGGTGTGAAATACTCGTGTATGGTTAACTTCTTGTGATGTACGTTATAACATGCTAATAACATGTTGGAATTACTTGTATTTCAATTCTGTCTCTCTCATATGATTACTGATTCACATTACATGTGCTTGGGGCTATACTCTAGTCCAGGCAGTCAGTAACAGTTTAGAATTCGTGGTTGGACTCTATTTGCTACGAAGGATGTGTATGACGAACCCGAGTCGTACTAGAGTCGTCGACAGTGGTTAGGCCACACGAAGTGCTTGTGCACTTCATGTCGGTCGATTCAACGTGCACTCGTGCTAGTCGGACTCATCAAGTAACCCGACTGACCATTGTATGTTCACCTTGTATTCGTCATTACTGCTTGAACCTAGGGTACTAAACTTACCATTGAAAAGCCCCTCTAACCTTGGTACCTCGATCCCCTAAGACTCATGAGCCGGGCATGGTGGTATGGGACACCGTGGTCGAGCTGTCGGCATACGTTGGGGCCACAAACCTCCCCATAGTGACCAGCGAGCACCCTACTCTGAGCAGATTATGGTGGTATGGGACACTATATTCTTGCTGTCGGCCTACATTGATAAGGTGATGGGCGAGTGGAGCAACGAGTGCGAGCAACAACCCTGATAGCCCTTTGTAGTGACATTGAGTTTATCCCGACACCGCATGGGGGCGACGAGTCCTGATGCAGTCTTAAGGATATAAACTAGGCCTGTATTGATAAGGTGATGGGGGAGCGGTGCAACAAGTGCGTGCAACAGCCCTGGTAGCCCTTGCAGCGACCTAGAACCGTACTTCGTATGAGATATACTAGGACTGACGACCCTAGAATGGATCATTATTTGGTTATTGATATAAGGGAGGTACCCTAGTTTCCCAATCCTGCTGTATGAAAAGGACTAATAACAACTTGGTAATCATATTCATATCGCACTGCATGTGCCTGGAAGATGTGGAACACTGAGGGAAGAAAGCATGCCGCGGACGTAAGATGGTGCCGCATGAGGGAGTATGTCGGTGACGGCATCCATCATGTCATTTCATGCTTGCATTAATCACAGTATTTAAGAATGTTTGATTTGCTTGCTTTATCATTATCGCTTAATTGATTTGATAACATGTTAACCTTTGCTTTATGATTCCATTGAGTTAGCTACTCACTCCCACGTTACGGGACGATGTTGCGCACACAAACCAGTTCCTATTTTAGTTTCAGGTGATGGCGCTGCTTGTGAAGCGGAGCCGGACTTGTTTGATGATGAGGAGGATTTCTCCTATATGCTGGTTCTAATCGACGGGTTTACAGGGTTACTGATTAGATACCAATGCACTTGGTATTTTTCCTTTTATTTCCACACCCATGTATATTCTTTTCTTTCTATTTTGGATTATACATGTATTTAGTTAACCTGGTAACATGTTCACACTCTGGAGACTTACAATCATTTATATATTTTATATATTTATCACAGTCTTCCACTTGCTAATTTAACTGTCTCTGGAGTATGATATGCTGTTCTGGCTTAATCCCACTCATATTTTCTGCACTAATATGAACAACATTCATCCATCATTGAAAATCTTGCATAAGTGATGTTCTGGAACTCGAGAGTTGGGTTTCTACCTGACCCCCAATTTTTGAGATGTTACAGTTATGAATAGAGTTCATCACCATATAACATGCTTAATATAGATCCATGATTCATGCTCATACGCATCATATGTATGTTTAATATGAGGAGTGACTGATCATAGCATATGCCTTTGGGAAGATTGTTTATGTGGCTCCCTAATAGGCAGAGTTTCCCCACATGAGCACGCAGTACAAGCAGGATTGTTGCATGACTGATAGTGTGATTCATGCACTTCACATTTGTACGACATGATTACTATACGCCCTAGCGACATCAAGGTTGTGACCTCCACATGCATGTCATGGATTGCAGGATCAGATACTGAAAGTACTGTTACTAGCATCGGGACGTCATAAATGTCTTCAGGTGAAAATCCCTAAACTCGATGGTACTAGAGGATGACTCCAACGTCGACACCGAATGGATACATGAGCGCATGAGGGCCGAATATAAGGAGGCCATGTCTCCCACTGTATCATGGCTGGTTGGAAGGGGGTATGGCCTTAACCGCTAAGGGTAGGGAGCATTACTAGGCTGAGTATGACAACTCGTAAATGAGTTGTCTATCGACATGTTGGATAGGTATTGGTAAGTTATTGGCTAGGTGGATAGTGAAGTTTCTTATGCTCACTTGGACTATGTGCCTAGGAAAGGGGCAGTATCATTTGAAGTGTACTAAACCTCGGTGATTATTCAGAGTGAGAACTGTACTGATATTTGATGCTCTAGTTATGAGCTACATTGATATGTGGATTCGGATGAGGATTGGTATGCTTGAGTTACATCTTGCATCGCATGGTCTTGATATGGCCGATAGCATTCATGTCTTGCACTGCATAGCCTTGGTATGACTAATTACATTCATGTACTCATTAGCATGATTCCACATTACTATAATATTGCATTCTGAGCACACTCATATTGCCCACACACTTACACCATCCTCTATGCTTTCTATAAGCTTATGCATAATTGATGCGTGCAAGTAACACTAGGACACTGCAGCAACATTGAGATTGGGGTGTGCAGCAGACTTCTGGAGCTTTCAATTTTATTATTGTATTTCTCTTTATGCACATTGTACTCAAAGTTTTTTATCATAGTGGATTTATGATGATGTTGTTGGTTGTTGTTTGTAAGTTATGCTTACTGTGAATAAAATTCATGTTGAAAATCCTCCTTATATGATCCCAGGATGAGAACTTGGTGTATGGGTATCGGGAGTCTAGAAAGGGGTACTACGGAGGCTTTCGGTGCCGAATTTGGCGATCAGAATTTTGTGAGCCCAGTTCCTGAGTTTGGGGAGTGATAACAAATTTACCTAAATCACAAAGGCAACATCATCATCACATATCTACTAATATAAATAGTTGAATACAGTGTTGAAAGGGAAATATATATATATATATATATATATATATATATATATATATATACACACACACACACACACACACACATATATATATTGAGAATCAAAGCTCTAGAAGATAGTTGCATGCTCCAAGCTCAACGCCGTTGCACCTAACGCCACCTGCACGCATCTATTGTGCATAAGCTTATAGAAAGCTTAGAGTGTAGTGTAACTGTGTACCCAAGGTAAGCATGCTCAAAATGCATATCAAAGTAATGGGAACATGTGCTGGCAAGTCCATAAATATCATCAGCCTTATCCAAGATATGTGATGCAAAAACATAATAAACCAATATTATATACTGAGAAAGCAATATAGATCAGCTATGCAATGGGAAGACATAGTAAGCCAAATATCAGATACTGAGGATGTAATGTAATATGCGAATCCTGATAAGTTTACGAATACTGTTAACCTTAATTAGGTTATGCAATACAAAAGCATAGTAAACCAAAGCTATATGTTGAGGATGCAATGCAATATTTGAATCCTGATGAGTTCACGAATACCGTTAACCGTAATCAGGTTATGCAATATAGAAGCATAGTAAACCAAATGCTATGTGCTGAGGATGCAATGCAATATGTGGTACGAATGAAATGACTATGCTGGAGTGTGAAGTTGGGATGATAGTACGTAGTATCACAGTCTACAGGATCCATCACAAAGGACTTCTATCCAAACCAGTCCTATACCTAAATTTAGATAGTTAGACTCAATGTGGTAAACTCCTGATTTCGATTTAGTCGTGCGCCCCAATCGAAATCTTAGCCATTGCAAAGGTATACATAATAATTAGTTGCGCACCACCAGCTCGAGTGGATAGTGAATGAATGAATGAATGGGTAAAATATTGTGTATGCAACTCCTGCTCAATAAGTCCACATATCAGTATCGCACATCTCTGAGATCATCCAGGGGTCTAGTACACTCCACACGGGCTGCTGCCTCCCTAGCCGCACAACCATGCAGGTGAAAAAGACCTCACTACCCACCTGCCAGCAGTATACTAATGCCTACCCAGATCATCGATAGCTGACCCATTTGGGAGCTAGTCAAACTTAGTTTAGCTTACAACCCCATTACTCAGGTGGATAAGGTCACATCCCCTTCCAACCGACCATAACACATTGGGAGATATGACCTAATGGTATATGATCCTCATACGCTCATGTATCCGCTCGCTCTAGACGTTGGAGCATCTCCTGGCCACGGAGGTTTAAAGACTTTCACCCATAGACATCCAACATGCCTAGATGCTTGAACAAAACATTTTTGGTGTCCCATCTTGCCACCCACGACATGCATATGGAGGCCACAACCCTGATGTCGCTAGGGCGTACGGTGGTCATATAAAAAAATGTGAGACGCATGAATCATACCATCCCGTCATGCATCAAACCTGCGCATACCGCGCGCTCATGTGGGGCAACACCGTCTATCAGGGAGTCCCATAACAACCTCCCTAATGGTATATGCAATAATCAACCACATCTCATATCAAGCTTGTTGATGATGCGTATGGGCATGTATCATGATGTTATGCTATCACATACTCATAATCGACATTGATAATTGGCCTAATGAGGCCCAAGGAAAGGTCACTATATGGACATTTAACCATCATTGCCCATCAATGTGGACATTCAACCAACATTGCTCCCAAGGAGTGGCCCTCATAGGGCCAAACATATAGTAGGCCCATGGTCACACACAAGGGCCTAACATATACATTGATTGAGCCTCATACAAGGGCCACGTATACATTACAATGGGCCTCATTACATGGGCCGCACATACATCACATTGGGCCTCAAACACGAGTTGCATATACATCACAATGGGCCTCATTACATGGGCCGCACATACATCACATTGGGCCTCATACACATGCCGCATATACATCGCAATGGGCCTCATTACATGGGCCGCTCATACATTATAAAGGGCCTCATTATATGGGTCGTAAATACCTCACAATGGGCAGCAAATACATCACAATGGGCCATAAATACATCACAATAAGCCCTATCCCATGGGCCTTAACTACATCATAATGGGCCCCATTATATGGGCTAATATATATCATAATGGGCCTCATCATATGGGCCAACATACATCATAATGGGCCACTTGCACGGGCCTAACATACATCAACATGTGCTGCAATAATGGGCCTGAAATACTTCAAGATGGGTCCATTGTCCTAACTGGACCATCTACACCATTCATCTATTATTAGAGATTATTTTAGAGCATTTCCTACAAAAATGAATCATATCGGAAGATAATCTGGACCATACCACAAATAGTAGTGGAGATAATGATTTTCACTGTTAAACTTCATCGGGCCTACCATCACATTTATTTTCCATCCAATCTATTCATATGGTCACAAAGACCTGAATTAAGAGGAAAAATAAATTTCATAATGATCTAAAGCTTCTGTGACCCCAAACTGTTGCAACAGTGGATGTTAAATCCTTCATTGGTTTTGCAGTACGGTCCACAAAATAGACAGTGCTGATAAAGCGCATGCATCATAGTGCATTGCTAGACGGTGGAGATAAAACACATATGTCACAGTGTGGTCCATGGTCTAGACGGACGGACAACGTGGATGTAAAACAGATACATCATGGCTGGGGGTCCGAACAACCCGTCTAGATTGAGGGATGCTACACAATGCATACATTAAGGTGGGCCCCACCCCACACGTGTAACACATGTGGGGTGCATCCCACACTTCCAGAAAATGGGCGAATGATATGGATATAATGCATATATCATGTGGGACCCATGGAAATGGACAACACAGATAGAACACTTATGTTACAGTGGGGTCTTGCACAGATGGACAATACAAATACAACACTTGCATCACGGCATAATCCCATCATCCAACAATCTAGATGGTGGAGATAAAGCACATATATCATGGTGCCACAGCACCGTCCGGTGCAGACACAATACAATCAAGGTGGGCTCCACCCGTCCGACATATGGACGGTGTGGATAACACATATATTAAAGGTGGGTCCGCATGTGTGGGACCCACCAGCTCATAGAAGGATCTCTCGTTCTTCACTTCAAATGGTCCAACAACAGCTGTTGTTGGATGTCCAATGCTTGGACGAACTAGATGATGGTAATTAAGGTGGGCCCGCGATCTGGCCAAAATGTACGGACGGTGGTGGATGTGGTACACACATCACAGTGCGTCCAACACACACACATTAAGGTGGGTACTGTAAGGCCCATATTATAGTCTGTACCGTTCCGTAGGCTTCTGCGGGCCTCCCGATTGAATTCCAACAACCTGCGACCTGCAATCGGTATTTGCGCGTGACCCTAAGTCGTATATTTTATATCTATGTTAACTTGACTTAAAACTTATATCCTAGCAACTGCGTCGTTGTTGCAGTTCCAACGCCGCATCTTGCACACCGATGTGATACCCAAGCCAGTAGTTGCGGGCCCGCATATATTCCGAAGAAACATCATATGTTGTGAATTCTGAGAGAATCTCTATAACCCGTCACATCAATCAATCACCTCAAGTCAAGTACACACCCCATCACTCCCCTTACAACACCCATACCCTTACCATCTCTCTCCCATTCCCAAAGTTAACTCTCTCTCTCTCTCTCTCTCCACTCATCTCTTTCTTATAACACCATCTCTCTCTCCCATACATTACTCCATCCCATCCCATTCTCCACTAAATCCCAAGCCTCAGTGAGAGAAAAATTCTAAGGAGAGAGCCTAGTGTGTGGCCCACTCCCTACCCCTAAATCCTCATCTCCACCCTTCAATCTTCATCATCCACCATCAAAGGTTGAGCATAGGAGTTTAGGAAGCCAAGGGACTAAGAAGAAGGCTAATCGGTGGGTGATTTTGGGATATCCAATCATTGATTTTTATTTGAGGGCCCACTTGTGATGGGACCTATCTTGATGTATGTAAATAGAGGAGTTCATAGTGGTGGAGCTCCTCTCATCTCCACCGTTTCTTTCTCTCCCCCCCCCTCTCTCTCTCTCTCCTTTCCTTTTTGTATGGTGATGATGACAATGAGGTGTGTGGCCCACCTGATGTGTGCGTGTGTGTGGCCCACCATGAAGTATGCATTATATCCATGCCATCCATATGTTGGGCCCACCTTGTTAGATCGTCTAACAATAGGCTCGCTAGCCTGTCCAGGATAGGCCCAGATGAAGAGAAAATACAAATATCTGCTTGATTTAATGCGGCTGGTGGGTCCCACACATGCAGACCCACATGGAAGTGGATTGGCTGGAGCACCACATGCATTATACTACTGCTGAAATTGACATCAGCTAGCTCTATGGGTCCCACTGCTGCATCACGTCAGCAAGAGTAGTGGCCCACCATGATGCAGTGTTGTATTTGCACCGTCCCTGTAGTGGCCCACCTTGATGTTTGTGTTTATCACACTGTCCATCCAGATGGTGGATCCCACATAGCTTAAAGCTACTGGATTTAACCTAGAAAATGCTAGTGGGGCTTATAAGGCCTGTATCTTAGTCTGTGCCATTTCGTAGGTTCCCGCGGTCCTCCCGATCAAATTTTGGCAACCTTCGACCTTTATCTGATATTTGCGTATGATCGTAAGCCGAGTCCTACAAACCTGAGTCTACTTAACTTAAGACTTATACCCTAGCGATCATGTTGTCGTCGCAGTTCCGATGCCCCATCTTGCGCGCTGAGGTAATACCCAAGATAGGAGATATGAGCCCACATTCAGTTCGAGGAAAACACTGCACGTTGCAAAACCTAAGAGAATCTCTACCCGAATGTCAACTCAATCAATCAATCAATCCCATCAAGGGTCAAGTACAAGTCAAGTAATACATCACTCAACCCATCACTCAACACATCACTCAACCCATCACAACCCATACCTCTCTTACACAATCTACCCCAAAAGTCAACAATTTCTTACACGACCCAACCCTCTCTCCCATCCATCACTCCATCACCCATCTCTCCCTCTATCCTTACAACCCTCTCTCTCTCATTTCTCAAGCTCATTTTCTAAGCAACCAAAATATCACATGTCCAAGCTTCCCAAGATCTCATGGAGGTGCTTTAGTGTGGCCCACTTCCTACCCTCTCACCTCCCATCTCAACCCTCCATTTTTCATCACCTTCCATTAAAATTGAAGCCTAGGAGTTTGGCGTTCCATCGAACAAAGAAGGAAGCTAATAGGTGGGTGATCCATCATTGATTTTCTATTAGAAGGCCCACGTATGATGGGACCCGTTTTTGATGTATGTATTGTAACCATAGAGGGCCCATAGTCGCGAGGTCCCTCTATCACTGTCCAATCTCTCCTTTTTCTCTTTCTCTCTCTTTTCATTTTTTGTATGGTAATGATGATGATGAGGTGTGTGGCCCACCATGATGTTTACATCCATGCCATCTACTGGTGGACCCCATCCATGTGGGACACACCATGATTTTTATATGTCATCCCAACCATCCATCTAGGACGTGGACCACCCCACACGTGTGGGTGGGGCCCTCCTTAATGTATTTATTCTAATACACCTAGATCCATAGAACAACTAGTAGACTGATTAGAGATACCTTGTTTCAACAAATGAGGTCTTGGTATCGATTCTTAGTGGGGGTGGCTAACAATGAGGTGTGAACTGACGGTGGGGTGTGGCTAATGGTGAAGTGTGGACTGACAGTGGGGTCTGTGAAACCCATCCACGTTGTTCACCCATTTAGATGGGCCACACCATAATGCATGTGAGATATCCACCATCCTTGGACTGTGGGACCCACCCCACGTGTGGGGCTACACTTGATGTATGCGTCTATCCAGGCCATCTAGGGCCTGGACGTTGTTAATATATTAAATATAATATATATAATGTTGTGGTGGGCCCTACGTGGGACACACCTCTACCTTTTTTGAAAAGCAGCAAAGCTGCACATATAGTAGCTATATAGCTACCCTTTTAATGTTAATGTAACGTCTCGGAAAAATCTGTACAGAGACCCGAGTACCAACTCGATCAGAAATCACTTAGGAATAATTCCTTTAGAAATTAAGCATAAGTTAACTAGCGCTATGTTAGATTAGTTGTGAAATTAGTACTGTTTGCTTTAAATACGTTCTACAAGACCCAAAACTTGTGGAATTGTTAACGCTATAACGTCGTGAAACTTAGGATCAAACTTTAAACCCGTTTGCTCTCAGGAACCCTTTGAAACTTCGTATTGGATCTAGACCGTGCGTCGAGAGTCGGATATCTACAATCTTAAACCATTATGACTGCTTAGCTGGACTTGACAATCGCTTCGAAAATTAAGCCCAACTGATGTTCTGAGGTTATTTTGTTGAGCATGGAGCAAGGAGTGTGAGAAAGAGTGAAATGCATAAAAAATTAAATGTGATTTAAATAAATCTAGTACGTTTCACTTGCGGGTTAAGTATAAGCATTTAGACCGTCGGAATCTGACCCAAATACACCCTTGGATCAGGGAACATTTTTCACTCAGGTCAGTGTACTTGGAATCCTTGATCGAATTTCCGTGACCGCTGAACTGAAACTGGTCCGCCACGTGCGATCTGGGAACACTATCGGACTGAAAACTTAATGTGATCAGGATCCAATATCCATGAGCTTAAGTCCGATTGCATTTGGTCAGGAGACCTCCAGAAGTGCCCTTTTGGATCGGGAAAGACCCGATTTGGTTATAACCCAAGTATACCTTTGTTCCAAGTCTATATAGGTGATTTTCTAACCTATTTAAAGACCTTAAACCCTCTTACTTCCCTCCCATATGAATTTTCTAAAACCCTAGAGAAGAGAGGAGAGAAAGGAGAGAGATTCTGTAAGAGTTGTGGGGAAAACTTCCTGCCACTCGATCCTGATTCTACACATACTTAATCACCGCGTTCTAATCACTCTTCCGGTGATTCCAACTTCATTCTAGGTAAGAAAACCCTAACCTCAACCTATTTTAGGGATTCTAGCAATGCAAGTAGCGAAGTAGCTGACCTATCTTATGAATTAGGTCGTCATATCGGCGTTGACGAAGCATAGACTTTCTATTCGAATCGATACGCGTCTATGACGAAAGGTGAGGATTCTAGATGCTTAGGTTGACTGATTTCAAAGATTTCAATGTCGTTTAATAGTATATTATCGATGAGAACGCCGTTTGACATGTAGAACATGCTGTTTGCTTTCCATTTCGACTGCGTATGGAGAATATGAGATTTAGGGTATTTTAGGCATTTGTAGGAAATACTGTATACGTCTGTATTTTGCTGAAATGATTGCCATGTGTATTTGTCGTGTTATGATATTATTTAGGCATGCATGATCTGTTTGGCGAAGAGATTCACCCTAATGCGCACTTTGGGTCGACGTACGCTATGTGGACAAATGTGTGTAGACTAAGTGTTTAAATAAATGATTGTATTAGTATGTATTGAGCAAATGTTGTTGTAGATTAGTTTTGGAATTGAATTCTCAATTAATATGATCATGTATATGATTTCCTCCATGTTTGTTATATGAATTAATTTCCTTATATATATGAAATGCTTGTGTTTGGTTGATTTGCCTATGTTGTATGTTATAACATGTTGTTAACATGCTTGGATTGTTCGTATTTCATTCCTGTCACTCTCATATGACCACTGATGTAGATTACAAGTGCTTGGGGCTATACTCTAGTCCAGGCAGTCGGTAATAGATTCGAATTCGTGGTTGGCTTCTATTTGCCACGAAGGACGCGTCGATGAACGCGAGTCGTGCTTTGAGTTGGCGGCAGTGGTTAGGCCACACGAGGTGTTTTATTCACTTCGTGTCGTTCAGCTTGAGGTGCGCTCGTACTAGTCGAGCCCGTCAAGTAACCCGACTGGCCATTGTATGTTTACCTTATATTGGTCATAACTGCTTGAACCTAGGGTACTGAACTTACCAGTGGAAACCCTGATAACCATGGTACCTTGATCCATTAAGAATCATGAGCCGGGCATGGTGGTATGGGACACCGTGGTCGAGCTGTCGGCCTACGCTGGGGCCATAAACCTCCCCGTAGTGACTAGTGAGCACTTTAGACTCGTGAGCTGATTATGGTGGTATGGGACACTACATTTGTGCTGTCGGCCTATTCTGATTGGTGACGAGCCCTTTATAGTGACCTCAAGCGTATTCTAAGTCTACGTGAGGTGACGACCCTTCCGTAGCAACAAGAGTACAACTAGGCCTGTATTGATAAGGTGATGGGGGAGCGGTGCAACGAGTGCGAGCAACAGCCCTGACAGCCCTTGCAATGACCTGTAAATATAACATCGTATGAGATTACTAGGAGTGATGACCCTAGACAGGATCTGTGTTGGGATTGATATAAGGAAGGTACCTTAGTTTCCTAATCCTGCTGTTTGAAAGGACTAATAACAACTCAGTAATCATATCCACATCGCATTGCATGTGCCTGGAAGATGTGGAGTACTGAGGGAAGAAAGTATACTGCGGACGTAAGATGGTGTCACATGAGGGAGTATGTCGGTGAGGGCATCCATCATGTCATTTCATGCTTGCATTAACAACAGTATCTAGGAATATCTGATTGTTTGCTTTACTATTATCGCGTGATTGATTTGATAACATGCTAATCTTTGATCTATGATTCCACTGAGTTGATCACTCACTCCCACATTACGGGATGGTGTTTGCAACACCTACCAGAATTTGTCTTAGATGCAGGTTGTGAGGAGATCCAGGAGCTGGAGCCGGACTTCTACGAGGACGAGGACGAGTTCTCGTATATGCAGTTTTTCGACGGCTTCAGATAGGTGGCCTGGATCAGCAGGATTTTTTACTAGTTGGACTATCTTACGACATTTTATTTTTGGTTTGATTTATGTATATGTGACTCAGAGATGTATTCATACTTTCGAGACGGTTCGAGATTATTTTGTTTTATACACAGTGATATATATATCTTTCAGTCTTCCGCTTGCGTTTTATCACTGGATCTGGAGTATGAATTGCAGTTTTGGTATAATCTCACTCATGTTAATGCACTAACTCAGACAACATTGAATCATCAGCATATTTGTTGCATAAGTGATGGTCTGGAACTCGGGAGTCGGGTTTCTACACGACCCCCGATTTTCAGGGCGTAACAGTTCACAAGTTCTGTAGGTCCCATGTGATGTATGTGTATATCCAAGTTGTTCTGACGGTGGGACCCACTCTAGATGTATTTGTTTCATCCCTGTGGTGTGGACCCCATGATGTATGTGCTTTATCTACACCGTCCATTGTTTGGATGGTGGGGCCACCATGATGCATGCGTTGTATCCATATCGTCCAAACACTTTGAGATATCATTTTATGGCATGAGTGGAATGATGAGTCAGATATAAAGTTTAAGTGGATCCCACCATTTAAATAGTGGACAGCGACATTCACTGTCCAAACTTCTAAGGGCCACAATAGTTTTCACCGTTTATTTTCACTTCATTTATCTCTGAGTTAACTTATGAATAGGTTAGCTCAAAACTACATAAGGGTTGGCCCAATTTGATATACATGAGGCCCATTGGTGTAGCCTATTTGATATACATGAAGCATATTGATGCGACCCAAATAATGTGGCCCATGTAATGTGGCCCACTTGACATATGAGGCCCAGTGATGTGGCCCATGGGTGAGGCCCATTGTGATGTATTCAAGTCTAATGGGCGCAGCCCATTATGATGCATCCGAGGCTTATGGGCGAGGCCCATTGTGATATATTTAAGGCCCATGGGTGTGGCCCATTGTGATTCATTTGAAGCCTTTATATGAAGCCCAACGCGATATATGAGAGGCCCAAAACGGGGCCCAATGTGATGTATGTGTGGCCGATACGTTGTATATGAATCCCTTATGTGGGCCACTCCTTGGGAGTAATGTTGGTTAGATGTCCACATTGATGGGAAATGATAATTGGATGTCCACATTATGACCTTTCCTTAGGCCTTGTTAGGCCTATTTTCATCATTCTCTTAGAGGGTTAACCCAAATAAGTGGGCCTATTTGTCATAGATGGATAACTCTGTGCTATCAGATTTGAAATAACCATGGCCGAGTGTCGATCTTTATACTATGGTTGATCGATTGTTCATCTATGGACCTTACCTTGTTTATATGTTGATTGTCGGTGCCAATTATCGATGCTGATTATCGGTGCCGATTATTTATGCTGATTGTTGATGCTGATCATTGATGCCGATTATCGAGGGTGATGCCGATTATCGGTACCAGTTATCGATACCGATTATGAGTATGTGATAACATAGCATCATGATACATGCCCATGCACATCATCTGCATGCTTATGATGAGATGAGTGATTGATCATAGCACATGCCATTGGGCAGATTGTTATGGGACTCCCTAGTAAGGGGAAGTTGCTCGCATGAGCGCATAGTAGGTGCATGTTTGTTGTATGACTGGATTGGATGATTCATGCATCTCGCATTGTGTGATATATATACTATATACCCTAGCAACATCAGAGTTGTAGCCTCCATAAGCACATAGTGGTTGGTAGGATTGGACATCAAAAATCTTATTCTACATGGGGTGCTATAGATATTCCTGGGTGAAAGTCTCTAAACCCTTATGGTACCAGGAGGTTGTTCTAACGTCTAGACTGAGTGGATACATGAGCATCGAGTGCCGAATATAAGGAAGCTGTGCTTTCCACTCTGCCGTGATCGGTTGGAAGGGGGTGCGACCTTACCCGCTTGAGAGGTGGGGGTAAAACTAGCCTGACTTTGACCAGCTCGAGGAATGGGTCCGCTATTGATGAGTCGGGCCCGATATTGGCAGACAGATAGTGAGGTCTCTTCCACTCACCTTGTTGTGCGCGATGGGGAGGCAATCTGGTTTAGAGATTACTAGTCCCCAGTTATATTTCAGAGTTGAGTTGTATTGTCATGTGGACTTAAATGAGGATTCGTATGCTTGATTTGCATCTCCCATTGCATGGCCTTGGGATGGCCGACATCATTCATGGCTTTCATTGCATAGCCTGGGTACGACTAATTCATCATCATATTTCACATTACTCTGATATGGTATAATTATTTTACTACATTGCTCACACACTTTTACCACCCTCTAAGCTTTTTATAAGATTATGCACGACCGTTGTTCGTAGTTGACGTTGGATCGCAGCAGCGCTAAGGCAGGAGTGCATAACAGATCATCTTGGAGTTTTTGTCTATCAACATTGTATTTCCCTTTATGCGCACTGTACTTATAAGTTTTTGATCATAGTGGAAATGTGATGGAGTTTTTGGTTGTTATTTGTGGGTTATGCATTTGGTTATGCTTATTACGAATCAAACTGATGTTGAAAATCCTCCTCGTAGCATCCCAAGATCGAAACCTGGTGGATGGACGCTGGGAGCCGAGCATGGGGTTTTATAGAGGCTGTCAGCGTCGGATTTGGCGATTAGAAATTTTATGAGCCTGATTTTTGAGTTTGGGGGGTGACAGAGCCAACCGTGATGTATCTATATGTAACACCCTGAAAATCGGGGGTCGTGTATAAACTCAACTCCCGAGTTCCAGACCGTCACTTATGCAACAAAAATGATTATGATTCAATGTTGTTTGAGTTAAAGCATTTACATGAGTAAAAATATACCAAAACTGCAATTCATACTCCAGATCCAGTGATAAAAGCAAGCGGAAGACTAAATAATATATATATCACTGTAAGGAAAAACAAAGTAGATTTCATCTGTCTCTAAAGTATGAATACATCTCTGAGTCTCATATACATATACATGAACAAAATCAAATGTTCAAAATAGTCCCACTGAAGTCCCATCAACCCAGGTCACCTAAGCAAAGCCAACATGATACTGCATGTACGAGAACTCGTCCTGGTCCTCGTCAAAGTCTGGCTCTACCTCCTGGATCTCAGCATCACCTGCATCTACAACAGGGTCTGGTGGGTGTTGCAAACATCATCCCGTAACGTGGGAATGAGTGATCAACTCAGTGGAATCATAGAGCAAAGATTAGCATGTTCACAAATCAATCATGCGACAATAGTAAAACAGTAAATCAGACAATCCTAATACTGTTGTTAATGCAATATGACATGACGTGATGTATGCCCTCACCGACGATCTCCCTCATATGGCACCATCTTACGACCGCGGCATGCCACACTCCCTAAAGTGCTCCACATCTTCCAGGCACATGCAATGTTATGGTGATATGATTTTCGAGTTGCTATTAGTCCATTCAAACAGCAGGATTGGGAAACTAAGGTACTTCCCTTGTATCAATCCCAACACAGATCCTGTTTAGGGTCGTCACTCCTAGTAATCTCATACGATGTATATTTTGTAGGTCGCTGCAAGGGCTGCCAGGGCTGTTGCTCGCACTCATTGCACCGCTCCCCCATCACCTTATCAATACAGACATACTGTACTCTACTGCAACGGAAGGGTCGTCGCCTCCCGTGGACTCAGAATACCCTCGCGATCACTACAAAGGACTCGTCGCCTGATCAGTGTAGGCCGACAGCTAGAATATAGTGTCCTATACCACCATAATCTGTTCACGAGACTAGGTGCTCACTGGTCACTACGGGGAGGTTTGTGGCCCCAGCGTAGGCCAACAGCTCGACCACGGTGTCCCATACCACCATGCCCGGCTCATGAGTCTTCGTGGATCAAGGTACCATGGTTAACAGGGTTTACAATGGTAAGTTCAGTACCCTAGGTTTAAGCAGTTATGACTCATACAGGGTGAACATACATCGGCTAGTCGGGTTACTTGACAGGCTCGACTAGCGCGATCGCATCTCAAGTCGAACGACATGAAGTGCGTAAAACACTTCACGTGGCCTAACCACTGCCGCTAACTCCAAACACGATTCGCGTTCATCGACGCGTCGTTTGTGGCCAAGACTAGCCAACCACGAATTCGCTCAGTTATCGACTGCCTGGACTAAGTATAGTCCCAAATACATATGAATTCACATCAGTAATTTATGTAGGAGTATTGGAATTGAAATACAATCATGTGAGCATGTTAACACATGTTATAACATTCAACTTAAGCAAATCTTCAAGCACATACATTTCATGCATAGTATGGAATCATGTACATAGTCAACATGTAGGAAATCAATTATGTCAGCATATAAATTGAGAAATCCATCTCAAACTAATTCATAACATCATTTAATTCAATACATACTTATACAAGCATTTATACAAACACATACACTACACACTTAAGTCTACATATAGTATGTCGACCCGAAGTGCGCAATTTGGCAAATCTCTTCGCCAAACTAATTATGCACGTATTCCTAACTTTCTAATGCGACAACAAACCATGTCAATCACATCAGCAAAATATGAATGTAATCAGTACTTCCTACAAATGACTAAAATGCCCTAAATCTCATATTCTTCGTTGATTTACGAAACAGGAAACGGATAGCATGTTGTACATGTCAAACGTCGATGCCATCAATAATCTACTATTAAACGACATTGAAAGCATTGGAAACTGTCAATCAAAGCGTCTAAAATCCTCACCTTATCTCTTATGGATGTGTCGTTTCAAACGGAGCGTATACGCTTCGTCTACGGCGATAAGAGAACCTGTTTTACAAGATCTATTGGTTAAAAAGCTATGGATCCTAGTGAACCTTAAATCAGCAACTTTTAGGGTTGTTTCATACCTGAAAACGTGGAAGAATCACTGGCTTGGTGATCAGGAGGTGTTGCTACAGCACGTACAACAGGTGGCACGAAGACGGGAAAAATCTCTTCTACTCTCTCTCACAAACTCTCACCTTTTCTCTCTCCCAAATTAGGGTTTCTCTCAAATTCGGATGGGAGAGAGGAGTGAGGGTTTCAACCTCTTTTATAAGCTCAAAAACGCCGAAAATAGGCTCCGGTACAAGGTTCACTTAGTGCATATCCAAATCGGAGATGTTTCGGTCCAAAAGATACTTTCTGGTGGTCCCCTGGCCGAATGCAATCGGACTTAAGCTCATGCGTACCAGATCTAGCACGTATTAAGTTTTCAGTCCGGCAGGGTTCGCAGATCGTGCGTGGCGGACTAGTTTCAGTTCAGCGGTCACCGCACGTAGATCAGGGCTGAAAGTCTCATGATATGAAATAGAAATTTTTCCTGATCCGAGTGTGTAATCTGGCTGAATTCTGACGGTCAGAACGCTTAATACTGATGCGTCAAGTCGTGTACCAGATTTGAATTTAAAATTCCAATTCTGTCCCTATTCGCACTCTCTTCAGTCCAGGCTCAATGAAATAGCCTGTGATTATCGGTTGGACTTGATTTTCGAAATGATTGTCAAGTCCAGCAAGGCGGTTCTAACGGTCTAAGATAGGAGGTATCGGACTTTTGACGCGCGGTCTAGATCCAATATAAAGATTCAAAGTGGTCCAGAGAACAAACCTGCTTAGAGTTTGATTCGAGGTTATAGAGTATTGTAGAGTCATTGGTTCTACTTGATTTGGGTCTTGTAGAACGTATTTAAAGTGATCAGGGACTATTTCCCAGTTACTCTAGCGTTGCGCTAGCTAACTTACGCTTAATTTCCATAGGAATTAATTCTACGCAATTTCGGGTCGAGTTGGTACTCGAGCCCAAGTATGGATTTTTCACGGGCGTTACACTATATATCCCAACCGTCCATTTGTCATGGATGTGGCCCCACCCCACACGTGTGACACTTGTGGGTGGGACACACCTTGATGTATCTATTCTACATCCACTTCGTCCGTATGTCCAGGATGGTGGACCCCACTATAGTGTATGTGTTTTTACACACCATTCATCCATTTCAGGTCAAGTGGGACCCACCCCACATGTGTTGTACTTGTGGAAGTGGGGCCCACCAGATGATGTATGTGTTTTATTCATTCGTCCATCTGGATAGTGGTAGGTGAAGCCCACCTTATTGTATATGTTGTGAGTCCACACCGTCCATTTGGATAGGTGGTGTGAGGCCACCTTGATGTACATGTTACATCCAAACCGTCCATCCAAACAGTGAGCTCGTCTTAAGGCTTAAGATAAAAAAAATGAGGCAGATCAATCAGGTGGACCACACTGTAGAAAACAGTGGAGAATTGAGTGCCTACCATTGAAATCCTCAGGGATCACAGAAGTTCTTGATCAATATGGTATTTTTTTTTCCTCTTAATTCAGGTCCTGCTGACCATATGAACAGATTGGATGGAAAATAAAAGTTATGGTGGGCCTTGGAAATTTGAAGGGTGGCAATCATTATTGTAAGGCTTGTATCCTCATCCGTACCTTTCCTTAGACTCTCGTAGTCCTTCCTGTTGAATTCTGGTGATCCACGATCTATAATTAGCGATTGCACGCTACCCTAAGTCACACCATATTAACCCAAGTTGACTTGACCCGAGACTTGTACTCTTGTGACCGCTCCGTCACCATTGTTCCAATACCGCATCTCACGCATCGATGCAATACCTAGGCTAGGAGTTGTGGGCCCGTGTTTATTTTAAGAAAAACACCTCGTGTTGTGAATTTTGAGAGAATCTCTACAACCCATCACATCAATCAATCACGTACACATCTTATCACAAGTACATGTCAAGTACAAGCAACCCATCCCTCTCCCATTCCTAAAGTTAACCTCTCTCTCTCTCCACCCATCCCTTTCTTACACTCACCCATAACCCATCACTTACTCTTACATCACCTCTCTCTCTCTATCTCTTTCTCAAACAATTTTCTTAAGAAACCCATGAGAGTGGACGTCTAAGCTCTAAGGAGTGCAAGGAGAGCTTTGTGTGTGGCCCACTTCCTATCTCAAGATCCTCACCATCCAACCCTTCAACCCTTATCATCTACCATCAAAGAGGAAATGTGGAGTTAAGGAAGCCATGGGACCAAGAAGGAGCAAAATCAGTGGGTGATAATAGCACTAGAACTTGATTTTTGATGTAAGGCCCACATGATTTGGGACCTGTATTGATGTATGTATTGATACATGTGTTAGAGGTGCCCATGGTGGCGGGGCCCCTCCATCACTCATCCCCCCCCCCCTCTCTCTCTCTCTCTCTCTCTCTCTCTCTCTCTCTCTCTCTTTCTCTCTCTTCCCTGTTTGTGGTCCACCTTGATGGATATATTAGATCAACACTGTCCACCTTACGGGCCCACCTTGCTGCTTTCACAGGGCTTGCATGACCGGCCGGTCATGTAGTGCTGTCTGATGGGAAAAGCACAAATGTTAGTTTGATTGGTGGGTCACCATGTAGACCCACCTGATGTACGTGATTGCATTTAGACCGTCCAGACTTTGGGCCTAGACAGAGGTAAACATAAATATTAACCTTGATTTTAGAGGCTAATGGGCCACACTAATGTGGACTGCACCTAGATGGATGAATGTATCCACACCGTTCGTCCAGATTGGAGAGGTCGCAGGCCTAGACGTTGAAGGAAAAAATGGAAATACCAGCTTAATAAAAAAATTTTTGGTGGGCCACTCATGTGGACCCCACCTTGATATATGTATTTGATCCACACTGTCTATCTTATTTCCCAGCTCGTTTAGGTGTTGAGCCAAAAAATGGAGTCAATCCAAATCTTTGGTAGGCCACACCATTAAGAATATTATTTTAATAGTGATAAACTGTTAGGGCCCGCTGTGATGTTTCTGGGCATAAAAAATATATTGAATATTGGGCTTATTAGACCCGTCATGAGCCATAGAACCCAGCCGACGGACTGGATCATCCTAATGTGGGCCACACCTGTAAAAATCTTTAGAAAAACAAAAAAATCAAATATATATACATATTAAATAGCTCTAGACGTTGTTGATGCCAACATCCAGAGGTCACTGCAGCAAGCAGCGTCCTGCTGCTTGGAACGGGTAGGATCAATGGGCCCCACCACAGGTCTCACCGTGATGCATGTTGACCATCTACACCGTCCATTTGATGGGTCCCTCTTAAAAAATGAGGTGAGCTAAAAATCAGCCATATAAGGAACTCAGGTGGTCCAGACTACAGGAAGTAGTGGGGGATTGAACATCTACCAATGAAACCCTTTTTGGCTCACAAAAGTTTTAGATTTATATGAAATTTGTTTTTCATCTTAATTCAGGTCTTATGACCTTATGAACATATGGGATGGAAGATAAATGTTATGGTGGGCCACACGTGTGGACCCACCTTATATCCACACCGTCCATTAGTATAGATGATGGGTCCCACTCAGCATGCAGCTGCTGCTGCATTGACACCAACAAGCTCTGTGGGTCCCTGCATGATATATTTGTTATATCCCATCTGTCCTGGGGCATAGGACCCACCATATATATATGTGTTGCATCCACTGTCCAGCCCATGAACAGTGGGTCCCACCTTGATATGTTATATATCCACACCGTCCAAGAGTGGGACGGTGTGACCTGCCATGATACATGTGTTTTATATCCATCCACACCGTCCAGATGGGACGGTGGGCCCTCACTTGATGTAAGTGTTTTATCAACACCGCCCGTCCGTGAGATCCACCTGATGAGCATTGAATCCTCACTGTCCAGTAGGCCTGGACGGTGAGGTGATACAAATGTCAGTTTGATTCTAAACTCTAGTAGGCCACACGAGTGGTCCCACCTTGATGTATGTGTCTTGTGCCATGCCGTCCATCTGTTGGCTAGACGTGTAAGGCCCACCTTGATGTATTTGTTATGCATGTTGCCCATCCATTTTAGTAAATCATGGGCTTCTCCATTAGGCCCAATATGATATATGTCATTAGGCAGGTTGTTATAGGGCCCTATGTGGTGATGGATTTTATCATACCTTCCATTTGTCAGGACGTCAGCAAGTGCTATGGGTCCTATACAGCTCAAAGCTTCTGACTGACGTCAGTAACTTCTGAGGGTCTGATCATGGGGTATGAGTTATATCATCACCGTCCACCCATCATCCAGATAGGATGGACTGTGGGGTCACCATGCTGCAAGTGTTGTATTCATACCACCCATCTGTTTTCAGGAGGCAGGGCCTACATTGATGTATGTATTTTGTAGCTACATCGTCCATCCGTTTTCAGGACGTGGGATGTGTGGACCCCACCTGATGTATGTTTTATCCATAATGTCTGTGGGACATGTGACCCACTTGATGTATATAAGGCCCATTGGTGTGGCCCACTTGATATATATGAGGCTCGTTGATGTGGCCCACTTGATGTTTATGAGGCCCATTGATGCGACCCACTTGATGTATATGAGGCCCATTGGTGCAGCCCACTTGATGTACATGAGGCCCATTAGTGTGACCCGTTGATGTGGCCCACTTGATGTATATGAGGCCCATTGGTGCAGCCCACTTAATGTTATGAGGCCTATTGGTGTGACCCGTTGATGCCACTCACTTGACATTTATGAGGCCCATTGATGCAGCCCACTTAATGTATATGAGGCCCATATGATGAGGCCCAATGTGTTGTATATGAAGCCCATGTGATGCGGCCATTGTGATATGTGAGGCCCATATGGTAAGACCCATTATGATTGTGTGAGGCCCGTTGAGATTGTATGTGGCCCATTATGTTGTGTATAAGGCCCTTGTGTGAGGCTACGAGCCCACTATATGTTTGACCCTATGAAGGCAACTCCATGGGAGCAATGTTGGTTAAATGTCCACATTGATTGGCAATGACGGTTAAATGTCCACATTGTGACCTTCCCTTAGGCCCTCTGTTAGGTCGATTATTAACATCGATTATCGAGGCTGACTATTAATGCCGATTATCGATGCCTGTTATCAATACTAATTATAAGTATGTGACAGCATAACATCATGATACATGCCCATACGCATCGTTTGCATATTTTTTATAAGATATGGATAACTATTACATATGCCATATGACAAGTTGTTTGTGGGACTCCCTGATAGGCGAAGTCGTCCCATATGATCACACGGTATGCGCAGGATTGATGCATGATTGGATTGTGTGACTCATGCATCTCACATTTTAGGATATGACTAGTATACAACCTAATGACATCAGGGTCGTGGCCTCCACAGGCATATCGTGGATGACCAGATGGGACACTAGAAATTTTTTTCTACATGGGGTGCCATAGATTCCCTGGGTGAAAGTTCCTAAACCTCCATTGCCAGGAGATGCTCTAACGTCTAGACCGAGTGGATACATGAGCGTCTGAGTGTCGAATACCAGTAGGTCACGTCTCTCACTGTGTTGTGGTCAGTTGGAAGGGGGTGTGGCCTTACCCGCTCAAGGGTAAGGGCATAGCTAGGCTGAGTTTGACTAGCTCATAAATGGACCCACTATCGATGTGCCAGGTAGATATTGGCTGATTACTGGCTAGGCGGATAGTGAGGTCTCTTCCACTTGCATGGTTACACGTCCAGTGGGTAGCGATCGCATGTAGAGTGTACTAGATCTCGGTGATAATCTTAGAGATGTACAGTACTGATATGTGGACTTATTGAGCAAGAGTTGCATACTCATTCATTTATTAATTCACTATACACTCGGGCTGATGGTACGTAACTATTTATTATGTGTACCTTTAATGGCCAGGATTTCGATTAGGGTGCGGTACTAACTTGAGATCAGGAGTTTAATACATTGAGTCTATCTATCCAAATTTAGGTATGAGACTGGTTTGAATAGAAGTCCCTTGTGATGAACCCCTTAACCTGCGATACTACATAGTATCATCCTGACTTCACACTCTAGCTTGGTTATTTCATTTGCACAGCATATTGCATTACATCTGTGGTATATGACATTTTGGGTTGCTATGTTTTTGCATTTATATGGCCTAGATGAGGTTGACAGTATTTGTGGCCCCATCAGGATTTACATATTATGTTTCATCATCAGTATATGATATTTGGCTTACTATAACTTCGCATTGCATAGCTGATCTACATTGTTTCCTCAATAAATGATATTGGCTTATTATGTTTTGCATCGCATAACTTAGATAAGGTTAATGGTATTTATGGACTTACTAGCATGTTTTCGAATTTCTCTGATATTGTATACTTGACACTTACCTTTCGCCAACACTTACACCACCTTCTAAGTTTTTTATAAGCTTATACATGATAGATGCTTGCAGGTGGTGTTAGGTCGTAGCAGCACTGAGCTTAGAGCGTGCAACTATCTTTTGGAGCTTTATTTTTTAACATATGTATTTCCCTTTCAGTACTATATTCAACTGTTTATATTAATGGATATGTGATGATGATGTTGTCTTTTTGAGTTGGGTAAACTTGTGGTTATGCTTCTTACGAGATAAATGTACTTTGAAAATCCTCTTTGTAGGATCCCAAGATTAGAATCTAGCGTATGGGCGCTGGAAGCTGAAAATGGGGTACTGCGGAGGCTGTCGTCACCGGATTCAACGAACAAGAATTTTGTGAGCTCGGTTTCATTATTTAGGAGGTGACAATTATCTCCATCGTTATTTATGGTATGGTCCAAATAATCTTCCGATGTGATTCATTTTTGGGATAATGTTCTAAAATGATATGTTAAATAGATGAATGGTATAGATGATGTGGCCCACCTTAATGTATTTGTGGCCCATCCATGGGGCCCACCTTGATGTATTTATGGCCCATCCATGGCGCCCACCTTGATGTATTTGTGGCCTATCCATGAGGCCCACCTTGACGTATTTGTGGCCCATCCATTAAGGCCCACCTTGATGTGATGTATATTGGACCCGTATAAGAGGCCCATTGTTATTCGGGGCCCATGTGTTACTACCCATTTGATGTATATGAGGTCCATGTATTGTAGCCCATTTAATATATATGAGGCCCATATGATGAGGCCCAATGTAATGCATATGTGGCCCATGAGTGAGGACCATCATCATGTGTATTAGGCCCATGAGTGAGGCCCATGACGATATATATTAGGCCCTTGTGTGAGGCCATGAGCCCACTATACGTGTGGCTCTTTGTGGGCCACTCCTTGTGATAATGTTGGTTAAATGTCTACATTGATGGGCAATGATGGTTAAATATCCACATTATGACCTTCCTTCAAGCCTTGATAGGCCCATTCTCATCATTCTCTTAGTGGGATTACCCAAATTATTGGGCCCCATAGATATTGCATGGTTCATCCTTGTCATAGACTCCGTGCTACCGAAATTGATATATCCACGGTCGAGGGTCGATCTTCATATTATGGTTTAGATTGGCTATTCATTTATGGGCCCTGCCTTGCATGTAGGCCGATTGTTGATGCCGATTATCGATGCCAGTTATCGATGCCGGTTATCGATACTGATTACGAGTATGCTTAGCGTATCATCATGATACATGCCTACACACATCATTTATGTGCTTGATATGAGATGTGGTTGACCATTGTATATATCATTGGGTAGGTTGTCAAGGGCCTCTCTTATAGGTGGAGATTGTCTCACATGAGCACATGATATGCGCGGGGCTGATGCATGACTAGATAGTATGACTCATGCATCTTGTATTATGTGTTGTGATTACTATACGCCCTAGCGACATTAGGGCCGTAGTCTTTATAGGAATATCGTGGATGATAAGATTGGACATCGAAAATACTATTATTAGCATCGGGGCGCCATAGATGTCTCTGAGTGAAAATCTCTAAACTTGACGGTACCGGAAGATACTCCAACGTCGAGACCGAGTGGATACATGAGCACACGAGGGTCGAATACCAATAGGCCTCGTCTCCTACTGTCGTGGTTGGTTGGAAAGGGGTGTGCCCTTACTCGCCCGAGGGTAGGGGCAATTACTAGGCTGAGTATGACCAACTAATAAATGGGTCCGCTATCGATGTGCGGGATAGGAATTGACAGGCTATTGGTCAGGAAGATAGTGAGGTTTCTTATGCCCACTTGAACTGTGCACTTGAGGCAGTGCCATTTGGAGTGTACAAAACCCCAGTGATTATCCACTGACAACTGTATTTGTAAATGCTATTCTATCTAGCTCATATGATTGTTAAATTTTATAGTGCCAAAACCTCTTGGAATCTGTATCTCGTGTATCTCATCTTCATATTCGAGATCAAGAAAATTAAGTATAAGAATAGAGGTCTTTACTTCAAGAACTTGAAGTGCAAGAATAAAAGATTCAAGTACATCATCATGTGATAAATCAAGCTTTGAAAGTTGCAACTATGTTAAGAGAAAGTGCTTTTCTTTGGAACTTAAAGCTCAAGGTGAAATACAAGTCATAAGCACTTCAAGTTTAAGCTTTAAAGTATGTCAAGATATCAAGCTTCATGTACTTCAAGATTAACTATCAATGAAAGAGAAGGATGATTCAATATTCAAATATCACTTATAAGGTATGAATGACCCTAGATTGACCATAGGTTAGGTCATATTGATTGCATACTAAATTGGGTTACTATATAATTGTATAGGCTTTTTCTTCACTACTTTTAGCCTATGTTCGACTAGTCCTAGTGCTGACTCGACTAATCCAAGAATTTCCTTGACCAGTCCAAGGTTTGTTACTAATTTTTGAGATTTTTTGTTGGACCCTCGACCAGTCCTGGGGACTACTTAACCAGTCGAGTGAACAGTGCTCGACTAATCGAGTAGGCTTGACTCAAAGTCTAGCAACCAAATTGGGTCCCACACGGCCAGTCGAGAGCAGGGCACGACCGGTCGTGCAGGCTACTCGGCCAGTCAAGCAAGCCACTTGACCAGTCATGGAATGGTGTTATTTTATCGCGCCCATTTTTTTGAATTCTTATTGGTCCTTCGGCTAGTCAAGCTGTCCTCTGGACCAATTGAGTGAATAGTTTCTACACTTATAAATAAAGCACGATTTTTTAAATTTTTCTTTGAATTCAAGCAAAATCAACACACTGCTCTAAGAGATAAGTTAGTGATATTCTTAAGCTATTTAGTGCTCATTTAATATTCTCTTTAATTTATCTTTTTTGCATTTAATTTTAAGTTCTATATTCCAATATTATTTGAAGAAGGGATTTAAGTTTTACCCTTTCTTGGAATCAACATTGAATCAAGCAAGCCCTAGGTGATTTAATCTAAAAATCATTTAGAACTTAGAATCTTTTCATGAGTGTGGACATTGAACATCTACGTTAAACATCTATTTTGAATTGGTTCTACTAGGCTTCATCAAAGGAGAATATCCAGATACGTATATTTACATTTTTATAAATTTCTTTTATCATTTTTGAGGTTGTGCCAGGAAAAATTTCTCTTTTTTTTTTTGGTTTGTCTAAGGTGATTCAAAAAACTCAGAGTGTGGGATTTTTCAATTATCTTGAAAGACACAATGGCGAAGGTTTTAGGTGAACCTTGAAATCCCTATTTCATAGTGAACGCCAATATCCAATGTGTGAAGATATTGGGAGTGGAGTAGTTGTGTAGCTATTTTTTTAAACAGTTGGTGTACACATAAGCGAACCATTATAATTTTAGGTCTTGTGGTGGTTGATTGATTGTGGCTTTATGTGAATGTTGTAATTTCTTTTTAAGCCTCTGTGAGAATGTTGTAAACCTTTTTATGTAAGTGTGGGAATGCTGTAATTGCTTAGTTAATTTTCTTTGCTATTTTTACTCTTTATTCCTTTGTATCGGTTTGAGATTTTGATGCACAGACTGTTCTAGGAATTAGGTTGTCCTACCATAAGCCATTGGTTTTTGATGTAAGGTTGTCCTTAGAATAACATTTGTATCAACCTCTCAATACTTGTACATTTGAGGTTGTTATTCATTTCTTCTTTGTCAGATTGTTTAGTTTTTTCTTTATTTATATCTGTTTAATTCTGCAGTTAATTTTTAAATTTGGCATAGTCCTATTCACCTCCCTCTAGGACTCTTAGCTCAACCTTTTCAACATTGATATATGATACTCCAGAGATGAGCTGGATTGATATTTGGACAGGTATGCTTGAGCTGCATCTTTCACATGACATTGGCTATATAGGCCTTGTATCGTATGGCCTTAGTGTGGCCGATAGCATTCATGCCTTGCATCGTATAGCCTTGGTACGGCTGATTGCATTCATGGACTTATCAACATGATTCCACATTACTCTGATATTGTATTCTAAGCATACTCATATTGTATACACACTTACACCACCCTTTAAGCTTTCTATAAGCTTATGCATGATTGATGCGTATAGGTGACGCTAGGACGCAGCTGTAGCTTAGTAGGAGCAGGAGTGTACAGTCGAGCTTCAGGAGTTTCTATTATTATTATCATTATATTTCCCTTTATGCGCATTTTACCTTAAAGGTTTTTTTTATCATAATGGATTTTGTGATGGTGTCTTGGTTATTATTCGTTGGTTATGTTTATTATGAATCAAATTGATGATTGAGAGTCCTTGTAGATCCCAGGTTCAGAACCTAGTATATGGGTGCCGGGAGCCAAGAATGGGGTACTACAGAGGCTGTCGACGGTGAATTCGGTGATCGAGAATTTTGTGATCTCCATTTTCGAGTTTGGAGTGTGACAAGTCCACGCAGTGGCCCACTGGAGTTTGGACTAAACTGATATTTATATTTTTTCAACATTCAGGCATGTCCTAATGGACAGGCCGCAAGGTGGGGTCCAACACATGGACGGTCTGGATCAGGTGGGCTATACTCTATCATAAAAGAGAGAGAGAGAGGGAGAGAGAGAGAGAGAGAGAGAGAGAGAGAGAGAGAGAGAGAGAGAGAGACATGGGGCAGGGAGGAGCTCCACCACTATGAGCTCCCCCTTAATCATACAAGAATACATCAATGGACCCCACCACATACAGGTCTTCAATCATAAAATTCAAGGGTAGAAATCCCTTCTCCACCACTAAGTGCAAGGTTTAGATGAGCTTTTCATACTAGGAAAATAAACATCATAATGGGGTGCGTAGAGAATGGCCCCATCATGGAATGAACATATGAATCATGGTGAGTCATCCGCCACACCTAGGGTCCAAAGTGAGATCCATACCATCAATCGGTCGGCCCCACTTGGCCCATCATCAAAACACAAATCTAAGCCTATAAAACGCCCACCGATTTCCACTTCTTCTAGTCTCCATGGACTCCTTAGCTCCCAGGCTTTCCCTTTGATGGTGGAAGATGAAGATTTAAGGGTGGAGATGGCAGATAGGTTGGTAGGAAGTGGGCCACACCACAGCTTCTCCATGGGAAGCTTAGACGTCCTCTCCTTAGGAGTTGCTTGGAATGGAGTGAGGAACGAGAGAGAGAGGAGAGGTGTGTAAGAGATATGTCATGGGAAGCATGGGTTGCCTTGACTTTTTGGTAAGAAGGGGTGGGATAGGTATAGGTATTGTTGACTTTAAAGTGAGAGAGGGATGGGTGTGATGGGATGTGTACTTGACTTGATTGATGGAATTGATTTGATAAATTGTAGAGATTCTCTTCTTAGGATTTAAAATGCGGGGTGCTTTCTCGAAGTAAACGCGAGCCCACAACTCCTAGCTCGAGTATCGCATCGGTGCACAAGTCGCGATGTTGTAACCACAGCGACGACACGGTCGCAAGGGTATAAGTCTCGGGCCGAGCTGACTCAGATCGTCAGGATGCGACTCAGGGTCACGTGCAAATGCTATCTACGCATTGCAGGTAGTCAGAATTCGATTCGGAGTACCGCGGGAGTCTAAGGAATGGTACGGTCTAAGATACAGGCCTTACATAGTCTATGAGGCATTTCTGATCAGCTGTCGGGTTAGAAAATGGCCCAACATATTTGCATTTCTATTAGCCGCTAGTCCAAGTTGAGCCCAGCCTAGTTGCCCGATGAGACTTTATAAAGGTGGCAACTGGTGGACCGAAATCCATCAGGCCACCTAGTTTCTGAGCCTTGTTTAGTCTACATGAGTTGGGCCAAACCAGGCCTAGTTCGGGCCTTAGTTCTGGACAGTTTCAGGCCTATCCCAGGCCAGTTTGATTGGGCCATGGTTGGTGGGCCTGGTCACTCTAATGTAACCCCAAATGCCCTTGTGTATGGATCCTTTAAAACCCCCACATAATTTCAATATGTTAGCTAGATAAAAACCTTGGGAACACTTAACTAATACAAACTATGACTTTAGGAAATTATTGTTGTGATTTTAGGCTGCAAGATACTCATGAGAACTTGAATCGAGGACAAGAATACAACCCTATAGGTGATGATTTCTCCCCTTAAGCTTTCCATCTCTAAATCAGATCAAGGATAACTTTCACATTAACTATGAATTATGTCTTAGAGTTTAATTAATCATTTGATTAGCTTACCTGAATACATGTTTTGGAATCGATAATCTATGATCATACATATCCAATGCAAATGTTAGAACTTGATTCCTTAAGCGAGTCTTGAATTATATTTATATGAATACTTAAGTTTTACTTTGATTATTGAATCATGCCTTAGTTACTTAAGATAATTTATTACTTGATCTTTTTGTCATCATCACATATTATTATATTGTTTGCAAGACACATATGAATCAAAATCTCTCTAGACAAGGAGGAAACCCTTTATTTAAGAAAGAGAGTCCATACTTAGGATATAACAAGATTGATTATGCTAGAAATAGACCCTCAACATGGAGGTTATGTTAGTGGTAATTTAATTCATGGGATTTACCATTTATGAGGTGATTCCACCTACCTGAACTATGGAATGAACCACTCAACATTTTTATCGCCATTGTTTATTCGCATTTGAAACATACATATCGACTCATTTTAATCGATGTATTTAATATCTTCAACATTTCATTCCTACTCAGCATACGATGGTAGTTTTCCATATGTTGAGAATCGATTGGCCATGTGTTGATGGGTTTTATCCGCACCCTAAGGCGGTAGACTCATGGGCTAGGGATGGTGGAATGAGACACTATACTCGAGCCGTCGGCCTACGTTGGGTGATAAGCCTCCCGTAGTGACCTTGAGCTTTATTAAACTGGTTAATTGTAATTAGACTAATAATGACCTGGCTAATCATGCATACATGGCATATTGGCGATGATGGGTGGATATTTCTAGATTCTGAGTTATTGGGTATCGTTTCTCTAGCTACCAAACCATCGACTATCGATTTGCATATGTGAAGTATGATGGGTGGTCATTATACGGTATGTGATGTATGCATGTGATGTGTTTGGCTAATGGCCAGCCTTTGCATGGGTGATGAGCCCAACTGTTGACTAGATGAGCATCCCCAGGTCAATGATGCATTCGCGCATCGATGCATATAATAAGATTGCATTTTGTTATGTTTTGTTTATCTGGTTGCTTTCATATTGTACTTGTTTGAGGTGGCAATGTGTAATCTTGAGGGGGATTCACACTGAGCTGGCCACTCATTGATCAATGATCAACCTATAGAGGATGTAGGTGCAGGTATGAATGATTATGATGCGGACCTCGAGACTATTGCAGCTGGAGTAAATGATTGGTTGTACGAGGAGGAGCCGCATCAGGAAGCGGTGGAATACTTTGAATTAAATTAGTAGATGTAGATGTTTGGTTGTTTATTTAATACATTTGAACTTAAAGTTTTCTATTTGGATCCCTAGTTGAGTGGGCCAGGATATTATTATTTGGTTTACGGCTTATTCTACGCTTGATATCACTATTGCACTTTGATTCTTCTTGAACGCCATTTATCTGATCATTAACACTGGGGTTTTTAGGAAATGAGTTGTATACTTAGGTTCTAAAAACTGAGGCGTTACAATGAGTCCAACTCCGGTGCTTCCTAAGAAGTTTAGAATCACCATCATAGCCAATGCCAATAATGAACTCATTCCAACTAGAGTTACTACTGGCTAGAGAATGTGCATTGATTACAGGAAATTGAATACCGCCATAAGAAAGGACCACTTTCCTTTGCCCTTTATTAATCAAATTTTGGAAAGGCTAGCTGGTCACTCGTACTGTTACTTCTGTGACGGGTATTTGGGTTATAACCAGATAAAGATAGCTCTTGAAGATCAGGAAAAGACTATATTCACATGTCCCTTTAGCACCTTTGCTAGACAAAGAATGTCATTCGGATTGTGTAATGCCCTCGCCACTTTTCAGCGATGCATGATGATTATTTTTTCTGACATGGTGGGGTAATATTTAGAGGTCTTCATGGACGACTTCTCTGTCTTTGGTCCATCCTTCAGTGAATGTCTAGAAAATCTGAAAAATGTGCTAAAGCGATGTGAGGAAAAGAACTTGGTACTGAATTGGGAAAAGTTTCACTTCATGATTCGTAAGAGAATTGTCCTTGGACATTTCATCTTGTCCAAAGGAATTGAGGTAGATAAGGCTAAAATTGATTTTATCTCTAACTTACCTCCACCCAAGAACATACAAGACATGCGATTCTTCCTAAGACACACCGGATTTTACAGATGATTCATAAAGGACTTTAGTCACCTCTCTCATCCTTTATGTAATCTAATTCAAAAGGATGTACCATATAAGTGGACTGAGCAATGTCCTGAAGTTGTCACTAAGCTAAAGGGTGTGTTAACCACCACATCTATCATGCAACCACCCGATTGGAGCGTTCCTTTTGAAATTATGTGTGATGCATCTGACTATGCTCCTAGGATGGTGTTAGGCCAAAGAAAAGAAAAGAAGCCCTATGCTATACACTACGCAAGTAAAACCTTAAATCCCACCCAAGTGAATTATTCAACTATAGAGAAAAGGAACTCTTAGCCGTAATATTCACTTTGAACAAATTTATGTCCTACTTGATTGGATCTAAAATCATCATCTACACTGATCATGCGACTCTCAAGTTTCTTCTTTATAAGAATGATGCTAAGCCTCTCTTGATAGGATGAATCCTTCTACTCAAGGAATTTGATTTGAAAATAAAAGATAAAAAGGGAGTAGAGAATGTAGTGGCGGACTATCTTTCCCACCTTGATCTCTGTGATTCCCTTGAGATAACATGTGTAAATGACATATTCCCTGACAAACAATTGATTAAAGTCTCTCACTCACATTATTTTGCTGATATCGCTAATTATCTTGTTACAAGTTTCACACCAACACATTGGATTGTACAAGATAAGAAAAAAAATTCTTCGCCGAGGTATGTAAACTCTTTTGGGATGATTCATATTTGTTTAAATATTGTCCATACTAAATCTTAAGGAGATGTGTGACAGATAATTAACACCAAAGTGTCATCTCCTTTTATCATTCTCAGGTCTGTGGTGATCACTTTTTTGTCGAAAAAACCATGACCAAGATTCTATAGTATGGATTTTACTGGCCCACTATGTTCAAGGATGCTCGTGAGTTTTGCAAAGCTTGTAAGTATTGTTAGAAATTGGGAGCTTTGTCCCATAGAAATATGATGCCTTTAAATCCCATTATGATCAAAGAGGCATTTGATTGTTGGGGCATCAATTTCATTGTACCATTCCCCCAATCCTTTAGAAATTTGTATATTTTGCTAGCAGTAAACTATGTCACTAAATGGGTCGAGGCGATCCCATGCTGGAACAATGACATCAAACGGTCATTAAATTCTTAAAAGAAAATATCTTACCTAGTTCAGAATATCTCGAGCCATTGTTAGTGATGGAGGTTCACATTTTTGTAATAGTCCATTTGCAAACTTAATAAAGAAATATGACTTCTCTCACAAGGTGAGCACTCCATACCACTCATAAATGAGTGGCTAAGATGAGATTTTCAATAGGAAAATTAAACATATTTTGGGAAAGACAGTTAACCCTGATCGCAAGGATTAGTCAATCTAATTAACCGATGCTTTATGAGCTTACCGTACTACATTCAAGACCCCTATTAGAATTTCTCCCTTTAGACTTGTTTATGAGAAGGCTTGCCACTTACCCATGGAGTTGGAACATAGAGCCTATTAGGCTATTAAAAATATGAACTGCAATTTGGATAACGCTGGCTCGCTGCACAAACTTCAGTTGAATGAAATTGAAGAAATTTAGAACGATACATATGAGAACTCGAGAATTTATAAGGATAAAATGAAGGTGTTTCATGACCAATACATTCTTTAAAAATCATTCACAACAAGTCAGAAAGTCCTTTTGTACAATTCTTAGTTACATCTTTTTCCTACTAAACTCCGATCTCGTTGGATCGGCCCTTTCACAGTTACTAATGTGTATCCTTATGGGGCCATCGAGATTCGGAATCCAAACAATGGCAATGACTTTGAAGTGAATAGATATTGTTTAAAGCTATTTGTTGAGAAATTTGATTCAGAGGATACTTTCATACCTCTAACTGATCTTGTTTGCCAGGATTGACCTCCTAGACTAATGGAGGTATAGTTAGGTTTACTACTTTTTACTATTTAGGATAGTTTGTTTTTTTATTTTTTAGGATAGTTTTCTTACCGTCTATTTAAGTTTTTTTATGCTAACCCATCTTCACATTGAGATCATTAGAAAAACCTCAAAATTCTGTCTTCAGGTATTATCTTTCCATCACTTCCCTTTTCTTTTCGTTGCCTCTTTTGCATTACATGCTTATTTCTTTTATATTGTGGACAATGTAGATTTAGGTTGGGGATGGGAGATTAGGTAAACTAATCAGTGTTTTCTTAATTTTGAGAAAATTTTTAATGTTTCAGATTGAATTCTATTTAGGAAGCGATGAATTGTGTATTTAAGAATGCTTTGAGTATGATGACAAGGTAAAGATTGAATTTTGAATTTTTGGAGTTTGATCATTTAAATAATATATCAATTACGGTTCTTGTGCTAATTGATTAAGAGGAAGTTTGAATGTCATGTTAATCTAAATCATGAGATACGTTCAATTTGTTTTTTGTGAATAATGTTATAAATTTTTACTATTAGTATGTGAATCATTAATAGACGGTGAGAATCAAATATGAAGAATTTTATCCACCTTTAAAGAAGAAAAGAACTAGTTAAAAAATAGGAGATCGACAAAAAGGTCATGCATAGTGAAAAGACTGAATGAATACAAATGACCGTCGATATAAAATCAAAAACTGAAAAAGAAGCAGAAGAGGATAAGTTCGGAATCAGTTCTTGAGTTCAAATCAATCTTGAAATGATAAGCATGGCTAGCAGGATGAAAAGATAGTATGTTTATGGGAAGTAAGTTGATTTTCACAAAGCACATTGAAGAACATAATATCTAGACTTGTACTTTGATTCGATTGTTAAAGAATCTATTTGATAGATTGCTTATATGATTCAGATCTAAGTTTTCAAAATCTCATTTTCTCACCTTAATTCTACTCATTCACACTTGAGTGCACAAAAGATTATTTTCCTAAAGAGGTTTTGGACATTAAGCATTGAGGTCTATTTCACGCATACTTTTCTCGGGACTAGCAAAATGCTAGTCGGAGATTGTATTGAGGGTCAAATATTGCATATTATCCCCCATTTATATCTTAGTTTTATGAACATGATAATGCTTAATGTTAGATTTTATACATGTTTGTGTTGTAAGGTGAATTTGGGAGCTTGGATTGAAAAGAGTGCTAAAAGCATGAATTTAATGCTCGAGAATCACCAAGGCGAAGGAGGGATCCTAGGAGACTAAAAATGGAAAATTCTCATGCCAAAGATCCAAGGAAATGAAAGTACAAAGGATGGAGAAAATAGTGGCAAAATCATAAGTTTAACAACAGAAAAATAAGACACTTCGGTGCTACCTAAGCCAACTTTGGTGCCACCGAAAGTGTACTGTGTCACCTAAGATTAATTCGGTGCCAATTTCAGTGTCACCTAAGTACTCTGCACATATAATTTCATATGTGATAAAATTTTAGATAGGATTTCGGTGCCACCCTACCAACTTTAGTGCCATCGAAATCGCGCAGAGTTGTTGCGCAGGGCCGACGCAGATTGCGTAATTTGCGGCAGTTTGCAGAAATTTCAAGTCAGTGCGTAAGAGGGGGATGCATAACTATAAATAGGAGTCCTTAGGACGTTCCTAGACATCTTTTCTGGTTCAAGGAGTGGAGTAAAAGGGTGGACCAGCCATCTAAGAGTGTTCTTCTTCTTTCTTAGTTGGTTTTTATGCTTTGTTTGAGAGACTTTAGTTCAATCATGTCTATGATTGACTAAACCTCTTAGCTAGGGCTAAGAGGTGAAGCTTGTAACCTGATTGGGATGTTTACTTTACATTAATTCATATTTATTTTTGAACTTCATTGAATTCTAGTTGATTCTAAGGAATACTTTCAGTTTTTAATGGTTTATTGTGACTCCAATTACAATAGATTTGCAATAGATTTAAATATCTTCTTTTCTATTTAAAATTGTGGATTTGGTAAATCCCGTTGTTTACCATCGCCTCCTAAGCATGGTTGGGTGATGAAATCCCTTCCAATTCACCACAATTATCTTTCATTGAGGCTAAATCAAAGAGAAGTTCAGAGATTTGACCATCTCCTCTTCCAACTAAATAGGATAGGACTCTAATTCTTGTTGGATCTCTTGAATTAAGCAAGGTAGAATTACAATTACTACAAGTGGATCCATAGCACCCTAGTTTCCACTTTTAATTGATACTTTACTCATTACTCAAAATTACTCCTTTAAATTCAGATTTCTGTTTTAGTTCTTCATCTAGTTCTAGTTCTAATTCTAGTTAAATTCAGAAGACACATAAGTTTAGTCCCAGTGGATTTGACCTCGGTCTCACTGAGATTATTACTACTTTGTGACCCTACACTTGGGGTTGTGAAAAATTTCCTTCGAGTTGGAAAGGATGTAGGAAGAAGCTATTGCATAAATTCGAAGAATTCACCCCTGGAACAAATCTAAAAGCATCTTCGTATTGAAGAAGAATTTCGTAACCGAGACAAGAAGGATGATGTAAATGATGCATCCTCATCCAATGCAGTGAAAAGGCCATCCCAAAATAATAACTATGAGAAAAATGATTCCCTAAAACCTAATAAAGATTAAGGGAAATTTAAGAAAACCCAAAAGAAGACAAATGGCAAATCCAATTGTCCTTACTGTGTTTGTGGCAAGATCGGACATTTCACCCAAGTTTGTAAGGAACAAAGCTAATACAATAGATGATGATATCGTAGCAATGGTCATAAAAGTGAACTTAGTTCAAGAGAAAATACCTGATTAGTGGTATGATATAGGTGCCACAGTCCATGTATGTGACGATAGATCTACCTTCAAAACCTATGGAGACATGACCAATGGTCAAGAGGTTCAAATGGAAAATGAAGGTCAATCGAAAGTCGTAGGCAAAGGAACCATGGAATTACTCTTTACCTCTGGAAAGAAGGTATCCTGACCAATGTATTGCATGTCCTAATCATAAGGAGAAACTTAGTCCCAGGGAATCTCTTAAGTAAACTTGGGATAAGAGTTGTGTTTGAGTTTGGTAAGCAGATCTTGTCTGAGAAAGGAAACTTTGTGGGTGAGGGTTATGCTTGTAATGGGATGATTAAATTTTCTTTAAATGAAAAGAATTCTTTTTCTTATATGATTGAGTTTGTAATGCTGTGGCATGGTAGATTAGCACATATTGGCTATAATACCATAAAACTCATCGATAAAAATGGCCTAATATTATACAATGATAATAACAATGATAAATGTGAAGTATTCATATGGTCTAAAATAACTAAGAAACCATTCCCAAGTATTGAGAGATTATCTCAAATATTAGACCTGGTGCATACTAAAATTTGTGAACTAAATGACATTCTTACTCGAGGAGGAAAAATGTACTTCATAATATTTATACATGATTGTTCAAGATATATGTTTGTATATCTGTTAAAATCAAAAGATGAAGCATTTAATGTATTCAAGATCTATAAATCAGAAGTAGAAATCAATTAGTTAAAAGATTAAAATCCTTCGTAGTGACAGAGGAGGAGAATACTTCTCTAATGAATTTTCTAACTATTGTGAGGAATACGGTATAGTACACTAGTGCACAACACCTTATACACTACAACAAAATGATATAGCAAGGAGAAAAAATAGGACCTTAGTTGAAATGGTCAACTCAATACTAATACAAGCAAAATTACATTAAACCAATGGGGAGAAGCGCTATTAACAGTGTGTCACGTTCTAAATAGAAACCCATCTAAGAAAACTAAGACCACTCCATATGAAATATGGAAAGGAATGAAACCAAACATAGGGTATCTTAGAGTGTGGGGGTGTCTCACATATTACAGAACTCCTGAACCTAAAAGAACTAAGTTAGGACCAAGAGCTATTAAGTGCATCTTTATAGGATATGCACAAAATAGTAAGGCCTATAGACTTTTAGACTTAGACTCTAATGTAATCATAGAGTCTAGAGATGTAGAGTTCTTTGAGAACTCTTTATTCATGGAATAAAAGAATACTAAGATTCAATCTCTTAATGAAACTATAGAAGAAACTCAATAAGAAGTTTAAACACCAAGTGAACCTCGTAAGAGTCAAAGAGCAAGAGTAGAGAAGAGTCTTGATCCTGATCAAATAGAGTCTCAACGTCTCTCTTTTCATCTAATAGAGGGTGATAAAGAGAAGGTTATTAGGAAAGTACCCATGGTTTTAACTATAGAAGATGAACCTAAAACCTTTAGTGAAGCTATGACTTCAAGAGATTCTACTTTTTAGAAAGAAGCCATTAATAACGAAATGGATTCAATTATATTAAACCAAACATGGGAACTGGTGGATCCACCTCCAGGCTCTAAACCGATAGGACGTAAGTGGGTATTTAAGAAAAATATCACACTGATGGTACAATTCAAACCTTTAAGGAAAGATTAGTTGCTAAGGGTTTCCGATAGAAAGAAGGAATCGATTATTTTGACACATTTACTAGTGGCTAGAATAACATCGATTATGATTTTATTCTCTTTAGCATCCATACATCATCTTCATAACCATCAAATGGACGTGAAGATTACATTCCTAATTGGAGACCTCGATGAGGAGGTATAAATGGAGCAACTGGAAGGGTTTTTTCTACCAGGCAATGAAAGGAAAGTTTGTAGACTTATTAAGTCTTTATATGGATTAAAATAAGAACCAAAATAGTGGCATGATAAATTTAATTATAAAATTTCATCTTATGGTTTTGCAAATAACATTACAGACAAATACATATACTCAAAAGTGTGTAGTGAATATATTATAATCATATGCTTCTATGTAGATAATATGTTAATAGTCAGTAATAAAATGAAAGGTGTAACTATAACAAAGAAGTTTCTCTCTTTAGTTTTCAAAATGAAGGATCTTGGACAAGTGGATACAATATTAAGTATCAAAGTCATTGTGCCAGTCTCATTATATTGAGGAAATATTGAACAATTTTAACCACTTGAAATTAAAGAAATAAAAACCCCATTTGATCCAAGTATCAAGTTGAAAAAAATAGTGGAAGAGCGGTTGCACAACTAGAGTATGTTAGTGCTATAGGCAGTCTTATGTATGCTGATGTGGTGGTCAAATGGAAGAATGGACTGACTCCCCCTCACAATGCGCATAAGATGATGCACAATAATGGGTGGAAGGAATAAGAAGACTCCCATCCCCACACTATAGATGATTTCAAGTATGAACGGGGTAAGATCAACCCTATTTGTCCCATGTGGATAGACATTCGTGGTAAATATGGAGTGAAAAGATGAAACTGACTCAACATAGTAGATAACCTTAATGCATCACCATGAATCCACAACTCATCCCTCTTGCTGCATAAAAAATTGGTCATTATGACCATATTGCAAGGGAGACGAGGTCATCATCTTGTTGGGTCTCTTAGGACACGGGAACACTAATGAGTGTGGCAGTACGAGCTAGTGTGATTTTGACAAGAAAATTACCTATGTCTACTTCAAATGGAGGAGGGTGAAATGTGGAGTTTCTACACTTGGATAAGAACTTGTATACTTCTTTTGACTCATACTGCCAAATTTTAATAGATTTTCCCACCCAATTGCTTTTAACATGCTATCTATTCCATAGAGTTGTACACATAGACATTTCTTTCTAATTTGATTTTTCCACGCTTATATGTTTCCAATAATTTTTTGGTCATGGGTGTCGCAGGTATAACAGGTTCCTCTATAGGGTCGGAATTAGTCAATGAGGGTAGAGGAGATGGTGATCAACAGGTTTCATGATTCGCACAATGAGGCGTCAACTTCTTGACTCAAGTGGGCTAAGAGGCTTCATCAATAGTTGGGGCCTTTCCCTTGTTATATTTATGCAGTTTAGAGATGATTTGTGCTCATAAAGATAACTTAACTGACTTTTCTTAGTTTTGAAAGAAAACGAACCTAGGGATAGTACCTAATCCAAAATCTGGATGTAATGTGGGATGAAGTGCTATGAGGTTTGATTTGCTCAGCTTCAAAAGGGGATTTATGGCTCAAGCACAATTGGATTTGAAGAAGGGTATGTGTATATGAATGAAACGAAGACAATTTATAAAAGAAACAAGTGCATTCAACCTACCACATCATGATGAACTGGATCAAAATGAGATTTAGAGCTGATGTAAGACATGGATCGGAGCCAACAAAGGAGAATCAGAATGCTGGAAGCCCTAAAATCTCGCTTGGAGAATGGGTATGATGGTTTGGAGCTAAAAATGCCAACAAAGTAGATTTGAATGAGGAACATCCACACCCTTTTTAAACACATGGTATCAAAATTTGATTTTCCTTGACATTGAAATGTCATTGAAGAATAGATAATGAACTTTGTTCTTTAGCTGTGTAGAGGGTAGACTTCTGACTTGAGGTGTATATAAAATTTAAAATTTAAGATTCATAATTGCACACCTAAACAAGACTTAGAACAAGACAAAAACTTAAAAATTTTAAAAATGAGGCTACAAATCCTCCGATTTGTCAATAAGTCATGAAAAAATGATAATTACCTATGTAACACATACTCCAATGGACTTTTTAAGAATTCCAAATTGATTTGTGTCTAGGGGTTTTGTCAATATATCAAATAATTGCCTTTTAGTAAGCACATAATCTAATGATATTATATGCTCCCCAACAAGCTTTTGAATAAAATGATGCTGAATATCTATGTGTTTCGTCCTTAAATGATGAATCATATTTTTGGAGATATTTATGGCACAAGTATTATCGCAAAATAGTGTCATTATATTTTTTCAATCCCATAATCCTTCAACATCTGTTTCATCTGCAGAAGCTAGGCGTAATAGCTTCCTGCTGCAATATATTCAGCTTCACGGGTGGATAATGAAATTAATTTTTATTTTTATTTATTTTTTATTTTTTACTTTGCCAAGATACCAAGTAGTTTCCTATGTAAAAGCACCCACTGGCAGTCGATTTTCTATCATCCATGTTTACAATCCAGTCGGCATTTGAGTACCTAGCAATTAACATTGATGTGTCAAATGGGTACTAGATGCCAAAATCTGTAGTCCCAGCCGCATATTTAATGATTCTCTTCACAATGGTTATATGTGATTATTTGGGGTTGACATGAAACCTAACACATGCTCCTACATTGAAAGCAATATTAGGCTGACTCGTTGTGAGATAGATTAGGATTCCTATCATGTTACGATATAATTGTTGACCCACACTTTTTTCAGATGCGCTTGGATAACTTCAGTGTGGTGCTCATAGGCGTGTGATGTGTATGACCAGAGTCAAGTCCAAACCTTTTTACTAATTCTTTTGCATACTTGGTTTGGCTTATAAAAATGTCATTTTTGAGCTGCTCGACTTGTAGGCTTAGAAAGAAATTTAGTTCTTCCACCATGCTCATTTCAAATTCAAATTGCATCAAGTGGGCAAATTGATGAGCCATTTTCTCACATGTGGAACCAAACATTATGTTATCCACATAAATCTGTGCAATAAGTAAGGAATCCCTAGTCTTTTGAACAAAGAAAGTTTTGTCCACACTCCCCCCTAGTGAACTTGTGATCAATCAAGAATTGAGTTAATCATTCATACCACACATGTGGGGCTTGTTTAAGACTGTAAAGTGTTTTTCTCAATCTGTACACTTTATGAGGATATTTGGGATCAACAAATCCCTTTGGTTGTTCTACGTATACTTCTTCCTCAATACACCATTTAAGAAGACACTTTTTACATCAATCTGAAATAGTTTAAATTGTAAGGCACAAGCTATGGACACAAGGATTCGAATAGACTTAAGTCGCGCTACGGGGGAAAATTCTTCATCAAAATCATTTCCCTCAATCTGAGAGTAACCCTGTGCAACTAGTCTATCTTTGTTTCTTACCACATGCTAGATTCATCAGATTTGTTCTTGTATATCTATTTGGTCCTGATGATATTTGTGTTTTATGTCCTAGGAACTAGTTGATATACCTCATTTTTCTTAAATTGTTGTAACTCTTATTGCATAGCTAGTATCCAATATTCATCTTATAGAGCTTCTATAACATTTTTTCAGTTCAATCTTAGAGGTGAAGAAGAGATGACTATTTATGGTCTCAAGTTGCCTTTTGGTTTTTACACCAGTACAAGGATCTCTAATTATTTGATTGAGAGGATGATTCTTGATAACTGGAAGGTCAACCAAGGGCTAAGACACTCGTAGAGAAGCGGGTCTTTCATCAAATTTAGCTATTTCGCTTAGACCTATCTCTTCATTCATATCCATCTCAAGACTAGATTTTTCATGGTGTTAGTCATCAACAAACACATTGATTGATTCTTGTATAGCCAGGGTCCTAAGATTGTATACCTATAAGCTCAACTATTTAACACGTATCCTAGAAATATTATGTCATCTCTCTTAGGATCGAATTTACCCAAGTTTTTTCGGTCTATGAGGATGTAACATTTGCTTTTGAAGACCCCGAAATACTTGACACTTAATAGCTTTCCATGCCACAACTCATATGTTGTTTTATTCAGCCCTTCTCTCAAGTAGACTCTATTAATAATGTAGTAGGCTATATTAATAACTTCAGCCTAGAAAATCTTGGATAAGTTTTTGCTGTTTAACATTATTGAGGTCATTTCTTAAAGTAATTTTTTTTTTCTTTCAACAACTCTATGTTTTTTATGATGTTTTGGGTGTTAAGAATTCATACCAAATTCCAAATTTATTGCCAAAATTTAGGAATCGGTCATTCTCAAATTCTCCACCATGATCATTCTTGATCCTATCTATCATATATCCTTTTTCATTTTGGAGTCGCCTCACCAATTTCTTAAATTCATCAAAAGTATCTTATTTTTCCCATAAGAAAGTGTCTTTTTCTACCTGGAGTAATCGTCAACCAAAAAGTGTCTTTTTCTACCTGGACTTCGGATTCTGGTAGGATTGATAAGGTCCATGTGTAAGAGCTCAAGGGGCTTAGAGGTAGCTATAGAGGTTGTCTTTTTGTGAGTGACTTTGATTTGTTTTCCTTTTTAACGGTTTTGACATTTTTCCTAATCATGGGAAGCCCTCTTACTAGATTCTTAGAGCTTAGCCCTGGCATATTTCTATAGTGGACAAGGCCGAGTCTTTGGTGCCAAAGTTCAGACTCATTATCTCTGGCCATGTGGCATATTGCTAGAATTCTTTATTGCTTTTAATAATGTAGAAGTTATCACTGGTACGAAGACCTCTCATAATTAATTTGCCAATCGTGTTTGAGATATTGCACATTTCTTTAGAGAATTCGACGAATGTTCCTTATCACAAATTTGCGATATGCTTAACATGTTGTGTTTCAATTCCTCAACGGAGAGAACATTATCAAATTTGGGCAATCTTAGCCTAAAAATTCTTCCTCACCCTAATATCCTAATGGTGCTCTATTGAGGGTCAAATATTACATATTAGACCCCAGTTATTTCTTGGTTTTATGTACACGATAATTCTTAAATGCATTTTAATCATGTTTGTGTTGCAAGGTGAATTTAAGAGCTTGGACTGAAAAGGGTGCTAAAGGCATGGATTTAATGCTCAAGAATCACTAAGGCAAGGCACGAATCTTAGGGGACTGAGATCAAAGAATTTACATGCCAAAGATCCAAGGAAATTGGGTGATTGAAGATAAAGAGGCCTGAAAATCGCATTAATGCAGGATCACAGGGTTCTAACCATCTGTTTGGCTCGAAACTTTATATTTGGCCTGAGGATCCTAAATTAACTGTACATGTCAAAATTCAACCCTTGGATCTTTGTGGAAGTGGCCCAACGGATAGATCAGCCACTAAAACACTAATTTGGGGCCCACCTGATCTCTGGATATGCCTCAATTTTGGATTCAGCCCCTTAATTTCATATGGGAAAGCGGATGGACGTAGTAGGTTTCTCCAAAACATCACAATGGACCCCACTTAGAGAGGAGTGCATACACAATACTCGTGCGGCTGTAAGACACCGAACAAGTAAAGATCGGTTAAAGCACGTTGACCACACAATCCTTCTTGTATTTAAATTTTTGTTGCGAAAACAGAAACAGAGCGTCTCCGAATGGGTTTTGCGGGCCACGATCTCAATCTACATGATCGATCTAGACCGTTTAGTAGAATCAGATGAATGGTCTGACCTAGACCACGAAAATGATGCCAAGAATGCAGACAGAAATCGCCCTTGCCGTATTGAATATCTGAACATTCACCGTGTGATGAACCTGGTAGGCCACAACCATATAGAATCAAAACACCCCCTCCTTCTCTAAAATCTCTCAACATAACTAATGGACGGGGTGGATTTTGCAAACATCGGTAGTATGTGGACCTCACTTACACTACTGAAACAGCTCGTCTAGTTACAATTAATCTATTTACAATTACTCTCTTAATTTTCCTGGTTTAGATTACATCTTCTTCTAGTTCTAATCATAGTTACTTTCAGATTACATACAAGGTTCAGTCCCTGTGGATTTGACCTCGATTTTACTGAGATTATTACTATATTGTGACCCTACACTTGGGGTTGTGAACAAGTTTTTAGCGTCGTTGCCAGGGATTGATGATTGCATTTTTCTAATAATAATTAGTTTTGGAATTACGTTAAGATTAGGGTTTTTCTATTTTTAGGATTAGGTTTTGTTTTCTATTTCTAGAATCTTTCTAATTTAGGATTTCTTTTATTTTTAGAAACTAATTTAGCTTTCTAATTCTAGGTTTAGAACTTTCCTAATCAGTTTTTAAAAAAATTTTATTTTCTATTTTTTAAAAACTTTCCTTTTTCATTTTTAGAAACTAATTTACTTTTTATTTTTATTTTTAGGAACTTTCTAATTTTAGAATTTCTATTTTTAAAAACTAACTTATTTTATTTTGCAGGATTTTAATTAGGAACTTCTAATTTGATAACTTCTTTCCAATTCTCTCTCTCTTTCTATTTCTAGAATTCCTTTCTCTCTTTTGGTTTAAGTGAGAATCTGAATTGAGGGCTGAGAGTGTTTCATGCCCAAGTGGGTCCGTGACAACACTCAACGTCTTTTGAGTGAAGGAGGATTGGTTGAGGGGTTATCTATCCATCACAGGATTAGACACCACTCAAGATCCTAAGAGTTAATTGAGATTATGACTGCAAATCAACCGGTTAATGAACTGGGAAGTCAACTTCAACCTCAGGTTAAGGAAGTCCAGGATGAGAATGAGGTGCATCAAGCACCCCCGCCTTGCACTTTGCAAGACTATTTACAACCAGCAGAGGTGAGCACTCCCATATGCATGGTTTTTCCAAAAAATTTGGGACATATGAATATCAAGCCAGGGTTGATCCAACTCCTTCCAAAATTTCATGGACTTGAATATGAAAGTCCACATATGCACTTGAAAGAGTTTGACGAGATTATAACCACTTTATATTTTCCTAACGTGTCTGAGGACACGATCAAACTGAAACTCTTCCCCTTTTCTTTGAAAGAAAAGGCTAAGACGTGGTTGCATTCACTACGTCCCAGATTTATTGGCACATGGAATGACATGATAAGGGAGTTTATAAAGATAATTTTTTCATACCATAAAATGAACACCCTTAGAAAGTTAATCATGAACTTCGCCCAAAAGGAGGATGAAACATTCTTCTAATGTTGGAAGCGGTTCAAGGAACTTGTTATTTCATGCCCACAACATGGTTTTGAAATGTGGTGCATCACAAATTTCTTCTATAATGGACTGATATCTTCCATGCACCAATTGGTCGAGATGATGAGCAATGGGGAATTCATGAACAAAGATGTCGATGATGTACGGGACTATATAGACAGACTGGCTAAAAATGTACAATCATGGGACATCTCCCCAAAACCCACCATTTCTAAGCCTACTCAATCAAAGGAAATGGGAGGAATGTATATTCTAAAGGAGAGAGATGATATAAATGCTAAAGTGCCTAGTCTCATAAGGAAACTACTCGAGGCCATGGAACTTAAGAAGGATAAGGCTAAGGAAGTTATTTACGGTATTTGTGCATGTAACATACATACTACTAAAAATTGTCCAACAATACCTGCTGTTCAAGAAATTCTAATTGTGCAATCAAATGTCGTGAACAAATGCCAAAGACCTTTCAGTGGACCCACCTTAAACACATATAACTCTAGCTGGAGGAATGGACAAATTGTTATCCCTCAAGGTTTTTTCAATCAAAATCCAAATCAAGGGAAACCTCAAGAAGATCCTGTTCTAAAACATATTCAAAACCAAGAGCTTATCACTCAGGGTATATTGAAAACCCTTTAAGACCTTTCAAAGGCCATACAAGGGCATGAGACAAAAAAAATCAATTGGGGAAAAAGGGATTCCTCCAGCCTAACCCTTCCCTAATCCTGAATCGTAATACGAAATAAGTGCTTAAAGATCTTCAAATCAAATGGAGCAAGCTAAGTCATCACCACTCTTAGGAGTGGGAAGATAATTAACAAATCTATTCTGATAAAGGCTGAAACGCTTATGGACCCAGAAGAGGACAACGATGATAGACCTAGCACTACTCCACAAGAATTAGAACTGGAACTTCAAGGTAAGCAAATTGCCCCATTCTCTCAATGGTTGGTTGTACCAAAACCTCCCTCTAACTCTCAAGACATTCTAGAGGTGTTGAAATAAGTGAAGGTCAATATTCCTTTAGTAGATGTGGTTAAACAAATACCTTCATATGTCAAATTTCTGAAATACTTATATACGACCAAAAGACAGCAAAATATTTAAAAGAAAATCTTTTTAACTGAAAAAGTGAGTGCCATCCTAAAGTAAGAAGTGCCATAGAAATTCAAAGATCCTGGTAGCCCAACTGTCGCTTGTGTAATTGGAAACTACTGAATTGAGCACGCACTTCTTGACTTAGAAGCGAACGTAAATCTAATTCCTTACTCGGTCTACAAACAGATAGGTTTGAGTGAATTGAAACCCACCCTCACCACATTACAACTTGTTGATTGCTTAGTTCGTGTACCAAGAGGAGTAATTGAGTATGTGTTGGTCCAGGTTGACAGATTCTACTGCCCGGTGGATTTTATACTCCTGGATATGCAACCCATCAGTAATATGAGCACTCAAATTCCCATGATTCTTGGTCATTCATTCCTTGCCACTTCAAACGAAATCATTAATTGTAGGAATAGAGTATGAGTATGTCTTTTGGCAATATGACATTGGAGTTAAACATCTTTTTCAATTCGGGTACACAGTTTGAGGATGATGACGATTTCCACGATATTAACATGATTGACTCTTTCATGGAAAATAGAGCACTTCTGACCTTATCCTCTAACCCTCTAGGGACGTGTATGCCTCACTCTTATGATTTTGATAATGACATGATTAAGGAGACGGGGACCATACTAGATATTGTTTCGATACTTGAAGTTAACCATTGGAGGGTACAATTTGAAGAATTGCCCTAAACTGATGTAGTGCCTCAGCCGTCTAACCTCAAGGCACCAAAGCTTGATCTAAAACCTTTGCCCATTGATCTTGAACAGGTTTACTTAGGTCAAGAAGAGACATATAAAGTGGTGATTTCATCCCACCTTGAGAAAAAATAAGAGAGTATGCTCATTTCTACTCTCAAAAAAGATAAAGGAGTTATTAGGCATATCATCACCAATCTCGATGTGGTGAATGAACTCCTTTCAACTGAATGTTTCACCTCTTTAAAAGATTGCTCGGTGCACTTTATGGATACAAACAATCCCATGATACAGGACATAGTGGATGCCTGGCAAGGCAATACCTCAGTAATTGTCACTAACCGAGAGAACCCTTATTCTGAAGAACCTCCTCCCCCAGATCCTGAATGTTTACCATTAAAGGAGGAGGACTGAAAATTGAATTAAAGATTGAAACTTCGAAATGTGTTGAGACTACATCATCTGTTGAGAACTTTTCTGAATTATATCTACTTATAGTCTCTGATTTACCATGGAGTACTAGCATTGAAACTTTTTTTGTCATAGATGAATCATATATACTTTGGATACCTCAGGCGGTGCAATGACAATTTTTTGATGAGGTCCATAAATTTCTCTGAAAATTCATGCCCTATGGCATCCAAGCCTATTGCAAAATTGGCTTTTGGATGATCTTGTTGAGAAACTCACCGAGAAATTTATCAAGGTATTAGCAGGAGGAGGAACCTTGCAGCATGACTGAGTAGCTTTTCCCTTGCTTTCCTACTTTAGGATTAGTTTATTATTTTCCATTTTAGGATAGTCGGCTTTATGCCGTTAGGATAGTTTTCTTTCCATTTATTCTAGGATAATTTTCTTTTGTTAGTTTAACTCTCGTGCTGACCCATTCTCACGCTAAGATTCTTTGGAAAAAGCCTCTTAACTCCTTCATCAGGTACTATATTTCCATCACTTCTCCTTTACTTTCGTTGTCTCATGTGCACTACATGCTAATATCTTTTACATTAAGGACAATGTAGATTTTAGGTTGGGGATGGAATATTAGGTTACCTAATCAGTGTTTTCTCAGTCTTGAGAAAAAATTGTAAAAAATTTTTAATTTTTTCTGAAAATTCTTGTGAATTCGAAGTGATTTTGAAGGCCATCTTTGATTAAGAAGTATAAGATATGTAATGTTGGTAATTTATGACTCTTGGATTTAGTTATTTGCTAGAGTTCATAGTTAAGTTTGAATTATTAATCCATGATTAAAAGTTTAAAACAATGATTGAGTCATGATTTCACGTGTCACACCTAGCATACACATTAAAGCTTCAATTCGATATTGAATTGTTAACTTAGTAATCACTAGGCATGGAAGGAGCCATCCTGAGGAATTTGTCCATCATGTTTGAAAAAGGAAAAAAAAAGAAAAAGGAATACCCAGCTAAAAAAATAGTTATCGTCGAAAACGACCACTTGTTAAAGATCTTTAAAAAGGTTGGCATAGCGCGAAAGCCATCGATGGAAAAATCAAAAGCTGGAAGAATAAAAAGGCTGAATTGTATGACAAGCTTTGGTTTAGGTTGAGTTATCTGGAATGTTCTTTTTGGTTATTAATGTTGCACTATACACCCATGGAACTCAATGTTTAGAATTTTTTCTAATTGATGGATTAATACTTTGAACTTGACTATGAAGTTTATCGTGCGCTTGAGTCTAGGAGAAAGTAATGCCCAACATTCATGAATCTCAGAATTCTATTGATTGGATTATTTTTCAAAAATCACTCGGGTTTATAGAAATTATCCCATGATTCATAAAATATTTTTCGCATACTTTGCTCGGGACTAGCAAAATGTTGATTGGGGATTGTGTTAAGGGTCAAATATTGTATATTAGACCACAATTATTGCTTGATTTTACATACATGATAATACTCAAATGCTCTATTTTAATTGTGTTTGTGTTGCAAGGTGAATTTAAGAGCTTGGACTGAAAAGGGTGTTAATGGCATGAATTTAATGCTTGAGAATCACTAAGGTAAGGGACAAATCTTAGGGGACCAAGATCGAAGAATTTACATGCCAAAGATCTGTGGATGGGTTTTGTGGGCCACGATGTCAATCTACATGATCAATCTGGGCTGTTCAGTAGAATCAGATGAATGGTCAAATCTAGACCACGAAAATGATGCTAAGAATGCGGACAAAAATTGCTCTCGCCGTATTGAACATCTGAACCATCATCGTGTGATTGACCCAGTGGGCCACGACCATTGAGAATCAAAACACCCCCTCCTTCACTAAAATCTCTCAACGGAACTAATGGACAGGGTGAATTTTATAAACATTGGAGTATGTGGACCCCACTGACACCACCAAAATGGCTCGTCCGCAGAGGTTCGCAAGCGCAGGAAAATCGGACGCCGCCCGACCATTGTGGGGCGTTGTGTGACCAAAATCACGGTCGGATCAATGATCTAGATCGTTCAAAAGCTAGAGAAGGGGGTTTTCACACTTCCTATGTAGTCAGAATTACTAGAACAAGTGATTTCTTCTTCGATCTCGGATCAAATGCAATTGTCGATGCCTTTTTGTTGTGCAGAACAGGCATTCGAAGTTCGGTTCTATTGCGAACGAAAGTGTGAAACAGGGTTGGTTCTTCTGACTCTAAACCGATCTCCCTTGGCTATAAAAAGGAGAAAAGAAGAGAGATTATCATCCAGGATGTGGAGGAAAATGTGAGCAAAAGAGAAGGAGAGAGAAAGTGTGGCCAGTGTTTTCAACGTGTTATTCTCCTTCTTCCTTTTTTCCCTCTTTATTTCCTTTGATGCTTTTTAAGATTTTTTAGATCATCATGTTTATGATGAGGTAAACCTCTTAGCTAGGGCTAAGAGGTGAAGCTTGTAGCGTGATGGGGTATTTTTTTATACTTTGATTCATGTTGATAGAACTCTCTTAGATTCTAGTTTGATTATTAAGGAATATTTTTAGTATATATTGGTTTGTTGGAACTCAAATTACAATGGATATGTGATAGCTTGAGATATCTTCTTTTCCTAAATTGAGATTGTGAATTTAGGAAATCCCGTCGTTCACCATCATCCCATGGGCATAGTAGGGTGACAGAATCCTTCCTAACTTTTACAATTCTCTTATGATTGGTTGTGGGTTTGGTAAATTACTGTTGTTTTCCTTGTCTCCTTTAGGTGATGGAATCATTTCCAAATCTTCACAACTCTTATTTGTTGATGATTAGATCCATGAGAAGTTCTGAGATCTGACAAATCTCTTCTTACCAATTGGATATGATAAGATTCTGATTCCAGTTGTGTCCTTGAATCAATGCAAGGTAACTTTCCAATTGCTACAAGTGGATCCTTGGAACCCTAGTAACCACCTTTAAATTAATTAATTTTTAATTAATCTATTCACAATTACTCGCTTAATTTTCCTAGTTTAGATTACATCTTCTTCTAGTCTAGTTCTTGTTACTTTCAGATTACGTACAAGATTTAGTCCTTGTGGATTCAACCTCGGTCTTACCAAGATTATTACTTCATCACGACCCTACACTTGGGGTTGTGAACATGCTTCCATCTTCAAAAGTGACTGACCCACTATCGAAATCAGCATAATTATAGAAATGGGTCTGGTCACTAGTCATGTCTCTTGAACACCCGTTATCCAGATTCCATTTAGCACTATTGCCTTCTTTAAAAGCAGTATATATTACTAGGTTTTTTTCTTTGTCTCTGACAACCCATTTGGATACAACTTTCTTTGTTAGGTACTATATTTCAGAGACAAGGTATCTTTCTTGGGTCCCTCTCTCAAAGGCAAGTTCTTTGTAGGAGACTTGATTTTTATATCCAACTGTTTATTGGCATGTTCACTTGATTCATCATTTCCCTTATTTTCTGGTTTATTTGGGAAACTTGTTTGAACAATTCTTCAATTCTCCTATTTATCTTAGGAGAGTGGGATACTTCCTCCTTTCCTTTTCCTTTTGTGGTGGCTTCCTAGGTGGACTCCTTATAGTCTATAGTATTTTCCAAGTAGTATATATTTACCAATGAATCTTATACATGGGATGGTTTGGGAGTGTCTAAATGCTAGACATTTACATTTCAGATGTCCCAAGTCACCACATGCATGACATACTAGAGATAATTGTGGTTTACTACCTGAAGCCACTAATTTTCTAATCATAGGGGGAACATGAGTCAAATTTATTTTGTTGCTTTCATATCCTAATCCTCTCCTATCCCTTGAACTTTTTCCCATTCCTAAAAGTATTTCTAGTTTTTCATCACTCTAGGTAAACATGTGACTTATGTTGGCATGATTTTTGAAATTTTGTAATTCTAGTTTCAGATCTTGATTAATTGTTCTCATCTTGCTATGTTCTTTTTATAGGTATTTATTTATCTTTGTTAAGTCAGCCAAGTAACTCTCATATGAGGCATTTTCCCAGGCGTAATTGGCATTATCTCTTATGTATTCATTAATTTCATCAGCCTACCATTCATTTTTGGCCTTGGCTTCTTCTAATTTCATGCTCAACTTCTTGTTTTCAGCTTTAGTCTGACCAAGATTTTTAAGAACTTTTAAGCTTATGGTGTAGAGTTAGTCGTAGGCACCTTGCAGGCCATCATTACCAATTTCCTCTTCTTGTTCTTCTTCAGAGGAAGAATTTTCTTCCAAATGTTCATCTTTGTTCTCAGTGTCCCTTGATTTGGGGATGTATGTGGTGGTGGAGGCCATAAGTATTCTCAAGGAGCCATAGTCTCCATCACTTTGAGATTCATTCGAGTTTGAGTTTGAATACTCAAAGCCATCCGATGTGGCGGCCATTACCTTCCCTTTTGATTTTTTTTGTGGGACATTTAGAAGAAAGATGACCATACCCTCTATAATTGAAACATTGGGGATCTTTTGATTATTTTGGTGATTTACTTATTTGGTGTTTTTGGTTATGCATCTTCCCCTATTTGTATAAGCCTCATAGGAACTTCTTGAACCTTTTTTCCAAGAAGGCCATTTCTTCTTCATCTTCATTATCATCACTATTATGATCATATTTATATTTTTTCTATGAGGCTTTTAGGACAATATTTTAGAATTTTGTAAGAGTCTTGAAATGCAGTTTGAATGCCTATAGGGAACCTAATAGTTCTTCTACTTTTATGCCATCTATGTTTTTACGTTCCTCAATTATAGTGACCTTAGAAGAGAATCGTTCTAGTAGAGATCTTATGATTTTCCAACAAATTCGAGGAACCAGAACTTTCTCTCCCAACCCCGACATGAAGTTGCATTTGTCACTCAACTTATGTTTTCAAATTGTGTTGTTAGGAGCTGGAGTTTAGAATGCTTTACTGTGCTTGTTCCTTCATGGGTGGTTTCTAGTAAATCCAATGTTTGTTTGGTTGTTTCACACATGCAAATTCTTTTGAATTCTTCTTAAGAAAAATAACACATTAGATTGTGTTTAATGCCTTTGCATCACAACCGAACCTAGTTTTGTTATGGTTGGTCCAAAATGCTTGGGGTTTGGGTCTTGAAGTAGTAACACCATTGTCCGATACGATTTGATCCATTGGTGCCTACCACCCATTTTCTATTATATCCTAAACCAAGTGGTCCAAGGATCTAAGGAAGATTCGCATCCTAGATTTCTAGTACACATAGTTAGATCCATAAAAAAAGAGGCAATCTTAAGACCGATGTTCCCTTAGTTTTAGACATATTTTCTGCTTGAAATTGAATCTTCCTCTAGGTAGTTAAGCCCTTCAAGAGGAACTATCTCTGATACCAATTGAAATTGTGATTTTACTACTGCAAGCGAAGCTTGAATATATGGCTAGTGTCTTAGAGGGGGGGTGAATAGGTGTTTTTCAATATAACAAGATAATAACATGTACTTCTAAACATTTATGTAAAGTAATTCAAACAGGAGGAAGTGCAACTAGAAAGTCTACTAAAATGAAAACATCATTTAAGAATTCTATCAAACATATTTGTTAAAGTAACTAAATCATTTAGATTGTTCAGCGAAGTATAATAACTATGAAATAAAACATTCAACCCATTGCACAAGATGCATAGTGGTTCGAATACGTGCCAACTCTACTTTCGGTTAACCCACTCTCTCTTAAAGTGTGCCAAATTTCACTATTGAGATGATTTTAAATCAAGATCCCCATAAACCTTCACAACCTACATAAGGTCTACATGATTTTAATTCGTTGACTGCCTACAGTAGGTTTGAGGGAGTTTGGATCTCAAACTCCAACATTAAGTCCTACACAAGGACAACGAACATACTCTCCCGTTAGAGGCCTACACAAGGATTTGTCGAATTTGATATTTCAAACTCTGAAACTCAATCCTACACAAGGAATGGTTTTTAAACACAATGGACTCAAATATACTTTTTAACTTAAAGTAGATGAGCCGCATTAAAGCACCTTGTTGAAAATCTTCCTGAATCGTGAAGCATCTTCATCTCCCTTGTATCACAATCGTATTGATGATGTACATTTGGTGAAGCTGAGGTTTGGGTCAAGGGTTTGGTGAATCTTAACTTAAGAATGATAGGTCTTTATTGCTAATAATAGGATTCCCATGGCTAAACATTCAATACTATCTAGCATAAAGGATTTACTAATAAATGTGGTTATTAGAGCATTAATTAATGTCAGACTTCATTCTTCAGTCCAACTTTTGAATACTCAGTGACCGTCTTTAAGACATGGATTGAATAATGAACTCCATCAGGAAAGAGAGCTTGGGAAGAAGTGTTTAAACTAGGGCTACACACACACACACACACACACACACACAAGACTCTTAGTTTTTCACCAATTTACAAAGAAAACCCCTCTTTCATATATGTAGAGAAGTTTTGTAATGATAAAAAAATGTGAAAAAAAAACCTGTCAAAATCGATGTCATCGATTGGTCTTCGATGGCATCAAAGTGTCCTTATGCCTTTGAAGAACCTCGATGTCATCGACAAAATCAAGATTTTCTTCAATATGTTGCTGGACAGTTCTGTCAATGCCATCGAGTGACCTTCGATGTCATTGAAGTGTTACTTCAATGCCATCGAAAGATCTTCTAGGCCTCGATAAAATCAGGATTTTTGACCTGAACTTGCTGGATAGTTTGGTGCTTATTTTCCATGCCATTGACTGGCCATTGAAGAGATCCTTTGATGTCATTGAAGGTACTTCGATCTCTTTAAAAAATTCTAGAGTTTTGACTTTAAGTTTATAGATATTTTGGAGCTTCTTTTCAATGCCATTGACTGGGCTTTGATGCCATCGAAGGATCCATCAAAAAATTCTAGATTTTTTCTTTAAGCTGCTGGACATTTTGGGCTCCAAGTGCAATGCCATTGATCTATCTTCGATGTTAGTTCAATGGGATCGAAATTGACTTATTTTTGTGATTTTCTTTTTGAATAGATTTCTTGCCACAATTTCTTACTAGCACTCTTTGAATAGGTTTTCCTACGAGTTTTGGCTTGATAGAAGGTTATGTTTTGTAAGGTGTGCATAGGTTTTCCGAAGAGGTCCCGATACTCTACCATTTCGGTGTTTTGGACACCTTAGATCTTCTAGTTTTTAGTCTTGAATCTTCTTTAGGCCTCTCTGGGCTTTATGACTCATAACTCATGAAGTATTGTTGTCACGCCCCGAAATTCGGCACATGGGTATATCCGACTCCGATTCCATACCCGAAGGCATGACTTATGTTTTGTATGTTTACACTTCATAATTCACACATATGTTGGCAAAATGATCTCATTCACAAAATATAAAATTTTAAAATTTAATAATCAAACATTTATTTAAAGAAGAATAAAATGTCTATGTTCCACTATTCAAAATTTCCATCAAACACATGTCATCATCATGCTATCGTAATATACTTAATGTTTATTACACTTATTTAGAAATTGACAAGGAAATAAAAATAAATAAAAGAAAATCTCTTTAAGCTCCTCCATGAGATCCCGATGCTGAAATTTTAAAATCCCAACAGGGTAAGCTATGAAGCCTAGTGAGTAATCTCAACACAGGTTTCAAAATAACCTCATATAACATGAATAAGAATGTATGAAAAGATACCATACCTATTTAGGTAACACAATAAATGAGGAGATTTAATAAACACAAAATTTCAATATGAATTCAAAGAAATATGAATGAATGAAATTAACAGATGTTATTGTTGTCATGCCTAAAAATTTCACTTCCTCCTTCTAAAATTTATGTCTACTGACACGCCCTTCTTTGAAACTACATGGTATAAAAATTTCACTTCCTCCTTTTAAAATTTATGTCTACTGACACGCCCTTCTTTGAAACTACATGGCCTAAAAATTTCACTTCCTCCTTCCAAAATTTCACTTTCTCCTTCCAAAATTTCACCATTAGGAGTATAACATCTGTTAATTTTATTCATTCATATTTCTTTGAATTCATATTGAAATTTTGTGTTTATTAAATCTCCTCGTTTGTTGTGTTACCTAAATAGGTATGGTATCTTTTAATACATTCTTATTCATGTTATATGAGCTTATTTTGAAACCTGTGTTGAGATTACTCATTAGGCTTCGCAGCTTACCCTGTTGGGATTTTAAAATTTCAGGATCGGGATCTCATGGAGAAGCTTAAAGAGATTTTCTTTTATTTATTTTTATTTCCTTTCCAATTTCCAAAATAAGTGTAATAAACATTAAGTATATTACGATAGCATGACGATGACATGTGTTTGATGGAAATTTTGAATAGTGGAACATAGACATTTTATTCTTCTTTAAATAAATGTTTGATTATTAAATTTTAAAATTTTATATTTTATGAATGAGATCATTTTTCCAACATATGTGTGAATTATGAAGTGTAAACATATAAAACATAAGTCATGCCTTCGGGTAAGGAATCGGGGTCGGATATACCCAGGTGCCGAATTTCGGGACGTGACAATTGTGCCCCTCCCTTAGACAATACTGTCACTAGGCCCTAGGCATCAGAATGAATAGAGTCAAGAACCCTACTACTAACAATCTTGAACTTGACCCTGTATTGCTTCCCTTAGATGCGATAATCATAGATATTCACCTTGCACCCCTTAACTCCCTTCAATGTTTCCATTTATAGAGTTCCATCACACCACTCTCACTCATTTTCCCTAACCACATATTTCATATATTGGTGTCATCTGTGCCGGATTTTGTGTGTGAAGTGATAGTGGTCTCACATATAATCGTGCTCCATTTTAACTTATACATATTTCCTATCTTTTATTCATTCATCAACACCATTGCACCTTTAATGACATTAATTACATTACCTGATGCGATGAACCTGCAACTGTTCGTACCTAAAATTCTTAAGGATATTAAATTTTTCTTCAGATTTGGGACATGCCTGACATCACCTAAAGTTTGTATGACTCCATTAAACATCCTTACCTTAATGGTCTTTATTTCAATGGCCTTACATGCTGTGTTATTCTTCATTAGAACACTTCCACCATCATAGAACATATAGGAATAGAACCAAGTCCTATCCGGGCACATGTGATATAAACATCTTGAATCTAGAATCCATGTATCTGACAGATGACTCTTACCTGAAGAGACCTAGAGGCCTCCTTCAAAGCTCTCTTTTACTATACTGGCTAATTCACTTGTGTCTCCTTTTCGTTTGCTTTTTAGGTCATCAATTCATTTCTGACAATCTCTCTTGAAGTACTCTGTTATGCCATAATAGAAGCATCCATCCTTTGCCTTCGATTTTGATCTAGACTTTTTCTTCTTATCAGATCGAGATTATTCCACGGACTGCACATGTCCTTGATCCTCTTTCACAATTAACCTCTTTACCTAAGAGTCCTCATCGCTCAACTTCTTCCTCATCTTGTTAGAAACGAGAGTTGCGGTGATCTCTTCCATCTATTTATTCCCATACAATTGAGTAGTGACGAGATGGTCATGTGATGTGGGAATGATGTTAAGAGTAGCATGACTTTTTCTTCTTAATAAATCGTCACTCCGAACCTTAACAACTCACTACACGCCTTTGTTAATGTGTTCATGTGCTCTAAGAGATCTGATCTTTCCTTCAATTTTATCATATAGAGTTGTTTATTCACAAACAACTTATTTATTAGGGACTTTAACATGTATGTGTCTTCTAGTTTCTTCCACATCTCTCGAAGTTATTCCTCATTTAAAATGTTGTACATGACCTCATCTGACAAACATAGATGGATGGTGCTCATAGTGTTCTCCTCAAGATCCCTCCAGTTATCATCTGATATCTTCTCTGGTTTAGCCTCCAACAATGCCTTGCTAAACCCTTGTGATACAAGAATATCCTTAACCTTTCGCTGCTATAAACTAAAATATTTCTTTCAATAGAATTTATGTATATCAAAGTTTGATGACATCTTCATTGAATTCCCAAGACATTATTAGACCTGACTCTTTGATACCACTTTGTTGGGATTCAGACTTAACAAACCTAGATCAACCCTATGTATTAGAATTCAGATCTAATACCATCGTTAACCTGTGCAGTTTGAGGGAGTGCGTATAATAAAGATAGAACAATTGAATAAAGTAGAATAACCAATAATAAAGCAAGCAGCCTTAGAATATAAGATATTTTATACGGAAAACCCTTGTGGGAAAAAACTATGGCACAGAGCGACATAGATTGACTATAATCAAAACCTTAGAGTTTACACAACTCACCTTCTCCGATTACTGATCACCTGATCTCCCCTTGCAATGCATAACCCCTTAAGAAATCCCCTTCCTAAGCCCTTAAAAGTGTTGTAAACCCTCTCACCTTACGAAAATTGTCACTCTTAGAGAGAACACTTGTTAGAATATAACCCCTAATCACAGATTCGACTCAAATAACTTAATTTGTGCAACTCTACATAACAAGTCCCATCGGATTGAGCATAACCTTCGGTCAGACCGAATCGACTTGACTGAAATTATGGTTGAATAAATAAATGACTAAAACTTCATAGTGAGGAACCATAGAATTCTCTAATTTTCGGTTGAACCGAACCTGAAATTCTCTATACAGTAGATTGGCAAAATCCAAGGCATCATGCACAACAAAATCGAAGAAAAAAATATGCTTTCCCCAAAAAGTCTTTGCCAAGAGAAGCATGTATCCAATGATATAAGAATGTGGTGTGAACCTTTCGTCTCTTAGTTGTAATTATTATTTCAAATAAGCAAATCATAATATTTGTTCTCTTTTAAAAGAGAGCTTAGATATGACTTGATTCTAAACCCTAGATTAATACCATTTGTAAACCTCTTACCCTATAAAATTGATTCTTGAATTCAAAAAACAATAAGATTAAATCATAATCTTTACTTATAAACCTATCATAACAATCAACATCCTTATTGCCTCTCAGGTTTTAGAATTCGGTCATGTGTGATATGTGTGAGTGTGCTAGAACCGACTGTGCGACTAGTCACAACCCTAAGTGTAGGGTCACGATGTAGTAATAATCTCGGTGATACCAAGGTCGAATCCACAAGGACTAATCTTGTGTGTATTCTAAAAGTAGCTAAAACTACAACTAGAGAAAGATCTAAATTAGAAATTTGGAAATAAAAGAGTAATTGTGATTAAAGTGATTAAAATATCAATTAAAGGTTGGAACTAGGGTGTCAAGGATCAAACTGTAGCACTTAAGAAGTTTCCTTACTTGATTCAAAGATCACAATTACTATTGGAGTCCTATCCTATCCAATTGGAAGATAAGATAATCAAATCTGAACTTTCATTGACCTAATTCTCAATGAAGGAGAATTGTGACGTTTGGAAGGGATTCCATCACCAAACCATGCCCTGGAGACAATGGCTAAGAACAGGATTTACCAATCCCACAATCCCAAAATGAGAGAAAGAAGATACTCAAAGCTACTGCAGATCTATTGTAATTTGAGTCACAATAAACCACTAAAAACTAAAAGTATTCCTTAAATATCAAATTAGAATCAAGAAGTTCAATAAGAACAAGAGTCAAACAAGAAAAATATCCTAAAAATGCTATAAGCTTCCCCTCTTAGCCCTAGCTAAGAGGTTTAGCTAGCCACAAACATTATTAGAATTAAAACCCCCTAAAAGAAAACATTAAAAACTAGAAAGAAAGGAAGAAGAAACTATTGGATGATGGCTCCACCCCTTTGCTTTGCTCCTCAAAACCCTAGATATCTTAAAAAGTCCATAGGAAACCCATATTTATAGCCTAGTTTACATAAGATCACAAAACTGCCTCATTTTACGCAGTATGCATAACTCTGTGTAATGCGTTCAATGACATCGAATAGCCTTTGATGTCATCGAACGCAAGTCGAATTCTAAAAGTCGTGCCTTTATGCACTGCATAACTTTTTTACACTGCGTAAGTTCTTGTGTCATCGAACCTTCCTTTGATGTCATCAAGAAGTCCTTCAACACCATCAAAGGGTCTTTGATCCATCAAGAATGTGTTCAAAACAGTTCAACGAGTTGCTTCACAATTCTTCAGAAATTTCGATGCCATCGAATCGGATTCGATGTCATCGAGAGTAAACGAAAACTACACCCAATATGTCTAGCGAGCAACTTGATTTTCATGTAAAAATTCAATGTCATCGACCTACGTATGATGTTATCAAACGATGGCTTTGATGTCTTCGAACAGTGATCAATGATACAGATTGTGAAATAAATTTCAGTACTCTGTTCTTTCGACTTCCTTCCTTCTCCACTGGGTTTTTTTTGAATCTTAGGGTCTTGAAATCTTCAATCTTATCCTCCAAAGATCCATTCTTTGATTTGATAATTCTTTAAGCATCAAATCCATGCTTTTATCATTCTTTTCAATATAAGCTCTTAAACTCACCTTGCAACGCAAACATGTATAAAATATACTATTAAGCCTTATCATGTTCATAAAACCAAGATATAAATGGGGGAAAATATGCAATATTTGACACTCAACACACTCCCTAACTAGCATTTTGCTAGTCCCAAACAAAACATGTGTGAAATAATCTTCAATTCTTAATGTTCAAGAACCCTTTTGGAAATTAATCCTTTGTGCAATCAAGTATGTATGAGTAGAAATAAGGTGAGAAAGTAGGAGTTTAAAAACCTATAGCCGAATCATATAAGAAATCAATCAAATAGGCTCAATATTGATTAAATTAGAGCTCAAGTTCATATATCAAGTTTCTCAATGTGCGTAGTGCAAATTAACTTACTTCCCATAATAGTACTATCCTTTCATAATGTTAGCCATGCTCATCACTTCAAGATTAGATGAAAACTCAAGTACTGATTCCGAACTTATCCCCTCTTCCTTCTTTTTCAAGTTTTTTATTTTATATCAATGGTATTTGTATTCATTCATTCTTTTCATTCCACTCTTTCATAGATTTTTCATTTTTTTTTTCATTCTTTTTCATGACCTCTTTGTCGATCTCACTATATTCAACTGGTTCGTTTCTTCTTTTTAGATGGATAAAATTCTCCAGACTTGATTCTCACCATCTATCAATGATTCACATACTAACAATCAGAAATTCTAGCATGACTTACAGAAGTTAAATTGAATGTGTCTTGTGATTTAGATTAACATGATATCAAACTTCCTCATAATCAATTAAATGCACGAACTTTAGATGATAAATTACTTAGTTGAAAACTCTATGAATTCACAATTCACTTTCTACATTATCATCATACTCGAAGCATTCTTAAATACAAAAACTTTTGCTTTCTAAATAGGGTTTTATTTTAAACATTTTAAAAATTTTCAACATTTTTTGCTCAGAAACTAAGAAAGTACTAATTAGTTTACATAATCCACATCCCCGACAACGGCGCCAAAAACTTATTCACAATTCTAAGTGTAGGGTCGCGATTTACTACTAATTTCGGTGAGATCGAGGTCGAATCCATAGGGACTAATCTTGTGTGTATTCTAAAAGTAGCAAGAACTAGAACTAAATAAAGATCTAAAATAGAAATATGAAAATAAAAGAGTAATTGTGATTAAAGTGATTAAACTATCAATTAAAGGTAGGAACTAGGGTGCCAAGGATCCACCTGTAGCACTTAGGAAGTTTCCTTACTTGATTTAAGGATCACAATTGGAATTGGAGTCCTATCCTATCCAATTGGAAGATGAGATAATCAAATCTGAATTTTCATTGACCTAATTATCAATGAAGGAGAATTGTGAGGTTTGGAAGGGATTCCATCACCAAACCATGCCCTGGAGATAATGGCTAACAACAAGATTTACCAATCCCAAAATAAGAGAAAGAAGATACTCAAAGCTACTACAGATCTATTATAATTTGAGTCACAACAAACCATTAGAAACTAAAAGTATTCCCTAAATATCAAATTAGAATCAAGAAGTTCAACAAGAATAATAATTAAACAAGAAAAACATCTTAAAAATGCTATAAGCTTCACCTCTTAGCCCCAGCTAAGAGGTTTAGCCAACCATAGACATGATCAGAATCAAAACCCCTTAAAAGAAAGCATTAAAAACTTGGAAGAAAGGAAGAAGAAACTCTTGGATGACGGCTCCACCTTTTTGCTCTGCTCCTCAAAACCGTAGATATCTCAAAAAGTCTACAGAAAACCCATATTTATAGCCCATTTCACGTAAAATCACAAAACTGCCTCAATTTACGTAGTATGCGTAACTTTGTGTAACGTGTTCGATGACATCGAACAACCTTTGATGTCATCGAACGTTAGTCAAATTCTGAAAGTTGCACGTTTACACACTGCGTAATTTTTTCACATCGCGTAAGTTCTTGTGTCATTGAACTTTCCTTTAATGTCATCGAGAAGTCTTTCAATGCCATCGAAGGGTCTTCAATCCATCAAGAATGTGTCCAAAATAGTCCAGCAAGTTGCTTCATAATTCTTCAAAAATTTTGATGCCATCAAACAGGATTTGATGTCATCAAGCATGTGTTCGATGTCATCGAGAGAAACATCGAATAATTAAAAACTACACCCAATATGTCTAGCGACCAACTTGATTTTCATGTAAAAATTCAATGTCATTAACCTATGTTCGATATCATCGAACTATAGCTTCGATGTCATTGAACGGTGATCAATGACATAGATTGTGAAGTGAATTTCAACACTTTGTTCTTTCGACTTCCTTCCCTCTCCACTTGTTTTTCTTGAATCTTAGGGTCTTGAAATCTTTAATCTTGGTCTTTAAACATCCATTCTTTCCTTTGACAATTCTTTGAGCTTCAAATCATGCTTTTAACATTCTTTTCAATCCAAGCTCTTAAACTCACCTTGCAATGCAAACATGTATAAAATATAACATTAAGCCTTATCATGTTCATAAAACCAAGATATAAATGGAGGAAAATATGCAATATTTGACACTCAACAACAACTTGATTCCAACTAAAAAAACTTTAGCCCTAAGCGTTAAGATAGGAAGATATGTCAGAATTGACTGTATATGATCGAGATCTGAGAAGAATGGTTTCCTATTCAACAATTTGTAAGATTTTTTTTAAAATGATTAGGCAATTATCGGAGGGTAGGTTTCATATGGGTTACATCTTGCCTTCCATACAAAAGGACTTTCGGATGCAAAAGAAAAACAAAAAGGAAACACTTACAGTTGCCCACATTTTTGAAAGAACTGCTTATAGTTTAATAGAAATTGTCCAACGTATGAGCATAGACTTAAATTACAACTAAAGATTACAACTACTGAGTTATTGCTACCCCTAAGGCTAGATTACGATATTGGTTATGCTAACGAATGTAAAAGAAAAATTATGCTATGGAACATAAATGATAATTGATAGATTGATTGGTTTGATTGGGTTGGTATGATTCAATTTGCTTCATTAAATTCTATTTCTATTTCTAGATCTTCTTAAGATAGCCATCTAGATGTTTCTTCCTATGTTTAATCTATAGTAGCAACTACTTTGGCACCACTCTGGCATTCCACACTCTTATTAGACACCTACACCGGTAACTGTCTCAAGACTGCTTTTCTTTAGACCATGTTCCTCCATTCACTACTCAACCACACTCCACTTATGGATGATGTGAATTATCCAACCAGTGTTAGCTGTTACCTCTGCAACATGCGCTCGAAATATCATTGAAGATATTAATCGTGCTATATACTTTTTGCGTAATGACACATGTGCTTTCCTAATTAGTTCTTTCATGAAAGGTAAAAAAATAGGGTACAACGTTGCCTCCCTTGTCTCTTTACCTTTAGGTAAAAAGGTGAAAGTGACGGTGATCCATTGTTTAATGCAATAAATGTGATCGTCTAATGTCCTAGATTTTTCGATACTTGAGTACTGGATATACTCAAGCAGCACTAGGAATTTCTCTTATTCACTTGGCCAACATATGCGTACACACCTAAATCACAACTTGAAACACTTGAAAGGTTCTTAAGAAATCTTGTTTATGCGAATCCAAGATCAATAAAACTTTTCTTTTCTTTTTTTAGTTGTTTTTTTCCTTTATAAATAAAAATTTAAAATTTAAAATTTAAAAAAAAAAACTGGACAAGAGTCATCTTTTGTTTCCTTCTTCCATATTAAAAATAAAAAATAAAATAAAATTCCTTTCCATGTTGTCTTCTTGACCATGCTAAATATTTTAGTGGTAATATTCGTACTTGTTGGGACCTTTCCTTACATGTTGCAAAGGATATAAGATCCATCTTTGAGAAATTGGATAATGGTAAATGGTCCATCCCAGGTGGGTGACCATTTGCGAAAAGCAATGTCCTTAAATCCCAATGGCAACACCACCTTCCAAATCAGGTCCCCTTCTCCAAAAGCTTTTGTAAGACCCATATACTATATCGTACCATTCTGTAGGTTCCCATGATCTTTTTGGTCAAATTTCGGCAACCTTCGACCCTTAACCGACATTTACGCGTGACCCTGATTCACACGCCGTCAACCCGAGTCGACTCAACCCGAGACTTGTACCCTAGCGACCACGCCGTCACTGTGGTTTCGATGCAGCATCTCGCGTGCTTAGGCAATACCCAGGCTAGGTGATGTGGGTCCGTGTTCAGTTCGAGGAAACGCCGCGCATTTACAAACTCAAGACAATCTTTCAAATCAATCATGTCACATCCCATCAATCAAGTACCACATCACATCTCATGTCAAGTACACATCACCTTTCACCCATCCCCAAGCAACCCCAAAGTCAACACTCTCTTACAACTAAGTACACATCCATCACCCCTCACCCATCACTCTCTCATCTCTCTCTCTCTCTCTCTCTCTCTCTCTCTCTCTCTCTCATCTCTCTCCCTCATTCTCCAAGCAACCCAACCGTCTAAGCTCTCCATGAGAAGAGTTTGGTGTGGCCCATCTTCCTATCCCCACATCTCTCATCCTAACCCTCCAAACTTCATCATCCTCCGTCAAGTCGAAGCCGGGGAGCTTAGCTTACCATTGATCCAAGAAGCAGCGGAAAAGGTGGGTGATTTCTATTATTTTATTTTGTGATTAAAGGGCACACATATGTGGGACCCATCTTGATGTATGATTTATATGAGGGGCCCATAGTGGCGGGGTCCCTCCCGTCTCCACTGATCGCTCTCTCTTTCTCTTTATCCTTCTCTCTTTCCCATGTGTTGTAGACCCCATGTGATGTGTGTGTTCTATATCCATGTTGGCCGCCCATGTGACCCACCTTGTTGAAGTCCAGTGGACCGGCCCACCTTGGCCATCCATTTTGGCCGAACCCTGATGAAGGGAAACACAAACATCAGTTTAATTCAAAACCCTGGTGGGCCACACGTTGGAACCACCTGAAATGGAAGTGGTTTGGCTGGGATACCTCACACCAGCTATATATCTGTTGTACGTCAGCAAGCCGTTAGGTCCCACCAGCTGTATAAATACCATTATGCCTTCAGCAAGTGGGCCTGATCATAAGGCATGTGATATACTTACACCCGTCCATTTTAACCTAATCTCGGGTCCACCTGATCCTAACCGCCCAGGTATTTGACTTCTAGTAGCCATTTGAAGGGAAAATAGATGTTAGCTTCATCCTCAATAGTGGGTCCCACATGTGCAGATCCACCAACAATGTATGTGTCTCATCTATGCTGTGGGGCCAGCGGTGATGTATGGGCCTATCCACACCGTCCACACCTTGGACGGTGGGGGGCCACCATTGATATATCTGTATATCCATACCATCCAGCATTTTCTGGACGGTGGAGCCCGCTGATACGTGTGATCTACACCATGTGTAACCCCCACAGCGTGCATGTGTAACCCACCTTGATGTACGTCTTTTGCATCCAAACTGTCGTTTGATTTGGACGGTGGGGCCCACCTTATGACGCTGTATTTTTTTTGAGCCGTCCATCTGTTGTGGCCTGCTGTTGCAAATTACGACCAGCAAGTTCTATGGTCCCTTTGATCCACGTCGTCTGATGGATCCCACGTTGATGTATGCTTTAGATCCACACCGTCCAGATTTCTTTTTAGACGGTGGCTGATCTTGAGGTGTGCGTTATATCCTATTTGTCCAACCATCCTACGGTGGACCACACTATGATATATGTGCCTTATCTCCACCGTCCAGTGATCTGGACGGTGGATGCCATCATGATGTATCTATCCCGAGCCGTCCATTCATGGGGCCTACCTCCTGCACGTGTGGAATCCTCACCGTCTAGCAAGGACTGTGGGATCCACAGTGATGTGAGTGATTTATTCACACTGTCCAAATACGATGCATGGACCCCCATGCCGCATGCGTTTCATCTAGTCGTTCAACTGTGGGTCCCAGTGATGCATGTGCTATATCCAAACCGTCCCTTCATTTCACATCCTGACCGTCCATCGATTTTGCTGGTGGGGCCCTGCCCTGATGTATTAGTTTATCACTGACGTTCATCCAGCAACAGATGGATGCTGGATTAACGTCAGTAATCTTGTGGAGCCACACGTGCCATACAAGAACCGTCCGTACTTGGTCGGTGTATATTCTCACCATCCATTCATTTTTCCCTGGTAGTGGATGAGGCCCACCTTAGAAGTATGTATTTTAGATCCACACCGTCCAGAGTGCTGGATGGTGCTGGACAATGTTTGGGTGGTGCTGTGGCCACACCGTGATGTATTTATGTCATTCACACTGTGATGTATTTGGGTGGTGCTGTCCAATGTTTGGACGGTGCAGATTTACATAGAAAATGTTTGGATGGTGCTAATTTACCTGGACAATGTTTGGATAGTGTTGATCATTGTTAGTGGGCTATGTGCCCCATGGAATGATAGTGTACAACGATACACATATTACACTTACAACTATTGAAATGATTTTTAGGTGTAATCCAAGCTCTCACTTAGGATCCATGTTGATATATTTATGGCCCATCCATGAGGCCCACCTCGATGAATTTGTAGCCCGTCCATGAGGCCCGACGTGTTGTATATGAAGCCCATGTAATACGGCCCACTTGATGCTTATATGGCCCATGTAGTGTACTTTAGGGCCCATGAACATGGCCCATCTATTATGTATCTATAGCCTTTGTCGTGACCTAATATGATGTTTTTTTTATGGCCCACTCTGATGTATCTTATGGCCCATCTAGGAGATGAGGCCCATTGGTGCGGCCCATTGACGTGACCCATTTGATGTATATGAGACCCATGTGTAAGACCTGCATGCTGTGTGTTTAAGGCCCATGTGCAGGGCCCACCTATCGTGTATATGAGACCCATTAATGCGATCCACTTAATGTAAATTGAGGCCCATGAATCATAGCCCACTATGATGTATTTGAGGACCATGAGTCGTGGCCCATGGTGATCTATATTAGGCCCTTATATTCGGCCCCTTGTGATGTATATTAGACCTTTGTATGAGGCCGTGGGCCCACTGTATGTTCGGCTCTATGTAGGTCACTCCTTGGAAGCAATGTTGGTTAGATGTCCACATTGACGGGCAATGATGGTTTAATGTCCACGTTATGACCAAATGCTGATTTCGACTGACGTGACCGATTTACCAATTCTGATTATCGATCGATTCTGATCAACATGACTGATTTGATGATTCTGATTATCGATCGATCCCGATTGTCGTGGCTAATTGTCTATTCTAATTGACATGACCTATTTACCAATTCTGATTATCGATCGATTCCGATCAACATGACTGATTTATCGATTCTAATTATCGATCGATCTCGATTATCGTGGCCGATTGTCTATTCCAATTGACATGACCTATTTGTCGATTCTGATTATCAATCGATTTCGATCAACATGACCGATTTGCCGATTCTGATTATCGATCGATCCCAATTGTCGTGGCCGATTATCGATTTCAATTGACATGACCTATTTACTGATTCTGATTACCGATCGATCCCGATTGTCGTGACCGATTATCGATTTCGATTGACATTACCGATTTTTTGATTCTGATTATCGATCAATCCCGATTGTCATGGCCGATTGCCGATTTCGATTAACGTGACTGATTTATCAATTTTGATTATCGATCGATTCCGATAACCACGACCGATTGCCGATTTCGATCGACGTGACCAATTTATCAACTCTAATTATCAATCAATTTCGATTGACGTGACCGATTGTTGATTCTAATTATTATGATCGATTGCCGATTCCGATCGATGTGACCGATTTTTCGACTCTGATTATCGATCGATTTCGATTACCATGACCGATTTTTGATTTCGATCGACGTGATCGATTTACTGATTCCTATTACCAATTGATTCCGATTAACGTGACCGATTATTGATTCTGATTATCGAGGTCGATTATTGATTAATTCTGATTGTCGTGGCCGATTGACGATTTTGATTGTCGTGACCGATTCCAATTACTGAGGCCTACTCCGATTTCAATTTCGATTGTTGAGGTCGATTTCGATTGCCAAGGCCGATTAGTAAGACCTATATGATGTATATGCGACCCGTAGTTGAGGCCCATTGTGATATATCTGTGGTCCTTGGACAAGGCCCACTGTGTTGTATATTAGGCCTTTGTGTGAGGTCGTCGGCCCGTTATGTGTTTGGCCTTATGAGGGTCATTTCTTAGGGCAATGTTGGTTAGAAGTCCACATTATCGAGGCCGATTGTTGATGCCGGTTATTGATACCGATTATGAGTATGTGACAGCATAACATCATAATACATACGCATCATCTGCATGTTTGTTATGAGATGTGATTGACCATCGCATATGCCAGAGGGCAGGTTTTTCATGGGGCTCCCTGATAGACGGGGTTGCCCCACATGAGCGTACGGTATGCACAGGATTTATGCATGATTACACTGTGTGACTCATGCATCTCGCATTTGTGTGATATGACCACCATATGCCCTAGCGACATCAGGGCTGTAGCCTCCACAGGCATATCGTGGATGGCCAGATGGGACACTAAAAATTTATTCTAAATGGGGTGCTATAGATATCTTTGGGTGAAAGTCCCGAAACCCTTTTAGTTCCAGAGGTTGCTCCAACGTCTAGACCGAGTGGATGGATAAGCGCATGAGGGCCGTATACCGTTAGGTCGCGTCTCCCACTGTGTCGTGATCGATTGGAAGGGGGTGCGGCTTTACTTGCCTGAGAGAAGGGGACAATGCTAGGCTGAGTCTGACCAGCTCGAGGAATGGGTCCACTATCGACAAGCCGGGCCCGATATTGGCAGGCAGATAGTGAGGTCTCTTTCACTCACCTTGTTGCGCGCGATGGGGCGACAATCTTGTTTGGAGTGTAATAAACCCCGGTGATTTCTCAGAGAGAAATCGTACTGTTATGTGGACTTATTGAGTAGGAGTTGCATACTCATTCATACATTCATTCACTATCTACTTGGGTTGGTGGTGCGCAACTAATTATTGTGTACCTTCGTTATGGCAAGGATTTCGATTGGCGCATGACTAACCTGAGATCAGGAGTTTACTACGTTGAGTCTGACTATCCAAATTTAGGTATGGGACTGGTTTGGATAGAAGTCCCTTGTAGTGGACCCCGTAGCCTGCGATACTACGTACTATCATCCCGACTTCACACTCCAGCATGTTTATTTCATTCGCATCGCATATTACATTACATCCGCAGGGATATGACATCTTGGGTTGCTATGTTTTTGCACTTATATGACCTAGACAGACTTAGCAGGATTTGTATATTGCATTGCATCCTCTGCATCTGATATTTGGCTCTTTATGACTCCTTATCGTATAACTGTTCTATATTGCGTATTCTGATATTGATTGACTTATAGACTTGTCCATACTTCCACTTACTCTGTTATCGTATGACTTATGATCTTGTCAGTATTTCTGCTTACTCTGATAATTCCTGCTCTTGTCAGTGTTTCTGCTTATTTAGGCATTGTATGGTTTATGAATTACTAGTTTTTTTCGGTATTGTATGATTATGACATTGTATTGAATACTTGGCACTTACCTTATGCACACACTTACACCACCCTCTAAGCTTTCTATAAGCTTATGCACGATAGATGCGTGCAGATGATGTTAGGTTGTAGTGGTGCTGAACTTAGAGCGTGCAGTGGTCTTCTAGAGCTTGATTTTCTATTTATGTATTTCCCTTTCAGTGTTGTAATCAAATGATTATATTAGTGGATATGTGATGATGATGTTGTCTTTGTGAATAGAGTAATTTTTGTGGTTATGCTTATTACTAGTTAAATACTCATTAAAAAATTAAATCCTCCTTATAGGATCCCAGGATCGGAATCTGGCATATGAATGCTAGGAGCCGAGAATGGGGTACTACGGAGGCTGTCGATACTATATTTGGCGATCGGGATTCCTATGAATCCAATTTTCGGGTTTGGGGCGTGACAACTTTTCCTTTAACATTTTTGTTACAGGTTCGAGTAACCTTAGCTTTGTTAGCTATAATGGAATCCAAATATTTCAATCACATCTCATCTAATTCTTCTAACTCGACCAAAATGGATTTTGCAAATTCGGTTGAGGTTAAGACAACTTAATATGCAACCCTTAGGGATGACACAATCGCTTCTAAAGGTAGAACTATATCATGCCCATAAGTGTAAAAAGACTTATCAATGTACTTGTTAAAGGCAAATTTTGTTAAGCCCATGAGGGTTTGAATAATTTACTATGTCATTCATGAGGATTATCTTTGATCATCTTTCTCAAGATATTTTTTAGAACTTTGTTGCTATCTACGGCTTGGTCATTTGTTTGTGCATAATAAGGCATTGAATGCAGTATCATAATCTTGTATTATTCCTCCATTGCTTTAACTTCTTTGGATGAGAATGTTGTACATCAGTTTAAAGTAACAGACTCAAGAATTCCAAACTTATGAATAATGTAAGTCTCAATAAACTCAATAATTTCTCTGTGGCGAACTCCCTCCACGTGCTTTGTCTTTATCCACTTAGTAAAATAATTGGTGGCCAATATGATAATACTGTCTAGTTTTAATGAAGGCAGCTAGATTTTCCCTATTAAATCAATGGCCCATCCTAAAAAAGACCAAGGCTTAATGATAGAATGAAGCTCAATCATAGGTACATGTGGTATTAGCACATTCTTCTGATACCCCTCACACCCTTAGCTTATTGGATATAGTTGGTAATCATCTTCAGCTAGAAATACCTATAACATGTAAGTGTAAGTCTCATCTTTCTTCCAACTTAGTGTGCAACTTACAATCCTTCATGTACTTTAGACATGGCCAAATGGCCTCCTTTTGATCTAAGCATTGTAATGACACGTCATTGACCCATTTTCTATATAGCTCTCTATCAAACATAACATAATTATGAGTTATTCTTCTAATATCCCTATTGAATTTAGCTTCAGGATATTGAACCTAACTCGTGATCAGAGCTCTCCAATCACTTCTGCTTATCTCGACTTGACAGATTTTCAAAGTTGGTTCCCTTTAAAAAATCAAAGGCAAAGATCTTTTTTACACAACAAGCATCCTTTTGCAAGATCTTTAGGCGATCTAAAGTCCAATTGTCAATTGTGCCATCTCATTGGCATCAACATTATGTTCTTGAGTTACATGCCATAATTAGACCTCATTAAAATTAACCATTAATTGGGTTGCCAAAGTATATTATGGAAATAGTACATCACTAGCACAGTTAAATAAACCAACTACTTGATTTATTAGTAATTGTGAATTGTCTATGATTGATATATTCTTTACACCTAATTCCATTAACATTTCCAAGCCGATCACTAAAGCTTTTTAGTTGGCTTGATTATTGCCTCTTTCCATCCAGAGTGATTAAAATAATCACTAATTATGATGACTTGTCAACCTTGAACAATGAAAAAAATCATTTTCTAGTACATTAAATGTACTCAATATAAGTCCAATATTTCTGGAGGAAGTTTACTTTCTATGTCGGATGGATGATCGGCCAAAAATTTTGGTATGGCTTGTCCTTTTACTACTCTGTGTGGCACATACATAAGATCAAAGTTGGACAAAGCTAATACCCATTTGCTAATTCGATTGTTCAAAATTTATAGATTTAATATATATTTGATTAAATCAGTAACTATAATTACATTAACTGATTCGACCAATAAACAATGTCTTAACTTAGCACCTGCAAAATTCAACAACAAACAAAATTTTCTATTGTAGAATATCATCTTTCAGTATTCACCAACATTCAATTAAGGTACTAGACTGCAAGCTCTTTCAGATCATCATCGTCTTATGCTAGTAGGGCTTTGATTGAGTTTGTAGAGGTCACAACATACAGTTTGAGCAATCGACCTTTGATGGTGGCATCAACACTGGTGGGTAGTATTTATTGATTTTATTAAAAGTCAACTGATGTTCTACTTCTTATCTGAACCTATGTCCTTGTTTTAACTTCACCAATGGAGAAAACACATTACTTTTTTCTACATAATTAGACATAAATCTAAGCACAAAATTAACTTGATTGAGAAAATGATGTAACTCTGTTTTATTCCTGGACGACTAAGCATTTATAATCACTAGTGCCTTATTTTGAGATATCTCGATCCCTTACTGATGCATAAGGAATCCCAGGAAATTACCGGCCGAAACCCCAAAAGCACACTTAATGGGGTTCATTTTGAATATTCGCATTCACTCAAATAACTTGTGTAAATGGGCAGAATGCTCTACAATATCGATTGACTTGACAACCACAATATCAATGTATACTTTCACGATGTCTCCAATCATATCGTAAAAGATAACATTCATTGCCCTTTGATAATCAAGCCCTACATTTTTTTAGCCCAAATGTCATAACCACTTAACAAAAAGTCCCTAAAGGTCTAGGGCATCTGAATGCCATTTTTAGAGGATCCTGCACTTAGGCTTGAGAATCCTCTAACTTTTCTGGAACCTTCTTCATATCTTTAAGATCTATGCCATCTTTGGCTACCTCATCGGCTAGTATTACAACTTCGGCTAAGTTGACAAAGTTGTCACTACAATACTCCCATAACCTCTCCTTGAGATTCTTTATTTTGTCCATGAACTCAACCATCTTCCCATTGACTGATGATGAACTTGTCATGGGATTTCGATCAATAGTACAATACGAAGCTACCAAACATGTTACTATAGCCTTTGGTAGCTCGTCACCCAGACATATGATGGTAGCAATATCTTGCACTATGCTGTCCGAATAAATTGCAATAGATATTTGAAAAGGAGAGCTTAAGATGTCCTTGGGGGGGGGGGGGGGAATAGGACTATACCAAATAATCGATTAAGTATTGAAATGTTGATTCCAAATAATTCATAGGACAATCTTCACCTAAAGTTTTAGGCAGGACAACCTTATTTCGCGAATTTCTTTAAAATCGAAACCTCAAACTTGCAAGAGTATATAAAAATAAAATATTACAACATTCACCACTTTAATTGAAAATTACATACAACCATTCACCACATAAAAAGTAAAGGCATTCACCACATAACACAGAGGATTATAGTGGTTCGATGTTTCAAAAACTGCCTTAAAACAGCCACACCTACTCCACTCCCAAAATTAATCTCCACATAATTTTGGCTTTCACTGTGAAAAAGGTTTTACCAGGGCCACCTTATATAACACCCCATGCTTTTAAGGCATGTGAACGGTTCAAATCAATAAGAGACTCCCACAAACCCCATTCAACTGGTGTGTGCGCACTAGAAGATGGGTGCCCGCAGTGCACCGGAACTCAAGATCTAATCAATCGGGTTTGACCCGAGACCGCTCGAAGTGGGAAACACTCCTCGCCCTTTCTCACTACTCGATATGTTTAAACGAAAGATGTTCGCTATTCGGACCAGTGGGCCACTTAAGCTGGAGATCATCCTAATCTAAGTCGTCCATAAGGGAGGGCCGACACTTTCGATGCAACCCCAAGTAATGGAATGAGTTAAATCTCAGCCGCACGTCCACACAACTAGAAGAACGGACGAGGAACCAGGAATGATCTTCCAACGCTGCCTTGCTAGTAATCCACTTTTGCAAAAATCCAGACCGTTCACCTAGAAGCAATCTTATCCATTCACCAAATGGATGAAGTGTTGTAGTTTTCCACCACAAAAGGAGAAAAGGTAGAGATAATATTTTTGTTAGAGGAAAGAATCAATCCTAAATGCTATGACATTTTTAAAAGGCACTTTAAACACATCGGGAGCATTCATCTTAGGGCGAGCAGTAACTCTACCCAACGAAATAGAAAGTTACTGTGAGATGAGTTTTTCCAACATGAGAAATGGTTATGGCCGAATATATTGAGACTATCATTAGTACAAGGATTGTGGTAACAAATGGTGGGGCCCACAATGGTTTATGAGCTCATCTGATCCAAACAGAAGAACTAGATCAGTGGATTACACTGTCTAGGAAGAATTGCCATAAGAGGTCCCTTCATCTTCTGTGTCTAAATAAAAAACCCATCGTCATGGAGTGGACCCCGTTCAACAATCAAAGGCATCCATCTAACAACTCAAAGGGAGAGAAATTCATCCATACCATTAGAACTGGACCATGCAAACTGGACCTTACAGATGGTGTGTCCCAACTTCAATTTTAAGAAGGAAGTTATAACTAATCTTATAGTAGAAGGTGATAGAATCTATTTATGAAGCTATAAAAGACCCTTTTCGGAATAGGCTCCTCGAATTAGCCCTAAAATCCAGGAGAGAAAAGAGAGAAAGAGAAGTATAAAGGAGGGCGAGTGTGGCACCAGGTTTGGGCTCCAATAGGCTAGTGCGACACTGAGTTCAAGCTCTAATAGCTCATCCGGGTCAGCCAAGTTTCGATGACATCGGGCTCCGGAAGCTTCGGGCCTTGATAGGAAAGGGAAGAAGAGTAGAAGGAAGAAAAATGGGGGAGTTGGGTCTCTGCGCGCAACAAGACTAAACTCGATCCGAAAATGAGTCAATGTAGCGACTCACTAGGTCGGATCCTTACTGAAGCATTCCTTGAAAGGAGAGAAGGAAGTGGAAGGAGAAAGTAGAGAGGGAGAAAGGAAGGAGAGCACTAGTAGAGCAAAACTTGACTCGATCCAGCTGGTGTAACTCAATCGCCACACGCCCAACTCAGTCTAGCCGAGTTCAGCGGCTTCTCCTTGGAGTGAGTCCAATCTCTCAGTACTTTAGCCGAGTCAAGTCCTCAGCTAACTACTCTTACATAATCTGATGTCCAAATGAGTAAGTCATAAGTTAACTTTGTAAACTAATAGAGCTAATGCGGGATTAATCCGATTCTGTCCAATTAGGGAGCAAATTTGGAAAAGTGCAGTGAGCCAAATATCCAATCAAGCATGATTAGGAACTGAATCCATCACCACATTATGCTAACATCATTGTGGTAAGATGTTTCCCTAAACACCTCCTTAATCAAGAGTTATTATAATTAGTTGATTATGTAATTAGACTTCTTACACATTATGTTTGCATCTAGGCATGTAATTCCCATCTCTAGACAGTCCAAATCAACCTCCCACTTCCATCAAGAGGTAAGTAACATACATCCTTCTAATACGCATAAATTGATCAAGTTGAGTTACGTAGGAATGCATGATATTCCCAATGAATGAACGTTAAGACTTAACTAAACAACTATGTCAACCATAAGTAAGCATTGAACGTGAATCTAACTGCATAAACTCACAATTCAGGACAACATTCGAATTAGAAGGTGTATGTGCTTTTTGGAGACAACACCATTTAGCAAAGTTATATTTAAGGTGAGAATTCCTCCCTTTAAGCTTACTGCCCTTTTATTAATACAAATACCATATAATTACACATCAACCATGATTCCCTTAATAAACTATGTACATTGACAAATGTTATATGTGATGAATTCATTTTTCAATATAATCATTCATAATATATGTTACATGCACTAGCTTGTGAAATATTGGTAGAGTTTGTGTCATCTTAAAGGATGAGAATGATTTTTGCTACATACATATGAAATTCAACTTGAAAGGATAATTTAAGTAAATTGAATATGCCGACTGTTTGAAAGACCTATTCTACTATTTAATGGGCCGACTATTTGAAAGGCCTATCTTGATGAATGAATGGATTGACTATTCGAAAGGCCCTATCTCCTATTTAATGGGCCAATTATTTGAAAGGCCCATTTTACTATTTAATGGGCCGACTGTTTGAATGACCCATTCTCCTATTTAATGGGCCAACTATTTGAAAGGCCCATCCTTTTGAATGAATGGGTTGACTATTTGAAAGGACCATTCTCCTATTTAATGGGCCGACTATTTGAAAGACCCATACCTATAAATGAATGGGCTGATTGTTTGAAAGGCCCACCCTTATGAATGAATGGGCAAACAGTTTAAAAGGTCCATTCTCCTATTTAATGGGGTGACTATTTGAAAGGCTCATCCCTATAAATGAATAGGTCGACTGTTTGAAAGGCCCATTATCCTATTTAATGGGCCGACAATTTTATAGGCCCATCCTCTGACTATTTAAAAGGACCATTCTCCTATTTAATGGGCCGACTGTTTAAAACACCCATACCTATAAATGAATGGGCCGACTGTTTGAAAGGCCCACCCTTATGAATGAATAGGTTAATAGTTTGAAAGGCCCATTCTCCTTTTTAATGGGCCGACTATTTGAAAGGCTCATCCCTATAAATGAATAGGTCGACTATTTAAAAGGCCCATTATCCTATTTAATGGGCCAACTATTTGATAGGCCCATCCTTATGAAGGAATGGGCCAATTGTTTGAAAGATCCATTTTACTATCCAATGGGCCGACTTTTTAAAAGGCTCATCCTTATGAATAAATGAGCTGACTGTTTGAAAGGTCCATTCTCCTATTTAATGGGCCAATTGTTTAAAAGGCCCATCCTTATAAATGAATGGTCTGAGTGTTTGAAAGGCCCATTCTCCTGGGCCGACTGTTGGAAAGTCCCATACTCTCATGAAATGGGCTGATTGTTTCAAGAGGCCATTCTTTTGGAAATGTTTTTAACCATAGTAGTTCATGTTGTTTATTGAAATGCTTTGTATACACTTTGATCATAACTCTTTACTCACTTAATATTATGGTATATAATCTTAGAGAAAGTTCTCTATGAGTAATCACTCATTTTTAATATCCAAACGTACAGATAACACAAGTAAAAACTTAGAGGAAGGGGGCTATGACATGGATCATGAGGTAGAAATAGTTAGGGGTGAAGGAGAAATCCTTGAAGAGGATTCCTCTCAGGATGTAGCAGAGCTTTATGGAATTAATCAATAGATCATAGACGAATACTATTAAATTCTAGTTAAAACATTTCAGATTGTAATAAGTCCTCATCTATGTGGACATAGATTTGATACTACTTGATACATAATGGTTTACCATGTTCTGCTTATCTCTTATACTCTGAGCTTATTTGGTCGAACATTTCAGCATTTGAAACTAATACTCGATTTTATTTTTTAAAGTTGGGTTTATACTTAAGTTTTTTTAAAAAGAAAATCAGGATGTTATACCTTAAAAAATGAAACAATTCTTGTAATTTTCACGGGCTATCACAATCAAACCCCTCACGAGATTTTCCGGCTATCTCAAACAAAACCTACACTGAGATTTTTCAGGCTATCTCAAAAAAACCAAATAAAGATTAGAAGGTATACTTATCTTCATTGAAGAAGATGTATCAGAAGCTTGTAACCGAAGAACCGCTTTCTTGAATATAGATTATTCCTTGTTCAGTTAGATAGAAAAGGTCCAGGGCTCTATTGATTTTAATGAAGTTTAAACCAATGGTTACTTGAATTAATTCTCTTAAATTTCAAAAGAAGAGTATAGTTTACTCTCTTTAGAATCAGAATAGAAAGATATGAGATTAAGGGAATTGAAAAAATATATATAAATGAAATTATATATACCATTCGATAGCTTGTTAATAACTTGTGCTTCTCTCTCTCTCTCTCCCTCTTATAGAAGGATTTTGATAATTAACTTGGATATTTCGGATTGAGAGAGGAACTCAATTTATAGGCAAAGAAGTTGAATTTTTGACCTAGCCCGAGTAGACCAAATTCAGTTCAACGGACTTCGGATCACGAGGGATACGATCTATCCAAAATTGGACTAGCCCAAGGACCAATTTAACCATTCGAAGAGCTCTATTTGACTAATCGAATTTGGTCTTCAACTGGTCGAATTTCCCAAAATCTGAAATGGTGAAGTTGTTAGACTTAGAGCTGAAGTTTCTTGGGCTGGTCGAAGGACAGCTTTGACTGGTGGATCTAAAAATTTGACTAGTCAAATTTGCAATAAAAATTATTTTTTACTTTGAGATTGAACTTGGATTGGCCGAGAAAGCTTAGGCTAGTCAAACCAAAAGTTAGGCTGGTCGACATCCAAGAAAAATAAGCATGAAAATTCAATTTTAAATGTTTTTAAAAGCACCTAGTCCTAAGGTCTTTCTAGGGTTTTATACTACCTAAGATATATCAAATATCTGAACTTCTTTGACTTGAACTCGGTTACAAACTTCATCTTATTTTTTTAGCTTGATCTTATTCTTGAACATCAGTTGATCTTTAGCTTGATCTTCTCTTGAGAATGTACCAGTTTTGAGCTTAATCTTCTCTTGATCTTGAGCTTAATCTTTTCTTGATCTTCTCTTGATTATGGTCCGGTCTTAAAGATTTATTGTCAAGTTGTTTTAGCTATATGAAATTTGACAACTAAATTGTGCTTAATCATTATAGCTCTTACAATATTTTAGTTAGACAACCATATTTATTTATTCCAGTAAAACATATAGGCCCAACTTCATCTCCATAGAAATAGGTCTCAACCACATTAGATGTAGTTAAGAATGACTTGTTATTGGCCAACACCAATTCAACCGTGCGTTGGTTCCATAAGATTATGAATATCTATAAGGATGAAGGGATACATGAGAAAGAGTGTATTCGGTCTCTCCCTAGTAAGGCATTAGAAGTAGATGAGGTGTTAATCACGAAGAAAGCGACCAACACTTTCTTGGTTCCTACTATTAGGACGCCTCGTGTTTTTGTTATTCCCCTAACAAAATTACTCATCGAGACTTTAGTTGGAATTAGGTCAGACTCGATCTTTCCTAACTTTGCCATCATTCTAGCAGGGTGGATGTTCACTGTAGCCCATTGTAGACCAAAATTATAGTAACTAGGCATCCCTTTAAATGGGCTAAGATATACAATAGCTTTAGATGTTGGGTCATTGTATTGGTATGTCTATCTTTGACCACCTGCTCAGAAGATATACCTGGCTCAATGGTGATAGTCAATACATTTTTGGTCCCCTCCTCTTTGTAGAAAGAACTGTGTTGTATTATCACTAGAGGACTACGTTCCTCCACGTCTCCTATCATCATGTTAGGCTAAGATGGATTGGGTTAAAAACCTGTTAGAACCGTAATCACCATGTTACAATCCACCACGACTGGTGGTAATGATTCAAACACTATTTTAGAATTTGGACATTTCCCCCCAATCATTTATAAATTTTGTTGCTTCTCAGCACTCTTGATAGCAGATACAACACTTGGGCAATTTATCATTGGAACCATCCCTACCTTTTCAGGGCTAAATGGGGTTTCTTCCAACAACTTTATTATAGTAAGAAGCCCTTCAATCAATAGGTATTTGGTTGAGTCCTCGAGATTTTCAATATCTTTATTATTTTTTAAACTAATTTTCTAGCTTTCCACAATTGGATCATCCGGAGGAGGTTTTATGATTAAATTGGTCATGTTCACATCCACTTGTCCATCTCGTGGCTGGGGAATCCTCAACATCTGATGTGGTTGCATCGCCACTGGCTGATGCTCATTCTTCATGCCTGCAAATTCTCTTCGCTTGGCAACTTGCTGTCTTTACTAATGCCACTTTTGGGTATGGGTCATCCCTTCAGCTATGGCTGAAAATTTGTGGTGATTCACTCTTCTCCAAACATCCTCTCGAGTAGGGCGATGTTTCACCATTCTTTGTTTCGGTGATGGAGCTGGCCAAGATGATCAAAATGAGGTTAATATGCCCTCCATTGCTGATATAATTATTCTCTTTTGAACCTCTACGAAAACTAGGGTTTGATCTGACTAGCCGAGCTAGGGAATAACTTAGTCGACTGAATCGCCGTTATGCATTGACTACACAGGTGTGGCTCACGATCGATGTGTGGTGATGCTCTTGGCCACACTTCTACATCTGTGACCACCTGCAAAGATATATACCGTCTCTCATCAGGTTCTCATGCCATAACCTAGTGATCACAAGGGCTAAGGTCAACCTTTTGTGGCATTTGAGCCAACTTTGAAGATTGATCATGGCCATGTTGATCTACATGTTATGTGGAAATAGATCAGTGTCTATTAACATTACCTCCTTATATTTCTCAAGGAATTTCAGTAATCTATGGTCGATGTTGTCCTGAATAATATTCCTGAAAACCATAATTATTAGTGGAGTGGGAATGGGTTCCATGCCACTTACAATATTCAATCTTTTGTAAATCTTCAACAGCAAGTATTTTATGATTAATGGAAACTTTAATGAACTTCCCAGCTAACATTATATTAAAGATTTCTTCAACCTAAGTTTGTCAAATATATATACCTTATGAGTTTTCTACGTGGTCAGTGTAGTTGATTTCGTTCTAACCAATGCTGAATACACAAATGGCTTCTTGGCCACTACTTTATCCACAACCACTTAGTAGTCAAGATCATAGTAGTATATCACAACTAATGAGTTCTTTTGCACCACTCCTTCCTTAATAAGGGCTTCATATCGAAATAATGTTTTGGTCGAATCATATAAATCCACAAACTCCATCCCGATAAACTTCTTGCGGACTTTATATTCTAAACTATCCTAGGCGAGTTATATAAACTCGGCCTCTGTCGTGACTACATTTCATCGGCATTTTACTCTCTTGGACTAGGCAATATAATTTTCAACTGATTCACTAGGCAATTGTCGGAAACAAGCAAGATTGACTATTGAAAATTTTCCTATCATTGTAGAAGAACTAAGCATGGAATTTCTCTTCTATCTCTTGCCAGGTTTGGATAGAATTTGGCAACAAATTATAACTTACGATAATCATTATTAGATAATTTACCACATTGCATGGTGAATCAACTTATGTGCTTTATGGTTAATTGACTAGTGTCACTAGCGAAAAGTGTAAAATTTGGTCGATAATTCCTAGGCAATGGATATTGCCGGTCAATCCATTCTATATAAGGTTTATGGTATACCGAGGTAGGCAGTGCAACTGAAAATATATCCTTACACTTTTTAGACTAGTTGCATAACCTAGTCATGATCTAGATGTTGAGGTTCAACCATTGGTGACAGATCTAAACCTACTGGGTATTGTCCCCCATTGTAAGGTGGATTCATAGGAAAAGTGTGCCCCCCAGGCATTCCTTGATTTCTAACTTTAGGAATACAGTTTCTGGCCTCTTGTTGAAGTCACCTAAATGCACCAAGAGGAGAGGCATTCCATATACCCTATGTCGAAATTGGATGCGTATTCCATTATGGGGGTGGTATTGGTAGTATTGGCATCAAGTTTCCAATAGGATTAACCTTAATATTTTGCTTGGTGCATTAGGTGCCCTCTCGGTAAGGATACTTACCATTCGCTTCAAGTTCTCAGTCGGACTGACCATTCACCTATTGAAGGTGTCTACCTAAATTCATGATTACTCTGCTTGAACTCATGCTTGCTTTGCTTGACCTCGCTCCTTGCTTCTTGATATGTTGGATTCCCATTTACATATCATGCAACCCAATTGATATTGTCACAAGAGGGTCAATCTGAGATGAGGATGATCCTTCGTGGTTTGGATTATTGGGCATTGGGCTTAATGGAAAACCCAAGATTTCAAGTGTTGGCTACACCTACATCTCCCCATGTGGAGAAGGTGTTGTGGGCTCGTTAGACACATAAGAGTTTAGGGTAACCCTTTGACTCATATTTTCACAATTGGATTAATTACTTAAAATAAGATCACACCAGTATATTTACCAAATCAGGTGTCCCAATGGGTGTGCAAAAAACAGTTGCCTCTCGTTTTTCAGAATTTAGTCACGTGTGATATGTGTGGGCATCGCAGAGCTGATTGTGCAACTTGATTCCAACAAAACAACTTTGACCCCCAACGCCATTATAGGCAGATATGTCATAATTGACTATATATAATTGAGATTTGAGAAGAACGGTTTCCTATTCAACCACTCATAAGATGTTTAAAATGATCAGGCGATTATCAGAGGATAGGATATATCTTCTAAAAATGGGTTGCACCTTGCCTTTTGTATAAAAGGATTTTTGAATACAAAAGAATAATAAAAAGGAAACATAGTCGGCTACAGGCTACAAAGCATCTTTTTTAAAGAACTATTTATATTTCAATATAAATTATATAGCATATGAGCGTAGACTTAGATTACATCTAAGGATTATAGCTATTGAGTTGCCGTTGCTTCTAAGGTAGGATTATGATATTGATTACGCTAAGGAACGTAAAACATATATTATGTTATGGAACATAAAGGACAATTGATAGATCAATTGGTTTGACTGGGTTGGTATGAGAAACTTGCTTCGTTGAATTCCCTTGCTATTTATAGATCTTCTTGAGATAGCTATATAGATGTTCAGTATCATGTTTAATCGGTTATAACAGCTGCTTCGACACCACTCTAGCCTTCCAAACTCTTATTGGATACCTGTCCTAGTAACCGTCTCAGCACTACTTGTCTTTCGACCACGTTCCGTCTTTTACTGCTCAACCAAACCTTTGGATGATATGTATTATCCAACCATTACCAATTCTTTCCTCTGCAGCGTGCGCTTGAAATATCTTCGAAGATTTTGAGCGTGCTATATACTTCTCGTGCAATGATAACTATCTTTTTCTAATTGATTCTTTTAGGAACAGTTAAAAAAAAGGTGCAACAATCTAAAAAAAATTGAGACTCTTGCTAAATATGATATCGACTTACAGGAAGAAGGGCTCTTGGAAAGGTTACCTAAACGGGATTTTAAATGTGACCAACTACAAATTATTCCAACATCTGTAGATACATTAAAAGTAGGCCACAAGACAAGTGACAGAAATGGTATATTGGGCTTTTAGCTATATGAAGATAACTAAAAGATAATAGAAAATATGTGTAAGAAAATTTGAGGCGCATGTAGTCAGTCAACTAGAGGATCTTGCACAATCGTGGCCCACTATTATGTGAGCACGATTCCTCCTGAATCAAAGATGACGATCCAACATGATTGCTTAGAAATTTAGGCCTTCGAGTCATTTGAGCACGGGTCATATGGATATGAAAGGCGGAGGATCCACGATGGTGGTTAACTCTCATGCGACCAGCATCGGTTTTCCAGGATATCTTCTATGGTTAAAGATGACAGTCCAACATAGTTCTTTAGAAATCTGAACCTTTGAATTTATTTTTTTTCATGGGAGATATCAAAAGTGGAGATTAATTTGACCCAAATGTAACCTGTATCAAATCATAACCTTTGCGGAGTCCTTGAAGAATTGGACACGCAGGGACATGTCTGATGGGAGGGGAGCTGTGTGTGCAGGAGGGGAGAGGTGTGACAGATGAGATACACTGAACCAATCCTCTCTCAATGGGATTGATAACTCAACAGCATGGAAATTTGAGCAGTCAAGTTTTTACAACATGTTTTTATGCCGTGGCAGTCCCTGCTGATGTCTTTGGTGGCCTGACACTGAAAGTGCTGTTTTTCTGCCGTGGCAGATCCTGCTGACGTCTCTAGTGACCTGACATTGAAAGATTTAATTCATCCACATTACTAATATAAAATTATAGCATGTTTTTGGAAGTTGTTGGATAAGGTTGACTCATTAATTTCTGAAAGTGAGACAACGTGGCCAATCAAATCTTCCCTCATATCTACAATGAGATTAAATCCTCTGTCATGAATGGCAGTGGTAGAAAAGTCAGCACGTAATCTTAGTCTATTTTAACAGGAAGCGGATTGGCTGGTGTAACTGCTGTAAGTACGTGTCGTGCGCAGACGAGCAGTGACGCCCCTAGAGCTCCGGGTTGATCAAACGGTTTAAAGGAGATCGAAGTTACATGGCCCACATTAATGAATTTATTATATTTTCACCGTTCATCAATTTTTAGTGATTATTTTAGAGAATTATTCGGAAAAATGAATCATATCCAAAGATCATCTGGACTACACCACAAATAGCCATGGAGATAATAATTTTTACAGTTAAAAAATCCATGGGGCCCACCATAACATTTACTTTCCATCCAATCTATTCATAAGGTCACAAAGACCTGAATGAAGAGGAAAAACAAATTTTCTATCGATCTAAAACTTCCTTTGCCCAAAAAGGATATCAACGGTAGACGTTCAATTCCCTACTACTTTTTGAAGTATGATCCACTTGATAGTTAGATTTGCCTTAACTTTCGTCTCAAGCCTTAGACAAGATTGCCAAATGGATAGGCGGTTTGGATATAACACATATCTCATGATCAAACCCACAAAATTTCCTGACATCAATTCAGCAGCTATATAACTGCTGTGAGGTACACCTGCCAATCCGCTTCCATTTTAACAACGGTGAGTTAGCAGTAGTATTTAAGTAGGCTCTTCAATCCTACAAATAAATAATTGTCACGAATCCGGGCCGTTTGGAATTGCTGACCCAACTATGAGCATGACCACACTGAGAAGATCAACCAACTGATTTTCCCAGCGTATTTAGAGCACTCACTAGTTTACTTTCAACCACCCATTTGTTATCATTAATTGGGCAATGAGGATTGCTGAATCAGTGTGATTGTATAAAGATAAGATCCATCCGCAATGGAGACGGAATATGGATCCCACCAATAAATGTAGGTCAGTGCCAAATGCGAAGATCATAGTCACCACCTTTATTATGGCGTTCAAAACTACGTAAGGATTCTAGCCCTGATAATTAAAAAAAGACACCGTCAATGGACACATGTGCCAAGCTGTTTCGCCACAAAATGTCTGTAATAGGGCCTTGCGTGGTCCAATTGAAACACTCCATGTGAACTAAGGCGGGCAAGGGCAGTGAACTCTTCTGGAGATTCTCGAAGGACCACCTTGGCCTTTCTGGCATTGGCTCAGCTCTAACACAGACGTGGTGTTTGTATTTATTTGGCTGCATTTCCACAGTTACAAGACAAAATGGTGTCCCTGACCCGCCTATTTTTTGCGCCAACTCATGGAAATTGGCCCACCGTAGCAAAGCGGCTTCCTAGACTTGCTGCTTTTTGGGAGCGGATTAACTGTTACCCCGGTAACAGAGATTAGAGGGTGTTATTCTTACCATGTGGGGCCCACCTTGATTTTTTCGTTTTATATCAACGCTGTTCATTTGTTTTTCCATTTCATTTTAGCAGGCTGTGGGCTGTGATCCTTCCAGCGTCAACCTGACCATGCGGACATAGAGAATGGTGTCCCCACTCATGGGACCCACCATGATGTATTTGTTTGATCCATGTTATCCACTTGTTTCAATAAATTATTTTAGGTCATGCATCCAAAAATGAAGAAGATCCAAATCTTAGGTGGACCTCACCGTAAGAAACAATACATGCTGTTGAAAACTTCCAAGGCCCACCATGGTGTTTCCATTCACCCAAATATATCCAAGTCAGAGCTCATTAAATCCCTTGTAAGCTGGGCAATCCGATGAACGGATTGGATCTTTCAAATGGGTCCCACTTGGGTAGGAAATAATTAAAAAAAAAAAAAAACCAGGAAACTTGTTCAGGCGCTGTACCCAGCACCCATTGAGGAGGAAGCCCTTCCTGGGCATGGAGTGGGGGTCCACTCGTCGGACCCATCATGTTATATATGTTCCATCTATGCCATTTATTTATTTTGCCAGATCATTTTAGGCTGGGGCCCAAAAATCAGGCAAATTTGAATTCAAGTAGATTGCATAGAGGGGGACAATGGAAAAAAAAAATTCATCCGAAAAATCCTCTTTGTAAGATCCCATAATCGGAACTTGGCATATGAGAGCTAGGAGTTGAGAATGATGTACTACTGAGGTTGTCTGCACTAAATTCATTGATTGGAAATTTAGTAAGCCTGGTTCTCGAGTTTAGGGCATGACAATAGTGGATCTTCGCAATTTAGATCTAAATCCAAGGGCAAAGGCAAAGGTAAGGTAAAGTACTGTAACTATGAAATGACATGACATATGAAGAATGATTGTTAGAATCCTAAGTTGAGAAAGGAGAAATTTGAGAGTTCTTCTAGAGAGGCCAACACTACAAAATCTAATGATGAGGCGAGTGGCAGTGATGTGTTGACCACATTAAAACTCAAATATTTTAGTGATAAATGGATTTTTCTATATAAGGATTTTGCATCACATGACCCCTCATAAGAGTTGATTTACCAGTTATAGTGAGTGCGATGATGGCTAGGTATTTATGGGCAATGTAATGCCTATAACGTGGTTGGTTTTGGATAATTGTACATCAAGATGTTTGATGACATGAAGTGTATCCTGACCAATGTGACACGCGTTCCTAAATTAAAGAAGAGTAATATCTCTAGGAGCACTGGGGGCACTTGAGTGAAAATTTATCGGGTTCGATCATGTCCTTAAAGTTTCATAGGGGTGCGTTCTGATGTATGGGGGCATCACCTATAGTTTTAGTGGAAGATTGTTATGGCTTGTTACATTCATTGACAACTACTCCTGAAAGGTATGAGTTTATTTTATGAAAAGTAAATCCGAGATTTTTACTAACTTCAAATAGTGGAAAACGATGGTGAAACAACAAACATGGAAAAAATGTGAAAGTGTTGATAATAAGTAATGATGTAGAATTCACTTTTGGGAAATTCAATCAGTTTTATACGGATGAAGGTATTGTGAGACATAATATAGTATGCCACACTCCTGAGTAGAATAATGTGGCTAAGTGGATGAATCAAACTCTCTCGGAGAGGGCCCGATGCGTGATGAGTAATATTGGGTTGGGTAAGGAAATGTAGACTAAGGCCTTTAATATGGCTTGCTAATTGGTAATCAGTCCCCTTCTACGGATACATGTTGTAAAATTTTAGAGGAAGTGTGGAGTGGTCAGAAGATAGACTACTTGGGGCTGCTAGTATTTGGTTGCGATGCTTACTTTTATATACTATCAGTTGAGAGAGATAAGTTTGACTAAATGGCTAAAACATTTTCTTGTCGACTATTGAAATGACATGAAAGGATACAACTATATCACTGAGTCACATGAAAAATCATCCTTAGTCGTGACGTCAAATTCGACAAATGTAACGCCCTGGAAAAATCAGTACTTGGACTCGAGTACCGACTCGACCAGAAATCGCGTAGGAATAATTCCTTTGGAAAATAAGTGTAAGTTAGCTAGCGCAACGCTAGAGTAGCTAGGAAATAGTCCCTGATCACTTTAAATACTTTCTACAAGACCCAAATCGAGTAGAACCAATGACACTATAATACTCTAAAACCTCGGATCAAACTCTAAGCCGGTTTGTTCTCTGGACCTCTTTGAAGCTTTGTATTGGATCTAGACCGCGCGTCGAAAGTCCGATACCTACAATCTTAGACCGTTATAACCGCCTAGCTGGACTTGACAATTATTTCGAAAATCAAGTCCAACCGACATTCGCAGGCTATTTCATTGAGCCTAGACTGAAGAGAGTGAGAATAGGGTTAGATTTGGAATTTGAAATTCAAATCTGGCACACGACTTGACGCGTTAGTATTAAGCGTTCTGACCGTCAGAATTCAGTCAAATTACACCCTCGGATCAGGAAAAATTTCTATTTCATATCATGAGACTTGCAGGCCTGATCTACGCATGGTGACCGCTGAACTGAAACTGGACCGCCACGTGCGATCTACGAACACTGATGGTTTGAAAACGGGATGTGAGCGACATCCGACGCGCATGAACTTAAGTCCGATCGCGTTCGGCCAGGGGACCACCAGAAATATCCTTTTGGACCGAAACAGCCCCGATTTGGATATACCTTAAGTATACATTATTCCCGAACCTATTTCGGGCATGTTTGGGCTTATAAAAGGGCTTGAAACCCTCTCATATCTCTCCCATCCGAATTTGGAAAAAGCCCTAGGTTGAGAGAGAGAAAAGGTGAGAGATTGTGAGAGAAAGTGGAGGAGAATTTTCTGCTGCTTGTGCCATCTGCTACATGTGATTAAGCAACACGCTCCAATCACTTTGCCGGTAATTTCTCTACTTTTCTAGGTAAGAAAATACCCTAATTAGTTTTTGATTTGCTGATCCTTAGTTTCCATAGCCTGGTAGCTGATGGATCTTGTAAATCAGGTTGCTTATTCGCCATAGACGAAGCGTATACGCTCCGTTCGAATCGCTTCGCCTATAAGAGAAAAGGTGCGGATTTTAGACGCTTTGATTGATTGTTTCCAACGATTTCAATGTCGTTTAATAGTAGATTATCGACGGCAAGGCCGTTTGACATGTACAACATGCTGTCCGTTTCCTGTTTCGTAAGCGGACGAAGAATATGAGATTTAGGGCATTTTAGTCATTTGTAAGAAATACTGTTTTCATCCATAATTTGCTGATGTGATTGACATGGCTTCTTGTCTCATTAGAATACTAGGAATGCGTGCATAATTAGTTTGGCGAAGAGATTCGCCTAAATGCGCACTTTGAGTCGACATACTATATGTAGACTTAAGTGTGTAGTTTAAGTGTTTGTATAAATGCTTGTATTAGTATGTATTGAATTAAATGGTGTTATGAATTAGTTTGAGATTGATTTCTCAATTAATATGCTGATGTAAATGATTTCCTACATGTTAGCTATATGCATGATTTCATTATATGTATGAAATGCATGTGCTTGATGATTCACTTAAGTTGTATGTTATAACATGTGTTAACATGCTCACATGATTGTATTTCATTTCCATTACTCTTACATGATGGCTGATGTGATTCCATAATTGTTTGGGACTATACCTAGTCCAGGCAGTCGGTAACCGAGCAAGTTCGTGGTTGGCTTATCTTTGCCACGAACGACGCGTCGATGAACGCGAGCCATGTTTTGGAGTTGGCGGCAGTGGTTAGGCCACACGAAGTGTTTTACGCACTTCATGTCGTTCGACTTGAGATGCGATCGTGCTAGTCGAGCCCGTCAAGTAACCCGACTGGCCTTTGTTTGTTCACCCTGTATGAGTCATAACTGCTTGAACCTAGGGTACTGAACTTACCATTGTAAACCCTGTCAACCATGGTACCTTGATCTACGAAGACTCATGAGCCGGACATGGTGGTATGAGACACCGTGGTCGAGCTGTCGGCCTACGATGGGGCCACAAACCTCCCTGTAGTGACCAGTGTGCACCTATGTCTCGTGAGCAGATTATGGTGGTATGAGACACTATATTCTTGCTGTCGGCCTACACTGATCAGGCGACGAGTCCTTTGTAGTGACCGCGAGCGTATTCTGAGTCCACGGGAGGCGACGACCCTTCCATAGCAGTGAGAGTACAGTAGGCCTGTATTGATAAGGTGATGGGGGAGCGGTGCAACGAGTGCGAGCAACAGCCCTGACAGCCCTTGCAACGACCTACAAAATATACATCGTATGAGATTACTAGGAGTGACGACCCTAGACAGGATCTGTGTTGGGATTGATATAAGGGAAGTACCTTAGTTTTCCAATCCTGCTGTTTGAATGGACTAATAACAACTCGAAAATCATATCACCATTACATTGCATGTGCCTGGAAGATGTGGAGAACTGTGAGACGATTGCATGCCGCGGTCGTAAGATGGTGCCGTATGAGGGAGATCGTCGGTGAGGGCATCCTTCACGTCATGTCATATTTCATTAATAACAGTATTATGATTATTTGATTTACTGCTTTACTATTATCGCATGATTGATTTGAGAACATGTTAATCCTTTCTCTATTATTCCACTGAGTTAGCTACTCATTCTCACGTTTCGGGATGGTGTTTGTAACACCTACCAGACCCGGTCTTAGATGCAGGTGAGGCAGCGATCCAGGAGGCAGAGCCGAACTATGATGAGGACAAGGACGAGTTCTCATACATGCAGTACCACGATGGCTTTGCTTAGGTGGCCTGGGTTGACGGGACTTCTCAGTGGGACTCTTTTTGAACATTTGATTTTGTTTATTTATATGTATATGAGACTCATAGATGTATTCATACTTTAGAGACAGTCGAGATCTACTTTGTTTTCCATACAGTGATATATATATTCTTTTAGTCTTCCGCTTGCTTTTATCACTGAATCTGGAGTATGAATTGCAGTTTTGGTATACTTTTACTCATGTGAATGCTTTAACTCAGACAACATTGAATCATAATCATTTTTGTTATATAAGTGACGGTCTGGAACTCAGGAGTTGAGTTTATACACGACCCCCGATTTTCAGGGTGTTACAAGTTGGTATCAGAGCATGAATGAGATTATACCGGGCCTGGGTTATGGTCATGCGACGTACTCTGTCACTTCCTTTGACTTAGGTGGGTGCGAGAAGGGTCTAGAAACACTTATAGGATCGCAGATTCGCCAATAGGCGAAGTCTACTCGTATCGATCACGTGATCAAGTCCGTAACGCATTTAGGGTCGCGTGAAGCGACCTGAGTAGCTCCTATGTTGTAGGTAGGTGGGTTGAGATGTTCTTTGAATGGTTCTAAACCAGTAAATGTGAATCCTTGGGCTGTGGGACAACCATAACCCTTACATTCAATTGCTAGGGCTTAAAAACCCCGTTTCACCTAAATTCTTCAAAATTCTTCCTCTCACCACTCCATTCTTCAATTCATTCCTATTCTTTTCATGTTAGGCATTGATCCTAATGTGAAAATGATATAAAATCATACTTTGATAGAATTTTACAGTGAATAGTAAAATTTCATGAAAACTGACCATTAGGCCATTCTAAGTTTGTGATCTTGAGCAAATAATGGACTGGATGGATGTATTAGCTCCTTCTACCTCAAAATCATATGCTGCATGATAGGGGATTGCATTCAGGTTTACAGATTGCCCCGAAAAGCCCCGAATGGATGTTTGGGCCTCCCTAGGGAAATAGAGAATAAACTAAGGTGGGGACCATAGTTTTTTGAGGTCACTGGGCCAGGGGGGACCCGACCCATGTGGTCCCACCGGCCACCTAGAGAGATGGTCGGCGATGCATCGCCGTCCGTTGGGGCCCACTTGATGTAAAATTTGGGGCGTGGGGGTATTTTGGATAGTACACCCCCCCATGTATGGTCCGATCGTAGAAAACCCCTAAATGGGATACTTCCTTCACAACAGCCCCCTTTCCTAGCTCCATTTCACGTTTTCTTGCTGCCCATCTCAAAACCATGGCTACAAATTCTTCCCAAACCCATTCTTTGCTGAAAACGACCCCACTCCATCACTCCATTGCAGTTTACAGCTCTCCCTCTTGAAAATCTCATCTGTTGGAGCTCCTACGACCCCCAAAATGAGCTGAAATCATGAGGAGCTCCATTTCCCTTTTTCGTTCTCTTTTCTTTCTAAAAATCCATCCTATGGCAGCTTGAAGCATCCCTCTACAATGCCTAGATCTCCCTTTTCTAGTTTGGGCAGCCATTTCCTTACATTTCCTCCATTTTTCATGGCTTTTGTTGAAGCCATTTTGGGTCTTTTATCTCTCTCCACTATCCTCTCTTTGATGGGAAAGAGAAAGACCGCAACGGATGAGGCTGGGCCTAGTCGCCCTGCGCAATCAAGAAGATCGAGGGGTGGCGCCGCAAGCTCAAGCGCCGCCACAAGTCCAAGCACAGCCCGAGAGTTCCATACAAAGCGGGATTTGGTTCCATGGCAGCCTAATAATAGCCTCAAGGCGTCTCATATGTCTAATGATTTGCGCTTGCTGCACCACGTTTGCACGTTCAACGTGTATCCCAGGTCGACAAATCGCATTGAGTGTATGCGCCTTATGGTTGATTTCTTGTATCAGGTGGCCCAGGGAGAAAATGCGTGTATGGCCACTTTCATCTTGCGACAGATAATCCTCATAACGCAATCAAGAAGAACGTCTGAGTCACTTCCTTTCGGCCGACTTATATGAAAGATCGCGCTTGAGTTTGCTTATAGACTTGGGCCGGAGTTGCCAGTTCCGATTCATAGCATTTATGAGTCTACCATGGTCAAGATGAAGATCGGGTCTCAGTACCGTGAGACAGCTTGAGGAGGATAGCGAGGATAATTTTGATGATGAAGAGGATCTAAGTAGGGGGAGAACCTGGAGCAGAAGTTGAGGAAGAAGTCCAGGAAGAGGCAGAAGAGGAGGCTCAGGATACATATGAGAGCCCTCCTCCTTCTGCTCAGGCTACTAGTGATGATCGCATTGCCCGAATTGAGGAGAGCCAGGTCGCCTTGCGAAGGGAAGTTTAGGAACTTCAGAATGAGGTCGAGGATACCAAGGCCGTTATGAAGAGGAAATTCGGCAAGGTGACTCGCACCTTGAAGGCAATCCTGTGCTGCTTACAGGATAAGGGTACTCCTCCGTCACCCGACTCAGACTAGCGATGAGATCTTTGATGTTGTTGTTAGTAGTTTGTCGTTTCTTGCTTTAAGTTGTGTAAGCCTGTTAAGGCTAGTATTTTACTTATGTTGCTGTTGTAACTTTAACTGTCTTAGTTTCCATGTACTTCTTGTCATGATGCTTGTAAGGAGATGTCCCTTGTATTGTGACAATTTTGATTAAATAAAATGCATGGAATGCCTTTGACTCTTATGTGAATGATTGCGGTGTGTTTGTGTTATTGAGACTGACAAGGTTGCGCCCTATTTTGAATATAGGGAATGCCGTTGAAGGCTACACGGAGCACAGCTCGGCTTACATTGGGTGAGCCTATGGATCAGGCTCCTTCGCAGTCTGATGCACATGCGGACCCTACTGTGGGCCCGATTCCTGAGACAACACGTGCGTCTCAGCCTACTACTAGTCCTGCAGTTGGACCACCGCCTTTCACACCACCCGTCAGAGAGCCGTACCGCGCGTCTTCTTCGACACAGTACATGCCACAGTCTTCTCCACCTCTAGATAGATTTGAACAGATGATGGCTATGATGCAGCAGCAGCAGCAGCTCCTGACTACGATTATGGGGACTCTAGCCCAGGGTGGGAGTGTGCCTCCACCTGCACCACCTGCGTATCCAGCTGAGGATGCCGATACATATGCCCAGGATGAGGGCATGGTTCATCCTGTACCACCTGCTTACCCTGAGGAAAATGCCGTTGACACACGGGGCTTATTAGAGCGATTCCAGCTCTTACGGCCTCCCACTTTTACGGGTTCTCATAAACCCGAGGAGGCCGAGTATTGGCTCGACCGTGTGTCGAAAATACTGCGGATGCTACATTATTTAGAGGCTGAGAAGGTCGAGTTGGCTACGTTCTTGTTCGAGCGAGAGGCCAGCTTGTGGTGGGACAGTGTATTGCGGACCGTTGCCGCCGATTATATATGGACCTAGGCAGCATTCGAGTTCCACTTCCACGAGAAATACTATCCCCAGACGTACAGGCATGAGTGGGAGAATGAGTTTCTGCGCCACAGGCAGGGAGGCATGATAGTGACTGAGTACGAGCATCGGTTCACTGAGTTGGGAAGATACGTCCCGACTATTTTGACAGATGATCAAATGCACATACGGCGCTTTTCTGAGAGTTTGCGACCGGATATTCGGTCGAAGATGTGCTGCATGAGCATTCCCTCTTATACAGAGCTGATTCACATATCCATGCGGGCAGAGCAGGATGTGGATCGACTTACCCGATCTCGTGGCCCTATTGCTCCTAGGCCACGACCAGATTTGCAAGATAGGCCCTTTGCGGGCAAGAGGCCTCGCGCCGACCCTCCTTCTAGGGCTACCGTGCCAGTAACACCGATGCGGCGCCCTGATTTACTATGCACATATTGTGGGAGAGCGGGCTATTTGGCACAGAGTTGTTTTGCCCGGATGCGGGACAGTGGGTTCTCGTCGTCGCAAAAGATCGACCGTATATGCTCACATGCGATATCAGCACCGCCTTTACATTTGGCTCCTGCGCACCCTTCCTTCAGACCTCCGGTATCTCAGATAAGGCAGCCTCTACGGCCCATGGCACAGTGGCCGAACAGGCCACAGCAGGCACGGGTGCATGCCTTGACAGCTGAGGCAGCTGCGACAGAGAATCCTCAGCATTCGGCCTTTGAGGTCACTGCCCACATTGGAGGTATTCCTATACTCGTGATGGTGGACACAAGATCCACGATTTCATTGATATCACGTGCCATAGTCAGACGCATTGGGCTACAGACTATTACTATGGATGCGGTGCGAGTTTATACAGCTCACGGGTCCTTTACAGATGCCACCCTGATGTGTGAGGGCTGTTTGGTGGATCTGGGGGGCAAGACGATGGCTCTTGATCTTGTCGTCGACCCCTCTCTTATTTATCTCGACGTCATTCTTGGTATGGATTAGTTGACTACAGCGAGGGCCGAGATTGACTGCGAGACTCGTATAGTGACTTCCTACGAGCCAGAGGGAGCATCCTTTACGTTTTCAGTAAATGTAAATCTCTCCTTCCGCATACTTAGCTACGCTACTTTACTACGGGACGTTGGTGCCTAGATACTTGAGCATACGCCAGTCGTTTGTGAGTTTGGGGATCTGTTCAGGAAGATCCCTGGTTTGTCGCCTCGACGAGAGATTGATTTCACTATCGATCTGGTGCCTAGTTCCACGCCCGTCTCACTGCCGACATATCGCATGGCACCGTGTGAGATGGAGGAGTTGAGGATGCAGATTGATGGTCTGTTGGAGCTTGGCCTTATACGGCCTGGTGTGTCTTCTTGGAGAGCACCAGTTCCGTTCGTGAGGAAGAAGGATGGTTCGATGCGATTGTGTATTCATTATCGCAGGCTGAACCAAATCATGGTGAAGAACAAGTACCCTTTACCCAGGATCGATGACTTGTTTGATCAGTTGAGAGGAGCGCAGTACTTCTCGAAGATTTATCTTCAGTCATGATATCATCAGTTGCGCGTCAGGGATGAGGACGTACAGAAGACAGCATTCAGGACCAGCTTTGGCCACTACGAGTTCCTTGTGATGTCGTTCGGTCTCACGAACGCACCAGCCGAGTTCATGGATCTGATGAACCGGGTATTTCAGCCTTTCCTCTATCGATTCGCCGTTGTGTTCATTGACGAGATTTTGGTATACTCCAGGAGTCGAGAGGAGCATGAGGAGCACTTGCGCTTGGTCCTGGATACACTCAGACAGCATCAGTTGTTCGCACAGTACAAGAAGTGCGACTTCTGAAAGCAGGAAGTGAAGTTCCTGGGACACGTGGTGTCCAAGGATGGCATGGCAGTTGACCTGTCTAAGGTAGCTGCATTTCAGGATTGGGAGCAGCCTGGTTCTGTCACTGAGGTGAGAAGTTTCTTGGGTCTCGCTGGTTATTATCGACGCTTCATTCGGGATTTCTCGAAGATCGCGAGACCTCTATCTCAGTTGACACGGAAGGACGTGAGGTTCGCCTGGAATGACAAGGCGGAGTCAGCTTTTCAGGAGCTGAAGGACAGACTTACGTCCGCCCCTGTGCTAGTATTGCCAGATCAAGGAGTTAGGTACACTATATACACTGACGCGTCTAGCGTTGGTCGGGGTTGTGTCCTAATGCAGAGGGACAGGGTAATTTCGTATGCCTCGAGACAATTAAGGAAGCACGAGGAGAATTACCCTACACACGACCTAGAGTTGGCAGCTGTCATATTCGCACTGAGACTCTGGAGACATTACCTCTATGGAGAGGAGTTCGAGCTCTTTTGCGACCACAAGAGCCTCAAGTACATATTCACGCAGCGAGACTTGAATATGAGGCAGCGGCGATGGATGGAGACGTTGAAGGACTTAAAGTTCGAAGTCTCTTATCATCCTGGGAAGGTGAACCTTATGGCTGACGCGTTGAGCCGCAAGAAGGCGATAGAGTTTGCGGCTCCGCTGATGGTTGCCGAGTGGGATATGGTTGAGTTTTTGCGAGACTTTGAGCAGAAACTAACTGTAGAGGAGCCGTATGAGTTCATCGCATATGTTCAGGTGCGATCTCAGATCGATGACTGGGTCATCGAGGCGCAGAGGGATGATGCGCATCTGACTGAGCTTCGAGAGCAGGCCAGTGATGATGCAGACGCCGAGTGGCGAGTTGGCATGGATGAGGGCTTACGTTATCGTGGCCGCCTATGCGTCCCAGATGTCCCTGACTTGAGACGAGAGATTCTCGAGGCTACGCATTATACCAGACTCGCGATGCATCCAGGCAGTACGAAGATGTATCGCGACGTGAAGAAGACTTATTGGTGGGAAGGTATGAAGACCCACATAGCAAAATTCGTGTCCCGTTGTCTCACTTGTCAGCTGGTGAAGGCAGAGCATCGCCAACCACCTGGACTCTTGTAGCCTATGCCGATCGCAGAGTGGAAGTGGAATTTCATTTCCATGGATTTCATCTCAGGGCTACCGAAGATGAGGAAGGGACATGATTCCATATGGGTGATCGTCTACCGTCTGACGAAGTCGGCGCACTTCCTACCGATCAGAGTTACGAACTCTGCAGATGAGCTGGCTAGACTGTACATCAGAGAGATTGTGCGTCTGCATGGAGTTCCGTTGGAGATCGTGTAGGACAGAGACACGCGGTTCACTTCTATTTTCTGGACTCGCATTCAGGAGGCTATGGGTGTGAAGTTGAAGTTCAGTACTGCCTTTCACCCATAGACAGATGGACAGACAGAGCGGGTGAACCAGATCTTAGAGGATATGTTGCGAGCTTGCGCATTGGACTTCAAGGACAGTTGGGATGATTGTCTTGCTTATGCGGAGTTCGCGTACAACAACAGCTTTCAGGCGAGTATCGGTATGACACCTTACGAGGCGTTGTATGGGCGACCTTGTCGCGCACCGCATTGCTGGGCAGAGGTCGGTGAGCGTAGCTTGATTGGCCCAGAGTTAGTGCAGGCGACGTTGGAGAAGATTGATATTATTAGACGTCGGCTTCTCACAGCGCAGAGCAGACGGAAGAGTTATGCCGATACGAGACGGCGGCCGCTAGAGTTCACAGTTGGGGATCATGTATTTTTGCGAGTTTTCCCTATGAAGGGAGTCCTTCGGTTTGGGAAGAAGGGGAAGCTGGTACCGCGATTCATTGGTCCGTTCCAAATCCTCGATCGTGTGGGAGCAGTGGCTTAACGTTTGGCTTTACCCACGCCTCTCGCGAGCGTTCACAACGTATTTCATGTTTCTATGATGAAGAAATATGTTTCTGATCCTTCCCATATCATCAGATGGGAGCAGGTGCAGTTAGGAGAGGATGTTACATATATCCTGCGACCGACGCGCATCCTAGACAGGAAGGAACAGGTACTGCGTAGCAAGGTGATTCCCCTTGTGAAGGTATTGTGGACGCATCACTCTGAGGAAGAGGCTACTGGGGAGATAGAAGCCGAGATCAGAAAGAACTACCCACAGCTTCTCGAGGAGCACGAAAATGTACAAATTTCGAGGACGAAATTATTTGTTAAGGGGGGTAGATTGTAACGCCCTGGAAAAATCAGTACTTGGACTCGAGTACCGACTCGACCAGAAATCGTGTAGGATTAATTCCTTTGAAAAATAAGTGTAAGTTAGCTAGCGCAACGCTAGAGTAGCTGAAAAATAGTCCCTGATCACTTTAAATACGTTCTATAAGACCCAAATCGAGTAGAACCAATGACGCTATAATACTCTAAAACCTCGGATCAAACTCTAAGCCGGTTTGTTCTCTGGACCTCTTTGAAGCTTTGTATTGGATCTAGACCGCGCGTCGAAAGTCCGATACCTACAATCTTAGACCGTTATAACCGCCTAGCTGGACTTGACAATCATTTCGAAAATCAAGTCCAACCGACATTCGCAGGCTATTTCATTGAGCCTGGACTGAAGAGAGTGAGAATAGGGTTAGATTTGAAATTTGAAATTCAAATCTGGCACACGACTTGACGCGTCAGTATTAAGAGTTCTGACCGTTAGAATTCAGTCAAATTACACCCTCGGATCAGGAAAAATTTCTATTTCATATCATGAGACTTGCAGGCCTGATCTACGTGCGGTGACCGCTGAACTGAAACTGGACCGCCACGTGCGATCTACGAACACTGATGGTTTGAAAACGGGATGTGAGCGACATCCGACGCGCATGAACTTAAGTCCGATCGCGTTCGGCCAGGGGACCACCAGAAATATCCTTTTGGACCGAAACAGCCCCGATTTGGATATACCTTAAGTATACATTATTCCCGAACCTATTTCGGGCATGTTTGGGCTTATAAAAGGGCTTGAAACCCTCTCATATCTCTCCCATCCGAATTTGGAAAAAGCCCTAGGTTGAGAGAGAGAAAAGGTGAGAGATTGTGAGAGAAAGTGGAGGAGAATTTTCTGCTGCTTGTGCCATCTGCTACACGTGATTAAGCAACACGCTCCAATCACTTTGCCGGTAATTTCTCCACTTTTCTAGGTAAGAAAATACCCTAATTAGTTTTTGATTTGCTGATCCTTAGTTTCCATAGCCTGGTAGCTGATGGATCTTGTAAATCAGGTTGCTTATTCGCCATAGACGAAGCGTATACGCTCCGTTCGAATCGCTTCGCCTATAAGAGAAAAGGTGCGGATTTTAGACGCTTTGATTGATTGTTTCCAACGATTTCAATGTCGTTTAATAGTAGATTATCGACGGCAAGGCCGTTTGACATGTACAACATGCTGTCCGTTTCCTGTTTCGTAAGCGGACGAAGAATATGAGATTTAGGGCATTTTAGTCATTTGTAAGAAATACTGTTTTCATCCATAATTTGCTGATGTGATTGACATGGCTTCTTGTCTCATTAGAATACTAGGAATGCTGATGTGATGTGATGTCATTTCCATTACTCTTACATGATGGCTGATGTGATTCCATAATTGTTTGGGACTATACCTAGTCCAGGCAGTCGGTAACCGAGCAAGTTCGTGGTTGGCTTATCTTTGCCACGAACGACGCGTCGATGAACGCGAGCCATGTTTTGGAGTTGGCGGCAGTGGTTAGGCCACACGAAGTGTTTTACGCACTTCATGTCGTTCGACTTGAGATGCGATCGTGCTAGTCGAGCCCGTCAAGTAACCCGACTGGCCTTTGTTTGTTCACCCTGTATGAGTCATAACTGCTTGAACCTAGGGTACTGAACTTACCATTGTAAACCCTGTCAACCATGGTACCTTGATCTACGAAGACTCATGAGCCGGACATGGTGGTATGAGACACCGTGGTCGAGCTGTCGGCCTACGATGGGGCCACAAACCTCCCTGTAGTGACCAGTGTGCACCTATGTCTCGTGAGCAGATTATGGTGGTATGAGACACTATATTCTTGCTGTCGGCCTACACTGATCAGGCGACGAGTCCTTTGTAGTGACCGCGAGCGTATTCTGAGTCCACGGGAGGCGACGACCCTTCCGTAGCAGTGAGAGTACAGTAGGCCTGTATTGATAAGGTGATGGGGGAGCGGTGCAACGAGTGCGAGCAACAGCCCTGACAGCCCTTGCAACGACCTACAAAATATACATCGTATGAGATTACTAGGAGTGACGACCCTAGACAGGATCTGTGTTGGGATTGATATAAGGGAAGTACCTTAGTTTTCCAATCCTGCTGTTTGAATGGACTAATAACAACTCGAAAATCATATCACCATTACATTGCATGTGCCTGGAAGATGTGGAGAACTGTGAGACGATTGCATGCCGCGGTCGTAAGATGGTGCCGTATGAGGGAGATCGTCGGTGAGGGCATCCTTCACGTCATGTCATATTTCATTAATAACAGTATTATGATTATTTGATTTACTGCTTTACTATTATCGCATGATTGATTTGAGAACATGTTAATCCTTTCTCTATTATTCCACTGAGTTAGCTACTCATTCTCATGTTTCGGGATGGTGTTTGTAACACCTACCAGACCCGGTCTTAGATGCAGGTGAGGCAGCGATCCAGGAGGCAGAGCCGAACTATGATGAGGACAAGGACGAGTTCTCATACATGCAGTACCACGATGGCTTTGCTTAGGTGGCCTGGGTTGACGGGACTTCTCAGTGGGACTCTTTTTGAACATTTGATTTTGTTTATTTATATGTATATGAGACTCATAGATGTATTCATACTTTAGAGACAGTCGAGATCTACTTTTTTTTCCATACAGTGATATATATATTCTTTTAGTCTTCCGCTTGCTTTTATCACTGAATCTGGAGTATGAATTGCAGTTTTGGTATACTTTTACTCATGTGAATGCTTTAACTCAGACAACATTGAATCATAATCATTTTTGTTATATAAGTGACGGTCTGGAACTCGGGAGTTGAGTTTATACACGACCCCCGATTTTCAGGGTGTTACAACAAATGATCCTTATTCCGTAAGAATGAATATAAGAAGGACAAATAGTCAATTGTGGACGTCCATATAGATAGAGATGAGACATAGGAAGATACTGAGATGCAAATAAAGGTATGGAGTAGGTGGAGCAGTCACCTGTGAGAAGGAATCTTCCAAGGGATTGTAAATTATCGACGAGATACAGAGATGATTCGAATGTTATATTTTCCCTTATTATGGATGAGGAGGATCTACCGACTTTTCAGAAGGCTCTTGACAATGTGAATGGAGAAAAGTGGAAAACAGTAATATATGACGAGATGAACTCCATGTACCAGAATGAGACGCAGGTTCTGGTAAAGCTTCCCATCGGCTGTAAATCGATTGGGTGTAAGTGGATCTTCAAGGGAAAAGAGGATAGATACAAGTCAAGGTTGGTGGCGAAGGGATATGCTCAAAGATAAAGTGTTAACTTCACTAAGATATTCACATCCATGGTAAAGCAAGTATCTATCAGATTTGTATTAGTGTTGATTGCCCAATACCATCTCGAGCTGGAACAGATAGTGTGAAGTCTTCTTTCCTACACGGGGAATTAGAAGAGCATATTTACATAAAGTAATCAAAACGTTTCAAAATACATGAGGCAGAGAATAAAGTTTGCAGGTTGAAGTAATCATTGTACAGCCTAAAACAGTCGCTTAGGTAGTGGTACAAGAAATTTGATTATTTTATGGTGAGTCAGAAGTTTACTAGGAGTGAATATGATCATTGTGTCTGTCACGTCCCAAACTCGAAAATCGAGCTCACAAAATTTTTGATCACTAAATCCGGTACCGACAACCTCCGTAGTAGCCCATTCTCGGCTCTCAATGCCCATATGCTAGATTCCGATCCTAGGATCCTACAAGGAGGATTTTCTAACCTATATTTAATTCATAACAACCATAACCACAAGTTGACCCAAATTACAAAGGTAACATCATCATCACATTTTCACTAATATAAACAGTTGAATACAATGTTGAAATGGAAATACATATATCAATAATCAAAGCTTTAAAAGACAGATGCATGCTCCAAGCTCAACGCTGCTACGACCTAATGCCACCTGCACGCATCTATTGTACATAAGCTTATAGAAAGCTTAGAGAGTGGTGTAAGTGTGTGCACAAGGTAAGTGTCAAGTTTACAATATTAGAGTAATACAGAAACATGCTGGTAAATCCATAAATACCATTATCCTTATCCAAGATATGTGATGCAAAAAAATAATAAGCCAATATCATATACTGAGAAAGTAATGTAGTTCAGCTATACAATGCGGAAACATAGTAAACCAAATATCATATACTGAGGATACAATGTAATATGCAAATCCTGAAGAGTCCACAAATACTGACAAACTCATCTATGCCATATAAATGCAGAAACGTACCAACCCAATATACCATATGTTGCGAATATAATGCAATATGCGATGCGAATGAAAGGACCAAGTTGGAGTGTGAAGTTGGGATGATAGTATGTAGTATTGCGGACTACGGGGTCTGTCACAAGGGACTTCCATCCAAATCAGTCTCATACCTAAATTTGGCTAGATAGACTCAATGTGGTAAACTCCTAAGCTTAGGTTGGTCGTGTGCCCTAACCGAAATCCTAACCATTGTGAAGGTATACATATCAATTAGTTGCGAACCACCAGCCTGAGTGGATAGTGAATGAATGAATGAATGCGTAAAATACTGAGTATGTAACTCTTACTCAATAGGTCCACCTATCAGTATTGTACATCTCTGGGATCATCACCGAGTTCTATTATACTTTACACGTTATTGCCGCCTACTGGACATACAACCATGCAAGTGAAAGAGACCTCACTATTCGCCTAACAAGTAATCAGCCAATATCTACCCGGCATGTCGATAGCGGACCCATTTATAAGCTGGTCAAACTTAGCCTAGCTATGTCCCCTACCCTCAGGCGGGTAAGGTCACGCCCCCTTTCAACCGACCACGACACAGTGGGAGATGTGAACTAATGGTTTTCGGCACTCGGGCGCTCATGTATCCACTCGGTCTAAACGTTGGAGTGTGTTCTGGCCATGGAGGTTTAGGGACTTTCACCTAGTGACATCTATGACACCCATGTAGAAAAAGATTTCCCATGTCCCATCTGACCATCCATGATATGCCTATGGAGGCCACGACCCTAATGTCACTAGGGCGTATGGTAATCATATCCCAAAATGTGAGATGTGCATGAGTCAAACAGTCCAATCATGCATCAACCTGTGCATACCGAGCACTCATGTGGGATGACTCCGCCTATCAGGGAGTCTCATAAATAACCTGCCCTGCGGCATATGCAATAGTCATCCACATCTCATAACAAACATGCAGATGATGCGTATGAGCATGTATCATGATGCTATGTTGTCACATACTCATAATCAGTATCAATAACCAGCACGGATAATCAACATTGATATTCGGCCTCGATGAGAATGAGCCTAACAAAGCCTAAGGGAAGGTCACAATGTGGACATTCAACTATCATTTTCCATCAATGTGGACATTTAACCAACATTGCTCCCAAAGAGTGGCCCACATAAAGCCTAACATAATATATAGTATGCCCATGACCTCACATAAAGGCCTAATATACATCACCATGGGCCACATACAATCTCAATGGACCTCATATAATCATAATGGGCCTTATACCATCGCGATGGGCCTTACATTAGGGTCTCATACATCGTAATGGTCCTCGTCACATGGGCCTTGCATACACATTACAATGGGCTGCATCACATGGGTTTAATACATGTCACAATGGGCCGCATTGCATGAGCCTCATATACATCGCAATGGGCCTCTCACATGGGCCTAATATACATCACCATTGCCCGCTCACATGGGCTATAAATACATCACATTAAGGTAGGCCCTGCACATTCCAAATGGGCCACAAATACACCACAATGGGCCTCACCAAATGGCCCATAAATACACCATAATGGGCCTTAAGTGCATCAAGACGAGCCACAACAATGGGCCTCATATACATCAAGATGGGCCGCATTACGTGGGCCACATCATAAATAGCAACGGACATAATGATCGAAAGATCATCTGGACCATACCACAAATAGAAGTTGTGATAATGATTTCCACCATTAAAACTCCACGGGGCCCACCATATCATTTATCTTCCATCTAATCTGTTCATACGGTCACAAAGACCTGGTTTAAGAGGAAAATAAATATCATTTTATCCAAAACTTCTATGACCACCAAGCAGCTTCAATGGTGGATATTCAATCTTCACTAATTATTGCAGTGTGGTCCACCTAACAAACGGTTGGATAAAACATATACATCAAGGCGTGGCCCACCATAATATGCACGGCCGGGATTTTAGGCACGTGCACCACATGTGGCACCCATCTGGATTTCCAGATCTATCTCAAAAATGATCTCTACAAAGGGTTGGATGATATGGATCACATATGCATCAGCAGTGGGTCCTGCCATTAATGGACGGTGTGGATATATACCCATCTACATCAACAACATAGCTGGTGTGCAGTAGGCAGCCAATCCACTTCCATTCAAAGCAAGCCCCATGTCCCAAAAACTGATGGATGGCTCGAAAAAAAACAGATACATCTCAGTTGGGTCTCACACCCCCGTCTAGATGGACAGTGTGGATATCAGACACTTACATCGAGGTGGGTCCCATCCCCACACGTGCCACACGTGTGGGGTGGGCCCTCATCTCCAACGGATGGACAGTATGTATAAAATACATACATCGCACTGGCCACTACATTGTCCCAATGGACGGTGCAGATGTAGAACAGATATATCAAGGTGGGGTCTTACCAGCCCACATGTGTCACACGTGTGGGGTGGGCACCTTGCGTCGAAACGGATGGACGGTATGAATATAACTCATACCTCATAGTGGAGCTGCAGAACTTGCTGATGTCAACACAACTACATGCTACTGGGACCCACCATCCCCTGGACGGTCTGGTTTTACATCATAGGTGGTCCCACGACTTGTTCATCACGGTGGAGTCCACACGTCCAGAGATTGGACGGTGTGGATATCTCACATGCATCATGTGGCACCCACGTGTGTGGACAACACCCACATCAAGTGGGGTGCATGGCCGAATGGCCTGGATGGATTTGCATTGTCCAATGGCCCCGCATCCAAGGTCTGGACGGACGGTAGGTATGTCAGACACGTACATCAAGGTGTATCCCATCCCACATGCACAACACGTGTGGGTTGGGCCCCACACGTCTGCCAAATGGAGGACGACAAAGATAAAACACATACTTCCTGGTGGTTCCACCATCTAGTCCCCTGGACGGACGACTTGGATTATCAACACATGCATACAAGGTGGGTCCCACTAGAATTTGTTGACTTCATTCCCGCTGATATGAGGTGGGGTCCACATCAGCGTGGCCCGCCAACCTTGAAGTAGGCTGATATTTATGTTTTTCCTTTAATTAGGTCCGTCCAAACGGACTGCCGGGTGTGCTCACTCGGTGGACGGCATGGATAACATACATGTATCATTAGGTGGGCCACACATCAAGAGAGAGAGAGAGAGATCGGTGTAGTGGAGGGACCCCGCCACTATGGGCCCCTCATTGATCACAACACATACATCAAAGTGGGTCCGATCATAAGTGGGCCCTTAAATGAAACTCAACGGTGGATCACCCATCTATATTACTCCTTATTTAGCTCCTTGGACTCCTAAACTCTATGACATCAACTTTGATGGACGATGATGGAGATTGAAGGGTGAAGATGAAAGATCTAGGTGTAGGGAGTGGGCCACACTTGGCTCCTCTCATGGACGTTTCCTCTCCTTAAGAATTATTTGAATGGAGTGAGAAAATGAGAGAGTGATGGGAGTGGTAAGGATGGATGACATGGAGTGTATGGGTGAGGGATGGGGCGTGTTGACTTTTTGGGCATGAGATTAGATGGGGTATGGGTAACATTGTCTTATTGGCATGAAAGGCATGGGAGAGGTAAGGGCTTGGTTGACTTGGTGGAAAGAGGGGGTATGGGCAGAGATTCCATTCTCTCAACCAGGAATCTTCTTGGAAATGGTGCACACATTGTTCGCAGTGTTTCCTCGATTTATTCTCAGGCCCACAACTTCTGGCCTGGGTATCGCATCGGCACGTGAGACGCGGTGTTAGAACCGCGGCGACGACGTGGTCGCAAGGTTACAAGCCTCGGGTTGGACTGATTCAAATCGACAGGTGTGACTTAGGGTCGTGCACAAATACCGATTATAGATCATGGTTCGCCGGAATTCGATAGGGAGGACCACGGGAGTCTAAGGAATGGTACAGTCTAGGATATGGGTCTCACAGTGTCTATTACAAGACACTAAGTGACAAAAAGTTCATTATCTTGATATTATATGTTCATGATATGCTTATCGCCGGTCATAGTATATTTGAAATCAATATATTGAAGATTCATTTATCAAGATCATTTGAGATAAAAGATCTAGAGATTAGAAAGATGGTTCTCAACATTGACATAGATAAAGATAAGAAGAGGAGTAAGCTATAGTTATTTTAGGTTGAATACCTTAAGAAGATATTGGTGAAGTATGAGATGGAAAAGGCAAAGTTAGTCAATGTTCCCTATGAGGCTCAATATACTGAAACAGATAAAGAAAAGCAGGTTATGTCTGTGTGCCTTATTTGAGTGTGGTTGGCAACTTGATGTACACCATGGTCTGTACAAGATCAGATATTTTACATGCGGTAGGTGTTGTTAGTAGATATATGTCTAACCTCGACAAACAACAATGGGTAGTAATGAAATGGCTACTTCAATATATTCGAGGTACGCAGAACTATATCTTGACATTTGAGAAATCGGGGAAGAAATTAATAGGCAATGTGAATTCGGATTATACAGGCAGTGTGGATAATAGAAGGTCGAATTCTGGTCACTCGTTTGTGTTAGCAAGTAAAGCAATCAGTTGGATGTCGAACCTTCATTTGTGGTGGTATTTTGCACAACCAAAATTGAGTATATGGTAGTGATAGAAGCATTCAAAGAAGGTATTTGGTTAAAGAGAATGATAAATCAATTGGGGTTTCAACAAGAGGCCTGTAAAGTTAATTATGATAATGAAAGCACAATTAATTTGGCGAAGAACCCTGTTTATCACTTACGTAATAAACATATTAATGCGTCATCATTTTATTCGACAAGTGCTTAAGGAAGGAGGCATGACTCTTGAGAAGATATACACAAGTGTGAATCCGACTGACATACTTACGAAAGTGGTCCGTACAAAGAAGTTTAAGTTTTGTTCAACTTCTCTAGGCTTGACAAAGACTTAATAAGGACAGAGTGTGCATAAGAAGCGATGATAAATTTATGATGGAAGGCAATTAAAGATGATGATGACAAATAAGCAATGGAGAATGAAGATTGAAGACATGGTGAAAATTGTTGTCTAATTTCTTAAAATTTTCTATAATAAAACATCGACAAATCACTAGATCTCATTGAGCAAATGTCGATGCCATCGACAGATGTTCGATCCCATCGAGAAAATCTTATTTGATTGTTGGACAGTTTTGGAGGTTGTTACTCGATGGCATTGAAGGATCTTTGATGTCATCGACTGGTCCTCAATGACTGTCAATGCCATCGAAGGACCCATCATGCATGATTTGTTTCATATTCCTGTTAGGTAGTTTATATAATGAGTATAGTTGAGATTAGAAAAAACAAATAGTGCTTTTTAAGTTGTTCTAAAGGGTTCATGGGCATATGTAGGGATTTAAAGGAGGTTCCAAGTGTTGTTCGAATTGGTAAGAACTACAATCTATTATAATATTGCTTTCATTGTGCATTACTCGTCGCTTTATGCAGTGATTTTTTCCTTAAAGGGTTTTACATTGTAAAATTTGGATTGCCTTCTTGTTGGGTTTGTTTTTGCGATTGTAATTACTTTGCTTGATTTTGCACTATGTTGACGTCACTAAGTTCTCTGGGCTCCACCATGATATATTTTTTATATCTACACGGTCCACTCATTTGAAGTGATCATTATAGGTGATGAGCAAAAAAACGAGTTAGATCCAAAGCTTAAGTGGACAACACCAGAGAAAGTAGTGGGGACAATGATTCATACCATTGAAAACTTCATACGGCCCACCATGATGTTTATTTGTCATCCGACCCGGATGAACAGAAAAAACAAATATCAGATTGATCCAAAACTTTTGTAGCCCTCCAGAAGTTTTCAATGGTACACGTTCAATCCCCACCGCTTTCCCGTGGTGTGGTCCACTAGAGCTTCGGATCTGCCCCATTTATGGGACCTTGCTCGAAGATGATCTCATAAATTGGATGGACAGGAGACATAACACATACATCGTGATGGATCGAATAACTTAGTGACAAGACACAACGGAGATGGGTGGTGTGTGGCACAGCACTCAATCCGCTTCCAATTTTGACCGAGTAGATAATAGATGATAGAAGAGTTATGAAAATGTCCTCTCACCTAACTCACTCATGACAGGCATTTATAATGATAGAAATGTGGACTTCGTGCTTCCAACACATAACCATCCCATGTGCGAGCGTCCATTTAAAATTCTGGCGTGGGCCATGCCTTTCCATATTAGCATGGACTATGCGTCTTACGGTGTAAATAAGACCAAAGAAAAAAAAAAAAAAAAAAAAAACAAACCATGCACTTCTGCTCTAAGAGCAATGGAGCACTGCTCAAAATAAAATAAACAGGACATGTGACTTCTGTATTATGTCTTTTTGCTTTGATGGATGGATGACAATTTGGCGGACTTTCTGAACAGCCGAAGATGCAAGTGGACTCGAAACATGTTTCTTTAGAGGGCACCTTGCTAGCAGGGATAGCCTATCTGCCGAACTCTTCTTCCCCAACACGTTGATTGGACCTTTCATCATCAGTTTCCATCCTCGACGGTGATATAGAACCATCTCATTAATGATGTCATTGTCATACAAACTATCTTAAGAAGCAATGATCAGAAAAACGGTTACTAATCATTATAGGGATGGAAGGTGGGAATATCAATAATTTTGGAGACATGTTGTGGGATCTTTTAGATTAAAGGTCCAGATCGGCTATGTAAGTGGAAAAGATTGCGCCAGCTAGTCATCCTTGGGGTAGCAACATCTGCGCCAGCACTCATTTCACCTTCGATAGCCAGTGGACCATGATCAAAGCATGCTATTGTGTACATTTGTTTGAAATTATATATGGGTTATTGCTTTTGACCTCTGAAAGCAAGTCTTAACTTAGTTTACCCCATTTCTCAATGTATAGAGTAGTTTTTCTTGCCCTCTTGTTCTTTTGTAAATTCATTCTCTCATTGATAAAATTTTAGGCGATGAGCCATCACCTTTTGCTAAAAAGTGTTATGTATTTTTATTTTTTATTTTTTAACTTTACTGTTTAGTTTTTAGCTGGTACAGCAAGTGTCCTTTGCTTATGTTACTTTACTACGATTCAGTTTTCAACTATCAAATAACGTTCAAATGACATGAACTTATTTCCAAGTGAGAGCCTCTTAAGTGAACTTTTCAATGAGCTTAAAATTATGTAAATCTAATACCGTCTGGATAAATAATTATTGATTTACCAATGACCAAAGCAGTTATGATGGTATTAGAAGTTATTTTATTATTCGTTGTGAAAGATGGTTAAGAATAAAAGTTAAATGTTTTATTTTGGATCTTCATACACTTTACAAGGAGTGAGAAGATGGTCTAAACGGAATACCTGATTCCTCCATCACTGAAGTGAGTGTGTGTGTGTGTCTATATATATATATATATATATATATATATATATATATATATATATATATATATATATATATCAACTGAAACAAAAGTATACGGAACATATAACCAACCATATACAACAAGAGAGTCTACTCAATCTAGGGACGACCCAATATTTACATGTCTAAAAAATCATGAAGTGTGAGCCTGACACCTCTGATCTGGTCTAAAAAAACAAAACGTAAGCGATGACATAACAGCCTATAAGTACTCATCTGCGGATTTAAAGTATGACCCAATGGAAATAGCGTCTGCTCTTTCCATTGGGTCATACTTTAAATTCACTGACCCAATGGAATTTAAAATATTACCCACTATTACCTTATCAGTACTTGTATCACAAGCATATAGTTGGTGTTTTAAAACACAGTCCGAGAAAGGAGTGAGTGATCAACTTAGTATTATCAATCCCTAAGTTAAACATAATATCAACATAATCAAGTTCAGATAAAAAATATAGCATCACAAGCAGTTCCTAAACTAGTTGATTAATACTTAAATGCAATAATATGTATGCATGCTCTGGAACTTTTAACGTAGGGCTCACTCGCCTACCACGACATGGGGGTCTCTCGCACTCTATACTATGCTAGGGGTCAAGTAATACCTTAGGGTTCTTAGTGAACAAATATGCACTCGATAACATCCGTAAGTACTCATGCACGTAGATGCATAATTGATAAGCCTTTATTAATTTATATTGAATCATCAGTATTGGTGAAGCTAGATTAACATAATTTTAGTACGAGTCAAATATATAGGAATCACATGGCGCATCACCAGGGTGCTCAAACTATACAGGGTCGTCATCCAGTGTCTAAAATCATTAATTACATTGGTATTGGCAATTTTCCCAAGACAAAGTAATAAGGTAATGAGTTGTCACTCAAAATCATGGATGACAGGCTTGTTACTTCTAGTGGTGCTCAAGACTCATTGTAAGGCTCGCCCACCCACACAGGTAAGAGACAACATAGGCGCAATGTTCCATACCACCGTGCCTGACCCATGAGCTATAACGAGTAGCTTGCTGAAACATAGATCCAACAACTATGAATGGTGGCTACATATCAATGTTAATCATAGTATTCTGGATTCCACTGGATATTTGGCAACATTCACCAAATAATGATTATCCCTAGATTGGAGTAATTTGATGGATAGAGTAAATAGCAGTTAGACCGACCTTGAGTACAAAGAAGCACATGAGTAGCTCAAGCTAGAGTCGATTAGCCATGTTCCACTTCAATCGATCAAAGAAGCTTGTCACAACCAAACCTAATGAAGTCTGCATTTTCAAATGTTTCCAAAGACTAATACAAAGTAATGCAAATTCTTAATATCCTAAACATTATTACAAATTTAAATACATAAATTTCTCAAAAATCACACTTAGATATATAACCAAACACTTGGTATGCCAAATGAACAATTTCTTGTTTTAATAAATCAAGCCTAGAAGAATACCAAATTCATACAACCCATAAAGCACATTAACAACTTAACACATATAGAATGTAAATCATAACCATGGAATAATTTTAATATTCTAATATGAATCATTTTGAAAAAAACCCGAAAATTCAATAACTGAAACTGCCAGGGTTGATAAAAGCTAGCTTTGGAGAATAGTCCTCACATGTGGACTCGATTCCACATTCTAACTATAAGTAGGACCTAAAATCTGATGAAAGCTCTAAAACCTTATGCAAATTTCAAACAAATTTTGATTAGGACAAGAAGTACATGGTTTCAAGTCTTAATTCAAAGTACACATATTAGACTTACCCTCAATTATTGGTAGGCTACAATCAGACGGAAGAAACAACTGCTAAATTTGAGTTTTCTAGCAAAATTCCTAAGAAAAACTATAAAACCCCAAAATTTTGATTTTTCTAACCCTAATTACAATTAAATCACACACACACACACACACACACATAATTGTTCTTAAAAAAATTGAGGTGAGTCGCGCAACTCACACTCTTAGGTTCCGATCTAAATTGCGTGATCTAAGGCTCTATTTCGAATATTTGATCCATGTTGTAGGTCAAACCCCTCAAGGCGATCATATCCTTATAATTTTACGATTAATATCCTGCCAATGAATGGTCGAGAGCCCTTCTAGACATTTTTTTCACTATTACGACATTTAGGGAATAAAATTGTGTCGATCACATTACTGGATTTGTAGCTGGCATTGAAAGGCACAAGATACAACTTACCAGGTGCATTTATTTTCTATCTAATGTCATCTAATCTTACTCATATGGTTCTACTATGATAATACTCACATATTTATTGAAGTCAAATATGGTTAAAGATGCAAGTCATTACAATCTTCCCCCATAAAAACTAATTTTATCTTTAAAATTTTACCTATTTATAGTCCTCAACAGAGGGTAGCTTTTACAAATCTCTGCTTATGTTTCCCACATAGCTTCTTCTTCTGTATTGTGTGTCCATAATACTTTTACTAGTGGAATAACCTTATTACAAAGAACTTTCTCCTTTCTATCAAGGATTCCAATAAGTCGTAGAATGTAAGTAGCATCATCGCGAAGTTTTACATGTTCCCATTTAATAATATGTGATGGGTCAGGACTATACATTGAAATATTGAAATATGAAAAACATCTTGCACATCAGAGATGGACGTAGGCAGTGCAAGACGATAAGTGACTGCACCAACATGACTCTATATCTGAAAATGACTTATTGTTGAGTGTGAAATATTGTATACTTCCCCCCTATTATGCATTGATTTTATAAGCATAGATGTGTTTAATTGATTTATTTAAGTATGTTTTTCTATGCCATGTGATTTGGAGAGCTAAGATAAAAAGGACGATTAAAGAAGAGATTCAATGCTTAAAGAATGACCAAGTAAAGACTTGAAGATTTGGAGGTTCTTAATGAAGATTTCAAGTGCCAAAGATCCAAGAAAGTTAAGTATAAAAGAGAGATAAATGGCTAAAAAATCACAAAGTACATTAACAGAAATAAAAAACTGTTTGGTCTCCACCTGAGGTTGGTTCGGTCCAATCAAATGTGCATAGAACAATCGAACAAGAAATTGTAATTTTCAAAGTTAATTAAGCTTGACACCTAGGTGGGATCGAAGCCATGTTCGGTGCCACTGAAAGGAAGTTCGATGTGACAGGAAGGAGACAGAGACTTCAAATCTATATAAGTGAAATTTAGCTACAAACAAAAGAATCTTCATCTGGACTTAGTGCGACTTTGTTGCAACCTAAGGTTGTCATCGGTGTAATCCTTTAGTAACATAAGTGCATAATTTTGAAGTTAGTTCCAAGTTAGTGTGATTTTTTTCTATATAAATGAATGAATCTAGCCTTTCTTGTAACGTCTCAGAAAAATCCGTATAAAGACCCGAGTACCACCTTAGGCAGAAATCACTAAGGATCAAATCCTTTAAAAATTAGACGAGAATTAACTAAGTGCTAAACTAGATTACTTGTGAAATTAGCTCTAATCGCTTTAAATACGAAGTATAAGATCCAAAACTAGTAGAACCATTAATGCTACATTACCTAAAAACTTAGGATCCATCTCAAAACCCGGTTGCTCTAAGGAGCATCACGAAACTCTGTATTGAAGCTGGACTGCGCGTCAAAAGTCCGATTACCCAAAACTATACAGTTATAACCGTATTACTAGACTTGACAACCATCTTGAAAATTAAGTCCTAATAGTACCCAGAAACACACAACTTGAGCCCTGAGCGAAGTGTGTGAGAAACGTAAATATCTTTAGAAAATGAACTAAAATTTAAGTGAATTGAGTCGTTTGCTTGCAGTCCAAATCTAAGGATTCAGACCATCATATTCTCACTCAATTACACCCTTGGATTAGGTAAAATTTCTAACACAGGTCAGTGTACTTGTGATGCTGATCGAGTATCGGTGACTGTTGAACTGAAACATGACCTCCACGGCCGATCCATTAATCCGATCGGGCCAAGATTTTACTCTGACCTAAATCCAATGTTAGGAAGCTTAAGTCCGACCACATATAGAAAAGGGTCCTCTAGATCAGCTCTGTTGGACCGAAACGGCCAATCTTTAGCTATAACCCAAGTATACCATGGCCCTGGGGCCATTCCCATTAGTTCTGAGCTTATATAAGGGCCTTAAACCCTCTCTCTCCCTTCACATATGAATTTGCAACCCTAGGAGAGAAAAGAGAGCAAAGAGATAAGGAAAGAGAGATAAAGTGAGAGAGAGAAAGTGTTGGAGTTTGTTCATGAGATTCGATCCCATTACTCTACGTGTTGAATCATCATTTTCATGTCGCTATACTGGTGATTTCGATTCCGTTGTTGGGTAAGAAATCCTAACCCTAAACCTGTTTTAGATATTCAAATAGAATATATGCTAAAATAGTTAACCTATTTCATGCTATAGGTTACAGTCGTGCTGTAAACGAAGACTTAGTGTTAAAACTGAGTTCGTTACGAGTCTACCGGCGAAAGGTGCGGACTATAAATGTTTAGGTTATGGTTTTTAAGGCTTTCAATGTCAATAATGACTTATGAGTAGCTTGATTGCTTTCACATGTACTTAGATACGAGGTTTCCATATACTATATATATGTGTGTGTGTGTGTGTGTGTGTAGACTATATTGATTTTAATGTATTCTACTTATTTTTTGAAATGATTGAATCAGTATAGAATTATGATTTATGCTTGCCATGTTCATTGACTGAGATTAAATGATTGTTGTACGTATGGTGAACCCTTTGTAAAGGGATTTGCTATAATACCTGTTATAACTACTTTATTACATGTATATGGTATGTGTAGCCTAAGTATTTGATAAAATTCCTGAATATGAAAATGCTTGTTTAAATGCATGTAATGAGGGTGTTGAGATAGGATTCTCAATTCCCTTAACTATGATTACAGTACCCTTTATATAACCTATCTTACTATTATGTGAGTTAAGGGTGAACTGCCTATGTACGGTAACGTGTGTAGTATGTGTTTTGTCAAATTGTTTAAGTAAGATTTATATTTGTTTTTAGTTATCACATGTTGTCTTTGGCTACTACATGCGTATACAATTGCTTGGAGTGTGTTTAGGGCTACGGTGTAGTCCAAACAATCGGTAATGGTTTGTGATCAGTGGCTGAACTGTTTAGCCACTACAGACACGCCTGATGAATCTGAGTCGTACGCTGCTTGTTGGTAGTGGTTAGGCCACGCGGAGTGCTTACGCGCTCTATATCGATCAACTCGATGTACGCTCGTACCAGTCGAGCTTGTCGAATAACTCGATTGACCTAATGTATGTTCACCATGTATGGATGTTACTGTTTGAATCTAAGGTACCAACTTACTAGTAGAAAGCCCGTTTAACTTTGGTACCTCCATTCGCTAAGACTCATGAGCCAGGCACGCTGGGGTGACAAGCCTCCCCATAGTGACCAGTGAGCAACCTAGACTCGTGAGCTGAATACAGTAGTATGAGATACTGCATTCGAGCTGTCGGCCTACGATTAGGTGACGAGCCCATAGTGACCTCAAGTATACATTAGGTCTACAGGAGGTGATGGGCTTTTTCGTAGTAAATTGGAGTATAAACCAGGTCTGCGCTGAGGTGACGAGCCTCTCCGTAGTGACCTAAAAAATGTCTATCGTATGTGACTACCAGGATTGACGACCCTAGATGGATCAATGTTTGGGTTATGATATAAAAGGAGGTGCCTTAGCTTCCCGATCTTGTTGTATGAATATTTCTAATTAAGAACTTAGCTAAAATGACCATGCATCGCATTACACAGTGCTTTGGCAAGGAAATGCACAGAGGAAGGGGTGCATGTCGCGTTCGTAAGATGACATCGCAAGAGGGAGTGTAGGAAAGGGCATGCATCATTATTACATATCATCTTTTATTAATAAGAGTACTTAGGACTTAATTATCGTATTGCTTTATCATTACTGATTGACTGAATTGATAACATGTTAACCTTTGCTTCATAGTTCCACTGAGTTGATTACTCACTCCCATGTTCTAGGATGATACTTTAAACACTAACTAGACCCTATTATAGATGCAGATGATGGTGATGCTTTCGAGGCAGAGCCAGACTTCTATGATGATGAGGAGGAGTTCTCATACATGCAACTATCAGGTAGGTCTATGTAGATCATGATTTGTTCGATGGGGTTACAAGGATGCTGATTAGACCCCATCACACTTGTTATTTTTACACTTTTGAAACATACATGTATATTCATTTTGTTCATTTTTGGAGCATACATGTATATACTTAACTTGGTAACATGTTCACATTCTGGAGACCTACATCAGTTTATATACTTTATATATCTATCAGTCTTCCGCTTGTAAAATTTAACTATCTCTGGATTATGATATGTTGTTTTGGTATAATCTCATTCATGTTTAATGCACTAATACAGACAACATTCAATCATCATTATATATGTTGCATAAGTGATGAGTTGGAACTCGGGAGTTGAGCTCCTACTTGACCTCCGATTTTCAGGGTGTTACATTCCTAGACACAGATTAGGGTAGAAGAGAAAGAGAAAGGAGTTGTGGTGCTTCTATAGAGTCCTCCAAACATTCGGTTCTTCTTTAGTTTTTACGTTTTTCTTTGAGTTTAGTTTAATCATGTCTATGGTTGGCTAAATCTCTTAGCTAAGGCTAAGAGATGAAGTTTATAATTATTTTTAATGTCTTATTTTACTTTAATTCAAATTAATTGGTTTAATTGTTAAAAAATTATTGAAATTCGTATGAATGAAGATATATTTTTAATTTACTTTGATCCATTATCAACTCCAAGCACATTGGATGCTTATGAAAGCTAAGTGTAATTTCTTATCTATTTTGGAAAGGATTGATCTATAAAATTCATTAATTTATCATAGACTAAGGGCACGATAGATGCTTTGAATTCCTTCCGATCAATACTTTGATGCTTTATATAAGAAATAATTCAATGGAAGTTCAAATCTATTTTAATTTATGAATGATGATTTAACCGCTCTATTATTTGACTGGATATGATAGGACTTCAATTCCATTTAAGTTATATGATTGAATTAAGTGAATTAAACATTAAGAATGACTATAAGTGGATCCTTGACACTCTAGATCTTTATCTCTATTGATTTCATTCTCAATTACATCATTACTTCTTAAATCAAATATCATAATTTATCTTTAAATCTAGTTCAAATTCTCAAGTGTTCTAAAAAATGCACAATTATAAGTGCCTGTGGGTATATCCTCGGTCTCACCGAGTTATTACTGTATCACAACTCTACTCTTAGAATTTATTACAATCAAATCTTTGGCGTCGATTTCGGTTCCATCTTTCTGAAATACTTTAACATTAGAATTGGTGTAAGATTATGATTAGTTTTTGTTGCATTTATAGATTAGGCTTTCCTGAGATTTTTGGATACTAACCTTGCTTTTATTTCTTTTATTTTGTAGAATCTAACTTAGAATCACCAATAGAGTACTATCCTTCCAACCCTCTTGCTTTTAGTTATTTCAAAATTATTATTTTGTTGTAGTTTTTATTTAAGTAAAAGTAGGTTTTTGTAAGTGCTATATTATATAAAACATACCTTTGTTTGTCAAATTTTGTTTAGACAAAATAGCTTATAAAGTGGTCCGTCTAACGTAGATCAATATGGAAAGTTCAAGTCAAGTAGTGGATCAAGATGAAAAGTTCAATAAGTTCAAGATGATCGAGTTTAAGTTTTACTAAACTAGTAAAAGATCAAACTCTATTTTCAACTACAAGCTCTATTGAAGAATCAAGTAGAAGAACAAGTTTCATGAAATTCAAGCATCCCATCTACTTCAAAGTTCAGTCTTTTCAGGTATAACAGGCCCTAGAAAGACATAAAGTTAAATGGGTTTCTATACTTATGTTAGGCTAAAATTCGACTAGTCTAGGCTATGGTTCGACTAGTTAAGTTATGGCTTGACCAATTTAAGGTATCTTCAACCAGTCTGAGTTTAAATGTAACGCCCTGAAATTCGGGGGTCGAGCATAACTCAGCTCCCGAGTTTCAAAACATCACTTATGCAACATCAAGAATGATGGATCTATGTTGTTTGTATTAGCGCATGAAACATGAAATAGATTAAGCCAGATCAGCAGACATAACTCAGGGATATTGAGAAATTACAAGCGAAAGACTTAAATACATATATAAACCAAAATAATCTCCAAAGTATGCGTGCTCTGCGTAGGACAATATATACAACTGTGTCTCAAAATACATTCATCAAACTGTGCAAGATCATCATATACATATCCCAGAATCCCCGCTGGTCAGGACAAGGCTCACATGAACCCACCTGAGAACTGCAAAAATGAGAATGCCTCCTCGTCCTCGTCAAAATCTGGCTTCGCCTCGCAAGCATCGCCGTCACCTGTAGCTAAGTCAGAGTCTGGTTAGTGTTTAAGACCATCCCAGAACATGGGAGTGAGTGATCAACTCAGTGGTACTATACAACAAAGGTTTACATGTTATCAATTCAATCAAGCAGTAATGATAAAGTAGTACAATCGAACATGTCCTAGATATTCTTGTTAATGCAAGAATGATATGAGGGAATGATGTATGCCCTCACCACAATCTCCCTCTGTGATCTTCATCTTACGGTCACGCATGTCAGTCACTTCCTCAGTGCTCTCACACCAAAGCCAATAGCACATGCAGTGCAATGATATGAGCATGCTTACCAAGTTCTTATTAGTCCTTTTTATACAGCAGGATTGGGAAGCTAAGAAACCTCCCCTATATCAATTCCCAAGCATTGATCCATTCTAGGGTCGTCAATCCTAGGAAATCTCATACGATGGTACGGTTCTAAATCGCTGTAAAGGGCTCGTCACCAATTAATACAGGTCTAGTTATATCCTCAAACTGCAACAAGACTCATCGCCCTTATGTAGTGTCAGGATATACTTGAGGTCACTACAGAGGGCTCGTCACCAATCAAAGTAGGCCGACAACAAGAATATAGTGTCCCATACCACCATAATCTGCTCACGAGAGTAGGGTGCTCACTGGTCACTACAGGGAGGCTCGTCACCCCAATGTAGGCCAACAGCTAGACCACGGTGTCGCATACCACCATGTCCAGCTCATAAGTCTTAGGGGATCTCGGTACCAAGGTTAACGGGAGTTTCACTGGTAAGTTCAGTGTCTTAAATTCAAACAGTAGCGACCAAACATGGTGAACAAACATTGGTCAATCGGGTTAGTTGATAAGCTCAACTAGGTCAAGCGCACATTGAGTTGAATGACATAGAATGCATAAGCACTCCGTGTGGCCTAACCACTTTCGAACATCCCAAACACGAATCAGATTTGTTAAACCCATCCTGTGTGGTGAAAATGACCTCAACCACCATTTGGAGTATGATTACCAATTACATGGACTGTAGTATAGCCCCAATCATGTACAAGCTCAATAACAGGCATATGATTTATATCCTACAATCATATGGACATTTATGAAATATAACTTGAATATAAATACAGTTCATGGAGGAAATCATACACGTAGTGAACATGGATAATCTAAGTTACACAATTTATGGAGGAAATCATATACATCGTTAAGGTGATTGAGATTCATAACTCAACAACCTAAAAAGTCACACTTTACTAACTACTAACTCATTCAAGCATTAAAACAAACACTTAGACTACACTATTCAACATACATCACGTATGTTGATTCCATTACATAATAGGGCAAGTCCTCTCGCCAAGGAGTTGTCGCATACATATCATGCATATGTCTATGACAAATAATCATGGCAATCACAACAACATATTCCATATGTATACAGGTATTCTATCATATACATGAAATACTCTATTTATGACATAGCTTATACGTATACGTAAATTGAAATAGATAGCGCATTTGGCATGTGTAATAGCATTCACGTCATGTATAAATCATTATCTAACATTGAAAGCCTTGAAAACCATAACCTAAACATATATAGTCCACAACTTAAACCAGAAAACGCGTATTAGATGTGATTTAGATGATATGTCTTCGTCAACGGCGGATATGCTACCTAAGGCATGAAACAGGTTAGCTATAACTTCACTACAGCTATTTTAAGCTTCAAAACAGGTTAGAGTTGGCTTAACTTACCCAAGAACGGAATCAGAATCACCGGAATAACGATTCAGATACGCGAATTCAATATGTAGATAAACTGGGAAGAATTCTACGGAAAATCGATAAGTTCTCTCTCACTTTCTCTCTTTTCTCTCTCTTAAGTGGCTAGGGTTTAGAAAATTCGTATGGAATTTGGGAATGAGGGTTTAAGCCCTTTTTATGAGCCTAAAGTCGACGAAAACAGCCTTAGGGCCAAGGTATACTTAGGTTATAACCAAATCGGGCTCTTTCTGATCCAACGGATCACTTTTGGAGGTCCTCTTATCAAATGCGGTCGGACTTAAGCTCATTAGTATTGGATATTAAGCAAGTTAAGTTTTCAGTCCGATCGGGTTTTCAGATCATCCATGGTGGATCAGTTTCAATTCAATAGTCACCGAAAGTCGATCGGATCTATAAGTGTTATGACATGAGTGGGCCACCTTTCCTGATCCGAAGGTGAAATTGGGTCGAAATCTAACAGTTAGAACGCTTAGAAATAACGCATAAGCGACGCGATCCAGATTAATTAAAATCATATTTAATTTTTTAAAAATCTTCATTTTCTCACTCACTTCACTCTGAACTCAAGGAAATGGCTCAGGACATCGTTTGAACTTGATTTTCGAGGTGATAGTCAAGTCCAACTAAGCGGTCATAATGATCTAAGTTTATCGCTATCAGACTTTCGACGTGCGGTCTAGGTCCAATACGAAGTTACAAAGCATTCCCGAGAGTAACTGAGTTTAGAGTTGGATCCTAGATTTTAGGGTAATCTAGCGTCAATGATTCTATAGGTTTTAGGTCTTATAGATCGTATTGAAAGTTATTAGTGCTCATTTCACATGTAATCTAGTTTAGCGCTAGTTAAAACACATTAAATTTCTAAAGTCTTAAGGCCTAAATGATTTCGGCTAAAGGTGGTGCTCGGGTCTAAGTACGAATTTTTCTAAGTCATTACAATCTACCCCTCTAAAGAAAAAAAATTTGTCCTCAAAATTCGTACCTTCTCATACTCCTTAAGGATCTGGGGGTAATTCTTCCTGACCTCAGCTTCAGTCTCCAGGTAGCTTCTTCTTCACTATGATGCGTCCACAGTACCTTCACAAGTGGGATAACCTTGCTACGCAATACCTGCTCCTTCCTATCCAAAATATGCATCAGTTACAGTTCATAAGTGGCATCCTCGCTCAACTGCACCTGCTCCCATCTAATAATATGCGAAGGATCAGGAACATACTTCTTCAACATGAACACATGAAAAACATTATGCACGCCTGCGAGTGGTGTGGGAAAAGCAAAGCGATACACTACTGCCCCCACTCGATCAAGTATCTGGAATGGACTAATGAATCTCAGCGTGAGCTTCCCCTTCTTACCAAACCTAAGAACTCCTCGCAAGAGAAACTGGGTTTAGAGATTGATCCTAGGTTTCTAAGTAACGTAGAATTAGTGGTCCTAGTCATTTTGGGCTTGTAGTTCATATTTAAAGTGGTTCAAGCTAATTCTACTGAGTATTAAGTTTAGTACTTAACCAAATTCTATCCTAATTATGGAAGAATATGGTCTTGAGGCCATTCTATGCCCCATTTTTGGCACTTTTAGTTAGTAAATTATTTTAATTATTTTTCCAGTAGTTCATCATCAAGTTTACCTCGTCACCACCAAATTTCATGAGATTGTGTTGTGGAAAAATTCTAAAAATTCTAGAAGTAGCCGCTGTCCAACGAATGATTTTTGGACAGTTGTCACAATGACCTACTTTAATCTAGTTTTTGAATCACCTACATTGGAGTTATAACAAGGGAGATTGATTTTTCAAAGTTGGACAAAAATTATAAAAAAATGCAGAAAATGGGTCGCCCAATTCGCTGTACGGACGAGGCCTCGCCAAACCGGCGAGCCCCTTGCCGGTCACCGGTTATTTGGGTGAGGGTTCGCCCTATGGGCAATGTCCTCACCCCCCCCCCCCCCCCCCCCCCCCGCGGGGTTACCGAAAATATGTGGGACCCACCCCGAGTCCCCCCGAAATGTGTCGTTTGGGCCCACGAGTCCGTTGAGGCATTATCGGGTCTCATTTACAAACCAGAATGAGTTACGTGACGTACAATATATGATTTTAGGGTAGAAGAAGCTAATCTATCTAAATGTTCTATCAATATCATGAAATTTCAAAAATTAAATAGGAAAAATCCCATTTTATTCATGTATGTACCATTTACAGTAAGTTTTAGTTTAAGTATATTTCTTCACCTTTTAAACTTTAGGATTTGTGTCTAATATGAAAGTACTTGGAGAAATTTGAAGAATGAGGTGGTGAAAGGTGATATTTTTAAGGAAATGGGTTGAAAAATGATTTTTAGACTTTGAGATTAAGCTTGACAACGATTCCCATCTACTTAGAGTAAGATATATATTTTCAATGGTCGACCAATATGGAGAGACGGTTGTAGTGGGCTTGATCCCAATACTTCAATCACATACCTGACTAGGGTAAATGGCTCATCGTATCCCTTCCTAGTCCTGGTAGATCCTGGTATTCTGCTCGGTCAAAGCACTGAGTCCATTGGTAGTCTCGCAGGATTGGGAATTGGGTCAAGCCGTGAATGCTTCGTAGTTCTATATTTCGGTAACTCCATAGTCCAATCACTCTAAAAGCTTAGGGAATGCCCATCACTAAAAGGTTTAAATTTCCTATTTATAAGGTTGCGCTTTGGGTCTTGGTCTAGGAGAGTCCTCGTCTAAATCTATGTCCAAGGTAGGAGTTAATAAGCACCTTAATAGATCATCCTAAAAGGATTTCTAATCATATAGGGTTGGTCAAGGCTTATATTATGTTCATATTTAACGAGTAGATTTGTGGATACACTAACCTTCGCTCGTTCCCATTGTTAGGCCTATGATTTAATATGAATGGGTTCAACACTTAAGCCCTAATTGTTTCCCTTTTAAAGACTTTATGATTGACATTCTAAGGAAGATTCAGATCTTATTTAATGACCTAATCTTACGTATAACCTGAATTAATTTCCTTCGATCCTGGGCCAGTGGGGAAGGGGCCAACCACGCTTTAGCTGGGCCACTTTGATCCAACGGTTGTATTAGCTGACCTAACTAGATTGGGCTCATAATGTTCTATTCCCCTTAAAAACCTATTTCTACTCTCAAGGCTTGAGAATCTATGTCCTGATCCATATGTCGGAACAAGGTATAATTTAGGACCTATCCTTAACATGGAATGGGATACGATCTCCCAATACATTGGTCTTCCTTTCATTGATGATGTGTACTATGACATTGATACCTATGGTTATACAAATGAGCCTAATCTCTATTGTGGTTGATTCCAAGGACGGGTGTGAGTTGGTGGCAAGATGCCTAATTCTACCAAAGAATGACTCTTACTACGGTCCTGACTTACCCTCTTTAATCATGTCTAGTTTAATACCGTAATATAATCTATACATTATTAGTACTATCTCTCTAAGTTCATACGCACAATATGTATGCCAGAATAGTCTGTGATTTGGGACCTATTTCCTAACTATCTATTGCCCATTTGAGACATTTCTTAGCCTAAAAAGAAAAATCTCTATTGGCTATAGGTTCTTAACACTTCTCAAAGGTGAAGTAATAAACTTTTGGTTGTAAGTGGTCCGGGCAACACGGAAGAAAATTTGTGTAGTGGGTCTGAGCCGGATACATTGACCTTCTACCTAGATAGGACAGAAAAATTGTCGTATCAGTTCTTAATCCTAGTTGATCCCAATCTTCATCTTGATCAGAGCATAGAGTTCATTGGTAACTACTAGGATTGAGAATTTGATTCAAACCATGAATATTTCGCTTAATACAGTTCCTTTACTCTGCATTCCCGATTGTAATAAGTCCTTGGGAAGGTAATTCTAAGGGGTATATTTATTTATCCTAGCATTCAATCCGAGGGATATATAAGTTTTCTCTAAGCATAACTAGTTCCTAAATCAAAACAGCTTTCCTAAGAGTTATTAAGGATGCCTATAAGTATCAAGGGAATTCAACAAAGGAACGAGGTCTCACTCTAACCAAATCAAGACAACTAACTAAGTCTATATTTCAATTATCTTAGCAAAATCAGTCTTTTACATTCCTTAGTATAACTAGTAGCCTAGTCTTAACTTATGAGTAGCGGTAATCCACTAGTTGTATTCTAAAGTCTATGTTTATACGCTATATAGTTTTTAAGTTGCCCGGATTTAAATGTGATTGCGCTTGAGCACTACACATAGGACCATACTTGCTAATTGAGTTGCTAATCCCACCTCGAGATTTGGGAATGACATGTTTGGAAGGAGGGTAGGATGGGATTAAAATTTAATTTTATAGGCTTTGAAAAATGAGCCTTGTGTTGGAAAGTGTGAGATGGGATTTCTAAATCCCATGATGATTAATGTCCAAGTGTAATTTGAAAGGAAATCCCGAGATTTACTGTTAATTGCATACATTTCAACCATGGCATTGGAAACCAGGGATACACCCAATCCAGGGATAATACCTTACACATGCATTTATTGTTACTTTTACAATTTCATCCGCCCTAATCTTACCTAAAGCAGTTGGTCGAACGGGCCCTAAATGTCCCATCATTTGGAGGTTGTGAAGGTTATGGGATACAAAAATGTGGGTTTTGTGCCCAAATGAGGGGGGTATAAGGAAGGTAAAGAGTTATACAGAATTTATTTTTTTTTTTTTTTGAGTAATGGTGGTAGATGGGTGTAAGATGTAAAAAAAGTGGAAGCTTGAGTGAATAGAAGTGGGGATGTGACATCATTTTACATGGTCTTGATTACATATGGACTATTCTATAGTAGTTACTCTCGCTCGTCAGCGACACTTGGGATTCTAAAATAGTTTCTATATTCCATCGCTCCCTTTCTAAGTCAGAGTACGTCAAAGTGCATCGTGTTACTATAACCCAGGTATAGTTTAATCTAAATCATGCTCTGATACCATCTTTTAACGCCCTGAAAATCGGGGGTCAAGCATAAACTCCACTCCCAAGATCCAACGCATCACTTATGCAACATAGATAATGATGATTGAATGTTGTTCATATTAGTACATTAAACATGAGTGAGATTATACTAAAATAGCATATCATACTCCAGAGACAGTTAAATTTTACAAGAGGAAGACTATAATAGATATATAAAATATATAAACCGTTGTAAGTCTCCAGAGTGTGAACATGATACCAGGTTAGATATATACATGTATACTCCAAAAATGAACAAAATGAAGATACACGGGTGTTTCAAAAGTGCAGAATAACAAGTGTAATGACATCTAATCAACATCCATGTGATCAGAACATGGTCTACATAGACCCACCTGATAGCTGCATATAGGAGAAACCCTCATTATCATAAAAGTCCAACTCCGCTTCGTAAGCATTGTCATCATCTGAAACTAAAACAGGGATTGGTTGATGTTTCAAACACCGTCCCGTAATGTGGGAGTGAGTGATCAACTCAGTAGAACAATAAAGCAAAGGTTAACATGTTATCAATTCAGTCAAGCAGTAATGATAACGCAATACAACATTCAGGTCCTAAGTACTCTTGTTAATGCAAGAATGATATGCGATAATGATGCATGTCCTCGACTGCACTCCCTCAGTGTCTTCATCTTACGACATGCATGACAACCACCCGAAAGTGCTCTTTCTCCCCAAAGCATATGCAATGCGGTGCATGAACGTGATTGCCAAGTTCTTATTAGTCCTTTTCATAAAGTAGGATTGGGAATCTAATGTACCTCCCTTATATCAATTCCCAAACAATGATTCATTCTAAGGTCGTCAATCCTAGTAAATCTCATATGATGTTATAGTTCTAAGTCGTTGTAAAGGGTTCTTCACCAATCAATACAGGCCTAGTTATATCCCATTTACTACAAAAAGGCTCATCGCCCCCATGCAGTTTCAAGGTATGCTCGAGGTCACTACAAAGGGCTCGTCACCAATCAAAGTAGGCCGACAGCATGAATACAGTGTCCTATACCACAATATTCGGCTCACGAGTCTGGGTCGCTCACTAGTCACTACAGGGAGGCTCGTTGCCCCAGCGTAGGCCGACAGCTCGACCACGGTGTCCCATACCACCATGCCCGGCTCATGAGTCTTAGCAAATCGAGGTACCAAGGTTAACAGGGATTCACTGGTGAGTTTGGTACCTTAGATTCAAGAAGTAGTGTTCAAACATGGTGAACATACATCAGGCCAATCGGGTTACTTGATGAGTTCGACTAGGACGAGTGCACATTGAGTTGACCGACATGAAGTGCATAAGTACTCTGTGCGGCCTAACCACTGCCGACATCCCAAGTACGGCTCAGATTTATCTAACACATCTTGTGTAGTGTAAATAACCTCAGCCACTAGTTCGAGGCCTCTTATCGATTACCTGGACTATAATATAGTCCCAACCACATGTAATTACAAAAAGTAAGCATATGAGATTGTCTAAGCAGTAATGAATAAATAAGTCCATCTACAATCATTTGAGTATACTATGGAAACATGAATATACAATATATGGAGGAAATTATACACACAGCTAAACATGAAAAGCAGGTTATACAGTATATGGAGGAAATCATACACACATCTAAGGTAGTTGAGATTCATATCTCAACTCCCTTATAAATCACACTTTACTAACTACTAGCTCATTTAGACAATTTTACAAACACTTAGACTATACTTTTCAACATACATCACGTATGTTAGTCATAATACATATTAGGGCAAATCTTCTTACCAAGGAGTTGTTGCATACATAGAAACCATGTACCTATGACAGTTAATCTGGTAATTACAAATCCAAATTCCAAATGCATACAAACATTTCAATAAACACATATTAAACATGTTATCATACATAGGTAATTCGCCCATAAATCACATAATAGAAAGATACGTTACATAGAGGATACTGTAACTATGAATGAGGGGATTGAGGATCGCATCTCAACATCCTCATTAAATACACTACAACATGCATTTTATCAAACACTTAGGCTATACATATTCACATACATGTAATAGCTTAGTTAAACACATATTATATCAATTCCACGTAGGAGTTATCACACATACACTAATCATGTATTTCTAAGCATTAATCATAACAAGTGCAAACCATAATTCCATATTCATTCAGGCAATTCAACAAACACATGGAATGCATTTAAAAATTAATAGAGTATATATATTTATGTAATATATGGAAGACATCATATATAGCATGTGTGATAGCAATCAAGTTAGACATAAATCATTCCTGACACTGAAATCCTTGAAAACCACAACCTAAATGTTTATAGTCCGCACCTTTTGACGGTACTCTGACTACGAACTCGATTCGTCTATGGAACCTTCGTCTATGGCACAACGACTACCTAATTTATGAAATAGGTTAACTATTTCACAATCTACTCTATTTGTATCCCTAAGATAGATTAGGGTTAGGGTTTACTTATCCAAATTAAACTTAAAGTTCGTAGAATAACATAGAAGAGAGGCAATTGAGTGTGCGTAGAAATAGGGAAGGATTACAGCAAAACTCCTCACAAACTCCCCCTTCTTCCTTCTTCTTTTCCTCTCCCTTTTTCTCTCTCTCTTACCTAGGGTTTTGAAATTCGTATGGGAGAGAGAGGGGTGGATTTATGGTCCTTATATAGGCCCAAGACTGATGGAAATGGCCCCAAGGCCAAGGTATACTTAGGTTATAGCCAAAACTCATCTGTTTCAACTCAACAGAGCATTTCTGGAGGCCCCTTTGTTGAATGTGGTTGGACTAAAGCTCCCTGACCATGGATCTAGGTTAGGATAAGTTTTTAGTCTAATCAGATTTATAGATCAGACGCGGTGGACCAGTTTTAGTTCAACGGTTACCGGAACTCGATCAGGGCCACAAGTGCACTGACATGTGTGGGACATTTTCCCTGATCTGAGGGTGTAATTGGGTCAGATTTTGATGATTTGAATCATTATATTTGGCCCGTAAGCGACATGACTCAGATTACTTAAATTCGAATTTAATTCTAAAGAAATTCACATCTCTCACTCACTTTGCTCCGGGCTCAAGGAAATAGTTCTGGGATACCATCTAGACTTGATTTTCAAGGTGGTCATCAAGTCCAGTAAGACGGTCACAACCGTATAATTTCAGGGTAATCAGACTTTCGACGTGCAGTCTAAGTTTGATACGAAGTTTCACGATGCTCCCAAGAGCAACTGGGTTTAGAGAATGATCTTAGGTTTCTAGGTAACATAGAATTAGTGGTCCTACTCATTTTAGGTCTAGTATTTCATATTTAAAGTGGTTCAATCTAATTCTACTGAGTATTCAGTTTAGTACTTTTCCAAATTCTACCCTAATTATGGCAGAATATGGTCCTAGGGCCATTCTATGCCCCATTTTTGGAACTTCTCATTAGGATATTATTTTAATTATTTTTTTATAGTTTATCATAAATTTTACCCCGTCTCCACCAAATTTCATGAAATTTTGTTTTGCATAAAAATTCTAAAAATTTTAGAAGTAGCAGCTATCCAACGAATGATTTTCGGACAGTTGTCACAACGACCTACTTTAAACTTTATTAAATATTTTATTATATTTTTTAATTATTTTTATATATAAGTAGACTTATTTATATTCAATCTAGTTTTTGAATCACTTACATCGGAGTTATAACGAGGGAGATATAATTTTTCAAAGTAGAAAAAAATTTATAAAAAATTGTAGAAAACAGGCTGCCCAATCCGCTGTACAGACGAGGCCTCACCAAACTGGCGAGGCCCTTGCCAGTCACTAGTCATTTGGGAGAGGGCTCGCCCCAGTGGTAATATCCTCCCCCCCTCGGGGTTGCCGAAAACATGTGGGACCCACCCCGGGTCCCCCCGAAATGTGTCGTTTAGGCCCATGAGTCCGTCGAGGCATTATCGGGTCTCATTTGCAAACCGGAATGAGTTACGTGAACGTACAATATATGATTGTGGGGTAGAAGAAGCTAATATTTCCAAATATTTTATCTATATCATGAAATTCTAAAAAGTTAATAGTTGAAATCCCATTTTATTCATGTATGTACCATTTGTAGTAAGTATTAGTTTAGGTATAGTTCTTTACCTTTTAAAATTTAGGATTTGTGTCTAATATGAAAGAACTTGGAGAAATTTGAAGAATGAGGTGGTGAAAGGTGAGATTTTGAAGGAAATGGGTTGAAAAGTGATTTTTAGACTTTGAGATTGAGCTTTGAGAGTGTTATGGTTGACCTATTGCCTAAGGATGTCTAACTCCATGTTGACAAAAATTTGGGGTGTTACATACGCGCAGATTTGATGCATCACTGGATGGTATGACTTATGCATCTCGCATTTTGTGTGACATGATCAACATACCAAGAACATGCTTAGTATAACATCATGATCCATGCTCATATGCATCATTAGTATGCCTGTTATGAGGGATGATTAATTATAGCATATGCCATTGAGCTGAGATGTTTATGGGACTCCTTGTGAGACAGAGTTTTCGTACATGATCGTGCGGTACACACAGGTTTGATGCATGACTGGATGGTATGGTTCATGCATCTCGCATTTTATGACATGATCATTTGGCGCCCTAGCAACATCAGGGTTGTGACATTCACAGGCTTATCATGGATGGTCAGATGGGACACCGAAAATGCTTGGGACTCAACATATGGGTACTTTGGATGTCTATGGGTGAAAGTCCCTAAACCCCCGTGCCCAAGGGATGCTCTAACATCCAGACTGGGTGGATGATATGAGTGCTCGAGTGCTGAATACTAGTAGGTGGTGTCTCCTACTAATCGTGGTTGGTTGGAAGGAGGCGTGACCTTACCCACCTGGTTGAAGGGGGCATAACTAGGTTGAGTCTAACCGGCTCAGGAAATGACTCTGCTGTCGATAAGCTGGGTAGATATTGGTAGACTACTAACCAGAAAGATAGTGAGGTCTCTTCCAATCACCTAGTTGAGCGTGATGGGGTGGCAATGCAGTGTAGAGTGTACTAGATCCCGGTGATGATCCTAAAGATATACAGTACTGAAGTGTGGACTTACTAAGCAGGAGTTGCATACTCAGTATTGATTGATTGATTCATTCATTCAGTATCCATTGGGGTTGGTGGTGCGCAACTAAATCATTATGTGTACCTTTGAAATAGCCAGGATTTTGGTTAGGTGCGACCAACCTGAGATCAGGAATTTACCACATTGAGTCTAGCTTTCAAATCTAGGTATGAGACTGGTTTAGATAGAATTCCTTTATGATGAACCGTACAACTTGCGATACCATGTACTATCATCCCGACTATACACTCTAGCTTTGTCATTTCTTTTACATTGTATACTGCATTGCATCCTCTGCATATGACATATTGTGACGCCCCGTCACTGTGGTCACATGTGGGTGGGCACACGTGGGCGGATGTTGATGTGGGCGGGGCTTAGCAGGCTTGGCCGAGCTAACAATGGTTAGCGGGCTACTGTGTACACAGTGAAGGTAGAACTTTGTCCCACATATTCGTGGACTCGTCAAGATTTACATATTGCATTGCATCCTTAGTATATGACATTTGGCTTACTACATCTTCGCGTTTCATAGCTAATCTACATTGCTTCCTCGGTGTATGACATTACTTATTATGTCTTTGCATCGCATAACTTGTATAAGGCTGATAGTATTTATGTACTTGCAAGTATTTTTACTTACTCTAATATCTGTTTTCTTGGCACATGTGTTGCACACACACACACCACCCTCTAAGCTTCTTGTAAGCTTATGCACAACCATTGCGTGCAGGTGACGTTAGGTCGCAACAACATTGAGTCAGGAGCGTGTACTAGAACTTTGGAGTTTTTGTTTCATATATGTATTTTCCTTTCAGCATTGTACTCAAATGATTTTATTAGTGGATATGTGGTGATGTTGTTTAGTGACTTGGTTATGCTTTACAATTTTTTTTTACTGAAAATCCTCCTTGTAGGATTCTAGGATCGGAATTCGGTACAAGGGTTTCGAGAGCCAAGAATGGGGTACTTTAGAGGCTGTTGGCGTCGAATTCGGCGATCGAAAATTTTATGAGCCCGATTTCTAAGTTTAGGGTGTGACATCTTTGTCACTTGAATTCTTCATTAATGACCTCCAAATCTTCAAATCTTCTCCTGGTCATTCTTTAAGCATTAAATCTTCTTTTTAATTTTTATTTTCACCTTAGCTCTCCAAATACCTCACTTAGGAAAATATACAGAATTGGATCGATTAAGCATATCTATGCTAATAAAACCAATGCATAATAAGCAAAAATATATGTAATATTTCACACTCAACATTAACCCCTTCAAGTGTTAACCACTCTAATACTAATTAAAATTGAATGTGGTGTTAGATACCATGTCTACGTGTGAAAGCTTGGTAGGGTTATAAAATGAAGGCTATGTCCTAGAGAGGGGTGATTAGGACCAAATAAATTTTAGCCAATTAAATCCAATTGCCTAATTAAACTAATATGCTAATTCAACTAAGTATGATAAAGTAACTCTAAGGCTTTCAAGCCAGTTGAGGTTCCAATCACAGAGACTATAAATCATGTTCCAATGAAGAAACTAGTCTCTAAAAGATAATGTACATATGTGTGTGGGATGTGATAACTATAAACTCCTAAAATTCATCTAATCATGCATACATATAATTTATATAAACAATCACATAAGCATAATTAAACAAGTGCTTAAAAACATAATATCAAACATAATCATGTATAGAGGTTCAGTTTCTGTACTCCACTCTCGGCAGACACACTCAACCCATGAGTATACTGGATTTCACTATAAGAGGTTTCAAATCAAGTTTGTAAGGCCCGTATCCTATTCCGTACCATTCCTTAAATTCCTGTGAACCTCTCCATTGAATTCCGACAACCTATGACCTATAAATAGCATCTGCGCATGACCCTAAGTCACATCCCGTAGATCTGGGTTAGCTCGACCCGAAACTTGTACCATAGTGACCTCGCCGTCGCTGCGGTTCCAACGCCGTGTCTTGCGCACTGGTGTGTACCCAAGCCAGGATTTATGGGATCGCGTATATTTTAAGGAAACACAGCGTGTTAAGAATCTCGAGAGGATCTCTACCTAACCTATCACATCAATCAATTAAGGACAAGTCAAGTACAACCCATACCTAGCCCATCCCTCTCTTATCAATAATGTAAGACAACCCACACCTCATGCCACCTCATTCCCCCAAAAGTCAACACCACCCATCCCTCTCATCCCATCCTTCTTACACAACACCATCCCTCTCTCCCATCCATCACTCCATCCCATCCCATTTCTCTACCCAAATCCCAAGCAACCAAGAGAGAAAATTCTATGGAGCGAAATAACCTAAGATCAAAGCCTACTTTCCTAACCCCAAATCTCACCATTAAACCCTTTAATCTTCATCATCCTCCATCAAAGAGAGAGCTTATGAGCCAAGGATTCCAAGGAGCTAAAGAAGAGGACCATTGGTGGGTATTTTGTAAGATTAGATTGTAATTTTAGTGATGGGCCAAGTGGGTCTTATCGATTGATGGTATAAATCCTATTTTAGACCCAAGGTGTGGCCAATGGCCTACCATGATTCATATGTTTAATTCATGATGGGGCCATTCTCCATGGACCCCACCTTGATGTTTAATTGATGATCAACATGTAGAGGTCATCTCGACCTTTGATTTTATGGTGGGGATGGTATGCCCACCTTGATTTGCTATTTTGAGGGCCCACATGTTTTTGGGACCCATTTTGATGAATGTAATATAACTCAAGGGAGCTCATAGTGGCAAAGCTCCCTCCACTATGTGTTTCTCTCTCTCTCTCTCTCTCTCTCTCTCTCTCTCTCTCTATCTCTTTCTTTCCTTGTTGATGGCCCACCTTAATGATGTACATATTTTATCCATGCTGTCCATTTAGTGGACCACACCACTGTCTGCTAAGTGCCCACCTTTCTACCCGTTTTCGGGTGGGCTTGGATGGAAGGAAAAACATGAATATCAGTTTGTTTCAAAACTGGTGGGCTGCATTGATGTGGACCCCACCTTGTTGTATGTGTGTGGTACATCCACACCATCCAGATCCAGCGTCCAGAAGGGCCTGGACCTTTTGGATGTCTGTTGTCCAGACTGTCTAGCAGGCATGGATGCTGGTAAAATAAATATCACCTTGATCTAGAAATTTTAGTGGGCCTCCAATATGATCCCCATCCTAATGCATGTGTCGTATCCATACCTTTCAATCATTTGTAGAGATCGTTTTATGCATTACAAAGAGAATGAGATAGATATAAATTTCAAGTGGGACCCTCCAATATGTATTTTATCCATGATGTCTAGCAGTCGTGGGTCCCAACCTGATGGAAGTGTTGCATCTCCACCGTCCAAAAGAAGGACGGTGGGACCCACCCTTTGCACGTGTGGTGTCTACACCGTCCAGATGGGATGTGGGACCCACTGTGATATATGAGTTTTATCCTCATCGTCCAATCATTTGGATGGTGGGATCCACCGTGATGTATGTGTTTCATATCCACATTGTCAGACGCGGAGGATGGACCCCCACGTGATGTATGTGTTTCATATCCACACCATCCACTTTTGAAGTTTTGGGACCCACTATGGTGTGTATTATATTCGGACTGTCCATTTGTTGGACATTTGTGCAAGGCCCACCCGCTGTTTGTGAGAGGCCCATTGTGATGTATATTAGGCCCGTGTTAGAGGTTCATTGTGATGTATATTAGGCCCATGCGAGAGGCCTATTTTGATGTATATTAGACCCATGTGATGAGGCCCTTTGTGATTGTATATGAGGCCCATGGGAATGTGTGAGGCCCACCATGATGTATGTGTTATATACACACTATTTATCCATTTTTAGGTTGTGGGCCCCACTACCTTATGCAGGCCCACCATGTATGAGAGATGGGCTCCATCCATTTCTTAGATATTTCAAGGGCCGAGGTCCCTATTTTGATTCTGATTTCCAATTCCAAATGGGACACACGTTGGGAGCAATGGTGGTTAAATGTCCACGTTGTAAATGGTGGTTAAATGTCCCCGTTATACATGTCCCTAAGGCCCGTTGTTAAGCCCATGACCATCTTACCTTATTGGGCTATCCCAAATCATTAGGCCCCCATGAGTGTTACCCATCTTACCCTAGTGGGCTAACCCAAACCATTAGGCCCCCATTCATGCTAGTGCTCTCCACCACCCTTGTAGGAATCACCATAACTTGTAGACTCACCTTGTTTGTATCGGGCACCATAAGAAAGCCCAACTTACCATATGATAGAGTGGGTGAGGAACCTTACTTAATATACTTAGGGTCATCATCTTGACTCCCACTATTGTGAGTTTCACCCCATGAGGTCCATCCTTGATGTAGTATGGCATCTAAGCCATTGCCATATATATATATATATATATATATATATATATATAGATGAGAGTACATCATTACCATAGATCATGCTTAGTATAACTTCATAATTCATGCCCATGCGCATCATATGTATGCTTGATATGAGTAGTGATTGATCATAACATGTGCCATTAGGTGAATTATTTTTGGGACTTCCTAATAGATGGAGCTTCCCCATATGAGCGCACGGTATGTGTAGGATTGATGCATGATTGGATAGTGTAACTCATGTAACTAGTATTTGTGTGATATGATTATTGTACACCCTAGTGACATCAGGGACGTAGCCTCCGCAGGCATAGCGTGGATGACAGGATTGGATACCAAAAATACCTGTTCTAGCACGAGGGCACCATAGATGTCCCAGGGTGAGAGTTTCCAAACCCTTATGGTACTAGGAGGATGCTCTATTATCTAGACCGAGTGGATGCATGAGTGCATGAGGGCCGAATACCATTTGGCTACTTCTCTCATTGTGTCATGGTTGGTTGGAAGGGGGTGTGGCCCTACTCGCCCGAGTGAGGGGACAATACTAGCCTGAGTTTAACCCAGCTTGAGGAATGAGTCCACTATCGACGAGCTGGGCTTGATATTAGCAGGTGGATAGTGAGGTCTCTTTCACTTACCCAGTTGTACGCTTAGATGGGGCGGTAAGCTGGTGTTGAGTGTATTAGACCTCGGTGATTATCCGGAGATGAATCGTACTGATATGTGGATTCAGATGAGGATTTTCGTGCTTGAGTTACATCTTACACATGACATTGGGCATGTAGGTCTTGCATCGCATAGCCTTGGTATGGCCGATGACACTCATGCCTTGTATTGCATAGCCTTAATACGGTAGACGACATTCATGAATTAACCAGCACCCTCTCATTCATTGACTTGTTAGCATTTTTTCCATTCATGGACTTACCAGCACATTCCGTATTACTCTGATATTACATACTTGGCACATACCTAGTACACACTTACACCACCCTCTAAGCTTCTATAAGCTTATGCACGATTGTTACATGCAGGTGATGCTAGGACACCACATCAGCACTGAGCTTGGAGCATGCAACTATTTTCTTGAGCTTTTGATTATCAATATTGTAATTCCCTTATGCATTGTACTTGAAGTTTTTATTATAGTGGATATGTGGTGGTGTTTCTTCTTGTTGTTGTTGTGGGTTATACTTATCGTTATGCTTCTTATGAGATAAATGTACATTGGAAGTCCTCCTTATAAGATCCTAGGATCAGAATATGGTATATGGGTGCCAGGAGCCAATAATGGGGTACTACGGAAGCTGTCGGCGCCGGATTCAGCAATTAGGAATTTTTTGAGCCCGGTTTCTGACTCTGGGGCGTGACAGAAGTTAGTATCAGAGCATAACTTGGGAATAACTAAGAAAAATATCACATATCTACTATAAGCTTAGGATAATTAGGTCCTGATTGTGTAACCTTCTAGTTTAGTTCCCTAACGTTTGAGCCTTTGAGGGTTCTCAAGGTTGATAGGCCCCTTTGTTCTTTTCTATAGACCATGCCACCTAGGCGAGGCACCTGAGGCGCCCGAGTGACCCGAGTGACCTGAGCGGCTCCCACTCCACCACCCGTAATTCCCGTTCCCTCACCTGAGCCTTTAATTCCCTCACTCGAGATTCCTACAGATCTTGCGCCTCCGTCAGAGACTAGTGCAGCCCTTACCGTATCAATTAGTGCCAACCAATTACAGCAGATGCTTCAGGCTGTGACAATCATCCTCCATAGGAAGGGCAGGCGTCCCACTGAGACCTTAGAGTAAGCAGAGCAGGAGCGCGCGAGCGCCCTACTGTAAAATTTTCTTCAGCTCGATCCCTCGCGATTCCAGGGAGAGCCCGATCTGTCAGTGGCAGAGAGATGACGCTCCCAGGTGAAGAAGATGTTTGACACTATGAGATGTACAACCCAGTAGCGGGTCCCATTGGCAGAGTATTTGTTTGAGGGTGAGGCCAAGCATTGGTGGGCTTCCATCGCTTGTGCTGTCAGGCTTGATTTTCTTTGGACTTGGGAGGACTTTATGGACCGATTTGACCGAAAGTTCTTCCCCTACCACATTCGTCAGCAGTGTGCACTGGAGTTCAAGACTCTAGTGCAGGGAGATATGGCCATGGCGCAGTATGAGGCTCGTTTTCTCGTGTTGTTTAGATATGCGATGTATTTAGTTGATGACGACGGGTGGAAGGCCTGCCGTTTTGAGAATGGCTTGCATTTTGGTCTCAGGGGCCACATTATTGGCCATATGCTTTAGACCTTCGAGGAGGTTATATAGAGGGCCCAGGTTTATGAGGCTGAGTGGGCTGACACACAGAGTGATCGTGATCAGAGGAGAAGTCGGAAGAGGCAGGCCTCCTCCGGTGGCTCCTAGCTGTAGTAGAGGCACATGACCCACCGAGCATCAGTGACACCTCTAGCACCACCTCCGAGGTAGCTCCCCAGTGTCTGTTATGGGTGCGGTGGGATAGGACACTGTAGGTGGGAGTGTCCCCACCCTTAGCTGCAAAAGTAAAAATTGAGAGCATCATAACAGCCTCCACCACAGTAGTAGTGATAGCAACTCCTACCATTGAGGCCCCTATAGTAGCAGCCGAGAGCAACATAACAGCCTCTAAGACCACAACAACCGAGGTAACAGTTTCGGCCATAGCAGCTGCGGCAATGATAGAGCCCTCAGAGGGGACATGCACCTCCCATCTAGCTTAGGCTAGATTCTACATGGCCCAGCATGACCCACAGTTGTTAGAAGGAGTTGTTGAGGGTATTCTTTCCATCTCTACATGCATCGTTCGAGTATTTTTTGATTCTGGTACTTCACACTCTTTCATATCTGATGATTTTTATCTTTCAACTAGATTGTTGGTAGAGTCTGCTCGCGAGGGGTTGTCAGGGTCGACGCCCTTAAGGAGAACTGCAGTGTTAGGCCACATCTGTTCATATTGCCCTGTTTTGGTAAGGGAGACATTTTTGTCCACCAATTTAATTGTGCTACCGATGTTAGAGTTCGACGTCATCCTACGTATGGATTGGCTTGCCAAGTATCACGCCATTTTGGACTGTTCCGCAAGGACTATTGCATTCTGTATACCCGACTTGCCACAGTTCTAGTTCTTAATTAAGCCCAAAGGAGAGCTACTATCTTGCTTGATGTCGTGTGCCATAGAGGAGCCCATAGCAATGTGTATTCATCAATTGACAGTTGTTTGTGATTTTTTCAATGTATTTTAAGAGATTCCATGGTTACCACCGCGCTGGCATATTTAGTTTCAAATTGAACTTATGCCTGATACCGCAGCTATATCAAAGGCCCTATATCGTATGACACCGATGGAGTTGTGGGAACTGCAGTAGCAGTTGGATAAGTTGCGTGAGTTTAGTTTTATCCGTTCGAGTAGTTCATCGTAGGGAGCACTGGTAATATTTGTTAGGAAGAAGAATGGCTCGTTGAGGCTTTGCATGGACTACCGTGAGATCAACTGGGTCACAATCAAGAACAAGTATCCGCTCCCAAGGATTGATGATTTATTTGATCAGTTGTGATGTAAGACCCTACCCCGAGTGTGCATGTTATTCCTATAACTCTTGCAGTCCTACCAGTCGAACTCGGTGACTCGCGACCTATGGATAGTGTTTGCGGTCATCCTTAAGTCTAGTCATGTAGACCTAACTCGAATTGACTCAAAACATATTCTATTACAACTGTATCGGCGTCACGGTTTCAACGACGCGTCTCATACGTGGATCTGACATGTACATCATAAGTTATGGGCTGTGCTCTTTTTGGACCATTGATCCGTGATTAGTGGGATCCACCCTAACCATTCATGTTTTCTCATGTGATGATGTCACTCTAGGCATAGCTTTTTAGAAAGCCTACCCTATAGCTTAGACCATATGGAAGCATGGTGTAACACCCTGAATTTTTACCAACTTGGAGTTAGATGTCCTTAGGTAATGAGTCAACCATATCACTCTCAAAGATCAATCCCAAAGTCTAGAAAATATTTTTCAACCCATTTCCTTCAAATTCTCACATTTCACCATCCCATTCTTTGAATTTCTTCAAGTACCTTCATATTAGACACAAATCTTGAAGTTTAAAAGGTGAAGAACTATACTTAAACTAAAACTTACCGTAAATGGTACGTACATGCATAAAATAGGATTTTAACTATGTAATACTTGAAGTATCATGATGTAGATAGGTTATTTAGATGTATTAGCTTCTTATACCCCAAAATCATATATTGTTCGTCGCGTAGTTCATTTCGGTTTTCAAACGAGGCTCCATAAACGCCTCAACTGACTCATGGGCCCAAATGGCTCAATTCGGGAGGTTCCAAGGTGGGCCCCACATGTTTTCGGCATCCCCGGGGGGTGAGGACATCTCCCCTGGGGAGATCCCTCACCAAATAGGTCAGTGACCGGCGAGGGGATCGCCGAATTGGCGAGGCCTCGTCCGTACAGCGGACAGGCAACCCAGTTTCTGTATTTTTTATACACATTTTGTCAAACTTTGAAAAATCATATCTCCTTCGTTATAATTCCAATTTAGGTGATTCAAAAATTATATTTAAGATAAATGAGTCTAGTTTTATATAAAAATATATAAAAAATATAATAAAATATTTAATATAGTTTAAAGTAGGACGTTGTGACAACTGTCTGAAAATCACATGTTGGACAGCTGCTGCTTCCAGAATTTTTAGAATTTTTATACATCTCAAAATCTTATGAAATTTGGTGGAGATAGGATAAAATTGATTATGAAACACTAGAAAAATAATTAAAATAATACGATAACTAGAAGTACCCAAAATGGGGCATAGAATGGCCTTAGGACCGTATTCTGCCATAATTAGGGTAGAATTTGGTTAAGTACCAAACTAAATACTCAGTAGAATTGACTTAAACCACTTTAAATATGAACTACAAGACCTAAAGTAAGTAGGACTACTAACTCTATGTTACCTAGAAACCTAGGATCAATCTCTAAACCCAGTTGCTCTTGGGAGCATTCTGAAACTTCTTATTGGACCTGGACCGCACATCGGAAGTCCGATAGCGATGAACTTAGACCATTACGACCGCCTAGTTGGACTTGAAAATTACCTATAAAATCAATCCCAACTGATGTCCTGACACCATTTTACTGAGTCCGGAGTGAAGAGAGTGAGAAAAGGAAAATATTTAGAAAATTAATTTTATTTTTAAGTAATCTAGCACGTGTCACTTGCGGGACATTTTAAAGCATTCTGGCTGTTAGAATTTGACCAAATTTTACCCTCGGATCAGGAAAGTTGGCCCTTACGTGTCATAACACTTGTGGCCCTGATCGAGTTTCAGTGATGGCTGAATTGAAACTAGTCCGCCACGGACGATCTGGAAGTCTGATCGGACTGAAAACTTAACTTAATAAAGATCTGATGCTAGTGAGCTTAAGTCCGACTGCATTTGATAAGAGGACCTCCAGAAATGCTCCGTTGGATCAGAAAGATCCCAATTTGGGTATAACCTAAGTATACCTTGACTTAGAGTCCATTTTCGTTATGTTTAGGCTTATAAAAGGGCCTTAAACCCTTAGCTTTCTAACCCATATGAATTGTCCAAACCCTAGAGATTTAAGAGAAAGAAAAGAGAGAGAAAGTGTGGGAGAATCGGGTGAAACTCTGTAGGATTCTTCCTAGTGCATCTATACATTGAACCGACATTTCTAAATCGTTCTTCCGACGATTCTGGTTTCATTCTTGGGTAAGTTAAGGTAACCCTAACCTGATTTGAAGCTTAGACCAGCTGTAGTAGAGTTCTAGCTAACATTTTTCTTGCCATAGGTAGTGTATCCACCATTGACGAAGACACATCGTCTGAATCAGCGTGAATACGTCTTTTCTGGTTTAAGGTGCGGACTATATACGCTTAGGTTATGGTTTTCAACACTTTCAATGTTAGTTAATGATTTATTCATGTTGTAAATGGAATTATACATGCCAAATGTGCTATCCGTTTTGCTTTCCGCATGCGTATACTTTATATTGTAAATACCATATTTCATGTATATGTTAGAATACACGTATGCGTATGGAATCTGTTGATTTGCTTGCCATGATAAATTATCGTTGTGATATGCCTAATATATATGCGGCAACTCCTTGGTGAGAGGACTTGCCCTAATTTGCAATAGTGTCGACATGCGTGATGTATGTTGAAAAGTGTAAGCTAAGTGTTTGTTTAAATGTCTTAATGAGATAATGGTTAGAAAATGTGTTTGTTACGATGGTTGAGATATGAATTTCAACCATAATGTTTGTGTGAATGATTTCCTTCATGAATCATGAGACTTAGAATATCCATGCTAAATGAGTGCATGATTTCTTCCATGGATTGTGTACTTAGTTGAAACATGTTAAATGTGTGTATGAATTCCTGCATGTACTGTTTACATTCCAGTTATACTTCATGATTGTTCATATGGATGCAGGATATGAATCATATACTAGTTATTAGCTTTGTTTGTGAATGGGGCTGTACTACAGTCTAGGTAATCGAAAAATATTCTGTAAATAGTGGTTGAGGTTGCTTTCGCCACACAAGATATGTCTAGCGAATCTGAGTCGTACTTGGGGTGTTTGGTAGTGGTTAGGCCACACGGAGTGCTTATGCATTCCATGTTGTTCAACTCAACGTGCACTTGGCCTAGTTGTGCTTATAAACTAACCCGATTGACCGATATTTGTTCACCATGTTTGGATGCTACTGTTTGAATCTAAGATACCGAGCTTACGAGTGAAACTCTCGTTAACCGTGGTACCATGATCCCCTATCACTCATGAGCCAGACATGGTGGTATGGGCACCGTGGTCGAACTGTCGACCTACGCTGGGGCCACAAACCTCCCCGTAGTGACTAGTGAGCACCCTACTCTGAGCATATTATGGTGGTATGGGACACTATATTCTTGCTGTCAGCCTACACTGATTGATGACGAGCCCTCTGTAGTGACCTTGAGTTTATCCTGACACTGCATAGGGGCGACGAGTCTTATTGCAGTCTTGAGGATATAAGTAGGCCTGTATTGATAAAGTGATGGGGGAGTGGTGTAACGATTGCGCGCAACAGCCCTGACAGCCTTTACAGTGACCTAGAAGCATAACATCGTATGAGATATCCTAGGACTGACGACCCTAGAATGGATCAATGTTGGGAAATAATACAAGGGAGGTGTCTTAGCTTTCCAATATTATTGTATGAAAAGGACTAATAAGAACTTGGTAATCATACTCATGATATCGCACTGCATGTGCCATTGGCGTTGGTGTGTGAGCACAGTGGTAGTAATTCATGCCACGATCGTTAGATGATGTCGGATGAGGGACTTTGTGGTGAGGGCATGCATCATTCTTCATACATCCTTGCATTAACAAGAGATCTAGGACTTTTGTGATTGTACTGCCTTATCATTACTGCTTGATTAGATTGATAACATGTTAACCTTTGTTGTATATAGTTTCCACTGAGTTGATCACTCACTCCCACGTTACGGGACGGTGTTGGCCACACCAACCAGTCCCTATTTTAGTTTCAGATGATGGCGATGCTTGTGAAGAAGAGCCGGACTTTATGATGATGAGGAGGATTTCTCCTATATGCAGGTTCTGATCGACGGGGTTACAGGGTTACTGATTAGATGCCAATACACTTGGTATTTTACCTTTTATTTAAACACCCATGTATATTCTTTTCTTTCCATTTTTGGAGTATACATGTATTTAGTTAACTTGGTAACATGTTCACACTCTAGAGACTTACAATTAATTATACATTTTATATATTTATCATAGTCTTCCGCTTGAGAAACTTAACTGTCTTTGGAGTATGATATGCTGTTTTGGTCTAATCTCACTCATGTTTTCTGCACTAATATGAACAACATTCCTCCATCATTGAAAATGTTTCATAAGTGATGTTCTGGAACTCGGGAGTGGAGTTTATGCTCGACCCCCAATTTTCGAGATGTTACACATGGGTTGCCTCTCCCATGACTATGATTGCATTTCTCTTATCTAGATGTCTCTTTTACAGAGACAATGATTACCTTCTAGCTACATCATCGAAGTTCCTCTTTTTCCTCCCATTTCTCTCTAACTTTTCCTTCGATTTATCTCTAACTTTTCCTTCTCTCCCTTGCTAGAGAGCCCAAGGACGTCCCAACCCTTTCCATTTCTACAACCCCTTCTCTCTCAAATCTCTTCTAATCTAACCATTTCTAACCCATGTCCACCTTAGAAACCTCTTCCTTAGAGCTAGAGGATCATAGTCGTGGAGGTTTGAAAATAGATCATTGAGGTTGGTGTGCATGTAGATAACATTTTAGATTTCTTGATTTCTTAGTTGTTCTTCCCATTTCTTTCATTCTGAAGCTTGTGGGGCCCATCAAATGATGGTGGTGGCCCCCATGTCTTCATGGATGTGTCTTATAGCCCATCCTTTGTGCATGTATGATCCATGCAAGGGGTCATTCTCCATGGACCCCTACATGGCTTTCTTTCTTATGTTCAAGGTTCCTTGGGACATCTAGACCCTTGATCCTTGGTGGAGATTGCATCTCCACCATGGATCTTAAGTAGGAAGTATTATGCTCTTGTAGATCCATGTAAATCATGTAATAGTGGATGTGTGTGATTGTGTGATGAGGGGAAGGACCTTAATGTAGCAGAGCCCCTTCCCTTGTGGCCAGATATTTTATTTTTTCCTTGAATATACCTTTGATCATGATGTGTGTGGTCCACCTTGTGGCTCAGAAATATCTAGAGCATCCCAAGGGAGTGGACGTCCTTGACAGTCCACTCCATGGACGTTGTGGCCCCAAATGCACCAAAAAGGGGCACATGTAAAGGGGTTTTGATAGTGAAAATGGTCTGGATGTTTGTGGGGCCCACTGAGGTGGTCCATACCATAATTTTTAAGGGATGATTTCCCCTTTTAGTGGTGGTTATAATTATTTTATTTCAGCAATATGTTGTTGTCCAGTAACTTTCTAGACTGACTTGAGCTCAGATTTTGGGGTGTTTTGTGAGCTGTTTAGCCCCATTTGATATGTTATTCTTGAAGATGTGGACCTCACCTATATGCATGCCAATTTTCAGCTTCATCTGACCTCATTTGGGCATCCAAAAGAGTGGGCCAAGATGGTTGGATAGCCAGATTTTTGTCTGACAGTCTAGCAATATAATATGTTGGAAACTAAAATTCACAAATTTTTATAACATCGGTGGAACACTTTTCTATACTCCATATTGATGTATACATGTTATGGGATCTTGGCTCCCTATTTTCTAAATTTTTAGAGGCCCTAGATCCACTCTAATGGAGTGCTCAAGTTGAGGACAACAACATGTAGTAGCAGATTTTTCAGAACCATGATGTCCTCTTTGTTATTGCAGAAGTTTTTGGGCCCCAACCCATTGGACTTTGTGTATGAATTATTGAGGTACATCTCTGATGTTTTTAGGGCCCATTGGGCCATGATTTGTGGGACCAACAAGTTAGGCTAGCAAGCCCTGCAAGACATCCAGTTGGGAACATCCAGCATGGGTTGGTCGTCCCAGCATGCCGCCCCACCATGATGGTATGTTTCATCCATGCTGTTCTCCCATTTGGAGTGGCCCATGTGGGAGAGTCCACCCCTGGTGGACGTCCCCCATGGGGCCCACTTGGGTGTATGTGTATCCCACCTTGATGTATGCATTGGTCCAGGCCGTCCAGGCCTTGGATCGCCCAACCCATGGGACGCCCCATGTGGGCTACCTACTGGACTTTGGTCCAGTAGTGTAGCCCACCTACTCCCTTATGTTGTATGATGAAATCCTATGAGGTGGGGCCCTTCGACTTGATAGTTGGACCACTTAGACTGATGTCTTAATTAGATGGACCAATTACTGGACTCCAATGGGCTTATAAACCTATTAGGTCAAAAAAATCCAGTAATATGTTATAATTATGCTTGGCACTTGGGATGAAATTTTGAGGAGTGAGGGCCACCACATTGTGAGGATGTTAGAGGGAATAATTTATACCTTTAGTCCCTTAAATTTTGGGCTTAATTACTTCACCTTTGAGGCCCACCACAGTTGGATTTAATTGGGTCCATAAATATAGCTAGTTGTTAGACTCTTTAGCCCAATTGGGTTGTAACTTTCTAGATAGGCCCATTGGACTCTTGAGCTATTTTTACCATACTATTGTGTTGGGTTAATGGGCCAGATTACACAAGTAGTTGGGCCCTTGGTTGCCCACCAAATCAACTTTATACTTGGGTCGGGTTATAGGCCCAACTTACTTGACAAGAACATAACATTTGCCCATGTGGTTTGAGCGATGGGCTGCCCACTAGGCCTACCACAATATATGAAATTAGTGGCCTTTATGTTGGGCCCTAATCTTTCCCTATGGGCCCATAGTGATATATATGGGTTGAGCTATGTATGTTTCCCTTAGACCCATGTTTTGGATAGGCCTTGAGCCACCTTTTTGAAGCCCAACATGAGTGTATGTGGTATGATTATGGTTGCCCATTTCTTATTTCTAATGTGGTGTGGGCCTTGGGTCTTGATCCGTGATCAATTAGGGATGGGCTACCTTATGGGGACCAATAGTGGTTGGATATCCACATTCATGGCCTTAAGGTAGGCCCATATGCTTCTATGGGTGGTTAAAGGCCCACAATAGACCCTTGTTAGGCCCGTTTCATCTATTTAGGCCCATATCATTGTTCTCCTTAGTATTGTGGGCTCTCCCGAGCTATTGGGCCCCCACTAAAGGTTGATTCCTTATGAAAATTCGTCTAAGTACCTAGACTTGGTCCCTTATTGGATAGGAGTGTACTACATTGTACATCACTGCATAGCATGTTTAGATTCATCTTCATGACCCATGTACATCATTGTATACTTGTTTGACACTGTGTGTGTGGTTATGGTTGTGCCATTAGGCATTATATTATAGCTTCCCAAAGGGATGGAGTTCCCCTCTTAAGCACGTTAGATGTTTGGGGATGATGCATGATTGATATACATGATTCATGCATCTGTCATTACATTGCACGGAATTATTTGTCCTTAGTTCGTCAGGGTCTATGCCTCTGCTGGTGCATCATGGATGGCCGTTATTGGACACCGAAAATACCTCTTGAGCATTTAGGGCACGTAGGATGTCCTGGGGTGAAAGCCCCTAAACCTTCATGATACTATGAGACGCTTTAACGTCAAGATCGAGTGAAAATCATGAACGCTCGAGTGCCTTATACCGTTTGGCCACGTCTACTACTGTCGCAATGTCGGTTGAGCTAGGGTTTGGCCTTACCTGCCTGAGTGAGGGGGCATAGCTAGGCTGAGTTTGACCAGCTTATGAAATGGGTCCGCCATCTTTGAGTCTTACTGGTGATTGGCTGTCCATAGGCAGGTAGTAAGGTCTCTTACGCTCTCTTAACTGTACGGGTCTTAAAGAGTGGCAGTCAGCCAGTGGTGTACTTGACCCCAGTGGTTTCCCTATGGTGGAACTATACTTGATATGTGGATGAGGACTGGCATATTTTGCATTGTATTTGCATCGATTGTATGAGCCTTATGTTGCATCACCTTGGTATGGCACCCAGTACTCATGTATTGCATTGCATAGCCTTGGTACGACTTACTGCATTTGTAGCTTAGCCTTGGTACGGCTAACAGCATTGGTATTGTTCGTGGTTCCTGATGCATTATGTATATTCTTCTCAGCACCGTTATCACACACTTACACCACCGTCTAAGCTTTCTATAAGCTTATGCACGATTGATGTGTGCAGGAGATCCTAGGTCATCGTAGTAGTAGTGGAGCATTGGATTGGTGTGTGTTGAGGACCCGATGCAAACCTCTCTCTTCCTTTCTTATGTATTTCCCTTAGAGCCTTATGTAATTGTAGAAGTTTAAATTTATAGTGGATTTTGCAATGCGTTCTTATGGTTCCTTTCTGAGATTACTGTGTTATGATATTGGGTATGCTCTTATTGGATTAGATTTATGTTATAGAAATCCTCCTTGTGGGATCCATGGATTAAAACCTATGTCAGGAGTCAAGAATGGGGTACTACGGAGGTTGTTGTGGCCGAAACCAGCTATCAGGTTACTTATGAGTCCGGTCATCGAGTTCGTGCCATGAAATGTAGGGTGTACAGTTCTTTTCGAAGATTGACCTGTGGTCCGGTTATCATAGAATCAGGTCTAAGTGGAGGACATCCCAAAGATAGCTTTCAAGACGCACTATGGTCACTTTAAGTTTCAGGTCATGTCCTCCAAACTGACCAATGGGCCTGCAGTCTTCATACAGTTGATGAATGGGGTCTTCCATCCTTATCTTGATCATTTTGTTATGGTCTTCATCGACGACATTCTAATCTATTAGAGGCCTCGCGAGGACCATGTGCAGCATTTGGAGATTACGTTGCAGACCTTCTGTGCCCACCAACTTTATGCGAAGCTGGAGAAGTGCGAGTTTTGGCAGGATGAGGTGAAGTTTCTTGGTCACGTAGTGATGAGTGAGGGTGTCGTAGTGGACCCCTTAAATATAGATGCAGTGCGTCAGAGGGGCCAGCCCATGAATGTGTTTGAGATCCCAGTTTCCTTAGTTTGACAAGCTACAACTATCATTTTATTGATGGATTCTCCCACATCACAACACCATTGACCAGGTTGACTCGAAAGGGTGCTGAGTTTATTTGGAGCGACCCATGTAAGTAGGAATTTGTAGAGCTGAAGGACTGCTGACATCTGCACCTGTCCTCTTCCCTTTGGGAGTGATTGATTCATGGTCTTTACCGATGCCTCACATGTAAGACCCGTATCCTAGTCCGTACTATTCTGTTGACTCCCGCGATCATTCTCGTTGAATTCCGGCAATCCACGACCTGTAATCGATGTTGCGCACGACCGTAAATCGTGTCCTATACATTTGAGTCGGCTTAATCCGAGACTTGTATCATTGTGACTGCACTGTCGCCGCGGTTCCAATGCCGCGACTCATGTACCGATCCGATACCCTGTCTAAGAGATGTGGGTCGGCATTTATTTTGAAAAAATGCCACGCGTTTGTAATCCCAAGAGAATCTCTACAACATGTCAAATCAATCCCATCAATCAATCACCCATCAATCACTTTATGTCAAGTACACATCACCTTTCACCCCATCCCCAAGCAACCACCAAAGTCAACTCCTTTCACCCTCTCTCTTACATCACTTTACATGTCAAGTACCACATCCGTCACTCACCTCACCCTTTCACCCATCACACCCATCCCTCATCTCTCTTACAACTCTCTCTCTCCCTCATTTCCCAACACCATTTCCAAGCAAGGAAGAGTACCCCCACGTCCATGCATTCCCATGAGGAAAAAAATGTGATTTTGGTGGCCCACTTTCCCATCCCAAAACCTCTCATCTTAGGCATCCATTTCTCATCTCCACCATCAAAGTGAAGCTCAAAGAGAGTTACTTTCCAATGGACCAAGAAGATCAAGTGGTAGGTGTTTCCATAGACTACTTTTTCATTTTTTTAAGATGGGCCAAGTGAGGCCAACCGATCAATGGTTTGGATCTCACTTGGGACCCTAAGATGTGGCGAATGGCCCATCTTGATCATCAAAATCATTCCATGATGGGGCCATTCTCCATGGACCCCATCATGATGTTTACTTTCTTGCATTAAAGAGGTCATATAGACCGTTCATTTTGGATGGAGAGGGATCTCCACTGTTGATCTTTTATTTGGAAGGTCCATATGCAATGAGACCCATTGATGTATGATTGGATGGTTGAAACGAAGGGCCCATAGTGCTGGGGTCCCTCCATCATGCGTGTCCCACTCTTTTACTTCTCTCTCTCTCTCCCTCTCCTTTTTATTTATTTTCCTTGTATGTTGATGTGGCCATGTGGCCCACTTGAATGAGCCCCACCATGAAATACGCATTTTATCCAATCCGTCCATGAGTGGGGCCCATCTTAGATGCACCATCCATCTTGTGGTGGCCCACCTAAAAAAAAAAAACAGAGAAAAGGGAAACGTCCAGCGTCTAGACGCTGGACGTTGGAAAAGAAAACACAAATATTAGTTTATTTTTTTTCAAGCATAGGAGAATGGCCACTTATATAAGCCCCACCTTGATGTATGTTTCTAATCCAAACCATCCACCTCACTCCCTGACTCTTTTCAGGCATTGAGCCAAAAAATGAGGTTGATCGGAATATCTAGTGGGCCATAGTGTTGAAAACAATATCGGTACCATTGAAATCTACCTAAATCCTTTTTACACGTTGAAAAGGGGCCGATATTGGTCTTGATAGATTTGTTTTGGGCTTAGGAATACAATGGATGGAATGGATTCATTTGGAGTGGACCTCACATATGAAAAACTCCAGAAATTGGGTTTTCAAAAAAAAAAGAAGAAAAAGATTAGAAGCAGCAGAGGTTGCTGCCTCTCTAGACGTCAGATGTCCCAGCATCGGGCGGACGCCAGGGGCCCATGGCTCCTCATGTGGGCCCCACTTTGATATTTATTTGCCGATCCAACCCATCCACATGGTGGGTCCCTACCTTAAGTAGGGCCCACCCAAAAATGGGCTTGATCCAGATCTTAGGTGGCCCACACCACTCGAAATAGCAGCGATTGAACTCTACCTTTGAAAATTTCTTTTGGGCCCACAGGAGTTTTGAATTAAGCTAAAATTTGTATTTTCTCTTCAACTAGGTCTGCGTGACCTTATCAATGGGTTGAATGGCATGTAAACATTATGGTGGGCCCCACATGGGACCCACAGTGATGTATGTGTTTCTCTCCCATCGTCCAGGCGGATGGTGGAGCCCACCTTTATGTATGTGTTCTCTTCACACCATCCAGCGGACGGTGTGGAAGTCCACCATAGTTATGTGCTTTATTCACACCATCCAGGTGTGGGTGGTGGGACCCACTATGATGCAAGTGTGCTTCCAAACCGTCCATCCAAATTTGAAAGCTCATTTTATGAGCTAAAGAATGAGTCAGATTCTCAGCTCATGTGGACCCCCACCATGGTGCATGTGTTGCATCCAAACCGTCCATTTATTTTATAAAAAAATCATTTTCTGGCTTGAGCTAAAAATGAGTCAGATCTATGGTTCAAGTGGGCCCACCTTGGTATGTGTATAGGGCCCATATTAATTTAATTGTGGCCTCATTGAGGCCTATCTTGGTGTACGTATAAAGCCCATGGGATCAAGCCCATTTGATGTGCATGGGGCGCAAGTGGAGTGGCCCATTTGGTATGTTTAAAGCCCATGAGAGTGGCCCATCTGATATATTTAAGGCCCAAGTTGTGAGGCCCACTTTGATGTAATTCAAGGCCCATGGATCATGGACCATTGCAATGTACATAAGGCTCATTGGTGAGGCCCATTAATGCAGCCCATTTGATGAATGTAAGGCCCATGTGATACGGCCCATTTGATGTATCTAAGGCCCATGGGTTGAGGCCCAACGGGATGTCCTTAGGGTCCATTACAATATGCATTTCCCACGGTTCATGTAATGATATTTATGGTGGGCCATGCCTAGAGAACAATGTTGGTTTGACATCCACATTGTATGTACAATGTTGGTTAAATGTCCGCATTGTAACTCTCCTTAAGGCCCATTGATAGGCCCATACTCGTTATTATTCATCGCTTTATAACATGCTTAGTATAATCTCATGACTCATGCCCATACGCATCATATGCATGCTTGATATGAGTAGTGACTGATCATAGCATACGCCATTGGGCAGACCATTTACGGGACTCGTTAGGAGACAGAGTGTCCCACATGATCACGCAGTACACGCTAGATTTCTCCATGATTTGACGTGTGATTCATGTATCTCGCATATGTGTGACTTGATCAATGCACGCCTTAGCAACATCAGGGCCGTGGCACCACAGGTGCATCGTGGATGGCCGTATCGGATACCGAAAATAATTGGTTCGAGCACTGTGGGCACTTAGGATGTCCTTGGGTGAAACTCCCAAAATATTTTTGGTACCAGGAGATGCTCTAACGTCTAGACCGAGTGGATACACGTGCGCCCAAGTGTCAAATACCAGTAGGTCATGTCTCCCACTGTGTCGTGGTCGGTTGGAAGGGGGTGTGGCCTTATCTACCTGAGTGAGGAGGCTATAAGTTAGGCTAAGTTTGACCAGCTCATAAATGAGTCCGCTATCGACGAGCCGGGTAGGTATTGGCAGACTACTGGTTAGGAGGATAGTGAGGTCTTTTCCACTTGCTTGACTGTGCAGCTAGGGAGGTGGCAGTCACTGCGAAGTGTATTAGACCCCGATGATATCCAGATAGAAAGTGTACTGATATGTGTACTTGATGAGTTCTGACTTGCTTGGATTACATTTTATATATGACATTCGGCTATGTAGGCCTTGCATTGCATCGGTGTGGCCGATGACATTCATATCTCGCATCGCATGGCCATGGTATGGCTGATAGCATTCATGCCTTGCATTACATAGCCTTGGTATGGTTAATTTTATTCATGGACTTACCGCATACTTTCGCACTACTTTGATATTATACACTTGGCGTTTTCCTTGCGCACACACTTACACCACCCTCTAAGCTTTTATAAGCTTATGCACGATAGTTGCGTGTAGGTAGCGTTGGACAGCAGCAGCGCTGAGACAGGAGTGCGTATCAGGACCTTTTGGAGCTTTTTAGTCACCTTGTATTTCCCTTTCTGCATTTTACTTAAAGTTTTTGATATAGTGGATATGTGGTGATGTTGTTTTGTGACTTGGTTATGCTTGTAGTTATGCTCCATTACAAAAAAAAATCATTTTAAAAATCCTCCTTGTAGGATCCCAGGATCGGAAGCTGATATTTGATTATCAGGAGCCGAGAATGGGGCACTACGGAGGCTGTCGGCACCGGATTCAACAATCGGGATTCATGTGAATTCGATTTTCGAGTTTGGGGCGTAGACGGACGAGTCATTACAGGGTTACTGAGCAGGGGCTGCATCTAAGGAGAAGTCGGCTTAGTAGGTTGGTTCCGATGGTGGACTTCATTTCAGAGGCCAATTGTGTCCTGGATGTTCCAAAGTTGCGCAGAGATCTAATGACTGAGGCACACCAATCGAGGTTTACTATCCACTTGGACCCCATGAAGATGTATCATGACATGAGGAGATAATATTTTTGGGCAGGGATGAAGTGCCAGTTGCCAGTTTTGTAGCCGAGTGTAACTCGTGCCAGTATGTTAGGGCCGATCATTAGAGACCCCGGGGTCCATTGCAGCCGTGGAGTGTCCCGTTGTGGAAGTGGGAGAACATATCCATAGATTTTATCATGGGTTTACCGAGGACTCAGCGCGGTCATAACGCCATTTGAGTTTTCGTCGATCGTCTAATAAAGTCGACACATTTTCTCACGATTCATGCAACCTGGCCTTTGGACCAGCTTACCAGGATATTCATCGAGGAGATTGTGAGACTGCACGGTGTTCCAATTTCGATCGTTTCTTACTAAGACCCGAGGTTCATGTCTCAGTTTTGGAGGAACTTTCAGAAGGCGATGAGGTCTGTCTTACAGCTCAGCGCGCATACCATCCACATACCGAGAGGGTCAACCAGATCCTTGAGGATATGCTTCGGGCTTGCATGATTGACTTCTCGGGTAGTTAGGATGAGCATCTGTGACTGGCTGAGTTCACGTATAACAATAGTTATCAGGTGACCATTAGCATGACTCCTTTTGAGGCACTATGTAGCAGACTATGTAGATCTCTGAGTTATTGGGTCGAGCTTGGAAAGCAGTGTTTCCTAGGTCCTGAGCTTGTGCAGTAGACATCAGAGGTTATCGATATCATCAAGCAAATGATGTACACAAATTAGAGTCGGTAGAAGAGTTTTACTGATCGTTGGTATTGTTCCTTGGAGTTTACCGTTGGAGACCATGTGTATCTCAAGGTCTCACCCATGAAGGGTATAGTTCGATTTGGAGCGAAGGGAAAGATTGCCCTGACATTCATTGGACTTTTCGAGATCATTGGGCGCGTTGGCATCGTGGGCTATTGGCTTGCCTTGCCACCTTAGTTGTCTAGCGTCCATAATATTTTTCATTTTTCTATGTTGTGGAAGCATGGGTCAAACATCATTCCTATTATTGATTGGCAGCCATTAGACATTTGTGAAGACGCTTCTTACATTGAACAGACAACTTGTATCCTTGATTGGAAGGAGCAAGTCCTCCGGACCCAGGTCATTACCTTAGTGAAGGTGCAGTGGGGATATCGTAGTGTTAATGAGGCGTCTTGGGAGTGTAAGGTTGAGATTCATGAATTCTTTCCCCATCTTTTCGAGGATTGATTGTATTTTGTATGCTGTCTCTGATTATATATGATGCTATGATTTCTTTTCCCTTTTTTTTATGAGTTCTGTTTAGTTGTGATGATAGTTTAAATTTCGAGGATAATTTTTATTAGGAGGGGAGAACTATAAGGCCAGTATCCTAGTCCGTACCGTTCCTTAGATTCTCGCGATCCTCCTCATTGAATTCTGATGACCTGTGACCTGTAGACAACATTTGCACATGACCTTAAGTCACATCCGGTAGATCTGAGCTGGCTCGACCCGAGACTTACCCTAGCGACTGCGCCATCGCCGAGGTTCCAACACCGCGTCTTGCGCACCGATACCATACCAAGGCCAGGAGTTGTAGGCTCACATATATTTTAAGAAAACGTCATGCGTTGCGAATCCTGTGAGAATCTCTACCCAACCTATCACATCAAACAATTAAGTTAAGTACAACCCATGCCTAGCTCATCCCTCTCTTACCAACAATGTAAGGTAACCCATACCCATGCCACCTCATGCCCCCAAAAGTTAACACCACGCATCCCTCTCATCCCATCCTTCTTACACAACACCATCCCTCTCTCCCATCGATCACTCCATCCCATCCCATTTCTCTCCCAAAATCCTAAGCAACCAAGAGAGAAAATTCTAAGGAGAAAAAGAACCTAAGATCAAATCCCACTTTCCTACCCTCAAATCTCACCATCCAACTCTTCAATCTTCAACATCCTCCATCAAAGAGAGAGCTTACGAGCCAAGGATTCCAAGGAGCTAAAGAAGACGACCATCGGTGGGTGTTTTGTAGGATTAGATTGTAATTTTAATGATGGAACAAGTGGGGCCTACCGATTGATAGTATGAATCCTATTTTGGACCCAAGGTGTGTCCAAAGGCCTACCATGATTCATATGTTTAATCCATGATGGGGCCATTCTCCTTGGACCCCACCATGATGTTTAATTAATGATCAACATGTAGAGGTCATCTCGACCTTTGATTTTATGGTGGGGATGGTATCCCCACCTTAATTTTCTATTTTGAGGGCCCACATATTTTTGAAACCCATTTTGATGAATGTAATATAGCTCAAGGGAACTCATAGTGGAATAGTTCCCTCTACTACGCCTCTCTCCCTTTATCTCTTTCTTTCCCTGTTGATGGCCCACCTTGATGATGTATATATTTTATCCATGTTGTCCATTTAGTGGACCACACCACTGTCCACTAAGGGCCCACCTTGCTGCCCATTTTCGGGTGGGCTTGGATGGAAGGAAAAACACGAATATCAGTTTGTTTCAAAGTTGGTGGGCCGCACTAATGTGGACCCCACCTTGTTGTACGTGTGTGGTACATCCACACCATCTAGATGGGCCTGGACTTGCTTGACGTCTATTGTCTAGACCGTCCAGCAGGCCTGGATGCTGGTAAAACAATTATCAACTTGATCTAGAAATTTTGTTGTGCCACCAACATGACCCCCATCCTGATGCATGCATTATATCCATACCGTCCAATCATTTGTAAAGATCATTTTATGGCATTACAAAGAGAATGAGATAGATATAAATTTCAAGTGGGACCCACCATTATGTATTTTATCAATGTTGTCCAATAGCCGTGGGTCCCAACCTGATGTAAGTGTTGTATCCGTACCATCCTAAAGAAGGACGATGGGACCCACTCTCTGCAAATGTGGTGTCCACACCATCCAACTAGGACAATGGGGCCCACCGTGATATATGAGTTTTATCCTCACCGTCCTAACATTTAAATGGTGGGATTCACCATGATGTATGTGTTTCATATCCACATTGTCCACCTTTGAATTTTTGGGACCCACCATGTTGTGTATTATATTCGGACCATTCATTTTCTAGATGTTTATGCAGGGCGCACCGTCTATTTTTACGAGGCTCATTATGATGTATATTAGGCCCATGTGAGAGGCCCATTGTGATGTATGTAAGGCTCATGTGATGAGGCTCTTCATGATTGTATATGAGGTCCATTGGGAATGTGTGATGCCCACCATGATGTATACACACACACACACACACACCATTTATCCATTTTTAGGCCATGGGCCCCACCACCTTATGCAGGCCCACCATGTATGAGAGATGGGCTCCATCCATTTTCAAGATATTTGGAGGATCAAGGGCCTCGTTGTGATTCCGATTTCCAATTCTAAATGGGCCACACCTTGGGACCAATGGTGGTTAAATGTCCACATTGTAAACGGTGGTTAAATGTCCTCGCTGTACATCTCCCTAGGGTCCGTTGTTAAGCTCATGACCATATTACCTTATTAAGCTATCCCAAATCATTGGGCCCCCATAAAATGTTATCTATCTTACCCTAATGGGCTAACCCAAACCATTGGGCCCTTGTTCATGCTAATGCTCTCCACCACCCTTGTAGGAATCGCCATAACTTGTAGACTCACCTTGTTTGTATCGGGCCCCATAAGAAAGCCCAACTTACCATATGATAGAGTGGGTGAGGAAGCCCACTTAATATACTTAAAGTCATCATCTTGACTACCACTATTGTATGATTCACCCCATGAGGTCCATCCTTGATGTAGTATGTCATCTAGGCAGCCACTATATATATATATATATAAATGAGATTACATCATTACCGTAGATCATTCTTAGTATAACTTCATGATTCATGCCCATGCGCATCATATGTATGGTTGATATGAGTAGTGATTAATCATAGCATGTGCCATTTGAAAGATTATTTTTGGGACTCCCTAATAGAAGGAGTTACCTCATATGAGTGCATGGTACATGCAGGATTGATGCATGACTGCGTAGTGTAACTCATGCACCTTGCAATTATGTGATATGATTATTGTACACCTTAGCGACATCATGGGCATAGCCTCCGTAGGCATAGCATGGATTGCATGATTGGATACCGAAAATACTTGTTCTAGAATGGGGCCGCCATAGATGTCCTAGGGTAAATATCCCTAAACCCTTATGGTGCCAAGAGGATGCTCAAATGTCTAGACCAAGTGGATGCATAGCGCATGAGGGCCGAATACCTATTGGCCACGTCTCCTACTGTGTCGTGGTTGGTTGGAAGGTGGTGTGGCCTTACCCACCCGAGTGAGGGGGTAATAACTAGGCCGAGTCTGACCCAACTTGAGGAATGGGTTTGCTATCGATGAGTCAGGCCCGATATTGGTAGGTGAATAGTGAGGTCTCTTTCACTTATCCATTTGTGTGCTTATATGAGGCGACAAGCTGGTGTTAAGCATACTAGACCCCGGTGATTGTCCGGAGATGAACCATACTAATATGTGGATTCGGATGAGGATTGGTATCCTTGAGTTGCATCTTGCACATGACATTGGACATGTAGGCCTTGCATCGCATAACCTTGGTATGGCCGATAACATTCATGCCTTGCATCGTATAGCCTTAGTACGATAGATAACATTCATAGATTAGCCAACACCCTCTCATTCATTGACTTGTCAGTATTTTTCCATTCATGGACTATTAACACATTCCATATTACTCTAATATTGTATACTTGACACATACCTAGTACATACTTACACCACCCTTTAAGCTTTCTATAAGTTTATACATGATCGTTGCGTACAGGTAACGCTAAGAGACCGAAGCAGCACTAAGCTTAGAGCGTGAAGCTGTCTTCTGGAGCTTTTGATTATCGATATTGTATTTCCCTTATGCATTGTACTTAAAGTTTTTTTTTTATTATAGTGGATATGTGGTGGTGTTTCTTATTGTTGTTGTTATGGGTTATGCTTATGGTTATGCTTCTTACGAGATAAATGTAAATTACAAATCCTCCTTGTAGGATCCCAGGATCGAAACCTAGTATATGGGTGCCAAGAGTCGAGAATGGGGTACTACGGAGGCTATCGGCACCAGATTAGGTGATCGAGAATTTTGTGAGCCCGATTTTCGAGTCTGAGGCGTGACAAGGTTCACTTCTAACTTTTTATAGACCTAAATAAGGACTGTGGTTTACACAAGGATCCACTTAGTGTACACTCCCGTCGAAGGCTCCAATAAGAGACTTCAATTGGTTTTTAATTGGCTAACCAATAACTTTGGTCCTAGTCCAATGACCTACGTTTTCTCCCACCAAAGGCTCTCATAAAAACTAACACATACACACTCGTGTTGAGTGAATTCAGCCTTACACAAGAACCTATTCAAATTTGGGTTACAAACTCTAACCCACAATCCTACAGAAGGAAAAGTGGTGTAGTTCAAGATCATCTTCAAGATGGAGGTTAGAATCCTCATTTGAGTGAAAATCTCAAGGAACGTGACTTGAAACTCATGGAATTAGATGTAACACCCCGGATTTTGGCCAATCTGGGATTAGGCATCCTTGGGCAATGGGTCAACCAAAATACCTTGGTAACTGCTCAGAACCCAATTCCATAGCTAAAGAAATCACTTAGGATTAATTCCTTTAGAAAATAAGAGTAAGTTAGCTAGCGCAACGCTAGAGTAGCTGAGAAATAGTCCCTGATCACTTTAAATACGTTCTACAAGACCCAAATCGACTAGAACCAATGACTCTATAAAACTCTATAACCTCGGATCAAACTCTAAGAAGGTTTGTTCTCTGGACCACTTTGAAACTTTGTATTGGATCTAGACCGCGTGTCAAAAGTCCGATACCTACTATCTTAGACCATTAGAACCGTCTAGCTGGACTTGACAATCATTTCGAAAATCAAGTCCAACCGACATTCGCAGGCTATTTCATTGAGCCCGGACTGAAGAGAGTGCGAATAGGGATAGATTTGGAATTTGAAATTCAAATCTCGCACACGACTTGACGCGTCAGTATTAAGCGTTCTGAACGTCAGAATTCAGCCAAATTACACCCTCGGATCAGGAAAAGTTTCTATTTCATATCATGAGACTTGCAGGCCTAATCTACGTGCGGTGACCGCTGAACTGAAACTAGACCGCCACATGCGATCTGCGAACCCTGCCAGACTGAAAACTTGATGTATGCTAGATCCAGTATGCATGAGCTTAAGTCTGACCGCATTTGTCCAGGGGACCTGAAATGTACTTTTGGACCGAAACAGCCCCGAATTGGATATACATCAAGTAAACTTTGTTTCCGAGCCTATTCCGAGCATTTTTGTGCTTATAAAAGGGGTTGAAACCCTCACTCCTTTCTCCCATCCGAATTTGAGAAAAATCCTAGATTGGGAGAGAGAAAATGTGAGAGTTTGTGAGAGAGATTAGGAGAGAATTTTCCTGCCTTTGCACCGCCTGTTGCACGTACTTTAGCAACACGCTTCCATCACTCAGCCGGTGATTTCTCCACGTTTTCAAGTAAGAAATAACCGTAATAAGTTGCTGATTTGGGATTCTTTTCGTTCCATAGCATGTAAACTGATAGAACTCGTAAATTAAGTTCTCTATTCGCCGTAGACGAAGCTATACGCTCCGTTCGAATTCACACGTTTATAACAGATAAGGTGCGGATTTTAGATGCTTTGATTGACTGTTTCCAACGCTTTCAATGTCGTTTAATAGTAGATTATCGACGGCAACGCCGTTTGACATGTACAACATGCTGTCCGTTTCCTGTTTAGTAAACCGGCGAAGAATATGAGATTTATGGCATTTTAGTCATTTGTAGGAAGTACTGATTTCATTCATTTTTTGCTGATATGATTGACATGGTTTATTGTCGCATTAGAATGTTAGGAATGCGTGCATAATTAGTTTGGCAAAGAGATTCGCCTAAATACGCACTTCGAGTCGACATACTATATGTAGACTTAAGTGTGTAGTTTAAGTGTTTGTATAAATGCTTGTATTAGTATGTATTGAATTAAATGGTGTTATGAATTAATTTGAGATTGATTTCTCAATTAATATGCTGATGTAAATGATTTCCTACATGTTAGCTATATGCATGATTTCATTATATGTATGAAATGCATATGCTTGATGTTTCACTTAAGTGGTATGTTATAACATGTGCTTGATGATTTCCTTATGATTTAGTTTGAGATTGAATTCTCAATTAATATGCTGATGGAGATGATTTCCTATATGTTGGCGATATGTATAATTTCGTTATATGTGTGAAAGACATGTGCAAGATGATTTACTTAAGTTCTATGTTATAACATGTGTTAACATGCTCACATGGTTGTATTTCATTTCCAATACTCTTACATGAATTGATGATGTGAATTCATATGTGCTTGGGACTATACTTAGTCCAGGAAGTCGGTAATCGAGCGAATTCGTGGTTAGCTTTTTTTGACACGAACGACGCGTCGATGAACGCGAGCCGTGTTCTGGAGTTGGCGGCAGTGGTTAGGCCACATGAAGTGTTTTACGTACTTCATGTCGTTTAACTTGAGATGCGATCGTGCTAGTCGAGCCCGTCAAGTAACCTGACTGGCCGTTGTATGTTCACCCTGCATGAGTCATAACTGCTTGAACCTAGGGTACTGAACTTACCATTGTAAACCCTGTTAACCATGGTACCTTGATCCACGAAGACTCATGAGCCGGGCATGGTGGTATGGGACACCGTGGTCGAGCTGTCGGCCTACGCTGGGGCCACAAACCTCCCCGTAGTGACCAGTGAGCACCTAGTCTCGTGAGCAGATTATGGTGGTATGGGACACTATATTCTTGCTGTCGGCCTACACTGATCAGGCGACGAGTCCTTTGTAGTGACCGCGAGCGTATTTTGAGTCTACGGGAGGCGACGACCCTTCAGTAGCAGTAGAATACAATAGGCCTGTATTGATAAGGTGATAGGGGAGCGGTGCAACGAGTGCGAGCAATAGCCCTGGCAGCCCTTGCAGCGACCTACAAAATATACATCGTATGAGATTATTAGGAGTGACGACCCTAGATAAGATCTGTGTTGGGATTGATACAAGGAAAGTACCTTAGTTTCCCAATCCTGCTGTTTGAATGGACTAATAACAACTCGAAAATCATATCACCATTATATTGCATGTGCCTGGAAGATGTGGAGCACTTAAGAGAGTGTGGCATGCCGCGGTGGTAAGATGGTGCCTTATGAGGGAGATCGTCGGTGAGGGCATACATCACGTCATGTCATATTGCATTAACAACAGTATTAGGATTTTTTTATTAACTGCTTTACTATTATCACATGATTGATTTGAGAACATGTTAATCCTTGCTCTATTATTCCACTGAGTTAGCTACTCATTCCCACGTTATGGGATGGTGTTTTTGGACACCCACCAGTCCCTATTTTGGTTGCACATGATGGCGCGGCCTACGAGGCGGAGCTGGAGTTGATGATGATGAGGAGGATTCCTCTTTTATGCGTGTTCTGATTGACGGGATTATAAGGAGGTTGATTAGATGCCTTGACACTTGTCATTTTATATTTTTAGCGCACTCATGTATATTCATTTTGTCTACTTTTGGAGTATACATGTATGTATATAACCTGGTAACATGTTCACACTCTGGAGACACATAAGTTTATATATGTTATACATACTATCACAGTCTTTCGCTTGCTAATTTAACGGTCTCTAAAGTATGATATGATGTTTTGGATTAATCCCACTCATGTTTAATGCATTAACACAGACAACATTCAATCATACACATTAATGTTGCATAAATAACATTTTGGAACTAGGGAGTGGAGTTTTTACTCAACCCCCGATTTTCGGGATGTTACATTAGAGGTCTAGGATATGTGATATCATTGTGGAATTAGCTAACCTTCTATTACACAAAAAACTCCTCAAAATACCCAAGGAATGGATCTTCTAATAAAGGAATTGAGTTCCAATTATCATAAAATGGGAAGAAATGGCTAGTCTTCGGTCAGATTAAAAAGGGCTTCGACCAAATAGATAAGAAAACCGTTGGATAGATTTTAGCACTTTTGGTTGCACCAAATGTGGTCTTTGGTTGGACCAGACAACGTCATCGGTCTGACCGAATGTGGTATTTAGTTGCAGTTGAATACCTAATTTCTTTCCATGCACAATGACCTATTGTATCTGATTTCAATCGGATCGAAGGTGGGTTTGGTGGGACCGAAGGTTTCTAAAAATATGCAGTTTTTATAGCAACTAGGGACCTCTATAGCCAATCTAAGTATGTTCAAATGAGGATCTTAAGGCTTAAGGGATGATCAATAAAGGGTTTACCTATTAGGGTTAAGATCATCTAGAGGTGTAGGTTATTTTAGGTCAAGGATTAGGGTCACTAAGACACTTCATATACTTGTTCTTTGCTCCTTGATGCTCCACCTCCACTCATGTCTTCGATCTTCAACTTACAATGGCTCAATGGACTCCTTGACCAATGACTCACAGGATTGATAAACAAGGTGCACAAATCAATGTAGGAACATCCTTAGCCTTAGTTAAGAGATTAGCCAAGCATGTCAAACATTTTAAATAAGAGAAAGAGTAAATAAATAAATAAAAACAAACTAGGGAGGATGAATTGAAGAATAATACCACTAAAAGAGCTTCGCCTCACTTGAAATCATCTCCTAAGTCATAACTTGATTGTTGGGAATGTCTAAAAGACTCCTTTAAATAGTCTTTAAGACTCAAGTTATGTGCATCTCTAAAAAATTTGCATTCTGACTTTGTTTTACATAATTGTTGCTTCTGACGATGAGAGCTTAATCAAATCGAAACCCATCGAGGAACTGTTGATATGATCCAAGATGTGCTCGATGGCATCGAAAAATGCATAAAAATTGTCCAACAACTATCTTTTAAATATCATAATTTTCTTGATATGATCGAAGTATTTTTGATGGGATCGAAGAAACAGTCCAACAAGTTATCTAAAAATTTTGGATTTTCTTGATATGAAGATTGATCACATCGAGTCCCATCGATGGGATCAAAGACCCATCAATGGAATCGATAAGTGCTGATTTCTTCCATAGTTCTTCTATACAATCAATCTTCAATTCCTCACTATGGTACTTTATTTCCTTAAATCTTTAGTACTTCAAATATTTCTCCTAGAGTCCTTGATTCTTCAAATATTCTCACTTCATGATTTTGGGCTTTAAAGTGTTTGTTTAAGAACATTTTCTTCTTTGGTTTCAAAATCACCTCGCATGCAGAAAATACTCATTAGTATCACAATTTAACATGAAAATATTTAGGCTTGATTATTTACCACTAATCTTTTACAGTGGTTTTTAATAGGTTCACTACAAACCTTCAGTCCTACATAAGAACCTTTACGTTGCACTCATGTAGGTGGAACACATACACACATGTGTCAGTGGACCACATTTCTAGCTATGTTTGTGGCTCCCACAGAGATTTAATTGATTTTCTATTAGTTCACCAGTAACATCAAAGGTCCTAATCCAATAACCTAACCACACTCTTTTTTTGGAGGTGGTCCTACACAAGGAAATACACATTTATACCCATGTTAGTGGCTTACATACGCACCCTTATCTAGTGTGATACGGTCCTAGACAAGAACCTATGTGAATTTAGGTTACAAACTCTATACTCAATTCTACATAAGGAGGGAATATATGGACACTAAAATAAAAACCTACTTATTAGATTGAGCCATGTTGAATTACCTTCTTGAGATACATCTTCTCTTCTTGAATCTTCTTCTCTTGTACTCCCTCGATCTTTGATGTAAATGCTTCAATTCCTATGATTGGCTATCTTGCATATGATGTACCTATGAGGCTACTAAGGCAATAAGAGGTGGTGAAATTTCCTACAACTTATGGATAGTTGGTTCCAATAATGGAATTCACCTAAATGGATATTCTAGAGATTTTATACAAGGATTTACCTATTTGTTTGGTGTCGAATCTCTAAAAAATGCAAAAATTCATGCACATCTACATAATGAAGCTTAGAATGCTCACTAAAGTGATTAATCACAAAAAAAGATCATATGAAACTCTTTGGGATAGTGCCTAGAAGTATTAGTAAGGCTTGAGATACATTAGAGTCTCTAGAACACCAAATTCCATCTTATACATAAAGATTTGGATGCTAGATTTATGGAGAAAAAGCTCTAATGGATCTCTAACGGCTAGTTCATCGATCGATCGATGGAACCTTCGATCAATTGAAATTAATTCAATTATAGGACAAAAAGGTTGTTGGACACTTTTGTACACTTTAGATTGATCGAACTTGATCTAGAAATTTTGGATCAAGGCAGAAGGCTTGCTAGACGACTTTGACCATCTTCAATCGATCGATCGAGAATCCATTGATCAATTGAGATCGATCAATGACTACTTGATTGGATAGAGGACCTATTGAAAATGTGCAAATTTGTTTTCTTTCTTTCTATTCACTTTTTACATGATCTAGTCGACAGAGACCTGATGACTAAGGGCATGTTTGGATTCATGTATAGTATTGTCTTGCATTGTACAAATATACAGTCATGGTATGTTAGTCACTGTAGCATGGTACACGTTAAAATGACGGTCAACAACCATGGTGTTTGGTTATGAGTTATTAACTCCATGAATACGTTTAGGATAACAGTGCCCATGTTTGGGAATTGAGTCTTGGTTCTGCTATCGTACATGTGTTACTATAGCATAAAATAAATTGTTACAGCAAACAGATACGATACTCCCCTTGACACTAGCCAATGGCTAGTGGTTGGTCCTCTGTGGGCCCCACCATCGACTGTAGGGTTTCATCCATGCCATCCATCTATCTTTACATATCATTGTACGACACTATACGGACAAAAAGCCATATCCCAACCTCAGGTGGATCACATTACAGGAAATAATTTTGACTCACCATGGACCATTAAAAACACTTTTCGAGCCAAGTTTTGGATGAAGCTGTTTTTTCTTTTTTCTATTCATCTGGACTTGCATGACCTAATGATCACATTCAAATATGAAATAAAAAGTTCAGTGGGTCTTAAGAGGATTTTAACAGGGGATATCCAATCACTATTGTTTTCATATCATCCGGTCCACAGGAGATTTATATCCCTCTCATTTTTTGTAGCAAGCAATAAAATGATCTGCAAAACATGGATGAATGGAATGGATGAAATGAATACACCATGGTGGGGCCCGCAGAGCATTGACCAGTTGCCATGAGGCTAGTGGCAAGGTCATCTCGCCAATCCAATTTCATGGCAGCATTGAAAATCTAATAATTTGGAACTAGAGTGGGACCCACCAACATAGTCAAATGTCACCGTACAATTACTGCATCAAACTGATCTTCAAAATAAAATAAATTTTATAGTCCCTATGTACCCATGAATGGATTAGATGTTTCAGATCATGAGTATAATTGGCCTCAGGAAGCTTTCAACCGTTGATTTCCAATTAGTAGCAGCTTCAACTTGTCCTTGTATATTCATATTATAGATGCCTACGTAATGAACGATACTGTGATTTGAACTAAAATAAAATCATTTTTTCACTGTTAACTTCAATTTAGGCATTCAAAACAGATCAAATGATAAGGTCTATACATATTTCAAAGTCCTTAGGATAACACATGAAGTAGGGACTATCATCTCCCTGCTCCACTATTGTCTTGGATCATCACCAATGACCTATTACTCCTTTATGATATGACATTTGAAACAATCCAAAAAACTACCACATATATAAGCAATACTCCTATCACTACTTTCCATATAGCAGAACCATCAACAAACGACTGGTAGTCCCTTTTCAGCTCCAGCATTGCCACATTCGAAACCTGCAACCCTACAATCTTTTCCTCAATTATAGTAGATTCATGATCACATCGAGCTTTCAGCTTGAATCTCCTAGAAAATGTTTGATCATGATCATTCTGCCAATTGGACTACAGTAATCATTAAAAATTGAAAATTAAATCAAAAGACAGGATTGCTGATATGAGTTACATTCGACTTCATTGAACAACAACTCTTGAGACTGTTACTCGCATCAGCCATGAAATAGCCTATAACGTACCTGAAAATTTTCCCAAGCCCTTCTGGCCTCATCGTATGATTTGTACGACTGGTGTCTGCATCTTGGGTATCGATCAACTTGCGCATGTGCATCCTCCCATTTATCATACAACCCTGGAACTCTTCCCACAAAGACGACATAAAACTTCTACCTTCCTGACAAAGTAAACAAGATCTATCAGACCTATCTAATGTGCACTTTTTATAGCTTCGTAAATAAGAAAGTAAATAAAAATTTATAGAATGAATCACTGAATTAGTTGTTATTTCTGTGAAGAATAAATAGAGATCCCCCATGACATGATTAGCTGAATAGTCTCACCTCCTCAATTTCATGAATTTGATATTTTTTGTTGTATTAACATTAATACAATCACTGTTACGAATACAAGCTTCATACAAATCCAAAGAAAAATATATTTATTTGAATTCATATATTAGAAAATAGAACCGGGAAGCATCACATTTCACTTTGTTCACCGCAAAACAAACTAACATATCATCACCAAATTCACGTTTAGACCAATGAAATAACCATGACAGTTAAAATCTCCTAACAGTTGACTATTCATATTTAGAGGCAGAGGCTCTGATGTATTTGAACATATGAACCTCAAATGTAGCTCCATTTTAGTCAGATAACAGAGAAAGATGAAAGATGGTGTCACCATCAATTAGATATGTTTCAAGTTCACCCATATTGCAGTCAGTTATGTACTCATTGAGTACCTAAAAAATCCACCCAAAAATCACACCAAAATATACACACCACAGAATAAAATAAAAGTTTAGTTGTTTCAGATGCCCAATGCACCAAACCTAGAATTTTTCCAGTCAGGAGGATTGCTTTTGAGGAATCTTTGCACCCACTCCTTCCTCATTTCATGACCCATTTTGATGAAAAACCCAGCATTAACTGCATCTTCTTGTAACAACCTCATAGCACAACCTGATCCTCATAGCTGAGGCCCTCAACTTCCTCTAGTATACCCAACAACTTCTGTAGTCGGGTCATAGTTTTGCCACGTGCCATCGTTATGGTAAGGGACTTGACGGCCTCAATCACTTCACCCATTTTATCACCAATGTGCTCGCTTGGTTTACCCCTTTGGCCATGGTTCATGCTAGTTGTGGTGCTTTGACTGTTTATAGACCCACGTGAGGTCTCCATATAACCTGTGTTGACCCTTTTTGACCACTAATGTGTTCCGTCATTGGGACGAATTGCTTGACCACAATCGTTGTCACCATCTTCATCTAAAGACAGACAAACAATATTAGTCTCATTATCATCAGAATATTCATCAGAATCAAGGTCAGCTTTACCTCGACGCCGGCCAGAAGGAGGAGATAAGTACGTTGTGCTGGCATAAGAGCCATGAGCACAGTCATTTCCAAACATAAGAGCCAAATCATTATATCTGTCGATGTGTTTACCACACACTCACTTGGCATACGGGTGAGACTACAAGGCTACATTAGTATATTAGGATGATATAAATATAACAACACCTGAGCACATAGTAAAAACTGATAAATATAACATTAAATGGGTGATCATTGATGACTGCATTATAATTGTTACTTTATACCTCAATGCAGGCAGACCAGACATCATCTGTAGCAATCACCATTTTCTGGTCGGCATCCCAACTAAAACCACTAACTTCCAGCATATCCTTCACTGCCTAATACAATCTCTTCAATGTATGGAGAAGGTTAGAGATATGTTTATTCTCTAACTCTGCACCACATCTATTGAAAATTTTAATGATGGTAGCCTTATAGGCTTCTGGCTTAAAGCCCATGTCACTTTTTCGACCTAGAGTTACCTACTCCACTTATGCATCTACCAATGCATTATCCATCGGTTCGCTCCATTAAATGCGCACTGATTTGTTACTTTGTCTACTCCTTACAGTGCGGGTATTCAAACTGTCTGGGGATGGAGCTGTTTGTATTGTTGACAAGCTTCTTTTGGCCGGTGTACCAAAGTTACTACTTAGTGATGCCATACTCTTCCTGGGAGAGGATGAACATTTTGAGGGGGTGGCAGCTTATTTCTTATCTTTCCCCATCTTGTTTGAGCTCCGTAGGAAATTCATGTTACCTATGCATGCTCATAATAGTCAATGGGTTAATAATATCATGATCTAACTAAGTCATAAATTAAAGGTTCAGACAAAAATAGGGGGATTAAATCAGTGAGACCTGAAATATAAAACATGATAAGTGTTGGGATATAATGAAATCCATGTAAAGTATCTAAATAAAAGTAACAAACAATCCAAACAGACCAACAATCCAAAGTAAATGATATCCAAGTTTACAATAATGTTGTTACATAAACAACACAAAATAGTCACTGAAATTATAACAAAATCAACATTGCTGCTGGGTCCGAGGAAAGTTGTCATTCCACATGCAATCAGCAATGTCGTCCTTCTTTTTTTGTCCATTTCTTTCTCACGCGCTCCGTCATAATAGACCCTGCGCGCTCATCTTTGGCATTAGTGACATCTATAGGTGATGGCGAAATTTCCTCACCACTATCGGCAATATCCTTAACTGTTTCAATAAATCCATCTTCAGCACTAACACGGCTTAAGTTATGCAAAACACAGTAAGCGATAACAGTTTTCACTTGGGTCTTAAATTTGAACTGTGGTGCTATACGGAATATAGAAAATCAACCTTTTAGAAGACTAAAACACTGTTCAATTACATTTCGCAGTTGGGCATGACGATAATTAAAGAGTTCTTTCTTATTACCAAGCTTCCCCCTAAACGAAATTCATTCAAATGATAACGAACACCTCGATAAGGTGCCATAAATCCAGGAGTATGGGCATATCCGACATCGACAACGTAATATTTTCTTACACAAAGTAATATGTAAATATTAAGCAATAGCCAAATCGCATCCCACATATCTATATTAAACTATCAACAATCATTCTTTACCTTGAGGCACAAGAAAATAATCAGGTCGACAAGTTAATTCATTTTGTAAGACACGAGCGTCGGAGTTAGACTCCTTCCAACTCGCTAGCACATATACAAATTTCATATCGAATGTACAGGCAGCCATTACATTCTGGGATAGGTAACCTTTTCAATTTTAAAAAGTTAAACTTGCTTCTTTGGGCAAATAGGTCGGTATATGGGTGCCATCGAGTGCCCCAATGTAGTCCTACAAGCAACATAGTTTTGACTTTTAGGTTGATATAAGTAATACAACAATATAATCATTCAATAATTGAAAAATTCTAAATTATATTACCTGAAAATATGAGCTCCACATTGTTAGATATCTCTTTCGGGGTATGTAACCCGGAAAACTTGACATATTCCGGATAGAGTCCAATTACTGCATCAAGAACTCTATTGAAGTGTCAACTCACGGTTTCTCCAGAACATGAAAACCAATTGCCAATAACACGGTTTCGCATGTTGTGGCCTACAATATGCAAGAACATGACGACTTGTTCCTCTAAACTGCATCTTCTTGTACTGGACAACAAATTTCTATCCTTAACAATGAACACAAATCGAAAAACTTATCACGGCCCATTCGTAGCTATGTAAGACAGTCTACATTGCTCCTCTTTATGATTCTGTTAATAAATCTATTTCTATATATTTTACACTCTCAAGGAAATAATTTCATACAATAACGAAGATATTATTCAGCAGCTCCCATAACACAAGCAGAGGCTACAATTACAGTTAATGCAGTAGCCATTTCAGTTTTGTTCCAATCACTATTGGAAGACCCCTCCCAGCTAGAGTCACCACTGTGAGACCTCATCGTTGAAAATGGTGTAGTGACCTATTTCTATTTCATGTTATCTTGCTTATAGAGGTGTAATAACAAGATAAAAAGGATGGTACAAAGATACACTAACATTCAAACATTTCCTAGTAGCACATTATTTCAGATATGTTAAGAAATATATTTCCCTGAATAACATCAAAACAATCATTATAGGAGTAAATAAAGGCAAAGCAGAAATCACATTACAGGAACCGTACAGGTAAGTTAAGCTACTTAAGATACATATAATCATTCAATCATAGTATAACCATTCTTACTGAGGCATAACACATGATAGAGTTGATGGTACCACATATATAATCTGAGACAGTAATCGGTCAATCAACACAAGTATTTTCAAATACCGGAAATGAAAAGCAAATTAGTAGAAGATACCATAATAACCAGTTTCATACACACTTGTTAACAAGTTTTAAGTTGAAAAGCAGAGATAACTTTGATTATCAACACACCTGCAAGATAGGAATGCAAGAAAGGGCTACAATTAGACCTTGTTTAATGGAAAAATGATGGTTCAGTAAGGTGGAAAGAACATGATCGTGTAGAATATGCTAAGAAGATGGGGTATTTCACTGAAAGTACAAGATTAAATTACAAACTTCATAATAATGCAGATTTCTTCTTAATATTAAGACACATTTATCTCAAAGAATGCCTTCATATGTGCCAACAATGCCTTCATAATTTCCACATATGAAACTTTTTTTTCTCCATGAACAAGATGATCCATAATAGATCTTTGTAAATTTGAGATTAGAATATTACCTCAACTGAACTTCAGCAGCTGAGACTCACAAGACACCCAACCATATTTCAGAAGGAATGGGCTAATGGTGAATCACCGTCATTGAAGTTTTTCTTATATATCTATTCTCAACATGGTTTCGAGTGTAGAAATGATCATTACTCCCAGTCCCTTTGACATGCATAAGTCATGTCACAGGTTACTGGAGGTGAATCCATCTACTAAATTTTGTGTAGATATGCAATAAAGAGCCAATGGTACAACAAGAGGGGTAGATAATTTCAAAAGTATTGCATGGGCTATGGCCATCGTAGTAGGGAGAGGAAATATACTGTCTACTCCCCTATCAGATGTGCATGCAAGGAAAGAAAAAAAAAAAAACCAACAAAAATGGGTGATTCGTGCAATATTTTCGTGATTTCGCGGAAGAAGATGGAATGGATAAGATCCCCCAATGAACAGGAAGGAACCTGTCTTCCCCAAAAAGGCAAAGGCAATGTATGATTCAAATCCATCCTGAGAATGTCTCCATGCACTATATCTAGACCCAATGGTAACCTGAGCTTACGATGATGTTGTAAAACTGAACTGATGTGGAATCACAGAAATGTCAATGGTGAGTCGCCGATGATGCTATGCATTGACGACTTGATAACCATGACATGCAGAGAACATGCACAGCCGCAACCCCTTCCAATCTCTGATCTTTAGGTATCCAAGCAAACTTCTTAAGCAAGGACCGTGAGGATGGAGAGGAGGGTGATGGAGAGATCACCTGAGAATGATGGTCTGCAGGAATAAGAAAGTCAAAATTTCTTTTTCCATTGAAATGGTGGTGCATGCAATGACTTCATTGCTCTTATCGACGCACTGTACATTGACAGCAGCAACACATGAAATCTTAGAGTTGGTTCGGCGTGGTACTTGGGTTGGTCGTGGATGCCCTGTTTTTCATTCGAAATAAAACACCTGAAATGTACTATTTACACCACTTTACATTACACTACCACGAGGGCCCAAAATCCAAACACGCCCTAAAGGTTTTCATATATGGAACAAGTCATTTAAGGTTAGTTGTTTTAAAAGTAAAGGGGTCGAGGACTAGGATCACCAAGGCACCTCCCTTTTACCTGTTGTCTTTATGTCTTGATGCTTCAAGTCTTCGAGTCTTCGGTCTTCAATATCTTTCAATGGAGGCTCACCAACTCCCTATTTCACATTATTAATAAACCGATGAACTAACAATTTCCTTCTTTGTCAACTACATGGCAAAATAAACTAGACCCTATCATGGTCCATACCAATGAAAAAAAAAACTGCTCAAAAATTTACATGTCAAAATTATAAATATTTACAAATATAAATACAAGACTTAACATGTAAATACTTATAATTCTCCCCTAACTTCGTCAAATCCCTACAACAAATAGAACTTACAAAACTGCATTCAACTTGTTTTGGTGGGATCTTGATTCATCTCCCTTTTTTTTGTAACTTACAATGAGACAATTCCATACACACACACACAAACTTATAAATATGGAAAGCTCTATAACTCATAAATCTACATATAAGCACATACTAACAAGTGAATGTATAAAGAGTCCATACACACATTAGAAATATGGAGCATGCATATTATGGTCATTCAAAAGACATACATATCACACAACATGACCAATTATAGTTTAGCTAAAACATTAGATTAGAGTGTAGCAACTTAAGGCTAAACTATAAAAAAATAAAATATGAGGCTAAAATCCTCAGATTTACGTATAAGCGCACATAGATCTCTCAGGATCACATACCCTACTTCACCACCTACATGGGTGTGACTTTTCTATGACCTGACATGTCTCGGGGAGGGGGATTATGTATTCTAGGTTCATCTCCGTTAAGTGCATTCCTCGTCGGAGATCTATTTTTGGTAGGAGACCTACCTATGTTATTCTTATCTTCATTATCATTGCCCCCACTAAATATTTTCAAAGTTCTCTCATTCAAAATGGTAATTTTTCTAATCAAACCCCTCATATTAGGAAGGGTAGGAAACTTCTTCTTCTTCTTCTTCGATGATTTTCTAGGAGGACTTCTCCATTGGTGTGGTGATTTTTTGGTCACGATATATTTATCTATTTGGTTCGGGACTGAGGTGGATTATGGCGTTTTGGAGATGAGGCATTTAAATTTCTAATAGCCCACATCTCCACAATTGTGACACATATGAGAGGCTCTTGATCTACTTTGTAAAGTAAATGTGTCCTTTTAAATCACTGAAGAGGTAGAGATTGAAATATGAGTTTTTCTATTTTGTTTAAAACCTCTCATATCCCTAATAAGCATACTTATTTTTAAATATTTTCCTAGTTGATCTTTTACTTGGGTAACCTTAACATTAGCAAGATAGGATTCAAGTTGGATAATTTAAATTTTAAGGTCTTAATTTTTAGATTTGATTATATCATGTTCCAATTCAAGACCTGAACATCTCCATAGAGTCTCACAAACATTAGACTAAAGATTTTCCTTTTCACGAGTAAGGGAGAAATTTTTATATTTTACTCTTTCTAATTGGTTAGCCAATTGATTCCTTTCTACCTTAACCAAACCTAGATTTTTAATGATTTTTGTACTTTTGAGTAAAGCAGGTTGTAGGCCTCTTCCAAAATGACATCTCCTTCCTCTTCTTCTTCTTCTTCTTCTTCTTCTTCTTCTTCTGAGGTGTTATGGTCAGATTCTCCATCCAAGTCTTTAAGGAGAGAAGCAGTGGTGAAGGCCATCGAAACTCTAAGATCTAAGGTCTTCATCAATATGGGAGTCCTCATAATCTAAATTGGACTCCATAATATCATCCCATGTTGTTGTCATAAGCTTGCTTTTTTATCTTACTTTGCTAGTGCATTCGGAGGCAACATGTCCATAACCCTCATAATTGTGACATCGGATTTCTCTCAATTTTCTGAAAGATTTACCTATGCGTGTAGGTTTAAGAGATTTTTTTTCTATTTGTCACAATCCTCCCCTCTATCATTTTTGAGGAACCTCATAAATTTTCTAGTGATTGAGGTCATATTGTAAAATCTCAAATTTTTATGGCTAGAGTTTATACTCGTGATCGAGAAAACTGAGTGTTAATAATGTATAAATTGGATGCTTTAAAAATCGCACCCTTTTTTTTATATATATGAATCACATCTAGATACATTCATGAAGGTAACATTCATGATAATAAAATTGATTGTATTGATTATTTCACTAGAGTAAAAGAATTTAGTAAATAATCAAATTCCCTCTCAATTGGAGCTTATTACATTATTGAGTTCGCAGCAGAAGTATAAAACTAAGTAATAAAACTATCTTCTTGTTCTTTCAGTATAATCTTTCATAAGGAGATGGTCCTCTAGGTCTTCAATTTATGCATCATTTGTACCGTTGGAGAGGGTCAATGCGCTACTCATAGTGATGGTTATCCTTTAAGATTAGCAATAATTCAAGAGATTTATAGAAGTAATGTAAGGGTTCTAATACGCCTCGTACTCCACCACTACGAGAGGTATCAGCATGTGCAACCAATCTATATGAATGCATGCCTAGCAAAGTGTGCAAGGCTCATCATACGTAGTGATCATCACCATATGAAATATAATTCAAAAAAAACCTAACTCAACCCACATCCCATACTACGGATATTTGTCGGCGTGTCCAACGTTAACATGAATTTATGAAAACGTCTCAAGGTGACACAACAACGTGATTGGGGGATTTATGTAACACAATGTGTTCATGGACTATTTGCGACATCCAATCCTGAGAAATGATGTAACACACATGATGATTTACTTACATCGATTATGCACTATGTCAACCAAATTAAGGAATTATGTGCTGACCAAGAGGGCCACTACCTGTAATGTATTACGTCCATGATAAATATTTGAATCACTAGTTATGATACCTTTAACACATCTCTTTCATTGATAGAAAATATAAACTAATCATGGGAGTTTTGGAATTCTAAGACACATGCCCAAGCCTTAAAGATAAATAACATAAGGCTAATAATACAAAGAGGAGAGTAGCGATTGCTAAATCAACAACAGGAGAGTAGAAATGGCCAACTCAATAAAGAGGAGAGTAGTAATGGCTAACTCTATAAAGGGGAGAGTGGCAATGACTAACTCAAAAAAGAGTAGAGTGGCAATGGCCAACTTAATAAAGAGGAGAGTAGCAATGGCTAACTCAACAAAATTAGTAAAGGCAAGGGATTTTGTTGAATGGGTCAGAATATCAACTTAATGTGTGTACGAGTGGATGTAAAGATCAAGTAGCTAGTTTACTATGATTGAGTGGTCCAAGATCAAAGTGGACTATTACATGTCTCTATCTAGCAGTGCATATAATCTAAGCAGTTGGTTATAATAGATAAGTGAGAATATTTAGGTATATGATGATCCTATCTTAAAAGCAATGGTCAGATAGCTTGATCTATAAATGGAGATTATTTCCAACAATCAGATTCGTGTTTGAGAGTAAATGTAAGGTTATGATACATAGATTGGTATCATACTCTTATGCATAATAAGTTAAATTTCATGGTAACACTCGAGAACTTTCGATACTCGAGTATTGAAAAGTTCAAGATGTTACACATATTTTCATCATTATCATCTTTAGATTCAAATTTCTTTTACCTATGTTAATGCTTGTGTGAAGACTAGTGAGTTTCTTTCTAGAGTTACAAAGTGTAGTTCATATGTTTGTAGGAAGCCAAATAGATCTTTTACTTTCATCCCATCTATCTTTACACTCTTCTATAGAGGTTATCTTAGGAGTGAACCTTTTCGAGAGGGATCTAAGTATTTTCCTACATATACGACCCTTTGGAATTCTTTCTAGTAAACCTCACATGGAGTTAGGAATATCATTTAATTTTAAATAAAATTTAATGAATATTTTTAAATAAAACTCAATGAATGTTTCAGACTTTTCCATCTTTATATTTTCAATTTGGGTGGTTAACAACTAAATTTTAGAGTGCTTTACAATACTAGTTCCCTCGTGGGTGGTTTCTAAAATGTCATATGCTTCCTTTGCTGTTTCACATGTATAAATTTGTTTAAATTCATTGGGGAAAATAGAATAGTAAATTGCAATAAGAGCTTTGGAATCATAACCATATGTAGCTCTCTCATCAACACTCCAATCGAATTTATCTTTGGGAGTGGAGATGGATACACATTTATTACGACTTGTTGTATGGGCATATGTCGACCCTATTAAACAAATGCCTAAACCATTGGGTCAAGAGATCACAAAATACCCTCATTTTAACCTCTCAATATGCATAGTTTAACTTGAAATTGCACGTGGTGGGATGTCACAAGCTATATGCGCCAAAGCTTGGTAGAGCAAAGGAATGATGATTATGTCCTAGAGGGGGTGATTAAGACCAATTAAAAATTAAACCTTTTAAATTCAATTACTTACTCAAACTAATGTGCAATTTAAACTAAGCAAGGAAATTAACTCTAATACTTCCAAGCCATTAGAGGGTCCAATCACATAGATTACAAAGGAGGTGGCAATAAGTAATAACTCCATAAACTTAATAGTATACATGTATGTGTGGGATCTGCTAACTATCAACTCTTAGCATTCATCGAATCATGGATACATATAATAAAACATTCACACATAAGCATAATTAAACAAGTGTTTAAATAACAATCCCAAACACATGCATGTATAGTGGTTTGGTTTTTCTACTCAACCCCCAACGGACTCAGTCAACGTATGTGTGTACTAGATTTCACTATCAGAGGTTTTAAACCAGGTTCACCTCTAACCTTTACAATCCTACATATGGACCGACTCTCGTAAGAGACTTTATGTGGTTTTCTATAGGCTTTCCATGAACCTCGCTTGTACACAAGAACTTATCGACATACACTCTCGCCATAGGCTCCCACAAGAGACTTTAGTTGGTTTTCAATCGGCTTAACCAACAACCTCAGTCCTAATGCAAGGACCTACGTTACTCCCACCTAAGGATCTTACAGAGACTAACATGTATGCATCCGTGTCTAGTGGCCTACACAAGGACTTTGATTTAGGCCCTAAATAAGAGCCAAGGTTATACACAAGAACCTAATCGAGTTTGGTAGTTTAAACTCTTACACTCAGTCCTATACAAAGAAGGAGTGTATATAGACTCTTACATATGATAATTTTTTGGATTGAACCCCTTTTGTAGTGCCTTCTTGGGTAGCTTGATCGATACTCTCCTGCTCTTCAATGAGCTCTCCTTTACTCCCCCGATCATGATGTCGATGCTTTACTAAGGCTTTAGTATAAGTTCAAACACCTTGCATGTGATGCTTTGATGTAGGGACCAAGGTGATGGGAGGTTGAGTAGAACCACCTATAACTAATAGAAAGTTATAAAACATGTGGGCTTCTACTTGATTGACACTCTAGAGGTTGATAGATACTTGAATTGCCAAGAAAAATGGTGTAAAAATAATAGAGAGGGCTTGAAATCATGCTCTTCTTATACAAGAGTTTGAAATGCTCATTAAAGTGAAGAATCACTAAGAAGAGAGAATAAATCTCATTGGGATAGAGCCTAAGAGGTTTGGTAGATCTTAGGATGTACTAGGGTCTCTAGAATGCTAAAATCCATTGTATCCATAAACATCATGTTGTTATATTTATAAGAAAAAGGCTCTAATGAATCTATAACATCTAGTCTTCAATCCACCAAGTGGAGGTTCGGTCGCGTTGAAGTATGTTTGATCGCACCGAATTGAAGTTCAGTTAAACTGGATTAGGCAGGAAAGTTATTAGACAGATTTGGGCCCTTTCAGTCACACCAAAATGGTCTTTAATTGCACTGAACATGGTCTTCGGTGGGACCAAATTTGGCACTTGGTTATAACCGAATTACTTGAAATTCTGCCTTAGCTTGTTTCCTGTTTTAATCGTACTTAGTCAGACCGAAGGTGGGTTTGGTGGGACTGAATATTGCTAAAATTGAGTAGTTTTTCTAACAACACATGACCTCTAAATACAATCTAAGGATGGTCAATTTAAGGTCATACGGCTTAAGGGATGATTAATAAAGGGGTTATCTATTGGGTTTAAGATTATCTAGAGATTTAGGTTATTTTGGGTCAAGTGTTAGGGTCACCAAGGCACAATATTTACCTGTTCTTCTCTCCTTAATGCTCCACCTTCACTTTTGTCTTCGGTCTTCAACTTCCAAGGGCTCAACTCACTACATGATACAAGGATTCACGTGATTGACAAATAGGGTGCATAAATCAATGCACTAATAATCATGTCCTTTGTTAATTATGTGACAAAAACCTAACCTAAGACTATGTCATGGTCCATACCATTGACATACAAAAACAATATAAAATATTACAAGTTAAATTACAAATAATTTATAACTCGATACAAATAAGATATGTAACACTTACAATTCTCCCCTATACTTGCTTGCCCTTTCTCATCAATCCCTACAACAACAAACAAACCCTGCAAGATAAAATTCATTATTTTAGTGGGACTTGATCTTTCTCCCCATTTTTATCAGTATTTGACAATGAATTGGTTCCAATAAATATACCAATAAAAATATAGTATGAAACAACTCTAATAGATCATAAATTTACTAATTATAAAGAACATACTAACAGAGGTTAAAGTGTGCATACGATCATTAAAAATATGGAGCATGCTAATTATGGTATTTCAAAAGATAAATAAATTAAAATGAGAATGACCAATGATAGTCTAAGTGAGAAACATGCTTAAAATATCAAGACAAATTAGGCTTAGTCCTCAAATTTACCAATAAGAACAATATGAGGCTAGAGTCCTCAAATTTTTTTATATACTCACCAAAGAGGCTTAATCCTTTGATTTAACTATATAGCACAAAGATGAGGCTGAAATCCTTTGATTTTTTAATTTAGCACATAGGGACCTTCTAAGGTCACCTTCTTAAGGTGTTATGATCTCTCAAATCTCTGGCGAGTGATACTTTGGTGTAGGCCATTAAGGCACACAAGTGACTAAGGTCTTCAACACTAGAGAAGTCTTTTAAAGTGGATTTAAACTCCTCTGTATCATCCTATGTTTCCATTAAAATTGTAGTTTTACTGCTACAAGTGAAGCTTTGTTATACGACTAATGTCTTAGAGTGGGGGTAAATAGGACTTTTAAAATTTTAACTAAATTAATAAAAATCACTCACTTCTAATTACTCATACAAACTAATAAAAAAAAGGAGTGAATATATCAAATCTATAATAGAAAAACATCATGTAGGAATTTTGTCAAACATGTTTGTTATAATTAAGATAATCATTCATACCATTCAACAAAATAGAATAGTTATAAATAAAAATCATTCATCCCATTGCACACGATGTATAGTGGTTTTATTATGTCCCTATTCCATTCCTAACTATCTCACTCTCTCCTAGAGTATACCAGATTTTAGTATCAAATGGTTGTAAATGTGGTTTACCATAAACCTTTACATGCTACATAAGATATACACATTTTACATATGTTGAGGGCCTACACAAGGTCTTAGTGACTTTGGATCTCAAATTGAATCAAGACAACCTACATAAGGACGACAAAGATGTATGCTCCCTTCGGAGGCCTACATAAGGACTTGACAAGTTTGGATGGTCAAACTTTGAAACCTAATCCTATATAAGGATCGATTTCTAGGAAAAACATACACAAAATAACTTTCTTACCTAGAGTGGATGAACCCCCTTAAAGCACCTTTGTTGAATCTCTTCCTTAATCATGAAAGCATCTTCAGCTCCCTTGAACTGCAACCTTGATATGGAAGTGCCTTTGGTAGTGCCAAGGTACGAGTAGAATGTAGGTGAATCCTAACTCAAGATGATGGGTCTTTAAGGATAAGGTTAGGATTCCCAAGTAAGCATAAGGGATTTGCCATTAAAGATGAGTGCTAGGGCATTAATGAATACTAAAGTTCATATTTCAATCTGAGCTTTCATTGCACAATAAATGTGCTTTATCACAAAGATTGAATGATGAAATCCATGAGGGAAAGAGCTTAGGAGAAGGGTTTTGTTTGTTATAAAATTACACACTCACAAGGCTCTCACTATTTCTCATTGCTTTCTAAGGAAACCTAAGAATCATATTTATAAAATGATTGCAATGGGTGAAAAATAGGCAAAAAAATGCATAGTTGTTGGTGGCACCGAAATAAGTTTGAAATCGAATCTTACCATTGGACAATTTCTAACACCTTCGGTCGCACCAAAGGTGTCCTTCGATGGAACCAAAGGTGTCCTTCGATGGAACCAAAGGTGCCCTTTGGTTGGACCGAATTAGATTTCGATTGTAGTAAAATTTGAGGTTTTATATAGTGTCCTGATTTTGAAAAGTTCAGTATCACCGAGTGTCACCTTCAGTGGGACTAAAGGTGCCTTCGGTGGCACCGAATTTAGCATTTAGTTGTAGCCGAATTTGGTAATTTGATTATTGCCTCATTGAGGCTTAGTTTGGTGTCGTCGAGTGTTGCCTTCGATGGCACTAAATGTCCACTCGGTGGGACCGAATTCGTCAATCAGTTACAACCGAATTCTGCACTCTACTTGTTGTCTCATTTAAGCATACTTTGGTGGCACTAAAGGTATGTTCAGTGTGACTGAATACCCTTAAAATGCATTCCTTTCATTCATTTCTTCCTTAATCTTTGGGAGATAGGTTCCTAAGGTTTTCCTAAAGGGTTTTGAGGATTTTTGAGTTGTTAAGGGTTAGCACCATGACACATCTATCTTTCCTTTCTTTGTTCTTTGGTTTCTTCAAATCTTTATTCTTCACTGGGCTCATCTAGACTTGGCATATGTAATTGACAAACTTGTGCATTTACAATCTTTCCCTTTGTCAATTATATGAAAAAAAAAACCTAACCTTGACTCAAGGGTCAACTGATAACCATTGTCTACCTCAAAACCTTACAACAATTACATGTCATACTAATGATCTACATAAATACAATTTTTTTACATAAATTGATTACATAAGATCTCCCTCAATTCTTGTTTGATCTTTTACCATATATTGCCTACAAATAGATAATTTGGCAATTTTGATGGGAGCTATGTTCTCCCCCTTTTTGTTAGAAATTGACATAGGGTTGTCAATAGTTAGCAGATATAAACAATATGCACACATAAGCATATATTTTGATAGAATTGTATAGAAAAATATAAGTCGTGAAAATATGTCTGTAATCATCATAGAATATCTAATTAAAAAGGCCTATTATAAGGCAGGGCATCCTATACTATTAAACATACAAACACAAACATAAACATAACATAACCACACCGCTTGAAAGAATATCAATCAGCGACCGAGCTGGTCAAAATGAATACAAACAATTGTTTTCAAAAAAACTCTTTCTCCCTGAAATAAAATGAAAAAACTACTCCAGTAGCTCCTCAACTCTTAGAAGCTGGTGTGAACGCTAAAAATTGGTGCCCATTCTTTTTTTATATTTGTTTTGGGGCTATATGGGCTGATTTGGATTGATGATGCAGTAGAATTGGAGTCGCCACTGGCCAATTAGTTGAAAATCCCACAGTTGGCTAGTACCTGCAAAATTTGTAAAAACTAGAGAATCTGGGGACTCTCTTGCTTTAAGTTGACTCCTAATCTTTGACATGGTATTCTAAGTAAGGGACCTCAATTACAGAGAGGGAAGGTGTTAGGCACCCTCTCTGCCTGTACTAGCATATGGTCTCTACTTTGTATGGTAAGCTAATCTTAGGGGATAAAATGATAAGATGTGAAGTATTAAAATGAGACTAGGCAGGCTTGGATTTCTAATGTGACAAGATCTGGAATTCCGACAAGCCACAATGCATATATCCAAAGAATGTCTAGATGAGAAAAGAGGTTAAGAGGAGATGTGATGATGTTAAAATGTTATGTAGGAGGACTAGGCTACCATGAGTTTCTGATGTGATAGGGTCTAAAATTTCGGCAAGTCACAGAGCATGTATTCAATAACAACCTAGGGAATCAGGCAGGCTGAGAAGGGAAGTAATCATGACACAATCTTTGTCTTGTACTTGACATGGCTTGGAGGTCTATGTGCATCATGGTTGGAAGGATTGACCTAAGTGTGAAAGAGAGGCTAATAGATGGCTAGAAGAAGCTAGAGCCGGGGGGTGGGGGAACTCAAGAACTCCCTCTCACTCTCACTCACTTTCTCTCTTTCTCTTGCTCACTCTCTCTCTCTCTCTACCTCACTCTCCTTCTCTTTGTTGGCTGATAGTTATTTTTCTTGAAATAAAGAGAGGATGAGGTATTTATAGCCTCTTGGGATGGTTTTCTGGTAATTCTAAGGATTATGAAGGGTAAATGATGATGTGGCAGCTTAGGATTAGTGGAGGGAAGGGAGATGCCACATAACACTTACTTATAAGTTTAAGGGGCTTGGTAAAATGGTGAATATGAGGAATTCTAGGGTGAGGGGAGCAATAACTGTAGCTCGGGTGTACATTTTTCGAGAGGCGGCGGTAATTGGATTACCGCCCTTGACTGTGCTTGTTTGAAATTCAACTGGACAGTAACTAGATCACCACTGGCGGGCTTATTTTCTTTTGTGGTTTAGCCGATGGGCTTGTTCGGGCCGAAGAGTGGTCAAGGGTCTTTTTTTGGAGATTTGGCTCAAAAATGGCTCAAGACGGCTTGACTTTGGGTGATGGCTTGGGTATGGCTCGACTTGGGTAATGGCTCGGGTTCAACTAGGGTTTGGGATAATGGCTCGAGTTTGGCTAGGATTTGGGTTAGGCTTAGAAATGACTAAGGTTTTAAGTAGGTTTAGGTTTAGTTCCTAAGGATTGTCCATGCTTTATTAATTTTCTAGCCTGGGTGGGATGTTTATAACTAGTCCAGGTGTGGCAACATCGTCATCATGCCAACATGACAAGTGAGTCGCGATGCTTTGAATGGTGCACTAGATAGACTAACATTGTTGCTCCTACCTGGGCAGTTGCTCAATAATTTGTCTTCTCCTTAATGCACGTGATGCATGTGAGAAGATAAGGTGTAGATGTTGAGGCTTTGTCAGTTGAAGTTATGGGGTTGATAGGTGGTGCATCGTCGATATCTACCATAAAATCATCAACCGGAGGATTAGCTGGGGTGGAGGAGGCCTGAGCTCTAGATGATGAGGGACTTATGCACTAATATAGATTTAACTTTTGGATATATTGCGCATCAAACCACGGTGCAAAAATTGATACATCCTCAAGCTCTTTGAAGCCATAGTCAAGGGTGATATGTAAAATCAGCCACCTGAAAGGTATCCTTATATAATTTGACTGAAAGACATAAAGCAACTGATGGAAAATCATGGTAGAAAGACACATAAGCTCATGATTTCTTAGGTTGTACAGAGTCTCTACCATGAATGGAGTGAGATCTGTATGATTTCTAAGGTAGGGATAGAGGTTTAAGGCAAATATGAGATGTGTAATGGGATACTTGGATGACATGTTTGATGCTTGAAGCATATTTCCATTTTCTAATGGATGTTTTCCCCATTGTAGAGGAATTTGGTCCATACAAACCACTTTGCCTCAGATCACGAATGTAGCTTGGCAGGTCGAACAAGGCATAATGGTACTTTGACAAACCAAGAAATGAGAGAAGGTGTAATAGTTGTCACCCATCTCCTACACCTAACCTCAAAAGTTAAGGAGTCTTTATCATTCGGAGGGATACAATTAAAAAGGAATAAATGAACTTGGTTTGAATTGACTGAACCCTCAAATGAAAAAATGGGTTCCCACCCCCTTTCTAAGAGAAGCTCATGTACATGATATGGTTTGAGGCACCCGCGATCGACACCCAGCTAACAAATAACCTTACGCTTAGCGAAGCAAGATTCAATTGGGCTTGAGGGTGAAGGAGGTCTAACTGGAGGTGGATTTGGACAAAGCGAAGAAGAGGTGTCTAGTCTCGGAGTTTAGGTAGATCTCCAGCCTCGATTTGGTGCAAGTATCTTTGTCCTTGCTTTGTTAGGTGGGGATGCCTCATGCCTCTTTTTTTCTTAATGAATCTCTTGTGGAGAGTTAGAGCCATGACTTGACATTGTAAAAAAAAATGAAAATGGAAATGAGAAGGAAGCATAAGAGAGTGATTTTTACCTGGGATTTAAGAAATAGACATGGAAGGAGGGACTCAAGGAGAGGATGAGAGCTGCTCCCAAAGTAAGGAGGAACGAAAAAAATATGAAAAAAAAAACTCTGACCTAAAAAAAAAATGAAACAGATTTTGGGCAAGTGGGATTTTAAATCCCATCGCTCAACCCGACTTCGGTCGCACCTAACATTATGTGGCACTGAAGGCTAAGTTCGGTCACACCGAACATTCTGTTCGGTGGCATCAAGGGCCTCCAAAATTTCTGTTTGAACACACTAGCCTAGATGACCCAATCATTTAATCACTTTGATTATATGTGATCCAAAATAAAGTATGCACTTGGGACTTTAATTCCCAAATTTAACTATTAGGTGCACTATATGAGGCTAAAAATTCCTCGGATTTACCAATAACACTATGAAAGCTTATGTTGCAACTATGATACACATACAATTATGGAATTTTGGAGATCTCAAAATTGATTTGTGTCCAAGGGTGTTATTAATATACGAGCCAATTGCCTCTTAGTAGGCACATAATCCAACAAAATGATTTGCTCCTCAATAAGCTCTCTAATGAAATGATGCTAGATATCGATGTGTTTAGTCCTAGAATGCTAGACATGATGCTTGGATATATTTGTTCGCAACCCTAAATGTAGTTGCGATGTAGTAATAATCTCGGTAAGATCGAGGTCGAATCCACAGGGACTAAACTTGTGTGTATTATGAAAGTAACTAGAATCAGAACTACAAGAAGATCTAAACCTAAATTTGGAATATAAGGAAATAATTATGAGTAATTTAAGAAAAACTTGTAAATTCAAAGGTGGGAACTAAGTTGCCTAGGGATCCACTTGTAGTTATCAGGATGTTTCCTTATTTGATTTAAGGAACATAATTGGAATTGGAGTCTTATTCTATTCAATTGGAAGATATATCAATAAAATCAATCTGAACTTTCATTGACCTAATTCTCAACAGATAAGAGTTGTGAGGATTAGAAGAGATTCCATCACCCAACTATGTCCAAGGGATGATGGTGAACAATATGATTTACTATCTTCACAATCTCAAATCAGAAAAGGAAGATACTCAAAGCTATTGCAGATCTATTGTAATTTTAGTCACAACAAACTAGTAAAAACTAGAAGTATTCCTTAAATATCAAATTAAAATCAAAGACTACAACGAGAACAAGAATTAAATAATAAAAACATCCCAATCATGCTACAAGCCTCACCCCTTAGCCCTAGCTAAGGGATTTAGCCAACCATAGATATGATTAGATCTATAACCTTAGAAGAAAGCATTAAAAATTAGGATGAGAGGAAGAAGAAACTCTTGGATGACGTCTCCACCCCTTTGCTCTGCTCCTTAAAACCCTAGATATCTCAAAAAGTGTTTAGAAATCCCATATTTATAGCTTTACCCATCCGAATTCGCAAAACTGACTTAATCTACGCGGTCTATGTAACTCGTTCGATGACATCGAACAGCCTTCGAAGTCATCGAAAGGTCTTCATATTTCGAAAGTCACACCTTTACGCATTGCGTAACGTTTCTGAACTGTGTAAGTCCTCGTGTCATTGAGCCTTCCTTCGATGCCATCGAGAAATCCTTCGATGCCATTGAAGGGTGTTTGATCCATCGAGAATGTGCCCAAAACAGTCCAGCGAGTTTCTTCAGAATTCTTTAATAAATTGTTACCATCGAACAGTTCTTTGATGTCATTAAGAGCGGCTTCGAGCAATCAAGAATGACACCCAATATGTCTAGCGACTAACTTAATTTTCATGTAAAAATTCGATGTCATCGAGCTGTGTTCAATGTAAATAAATGCTGGCTTTAATGTCATTGAACAGTGGTCGATGACACAGACAATAAAATGAATTTCAGCACTTTGTTCTTTCTACTTTCTTCGTTCTCAACTTGGTTATCTTGGATCTTGGGGTCTTAAGATCTTCAAGCTTGGTCTCCAAAGATCCATTCTATGCCTTGACAATTCTTGAGCATTAAATCCATACTTTTAATATTCTTTTCAATCCAAGATTTAAACTCACCTTGTAACACAAACATATATAAAATTCCATCAAGCTTTATCATGTTTGTAAAACCAAGATATAAATGGGGGAAAATACGCAATATTGGACACTCAACAATATTGATGGCACTTGTATTGTCACATAATAGTGTCATCATAGATTGTTTGATTCTATAATCTGTCAACATTTATTTCATCCATAGGAGTTGGGCGCAGCAACTACCAGTTGTAATGTATTTGGCTTTAGTGGTGGATAGAGAGATGAAGTTTGGTTTTTTAACATGCCAAGAGACTGAGAAATTACCAATGTAAAAACACCCGCCACTAGTCAATTTTCTATCATCAATATTTCCAACCCAGTCGGTATCTGAGTGCCCAACAATTTTTGTTAAACTATCAAATGGGTACCAGATGTTAAAATTATAGTCCTAGCCATATAATGGATGATCCTTTTCACAACACTTAGATGCGACACTTTAGGGTCAGCTTGAAACTGAGCACATACTCCTACAGTAAATGCTATATCAGGCCTGTTAACTCTGAGATAGAGGAGGCTGCTAATCATACTTTGGTACAGGTGTTGATTCACACTTTTCCCAGATATATCTTTAAACAACTTTAGTGCGGTGCTCATAAGCATGTGTTGAGTACAACCAGACTCAAGTCCAAAATATTTTACCAATTCTTTCACGTACTTGGTCTGACTATGAAAATTGTCATTTTTAATCTGCTTGACCTATAATCCTAAGAAAAAATTCAATTCTCTCACTATGTTATTTGAAATTTTGATTGCATCAAGTGGCCAAAATGATGAGTCATCTCTTCACATGTAGAACAAAAGACCATGTCATCTATTGGGGTACAAAAAAATGCAAAAGTTACATGAGATTGCCATGTTGCGCAGCCGCACAATAGAGATGTGTTGCCCGGTCGCACAACCCAATGATGTTTCATGATATTACGTAACTGAATAATGCTCAGGATGAAGGAGATTTCGTTGCTCGGTCACACAACATGGGTACATTACGCGGCTGCGCAATAACACTCTATTGTGCATATATGGGGGCTCACACATGTGGGTGACTATAAATACCCCCTCCCCTTCTCATTTCTTTCATTCATAAGTGAGAAGCTCCAGAGAAGTTAGAGAGATTCCAAGTTTTCTTCGAAAGCCTCTTTAGGTAATCCGCGGCATGATACGAGAGGAGAAGAGAAGAAAAAGAAACCTTCAAGAGCAAGGCAAAGGCATGCTACGCGGTTACGCAATAAACATCAAGCACCCATTACGCAACCACACAACAGACACATTTTATGTGTATATAGGGGATCTGATGGTATTCTCCCACAAGATCAGCAATCACCCATGAGTCGGTCTTCCTCAATTGCATCTTAAGCATATCAGTAAAGAACAAGGGGTCTTCGAACCCGCAAAAATCCTCTGTCATTACGACGAACATTTCACATGCCAGAATGCTGTTGGAATCACCATTGAACTAATTTTCTTTCTTTCATTGTATTTACTAAATATACTTTATTTGGAATCAAGGAAAGTAGAAGGGATATAATACAAATTCAGAATTAATAAAATGACTGATGACGATTATTCTTTCATCCTTCATTATTATTATTGAATAATCTAATCTAATCTGCGATACTTGTTTCTTTGTCAAAACAAAATGAAGATTCTGCTGGGGATCAAACCCAAAATCTTTGGTTGGAATATTTATGTTTAGTATTAACTTGGGAATAGTCAAAAGAATGTTTATCATCAATTGGTGTTGTAATGGTGCAAAAATGGCAACTCTTGGTGGGAACATCCCTTCATTCATCTCTAGAAAAAAGTACATTGTAGTTTAATTCAAACTATTGACACATTGCTTCGTCTTAAAGAAAATTTTCCATTGCAATTATGATGAATTCTCTTCCAACTAATGTAGTTTTCTACTTTACTCCCAATGGATTCACTATTGAATACGCGAATGGCATGCGATCACTGCCCAAGAAGGCAGTGAATAAGTTTATTCAACCCTAATTAGAACCGAAAAGCAAAAGATAATGTCTAGAGTGATTTCTATCTCATCAATAGTGCAGAGTAGTGATGATGGGTGGACAATGGTAACTTCTAAGAGAGTAAAGACGCAATCTTCTCAAACAAAAGGTCCAATCCCACTACGAGTGACCAGAGGGCCAATCACGTGTGATGCTGTAAGACACAATCCCACATTAGCCTTGCCCTCATTATATCATGGCCAAGATAGAAGTATCTCATTCACCTCACAAGATTTTCCTGCTCTATCGGCCGTAGCTTCACAGTTAGCACATAATGAGAAAGGGAAGGCTCCCTTTACAGATGGATCGTTATCCCCAAAATTTATCACAATAGTTTTGTCACATACATTGACACCGAACAAAACTCGATCAGGATCATCGAAATCGTTAAAATTGCATTGCAGTACTATTGGGTCCAACAACTATTCTTTCACTTTAAATTCTCTCGCAGTGACTTACCCACTCCCTCATTTAATATCTAAATAATAAAAAAGTGGAGAGGTTACAATATTTATGGTAGGGACGAGCCATGATCATCTGCTTTCTATAGAGGAATGCTTGGCTGAAATGGCTCGTGCACAAACCATTCTAATGAAAGAATGTAACAGCCTCAGGGAAGAATTGGCTATGTTGGCTAATAATGTAGCCTAAGTTACCACCCCTCCTATGATGGCTATGGTGAACAGGAATGAGTAGTGAGCAAAGGGTTTACAAACCCCAAGAGTGGGATTGCATAGATCGGTACCCACAATTTGTATGATAACACAAGATGAAATACAATAGGTAGTGGTTGAGGCTATTAGGACAGAAAGAGAAGCAAGAACACTCTGGGAGGTTCCGTTTCAAAACACCATACTCTTGTGAGGTCGAAGATGTGCATTTCTAGAGAACTTTAAGTACCTGGACTTCTAAAATTTTAATGGAGATGGATCACCGAAAGAGCATTTAATACATTTTATTAAAACCATGGGCAACTTCTCTACAGTCTTGCAATATTGTTTATGATTGTTCGGGTCATCGTTGATGGGGAAAGCCTTCAGATGGTATTCCATCTTAACACTGAGTCTATATGTGCCTGAGAAGAAATGCATGATGTCTTTATGGTAAATTTCTTCTTGTTTGACAGGGATGTTAGCCTCACGAGTTGGCTTGCGGACGACAACGTGAGGGTGCACTAGTAGAGAAATTTATTGATCGATGGAAGACTCTAAGGGCATCATGTTGATAGATTCTTAGATAAAAGGAATAGTTGAAAATGTGTCTAAATTCTATGGAAACAGGAGTCGCATTTGGGCTAACAAGTGCTAATATACAGACTTTTCATGACCTCGCCATAAAAGCTCATGCACTCTAGGCCATGACCAAAAAGATGCCCACTTTCCAAACTGAAACAATACATTGAGGCCCAAGTTGAGTAGTAGCGAATGTCACTAACCAAGGAAAAAGGAGGGAGTACCCTCGTATCTGGTAAAGAATAGATAGGAGAGAAGATAACAATCATTACAGGGGTCAAATGACCGATAAGCAACCCATGTAATATGACTATCATGAAGGGTACACGTTCAAAAAAGAAGACATGCTCCTTATGATGAATTAACTATTAGCCACCGGAAAGATCGAGTTGCCTCAACCAAAGCATCTGGAAGAAGTAATCACCATCCTCTTATAATTTTCACTTATTGAAGACATTTAGTTCAAATGTCATATTTCTAAAGGATCGTTTCATAATCTAATTCCTACAATTTATTATGGTGTTTGATGTAGCTAGGAATGGTTGGGCAAGGATGAGATGAATGTAAGTGCTAGCATCAATGGCATGCTATGTATCCAAAATAATAAAATGTATTGAAAATTAGATTTTATCGACTTGGACTAGCATGTCCTCTATCATCCCTCTTGATATACGAATTGAATGATTAATGAGTTGGAGTGTGGTCTTGGTGGATTTTAATTTACCTAAGCCAAGATGTTCGTAGACCGCGTAGGGGATCAAATTCACACTCACTGCCAAATTAAGTAACACGTGTTCGATCCGATGGTCCCTAATCACGCATGAGATGGTTGGGCTACAAGGATCTTTGTATTTTTGGGTCAAATCTAAAAACGCCAAGCTATATGTCCTAAAGGGGGGGTGAATAGGACTATGCCAAATTTAAATTTTAACAGTGGAATATAAATGAATAAAGGAAAGATAATACTTTTAAACAAATCACAATACAATAATGTAAAGTAACCTCAAAATTCTAGTCTTGAGAGGTTGATACAAATGTTGTTTTAAGGACAACATTGTACCATAAAAACTAAGGGTTTATGGTAGGACAACCTTATTTCTAGAAAGGTCTTTGTATCAAAAACTCAAACTGAAGAGGAATAAATAAATAGCAAGGAATTGAAATTCTAAAATATTACAACTTTCCCCATAATGCTTGAAATGTAAATATTACAACATTCACATCCACACATACATCCCACAGCTTTGAATGATAAAAGATAGGAAAAATAAAGCATGCATCCACAAAACATAAAGAGTTATAGTGGTATGCCTGTGTGTTCACCAACTGTTAAACAAAAGCCACACAAATTGCTACTCCACTCCTAATATCCTCAGACAGGGGATATTAGCATTCACTATCAAAGTAGGCTTTTACAGGTTCACTCAAAACATTCACAATTGTGTATTTCAAATGGGCTTACAAAATTCAAAAAACCCCACTTTTGAGTTTTTCTGGCTCTCCTCAGATAACCAACAGATTGGGATTTTTCTAGCTTAATATTAAATAAAATCAAAATAAAGAAAATTTATACAAATGTAAAATACCTAAAATTCTCCTTTTATTGTAGCCCGGAAGAAACAGGTTGGAGTAGAAGTTCGAATAGAAGTTCAATGTCCAATACTCACTTAAGAAATGGTTCTAGGTTCTAGATTGATTTTAATTAAACCAGTTGGGCTAACTATATTTGATTTTGATTCTAAGAAGAAGGAATAAAGCAATTCCTCTTTTCAAATCAAATTGGAATATAGAAACAAAATCAAATCAATAAAGCTAACAAAAGAGAATATTAAATATGCACAATATAGCTTAAAATAAACCTAACTTATCTTTCAGAGTGATCCCTTGATTTTTCTTGAATCGAGTTATTAAACTTTGAAATTCGTCATCTATTTATAGTTGCAGCAATCGCACCTACTACTGGTCCTATGGACACTATGACTGGTTATAGGAGAAACAAATTTTTAAAATTTTGAGTACGATCGGATAAAACCGTTCCACGACTGATCGAAGGATGTCCACGACTGGTTGAAGGCAATCTAATTTAGTGACTGTATTTTGAGTCATAGTTTCAGGACTGGTCATTAACGAGTCGTGCACTGTTCACACGGTTGGTCAAACAGTCTCCAAGACTGGTCGTAGCACAACCAAAAATTTTAAAATTTTGTAACAAACTTAAGACTGGTCCTGGAATATCTTAGACTAGTCGAGCCAGTGCTATGACAAGTCGAACAAAGTTCAGGACTAGTCTTAGAGCAGACTACAACACTTATAAAAAGAGAAATTTAATTATGTATCCGAAATGACCTACCCTAAGGTCAATCTAAGGTCTTTCATACCTGAGACATGAAGTATGAACATTAAAACTCCATTTCTTCAAATGATGGTTGACTTTTGAAGATTATGAAGCTTAAGATCTCTACATGATATAGCTTGAACTTTGAAATCTTTAAAAGCTTAGATTGGTCATTCTTGAGTTGAACATTATCTTGAGTCTTAAACAAGCACTCGTCTTTTCGTTATAGCTTTAAAAACTCTGAACATTGAAGCTTACAGAATACTTGACTTTGCATCTGAAGTAGATCACCGTACTTGTCTTGAAGCATTGTGATGTAGCGTCATGAACATATATATATATATATATATCAACATACTACATAAGATACAAATAGAGGTTTTGGTACCACAAAAATTGATAACATAAAGGAGCTATCAGTCATAGCACTTACAATCTCCCCCTTTGTCAAATTTATGACAAAACACTCTTAACAATAATATGACTAATATGTACACAAGAGTCATGCACCAGTTATAAGAGAAAATCAGTTATAGCCTGTTTAAAGAATCATGCACCAGTTATCATCAACTAGCACAATACATCATGAACTAAGTAAAACATCTCCTCACATACTCCCCCTAAGTAGCACACATATATCCAAAAAAAAAAAAAAATACTACTACTCACAATCAATCTTTATCAATCAATCCATATGCAAATGCTACTACTCACAATCAATCCATATCAATCAATCCATATGTAAAACCATAAAAATTCTCCCTCTTTTTGTCACAATATGAGAAAGGAAAAGAGAAAAAAATAAGAAACATGAGTAATAAAGGATTAACCGGTCAAGATATAAGCAATTAAAGTCCACATACCCTTAACTAGTGCAAACAAAAGTCAGTAAGCCAAATAAAGTTCACAAACCAACACAAGTAGACTTAAAGTTATTACAGACCAAAGAGTAAAACACTTAATCAGATCCTGAAGATGGAGCAGGTATAGTAGGATCAAGTTGATGAAGGCCCTTGTTTAAGCATGTAAGATACTTGTGTGTATATTTAAATTGCATATCACGGGCAACATTCATGTTCTCTACCTTCTCCTCCAGAGCATGAAGACGAGCATCAAAATCAGATGGCTCATAGTCAGGATCATTAGTAGAATCAAATTTAATTTCATCAAAAATATCATCCATATTTATATCATTAGGAGGAAGATCTCTAGCTTTGTAATGCCCTGAAAATCGGGGGTCGAGCATAACTCAGCTCCCGAGTTCCAGAACATCACTTATGCAATATTTTCAATGATAGATGAATGTCGGCTGTATTAGTGCATAAAACATGAAGTGGATTAAGCTAAAACAACATATCATACTCCAGAGACAGTTAAGTTTCTCAAGCGGAAGACTGTGATAAATATATAAAATGTATAATTGATTGTAAGTCTCCAGAGTGTGAACATGTTACCAGGTTAACTAAATACATGTATACTCCAAAAATGGAAAGAAAAGAATATACATAAGTGTTTAAATAAAAGAAAAAATACCAAGTGTATTGGCATCTAATCAATAACCCTTTAACCCCATCGATCAGAACCTGCATATAGGAGAAATTCTCCTCATCATCATAAAGTCCGGCTCTGTTTCGCAAGCAACGCTGTCATCTGAAACTAAGATAGGGTCTAGTTGGTGTGTACAACACCGTCCCGTAACGTGGGAGTGAGTGATCAACTCAGTGGAAACTATACAGCAAAGGTTAACATGTTATCAATTCAATCAAGCAGTAATGATAAAAAAGTACAATCAAACATGTCCTAGATACTCTTGTTAATGCACGAATGTTATGAAAGAATGATGCATGCCCTCACCACAATTCCCTCTGTGACATCATCTAACGATCGCGGCATGAATCACTTCCTCAGTGCTCTATCACTAACCCCATTAGCACATGCAATGCGATGAGATGAACATGCTTACCAAGTTCTTATTAGTCCTTTTCATATAGCAGGATTGGGAAGCTAAGACACCTCCCTTGTATCAATTCCCAACATTGATCCATTATAGGGTCATCAGTCCTAGGTATTCTCATATGATATTACGGTTCTAGGTCACTGCAAAGGCTATCAGGGCTGTTGCGCACAATCGTTACACCACTCCCCCATCACCAAATCAATACGGGCCTAATTATATCCTCAAGACTGTAACAGGACTCGTCGCCCTTATACAGTGTTAGGATAAACTTAAGGTCACTACAGAGGGCTCGTCACCAATCAGTGTAGGCCGACAACAATAATATAGTGTCTCATACCACCATAATCTGCTCAGAGTAGGGTGCTCACTGGTCACTAAGGGGAGGCTTGTGGCCCCAGCGTAGGCCGACAGCATGACCACGGTATCCCATACCACCATGTCTGGCTCATGAGTTTTAGGGGATCATGGTACCACGGTTAACGGGAGTTTCACAGGTAAGCTCAGTGCCTTAGATTCATACTGTAGTGACCAAACATTGTGAACAAACATCAGTCAATCGGGTTAGTTGATAAGCTCAACTAGGCCAAGTGCATGTTGAGTTGAACGACATGGAATGCATAAGCACTTCGTGTGGCCTAACCACTGTCAAACATTCCGAGCACGACTCAGATTCGTTGAACTCATCCTACGTGGCAAAAATGACCTCAACCACTATTTGGGTATGATTACCGATTACCTAGATTGTAGCACAGCCCTAATCACATCTAAACTAAATAACAGGCATATGTGTAATGCCTTGGAAAAATCAGTACTTGGACTCGAGTACCAACTCGATCAGAAATCGCATAGGATTAATTCTTTTGGAAAATAAGTGTAAGTTAGCTAGTGCAACACTAGAGTAGGTGGGAAATAGTCCCTGATCACTTTAAATACGTTCTACAAGATCCAAAGCGAGTAGAACCAATGATACTATAATACTCTAAAACCTCGGATCAAACTCTAAACCAGTTTGTTCTCTAGACCTCTTTGAAACTTTGTATTGGATCTAGACCGCGCGTCGAAAGTCCGATACCTACAATCTTAGACCGTTATAACCGCCTAGCTGGACTTGACAATCATTTCGAAAATCAAGTCCAACTGACATTCGCAGGCTATTTCATTGAGCCTGGACTGAATAGAGTGAGAATAGGGTTAGATTTGGAATTTGAAATTCAAATCTGGCACACGACTTGATGCCTCAGTATTAAGCGTTCTGACCGTCAGAATTAAGCCAAATTACACCCTCGGATCAGAAAAAATTTCTATTTCATATCATGAGACTTGTAAGCCTGATCTACGTGCGGTGACCGCTGAACTAAAACTGGACCGCCACGTGCGATTTATGAACGCTACTGATCTGAAAATGGGATGTGAACGACATCCTACGTGCATGAACTTAAGTCCGATCGCGTTCGGCCAGGGGACCACCAGAAATGTCCTTTTGGACCGAAACAGCCCCGATTTGGTTAGGTATCAAGTAAACTTTGTTCCCAAGCCTGTTTTGGGCATGTTTGGGCTTATAAAAGGGCTTGAAACCCTCTCATATCCCTCCCATCCGAATTTGAAAAAATCCCTAGGTTGAGAGAGAGAAAAGGTGAGAGATTGTGAGAGAGAGTGGGAGAGAATTTTCTGCTGCTTGTGCCACTTGTTGCACGTGATTAAGCAACGCGTTCCAATCACTTTTCTGGTGATTGCTCCGCATTTTTAGGTAAGAAAACACCCCAAACACTTGCTGATTTGAGGTTCCTTAGTTTCCATAGCAAAGTAGCTGATGCATCTCGTAAATTAGGTTGCCTATTCACCGTAGACGAAGCGTATACGCTCCGTTCGAATTAATACACCTGTAGGAGAAAAGGTGCGGATTTTAGATGCTTTGATTGACTGTTTTCATTGCTTTCAATGTCGTTTAATAGTAGATTATCGACGGCAACGCTGTTTGACATGTACAACATGCTGTCCGTTTCTTGTTTCGTAAGCAGACGAAGAATATGAGATTTAGGGCATTTTAGTCATTTGTAGGAAATACTGTTTTCATCCATAATTTTTTGATGTGATTGACATGGCTTCTTGTCACATTAGGATACTAGGAATGCGTGCATAATTAGTTTGGCGAAGAGATTCGCCTAAATGCGCATTTTGAGTCGACATACTATATGTAGACTTAAGTGTGTAGTTTAAGTGTTTGTATAAATGCTTGTATTAGTATGTATTGAATTAAATGGTGTTATGAATTAGTTTGAGATTGATTTCTCAATTAATATGCTGATGTAAATGATTTCCTACATGTTAGCTATATGCATGATTTCATGATATTTATGAAATGTATGTGCTTGATGATTCACTTAAGTTGTATGTTATAACATGTGTTACCATGCTCACATTGTTGTATTTCATTTCCAATACCCTTACATGATTTGTTGATGTGGATTCATCATTGTTTGGGACTATACCTAGTCCAGGCAGTCGGCAACCGAGCAAATTCGTGGTTGGCTTATCTTTGCCACGAACGACGCGTCAATGAACGCGAGCCGTGTTTTGGAGTTGGCGGCAGTGGTTATGCCACACGAGGTGTTTTACGCACTTCATGTCGTTCAACTTGAGATGCGCTCGTGCTAGTCGAGCCCGTCAAGTAACCCGACTGGCCGTTGTATGCTCACCCTGTATGAGTCATAACTGCATGAACCTAGGGTACTGAACTTACCATTGTAAACCCTGTCAACCATGGTACCTTGATTCATGAAGACTCATGAGCCGGGCATGGTTGTATGGGACACCGTGGTCGACCTGTCGGCCTACGCTGGGGCTACAAACCTGCCCGTAGTGACCAGTGAGCACCTATGTCTCGTGAGAAGATTATGATGGTATGGGACACTATATTCTTGCTGTCGGCCTACACTGATCAAGCGACGAGTCTTTTGTAGTGACCGCGAGCGTATTCTGAGTCTACGGGAGGCGACGACCCTTCCGTAGCAGTGAGAGTACAGTAGGCCTGTATTGATAAGGTGATGGGGGAGCGGTGCAACGAGTGCGAGCAACAGCCCTGACAGCCCTTACAGCGACCTAAAAAATATACATCGTATGAGATTACTAGGAGTGACGACCCTAGACAGGATCTGTGTTGGGATTGATATAAGGAAAGTACCTTAGTTTCCCAATCCTGCTGTTTGAATGGACTAATAATAAGTCAGCAATCATATCACCATCACATTGCATGTGCCTGAAAGATGTGGAGCACTGACCGGTATGCAAGCATGCTGCGGGCGTAAGATGGTGCCGTATGAGGGAGAACGTCGGTGAGGGCATCCATCATGTCATGTCATATTGCATTAACAACAGTATTAGGATTGTTTGATTTACTGCTTTACTATTATCGCATGATTGATTTGAAAACATATTAATCCTTGCTCTATTATTCCACTGAGCTAGCTACTCACTCCCACGTTACGGGATGGTGTTTGCAACACCCACCAGACCTTGTCTTAGATGTAGGTGAGGCAGCGATTCAGGAGGCAGAGATGGACTATGATGAGGACCAGTACGAGTTCTCATATATACAGTACCACGACGGCTTTGCTTAGGTGGACTGGATTGATGGGACTTCTCAGTGGGACTCTTTTTGGACATTTAATTTTGTTTATTTACATGTATATGAGACTTAAAGATGTATTCATACTTTAGAGACAGTCGAGATCTACTTTATTTTTCCATACAGTGATATATATATTCTTTAGTCTTTCGCTTGCTTTTATCACTGAATTTGGAGTATGAATTGCAGTTTTGGTATACTTTTACTCATGTGAATGCTTTAACTCAGACAACATTGAATCATAATCATTTTTGTTGCATAAGTGACGGTCTGGAACTCGGGAGTTGAGTTTATACACGACCCCCAATTTTCAGGGTGGTACAAGTTAGTATCAGAGCATGAATGAGATTATACCGGGCCTGGGTTATGGTCACGCGATGTACGCTGTCACTTTCTTTGACTTAGGTGGGTGCGAGAAGGGTCTAGAAACACTTATAGGATCGCAGATTCACCAATAGGCGAAGTCTATTCGTATCGATCGCGCGATCGAGTCCGTAACGCATCTAGGGTCGCGTGAAGTGACCTGAGTAGCTCCTAGGTTGTAAGTAGGTGGGTTGATACATTCTTTGAATGATTCTAAACCCGTAAATGTGAATCCTTGGGTGGTGGGATAATCACAACCCTTACATTCAATCGCTAGGGCTTAAAAACCCCGTTTCACCTAAATTCTTTGAAATTCTTCCTCTCACCACTCCATTCTTCAATTCTTTCTTATTTTTTCATGTTAGGTATTGATCCTAATGTGAAAATGATATAAAATCATACTTCGATAAAATTTTACAGTGAATAGTAAAATTTCATGAAAACTGGCCATTAGGCCATTCTAAGTTTGTAATCTTTAGCAACTAATGGGCTAGATGGATGTATTAGCTCCTTCTACCCCAAAATAATATGCTGCATGATAGGGGTTTGAATGTATTATCTCCATTCTAATGGAAGTTCAGGAACTTCGGGCTGAGGTCAAGGATACCAAGGCCGTTATGAAGAGGAAATTCAGCAAGGTGACTCACACCTTGAAGGCGATCCTGTGCTGCTTGCAGGATAAGGGTGCTCCTCGTCCGTCACCCGACTCAGACTAGCGATGAGATCTTAGATGTTGTTATTAGTAGTTAGTCGTCTCCTGCTTTAAGTTGTGTAAGCCTGTTAAGGCTAATACTTTACTTATGTTGCTGTTGTAACTTTAACTGTCTTAGTTCCCATGTACTTCCTGTCATGATGCTTGTAAGGAGATATCCCTTGTATTGTGACAATTTTGATTAAATGAAATGCATGGAATACTTTTGACTCTTTGTGTGAATGATTGCGGTGTGGTTGTGATATTGAGACTGACAAGGTTGCGCCCTATTTTGAATATAGGGAATGCCGCCGAAGGCTACACGGAGCACAGCTTGGCTTACATTGGGTAAGCCTATGGATCAGGCTCCTTCGTAATCTGATGCTCATGCGGACCCTGCTGTGGGCCCGATTCCTGAGACAGTACGTGCATCTCAGCCTACTACTGGTCCTGCAGTTGGACCACCGCCTTTCACACCGCCCGTCAGAGAGCAGTACCGCGCGTCTTCTTTGACGCAGTACATGCCACAGCTTGCTCCATCTCTAGATAGATTTGAGCAGATGATGGCTATGATGCAGTAGTAGCAGCAGCTCCTGACTACGATTATGGGGACTCTAGCCCAGGGTGGGAGTGTGCCTCCACCTACACCACCTGCGCATCCAGCTAAGGATGCCGATACATATGCTCAGGATGAGGGCATGGTTCATCCTGTACCACCTGCTTACCCTGCGGGGAATGCCGCAGACACACGAGGCTTACTAGAGCGATTCCAGCGCTTACGACCTCCCACCTTTACGGGTTCTCATAGACCCGAGGAAGCCGAGTATTGGCTCGACCGTGTGTCGAAGATACTGCGGATGCTGCATTGTTCAGAGGCTGAGCAGGTCGAGTTGGCTACATTCTTGTTTCAGCGGGAGGCCAGCTTATAGTGGGACAGTGTGTTGCGGACCGTTGCCGCCGATTACATGTGGACCTGGGCAGTGTTCGAGTTCCGCTTCCACGAGAAATACTATCCCCGGACGTACAGGCATGAGCGGGAGAATGAGTTTCTATGCCTCAGACAGGGAGGCATAACAGTCACTGAGTATAAGCATAGGTTCACTGAGTTGGGCAGATACATCCTGACTATACTGGCAGATGAGTAGATGCGCATACGGCACTTTTCAGAGGGTCTGCGACCGGATATTCGCTCGAAGATGTGTTGCGTGAGCATTCCCTCCTATGCAGAGCTGATTCACATGTCCATGTTGGCAGAGCAGGATGTGGATCGACTTACGCGATCTCGTGGCCCTATTGCTCCTAGGCCATGACCAAAGTTGCATGACAGGCCCTTTGCGGGCAAGAGGCCTCGCGCCGACCCTCCTTCTAGGGCTACAGCGCCGGTACTACCGATGCGGCACTCCGATTTATGATGTACATATTGTGGGAGATCGGGCCATTCGGCCCAGAGTTGTTTTGCTAGGATGCGGGACAGTGGGTTCTCGCCGCCTCAGAAGATCGACTGTACACGCCCACAGGCTATATCAGCACCACCTTTACGGTTGGCTCCTGCGCACCCTTCCCTCAGACCTCCGGTATCTCAGTTCAGGCCGCCTCTACGGCCCACGACACAGCGGCTGAACCGGCCACAGCAGGCGTGGGTGCATACCTTGACAGCTGAGGCAGCTGTGACAGAGACTTCTCAGCATTCGGCCTTTGAGGTCACTGTCCACATCGGAGGTATTCCTATTCTTGTGATGGTAGACACAGGATCCACGATTTCATTGATATCACGTGCCATAGTCAGACGCATTGGGCTACCGACTATTACTATGGATGGGGTGCGAGTTTATACAGCTCACGGGTCCTTTATAGATGCCACCCTGATGTGTGAGGGCTGTTTGGTGGATCTGGGGGGCAAGACGATGGCTCTGGATCTTGTCGTCGACCCCTCTCTTGTTTATCTTGACGTCATTCTTGGCATGGACTAGTTGACTGCAGCGAGGGCCGAGATTGACTGCGAGACTCGTATAGTGACTGCCTACAAGCCAGAGGGTGCATCCTTCACATTCTCAGTGTGGGTAAATCTTCCCTTCCGCATACTTAGCTATGCTACTTTACTACGGGATGCTAGTTCCCAGATGCTTGAGCATACGCCAGTCGTTTGCGAGTTTAGGGATCTGTTCAGGAAGATCCCTGATTTTCCACCTCGACGAGAGATTGATTTCACTATCGATCTGGTGCCTGGTTCCACGCCCGTCTCACTGTTCACGTATCGCATGGCACCGTGTGAGATGGAGGAGTTGAGGACGCAGATTGATGGTTTGCTGGTGCTTGGCCTTATATGACCTAGTGTGTCTCCTTGGGGAGCACCAGTCTTGTTTGTAAGGAAGAAGGATGGTTCGATGCGATTGTGTATTGATTATCGCAGGCTGAACCAGATCACGGTGAAGAACAAGTACCCTTTACCCAGGATCGATGACTTGTTTGATCAGTTGAGAGGAGCGCAGTACTTCTCGAAGATTGATCTTCAGTCAGGATATCATCAGTTACGCGTCAGGGATGAGGACGTGCAGAAGACAGCATTCAGGACCAGCTTTGACCACTGTGAGTTCCTTGTGATGTCGTTCGGTCTCACGAACGCACCAGACGTGTTCATGGATCTGATGAACCGGGTATTTCGGCCTTTCCTCTATCGATTCGTCGTTGTGTTCATTGACGACATTTTGGTATACTCCAGGAGTCGAGAGGAGCATGAGGAGCACTTGCGCTTGGTCATGGATACGTTCAGACAGCATCAGTTGTTCGCACAGTACAAGAAGTGTGACTTCTGGAAGAAGGAAGTGAAGTTCCTGGGACACGTGGTGTCCAAGGATGGCATGGCAGTTGACCTGTCTAAGGTAGATGCAGTTCAGGACTGGGAGCAGCCTGGTTCTGTCACTGAGGTGAGAAGTTTCTTGGGTCTCGCTGGCTATTATCGACGCTTCATTCAGGATTTCTCGAAGATCGTGAGACCTCTATCTCAGTTGACACGGAAGGACATGAAGTTCGCCTAGAATGACAAGGCAGAGTCAGCTTTTCAGGAGCTGAAGGACAGGCTTACGTCCGCCCCTGTGCTAGTATTGCCAGAGCAGGGGGTTAGATACACTATATACACTGACGCATCTAACGTTAGTCTGGGTTATGTCCTTATGCAGAGGGACAGGGTAATTTCGTATGCCTCGAGACAATTAAGGAAGCATGAGGAGAATTGCCCTACACACGACTTAGAGTTGGCAGTCGTCATATTCGCACTGAGACTCTGGAGACATTACCTCTATGGAGAGGAGTTCGAGCTCTTTTGCGACCACAAGAGCCTCAAGTACATATTCACACAGTGAGACTTGAATATGAGGCAGCGGCGATGGATGGAGACTTTGAAGGACTTCAAGTTCGAAGTCTCTTACCATCCTGGGAAGGCGAACCTTGTGGCTGATGCGTTGAGCTGCAAGAAGGCGATAGAGTTTGCGGCTCCGCTGATGGTTGTTGAGTGGGATATGGTTGAGTTTTTACGAGACTTTGACTAGAAACTCACTGTAGAGGAGCCGTACGAGTTCATCGCACATGTACAGGTGCGATCTCAGATCGATGACCGGGTCATCTAGGTGCAGAGGGACGATGCGCATCTGACTGAGCTTCGAGAGCAGGCCAGTGATGATGCAGACGCCGAGTGGCGAGTTGGCATGGATGGGGGCTTACGTTATCGTGGCCGCCTATACGTCTCAGATATCCCTGACTTGAGACGAGAGATTCTCGAGGCTGCGCATTGTACCAGACTCACGATGCATCCAGGCAGTACGAAGATGTATCGCGACGTGAAGAGGTCCTATTGGTGGGAAGGTATGAAGACCCACATAGCAGAGTTCGTGTCCCGTTGTCTCACTTGCCAGCAGGTGAAGGCAGAGCATTGCCGACCACCTGGACTCTTGCAGCCTATGCCGATCGTAGAGTGGAAGTGGGATTTCATTTCCATGGATTTCATTTCAGGGCTACCGAAGACGAGGAAGGGACATGATTCCATATGTGTGATCGTCGACCGTCTGACGAAGTTAGCGCACTTCCTACCAATCAGAGTCACGAACTCTACAGACAAGCTGGCTAGACTATACATCAGAGAGATTGTGCATCTGCATGGAGTTCCGTTGGAGATCATGTCGGACAGAGACACGCGGTTCACTTCTATTTTCTGGACTCGAATTCAGGAGGCTGTGGGTATGAAGTTGAAGTTCAATACTGCCTTTCACCCACAGACAGACAGACAAACAGAGCGGGTGAACCAGATCTTAGAGGATATGTTGCGAGCTTGCGCATTGGACTTCAAGGACAGTTGGGATGACTATCTTACATATGCGGAGTTCGCGTACAATAACAGTTTTTAGGCGAGTATCGGTATGGCACCTTACGAGGCGTTGTATGGGCTACCTTGTCGCGCACCGTATTGCTGGGCAGAGGTCGGTGAGCGTAGCTTGATTGGCCCAGAGTTAGTGCAGGCGACATCGGAGAAGATTGATATTATTAGACGTCGGCTTCTCACAGCGCAGAGCAGACAGAAGAGTTATGCCGATACGAGACGACGGCCGCTAGAGTTCACAGTTGGGGATCATGTATTTTTGCGAGTTTTTCCTATGGAGGGAGTCCTTCAGTTCGGAAAGAAGGGAAAGCTGGCACCGTGATTCATTGGTCCATTCTAGATCCTCGATCATGTGGGAGCAGTGGCATACCGTTTAGCTTTACCCACGCCTCTCACGAGCGTTCACAATGTATTTCATGTTTCTATACTGAAGAAATACGTTTCTGATCCTTCCCATATCATCAGATGGGAGCAGGTGTAGTTAGGAGAGGATGTTACATATATCCTGCGACCAACGCGTATCCTAGACCGGAAGGAGCAGGTACTGCGTAGCAAGGTGATTCCCCTTGTGAAGGTATTATGGACGCATCACTCTGAGGAAGAGGTTACCTGGGAGACAGAAGCCGAGATCAGAAAGAACTACCCACAGCTTCTCGAGGAGTATGAAAAGGTATAAATTTCGAGGATGAAATTATTTGTTAAGGGGGGTAGATTGTAACGCCCTGGAAAAATTAGTACTTGGACTCGAGTACCAACTCGACCAGAAATCGCGTAGGATTAATTCCTTTGAAAAATAAGTGTAAGTTAGCTAGCGCAACGCTAGAGTAGCTGGGAAATAGTCCCTGATCACTTTAAATACGTTCTACAAGATCCAACGCGAGTAGAACCAATGATACTATAATACTCTAAAACCTCGGATCAAACTCTAAATAAGTTTGTTCTCTAGACCTCTTTGAAACTTTGTATTAGATCTAAACCGCGCGTCGAAAGTCCGATACCTACAATCTTAGACCGTTATAACCGCCTAGCTGGACTTGACAATCATTTCGAAAATCAAGTCCAACCGACATTCGCAGGCTATTTCATTGAGCCTGGACTGAAGAGAGTGAGAATAGGGTTAGATTTGGAATTTGAAATTCAAATCTGGCACACGACTTGACGCGTCAGTATTAAGCTTTTTGACCGTCAGAATTAAGCCAAATTACACCCTCGGATCCGGAAAAATTTCTATTTCATATCATGAGACTTGTAAGCCTGATCTACGTGCGTTGACCGCTGAACTGAAAAGTGGACCGCCACGTACGATCTACGAATGCTACTGATCTGAAAATAGGATGTGAGCGACATCCTACGTGCATGAACTTAAGTCCGATCGCATTCGGCCAGGTGACCACCAGAAATGTCCTTTTGGACCGAAATAGCCCCGATTTGGTTAGGTATCAAGTAAACTTTGTTCCCAAGCCTGTTTTGGGCAGGTTTGGGCTTATAAAAGGGCTTGAAACCCTCTCATATCCCTCCCATCCGAATTTGAAAAAAGCCCTAGGTTGAGAGAGAGAAAAGGTGAGAGAGTGAGAGAGAATTTCCTGCTGCTTTTGCCACTTGTTGCACGTGATTAAGCAACGCGCTCCAATCACTTTGCCGGTGATTTCTCCACATTTTTAGGTAAGAAAACACCCCAAACACTTGCTGATTTGAGGTTCCTTAGTTTCCATAGAGAAGTAGCTGATGCATCTCGTAAATTAGGTTGCCTATTCGCCGTATACGAAGCGTATATGCTCCGTTCGAATTAATACACCTATAGGAGAAAAGGTGCGGATTTTAGACGCTTTGATTGACCATTTTCAACGCTTTTAATGTCGTTTAATAGTAGATTATTGACGGCAACGCCGTTTGACATGTACAACATGCTGTCCGTTTCTTGTTTCGTAAGCAGACGAAGAATATGAGATTTAGGGCATTTTAATCATTTGTAGGAAATACTGTTTTCATCCATAATTTGCTGATGTGATTGACATGACTTCTTGTCACATTAGGATACTAGGAATGCGTGCATAATTATTTTGGCGAAGAGATTCACCTAAATGCGCATTTTGAGTCGACATACTATATGTAGACTTAAGTGTGTAGTTTAAGTGTTTGTATAAATGCTTGTATTAGTATGTATTGAATTAAATGGTGTTATGAATTAGTTTGAGATTGATTTCTCAATTAATATGCTGATGTAAATGATTTCCTACATGTTAGCTATATGCATGATTTCATGATATGTATGAAATGCATGTGCTTGATGATTCACTTAAGTTGTCTGTTATAACATGTGTTACCATGCTCACATTGTTGTATTTCATTTCCAATACCCTTACATGATTTGCTGATGTGGATTCATCATTGTTTGGGACTATACCTAGTCCAGGCAGTCGGCAACTGAGCAAATTCGTGGTTGGCTTATCTTTGCCACGAACGATGCGTCGATGAACGCGAGCCGTGTTTTGGAGTTGGCGGCAGTGGTTATGCCACACGAGGTGTTTTACGCACTTCATGTCGTTCAACTTGAGATGCGCTCGTGTTAATCGAACCCGTCAAGTAACCCGACTGGCCGTTGTATGTTTACCCTATATGAGTCATAACTGCATGAACTTAGGGTACTGAACTTACCATTGTAAACCCTGTCAACCATGGTACCTTGATCCACGAAGACTCATGAGCCGGGCATGGTTGTATGGGACACCGTGGTCGAGCTGTCGGCCTATGCTGGGGCTACAAACCTCCCCGTAGTGACCAGTGAGCACCTATGTCTCGTGAGAAGATTATGGTGGTATGGGACACTATATTCTTGCTGTCGGCCTACACTGATCAGGCGACGAGTCCTTTGTAGTGACCGCGAGCGTATTCTGAGTCTACGGGAGGCGACGACCCTTCCGTAGTAGTGAGAGTACAGTAGGCCTGTATTGATAAGGTGATGGGGGAGCGGTGCAACGAGTGCGAGCATCAGCCCTGACAGCTCTTGCAGCGACCTACAAAATATACATCGTATGAGATTACTAGGAGTGACGACCCTAGACAGGATCTGTGTTGGGATTGATATAAGGGAAGTACCTTAGTTTTCCAATGCTGCTGTTTGAATGGACTAATAATAACTCGGCAATCATATCACCATCACATTTCATGTGCCTGGAAGATGTGGAGCACTGAGCGGTACGCAAGCATGCCGCGGGCGTAAGATGGTGCCGTATGAGGGAGAACGTCGGTGAGGGCATCCATCATGTCATGTCATATTGCATTAACAACAGTATTAGGATTGTTTGATTTACTGCTTTACTATTATCGCATGATTGATTTGAGAACATGTTAATCATTGCTCTATTATTCCACTGAGTTAGCTACTCACTTTCACGTTACGGGATGGTGTTTGCAACACCCACCAGACCCTGTCTTAGATGCAGGTGAGGCAGCGATTCAGGAGGAAGAGCCGGACTATGATGAGGACCAGGACGAGTTCTCATATATGCAGTGCCACGACAGCTTTACTTAGGTGGCCTGGATTGACGGGACTTCTCAGTGGGACTCTTTTTGGACATTTGATTTTGTTTATTTTCATGTATATGAGACTCAGAGATGTATTCATACTTTAGAGACAGTCGAGATCTACTTTGTTTTTCCATACAGTGATATATATATTCTTTAGTCTTCCGCTTGCTTTTATCACTGAATCTGGAGTATGAATTGCAGTTTTGGTATACTTTTACTCATGTGAATGGTTTAACTCAGACAACATTGAATCATAATTATTTTTGTTGCATAAGTGACGGTCTGGAACTCGGAAGTTGAGTTTATACACGATCCCCAATTTTCAGGGTGTTACAATATGAGTCCTATCCTACAATCATACATACAATCATGAAGTATAACTTAAATGTAAATGCAGTACATGGAGGAAATCATATACATCTTTAATATGATTCATCTAAGTTAATCAGTTCATAGAGGAAATCATATACACATTTAACATGATCAAAATTCATATCTCAACAACCTTAACAATCACACTTTACTATCTACTAACTCATTTATGCATTTATACAAACACTTAGATTACACTTTTCATCATACATCACGTATGTCAACCATATCACATATTAGGGAAAATCCTTTTGCCAAGGAGTTGTCGCATACATAAAAATCATGTAATAATGATAATTAATCATGGCAATCATAACATTGAATTTCTTACGCATACAAATATTTCAACAAATACATATTAGATATGTTATCATATATAGGTAATTCACCCATGAATCACATAGTAGTGAGATAAGTTACATAGAGAAAACTGTAACTATGCATGAGGGGATTGAGGATCGCATCTCAACATCCTCGTTAAATACATTACAACATGCATTTTCTCATTCAGGCATTTTTTCAAACACTTAGGCTATACATACTAAATACATATCATATATTGGTATATCATGTATTTGGGCTAAACTTTTAGCCCAGGAGTTATTACAGAAACATCTAGCATACATAGACGGCAGTTAATCATGGCAAGAACAAATCTGAATTTTATACGTATATGGTATTTTCTATAAATACGAGGAATACAGTATATTTAACATAGTTAACGTATAACTGAAAAATGAAACGGACAACACTTTATACATGTGAAATAGCATCCACGTCAGTAATATATCATTAACCGACATTGAAAGTCTTAAAAATCATAACCTAAACATATATAGTCCTCACCTTAAACCAGAAAATACGTATTCGATATGATTCAGACGACAAGTCTTCGTCAACGGCGGATAGGCAACCTAAGGCATGAATATAGGTTAGCTACAACAATACTTAACTATTCTAAGCTCCAAAATAGGTTAGGGTTATTATTTTTTATCCAAGAATGGAATCAGAAATGCCGTAATAGCAATACGGTAGTGGTGTTGAAGCACATTGAGTGGCGGGATAAAATCCCTGGGTGAATCTCCTACTCTCTCTCTCTCTCTCTCTCTCTCTCTCTCTCTCTTTCTTAGCTAGGGTTTGAAATTCGTATGAGATTTATGAGAGAGGGTTTAAGGCCTTTTTATAAGAATAAACATGACGAAAACAGACTTAAAGTCAAGGTATACTTAGGTTATAACCAAATCAGGATCTTTCTGATCCAATGGAGTACTTTTAGAGGTCTTGTTACTAAATGCGGTCGGACTTAAGATTTTTACTATCGAATCTAGGTCAAGCTAAGTTTTCAGTCCGGTCGGGTTTCCAGATCGACAATGACAGACCAGTTTCAGTTCAACGGTTACGGGAACTCGATCAGAGTTACAAGTACTATGACATGTAAGGGCCACCTATCCTGATCTGAAGGTGAATTTGGGTCAAAATCTAACGGTCAAAATGCTTAGAAATAATGCGCAAGCGACACGTCTCAGATTATTTAAAATTATATTTAATTTTCTAAAAATCTTCACTTTCTCATTCTCTTCACTTCGAACTTAAGGAAATGGTCTCAGGATATCGTTCGGCCTTGATTTTTGAGGTGATAGCCAAGTCCAACTAGGCGGTCATAATGGTCTAAGTTCATCACTATCGGACTTTCGACGTGCGGTCCAGGTCCAATACGAAGTTTCACGATGCTCCCAATAGCAACTGGGTTTAGAGATTGATCCTAGGTTTTTAGGTAATGTAGCATTAGCCGCGGTCCTACTCATTTTGGGTCTTATAGTTCATATTTAAAGTGGTTCAAGTCAATTCTACTAAGTATTTAGTTTGGTACTTAACCAAATTCTACCCTAATTATGGCAGAATACGGTCCTAGGGCCATTCTATGTCCCATTTTTGGTACTTTAAATTATCATATTATTTTAATTATTTTTATAGTAGTTCATCATCAAGTTTATCCTATATTCACCAAATTTTATAATATTTTGAGTTGTAGAAAAATTTTAAAAATTCTGGAAGCAGCGGCTGTCTAACAAGTGATTTTCGGATAGTTGTCACAACAACCTACTTTAAACTATATTAAGTATTTTATTATATTTTTAAAATATTTTTATATAAAATAAAACTCATTTAGCTTCAATCTAGTTTTTTAATCACCTAAATCAGAGTTATAACGAAGGAGAGATAATTTTTTAAAGTTGGATGAAATGTGCAGAAAAAATGCAGAAATCGGGCTGCCTGATTGCTGTACGGGCGAGCCCTCGCCAGTCACTGACCAAGTTGGCGAGGGATCACCCCAGGGGTGATGTCCTCACCCCCCAGGGATGCCGAAAACATGTGGGACCCACCTTGGATCCCCCCGAATTAAGCCGTTTGGGCCCACGAGTCTGTTAAGACATTTATCGAGTCTCATTTGCAAACCGGAATGAGTTATGCGATGTACAATATATGATTTTGGGGTAGAAGAAGCTAGTACAACCAAATAACCTATCTACATCATAAGATTCAAATAATTTCATAGTAAAAATCCTTTTTTATGCATGTACATACCATTTACGGTAAGTTTTAGTTTAAGTATAGTTCTTCACCTTTTAAACTTTAAGATTTGTGCCTAATATGAAGGTACTTGGAGAAATTTGAAGAACGAGGTGATGAAAGGTGAGGATGTGAAAGAAATGGGTTGAAAAATGATTTCTTTAGCTTTGGAATTGAGTTATGAGAAGTTACCAATGTGTTTTGGTTGACCCATTGCCTAAAGACGTCTAACTCCAGGTTAGCAAAAAATCCAAGGTGTTACAAGCTTCTTTTTCATTCCCTGCTTCAACTCCACCACCAGCCACATCCACTTGGCTAGGAGCCAATTCCAACTTCATCTTGTTAATATTCGAATTGTTAAAAGTAAGATGATGGATAGGAGCCTCACCAACAAGCATAGCAACCAGCATCTGAAAAGCTAAAACAGTCATAAGATAAGCAAATAAAATATCAGTATGACCTGTATGGAGATAAAATTGAATAATTGAATGACATATCAAAGAAGAAAGACAAACTTTAGTACCAGAGATGACAGACTGCAAAACCCGAACCATAAAGGAAGTCAGTTCTGTTTTATTACCAGAATGCGGATACAGATTTAAAGTAAAGATTTTGTAGAGAACCTTGTATCTGGGTAACAAGTACTTTGAGGGGAGCGCATTCCCTTTATGAGTTTATTGCACATTCATATTGCATAAATCTTTGGTGAGCATGCATTTTTTTGATTCTGAAGGTTTCTCAGTTAGAGTATGAATAGGAATACCCTCGTCATTAACAGGTATGTCCATTAGCCCTAAAATCAGATGACAGACAATTTCAAATGGACCTTCTCTAGCATCATTTTTAAATGTTAAATTCTCAGTCGAAAAATCAGAGATACATGCAAACATGGACTGAGCAATAGACTGGTATGCAGGCCCACCCCATTGTAAAATATTATCCCATCCTATAGTTTGGAGGAGTGGAATGATACCAAAAGGAGCAATATGATCAAGAAATACAGGTCGTTCAATAATAAATTTTTGCATTCTTAAATCCTGAACATAAGAGGGATCATCTTCAAATGACCAAAGGTGGCGACGAGTTATTGGAGTAGATCTAGAGAAGATGGACCACGGAAAGTTTTCTTTTTCCCTCTAGCATCCATTTATAAGAAGAAACACAAAGAAACAAGAAGATGCAAAGAGGATAGAGTGGGGTTTTCTAAGATCAAATTTTTAAAAGAAAAACTCCAAAAACCTCAATGAATCATAAAATAAATTACCCCAAGAGTGAAAATGAAGTAATATAGACTAAAATCTACAAGAAAAATGCATATGACGCACTAACCTTACATATCTAGGATGGTGGGTACGACTGGTCAGGCATCGGCTCATTAGAGAGGATATTTGAAATGAAGAAGATGATGGTTTTCTCCAAAATAAAGTGACCAGCGCACTACATGACCACGACTGGTTAAACACATCCTCGACTGGTCGTGTACCACCATAAACATTGTTTTTTCATACAAAATTGAAATTCAAACCAATAATTTATCAAATATATATACACTATGATATAAATAAGCATGAATAATCAGTTTTGATTGCATATACAAAGATCAAATTTCAATTTATTAAACCTACTTTTGTCGAGCGGCTTAGTAAAAATGTCAGCAAGTTGAGTCTCGGTAGGAATGTATTCTAATTCACGAAATGTAATGAAACCTAATGTCAATGTTCTTAGTACGTGAATGCTAGAGTAGATTTTTTTAAATATTTATTGCACTAGAATTATCACAATATAAAACCATTGAATCCCATGCAATTCCATAATTACTTAACATACATTTCATCTAAACAAGCTGAGTACATGCATTTCTTGCTGCAATGTATTCAACCTCAACAATTGAGTGCAATATAGAAACTTGCTTCTTTCTAAACCAAGAAACTAAACAATTTTCAATATAAAAACAACCACCACTGGTTGATTTCCTATCATCAATATTACCAGCCTAATCAACATCTGAGTACCCAGCCAATTGAACACTAGTATCATGTGGATACCAAAGATCCAAATTAGAAGTACATGAGACATATCACATGATCCGCTTAACAGTAATTAAATGAGATTCTTTAGGATCAAACTAATATCTAGCACAAATACCCATACTTAAAGCAATTTTAGGTCTACTAGAAGTTACATAAAGTAAACTGCAATCATACTACGACATAATTTATGATCCACATTTTTACCTGTAGAGTCCTTTGAGAGTCTTAAGGTTGTACTCATAGGAGTATCAAAATTCTTACCATTCTCAAATATGAACTTTTTGATCAAGTTTAGAGCATATTTGGACTGAGAAATGAAAATACCATTAAGTTGTTGTTTTACTTGCAACCCAAGAAAATATTTCAATTCCCCAACCATGCTCATTTCGAATTTGAATTTCATTAAATCTGCAAACTCAACAGTCATGTTAGAATAAGTAGATCCATAAATAATATCATCAACATAGATTTGTACTATTAAGAAGTGATCGTTAAGTTTCTTAACAAAAAGAGTCTTATCTACACTTCCCATTTGAAAATCATGACTTAGTAAAAACTTAGTCAATTTCTCGTACCATACCCTTGGAGCTTGTTTTAAGTCATAGAGATCCTTTTTAAGGCGATAGACATGATCAGTGTTCTTAGAGTCTTCAAAACTCATTGGTTGTTCAATATATACTTCTTTATGCAGATCACCATTTAAGAAGGTACTCTTCATATCCATTTGATAAATTTTAAATTTTCTAAAGTACACAATGGATATAAATAGTTTGATTGACTCAAGACAAGCTATTGGGGTAAAAGTTTCATCATAATCAATACCCTCAATTTGAGTGTACCCTTATACAACCAGCCTAGCCTTATTTCGAATTATATTACCAAGTTTATCGGACTTATTTTTTAAAAATTCACTTAGTTCCAATAATATGTTTATCTTTAGGTCAAGGAACAAGATACCAAACATCATTTCTCACAAATTGGTTAAGCTTTTCTTGTATCGCAACAATTCAATTTTCATCAGTAAGAGCTTCTTTTATAGTTGTCGGTTCAATCTGAGATGTAAAGCACACATAATTACATATATCTTCTAGTTGTCTACAAGTGCGTACACCAGTGAGAGGGTTTCTAAAAATCGGAGTGGTTGGATGATCTTTAATAGTCCTCAGTTCAGAGTCAGTTTGATTTGATGAAGTATTTGGTTTATCAATTAAAAGAGCTTCATCATTATCTGAACTTGGGGTAGGTGTATTCAAGTGATCGTCTATGACCACATTTATAGATTCTTGAATTACACCAGTCGTTTTGTTCAATACACGATATATGCGAATGTTTAAAGAATATCCTAAAAAGATCCCTTCATTACTTTTAGAATTAAACTTTTTCAAATTTTCACAGTCACATAAAATATAGCACTTATTGCCAAAAACTTGAAAGTATTTGACAATAGGTTTCTTATCAAACCACATTTCATAAACAGTTTTATTAATGAATTTTCTCATATAAACCCGGTTGATTATATAACATGTAGTATTTACAGCTTCAGCCCAAAGATTTTTAGATAACTTCATAGTATTCAATATTACATTAGCCATTTCTTGAAGCACTCTATTTTTTCTTTCAACAATTTCATTTTTTTTAGAGTTTTAGGTGTAGAGAATTCATGTAATATCCTCTGATCGCTACAGAATTTCTCAAAACTATTATTCTCAAATTCAGATCCATGATCACTAGGGATCTTAAAAACTTGAGAACCTGTTTCCATTTGGATCTGTTTGAGAACTCTTTTTATTTCTTCAAGGGTTTTTGATTTATCCCTTAAGAAAGCTACCCAAGTGAATCTAGTAAAATCATCCAAGATTACTAAAATATATTTTTTACCACCTCGACTCTCTATCCCTATAGGTCCTATAAGATCCATATAGAGAAGCTCGAGTGGCCTTGATGTGACATTGGAGTTCACCTTCTTGTGAGAGTTCCTTGATTGCTTGTCAATCTGGCATTCACCACATATTTTGTCTACTTTCTGTAATTTAGGTAGACCTCTTATCAGTTCTCTTTTACTCAATCTATACAAATTACAGTAGTGTACATGTCCAAGGCGTTTATGCCACAAATCTGTCTCATTGGTATGGACCATGTAACACGTTTGACTAGATGAGATGGATTCACTAACAATATAGCAATTTTTAGAAGTTCTGCGATCAGTTAAGATTACTGAACCCTTATTATTTAAAATTTCACAACCTTGGTTAGAAAATTTTACACTATGATTGTTATCGCATATTTGAGATATGCTTAACAGATTGTGTTTTAATCCTTCAACATATAAAACATTTTTAAACAAAGAGAGGTTATAGAGTTGAACCGTACCTTGGCCAATAATCTTGCAGTTGTTGTCATCACCGAATGTGACTGAACCATCAGTCATATCTTTGAGATCAGTGAATAGACCTTTATTACCAGTCATATGCCTTGAGCATCTACTGTCTAGTTACCACTTTGAATGGCTTGTAGCTTTGAAAGCGCGTGGGCAGCCAAGCAGGTAACCTTAGGAACCCATTTCATTACTGTTTTAGGTTTAGGTGTATAGTTGGCCTACTTTTGTTTATAGTTGTTGTAAAAATGACCTACTTAGTTAGATTTAAAAGCTCCTTAAGAAAATTAGCTATTTTTTTGGCTAAAGGGTTTCAGTTCTAATTTTTATAGTTGATATAATTACTTTTAAATTTTTGAAAAGTTTTAGTGTTTTTAGAAAAAAAATTTGATTTGTACTTTTTCCTTTTGAGTTTAGGGTCTCTCCTTTTACAAACTTAGGAGGAGTATTCTTCTGTTTAAGAGGAACATTTTTATCGTAGCCCAAACTAGACATTTTCTTAACATAGATAAAAGTTTTTTTAACTTTGGATCTCCTTGGGCATACTTTCATGTATTCTTTAAAATCAAAAGAGAAGAGACTTCAAGTTTAAGTTTATCATTTTCAGATTTAAGATTTTCAATCAGGGAGGTTTTGAAATCTAAATCGTATTTAGTCTTTTCAAAATAATCTGAAATATGGGATTTTTCTAAAACAAGAGTCTCAAAAAAAAAAATTTAAGCTTTGAAAATTTTTCTTTTTGAAGTTTAAGTTTAACAACAATTTTACAACTTTCCTTGTATAAGACATTGTAAGCATCTTGAAGATCATCTTCATTTTCACAATCACTGTTTAGATTTTCTTCACTTGTTGAATTATCATTATCTAAAAATGTGAATTTGGCTAGAGTCATAAGGGCTTTAACGTCACTGCCTGACTCGGTTTCAGAATCTTCTAATTCAGAAGAGGCTACAGAATCAAAGGACTCATCCCAAGTAGCCAACATACCCTTCTTTTTAGGTTTGCCATTTTCAAGACACTTGTTTGCTAAATACCCATATTCATGGAAGTTATAACATTGACTATCTTTTAATGATTTTTGAGTTTTAAGTTTAGATTTCTTCTTATCATTCGATTTTTAAAAATCAACCCTCTTTTTACTTTTAAAAATTTTGTAAAACTTTTTCGCTAAAAGGGCCATATCATCTTCAGAGTTTTCTAAATCAAAATTATTATCATTTTCTTGAAAACTATTTTTAAAAGATTCAAGGGCAATAGATTTATCTTTTAGAGCTTTAAAAGTTAACTCATAAGTCTGTAAAGAGCCAACTAATTCCTCTACCCTCATATTGTCCATATCATGAAGTTCCTGGATCGCAGTTACCTTAGAATTGAACCGGTCAGGAAGTGATCGTAGTATTTTTGCACATACTTTACTTTCAGGGATTTTATCACCAAGACCCCTCATAGAGTTCACAATGTCATTTAATCTTGTATAGAAGTCCATGAACATTTCATTTTCTTCCATATGTATTTTCTCAAATTTGGTTGTGAGGATTTAGACTTTAGATTTCTTGACAATTGATATTCCCTTGTGTGTCATTTCTAATATATCCCAAGATTTCTTTGTAGAATCGCAGGATATAATTCTTTTGAATTCATCCGGTGATAGTGCGCAAGTGAATGCATTTAGTGCTTTAGCATTTGTACTACTCTCACTTTTCTGAAGTGTGGTCCATGAGAAATAAGGTGTAATTCTCATACATTTGGATTCATCGATTCCAGTTACTTCAGTGGTAGGAGGGGTCCTTTCATTCACTGTGGCTAGCCACACACTTTTATCCATGGATTGAAGAAAAATCCTCATCCTGGGTTTTCAATAGGCATAATTGGTGCCATCGAAAGGCGGAGGCCTAGTGACTAAAAGGCTATCAAAATTTGACATCGTAAATATAACTTAGATTGATTAGCTCAGGAAATAAATCCAAATAAAAAGAATTAAAATAAGCTATTAGGCTTTGATACCACTTGAAAAGGCCAAGTTATATGTCCTAGAGGGAGGGTGAATTGGATTATGCCAAATTTAAACTTTAACAACGGAATATAAATGAATAAAGGAAAGGTAGCACTTTTAAACAAATCGCAATACGATAATGTAAAGCAACCTCAAAATTCTAGTCTTGAGAGGTTGATACAAATACTGTTCTAAGGACAACCTTGCATAATAAAAATCAAGGGTTTATGGTAGGACAACCTTATTTCTAGAAAGGTCTTTGTATTAAAAACTTAAACTGAAGAGGAATAAATAAATAGTAAGGAATTAAAATTCTAAACTATTACAACCTTCCCCACAATGCTTGAAATATAAATATTACAACATTCACATCCACACATACATCCCATAGCTTTAAATGATAAAATATAGAAAAAATAAAACATGCATTCACAAAACACAAAGAGTTATAGTAGTTCGCCTGTGTGTTCACCAACTGTTAAACAACTACCACACAGATTGCTACTCCACTCCTAATATCCTCACACAGGGGATATTAGCGTTCACTATCAAAATAGGTTTTCACAGGTTCACCCAAAACCTTCACAGTTGTGTCCTTCAAATGAGCTTGCACAATTCAAAAGATCCCTCTTCTGAGTTTTTCTGGCTCTTCTCAGATAACCAATAGATTGAGATTTTTCTGGCTTAATCTCAAATAAAACCAAAATTAAGGAAATTTACAAAAATGTAAAATACCTAGAATTCTCCTTTTGTTGTAGCCCGGAAGAACCAAGTCAGAGTAGAAGTTCAATGTCCAATACTCACTTAAGAAATGGTTCTGGGTCCTAGAAGAATTTTAAATTAAACCAGTTTGGCTAGCTATATTTGATTTTGATTCCAAGAAAAAGGAATACAACAATTCCTCTTTTCAAATTAGATTGGAATATAAAAACAAAATCAAATCAATAAAACTAACAAAAGAGAATATTAAATATGCATAATGTAGCTTAAAATAAACCTAACTTATCTTTCAGAGTGATCCCTTAATTTTTCTTGAATTGAGTTATTAAACTCTGAAATTCGTCATCCATTTATAGTTGCTAAAATCACACCTATGATTGGTCCTATGGACACTATGATTAGTCATAGGAGAAATAGATTTTTAAATTTTTGAGCGCGATTGGATAAAACCGTTCCACAACTAGACTGGTCCTAGAATATCTTAGACTGGTTGAGCTAGTGCAAGGACTAGTCGAACAAAGTCCAAGACTAGTCTTAGAGCAGACTACAACACTTATAAAAAGAGTAATTTAATTCTGTATCTGAAATGACCTACCCTAAGGTCAATCTAAGGTCTTTCATACATGGGACATGAAGTATGAACATTGAAACTCCATTTCTACAGATGATGGTTGACCTTTGAAGATTATGAAGCTTGAGATCTCTACACGATGTAGTTTGAACTTTGAGATATTTAAAGCTTAGATTGGTCATTCTTGAGTTGTACTTCATCTTGAGTTGAAAATTATCTTGAGTCTTGAACTAGCACTCATCTTTTCGATGTAGCTTTAAAAACTCTGAACATTAAAGCTTACAGAAGTGTACAAAATACTTGACCTTGCATTTGAAGTAGATCACCGTACTTGTCTTGAAGCATTGTGATGCAGCGTCTTGAATATATATATATATATATATATATATATATATATATATATATATATCAACATACTACACAACACACAAATAGAGGTTTTGGCACGACAAAATTTGACAACATAAAGGAACTATCAGTCATAACACTTACAAAATCTTATTTGATGATGGCACTTACTTTTTCTGTCAATTTTTTTTTTTGAACTATGTGCCATTTCTTGGTTGTACAAAGATCTTTGAGGAATTTGAAATATGATGAAAATTTTTTTATGACATCTAACATGGGGATGTTGATTTTCACTTATTTTATAATCACTAAGATATCCTAAGTGTTGGGTAGAGATTTTGGTAAGATCAATCTTTGTAGGAATAAAGCAATCAGCTTGTATTATTTTGCATGTTCTTTCTCATATGTAGTGTTTGTAGGACCATCATCCCTCTTAGATTCTTTCAAGTCCTTAGGCTTCTCAACCCTCATTAGAATTTTTTCTCCATTGTTTTTCCACTTCTAAGAGTGGTGGAATTTTCTTACCCCACATGTTAAGTCGAAGAGCTAGGGTAACTTATCTCGCATTGTGATTTTGGGTTAGGTATAGGTTGGGCTAGAAGAGTCCCCTTCTCCTTAATAGAAAATTGTGACTCTAATCTTTGAATTGACAATGCAAACACTCCCAAGGATGTTTTAATATCCTAAAATGCTTGCAAAGTATTCTAAGTGAACTGCTCTTGATCATGCATGGATTTTTAAACTGAATACTCTTGGGTAATTTTTTGAGTAGAATGAAGATTGAAGGAAGAGACACTTGAGGGCTTTTGTCTATATTAGTGGATGGTACATTCCTCCAACTAAGGTTCGAGTGGTTCCGCTAGCTAGAATTGTACGTGCTTGATATGGGAGCACTGAACGACCTTTGAAAATTGTTTTTCGCATTGGATTACTCATGTAACAACTGTCCGAATTCATGAATTGTAAGACACTCCTGCGTCAAGTGTATCTTACTTACGTAAATACCACAAACAGTTTCAACGGTCTCCTCGGGTTTGACCCTTTCTACTTTCTTCAATTCCATGGCCTTGGGCTTTCTCATAAGGTTAGTAACCCTAGTGTTGACATTGTCTTTTTCCCTTTGAAATTATGGTAGGACCACTACTATTGAAGTATGGAAATATGTCCAATTGTCCTAGAGGGGGTGAATAGGACTTTTCAAAAATATATACTTGTTAAAACATACATTGCCTTAAATTAGTTAATTAACCAAAGTGAGTACGATAAAGTATGTAACACCTCGAACTTTTCAATACCCAAGTATTGGAAGTTCTTGAGTGTTACCATGAAATTTAACATAATATGTACATGTTGACAATATTAATCTTACCATCCTAACCTTACACTTTTTCTCTGACACAAATCTGATCGTTGAGAATGATCTTCATCTATAGATCAATCCAAGACCATAAAATCATTAGAAAAACCTACTTTGAACATCTCAATTTCATTAATAGATAGATCTAACCGACCATCTTAAATTTAGAATGTGGAATCACGAGATCCACCATTCATTAAGCCCGCGACACCTATTGGCCAATTCTCCATGTGATCATGCAATTCAATCATCTGATTTCATAGAAAACATTCAAAGTACCACCTAGACTAGGATGGAAGCCTTGATATCCATCGATGGTCAGATTCGAAAGCAATCGGGCCATCGGATCAACATAATTGAATACCAAGGCCTAAAAGTATGGCCCAAAACCCATAATCTACCCATTCATCACTTAATCAGTACTAATGGATCATTTTACCATTGAGATTATTGTTCATCTCCATGCATGCAAGTCCCTAGGACCCATTGGATGAAAATGGGTTAACCTTAGAAGAAATCTAATAGTTAATGAGTTAGGAACTGCTATTTCACATGGTGCAACAAGTTGTGGGGCCCACTTGAATTTTAGATCAGCCCCATTCTTGGGCTCGTGACCTTATGTAGGCCAATGAATTGGATGGTCAGGGTGGATGTTACAGTACATCAAAATGGGTCCCACGTTTAGACGGTGTGTGTGCACAAGGAGTGCACACCCACACCACACCAAAACCCGGAGTCCAGTCAAAGCAGGTTTGACTCGCAACTCGAAGAAGGAGAACCCTTCTTCCTTCCACCAAAATAGATGGAAGGACAACATCCGTTTGCGATGTATCTTGGGCCACCATGATCATCCCTTGGGATGATCCAAATCATCCATCATGTGCAGACCCCACCTTCAAACCAAACCTAGTCAAAATCACTTTGACTCAACAAAAGAAGAAAGAAACATTCCTCCTTTCAAAGTCCAGGTTGTGAGATTGTGAACGGATAATAGTATGATAGGAGGTGATGTGGCCCATTTTCGTGATCATCCTAGACGATTTGGACCCTTCATTATGACTGCAAGTGAAGCAACTTGCGGTTGATCTAAGTGAGCCACCACTCCAACCAATACAAATGATCCGAACTGTTCAAACCCCTCCAAGAAACCTTTCGAATCTTCACATGAAAATAGATCAGAGAGATCTAATGTAAAGATGCTGGTCACTCCACTTCTTTCATACATAAGTCCAATTTCCACTGCGCAGAAAAAAAAAGCCGCGTGAGAAGAAAGAACTCGCACGGTTTCCCTCACTTACGCAAACAGACCTTCATAAGGTTACGCAAGAAGAGTTTAGAGACTCTTCCGCCTATAAAGCCATCATTCCGATGATGGGAAGAGACACCACAACAAGAAAAGAAAGAGAAAGAAAAGAAAAAGAAAAAGAAAAAGAAAAAGAAAAGAAAAGAGAGGAAGAGAAACGTGAGAGAGAGAGAGAGCTCCCTCCCACTAGCAGCAGCACCTCAACAAAAGATAGAGAAGGAGAAAGAAAGAAAGAAGGAGAAGAAGGAGATGTCGGTGGAGAAGTCCACCACTGGCAGCAACAACCCAACCAATACACCACTGGTTAAGAAGAAAGAGGTAGGAAAGGTCGATGCCAACTCAAGGAGTTGCTGCCGAGCATAACTTGACCAACAGTCATTTTCTCCTCCACACTCTTTTCTTTTTTCCTTCCAAATCCCTTCTAATGAAAGTGGTAAAGGATCCCACCTTATCAAACCAAGTTGATATGAGGGTGGGATATATCCAAACCTTTTATATTGAAATTTAGGTGATACACATAAATCTCTTTCTCATCAAAACTCAAATCAAACAAACAAGAATAAAGGTTAGTCTTACACCTTGAGACATTTGACTGTTCAAAAAAAATCAAGGTAAGGGTTTCATCCTTTAAGCTTTCCTTAATTTAAGATAGTATGATTTAATTACCTTTTTACATGTTTTTATGTTAGTATGATTCCCTCCGTACGATCGTATAATTTTACCACCATTATTTGTCTATCCTTTTTATGATATGACTTCAATTACACGTGATCTTTATGAATTTATGTAGGGAGATAGATACAAGTCTTTCCCTTGACTTTATCAATTTTGTTGAGTTAACCCTTGCTACTCTCCTTTTTATTGAATTGGTCATTGTTACTCTCCTCTTTGTTGGGTTATCCATCGTTATCTCCTCTTTGTTAAGTTGGCCATTGCCACTTTTCTAAGTGCTAAGTTAACCATTGCCACTATTCTCTTTATATTGTTAGCCTTGTGCTATTTACCTTTAAGGCTTGGGCACATGTCTTGATATCCCAAAACCCCCATTATTAAGTTTACATTCTCTATCAATACAAGTGATGTGTTAAAGATACCATAACTAGTGATTCAAATATTTATTGTGGACGTAATGTGTTACGAGTAGTGGCCCTCTTAGTCGGCATGTAATTTCGTGGGTTGGTTGGCGTGGTGCACAATCAATGTAAGTAAATTATCATGCGTGTTGGGATTGGATGTCGAAAATAGTTTCTCCGTGAACAAATCATGTTACGTAAATCCCCCAATTCCGTTGTTATATCGCCTTAAGATGCTCACATAAATTCACGTTAACGTTGAACACGTCGATGAATATCCATAGTGTGAGAATGCAGGTCAAGTTGGATATTATAAATTATTTTTCACATTGTGAACTGATCACTACATATGATGAGCCGCACATACTTTGTTAGGCATACATTCATGTAAATTGTTTGCGCATACTGATATCTCTCATAGTAGTGGAGTACGTGACATATCAGACCCTTATAATAATTTTATAAATCTCTTGAATTATTGTTAATATTAAAGGATAACCATCACTATGAGTAGGGCATTAACCCTCTCCAATCGTACAGATAATGCAGGTAACATAATGATTGAAGACCTAGAGTTCCATCTCCCTATGGAAGATTATTCTAAAAGAATATGAAGATAGTTTCTGGATTTAGTTTTATATTTCTTCTATGAACTCAATAATGTAATATGCTCACATTGAGAGGGCATTTGATTATTTGTTGAATTCTTTTACTCTGATGAAATAATCAATACAACCAATTTTATCCATATGAATGTTACTTTCAAGAATGTATCTGGATGTGATTATGATGAAAACATAAGAAATAATTTTTAAAGCATCTAATTTATATACTATTAACACCCGATTTTCTCGAGCACGAGTATTAACTTTGGTCATGAAAATTTAGGATGTTACAAAGTAACTGTAAGGCTTTCAAGCCAATAGAGGGTCCATTCACATAGGTTATACATGATTTATAAATAAAGCAACTACTAAGGGTCAAATATTCATATTAGACCCCAATTATTACCAGATTATATGAACATAATACAGTTTAATGCCCTATTTTAATCATGTTTGTGATGCAAGGTGTATTTTGGAGCCTAGACTGAAAAATGGTACTAAAAGCGTGGATTTAACACTCATAAATCACCAAGGTAAGGGATAGATTGCATGGGACCGATATCGAGGAATTTACATGCCAGAAATCAGAGAAAATCAAGCCACTCACGTTAAACGGGCCCGAAAATCGTCCGGAATGCAAGATCATAGGGTTCCCACCATCCGTTTGGCTCAAAAATTTATATATGGCCTGAGGACCATAAATTAACCATACATGTCAAATTTCAGCCATTGGATCCTTATAAAAGTGGCCCAACGGACAGATCAGCCCCTAAAATCCAGATTTGGGGCCCACCTGATATCTGGATATGCTTCAATTTTGGTCTCAATCCCTTAAACAGGGTGATGAAATGGATGGTCGGAATGGATTTCATATATGCATCACAGTGGACGCTGCATGTACAACACGTGTACATGGGGTACAAGCGCCTGTGCCACACCGGACCGACTGGTCCGATTAAACAGGCGTTAACTGCCTTCTTCCTGCACCAACATCTAGCGAATAGATGCTAGTTGGCTAGGATTTGCTAGTGGACCCAACTCATCAGCAATTTTAAAGATCTAGACCGTCCATTCGCTCCAGAGGTGGGGTATGACCCTTGCCTAGGTAGTTGTTTGGCCCCACACAAACTTACACACGTAGATTGTCAGAAAATGCAAGATGAATGGTGAGTTGGTTTAATATAGTTGACCACACCAAAACTCGATAAAAACCACTCCATCCCAATTGGTTTTTTGCCAAGAATCAGATGAACGGGGTGAATTTCCCCGAAAACACCACTGTGGGGCCCACTATCATGTCAGCGTAGCCTCGTGCATAAACCTACGCACGTCCGTGGAAAACCAGATTTCCAGGCTGTTGTGGCCCACCATGATCAGATGTAAGATCTGAACCATCTATCGTGTAGAACATCCAAAAATGTCCTAAGGAATGATGTTTCTTTGGAAAATGAGCAAGGAAAGTGGTGTTGTTTTTGCGTGTCTTCTTGGCTATGTAAAGAGGTTACGTAAAAAACTTTCTTGACCGACTTATGCACTTCACCACATTGGGCATTCTCCTAGCCGACCAACAGCTATAAATACAGGGAGAGGACATGGAGGGCATGTTAAAATGTGAGAAGAGCACTAGAGAGAGAAGTGGGCCGGCTAGTTGTGGAGTTTTTCTTCCTTTTCTCTATTTTCCTCTTTATTTTGTTATGTTTTTGAGACTTTAACATGATCATGTCAGGATAAACAACTTAACTAGGTTTAAGAGGTGAAGCTTGTAGTGTGATGGGGACTTTTTACTTATGCCTTTTGATTCATGTTTATTTTGAACTGATTTTGATCTAAGTTTGATTATAAGAAATACCTTTAGTTTTTAATGGTTTGTTGTGACTTAAATTACAATAGATCTACGATACCTTTGAGCATGTCCTTTTCATTATTATGATTATGCAATTAGGAGGCACTGTTGTTCACCATCATTTCCTGGGCATGGTTGGATGATGGAACCCTTCCTAATGATCATAACCCTCTCAGATGGATGTGGATTGGTGAGATTCCGTTGTTTGCTTCGTCTCATTGGCATGGCCTTATGATGGAATCAAGTCTAATTCTCATACCTCTTATCCATTGATAACTAGATCAATGGAATTTCAGATTTAATTTTTAAGGGTATATCAAGCATAAATCGCCCTAATTTCTACAAGTGGATCCTCAACACCCTAGTTTCCTACCTTTGAATTTCACAAGTTTAGTTTAACATTTCACCTTTATTCTCTTAAAAGGCACTGATTTAGACTACATCTTCACCTAGTTCTAGTTCAAGTTACTTTTATATTACATATAAGGTTCAGTCCCTATGAATTCAACCTCGGTCTTACCGAGATTATTAATACATCACAACCCTATATTTGGGGTGTGAACAACAACTAGCCTATAGAGATAGTGTATGAGAGTTTATGGGATGTGATTCTTATCAATGCTTAGACATTCATTTAATCATGCATCGTAAATAATCATTCAAGAGATATAAGCATAACTAGATCAATGCACAAATATAATTTCCAAACACAATCATATATAGTGGTTCAACTACTTGCCTACTCCACTGCCAGTTGATGCACTCCACCCTAGAGTGTGTCGAATTACACTATCAATGGTTTTAAATCACGTTAACCATAAACCTTTACAACCTACATAAGGTTAACCAAGGAGCCTACACAAGGCAACCTTAGAGGACTATGCAAGGCAATAAGTCCTACCTAAGGATACAACTAGGAGCCTACACAAGGCAACAAGTCCTACACAAGGACAAATAACATATTCTTATGTCGGAGGCCTATGAAAGGTCTTAGCGAGTTACTTAACTCAAACTCTGAATCTCAATCCTACACGAGGAAAGGGCTTTAGACTCAATGGACTCTGTATGCTTACAAATAAGTGAGTGAGCCCTATTTTAGCACATGTCGATGAAGATCTTTCTATTGATGACGTGTCTTCAGCTCCCTTAAATCGCAATCATCTGTTTGATACTCCAGTGAATGCTCTGAAGTTGTCGGTTTAGGGTTTGGTCTGATCTTCTCTAATAAGTGATTTGTCTTTAGAGTTTAGAGAAGATTCCCATCAGCTACGCATTCATGATTTTCAGTACAAAGATTCACCATTAAAGAGTGTTATAGGAAACTTAATGAATGCTTGAGTTCATAACCTAATCCAGACAATGAGGATGTCAATAAATGCTCGTGTTATGGATTGAATGATGAACTCTTCTGGGAAAGAAGTCTTGGGGATAAGGGTATTAACTACTATAATAACTCTCTCAAGCTCTCTTCAATTCTATCTGTTTTTACCAAGAAGCAACTTCAAAGTATATATAAAGTTGAATCCCAATGGTCAAAAAATTTGTAGAAATCTAACATTGTCAATGCCATCAAAGGGTATTTGATGCCATCAAAATTTAAATTTCTATGTCATCGAACCTTTTTCGATTACATTGACTACCTACACTAGGGTATTCAGTTGGGTGCAAGATAGATTTTGTCCGATCTCATCGAGTAGCCTTCGATGTCATTGACGTGCATTTCAATGTCATTGGGTTTCCTTTAAAAAATACACTTTGGTTACAGGACAATTTTGTCCCTTATTTGATGCAATCGAATTTTGAATTTCAATGTTATTGAACAATCACTGATGCAATAAAAAATATTAGATTTTCCTAGGAAACTTGCTAGACAATCTAGCCCTTATATTGATGTAATCGAATGAGCTTCGATGCCATCGATAAGTTACTCTCGATGCAATTGATGGAAGTTCGATTACAACGAGGAGCATTTAAGAGTATTCCAGTCGTGGAGGAAGTAAGCCCATGGTGGATTTAATCAAATCTAGATCGATGATATCTAAATTTGAATTTTGATATCATCGACCTTAATTGGATGCAATCGACAATACCCATCTTTTTGTTCAATTTGTTGCTGGACTTTATGGGCTAGTTTTTCGACACACTCAAATCGTGTTTGATTCCATCGAAGTTATCCTCGATTGCATATCGATGCAATCATCATGACATTGATTTTTCTGTATGGTTGATGTTTTCCTCCAATAATTAAGGTGCAAAAACCAATCTTACCGGAAGATATTCTGAAGTAGTTTGTGGGTAAGTTGGGTTCTTTTTGGGGTATATACCTGTCAAGGTTTTTTTTTTTAGTAGATAAGGTTTAGTTTACCTTAAGTACGATCATATGCATTCATCTTGATGAGTCCTGAACTTGTTGTCTTTATTTTGGGGCTCACTTGATTGACAGACTTATCTTTCACGTATATTGACAAACAAGGCTCTTTCAATCTCCCCCTTTTGTCAATTACATGATAAAACAACTAACAAACCCTAGATATTCACTCAACTCAAGTTATTACGTATTTTGCTAGTTACAGCTTAATTACAAACTTGATATGAATTGAGTTGCTTATAGCTCCCCCTTTGTACATACTCCCCCTAACTTCCTGCATTTTAAGATTTGCAAAGACATAATAACCCCCACACACAATTGGTGGGAGGATGGTTCTCTCCTTTTTTGTTAATCATTGGCAAAGGGTTGGTAATATGAGACATATGCCTAAATAATTGAAGTGTGGAATTTAGCAAGCATATTGGAAGGTGGGGATAAGGTTCACATAAGTTCATATAAAGATGGAGTGCAGATTTAGAACATGATGTGAAGTAACATGCCATAGATATAGTGTAACACCCTGAAAATTGGGGGTCGTGTATAAACTCAACTCCCGAGTTCTAGACCGTCACTTATGCAACAAAAATGATTATGATTCAATGTTGTCTGAGTTTAAGCATTCACATGAGTAAAAGTATACTAAAACTGCAATTCATACTCTAGATCCAGTGATAAAAGCAAGCGGAAGACTAAAGAATATATATATCACTGTATAGAAAAACAAAGTAGATCTCGACTGTCTCTAAAGTATGAATACATCTCTGAGTTTCATATACATGTAATTAAACAAAATCAAATGTCCAAAAAGAGTCCCACTGAGAAGTCTCGTCAATCCAGGCCACCTAAGCAAAGCCGTCGTGGTACTGCATATGTGAGAACTCGTCCTGGTCCTCATCATAGTCTGGCTCTGCCTCCTGGATTGCTGCGTCACCTGCATCTAAGACAGGGTTTGGTGGGTGTTGCAAACACCATCCTGAAATGTGGGAATGAGTAGCTAACTCAGTGAAATAATAGAGCAAGAATTAACATGTTCTCAAATCAATCATGCGATAATATTAAAGCAGTAAATCAAACAATCCTAATACTGTTTTTATTGTAATATGACATGACATGATGGATTCCCTCACCGACGTTCCCTCTCATACGGTACCATCTTACGCCCGCGGCATGCTTGCGTACCGCTCAGTGCTCCACATCTTCCAGGCACATGCAATGTGATGGTGATATGATTACCGAGTTATTATTAGTCCATTCAAATAGCAGGATTGGAAAACTAAGGTACTTCCCTTATATCAATCCCAACACAGATCCTGTCTAGGGTCGTCACTCCTAGTAATCTCATACGATGTATATTTTGTAGGTCGCTGCAAGGGCTGCTAGGGCTGTTGCTCGCACTCGTTGCACCGCTCCCCCATCACCGTATCAATACAGGCCTACTGTACTCTCACTGCTACGGAAGGGTCGTCGCCTCCTGTAGACTCAGACTACGCTCGCGGTCACTATAAAGGACTCGTCGCTTGATCAGTGTAGGCCGACAGCAAAAATATAGTGTCCCATACCAACATAATCTGCTCACGAGACATAGGTGCTCACTGGTCACTACGGGGAGGTTTGTGGCCCCAGCGTAGGCCGACAGTTCGACCACGGTGTCCCATACCACCATGCCCGGCTCATGAGTCTTTGTGGATCAAGGTACCATGGTTAACAGGGTTTCCAGTGGTAAGTTCGGTACCCTAGGTTCAAGCAGTTATGACTCATACAGGGTGAACATACAGCGGCCAGTCGGATTACTTGACGGGCTCGACTAGCACGAGCGCATCTCAAGTCGTACGACATGAAGTGCGTAAAACACCTCGCGTGGCCTAACCACTGCCGCCAACTCCAAAACACGGCTCGCATTCATCGATGCGTCGTTCGTGGCAAAGATAAGCCAACCACGAATTTGCTCGGTTGCCGACTGCCTGGACTAGGTATAGTCCCAAACAATTATGAATCCACATCAGCAATCATGTGAGAGTATTGGAAATGAAATACAACCATGTGAGCATGTTAACACATGTTATAACATACAACTTAAGTAAATCATCAAGCACATGCATTTCATACATACAATGAAATCATGCATATAGCTAACATGTAGGAAATCATTTACATCAGCATATTAATTGAGAAATCAATCTCTAACTAATTCATAACACCATTTAATTCAATACATACTAATACAAGCATTTATACAAATACTTAAACTACACACTTAAGTCTACATATAGTATGTCGACTCGAAGTGCGCATTTAGGCGAATCTCTTCGCCAAACTAATTATGCACGCATTCCTAGTATTCTAATACGACAAGAAGCCATGTCAATCACATCAGCAAATTATGGATGAAAACAGTATTTCCTACAAATGACTAAAATGCCCTAAATCTCATATTCTTCGTCTTCTTACGAAACAGGAAACGGACAGCATGTTGTACATGTCAAACGGCGTTGCCGTCGATAATCTACTATTAAACGGCATTGAAAGCGTTGGAAACAGTCAATCAAAGCGTCTAAAATCCGCACCTTTTCTCTTATGAGGGTATTGATTCGAACGGAGCGTATACGCTTCGTCTACGGCGAATAGGCAACCTAATTTACAAGATCCATAAGCTAACATGCTATGGAAATGAAAGAACACTAAATCAACAACTATTTAGGGTATTTTCTTACCTAGAAATGTAGAGAAATCACGGGCAAAGTGATTGAGTCGCGTGGCTTAAGCACGTGCAGCACGTAGCACAAGCAGCAGAAAATTCTCCTCCACTCACTCTCATAATCTCTCACCTTTTCTCTCTCTCAATCTAGGGTTTTTTTCAAATTCGGATGGGAGAGAGGAGTGAGGGTTTCAAGCCCTTTTATAAGCCCAAACATGCCCAAAACAGGCTTCAGGTCAAGGTATATTTAAGGTATATCCAAATCGGGGCCGTTTCGGTCCAAAAGGACATTTCTGGTGGTCCCCTGGCCGAACGCGATCGGACTTAAGTTCATACATGTCGGATGTCGCTCACATCCCGTTTTCAGACCAGTAGTGTTCGTAGATCGCACGTGGCCGTCCAGTTTCAGTTCAACGGTCACCGCACATAGATCAGGTCTACAAGTTTCATGATATGAAATAGAAATTTTTTCTGATTCGATGGTGTAATTTGGCTGAATTTTGACGGTCAGAACGCTTAATAATAACGCGTCAAGTCATGTGTCAGATTTGAATTTCAAATTCCAAATCTAACCCTATTCTCACTCTCTTCAGTGCAGGCTTAATGAAATAGCCTGCGAATGTCGGTTGGACTTGATTTTCGAAATGATTGTCAGGTCCAGCTAGGCGGTTATAACGGTCTAAGATTGTAGGTATCAGACTTTCGACGCGTGGTCTAGATCCAATACAAAGTTTCAAAGAGGTCTAGAGAACAAACCGGTTTAGAGTTTGATCCGAGGTTTTAGAGTATTATAGCGTCATTGGTTCTACTCGCTTTGGGTCTTGTAGAACGTATTTAAAGTGATCAGGGACTATTTTTCAGCTACTCTAGCGTTGCGCTAGCTAACTTACACTTATTTTCTAAAGGAATTAATCCTACGCGATTTCTGGTCGAGTTGGTACTCGAGTCCAAGTACGGATTTTTCCAGGGCGTTACATATAGATATACAAAAAATGACTCAGCAAGCATGTACTAGCAAAGAAAATATCATCATTTAACCAACAAAAAGAACTTCCGTAAGCATGGGTAGTTTCATAATCTAGAAGCCCTTATGGGCATAATCATCCAAAAAAAAAATTAGCATCATTCACAGCCCAAAAGCCCAAGTTAGGCACAAATATCCAAACGAAATTATACACACAAATATGATCATAAACGTGTAAATAAAGATTCATCAAATTGGCTTGGCATCCAAAAAGATAACCGATGCGCAAGTTTGTGACCCTAACTGTGTATAGACTGAACTGGACTCTAACTGGATGGACCACCCTCATGTGGGGTGGTGTGATCTCGACGACATGTGAGAGTGGTGATGAGGTCCTAGATTGCTCATTCTACCCGCTCTAATCCTCTTTATATGGCCTCAGATGCCTGCTCCAGACACGAGAGATGCTCACCATGATGATCTAACTGCTGTAGGATAGACTCTCGAAAGTCACGATATGGCATGCGGCATCTAGTATGTCTTTCTGAGGTGCATGGCAACTCACGAATCATGTGATGCTCATCCTCTGTCGGATAATCAGTGTCAATTGCCTCAGATTCAGCTCCTTTAGTCTCAGCCGCTTCAGCTTCAGTCTTGCCTTGTAGGTCCTCATGATGAAGTAACCTTGTCGTCTAGGTGTATGAGACCCATATCCTAGCCTGTACCGTTCCATAGGATTCCGCGGTCCTCTTAGTCGAATTTCGGCGACCCGCGATTTATTATCGGCATTTGCATACAACCCCGAGTCGCATCCTTTCAATCTAAGTCGGCTCAACCCGAGACTTGTACCAGTGTGACCGCGCCGTTATAGTGGTTCCGACGCTGCTTCTCGCGCACTGAGGCGATACCGAGGCCAGGAGATGTGGGCCCGTGTTCAGTTCAAGGAAAACACTGCGTGTTGCAAATTTCGATAGAATCTCTATGGCACATCACATTAATTAATCAAATCAAGTCAAGTACAAGCAAACATCTCCCTCTTACACCACCCTTACTTAAAGTCAACTCTCTCTCTCTCTCTCTCTCTCTCTCTCTCTCTCTCTCTCTCTCTCTCTCTCTCTCTCTCTCTCTCTCTCTCCACCCATCCCTCTCTCACCCAAAATTCAACCCTACCCATCCCTCTTACACCACCCTTACTTAAAGTCAACTATCTCTCTCTCTCTCTCTCTCTCTCTCTCTCTCTCTCTCTCTCTCTCTCTCTCTCCCCACCCATCCCTCTCTCACCCAAAATTCAACCCTACCCATCCCTCTTCTTACACACCCATCCCTCTCTCTCTCTCTCTCTCTCTCTCTCTCTCTCTCTCTCTCTCACACACACACACACACACACACACACATACACACACATTTCTTTCTTATTCTAAGCAAACCAAGGAGAGATCTAACGTCCAAGCTCTCCATGAGAAGAGCTAGGTGTGACACACCTTCCTACTACCCAACCAACCCTTAGATCATCATCTCCACCACTGAAAGAGCTTCTTAGGAGCCTTGGAGCGCTAGGGAGGAAGAAGAAGGAAAGGTGGGTGAATTTATATTTTGATTTTGTGATTTAAGGGCCCACTTATGGCGGGACCCATCTTGATATATGTTGTAATGCATAGAAAGGAGGGCCCATAGTGTTGGGGTCCCTCCATCACTGCTCGTCTCTCTTTCTCTCTCTTCTTTTTTTTTTTTTTATTATTATTGATGGACGGGATGACCCACCCATGTGAGACCCACCATGATGCGTATCCTATCCATGCCATTCGTCCATATGTCAGGGTTCATCGTGTTGCAGAACTTACTGTCCAGATGGACTGTCTGGATGATGGGAAAACACAAGTTTCAGCTTCTTCGTCCAAAACTCTGGTGGGCCACGTGTGTGGGACCCACCGTGATGATATACTTCAGATCCACATCGTCCAACGTCCAGAGGGTCTGGACACCGGCTTTGTTGGTTTAATAATAATAATAATAATAAATAATTTATATATATATATATATATATATATATATATATATATATATATATATATATATATATATATATATATATATATAATATCATTATTATATATAATATATAATATATATTTATACTATATATTGGGCCACGTACGTGGGACCCACCAGATGAATTGGATTGGCTACTGTGCGCTGACACCAGATGGTGGCGTGTGTGTGCATCCACACCGTCCAATGGGAGGACGTGGGGCCCACCACAACGTTTTATCCACACCATCCAATGAGAGGACGTGGACCCCCACAACGTGATGTATGTATTTTTAGATCCACACCGTCCAACGGTGTGGACGGTGGGGACCACCGAACTTGATGTGTTTAAGTCCACGCCGTCCATCCAGGCTTGAAGGCCTGGAGAATGAAGCGGATTCAAATCTCATGTGGAGCATGCCACGTGGGACGTGGACTCCCGCACGAGGTATGTGCTTTATCAAAGCCGTCCATCTATTATGATATGTGGACCACCCCACACGCGTGGAACGTGTGGGTGAGACCCACCTTGATGTATTTATTCAACCTGGTCGTCTATCTGCCTTAAATCCATACCGTGCATCTGTGCAGTGGACCCGCCATGGTATAAATACTTTATTTGCACCATCTGTGCAGTGGACCCCACCATGGTATGAGTATTTTATCTGCGCTATCTATCAGGTGGACCACACTGCATATCAGTGAAGGATTGAACGTCCACCATTGAAACCCATTTGGGTCACGGAAGCTCAGGATCATTATGAAATTTATTTTCCTCTTAATCCTGGTCCTTGTGACCTTATGAAACAGATTGGATGGAAAATAAACATTATGGTGGGCCCTGAAAATTTTAAGCGGTGCAAATCATTATCTCCACTGTCATCTAGTATGGTCCAGATGATCTTTGGATATGATTCATTTTTGGGTAATACTCTATAATGATCTCTAAAAATAGATGAATGGTGTAGATGGTGCGGCCCATTGTTACAACCCACTTGTTGTATATGAGGCCCATATATTTCTACCCATATGACACATTTGGGGCCCATTTGATGAGGCCCGATGTGATATATATTGGCCCATATGTTGAGGCCCAATATGATATATTTGCAGCCCATTTGTTGAGGCCCAATATGATGTATATGAGACCCATGAGTGAGGTCCAATCAGATGTATTCGAGGCCCAGATACGTAGCCCATTTGATGCATATGGGACCCATGTGTAGGGCCCACATGTTATGTATTTGAGGCCCATGAGTAGGGCCCACCTGTTGTGTATATGAGGCCCGTTGGTGCGGCCCATTGATACGACCCACTTGATGTATATTGGCCCATTGGTGCGGACCATGTAATGCGACTCATTTGATGTATATGAGACCCATATAATGCAACTCATTTGATGTACATGAGATCCATGTATTGCTGCCCATTGTGATGTATTCCCTGCCCATATGGCAAGGCCTGACGTGATGTATATGAAAGGCCCAAGTGCAGGGCTCACCTGTTGTGTATTCAAGGCTCGATTTGATCTATGATTTTGCCATGGTATATGTAATGATGTTTGTATGGGCCACTCCTTAGGAGCAATGTTGGTTGAATGTCCACATTGATGGGCAATGATGGTTAAATGTCCACATTGTGACCTTCATTTAGGAGCTTTGTTAGGCCGATTCTGATTATCGAGGCTGGGTTAAATTGTCAAGGCCGATTCTGATTTCGATTATAGAGGCCGAGGCCGATTAACGAGGCTCATTTCAATTGTCGAATCTGATTCCGTTTGATGAGGCCGATCCGTTTGTCAAGGCCAATTCTGTTTGGTCAAGGCCGATTCCATTTGTGGAGGTCGATTCTGATTATCGAGGCTGATTCCATTTAGTCAAGGCCAATTCTATTTGTCAAGCTCGATTCTGATTATCGAGGTTGATTCCATTTGGTCAAGGCCAATTCTATTTGTCGAAGCCGATTTTAATTATCGAAGTCGATTCCGTTTGGTCGAGGCTGATTCTATTTGGTCGAGGCTGATTCCATTTGTCGAGGCTAATTTCAATTATTGAGGTCCATTCCATTTGATTGAAGCCAATTCCGTTTAATGAGGCCGATTCCGTTTGTTGAGGCTGATTTCGATTATCGAGGCCTATTCCATCTGGTCGAGGCCGATTCTAATTGTTGCGGTCGATTCCGATTGTTGAGGCCTAATTTAATGTAAATAAGGCCCATGAGATGTGGCCCTTTGTGATGTAATTAGGCCCGTGTTAGAGGCCCATTATGATGTATAGGTGCCCCATGTGATGTGGCCCACCTGATGTATATGAGGCTTAATGTGACGTATTGATGGTCATCCATTGAGGCCCACCTTGATATGATGCATAATGGACTTGTGTGAGAGGCCCATTCAATGTGTTTGAGGCCTATGGGTTGTGGCCCATTGTGATGTATTTGGTGCCCATGGGTTATGGTCCTTTGTGATGTATTCGGGACCCATGAGACGTGACACATCCGATGTATATAGGCCCATGTGATGCGGCCCATTATGATTGTATGAGGCCCATTGTGGTGTATTTAACGGTCAAGCCGTGGTTTCCATTGCAATGTATGTTATGCCCATGTGAAAGGCCTATTGTGATGTGTATTAGGCTCTTGAGTGAGGCCCATCGTGTTATATTTTTTCCTTTGTGTGAGACCATGGGTCCACTATATGTTAGGCTCTATGTAGGCCATTCTTTGGGGGTAATGTTAGTTAAATGTTCACATTGTCGAGGCCGATTGATGATCCGGTTATTGATACGGATTATGAGTATGTGACAGTATAACATCATTATACATGCCCATACGCATCATCTGCATGTTTATTACGAGGTGTGATTGACCATTGCATATGTCATAGTACAGATGGTTTTTGGGACTCCCTGATAGGCGGAGTTATCCCACATGAGCGCGATGCATGATTGGACTGCATGACTCATGTATATTGCATTATGTGTTGTGATTACTGTACGCCCTAGTAACATTAGGGTCGTAGCCGCCACAGTCATATCGTGGATGGCCAGATGGGACATCAAAAATTTATTACTATCATCGGGCTATCATAGATAGCCGTAGGTGAAAATTCCTAAACTCTCTTAGTATCAGAGGACGCCCCAACATCGAGACCGAGTGGATATATATGAGTGCATGAGGTCTGTAAACTAATAGGTCGCGTCTCCCACTGTGTCGTGGTTGGTTGGGAGGGGGTGTGGCCTTACCCACTTGAGGGATTAGACGTAGCTAGGCTGAGTTTGACCAACTCGTGAATGGGTCCACTATCAAAGTGATGGGCAGATATTGACTGATTACTGGCTAAGCAGATAGTGAGGTCTTTTTCACTTACCCAGTTGTGCACTTAATGGGGCGGCAAGCTGGTGTAGAGTGTACTAGACCCCGGTGATGATCGTAGAGATGAACAGTACTGATATGTGGACTTATAGAGCAGGAGTTGCATACTCATTCATTCATTCATTCACTATCCACTCGGGCTAGTGGTGCGCAACTATTTGTTATGTGTACCTCTGCAATGGCTAGGATTTCGGTTGGGGCGTGCGCTAACCTGAGATTAGAAGTTTACCACATTGAGTCTAACTATCCAAATTAGGTATGAGACTGGTTTGGATAAAAGTCTCTTGTGATGGACCCCATAGCCTGCGATACTACGTACTATCATCCTTACTTCGCACTCTAGCATGGTCATTCCATTTGCACTGCATACTTCATTATATTCCTAGCATATGGCATTTTGGGTTACTATGTTTCTGTATTTATATCGTTTAGATACAGTTGATGGTATTCGTAGCTTTTTCGAATTGCGTATTATATTGCATCCTCGATATTTAATATCTGGTTCATTATGTTTCCGCATTACATAGTTGATTTACATTACTTTCTCAGTATAAGACATTGGTTTGCTATGTCTTTTCATCGTATATCTTGGATGAGGTTGATGATATCTTTATAGACTTGTCAGTATTTTTTCTTCCTTTAATATCGTATGGTTCATGATCTTACCAGTATTTCTGATATTATATGATTATGACATTATATTGAATACTTAGCACTTACCTTGTACACACACTTATACCACCCTCTAAGCTTTCTATAAGCTTCTGCACAATAGATGCGTGCATGTGATATTAGGTTGCAGCAGCATGGAGCTTCGAGCATGTAGCTGACTTTTGGAGCTTGATTTTGACATATGTATATTCCCTTTCAGCATTGTATTCAAATATTTATATTAGTGAATATGTGATGATGATGTTGCCTTTGTAATTTGGGTAAACTTGTGGTTATGCTTCTTACGAGATAAATGTATGTTCAAAAATTCTCCTTTTAGGATCCCAGGATCAAAACCTGGCATAAGGGCACTGGGAGCCGAGAATGGGGTATTAAGGAGGTTGTCGGCACCGGGTTTGGCGATCGCGATTCCTTTGAATCCGATTTCAGGGTTTGAGGCATGACAAGGTACATCCTTTTGACATTGAGTTTTGTGAAGTTGGGAGCAGACCTAGGGGGATCAGTTGTGGGAAACAAACCCACATGTCGAGATACGAGACATGAGATGGGGAAATGGAATGAATGTGTCTCGAGTGCTTTGGATACAATACGCAATCTAATATACTATGATGGTGGGTAGACACAAGCGGATACCAGATAGATACTGTAGATAATGTCAAGCATAAAAATGGTCAAACCTACCCTGTTGGTCCCGCGAGGATAGACATTTGCATGGAAGATGCCATGGAGGACTCTATATTTATTTACCATGTTGGAGGACCGAAGTGTATTTTCTTGATACCAAGGAACATTCTCGACGTTACAAAAAAAATGTGTAACTTTGACCCGAACATCGACAGAGTCAAAATCATGATCAGTCAGGCCTTGTGAGTTGAGCGATGATGGCTGGGGTGATTCTAGTCGTAGACTTCAAAGGATGCAGGGTTGAGGACTGGGGAGTGACCATATGAAAGAAAATGATATCCCTTGTCATTTCTGATCACTCCTCCAAAATCAAGAAATTTACTCCACCCCACTCTTTCCAAAATTACTTCTATCCCATAAGGTTTGATGCATTCTCGGTCCACAAGGTTTTCTAATACCATCTTCCTTCCTCGAAATTTTTCATAGATGTTTTCGGGAGGAGGAACCTAAGGAATTAGTATTTTCGATTCGATAGGTGGAGAAGCAGGAGCAGGAGCCTCCCATTGGGATCTCCTTGGTCGTGTAGCTACGGACATAGGGGGAGAGATTGTAGTATCTGGCGAGGGTCATTTTAATCTAGTATGACAACGCATCTTCATTTTAACTAGCCCAGATGATTTCCCTACCTCTGCTGCTTTCCCCTTTTCCTTTGGCATTGCGATGGAGCCAGACAAAATGGAAGAAAATGGTAGACAAAATGCGATGAAGATACCCAAAACAATAAAACCCCCAAATGGACTTCAACAATCCTTGAAAAGACTATCTGGTGGAATGAGAATGGATAACACAAATGGAAGGTCTTACCAATTTAGAGAGCACAGACGGTGATGATAATTGGAGTAAAGAGCAGTCATTGGAGCTCCAAGATGAGTTGGGAGACGAACAAATGTAAGAAGATGAAAAAATGAAGAAATCTTGCCCACGCAGTATATATAGACCCTGATACTTCGATGCCATCAAAGTATCTTCGATTCCGTCGATGTTATCGAACACCTTTCGATGCCATCAAAAAGTGTCCATTTAGGTTAGTGAGGTATGTTGAATTTTTAATGCCATTGAGTACCATTCAATGTCATCAAATACCAGTTCAATGCCATTGAAACATTCTTTTTAGATAAGATTTTCCAGTTCAGCATGCATTGACCTATTTACTGGGATGTACTTATACTTTTATCAACCAATCAACATTTGTACACCCAATAAAAATTTACAAGACAAAAAAAATAAAAATTAACACATATACATATGTTTAAAAAGATGAGGCCATATATCCTTAGATATTACAGTTAGTGCAAATTGACCACAAACCAAATTAGATTGCATATTTTCCATTGATGATCGAAGGACTTTACATCTATATGCATCAAGTGCTTATTGTTTTATGAAGATCAAAAGTTCTAGTCTAAGTAATATCAAATTATCTAGTAATGATTATGGGTGATGATCCAAAAAAATAAATAAATAAATAAATAAAATGATACCCAACACATGAGACTCAAATGGAGTAATGGAATGGTTATCCAGTTTTCCTATAATGCGTGATTCTCATTAATCTCCATATTAGTGGACGGACCATTTGTCATGTGGTTGGTCATCAACAATCATACTTGTGCAATTATCATATATTCATTTACTTATGTAGCTTAAAATTTTGCACAATACCTTGAGTAAGATGATAGATTGTGTTTTAGTCCCTTAACCAACATCTTTAGTTATTCCAGACTCAAGAGTTATTCATTTCTTATTCTTGATGCTGCTCCCTTTTGATGTGACTGACCCATTATCAAATTTGAGAGTTATCATAAAAATGGGACATGGTCACCAGTTGTTTCACTTGGAGCAATCACTACAAGTGCCCTGATTAAGTTTGGTATGACTCACAGGGCAATTGTTTTTATTTGATATCACCCACTTGGTAACTGCTTTCTTTGAGTATTATGTTTCAATTTCCTTTTTAAAGTGGTTATCCATGGGTGCTTCGAATTCTCCAGGTAATTGATTCAGATATTCTTATTTTGGAGAATTCCTTGAATTCTTCATCATTTCTTCGGTTGGATTAGACTTACATATATAGCTAAAATCGAAGGTGGAGTGGGGTTGTCTAAGTGCAAGACATTTAAATTTGTAAAGCCCCATCTCTCCGAATGTATGGCAGAATGAACTTGACTATTTACTACTTGAGGTATTTGTTTTGATCATCACAGGTGGTATAGGGAAGGAGTTAGATTTATCTATTTCATATCCTAGACCTCTCATATTTTTAGAGTTCTTACCCAAGCTTAGAAGTCTTTCTAACTTTTCATTACTTTGAGTAAGTTTATGACTAAGTTTTACTATGTGATCAGATTTTTCTACTTCTAGTATCAGACTTTTGTTTTCTTTTTTTAGTTTCTCAATTTCTATTTCTAGAAGTTCAATTTTTTTATTAGTTTTTCAACAATATTATCAACTGTTACTCTTTCAAATTTTGCATTCTCATCATTATACTCATCTAACTCATCATTGTCCTTTAGATTGGGGAAGACTGTAGTGGTGGAGGCTATGAGTATTTTTAGTGACTTTTGGTCTCCATCACTTTTGGACTTACTAGTTTATGTATTGGAGTCATCAGTGTCATCCCATGTAGCTGCCATAGCATTTCCCTTTAATTTCTTTGTGGGACGTTCCATGGATATGTGACCATATGTAACACCCTGAAATTCGGGGGTCGTGTATAAACTCAACTCCCGAGTTCCAGACCGTCACATATGCAACAAAAATGGTTATGATTCGATGTTGTCTGATTTAAAGCATTCACATGAGTAAAAGTATACCAAAACTGCAATTCATACTTCAGATCCAGTGATAAAAGCAAGCGGAAGACTAAACAAGATATATATCACTGTATGGAAAAACAAAGTAATCTCAACTGTCTCCAAAGTATGACTACATCTCTGAGTCTCATATACATGTACATAACAAAAGAATAATGTTCAAAAAGAAAAGTCCCACTGATGTCCCCTCGATCCAGGTCACCTACGGGAAGCCGTCATGATACTGCATATACGAGAACTCATCCTGGTCCTCGTCATCATCTAGCTCCACCTCCTGGATCTCATCGTCACCTGCAACTACAACAGGGTCTGGTGGGTGTTGCAAACACCATCCCGTAACGTGGGAATGAGTGATCAACTCAGTGGAATCATAGAGCAAAGATTAGCATGTTCACAATTCAATCACGCGATAATAGTAAAGCAGTAAATCAGACAAGTCCTAATACTGTTGTTAATGCAAGATGGTATGACGTGATGTATGCCCTCACCGACGATCACCCTCATACGGCAACATCTTACGACCGCGGCATGCCACACTCCCTAGAGTGCTCCACATCTTCCAGGCACATGCAATGCTATGGTGATATGATTACCAAGTTGTTATTAGTCCATTCAAACAGCAGGATTGGGAAACTAAGGTACCTCCCTTGTATCAATCCCAACACGGATCCTGTCTAGGGTCGTCACTCCTAGTAATCTCATACGATGTACATTTCGTAGGTCACTGCAAGGGCTGCCAGGGCTGTTGCTCGCACTCGTTGCACCGCTCCCCCATCACCTTATCAATACAGGCCTACTGTACTCTACTGCGCGGAAGGGTCGTCGCCTCCCGTGAACTCAGAATACGCTCGCGGTCACTACAAAGGGCTCGTCGCCTGATCAGTGTAGGCCGACAGCTAGAATATAGTGTCCCATACCACCATAATCTGCTCACGAGTCTAGGTGCTCACTGGTCACTACGGGGAGCTTTGTGGCCCCAGCGTAGGCCGACAGCTCGACCACGGTGTCCCATACCACCATGCCCGGCTCATGAGTCTTCGTGGATCAAGGTACCACGGTTAATAGGGTTTACAATGGTAAGTTCAGTACCCTAGGTTCAAGCAGTTATGATTCATACAAGGTGAACAAACATCGGCCAGTCGGGTTACTTGACGGGCTCGACTAGCGCGATCGCATCTCGAATTGAACGACATGAAGTGCGTAAAACACTTCGCGTGGCCTAACCACTGCCGCCAACTCTCAACACGAATCACATTCATCGACGCGTCGTTCGTGGCTATGACCAGTCAGCCACGAATTCGCTCGGTTACCGACTGCCTGGACTAAGTCAAGTCCCACACATCTATGGAATTACATTAACACTATAAGAAGGTATTGGAATTGAAATACATCATGTGAGCATGTTAGCACATGTTATAGCATTCAACTTAAGCAAATCTTCAAGGCATACTTCCCATGCATATTCAACTTAAGCAAATCCTCAAGCACATATATTCCATGCATGTAATGAAATCATGCATTTTGTCAACATGTAGAAAATCATTTAGGTCAGCATAATAATTGAAAAATCAATCACAAACTATCAAATAACATCATTTAATACAATACATACTAATACAAGCATTTATACAAACACATACACTACACACTTAAGTCTACATATAGTATGTCGACCCAAAGTGTGCAACTAGGCGAATCTCTTCGCCAAACTAATTATGCACGCATTCCTAGCTTCCTAATGCGACAACAAACCATGTCAATCACATCAGCAAAATATGAATGTAAACAGTACTTCCTACAAATGACTAAAATGCCCTAAATCTCATATTCTTCGTTAGCTTACGAAACGGGAAACGGAGAGCATTTTGTACATGTCAAACGGCGATGCCGTCAAGAATCTACTATTAAACGACATTGAAAGCATTGGGAACCGTCAATCAAAGCGTCTAAAATCCTCACCTAGTGTCTTGTAGACTCGGGAATTGAAGCGGAGTGTATATGGTTCGTCTACGGCGAGTAAGGAGCCTAATACATAAGATCCATAAGCTACATCGCTATGGAAACAAGGAAAACTCAAATCAACATCTATTTAGGGTTTTTACTTACCTAGGATTGCGGTGAAATCGCCGGGAAAGCGGTAGAGGAGTGTTGCTTAAGCATGTGCAACACGTAGCACAAGTGGCGGGAAGAACTCTCCCACTCTCTCACAATCTCTCACTCTTTTTCTCTCTCCCAAGCTAGGGCTTCTCTCAAATTCGGATGGGAGAGAGGAGTGGGGGTTTCAACCCCTTTTATAGCCTAAAACATTCCCAAAATAGGCTTGGGAACAATGTTTACTTGGTGCCTAACCAAATCGGGGCCGTTTCGGTCCAAAAGGGCATTTCTGGAGGTCCCCAGGCCAAATGCGGTCGGACTTAAGCTCATGCATACTGGATCTAGCACACATCCAGTTTTCGGACCGGTTGGGTTCCCAGATCGCACGTGGCGGCCCAGTTTCAGTTTAACGGTCACCGCACCAAGATCAGGCCTATAAGTCTCGTGATATATAATAGATATTTTTCCTGATCCAAGGGTGTAATTTGGCTGTATTCTGACGGTCAGAATGCTTAATACTGATGCGTCAAATTTGTGTGCCAGATTTGAATTTGAAATTCCGACTATGTCCCTATTCACACTCTCTTCGGTCCGGGCTCAATGAAATAGCCTGTGATAATCGGTTTGACTTGATTTTTGGAATGAGTGTCAAGCCCAGCTAGACGGTCCTAACGGTCTAAGATAGGAGGTATCGGACTTTCAACGTGCGGTCTAGATCCAATACAAAGATTCAAAGTGGTCCAGAGAGCAAACCGGCTTAGAGTTTGATCCGAGGCTTTAGAGCATTATAGCACCCTTGGTTCCACTCGCTTCGGGCCTCGTAGAACGTATTTAAAGTGATCAGGGACCATTTCCCAGCTATTCCAACGTTGCACTAGCTAACCTAGTCAAATTTTTCAAAGGAATGAATTCTACGCAATTTTGGGTCGAGTTGGTACTCGAGCCCAAGTATGAATTTTTCACGGGCGTTACAATCTACCCCCCTTAACAAATAATTTCGTCCTCGAAATTTTGTACCTTTTCGTACTCCTCGAGAAGCTGTGGGTAGTTCTTTCTGATCTCGGCTTCTGTCTCCCAAGTAGCCTCCTCCTCAGTATGATGCGTCCATAGTACCTTCACAAGGGGAATCACCTTGCTACGCAGTACCTGCTCCTTCCGGTCTAAGATGCGTGTTGGTCGCAGGATATAAGTAACATCCTCTCCTAACTGCACCTGCTCCCATCTGATGATATGAGAAGGATCAGCAACGTACTTCTTCAGCATAGAAACATGAAATACGTTGTAGACGCTCGAGAGGGGCGTGGGTAAAGCCAATCGGTAAGCCACTGCTCCCACACGATCGAGGATCTGAAATGGACCAATGTATCGCGGTGCCAGCTTCCCCTTCTTTCCGAACCGAAGGACTCCCTTCATAGGGGAAACTCGCAAAAACACATGATCCCCGACTGTGAACTCTAGTGGTCTTCGTCTCGTATCGGCGTAGCTCTTCTGTCTGCTCTGCGCTGTAAGTAGCCGACGTCGAATAATATCAATCTTCTCTGACGTCGCCTGCACCAACTCTGGGCCAATCAAGCTGCGCTCACCGACCTCTAACCAGCAATGCGGTGCGCGACAAGGTCGCCCATACAGCGCCTCATAAGGTGCCATGCCGATACTCGCCTGGAAGCTATTGTTGTACGCAAACTCCGCATATGCAAGACAGTCATCCCAACTGTCCTTGAAGTCCAATGCGCAAGCTCGCAACATGTCCTCCAGGATCTGGTTCACTCGCTCTGTCTGTCCGTCCGTCTGTGGGTGGAAGGCAGTACTGAACTTCAACTTCACACCCATAGCCTCCTGAATGCGAGTCCAGAAAATAGAAGTGAACCGCGTGTCTCTGTCCGACACGATCTCCAACGGAACTCCATGCAGACGCACAATCTCTCGGATATACAATCTAGCCAGCTCGTCTGCAGAGTTCGTAACTCTGATCGGTAGGAAGTGCGCCGACTTCGTCAATCGGTCGACGATCACCCAAATGGAATCATGCCCCTTCCTCGTCTTCGGCAACCCAGAAATGAAGTCCATGGAAATGAAATCCCACTTCCACTCTGCAATAGGCATAGGCTGCAAAAGTCCAGGTGGTCGGCGATGCTCTGCCTTCACCTGCTGACAAGTGAGACAACGGGACACGAACTCAGCTATGTGGGTCTTCATACCTTCCCACCAGTACGTCCTCTTCACGTCACGATACATCTTCGTGCTGCCAGGATGCATCGCGAGTCTAGTAGAATGCGCAGCCTCGAGAATCTCTCGTCTCAAGTCAGGGACATCAGGAACGCATAGGCGGCCACGGTAACGTAAGCCCCCATCCATGCCAACTCGCCAGTCGGCGTCAGCATCATCACTGGCCTGCTCTCGAAGCTCAGTAAGATGCGCGTCGTCCCTCTGCGCCTCGATGACACGGTCATCGATCGGGGATCGCACCTGAACATGTGCGATGAACTCAAATGGCTCCTCTATGGTGAGTTTCTGCTCAAAGTCTCGCAAAAACTCAACCATATCCCACTCGACAACCATCAGCGGAGCCGCAAACTCTATCGCCTTCTTGCGGCTCAACGCATCAGCCACAAGGTTCGCCTTCCCAGGATGGTAAGAGACTTCAAACTTGAAGTCCTTCAGCGTCTCCATCCATCGCCGCTGCCTCATATTCAAGTCCCGCTGTGTGAATATGTACTTGAGGCTCTTGTGGTCGCAAAAGAGCTCGAACTCCTCTCCATAGAGGTAATGTCTCCAGAGTCTCAGTGCGAATATCACGGCTGCCAACTCCAGGTCGTGTGTAGGGTAATTCTCCTCGTGCTTCCTTAATTGTCTCGAGGCATACGAAATTACCCTGTCCCTCTGCATAAGGACACAACCCAAACCAACGCTAGACGCGTCAGTGTATATAGTGTATTTAACCCCTTGCTCTGGCAATACTAGCACAGGGGCGGACGTAAGTCTGTCCTTCAGCTCCTGAAAAGCTGACTCCGCCTTATCATTCCAGGCGAACTTCACGTCCTTCCGTGTCAACTGAGATAAGGGTCTCGCGATCTTCGAGAAATCCTGAATGAAGCGCCGATAGTAGCCAGCGAGACCCAAGAAACTCCTCACCTCAGTGACAGAACCAGGCTGCTCCCAGTCCTGCACCGCAGCTACCTTAGACAGGTCAACCTCCATGCCATCCTTGGACACCACGTGTTCCAGAAACTTCACCTCCTGCTTCCAGAAGTCGCACTTCTTATACTGTGCGAACAACTGATGCTGTCTGAGCGTATCAAGGACCAAACGCAAGTGCTCCTCATGCTCCTCTCGACTCCTAGAGTATACCAAAATGTCGTCGATGAAGACAACGACGAATCGATAGAGGAAAGGCCGCAATACCCGGTTCATCAGATCCATGAACACGGCCGGTGCGTTCGTGAGACCGAACGACATCACAAGGAACTCGTAATGACCAAAACTGGTCCTGAACGCTGTCTTCTGCACGTCCTCATCTCTGACGCGCAGCTGATGATATCCTGACTGAAGATCAATCTTCGAGAAGTACTGCGCTCCTCTCAACTGATCAAACAAGTCGTCGATCCTGGGCAAAGGGTACTTGTTCTTCACTGTGAGTTGGTTCAACCTGCGATAATCAATACACAATCGCAGCGAACCATCCTTCTTCTTCACGAACAAGACCGGTGCTCCCCAAGGAGATACGCTAGGCCGTATAAGGCCAAGCTCTAGTAGACCATCAATCTACGTCCTCAACTCCTCCATCTCACATGGTGCCATGCGATACGTCGGCAGTGAGACGGGTGTAGAACCAGGAATCAGATCGATAGTGAAATCGATCTCACGTCGGGGCGGCAAACCAGGGATCTTCCTGAACAGATCCCCGAACTCAGAAACAACTGGCGTCTGCTCAAGTACCTGGGCACCAGCGTCGCGCAACAGAGTGGCGTAGCTAAGAATGCGGAAAGGAAGATTTACCCGCACTGAAAATGTGAAAGGCGTGCCCTCAGGCTCGTACACCGTCACCACACGAGCCTCGCAGTCAATCTCGGCTCTAGCTGCAGTCAACCAGTCCATGCCCAGAATGACGTCGAGATATACGAGCGAGGGATCGACGACCAAATCAAGAGTCATCGTCCTGCCTCCCAGATCAAGTAAACAACCCTCACACATCTGGGTGACATCCGAATAATCTCCATGAGCTGCAAGGACTCGCACGCTATCCATAGTAATAGTCTGCAACCCAAGACGTCTGACTACGGCACGCGATATCAAAGAAATCGTGGAACCAGTGTCCACCATGACAAGAACGGGAGTACCTCCGATATGGCCCGTGACCTCGAAGGCTGAATGCTGGAAAGTCGGCGTCGTAGCTGCCTCAGCGGTCAGTGCATGAACTCGAGCCTGCTGTGGCCGGTTCGGCCGCTGTGTCAAGGGCCGTGGGGGCTGTCGAATCTGCGATACTGTGGGTCTGAAAGAGGACTGCGCAGGAGCTGACCGTATAGGCGGTGCTGATATCGCCTGTGGACGTACACGATCAATCTTCTGCCGCGGCGAGAACCCACTGTCCCGCATCCTCGAAAAGCAACTCGGCGCTAGGTGGCCCGTCCTCCCACAGTATGTGCATGATAAATCAGGGCGCCTAAACGGTCCTACTAGCGTCGTGGTCCTGGTAGGAGGATCAACGCGAGGTCTCTTGCCCGCGAAGGGCCTATCTGGCAACTCCGGTCGCGGCCTGGAAGTAGTCGGGCCTCGTGATCGCGCAAGTCGATCCACGTCCTTCTCTGCCCGCATGGACATGTGAACCAACTCCGCATAGGAGGAGAAACTGATACAGCACATCTTCGACCGAATATCCGGTCGCAAGCCCTCCAAAAAGCGCCGTATGCGCATCTGCTCATCAGCTAGAATCGTCGGGACGTACCTGCCCAACTCTGTGAACCGATGCTCATACTCGGTAACCGTCATCGCTGCCTGCCTGAGACGGAGAAACTCATTCTCCCTCTCGTGTCTGTAGGTCTGAGGATAATACTTCTCATGGAAGCGAAACTCGAATGCTGCCCATGTCCATACGAAGTCTGCGGTAACAGTCCGCAATACACTATCCCACCACATACTGGCCTCTCTCTCAAACTGGAAGGTAGCCAGCTCTACCTGCTCTGCCTCAGTACAGTGCAACATGCGCAGAATCTTCGATACTCGGTCGAGCCAAAACTCAGCCTCCTCGGGTCTGTGAGAACCCGTGAAAGTAGGAGGCCGCAAGCGCTGAAATCGCTCCAGAAGGCCCCGTGTGTCGGCAGGGTTCCCCGCAGGGAAAGCAGGCTGCGCAGGAAGTGCTATGCCCTCATCCTGGGCGTAAGCATAGGCATTCTCAGCTGGATGCGCAGGTGGTGCAGGCGGAGTAGATGCAGTCGCACCCCCACCCTGGGCTAACGTCCCGACTATGGTAGTCAATAACTGCTGCTGCTGTAGCATCATAGCCATCATCTGCTCGAATCTATCAGGTGGCGGAGCAGGCTGTGGCGGATGAGGTGCGGAAGTAGATGCGCGCTGTGGCTCTCTAACTGATGGTGTAAATGGCGGTGGTCCATCTGTAGGACCAGTAGCAGGCTGAGACGATCGAACAGTCTCAGGAATCGGGCCCACAGCAGGGTCCGGACGAGTGCCAGACTGAGAGGGAGTCTGATCCATCTGCTCAGACAACGAAAGCCGAACCGTGCTCCTCGTAGTCTTAGGTGGCATTCCCTATATTCAAAATAGGGCGCAACCTTGTCAGTCTCAATTGCTCAAATACACCACAATCATTCACTAAAGAGTCAAAGGCATTCCATGCATTTCAATTAATCAAAATTGTCACAATACAAGGGATATATCCTTACAAGCATCATGAATAGAATGACATGGAAATTAAGACAGTTAAGCAACAGCAACATAAGAAAAACACTAGCCCTAACAGGCTTTACACACATAAAACAGAAAATGGCTAACTACTCATAACAACATCAAAGATCGCGTCGCTAGTCGGAGTCTGGCGACGGAGGAGGAGCACCCTTATCCTGTAAACAACACAGGATTGCCTTCAAGGTGCGAGTCACCTTGCCAAATTTCTTCTTCGTAACGGCCTTGGCATCAGCGACCTCTGCTCGAAGTTCTTGGACTTCCCTTCGCAAAGCGGTCTGACTCTCCTCCATCCGAGCAATGCGATCGTCAATAGTAGTCTGCGCAGAAGGAGGAGGGCTCTCATCAGTATCCTGAGCCTCCTCTTCTGCTTCTTCCTGAGTCTCTTCCTGAACCTCTGCACTAGGTTCTCCTTCGCTTTGATCTTCCTCTTCATCAAAGTCGTCCCCACTATCCCTTTCAAGTTGATTTTCACGGTATTGCGACCCGATCTTCATCTTAACCATTGTCGACTCATCGATGGTGTGAATCGATACCGGCAATTCGGGTCCAAGTCTATAGGCAAACTCAAGCGTAATCTTGCAAATGAGTCGGCCAAAGGGAAGGGATTCGGATGTTCTTCTCGACCTGGCTATGAGAACTATCTGCCGTAAGATGAAAGTGGCCATACATACGTTCTCTCCCTGGGCCACCAGAAATAAGAAATCGACCATAAGACGTGTACATTCAATGCGGTTCGTAGACCTAGGATAGACATTGAACGTGCAGATGTGATGCAGCAGACGCAAATCTTCAGACATGTACGTCGCCTTGAGGCTATTATTAGGCTGCCATGGAACCAACTTACCGCACAGAAACCTGGTGCGGCGATCCCGTTCACGTCTAGTCCTCAAATTCTTCTCACTTGGATGCACATCACCTAGTGGCACGTTGATAAGTCGCGCAACCAACCGGACGTCGATCGTAGCCATCCGATCTCTACCAAAAGGGATTTTGAACTGCAAGGGCTCCAAGGTAGGACTCTGGATGCTAGCATAGAAGGCACGAACAGTGCTCACATTAGCACGAGCGCGAGCTTCAAAGATCGGTCCCCAGTGCGCAGCTTCAATGCGTTCGAACAACAGATATTCGCCGAACAATCGCCCATCTACGTCCGCCTCAAATAACACTCTACGATTAGTGTATTCACCATGAGGCATCTCTGATAGGATGGTTCGTCCAAGGTGTGCATGGGGATCCAAATCCCGCTTTGTACGGCACTCCAGGACTGCCGCTGGACCTGCGGCGGCGCTTGAACTTGCGGCACCACCCCGCGGTCTTCTTAATCGAGCAGGGCGGCTCGGCCCAGCCTCGTCTGTTGCAGTTTTTCTCTTACCCATCAAAGACAGGATGGATGAGAGTGACAAAAGACCCAAAATAGCTTCCACGAAAGCCATGGAAAACGCCGAAAATGCGGAGAAATGGCTGCCCAATCTGACAAAAGGAAATCTAGGCGTCGTAGAGGGATGCTTCAAGCTTCCCAAGGCTGTAGTTTCAGGGAAAAATAAGAACAAAAAGATGGAATGGAGCTGCTCACGATTTCAGCACTATTTGGGGGATTTTGGAGCTCCAAATGGGAAAATCATCAAGGAACGGGGCTGCCAACACCCAATAATCAATGGGTGGTGGTCGGTTTTGGCCAAGGAAGGGTTTAGGAGGGGTTTGGGTCACCGGGGTTTGGAATGGAGCGCTGAAAATCAATTCTAGGGCATGCAAGGGGGCTGTTTGTGAAGGAGAGGGGTGTTTTAGGGGTTTTCGTGGGATGGGAGGTAGCTAGGAGTGATGGGGGGTGTATTTAAGTGGGTGCGCCCAAAGGGCAGCACCATCGGAGGTGGCCGGCCGGCGATGCATCGCCCGGCCGGCGATGGCATCGTCGGCCAACCTCCAGGTTGGCCAGCGGGACCCCATGGGTCTGGTCCCCCATGGTCCCAGGGCCCCAAAAAAGTTGGTCCCACCCCTTGGTTCATTATATTTTGGTCCCTATGAGCCCAAACATGTGTTCGGGGCTTTCCGGGTCTACATCGCAATCCCGAATACCAAACCATATGATGCAGCATATGAATTTGGGGTAGAAGGATCCAGTAAATCTTTCTAGCCCCTTAGTTGCTAAAGAAAGTGAAGTTAGAATGGCCTTATGGCCATTTTTCATGAAATTTTACTATTCACTGTAAAATTTGGTGAATGTACTAATTTGTGTTATTTTCACATTAGGTTTGATGCCTAACATGAAATGGATAAGAAAGAACTGAAGGTTGAAGTGTTTAGAGAAGGAATTTTGAGAATTTTTGGCAAAACGGGGTTTTTAAGCCCTGGCGATTGATTACTGGAGTCGTGGTCATTCCACGGCCCAAAGATTCACTTTTGCTGTTTAAAACCGCTCATAGGACGTCTCCACCCGACTTCCTACAGCTTAAAAGTGATTCGGGTCGCTTTACGCGACCCGAGATGCGTTACAGACTCGATCTTGCGATCGATCCTTATAGACTTCGCCTATCAGCGAATCTGTGATCCTAGAAGTGTTTCTAGACCCTTCTCGCACCCACCTAAGTCAAAGAAAGCGACAGCGTACGTCGCAAGACCATAACCCAGGCCCAGTATACTCTCATTCATGCTCTGATACCAACTTGTAACACCCTGAAATTCGGGGGTCGTGTATAAACTCAACTCCCGAGTTCCAGACCGTCACATATGCAACAAAAATAGTTATGATTCGATGTTGTCTGATTTAAAGCATTCACATGAGTAAAAGTATACCAAAACTGCAATTCATACTTCAGATCCAGTGATAAAAGCAAGCGGAAGACTAAACAAGATATATATCACTGTATGGAAAAACAAAGTAATCTCAACTGTCTCCAAAGTATGACTACATCTCTGAGTCTCATATACATGTACATAACAAAAGAATAATGTTCAAAAAGAAAAGTCCCACTGATGTCCCCTCGATCCAGGTCGCCTACGGGAAGCTGTCATGATACTGCATATACGAGAACTCATCCTGGTCCTCGTCATCATCTAGCTCCACCTCCTGGATCTCATCGTCACCTGCAACTACAACAGGGTCTGGTGGGTGTTGCAAACACCATCCCGTAACGTGGGAATGAGTGATCAACTCAGTGGAATCATAGAGCAAAGATTAGCATGTTCACAATTCAATCACGCGATAATAGTAAAGCAGTAAATCAGACAAGTCCTAATACTGTTGTTAATGCAAGATGGTATGACGTGATGTATGCCCTCACCGACGATCACCCTCATACGGCAACATCTTACGACCGCGGCATGCCACACTCCCTAGAGTGCTCCACATCTTCCAGGCACATGCAATGCTATGGTGATATGATTACCAAGTTGTTATTAGTCCATTCAAACAGCAGGATTGGGAAACTAAGGTACCTCCCTTGTATCAATCCCAACACGGATCCTGTCTAGGGTCGTCACTCCTAGTAATCTCATACGATGTACATTTCGTAGGTCACTGCAAGGGCTGCCAGGGCTGTTGCTCGCACTCGTTGCACCGCTCCCCCATCACCTTATCAATACAGGCCTACTGTACTCTACTGCGCGGAAGGGTCGTCGCCTCCCGTGAACTCAGAATACGCTCGCGGTCACTACAAAGGGCTCGTCGCCTGATCAGTGTAGGCCGACAGCTAGAATATAGTGTCCCATACCACCATAATCTGCTCACGAGTCTAGGTGCTCACTGGTCACTACGGGGAGGTTTGTGGCCCCAGCGTAGGCCGACAGCTCGACCACGGTGTCCCATACCACCATGCCCGGCTCATGAGTCTTCGTGGATCAAGGTACCACGGTTAATAGGGTTTACAATGGTAAGTTCAGTACCCTAGGTTCAAGCAGTTATGATTCATACAAGGTGAACAAACATCGGCCAGTCGGGTTACTTGACGGGCTCGACTAGCCCGATCGCATCTCGAATTGAACGACATGAAGTGCGTAAAACACTTCGCGTGGCCTAACCACTGCCGCCAACTCTCAACACGAATCACATTCATCGACGCGTCGTTCGTGGCTATGACCAGTCAGCCACGAATTCGCTCGGTTACCGACTGCCTGGACTAAGTCAAGTCCCACACATCTATGGAATTACATTAACACTATAAGAAGGTATTGGAATTGAAATACATCATGTGAGCATGTTAGCACATGTTATAGCATTCAACTTAAGCAAATCTTCAAGGCATACTTCCCATGCATATTCAACTTAAGCAAATCCTCAAGCACATATATTCCATGCATGTAATGAAATCATGCATTTTGTCAACATGTAGAAAATCATTTAGGTCAGCATAATAATTGAAAAATCAATCACAAACTATCAAATAACATCATTTAATACAATACATACTAATACAAGCATTTATACAAACACATACACTACACACTTAAGTCTACATATAGTATGTCGACCCAAAGTGTGCAACTAGGCGAATCTCTTCGCCAAACTAATTATGCACGCATTCCTAGCTTCCTAATGCGACAACAAACCATGTCAATCACATCAGCAAAATATGAATGTAAACAGTACTTCCTACAAATGACTAAAATGCCCTAAATCTCATATTCTTCGTTAGCTTACGAAACGGGAAACGGAGAGCATTTTGTACATGTCAAACGGCGATGCCGTCAAGAATCTACTATTAAACGACATTGAAAGCATTGGGAACCGTCAATCAAAGCGTCTAAAATCCTCACCTAGTGTCTTGTAGACTCGGGAATTGAAGCGGAGTGTATATGGTTCGTCTACGGCGAGTAAGGAGCCTAATACATAAGATCCATAAGCTACATCGCTATAGAAACAAGGAAAACTCAAATCAACATCTATTTAGGGTTTTTACTTACCTAGGATTGCGGTGGAATCGCCGGGAAAGCGGTAGAGGAGTGTTGCTTAAGCATGTGCAACACGTAGCACAAGTGGCGGGAAGAACTCTCCCACTCTCTCACAATCTCTCACTCTTTTTCTCTCTCCCAAGCTAGGGCTTCTCTCAAATTCGGATGGGAGAGAGGAGTGGGGGTTTCAACCCCTTTTATAGCCTAAAACATTCCCAAAATAGGCTTGGGAACAATGTTTACTTGGTGCCTAACCAAATCGGGGCCGTTTCGGTCCAAAAGGGCATTTCTGGAGGTCCCCAGGCCAAATGCGGTCGGACTTAAGCTCATGCATACTGGATCTAGCACACATCCAGTTTTCGGACCGGTTGGGTTCCCAGATCGCACGTGGCGGCCCAGTTTCAGTTTAACGGTCACCGCACCAAGATCAGGCCTATAAGTCTCGTGATATATAATAGATATTTTTCCTGATCCAAGGGTGTAATTTGGCTGTATTCTGACGGTCAGAATGCTTAATACTGATGCGTCAAATTTGTGTGCCAGATTTGAATTTGAAATTCCGACTATGTCCCTATTCACACTCTCTTCGGTCCGGGCTCAATGAAATAGCCTGTGATAATCGGTTTGACTTGATTTTTGGAATGAGTGTCAAGCCCAGCTAGACGGTCCTAACGGTCTAAGATAGGAGGTATCGGACTTTCAACGTGCGGTCTAGATCCAATACAAAGATTTAAAGTGGTCCAGAGAGCAAACCGGCTTAGAGTTTGATCCGAGGCTTTAGAGCATTATAGCACCCTTGGTTCCACTCGCTTCGGGCCTCGTAGAACGTATTTAAAGTGATCAGGGACCATTTCCCAGCTATTCCAACGTTGCACTAGCTAACCTAGTCAAATTTTCCAAAGGAATGAATTCTACGCAATTTTGGGTCGAGTTGGTACTCGAGCCCAAGTATGAATTTTTCACGGGCGTTACACCATACTTTATGTAGTTGTAAAATTGGGTTTCTTTGGACTTGTTGAAAGATTTACCTATTTGGCACTTGTAGTTCGATGGTTTCCCTTTGTTATTTTTTATTTTTCCCCAGTTCTTGTTGAAGAATCTTTTGCATCGTTTGGCTAAAAGAGCCACTTCCTCATCACCATTTTCGTTTTCACTTTCTTCTTCCTCTGTGGGTGTCATGGTTTTAGAGGCTTTAAGAACATTATTTTTGAATTTTGTAGGTGTTTTGAAGAGTAGCTCAAAGGTTTGTAGAGAACCTACCAATTCCTCTACTTTCATTTCATCAATAGTGGTGACTCTGGAGTTGAATCGTTTCGGTAAGGATCTCAATATTTTTCTACACATTTTTATTACTGGTATTTTCTCACCAAGTCCCCACATGGAGTTGCATATGTTATTTAACTTTGTAAAGAACTCCGTAAATATTTCATGTTCTTTCATTTTTATATGTTCAACTTGAGTTGTCAATAGCTGTAACTTTGACCTCTTTATTATGCTTGTTCCTTCATGGGTAGTTTGTAATAAATTCCATGCTTTGTTTGAAGTTCCACACGTATAGATTTGATTAAACTCTTTTTCTGAAACTGCACAGTAAATAGCATTCATTGCTTTGGCTTCACATTTTTTCATTTATTTTTCATAATCAGTTCACATGGCTTTTGGTTTTGGGTTTCAAGATGGTAGTGTACTATTAAGTACCACTTGTTCAGTTGGTGGCACATATCCATTTTCTACAAATTTTCAAACATTATGGTCTATGGACTGCAAAAAGGCATTCATCCTATCTTTCTCATAAGCATAGTTTGAACCATCAAAGATAGGTGGTTGAGAGACTAATGGCCCCTCTCCCTTGGTCATAATTCCAAATTCAGTTAGGATCTCCCTATATGTTGTTAAACCTTTCAAGAGGAATCCTCTCTGATACCAATTGAAATTGCAGTAGGATCGCTACCATTGAAGTATGGAAATGTGTCCAACTGTCCAAGGAGGGGGTTAATAGGAATTTTTTTTTTTAAATATTTACTTGTTAAAACATGCAATGCCTTAAATTAGTTAATCAATCAAGCTAAGTAAGGCAAATTAACTGTAAGGCTTCTAAGCAAATAGAGGGTCTATTCACATATGCTTCACATGATTTGTATGTAAAGCAACTAGCTTATAGAGATAGTGTATGAGAGTGTGTGGGATGTGATTCTTATCAATGCTTAGACATTCATTTAATCATGCATCGTAAATAATCATTTAAGAGATGATAAGCATAACTAGATCAATGCATAAATAGCAATCCCAAACATAATCATACATAGTGGTTCAGCTACTTGCCTACTCCACTCCCGGCTGATGCACTCCACCCTAGAGTGTGCCAGATTTCACTATCAATGGTTTTAAATCTGGTTAACTATAAACCTTCAAAACCTATACAAGGTTAACTAAGGAGCCAACACAAGGAAACCTTATATGCTTACGCAAGGCAATAGGTCCTACATAAGAATACAACTAGGAGCCTACATAAGCCAACAATTCCTACACAAGGACAAAAGTCTTACACAAGGACATATGACGTATTCTCCTATCGAAGGCCTATGAAAGGTCTTAGCGAGTTTGTCAACTCAAACTCTAAATCCCAATCTTATACAAGGAAAGGGCTTTAGACTCAACGGACTCTGTATACTTACAAATAGGTGAGTGAGCCCTGTTTTAGCACATGTTGATGAAAATCTTTCTGTTGATGAAGGGTCTTCAGGTCCCTTGAAATGCAACCATCCGTTTGATGCTCCAATCAATGCTTCGAAGTTGTTGGTTTAGGGTTTGGTCTAATCTTCTCTAATAAGTGGTTTGTCTTTAAAGTTTAGAGAAGATTCTTATGAGGTAAGCATTCATGATTTTCAGTACAAAGATTCACCATTAAAGAGTGTTACTGGAAACTTAATGAATGCTCGAGTTTATAAATCAATCTAAGCAATGAGGATGTTAATAAATGCTTTTTCTATGGATTAAATGATGAACTCTTATGGGAAAGAGGATTTGAGGATAAGGGTATTAACTACTATAAAACTCTCTCAAGCTCTCTTCAATTTTAGCTATTTTACCAAGATGCAACCCAAGAATATATATAAATTTGAATCCCATTGGTCAAAAAATTGGCAGAAATCGAACATTGTCGTTGCCATCAAAATTTAAATTTCGATGTCATCAAACCTTTTTCAATTGCATCGATTACCTACACTAAGATATTCAGTTAGGTGTAGGAAAAATTCTGTTCCATCTCATCGAGTACCCTTCGATGTCATTGATCTGTACTTCAATGTCATTCAATGTCATTGGGATTCCTTTGAAAAATACACTTTGGTTATTGGACATTTTTATCCCTTATTCGATTCAATCAATTAGACCTTCGATGTCATTGAATTTTGAATTTCGATTCAATCGATTAGAACTTCGATGCCATTGAATTTTGAATTTTGAACGGTCATTGATGCAATCGAAGATATTAGATTTTCCTAAGAAGCTTGCTTGACAATCTAGTCCTTATATCAATGCAATCGAGTGAGCTTTGATGCCATTGATAACTTACTCCCGATCCAATCGATGCAAGTTCGAATACATCGAGGAGAACTTTAAGTATTTCAATCATGGAGGAAGTAAGCCCATGGTAGATTTAATCGAAGTTGGATCGATGACATTAAAATTTGAATTTCGATGTCATCGATCTTAATTCGATGCAATCAACAATACACAGCTTTTTGTTCAATTTGTTGTTGGACTGTATGGGCTAGTTTTTTAACGCAATCGAACCGTGTTCGTTTCCATCAAATTTGTCCTCGAATGCATATCGATGCAATCGACAGGACATTGATTTTTCCTATATGGTTCATGTTTTCCTCCAATTCTCAAGGTACAAAATCCAATCTTATTAGAAGATATTCTGAAGTAGTTTTGGGTAAGTTGGGTTCTTTTTAGGGCATATACCTGTCAGGGTTTGTTTTTTAGGGAAATGAGGCTTAGTTTACCTTTTAAGCACGATCGTATGCCTTCATCTTGATGAGTCATGAACTTGTTGTCTTTGATTTGAGGCTCACTTGACTGATAGATTTATCATTCACGTATATTGATAAACAAAGCACTTTCACCCTTAAGACATGTATTCTTCCCTTCTCTTTGGACTGAGTTGACTTGGGATCGGTTGCTTGGCTGAAGTATCATATGATTGTTTGTTTTCTGTTAGCATATCAAAATAGTCCCACACGTCATCGGGTTCATTGTTCATGAATTCCCCATTCCTCATATCTCTACGAATTAGCGCATGAGAGAACTCAGTACAGCATAGAAAAAACTTATGGTTTGTCAAACTTTATAGCCATGATGTGGGCAAGTACTTAGGAGATCCTAGAACATTTCTTATCATTGGAAGAAGCTTCCTTCCTCTTTCTGTGAGAAGTTTATGATGACCCTTCTAAGAGAATTGGTCTTATGAACCGATAAGAACTTTTTCAGGGACTCTCAGGTCATCTCAGCCCATGTCCCAATTGATCTTGGTCTCAAGGAGTGAAGCCAAGACTTGGCCTTCTCCTTGAATAAGAAGGGGAACAATTTTAGTCTAAGGGTATCATCTGACACATTGTTGAAGTGTAAGGTCGCTACAATCTCGTCATACTCTTTAAGATATAAGTATGGACTCTCATAATCTAGTCCATGAAATTTTAGAAGTAGTTAGATCAGTCTTGGCTTAAAATCTATGTTTCCTGCATTACGTGGAAAGATCATGCTGGAAGGTGTGCTTGTATTAGCTAGTTGAAAACAATAATGTAGAGTTCTAGCTGTTGGGACGTTTTGCATTTCATTTTTATCTTGTTGCTCAACGTCACGATATTGAGGTTGACTCTATTGAGGGTCCAATATGTCAAATATTGCATATTGGACCCTATTTATAATTTGATTTTATGAACATAATAATGCTTAATGTTCTATTTTAATCATGTTTGTGTTGCAAGGTGAATTTAAGAACTTGACTTGAAAAGGATGCTAAAAATATGGATTTAATGCTCAAGAATCACCAAAGCGAAGAATGGATCTGTTGAAACCAAGAATGAAAAATGCACACACCAAAGATCTAAGAAAATCAAGTCAAATGAAGAAAATCAGATTTTTGAAGTGAATTTGTGTAATCCTCGACCAGTCCTGGCTTCAGCTTGACTAGTCCTGTGTACGCTTAACCAGTCCTAGACTCTCCTTGACTAGTCCTGGCTTGACCAGTCGAAGATGCTCGACTCAAACTCTAGCGACTAAAATAGCCAATTTTCTATCCTACTCGACCAGTCCAGGGCGTCCCATGACCAGTCGAGGACATCCCACGACCAGTCGAGCATTACATAAAAGTTGCACGGACCGCATAAATTTGAGATGCTTTCCAAAAATTTCCACTCGGTGTGAAAGTCTAAAGCCTAAAATTATAAATAGGGGTCCTTAGGGCATCCCCAAGCATCTTCTAGGATTTAAGGAGTGGAGCAAAAGGGTGGAGTCACCGTTTAGGAGTTCTTCTTCTTCTTCTTTAGATGATCTTTTTGTTTTGTTTAAGAGTTTTTACTTCAATCGTGTCTTTGGTTGGCTAAATCTCTTAGCTAGGGCTAAGAGGAGAAGCTTGTAGCATGATTGGGATATTTACTTTGTTTTTATTCATGTTTTGTTGAACTCTCTTGGATTCTAGTTTGATTATGAAGGAATATTTTAGTTTTTAATGTTTTATTATGACTCAAATTACAATAGATCTGTGATAGCTTGAGATATATTCTTTTCCTGAATTGAGATTGTGAAATTAGGAAATCATACTGTTCACCATTATCCCATGAGCATGGTAGGGTGATGGAATCCTCCCTAACTTTCACAATTCTCTTATGATTGATTTCGGGTTTGGTAAACTATTGTTGTTTACCTTGTCTCCTAAACATGGTTAGGTGACGGAATCACTTCCAAAACCTCACCACTCTCATACATTGATGATTAGATCCATGAGAAGTTCAGAGATCTGACAAATCTCTCCTTACCAACTAGATAATATAGGACTCTGATTCCAGTCCTGTCCTTAAATCATTGCAAGGTAGCTTCCCAATTACCACAAGTGGATCCTTGGCACCCTAGTTCTCACATTTAAATTTATTAGTTTTAATTTCTCTAATTACAATTACTCTCTATATTTCCATATTTAGGTTTTCATCTTCTTCTAGTTCTAGTTCTAGTTACTTTCAGAAGACACACGAGTTCAGTTCCTGTGGATTCGACCTCAGTCTTACCAAGATTATTACTACATCGCGACCCTACACTTGAGGTTGTGAACAAGTTTTTGGCGCTGTTGCCGGGGATCAATGGTTATATTTTTCTTAGATTAACTAGTTTTGGAATAAGGTTAGGATTAGGGTTTTTCTATTTTTCTATTTTTAGGATTAGGGTTTATTTTATGTTTTTAGAAACTTTCTAATTCTAGGATTTCTTTTATTTTTAGAAACTTATGTTCTAATTCTAGGTTTAGAACTTTCCCAATTTATTTTTAAAAACTTTCTAATATTGGAATTTCAGTTTTAGAAACTGACTTGTTTTTTTTTTTTTTTGTTTTGTAGGATCTTAATTTAAGAACTTCTAATTTGTTAACTTCTTTCTAATTCTCTCTCTCTCTCTCTCTCTCTCTCTCTCTCTCTCTCTCTCTCTCTCTCTCTCTATTTCTAGATTTCTATTTCCTTTTTTTCCTTTTTAGGTTTACGTTAGAATTTGAAATTGAGGGCTGAGAGTGTTTCATTCCCAAGTGAGTCCGTGACAACACTTAACCTCTTTTAAGTGAAGGAGGATTGTTTGAGGGGTTATCTATCTATCACAGGATTAGAAACCACTCGAGATCATCAGAGTTAATTGTGGTTATAACTACAAATCAACCGGTCAATCAACCAGAAAGACAACCTCAACCTTGAGTTGAGGAAGTCCAGGATGAGAATGAGGTGCATCAAGCACCTCGCCTTGTACTTTGTGAGATTATTTACAACCGGTGGGGGTGATCACATCCTCATGCATGATTTTTTTAAAAAATATATGACATATGAATATCAAGCTAGGGGTAATCTAACTCCTTCCAAAATTCCATGGACTTGAATCTGAAGGTCCATATCTAAACTTGAAAGAGTTTGATGAGATTATAGCCACTTTATATTTTCTAAACATGTTTGAGGACACAGTCAGACTGAAACTCTTTACCTTTTCTTTAAAGGAGAAAGGTAAGACGTGGTAGCATTCACTACGTCCCGGATCTATTGGCACATGGAATGACATGATAAGGGAGTCCATAAAGAAATTTTTTCCATATCATAAAACGAACACCCTTAGAAAGTCAATCATGAACCTTGCCCAAAAGGAGGATGAAACATTCTTCCAATGTTGGGAGGGGTTCAAGGATCTTGTCGGTTCATGCCCATAACATAGTTGTAAAACGTGACGCATTACACACTTTTTCTATAATGGAATAACATCTTCCATGAGCCAATTGGTCGAGACAATGTGTAATGGGGAATTCATGAATAAAAATATCAATGATATATGGGACTATTTGGATAGACTTGTTGAAAATGTACAATCATGGGATACTTACCCAAAATCAGGCACCACTTCTAGGCCCACTCAATCAAAGGAGAGTGTGTCATGCCCCAAACTCGAAAATCGGGCTCATAAAATTCCTGATCGCCAAATCCGGCACTGACAACCTCCGTAGTACCCCATTCTCGGCTCCCGGCACCCATACACCAGGTTTCAATCCTGCGATCGTACAAGAAGGATTTTAAGTATGATTTTGATTCAGTATAAGAATAACCCACAAACAATAACCACAAGAACAACATCACAAAATCCATTATGATAAAAAAACTTTGAATACAATGTGGATGAAGAGAAATACAAGATAATGATAATAACAGAAACTCCTAAAGCTTGGCTGTATGCTCTAACTGTGGCAAGGCTATGGCTCCGTCCTAGTTTTATTTGCACACATCAATCATGCATAAGCTTATAGAAAGCTTAGAGGATGGTGTAAGTGCGTGTGCAATATGAACGTGCTTAGAATGCAATGCCAAAGTAATGCGGGATCATGTTGATGAGTACATGAATGCAATCAGTGATACCAAGGCTATGCAATGCAAGACATGAATGCTATTGGTCTCATCAAGACTATGCAAGTATGTGGATGAGGATTGATATGCGAGATACAAGTCAAGCATATCAATCCTCATCCACATATCAATGCAGCTCATCACTAGAGCATCAAGTATCAGTACAGTTCTCATTTTGGATAATTACCGGGGTTTAGTACACTCCAAATGGCACTGTCACTTTCCCAAGTGGGAAGTCCAAGTGAGCGAAACCTCACTATCTTCCTAAGAAATAATCTTTCAATACCTATTCGCCACGTTGATAGCCGACTCATTCTCGAGCTGGTCAAACTCAGCCTAATAATGCCCCCTACCCTCAGGCAAGTAAGGTCACACCCCTTTTCAACTGACTATAATATAGTGAGAAACGTGGTCTCCTAGTATTCGGCCCTCATGCGCTCATATATCCACTCAGTCTCGACATTGGAGTCAACCTCTGGTACCATCAAGTTTGAGAATTTTCACCCAGGGACATTTATGACGCCCCGATGCTAGGAATAGTATTTTCCGTATCCAATCCGACCACCCAAGATGTGTCTGTGGAGGCTATGGCCCTGATGTCACTAGGGCATACAGTAATCATAATTACACAAATGCAAAGTGCATGAGTCACGCGTCCAATCATGCATCAATCCTACGCATACAGTGTGCTCATGTGTGGTAACTCTGCCAATCATGGAGTCTCATAAACCACCTACACTAAGGTATATGCAATGGTCGATCATACCTCATAACAAACATACAAATGATGCGTATAGGCATGTATCATAATGTTATGCTGTTACAAACTCATATTCAGCAATGGTAGCCGGTATTGGAAATCGGCATCGATAATCAACCTTTGACGCAAGGCAAGTTCCATAGATGGACGGCTGATGATGGATCAATTAAAATTAATAGGGCCCAAGCGTTTGAGTTAACCCACGAGAGAATGATGAGGATGGGCCTAACAAGGCCTAAGGAAAGGTCACAATGTGGACGTCCAACCATCATTGCCCATCAATGTGGACCTTTAACCAACATTGCTCCCAAGGAATGATGCTCATAGGGTTAATCAGATAATGGGTCAATGATCTCATACAAGGGTCTAATACATATCATCATGGGCCTCGCTTATAAGGCATATATGCGTCACATTGGGCCTCACCCATAGGCTAATGTATATAACATCGCGCCGTATCAATGGGTCAAATCAAATGGGTCGATTCAAATGGGCCGATATGATTGGGCTAAATCAAATGGGCCGAGTCAATGGGCTAAATCAAATGGGCCAAGTCAATTGGGCCGATACAAATGGGCCGAGTCAATTGGACTGATACAAATGAGCCGAGTCGAATGGGTTGATACAAATGGACTAATTTGAATGGGCCGATTCAATGGGAAGAATCACATGGGGCGATCAAATGGGCCCAAACTAACCACACCATTCACCTATTACTAGAGATAATTTTAGAGCATTAATTCAGAAAAAAATGAATCATATCCAAGGATCATCTGGACCATACCACAAATGACAATGGTAGTAATGATTTCCACAATTAAAAATTTGGAGGGCCCACCATAGCATTTATCTCCCATCTATACTATTCATAAGATTACAAAGACCTAGATATAGCAGGAAAATAGATATCACATTGCTCCAGGGCCCTGCAACCCAAAGGGGTTTAAATGGCAGACATTCAACTCCACTACTTTCTATAGTGTGGTCCACTTAATACTGGATCTGCCTTATTTTTAGTCTCATGCCGAGAGACGAGGTCGCCAAGTAGATGGATGGTTTGGATGTAAAACAAAGATCAGGGGTGGGGTCCATGTATGTGGCCCACCAGAGTATTGAATCTTCTTCATTTTATTTATTCATTATTATTATTATTTTACCTCAAGCTCAAGGACGAGATTACCAGATGAATGGATGGCATGGGATGCAACATTCATCACGGTGGAATCCACCTGTCCAGATTGCTGGACGGTGTGGACGAGACCCACACACTTGGTGTGGTCCATCCAACACCGTCCACAAATAGATAGCTAGATAACGTCATTTGGTGGGTCCCACGTAGGCCTCTCCCACCCCACCTCTATCTTTCTCTGTATATTTTTATACATATAATATAATATATATACCTACCTAAGGTGCCCACCGTCCAGACCCTCAAGACATTTTGGACAGTAGGGATATAATGCACATATCATGGTGGGTCCACATGTGTGGCCCACCTCTCATACATATATACTATATTATAATATTATGTTATATTTTATATAGTTTTTTTTTCTCTTTTTATTTTTATTTTTATATAGCTGGTAGTACACACCACTTGTCAGCTCACACTTCACGGATAGCACATCCAACCGTCTAGATACACTAGATGGCCTGGATGCATGAATTAAGGTGGGTCCCATGTGGACGTGGCCCACCTAATTTGGATCAATCTAATACTTGTGTTTTTACTTCCATCCAGACCCGGTAATGGGCTGGATGGTGTGGACCCAACACATCCATCAGGTGGGTCCTATAAAGGCGGATGGCATGGATACAATATATACTTCATGGTGGGCCACACTCACAAACACACCATCACCGTACAAGAGAGAGAGAGGGAGAGAGAAATGGTGAGATAGAGGGACCTCGCCACTATGGGCCCCTCTCTACATTGCATACATCAATATGGGTCCCAAAAACACACCATCAATGGTGGATCACCCACCTATTGCACTCCTCCTTGATCCCTTGGACTCCTATGCTTCTTGCCTTCAATTTTGATGGAGGTTGATGAAAGATGAATGGTTGAGATGGGAGATGAGAGGGTGGGAAAGTGGGAAACACTTGGCTTTGGGAGAGAGAGATGGGGATAACGCTCTCGAATCTCGGCCTCGTGCTCCTAAGACGCACAGAATGGTGACCCCACTGAACCTTCACCAAGGGAATGACCTTGGTTTGGAGGACCTGCTCCTTCTGAACAAGGATACGAACTGGCTGTTCAATGTAAGAAGTGTCCTCACGAAACTTCAACGAATGCCAATCAATAACAGGAACTACGTTTGACCCACACTTCCTCAACATAAATATGTGAAAAATATTGTGAACGCCAAATAACTGAGATGGTAAGGCAAGCCGATAGGCCACGGCGCCAGTGCGCTCAATGATCTCGAAAGGTCCACTGAATCTCGAGGTAAGATTGCCCTTCGCTCTAAATCAAACTACGCCCTTCATGGGCGAGACCTTAAGATACATATGGTCCCCTATAATAAATTTCAAAGGACGACACCGGCTATCGGCTCTGAGCTGTGCGCATCCTCTGCCTGATGATATCGATAGCTCTGACGTCTACTGCACAAGCTCGGGACCTAGGAGATGCCCCTCTTCAACCTCAGTCTAACAACTCAGAGATTTACACGGTCTATCATATAATGCCTCAAAAGGAGTCATGTAAATGGTTGCCTGATAACTGTTGTTGTATGCAAACTCAGCCCCTCTCGGTCCGGCCATCGGTCTGCGGATGGTTCGCGGTGCTGAGCTACAAAATAGACCACATTGCTCTTTGAAAGCTCCTCCAAAACTGAGACATGAACCTCGGGTCTCGGTCAGAAATGATCGAGATTGGAACGCCGTGTAGTATCAAAATCTCCTCGATAAATAACCTTGCAAGTTAGTCCAAAGGCCAAGTTGCGTGAATTGCAAAAAAATGTGCCGACTTCGTCAGATGATCAACGACAACCCAGATGGCGTCGTGACCAAGCTGAGTCCTTGACAAGCCCATGATAAAATCTGTCGACACGTGCTACTACTTCAACGTCGGGATGCTCAATGGCTGCAATGGACCAGGGGGTCTTTGATGATCGGCCTTGACACGCTAGCATGTGTCACACTCGGCTACAAAACTGGTGATCTGGCGCTTCATCCTCGCCCAAAAAAAATTATCTCCTCATATCATGATACATCTTCATCAAGCCAGGGTGGATAGAAAATCACGATCGATGTGCCTCAGTCATAATATCTCTGTACATCTCAGGAATATCTAGGACACACAGTCGGCCTTTGAAGCAAAGTCCACCATCAGAACCAATCTCTCAGTCTGTCTGACTCTTAGATACTACATTTGCTTGGTAATCCTATATTGACTAGTGTCTGCTGAGCCTCGATCACCCTTGCGACAGGAGAGGGTTGAATCGATAGGCTCGATAATTGAACGATAGAAGACTACAGACCAAATCGAAGTCATACTCTATTATATCCTTGAGCATCCTCCACTCCTAAATCATCTTATGTGCTACAGACCCGGTGGTTGACGGCTGAGGGCATCAGCCACCACGTTTGCCTTGCCTGGGTGGTACTGGAGATCAAAATCATAGTCCTTCAAGAGCTCCATCCAACACCTCTGCCTCATGTTCAGCTCAGACTAAGAGAATATATACTTCAAGCTCTTGTGGTCAGAGAAGAGCTCGAACCTGACCCCATAAAGATAGTACCTCCACACCTTTAGTGCGAAGATGACTATTGTCAGCTCCAAATCGTGCGTGGGGTAGTTCAGCTCATTAACCTTAAGCTGGCGAGATGCATAAGCTATTGGTCTCCCGTGCTGCATCAGGACAACACGCAAGCCAATACACGAAGTACCGATAAATACAATGAATCCATCACTCTCAGAGGAAAGAGTGAGGATAGGAGCGAACGTGAGGCGGTCCTTCAACTTCATAAATTCTCGCTCATAGGCATCGCTCCAAATAAACTCTATGCCCTTCCGAGTCAACCTGGTCAACGAGACTGCGATATGGGAGAAGCCCTCAATGAAACGCCGATAGTAGCCCACTAAACCAAGAAAATTATGGATCTCGGACGCAATTGTGGGCTAGTCCCACTAACTCACTGCTTTAACCTTCGAGGGATCTACTGCGACACCCTTCCTCCTCACCACGTGACAGAGGAATTTCACCTCCCCTTGTCAGAACTCGCACTTCTCTAGCTTCGCATATAGTTGGTGGGTACGGAGGGTCTGCAATGCGATCTCCAGATACTGTATATGGTCCTCACGAGTCTTCGAATATATCAGAATGTCATCAATAAATGTCACGTCCCAAACCCAGAAATCAAATTCACAGGAATCTTGATCGCCGAATCCGGTGCCGACAGCCTCCGTAGTACCCCATTCTCGGTTCCTAACATTCATATGTTAGATTCCGATCCTGGGATCATACAAGGAGGATTTTTTTTATATAGGAAGCATAACCACAAGATTACCCAATTCACAAAGGTAACATCATCATCACATATCCACTAATATAATCATTTGAGTACAACACTGAAAGGGAAATACATAAATAGAAAATCAAGCTCCAGAAGACCACTGCCCGCTCCAAGCTTAACACTGCTGCAACCTAACATCACCTGCACACATCTATTGTGCATAAGCTTATAAAAATATTAGAGGGTGGTGTAAGTGTGTGCACAAGGTAAGTGTCAAGTGTTCAATACAATGCCATCATCATACAATACCAGAATTTCCGTTCATCCATAAATCATATAATATCGAAATAAGAAGAAATACTGACAAGATCATAAATCATACGATAACAGAGTAAGCGGAAGTACGGATAAGTCCATAAGTAAATCAATAGCAGAATACGCAAAATAGAACAGCTATGCAACAAGGAGTCATGAAGAGCTAAATATCAGATGTCGAGGATGCAATGCAATATACAAATCCTGCTAAGTCTGTCTAGGCCATATAAGTACAGAAATATAGCAGCCCAAAATGCCATATGCCTGCGGATGTAATGCAATATGCAATGCAAATGAAATGACCATGCTGGAGTGTGAAGTCGGGATGATAGTACGTAGTATCGCAGGCTACGGGGTTCACCACAAGGGACTCCTATCCAAACTAGTCCCATACCTAAATTTGGATAGTCAGACTCAACGTGGTAAACTCCTGATCTCAAGTTAGTCGCACGTCTAACCGAAATCCTTGCCATAACGAAGGTACACAATAATTAGTTATGCACCACCAGCCCGAGTGGATAATGAATGAATGAATGAGCATGCAACTACTACTCAATAAGTCCACATATCAGTACGGTTTCTCTTTGAAAAATCACCGGGGTCTATTACACTCCAAACCAGATTACCACCCAATCGCGCGCAACAAGGTGAGTGGAAGAGACCTCACTATCTGCCTGCCAATATCGGGCCTGACTCTTCAATAGCGGACCCATTCGTCGAGCTGGTCAGACTCAACTTAACATTGCCCCCTCCTCTCGGGCAGGTAAGGCCGTACCCCCTTCCAACCGACCACAATACAGTGGGAGACGGGGCCTAATGGTGTATAACCCTCATGCGCTCATGCATCCACTCGGTCTAGACGTTGGAACAACCTCTGGAACCAAGAGGGTTTAGGGACTTTCACCCAAGGATATCTATAGCACCCCATGTAGAACAGATTTCTGGTGTCCCATCTGGCCATCCACGATATACCTGTGGAGGCTACGACCCTAATATCGCTAAGGCATACAGTAATCACAGCACACAATGCAAGATGCATGAGTCATATAATCCAGTCATGCATCACTCCTGCGCATATCGTGCTCTCATGTAAGACAATCTCCGCCTATCAGGGTGTCTCATAACAATCAGTCACTATGACATATGCAATGGTCAATCATATCTCATAACAGACATGCAGATGATGCGTAGGGGCATGTATCATGATGCTATGTAGTCATATACTCATTATCGGTAATCGGTCACGTCAATCAGAATCGATAGGTAATCAGAGTTAGGAAATCGGTCACGTCGATCAAAATCGACAATCGATCACGATAATCGAAATCAGTAATTAGTCACGTCAATCAGAATCGATCGGTAATCAGAGTCGGTAAATCAGTCACATCGATCGAAATCGGCAATCAGTCATGACAATTGAGATCGATCGATAATCAGAATCGATAAATCGGTCACATTAATCACACCGGTAATCAGCAGATAAGCAAAATGGGGTCCATAGATGATCAGTTGATCAACTATAGTATAAAGATCAGCACTTGGCCATGGTTATATCAAATCTGATAACACAGAGCCTTCTGTCTACGACGAATGAGGCCCACTTATTTAGGTTAACCCACTGAGGGAATGATGAGAATGGGCCTAATAAGGCCTAAGGGAAGGTCACAATGTAGACATCCAACTATCATTGCCCATCAATGTGGACATCTAACCAACATTGCTCTCAAGGAATGGCCTACATAGGGCCAAACATATAATGGCCCATGGTCTCGAGTACAATCACGATGGGCCTTATTTACGTCACATAGACCACGTCATATTGGGTCAAAATATGTCTCATCAGGCCTCGAATACACAACAGGTGGGCCTCGCACCTGGGCATCGAATACATCTCAATGAGCCTCTTATGTCAAGCGGGCCGTATCACAGGGGCCGCATTGTATGAGCCGTGCAACGGGATTTATGTACAACAAATAGGTCACACTGATGAGCCTCATGTAAACCAAATTGGGTTGCATTACATGGGCTTCAAATACATCAATTGGGCCTCAACATATAGGTCATATATGTATCACACTGGGCCTCAACAATTATAAGACCCGTATCTTGGTCCGTACCTTTCCGTAAACTTCCGCGGTCTTACCGGTCGAATTCTGACGGATATCGACACGCGACCCTGATTCATGTGCCGACAACACGAGTCGACTCAACCCGAGACCAATACCATAGCGACCGCGCCGTCGCCGCGGTTCCGATACCGCGACTCGCGCGTCGAGGCGATACCCTGGTCAAGAGATATGGGCCAACGTTCGGTGCGAGAAAACACCGCGCGTTGCGAAAACTAAGGAAATCTCTACGATGTGTCACATCAATCACATCAATCCCATCAATCAATCACCCATCAATCCATCACATGTCAAGTACACATCACTTCCATCCCTTTTCCCAAGCAACCACAAAAGTCTCCCAAACCCATACTTCTCTTACACAAAAAGCCACCAAAGTCTTCACCACCCAAACCTCTCTTACCCAAAAGCCTCAAAAGTCAAAGATTTCTTACACCCCCCATCACTCACCCATCCATCCATCACTCTCTCTCTCTCCCTTTACATCACTCTCTCTCTTTCTCTCTTTCTCATTTCAAAAATTCCAAGCAACAAGAGCCCCACGTATGGAAATTCTCAAGCTTCCCTAAACTCCAAGTGGCCCACCTTCCTACCCCAAAATCTCCCATCTCAACCCTCCATTCTTCATCTTAACCATTGAAATTGAAGCTAAGGTGCCAAGGAACCCCTAAGAGCGAGAAGATCGGACGGTGGGTGCCTCTTTAGGGTAGTCTTTCTTATTTTTATGGTGGACCAAGTGAGGCCCACCGATCAATGGTGTGGATCTCACTTGGGACCCTAATATGTGGCCGATGGACCATTTGGATCATCATGATCGTTCCATGATGGGGCCATTCTCCATGGACCCCATCATGATGTTTATTTTCTCTTCAAAAGTCATCTAGACCATCCATGTTGGTGGGGAAAGGATCCCCACCGTTGATTTTAAATTTCGGTGGTCCCACATGCTTTAAGGCCCACTTGTTGTATGATTTATTGCAAGGGAGGGCCCATAATGACGGGGTCCCTCCATCACAAGTCGTGTCCCACTCTTCATGTCTCTCTCTCTCACTTATTTTATTTTATTTTATTTTGTTTTATTTTATTTTTTAGGATTGTGTGGCCCACTTGAATGGATCCCACCTTGATGTAATTTTTATTCAAGTGGGGCCCATCTTGGACGTTGAACCCATGGCACCCAGCAGTGGTGGCCCACTCCATCAGGGCCCTCACTCAAAAAAAAAATATTATAAGACCGTCCAGCATCTGGGACGCTGGATGTCTCAACAGAAAGGAGAAAAAGGAAGAAAGAAAGGGAAGTTTGTGGGTTGGTCCCCTTGTGTAGGCCCCACCTTGAGGTGTATATTCGATCCAAGCCATTCATCCCCTTACCTACAACGTTTTAGCCGTTGGGTAAAAGTTTGGGGCTGATTAGGAGACCTGGTGGGCCATAGCATCAAAGAATGTACCACTACCATTCAAAGATCCTTTTTCTTATTTTACTCATTTTCGATCATCAAAAAAATTTGAACTCTGAACTCATTTGGACGGCGTCGAGCCACTAAACGCAATGGCCGGGGCGGATTTCATTTTAGCGGGCCCCACACGTGAAAAACCCCAGGAAAATGGGTTTTTCCTGAATTTTGAAAGAGGCAAGCCTTGCCTCTGCCTCTCTGTCAGCGGGCGTGCGGGCGGGCAGCGCCTGCACGCAGGTGCATGCAGCGGTGGATGACGGTCGTCCAGTAGGGGCCCACGGCCCTGCGTGTGGGCCCCACTATAATGTTTATTTGTCATCCAACTTGTTCATTAGGTGGGCCACCCCAGTGGTGGGCCCCCCTCCAAGAATTAGTCAGATCCAAAACTCAGGTGGTCCACACCACGCGAAACAGTGTGAATTGAATTCTACCGTTGAAAAGTTTCTGGGGCCCATAGAAGTGTTGGATCAAGATGAAATTTTTGCTGTCCCTTCATACAGGTCTGAGTGACCTTATGAACGGGTTGGATTTCAAATAAACATCACGGTGGGCCACATACGTGGGACCCACAGTGATTTATGTATTCTATTCACACCATCCACGGTCCGTGGACAGTGACGCCCACTGTGATTTGTATTGTATCCACACCGTCCCCACTGGACGGTGGGGCTCACATATATATTATTATATTATATATATATATATATATATATTACATATAATATTGTATATATTACATTATTATATTATATGTAGTTTATATATTATATAATATACACGATTGTACGCCTTCATGTGGGCCCTACCATTGTCACAGGTGATGCATCCAGACCGTCCATCCACTTGAAAAGATCATTTTAGGCCTATGGGTTAGGCCCATTTGAATTTCAAAAGGGCTATGGGCTAGGCCCATTTGGTTTATGAAATGCTTATGGGCTAGGCCCATTGGATTCATTTAAGGCCTAAGAACTTAGGCCCATTTGATGTGTTGCAAGTCCATGGGACTAGGCCCATTTGATCTAGGAAATGTTTATGGGCTAGGCCCATTTGATTCATTTAAGGCCTATGAACTTGGGCCCACCTGATATGTAAGCCTATGAGCTTAGGCTTACTTGATATTTAAGGCCTATGGGTTTAGGCCCACTTGATATGTTCCAATTCCATAGGAATAGGCCCTTTTGATGTGTTCCAAGGCCCATAAATTGGACCCATTTGTTGCATTCCTAAAGCCCATGGGAGTGAACCCATTTGATTATAAAAAAAAGGGTCAATGGGATTAGGCCCACTGGACTTATTTGAGACCCATGAGTTAGGCCCATTTTATTTGATTAAGGCCTAGGGGTTTAGGCCCATTGAACTCATGTTAGGTCTATGGGTTGAGGCCCACTTGATCTACATGTGGGGCCCAATTGGTGTGGCCCATTGGTCATACATTAGACTCATGAGACTAAGCGCATTTGATGCAATCCAAGCCCACGGGTTTGACCCATTGCAATGCACATAAGACCCATTGGTGTGGCCCATTTATATGGCCCATCTGATGAATAAAAGGCCCATAAGATATGGCCCATTTGATATATATGTAAGGCCCAATGGGATGAACCTAAGGTCCATTGCAATGTGTAATCCCAATACAGGTTATGTAGCGACGTTTAAGAAGATCGTGCCTTGGGAGTAATGTTGGTTTGACGTCCACATTGCGATGTCCACTTTACGACTCTCCTTAGGGCCCATTACTAGGCCGTATTTATCGTGTTTAGGCTGTCCAGGTCCATCTGCATTGTAAGATAGTTCATTTTATTATAACATGTTTAGTACAGTTCCATGACTCATGACCATACGCATCATATGTATGCTTGACGTGAGAGTTGTCTGATCATAGCATTTGCCTTCGGGCAGGTCGTTTATGGGCTCTCGGTTAGGCGGTGTTGCCCTACATGAGCACACGATATGCATAGGAATTGTTGCATGATTAGATAGCGTGAACCATGCATTTCGTATTTGTGTGACATGGTTATTGTACGCCCTAGCGACATCAGGGCCGTAGCCTCCACAGACGCATCGTGGTCGGCAGGATTGGATACCAAAAATCTTGTTCTACATGGGGTACTATAGATATCCCTGGGTGAAAGTCCCTAAACCCTTATGGTACCAAGAGGTTACTCCAACGTCTAGACCGAGTGGGTAGATGAGCGCTGAGTGCCGATTACTAGTTGGCTGCGCTCTCCACTGTGTCATGGTCGGTTGGAAGGGGGTACGGCCTTACCCGCCCGAGTGTAGGGGGCAATGCTAGGCTGAGTTTGACCAGCTCGAGGAATAGGTCCGCTATAGACGAGTCTCGCCCGATATTGGCAGACGGATAGTGTGGTCTCTTCCACTTACCTTATTGCGCGCGATGTGGCGGCAATCTGGTTTAGAGTGTACTAGACCCCAGTGATATTCCATATTTTGAGTTATATTGATGTGTGGACATAGAGGAGGATCTGTATAATTGAGTTGCATTGCACATCGCATGGCCTTGGGATGGCCGATACCATTCATGTCTTGCATCGCATAAGCCTTGGTACGGCTAATGATATTATAGATCCATCTGCATATTTCGCTTTACTCTGACATTGCATGTTCATATTACTACCTTGTGCACACACTTTCACCACCCTCTAAGCTTTCTGTAAGCTTATGCACGACCGTTCCGTGCAGTTGACGTTGGTTCGCAGCAGCGCTGAGGCAGGAGCACGTTGCTGAGCATTTTGGAGTTTTTGTTCTTTACCATTGTATTTCCCTTTATGTTCATTGTATTTGTAAAGTTTTTGTTCATAGTGGAAATGTAATGGAGTGCTTGGTTGTTGTTTGTGGGTTATGCCTTTGGTTATGCTTATTACGAATCAAACTGACATTGAAAATCCTCCTCGTAGCATCCCAGGATCAGAACCTGGCGAATGGGAGCTAGGAGCCAAGAATGGGGTTCTACGGAGGCTGTCGGCGCCGAATTCGGTGATCGGAAATTTTATGAGCCCGGTTTCTGAGTTTGGAGCGTGACAGAAGTTGGTATCAGAGCATAACTTGGGAATAACCGAGAACAACATTACATGTCTGCTATGTGTGTAGAACGGCTAAGTTTCGAAGTTTGGATAGCTTCGCGACCTTCCAATACGGACCGTTAACGTGTGTACCTTCGAGAGTTTTAAAGTTGATAGGCGCCTTTGCTCTTTCCTGTAGGATATGGCGCCTGGGAGAGTTACCCGATCGATTCCCGCACCACACCTGAGGATTCTGTTTCACCATCGGAGGTTCCAGCTTTACCACCTGCGTCTCCTGTTCCACCCTTAGAGATCCCTGCTTCCTTCCCTGAGGATGACATTCCTCCACCTGAGGCCGATGAGGAGCCGACCGTGACTGTGAGTGCCTCTCAGTTACAGCAGATATTACAGGGTATGACAACCGCACTCAAGGGACAGGGCAGACGCCCAGCTGTTTCAACAGCTCAGGCAGAGCAGGAGCGCGCGAGCGCCTTACTTCGTGAGTTCAGACGGCTTAATCTCCCACGTTTCCAGGGCGAGCCAGATCCGACTGCAGCAGAGAGATGACGCTCCGATGTTGAGAAGATTTTCGATACCATGTCATGTACGACCGAGCAGCGCGTCCGGCTAGCTGTATTTCTCTTCCAGGGTGAGGCTGAGCATTGGTGGACCTCTGTTACCCGTGTTGTCGGACCGGAGTATATCTGGACATGGGAGGACTTTGTTGATCGATTCGAGGAGCAGTATTTCCTCGACCATATCCGTCGTCAGCGAGCGAGCTTTAGAGTTCGAGACTCTGGTGCAGGGAGACATGACTGTGGCGCAGTACGCGGCCCGTTTTGTGGCTCTATCGAGATTCGCACCATATATGGTTGATGACGAGGGGCGGAAGGCCCGCCGCTTCGAGCACGGCTTACGTTACGGCCTTCGAGGTCGTGTTATCGGGCATGATCTCCCTACTTTCCAGGCAGTTATGAAGAGAGCTCAGATTTATGAGGCTGAGTGGGCCGGTTCTCAGTCTGATCGTGGTCAGAGGAGAGACCGAAAGAGGCAGGCTTCTTCCAGTCCTTCCCAACAGCGTCGACCATAGTAGCAGAGGCGCACAGGTCTCCCGGCTTTCTGAGCACCATCAGCACTAGCAGCACCTCCACCACCATCTCAGAGGCAGTTCACCGGCACTTGCTTCAGGTGCGGTGCGACGGGATACCGTTCATGGGAGTGTCCTAGCCCCCAGCAGTAGCAGAGAGGTCCACAGCAGCAGAGACCTCCACCACAATAGCAGATACCCCCACAGCAGCAGCGACAGCAGCCTCCACCTCCGAGGCCACCTCAGCATCAGCATCAGCATCAGCACCAGCCTCAGAGGCCGCAGCAGCAGAGGCAGCAGTTTCGATCACCTCAGCGACCCCAGCAGCATCAGTAGCACGCTCAGAGGGGACAAGCACCTCCCCAGCTGACTCAGGCTAGGTTTTATGCAGCTCAGCAGGACCCTCAGTCTTCTGGAGGAGTTGTTGAGGGTATACTGCCAGTTTCTGTATGCATTGCTCGTGTACTGTTTGATTCTGGTGCATCGCATTCTTTTGTGGCTGAGAGCTTCTGTCGATCGGCCGGCTTACCGTTGGAGTCTGCTGATGTGAGCCTATCAGTATCGACTCCCTTGGGGAGGACTGCAGCCTTGGGATGATTTTGTTTGTCCTGTCCCGTTCTAGTTGGGGATACCTTTCTACCTACCGATTTGTTTATTTTACTGATGTCTGAGTTCGACGTCATCTTGGGCATGGATTGGCTCGCTGAATATTATGCCATTTTGGACTGCGCCGCGAGAACCATCACATTCTGTATACCCGGCGTGCCATAGTTTCAGTTCGTTGCAGAGGCCAGAGCAGAGCGGTTGTCTTGTTTGATGTCTTGCGCTATAGAGGAGCCTGTTGCAGCTTGCATCGACCACTTGCCCATCGTACGCGATTTTTCCGATGTATTCCAGGAGATTCCGGGATTACCGCCTCGTCGACTCACCGAGTTTCAGATCGATCTCGTGCCTGGTACCGCGCTTATTTCGAAGGCCCCGTATCCTATGGCACCGTTAGAGTTATGGGAACTGCAGAAGCAGTTGGACGAATTACGTGAGTTGGGTTTTATCCGTTCAAGCAGTTCACCATGGGGAGCACCGGTACTCTTCGTGAAGAAGAAGGATGGTTCGTTGAGGCTCTGCGTTGACTATCGCGAGCTCAATAAAGTCACAATTAAGAACAAGTACCCGCTCCCTAGGATTGATGATTTGTTCGACCAGCTGTAGGGTGCATAGTTCTTTTTGAAGATTAACTTCTGTTCCGGTTATCATCAGATTCGGGTCCGAGATGAGGACATTCCGAAGACAGCATTCAGGACGCGTTACGGTCATTTTGAGTTTCAGGTCATGTCCTTCGGACTGACCAATGCACCCGCGGTCTTCATGCAGCTGATGAACGAGATTTTCCGCCCATATCTGGATCAGTTTGTTGTAGTCTTCATCGACGACATTCTGATCTACTCGATGACCCATGAGGAGCATGAGCAGCACTTGGAGATTACCTTATAGACCCTCCGCGCACACCAGCTGTATGCGAAGCTGGAGAAGTACGAGTTCTAGCAGGAGGAGGTGAAGTTCCTCGGTCACGTGGTGATGAGGGAGGGTGTCGCAATGGACCCCTCAAAGGTCGAGGCAGTGCGTCAGTAGGGCCAGCCCATGACTGCGACAGAGATCCGCTGTTTCCTTGGCTTGGCGGGCTATTATCAACGTTTCATTGAGGACTTTTCTCGTATTGCGACCCCGCTGACCAGGTTGACTCGGAAGGGCGCAGAGTTTATTTGGAGTGACGCCTGCGAGCGAGCATTTAGGGAGTTGAAGGACCGTGTGACGTCCACTCCTGTCCTCACTCTTCCCTCTGGGAGTGACGACTTCATTGTATTCACTGATGCCTCGCATATCGGTTTGGGTGCTGTCCTGATGCAGCACGGGAGACCAGTGGCATTTGCGTCTCGTCAGCTCAAGGTTCATGAGCTGAACTATCCTACGCATGACTTAGAGCTGGCTGCAGTTGTCTTCGCACTGAAGGTGTGGAGGCACTACTTTACGGGGTTAGGTTCGAGCTCTTCTCTGATCACAAGAGCTTGAAGTACCTCTTCTCGCAGTCTGAGTTGAATATGAGACAGAGGCACTGGATGGAGCTCCTGAAGGACTATGATTTCGACCTCCAGTACCACCTGGGCAAGGCGAACGTGGTGGTAGATGTCCTCAGCCGTCAGCCACGAGGCCTAGTGGCGCATATGATGATCCAGGAGTGGCGGATGCTTGAGGATATTGCTGCATATGACTTTGAGTTCGGCCTGCAGTCTTCCATCGTACAGTTATCGAGCTTGTCGATTCAACCCTCTCTTGTCGCTAGGGTGATCGAGGCTCAACAGGCTGATGAGTCGTTGCAGAGTTATATGGCTGAGGCGGCATCTGAGGGTCAGGTTGATTGGCAGATCAGTACAGACGGTGGACTTCGCTTCAGAGGCCGGTTATGTATCCCGGATATTCCAGAGTTACGCAGAGATCTTATGACTGAGGCACATCGATCGCAATTTTCTATCCACCCGAGCTCGATGAAGATGTACCGTAACATGAGGTGACAGTATTTTTGGGCGGGGATGAAGCGCCAGATCGCCAGTTTTGTGGCCGAGTGTGATACGTGCCAGCGTGTCAAGGCCGATCATCAGAGACCTCCTGGTCTATTGCAGCCGTTGAGCGTCCCGATGTGGAAGTGGGAGCACGTGTCGACTGATTTCATTATGGGTTTGTCGAGGACTCAGCGTGGTCATGACGCCATCTGGGTTATCGTGGATCGTCTGACGAAGTCGGCACATTTCCTTGTGATGCGTGTGACTTGGTCTATGGACCGGCTTGTAAGACTGTTTATTGAGGAGATTGTGAGACTGCATGGAGTTCCAATCTCGATCGTTTCTGACCGGGACTCGAGGTTCATGTCTCAGTTTTGGGGGAGCTTCCAGCATGCGATGGGGACTGATTTGCATCTCAGCACCGCGTACCATCCGCAGACCAATGGCCAGACCGAGAGGGTCAATTAGATACTTGAGGACATGCTTCGGGCCTGCGCGATTGACTTCGGGGGTAGCTGGGATGAGCATCTGCGATTGGCTGAGTTCGCATACAATAACAGCTATCAGGCGACCATCGGTATGGGTCCTTTTGAGGCACTATATGGCAGACCATGCAGATCACCGAGTTGTTGGACCGAGGTTGGAGAGCATTGTCTCCTAGGTCCCGAGCTTGTGCAGGAGACTTCAAAGGCTATTGATATTATCAGGCAGAAGATGCGCCAGCTCAGAGCCGACAGAAGAGTTTTGCTGATCGTCGACGTCGTCCCTTGGAGTTTGATATAGGGGACCATGTGTATCTCAAGGTCTCGTCCATGAAGGGCGTAGTTCGATTTGGAGCGAAGGGCAAGCTTGCCCCGAGATTCATTGGACCTTTCGAGATCACTGGGCGCGTTGGCGCCGTGGCCTATCGGCTTACCTTGCCATCACAGTTGTCTGGCGTCCACGACGTTTTCCACGTCTCCAAGTTGAGGAGGTGTGGATCAGACATAGTTCCCGTCATTGATTGGCAGCCGTTGGAGGTTCGTGAGGACGCTTCTTACATTGAGCAGCCAGTCCGTATCCTTGATCGGAAGGAGCAGGTCCTCAGAACTAAGGTCATTCCGTTGGTGAAGGTGCAGTGGGGTCACCATTCTTTTGAGGAGGCTTCTTGGGAGCGTGAGGCTGAGATTCGAGAGCGTTACCCTCATCTCTTTGATGATTGATCCTGTATTGTATTTTGTATGCTATCCCTGATTCTATATGATGACGTTATGTTTCTTATTCTTCGCGAGTTATGCTTAGTTGCGATGCTTGTGTAAATTTTGAGGATGAAATTTTTATAAGGAGGGGAGATCTGTAAGACCCGTATCTTGGTCCGTACCTTTTCGTACACTTCCGCGGTCTTACCGGTCGAATTTCGGCGACCTTCGACCCTTAAACGATATCGACGCGCGACCCTGATTCATGTGCCGACAACTCGAGTTGACTCAATCCGAGACCAATACCATAGCGACCGCGCCGTCACCGCGGTTCCGATACCACGACTCACGCGCCGAGGCGATACCGTGGTCAAGAGATATGGGCTAACGTTCGGTGCGAGAAAACGTCGTGCGTTACGAAACCAAGGGAATCTCTACGATGTGTCACATCAATCAGATCAATCCCATCAATCAATCACCCATCAATCCATCACATGTCAAGTACACATCACTTCCATCCCTTTTCCCAAGCAACCACAAAAGTCTCCCAAACCCATACCTCTCTTACACAAAAGCCACCAAAGTCTTCACCACCCATACCTCTCTTACACAAAAGCCTCAAAAGTCAAAGATTTCTTACACCCCCCATCACTCACCCATCCATCCATCACTCTCTCTCTCTCCCTTTACATCACTCTCTCTCTTTCTCTCTTTCTCATTTTAAAAATTCCAAGCAACAAGAGCCCCACGTATGGAAATTCTCAAGCTTCCCTAAACTCCAAGTGGCCCACCTTCCTATCCCAAAATCTCCCATCTCAACCCTCCATTCTTCATCTTAACCATTGAAGTTGAAGCTAAGGTGCCAAGGAACCCCTAGGAGCGAGAACATCGGACGGTGGGTGCCTCTTTAGGGTAGTCTTTCTTATTTTTATGGTGGACCAAGTGAGGCCCACCGATCAATGGTGTGGATCTCACTTGGGACCCTAATATGTGGCCGATGGACCATTTGGATCATCATGATCGTTCCATGATGGGGCCATTCTCTATGCACCCCATCATGATGTTTATTTTCTCTTCAAAAGTCATCTAGACCATCCATGTTGGTGGGGAAAGGATCTCCACCGTTGATTTTAAATTTCGGTGGTCCCACATGCTTGAAGGCCCACTTGTTGTATGATTTATTGCAAGGGAGGGCCCATAATGATGGGGTCCCTCCATCACAAGCCGTGTCCCACTCTTCATGTCTCTCTCTCTCTCTTTTATTTTATTTTATTTTATTTTATTTTATTTTTTAGGATTGTGTGGCCCACTTGAATGGATCCCACCTTGATGTAATTTTTATTCAAGTGGGGCCCATCTTGGACGTTGAACCCATGGAACCCATCAGTGGTGGCCCACTCCATCAGGGCCCTCACTCAAAAAAATATATATATATTATAAGACCGTCCAGCGTCTGGGACGCTGGACGTCTCAACAGAAAGGAGAAAAAGGAAGAAAGAAAGGGAAGTTTGTGGGGTGGTCCCCTTGTGTAGGCCCCACCTTGAGGTGTATATTCGATCCAAGCCGTCCATCCCCTTACCTACAACGTTTTAGCCGTTGGGTAAAAGTTTGGGGCTGATTGGGAGACCTGGTGGGCCATAGCATCAAAGAATGTATCACTACCATTCAAAGATCCTTTTTCTTATTTTACTCATTTTTTATCATCAAAAAAATTCGAACTCTGGACTCATTTAGACGGCGTCGAGCCACTGAACGCAATGGTCGGGGCGGATTTCATTTTAGCGGGCCCCACACGTGAAAAACCCCAGGAAAATAGGTTTTTCCTGAATTTTGAAAGAGGCAAGCCTTGCCTTTGCCTATCTGTCAGCGGGCGTGCGGGTGGGCAGCGCCTGCACGCAGGTGTGTGCAGCCGTGGATGACGGTCTTCCAGCAGGGGCCCACGGCCCTGCGTGTGGGCCCCACTATAATATTATTTGTCATCCAACTTGTTCATTAGGTGGGCCACCCCAGTGGTGGGCCCCCCTCCAAGAATTAGTCAGATCCAAAACTCAGGTGGCCCACACCACGCGAAACAGTGTGAATTGAATTCTACCGTTGAAAAGTTTCTGGGGCCCACAGAAGTGTTGGATCAAGCTGAAATTTTTGCTGTCCCTTCATATAGGTCTGAGTGACCTTATGAATGGGTTGGATTTCAAATAAACATCACGGTGGGCCACATACATGGGACCCACAGTGATTTATGTATTTTATTCACACCGTCCACGGTCCGTGGATGGTGACGCCCACTGTGATTTGTATTGTATCCACACCATCCCCACTGGACGTTGGGGCCCACATATATATATTATTATATTATATATATATTACATATATTATATTATAGGTCGTTTATATATTATATAATATACACGATTGTACGCCTTCATGTGGGCCCTACCATTGTCACAGGCGATGCATCCAGACCGTCCATCCACTTGAAAAGATCATTTTAGGCCTATGGGTTATGCCCATTTGAATTTCAAAAGGGCTATGGGCTAGGCCCATTTGGTTTATGAAATGCTTAAGGGCTAGGCCCATTGGATTCATTTAAGGCCTAAGAATTTAGGCCCATTTGATGTGTTGCAAGTCCATGGGACTAGGCCCATTTGATCTAGGAAATGTTTATGGGCTAGGCCCATTTGATTCATTTAAGGCCTATGAACTTGGGCCCACCTGATATGTAAGCCTATGAGCTTAGGCTTACTTGATATTTAAGGCCTATGGGTTTAGGCCCACTTGATATGTTCCAATTCCATAGGAATAGGCCCTTTTGATGTGTTCCAAGGCCCATAAATTAGACCCATTTGTTGCATTCCTAAAGCTCATGGGAGTGAACCCATTTGATTATAAAAAAAAGGGTCAATGGGATTAGGCCCACTGGACTTATTTGAGACCCATGAGTTAGGCCCATTTTATTTGATTAAGGCCTAGGGGTTTAGGCCCATTGAACTCATGTTAGGTCTATGGGTTGAGGCCCACTTGATCTACATGTGGGGCCCAATTGGTGTGGCCCATTGGTCACACATTAGACTCATGAGACTAAGCTCATTTGATGCAATCCAAGCCCACGGGTTTGACCCATTGCAATGCACATAAGACCCATTGGTGTGGCTCATTTATATGGCCCATCTGATGAATAAAAGGCCCATAAGATATGGCCCATTTGATATATATGTAAGGCCCAATGGGATGAACCTAAGGTCCATTGCAATGTGTAATCCCAATATGGGTTATGTAGCGACGTTTAAGAAGATTGTGCCTTAGGAGCAATGTTGGTTTGACGTCCACATTGCGAGTGTAATGTTGGTTGGATGTCCACTTTACGACTCTCCTTAGGGCCCATTACTAGGTCGTATTTATCGTGTTTAGGCCGTCCAGGTCCATCTGTATTGTAAGATAGTTCATTTTATTATAACATGTTTAGTACAGTTCCATGACTCATGACCATACGCATCATATGTATGCTTGACGTGAGAGTTGTCTGATCATAGCATTTGCCTTCGGGCAGGTTATTTATGGGCTCCCGGTTAGGTGGTGTTGCCCTACATGAGCACACGATATGCGCAGGAATTGTTGCATGATTGGATAGCGTGAACCATACATTTCGCATTTGTGTGACATGGTTATTGTACGCCCTAGCGACATCAGGGCCGTTACCTCCACACACGCATCGTGGTTGGCAGGATTGGATACCGAAAATCTTGTTCTACATGGGGTACTATAGATATCCCTAGGTGAAAGTCCATAAACCCTTATGGTACCAAGAAGTTGCTCCAACGTCTAGACCGAGTGGGTAGATGAGCGCTGAGTGCCGAATACCAGTTGGCTGCGCTCTCCACTGTGTCATGGTCGGTTGGAAGGGGGTACGGCCTTACCCGCCCGAGTGTAGGGGGCAATGCTAGGCTGAGTTTGACCAGCTCGAGAAACGGGTCCGCTATCGACGAGTCTCGCCCGATATTGGCAGACGGATAGTGTGGTCTCTTCCACTTACCTTATTGCGTGCGATGTGGCGGCAATCTGGTTTAGAGTGTACTAGACCCCGGTGATATTCCATATTTTGAACTATATTGATGTGTGGACATAGAGGAAGATCTATATGCTTGAGTTGCATTGCACATCGCATGGCCTTGGGATGGCCGATACCATTCATGTCTTGCATCGCATAAGCCTTGGTACGGCTCATGATATTATAGATCCATCTGCATATTCCGCTTTACTCTGACATTGCATGTTCATATTACTACCTTGCGCACACACTTTCACCACCCTCTAAGCTTTCTGTAAGCTTATGCACGACCGTTGCGTGCAGTTGACGTTGGTTCGCAGTAGCGCTGAGGCAGGAGCACGTTGCTGAGCATTTTGGAGTTTTTGTTCTTTACCATTGTATTTCCCTTTATGCTCATTGTATTTGTAAAGTTTTTGTTCATAGTGAAAATGTAATGGAGTGCTTGGTTGTTGTTTGTGGGTTATGCCTTTGGTTATGCTTATTACGAATCAAACTGACATTGAAAATCCTCCTCGTAGCTTCCCAGGATCGGAACCTGGCGAATGGGAGCTAGGAGCCAAGATTGGGGTTCTACGGAGGCTGTGGCGCCAGATTCGGCGATCGGGAATTTTGTGAGCCCGGTTTCCGAGTTTGGGGCGTGACAACAATGGGCCTTGAATACTTCATAATGGGCCTCGCCAAATGGGTTGAAAATACATCATAATGGGTCATGTCATATGGGTCGGAAATACATCTCAATGGCTCATGACCCATTGGCCTCAGTACAAAACATGTGGGCCCTACACATGGGTCTTATATGCATCAAATGGGCTACGTGTCATGGGCCTAATACATATCACAATGGGCCTTGCCCATAGGCCATGAATATATCACAATGGGCATTGTCCATAGGCCTCGAATACATCACAATGGGCCTTGCTCATGGGCCTCATATTCAAGTAGGTGGGCCCCATCATATGGGCCTTAAATATACATCATGATGGGCCTCATGGATGGGCCGCACCAATGGGCTAAGCTAATATGCTTCATATACAACAAGTGGGCCGCACCAATGGGCCTTATGTACAATAAATGGGTTGTAACAATGGGCCTCATATACATTAAATGGGCCTTAAACAGGAGCCCATGACTGGGCACAATGGATGGATATTGCATGTAACACATATAAGAGTGGGCCCCGAACAATCACAATGAACCTTGGAAATTTGCAATGGGCCCTGCATAAAGGTTTGAACTAAGAGGAAAAATAAATATCACATTGATCCAGAACCTTTGTGATCCCTAAAGGATGCAATCATGGACATTCAACCCACCACTAATTTCTACAGTGTGGTCCACCTGCTATATGGATCTGCCTCATTTCTGTCTCAAGCCTTAAGATGAGCTTGCCAAATGGATGGATAGTTTGATACCACATATACATCGTGGTGGGGCCACATAACCTGCTGACGTCAGACAGCAGCGGGCCCCACCGTTCCAAATAGACAAATGGTTTTGGATATAACAAACACATCTAAGTGAGCCACTACACATACGGAGTAAATACAACATCCATCATGGTGGGGTTGTACATGGCACCGTCTAGATGGACGGTGTAGATGATATGCATATACATATAAGGTGGGTCCCACGAATTTACTGACGTCATACACCAGCCAATCTAAGGCAATATCAGGTGGGTCCCACATGGGGCCCACCACATATAACTTAATATAACATATTATTATAATTAATTTAAAAGGGGCAGCGTCTAGATGGGTCCCACCAGCAATGGGTGGCTCGGATGAAACCACACATCATGGTGGTCTTCAAACAATACCGTCCAGATGGACGGTGTTGGTGAATTACATATAGCAAGGTGGGCCCTACCCCCATATGGACGGTTTGGAGGAAACATTTACATCACATGGGGCCCATGTACAGACGGTCTAGATAGACCACAAACATCAAGGAAGCCCCACATGAATGGTGCAGATGAAATCCATACAGCATGGTGGGCCTCACATCCCAAACGATTGGACGGTGCGGATGAAGAATACTTACATTAAGGTAGGTCCCACCACCTGCACGTATGATACGTGCAGGGTTGGCAGCACATGGATGGACGGTACGATATAACACGTGTCATGGTGTCATGGCTGCTGGACAGTTGTCCAGCAGCGTCCACCAGGCTGGCGGTGTATATAAGGTGGTTTTCACCTAAGATTTGAATTTGTGTCAATGGATGGACGGTGTGGATACGCACGTCCTTCAAATGGGCACACGTCCGATGTACGGACGGTGTGATACACACATACAACATGTTGTGGCCCACCTCCAGGTAGCTGGACGGTGGGGATATAATACATATATCATGGTGGTGTCCACTACAGAAATGGACGGTGTGGATCAAATCCACACAACACATGGGGTCCATGCAAATGGACAATGTGGATCAAACCCACACAACTTGTTGACGTCAATACCATCCATTAGACGGACGGTTTTGATATAATATATACCTCATGATCACACCCACCTAATTGGGCTGCTAGTCCACCACCGTTAAATGGATGGTTTGGATGAAACACATACCTCAAGAGGGTCCCACAGGCCTTGCTGACGTGGAGCAGTAGTTGCTGCATATTGCGTGGGACCCACCACCTGGATGGACGGTGTGAATAGGACACGCCACGGTGGCCCTTGCACAGCACCGTCCAGCAATGGACGGTGCAGATACAGATACATTACGGTGGCCCTTAGCACCGTCCAGATTTCTCTGGACGGTGGGACTCTTGGCACGACACATGGATCAAGGTGGGTCTCACCCACAGGTGTGGGGTGGGCCACATAAGAGGACAAGGTGGATATCACCACATGTATCAACGGTGGGCTCTCACAGAGTTGGTGACGTTGCACAAAAGCAACATCCTGCTGCTGGTCGTCCCACTGATGGACGGTCCAGATCTACTGCATGCATAAGGTGGGTCCACACGGGTGGGACCCACTAGCAGCTTGGAATGAGGCTGATATTTATGTTTTTTTTTCCTCATCCAGACGGTCAGTAAGGGACGGTGTTGCTGTTGTAGTACAGCCCACCACCTACTGAGATCTGGGCCGTTGAAACTGAGTGGTGGGGGATAAAACTCATACATCATAGTGGGGTCCATTAGTGTGGGCCTCACAGTCTTAGATCAAGCAGATATTTATGTTTTCTCTTCATCTAGACCTATCCAGACGGATGGGCAGCAGGTCTATCCGCTGGACAGGAAGTAAGGTGGGTTCCACCACTAGCGGACGGCCTAGATCGCATCAAGGTGGGCCATAGATTATGTGAAAGAGAGAGAGAGAGAGATGGAGGAACGTGAACAGCGGAGGGACCCTGCCACTATGGGTCCCTCTATGAACTATACATACATCAAAATGGGTCCCACCATATGTGGGCCCTCTAATCAACAAAATCACACAAAAAAAATCACCCACCTTTGATCTTCTTGGTCCGATGGAATCCCTAGCTCCTCGGATTCGACTTTAACGGAGGATGATGAAGTTTGGATGGCTAAGATGAACGATGTGGGGGTAGGAAGATGGGCCACACCAAGCTCTTCTCATGGAGAGCTTGGACGATTGGGTTGCTTGGAAAGAAATGAGAGAGTGAGATGAGAGAGAGAGGGAGATGTGAGTGATGTAAGAGGGTGATGGGTGAAAAGGGTGAGTGATGGGTGATGTGTACTTGACATGTGAGGGATGGGTTGTTTTGACTTTGGGGTTGCTTGGGGATGGGGTTGTACTTGACATGATGTTGTGATTGATGGGATTGATTTGACATGTTCTCTCTTGGATTCTACAACTGTGCATCGTTTTTCTCGAACTGAACGCGGGCCCACATCTCCTGGCCTGGGTTTCGTCTCGGTGCGTAATACGCGGCGTCGGAACCGCGACCACGGCGCGGTCGCTAGGGTACAAGTCTCGGGTTGAGTCGACTCAGGTTGATGGCATGTGAATCAGGGTCAAGCGTGTAAATACTGATTAAGGGTCGAAGGTTGCTGGAATTTGACCGGAAAGACTGCGAAAGTCTATGGAATGGTACGGTCTAGGATACAGGGCTTATAATAAATACCACAATAAACTGATCGAGATATGGATGGAAGACCTCGTTCATCAACTGCATGAAGACTGCAGGTGCATTGGTCAGTTCGAAGGACATGACCTGAAAACCATAACGCGTCTTGAAAGCTGTCTTTGGGATGTCCTCCTCTCGGACCCAAATCTGATGATAACTGGAACGCAGGTCAATCTTTGAAAAGAATTGTGCACCCTGCAGCTAATCAAACAAATCATCTATCCTTAGGAGTAGGTACTTGTTCTTGATCGTGACCTGGTTAAGCTCATGGTAATCCACGCAGAGCCTCAATGAGCCATCCTTCTTCCTAACAAAGAGTGTTGGCGCTCCCCAAGGCAAACTGCTTGGATGAATGAATCTCAACTCAAGCAACTCGTCTGACTGTCGTTGCAGCTCCCTCAACTCCATCGGTGCCATATGGTACAGGGCCTTTGAGATAGGCGTAGTACCAGGCATAAGATTGATCTGGAACTCAATATGTCGATGAGGTGACAACCCTAGAATCTCCTCCAATACATCAGGAAAATCACAGACCACCGGTAACTGGTCGATACACAATGCAATGGGCTCCTCAACTGCGCAGGACATGAGACAATACAACAACTCTCCTCGGGGCTCGGCAACGAACTGAAACTGCGGCAAGCCTAGTATGAAAAATGTGACTGTCCTCGCGGAACAGTCCAAGATGGCGTAGTACTCGATAAGCCAATCCATGCCTAAGATAACGTCAAAATCTGACGTCGGCAGCACAAATAAATCGACAGGCAAAAAGATATCACTGACCAGAACTGGGCAAGACGAACATAAATGACCTAACACTGCGGTCTTCCCCAAGGGCGTCGATACAGTCAATCCCTCTTTAGCAGACTCTGTTGGAAATCCAAATGATCGACAAAAATCTTTAGACATGAATGAGTGCGAAGCACTAGAATCGAATAATACTCGGGCGATGCATGAAGAGACTAGAAGTATACCTTCAATGCAGGAGGCTGCTATGGCCCTCTCGGCTGCTACAGATGAGGGCAGGGGCACTCATACATGCAGTGCCTTATCCCACCACATCTAAAACAAGTTCCTATAAATGGCTGTTGGGGTGGCACTGAAGGTGTCACTGATGCTGCTAGTGCTCTATCAGATGGGTGGCTCTTGTGCCTCTGTGGTCGTTAATGCTATTGGGAGCTACTAGAGGGGGCAACCTCTTCTGACTTCTCCTCTGATCTCAATCGATCTACGTACCAGTCCACTCATTCTCATAAATTTGATCCCTCCGTACTACCGCCTGAAAAGTCAGGAGCTCATACCCAATAACACGGCCTCGAAGACTGCCACGCCCCAAACTCAGAAACTGGGCTCACAAAATTCCTGATCGCCGAATCTGGCGCCGACAGCTCCCTTAGAACCCCATTCTCGGCTCCTAGCGTCCATTCTCCTAGTTCTAATCCTAGGATACTACGAGGAGGATTTTTAACATCAGTTTGATTCGTAATAGGCATAACCAAAGGCATAACCCACAAACAACAACCAAAAACTCCATTACATTTCCACTATGATCAAAAACTTTACAAGTACAATGAGCATAAAGGGAAATACAATGATAATGGATAAAAAGCTTCAAGATGATCTGCTATGTGCTCCTGCCTTAGCGCCGTTGGGGTCCAACGTCACCTACACGCAACGGTCATGCATAATCTTATAGAAAGCTTATAGGGTGGTGAAAGTGTGTGCGCAAGGTAGTAATACAATTATATAGTATCAGAGTAATGCAGAATATGCTGATAAATCCATGAATACTATTAGCTGTACCAAGGCTATGCGATGTAAGGCATGAATGATGTCGACCATACCAAGGCCATACGATGTGAGATCAACTCAAGCATACGAATCCTCATCTAAGTCCACATATCAATACAGCTTAAATCTGAAATATCATCAGGGTTTAGTACACTCCAACTAGATTATCGCCCCATCGCGTGCAATAAGGTAAGTGAAAGAGGCCTCACTATCCGCCTTCCAATATCATGTGTGGGGTAGTTCAGCTCATGGATCTTGAACTGACGAGATGTGAGGCCACTGGTCTCCCATACTGCATCAGGACAGCACCCAAACCAATATGCGAGGCATCGAGAAATATAATAAATCCATCACTTGCAAAGGGAAGAGTGAGGACAGGAGCGGACGTGAGGCGGTCCTTCAACTCCATAAATGCTCACTCGCAGGCATCGCTCCAAATAAACTCTGCGCCCTTCCGAGTCAACTTGGTTAGTGGGGCTGCAATACGAAAGAAGCCCTCAATGAAACGTCGGTAGTAGCCCGTTAAATCAAGAAAACTGCAGATCTCAAACGCACTACCTCAACCTTCGAGGGGTCCACTATGATGCCCTCCCTCATCGCCACGTGACCGAGGAACTTCACCTCCTCCTGCCAGAACTCGCACTTCTCTAGCTTTGCATACACCTGGTGTGCACGGAGGGTCTACAACGTAACCTCCAGATGCTGCTCATGCTCCTCACGGGTCCTCGAATAGATCAGAATGTCGTCGATGAAGACTACAACAAACCGATCGAGATATGGATGAAAGACCCTGTTCATCAACTACATGAAAATCGCCAGTGCATTTGTCAGTACGAAGGACATGATCTGAAATTCAAAATGACCGTAGCATGTCCTGAAAGCCGTCTTCGGAATGTCCTCCTCTCAGACCCGAATCTGATGATAACCGGAACACATGTCAATCTTCTAAAAGAACTGTGCACCCTACAGCTAATCAAACAAATCATCAATCCTCGGGAGCGGGTACCTGTTCTTGATCGTGACTTTGTTAAGCTCGTGGTAATCTACGCAAAGCCTCAACGAGCCATCCTTCTTTTTCATGAAGAGTACCGACACTCCCCACGGTAAACTGGTCGGACGGATAAAGCCTAACTCATGCAACTTGTCCAACTGCTTCTGTAGTTCTCACGATTTTAATGGTGTCATGCGATATGGGGCCTTCGAAATAGACGTGGTACCGGGCAGGAAATCAATCTAAAACTTGGTGAGTCGATGAGGTGGTAATCTTAGAATCTCCTAGAACACATCTGAAAAATTGCAAATCACGGGCATCTGGTCGATGCTCACTGCTATGGGCTCCTTTATGGTACATGACATCAAACAAGACAATGAATCTCCTTTGGTCTCTGCAATGAATTGGAACTGTGGCACACTGGTATACAAAATGTGATTGTCCTTGCGGAGCAGTCCAATATGGCATAGTACTTGGCAAGCCAATCTATACCCATGATGACATCGAACTCGAACATCGGCAGGCAAAAAGGTATCCCCAACTAGAACAGGGAAAGATGAGCAAAATAGGCCCAATACAGAAGTCTTCCCCAAGGGAGTCGATACTAATAAGCCCTCAAGAGCTGACTCCAAGGATAAACCTGTCGATTGGCAGAAACTCTCGGCCACAAAAGAATGCGATCCACCAGAATCAAACAACACGAGTAATGCATGCAAAGACTAAGAGCATACCCTTGACGACTCCTCCAGATGACTGCGAGTCCTGCTGAGCTACATAGAACCTAACCTGAGCTGGCTAGGGAGGTGTCTGTCCCCTTTGAGCATCCTGGTGCTACTGGGGTTGTTGAGGCGGTCGAAACTACTACCTCTGTTGCTGCAGCCTTAGAGGCTGGTGCTGATGCTGCTGTTAAGGTGGCCCCAGTGGTGGGGGCTGCTATCGCTGCTGCGGTGGGGGTCTCTGTTGCTATGGTGGTGAAGGCTACTGTGGACCTCTCTGTTGTTGCTGCTGCTGGGAGAGGGGACACTCCCACATATGGTGCCCTGTCGCACCACACCCAAAATAGGTACCGATGAACTGCCTCGAAGGTGGTGCTGGAGGTGCTTTTGGTGCTCGAAAGGCTGGGCGACCTGTATGTCTCCGGTGCTATGGTCGACATTGTTAGGAGTAACTGGAAGGAACCCGCCTCTTCCAATCTCTCCTCTAACCACGATTAGACTGAGAATCGGCCCACTCAGCGTCAAAAATCTAGGCCTTCCGTACCACCCTTTCAAAATTTAGGAGCTCATGCCCAATAATACGGCCTCGAAGACCATAATGCAAGCCGTCCTCAAAGCAGCCGGCTCTCCGCTCCTCATCATCTACCAGGTAAGGTACAAATTTGGACAGCGCTACAAAACGATCTGCATACTGAGCCACTGTCATATCACCCTACACCAGAGCCTCAAACTCCAATGCTCACTGTCATCGAATGTGATCAGGAAAGTACTGTCGGTCAAACCGATTCACAAAATCCTTCCAGGTCCACACAAAATCAGGGCCTGTTGCTCAGGAGAATGATGTCCACTAGTGTTCAGCCTCGCCATGGAGAAAAAATACTGCTAATCAGACTCATTGTTGGGTCGTACATCTTATCATATCGAATATCATCTCCACATCAGAGTGCCATCTCTCAGCTATTGTCGTGTCTAGCTCACCCTAGAAATGTGGAGGATCGAGCCGTCAAAGTTCATGAAGGAGGGAGCTCGTGCACTCCTGCTCGGCCTGGTCTGGTGAAACAATGGGATGCCTTCCCTGCCCCTGAAGGGCGGCCGTCACAGCCTGCAACATCTGTTGTAACTGTGAGGCACTCACAGATACAGTCGAATTTGCACCGGTCTCTGGTGGAGGAGCTGCATCCATAGGCTAGGAAGTAGGAATCTCTAGTGGTGGAGTGGGGATCGTAGGTGGTACTGCAGGAGTCTCATGTGGTGGAGCGAGAGTTCCAGGTGGTGGTGCGGGAGTCTTAGGTGGTGGTGTGGGAGTCGATCAGGTTAAAGGCTTGTAATGGAAAGAGTGAAGGCGCCTATCAACTTTGAAAACTCTTGAAGGCATGCACGTTAAAGGTTTGTAATGGAAGATTGTTAAGATATACGAACTTCGAGACTTAGTCATTCTAAACTCATAGCAGACATGTAATGTTGTTCTCGGTCATTTTTAAGTTATGCTCTGATACTAACTTTTTTCACGCCCTAAACTTAAAAACTGGGCTCACAAAATTCCCGATCACCTAATCTGGTGCCGAAAGCCTTCGTAGAACCCCATTCTCGGCTCCCAGTGCCCATTCTCCAGGTTCCGATCTTGGGATGCTACGACGAGGATTTTCAACATCAGTTTGATTCGCAATATGCATAACCAAAGGCATAACACACAAATAATAACCAAAAACTCCATTACATTTCCACTATGATAAAAAACTTTACAAGTACAATGAGTATAAAGGGAAATACAATGATAATGGATAAAAAGCTCCAAGATGATCTGCTATGTGCTCCTACCTCAACGTTGCTGCGGTTCAACGTCACCTACATGCAACGGTCATATATAAGCTTATAAAAAGCTTAGAGGGTGTTGAAAGTGTGTGCACAAGGTAGTAATATAATTATATAGTATCAAAGTAATGCGGAATATGTTAATAAATCCATAAATACTATTAGCTGTACCAAGGCTATATGATGCAAGGCATGAATGATGTTGGCCATACCAAGGCCATGTAATGCGAGATGCAACTCAAGCATAAGAATCCTCATCTAAGTCCACATATCAATACAGCTCAAATCTGAAATATCACTGGGGTGTAGTACACTCCAAACTAGATTACCGCCCCATCACGTGCAATAAGGTAAGTGAAAGAGACCTCACTATCCGCCTACCAATATCGGGCTTGGCTCGTCGATAGCAGACCCATTCCTCGAGCCGGTCAAACTCAGCTTAGCTTTACCCCCTCCTCTCAGGTGGGTAAGGCCGCACCCCCTTCCAACCGACCACGACACAATGGAAAGTGTGGCCTTCTAGTAATCGGCACTCAGTGCTCATGCACCTACTCGGTCTAGACCTTAGAGCAACCTCCTGGTATCATAAGGGTTTAGAGACTTTCACCTAAGGATATTTATAGGACCCCATGTAAAATAAAATTTTTGCTATCCAATCCTACCAACCACGATATGCCTGTGGAGGCTATGGCCCTGATGTCGTAAGGGCATACAGTACCATATCACATAATGCGAATGCATGAATCACCCTATCCAGTCATGCAACAATCCTGCGCTTATCGTGCGCTCATGTAGGGCAACACTGCCTATTCAGGAGCCCCTAAACAATCTGCCCGAAGGCATATGCTACGATCAGTCACTTCTCATATCAAGTATACATATGATGCATATGATCATGAATCATGGAACTATAGTAAACATGTTATATGGGATAGATGTTGTTCATAACGAAGATGGGTCTAGACGGCCTACAAGTATGGGCCTAACAATGGGCCATAGGGAGAATTTTAATGCGAACATTTAACCAACATTATTCTTACAATGTGGATCTTAAACCAATATTTCTCCCAAGGCACGATCGTCATAAACATCATTACATAAACCATGGTAGAGTCACATGTGGTAATGGACTTGTGTACATCCAATTGGCCTTGACCCATGGGCCTTAGATATAATAGATGGGCCGCATAGCATGGGCCTTATGTATATCAAGTGGACCTCAATGGATGGGCCATAACAACATCAAGATGGGCCTAATCATATGGGCCTCATATATATATCAAGGTGGGCCTCCTCAAATGGCAAGTGGGCCACATCACATGGTTCATATGCATATCAAATGGGCCACAACCAAATATAAGTGGCGATAATGATGTCCACCATTAAAAATTTCCCAAGCCCACCATAACATTTATTTCCCATCCAATCTTTTCATAAGGTTACAAAGAACTTGGTGGCCTAAGGGTCTAGTGGTGGATGTTCAAACCCAGTGTATAATGTGGTCCACCTGGTCCTAGATTTGTCTTATTTTTGGTCTCAGGCCTTGAAATAAGCTTTCAAAATGGTTGGACAGATTGGATGCAACACATGCATCATGGTGGGTCCCACCGTCCACACCACTGGACGGTGGTGTAAATAAATCCCATACATTATGGGGTCCCATGTGGGGCCCACCATAATGTTTATATATCGTCCAACCTGCATACAAGGTCACGCAGACCTGGATGAAAGGAAAAATAAACTCCATATAATTCCAAAACTCCTATTATTCCCAAAAAAAAGGTCCAAAGGTAGTCGTTCAATCACCAATGCTTCCTATTATGTGGGCCACCCAAGCCATGTATATAGCTGATTTTTGGAGGGGGGCCCATTGCCTTAAGAGGCCACCTAATGAACGGTGTGGGTATTCAACACACATCATAGTGGGGCCCACAGCCATGGCCGTGGGACCCTATCCGCCTGCACGCCCGTGCATAACAGGCACTGCCTGCACCTCTGGTAGTAGCAGCGACCTGCTGCTCATGATATATATATATATTTTTATTTTTTAGGGTTTCTTAGGGTTTTCCTCAGTGGGGCCCGTATCAGGTGAATCCGACTCAACCGTTGGGTCCCATGGCTTAATACAAACCAAACAAGTCCAATATTGAATATATTTTGGTGAATAGAAACAATAGGCAATTTTCAACGGTAACCACCACAGTTTCCTATACTATGGCCCACCATATGCTCAGATTAGCTTCATTTTTCAGCTCAACACCTAAAATGATTTAGGGAATGAGATGAATGACGTGGATCGGATCAATGGATCAGTGGTGGGTCCTGTGTGAGCAGTTCACTCCAAGTTCCAAATCAAACTGATATTTTTGTTTTCATTACAGCGTCCAGTGTCAGGTACGCTAGACGGTTTGGGTGCACACATATCTAAGGTGGACCTTGCTTAGGTGGGCCACCAAATGCTTAGGTGGTGTGGGCACAACATATGTATAAAGTGGACCCCACCTACAAATGACTTGGGTAAAAATACATGCTTCGTGATGGGGTCCATCCGGGTGGGCCACACGGCCACATCATCACATAAAATAGGAGAAAACAGAAAGAGAGGGACACGTGTGATGGAGGGCTCTGCCACTATCAGCCCTCCCTTGTAATAAATCATACATCAAGTGGGTCCTAATGCATGTGGGCTCACCAAATCAAAGATCAATGGTGGAGATTCCTTCTCCACCAAAATGGAAGGTCTAGATGACCCTTATCAACTAGAAAGTAAACTTCATGATGGGTTCCATGGAGATTGGACCCATCATGGAATGATCATGATGATCAAAGTAGGCTATTGACCACATCTTAGGGTCCAAAGTAAGATCCAAACCATTGATCGGTTGGCCTCACTTAGCCCATCATAAACACATAAAAATCCAACCTATAATGCACCCACCTTTCGATCTTCTTGCTCTCTTGCCTTCCTTTGTTCCTTAGCATAGATTCCAACGGAAGAGATGGAAATTTGGATGGTTGAGATGGAAGATTAGAGGGTAGGAAGTGGGCCACATACAAAATTTTCTCATGGAGGTTTTTGGGAGAGCTTTGGATGTGTGGTGTTTTCAGTTTGCTTAGGAAAGTGATTTGAAAAAAAATGAGAGAGAGGGTTGTAAAGAAAGAGAGAGAGATGAGTGATGGATGTGTAAGAGACTTTTTGACTTTTTTGGTTGCTTGGTGTAAGAAAGGCATGGGTGTGTAATAGACTTTTTGACTTTGGGGTTGATTTTGTAAGAAGGGGGTATGGGCTTGTAAGAAACTTTTGACTTTAGGGGTTACTTGGGGAAGGGTGAGAGGTGATGTGTACTTGACATGCACTTGACCCTTAATGGGATTGATTGATGGATTGAAGTGACATGTTGTAGAGATTCTCTTAGGTTTTGCAATGTACGGCGTTTTCTTCACAGCGAATGTTGCCCCACATCTCTTGACCAGGGTATCATATCGGCGTGCGAGTCACGACATTAGAACTGTGGCAACGACGTGGTTGCTATTGTACAAGTCTTGGGGTTGAGTCGACTCGGGTCGATGGCATAGGTCTTAGGGTCGTGCGCAAACGTCGGATAAGGGTTGAATGTTGCCGAAATTTGAACGAGAAGACCACGAAAGCCTATGGAACTGTACGGTCTAGGATACGGGGCTTACAACTCTCCCCTCCTAATTAAAATTTCATCCTCAAAATTTATACAATCATCACAACTAGTCATAACTTATAATAAAGAAGGAACACAGCATCACTATATAAAATTAGAGATAGCATATGAAATACAACACATAATTATTATCAAAGAGATGGGGATAACGCTCTCAAATCTTGGCCTCGCGTTCCTAAGAAGCCTCCTCAGTAGAATGGTGACCCCACTGAACCTTCACCAATGGAAAGACCTTGGTCTGGAGGACCTGCTCCTTTTAATCAAGGATACGAACTGGCTGCTCAGTATAGGAAGCATCCTCACGAACCTCTAATGGCTGTCAATCGATAATAAGAACGATATCTGACCCACACTTCCTCAACATGGAGACATGAAAAATGTTGTGAACACCATACAATTAGATGGCAAGGCATGCCGATAGGGTACTCATACATGCGGTGCCCTGTCCCACCACATCCAAAACAAGTCCCTATAAACGACTATTGGGGTGGCATTGAAGGTGTCACTGATGCTGCTGGTGCTCTAGCAGATGGGTGGCTCTTCTTTGGCCATTGATGTAGCTGGGAGCAACTAGAGGGGGCTACCTCTTTCGACTTCTACTCTGATCTCAATCGATCTGCATGTCGACCCACTTAGTCTCATAAATCTGAGCCCTCTATACTATCGCTTTGAAAGTCAGGAGCTCATGCCTAATAACACGGCCTCAAAGACCGTAATGTAAGCCGTTCTTGAAACGGCGGGCCTTTCGTCCCTCATTATCAACTAAATACAACATAAACCTCAATAGTGCCACAAAACAGGCCACGTACTTCCCCACGTATATGTCCCCCTGCACTAAAGTCTCGAACTCTAATGCTTTCTTCCGACGAATGTAGTTGGGGAAATACCGCTGCTCGAATCGTTTTACAAAATCCTCCCATGTCCAGACAAAATATGGTCCTACAACACAAGTAATGGAGGTTCACCAGTGCTTGGCCTCACCCTGGAGAAGAAATACTGCCAATTGGACCCACTGCTAGGTCATACATGTCATAGTATCAAAAATTTTCTCCACATAGGAGCGTCATCTCTTGGTTGCGGTCGGATCTGGCTCACCCTGGAAATGCGGATGATCGAGCTATCAGAACTCTCGAAGTAGGGTGCTCACCCACTCCTGCTCTGCCTGTGCTGGAAAAATAACTGGGCGCTTGTCCTATCCCTAAAGCGCATCCGTCACAGCCTGCAACATCTGTTGTAACTGAGAGGCACTTAAAGGTACGGTCTGATCCACACCAGTCTCAGGTGGAGGAACGACATCCTCAGGCTAGGGAGTAAGGATCTTTGGAGGTGGAATGGAAGTCGTAGGTGGTAAGTAGGAGCCTCAGGTGGTGGAGCGGGAGTCGTTCGGGTAGCTCCCCTGGGTAACATGTCCTATAAAAAAGAACAAAGGCACATATCAATCCTTGAAAAACTCTCGAAGGCATATTAAGGGACTAAATCAGAAGGTTACACACTCGGAACCTAATTGTCCTAAACTCATAGTAAACATGTGATGTTGTTCTCAGTTATTCCCAACTTATGCTCTAATACCAACTTTTATCATGCCTCAAACTCGGTTAACCCAAAAGAGAATGATGAGGATGGGCCTAACAAGGCCTAAGGTAAGGTCACAATGTGGACGTCTAACCATCATTGCCCATCAATGTGTACCTTTAATCAACATTACTCCCAAGGAATGACGCTCAAAGGGTTAATTGTATAATGGGTCAACGGTCTCATATAAGGGTCTATTACACATCATCATGAGCCTTACTTATGGGGTATATACGCATCACATTGTGCCTCACCCATGGGCGAATGTATATAACATCGGGCCGAATCAACAAGCCGAATCAAATGGGCCAAATCAAATGGGTTGAGTTAATGGGCCGAATCAAATGGGTTAAGTTAATTGGGCCAATATAATGAGGTGAGTCGAATGGGCCAATACAAATGGGCCAAGTAAAATGCACCGATTCAATGGGCTGAATCACATGAGCCGAATCAAATGGGCCGATCAAATGGGCCCAAACTAACCACACCATTCACCTACTACTAGAGATCATTTTAAAGCATTAATTCAAAAAAAAATGAATCATATCCAAAGATCATCTGGACCATACCACAAATGACAGTGGTGGTAATGATTTTCACAGTTAAAAATTTAAAGGGCCCACCATAGCATTTATCTCCCATCCTTACTGTTCATAAGATTACATAGACCTGAATATAGAGGGAAAACAGATATCACATTGGTCTAGGGCCCTGCAACCCAAAGGGGTTTAAATGGCAGGCATTTAACTCCACTACTTTCTGTAGTGTGGTCCACTTAATGCTGGATCTGCCTTATTTTTAGTCTCAGGCCGAGAGATGAGGTCGCCAAGTTGATGGACGGTTTGGATGTAATATAAAGAGTAGGGGTGGGGTCCACATACGTGGTCCACTAGAGGATTAAATCTGCTTCATCTTCTTTTAGTTATTATTATTATTATTATTATTATTATTATTATTATTATTATTATTTACCTTAAGCCCAAGGATGAGATTGCTAGATGAATGGACGGCGTGGGATGCAACATGCATATCACTGTGAGCTCAACCCGTTCAAATTGCTGGACAGTGTGGATGAGACCCACACACCAGGTGTGGCCCATCCAGCATTGTCTAGAAATGGACAGCTAGATAACATCATTTGGTGGGTCCCACGTAGGCCTCTCCCACCTCACCTCTATCTCTCTCTGTATATTTTTATGCATATAATATAATATATATACCTACTTAAGGTGCCCACCGTTCAGACCCTCAGGATGTTCTAGACGGTAGGGATATAATGCACATATCATGGTGGGTCCACACGTGTGGCCCACCTCTCATACATATATACTATATGTTATATATGTGTGTGTTATATTTTATATACGTTCTTTTCTTTTTTATATAGCTGGTAGTACACACCACTTCTCAGCTCACACTTTATGGATAACTCGTCCAGCCATCCAGATACACTATATGGCTTGGATGCATGAATTAAGGTGGGTCCCATGTGGACGTGGCCCACATAATTTGGATCAATCTAATATTTGTGTTTTTCCTTCCGTCCAGGCCTGGTAATGGGCTGGACGATGTGGATCCAACACATCCATCCTGTGGGTCCCACATAGGTGGATGGCATAGATAAAATATATACTTCGTAGTAGGTCACACATACAAACACGCCATCACCATACAAGAGAGAGAGAGGGAGAGAAACGGTGAGATAGAGGGACCCCACCACTATGGGCCCCTCTCTACATTGCATACATTAATGTGGGTCCCACAACAAGTGGGCCCTAAAATTAAAATCAACAGTGGATTACCCACCTATTACACTCCTCCTTGATCCCTTAGACACCTATGCTCCTTGCCTTCAATTTTGATGGAGGTCGATGAAAGATGAATGGTTGAGATGGGAGATGAGAGGGTGGGAAAGTGAGCCACACTTGGCTTTGGGAGAGAGAGCTTGGACGTTGGAATTTTTGTTGCTTGGGAGATTTTTTGAGAAATGATGGAGAGAGAGAAGTGATGGGATGATAAGAGGTGGAGTGATGGGTGATGGGTGATGGGTGGAGTAATATTTTATTTAAAGTAACCTGATTTAAATTGATTTTAAACTCACAAGTATACGAATCAGGTGTAGACACAGTACGTATTACGAGATCGTTCCCACGAGGACTGGTTGCCACAATTCAAAATTTATAATTCTTCTTAACTAATCCAACAAATAGTTTAGCAAGTTATTAAGTAAACTAAAAAAAATCAATGAAAAATAATTGAGAACAAGAAGGAAAGTTCACTCAAGGAGAGCACTAGAACTTTTGAATTCACCCCTAATTATCCTAACCCTTATTTTACTTGTTGATTCTCCCTAATTCAGATTTATATACATTCAATAAATAAAGCACAATCTATGTCCTTAGTTAGGCACACAGGATGTATAATTCCCTTGAAGCACAAGTGATTTTTCCCTTAATATCAATTGTCCCTAATGCATGCACATCAATTATCATGTATATATAGGCATTAAGAATCAACAAAACTATTTAAATCCACATCCACCATCTAATATCTTAATCATGAATCACAAAAGATGAAATTGGGAAAAAATCTTAAGGATTACATCTTACCATCCATGTTCAGCCATGAATAGATGTAAATTCCTATTTCTTTCTCTGTAGGGAAACCTGTTCATGGTCAGACACAAGCACACCTAGAATAAAATTCTAAACAACATCCACATCTAGACTTTGGGTAAGCTCATAGATTGGAGTGGTATGGAGTTTTCATTTAATCACACTAGAGAAAGAAATAAATCAATTAATTACGGATGAAATCAACAATAAATAAGAATCATTTAAATTAGGGGCTTCATCTCAGCCTTAGCTAAGAAATTAAAAACTCAGGGAAAGTAACATAAATTCAAACGGAAAGAAGAAAAATATAATTAATAAGAAGCACATCCCTTACACAACCCTCTGATTTCATTTAATTTGTCTCTTTCTCATTATGTGCTCCACATCCAGCCCCCAGATAGAATTTCCCAACCACTCTCTCTTTGTTCTGCTCCACGTCCACAAAAACTTGAGATCTCCTTCTCACATCAGATGGTGGCATTTTATAATGAATAGGAAGGTGGCTAGGTTGGCTACAAGGAATCGACCTAACTTATGCCAAGATAAATCTGGAAACATTCTTACTCACTTCCCATTTTTTTGTGCGGCGGCCACATGGAAACCAACCTGCGTCAGATCGATCTTGGGACGACTGATCATCACCACTTCCATTCTTCCATCTTGGCTAGGGTCGTGGTTTACTTTGCTGCCATCTAGACGGTCTGGATCAGCTTCTTGGTCCCTGATTTGGTTGTTGATCATGCCAAAACTTCTAGTTTTCTCGGTCATTCGCAGAACAGAGCCTACGCATGTTACTGCATATGGCCGTCTTCGAAGACTACTGTGGGGCCCATTTCAGCTGATGTTTGAGAAATCCACACCATCCACTGAATTCCTCTCGAAATTTTAGTCGAAAATGTGTACTTTTGACCTTCTATTGATGAGGACCATGAGATCTTTTTGCTCCACCGTTCGTCCTCCGCTTGGATGAGATATTCACGCGTTCACTTGTATTGGTCTAAAAAGACACACATTGGATGGTCTAGATCATGAAAAGGGATGATGGCTGGAGCCCACTATCAAAACCCAATCGTAAGCACGTCCGTCACTGAACATTTTGCACGAGAAGGTAACAGTTTGGATGTTTTATTCAAAAAATAGGTAGTGTCCACTTCTGATGACATTCTCGGAGATTTACTCTGCTCATCATCTTCTTAGTAACTTGTAAGCCCATGGGTCAAAGTATGAAGTAGATCTGAACTCTATGTGGGCCACACCATCCACATGTGATGAGGCAATACCCACCGTTGAAGCAAACTTGTTCCCGCTTACGTGCATGCATATGGAGTTCCTTATATTTACAGATTTACCATCATTCTAGCCACTGTCTTCTGAAGTGTGTTATGTTTAAATGCACCATCTATTTCCTTGAAATTGATCAGGTATTGTAACACCCTGAAAATCGGGGGTCGTGTATAAACTCAACTCCCGAGTTCCAGACCGTCACTTATGCAACAAAAATGGTTATGATTCAATGTTGTCTGATTTAAAGCATTCACATGAGTAAAAGTATACCAAAACTGCAATTCATACTTAAGATCTAGTGATAAAAGCAAGCGGAAGACTAAACAATATATATATCACTGTATGGAAAAACAAAGTAAATCTCATCTGTCTCCAAAGTATGACTACATCTCTGAGTCTCATATACATATACATAAACAAAAAAATAATGTTCAAAATAGTCCCACTGAAGTCCCCTCGATCCAGGTCGCCTACGGGAATCCGTCGTGATACTACATATACGAGAACTCATCTTGGTCCTCGTCGATCTCTGGCTCCACCTCCTGGATCTCGGCCTCACCTGCATCTACAACAGGGTCTGGTGGGTGTTGCAAACACCATCCCGTAACGTGGGAGTGAGTGATCAACTCAGTGGAATCATAGAGCAAAGATTAGCATGTTCACAATTCAATCACGCGATAATAGTAAAGCAGTAAATCAGACAATCCTAATACTGTTGTTAATGCAAGATGACATGACGTGATGTATGCCCTCACCGACGATCACCCTCATGCGGCAATATCTTACGACCGCGACATGCCACACTCCCTAGAGTGCTCCACATCTTCCAGGCACATGCAATGCTATGGTGATATGATTTCTAAGTTGTTATTAGTCCATTCAAACAGCAGGATTGGGAAACTAAGGTACTTCCCTTGTATCAATCCCAACACAGATCCTGCCTAGGGTCGTCACTCCTAGTAATCTCATATGATGTATATTTCGTAGGTCACTGCAAGGGCTGCCAGGGCTGTTGCTCGCACTCGTTGCACCGCTCCCCCATCACCTTATCAATACAGGCCTACTATACTCTGCTGCAACGGAAGGGTCGTCGCCTCCCGTGGACTCAGAATACGCTCGCGGTCACTACAAAGGGCTCATCGCCTGATCAGTGTAGGCCGACAGCTAGAATATAGTGTCTCATACCACCATAATCTGCTCATGAGTCTAGGTGCTCACTGGTCACTATGGGGAGGTTTGTGGCCCCAGCGTAGGCCGACAGCTCGACCACGGTGTCCCATACCACCATGCCCAGCTCATGAGTCTTCGTGGATCAAGGTACCATGGTTAACAGGGTTTACAATGGTAAGTTTAGTACCCTAGGTTCAAGCAGTTATGACTCATACAAGGTGAACATACATCGGCCAGTCGGGTTACTTGACGGGCTCGACTAGCGCGATCGCATCTCAAGTCGAACGACATGAAGTGCGTAAAACACTTCACGTGGCCTAACCACTGCCGCCAACCCAAAACACGAATCACGTTCATCGACGCGTCGTTCGTGGCTATGACCAGTCAGCCACGAATTCGCTCGGTTACCGACTGCCTGGACTAAGTCTAGTCCCACACATCTATGGAATCACATTAGCAATATATGTAAAGGTATTGGAATTTAGATACAATCATGTGAGCATGTTAACACATGTTATAACATTCAACTTAAGCGAATCTTCAAACACATACATTCCACGCATGTAACGGAATCATGCATATGGTCGATATGTAGGAAATCATTTAGGTCAGCATATTAACTAAGAAATCAATCTCAAACTACTACATAACATCATTTAATTCAATACATACTAATACAAGCATTTATACAAACACATACACTACACCCTTAAGTCTACATATAGCATGTTGACCCAAAGTGCGCAACTAGGCAAATCTCTTCGCCAAACTAATTATGCAAGCATTCTTAACTCCCTAATGCGACAACAAACCATGTCAATCACGTCAGCAAAATATGAATGTAGACCGCACTTCCTACAAATGACTAAAATGCCCTAAATCTCATATTCTTCGTTAATTTACGAAACAGGAAACGGAAAGCATGTTGTACATGTCAAACGGTGGTGCCGTCGATAATCTACTATTAAACGACATTGAAAGCGTTGTAAACCGCCAATCAAAGCGTCTAAAATCCTCACCTAGTCTCTTACGGATGCGGGATTTTGAACGGAGCGTGTACGCTTCGTCTACGGCAGTAGGAGAACCTGATTTACGAAATACGTTAGCTAACACGCTACGAATCCAAGTAATCCCTAAATCAGCAACTTTTAGGGTCGTTTCATACCTGAAAAAGCAGAGAAATCACCGTTCAGGTGATTGGGAAGAGTTGCTGAAGCAGCAGCAATCGGTGGCACGGAAGCGGGAAAAATCCCTTCCAATCTCTCTCTCAAACTCTCTCTCCTTTTCTCTAGGGTTTGCAATTTTCGGATGGGAGAGAGAAATGAGGGTTTCAACCCCTTTTATAAGCTTAAAAACGTCGAAAACAGGCTCCGGAATGAAGTTTACTTGGTGCCTATCCATTTCGGGGCTGTTTCGATCCAAAAGCTGCTTTCTGGTGGTCCCCTGGTCGATTGCGATCGGACTTAAGCTCATGCGTACCAGATGTAGCACGTATTAAGTTTTCAGTCTTGCAGGGTTCGCAGATCGCACGTGGCGGACCAGTTTCAGTTCAGCGGTCACCGCACGTAGATCAGGGCTGAAAGTCTCAGGATAATAAATAGAAATTTTTCCTGATCCGAGGGTGTAATCTGGATGAATTCTAACGGTCAGAATGCTTAATACTGACGCGTCAAGTCGTGTGCCAGATTTGAATTTGAAATTCCAATTCTGTCACTATTCGCGGTCGCTTCAGTCCGGGTTCAACGAAATAGTCTGTGATTATCGGTTTGACTTGATTTTTGAAATGATGGTCAAGTCCAGCTGGGCGGTTCTAACGGTCTAAGATAGGAAGTATCGGACCTTCGACGCGTGGTCTAAATCCAATACAAAAATTCAATGTGGTCCAGAGAACAGACCTGCTTAGAGTTTGATCCGAGCTTATAGAGTATTGTAGAGTTGTTTGTTCTACTCGATTTGGGTCTTCTAGAACGTATTTAAAGTGATCAGGGACTATTTCCCAGCTACTCTAGCGTTGCGCTAGCTAACTTACGCTTAATTTCCATGGAAATTAATTCTACGTGATTTCGGGTCGAGTTGGTACTCGAGCCCCAGTACGGATTTTTCACGGGCGTTACAGGTATTCCTCATTTTTCGTGTTATTTTCATCTGTCAAGTTTGGGCCCTAATCTCTCAAGGATGACTAAGATGCTCTTTTAATGGTTATTGTTTGATCTTATCCATCAGGTCACTTATACACTGATCCAAGGGCTGAATTTTGACATGTACGGTTAATTTATGGTCCTCATGCCAGATATAAAGTTTCGAGCAGAACGAATGGTGGAACCCTGTGATCTTGCATTCTAGACGACTTTCAGGCCTGTTTAAACCCAATCACTTGATCTTCTCGAATCTTCAGTGTGTAAATTCCTCGATCTTGGTCCCCTGGGGTCTTTCCCTTGCCTTGGTGATTTTAATACTTTAAATCCATGCTTTTAATACCTTTTTCAGTCCAAGCTCTTTAAATTCACCTTACAACAAAAATATAATTAAAAAAAGAAGTTAAACATTATCATGTACGTAAAATTAGGTAATAATTGGGGTCCAATATGCAATATTTGACCCTCAACACAACCCCCAACCAACATCTTGCTAGTCTTGAGGAAAGCATGTGAAAAATAATTTCAGAAATACAAGATAATTCCTATAAACCCGAGTGACTTGTGGAAAAATTAGTCAAGATGCAAGAATTCTAAGATTCATGAATGGTGAGCAATATTTTCCTCCTGGAATCGAGCTCACAGTAACCTTCATTATCAAGTTCAAAATATTAATCCATTAACTAGAACAATTTTAAACATTGAGTTCCATGAGTGTATAGTGTAATCTCGGCTTATTGCTATTAAGAGATCCAATTGTCAATTTCATGATATCATTGGTAACCAACAAAGGAATTCATGATAACCAAAACCTAAACCAATACTTTCCTTACATATCAACTTTTCATTCTACCAGTCTTTGATTTTTTCCATGAACAGTAACGCCAAGGAGGGGAATCAAATCCTCACTTATAAGGAGCAAACCTATGGTGAAAACTAGTCGCCTAACTCTTTCCAAATGTTGACCATGGGGAATCGAATCTACACATATAGGGAGCAAACCTATGGTGAAGTTCAATCGCCCAACCCTTTCCGCAGGCAACTATCTTATACCTGGGTATTTCCTTTTTCTTTCATTCTTCTTATTAAATATGATGGACAAATTCCCTAGGTTGGTTCCTTCCATGCTTAATGATCACCAAGTTATAATTCAATATCGAACTAAAACCTTAATGTCTAAGCAAGATGTGTCCTGTGAAATCATAACTCAATCAATGTTTAAAACTTCTAATCATGGGTTAACAATTCAAACTTAACTGTGAAATCTAACAGATGGCTGAATCCAAGAGTCATAAATTACCAACATTCTATATCTTGTATTTTTAAAATCATGACTATCCGTCAAAATCACTTTGAATTCACAAGAAATTTCAGAAAAAATTTTAAATTTTAAAAAAATTTCATAATTTTTTGCTTAAGACCAAGAAAATACTGATTAAGTTACCTAATCTCCCACCCCCAACCTAAAATTGACATTGTCCTCAGTTTAAAAGATATGAGCATGCAATGCACAGGAGACAATGAAATTGAAAGAGGAGTGATAGAAAGATAGTACCTGGATGAAAGAATCAAGAGGCTTTCCAAAGATATCAATGTAAGAGTAGGTTGGCACAAGAGAGAAACTAACAAAAGCAAACTAACCTATTATAGGGTTAGTTTTGCTAGTCCTCAAGCAAAATAAAAATAACAAAAATAACATCCTACCTACACCACTTTCGTAAGTACTCTCGATTGCATTTAGCGTATGCAACAAGCCTTTAAACCCCTAGGTTGCCCCTAGTGGATGAGTTATAATCTCGTGAGGGTTTGCAGCAATGTTACCCATGAACATTAAACTAGGAAAAAGAAATGAAATGAAAGGTTGGGTTACTTCTTAGGAGTGCTAAGTTTAACGTCTTCAGTCAGACAAACAATGAAAGCAACAATGGACCATGAATTAATCAATCTTGATAACCTGGGTCCTCCAAAAAAATTTCCTTAACATCTTGATTAACCAAATCTTCTAAATATGGTTTTAGTCGTTGACTATTTACTTTGAAAATATTCTCGTCCTTTATATTTTGAATCTCAACTGCTCCATGAGGAAATACTTTTACTACCTGATAAGGACCATACCATCATGAACGTAGTTTTTCAGGAAAGAGGCATAACCTGAAATTATACAATAATACTTTCTGATCTGGTTCAAATGTCTTTCGAAGAATTGATTTATCATGAAAAATTTTATCCGTTCTTTATAAATTTTTGCATTCTCATATGCCTCATTTCGAATTTCTTCTAACTCATTGAGTTGAAGTTTACGATGTGATCCAGCCTTGTTTAAGTCAAAATTAATGGTTTGATGGCCCAATAAGCATGATGTTCTAATTCCACAGGCAAGTGACATGCTTTCCCAAAGACAAGCCTATAGGGAGACATTACAATCGGGGTTTTGAAAGTCGTACGATACCCCTAAAGAGCATCATTCAAACGTTGTAACCAATCCTTACAATTAGGGCGAACAGTTTTCTCTAAAATTTGTTTAATCTCCTGATTCAAAACCTCTACTTGACCACTTATTTGTGGATGGTATGGTGTTGCAACTTTATGGGTGATGGAATATTTCTCCACTAAAGATTTAAACTGTTTATTGTAAAAATGAGTACCCCCAACACTTATAATTGCTTGAGGAGAACTAAAACGAGAAAAGATATTTTCTTTTAAGAAATGGACCACAACTTTGTGATCATTTATTTTACATGGCACTGCCACAAGGATATACATATAACCAAATGACGGGAGAAATGGACCCATAAAGTCAATACCCTAAACATCAAATATCTCACTAATGAGAATATTGGTAAGTGGCATCATGTTCCTATAGGAAATATTACCCATACGTTGGCATCTATCACATGTAGAACAAAAGGCATGAGTATCTCAAAAAAGTATAGGCTAATAAAATCCACTTTGTAAAACTTTTACAGTGGTTTTCTTTGAACCAAAATGACCACCACATGCATGGTCATGACAAAAGGAGATTATACTATGAAACTCAGTCTCAGGCACACATCTCCTAATAACCTGGTCAAGACAAAGTTTGAATAAGTATGGGTCATCCCAAAAGAAATGTTTAACCTCAGTAAGAAATTTAGATTTATCCTATTTAGTCCAATGAGAAGGAAATTGACTTGTAACAAGATAATTTACAATATCGACATATCAAGGTAATTGAGAAATAACTAAAAGTTATTCATCACAGAAAGACTCATTCATTGGCAAAGGATCCACTGTGGACTCTAAGAGAAGTTTAGATAAGTGGTCGGCTACCACATTTTGGAACCCTTTTTATCCCGAATTTCAATGTCAAATTCTTGTAGCAAGAGAATCCAACGAATCAATCAAGGTTTAACATCTTTTTTAGAAAGAAGATATTTCAATGATGCATGATCTGAGAACATTATAACCTGTGATCCTATGAGATACGACCTGAATTTGTTTAGAGCAAATACCATTGCCAACAATTCTTTTTCAGTGGTAGAGTAGTTAAGTTGAGCATCATTTAGGGTCCTAGTAGGATAATAAATGACATGAGGCATTTTGTTCAATCTTTGTCCTAAGACGGCTCCAACAGCATAATCAGAAGCATCACACATAAGCTCCAAAGGTAAAATCCAATTAGGTGGTTGGATGATTGGAGTAGAAGTTAATAAATGCTTCAACTTATTAAAAGCTTTTTAACAATCATCATTAAGGACAAATGCAACATCTTTAGCTAATAAATTGCATAAGGGTCGAGAAATTTTGCTAAAATCCTTAATGAATCTCCTGTAGAATCCCGCATGCCCTAAGAACGATCTAATCTCCTTCACCGTTCTGGGTGGAGGAAGACTATAAATTAAATCAATCTTGGCTTTATCAACTTCAATCCCTTTACTTGAAATAACATGCTCAAGTACAATCCCTTTTTGAACCATTAAATGGCACTTTTCCCAATTCAATACCAGGTTCATTTTTTAACATCTTTCCAATATAAGAGATAGATGGTATAAACATTCATTAAAGGAAGAGCCAAAAATTAAAAAATCATCCATGAAAACCTTGAGGAAACACTCAACCATATCTAAAAAAATACTCATCATGCATTGTTGAAAAGTAGCAGACGCATTACACAACCCAAATGGCATCCGCCGATAGGCATATGTACCAAAAGGACATGTAAATGTGGTTTTTTCTTGATCCTCGGGAGCAATGGGAATCTGATTATACCCAGGATAGCCATCCAGGAAATAATAGTAGTTATGCCCTGCCAATCTCTCAAACATCTTATATATGAAAGGAAGAGGAAAGTGATCCTTCCTTGTGACTAGGTTTAGTTTACGATAATCAAACAAACTCGCCAACCCGTAATCATGTGGGTTGGCACTAATTCATTATTGTCATTTTTGTTCACCGTAAACCCAACTTTTTGGGAACAACTTGAACTGGGCTGACCCACGTGCTATTTGAAATGGGGTAAATGATACAAACATCTAACAATTTAAGCACCTCCGCTAGAACGACCTCCTTCATGTTAGGGTTAAGCCTCCTTTGCATTTCACGTGATGTTTTTGTATTTTTTTCAAGATGAATATGATGCATACACACAATGGGGCTTATTCCCTTAATGTCAGCTATTGTCCACCTAATAGCTGCCTTATGTTCTCTGAGAACATTAGGCAACTTACCCTCCTGTTTCTTATCAAGGTTAGAAGCTATGATGACAGGTAGGGTCTTAAAAGGACCTAAAAATGCATACTTGAGAGTTTCAATTAATTGTTTAAGGCCAAGTTCAGGCAGTTTCTCAATAGACGGGACTAGTTTAGACTCAGATGGTGGAAGAAGTTCCACTTTAGCTTTCCATTTTGTAGTATCCATTACAGGATTAGAGTCAAGCAATACATTGACTTCTTGGATGGAACTTTCTATGTTAAAATCTATGCCAAAATGTGCTAAAAAAGTCTCAAGAGCATCTTCAGAAGATTTAAGGAAAGAGTCATGCACTAGACTCTCAATCATGTTAACTTCAAATATATCATCTGAGTCTGCCAGTTTTTGTCTAGCATTGAAAACATTAAGTTTAATCTTCATGTTACCAAAAGACAACTTCATAACTCCATTCCTGCAAATTATGATAGCATTGGATGTGGCCAAGAATGGTTGTCTCAAGATAAACAGGATTTGACTAGTAGGATTCTAGAAAAGTTGAGCATCTAGAACGATAAAATCCACTGAAAAATAAAACTTATCAACCTAGATTAACACATACTCAATAGCACCACGGGGCACCTTGACAGATCTATCAGCTAGTTGTAGTGTTATTTTGGTTGATTTCAGCTCTCCAAGTCCTAGCTGCTCATATATAAATGGTAACAAATTAACGCTCACCCCTAAATCAAGCAATGCCTTCTCAATCTTATGATCTTTTATGATACAAAATGGTGGGAGCTCCTAGATCCCTAAATTTAGGAGGGGTGTTGTGTTGAATCATGGAGCTAAGTTACTCTCCTTCTTGTGAACATTCAGCTTACGCTTTTGAACTTAGCGTAAGCAGGGACTTGCTTTATAGCATCAAGCAACAGAATGTTAATTTGCACTTTCTTAAATATGTCCAATATATCATAAAAGTTGTTTCCTTTCTTAACTAGTGTCATACATTGAGGAAAAGGTGCTTTAGGCACATAAGATGGCACAAGAGTGGTTCTTGTAGAGTCAGAGTGCTTTTGGACTTTGGATGCACTAGTATGTCTCTCAGCTTTAGTTTAGTCTTCCGATTTGGAATTTGATATTTCCCTAGGCGTCTTTACTTTGCTCTCGATATGTTTGCCAGACCTAAGGGTAATGATTGGTTTGGCTTGCTCATGATATTGTTCTTGGTTTAAATTAGAGCCAATCTCATACTGTCCTTTTGGATTTGCCACAGGTTGGCTAGGAAACTTGTCCTTCTCTCTCTCACTCAATGTGGCAGTAAGTTAACCCAACTGTACTTCCAGTTTGGTAATGGATTGTGCATTTACATGTAAGCTTTGCTAGTTAGCTTGTAAAGTTTGTTGGGTGTCTTTTTAAAATTGAAGAGAACTTTGCATAAACAGATTGAGTGTATCTTCAAGAGATAGTTTCTTTAATTGTGCAGGAAGTTGTTGATATTGTAGAAACTGTTGAAGTTGTTGACTACCAACTTGGGGGTAAGGTTGCATAGGAGGATTTTCAGATGGTCCTCCTTGTTGTGGTCCTTTTGCCTAAGAAAAATTCGGATGTCCAGTCCACCCTGGGTTGTAGGTGTCTAAGTAAGGATCATTCCCAGTTCTCTGAAAAGTGTTCATAGCATGCACTTGTTCAAAGAGAAATTTTGGAAATGCTGCACCAAATGGACAGGACTGTGTAGGATGGGAAAGACTGGAAGATATGGCACATGACTCAATTTGAGTTATTTGTGGAGGTCCATTATTTAACATCAAAGCATCAAATTTCTTTATCAGGCAATCAATCTTAGCATAAAGATCTGGTGTGACTCCTATTTCATATATACCTCATTTCTTATATTGTTGGGGACTTCTTTTAGCTCTATTTGAATAGTCTCATTGCTGGGAGTTTTCATACAAGGTTTCAAAGAAATTCATTGCTTCAACATTACTTTTGGTTATGAATGACCCTCCACTGGTGGCATCAACCATGCGATGGTTTTGGGGCGTCAGACCGTCATAGAAGTATTGAACTTGTTGCCACTTCTCAAAATCATGGTGTGGACATTTAAGAAGCAAGTCCTTCTATCTTTCCTAACATTCATGAAAGTGCTCACACTCTTTTTGTGTGAAATTAGTAATTTCTCTACAGAGAGCATTAGTTTTGTGAACAGGGAAGCACTTGTTTAAGAATTTCTTAGACAGTTGGTTCCATGTAATGATAGACCCAACTTTCAGAGAATTCAACCATGCTTTTGCCTTATCCTTTAAAGAAAAAGGAAAAAAGGTACAAACGGATTGAATCATCTGAAAAGTTTTGGAACCTAAAGGTAGAGCAAATGTTTAAGAATTCTTTCACATGATGATATGGATCCTCCTTATCTAAACCATAGAAGAAGGGCAACAATTGTATGACTCTAGGTTTAAGTTCAAAGTGTGCTGTAGTGGTGGATGACAACACTATGCATGAAGGTGCATTAAATTGGATAGAAGCTGAATAATCTTTAAGAGCTTTAATTCCATTCTCGTCTGCCATTTCAAATAGAATGTTTCTCAATCTTCTATGAAATGTCTTTTTATTTCAGGATCAAAAGGCACTAGTTCTATGTTCAGAGATCGACGTACGTCCTAGCATAAATCGAGTTATTACAATGTAGGAAAGAAAGCTAAACTAAGATGCAACCTAAGAAAAATAAAACTATAGCTAAAAATCATGAATTCCTAAAAGCAAGATGAAACTATGTAAATAAGAATTGGAAGAAAGAACCCGAAAAATGAGATGATTGATTTTCGAAGAATTGGGAGCTTCTCCTTCACTTTGAAGATATTTTTTTTCTTTTTCAGCTTCCTTCCTCAATTCCTGTGAAAAATAAATACGAAAATAAATTATGTCTCCTAAAAATTATGAAATTATGCGAGACAAAAATTCTGGGGCTATGAATTATGATAAGAGAGAATCTTAAATCCAATTGGACTAAAACAGTCCTCGGCAATGATGCTAAAAACCTAATGTTTTATTTAAACCAACTTGATTTAAATTGATTTTAAACTCGCAAGTATACGAATCAGGTGTAGACATGATACATATTATGAGATCGTTCCCACGAGGACTGGTTATCATAATTCGAATTTTATGATTCTTCTTAACTAATCTCACAAATAATTTAGCTAGTTATTAAGTAAACTAACAAAATTTAATGAAAAATAACTGAGAATAGGAAGGAGAATTCACTCATGGAGAGCACTAAGACTTTTGAATCCAATACTAATTATCTTAACCCTTGTTTTACGTGTTGATTCACCCTAATTCAAATTGATATGCATTCAACAAATAAAACACAATCTGTGTCCTTGGTCAGGCACACAGGATGTATAATTCCCGTGAAGCACAAGTGATTTTTTCCTTAACATCATGTAAGGCCCGTATCCTAGTTCATATTGTTCCGTCAACTCCTGAGATCCTTCCTGTCGAAGTCCGGCAACCCACGATATATAATCAACATTTACGCATGACCCTAAGTCGTATCCCGTAGATCTGAGTCGGCTTAATTCGAGACTTATACCATTGTGACCGCACCATTACTGTGGTTCCAACACCACGTCTTGTATACCGATCCGATACCCTGGCAGGGAGATGTGGGTCGACGTTTATTTCGAAGAAAACACTGTGCGTTTGCAATCCCAAGAGAATCTCTACAACCCATCCCATCAATCAATCAATCAATCAATCAATCAATCAAAGTACACATCTATACTTTCTTTCTCCCCAAGTCAAGTAACCACCAAGTTAACTCTCTCTCACTCTCTCTCTTACACACCCATACATGTCAAGTACCACATCACCTCACATCCATCACTCCATCACCTATCACCTCCCTTATAACCCACTCTCTCTCTCCCTCATTTCTCAACACAAATTCCAAGCTAGCAGGAGAAGTTCACATCCATGCATTCCAAGAGAGAAAAGTGATTTTGGTGGCCCACCTTCCCATCCCCAAAACTTTCATCCTAGCCATTCATTTATCAACTTTCACCATCAAAGTGAGACACAAGGAGATCGGCTTTCCAACAGACCAAGAAGATCGAGGAGTGGGTGCTTATTAGACTAGATTTTTCATGTATTGATGATGGACCAAGTGAGTCCTACCGATTGATGGTGTATATCTCACTTTGGACCCTAGGTGTGGCCAATGCCCACCTTGATCCTGATGACCATTCCATGATGGGGCCATTCTCTATAGACCCCATCATGATGTTTATTTTCCTTGCATAAAAAGAGGTTATCTAGACCGTCCATTTTGGGTGGAGAAGGAACCTCCACCTTTGATCTTTGTCTTGGTGGGCCTACATGTATTGGGACCCACTTGATATATGATTGAATGCAAGGGAGGGCTCATAGTGGCGGAGCCCTCTATCAAACGTGTCCCATCTCTCCATCTCTCTCTCTCTTTCCCTTTTCTTTGTGATGATGTAGTTATGTGGCCCACTTGGATGGACCCCACTTTGATGTATGTGTTACCCATGCCATCCAACCCTTCCTTTTGGTGGCCCATGTCCATAGGTGGGGCCCACCTCAAATGTATGTATCATGCCCAAACTGTCCAGCATCCAGGGACGCTGGACGTGAACTAGGATAAGACAAATATTAGCTTGATTCATAAGCTTTTGGATGGGCCACTTGTGTAGGCCCCACATTGACATATGGATTCAATCCAAGCTGTCCATCCTTTTCCCCACCTCATTTTAGGTGATGACCAAAAAATGAATCTGATCTGACCTTCTGGTAGGCCATAGCACAGGAAAATAGGATTTTTTCCATTGAAAAACTACCTGATGTTTCTATACTCCAAAACACCTCGAATATTGGGCTTGTTTGGCTTGTCTTGAACTATGGGAAGTAGTGGAAGGGTGGATTCTTCCGATGTGGACCCCACGCATGAAAAGCTTAGAAAAAATAAGATTTAAAAAATAAATAAATATACAGCAGACTCTGCTGCTACAAGAGGCACGCAGGCAGTTCCTGTGACGTTAGGCGAACAAACAGTAAGACCCACGGTCCACCATGATGTGTTATTTATCCACTCCATGCACTCGGTGGGCCCCTTCATGAAGTGGGCCCCCCCTCCAAAAATCAACCATGTATATGACTTAGGTGGCCCACATCATAGGAAATAGTAATGATTGAATGACTGCCATTGAACCCTTTTTGGGTAGCGCAGAAGCTTTGGGTCAATATGAAATTTGTTTCCCTCTGCCCGTTGGGGGTATTTAAGGTCCATGGGTTATGGCCCATTGCAATGTACATAAGGCCCAAGTGATATGGCCCATTTGACGTATTTAAGGCCCAATGAGGTGTACCTAAGGTCAATTACAATGTGTGGTTCTACCATGGTTTAGGTAATGATGTTTATAGTGGGCTATGCCTTAGGAGCAATGATGGTTTGATACCCACATTGTAAGTAATGTTGATTAAATGTCTGCATTACGACTCTCCTTAGGGCCCATTGATAGGCCGTACCTATTGTGTGTAGGCTATCTAGGCCCATCTCTGTTAAAAGGATAGTTCATTACTTTATAAAGTACTTAGTATAATTTCATTATTCATGCCCATATGTATCAAATGTATGCTTGATATGAGGAATGTTTGATCATAGCATAAGACGTTGGGCTGAGACATTTATGGGACTCCTTATGAGACAAAGTGCCGCACATGATCGCGTGGTATGCGCGAGATTTCTGCATGATTGTACGGTGTGACTCATGCATCTCGCATATATATGACTCGATTATTGTACACCCTAGCGACATCAGGGCCGTGGCTCCCCAGGTACATCATAGATGGTCGTATCGGATAATAGAAACACTTAGTTCTAGCACTGTGGGTACTTAGGATGTCCTTAGGTGAAAGTCTCAGAACCTTTTTAGTACTAAGAGGTGCTCCAACATCTATACCAAGTGGATATACGAGTGCTTGAGTGCCGAATACTAGTAGGCCATGTCTTCCACTGTGTCGTGATAGGTTGGATGGGGGTGTGACCTTATCCGTCCGAATGAGGGGGCTATAAGCTAGGCTGAGTTTGACCGGCTCACAAATGATTCTATTATCGACGAGCCGAGTAGGTATTGATAGACTACTAGTTAGACGGATAGTGAGGTCTATTCCACTCGCTGGGCTGTGCGGCTAGGGAGGCGGCAGTTAGTGTGGAGTGTACTAAACCCCGGTAATATCTGAGAGAGGAATTGTACTGATATGTGTACTTGATGAGTAATGACATGCTTGCTTTGCATCTTGCACATGACATTTGGCTACATAGGCCCCACATTACATGGTCTTGGTATAACCAATAGCATTCATGCCTTGCATCACATAGCTTTAGTACAGCTGATAGCATTCATGGACTTACCTCATATTTTTGCATTACTCTAATATTGTATACTGGACGCTTACCTGCGCACACACTTACACCACCCTCTAAGCTTTTATAAGCTTATGCACGACCGTTGCATGTAGGCGGCATTGGATCACAGTAGCGCTGAGGCAGGAGCGCACATTAGATTATTTTAGAGTTTTTGATCACCCTGTATTTCTCTTTCCGCATTGTACTTAAATTTTTTGATACAGTGGATATGTGGTGATGTTGTTTTGTGACTTAGTTATTCTTGTGGCTATGCTTCATTACAAAAAAAATCATACCAAAAATCCTCCTTGTAGGATCCCAGGATCAGAATCTGGCATGTGAGTGCCGGGATCTGAGAATGGGGCACTACGGATGCTGTCGGCATCGGATTCAGTGATCGAGAATTTCGTGAGCCGGTTTTCTGAGTTTGGAGCATGATAGAAGTTGGTATCAGAGCATAACTTGAGAATATCTGAGATCACATCACATATTTACTATGAACTTAAAATGAATAGGTTTTGAGTCTAAATAACTTAGTAATTTTCTGACATAGACCCTTAATGTTTATGCCTTCGAGAATTCTCAAGGCTGATAAGGCCTTCTTCCTTCCCATAAGACGTAATGCCTAGAAGAGTAACCCGAGCGAATCCCGCTCCACCACCTGTGACTCCCGGTCTACCACATGTGACTCCCGATCCACCACCGGATATTTCTGCTTTCTACCTTAAGGATGCTACTCCTTTACCTGAGACCGGTGCAGATCCGACTGTACCTATGAGTGCCGCTTAGCTATAGTAAATGTTATAGGCGATGATCGCTATTCTTCAGGGGCAGAGCAAGCATCTCACTATGACACTGGCCAAGGCTGAGAAGGAGCATGCAATGCCCTTCTGAAGGACTTCTAATAGCATGATTTCCCAGGTTTTTGGGGTGAACCAGACCCTACTGCAGCAGAGACATGGTGCTTTGAGGTGGAAAAGATATTCGACACTATGAGATGTACGACCCAATAGCAAGTCCCATTAGCTGTATTTCTTCTCCAGGGTGAGGCTTGACATCGGTGGGCATCTATAGCCCGATCGAAAGCGATCAATTTTGAGTAGAACTAGGAAGACTTTGTAAACTGGTTTGACCAGAAGTTCTTTTCCGAGCATGTGCGCTAACAACGCACATTAGAGTTTAAGACATTGGCCCAGGAAGATATGACTGTCCCAGTATGAGGTATGTTTCGTCACGCTATCGAGATTCACAACATATCTTGTTGAGGATGCGGGGTGGAAGGCCCACCGTTTTGAGAATGATGGGTCCCATTAGTTGTATTTCTTCTTTAGGGTGAGGCTTAGCATCAGTGGAAATCTATAGCCTGATCAGTAGCGACCGATTTTGAGTGGACTTAGGAGGACTTTGTAGACCGATTTGACCGAAAGTTCTTTCCTGAGCATGTGCGCTAGTAGCGCTCATTAGAGTTTGAGACTTTGGCCCAGGGAGATATGACTATGTCCCAATATGAGGCATGTTTCATCGCGCTATCGAGATTCACAATGTATCTTATTGATGATGAGGAGTGGAAGGCCCACCGTTTTGAGAATGTCTTGCGTCCTTCTCTCAAGAGCCGTGTGATCGGATACATGTTCCAACATTTGAGTAGATTTAAAGAGGGCCCAAATCTAAGAGTCAGATTGGGCTGGTTTGCAGAGAGCCTGTGACCAGAGGGGAGTTCAGAAGAGGAAGGTGCCCTCTAATAGTTCCCGCCAGTAGTGCCATTCACAGAAGTGGCGTACAACCCTCCCAGCATTCCGAGCACTAGTGGCACCCCCAGCACCACCTTCGAGATCATTCACAGGTACCTGCTTTAGATACCGTAGGACAGGGCATCGTGTGCAAGAGTGTCCCCATCCACAGCAGCAGCAGGCGAGGGCATTGCATCCACCTCCACGATGGCCAGTACAGCAGCAGTAGCAATCATAACACTAGCCTCCAGGGCCTCCCCCACAATAGCAGGGGTAACAGATCAGGCTGCCACAATGGCAACAGCATTAGCAGAGACCTCAGAGGGGACCTGCACCTCCCCAGCAGGCCTAGGGCAGATTTTATGCCGCCCAGCAAGACCCTTAGTTATTAGGAGGGGTCGTCGAGGGTACTCTCCCTATTTCTGCATGCATTACACATGCATTATTTGACTCTGGTGCATCACATTCCTTTGTAGTCAATAATTTTTGTCGATCGACCGGTTTGACGATGGAGTCTTCCCACGAGGGTTTGTCAGTATCGACGTCTTTAGGGAAGACTGCAATATTAGACCGATATTACTCATCTTGCCTCATTTTGATTAGGGATATCTTCTTACCTGCCGACCTATTCATATTACCAATGTCCGAGTTTGATGTCATTTTGGGCATAAATTGGCTCACTGAGTACCACACCATATTGGACTGCTCTGCGAGGATAGTCACGTTTTGTATACCTGACATGCCAGAGTTCCAATTTGTTGTCGAGTGCAGAGGAGAGCAGTTTTCCTGCTTATTGTCATGTGCCATTGAGGAGTCAGCTGCTTTGAGTATCGACCAGTTGCCGGTCGTTTGTGGTTTTTTCGATGTATTCTAGGTGATTTTGGAGTTACCACCTCGTGGGCACACTGAGTTCTAGATTGATCTCATGCCCGGTACTGGGCCTATTTTGAAGGCCCCATATCGTATGACACCGTTGGAGTTACAAGAACTGCAATAGCAGTTGGACGAGTTACATGATTTAACCTTTATCCGTCCGAGCAGTTCGCCATGGTGAGCCCCGGTACTCTTCGTAAAGAAGGATGGCTTATTGAGGCTTTGCATAGATTACCGTGAGCTCAATAAGGTCACGATCAAGAACAAGTATCCACTTCTGAGGATCAATGATTTGTTTGATCAGCTGCAAGAGGTGTAGTTCTTTTCGAAGATAGACTTGTGGTCTAGTTATCATCAGGTTCGGGTCCTAGATGAGGATATCCCGAAGATAACCTTCAGGACGCACTACGGTCATTTTGAGTTCCAGCTCATGTCCTTCAGACTGACCAATGCGCTTGTAGTATTCATGCAGTTGATGAATGAGGTCTTTCGTCCGTATCTCGACCAGTTTGTTGTGGTGTTCATCGATGACATTCTAATATATTCGAGGACCCATGAGGAGCATGAGTGACATTTGAAGATTACCTTGCAGACCCTCCATGCACACTAGCTTTACGTGAAGCTGAAGAAGTGTGAGTTCTGGTAGGAAGAGGTGAAGTTCCTCGGTCATGTGCTGACGAGGCAGGTTGTCGCTGTAAACCCCTCCAAGATTGATGTCGTACATCAGTGGGGCTAGCCGACGAATGCATCCAAGATCCGCAGTTTTCTTGGTATGGCAAGCTCCTACCGACATTTTAGTAAGGGATTCGCTCGCATTGCAACCTTATTGACCAGGTTAACCTAGAAGGGTGTCGAGTTCGTTTGGAGCGACACTTGTGAGCAAGCATTTATGGAGCTGAAGGACTGCTTCATGTCCGCTCCTATCCTTATTCTTCCCTCTGAGAGTAATGGATTTGTTGTATTTATCGATGTCTCACGAGTTGGCTTGGGTGCTGTCCTAATGCAGCACGGGAAGTCGGTGGCTTATACGTCTCGCCAGCTCAAGGTCTATAAGCTGAACTACCTCACGCATGATTTGGAGCTAGCAACAGTTGTCTTCGCATTGAAGGTGTAGAGGCATTATCTTTATGGGGTGAGGTTTGAGCTCTTTTCCGACCATAAGAGCTTAAAGTATCTGTTCTCTCAGTCCGAGCTAAACATAAGGCAGAGGCATTGGGTGGAGCTCCTGAAGGACTATGATTTTGATCTCCAGTACCACCCGGGCAAGGTGAACGTGGTGGCAGATGCCCTCAGCCATCAGCCATGAGGCCTGGTGGCACACATGTTGATTCAGGAGTGGAGGATGCTTGAGGATGTGTCTATATTTGACTTTGAGATCGGCTTGCAGTCTTCTATTGTACAATTATCGAGACTATCGATTCAACCCTCTCTTGTCACAAGGGTGATCGAGGCTCAGCAGGTAGATGAGTTATTGCAGGATTACTAAGCAGAGGCATCATCTGAGAGTCAGTCAGATTAGCAGATTGGTTCTGATGGTGGACTTCATTTCAAAAGCCGATTATGTGTCCCAGATATTCCTGAGTTACCTAAAGATCTTATGAGAAAGGCATACCGACTCTATCCACCCTAACTCGATGAAGATGTATCACGATATGAGGCGTCAGTATTTTTAAGTAGGGATGAAGTGTCAGATAACCAGTTTTGTGGCCGAGTATGGCACGTGCTAGTGTGTCAAGGTTGATCATCAGAGACCCCTTGGTCTATTGTAGCCGTTGAGAGTCTCGATGTGGAAGTCGACGCATTTTCTTATGATTTATGCAACATAGACTTTGGACCGGCTTACGAGGTTATTCATCGACGAGATTGTGACATTACACAGCATTCCAGTCTCGATCATTTCTGACCAAGACCCGAGATTCACTTCTCAGTTTTGGAAGAGCTTTCAGACGACGATGATGTTTGATTTGTATCTCAGCACCGCGTATCATCCGCAAACTGATGGCCAGACTAAGAGGGTTAACCAGATCCCTGAAGATATGCTTCGGGCCTACGCGATTGATTTCTCAGGTAACTGGGACCAGCACTTGCGATTGGCTAAGTTTGCGTACAATAACGGCTATCAGGCAACTGTTGGCATGGTTCCTTTTGAGGCATTATATGGCAGACCGTGTAAATCTCCAAGTTATTGGACCGAGGTTAGAGAGCGGCGTCTCCTAGGTTCCGAGCTTGTACAGCGGACATCAGAGGCTATCAATATCATTAGGCAGAGGATGCGCACAGCTCAGAGACGGCAGAAGAGTTTTGTTAATTGTCGGCGTCGTCCCTTTGAGTTTGTCGTTGGGGACCATGTGAATCTCAAGGTCTTACCCATGAAGGGTGTAGTTCGTTTTGGAGAAAAGGGCAAGCTTGCCCCTAGCTTTATAGGACCTTTCGAGATCACCAGGCGCATTGTCTTTGTGGCCTATTAGGTTACCTTGTTATCTCAGTTGTCGGACGTCCACAATATTTTCCATGTCTCCATGTTGAGGAAATGTGGGTCAGACATCGTGCTTGTTATTGATTGGCAACCGTTGAAGGTTTATGAGGATGCTTCTTACGTTGAGTAGCTAGTCTGTATCCTCGATCGGAAGGAGTAGGTCCTGTGGACCAAGGTCATTCCCTTGGTGAAGGTGCAATGGGGCCATCATAGTGTGGATGAGGCGTCTTGGGAATGCGAGGTGGAGATTCGAGAGCGTTATCTCCATCTTTTCAACGTTTGATTGTATGATGTATTGTGTATTGATTATATAAGATGTTATGTTTTCTACTCCCTTATGAGTTATGATTAGCTGTAATGGTAGTATAAATTTCGAGAACGAAATTTTTATTAGGTGAGGAGAACTGTAAGGCACGTATCTTAGTCCGTACTATTTTATTGACTCCCGCGATCCTTTCTGTCAAAGTCTGATAACCCACGACTTATAATCGACATTTGCGCATGACTCTAAGTCGTATCCTATATATCTGAATCAGCTTAATACGAGACTTGTACCATTGCGACCGCATCGTCGCCACGGTTCCAACGCAGCATATTGCATACCAATTCGATACACTGGTAGGGAGATGTGGGCCGACATTTCTTTTAAAGAAAACATCGCGCGTTTGCAATCCTAAGAGAATCTCTACAACCCATCCCATTAATCAATCAACTAATCAATTCATCCATCAATCAATCAATCAAAGTACACACCCATACTTTCTTTCTCCCTAAGTCAAGCAACCACCAAGTCAACTATCTCTCACCCTCTCTCCTACACACCCATACATGTCAAGTACCACATCACCTCACATCCATCACTCCATCACCCATCACCTCCCTTACAACCCTCTCTCTTCCTCATTTATCAACACAAATTTCAAGCTAGCAAGAGAAGTGCACGTCCATGCATTCCAAGAGAGAAAAGTTATTTTGGTGGCCCACCTTCCCATCCCCAAAACCTTCATCCAAGCCATTCATTTCTCATGTTCCACCATCAAAGTGAGACACAAGGAGATCGGCTTTTCAACGGACCAAGAAGATCGAACAGTGGGTGCTTATTAGACTAAAATTTTCATATTTTGATGATGGGCCAAGTGAGGCCTACCGATTGATGGTATGGATCTCACTTTGGACCTTAGGTGTGGTCGATGGCCCACCTTGATCCTCATGATCACTCCATAATGGGGCTATTCTCCATGGAACCCATCATGATGTTTATTTTCCTTGCATAAAAACAGGTCATCTAGACCGTCCATTTTGGGTGGAGAAGGAACCTCCACCATTGATCTTTGATTTGGTGGGCTCACATGTATTGGGACCCACTTGATGTATGATTTAATGCAAGGGAGGGCTCATAGTGGTGGAGCCCATCATGATGTTTATTTTCCTTGCATAAAAAGAGGTCATCTTGACCGTCCATTTTAGGTGGAGAAGGAACCTCCACCATTAATCTTTGATTTGGTGGGTCCACATGTATTAGGACCCACTTGATGTATGATTGAATGCAAGGGAGGGCTCATAGTGGTGGAGCCTTCCATCACACGTGTCTACTCTCACTTTCTCTCTCTTTCCCTTTGCTTTGTGGTAATGTAGTTGTGTAGCCCACTTGGATGGACCCCACTTTAATGTATGTATTACCCATGCCATCCAACCCTTCCTTTTGGTGGCCCACGTCAATAGGTGGGGCCCACCTCAAATGTATGTATCATGCCCAAACCATCCAGCATCCAGGGATGCTGGACGTGAACTAGGAAAACACAAATATTAGCTTAATTCATAAGCTTTTGGATGGGCCACTTGTGTATGCCCCACATTGATGTTTGGATTCAATCCAAGCCGTCCATCCTTTTCCCCACCTCCTTTAAGGCATTGAGCCGAAAAATGAATCTGATCCAACCTTCTGGCGGGCCACAACACAGGAAAATGAGATTTTTACCACTGAAAAACCACCTGATGTTTCTATACTCCAAAACACCTCAAATATTATGCTTGTTTGGCTTGCCTTAAGCTATGGGAAGCAGTGGACGAGGTGGATTCTTCCAACATGGACCCCACATAAGAAAAACCTAGAAAAAAAATAAGATTTAAAAAAAAAATATATGTTGCAGACATTGCTACTGCCAGAGGCGTGCAGGCAGTGTCTACAGTGTTAGGTGGACAGACAGCGGGACCCACAGTCCATCCGTGGGCCCCACCATGATGTGTGTTATTTATCCACTCCATACATTTGGTGAGCCCCTTCCTAAAGTGGGCCCCCCTCCAAAAGTCAGCCATGCATATAACTCAGGTGGCCCACATCATAGGAAACAACAGTGATTGAACGGCTGCCATTGAACCCTTTTTTGGGTAACAAAAAAGCTTTGGGTCAATATGAAATTTATTTTCCTCAACCTCCAGGTCTGCGTGACCTTAGCAGCAGGTTGGATGGTAAATTGGCGTTATGGTGGGCTCCACGTTGGACCCATAATGATGTATGTGTATTATTTACACCATCCGGGTGGACGGTGGAACCGACAATGATGTTTGTGTTTTATCCTCACTGTCCATTGTTTGGATGGTGGGACCCACCATGATGCATGTGTTGCATCCAAGCCATCCAATCATGTGAAGCTCATTTTAAGGCTTAAGTTCAAAATGAGACAAATCCTGTATCAAGTGGATCACACAACAAAAGCAGTGGGGATTGAGTGTCTACCATTGAAACCTTTGTTGTCACCAAAAGTTTTGAATCATTAGGAAATTTATTTTCCTCTTAATCCAGGGCGGTGTAACCTTATAATCAGATTGGATAGAAAATAAAAGTTATAGTGGGCCTTGAGGATTTAATGGTGGAAATCATTGCTACCACTTATTTTTGGGTGTGGCCCATTTGATATACATGTGGCCCATGTAATTAGGCCCATCTTGATGTATTTGTAGCCGTCCATTGAGGCCCACCTTGATAAATATGGGCCCATGTTATGCAACCCGTTGGGTGTATCTAAGGTCCATGGGTTATGGTCCGTTGCAATGTACATAAGGCTCATGTGATATGGTCCATTTGACGTATTTACGACCCAATGGGGTGTACCTAAGGTCCATTGCAATGTGTGGTTCTACCATGGTTTAGGTAATGATGTTTATAGCAGGTTATGCCTTGGGAGCAATGATGGTTTGACGCCCACATTGTAAGTAATGTTGGTTAAATGTCTACATTACGACCCTTCTTAGGGCCCATTGATAGGCTTGTACTTGTTGTGTGTAGGCCATCTAGGCCCATTTGTGTTGAAAGGATAGTTCATTACTTTATAATGAGCTTAGTATAATTCCATTATTCATGCCCATATGCATTATATGTATGCTTGATATGAGGAATGTTTGATCATAGCATAAGCCGTTGGGTTGAGACATTTACGGGACTCCTTATGAGATGGAGTGACCCATATGATCGCGTGGTACACACAAGATTACTGTATGATTGTACAATGTGACTCATGCATCTCGTATATGTGTGACTTGATCATTGTACGCCCTAGCGACATCAGGGCCATGGCTCCACAGGTACATCATGAATGGATGTATCGGATACCGAAAATACTTGGTTCTAGCACTGTGGGCATTTAAGAAGTCCTTGGATGAAAGTCTCAGAACCTTTTTAGTACTAGGAGGTACTCCAACGTTAGACCGAGTGGATATACGAGCGTCTGAGTGTCGAATACCAGTAGGTCGCATCTCCTACTATGTCGTGGTCGGTTGGAAGGGGGTGTGGCCTTATCTGCCCGAGTGAGGGGGCTATAAGCTAGGCTGAGTTTGACCAGCTCGTAAATGAGTCCACTATCAACGAGTTGGGTAGGTATTTGCAGACTGCTGGTCAGGTAGATAGTGAGGTCTATTTCACTTGCTGGGTTGTGCGGCTAGGGAAGCAACAGTCAATGTGGAGTGTATTGGACCCTGGTGATATCCTAGAGAGGAACTGTACTGATATGTTGTAACGCCCTGAAAAAATCAGTACTTGGACTCGAGTACCAACTCGACCAGAAATCACATAGGATTAATTCCTTTAAAAAATAAGTGTAAGTTAGCTAGCGCAACGCTAGAGTAGCTGGAAAATAGTCCCTGATCACTTTAAATACGTTCTACAAGACCCAAAGCGAGTAGAACCAATGACGCTATAATACTCTAAAACCTCGAATCAAACTCTAAGCAGGTTTGTTCTTTGGACCTCTTTGAAACTTTGTATTAGATCTAGACCGCGCGTCGAAAGTCCGATACCTAGAATCTTAGACCGTTATAACCGCCTATCTGGACTTGACAATCATTTCGAAAATCAAGTCCAACCGACATTCGCAGGCTATTTCATTGAGCCTGGACTGAAGAGAGTGAGAATAGGGTTATATTTAGAATTTAAAATTCAAATCTGGCACACGACTTTACGCGTCAGTATTAAGCGTTCTGACCGTCAGAATTCAACCAAATTACACCCTCGGATCAGGAAAAATTTCTATTTCATATCATGAGACTTGCAGACCTGATCTACGTGCGGTGACCGCTGAACTGAAACTGGATCGCCATGGGCGATCTACGAACACTACTGGTCTGAAAATGGGATGTGAACGACATCCGACATGTATGAACTTAAGTCCGATCGCGTTCGGCCAGGGGACCACCAGAAATGGTCTTTTGGTTCGGAACAGCCCCAATTTGGATATAACTTAAGTATATCTTGACCTGAAGCCTGTTTTGGGCATGTTTGGGCTTATAAAAGGGCTTGAAACCCTCACTCCTCTCTCCCATACAAATTTGGAAAAAGCCCTAGGTTGAGAGAGAGAAAAGGTGAGAGATAGTGAGAGAGAGAGGAAGGGAATTTCTTGCTGCTCGTGCCACCTGTTGCACGTGATTAAGCAACACGCTCCAATCACTTGGCCGGTGATTTCTCCACATTTCTAGGTAAGGAAATACCCTAAATATTTGCTGATTTAGTGTTCTTTCATTTTCATAGCATGTTAGCTTATGGATCTGGTAAATTAGGTTGCCTATTCGCCGTAGACGAAGTGTATACGCTCCGTTCAAATTAATACACCTGTAGGAGATAAGGTGCGGATTTTAGACGCTTTGATTGACTATTTTCAATGCTTTCAATGTCGTTTAATAGTAGATTATCGACGGCAATGCCGTTTGACATGTACAACATGCCGTCCGTTTCCTGTTTCGTAAGTAGACGAAGAATATGAGATTTAGGGCATTTTAGTCATTTGTAGGAAATACTGTTTTCATCCATAATTTGCTGATGTGATTGACATGGCTTCTTGTCACATTAGAATACTAGGAATACGTGCATAATTAGTTTGGCGAAGAGATTCGCCTAAATGCGCACTTCGAGTCAACATACTATATGTAGACTTAAGTGTGTAGTATAAGTGTTTGTATAAATGTTTGTATTAGTATGTATTGAATTAAATGGTGTTATGAATTAGTTTGAGATTGATTTCTCAATTAATATGCTGATGTAAACGATTTCCTACATGTTGGCTATATGCATGATTTCATTGTATGTATGAAATGCATGCGTTGGAAGATTTACTTAAGTTGTATGTTATAACATGTGTTAACATGCTCACATAGTTGTATTTCATTTCCAATACTCTCACATGATTGCTGATGTAGATTCATAATTGTTTGGAACTATACCTAGTCCAGGCAGTCGGCAACCGAGCAAGTTCGTGGTTGGCCTATCTTTGTCACGAACGACACGTCGACGAACACGAGCCGTGTTTTGGAGTTGGCGGCAGTGGTTAGGCCACGCAAGGTGTTTTACGCACTTCATGTCGTACGACTTGAGATGTGATCGTACTAGTCGAGCCCGTCAAGTAACCCGACTGGCCGTTGTATGTTCACCCTGTATGAGTCATAACTGTTTGAACCTAGGGTACTGAACTTACCATTGTAAATCCTGTCAACCATGGTACCTTAATCCACGAAGACTCATGAGCCAGGCATGGTGGTATGGGACACCGTGGTCGAGCTGTCGGCCTACGCTGGGGCCAAACCTCTCCGTAGTGACCAGTGAGCACCTATGACTCATGAGCAGATTATGATGGTATGGGACACTATATTCTTACTGTCGACCTACACTGATCAAGTGACGAGTCCTTTGTAGTGACCGTGAGCGTATTCTGAGTCTACGGGAGACGACGACCCTTCAGTAGCAGTGAGAGTACAGTAGGCCTGTATTGATAAGGTGATGGGGGAGCGGTGCAACGAGTGCGAGAAACAGCCCTGACAACCCTTGCAGCGACCTACAAAATATACATCGTATGAGATTACTAGGAGTGACGACCCTAGACAGGATCTGTGTTGGGATTGATATAAGGGAAGTACCTTAGTTTCCCAATCCTGCTGTTTGAATGGACTAATAACAACTCAGAAATCATATCACCATTACATTGCATATGCATGGAAGATGTGGAGCACTGTGGGATGATTGCATGCTGCGGTCGTAAGATGGTGCCGTATGAGGGAGATCGTCGGTGAGGGCATCCATCACGTCATATCATATTGCATTAACAACAGTATTAGGATTGTTTGATTTACTGCTTTATTATTATCGCATGATTAATTTGAGAACATGTTAATCCTTGCTCTATTATTCCACTAAGTTAGCTACTCATTCCCACGTTACAGGATGGTGTTTGCAACACCACCAGACCCTGTCTTAGATGCAAGTGAGGCGGTGATTCAGGAGGCAGAGCCGGACTATGATGAGGAACAGGACGAGTTCTCATACATGCAGTACCACGACGACTTTGCTTAGGTGGCCTGGATTGACGGGACTTCTCAATGGGACTCTTTTGGACATTTGATTTTGTTTATTACATGTATATGAGACTCAGAGATGTATTCATACTTTAGAGACAGTCGAGATCTACTTTGTTTTCCATACAGTGATATATATATTCTTTTAGTCTTCCGCTTGCTTTTATCACTGAATCTGGAGTATGAATTGCAGTTTTGGTATACTTTTACTCATGTGAATGCTTTAACTCAGACAACATTGAATCATAATCATTTTTGTTGCATAAGTGATGGTCTGGAACTCGGGAGTTGAGTTTATACACGATCCCCGATTTTCAGGGTGTCACATATGTGTACTTGAGTACTGGCATGCTTGCTTTGCATCTTGCCCATAACATTTGGCTACATAGGCCTTGCATCGCATGGTCTTGGTATGACCGATAGCATTCATGTCTTGCATCACATAGCTTTAGTACAGCTGATAACATTCATGGATTTACTGCATATTTTCACATTACTCTGATATTGTACACTTAGTGCTTGCCTTGCACACACACTTACACCACCCTCTAAGCTTTTGTAAGCTTATCCATGACCGTTGGGGGTAGGTGGCATTGGATTGTAGTAACGCTGAGGCAGGAGTGCACATCAGATTATTTTGAAGTTTTTGATCACCCTGTATTTCCCTTTTCACATTGTACTTAAAGTTTTTGATATAGTGGATATGTGGTGATGTTGTTTTATGACGTGGTTATGCTTGTGGTTATGCTCCATTACAAAAAAAAATCACACTGAAAATCCTCCTAATAGGATCCCAAGGTCAGAATTTGGTATGTAAGTACTGGGATCCAAGAATGGGGTACTACGGAGGTTGTCAGCGCCGGATTCAACGATCGAGAATTTTATGAGTCCATTTTTGAGTTTGGGGCATGACACATCAGTTGTCCGTAATGCATGCACATCAATTATCATGTATATATAGGCATTAACAATCAACCAAACCACTTAAATCCACATCCACCATCTAATATCTTAATTATGAATCACCAAAGATGAAATTGGAAAAAAATCTCAAGGATTACATCTTTCCATCCATGTTCAGGCATGAATAGATGTAAATTCCTATTTCTTTCTCTGTAGGGAAACCTGTTCATGGTCAGACATAAGCACACCTAGAATAAGATTCCAACCAACATCCACATCTAGACTTTGGGTAAGCTCATAGATTGGAGAGATATGGAGTTTTCATTTAATCACATTAGAGAAAGAAATAAATCAATCAATTACGGATGAAATCAACAATAAACAAGAATCATTCAAATTAGGGGCTTCATCTCAACCCTAGCTAAGAAATTAAAAACTCATGGAAAGTAACATAGGTTCAGATGGAAAGAAGAAAAATATAATTGATAAGAAGCACATCCCTTACACAACCCTCTGATTTCTTTCAATCTGTCTCTTTCTCGTTTTGTGCTTCACGTCCAGCCCCTAGATAGAATTTCCCAGCCACTCTCTCTCTGCTCTGCTCCGCTCCATGTCCACAAAAACTTGAGATCTCCTTCTCATGTCAGATGGTAGCATTTTATAATGAATAGGAAAGTGGCTAGGTCGGCTATAAGGAACCGATCTTGCTTACGCTGAGATAAATATGGAAACATTCTTACACACTCCCTATTTTTTTATGCAGCAGCAACATGGAAACCGACCCACGTCAGATCGATCTTGGGGCAACTGATCGTCACCACCGTCGATTCTTCCTTCTTGGCTAGGGTCGTGGTCTACTTTGCTACCATCTGGACGGTTCAGATCATCTTCTTGGTCCTTGATTTAGTTGTTGATCATGTCGGAACTTTCGATTTTCTTGGTCATTCACAGAACAGAGCCTGCACACGTTATTGCGTATGGCTGTCGGTGGAGACTAGTGTGGGGCCCACTTCAACTGATGTTTGAGAAATCCACGCCGTCCACCAGATTCCTCTCGAAATTTCAGTCAAAAATGTGTACTTTTGACCTTCTATTGATGAGGACCATGAGATCTTTTTGTTCCACCGTCTGTCCTCCGCTTGGATGAGATATTCACGCATTCACTTGTATGGGTCCAAAAAGACACCTAAGAGAGGGTCAAGGCCCCCCTCTGGACACATTGGACAGTTTAGATCATTGAAAGGGATGATGGGTGGGGCCCACTGTCAAAACTCAATCGTAAGCACGTCCGTCACTAGACGTTTTCCACGAGAAGGGAACAGTTTGGATGTTTTCAAAAAATAGGTAAGGTCCACTTCTGATGACATTCTTGAAGATTTACTCCACTCATCATCTTCTTAGTAATGTGAAAGCCCATGGGTCAAAGTATGAAGTAGATCTGAACTTTAGGTGGACCACACCATTCACATGTGATGAGGCAATACCCACCATTGAAGCAAACTTGTTCCCACTTACATGCATGCATATGGAGTTCCTTATATTTACAGATTTACCATCATTCTAGCCACCGTCTTCTGAAGTGCGTTATGTTTGAAGGCACCATCCGATTTCCTTGAAATTGATCAGGTATTCCTCATTTTTTGTGTTATTTTTATCAGTCAAGTTTGGGCCCTAAACTCTCAAGGATGACTAAGATGGTTTTTTAATGGTTATTGTCTGATCTTGTCCATCGGATCATTTATACACTGATCTAAGGGTTGAATCTTGACGTGTACAGTTAACTTATGGTCCTCATACCAGATATAAAGTTTCAAGCCGAACGAATGGTGGGAAACCTGTGATTTTACATTCTGGATGACTTTCAGGCCCATTTAAACCTAATCACTTGATCTTCTCAGATCTTTAACTTGTAAATTCCTTGATCTTGGTCACCTGGGGTCCGTCCCTTGCCTTAGGGATTTTAGAGCATTAAATTCATGCTTTTAATACCTTTTTCAGTCCAAGCTCTTTAAATTCACCTTGCAATAAAAATACAATTAAAATAGGACATTAAACATTATCATGTACATAAAATCAAGTAATAATTGGGGTCCAATATGCAATATTTGACCCTCAACATGGAATGATGGATGAAGTGATGTAAGGGTTGACTTTTGGGTTGTTTGTGTAAGAGAGAGATAACGGTAGGGTATGGGTTGCTTGTACTTGACTTGAGGTGTGATGTGTACTTGATTGATGGGATAGGTCGTAGAGATTCTCTCAGAATTCACACGAGCGTCGTTTTTCTCTAAATGAATGTGGACCCACATCTCCTATCCTGAGTATCCGTTTGGTGAGTGAGTCGCGGCGTTGGAACCACGGTGATGGTGCGGTCGCTAAGATACAAGTTTTGGGTCGAGCTAACTTCGGTATGCAAAACTCTACTTAGGATCATGCCCAAATATCGGATATAGGTCAAGGGTTGCCAGAATTCGACCGGGAGAATCGTGGAAGACTACAGAATGGTACATAATAGGATACAGGTCTTACAGAGGGGTGGATTATACCTTCTGAATGAGGATGATGATATTAATGCTAAAGTGGCTAATCTCATAGTGAAATTTGAGGCCATGGAACTAAAGAAGGATAAGGTTAAGCAAACTGTTTACGGTATTTGTGCTTATAACATTCATACAACTGAAAATTGTCTAACAATACCTACCTTCCGAGAGGTATTGAATCCGGAATCTAATGTCATGAAAATTACCAAAGACCTTTTAATGATCCTACCTTCAATATATAAAATCCTAGTTGGAGAAATCATTCAAACCTCAGTTGGAGGAATGGAAAAATGGCTACCCCTCAAGGTTTCTTCAATCAAAATCCAAATCAAGGGAAACCTCATGAGGATCCAGTTCTAAAACATATTCAAGACCAAGAGCTACTTAATTAGAATTCAACACAAGCAATCCAGGAGATCAGATCAGTGATTGGAATGCTTACGTCATCTCTTCAAAGGATAGAGTCACACTTAGCAAATAGGGAAAAGGGGATGCTTCTTACTCAACCTCTCCCCAAGCCCAAACCACAATATGAGATAAGTGATCCCAACTCTTCAAATTGGATAGAGCAAGATAAATCTATCACCACTCTTAAGAGTGGGATGACCATTAACAAAACTATTCCGGTTATGGCTAAAAATCCTAAGGACCCGAAAAAGGACATCAATGATAAACCTAGCACTGCTTCACAAGAATTAGAACCAGAACTTTAGGGCAAGCCGATTCCACCATTCCCCTAACGGTTGGTTGCACTAAAATCTCTCTCTAACTCTTAAGATATTTTAGAGGTGTTGAAACAAGTGAAGGTCAACATCCCTCTAATGGACATGGTTAAACAAATACCTTCATATGTCAAATTTTTGAAAGACTTGTGTACGACTAAAAGATGGCAAAATATTCAGAAAAAAATCTTTTTAATTGAAAAAGTGAGTGTCATCCTAAAGCAAGATGTGTCGCAGAAATACAAAGATCCTAGTAGCCTAACTGTCGCTTGTGTAATTGGGAACTACCAAATTGAGCATGCACTTCTTGACTTACGAGCTAGCGTAAATCTGATCCCTTACTCGGTCTACAAACAGTTAGGTTAAGGTGAATTGAAACCCACCCTAACCACATTACAACTTGCTGATCGCTCAGTTCATGTACTGAGGGGGGTAATTAAAGATGTGTTAGTCCGAGTTGATAGATTCTACTACCCGGTAGATTTTATCATCCTGGATACGTAACCCATCAGTAACATGAGCACTTAAATTCCTGTGATTCTTAGTCGCCCATTCCTTGCCACTTCAAACGTAATCATTAATTGTAGGAATGTATTAATGAGTATATCTTTTGGGAATATGACATTGGAGTTAAATATATTTTTCAACACAGGCAAACAGTTAGAGGATGATGATGATTTCCACGATATTAACATGATTGACTCTTTCGTAGAAGATAGATGTAACACCCCAATTTTCAAGACTCGAGTATACCACTTATCTTTGAAAAATCCAGGAGTTAACTGGTAAGAAAAAGGATAATCAACCCAAATCAAAATGCGATTAACGGAACCAAGCATAGTATAGATAAAACCCAACAGTAATAATATCTTAGGCCACTCAGCTGGAGCCCATATACAAAACCTTAATTCTCAAAATGAACTAAAATGTTAATAAGCAAGTAAACTACTGATTCAATCTAAAATAAGCAGCCGCCTCCTGGTACACCTCCTCATTGTAAGTCTCCTCCTCAACTTTCGTTGCCTCCGACTCCTCCGCAACTCCCTTTGTCCCTGTGTCCTCTGCACGGTTGAATATTGATGACTGAGTGGCCAACTCAGTGTGATCTCCTACTAAGATTGCACATCGTCGCCCAAAACAACGAATAACATAAAATCATACAGATAGTACAAAACATAGTAGATGCAGTCTTATTAAGTGCATGGATGTATGAAATGCGTTCACGCCCCGGGGATGGTCATCCGTACGGATAGTGGGCTGCTGCCCATGCAATCATCGAACCAGGGAAACATCATCCAGTCGGAACATCGAACCTGGGACACATCATCCAGTTGGAACGATATGTACATTACGTACAATAGCAATAGATGTTGGTCTGTGCGATGTATGCATGATTAGCCAGTCCATTATTAATCCAATTACACTTAGCCATTTTAAATCAACTCACGGTCACTACGGGGAGCTTGTGGCCTAGCGTAGGCCAATGGCTCGGGCATAGTGTCCCATTACCACCATCCTCGACCCATGAGACTATTGTCATAGGGTGTGTGTAGCACCCACTAACATGTGGTCAATCAATTCAACATAAGAAGCTACCACCAATGCCGACAAGGGTTGAAGTGTTAAAATTACTAAAAGTGGTGATTTAAACATGTCGGCATGAATTGTTTAAAAATGGCCAATCAACAGTATTTGGAAGGGTTATGAGATTCAACTCCAGTCAGTTAGGTGAAACCATAAATGGATGGTAAACCTTATGGTCAAGCACCACAACCAAAACCTCCATGTCAGGGGCCTACTTATGTCATAACCAATCTAGTTACACCCCAAGTATGGACTCTCATTTACTAGGACTTCCTATGGAGAGAGTTTTAGCAGTATGTGTGTTATAGCACATATATTACGATATAAAAGGGAAATAAGGAATGATACATGTATTTTTATCAATAAACAACAACTGAATTTACATGACGTAAATGACTAGATTATTCACTTAATAAGTTTAAAGAAATCAAGAATCTAAACCATAGTAAGTATGAGAATTATCATGTTAAACAGATAAATTAAGTGAATACAGTTTATTTCTACACACAGTTATAATAAGTCTAGTTAGCCATTTACTAATAAAGCTATTATTTTTTGTCTAGTTAAGGGTGGAAAGCTTAAGGGGAAAGAATCATCACTAGACAAGGTGTAGAATGCTCCTAGAGGCAAGTTTTCTTGAGAAGACGGTGTATTTAGACCAGTCACGTAACTCCCTGTATAATTACATTCATAATAGATAGTGAGTTTACAAAGTTAAACACTTGAGGATAGGTGGAGGGTTTAAAAACCCTAAGCTAAGGCTGTCTTAAGCTGTTCTCAAGGTAGTCAAGCTCACTAAGCATGAGTCCTTATTTTTAATTAAACTGGGTCCCTTCAGGGCCCACTTGATCACCAGATCAGCCTCATTCTTCTCCTTAGATCCTTAGGACAGGTTCCACGTAATATACATGTATACATTACATATGTATCACCTAGCATATATATGCATACATTATATGTTTGATGTATGTACTTCATGGCATATGATGTTTGCATCACATGAATTATATTTGCATAACTTGGTATACATGTGTACACTATATATATTACACGTGCATCACACTAAATGTTTCAAACATGGCTCACTGATCTTATGGAGGGTGTGGCCATCACATATATCTTGTGGGACCCATATAGTGGAGGCAGCAATTGCAGCTGACACAGAGGCATGTTGGGCCACCATCCAAACAGTGGACGGCTAGGGACAAACACGTCTTAAGGTGAGTGCCCATGCATGTACGTAGGGCCGTCACCTAATACATGATATACAAATATATCAACGTGGGTTCTACGTGAGCATGGGTGTTGAATCTGAATGGTCCATAAGATGCAAAATCCCAAGAAACCTCGGGGGGTGAATTTTCACCTTATCTAAGATTCCGATGGGCCATAGCAAAGATAAATTCAAATCAAAGGAAGAAACTGTTGGCATTTCTCATGGCCCACTGAAGTTTCGGTTTAAAGTAAAATTTGAAACCTTATGAGGTTCTGCTCCATGTGGACCATTTAGATTTTCCAGACTCATTAGCTATGATGAGATCTTAAAATTTTGCATGTGAACAGGTTGGCAGCTATATATATTATTATATATATATTTTTTTCTTTTTCTTCTCTCTCTGCCTCTTATTTTTTCTTTAGATAAAAACGTCCAGCTCTGGACGTTGGCTAGTGGACGATCAAAGAGCATCATCCACTGATGGACGGCTGGATGCAACACTCATCTAGGTGTGGCCCACTAGAGTGGTCTGATGGTGTGGCCCGCCAAAGATTTAGCTGGGGTCCACCCGGTGTAGTCCACCAGCCTCTTAGTGAGGCTCAACACAGGGTAGCCTACTGACGTTGGTGAGGCCCACCTGCATTTTATGTAGGGCTTAGATTAGCAGTCAGACCATCAACCTTATACGTGAACAGTAACTCCTTCTGCATGGAGTTATTTTTAAACCCTTTTTTCACTTGGAATTAGGTCCGGTTTAGGACCCACTCACGACCCACTTTCAAGGCTAAGTGGAAGCCGATCAAGGGCCATTCTAAGAGCTCCCAACCAGCATTCATTACTAGTCTAAATGAACTCAAAACAAGGTTGTTTGATGGCCTGTCAGACAGTCTGGATTCAGGTCCAAACAGAGCTCCAAACAGGCTTATTTTCTTGGCCTTGTTCCAAGTCTGATCTCAGACTTAAATGGAACCGTGGATCTGCTCAACTTTGGCCCCAAATAAGGTCCCTTAACAACTAATATCTCAGTCCATATCACAACCGTTTTCAGGCTTGGACTTGGACTGAAACAGGGCTACAACACTTAGCCCAACGTGTTACTGAATTGGTCTTATTTGGCCTGGGTTTAAGCTTAGATTCAAGGCCATCGGTTGGCTTAGATCATGATTTAAAACAGGGTGCTAATGCATGGCCTGGATCGTCTTAAAACAGGGACCCAACTCACTGTTTCCTTGGACAGACCCGCAACCATTGATTGGCCGGGTACTGAACTGAAGCAATGTCAGTTTTCCAGCCATGGATTGACTGGTGACGATCCACCTTTCTGCCCTTATTCCTAAGTCAGGTAGCCTTCATGCAGGGTCGTGTTTGGCTATCGTTTTAGCTCAGCATAATGGCCATTGTTTGGTCCATACTCAGCTGAGAACAGAGCTCTGGTTGGGTTGATTTTCACACCAAGGTAAAGCCATGGGCTAGCTTAGCTTTAGTGCAAAAATCGGGACCCACTTAAATACTTTACTTTTGGTGTGAAAATAGCCATTACTTGGCTGGCTTTCAACCCATCTATGGCCATATTCAGGTCTAGTGTTTGCCTGAGACTCAACCATTGTTTGGTCATTCCTAGCACAAATAGAGGCTCGACAGTTTTAATATTATAGCAGTTTTAATGGTCCATTTTCTATCCGAAAGCATGGCCATTGATTTACCATCCTTCCTCCTATTACAACCATCGCCATGGCCTCATCCTAACTGAAACAGAAAGAAGGAAATGGAAGGAGAAATAGTCACTTGTGGAGGAGAAAACGACTCTCTATTTTTCTTTCTCTCACTGTTACTCTCTTTCTTCCTGCTTTCGATGCAATTTCCTAGGGCTACAGGACCCTTCTTATAGATAGAGGGAGAGAGAGAGAGAGAGGGAGAGAGAGAGAGAGAGAGAGAGAGAGAGAGAGAGAGAGAGAGAGAGAGAACGGCTGAGATTACTTCCCTCTTGGACAGCTGAGATTTGTCCTTCCCAAAGAGGAAGGACGGTTTCATTTTCACAGGCTCGGGTCGGGTGGTTTTCGGCATGGATTGGATGGTGGCATCCAATCTCCTTCATCCATTTATAGAGAGAGAGAAAGTGGTCGTGGTGGCCCACTTATAGGTTTAAAGTGGGTCGATTTCAAACAGAGGGAAGGTGGGAGGATGCATGAACCCAGTTTTTTGAAAGGTGCTTAGTCAAAGCTGGTTTGACCGAGTTCCTGCTTCTAGTGCACCTCGTGCACGAGCACTCTCAGTGCACATGCATCGCGTAGGGCGGCCCACTGTAATGTTATTTCCACAATCTGCTTCATTCATTTGTACTGGGTACATGATACAGGGGTCCTAGCCTACTTTGGGCTGATGGTGAGGCCCAGGTGGGACATTACATACCTTATTGGGCTATTGGCATGATCTATTGATCGGTTGGTCCCGATATTTGTTTTCAACAGTTAATATCAAGTACTAATTATGATGAAAGCACATTTGTCACTAACTATTTCTCATGTGCTAGTGACAAGTGTATTGCAACAGTATTAACCATCATAATTACTTTAATTTAGAGTGCCTGAGTAGCCTCACCTTCCTGGCTGTCGTGGGACGTGTTCTGATTCTTGGACACCCTGCTGGGTGGCTTTAATGTCAACTAGAATCCCCCTCCTGTGTATGTCGAGTTCAAGTTTTTGGTTAACCCAATTTTGTTTCAGTTTAGTGTGGGTTTAAAAAGTAACACCCGTGTACTGAAGGTACGAGGTGTTACAGTTAACCCCCCCAAAAAAAATTTCACCCTTGAAATTACCTGAGGTGTGTTACTGAATAGGTGAGGATACTTTTCCCTAACTTCTTCTTCTCTCTCCTATGTTGCTTTTTCCTCCCCGTGATGTGACCAAAGAACCTTGACTAGAGGTATAGTCTTCGTCTGTAGGATCTGCTCCTTGTGGTCCAAGATACGGATAGGTTCCTCGGTGTAGGAGGTGTTATCTATCAGCTTGATCTGCTCCCAACTAATGATGTACGAGTCGTCTGCCATGTACTTCTTCAGCATGGATATGTGGAAGACATTGTGAATACTAGCCAGTGTAGTAGGTAGTGCAAGGCGGTATGCCACAGCTCCCACATGATCTAGGATTTTGAAAGGCCCAATAAAACATGGTGCTAGCTTCCCTTTCTGATTGAACCTCATCAGACCCTTCATAAGGGACACCTTTAAGAATACATGGTCACCGGCTGCGAACTCCAGGTCATGGCGTCAGTTATCCGCATAGCTCTTCTGTCTTCTCTGGGCAGTGCGCAAACATTTTCTGACCACGTTGATGACCTAAGTAGTAGCCTGGACCAACTCAGGACCCAATAAACCTCTCTCTCCAATTTCTACCCAACATTGAGGAGCTTGGCAAGGGTGACCATAAAGAGCCTCATACAGCGCCATGCCTATGCTGGACTGGAAACTGTTGTTGTAAGTGAATTCTGCCAGTGCTAGGTGGTCGTCCCAGTTGCCCCAAAAGTCTAGGATGCATGCTCTCAGCATATGTTCTAAGATCTGATTCACCCTCTCTACTTGCCCGTCTGTCTAAGGGTGAAACGTCGTACTGAACTTGAGTTCTGTGCCATATTCTTCCTGCAGTCTCTTCTAGAAGGCAGAAGTGAATCTGGAGTCTCGAGCTGAAATAATTTCCCGTGGAACTCTGTAAGATAGCACAACTTCCTAAATATATAACTTTGCCAAGCTGTTGGTGGAGTCTGTCATGTGGATTGGGAGGAATCTGGTGGCCTTTGTCAACCTATTGACAATGACCCAGATTGAATCATGTTTCCTTGCATCCTAGGATGACAAGATATAAAGTCCATAGAAATACTATCCCATTTCCATTCTGCCAAGGGTAGTGGCTGAAGGAGGCCAGCAGGCTTGCGATGCTCAAGCTTGATCTTTTGGCACACCATGCATTTTGCTATAAAGTCGGTGATGTCCCTCTTCATATTACTCCACCAGTACTTCCCTTTTACATCATTGTACATTTTCGTACTTCTTGGGTGGATGACTAACTTGGAATGGTGGGCTTTTATCATTACTTCTTTCCTCAATTCGACATCATTTGGAACACATACTCATCCTTGATACCGAAGACCACCATCTTCGCCAACCCTCTAGTCAGGCATTACTTCATTCTTGCACCTTTCCTTCATCTTGACAAGCCATTCATCCTGGTTTTGTATGGAGGTTATGTGTCGGGCCAGGGTTGGCTCTGCAGTTAACAGAGCCATGTAAGCATAAGGTTCATTGAGGGTGAGCTGGATATCGAAGAACAAACTTCATCATTTCCCACTCCTTGATCATCAGAGTGGCTACCAGCTCGTGTTTCTTCTTTTGACTCAAAGCGTCGGCCACCGAGTTTGCCTTGCCAGGGTGGTAGAAGATTTTGAAGTGGAAATCTTTAAGAGTCTCCATTCACCGACTCTGGCACATGTTCAAGTCTTTCTGAGTGAATATGTATTTCAGACTCTTGTGATCGCAAAATAGATGGGAATATTCTCCATACAGGTAATGCCTCCATATTTTCAAGGCAAATACCATGGCTGCCAGTTTCAGGTCGTCAGTTGGATAGTTCTCCTTGTGCTTCTTCAATTGGCGAGAGGCGTAAGCGATCACCTTGTCGTTTTGCATTAGAACGCAACCGAGGCCCAACTTCAAGGCATCGTTGTATACCACAAACTTCTCCCCTTCCTGTGGGAGAGTGAACACTCGTGCAAAAGTCAATCTCATCTTCAACTCCTGGAATGCTGCCTCTGTATTTTCATCCCATGTGAATCGAGCGTTCTTCTTCGTTAGTTGCGTGAGCGGTCGCATGATTCTGGAGAACTCCTAATAAAGCATCAGTAGTACCCAGCCATGCCCAGGAAACTCCAAATCTTGGTCACTGTAGTGGGCTACTCTCACTTAGATATTGTTTCCACCTTTGCTGGATCGACTGCTATTCCTTCTGCCTTTACTACATGCCCTAAGAATTTCACTTCCTGCTCCCAGAACTCGCATGTGGACAACTTAACATATAGTTGGTTATCCTTTAGTGTACTTAGGACTATACGCAGATGTTGTTCATGCTCCTCTTGGCTCTTAGAATAGATCAAGATGTCATCAATGAATATGATCACGAACCGGTCTAGATGTGGCATGAAGACTCAGTTCATGAGGTCCATAAAAACTGCTAGAACGTTCGTGAGACCAAAAGACATAACTAGGAACTCGTAGTGCCCATAACGAGTTTTGAAGGCCGTCTTTGGGATGTCCTCATCCCTGATTCTCAGCTGGTGATATCCTGACCACAAGTCTATTTTGGAGAACTACTTGACATCTTTCAACTGATCGAATAGATCGTCAATACGTGGTAGGGAATATCTATTTTTGATCGTTACATCGTTCAGTCTCCTATAATCTATAAAGAGAAGCATCGACTCGTCCTTTTTCTTAACAAAGAGGACTGGTGCTCCCCAGGGAGAAACACTGGGATGGATAAAGCCTTGAGCGAGAAGTTCATCAATCTGACTCCTCAACTCCTCCATCTCACAAGGAAGCATGTGAAATGGAGGGAGTGATATAGGAGCAATCCCTGGCTTGAGGTTGATGCAAAAGTCTATCACTCTTTTAGGGGGTAGCTCTGGTATTTCTTGGAATACTTCTGGGAAGTCTCGGACTATTGGAATCCAACTGATGGTGACTTTTGCTAGCTCTACTTCCTCTAGAGCTTGCAAGCTCTTGAACTCTCGGCCTCTGCCCCCCCCGTTCAAAGTGAAAGTGGCATGCCCTGGGATGGATATTATTACTATTTTTTTTGTGACAATCCATGACTGCACGCACCAACATGAGCCAGTCCTTCCCGAGGATGATGTCAAACTGCTTGATTGGCATGATAATTAGGTTTACGGTACTTCATGACTTGCGAGCGTGATGGGACATGCTTTACACATCTTATCTGTTTCTACAAATTTACCCATAGGGGATGCTATAACTAAGGGGGCATGCATCCAAGTTGTGTTTAGTTCTAATCTAGATGCAATAGCAGAATCAATGAAAGATAGAATTACACCAGAATTAAATAAAGTGAGTACAGGGGTACCGTTAATGTGGGCAGTACCATGAATGGTTCGGAGGGGGTCCTGCTTCGCCTCTGTGGTGGCGACAGCATATACTCATGCAGGGGGAGCCCTCTGCAAATGTGGGGGCCCCTGTCTGGGCTATTGAGGCCTAGGTGTTGCCCTTGCCGCTGCCTGGTTCTGCGGTGGTCGATTTACTGGGAGTGGGATACCCTGATCCCTCATCTGCTGGAAATAGGTCTGAGAGGTGTGGTTTGAATTACCACTGTAGTCACAGCTTCCACCTGAAGGCATGGACGGAGCTGGTGTTAGTAGCATCTTGAACCTCCCTGCTGGAGCAAGTGAGGTAGGAGTAGGCTGCCTTGGTCAGAATGGGGCATCCCAAGTCGGCTAGCAGGAGCGGATGATGCGCTCAAAATCTTTTTCCACGCACATAGCCTTGTCCAACAATTCGGGGAAGTCCTCGAAATCCCAGGTGCATAGCTGAGATTGTATCCCTGACTTCAGCCCCTCCTTAAACTTTTCTAACTTATACTCCTCATCCTCGAGGGCTTCGGGCACATATTGGGATAACTCGTCAAACCTCGCCTTGTACTAGGCGACTTTCAGGCTGCCTTGTTCCAACTTTAGAAATTGTGTGATCTTCTTGCTTCGACACAATCGTGGAAAATATTTCTCCAGGAACTTTGTCTTGAAGCCAGCCCAGGTCCATGCCTACCCAGTCAGCACGCCTCTTTGTACCCTTTTTTACCAATTTTCGACCTCTCCCTCAAGCAGGTACATGGCCCAGCTAACCTTTTGAGCGTCAGAGCACTCCAGTGGTCCCATCACCTTAGCAATCCTTGTTAGCCAATGTTCGACCTGAACCGAATCAGGTGCTCCTCCGAAAGTCGGAGGCCGGAGCCTTAGGAAGTGGTCGAATATGTCGGCACCTCGCGCCTCTGTATCACGTGACGCCCCCCCATGACTTCATAAGGTTTCCATCATTAGGGCGTGCGAGTCCTGTTGCTGTTGCATAAAGGCCACTTGCTGTTATTACATGGTCGCCGCCATCTGTGTGAAAGCTGTGAAGGTAGCAACTCCCATGGGTGTTTCTTCATATACATTGGCTAAGGCCTCGGCTGACGGCGTTCGTTGTCCAAAGTACTGTGGGGACAACCCTGATGCATAAATCTGAGGAGAGGGAGAGTTTCCTATTGCTTCTGACCTTACGTCCCTGGTTGCCACTCTAGGAGAGAGGCCTGGTGTATAAACGGGGCTGCGCTCTCTTGGGGCCTTAGTTGACGGAATGGTGTGAACATCGACTGTATTAGATCGTTGGGAACGTAATATAGGCGGCATGGTTTCCTGTAAGGTAAAAAATTGCACGTCTCAAGTATCGAAAAATTTTTAGTTAGTTATAAAATAATACGAGGCTAGAGGCCTTGTTACTTACCTATCTCATGGCATACGAGCCAAGCTCTTAGACTTAACCGATACACCGTATTGAAATTTCAAGGGTGCTAAGGTTTTTCTTTCTTAGTTCAGATGACTAACTTATCGTTTCTCAGGAATTTCTAAGTTGCCTAAGTGTTCTGTTTCTAAGTTCACTCATCCTAGCTATTTTTCTAAGGGAGGATTTCTAAGTTTTGTCTAAGGTAACCCTATAAGGCTCGTAAGCTAGTCCCATAGCCAGGCTGTCTCATACTCCGCTCTGATACCAACTTGTAATGCCTCGATTTTCGAGACTCGATTATACCACTTGTCTTTGGAAAACCAAGGTGTTAACTAGTAAGCAAAAGGATAATCAACCCAAATCAAAATGCGATTAATGAAAGCAAGCGTAGTATAGATAAAATCCAACAGTAATAATATCTTGGGCCACTCATCTTGTAAGACTTGTATCCTAGTCCGTACTATTCCATCGATTCTCACAATCAATCCTATCGAATTTTGATAACCTATGACCTATAAGTGGTGTTTACACATGATCCTAAGTCATATCCTGTAGATTTGAGTCGGATTAATCCGAGACTTGCACCATTGCGACCGCATCATCGCCGCAGTTCCAACGCCGCGACTCGTGCATCAATCCGATGCTTAGATCATAAGATATGGACCACGCATTATAATGATCATGGACCGCACATTGTGGGACTCACCCATCCCATATAGCACCAATCCCTAGGTAATTATGAGGGTGATGGATGACATCACCCTAGCTATAGCACCCTACCTACCCCTAGCCCTCTTACAAGCACTTATGGCTATCCACCCTACCCCTAACCCTCTTACAAGCATTTATTACTAGCTACCCTCTCTTACAAGCAATCATGGCCTACCTAAGCTACCCTCTCTCTCTCTCTCTTTACAACCCTCTCTCCCTCACATTTTGCAAACTCATTATTCCAAGCAAAAAAAATACCCACATCCATGGCATCCCAAGTGTGAGAAAAGAGAGTGACTTGTGTGGCTCACTTCCCTCTCCCAAAACCCATCATCCTATCCATTCAAACCTCATCTTCCACCATCAAAGTGAGACTCAAGGAGATTGGCTTTCCAACGGACGAAGAAGATCGAAGGTAGGTGCTTTTATAGGCTAGATTTTTATGTTCTTATGATGGACCAAGTGAGGCCTACCGATCGATGGTATGGAACTCACTTTGGACCCTTGATGTGGCCAATGGACCACCTTGATCTTCATGATCATTCCATGATGGCGCCATTCTCCATTGACCCCATCATGATGTTTATTTTCTTTGTATGGATAAGGTCATCTAGACCTTACATTTGGTGGCGAAAGGATCTCCACCGTTGATTTTTGATTTGATGGCCCCACATGCAATGAGACCCACTTGATGTATGATTGGATGTTGGAAATGGAGGGCCCATAGTGCCGGGGTCCCTCCATCACGCGTGTCCCTCTATCTTTCTCTCTCTCTCCCTCTCTTTTTATTTATTTGTTTATCTTTTTGTGATGAGGTGGTCGTGTGGCCCACTTGGATGGACCCCACCAAACCAGGGCCCACTTTAAATATATTTGTTATGCCCAAAAACGTCCAACATCTGGACGTGAACTAAAAACCCAAATATTAGCTTTGGTTGAAAGCCTTTGGGAATGGCCACTCATGTAGGCCCCACCTTGACGTATGTTGTTAATCCAAGCCGTCCATTCCATTCCTTAGATCATTTTAGTCGTTGAGCGAAAAATGAGGCTGATCCGACTAGCTAGTGGGCCATACCTTAGTAAAAATGATTTTTACCATTCAAATTCATCTTAAATTTTTGTACACACTGAGAGATGCCCAATATTGGTCTTGATGAATGGGTTATGGACTGAAAAATCCATTAGGTGGGGTAGATTCGCTTGAAGCGGGCCCCACATGTGAAAAATTACCAAAAAATTAATCTTTTTCAAAATATATATAATATATAAAGGAGGGTGCAGTCCCTGTTATTGCTATACAGTAGGACGCTGCCAGCGTCCATGCAGATAGGCGGACGTGTTTGGGGTCCTATGCGTGGGCCCCACCATGATGTATGTGTAATATCCAAACCGTCTATACGATGGGCCACCTCCTGAAGTGGGCCCCTGCCAAAAATCAGCTCCATCAATGGCTCAGGTGACCTACATCATAAGAAACAGGGTGATTGAATGGCTACCATTGGAGCCCTTTTGGGCATCACAAAAGTTTTGAATCAATCTGAAATTGTTTTTCCTTTTCACCCAGGCCCGTGCGACCTTATAGATGGATTGGATGGCATATAAACATTATGGTGGGCCCCCACATGGGACCCACAATGATACATGTGTTTTATTCCCACCGTCCAGGCAGACGGTGGAGCCCACAGAAATGTATCTATTTTATTCACACTGTCCACTGCCGTGGACGGTGGAGCCCACCTACATCTATGTGTTTAATCTATGTTATCCAGCCATTTTATGTAACACCCTGAAAATCGGGGGTCGTGTATAAACTCAACTCCCGAGTTCCAGACCGTCACTTATGCAACAAAAATGATTATGATTCAATGTTGTCTGAGTTAAAGCATTCACATGAGTAAAAGTATACCAAAACTGCAATTCATACTCCAGATCCAGTGATAAAAGCAAGCGAAAGACTAAGAGAATATATATATCACTGTATGGAAAATAAAGTAGATCTCGACTGTCTCTAAAGTATGAATACATCTCTGAGTCTCATATACATGTAAATAAACAAAATCAAAGTCCAAAAGAAGTCCCACTGAGAAGTCCCGTCAACCCAGGCCATCTAAGCAAAGCCGTCGTGGTACTGCATGTATGAGAACTCATCCTGGTTCTGATCGTAGTCCAGCTCTGCCTCCTGGATCGCTACGTCACCTGCATCTAAGACAGGGTCTGGTGGGTGTTATAAACTATAAGACCCGTATCTTGGTCTGTACCTTTCCGTATACTTCCACGGTCTTACCGGTCGAATTCTGACAACTTTCGACCCTTAACCGATATCGACGCGCGACCCTGATTCATATACCGACAACCCGAGTCGACTCAACCCGAGACCACTACCATAGCGACCGCGCCATCGTTGTGGTTCCGATGCCACGACTCGTGCGCCGAGGTGATACCCTAGTCAAGAGATGTGGGCTAACGTTCGGTGTGAGAAAACGCCGCGCATTGTGAAACCCAAGAGAATCTCTATGATGTGTCACATCAATCACATCAATCCCATCAATCAATCAACCCATCAATCCATCACATGTCAAGTACACATCACTTTTTTCCCTTTTCCCAAGCAACCACAAAAGTCTCCCAAACCCATACCTCTCTTACACAAAAAGCCACAAAAGTCTTCACCACTCATACCTCTCTTACACAAAAGCCTCAAAAGTCAATACTTTCTTACACAGCCATCATTCATCCATCCATCCATCCATCTCTCTCTACATCACTCTCTCTCTTTCTCTCTTTCTCATTTCAAAAAAATCCAAGCAAAAGAGTCCATACGTATGGAAATTTTCAAGCATCCCTAAACTCCAAGTGGCCCACTTTTCTACCCCATCATCTCCCATCTCAACCTTTCATTCTTCATCTCATCCATTGAAATCCAAGCTAAGGTGCCAAGGAACCTCTAGGAGCAAGAAGATCGGACGGTGGGTGCCTCTATAAGATAGTTTTTCTTATTTTTATGATGGGCCAAGTGAGGCCCACCGATCCATGGTGTGGATCTCACTTAGGACCCTAATATCTGGCTGATGGACCACTTGGATCATCATGATCATTTCATGATGGGGCCATTCTCCATGGACCCCATCATGATGTTTATTTCATTTAGAAAGGTCATCTAGACCATCCATATTAGTGGGGAAAGGATCCCCACCGTTGATTTTAAGTTTTGATGGTCCCTTATGCTAAATGACCCACTTGATGTATGATTCATTGCAAGGGAGGGCCCATAGTGTCGGGGTCCCTCCATCACAAGGCGTGTCCCACTCTCCATGTCTCTCTCTCTCTCTCTTTTATTTCTTTTATTTTATTTTATTTTATTTTTATGAGGATTGTGTGGCCCACTTGGATGGGCCCCACCTTGATATGTCTCTTATGCTCTCTAAACCCTACCTTAGTGGTCCACATCCCTAGTTGGGGCCCACCTAAATGTATGAATTATGTCCAGGGACGCTGGACGTTCCCTGGACGTGGGTTAAAAACAAAAAAAATGAGCTTGTTCTTTTAAGGTTTAAAGGTGCCCACTCTTATAGGCCCCACCTTGTTGTGTGTGTTCCATCCAAGCCGTTCATCCTCTCACTAATATTATTTTAGCCATTGGGTTGAAGGATGGGGCTGATCTGAGTACCTGGTGGGCCATAGCATAGGGAACCTTGGTGGTTACCCTTAAAATCTTTCCTGATGATTATATGTACCCAAAAATTCCAAACTTTGGTCTCATTTGATTTGTTATGAGCAGGAGAATCCCATGGCTGGGATGGATTGTTCGAATATGGGCCCCACCTGTGGAAAACCACACAAAAACAAAGGCAGAGGAGAGAGAAAAGGGAAGGGAGCAGCTCATGCTGCTCGTGTCAGACCAGCGCAGGCGCTGCCTGCGCTGTTGCCAGCGTGCGGGCGGGTGGCGTCCAACAAGGGACCCACGGCTCCAGCCGTGGGCCCCACCATAATGCTTGTTTGTCATCCAACCTGTTCACGAGGTGGGTCCCCTCCTCAGGTGGGCCCCCTCCAAATTTTGGCCAGATCCAAAACTCAGGTGGCCCACACCACATGAAACAGTGAGATTGAGCATCTACTATTGAAATCTTTCTGGGGCCCACAGATGTGTTGGATCAAGCTGAAATTTATGTTTTCCCTTCATCCAAGTCAGAGTGACCTTATAAACAGCTTGGATGGCAAATAGACATTTCAGTGGGCCTCACATGGGACCCACCATGATGCATGCGTTTTAGCCCACTGTCCAGTGGACGGTGGCGCCCACCTTGCTGCTGCGTTACCTCCACCGTCCAGCGGACAGTGGAGCCCTCCTTGATGCACATGCCACCCCCGCTGTCCAGCGGCAATGGGACCCACCCATGATGCATGGGCTGCATCCAAACCGTCCATTCATTTTAAGAGTCTGTTTTATGACATAGGCTTAAAGAATGAGTTAGATCCTTAGCTCACATGGACCCCACCTTGGCCTGTTTTGAGGACCATCCTAATGCAGTTATAGTAGTTCATTGGGGCCCACTTTGATTTATGTAAGGCCATGGGATTAGGCCCAATTGATATGTTCTAAGGCCATGAGACTAGGCCATTTGATATATTGTAAGGCCCATGGGACTAAACCCATTTGATTATAAAAAGGGTCCATGGGTTTAGGCCCATTGGATTTATTTGAGACCCATGAGTTAGGCCGATTTTATTTGATTAAGGCCTCAGGGTGTAGGCCCATTTGACTCATGTTAGGTCTATGGGTTGAGGCCCACTTGATCTACATGTGGGACCCAATTGGTGTGGCCCATTGGTCACGTATTAGACTCATGAGATTAAGCTCATTTGATGCAGTCCTAGGCCCACGGATTTTGACCCATTGCAATGCACATAAGACCCATTGGCGTGGCCCATTTATGTGGCCCATCTGATGAATAAAAGGCCCATAGGATATGGCTCATTTGATATATATATGAAAAGCCCAATGGGATGAACCTAACGTCCATTGCAATGTGTAATCCCAATACCGATTATGTAGCGATGTTTAAGAAGATCATGCCTGGGGAGCAATGTTGGTTTGACGTCCACATTGCGAGTGTAATGTTGGTTGGATGTCCACATTACGACTCTCCTTAAGGCCCATTACTGGGCCGTACTTGCTGTGTTTCGGCCGTCCAGGTCCATCTGCATTGTAAGATAGTTCATTTTAATATAACATGTTTAGCACAGTTCCATGACTCATAATCATACGCATCATATGTATGCTTGACGTGAGAATTGTTTGATCATATTATTTGCCTTCGGGCAGGTTGTTTATGGGCTCCCGATTAGGCGGTGTTTCCCTACATGAGCGCACGATATGCTCAGCATTTGATGCATGATTGGATAGCGTGAATCATGCATATCGCATTTGTATGACATGGATATTGTACGCCCTAGCGACAACGGGGTCGTAACTTCCACAGATGTATCGTGGCTGGCAGGATTGGATACCGAAAATCTTGTTCTACATAGGGTACTATAGATATCCCTGGATGAAAGTCCCTAAACCCTTATGGTACCAAGAGGTTGCTCCAACGTCTAGACCGAGTGGGTAAATGAGCGTTGAGTACCGATTACCAGACGGTTACGCTCTCCACTGTGTCGTGGTTGGTTGGAAGGGGGTGCGGCCTTACCCGCCCGAGTGTAGGGGGCAATACTAGGCTGAGTTTGACCAGCTCGAGGAATGGGTCCGCTATCGACGAGTCGCGCCCGATATTGGCAGACGGATAGTGAGGTCTCTTCCTCTTACCTTATTGCGCGCGATGTGGCGGCAATCTGGTTTAGAGTTTACTAGACCCCGGTGATATCCCATATTTGAGCCGTATTGATGTGTGGATATAGATGAGGATCTGTATGCTTGAGTTGCATTGTACATCGCATGGCCTTGGGATGGCCGATACCATTCATGTCTTGCATCGCATAAGCCTTGGTACGGCTCATGATATTATAGATCCATCTGCATATTCCGCTTTACTCTGACATTGCATGTTCATATTACTACCTTGCGCACACACTTTCACCACCCTCTAAGCTTTCTGTAAGCTTATGTACGACCGTTGTGTGCAGGTGACGTTGGATTGCAGCAGCGCTGAGGCAGGAGCACGTTGCAGAGCATTTTGGAGTTTTTATTCTTTACCATTGTATTTCCCTTTATGCTCTTTGTACTTGTAAAGTTTTTTATCATAGTAGAAATGTAATGGAGTACTCGGTTGTTGTTTGTGGGTTATGCCTTTGGTTATGCTTATTACGAATCAAACTGACGTTGAAAAATCCTCCTCGTAGCATCCCAGGATCGGAACTTGGTGAATGGGAGCTAGGAGCCGAGAATGGGGTTCTACAGAGGCTTTCGGAGCCGGATTCGGCGATTGGGAATTTTGTGAGCCCGGTTTCTGAGTTTGGGGCGTGACACAAACACCATCCCGTAACGTGGGAATGAGTAGCTAACTCAGTGGAATAATAGAGCAAAGATTAACATGTTCTCAAATCAATCATGTGATAATAGTAAAGCAGTAAATCAAACAATCCTAATACTGTTGTTAATGCAGTATGACATGACGTGATGTATGCCCTCACCGATGATCTCCCTCATACGACACCATCTTACGACCGCGGCATGCAATCGTCCCTCAAGTGGTCCACATCTTCTAGGCACATGCAATGTAATGGTGATATGATTTTCGAGTTGTTATTAGTCCATTCAAACAGCAGGATTGGGAAAATAAGGTACTTCCCTTATATCAATCCCAACACAGATCCTGTCTAGGGTCGTCACTCCTAGTAATCTCATACGAAGTATATTTTGTAGGTTGCTGCAAGGGCTGTCAGGGCTGTTGCTCGCACTCGTTGCACCGCTCCCCCATCACCTTATCAATACAGGCCTACTGTACTCTCACTGTTACGGAAGGGTCGTCGCCTCCTATAGACTCAGAATAAGCTCGCGGTCACTACAAAGGACTCGTCGCCTGATCAGTGTAGGCCGACAGCAAGAATATAGTGTCTCATACCACCATAATCTGCTCACGAGACATAGGTGCTCACTGGTCACTATGGGGAGGTTTGTGGCCCCAGCGTAGGCCGACAGCTCGACCACGGTGTCCCATACCACCATGCCCGGCTCATGAGTCTTAGTGGATCAAGGTACTATGGTTAACAGGGTTTACAATGGTAAGTTCAGTACCCTAGGTTCAAGCGGTTATGACTCATACAGGGTGAACATACAACGGCCAGTCGGGTTACTTGACGGGCTCGACTAGCACGATTGCTTCTCAAGTCGAACGACATGAAGTGCATAAAACACTTCGTGTAGCCTAACCACTGCCGCCAATTCCAAAACACGGCTCGTGTTCATCGACGCGTCGTTCTTGGCAAAGATAGGCCAACCACGAACTTACTCGGTTACCGACTGCCTGGACTAAGTATAGTCCCAAACAATTATGAAATCACATCAGCAATCATATGAGAGTATTGGAAATGAAATACAACCATGTGAGCATGTTAACACATGTTACAACATACAACTCAAGTAAATCTTCAAGCACATGTATTTCATACATATAATGAAATCATGCATATAGCTAACATGTAGGAAATCATTTACATCAGCATATTAATTGAGAAATCAATCTCAAACTAATTCATAACACCATTTAATTCAATACATACTAATACAAGCATTTATACAAACACTTAAACTACACACTTAAGTCTACATATAGTATGTCGACCTGAAGTGCACATTTAGACGAATCTCTTCACCAAACTAATTATGCACGCATTCCTAGTATTCTAATGCGACAAGAAGCCATGTCAATCACATCAGCAAAATATGAATGAAAACAGTACGTCCTACAAATGACTAAAGTGCCCTAAATCTCATATTCTTCGCCTATTTATGAAACAGGAAACGGACAGCATGTTGTACATATCAAACGGCGTTGTCGTCGATAATCTGCTATTAAACGACATTGAAAGCGTTGGAAACAGTCAATCAAAGTGTCTAAAATCCGCACCTTTTCTCTTATAGGTGTGTGAATTCGAACGGAGCGTATACGCTTCGTCTACGGTGAACTATGAACCTAATACACAAGATCTATCAGATATTTCACTATGGAACCAAGGGAACACTAAATCAGCAACTAATTAGGGTATTTTCTTACCTAGAAACGCGGAGAAATCACCGACCAAGTGATTGAAGCATGTTGCTAAAGCACGTGCAACAGGTAGGGCAGCAGCAGGAAAATTCTCTCCTACTCTCTCTCACAATCTCTCACCTTTTCTCTCTCTCAATCTAGGGTTTTTCTCAAATTCGGATGGGAGAGAGGAATGAGGGTTTCAACCCCTTTTATAAGCCCAAATGTGCCCAAAATAGGCTTAGGAATAAAGTATACTTAGGGTATATCCAAATCGGGGCTGTTTCAGTCTTGTAGAACGTATTTAAAGTGATCAAGGACTATTTCTCAACTACTCTAGCGTTGCGCTAGCTAACTTACACTTATTTTCTAAAGGAATTAATCCTATGCGATTTCTGGTGGAGTTGGTACTCGAGTCCAAGTACGAATTTTTCTAGGGCGTTACAATCTACCCCCCTTAACAAATAATTTCATCCTCAAAATTTGTACCTTTTCGTACTCCTCGAGAAACTGTGGGTAGTTCTTTCTAATCTCGGCTTCTGTCTCCCATGTAGCGTCTTCCTCAGAGTGATGCGTCCACAATACCTTCACAAGGGGAATCACCTTGCTATGCAGTACCTACTCCTTCCTATATAAGATACGTGTCGGTCGCAGGATATATGTAACATCCTCCCCTAACTGCACCTGATCCCATCTGATGATATGGGAAGGATCAGAAACGTACTTCTTCAACATAGAAACATGAAATACGTTGTGAACGCTCGTGAGAGGCGTGGGTAAAGCCAAACGGTATGCCACTTCTCCCACACGATCGAGGATCTGGAATGGACCAATGAATCGCGGTGCTAGCTTTCCCTTCTTCCTGAACCGAAGGACTCCCTTCATAGGGAAAACTCGCAAAAATACATGATCCCCAAATGTGAACTCCAGCGGCCGCCGTCTCGTATCTGCATAACCCTTCTGTCTGCTCTGCGCTGTGAGAAGCCGACGTCTAATAATATCAATCTTCTCCAACGTCGCCTGCACTAACTCTGGGCCAATCAAACTACGCTCCCGACCTCTGCCCAGCAATGCGGTGCGCGACAAGGTCACCCATACAGCGCCTCATAAGGTGCCATACCGATACTTGCCTGAAAACTGTTGTTGTACGTAAACTCCACATATGCAAGACAATCATCCTAACTGTCCTTGAAGTCCAATGCGCAAGCTCGCAACATATCCTCTAAGATCTGGTTCACCCGCTCTGTTTGTCCGTCTGTCTGTGGGTGAAAGGCAGTACTGAACTTCAACTTCACACCCATAGCCTCCTAAATGCGAGTCCAGAAAATAGAAGTGAACTGCGTGTCTCTGTCCGACACGATCTCCAACGAAACTCCATGTAAACGCACGATCTCTCTGATGTACAGTCTAGCCAGCTCGTCTGTAGAGTTCGTAACTCTGATCGGTAGGAAGTGCACCGACTTCGTCAGACGGTCGACGATCACCCATATGGAATCATGTCCCTTCCTCGTCCTCGGCAGCCCAGAAATGAAGTTCATGGAAATGAAATCCCACTTCCACTCTACGATCGGCATAGGCTGAAAGAGTCCAGGTGGTCGGCGATGCTCTGCCTTCACCTGCTGACAAGTGAGACAACGGGACACGAACTCTGCTATGTGGGTCTTCATACCTTCCCACCAATAAGTCCTCTTCACGTCACGATACATCTTCGTACTGTCTGGATGCATCGCGAGTCTGATACAATGTGCAGCCTCGAGAATCTCTCGTCTCAAGTCAGGGATATATGGGACGTATAGGCGGCCACGATAATGTAAGCCCCCATCCATCCCAACTCGCCACTCAGCGTCTGCATCATCACTGGCCTGCTCTCGAAGCTCAGTCAGATGCGCATCATCCCTCTGCGCCTCGATGACCCGGTCATCGATATGAGATTGCACCTGTACATGTGCGATGAACTCATACAGCTCCTCTACAGTGAGTTTCTGCTCAAAGTCTCGCAAAAACTCAACCATATCCCACTCAGTAACCATCAGCAGAGCCGCAAACTCTATCACCTTCTTGTGGCTCAACGTGTCAGCCACAAGGTTCTCCTTCCCAGGATGGTAAGAGACTTCGATCTTGAAGTCCTTCAACGTCTCCATCCATCGCCGCTGCCTCATATTCAAGTCTCGCTGCGTGAATTGTACTTGAGGCTCTTGTGGTCGCAAAAGAGCTCGAACTCCTCTCCATAGAAGTAATGTCTCCAGAGTCTCAGTGCGAATATGACGGCTGCCAACTCTAGGTCGTGTGTAGGGTAATTCTCCTTGTGCTTCCTTAATTGTCTCGAGGCATACGAAATTACCCTGTCCCTCTGCATAAGGACACAAGCCAGACCAACGCTAGACGCGTCAGTGTATATAGTGTACCTAACCCCTTGCTCTGGCAATACTAGCACAGGGGCGGACGTGAGCCTGTCCTTCAGCTCCTGAAAAGTTGACTCCGCCTTGTCATTTCAGGCGAACTTCACATCCTTCCGTGTCAACTGAGATAAAGGTCTCGCGATCTTCGAGAAATCCTGAATGAAGCGCCGATAATAGCCAGCGAGACCCAAGAAACTCCTCACCTCAGCAACAGAACCAGGCTTCTCCCAGTCCTGAACTACAGCTACCTTAGACAGGTCAACTGCCATGCCATCCTTGGACACCACGTGTCCCAAGAACTTCACTTCCTGCTTCCAGAAGTCGCACTTCTTGTATTGCGCGAACAACTGATGATGTCTGAGTGTATCCAAGACCAAGCGCAAGTGCTCCTCATGCTCCTCTCGACTCCTGGAGTATACCAAAATGTCATCAATGAACACAATGATGAATCGATAGAGGAAAGGCCCAAATACCCGGTTCATCAGATCCATAAACACGGCTGGTGCGTTCGTGAGACCGAACGACATCACAAGGAACTCGTAGTGGCCAAAGCTGGTCCTGAATGCTGTCTTCTGCACATCCTCATCCCTGACGCGCAACTGATGATATCCTGACTGAAGATCAATCTTCGAGAAGTACTGCCCTCCTCTCAACTGATCAAACAAGTCATCGATCCTGGGTAAAGGGTACTTGTTCTTCACCGTGATCTGGTTCAGTCTGCGATAATCAATACACAATCGCATCGAACCATCCTTCTTCCTCACGAATAGAACTGGTGCTCCCCAAGGAGACACACTAGGCCATATAAGGCCAAGCTCCAGCAAACCATCAATCTGCATCCTCAACTCCTCCATCTCACACGGTGCCATGCGATACATTGGCAGTGAGACGGGCGTGGAACCAGGCACCAGATCGATAGTGTAATCAATCTCTCGTCTAGGCGGCAAACCAGGGATCTTCCTGAATAGATCCCCAAACTCGCAAACGACTGGCGTATGCTCAAGTATCTGGGCACCAGTGTCCCGCAGTAAGTAGCATAACTAAGTATGCGGAAGGGGAGATTTACCCGTATTGGGAACATGAAGGATGTACCCTCTAGCTCGTACGCAGTCACTATACGAGTCTTGCAGTCAATCTCGGCCCTCGCTGCAGTCACCCAATCCATGCCAAGAATGACGTCGAGATAAACAAGAGAGGGGTTGATAACAAGATCAAGAGCCATCATCTTGCCCCCCAGATCCACCAAACAGCCCTCACACATCAGGGTGGCATCTGTAAAGGACCCGTGAGCTGTATAAACTCGCACCCCATCCATAGTAATAGTCGGTAGCCCAATGCGTCTGACTATGACACGTGATATCAATGAAATCGTGGATCATGTGTCCACCATCACGAGTATAGGAATACCTCCAATGTGGGTCGTGACCTTAAAGACCGAATGCTGAGAAGTTTTCATCGCAGCTGCCTCAGCTGTCAACGCATGCACCCGTGCCTGCTGTGGCCAGTTCGGCCGCTGTGCCGTGGGCCGTAGAGGCTACCTGATCTGCGATACCGGAGGTCTGAAGGAAGGGTGCGCAGGAGCCAACCGTAAAGGAGGTGCTGATATCGCCTGTGAGAGTGTACGGTCGATCTTCTGCGGCGGTGAGAACCCACTGTCCCATATCCGGGCAAAACAACTCTATGCCAAATGGCCCGTTCTCCCACAATATGCGCATAATAAATCAGGGCACTGCATTGGTGGGACCGGCGCTGTAGCCCTAGTAGGAGGGTCGGTGCGAGGCCTCTTGCCCGCGAAGGGCCTGTCCGGCAACTCTGGTCGTGGCCTAGGAGCAACAGGGCCACGAGATCGGGTAAGTCGATCCACATCCTGCTCCGCCCGCATGGACAAGTGAATCAGCTCTGCATAAGAGGGAATGCTCACACAGCACATCTTCGACCGAATATCCGGTAGCAAACCCTCTGAAAAGCACCGTATGCGCATCTGCTCATCTGCCAAAATAGTCGGGACGTATCTGCCCAACTCGGTGAACCGATGCTCATACTCAGTGACTGTCATGCCTCCCTGTCTGAGGCACAGAAACTCATTCTTTCGCTCATGCCTGTACTTTTGGGATAGTATTTCTCGTGGAAACGGAACTCGAACGCTGCCCAGGTCCATATATAATTGGCGGCAACGGTCCGCAATACATTGTCCCACCACAAGCTGGCCTCTCGCTCGAATAAGAACGTACCCAACTCGACCTGCTTGGCCTCTGAACAATGTAGCATCTGCAGTATCTTCGATACACGGTCGAGCCAATACTCGGCCTCCTCGGGTCTATGAGAACCCGTAAAAGTAGGAGGCAGTAAGCACTGGAATCGCTCTAACAAGCCCCGTGTGTCTGCGGCATTCCCCACAGGGTAAGCAGGTGGTACAGGATGAGCCATGCCCTCATCCTGAGCATATGTATCGGCATCCTCAGCTGGATGCGCAAGTGGTGCGGGTGGAGGCACACTCCCACCCTGGGCTAGAGTCCCCACAATCATAGTCAGGAGCTGCTGCTGATGCTTCATCATAGCCATCATCTGCTCAAATCTATCTGGAGGTGGAGCAGGCTGTGGCGTGTACTGCATTGAAGAAGACATGCGGTACGGCTCTCTGACAAGTGGTGTGAAAGTCGGTGGTCCAACTGCAGGACCAGTAGTAGGCTGAGACGCACGTGCTGTCTCAGGAATCTGGCCCACAGCAGGGTCCGCATGTGCATCAGACTGCGAAGGAGCCTGATCTATAGGCTCACCCAATGTAAGCCGAGCTGTGCTCCGTGTAGTCTTCGGCGGCATTCCCTATATTCAAAATAGGGCGCAACCTTGTCAGTCTCAATAGCACAAACACACCGCAATCATTCACATAAGGGTCAAAGGCATTCCATGCATTTTATTTAATCAAAATTGTCACAATACAAGGGATATCTCCTTACGAGCATCATGACAGGAAGTACATGGGAACTAAGACAGTTAAAGTTTCAACAACAACATAAGCAAAGCACTAGCCTTAACAGGCTTACACAACTTAAAGCAAGAAACGACAAACTACTAACAACAACATCTAAAATCATCGCTAGTCTGAGTCGGGTGACGGAGGAGGAGCACCCTTATCCTGCAAGCAGCACAGGATCGCCTTCAATGTGCGAGTCACCTTGCCGAATTTTCTCTTCATAACGGCCTTAGTATCCTCGACCTCAGTCCGAAGTTTCTGAACTTCCCTTCGCAAGGTGACCTGGCTCTCCTCAATTCGGGCAATGCGATCATCACCAGTAGCCTGAGTAAAAGGAGGAGGGCTCTCATCTGTATCCTGAGCCTCCTCTTCTACCTCTTCCTGGACTTCTTCCTCAACTTCTGCTCCAGGTTCTCCCTCACTTGGATCCTCTTCATCATCAAAATCATCCTCGCTATCCTCCTCAAGCTGAGTCTCACGGTACTGAGACCCGATCTTCATCTTAACCATAGTAGACTCATCAATGCTGTGAATAGGAACTGGCAATTTCGGCCCAAGTCTGTAAGGAAACTCAAGCGCGATCTTGCATATAAGTCGGCCAAAAGGAAGCGATTCAGACGTTCTTCTTGATTTCGCTATGAGGATAATCTGTCGCAAGATGAAAGTGGCCATACACACATTCTCTCCCTGGGCCACCAGATACAAGAAATCAACCATAAGGCGCGTACACTCAATGCGATTTGTCGATCTGGGATACACGTTGAACGTGCAAATGTGGTGCAGCAGGCACAAATTGTCATACATGTGAGACTCCTCGAGGATATTATTAGGCTGTTATGGAACCAGTTTACCACATAAAAACCTGGTACGGTGATCTCGCTCATGCCTACTCCTCAAATTCTTTGCACTGGGATGAACATCACCGAGAGGCACCTTCAGAAGTCGCGCAATTAGCCGAACATCGATCGTAGCCATCCGGTCTCTACCAAATGGAATCTTGAACTGTAATGGCTCCAGTGTAGGATTCTGGATATGAGCGTAGAAGGTACGAACTGTGCTCACATTAGCACGAGCAAGAGCTTCAAAGAGTGGACCCCAATGCGCAGCTTCAATGCGCTCGAACAACAGGAATTCACCGAAGAGTCACCCTTCCACGTCTGCCTCAAACAATACCTTACGGTCAGTGTATTCACCGTGAGGCATCTCTGCTAATATCACTCGCCCAAGTTGAGTATGGGGATCCAAATCTCACTTTGTATAGAACTCTCGAGCTGTGCTTGGACTTGTGGCGGCGCTTGAGCTTGCGGCGCCACCCCTCGATCTTCTCGATTGAGCAGGGCAACTAGGCCCAGCCTCATCCGCTGCGATCTTTCTCTTTCCCATCAAAGAGAGGATGGAGGAGAGAGACAAAAGACCCAAAATGGCTTCAACAAAAGTAATGAAAAATGGGGAAAATGTTGAGAAATGGCTGCCCAAACTAGAAAAGGGAGATCTAGGCGTTGTAGAGGGATGCTTCAAGCTCCCCTAGGATGGATTTTCAGAAAGAAAAGAGAATGAAAAAGGGGAATGGAGCACCTCACGATTTCAGCTCGTTTTGGGGATTGTAAGAGCTCCAAACAATGAGATTTGCAAGAGGGAGGTCTGCAAATCACTATGGAGTGATAGAGTGGGGTCGTTTTCAGCCAAGAATGGATTTGGGAGTGATTTGAAGCCACGGTTTGGAGGGAGGGCAGTAAGAAGATGCAAATGGAGCTTGGAAAGGGGGCTGTTGTGAAGAAAGTACCCCTTTTAGGGGTTTTCTATGGATGAACCCTACATAGAGGGGGTGTATTACCCAAAATACGCCACGCGCCCAAAAATTACATCAAGTTGCTCTGATACCAACTTGTAACACCCTGAAAATTGGGGGTCGTGTATAAACTCAACTCCCGAGTTTCAGACCGTCACTTATGCAATAAAAATGATTATGATTCAATGTTGTCTGAGTTAAAGCATTCATATGAGTAAAAGTATACCAAAACTGCAATTCATACTCCAGATCCAGTGATAAAAGCAAGCGAAAGACTAAGAGAATATATATATCACTGTATGGAAAACAAAGTAGATCTCGATTATCTCTAAAGTATGAATACATCTCTGAGTCTCATATACATGTAAATAAACAAAATCAAAGTCCAAAAGAAGTCCCACTGAGAAGTCCCGTCAACCTAGGCCACCTAATCAAAGCCGTCATAGTACTGCATGTATGAGAACTCGTCCTGGTCCTTATCATAGTCCGGCTCTGCCTCCTGGATCACTACGTCACCTGCATCTAAGACAGGGTCTGGTGAGTGTTGCAAACACCATCCCGTAACGTGGGAATGAGTAGCTAACTCAGTGGAATAATAGAGCAAGGATTAACATGTTCTCAAATCAATCATGCGATAATAGTAAAGCAGTAAATCAAACAATCCTAATACTGTTGTTAATGCAGTATGACATGACGTGATGTATGCCCTCACCGACGATCTCCCTCATACGGCACCATCTTACGACCGGTGATATGATTTCTGAGTTGTTATTAGTCCATTCAAACAACATGATTGGAAAACTAAGGTACTTCCCTTATATCAATCCCAACACAGATCCTGTCTAGGGTCGTCACTCCTAGTAATCTCATACGAAGTATATTTTGTAGGTCGCTGCAAGGGCTTCCAGGGCTGTTGCTCGCACTCATTGCACCGCTCCCCCATCACCTTATCAATACAGGCCTACTGTACTCTCACTCTACGGAAGGGTCGTCGCCTCCCGTAGACTCAGAATACGCTCGCAGTCACTACAAAAGACTCGTCGCCTGATCAGTGTAGGCCGACAGCAAGAATATAGTGTCCTATACCACCATAATCTGCTCACGAGACATAGGTGCTCACTGATCGCTACGGGGAGGTTTGTGGCCCCAGCGTAGGCCGACAGCTCGACCACGGTGTCCCATACCACCATGCCCGGTTCATGAGTCTTCATGGATCAAGGTACCATGGTTAACAGGGTTTACAATGGTAAGTTCAGTACCCTAGGTTCAAGCAGTTATGACTCATACAGGGTGAACATACAACGGCCAGTCGGGTTACTTAACGGGATCGACTAGCACGATCGTATCTCAAGTCGAACGACATGAAGTGCGTAAAATACTTCGTGTGGCCTAACCACTGCTGCCAATTCCAGAACACGGCTCGCGTTCATCGATGCGTCGTTCGTGGCAAAGATAGGCCAACCACGAACTTGCTTGGTTATCGACTGCCTGGACTAAGTATAGTCCCAAACAATTATGAAATCACATCAGCAATCATATGAGAGTATTGGAAATGAAATACAACCATGTGAGCATGTTAACACATGTTACAACATACAACTTAAGTAAATCTTCAAGCACATGCATTTCATACATATAATGAAATCATGCATATAGCTAACATGTAGGAAATCATTTACATCAGCATATTAATTGAGAAATCAATCTCAAACTAATTCATAACACTATTTAATTCAATACATACTAATACAAGCATTTATACAAACACTTAAACTACACACTTAAGTCTACATATAGTATGTCGACCCGAAGTGCGCATTTAGGAGAATCTCTTTGCCAAACTAATTATGCACGCATTCCTAGTATTCTAATGTGACAAGAAGCCATGTCAATCACATCAGCAAAATATGAATGAAAACAGTACTTCCTACAAATGACTAAAATGCCCTAAATCTCATATTCTTCGCCTATTTACGAAACAGGAAACGGACAGTATATTGTACATGTCAAACGGCGTTGCCGTCGATAATCTACTATTAAACGACATTGAAAGCATTGGAAACAGTCAATCAAAGCGTCTAAAATCCGTACCTTTTCTCTTATAGGTGTGTGAATTCGAACGGAGCGTATATGCTTCGTCTACGGCGAACTATGAACCTAATACACAAGATCTATCAGCTATTTCGCTATGGAACCAAGGGAACACTAAATCAACAACTAATTAGGGTATTTTCTTACCTAAAAACGCGGAGAAATCACCGGCCAAGTGATTGAAGCGTGTTGCTAAAGCACGTGCAACAGGTAGGGCAGCAGCAGGAAAATTCTCTCCTACTCTATCTCACAATCTCTCACCTTTTCTCTCTCTCAATCTAGGGTTTTTCTCAAATTCGGGTGGGAGAGAGGAATGAGGTTTTCAACCCCTTTTATAAGCCCAAATGTGCCCAAAATAGGCTTGGGAACAAAGTATACTTAGGGTATATCCAAATCGGGGCTGTTTCGGTCCAAAAAGATATTTCTGGTGGTCCCCTGGCCGAACGCGATCGCACTTAAGTTCTTACTTGTCGGATGTCGCTCACATCCCGTTTTCAGACCATCAGTGTTCGTAGATCGCCCGTGGCGGTCCAGTTTCAGTTTAGCGGTCACCGCACATAGATCAGGGCTACAAGTCTCATGATATGAAATAGAAATTTTTCCTGATCCGAGGGTGTAATTTGGCTAAATTCTGACGGTCAGAACGCTTAATACTGACACATCAATTCGTGTGCCAGATTTGAATTTTAAATTCCAAATCTAACCCTATTCTCACTCTCTTCAGTCCAGGCTCAATGAAATAGCCTGCGAATGTCGGTTGGACTTGATTTTTGAAATGATTGTCAAGTCCAGCTAGGTGGTTCTAACGGTCTAAGATAGTAGGTATCGGACTTTCGACATGCGGTCTAGATCCAATACAAAGTTTCAAAGAGGTCCAGAGAACAAACCGGCTTAGAATTTGATCCGAGGTTTTAGAGTATTATAGAGTCATTGGTTCTACTCGATTTGGGTCTTGTAGAATGTATTTAAAGTGATCAGGGACTATTTCCCAACTACTCTAGCGTTGCGCTAGCTAACTTACACTTATTTTCTAAAGGAATTAATCCTACGTGATTTCTGGTCGAGTTGGTACTCGAGTCCAAGTACGGATTTTTTCAGGACGTTACATTTTAGCTGGTTGTTGGACAGCTAGGGACCCCCCTCCCCATGAGGCATGAGATTTATCCATGCCGTCCACCCCTATGGGACCCACCATGATGCATGTGCTGCATCCAAATTGTCCATCCATTTTAAAAGCTCATTTTTTATGGCATGAGCTAAAGAATGGGGTAGATCTAAAGTTCAAGTGGACCCCACCATTTTAAGTAGTGGTCAATGACGCCCACCGTTCAAAAATCCCTAAAGGCCATAGTAGCTTCCTATTAAGTTGATATTGGTTTCCCACTTCCTCTATCACTATGTTAATTTATGAATGGGTTGGATGGGAAACATATTTTATGGTGGGCCTTGGGAATTTTAAATAGTGAAAATCATTATCACCACTTATCTTATGTATGGCCCATTTGATATGCATAGGGCCCAATTGGTGTGACCCATTGTAACACCCCAGATTTTTACCAACCTGGGATTACACGTCCTTAGGCAATGGGTCAATCCTAACACCTGATTAACTTCTCAAAACTTAATCCAAAAGTCTCAAATCCCTATTTCCTTCAAAAATCTCACCTTTTACTACTTTATCCTTCAAAATTTTCTAGGAGCTTTCATATTAGACACAAATCTTAAAGTTTAGGTGATGTTAATCAATACTTAAACTAAAAAGTACTATGAATAGTAAATAAATAAATAAAAAGGATTTTTAAGCATTAACCTTATGTAATCTCACAAAATAAGTAGGCTATTTGGATAGATCAGCTTCTCCTACCCCAAAATCATATATTGCATGTCAAATAACTCATCCCAGGTTCTAAAATACACTCATTTCAAATATCAGATGGCGAAATCACTCCAAACAGATCAGCGAACGGCGATGGAATCGCCGGTTTGGCGATGCATCGCCGAACTCGTCCGTACAACAGTCTGGCAGGCCGGTTTCTGTACTTTTTCCTATGCATTTATTTCAACTTTGAAAAATCATATCTCCTTCGTTATAACTCTGATTTAGGTGATTCAAAAACCATATTAAAGATAAATGAGTCTAGTTTTATATAAAAATATGTAAAAAATATAATAAAATACTTAATATGGTTTAAAATAGGTCATTATGAGAAACTATCTGATAATCACTTGTTGGATAGCTGCTACTTCTGGAATTTTTAAAATTTTTCTACAACTCAAAATCTTATGAAATTTGGTGGAGTCAGGGTAAACGTGATGATGAACTCCTAGAAAAATAATAAAAATAATATGATAACTAGAAGTACCCAAAATGGGGCATAGAATGGCCCTAGGACCGTATTCTGCCCTATTAGGGTAGAATTTGGTTAAGTACCAAACTGAATACTCTGTAAAATTAACTTGGATCACTTTAAATATAAACTATAAGACCCAAAATTAGTAGGACTGCTAACGCTATGTTACCTAGAAACCTGTTTGTTCTCAGGAACCCTTTGAAACTTCGTATTGGATCTAGACCGTGCGTCGAAAGTCCGATACCTACAATCTTAGACCGTTATGACCACTTAGCTGGACTTGACAATCATTTCAAAAATCAAGCCCAACCGACGTTCAGAGGCTATTTCATTGGGCCTGGAGTGAAGAGAGTGAGAAAAGGGTTAGATTTAGAAATTTAAATCCAAATCTGGCACGAGACTTTGCGCGTTATTATTAAGCGTTCAGACCGTAAGAATTCAGCCAAATTTCACCCTCAGATCAGGAAAAATTTCTCTTTCATATCACGAGACTTGTAAACCTGATTAAGGCACGATGACCGCTGAACTGAAATTGGACTGCAACGCGCGATCTAGGAACTCTACCGGTCTGAAAACTTGATGTGTGCTATATCCAGTAACCATGAGCTTAAGTCCGACCGCATTCGGCCAGGGGACCTCCCGAAATGCTCTTTTGGACCAGAACAGCCCCAATTTGGTTATACCTCAAGTGAACTTTGTTCCCAAGCCTAATTTGGGAAGGTTTTAACTTATAAAAGGGCTTTAAACCCTCACTTATCTCACCCATCTGAATTTACTAGAAACCCTAGCTAGAGAGAGAGAAAAAGTGAGAGATTGTGAGAGAGTGTGGGAGAGATCTTCCCGCCACTTGCTGCAGTTGCTACACGTGCCTAAGCATCACGTTCAAATCACTTTGCCGGTGATTCCAACGCATTTCTAGGTAAGGAAAACCCTAACCACTTGCTGATTTAAGGTTTCGTCAATTCCAATAGCGAAGTAGCTTATACATCTTGTGTATTAGGTCGCCTGTTCGTCGTAGACGAAGCGTATACGTTCGATTCGAATCGATACACTTCTACAACAAAAGGTGCGGATTTTAGATGCTTTGATTGGTTGATTTCAACGCTTTCAATGTTGTTTAATAGTAGATTATCAACGGCGACGCCATTTGACATGTACAACATGCTGTCCGTTTTCTGTTTCGTAAATATACGGAAAATATGAGATTTAGGGCATTTTAGTCATTTGTAGGAAATACTGTATACATGCATATTTTGCTGAAATGGTTGCCATGACTATTTGTCACATTAAGGTATTAGGAATGAGTGCATAATTAGTTTGGCGAAGAGATTCGCCCAAATGCTCACTTTGAGTCGACATACACTATGTAGACTTAAGTGTGTAGACTAAGTGTTTGTATAAATGTTTGTATTAGTATGTATTGAGTATATGGTGTTGTGAAATAGTTTTGAGATTGAATTCTCAAGTAATATGCTGATGTAAATGATCTCCATCATGTTGGCTAGATGTATTGATTTCTTTATGTATAGGAAATGTATATGTCGGATGAATTGCTTAAGTGGTATGTTATAACATGTTTCAACATGCTTACATTGTTGCATTTCATTTCCATTACTCTTATATGATTGCTGATGTGGATTCACAAATGTTTGGGGCTATACTTAGTCCAAGTAGTCGGTAACAAAGTAAATTCGTGGTTTGCCTGTATTTACCACAAAGGACGTGTCGATGAACGTGAGTCGTGTTTTGAGTTGGCGGCAGTGCTTAGGCCACACAAAATGTTTTATGCACTTCATGTTGTTCAACTTGAGATGCGCTCGTGCTAGTCGAGTCCGTCAAGTAACCCGACTAGTCATTGTATGTTCACCATGTATGAGTCATAACTGCTTGAACCTAGGGTACTGAACTTGCCATTGAAAATCCTGTTAACCATGGTACCTTGATCCATAAAGACTCATGAGCCGGGCATGGTGGTATGGGACACCATGGTCGAGCTGTCGGCCTACGTTGGGGCCACAAACCTCCCCGTAGTGACCAGTGAGCACCCTACTCTGAGAAGATTATGGTGGTATGGGACACTATATTCTTGCTGTCGGCCTACATTGATTGGTGACGAGCCCTTTGTAGTGACCTTGAGTTTATCCTGATACCGCATGGGGGCGATGAGTCCTGATGTAGTCTTAAGGATAATTAGGCCTGTATTGATAAGGTGATGGGGGAGAGGTGTAACGAGTGCGAGCAACAGGCTTGACAGCCCTTGCAGCGACCTACAAGTATAACATCGTATGAGATTGCTAAGAGTGACGACCCTAGACAGGATCTGTGTTGGGATTGATATAAGCAAGGTACCTTAGTATCCCAATACTGCTGTATGAAAAGGACTAATAATAACTCGGTAATCATATCCACATCACATTGCATGTGCCTGAAAGATGTGGAGCACTGAGCGGTACGTAAGCATGCCACGGACGCAGATGGTGCCGCATGAGGGAGAATGTCGGTGAGGGCATCCATCATGTCATGTCATATTGCATTAACAGCAGTATCTAGGAATATTTGATTAATTTCTTTACTATTATCGCATGATTGATTTGAGAATATGCTAATCTCTGCTTTATTATTCCACTGAGTTGATCACTCACTCTCACATTACGGGATGGTGTTTTCGGACACCCACCAGTCCCTATTTTAGTTGCAGATGATGGCGCTGCTTGTGAAGCGGAGCCAGACTTGATGATGAGGAAGAGGATCCCTCCTTTATGCGTGTTCTGATCGACGGGATTACAGGGAGGTTGATTAGAAACCTTGACACTTGTCATTTTATATTTTTTAAGCACTCATGTATATTCTTTTCTTTCCATTTTTGGAGTATACATGTATTTAATTAACCTGGTAACATGTTCACACTCTAGAGACTTACAATTAATTATATATTTTGTGTATTTATCACAGTCTTCCGCCTGCGAATTTAACTATCTCTGGAGTATGATATGTTGTTTTGGCTTAGTCCCAATCTTGTTTAATGCCTGTTTACAGACAACATACACTTAACACTATCTATGTTGCATAAATAACATTTTGGAACTCGGGAGTTGGGTTTCTACCTGACCCATGATTTTCGGGATGTTACACCCATTTAATATATATATATGGCCATGTGATTAGGCCCATTCGATGTATTTGTGGCCCATGGGTTATGGCCCATTGCAATGTACATAAGGTCCATTGGTGCGGCCCATTGAGGTGGCTCACTTGATTTATCTAGGGCCCATATGAGGTGGCCCATTTGATGTATTTGAGGCCTATGGGTTGAGGCTCAATAAGATGTATATAGGTCCATTACAATGGGTGATTCCTCCATGGTTTGTATAATGATGTCTTATGGCGAGCCATGCCTTGGGAGTAATGTTGGTTTAACGTCCACATTGTAAGATAATGTTGGTTAAATGTCCACATTACGACTCTCCCTAGGGCCCATTGATAGGCCCATACTTGTTGTGAGTAGGCCGTCTAGGCCCATCTTTGTTTTGAGGATAGTTCATCACTTTATAACATGCTTAGTATAAATCCGCATCATATGTATGCTTGATATGAGTAATAACTGATCATAGCATATGCCTTTGGGCAGATTACTTATGGGACTCACGGACAGGAGTCAGTCACCCACATGAGCGCATGGTACGCACAGGATTACTGCATGACTGGGTAGTGTGACTCATGCATTTTTCATATGTGTGACATGATCATTGTACGCCCTAGTGACATCAAGGTCGTGGCTCTATAGGCACATCATGGATGGCCGTATCAGATACTGAAAATTATTGGTTCTAGCATTATGGGTATGTAGGATGTCCTTGGATGAAAATCTTAGAACCTTTTTGGTACCAACAGATGCTCCAACGTCTAGACCGAGTGGATATACGAGCGCTCGAGTGCTGAATACCAGTAGGCCGCGTCTCCCACTATGTCATGGTCGCTTAGAAAGGGGTGTGACCTTGTCCACCCGAGTGAGGGGGCTATAAGCTAGACTGAGTTTGACTAGCTCGCAAATGAGTCCGCTATCGATGAGCCGGGCAGGTATTGACAGACTACTGGACAAGCGGATAGTGAGGTCTATTCCACTCGCTGGGCTTTGCGGCTAGAGAGGCGGTAGTCAGTGTGGAGTGTACTAGACCTCGGTGATATTCTAAAGAGGAACTGTATTGATATATGCACTTAATAAGCACTGGCATGCTTACTTTGCATCTCACATATGACAATTGGTTACATATTCCTCGCATCATATGGTCTTGGTATGGCCGATAGCATTCATGTCTTACATCACATAGCCTTAGTATGACTGGTTGTATTCATGGACTTACCGTATATTTTCGCATTACTCTGAAATTGTATACTTGACACTCACCTCGCGCACACACTTACACCGCCCTAAAAGCTTTTGTAAGCTTATGCACGACGGTTGCGTGCAGGTGTCGTTGGATCGCAGCAGCGCTGAGGCAAGAGCACGTCTTAGGCTATTTTGGAGCTTTTTGATCACCTTGTATTTCTTTTTTCGCATTGTACTTAAAAGTTTTTGATATAGTTGATATGTGGTGATGTTGTTTTGTTACTTGGTTATGCTCCATTATATATATAAAAAAAATCATTCTAAAAATCCTCCTTATAGGATCTCAGGATCGAAATCTGGCATATGATTGCCAGGAGCCAAGAATGGGGCACTACGGAGGTTGTCAGCACCAGATTCAGAGATCGGGATTTTCGTGAATTTAATTCTCGGGTTTGGGGCGTAACACGGCTGGGGCATCTATACAAAACCTTAATTCTCAAAATGAACTAAAATGTTAATAAGCAAGTAAACTACTGATTCAATCCAAAATAAGAAACCACCTCCTGGTACGGTTCCTCATTGTAAGTCTCCTCCTCGACTTCCGTTACCTCTGGCTCCTCCGCAACTCCCTGTCCCTGTGTCTTCTGTACGGTTGAATATTGATGAATAAGTGGCCAACTCAGTGTGATCTCCCGCCAAGATTACACACTGCCACCCTAAACAAAGAATAACATAAAAGCATACAAATAGTTCAAAACACAGTAAATGTAGTCTTATTAAGTACATGGATGTATGGAATGCGTTCACGCCTAGGGGATGCTCATCCGTGCAGACAGTGGGCCGCCACCCATGCAATCATCAAACCTGGGAAACATCATCTAGTCAGAACATTGAACCCGGGATACATCATCTAGTCAGAACGATACGTACATTACATATAATAGCAATAGATGCTGGTCTGTGCGATGTATGCATGATTAGCCAGTCCATTATTAATTCAATTACACTCAGCCATTTTAAATAAGTTCACGGTCACTACGGGGAGCTTATGGCCCAGCGTAGGTTGACGGCTCGGGCATAGTGTCCCATTACCACCATCCCCAGCCCATGAGACTACCGCCTTAGGGTGTGTGTAGCACCCACTAACACGTGGTTAATCAATTCAACATAAGAAGCTACCACTAATGCCAATTAGGGTTGAAGTGTTAAAATTACTAAAAGTGGTGATTTAAACATGTCGACATGAATGGTTCAAAAACTGCCAATCAACGGTATTTGGAAGGGTTATGAGATTCACCCCCAATCAATTAGGTGAAACCACACATGAATGGTAAACCCTATGGTCAAGCACTACAACCAAAACCTCCATGTCAGGGGCCTACTTATGTCATAACCAATCTAGTTACACCCCAAGCACGGACTCTCATTTGCTAGGACTTCCTATGGAGAGATTTTTAGCAGTATGTGTGTCATAGCAACATATATTACGATATGAAAGGGAAATAAGGAATGATACATGTATTTCTATCAATATATAACAACTGAATTTACATGACGTAAATGACTAGATTATTCACTTAGGCAGTTTAAAGAGATCAAGAATCAAAACCATAGTAAGCAAGAGAATTTTCATGTTAAACAGATAAATCAAGTGAATACAGTTTATTTCTACACAGGTATAATTAGTCTAGCTAGCCATTTACTAATAAAGCTGTTATTTCTGGTCTAGTTAAGGATGAAAAGCTTAAGGGGAAAGAATCATCACCAGATAAGGTGTAGAATGCTCCTAGAGGAAAGTTTTCTTGAGAAGATGGTGTATTTACACTACTCACATAACTCCCTGTACAATTACATTAGTAATAGATAGTGAGTTTACAAAGTTAAACACTTGAGGATAGGTGGAGGGTTGAAAAACCCTAAGCTAAGGTTGTCTTAAGCTGTTCTCAAGGAAATTAAGCTCACTAAGTATGAGCCCTTGTTTTTAATTACACTGGGTCCAGTCAGGGCCCACTTGATCACCAGATCAGCCTCATTCTACTACTTAGATCCTTAGGACAGGTTCGTCACGTAGTATACATGTATACATTACATATGTATCACCTAGCATACATATGCATACATTATATGTCTGATGTATGTACTCCATGGCATATGATGTTTACATCACATAAATTATATTTGTATAACTTGGTATACATGTGTACACTATATACATTACATATGCATCACACAAAATATTTCAAACATGGCCCACTAATCTTATGGAGGGTGTGGCCATGACACATATATCGTGTGGGACCCATATAGTGAGGCAACAATTACCACTGACACAAAGGCATGTTGGGCCACTGTCCAAATAGTGGACGACTGGGGATAAACACATGTCTTGAGGTGAGTGCCCATGCATGTACATAGGGCCGTCACCTAATACATGATATACAAATATATCAACGTGGGATCCACGTGAGCATGGATGTTGAATCTGAATGGTCCATAAGATGCAAAATCCCAGGAAACCTCGAGGGGTGAATTTTCACCTTGATCTAAGATTCCGGTGGGCCATAGCAAAGATAAATTCAAATCAAAGGAAGAAACTGATTGCATTTCTCATGGCCCACCGAAGTTTCGGTTTAATGTAAAAATTGAAACCAAGGGGTTTTATGAGGTTCTGCTCCATGTGGACCATTCAGATTTTCCAGACTCATCAGCTATGATGAGATCACAAAATTTTGCATGTGAATAGGTTGACAACTATATATATATTATTATATGTTTTTTTTTTTCATTTTCTTCTCTCTCTTCCTCTTTTTTTTCTTTAGATAAAAATGTCCAGCTCTGGACGTTGGCTGGTAGATAGTCAAAGAGCATCGTCCACTAATGGACGGTTGGATGCAACACTCATCTAGGTGCGGCCCAGAGGAGTGATCTAATGGTGTGGCTCGCCAAGGATTTTGTTGGGGTCCACCCAGTGTACTCCACCAGCCTCTTAATGAGGCTCAACACAGGGTAGCCTACTAAAGTTGGTGAGGCTCACCTACATTTTATGTAGGGCCCAGATCGGTATTCAGCCCATCAGCCTTATACGTGAATAGTAACTCCTTCTGCATGGAGCTATTTTCAGACCCTTTTTACAGCTGGATTTAGGTCTAGTTTGGGACCCACTCACAGCCCACTTTTGAGGCTGAGTGGAAACAGATCAAGGGCCATTCTAAGAGCTCTAAACCAATGTTCATTACTAGTCTAAACGAACTCGAAATAGGGCCGTTTGATGGCCTGTCGGACAGTCTGGATTCAGCTCCAAACAGAGCTCCAAACAGGCTTGTTTTCTTAGCCTTGTTCCAAGTCTGATCTCAGACTTAAATGGAGCCATGGATCTGCTTAGCTTTGGCCCCAAAAAGGGTCCCTTATCAACTGATATCTCAGTCCATATCACAACCGTTGTCAGGCTTGGACTCTGACTGAAATAGGGCTGCAACATTCAGCCCAACGTGTTACTGTATTGGGCTTATTTGGCCTGGGTTTAAGCTTAGATTCAAGGCCATCGGTTGTCTTAGATCGTGCTTTAAAACAGGGTCCTAATGCATGGCCTGGATCGTCCCAAAACAGGGACCTAACTCATTATTTCCTCGGACAAACCCATAGCCATTGATTGGTCGGGTACTAAACTGAAATAATGCCAGTTTTCCAGCCATGTATTGACTGGTGATGATCAACCTTTCTGCCCTTATTCCTGAGTCAGGTAGCCTTCATGCAGGGTCGTGTTTGGCTATCATTTTAGCTTAGCATAATGGCCATTCTTTGGTCCATACTCAGCTGAGAATAGAGCTCTGGTTGGTTCAAATTTCACACCGAGGTAAAGCCATGGGCTGGCTTATCTCCAGTGCAAAAACAGGGACCCACTTAATGCTTTGCTCTAGGTGTGAACATAGCCATTACTTGGCTGACTTTTAACCCATCTATGGCCACATTCAAGTCTGGTGTTTGCCTGAGACCCGACCATTATTTGGTCGGTCCCAGCACAAACAAAGGCTCGACAGTTTTAACAATATAATAGTTTTAACGGTCCATTTTCTAACCACAAGCATGCCCATTGATTGACCATCCTTACTCCTATTATAACCATCACCATGGCCTTATCCTAACTAAAATAGAAAGAAGGAAATGGAAGGAGAAATGGTCACCTGTGGAGGAGAAAATGGCTCTTTGTTTTTCTTTCTCTCACTCTTACTCTCTTTCTTCCTACTTTCGATGCAATTTCCTAGGGCTACAGGACCCTTCTTATAGATAGAGGGAGAGAGAGAGAATGGCTGAGATAGCTTTCCCTCTTGGACGACTGAGATTCGTCCTTCCCAAAGAGGAAGGGCAGTTTCGTTTTCACAGGCTCAGGTCGGGTGGTTTTTGGCATTGATTGGACGGTGGCATCCAATCTCCTTCGTTCATTTACGAGTGATCAAACGGCTATACTGCTTTGTTTGTGTGGGTCCCATGAAGAATTTGAATGGTTTGAAATGCTTAAAAAGTGGCCGTGGTGGCCACTTATAGGTTTGAAGTAGGTTGGTTTCAAACAAAGGGAAGGCAGGAGGATGCAAGAACCCAGTTTTTTGAAAGGTGCTCGGTCAGAGCTAGTCTGACCGAGTCCCTGCTTCTAGTGCACCTGGTGCATGAGCACTCTCAGTGCACATGCATCATGTAGGGGCCCAGTGTAACATTATTTCCACAATCTGCTCTGTTCATTTGTACTGGGGACACGATACAGGGGTCCTAGCCTACTTTGGGCTGATGATGAGGCCCAAGTGGGACGTTACATACCTTATTGGGCTATCATTGGCCCATCTGGCATGATCTTTTGATCGGTTGGACCTGATATTTTTTTTAAATGGTTAATATCAAGTACTAATTACAATGAAAGAACGGTTTGTCACTAACTAGTTCTCATATGTTGGTGACAAGTGTATTACATCAGTATTAACCATCATAATGGCTTTAATTTAGAGTGCCCGAGTAGTCTCACCTTCCTAGCTGTCGTGGGATGTGTTCTGATTCTTGGACACCCTGCTGGATGGCTTTAATGTCGTCTGGAATCCCCCTCCTGTGTATGTCGAGTTTAATTTTTTGGTTAACCCAAATTTATTTTAGTTTAGTGTGGGTTTAAAAAGTAACACCCGTGTACTGAAGGTACGGGGTTTTACAATAGAACACTTTTAACTTTATCCTCTGACCCTCTAAAGACGTGCATGGCCCACTCTCATGATTTTGATGATGATATGATTAGGGAGATGGGTGTCATGCTTGATACTATGTCGGTACTTAAAGTGAATTGGGGGAGGCCACAATTTGAAGAATTGCCCCAAACAGATATAGTGCCTCTACCGTCTAACCTCAAGGCACCGAAGCTTGACCTAAAACCTTTGCCCTCTGATTTGAAATATATTTATTTAGGTTAAGATGAGACATACCCGGTGGTGATTTCATTCCATCTTGAGAAAAAATAAGAGAGTATGCTCATTTCTACTCTCGAAAAAGATAAAGGAGTTATTAGGCATATTATCACAAATCTCGATGTGGTGAATGAACTCCTTTCAACTGAATGTTTTGACTCTTTAGAAGATTTTCCAGTACACTTTGTGGATATAAACAATCCCATGATACAAAACATAGTGGATGCCTAACAAGGTAATACTTAACTGAGAGAACCTGTAACGCCCGTGAAAAATCCATACTTGGACTCGAGTACCAACTCGACCCGAAATTGCGTAGAATTAATTCTTTTAGAAAATATGACTAAGTTAGCTAGCGCAACGCTGGAGTGGCTGGAAATAGTCCCTGATCACTTTAAATACGTTTTACAAGACCCAAATCGAGTAGAACCAACGACTCTATAATACTCTATAACCTCGAATCAAACTCTAAGCAGGTTTGTTCTCTGGACCGCTTTGAATTTTTGTATTAGATCTAGACCGCACGTTGAAAGTCCGATACCTCCTATCTTAGGCCGTTAGAACCGCCTAGTTGGACTTGACACTCATGTTGAAAATCAAGTCAAACCGATAATCACAGGCTATTTCATTGAGCCCGGACCGAAGAGAGTGCGAATAGGGACAGAATTGGAATTTCAAATTCAAATCTGGCACACGACTTGACGCGTCAGTATTAAGCGTTCTGACCGTCAGAATTCATCCAGATTACACCCTCGGATCAGGAGAAATTTCTATTTTATATCATGAGACTTTCAGCCCTGATCTACGTGCGGTGACCGCTGAACTGAAACTGGTCCGCCACGTGCGATCTGCGAACCCTGCCAGACTGAAAAATTAATATGTGTTATATCTGGTACGCATGAGCTTAAGTCCGATCGCATTCGACCAGGGGACCACCAGAAAATATCTTTTGGACCGAAACAGCCCCGAATTGGATATGCACTAAGTAAACTTCGTTTCGGAGCCTGTTTTTGGTATTTTTAAGCTTATAAAAGGGGTTGAAACCCTCATTCCTCTCTCCCATCCAAAAATTGCAAAACCCTAGCTTTGGGAGAGAGAAAAGGAGAGAGTTTGAGAGAGAGAGTAGAGGGATTTTTCCCGCCATCGTGCCGCTAGTTGCATATGTTTCAACAACTCTTCCCAATCACCTGGCCGGTGATTTCTCCACTTTTTCAGGTATGAAATAACCCTAAAAGTTTCTAATTTAGGGATTACTTAGATTCATAGCGTGTTAGCTAACGTAACTTGTAAAACAGGTTCTCCTACTGCCGCAGACGAAGCGTATACGCTCCGTTCGAAACGACACGTCTCTAAGAGACTAGGTGAGGATTTTAGACGCTTTGATTGATGGTTTACAACGCTTTCAATGTCGTTTAATAGTAGATTATCGACGGCATCGCCGTTTGACATGTACCACATGCTCTCCGTTTCCTGTTTCGTAAATTAACGAAGAATATGAGATTTAGGGCATTTTAGTCATTTGTAGGAAGTACAGATTACGTTCATATTTTGCTGATGTGATTGACATGGTTTGTTGTCGCATTAGGAAGTTAGGAATACGTGCATAATTAGTTTGGCGAAGAGATTCGCCTAATTGCGCACTTCGGGTCGACATACTATATGTAGACTTAAGTGTGTAGTGTATGTGTTTGTATAAATGCTTGTATTAGTATGTATTGAATTAAATGATGTTATGAGATAGTTTGAGATTGATTTCTCAATTAATATGCTAACCTAAATGATTTCCTACATGTTGACTATATGCATGATTTCATTACATGCATGAAATATATGTGTTAGAAGATTTACTTAAGTTGAATGTTATGACATGTGTTAACATGCTCACATGATTGTATTTCAATTTCAATATTCCTATATAAATTTCTGATGTGATTCCATAAGTGTTTGGGACTAGACTTAGTCCAGGAAGTCGGTAACCGATCGAATTCGTGGCTGGCTGGTCTTGGCCAGGAACGACGCGTCGATGAACGCGATTCATGTTTGGAGTTGACGGCAGTGGTTAGGCCACGCGAAGTGTTTTACGCACTTCATGTCGTTCGACTTGAGATGCGATCATGCTAGTCGAGCCCATCAAGTAACCCGACTGGCCGATGTATGTTCACCCTGTATGAGTCATAACTGGTTGAACCTAGGGTACTGAACTTACCATTGTAAACCCTGTTAACCATGGTACCTTGATCCATGAAGACTCATGAGCCAGACATGGTGGTATGGGACACCGTGGTCGAACTGTCGGCCTACGCTGGGGCCACAAACCTCTCCGTAGTGACCAGTGAGCACCTAGACTCGTGAGCAGATTATGGTGGTATGGGACACTATATTCTAGCTGTCGGCCTACACTGATCAGGCGACGAGTCCTTTGTAGTGACCGCGAGCGTATTCTGAGTCCACGGGAGGCGACTACCCTTCCGTTGCAGTAGAGTACGGTAGGCCTGTATTGATAAGGTGATGGGGGAGCGGTGCAACGAGTGCGAGCAACAGCCCTGACAGCCCTTGCAGTGACCTACAAAATATACATCGTATGAGACTACTAGAAGTGACGACCCTAGACAGGATCTGTGTTGGGATTGATACAAGGGAAGTACCTTAGTTTCCCAATCTTGCTGTTTGAATGGACTAATAACAACTTGGAAATCATATCACCATGCCATTGCATGTGCCTGGAAGATGTGGAGCACTTGAGGGTCGATTGCATGCCACGGTTGTAAGATGTTGCCGTATGAGGGAGATCGTCGGTGAGGGCATACATCACGTCATGTCATCTTGCATTAACAATAGTATTAGGATTGTCTGATTTACTGCTTTACTATTATCGCATGATTGAATTGTGAACGTGCTAATCTTTGCTCTATGATTCCACTGAGTTGATCACTCACTCCCACGTTACGGGATGGTGTTTGCAACACCCACCAGACCCTGTTGTAGATGCAAGTGAGGCTGAGATCCAGGAGGCAGAGCCAGACTTTGACGAGGACCAGGACGAGTTCTCGTACATGCAGTATCATGATGGCTTTGCGTAGGCGACCTGGATTGATGGGACTTCCGTGGGACTATTTTGAACATTTCATTTTGTTCATGTATATGTATATGAGACTCAGAGATGTATTCATACCTTAGAGACAGATGAGATCTACTTTATTTTTCCATACAGTGATATATATATTGTTTAGTCTTCCGCTTGCTTTTATCACTGGATCTGAAGTATGAATTGCAGTTTTGGTATACTTTTACTCATGTGAATGCTTTAAATCAGACAACATTGAATCATAATCATTTTTGTTGCATAAGTGACGGTTTGGAACTCGGGAGTTGAGTTTACACACGACCCCCGATTTTCAGGGTGTTACAGAACCCTTATTCTGAATAACCTCCTCCCCAAAACCTAAATGTTTATCATTAAAGGAGGAGGAGCTGAAAATTGAGCTGAAGTTTGAAACTTCGGAATGTGTAGAGACTACATCATCTTCTGAGGATTTTTCTAAACTTCATTTATTTAGAGTCTCTGATTCACCATGTTATACAAACATTAAAACTGTTTTTTGTCGCAGGTGAATCATATATACTTTAGATAGCTCAGGCGATTCAGCGACAATTTTTTGCCGAGGTCTATAAATTTCTTTGGAATTCATGTTCTACGGCGTCCATGCCTATTTCAAAAAGGACTTTTAGATGATCTTATTGAGAAACTTACTAAGAAATTTATCAAGATATTGGCTGGAGGGGGAACCTCACAGCATGACTGAGTAGCTTTTCCCCTGCTTTCTTAGTTTAAGATTATTTTATTGGTTTCATGTTATGTATAGGATAGTTGGCTTTATGTTATTTAGGATAGTTACTTTCCATTTGTTTTATAATAGTTTGCTTATTGTCTATTTGAGTCCCTTGTGTTAACCCATCTTCAATCTGAGATCATTGGAAAAACTTCAAAAATTCTTTCTTCAGGTGCTACCTTTCCATAAGTTCTCCTTTACTTTCGTTGCCTTATGCGCATTGCATGCTTATATCTTTTACACTGAGGACAATGTAGATTTTAGGTTGGGGTGTGGAATATGTAAGCTAATCAGGTTTTCTTAGTCTTCGAGCAAAAATTGTGAAAAACTTTTTTAAAAATTTTATAAATTTGAGTGATTTTGAAGTTCATCCATGATTTAGAAATATAAGATACATCACGTTGGAGATTTATGACTTATGGATTCAGTTACTTGTTACATTTCACAGTAAAGTTTGAATTATTAATCCATGATTAGAAATTTTAAACATTGATTGGGTCATGATTTCATATGTCAGTTCGATATTGAATTGATAACTTGATGATTATTAAGCATGGAAGGAACCAACCTAGGAAATTTGTCCATCATGTTCAATGAGAAGAATTGAAAAGAAAGAAAGAAAAAAAAAAGAAAACCCAGCTAAAAAACAGTTGTCGTCGAAAATGACTACCTATTAAAGATCTTTAAAAAGGTTGATATAGCGTGAAAGCCATCGATGGAAAAATCGAAAACTGGAAGAATGAAAAGATGAATTATAAGGCAAGTTTTGGTTTAGGTTTTGGTTGGCCTGAATGATATTTTGATTATCAATGTTATCATGAAAATGGAGAATTGAACCTTTTATTGTAAAAAGTCTAAGCTTTATTATACACTCATGGAACTCAATGTTTAGAATTGTGCGAATTTGTGGATTAATACTTTGAACTAGATTGTGAAATTTACTAAGTGTTAGAACTGAGTAGAAGGTGATGCTCAGCATTGATGTATCTTAGACTTCTATTATCTAGATAGTTGTTCAAAAACTACTTGAGCTTATAGAAATTATCCTATGTTTCTCCAAATATTTTTCGCATACTTTGCTCAGGACTAGCAAAATGCTGGTTGGGGATTCTATTGAGGGTCAAATATTACATATTGGATCCTATTTATTACTTGATTTTATGAACATGATAATGCTTAATGTTCTATGTTAATCATGTTTATGTTGTAAGGTGAATTTAAGAGCTTGAATTGAAAAGTATGTTAAAAGCATGGATTTAATGCTCAAGAATCACCAAAGCCAAGAATGGATCTGATGAAACCAAGAATGAAGATTGCACACACCAAAGATCCAAGAAAATAAAATCAAGAATGAAGAAAATTAGAGTTTTGAATCCTCGACCAGTCCTGGCTCCGGCTCAACTAGTCCTGCATACGCTCGACCAATCCTAGCTTGACCGGTTGAAGGTGCTCGACTCGAACTCCAGGGACTAAAATAGCCAATTTTTTATCCTACTCAACCAGTCGAGGGCATCCCATGACCAGGCGAGGATGTCTCACGACCAGTCAAGCGTTACGCAAAAGTTGCTCGGATTGTACAAATTTGAGACAGTTTTCAAAAATTTCCACTCGAAGTGAAAGTATAAGGCCTAAAACTATACATATGGGTCCCTAGGACATCCCTAAGCATATTTTAGGGTTTGAGGAGCGGAGAAAAAGGGTAGAGCCTCCATCTGAAAGTTCTTCTTCTTCCTCTTTAGTTGATCTTTTTGTTTTGTTTAAGAGTTTTTAGTTCAATCATGTCTATGGATGGCTAAACCTCTTAGTTAGGTATAAGAGGTGAAGCTTGTAGCATGATTGGGATGTTTGATTTGTTTTGATTCATGTTTTGTTGAACTTCTTCGATTCTAGTTTAATTATGAAGTAATATTTTTAGTTTTTAATGGTTTGTTGTGACTCAAATTACAATAGATCTGCGATAGCTTGAGATATCTTCTTTTCCTGAATTAAAGTTGTAAAATTAGGAAATCCTATTGTCCACCATCATCCCATAGGCATGGTCAGGTGATGGAATCCTCTCCAACTTTCACAATTCTCTTATGATTGGTTTTGGGTTTGGTAAATTGTTGTTGTTTTCCTTGTCTCCTGGGCATGGTTAGCTGATGGGATCACTTCCAAAACCTCACCACTCTCATCCATTGATGATTATATCCATGAGAAATTCAAAGATCTGACAAATCTCTCCTTACCAATTGGATAATATAGGACTTCGATTCCAGTTGTGCCCTTAAATCATTACAAGGTACCTTCCTAATTGCTACAAGCGGATCATTGGCACCCTAGTTCCCACTTTAAATTTATTAGTTTTAATTTCTCTAATCACAATTACTCTTTATATTTCTAGAATTAGTTTTTTATCTTCTTCTAATTCTAGTTCTAGTTACTTTTAAAAGACACACAAGTTTAGTCCCAGCGGATTTGACCTCGGTCTTACTGAGATTATTATTACATCGCGACCCTACACTTGGGATTGTGAACACACTCTCAGCCATATTCTCTGCCAGGTCTGAGGATTTTTGGTGTTGTCTAATCTGGGCGATGGATAGGCAATCTTACAACTAATCCTCCTTTACTTAAGAGACGGAGAGTGTTATCATGAACCCACTTAGGTATGAACTACTCTTAAACCTAATTATAAAACTAAAAAGGCAAGCCTAAGAAGTCATGGAGGGGGGCTGAATAGGAGTATGCCAAATAAAAATTAGAGTACTAAAATAATAAATAAATTAAAAATCTCAATCGCAATAGTATTAAAAAAATTGATTCAAACTAGTTTGTAAGACAACCTACACCTAAAACAAAGTTTATATAGGACAACCTTATTTCACGAACATTTGTAAGAATCAAGATCTCGAAAAGTGTAGTCCAAGTATTTGTAAAATTGTCTGAATGAGTTAGTAGTTAGTAAAGTGTGATTAATAAGGGAGTTGAGATATGAATCCCAACTACCTTAGTTGTGTGTATGATTTCCTCCGTGTACTGTATAGCTGACTTATTCATGTTTAGCTGTGTGTATGATTTCCTCCATGTACTGTATATTCATGTTTCCATAGTATGCTCAAATGATTGTAGGATGGACTTATTTATTCATTACTACTTTGACAATCTCATATGCTTACTTGTTGTAATTGCACATGATTGGGACTATATTATAGTCCAGGAGATCGGTAACAGACCTCGAACTGGTGGTTGAGGTTGTTTTCGCCAGACAGGATGTGTTCAATAAATCCGAGCCGTACTTGGGATGTCGGCAGTGGTTAGGCCACACAGAGTGCTTATGCACTTCATGTCAGTCAACTCAACGTGCGCTCGTCCTAGTTGAGCTCATCAAGTAACCTGATTGGCCTGATGTATGTTCACCATGTTTGGATGCTACTGCTTGAATCTAAGGTACCAAACTCACCAGTGAAACCCTGTTAACCTTGGTACCTCAATCCGCTAAGATTCATGAGCCGGACATGGTGGCATGGGACACCATGGTCGAGCTGTCGGCCTATGCTGAGGCGACCAGCCTCCCCGTAGTGACCAGTGAGCAACCCAGACTCGTGAGTTGAATATGGTAATATGAGACACTATATTCGTGCTGTCGGCCTACTCTGATTGGTGACGAGCCCTTTGTAGTGACCTCGAACATACCTTAAAACTGCATAGGGATGACGAGCCTTTTTGTAGTAACTGGGGTATAATTAGGCCTGTATTGATTTGTGACGAGCCCTTTACAGCGACCTAGAACCATAACATCGTATGAGATTTACTAGGATTGACAACCCTAAAATGGATTATTATTTGGGAATTGATATAAGGGAGGTACCTTAGCTTCCCAATCTCACTCATGTTTAATGTACTAATATGAACAACATTCAATCATCATTATCTATGTTGCATAAGTGATGCGTTGAAACTCGGGCGTAGAGTTTATTCTCTACCCCCGATTTTCAGGGCATTACAGCGTATCACGCGATCATGTGGGGGTAACTCCATCTCACAAGGAGTCCCATAAACATCTTAACCCAATGGCATATGCTATAATCAATCATCCCTCATAACAAGCATACTAATAATGCATATGAGCATGTATAATAATGTTATACTAAGCATGTTCTCAGTGTGTCGATCATGTCACACAAAATGCAAAATGCATGAGTCATACCATCCAGTGATGCATCAAACTTACACATATCGCGCATCATGTGGGGTCAACTTTGTCCTATAAGGAATCCTATAAACATATCAACCCATTGGCATATGCTATGATCAATCATCCCTCATAACATGCATACCAATAATGAGTATGAGCATGTATCATGCAATCATGTGCATAGAGTACATATCATATTGAGATTCACGTGCATCATCAATATCATGACCATTGTCCAATACTATCATTATACATGCCTTAGGCATTAGTTGTCTATCATGCATAAGGTTATCCTTACATGCACTAACATTATTTGTTTATCATTATTCATGCATCAAGTAAAATATGGTTATCCTATCTACATTATCATTACAACAATTAATACGTGCATTATTCTTGCTTGGATATCAAGCATGGCAATCAACTAGCTTATTTTGTCATCATGCATAAATATATAAAATATCATCATCATTACCATGAGAATCATTTTAACTTCATGATTAACATAAACAATATCATAAGTACTATAAATAATTACTCATCCATCATCAATGCATATGCTATAATTCACCATCCATTAAATCATATCTATCAGTTCAACCAACTACTCACAAACGTCATTACCATGTTACCATACATGTATTATCATCTCACCCATCACTAGGTGCATCCTACCTAGTGTGACTTCCAAACTGGACTTGAACTACATGCATGGCATGGGGTCATATAGGTCAAGTGTGACTCTCACTTGGTGAACCAATAAGCCAACCCAAGGGCATAAATGTCCAAGTACAACGCTTTCAATGGTGTGGATCTAATTCCACAACTAAGTGGCCCCACACATTCCACCAACTAGGAATAACATACAATCTCAAACATCAAGGATAACATACTAACATCTTTCATGTCATATATCATATTGGACCCACTAGCCACATACACAACAAACCAAGAAAAAGCCCAATTATCCAGTTTATGCATTGTAAAATAGGTCTCTTTAACTGTGGTCCACTTGACTAGAGGTAGTATGAAAGGCTCGCTACCCAGTAGGCAATGGGCCAGCCCAACAGGCTCAAGGAAGGTTAATTACCACTGTGGGTTTCTCATTCCCCAACAATTTCTCTTAGTGTTGGGCTTGCTTGGGCCTTAGGTTTGCATCATTTAGATGGCCCCAAGGCCACCTATATCTTAAAAGAACATTTGGACAATAAGATCTATCCAATAAATATTTTATAAGTTATACAACACCCATTTACAAAACATGTCAGGTGGCCCTCATTACATGAAAGGTAAGGCACATACAAGATAGCTCATACTAGATGACTCACTTAAGGTTTTTAAGCCCAACAATATTTGAGAGTCATTTTTCAGAGTTTAGATGTTGCATTAAATGCTTTGGGAAGGTGGTGGACTATACTTACGTGGCCTCACATAAATTTCACGTCAAATAGATTTTTGGTACAAATGTTAGTTTCTAGCCATTTTCAATTCATATTTATGATCATGTGGGACACACATCTGGTGAAACGAAGGGCCCATCTAGTAGCTCTATGTGTGAGCTTTAACAAGTATAAGGCGATCCTCATTGGTTTGGTGTATACAATTTACGGTGATGTCTCAAATATGGGTACTTGGAGGAAATATGCAGGAAACATAGTGCAGAATTAGTTTTGGGGCAATCTTGAGTACGTCCTATGATCACAAGGGACCAACTTTCAGTGTCCCATCAGGTTCCCTTGATTGTACTATATATGTAATTCAAAAACTATAAGCTGGGACCAACTGGTTGTGCACATATAATATTTAGTATAGGACTAAACATAGGTATTTTAATTTTCTGCACATAATTTTCTGTACAACCATGCCTGACCACATTTTGGGATCCACTCCCTAATTATGTGGGGTTTGATTTAGCCCAAGTAAAATATTATTTGTCTATTCATTAGTATAGGTTAAAGGTTCCAAGAGGTGGCCTACTCATATCTCCAACGTGTGGTCCACTATAGAGGCCCAAAGTTGGAACAAAACACAAATAATCAGACTATGTTCAGCAATGGGGGTCTGTCACAACTTAGGACCCAATTTCCAAACACTTAGGGATCATTCTTGACAAAAAGGTGGGACATCCCAGCTCACTTATAGAAGGATTAAACATCCCCCAAAGTGGGACCCTTAACTACAGAGTATGGGGCCCACTACAAGGTGTCAAAGAGGCCTACATGCAATACAGTTAAGTACTTAGAATATTTCAACAAATTGAAAGTGCATACAAAATGAAATAGATCCAATGGCAAGTGAGACCCACATGCTAATAAAGCATAGATAAAAGACACAAATCAATACACATGGCTGTCCAGATTAAATGAACTAATAAAGCACATAAATCAAAAGTGGCCTCATTACCAAGTGGGTCAATAATAAGAGGATGAATGTTGTGGTCAACATACATACAACATACAAGTGGCACATGAAATGTCTTGATCAAATATCAATGATCAAACTCTATGTTGGAAAATTTGATCCAATGAATAGTTTGGGAACATGCCATTCAGGCTATATATAAGTTTCCAACCATACAGAGCTTGGGATCCATCTGGACCATACAAAACAATTTAAGGTTTATCCTTACAGAAGTATCTGTCGGTTCAAAATTTTTTAAACTTTATCATGAAAAAATCTTATCATAGGGACCATACATATGATTATTTACTATCTCAAGTATGTTAAGAACAAATTTCAAATACATCTGACCATTCCAATCATGGATATGGCCCACACAAGAATGGTCATAACAAGCCTCCAAATACATCTTTCGTATAAGGCCAAGATCTCAACCGTCCAAACTCTGATTGAGGCTTATTATGTAACGTTGGAAAGATTGTTCAATTTTTTATGAATCCAAAAAAATGTATATTTTTAATACATTCCTTAAAGGAGTTAAAAATGTATCCATTTTAGGCAAATCGGAATCCTGCATGTGCTGCTAGACAGCAACCAAATAAACTTGATGTTATGGATGATTGGACCATTAGATGGCTACGAAATTTGGTCTAGAGTTAATTCATATTGTGGTTCATATTATTCCCAAGTTTCAACTTTAATCTTAGTAAGGTCGATTTTATATGATTTTAAGAAGTCGCGATCCAGATATAAAAATAGGATTACATGTGAAGGGTGTGGATATGATGTTCATCATGGTGGACCATACATCAGGAAATTAGGTGGGAAACCTTATTCCCACCACACAAATCAGGGCTTAAATGGCCTTAAACTATCACATCAATAAACATCATGATGGGGTCCATGGAGAATGGCCCATCATAGATACATGCATGTAAATTATGGCGGGCCATTGGTCACACCTAGGGTCCAAGATGGGATCCCTACCATTAATTGGTAGGTCCCACTTGTCCCATGCATGAAATGAAGAAAACTAACCTAAGAAGCACCCACCTCTTCTTATTCTTGCTCCCTAGTATTCCAAAGATCTTGAGGTGCTACTTTAATGGTGGAGATGGTACTTCAATGGTTGGATTGGGTGAGATTTGCTAAGAAGAGGGCTAGTGTGATGGGTTCTTTCTCTCCTTGCTTGGACATCCAAGGTCTCTCTTGGGTTGTAAATGAGGAAGATGGGAGGGAGAGAGAGGGGTATAGGAAAGTAATTATGAGGTGTAAGATGTAATCATGTCTTTGTAAGAAGGCATGGGCATGCTAATACTCATGCCTTGTAAGCATAGGTGGATAGGGGTGATGTCATCCTAGGCTAGGTAGGCTAGGGTTATGTCATCATCATGATAGCTTGTAAAGATTCTTTTTAGCTTGGAATCTTTTAACCCTACAACGCACGGTCTATGGCCAGGATTATACGCGGGTCATATCTCCTAGTCTAGGCTACACATTACAGCGTGAGACGTGGCGTTGGAACCGCGGCAACGGATCGGTTGTAATGGTATAGGTTTCGGGTCGAGTCAACTCAGATCTATGGGATGTGGCTTAAGATCACACGCAAACATTGTCTACAGGTCGTAGGTCGCTGAAATTCGACCGAGAGGATTGTGGGAGTCTAAGGAATGACATGGTATTAGGACATAGGCCTTACAAAAGATCCAAGGATTGAGTGCAAATGAGAGAGAAAAGACTGACTGAATCATAAAGCTCTATAACAAAATAAATAAAATATTCGGTACCACCTATGGTTACTATGGTTCAATTAAAAGTACACAAAAATAGTTTAGCAACAAACAGTAATTTTTGGAGTAAATTCGGCTTGACAATCGGTTCAACCAAAGTGACATTCAATGCAACCTAATGAAGATAAAGACTTAAAATGTAAATCAAGAAAATTTAGTTGCAATTGAGAATTAATTCGATCTGACCGAAGGCTATGTTCGATGAGACTGAAGGTCCCAGTTAACTGTAGCCGAAGCATAACTAAAGTGCAAAAATTAAAGTCAATTCCAAGTCAGTTTCAATGTTTCCTATTTAAATGGATGTTTTAGGGTTTTTTAGAAATAAATTAGGGTAGAAGTGGTATAGCAAAGAGTTGTGGAGCCTCCAAGGAGTTCTCCTCCACTAATCCTTCAGTTCTATTTAGTTTTTATGTTTTTCTTTGAAGTTTTAGTTCAATCAAGTCTTTGATTGGCTAATCTCTTAGGTGGGGCTAAGAGGTGAAGCTTGTAGTTATTCTTAATGCCTAGTTTACTTTAGTTCAAGTTACTTGGATTGATTGTTGAAAAATTCATTAATATTTGGTTTGAATGAAGATATATCTTTTGTTTATTTTGATCTATTATTGACTCCATGCACATCAAATGCTAAGGAAAATTAAGAGTAATTTCTTATCTATTTTATAAAGGATCGATCTATAAAATCCATTGATCTATCATAGACTATGAGCATGATATATGTTTTAAATTTCCTGCTATTAATACTTTGATTGTTAATGCAGGAACCAATTCAATTAAAGTTCAAATTTTGTTTTGAATTTATGGATGATGATTTAACTGCTCCATTATCTAGCTGGATAAGATAGGACTTTCATTCCAGTTGTGTTATATAATTAACATTAAGATATAACTATAAGTGGACCATTGGCTCCTAGTGTTTTATCCTTGATAATCTCTCTCACAATTACTTTTTATAGCAAATTTCATAAGTTAGTTTAGTTCTATTTCTAGTTCTAAAGTATACCAAAAATCGCACAATTATACTACATCACACCCCTGCTCTTGTGGTTGTCATAACACTTAACCACCTTGAGTTGATCTAAAGGGCATGAGAATAAGGTCTACCTGTAAGGGGAAAGCTAAGATTACCTAAGGATATGAACTTACTTTTAAATCTATTATGGGTAAGCTTATTGGGGACAATAGATGATTTGAACTAGATAGTCACATTTTTGCCTCTATCCCTCCAGTAATCCATAGGGATTCATCTACTTCAGGTGTTAGTGCACTTATTTGCACTCATGTTTATCAATTATGTGACTAATTGTGTCTTGTAGTCGGATGAGTTCTTGAAAAATGAAGACTGACAATGCAACTGGATCAGAAGCATCAAAGCCACATTGAAGACAAAAGATTGCTTCTACGATCTTAAACCTTACAAATAGATGATCCCAACCCAAAAAGGAAAACCCATCTAGGTCACCTATTCTAAGACAATCCCTACTCCATATTTTATATCCTATAGTCTTGGCTTAAACAAGTCCCAAGTTGGTGAAAGATTTATTAGACAAAATAGGAAAATTTTTCCAATGTTAGTAGGACGAAGGTGCCACCGAATAGCACCTTCGATACCACCAAAGATACATTTGGTGTTACTGAAGGGGCTCAAAACATTCCAGTAAGATTACAACAATAATTTGGTGTCACCGACTGAATATTTCGCTTACACCGACTGCCACCAATGAACAAAGTTCGGCGTCACCGAAAGAGATTGTTTTCAATTAGCAACTTGGGCATTTAATTCGGCACTACTGATAGATAATTCGGTAGTATCAAAGCAAGTTCGGTGGTACCAAAGTTCACTTCGGTAGCACTATAAACTAGCCATTTTATAGTTGTTTTCTATCCGTTAGAAAATTTTATCTATAAAAATGGCTTGTGAAATTTTACAAAAATAGTGGAAATAGGCACCATAGAGTCTCTAGTGTATCCCAAGCTTATCCTTGCCCATTTAGACTCTATCCATACGAGTTCATGTTCTCTTCATAGAGATTCTTCACTCTTATGAGCATTAAAAGATCATATTTAATGAAGAACATGAACTCGTGCATTCTCTAGAGTACAACGACAAAACCAATAGGAATATCCTTGGTTCTTTAATACTCTAGAGCATCAATAGGTCGAGTGGAGCTAAGCCAATAGGTAAATCCAAATGATGCGATCGGGGGAGCACCAAGAAGCTGATTCAAGCATGAAAGTGTAACACCATGAATTTTTGCCAACCTGGAATTAGACGTCCTTAGGCAATGGGTCAACCATTTCAATCTCAATGATCAATCCCAAGGTCTAAAAATCAAATTTTCCCTATTTCCTTCAAAATCTCACCCTTCACCACCTCATTCTTCGAATTTCTCTAAGTACTTCCATCTTAGCCATAAATTCTCAAGTCTAAATAGTAAAGACCACTGATCCTAAGGTCTTCATGATGAAGAACAATACCGAAGCTAAAACTTACCATGAATAGTAAATAACTGGGTAAAATGGACTTTTATCCTTAAAATTTTAGAATCTAACAAAATAGATAGGTTAGTTGGATAGATTAGCATCTCCTACCCAAAACTCATATGCTACATGATGCATAAACTCATTTCGGATTGCAAATTGGCCCCGAAACACCTCGGACGGAGTCGTGGGCCTATCCAGGCCAATGTATAATGAACCAAGGTGGGAACACTACTTTTTTGGGACCCTGGGGGCAGGGGAACCAGCCCCATAGGGCAGCCGTCTCCAGATGTGAGTTTGGTCGACGATGGCATCGCCGGTTCCGCGATGCATCGCCGGTCAAAATCATCAGTTGGGTCCGAGCATTAGACTGGAGGTGTTTGGGGGCTAGGGTAGCCCCCTTATATGCAGGCCATTCGTTAAAAACACCCCAATCACGTACTTCCTTCACAAAGTGACCCTCCAAGCTCTCCTTTTGCTTCAAACGTCTGAGTTTTAGTAAAAACCACCCCTCTAAACTCTTCCATCTTTCGTTTCCAAATACCCTCAATCCACCCTTCGAATTTCATCTCAAACAGAGATTGTTATAGGCTACTTCCTTTAGAAATCTAAAGAGAATCACCTAGCGCTGCACTAGACGACCTGTGAAATTCGCACCAATCACTTTCAATATGATCCGCTAGAGCCAAAACGTATAGGATAGGTGATGCTACAATACCGTTAATCCTGGGATTAAACTCTAATCCCGATTGCTCTCTGGAGCACCTAGAAAACTTTATATCGGCTCTGGACCACACATCGGAAGTCCGATTACCCCGAACTTAGACAATCCTGACCGCCTAGTTGGACTTGATGTTCAACTCGAAAATCAAGTCCAACTGATTTCCTTACGCTATTTTACTGGGTTCGGAGTGAAGAGAGTGAGAAATAGATATAATTTATGAAATCTGGCACGTCCGCTTGTGCTGAAATGCTTGACATGTAAATTCATTGTGTTATGATATTATGTATGCGCGTATAATCTGTTTGGCAAAGAGATTCGCCCTAATGCACATTTTGAGTCGACATACGCTATGTAGGCTAAAGTGTGTAGACTAAGTGTTTGTATAAATGTTTGTATTAGTATGTATTGAGTAAGTGGTGTTGTGAATTAGTTTTGAGATTGAATTCTCAATCAATATGCTGACGTATATGATACCACCATGTTGGCTATATGAATTGATTTCCTTATATGTATAGAATACATGTGTTGGTTGATTTGCTTTCTTTGTATGCTATACCATGTGTTAACATGCTTGTATGGTTGTATTTTATTTTCGTTGCTCTCATGTGATTACTGATATGGATTAAAAATGCTTGGAGCTATGACTTAGTCCAGGCAGTCGGTAACGGATCAAATTTGTGGTTGGCTTCTATTTGCCACGAAGGACGCGTCGATGAACGCGAGTCGTGTTTTGGGTTGGCGGCAGTGGTTAGGCCATGCGAAGTGTTTTATGCACTTTATGTCACTCAGTTTGAAATGCGATTGTACCAGTCGAGCCCATCAAGTAACCCGACTGGCCATTGTATGTTCACCATGTATGAGTCATAACTGCTTGAACCTAGGGTACTGAACTTACCATTGGAAACCCTGTTAACCATGGTACCTTGATCCATAAAGACTCATGAGCCGGGCATGGTGGTATGGGACACCGTGGTCAAGCTGTCAGCCTACGCTGGGGCCACAAACCTCCCCGTAGTGACCAGTGAGCACCCTACTCTGAGCAGATTATGGTGGTATGGGACACTATATTCTTGCTGTCGGCCTACACTGATCAGGTGACGAGCCGTTTGTAGTGACCTTGAGTTTATCCTGACACCGCATGGGGGCGACGAGTCCTGATGCAATCTTAAGGATAATTCGCCTGTATTGATAAGGTGATGAGGGAGAGGTGCAACGAGTGCGAGCAATAGCCCTGACAGCCCTTGCAGCGAACTACAAATTTAACATCGTATGAGATTACTAGGAATGATGACCCTAGATAGGATCTGTGTTGGGATTGGTATAAGCAAAGTACCTTAGTTTCCCAATACTGCTGTATGAAAAGGACTAATAATAACTCGATAATTATATCCACATCACGTTGCATGTGCCTGGAAGATGTGGAGCACTGAGCGGAATGCAAGCATGCCGCGGGCGTAAGATGGTGCTGTATGAGGGAGAATGTAGGTGAGGGCATCCATCATGTCATCTCATGCATACATTAACAACAGTATCTAGGAATGTTTGATTGATTGCTTTACTATTATCGCATGATTGATTTAAGAACATGCTAATCTTTGCTCTATGATTCCACTGAGTTAATTACTAACTCCCACGTTACGGGGCGGTGTTTCGGACACCCACCAGACCCTTTTGTAATTGTAGATGATGGCGCGGCCTGCGAGGTGGAGCCGGACTTGATGATGATGAGGAGGATCCCTCCTTTATGCGTGTTCTGATCGACGGGATTACAGGGAGGTTGATTAGACGCCTTGACACTTGTCATTTTATATTTTTGGAGCACTCATGTATATTCTTTTCTTTCCATTTTTGGAGTATACATGTATTTAATTAATCTGGTAACATGTTCACACTCTGGAGACTTACAATTACTTATGTATTTTATGTATTTATCACAATCTTCCACTAACTAATTTAACTGTCTCTGGAGTATGATATGCTGTTTTGGCTTAGTCTCAATCTTGTTTAATGTCATTCTACAGACAACATACATTTATCATTATCTATGTTGCATAAGTGATGTTCTGGAACTCGGGAGTTGGGTTTCTACTCGACCCCCATTTTTTGGGGTGTTACAGAAAGTGTGAAGATTAAGCAACTTGAGAAGAAGTTACAAGAGAGAACTCAATCTGACAAGTGTCATTTTAAGAGTTCAAAATTTTAGTCTCTTTCCTCATGTAGGATTGAGGCTAAGAGTTTGTTATCAACAAATTTGTTTAGGTTTCTTATGTGGGACCTTGGCCGATGGGCCTAAACTTAGGTTCCTTGTGTGGGACCTTGGCTGGTGGGCCTAAACTTAAATTCCTTATATAGGACCTTGGCCAATGGGTTTAAATGTTAGGTGCCTTGTGTGGGACCTTGGTCGGTGGGCCTAAACGGTAGGTGCCTTGTGCGGGACCTTGGCTAGTGGGGATAAACATTAGGTGCCTAATGTGGGACCTTGGCCGGTGGGTCTAAACATGTGTCCTTATTGTAGGACTATAAAATTTGTTGGTGAACCTGATTTAAAAGCATCAATACTGAAATCCGGTGCACTTTGGGATTGAGTGTGGAAGCCAGGACTGGTGTAGGCACGTAGGCGAACCACTATAAATTCTTATGTTTGGAATGTTCATTTGTGCATCTATTTAATCATGCTTATATATGTTTGAATGTTTAATTTTATACACATGATTGAATGAATGTTATTCATTAATAGGAAACACATTCCACACACAAGCGCACAACACTAGGCTAGTTATTATATCTACATATCTCCAATAGCCTTTGTGATTGGATCCTCTAACTGGCTTGGAAGTCATTAGAGTTATATTGCCTTACTTTCTTTGAATTGAATGATCATTTAAGTTAGGCAATCAAGTTTTGAAGTAGGAAGAAATACTTGAAAAGTCCTATTCACTCCCCTCTAGGACATTGCCTCATATTCATTCTTCAATATTAGCGGTATAAACTGCAATTTCAATTGGTATCAGAGCAGGTTCCTCTTGAAGGGTATGATAACCTTGAGAGATATCTTGAAAAAAATGGAAGATACTGATAATGAAGAAATAATTGAATATCAAATTGATGAAGAAAAAGAAGAAGAAGAAAAAGAGAGTATACATGATACCTACGATCAATTCTACATACATAGCATTAGTATTCTCAGGAAACTTGGCATTTTGAAAAATAAAAATAAACAATTACAAAAAGAGCTAGATGAAACATCAAAGACAAATACGCAAATGATAAATGATCTTTAACAATATCATATTAAAAATGACAAGCTTGAAAGAACTTCAATATCCCTTAAGTCTGAAAAATAGAAACTAAATAAACAAATCAAACTCTTAGAATCAGAAAATGAAGAACTCAAAAATGAAAACCACAAATTGAGATTCGATTTGGAAAAGTCAAAACGATTTTTTGAACTTAGTTACAAATTTTCACATAGTAGTGAAAAACTGGATAAACTACTAGGGATGGGAAGAAGCCATAAGGATAAAAGAGGCTTGGGCTATGAAACTGGAAAATCAAGCCTCATTCCTACATTACCTATATGAATTGTTGCATCTGGTGGAAACACAAAAAACACTCTAATTTATCACTCCTGTGGAGACTTGGGACACTATATGTAACGTCTTGGAAAATCTCGTACCAAGACCCGAGTGCCACCTCAGGCAGAAATCACTTAGGATTAATTCCTTTAGAAATTAAGCATAAGATAACTAGCGCTATGCTAGATTAGCTGTGAAATTAGCACTGATCGCTTTAAATATGTTCTGCAAGACCTAAAACTTATGGAATCGTTAACGCTATAACATCCTGAAACCTAGAATCAAACTTTAAACCCGTTTGCTCTCAGGAACCCTTTGAAACTTTATAATAGATTCTGACCGCGCGTCGTGAGTCCGGTAGCAATGAACTTAGACCATTATGACCGCGTAGTTGGACTTAACTACCACTCCAAAAATCAAGCCCAACTGATGTTCTGAGGCTATTTCATTAAGCCTGGAGCAAGGAGTGTGAGAAAGAGTGAAATTTTTTATAAATTAAAAGTGATTTAAATAAATCTGGCACGTGTCGCTTGCGGGTTAAGTATAAGCATTCAGATCGTTGGAATCTGACCCAAATACACCCTCGAATCAGGGAACATTTTCCACTCAGGTCAGTGTACTTGGAATCCTCGATCGAGTCTCAATGACCACTGAACTGAAACTAGTCCGCCACGTGCGATCTGGAAACCCGATCGAACTGAAAACTTAATGTGATCAGGATCCAACATCCATGAGCTTAAGTCCGACCGCATTTAGTCAAGGGACCTCCAAAAATGTCTTCTTGGATCGGAAAGGACCCGATTTGGCTATAACCCAAGTATACCTTGGTTTAAAGTCTAAATAGGTGACTTTATAACCTATTTAAGGACCTTAAACCCTCTCATATCCCTCCCATACGAGTTTGCTCAAACCCTAGAAAAGAGAAGAGAGAAAAGAGAGAGATTCTGTGAGAGTTGTGAGGAAAGGTTCCTGTCACTCGATCCTGCTAATGCACGTGCTTGGCCATCGTGTTCTAATCACTCTTCTGGTGATTCTGACTTCATTCTAGGTAAGAAAAGCCTAACCTTGACCTATTTTAGGAATTCCATCGATACAAGTAGCGAACTAGCTGACTTATCTTGTGGTATAGGTGGTCATATCGACGTTGACGAAGCGTAAAGTTCCTATTCGATTCGATACGCTTCTACGGCATAAGGTGAGGATTTTAGATGCTTAGGTTACCTGTTTTCAAAGCTTTCAATGTCGTTTAATAGTAGATTATCGACAAGGATGTTGTTTGACATGTAGAACATGCTGTCTGTTTTCCATTTCGATTACGTATGGAGAATATGAGATTTAGGGTATTTTAGGTATTTGTAGGAAATACTATATACGTCCGTATTTTGCCGATATGATTGCCATGAGTAATTGTTGTGTTATTATACAAGTTATGCGTGTATGATCTGTTTGGCGAAGAGATTCGCCCTAATGCACACTTTGGGTCGACATACGCTATGTAGACAAATGTGTGTAGGCTAAGTGTTTGTATAAAAGTATGTATTAGTAAGTATTGAGTAAATGTTGTTGTAGATTAGTTTTGAGATTGGATTCTCAACTAATATGATGATGCACATGATTTCCTCCATGTTTGTTATATTGAATTGATTTCCTTATATATATGAAATGCTTGTGTTTGGTTGCTTCGCTTATATTGTATGTTATAACATGTTGTTAACATTCTTGGATTATTTGTGCTTCATTTCTGTCACTCTTATATGATTACTGAATTAGATTACAAGTGCTTGGGGCTATACTCTAGTCCAGGCAGTCGATAACAGATTCAAAATCGTGGTTGGATTCTATTCGTCACGAAGGACATGTCGACGAACCCGAGTCGTGCTTGGGTTGACGACAGTGGTTAGGCCACACGAGGTGCTTATGTACTTCATGTCATTCAGCCTGAGGTGCGCTCGTACTAGCCAAGCTCGTCAAGTAACCCGACTGACCATTGTATGTTCACCTTGTATTGGTCATAACTGCTTGAACCTAGGGTACTGAACTTACCAGTGAAAACCCTGAAAACCATGGTACCTTGATACATTAAGACTCATGAGCCGGGCATGGTGGTATGGGACACCGTGGTCGAGCTGTCGGCCTACGCTGGGGCCACAAATCTCCCCGTAGTGACCAGTGAGAACCTTTGACTCGTGAGCCGATTGGGGTGGTATGGGACACTATATTCGAGCTGTCGGCCTACTCTGATTGGTGACGAGCCCTTTGTAGTGACCTCAAGCGTATTCTGAATCTACGTGAGGCGACGACCCTTCCGTAGCAACAAGAATACAACTAGGCTTGTATTGATAAGGTGATGGGGGAGCAGTGCAATGAGTGCGAGCAACAGCCCTGACAGCCCTTGCAGCGACCTAGAAATATACCATCGTATGAGACTACTAGGAGTGATGACCCTAGACAGGATCTGTGTTGGGATTGATATAAGGGAAGTACCTTAGTTTCCCAATCCTGCTATTTGAAAGGACTAATAACAACTCGGTAATCATATCCATATCGCACTGCATGTGCCTGGAAGATGTGGAGCACTGAGGGAAGAAAGCATGCCGCGGACGTAAGATGGTGTCGCATGAGGGAGTATGTCGGTGACGGCACGCATCATTACTGTATCTCATACTTGCATTAACAACAGTATCTAGGAATGTCTGACTGTTTTCTTGACTATTATCGTGTGATTGATTTGATAACATGCTAATCTTTGCTCTATGATTCCACTGAGTTGATCACTCACTCCCACGTTACGGGACGGTGTTTGCAACACCTGTCAGACTCTATCTTAGATGCGGATAGCGAGGTGATTCAGGAGCTAGAGCCGGACTACTACGAGGACCAGGACGAGTTCTTATACATGTAGTTTTTCAACAGCTTCGCATAGGTGGCCTGGATCAGCGAGATTTTGCTAGTTGAACTATCATATGACCTTTGATTTTTGGTTTGTTATATGTATATGTGACTCAGAGTTATATTCATACTTTAGAGACAATTCGAGGCTGTTTTGTTTTACACACAGTGATATATAAATCTTTTAGTCTTCCACTTGCATTTTATCACTGGATCTGGAGTATGAATTGCAGTTTGGTAAAATCTCACTCATATTAATGTACTAACTCAGACAACCTTGAATCATAAGCATATTTATTGTATAAGTGATGGTCTGGAACTCGGGAGTTGGGTTTCTACACGACCCCCGATTTTCAGGGTGTTACACTATAAGTCTGAGTGTCTTGTATCCAGTTAGTCTCATTTTACTTCCACGCTAAACCATACAGAAAAATCTAAATTAGTAGAAAGAATAGTCTAAAAAACTAAGAGTCCTTCAAAACATACATCAAATGAAGGTAAAAAATACGCCCACTCCACCTAAAATAACTGAGAGGATGGTGGAGCTGTTGAACTAAGTGAATCAACTGAATCAGAAACTAGGGAACTGAAGAAACATGGAAATTGGACACTAATATCTGAAAAATATAAGCAAATCTAAAATGAAGATAAAATGACATCTCCCAAGAAAACTATCACCAAATGGGTTGTAAAGAACAAGAACAAGTACCTTGTAATTCACACCACACTTAAGGCAGACAGTAGTTCGAAGTGGTCTCTCGATAGTGGATGCTCCAAACATATTACAGGTGATCGGGCCCATTTTTGTGAGTATTCAGAATTTGATGGTGGGTCAGTCACTTTTGGTGACTGGAGCTTAGCCAAGATTGTTAACGAGGGACAATAGTTAGGTTTGGCTTGCCCAAGATTATAGATGTTCTTTGCGTAGAGGGACTGAAACATAATCTCTTAAGCATTTCCCAAATCTATGATAAAGAGCATTTTGTAACCTTGTTTAAAAATATGTGCAAGATCTCAAATCACATAGGTAAACTAGTTATGAAAGGTCTTTGCACTAGTAACAACTGCTATGTAATGAGAAAGTGTCCCATCCACAAAGTGCCACATAGCCTTAAACAATGAATCCAAGCTATGACACCAAAGACTTGGGCATGTCCACTATCAGAATTTTGCAAAGTTAAGCTCAAAACATTTGGTAAGAGAACTCCCCGAGATCAGAAAGAAGGAGAAGATTGTGTGCGGTGATTACCTTAAAGGTAAATAAATTAAAGTTGGACACAAAAAGACAACCATCGTAACAACTTCCAAACCACTTGATCTATTGCACATGGATCTAGTGGGACCTACCAAAGTTGAGAACCATGGGAAAAAGAGGTACTTTCTGGTAGTATTAGATGATTATTCCAGATTCACTTGGGTTACCTTTCTTTAGAAAATTTTGATGCATTTGAAGAATTCTAGAAGTTAGCAAAAATGATTCAAAATGAAAAAGGGTATTGCATAAATAGAATCGGGAGTGATCATGGTGGAGAGTTTGAGAATGATCGATTTGAGTCATACTGTGATAAGAATGGAATTCGACATGAATTCTCAACTCCGAAGACACCTCAACAGAATGGAGTGGTGGAAAGAAAAAATTGGGTATTATAAGAAATGGGCTCGATAATGCTAAATAATAAGAACATGGCTAAGAGTCTCTGGGCCGAAGCCATCAACATAGTCTACTACATAATTAATAGAGTATATCTTAGAGCAGGATTGGACAAGACTCCATACAAATTATGGAGTGGAAAGTAGCCTAGTGTAAAATATTTCTGAGTCTTTGGAAGTAAATGTTATATTCTTAAAGATAAAGAACATCTAGGCAAATTCAACTCTAAAAGCGACAAAGACATATTTCTAGGATATTCTACAAACAATTGCGCTTATAGAGTATACAATTTAAGGATACTGACCATTTAAGAATCTGTCGATGTAGTTGTTGATGACCAACCACATGATAAAAACATTCCTGAAATTGACTTAGAGGATGAAGTGGACTCATGCATAATAGGTAAACTAGATAATAAATCCACCTCACCCCCTAAGCCTTAACCATCGAACAATCTACCATTAATTAAGGATCATCTCATCAATCAAATTATTGGAGATCATAATGATGGTGTGAAGACGTAACGCCAACTTGAGGGCATTGTTAGTCATCTATGCTTCACCTTGAAAATAAAGCCCAAAAATGTTATAGAAGCTCTTCAAGATGAATTTTAGATTGTAACTATATAAGAAGAGCTCCAACAATTTGAAAGGAATGAGGTGTGATAACTAGTTCCCAAGCCACATGATACAAATATCATCAGAACCCAATGGGTTTCAAGAATATATCCGATGAATCTGGTAATGTAGTAAGGAACAAGACCAGACTCATGGCACAAGGCTACTAACAAATTGTGGCATAGATTTTGATGAAACATTTTCTCCTGTAGCTCGCCTTGAGTCCATAAGAATTCTTTTTATTATGTGTTTTAAAATTCAAACTGTTTTAAATGGACGTTAAGAGCACATTTCTCAATGGTGTACTTAAGGAAGAAGTGTACATAGAACAACCAAAAGGATTTATGGATCCTAAATTCCCTCAACACGTATACAAATTGAGTAAAGCACTTTATGGTCTAAAGCAAGCTGCCCAAGCATGTTATGTGCACCTAACGCAATTTTTCTTGACCATAATTTTTGTAGGGGGGTGTTGATAAGACATTATTTACGCAAAAGATTGGAAATATCCTACTCATTGCCCAGATTTACATGGATGATATTGTTTTTGGATCCACTTGTGAAGATGCAGCTCATGAATTCGCTGAATTGATGAAATCTGAATTTCAGATGAGCATGGTTGGTGAGCTGAACTTCTTTTTGGGATTACAAGTGAAACAAATGGCTAATGGAATATTCATATGCCAGTCTAAATATGTAAAAGATCTAATTAAAATATTTGGACTTGATTCTAGTTGCACTCATCATACTCCCATGAGCACCACTCTCAAACTTTCTAAAGATATCAATGGGTAGAGTGTAGATCAACACTTGTATCACAATATGATCAGCAGCTTACTTTACCTAACCGCGAGTTGGCCAGATATCTCATTTAGCATTGGTTCATGCACTAGATTTTAGGCTAATCCTAAAGAATCACATTTATCCGCAGTAAAAAGGATCATACAGTTTGTGGTTAGGACTACTGACTACGGTTTATGGTACCCCTTTGACGCATCTACCATTATTGTCGAGTATTCAGATGCCGACTGGGCTGGGAACATTGATGATTGTAAATCAACCAGCAGAGGTTGTTTTTATATTAGTAACTGTCTTGTATCATGACATAACAAAAAGAAAAATTCAATCTCACCATGCACTGCTGAGGATGAATACATTACAGCAGGGAGTTGTTGCGCACTTCTATGGATGAAGCAAATGCTACTAGATTATGGTATTATACAATCAATAATGACACTTTTTTGTGACAACACAAGTGCCATCAATATTTCAAAAAATCTAGTTCAACATTCTCACACCAAACACATAAACATTCGACATCACTTCATTCGTGAACGTATTGAGGAAAACATTATTATATTGGAACATGTGCCTACCGAGCAACAACTCCCCAATATATTAACAAAACCACTAGATACCAGTAGATTTGAAAATCTCCAAAAATCTGTTGGGATATGTGTGATATAAGCATAACAACCCATTTGCACTAATTGTCAAATCTGAGGGATCACAGCCTAAAAACATATAAAAAATTGAACATATATGTATATAGAATTTTGATCCTTGAAGTTCCATTCACATTTTGGACATATATGTTATCCATTTTGATTTATTTTTTTTTAATGTACAAACTTAAATGAGGAATATATATACTTGTACATTTTTGGAAATAGTGAAAAATTCACTTTATGAAGGAACTTCGATACCACTGAACTAACCTTCGGTGATACCGAAATTGGGCGAAGCTATTTATAAGAGCTAGACCCTAAACAAACCATTTTTGCCTTGGTTTGTTTTCTTGCTCTCCTTAGACTTTGGCTGGAGGTTTTTACTACCGACCTAACCATTTCAATGGTACTTCCTAGGTAAATCTTTCCCTTTCTCATATTTTATGGTAGTTTTCTTCCTCCACTCTCGTCCGTTTTTTGTCATTTTCCTTCATTCTCTTCTATGGATGACCAACAATATACGCCTCCAAGAGAAGGTCAAACTAAAAAGAAGCATGACAGCAGTTAGACCTCTAGATCAAAGATAAAATAATGTGCTGTAAAGAGAGGTCAAAGTATTCACCAACATACCCAATGCCCTCAAGAACCCTGTCCTCCATCGAGTCCTATAGCGGCTCATTTTACCGGTCGAAAAATAATTTATGAACGAACTATTGTCGCTTCTTATCTTCAATCATACAATGTATGCGATATCTTTCACAATCATGGTTGGGACCTGATTTTGTCATTTTAGAGGAGATGTTGATGTAAATCTTGTCAAGGCTTTCATGTCCCATTGCACACAACTAGATGACCATGATTCTCTGGGGTTTGCTGTCAACTATTGAGGGAAAACCCATCAAGTCACTCTAGCTAGGATAGCCTCCCTCCTTAAAATTCCTCTTTGCAATGACCAAGCAATTGAACTCGATATGACAGCCAGTGAAAAGTGAATTGTTTGGACCGAGTATTTTTGCAATGGGTGGAATTTTAAGTGGAACAAGGGAAATTCCCTCCGAGCAACTAAAATGGCTCATGATTACCACATCCTCCATGTTATCTTTCTTACAAATGTCTATCCTTGAGGAAGTAACACCACCGAGCTTACCCCATTCATGGTTGAAACCTTATACAACTCGGAAAGGGGTGAGCCTATGTGTCTCCCTACATTGATCTATGATCAACTTGTGTCTGCCTTTGTAACGCCCTAGATTTCGAGGGTCGAGCAAAGCTCTATTCCCGAGATCCAACACATCACTTATCCAACATGGATAATGATGTTCAGATTTTGTCCATATTAATGAGTTAAACATGAGTGAGATTTACCAAAATAGCATATCATACTCCAGATATAATTTAATTAAGCAAGCAAAAGACTAAAACATATATATTTAAGTATGTAAGTGTTTCACGACCTCCAGAGTATGAGTATGTTATCGGGCTGAATATATACATGTATTGTTTCAAAATTGACAAAATACCAAAATGTAAAGTGTCCAACTAATCCATATGTCCCTGTAATCCCATCAAATTAGAACAAAGTCTACGTAGACCTGCCTGATAGATGAACATAGGAGAATTCCTCCTCCTCATCTATGAAGTCCAACCCAGCTGCATAAACTTCGTCATTACCTATATCTATAACAGAGTCTGGTTGGTGTTTTAAAATACCATCCCAGGGTATGAGTGAGTGATCAATTCAGTGGTATTATAAGGCAAGGGTTAATATGTTATCAAGTCAATCAAGCAGTAATGATAACACAATACAATAATCACTTCCTAACTACTCTTGTTGATGCAGGGATGGTTTGCAGTAATGATGTATGCCCTCGCATAAAGGTCGCTCACAAACGACTCCAACAACCAAGTTCTTGCATGACAACCTCCCTAAAGTGTAACTTCCTCACCAAAGCAAATGTAATGCGGTGCATGGTTGTGTTAGTCGAGTACTTAATTAAGATTATTTATACAGAAGATTTGAGAAGCTAAGGTACCTCCCTTTATATCATTAGCCCAATCGAATGATCCATCTAGGGTCGTCAATCCTAGTTAACCACATACAATAAGCAAGTTGTAGGGCATCACTCTAATGAAAAACAGTGGATAGGTAAATTTAAAAGTTTATACTCACAGTCACTATGAGAAGGCTCGTCACCTCAGTGTAGGCCAACAGCTCGAACACGGTGTCTCATACTACCATTCTCATCTCACAAGTTTGAGTTGCTTACTATGGGGAGGCTCGTCACCCCAGCGTAGGCCGATAGCTCGACCACGATGTCCCATACCACCGTGTATGGATCATGAGTCTTAACGGATTGTGGTACCATGGTTAAAACGAGCTTTTACATTGGTAAGAGGTACCTTAGATTCAAGCAATGATGTCCATACCTGGTAAACACACAATAGGTCAATCGGTTTGTTTAATAAGTTCGATTGGTACGAGTACACACTAACTTAATCAATATGGAGCGCATAAGCACCCCTTGTGGTCTAACCATTGTCGACAATCATCGTGCGACACAAATTCATTGAATTACCCAATGTGGTGATAATAATTCAGCCACCTGTACAAGGATTGTTACTGATTTCCTATGCTACGTTGTAGCCCCAATCTTACTCAGATACAATAGGTAGACACACGTGATAATCATATCAGCATTTAACAAATAATCAAAATAAATCCCTCATATGAGTATTTCATCAAACACATTGAACATACTACCAAACACTTGCATTTTATCCATAAATTGTGTAGCGGTAAATATGATTACATGAGAGAAACTATACATATGATTAAGGAAATTGAGAATCCTATCTTAATACACTTAATAAATACAAATCATCAATATTTTCTCATTCAAGCATTTTATCAAACACTTAAGTTACACTTCACCAAATACATAGACTAGATTAGTTACGACATATATTATGGTAATTCCTTACACAAAGGGATCATCATGCATACGACAAACATGAATCCTAGATTAATAGTCATGGCAAGCACAAATCATAATTGCACGTTCATTCAAACATTTTCAACAAACACATAGGAAGCATTTTGTTCAACATAGTTCATACCCGTATAATACATTAAATCAATGTGTCTAAGATGATATAGTAGCAATCAAGTCAGACATAAATTATTAGCTGATATTAAAAGTATTGAAAACCATAACCTAAACATTTATAGTCCACACCTTTCGTCGGAATACTCGATTCGAACTTGGTTCGAATCCTACATTCCCGAATATAGAACAGCGGGCACCTAAGCAATGAAATAGGTTAGCTATTTCGTCGATTACTCTATTTGGATCCCTAAATCAAAATTAGGGTTACGTTTTCTTACCCAAATCATAGCTGAGATTAATCGTGTAGCATAATAGGAAGGCGATTCAGTGCGTGGAGTTGTGGGAAGGAATCTCAACAACGATCTCTCGAACTCTCACTTCTATCCTCACTCTTTTCTCTCTTCTCTCCTAGGGTTAGAGAAATTCGTATGAAATGGGAATGGGGTGGTTTAAGGGCTTTATATAGGCCCAGAACTGATGCAAACAGCCCCAGGGACATGGTATACCTAGTTTGTATCCAAAAGGCATCTGTTTCGGGCAGACAAGGCTCATCTAGAGGTCCATTACTCACTTATGGTGTAGGGTAAGTCACCAGAAAATGGATCTATGTCAGGATGTGTTGTCGATGCGATCAGATAAGCAGATTGACTGTGAATGATCTGTGTCTGATCAACGGTTGTAGTCATTTGATCGGGGCCACAGCTATACAGATATATGCAGGGAAATTTTTCTGATCCATGAGTGAAGTTCAGTCAGAAACTAATGGTCTAAAATCCTTAATTTCTCCTGTGAGTGAATGACCCAATTCACTTAAGTTTCAATACCTTTTCTAAGAATATTCGCATTTCTCACACACTTAACTCAGCACTCAAATTGAACATTTCTGGACACCATCTGGGCTCGATTCCTTTGATGTTTGTTTAGCCCAGTAAGGCGAATGTAACCCTATAGTTTCACAGTCATCAAACATTCGACGTGCGGTCCAGGTCTGATATGAGGTTTCAATGTACTCCCAAGAGTGACAGGCTCTTGGGATTTTTTCTAGATTTTTATGTAGTTTTGAGTCAATGGTATTAATGGTTTTAGGTCTTCTCATTTATGAAAATGGTGGTTCGAGCTAAATCCACCGTTTATTTAGTTTTGTACTTAATTAGGCATTTCTGGCTGAGGTGGTACTCGGGCATTTATACGAATTTTTCCAAAACGTTACATTATACCCCCCATAAAGAAAGACTGTCTCGAAAATTAGTACCTTTTCATACTCCTCGAGGATCTAAAGGTAGTTCTTAAAAACCTCGGCTTCCATTTCCCAAGTAGCCTCTTCCTTAGTGTGATGAGTCCACAATACTTTCATGAGTGAGATCACTTTGCTGCGTAACACTTGTTCATTCTTATCGAGAACCCATGTTGGTCGCATTACATAGGTAGCGTCTTCACTCAACTGTACTTGCTCCCATTTGATAATATGGGAAGGGTCAGGAACATATTTCTTCAACATTGATAAGTGAAACACATTGTGCACGCCTGCGAGTGGTGTGGGTAAAGCAAGGTGGTATGCTACCACACCCACTCGGTTTAGAACCTAGAACGGACCAATAAATCTAAGCGTGAGTTTCCCTTTCTTGCCAAATCGAAAGACTCCATTGGAGAAACTTTCAGGAATACGTGGTCCCCAACTGCAAATTCTAGCTATCGCCATCTGGTATTGGGTAACTCTTCTGTCTACTCTGGGCTACAAGAAGTCGATGCCTGATGATGCCGATCTTCTCTGAGGTTGCCTATACTAAATCTGGGCCAACCAAACTCTTCTTGCCAACTTCTACCCAATAATATAGAGCTTGACATGGGCACCCATACAATGCTCCAAAGGGAGCCATGCCAATGCTTGCTTGGAAGCTGTTGTTATAAGAAAACTCAACATATAGGAGACAGAAATCCCAACTGTCCTTAAAATCATGCACACACGCTCTCAACATGTCTTCAAGTATCTGATTTACCCGTTCCGTCTGCCCATCTGTCTATGGGTGGAACGCGGTACTGAACTTCAGTTTCACTCCCATTGCTCTTGGATTCGAGTCCAAAAAATGGACGTGAGTCATGTGTCTCAGTCCGACACAATCTCCATAAGAACTCCATGCAGTCGTACTATCTCCTTGATGTACAACTTGGCTAGATCATCTGCCGAGTAAAAAATTTTAATCAGGAGGAAATGGGCTAATTTCGTCAATCGGTCCATGATTACCCAAATGGAGTCATGCCCCTTTCTCGTCTTTGATAACCCAAAAATGAAGTCCATTGATATGAAATCCCACTTCCATTCTGCTATGGGCAAAGGTTGAAGTAAACCAGGGGGTCAGTGATACTCGGTCTTGACTTGCTGGCACGTGAGACAACAGGATATAAAATTTACTATCTGGGCTTTCATATTGTCCCACCAGTATGAATGCTTCATGTCTCGATACATCCTCGTACTACCCAAATGCATCGCCCTCTTTGAATTGTGGGTAGCCTCTAGAACTTCTCTCCTCAAGTTGTGGCGATTCAGGACGCATAAGCCGTAAACCTTCATCTGAGCCAATCCTCCATTCAGATTCTTCACTGTTACTCGCATGCTCTCTCATTTCCACTAGTAGCTCATCTTCTTTCTGAGCCACAATGATTCAGTCATCAATAAGTGGCTACAAGTGGAAGTGTGTGACACTCTCGAATGGATCCTCCACTGTCAGCTTCAGTTCAAAATCTCACACGAATTCCACCATATTCCACTCTTCTATCAACAGTGGGGCGGCAAATTTTATAGTTTTCTTACGACTCAATATATCGGCTACAAGGTTAGCCTTTCCAGGATGGTAGAAGACCTCAAACTTGAAGTCTTTCCTAAGTCAAAGTGCATCAAAGTACGTCATGTTACCTATAACCTTGGTCTAGTTTAATCCAAATCAAACTCTGATACCATCTTGTAATGCCTCGAATTTCGAGGGTCAAGCAAAGCTCTACTCTTGAGATCCAGCACATCACTTATGCAACATGGATAATGATGTTCAGATTTTGTCCACATTAATGAGTTAAACATAATGATGTTCAACATAGTTCATGTGTATAAAACATCAAAATCAACGTGTTTATAACAATATGAAAGCAATCAAGTCAGACATAAACCATTAGCTAACATTGAAAGCATTAAAAACCATAACCTAAACATTTATAGTCCACACCTTTCGTCGGAATGCTTGATTCGGACTCGGTTTGAATCCTATGTTCCCGAATACAGAACAACGAGCATCGAAGCAATGAAATAGGTTCACAATTTCATCGATTACTCTATTTGGATCCCTAAATCTAAATTAAGGTTAGGATTTCTTACCCAAATCCTAGTTGAGATGGATCGTGTAGCGTAATAGGAAGACGATTCAATGTGTGGAGTTGTAGGATGGAATCCCAGCAATAATCTCCCGAACTCTCACTTCTTTCCTCACTCTTTTCTCTTCTTTTCTCTCCTCTCTCTCCTAGGGTTAGAGAAATTCGTATGAAATGGGAATGGGATGGTTTAAGGGCTTTATATAGGCCCAGAACTAATACAAATGGTCTCAGGGCCATGATATACCTAGTTTGTATCCAAAGGGTGTCTGTTTCAGGCAGACGGGGCTCATCTAGAGGTCCATTACTCACTTATGGCATAGGGTAAGTCACTTGACAATGGATCTATGCCAGGATGTGTTTTCGGTGTGATCGGATAAGCAGATTAACCGTGAAGGATCTGTGCCTGATTAATGATCGTAGTCATTCGATTAAGGCCACAAGTATACAGATATGGGCAAAGAAATTTTCCTAATCCATGGGTGAAGTTTGGTCAGAAATCGATAGTCCGAAATCCTCAATTTTTCCAATGAGCGAATGGCCCAATTCACTTAAGTTTGAATACCTTTTCTAAGGATATTCACATTTCTCAGATACTTCACTCAGCACTCATATTGAAGGTTTCTAGATGCCATTTGGGCTCGATTCCTATGATGGTTGTCAAGCCCAGTAAGGCGGATGTAACCTTATAGTTCGCGGTCATTGAACCTTCGACGTGTGGTCCAGGTCTGATACGGGGTTTCAATGTACTCCCGAGAGTGACAAGCTCTTCGGATTTTTCCTAGGTTTTTATGTAGTGTTAAGTCAATCGTATTAATGGTTTTAGGTATTCTCATTTATGGAAATGGTGGTTCGAGCTAAATCCACCGCTTATTTAGTTTTTGTAACACCCTAAAAATTGGGGGTCGGGTAGAAACCTAACTCCCGAGTTCCAGAACGTCACTTATGCAACATAGATAATGATAAATGCATGTTGTCTGTAAAATGGCATTAAACAAGATTGAGACTAAGCCAAAACAACATATCATACTCCAGAGACAGTTAAATGAGCAAGCGGAAGACTGATAAATACATAAAATATATAATTGATTGTAAGTCTCCAGAGTGTGAACAGGTTACCAGGTTAATTAAATACATGTATACTTCAAAACTGGAAAGAAATGAATATACATGAGTGCTCCAAAAATATAAAATGACAAGTGTCAAGGCATCTACTCAACCTCCCTGTAATCCCGTCGATTAGATCACGCATAAAGGAGGGATCCTCCTCATCATCAAGTCTGGCTCCGCCTCGCAGGCCACGCCATCATCTGCAATTATAAAAGGGTCTGGTGGTATCTGAAACACCGTCTCGTAATGTGGGAGTGAGTAATTAACTCAGTGGAATCATAGAGCAAAGTTAGCATGTTATCTAATCAATCAAGAGTTCTATGGCATTGGTACCTATGGTTATAGAAATAAGCCTACTCTCTATTGGCTAGATGTCCTCAACATTTTCCAAAGGCAAAGTAATAACTTTTGGTTGTATGTGGTCGAGCCAACACGGAAGAAAAGTTGTGTAGTGGGTCTGAGCCGGATACATAGACTTTCTGCCTAGAACAGAAAATTTACCGTATCAGTTCTTAATCCAAGTCGATGCCGATCTTCTGGTTGATCAGAGTATTGGATTTATTGGTAACTACTAGGATTCAGAAGTCGATTCAAACCGCGAATACATTGCTAATATACAATTCCTTTACTCCGCGTTCCCGATTGCAATAAATCCTTGGGAAGGCAATTCTAAGGGGAATTCTAAGGGGCGTGCTGGTTTATTCTAAGTTCAATCTGAGGGATTTATAAGTTTTCCCTGAGAGTGAATGGTTCTAAGTTAAAACAACTTTCCTAAGGGTCATAAAAGAAGTATATAAGTATTAAGGGGATCTATCGAAGGAATGAGGTTCTACTCCAACCAAATCAAGTCGACTAACTAAGTCTAAGTCTATCATTCTATTACCTTAGCATAATTAGGCTTTTACATTCCTTAGTATAACTAATAGCCTAGTCTTAACTTAGGAGTAGCGATAATTCACTAGTTATATTCTAAAGTCTATGTTCATATGCTAAGTGATTTGTTTTATAGCTTAGGGCCAGAAGTTGTCTAGTTAAATTTGAGTTGCCCAAACCTAAACGTAGTTGCGCTCGAGCACTACACATATGCTCATACCAACTAAGGAGGTCCTAGGGTTTACACCATTAATTTATTAGATTTCCTATACTGTCAGATCCTTCTAAATCTAGAAATACCAACTCTTGGTCCAAAATTCTAAGGGCCTGTTTGGGCTAGTGGCATGAAGTTGTATTAAATGGATAGCGTTGCTAATCCCACCTCGGGATTAGGAATAACATATTTGGTAGGAGGGTGGGAGGGGATTAAAATCGATTCATAGACTTTGGAAAATGAGTCTTGAGTTGGGAAGTAGGAGATGAGAATTCCAAATCCCAAGATGAAGAATTTCTTAGTGTAATTCAAAAGAAAAATTTCAGGATTTACTTCTAATTATATACATTATAAACATGGTATTAAAAATCATGGGATACACCTAATCTAGGGGCAATACCCTACACCTGCATCTATTCTTCGGTAGTAAATCTCGCCCATCAGCGAAACTTAGGATTCTAATATGGTTTATAGATTCCATCGCTCCCTTCCTAAGTCAGAGTGCGTCAGTGTGCGTTGTGTTACCATAACCCAGGTCCGGTTTAATCCAAATCATGCTCTGATACCAACTGTAACACCCCAAAAATCGGGGGTCGGGTAGAAACCCAACTCCCGTGTTCCAGAACGTCACTTATGCAACATAAATAATGATAAATGGATGTTATCTGTAGAATGGCATTAAACAAGATTGAAACTAAGCCAAAACAACATATCATACTCCAGAGACAGTTAAATGAGCAAGCGGAAGACTGATAAATACATAAAATATATAATTGATTGTAAGTCTCCAGAGTGTGAACAGGTTACCAGGTTAATTAAATACATGTATACTTCAAAACTGAAAAGAAATGAATATACATGAGTGCTCCAAAAATATAAAATGACAAGTGTCAAGGCATCTACTCAACCTCCCTATAATCCCGTCGATCAGATCACGCATAAAGGAGGGATCTTCCTCCTCATCATCAAGTCCGGCTCCGCCTCGCAGGCCACACCATCATATGCAATTACAAAAGGGTCTGGTGGTGTCCAAAATACTGTCTCGTAATGTGGGAGTGAGTAATTAACTCAGTGGAATCATAGAGTAAAGATTAGAATGTTATCAAATCAATCAAGCGTTCTATGGCATTGGTACCTATGGTTGTAGAAATAAGCCTACTCTCTATTGGCTAGATGTCCTCAACATTTTCCAAAGGCAAAGTAATAACTTTTGGTTGTATGTGGTTGAGCCAATACGGAAGAAAAGTTGTGTAGTGGGTCTGAGCTGGATACATAGACTTTCTTCCTAGAACAGAAAATTTACCGTATCAGTTCTTAATCCAAGTCGATGTCGATCTTCTGGTTGATCAGAGCATTGGATTTATTAGTAACTACTAGGATTCAGAAGTCGATTCAAATTGCGAATACATCGCTAATATACAATTCCTTTACTCCACGTTCCCGATTGCAATAAATCCTGGGGAAGGCAATTCTAAGGGGAATTCTAAGGGGCGTGCTGGTTTATTCTAAGTTCAATCTGAGGGATTTATAAGTTTTCTCTGAGAGTGAATGGTTCTAAGTTAAAACAACTTTCCTAAGGGTCATAAAAGAAGTCTATAAGTATTAAGGGGATCTATCGAAGGAATGAGGTTCTACTCCAACCAAATCAAGTCGACTAACTAAGTCTAAGTCTATCATTCTATTACCTTAGCATAATTAGGCTTTTACATTCCTTAGTATAACTAATAGCCTAGTCTTAACTTAGGAGTAGCGATAATTCACTAGTTATATTCTAAAGTCTATGTTCATACGCTAAGTGATTTGTTTTATAGCTTAGGGCCAGAAGTTGTCTAGTTAAATTTGAGTTGCCTAAACCTAAACGCACTACACATATGCTCATACCAACTAAGGAGGTCCTAGGGTTTACACCATTAATTTATTAGATTTCCTATACTGTCAGATCCTTCTAAATCTAGAAATACCAACTCTTGGTCCAAAATTCTAAGGGCCTGTTTGGGCTAGTGGCATGAAGTTGTATTAAATGGATAGCATTGCTAATCCCACCTCGGGATTAGGAATAACATATTTGGTAGGAGAGTGGGAGGGGATTAAAATCGATTCATAAACTTTGGAAAATGAGTCTTGAGTTGGGAAGTAGGAGATGAGAATTCCAAATTCCAAGATGAAGAATTTCTTAGTGTAATTCAAAAGGAAAATTTTGGGATTTACTTCTAATTATATACATTATAAACATGGTATTAAAAATCATGGGATACACCTAATCTAGGGGCAATACCCTACACCTGCATCTATTCTTCGGTAGTAAATCTCGCCCGTCAGCGAAACTTGAGATTCTAATATGGTTTATAGATTCCATCGCTCCCTTCCTAAGTCAGAGTGCGTTGTGTTACCATAACCCAGGTCCGGTTTAATCCAAATCATGCTCTGATACCAACTGTAACACCCCAAAAATCGGGGGTCGGGTAGAAACCCAACTCCCGTGTTCCACAACATCACTTATGCAACATAAATAATGATAAATGCATGTTGTCTGTAGAATAGCATTAAACAAGATTGAAACTAAGCCAAAACAACATATCATACTCCAGAGACAGTTAAATGAGCAAGCAGAAGACTGATAAATTCATAAAATATATAATTGATTGTAAGTCTCCAGAGTGTGAACAGGTTACCAGGTTAATTAAATACATGTATACTTCAAAACTGAAAAGAAATGAATATACATGAGTGCTCCAAAAATATAAAATGACAAGTGTCAAGGCGTCTACTCAACCTCCCTGTAATCCTGTCGATCAGATCACGCATAAAGGAGGGATCCTCCTCCTCATCATCAAGTCCGGCTCTGCCTTGCAGGCCGCGCCATCATCTGCAATTACAAAAGGGTCTGGTGGTATCCAGAACACCGTCCCGTAACGTGGGAGTGAGTAATTAACTTAGTGAAATTATAGAGTAAAGATTAGCATGTTATCAAATCAATCACGCGATAATAGTAAAGCAAACAATCAAACATTCCTAGATACTGTTGTTAATGAATGCATGAAATGACATGATGGATACCCTCACCGACATACTCCCTTATGCAGCACCATCTGCGTCCGCGGCATGCTTTCTTCTCGCAGTGCTCCACATCTTCCAGGCACATGCAATGCGATATGGATAATGATTACCGGATTGTTATTAGTCCTTTTCATACAGCAGGATTGGAAAACTAGGGTACCTTGCTTATATCAATCCCAACACAGATCCTGTCTAGGGTCGTCACTCCTAGCAATCTCATACGATGTTATATTTGTAGGTCGCTGCAAGGGCTGCCAGGGCTCTTGCTCGCACTCGTTGCACCTCTCCCCCATCACCTTATCAATACAAGCCTAATTATCCTTAAGACTGCATCAGGACTCGTCGCCCCCATGCAGTGTCAGGATAAATTCAAGGTCACTACAAAGGGCTCGTCACCTGATCAGTGTAGGCCAATAGCAAGAATATAGTGTCCCATACCACCATAATTTGCTCAGAGTAGGGTGCTCACTGGTCACTACGGGGAGATTTGTGGCCCCAGCGTAGGCCAACAGCACCACCACGGTGTCCCATACCACCATGCCTGGCTCATGAGTCTTTATGAATCAAGGTACCATGGTTGACAGGGTTTCAAATGGTAAGTTCACTACCCTAAGTTCAAGCAGTTATGACACATACATGGTGAACATACAATGGCCAGTCGGGTTACTTGACGGGCTCGACTAGTACGAGCGCATCTCAAGCTGAGCGACATGAAGTGCATGAAACACTTCGTGTGGCCTAACCACTGCCGCCAACCCAAGACACGACTCGCGTTCATTGATGCGTCCTTCGTGGCAAATAGAAGCCAACCACGAATTCAATCCATTACCGACTGCTTGGACTAACGTATAGCCCCAAGCATTTATAAACAACATCAATGATCATGTGAGTGTGACATAATTGAAATACAAACAATCAAAGCATATTCACAACATGTGATAGCATATAACGTAAGTAAATCATCCAACACCTTCATTTCATATATATGGTGAAATCAATACTTATAGCCAACATGTAGGAAATCATATACAACATCATATGGATTGAGAATTCATTCTCAAAACTAATCTACAATACCATTTACTCAATACATACTAATACAAACATTTATACGAACACTTGGTGTACACACCTTAGTCCACATAGCGTATGTCGACCCAAAGTGCGCATTAGGGCGAATCTCTTCGCCAAACAGATTATACACGCATACATAATATCATCACAGGATGAATTTACATGTCAAGAATTTCAGCAAAATACGGACATATACAGTATTTTCTATAAATACCTAAAATACTCTAAATCTCAAATTTACCGTACGTTTACGAAATGAAAAACGGACAGCACATTGTACATGTAAAACGGCGTTGCCGTCGATAATCTACTATTAAACGACAGTGAAAGCTTTGAAATCAGTCAATCAAAGCGTCTAAGATCTGCACCTTTCGCCTTAGACGTGTATTGTTTCGAACGGAACGTATACGCTTCGTCAACGGCGTAGCGGCGACCTAATGCACAAGATGTAAAAGCTACCTTGCTATTTGAATCGACGGAATCCCAAAACACCAAGTGGTTAGGGTTTTTCTTACCTAGAAGTGCATTGGAATCACCGGGAGGGTGATGCAGGCATGTGGATGTGGCACGAGGAGCAACAGGGAAGACTCCTAAGAGAAAGCTCCAACTTCTCCCTCACTTTCTCTCTCTTTTCTCTCTTCTCTCCCCAAATTCGTATGGAATGAAAGAGCAAGGGTTTAAGCCCTTTTTATAAGCCCAAACATGACCAAAATAGACTTGGGGCCAAGATAGACTTATTTTATAACCAAAGTGGGCTTGTTCTGATCCAACGGAGCATTTCTGGAGGTCCTGTGACTGAATGCGGTCGGACTTAAGCTCCCTGACATTGGATCTAAGTCAGGCAAAGTTTTCAGTCCGATCAGATTTCTAGATCGACCGTGGTGGACCAGTTTCAGTTCAACGGTTATGGGAACTCGATCGGAGCTACAAGTACTATGACATGTAAGGAAAATTTTTCCTGATCCGAGGGTGAAATTTGATTGAATTCTGATGGTCAGAACGCTTAGAAAAAGCGCACAAGCGAACGTGCCAGATTTCATAAATTATATTTATTTCTCACACTCTTCACTTTGGACCCAGTAAAATAGCGTCAGGACATCAGTTGGACTTGATTTTCGAGATGAACGTCAAGTCCAACTAGGCGGTCAGGATTGTCTAAGTTCGAGGTAATCGAACTTCCGATGTGCGGTCCAGAGCTGATACAAAGTTTCCTAGGTGCTCCAGAGAGCAATCGGGAATAGAGTTTGATCCCAGGCTTTACGGTATTGTAGCGTCACCTATCCTATACATTTTGACTCTAGCAGATCATATTGAAAGTGATTGGTGCGAATTTCACAGGTCGTCTAGTGCAGCGCTAGGTGATTCTCATTAGATTTCTAAAGGAAGTAGCCTATAATGATCTCTGTTTGAGATGAAATTTGGAGGGTGGAGCGAGGGTGTTTGGAAACGGAAGAAGGAAGAGTTTGGAGGGGTGGTTTTTACCAAAAATTGGACGTTTGGAGCGAAAGAAGAGCTTGGAGGGTCACTTTATGATGGAAGTACTTGATTGGGATGTTTTTAATGAACGGACCGCATACCAGGGGGCTACCCTAGCCCCCAAACACCTCCAGCCCAAAACTCGGACCCAACCGATAATTTTGACCGGCGATGCATCGCGGAACCGGCGATGACATCGCCGACCAAACTCACAACTGGTGATGGCCGCCATATGGACTGGGTTCCCCCTGCCCCCAGGGTCCCAAAAAAGTATGGTTCCCACCTTGGTTCATTGTGGATTAGCGTGGGTGGGCCCATGACTCCGTTCGAAGCATTCCAGGGCCAGTTTGTAAATCGAAATGAATTTCTATGCCGTATAGCATATGATTTTTAGGTAGGAGATGCTAATCTATCCAACTAACCTATCTATTTTATCATATTCCAAAAGTTTAAGGGTCGAAACCTATTTTACTCATTTATTTACTATTCACAGTAATTTTTAGCTTCGGTATTGTTCTTCATCATTAATACCCTAGGATCAGTGTTCTTTTCTATTTAAACTTGAGGAGTCGTGTCTAAGATGAAAGTACATGGAGAAATTTGAAGAATGAGATGGCGAAAGGTGAGTTTTGAAGGAAATGGGTTGAAGAGTGATTTCTTTGGCTTTGAGATTGAGCTTTGAAAGCGATAAGGTTGACCCATTTCCTAAGGACATCTAACTCTAGGTTGGAAAAAATCCGGGGTGTTACAGTTTTGTACTTAATTAAATTTTTTTCTTAATTATGACATGATTCGGTACTTAGGCATTTCTGGCTGAGGTGGTACTCGGGCCTTTGTATGAATTTTTCTGAGATGTTACAGCCTTTGAGTTAACCTCTAGTACGATACCGTTTGGTAGGTTAATTTGTCAGTTAACAAATCTGTTCAGGATAGAGGGAGAGCAGGGCACAATTATTAGAGGGCCTCGCTTCACCTCAGTTAGCCTTATCCGAATGTAACTTGGCTCTGGACAAGGACCGAGTGCTCACGCTGATGAGGAAGAAGCCCTGGAAGAAGTCCTTATACCTCCAGAAGAGGCTGTAGCTACATCTCCTGCCCCTTCTACCTCACCAGAGGCCAATCTCTCCCATCTCAATGAGTAACAGTAGGAATTCAAAGAACTCTAGACTTAGCTGGAAAGAATGGTTTCTTCTATCCAGTGAATAGTGCAACGTATTGCAGCCCATCTGTCATGTCGTCAAGATGACTCCGCCGATGTTGTGGAGCCCAGTCCTCTTTGATTTTTTTTTTTTTTTTTTTGCCCCTCTGGATTAGTCTATATAGATGGATGTTTTTCTTTAACTTGCCTTACACTTGACTTTTACAGCCTGATATTTTGGTAATCAGTTAGGCTGTATGCTAATCTGGATTTTGTTTGTGTTGTGGTATGCCCTTAAGTGCTTAACTTTTTTGGTTTGTGGATTATAGGTAAGACTACTAAATCTAGTGGTAGTACTTTTGACAACCTTATGGCAATATCCATTCTAATTCTGATGTTATATCTCATTATGTAGATAATGATCTTTATGCCTATATCCTTATATCATCCATCTGTTATATTCTCTTACCCTCTATTTTATCCATTCTCAACTGTTATTGGAATATTTCTTGATTAACTATTTGCCAATAACTGATGAAAAGGGGGAGAAGAAACCTACCCACCAAAACAATGTTTGTCTCATACAGAAATTGTTTGTTTCCCTTATTGTAGGTCAGTCCTAGTAAACACTAAGGGAGAGTAGCATGATTTTTATTACATGTTAAGTTTGGAGTTGTAAATTTTATTTTTGATATGTAATCTTTATTGTTTTAGTATGTCATTGGTGTGGAAAATGATATGGTTGTAGGTTAGGTTATTTTTGTCACGTAATTGACAATGGAGGAGATTGTTAGTGCACTTATTTGCACACATGTTCATCAATTTTGTGACTATTTTTGTCTTATAGTCGGACGATTTCTTTAAAAATGAAGACCGACGACGCAACTGGATCAGACGCATCGAAGCCACATTGAAGACAAAGGATTGCTTCTATGATCTGAAACCTTGCAAATAGATGATCCCAACCCAAATAGGAAAACCCATCTAGGTCATCTATTCAAAGACAATCCCTAGTCCATATTTTATATCCTATAGTCTTAGCTTAAACAAGTCCCAAGTTGGTGAAAGATTTATTGGACAAAAAAGGAAAAATAATAAAATTTGTCCAACGTCAGTAGGACGAAGGTGCCACTGAATAGCACCTTTAGTACCACCGAAGATACCTTCGATATTACCAAATGGGCTCAAAATAGTCCAACATGATTATAACGATAATTCGGTATCACCAACTGCCACCGATAAATAAAGTTTGGCGCCACCGAAAGAAACTATTTTCAATCAGCAACTTGGGAATTTAATTCGGCACTACCGATAAATAATTCGATACTACCGAAGCAAGTTTAGTGGTATTGAAGGTCACTTCGGTAGCACTGTAAACTAGACATTTTTTATTCGTTGGAAGCTTTTATCTATAAAAATGGCTTATGAGATCTTGCAAAAATAGTGAAAATAAGCACCATAGAGTCTCTAGTGTATCCCAAGATTATCCTAGCCCATTTAGAATCTATCCATATTGAAAGTACACCTACTACGTGCCCTGGTTTGTCAATAACGTTGTAAGTTGAGTCAGTCGGACAACAGCGCCTAATAAGAAGATCAAGTCAAGCGTTTGCCTCAACTGGATGTGTAGAAGCTTGCCATAGGTAAATCATAGCCTCACATCCCATGTCCCAAAACACTAGGTGATTAAAATCCTTAAAAAGAACTAGAACATCTTAGGGTTTCTGTGTAAGAAAACTTTTTATCAAAAAGAAAAATTTTTAAAGTTTTTCTTACACTGTCGATTATATCGATTACCCCTTCGATATGATTGACCAGCTCTGTCGATGTCCTCGGTATCTCAAATCAATACAATCGAGTGAGAACAAAAAGCGTCCAGTAATCAAACAATCATCTGGATGATTTATCGATATATCGACCTGTGAGTCGATATCATCGATATTTGAATATCGATCCTATCGAAAGAAGATCGATACTATCGACAGACCGTTTTTCGGCGCCCCTATTTTTCTAAAGAAAACTAATATAAGCTTCGATATATCGATGACTGTCCGATTCAATCTGAACTCAAATATCGATCATATGGGAAGTCAGTCGATCATATCGATAGCAGGCGCATGTTTTCACCAGCATGGATTTCAGGTTATTTTTAATGTTGATCGGGGTGCCAGTCGATAAATCGATATTCATATAACGATCATATCGAGACCTCGTCGATTGGATCGAGTCCGGACATAAATCATCCAGCAAGCTTATAGATAAATTTATATGATTTATCGATCCCATCAACAAGGTCTCCGATACGATCGATGTACAAATTCTTATGGCATCGACTGTTCCCCGATCATATTTGTAGAACCTGAAATTCTTCAAGGCTTCTCTCTTGTTTTCACCTGTCGATAGATCGATCCATCGCTTGATGGAATCGAAGTTTGAAATTCGATAACATCGATGTGTGTCTCGATCCCATCAACCAGTTGGTGATAGGTTTTCAAAAGCAAAATGACAATTGAGTTTGTATCATCGAGAGGTCTGCCGATACAATCGAGAGTATACGCTCGATCATATCAACGACTGCTTGATGATATCGAACTTTGTCATAAATATGACCGTTTATATCCGTTGGAACCTTTTTCTTATATATAGAGAGATTAGTCTTTATGCTAGTAGAGAAAGAAGAGAGTGCTTTTGAGAGTTTTAAACTTCCTATCATTTACCTTAAGCCCTTTCTCTCAGGAAGTTCATCCTCCAATCCCCCTCATCATTGATATCACATTGAGTGGATTGGGGAATGAACTTCCACATTGAAGGATCCTTCAGCTACTACCTTAATGACAAATCATGAAACTGGGATGCCTTGAATGCATAGATGATGGGAACCACTCTATCTTCCTTATAGGAAAATATTTAGAGAGTGGTATTCCATCATAACCTTGACCCAACCTAAAGCCTAGTATAGATACATCTTTGTGTTGCGAATCAAGGGAGCTGAAGACTCTTCATCAACAAGAAGGAGATCTTCATCATTGTGCAGAATGGGACTCATCAACTTATTTGTAAGTATCTAGAGTCCAGAGGATACCTGTGATCATTCCTATCTAGGATTGGGTTTTAAGTGTTGTTCACCCTTTGAAGTCCTCGAAGGAGGCCACCGACGGGAGTGTACGTGCGGGGTGCGTTGTGTGGACCCTTGCTCTGTGGAGAGCATAAACATCTGGTTAGGAGTACACCAGAAAAACTCCAGGGTTAGAGGTGAACCGAGTAGAAACCTCCGGGTGCATTGTGTGGACCCTTGCCCTGTGTGGGCATAAACATCTAGTTAGGAGTACGCTAGCAAAACTCTAGGGTTTGAGGTGAACCAAGTAGAAACCTCTGTAAAGGTTGAAGGTGAACCTGATTTAAAATCTTAGGTTTGAGGTGAACTATGGAAAACCTCCTTAGTGAAATCCAGTCACTAAAGGGTTGAGTGTGGAAGCCGGGAGTGGAGTAGACAAGTAGTCGAACCACTATAAAATGACTATGTTTGAGATTGATATTGTCTTTCATTTATGTGATTGCCCTACATGCCTTTATATATGATTATCTGAAATCACATCTTATGCATACACACAGTCATATCTATCACAATCTAATTCATAAATTTGTTTATCTTACAAGTAGTTGTGATTGGATCCTCTATTAGGCTTAGAAGCCAGTAGAGTTAATTTTTGAGTAATCCTAATTTTTACTCTGTGATAGGATTTCTAATAATTCATAAAAACTTTAAAAAGTCCTATTCACCCCCCTCTAGGATATATTGGCATATTCCTACTTCAACTCAAGCGGTCTTCACCGCTATTTCACATATGAGTTCATGTTCTCTTCATTGTGATCATTCACTCTTATGAGCATTCAAAACTCCTATTTAATGAAGAACATGAACTTGTGCCTTCTCTAGAGTACAAAGACCAAACCAATAGGAATATTCTTGGTTCTTTGATACTTTAGAGCGTCCATAGGTTGAATCCCTTAGGAAATCCACTCATTATCCTAGATAAGAGATTCAACCAACTCTCATAACCTTAGTCAGCTATTAGGTATAACTTATGCAAGGTTTTTAATCGTGAAGTAAAGTCAACAGGTAAATCCAAGCGACACAATCAGGGGAGCACTAGGGAGCTGATTCAAGCATGAAAGTAGAAAGATTAAGCAACCTGAGAAGACGCTACAAGAGAGAACTCAATTTGACAAGTAAGTGTCATTTTAAGAGTTTAAAATTTTAGTCTCTTTTCTCGTGTAGTAATAAGGCTAAGAGTTTTCTATCAACAAACTCGTTTAGGTTCCTTGTGTGGGGCCTTAGCCAGTGGGCCTAAACGTTAGGTGCCTTGTGTAGGACCTTAGCCGGTGGGCCTAAACTTACGTTCCTTTTGTGGGACATTGGTCGATGGGCCTAAATGTTAGGTGCCTTGTGTGGGACCTTAGCTGGTGGGCCTAAACGGTAGGTGCCTAGTATGGGACCTTGGCTGGTGGGTCTAAACATGTGTCCTTAGTGTAGGACTGTAAAGTTTATTGGTGAATCGAATTTAAAACCATCAATAGTGAAATCCGGTGCACTCTAGGATTGAGTGTGGATGTCGGGAGTGGAGTAAGCATGTAGCCGAACCACTATAAATGCTTGTGTTTGGAATGTTCATTTATACATCTATTTAATCATGCTTATATATGTTTGAATGTGTAATTTTATACACATGATTGAATGAATGTTATTCATTGATAAGTGTTGAGGGTCAAATATTGCATACCAGAACCTAGTTAAGGCCTGAATTTACAAGCATGATATCATTTAATGCCATGCTTTAATCGTGTTTTTGATGCAAGGTGTATTTAGGAGCTTGGACTGCAAAAGGGTGCTAAAAGCATAGATTTAACGCTCTGAAGACACCAAGGCAAGGGACAGACCCTAAGGGACCAAGATCGACGAATTTACACACTAGAGACCTGAGAAAATTGAGAAACTGAAGCTCAAGTGGCTCGAAATTGGTCCAGAATGCAAGATCATAGGGTTCTCACCATCTGCTCGGCTCGAAACTTTATACAAGACCTAAAGACCATATATTAACCGTACACATCGAAATTCAGTCATTGGATCCTTGTGAAAGCAGTCTAACGGTCAAATCAGCCCTCAAACTGAGGATTTCAGGCCCACCTGATATATGGAAATGTTTCAATTTTGGTCTCAACCCCTTAAATGGGGAAACAAAATGAATGGATGGATTGGATGGCTTATAAACATCACATTGAACCCCACCTGGGTTGTGCATGAATAGTGCACAAATGCACTCGCCGTGCACCGGTCTTGAATGCTTGGTCCAAGTCGGTTTGACCAACTACCCATTTAAAAATGGAAATTTTTGTTTACAGCGTTCGCACAGAGGCCGTGAACAAACTGTTGTGGGCCACCATCATGACGCGATGGTCTGATCCAGACCGTCCATTAGATTATATGGTCCATCTTAATACTTCGTAGGTGGAAGAATTCCGAAAGATTACGAGGAGAGAAATGCAACCGTTCAAGCGGAGAATAGACGGCAGAAGAAAGGATTCAATGGGCTGCATCAGGGCAATCCAAAAACATGAGTTTCTGACCGAAATTTTGAGAGGAATTCGATGGTCGGCGTGGATTTCTCCACCGACTTCAATCACGGGTCCTCCCACACATCAGCACAACTGTCATGCATAAGATTATGCATGACCGAAAAGTCTGGATTTTACGGGCGGTTGTGGCCCATCACTAGTGATGGGACGGCTGATCTGAATTGTCCATCGTGTACCTTGTCCAAAAATGCACCAAGGGACGTTGATTTTTTAGAAAGAAGCAAGGGGAAGTGGGTTGTATTTGACTCATCATCTTGGCTGCGTAAGGAGAGATGCGTAGAAGAATCCGCTGCGAACGCTACTAGCTGCATATCTTACACGTGCATTCTCCAGCCACCACCTCCCTAGCATGCTATAAAAAGTGAGAGAAGGAAGTTGTTAAGAAGGGAGTCGGAGGAGACGTGAAGTAGAGAAAGAGATAGGGAGAGTTGTTATTTTTTATTTTCTATTTATTTATTTATTAATTCTACGAGATCTAGCCCACTCATGTGTGGCTGAACATCTTAGCTAGGGCTAAGAGGTGAAGCTTGTAGCGTGATGGGAAAACCTTTGCTTGTGCCTTTTGTTTAGATAGAACTGATGTTGATTTTAGTTAATTAAGGGAATGTTTTTAGTTTTTAATGGTCTGTTGTGACTGAAATTACAATGGGTCTGCGATATCTTTGAGCATTTTCCTTTCCTTTTTTTATGTTTATGACGTCAGGAAGCCCTGTTGTTCACCATCATCTCCTGGGCATGGTCGGATGACAGTACCCTTCCTAACCTTCATATCGTGTTGATTGGTTGGTAATTAGTTGAATTCTGTTGTTTATTTTGTCTCCTAGGCATGGTTTGGTGATGGAATCCATTCTAATTCATATACCTTTCATCCCTTTAAAACCATATCAAAGGAAGTTCAGTTTTACTTTTTGTGGTTACACCCTCCAACTAGGTGCAGATGGGACTCTAAGTCCAGTTGAGTTCTTGAAGCAGGCATAAGATCTCCCTGATCTCTATAAGTGGATCCTCTAAATCCCTAGTTTTCTTTCCCTGAATTCTCTTAATTTTAGATTAGTATTTCTGTAACGCCCGTGAAAAATCCATACTTGGGCTCGAGTACCAACTCGACCCGAATTTGCGTAGAATTCATTCCTTTGGAAAATTTGACTAGGTTAGCTAGTGCAACGTTAGAATAGCTGGGAAATGGTCCCTGATCACTTTAAATACGTTCTACAAGGCCCGAAGCGAGTGGAACTAAGGGTGCTATAATGCTCTAAAGCCTCGGATCAAACTCTAAGCCGGTTTGTTCTCTGGACCACTTTGAATCTTTGTATTGGATCTAGACCGCACGTTGAAAGTCCGATACCTCCTATCTTAGACCGTTAGGACCGTCTAGCTGGGCTTGACACTCATTCCAAAAATCAAGTCAAACCGATGATTACAGGCTATTTCATTGAGCCCGGACCGAAGAGAGTGTGAATAGGGACATAGTTGGAATTTCAAATTCAAATCTGGCACACAAATTTGACGCATCAGTATTAAGCATTCTGACCATCAGAATACAGCCAAATCACACCCTTGGATCAGGAAAAATATCTATTATATATCACGAGACTTATAGGCCTGATCTTGGTGCGGTGACCGTTAAACTGAAACTGGGCCGCCACGTGCGATCTGGGAACCCAACCGGTCTGAAAACTGGATGTGTGCTAGATCCAGTATGCATGAGCTTAAGTCCGACCGCATTTGGCCTGGGGACCTCCAGAAATGCCCTTTTGGACCGAAACGGCCCCGATTTGGTTAGGCACCAAGTAAACATTGTTCCCAAGCCTATTTTGGGAATGTTTTGGGCTATAAAAGGGGTTGAAACCCTCACTCCTCTCTCCCATCCGAATTTGAGAGAAGCCCTAGCTTGGGGGAGAGAAAAAGAGTGAGAGATTGTGAGAGAGTGGGAGAGTTCTTCCCACCACTTGTGCTACGTGTTGCACATGCTTAAGCGACACTTCTCTACCGCTTTCCCGGCGATTCCACCGCAATCCTAGGTAAGTAAAAACCCTAAATAGTTGGTGATTTGAGTTTTTCTTGTTTCCATGGCGATGTAGCTTATGGATCTTATGTATTAGGCTCTTTACTCGCCGTAGACGAAGCATATACACTCCGCTTCAATTCCCGAGTCTACAAGACACTAGGTGAGGATTTTAGACGCTTTGATTTACGGTTCCCAATGCTTTCAATGTCGTTTAATAGTAGATTCTTGACGGCATCGCCGTTTGACATGTACAAAATGCTCTCCGTTTCCCGTTTCGTAAGCTAACGAAGAATATGAGATTTAGGGCATTTTAGTCATTTGTAGGAAGTACTGTTTGCATTCATATTTTGCTGATGTGATTGACATGGTTTGTTGTCGCATTAGGAAGTTAGGAATGCGTGCATAATTAGTTTGGCGAAGAGATTCGCCTAGTTGCATACTTTGGGTCGACATGCTATATGTAGACCTAAGTGTGTAGTGCATGTGTTTGTATAAATGCTTGTATTAGTATGTATTGAATTAAATGATGTTATTTGATACTTTGTGATTGATTTTTCAATTATTATGCCGACCTAAATGATTTTCTACATGTTGACAAAATGCATGATTTCACTACATGCATGGAATGTATGTGCTTGAGGATTTGCTTAAGTTGAATATGCATGGGAAGTATGCCTTGAAGATTTGCTTAAGTTGAATGTTATAACATGTGCTAACATGCTCACATGATGTATTTCAATTCCAATACCTTTTATAGTGATTCCATAGATGTGTGGGACTTGACTTAGTCCAGGCAGTCGGTAACCGAGCAAATTCGTGGCTGACTGGTCATAGCCACGAATGACGCGTCGATGAATGTGATTCGTGTTGAGAGTTGGCGGCAGTGGTTAGGCCACGCGAAGTGTTTTACGCACTTCATGTCGTTCAGTTCGAGATGCGATCGCGCTAGTCGAGCCCGTCAAGTAACCCGACTGGCCGATGTTTGTTCACCATGTATGTATCATAACTGCTTGAACCTAGGGTACCGAACTTACCATTGTAAACCCTATTAACCGTGGTACCTTGATCCACGAAGACTCATGAGCCGGGCATGGTGGTATGGGACACCGTGGTCGAGCTGTCGGCCTACGCTGGGGCCACAAACCTCCCCGTAGTGACCAATGAGCACCTTGACTCGTGAGCAGATTATGGTGGTATGGGACACTATATTCTAGCTGTCGGCCTACACTGATCAGGCGACGAGCCCTTTGTAGTGACCGCGAGCGTATTCTGAGTTCACGGGAGGCGACGACCCTTCCGTGCAGTAGAGTACAGTAGGCCTGTATTGATAAGGTGATGGGGGAGCGGTGCAACGAGTGCGAGCAACAGCCCTGGCAGCCCTTGCAGTGACCTACGAAATGTACATCGTATGAGATTACTAGGAGTGACGACCCTAGACAGGATCCGTGTTGGGATCGATACAAGGGAGGTACCTTAGTTTCCCAATCCTGCTGTTTGAATGGACTAATAATAACTTGGTAATCATATCACCATAGCATTGCATGTGCCTGGAAGATGTGGAGCACTCTAGGGAGTGTGGCATGCCGCGGTCGTAAGATGTTGCCGTATGAGGGTGATCGTCGGTGAGGGCATACATCACGTCATATCATCTTGCATTAACAACAGTTTTAGGACTTGTCTGATTTACTGCTTTACTATTATCGCGTGATTGAATTGTGAACATGCTAATCTTTGCTCTATGATTCCACTGAGTTGATCACTCATTCCCACGTTACGGGATGGTGTTTGCAACACCCACCAGACCCTGTTGTAGTTGCAGGTGACGATGAGATCCAGGAGGTGGAGCTAGATGATGACGAGGACCAGGATGAGTTCTCGTATATGCAGTATCATGACGGCTTCCCGTAGGTGACCTGGATCGAGGGGACATCAGTGGGACTTTTCTTTTTGAACATTATTCTTTTGTTATGTACATGTATATGAGACTCAGAGATGTAGTCATACTTTGGAGACAGTTGAGATTACTTTGTTTTTCCATACAGTGATATATATCTTGTTTAGTCTTCCGCTTGCTTTTATCACTGGATCTGAAGTATGAATTGCAGTTTTGGTATACTTTTACTCATGTGAATGCTTTAAATCAGACAACATTGAATCATAACCATTTTTGTTGCATAAGTGACGGTCTGGAACTCGGGAGTTGAGTTTATACACGACCCCCGATTTTCAGGGTGTTACAAGTTGGTATCAGAGCATGAATGAGAGTATACTGGGCCTGGGTTATGGTCTTGCGACGTACGCTGTCGCTTCCTTTGACTTAGGTGGGTGCGAGAAGGGTCTAGAAACACTTCTAGGATCACAGATTCGCCGATAGGCGAAGTTTATAAGGATCGATCGCAAGATCGAGTCTGTAACGTATCTCGGGTCGCGTTAAGCAAACCGAATCACTTCTAAGCTGTAGGAAGTCGGGTGGAGATGTCCTATGAGCGGTTTTAAACCGCAAAAGTGAATCCATGGGCCGTGGAATGACCACGACTCTAGTAATCAATCGCCAGGGCTTAAAAACCCCGTTTTGCCAAAAATTCTCAAAATTCTTTCTCTAAACACTTCAACCTTCAGTTCTTTTGTATCCATTTCATGTTAGGCATCAAACCTAATGTGAAAATAACACAAATTAGTACATTCACCAAATTTTACAGTGAATAGTAAAATTTCATAAAAAATGGCCATAAAGCCATTCTAACTTCACTTTCTTTAGCAACTAAGGAGCTAGAAAGATGTACTGGATCCTTCTACCCCAAATCCATATGCTGCATCATATGGTTTGGTATTCGGGACTGCGATGTGGACCCGGAAAGCCCCAAAAACATGTTTGGGCTCATAGGGACCAAAATACTATGAACTAAGGGGTGGGACCAGACTTTTTGGGACCCTGGGACCATGGGGGACCAGACCCATGGGGTCCCGCTGGCCAACCTGGAGGTTGGCCGGCGATGCCATCGCCGGCCGGCCACCTCGGACGGTGCTGCCCTTTGGGCGCACCCACTTAAATACACCCCCCATCACCCCTATGTACCTCCCATCCCACGAAAACCCCTAAAACACCCCTCTCCTTCACAAACAGCCCCCTTGCATGCCCTAGATTTGATTTTCAGCGCTCCATTCCAAATCCCGGCGACCCAAACCCATCCTAATCCCTTCCTTGGCCAAAACCGACCACCACCCATCGATTATTGGGTGTTGGCAGCCTCTTTCCTTGAAGATTTTCCCATTTGGAGCTCCAAAATCTCCCAAATAGTGCTGAAATCGTGAGCAGCTCCATTCCACCTTTTTGTTCTTATTTTTCCCTGAAACTACAGCCTTGGGAAGCTTGAAGCATCCCTCTACGACGCCTAGATTTCCTTTTGTCAGATTGGGCAGCCATTTCTCCGCATTTTCGGCGTTTTCCATGGCTTTCGTGGAAGCTATTTTGGGTCTTTTGTCACTCTCATCCATCCTGTCTTTGATGGGTAAGAGGAAAACTGCAACAGACGAGGCTGGGCCGAGCCGCCCTGCTCGATTGAGAAGACCGCGGGGTGGTGCCGCAAGTTCAAGCGCCGCCGCAGGTCCAACTGCAGTCCTGGAGTGCCGTACGAAGCGGGATTTGGATCCCCATGCACACCTTGGACGAACCATCCTATCAGAGATGCCTCATGGTGAATACACTGATCGTAGAGTGTTATTTGAGGCGGACGTAGATGGGCGATTGTTCGGCGAGTATCTGTTGTTCGAACGCATTGAAGCCGCGCACTGGGGACCGATCTTTGAAGCTCGCGCTCGTGCTAATGTGAGCACTGTTCGTGCCTTCTATGCTAGCATCCAGAGTCCTACCTTGGAGCCCTTGCAGTTCAAAATCCCTTTTGGTAGAGATCGGATGGCTACGATCGACGTCCAGTTGGTTGCGCGACTTCTCAACGTGCCTCTAGGTGATGTACATCCAAGTGAGAAGAATTTGAGGACTAGACGTGAACGAGATCGCCGCACCAGGTTTCTGTGCGGTAAGTTGGTTCCATGGCAGCCTAATAATAGCCTCAAGGCGACGTACATGTCTGAGGATTTACGTCTGCTGCATCACATCTGCACGTTCAATGTTTATCCTAGGTCGACGAACCGCATTGAATGTACACGTCTTATGGTCGATTTCTTATTTCTGGTGGCCCAGGGAGAGAACGTATGTATGGCCACTTTCATCTTACGGCAGATAGTTCTCATAGCCAGGTCGAGGAGAACATCCGAATCCCTTCCCTTTGGCCGACTCATTTGCAAGATTGCGCTTGAGTTTGCCTATAGACTTGGACCCGAGTTGCCGGTATCAATTCACACCATCGATGAGTCGACGATGGTTAAGATGAAGATTGGGTCGCAATATCGTGAAAATCAACTTGAAAGGGATAGTGGGGACGACTTTGATGAAGAGGAAGATCAAAGCGAAGGAGAACCTAGTGCAGAAGCTCAGGAAGAGACTCAGGAAGAAGCAGAAGAGGAGGCTCAGGATACTGATGAGAGTCCTCCTCCTTCTGCGCAGACTACTATTGACGATCGCATTGCCCGGATGGAGGAGAGTCAGACCGCTTTGCGAAGGGAAGTCCAAGAACTTCGAGCAGAGGTCGCTGATGCCAAGGCCGTTACGAAGAAGAAATTTGGCAAGGTGACTCGCACCTTGAAGGCAATCCTGTGTTGCTTACAGGATAAGGGTGCTCCTCCTCCGTCGCCAGACTCCGACTAGCAACGCGATCTTTGATGTTGTTATGAGTAGTTAGCTATTTTCTGTTTCATGTGTGTAAAGCCTATTAGGGCTAGTGCTTTGCTTTTGTCGCTGTTGCTTAACTGTCTTAATTTCCATGTCATTCTAGTCATGATGCTTGTAAGGATATATCCCTTGTATTGTGACAATTTTGATTAATTGAAATGCATGGAATGCCTTTGACTCTTTAGTGAATGATTGTGGTGTATTTGTGCAATTGAGACTGACAAGGTTGCGCCCTATTTTGAATATAGGGAATGCCACCTAAGACTACGAGGAGCGCGGTTCGGCTTTCATTGTCAGAGCAGATGGATCAGGCTCCCTCTCAGTCTGGCACTCGTCCGGACCCTGCTGTGGGCCCGATTCCTGAGACTGTTCCATCGTCTCAGCCTGCTACTGGTCCTACAGATGGACCACCGCCATTTACACCATCAGTCAGAGAGCCACAGCGCGCATCTACTTCCGCACCTCATCCGCCACAGCCTGCTCCACCCCCTGATAGATTCGAGCAGATGATGGCTATGATGCTACAGCAGCAGCAGCTTCTGACCACCATAGTTGGGACTTTAGCCCAGGGTGGGGGTGCGACTGCATCTACTCCGCCTGCACCACCTGCGCATCCAGCTGAGGATGCCTATGCTTACACCCAGGATGAGGGCGTAGCACTTCCTGCGCAGCCTGCTTTCCCTGCGGGGAACCCTGCCGACACACGGGGCCTTCTGGAGCGATTTCAGCGCTTGCGGCCTCCTACTTTCACGGGTTCTCACAGACCCGAGGAGGCTGAGTTTTGGCTCGACCGAGTGTCGAAGATTCTGCGCATGTTGCACTGTACTGAGGCAGAGCAGGTAGAGCTGGCTACCTTCCAGTTTGAGAGAGAGGCCAGTATGTGGTGGGATAGTGTATTGCGGACTGTTACCGCAGACTTCGTATGGACATGGGCAGCATTCGAGTTTCGCTTCCATGAGAAGTATTATCCTCAGACCTACAGACACGAGAGGGAGAATGAGTTTCTCCGTCTCAGGCAGGCAGCGATGACGGTCACCGAGTATGAGCATCGGTTCACAGAGTTGGGCAGGTACGTCCCGACGATTTTAGCTGATGAGCAGATGCGCATACGGCGCTTTTTGGAGGGCTTGCGACCGGATATTCGGTCGAAGATGTGCTGTATCAGTTTCTCCTCCTATGCGGAGTTGGTTCACATGTCCATGCGGGCAGAGCAGGACGTGGATCGACTTGCGCGATCACGAGGCCCGACTACTTCTAGGCCGCGACCGGAGTTGCCAGATAGGCCCTTCGCGGGCAAGAGGCCTCGCATTGATCCTCCTACCAGGACCACGGCGCCAGTAGGACCGTTTCGGCGCCCTGATCTATCATGCACATACTGTGGGAGGACGGGCCACCTAGCGCCGAGTTGCTTTACGAGGATGCGGGACAATGGGTTCTCGCCGCCGCAGAAGATTGATCGTGTACGTCCACAGGCGATATCAGCACCGCCTATACGGTCAGCTCCTGCGCAGTCCTCTTTCAGACCCACAGTATCGCAGATTCGACAGCCCCCACGGCCCTTGACACAGCGGCCGAACCGGCCACAGCAGGCTCGAGTTCATGCACTGACCGCTGAGGCAGCTACGACGCCGACTTTCCAGCATTCAGCCTTCGAGGTCACGGGCCATATCGGAGGTACTCCCGTTCTTGTCATGGTGGACACTGGTTCCACGATTTCTTTGATATCGCGTGCCGTAGTCAGACGTCTTGGGTTGCAGACTATTACTATGGATAGCGTGCGAGTCCTTGCAGCTCATGGAGATTATTCGGATGTCACCCAGATGTGTGAGGGTTGTTTACTTGATCTGGGAGGCAGGACGATGACTCTTGATTTGGTCGTCGATCCCTCGCTCGTATATCTCGACGTCATTCTTGGCATGGACTGGTTGACTGCAGCGAGAGCCGAGATTGACTGCGAGGCTCGTGTGGTGACGGTGTACGAGCCTGAGGGCACGCCTTTCACATTTTCAGTGCGGGTAAATCTTCCTTTCCGCATTCTTAGCTACGCCACTCTATTGCGCGACGCTGGTGCCCAGGTACTTGAGCAGACGCCAGTTGTTTCTGAGTTCGGGGATCTGTTCAGGAAGATCCCTGGTTTGCCGCCCCGACGTGAGATCGATTTCACTATCGATCTGATTCCTGGTTCTACACCCGTCTCACTGCCGACGTATCGCATGGCACCATGTGAGATGGAGGAGTTGAGGACGCAGATTGATGGTCTACTAGAGCTTGGCCTTATACGGCCTAGCGTATCTCCTTGGGGAGCACCGGTCTTGTTCGTGAAGAAGAAGGATGGTTCGCTGCGATTGTGTATTGATTATCGCAGGCTGAACCAACTCACAGTGAAGAACAAGTACCCTTTGCCCAGGATCGATGACTTATTTGATCAGTTGAGAGGAGCGCAGTACTTCTCGAAGATTGATCTTCAGTCAGAATATCATCAGCTGCGCGTCAGAGATGAGGACGTGCAGAAGACAGCGTTCAGGACCAGTTTTGGTCATTACGAGTTCCTTGTGATGTCGTTCGGTCTCACGAACGCACCGGCCGTGTTCATGGATCTGATGAACCGGGTACTACGGCCTTTCCTCTATCGATTCGTCGTTGTCTTCATCGACGACATTTTGGTATACTCTAGGAGTCGAGAGGAGCATGAGGAGCACTTGCGTTTGGTCCTTGATACGCTCAGACAGCATCAGTTGTTCGCACAGTATAAGAAGTGCGACTTCTGGAAGCAGGAGGTGAAGTTTCTGGGACACGTGGTGTCCAAGGATGGCATGGCAGTTGACCTGTCTAAGGTAGCTGCGGTGCAGGACTGGGAGCAGCCTGGTTCTGTCACTGAGGTGAGGAGTTTCTTGGGTCTCGCTGGCTACTATCGGCGCTTCATTCAGGATTTCTCGAAGATCGCGAGACCCTTATCTCAGTTGACACGGAAGGACGTGAAGTTCGCCTGGAATGATAAGGCGGAGTCAGCTTTTCAGGAGCTGAAGGACAGACTTACGTCCGCCCCTGTGCTAGTATTGCCAGAGCAAGGGGTTAAATACACTATATACACTGACGCGTCTAGCGTTGGTTTGGGTTGTGTCCTTATGCAGAGGGACAGGGTAATTTCGTATGCCTCGAGACAATTAAGGAAGCACGAGGAGAATTACCCTACACACGACCTGGAGTTGGCAGCCGTGATATTCGCACTGAGACTCTGGAGACATTACCTCTATGGAGAGGAGTTCGAGCTCTTTTGCGACCACAAGAGCCTCAAGTACATATTCACACAGCGGGACTTGAATATGAGGCAGCGGCGATGGATGGAGACGCTGAAGGACTTCAAGTTTGAAGTCTCTTACCATCCTGGGAAGGCGAACCTTGTGGCTGATGCGTTGAGCCGCAAGAAGGCGATAGAGTTTGCGGCTCCGCTGATGGTTGCCGAGTGGGATATGGTTGAGTTTTTGCGAGACTTTGAGCAGAAACTCACCGTAGAGGAGCCATTTGAGTTCATCGCACATGTTCAGGTGCGATCCCCGATCGATGACCGTGTCATCGAGGCGCAGAGGGACGACGCGCATCTTACTGAGCTTCGAGAGCAGGCCAGTGATGATGATGACGCCGACTGGCGAGTTGGCATGGATGGGGGTTTACGTTACCGTGGCCGCCTATGCGTTCCTGATGTCCCTGACTTGAGACGAGAGATTCTCGAGGCTGCGCATTCTACTAGACTCGCGATGCATCCTGGCAGCACGAAGATGTATCGTGACGTGAAGAGGACGTACTGGTGGGAAGGTATGAAGACCCACATTGCTGAGTTCGTGTCTCGTTGTCTCACTTGTCAACAGGTGAAGGCAGAGCATCGCCGACCACCTGGACTTTTGCAGCCTATGCCGATTGCAGAGTGGAAGTGGGATTTCATTTCCATGGACTTCATTTCTGGGTTGCCGAAGACGAGGAAGGGGCATGATTCTATTTGTGTGATCGTCGACCGATTGACGAAGTCGGCGCACTTCCTACCGATCAGAGTTACGAACTCTGCAGACGAGCTGGCTAGATTGTATATTAGAGAGATCGTGCGTCTGCATGGAGTTCCGTTGGAGATCGTGTCGGACAGAGACACGCGGTTCACTTCTATTTTCTGGACTCGCATTCAGGAGGCTATGGGTGTGAAGTTGAAGTTCAGTACTGCCTTCCACCCGCAGACGGACGGACAGACAGAGCGAGTGAACCAGATCCTGGAGGACATGTTGCGAGCTTGCGCATTGGACTTCAAGGACAGTTGGGATGACTGTCTTGCATATGCGGAGTTTGCATACAACAATAGCTTCCAGGCGAGTATCGGCATGACACCTTATGAGGCGCTGTATGGGCGACCTTGTCGCGCACCGCATTGCTGGTTAGAGGTCGGTGAGCGCAGCTTGATTGGCCCAGAGTTGGTGCAGGCGACGTCAGAGAAGATTGATATTATTCGACGTCGGCTTCTTACAGCGCAGAGCAGACAGAAGAGCTACGCCGATACGAGACGGAGGCCACTAGAGTTCACAGTCGGGGATCATGTGTTTTTGCGAGTTTCCCCTATGAAGGGAGTCCTTCGGTTCGGAAAGAAGGGGAAGCTGGCACCGCGATACATTGGTCCATTTCAGATCCTCGATCGTGTGGGAGCAGTGGCTTACCGATTGGCTTTACCCACGCCCCTCGCGAGCGTCCACAACGTATTTCATGTTTCTATGCTGAAGAAGTACGTTGCTGATCCTTCTCATATCATCAGATGGGAGCAGGTGCAGTTAGGAGAGGATGTTACTTATATCCTGCGACCGACACGCATCTTAGACCGGAAGGAGCAGGTACTGCGTAGCAAGGTGATTCCCCTTGTGAAGGTACTATGGACGCATCATACTGAGGAGGAGGCTACTTGGGAGACAGAAGCCGAGATCAGAAAGAACTACCCACAGCTTCTCGAGGAGTACGAAAAGGTACAAAATTTCGAGGACGAAATTATTTGTTAAGGGGGGTAGATTGTAACGCCCGTGAAAAATCCATACTTGGGCTCGAGTACCAACTCGACCCGAATTTGCGTAGAATTCATTCCTTTGGAAAATTTGACTAGGTTAGCTAGTGCAACGTTAGAATAGCTGGGAAATGGTCCCTGATCACTTTAAATACGTTCTACAAGGCCCGAAGCGAGTGGAACTAAGGGTGCTATAATGCTCTAAAGCCTCGGATCAAACTCTAAGCCGGTTTGTTCTCTGGACCACTTTGAATCTTTGTATTGGATCTAGACCGCACGTTGAAAGTCCGATACCTCCTATCTTAGACCGTTAGGACCGTCTAGCTGGGCTTGACACTCATTCCAAAAATCAAGTCAAACCGATGATTACAGGCTATTTCATTGAGCCCGGACCGAAGAGAGTGTGAATAGGGACATAGTTGGAATTTCAAATTCAAATCTGGCACACAAATTTGACGCATCAGTATTAAGCATTCTGACCGTCAGAATACAGCCAAATCACACCCTTGGATCAGGAAAAATATCTATTATATATCACGAGACTTATAGACCTGATCTTGGTGCGGTGACCGTTAAACTGAAACTGGGCCGCCACGTGCGATCTGGGAACCCAACCGGTTTGAAAACTGGATGTGTGCTAGATCCAGTATGCATGAGCTTAAGTCCGACCGCATTTGGCCTGGGGACCTCCAGAAATGCCCTTTTGGACCGAAACGGCCCCGATTTGGTTAGGCACCAAGTAAACATTGTTCCCAAGCCTATTTTGGGAATGTTTTGGGCTATAAAAGGGGTTGAAACCCTCACTCCTCTCTCCCATCCGAATTTGAGAGAAGCCCTAGCTTGGGGGAGAGAAAAAGAGTGAGAGATTGTGAGAGAGTGGGAGAGTTCTTCCCGCCACTTGTGCTACGTGTTGCACATGCTTAAGCGACACTTCTCTACCGCTTTCCCGGCGATTCCACCGCAATCCTAGGTAAGTAAAAACCCTAAATAGTTGGTGATTTGAGTTTTTCTTGTTTCCATGGCGATGTAGCTTATGGATCTTATGTATTAGGCTCCTTACTCGCCGTAGACGAAGCATATACACTCCGCTTCAATTCCCGAGTCTACAAGACACTAGGTGAGGATTTTAGACGCTTTGATTTACGGTTCCCAATGCTTTCAATGTCGTTTAATAGTAGATTCTTGACGGCATCGCCGTTTGACATGTACAAAATGCTCTCCGTTTCCCGTTTCGTAAGCTAACGAAGAATATGAGATTTAGGGCATTTTAGTCATTTGTAGGAAGTACTGTTTGCATTCATATTTTGCTGATGTGATTGACATGGTTTGTTGTCGCATTAGGAAGTTAGGAATGCGTGCATAATTAGTTTGGCGAAGAGATTCGCCTAGTTGCATACTTTGGGTCGACATGCTATATGTAGACCTAAGTGTGTAGTGCATGTGTTTGTATAAATGCTTGTATTAGTATGTATTGAATTAAATGATGTTATTTGATACTTTGTGATTGATTTTTCAATTATTATGCCGACCTAAATGATTTTCTACATGTTGACAAAATGCATGATTTCACTACATGCATGGAATGTATGTGCTTGAGGATTTGCTTAAGTTGAATATGCATGGGAAGTATGCCTTGAAGATTTGCTTAAGTTGAATGTTATAACATGTGCTAACATGCTCACATGATGTATTTCAATTCCAATACCTTTTATAGTGATTCCATAGATGTGTGGGACTTGACTTAGTCCAGGCAGTCGGTAACCGAGCAAATTCGTGGCTGACTGGTCATAGCCACGAATGACGCGTCGATGAATGTGATTCGTGTTGAGAGTTGGCGGCAGTGGTTAGGCCACGCGAAGTGTTTTACGCACTTCATGTCGTTCAGTTCGAGATGCGATCGCGCTAGTCGAGCCCGTCAAGTAACCCGACTGGCCGATGTTTGTTCACCATGTATGTATCATAACTGCTTGAACCTAGGGTACCGAACTTACCATTGTAAACCCTATTAACCGTGGTACCTTGATCCACGAAGACTCATGAGCCGGGCATGGTGGTATGGGACACCGTGGTCGAGCTGTCGGCCTACGCTGGGGCCACAAACCTCCCCGTAGTGACCAATGAGCACCTTGACTCGTGAGCAGATTATGGTGGTATGGGACACTATATTCTAGCTGTCGGCCTACACTGATCAGGCGACGAGCCCTTTGTAGTGACCGCGAGCGTATTCTGAGTTCACGGGAGGCGACGACCCTTCCGTGCAGTAGAGTACAGTAGGCCTGTATTGATAAGGTGATGGGGGAGCGGTGCAACGAGTGCGAGCAACAGCCCTGGCAGCCCTTGCAGTGACCTACGAAATGTACATCGTATGAGATTACTAGGAGTGACGACCCTAGACAGGATCCGTGTTGGGATCGATACAAGGGAGGTACCTTAGTTTCCCAATCCTGCTGTTTGAATGGACTAATAATAACTTGGTAATCATATCACCATAGCATTGCATGTGCCTGGAAGATGTGGAGCACTCTAGGGAGTGTGGCATGCCGCGGTCGTAAGATGTTGCCGTATGAGGGTGATCGTCGGTGAGGGCATACATCACGTCATATCATCTTGCATTAACAACAGTTTTAGGACTTGTCTGATTTACTGCTTTACTATTATCGCGTGATTGAATTGTGAACATGCTAATCTTTGCTCTATGATTCCACTGAGTTGATCACTCATTCCCACGTTACGGGATGGTGTTTGCAACACCCACCAGACCCTGTTGTAGTTGCAGGTGACGATGAGATCCAGGAGGTGGAGCTAGATGATGACGAGGACCAGGATGAGTTCTCGTATATGCAGTATCATGACGGCTTCCCGTAGGTGACCTGGATCGAGGGGACATCAGTGGGACTTTTCTTTTTGAACATTATTCTTTTGTTATGTACATGTATATGAGACTCAGAGATGTAGTCATACTTTGGAGACAGTTGAGATTACTTTGTTTTTCCATACAGTGATATATATCTTGTTTAGTCTTCCGCTTGCTTTTATCACTGGATCTGAAGTATGAATTGCAGTTTTGGTATACTTTTACTCATGTGAATGCTTTAAATCAGACAACATTGAATCATAACCATTTTTGTTGCATAAGTGACGGTCTGGAACTCGGGAGTTGAGTTTATACACGACCCCCGATTTTCAGGGTGTTACAATTTCACCATTATTCCTTAAATTTCATTCAACTTAGATGGCATCTTAATCTAGTTCTATTTCTCCTTAGTTTCAAATTACGTACAGGTTTCAATCTCTGTGGGTTCGACCTCGCTCCCCTCCCACCGAGTTTATTACTACATCACAACCCTACACTTGGGGTGTGAACAATAAGAAACACATTCCACATACAAGCACACAACTCTAGGCTAGTTATTATATCTACATATCTCCAATAGCCTTTAGGATTGGATCCTCTAATTGGCTTGGAAGTCATTAGAGTTATATTGCCTTACTTTCTTTGAATCGAATGATCATTTAAGTTGGGCAATCAAGTTTCGAAGTAGGCAGAAATACTTGAAAAGTCCTATTCACCCCCCTCTAGGATATTGCCTCATATTCATTCTTCAGTATCAGTGGTGTAAATCATAATTTTATCGGGAAGTATCTCAAAAGCCCCTCCTATGTGTTATGCTTTTAGAGAAATTGGTTACTTCAAATTTAAATGTACAAAATTTAAAATGGCCTAATTCATCTCAATCCAAAACCGAAGTTAAAAAAAATTTGTGACAGAGAAATTGACACACCAATAAATACGCATCCCTAAAGTATCATCGAAAAAGGAGTTTCCAACCCTTCCTAAAAAGATCAATCGAATGAAGGTGTTGCTAACTCTAATTGCTTGGCATAATGAAAAAGCCAAGTTAATGCTAACCCAAGGCAATGACTATAAGGGTAGGATTCACATAGTTAAATCACCTACCAACATATATCTCCAACTAGGATTTCACCTAAGGGAGATAAATGTAGGAAAATCATTTATCCTCCTAAACATAGTCCGAGTCCAAGGAAATTCATACCCAAGTTGGTTGTGAAGAGGGATAAGTGACCTTAGAATGTCTATGAGAGCTAATTGTTAAGTCAGAGGATTTTATTGTCATATGTGAGCTTGTAAATGTTGTTATGTTAAGCACACATACATTGTCAAATTTTGTAAGACAAAAGTACTTCAACGTCAGATCACAAGTATGGAATCACAAATACTCTACATGCCTAAAGATGAACTCAATATCGGCTTATAGTCAACTCAAGATCAGCACATCTTCTTAAAAAAATCGATACCCATATTCAAGACAAGATTAAGTCGAAGTTTAAGACAATGTGTCTCATATATTTGCTAAAACACAGGTGGTATAACCTTAGAAAGACCTTAGGTTTAGGTACTTTAAAAAAGTCACCATCTTTAATTTTTAAAAGTGTTTTTGCTTTGAAATTCGGCCAGCCTATCTTTTGGCTCAGCCGGCCTAATGTCCTCGGCCAGCCTAACTTCAAGCCCGATTAAAATAACAAATTCTATTGAAAATTTGGCTAGCCTGAGAAAGTTCAGCGAAAATTCTAGCAATGTAATCTTTTCAAATTTGCTAGAATTTGGCTAGCCAAATTTGACCTTGGGTCAGCTGAATTTTGGATAAATCTTATCCCGTGCAATCCGAGAGCCGTTGGAATGAATCTGATGGAATCCAGTCAGCCAAAGCCAATCTTAGGCTAGCCGAAGTTCCAACCTCTTTCCTTATAAATTAAGTCTTTCTCTCATTCTAAATTAAAATGAAAATTTATTATAATCCTTCTGTAATAGAGAGAGAAGCTCAAGTCTTTTGCAAGCTATCAGTTGGTATTTATAATTTTAATTTATAGCTTATTCAATTCCTTTATCTCAAAATCTTTTTAATCTTATTTTAAGATAGTAATCTATACTCTTCTTTAAGATTTAAGAGAATTGAATCAAGTAGCATTTGAGTTTTCCATTTATAAAATTTATAGAACCTTAGACTCTTTCTGTCTAATTGAACACTGCACTATCTACGTTTAAGAAAGAAATTCTTCTGCTACAATTTTTGCCATGTCTTTGAATCTCTATTTAAATATAAGTACATTTACAATATTTTATTTTAGGTTTTTCTGAGATAACCTGTAAAAATCTTAGTGAGGCCTGTGAAAATCTTAATGGAGTTTCTATTTGAGATAGCCCGTGAAGATCACAAAAAGGGTTTTTTATTGCAGAGAGCCTGTGAAAATAATAAGGAACTGTATTAGGTTGTTAAGGTGAACCTGTGAAAACTTACTATAGTAAAAGTCAAAATTACGCGGGTAATAATTTTGGGAGTGAAGTAGGTGTTATAAGGCCCGTATCCTAGCTCGTACCGTTCCTTAGACTTTTGTAATCCTCCCTATCAAATTCTGACAACCCATGACCTATAATCGGCGTTTGCATGTGATCCTAAGTTGCGTCCCATATATATGAGTTGACTCTGCCCAAGACTTGTATCCTAGCGACCGCGCCATCGCCGCAGTTCCAATGCCGCGTCTTGCGCGCCGATGCAATACCCAGGCCAGGAGATGTGGGCTCGTGCATATGTCGATGAAACGCCACGCGTTGTGAATTCTGAGAAAATCTCTACCCAATCCATCACATCAATTAATAATAATAGTCAAGTACACATCCCATCACACCCATCCCTCTCTTACACAAGCCATCCCCCAAAGTCAACATAACCCATCACCCATCACTCACCCATCCCTTTTCATCCCATCCTCCCCCCCCCCCCCCCCCCCCCCCCTCCTCTCTCTCTCTCTCTCAATCCATTTCCCATGCAACCCAAGGGAGAAAACGTCCAAGCTCTCCCCAAAGAGAGCCAAGTGTGGCCCACTTCCTACCCTCTCATCTCTCATCCTAGCCCTTCAATCTCTATCATCCTCCACCAAAGTTGAAGCCAAGAAGCCTAACATTCCAACGAGCCTAGAAGATCCAATGGTGGGTATTTTATATATTTATATTTGTATTTTGATGATAGGCCAGGTGGGACCTACCAATTGATGGAATAGATCCTATTTATACCCATTTTGATGTGTGTATTGTAATCCTAGGAGGGCTCATAGTGGCGGAGCCCTCCATCACACGATTCTCTCTCTCTCTCTCTCTCTCTCTCTCTCTCTCTCTCTCTCTCTCTCTCTCTCTCTCTCTCTCTCTCTTTTCTATTTCCCTATTGAAGGCCCACCTTAATGATGCATGAATTGATCCATGCCATTCATTTGGCAGGTCAACCGGCTATCTACATTTGGATCCACCTTACAGCCGGTTTTTGGGCCGGCCATGCGTGAAGGGAAAACACAAATATCGGCTTGATCCTAGCTAAGTGGCCCACATAGGTGGACCCCACTATGATGTATGTGTTTGATCTCCACCGTCCACACGTGGGGTAGGCCAGCTGCCTGTCCGTCTGGACAGGGCTGGTTGAGAGGAAAACATAAATATCAACTGATACAAAACTGTGTGGGCCACCCACGTGGGAGCCACTGATGTAAGTGTTTTATCCATACCATCTATAGACGGAGGGGCCCTACACATATGCCATCCACACCATCCAACTGCAAGGACGGTAAGATCCACCTTAATGTATTTATTATATCCCAACTGTCCATCCATCTAGACGTGGACCCACCTAACCACGACGTCCATCCAATGGACAAACCTGGACGGTGGGAAATTACAAATGTCAGTTGATCCAAAACAGTTGGGCCATATCCACGTGGGACCAACCTTGATAACATGTGTTGTATCTACACCATCCAATCCCTAGACGATGGGGATCGAATTAGCTGGGGTACTTCACACTAGCTATATTGTTGTTGTATGACATCAGCAAGTTCTGTGGGTCCCGCATGATGTACGTGATTTATATCCACACCGTCCAGCTCTTTTTGACAGTGGGACCTACCCCTATGCATGTATTTCATCAGTCATCCATCTATGTGGACCCCAGCAGCATATAACTACTGGATTAATGTCAATAGGTTCTCTGGATCTGATCATGAGATCTGTGTTATATTCAGACCGTCCATCTGGACGCGAGGCAGATTCAAATCTCTAGTGGAACACATGTGTGGGGTCCACCATGATATATGTATTATATCCTCCACATCGTCCAGATCATGTGGGACCCACCAGATGATGGACGAAGATTAGCTACTTGTAGGGTGACTGCAGTGACATCACTAAGTTAAGTGGGACCTGTCATGATTTATAATCCATGTCATCCAATATTTAAATGGTGGAAACCCACCTTAATGTACATATTCTATCTCCACACCATCCATTTCTAGATGGTGCCACATGGGGCCAACCATGATGTATCTATTCCATCCAATCGTCCATCTGCACATTCTGCTAGGTGGGGCCCTCTTTGATTTATGTGTTGTACATGCACACCATCCATCTAAAATGGTGTTACATGGACCACTCTATGATGCATGTGTTCTTCTAAACTGCCCATCTATTGTGGGTTCCATGCAGCAGTAGCTGTTGCCCATTGACGTCAGTAAGTTCTGTGGGCCCATCATGAGGTATATGTTATATCCCAACCATTCATCCACTTTGTGAGCTCAACTTAAGGCTTGAAACGAAAAGTAAGACAAATCCGTCTATTAAGTGGACCACACTACAAAGATCAATGGAGGATTGAACGTCTACCATTAAAATCCGTCTGGGACCACATAAGTTTTGGATTAATATGAAATTCACTTTTCCTCCTAATTCAGGTATTTGTGACCTTATGAATAAATTGGATGGGAAATAAACATTACGGTGGGCCCACTGGATGTTTATCAGGCCCACGTGATGCAACCCATTTTAATGTATATGAGGCCCATTGTTGCGGCCCATTGTGATGTATATGAGGCCCGTATATTAGGCCCATTATAATGAGCATGTAGCCCGTATTTAAGGCCCATTGTGATGTACATGAGGCCCATGGGATGTGACCCATTATGATGTATATGTGGTCCATGAGTGAGGCCCATTGATGTGGCCCATTGTGATGTATATTAGGCCCATGTGATGCGGCCCATTGTGATGTGTATTAGGAACATGTGATGCAGCCCATTGTAATGTATTTAAGGCCCAAGTATGAGGCCCAATGTGATCTATATGAGGCCTATGAGTGAGGCTCAATGTGATGTATATGAAGCCCTTGTGTGAGGTCCAAGGTGATGTATATGAGGCCCATTGTGACGTGTGATTCCACCAAGATGTATGTAATGATGTTTATGACGCCTATCCATGTTCCTAGTTGATATTAAATAGGTCATGCCTTAGGAACAATGATGGTTTAATGTCCACATTGTAAGAGCATTGATGATTAAATGTCCACAATGTAACTCTCCCTAGGGCCCGTTGTTAGGCCCATTCTCCTCTCCCATTAATGGGCTAACCCAAGCTGTTGGGCCCCCATTGATGATTATATTACCCAAGCTGTATATGAGAGAATATGTGGTACTAGATTTAGTATATCCACTATGTAGAGCCTATCTCGATGTATAGGTTAGACCCGCCATCCTTCTAGTGGACCCTGTCTTAGGATATATCATATATTAGTGCTTTAGGAGGCTAATGTTAGTCTAACATAGGACATATCACATGGACTCCTATAGTTGTAGAAGGGGCATGTTGTTTAGCTCCTACTCTTAGTATGAGACATGTCGTGATGGTCGATTGTGGATTATTATTTTCTTCCTTATCAGATAATCATGCCTATGTACTTTATTACATCATAATACATGCCCATACGCATTATATGTATGCTTGTTATGAGGAGTGACTGATTATAGTATGTGTTGTTGGGTTAGTTTATTATGGGACTTCTTTTGAGATGAAGCGGCCCTACATGAGTGCACGGTAGGTGCAGGTTTGATGCATGACTGGATAGTATGACTCATGCATCTCCATTTGTGTGATATGACTACTGTATGCCCTAGTGACATCAGGGTCGTGACCTCCACAAGTATGTCGTTTGTGGCTAGAGGGGACACCAAAAATGTTTGGTTATAGCATACAGGCATGATAGATGTCCCTGTGTGAAAATCCCCAAACCCCCAAGGTCAAGGAATGCTCCAACGTCTAAACTGAGTCGATATATATGAGTGCATGAGGGCCGTATACCAGTAGGCCACGTTTCTCACTGTGTCGTGGTCAGTTGGAAGGGGGTGTGTCCTTACCCGACCAAGGGAGTAGGCAATGTTAGGCTGAGTCTAACCAGCTCATAAATGGGTCCGCTATTGATGAGCCAGGCCGATATTGGTAGGCAGACAGCGATCTCTCTTCCACTTATCCAGTTGTGCGCTTGATGGGGCAGCAGGTGGCGCAGAGTGTACTAGACCCCAGTAATGATCTCAAAGATGTACAGTACAGATATGTGGACTTACTAAGCAGGACTTACATACTCAAAATTTACCCATTCATTCACTATCCACTTGGGCTGATGGTGCACAACTAATTTGTTATGTGTACCCTCTCAATGGCCATGATTTCGGTTGGGTATGTGATTAACCTTATATCAGGAGTTTACTAAATTGAGTCTGGCTAACTAAATTTAGTTGTGGACTAGTTTAGATAGAAGTTCCTTGTGATGGACCCCATAGCTTACGATACTACGTACTATCATCCCGACTTCACACTCTAGCTTAGTCATTTCATTCAGACCTCATATTGCATTGCATCCTCATCACATAAAATTTTATTTACTATCCTTCTGTTTTGCATAGTCTAAATAAGGTTGATGGTATTATAGACTCGCCAGGATCTGTATATTGCATTATATCTATGGCATATGGCATTTGGGTTGTTATGTTTCTACATTTATAGGCTAACGGTATTCACAAACTCGTCAAGATCTGCGTATTGCATTACATCCTCAGTATATGATATTTGATTTAATATGTCTCCACATTGCATAACTGATCTACATTGCTTCCTCAGTATATGATATTGGCTTATTATGTATTTGCATGGCATAACCTGGATAAGGCTGATGATATTTATAGACTTACTAGCATGTTTTTCCATTGCTCTCATATTGTCTCCTAAGCACGCTTATATTGCCCACACACGTTCACCACCTTCTAAATTTTTTATAAGCTTATGCACGATAGATACATGCAGGTGGCGTTAGGTCATAGCAGCGTTAAGCTTGGAGCGTGAAGCTGTCTTTTAGAGTTGTGATTTTTTATATATGTATTTCTCTTTCAGCACTATATTCAACTGTTTATATTAGTGGATATGTGATGAAGACATTGCCTTTATAATTTGGGTAAACTTGTGGTTATGCTTCCTACGAGATAAATGTAAGTTGGAAAATCCTCCTTATAGGATCCTAAGATCGGAATCTAGGATAGGGTGTTAGGAGCTGAGAATGGGGTACTATGGAGGTTGTCGGCACTGGATTCAGTGATTAAAAATTTTATGAGCCCAGTTTCTAAGTTTGGGGTGTGATAGAAGTTAGTAGCAGAGCATAAATTGGGAATACCTGAGGATAACATCACATATCTGCTAATAACTACCCTTCACTGTATGATTGTTGAGAACTTAGAATGATTAGATCCATGAGTTCGAATAATATAGAGATTTTCTGATATAGCTCCCCATCGTGTGTATATTTGAGAGTGTTCAAGGATAATAGGCTCTTGTTCCATATTGTAGGACATGGCGTCAGAGAGAGCAAGCCAAGCGACTCCCCCTTCCGAGTCTAGTGCAGCACCGATCATGTTCGTGAGTATGGACCAGCTGTAGCAGATGTTACAAGTGATAAACGCCATTCTTCAGAGAGGATACCAGAAGAGGAAGGCCCCCTTCGGTAGATCTTGGCAGCGGCAGTGTCAACAATCGTAGAGGCGCGCGATTCGTAAAGCTCTAGTGACACTGCTAGCACCACCTCCAAGGCAACTCCTTGGTCTCTGTTATGGATGTGGTGGGATAGGACACCATAGGTGGGAGTGCCCCCACCCTTAGCAGCCCCTGCCACCGAGACCATTCTCAGGCGCTTGCTTTGGATGCGGTGGGATAGAGCATCGTAGGAGCGAGTTTCCCCATCCTCAACAGCAGCATCCATAACAATAGTAGCGGCGATGACAGTATCTGCTGCTGAGGCCCCAGCAGTTGCAGCAGTAGCCACATCATTCACCGAGGCACCCACTGCAGCATAGGCCGCCATAGTAGCAGCAGCAACAATGACCATAGAGGGGACATACACCTCCCCAGCAATAGCCTCAGTCGTCAAGATGAGTCATCAACAATTCGTACAACTTGGCCCCTGCACCATCTTACTAGTTTGCTCATGGATGAGGCATCTTGAGAGTGAGAGGGTGAGATTCATGAATGTTATCCCCATCCCCATGTCGATGCATGATTTCATGTGTATTGTGCTTTTAATTTTACATAGTGAAATGATTTCCCTCTTTTGTAAGGTCCAGTTAGTTGTGTGATAGTGTAAATTTTGAGGATGGAATTTTATTAGGAGGAGAGAGTTGTATGGCCCGTATCCTAGCCCGTACCATTCCTTAGACTTTTTCGATCCTCCCCTTCAACTTCTAGTAACCCATGATTTGTAATCGATATTTTCTTGCCACCCTAAATCACGTCCCATATATCTCAGTCGACTCGACCTGGGACTTATACTCTAGTAACCGTGACATTGCCATAGTTCCAACATCGTGTCTCGTGCGCTAATGTGATACCCAGGTCAGGAGATGTGGGCCCGTGCATATTTCGAGAAAATACCACGCGTTACGAATTTCAAGAGAATCTCTACCCAATCCATCACATCAATTAATCAATACTAGTCAAGTACAAACCCCATCACACCCATCCCTCTCTTACACAAGCCATCCCCCAAAGTCAACATAACCCATCACCCATCCCTTTTCATCCAATTCCCCCCCCCCCCCCCCTCGTCTCTCTCTCTTTCTCTCTTTCTTAATCCATTTCCCAAGTAACCCAATGGAGAAAATGACCAAGCTCTCCCTAAGGAGAGCTAAATATGGCCCACTTCCTACCATCTTATCTCTCATCCTACCCCTTCAATCTCCATCATCCTCCATCAAAGTTGAAGCAAGAAGCCTAGCATTCTAACAAACCTAGAAGATCCAATGGTGGGTGTTTTATAGGCTTAGATTTATGTTTTGATGATGGGCCAAGTGAGGCCTATCAATTGATGGTATGGATCCTATTTGGACCCATTTTAATGTGTGTATTGTAATCCTAGGAGGGCTCATAGTAGCGGAGCCCTTCATCACATGATTCTCTCTCTCTCTCTCTCTCTCTCTCTCTCTCTCTCTCTCTCTCTCTCTCTCTTCTCTTTCCCTATTGATAGCCCACCTTGATGATGCATGAATTGATCCACGCTGTTCGTTTAGTGGGCCAACCTGCTGTCCACATTTGGATCCACCTTGTTTCCCGTTTTCGGGCTAGCCATGGGTAAAGGGAAAACACAAATATTATCTTGATCCTAGCTGAGCGGCCCACATACGTGGACCCCACTATGATTTATGCGTTTGATCTTCACCATCCACACGTAGGGCCCACCTTTACTGCCTGTCCAGTAGGCAGGCCAGCTGCCTGTCCATCTAAACAGGGTTGGTTGAGAGGAAAACACAAATACCAACTGATACAAAACCATGTGGGCCACACACTTGGGAGCCACTGATGCAAGTGTTTTATCCATACCATTCATGGACGGTGGGGCCCTGCACATGTAGCATCCACATTGTCCAGCTGCAAGGATGGTGGGACCCACCTTAATGTATTTGTTATATCCCAACCATCCATCCATCTGGACGTGGACCCCCCTATCCATGTCGTCCGTCAAGTGGACAGACCTGGATGGAGGGAAATTACAAATGTCAGCTAATCCAAAATAGGTGGGCCATATCCACGTGGGACCTACCTTGATAACATGTGTTGTATCTGCACCGTCCAATCCCTAGACAGTGGGGATCGGATTGGCTAGGGTACCTCACACCAGCTATATAGTTGTTTTATGAGGTCAGCAAGTCCTATGGGTCCCGTATGATGTATGTGAGTTATATCCACACCGTCTAGCTCTTTTTGACGGTGGGACCTAGCCCTATGCATGTATTTCATTAGCCGTCCATATATGTAGACCCCAATAGCATACAACTGCTGGATTAACGTAAGCAGGTTCTTTGGATCTAATCATGAGGTCTGTGTTATATTTAAACCGTCCATCTAGACTTGTGGCAGATTCAAATCTCTTGTGGGCCACATGAGTGGGGCCCACCGTGATATATGTATTGTATCCTTTACATCGTCCAAATCATGTGGGACCCACCAAATGATGGATAAAGATTAACTATTGGTTGGGAGATTGTAGTGACGTCACCAAGTTCAGTGGGGCCTACCATGATTTATAATCCACACTATCCATTGTTTGGACGGTGGAAACCCACCTTGATGTATGTTTTCTCTCTCCACACCACCCATTTCTAGACGGTGCCACGTGGGGCCAACCATGATGTATTTGTTCCATCTGGACGTTCTTGTGGGTGGGGCCCTCTTTGATTTATGTGTTGTACATACACACCATCCTTGTACATGCACACGGTCCATCTTGACGATGTTGCGTGGGCCACTCCATAATGCATGTGTTCTTCTAAACTATCCATCTGTCGTGGGTCCCATGCAGCAGTAGCTACTCCCCATTGATGTTAGCAAGTTTTATGGCCCCATCATGAGGTATATGTTATATCCCAACCATCCATCCACTTTGTGAGTTCGCCTTAAGGCTTGAGACGGAAAGTAAGATAGATCCATCTATCAAGTGGACCACACTGCAAAGATCAGTGGAGGATTGAGCATCTACCATTGAAACCTGTCTGGGACCACAGAAGTTTTAGATTAATATGAAATTCATTTTTCCTCTTAATTCAGGTCTTTGTGACCTTACGAACGGATTGGATGGGAAATAAACGTTACGGTGAGCCCACTTGATGTTTATAAGGCCCACGTAATGTAACCCATTTTGATGTATATGAGGCCTATTGTTGAAGCCCATTGTGATATATATGAGGCCTGTATATGAGGCCCATTATAATGAACATGAGGTCCATCTTTAAGGCCTATTGTGATGTACATGAGGCCCATGGGATGTGGCCCATTATGATGTATATGTGGTCCATGAGTGAGGCCCATGTGATATGGCCTATTGTGATGTATATTAGGCCCATGTGATGCGGCCTATTATGATGTGTATTAGGCACATGTGATGTGTCCCATTGTGATGTATATTAGGCACATATAATGCGGCCCATTGTAATGTATTTGAGGCCTAAGTATGAGGCCAAATGTGATCTATATGAGACCCATGAGTGAGGCCCAATGCGATGTATATAAAGCCCTTATGTGAGGCCCAAGGTGATGTATATGAGGCCCATTGTGATGTGTGATTCCACCAGGATGTATGTAATGATGTTTATGATGCTCATCCATGTTCTTAGTTGATATTAAATGGGCCATACCTTGGGAACAATGATGGTTTAATGTCCACATTGTAACTCTCCCTAGGGCCCGTTATTAGGCCCATACTTATCTCCCCTTAATGGGCTAACTCAAACTGTTGGGCCCCCATTAATGATTATATTACCCATCTTTCCCTTGATTAATCTACCCCAATCCGTTGGCCCCCCATTGATGATTATGTTACCCATCTTTCCCTTGATTAGGCTACCACAATCCGTTGGACCCCCATTTGATAATGATGCTTTCCACCATACCCTGTAGGACCACCCGAGCCTTGGAGCCCAACTTATGTTCGTACCGAGCCTTCTATAGGGAATGTGGCCCACCTAGATGCATGTGTTTATCCAAGCTTAGTAACTCAAGCCCGAGGCCCACTTAGATGATGAGCAGGACCATTTGTAGGGTTACGTAGTCTCGAATGTGTGGATCCCAGTAAGGGCCGCCTTGTATTCGTATCATGCCCTCATAGGAAAGCCTAGTTGTCATGATAAAGGGAGTGAGGAAGCCCACTTATTGTATACCCACTTAACTTGCCCCATGAGACATATCTTATCCATGTATCCTGTTGCTAGGACCTCAGTGTCAAGTATATATCGTTCACACCATCCATTTACTTCTTTGATACAAGTGTGAGGCCTATCCTTAACGCTAGTACATCATCACCTCTTGTCATATATGGGAGAATATGTGGTACTAGATTTAGTATATCCACTATGTAGAGCCTATCTCGATGTATGGGTTAGACCCACCATCCTTCCAGTGGACCCTATCTTGGTATATATCATATATTAGTGCTTTGGGAGGCTAATGTTAGTCTAACATATAGGACATACCACATAGACTCCTATAGTTGTAGAAGGGGCGTGTCATTTTTCTCCGATTCTTAGTATGTTACATGTTAATGATGGTCAATTGTGCATTATTATTGTCTTCCTTATCAGATAATCATGCTTATGTACTTTATTACATTATGATACATGCTCATACGCATCATATGTATGCTTGTTATGAGGAGTGATTAATCATAGCATGTGCCATTGGGTTGGTTTATTATGGGACTCCTTGTGAGACAGAGTGGCCCTACATGAGCGCGCGGTACGCATAAGTTTGATGCATAACTGGATAGTATGACTCATGCATCTCGCATATGTGTGACATGACTACTATACGCCTAGAGACATCAGGGTCATGGCCTCCATAGGCATGTCGTGTATGGCCAAATGGGACATCAAAAATATTTAGCTCTAGGATACGGGTGCGATAAATGTCCCTGGGTGAAAATTCTTAAACCACCAAGGCCAGCGGATGCTCCAACATCTAGACTGAGTGGATATATATGATCGCATGAGAGCCGTATACCAGTAAGCCGTGTCTCCCACTGTATCATGGTCAATTGGAAGGGGTGTGGCCTTACCCGCTCGAGGGAGTAGGCAATGTTAGGCTGAGTCTGACCAGCTCATAAATGGGTCTACTATCGACGAGTCAGGTCGATATTGGTAGGCAGATAGTGAGGTCTCTTTCACTTATCTAGTTGTGTTCTTGATGGAGCGGTAGGTGGTGTAGAGTGTACCGACCCTAGTGATGATCCTAAGATGTACTGTATTGATATGTGGACTTACTGAGCAGGAGTTGCAGACCCAATATTTTACTCATTCATTCACTATCCACTCGGGTTGGTGGTGTGTAACTAATTTTTTATGTGTGTCCTCACAAAGGCCATGATTTTAGTTTGGTACGCGACTAACCTAAGATCAGGAGTTTACCATATTAAGTTTAGCTATTCAAATTTAGGTATGGAACTGGTTTGGAGAGAAGTTCCTTGTGATGGACCCCAAAGCCTGTGATACTACGTACTATTATCCCGACTTCACACTCCAACTTGGTCATTTCATTCGCACCACATATTACATTGTATCCTCAACACATAACATTTGGTTTACTATCCTTTTGTTTTGCATAGTCTAAATAAGGTTAATGGTATTATGGACTTGTCAGGATTTATATATTGTATTATATCTGCAGCATATGGCATTTGAGTTTCTATGTTTCTGCATTTATATAGCTTAGATGAGGCTGACGGTAATCGAGGACTCGTTAGGATTTGCGTATTGCATTACATCCTCAGTATATAATATTTGGTTTAATGTCTCCACATTGCATAGCTGATCTACATTACTTCCTCAATATATGATATTGGCTTATTATGTTTTTACATCGCATAGCCTGGATAAGGCTGATGATATTTATGGACTTACCAGCATGTTTCCACATTGCTCTCATATTGCATCTTGAACACGCTTATATTACGCACACACATTCACCACCCTCTAAGCTTTCTATAAACTTATTCATGATAAATGTGTGTTAGTGGCATTAGGTTGAAGCAACATTGAGCTTGGAGCATGCAGTTATCTTATGGAGCTTTGATTTTTAAAATTTGTATCTCCCTTTCAGCACTGTATTCAACTATTTATATTAGCGGATATGTGATGATGACGTTGCCTTTGTGATTTGTATAAACTTGTGGTTATGCTTCTTACAAGATAAATGTACGTTAAAAAATCCTTCTTGTAGGATCGCAGGATCAGAATTTGGCGTATGGAACCGGGAGCTGAGAATGAGGCACTATAGAGGTTGTCGGCACTAGATTTGGTGATTGGGAATTCTATGAGCCCGGTTTTCGAGTTTGGGGCATGGCGGGTGGGGTGGTTTTAAGCACCAAACCACCATAACTCCTTGTGTCATGCGGTGAATGATTTATTCTTTTTGGTGATTGAATGTTAGTTAATATTTCATTCTTGTGAATGTTGTAATGATTTTATCTTCTCTTGCTAGTTTAAAAGATTAATTTAAAAGATATTCATGAAATAAGGTTTTCCTGCCTAATATTTTAGGTGAAGGTTGTCCTACAAATTATTTAGAATCAAAGTTTCAATACTTAGATAATTGAGATCTTTATATTCTTTACATATTCTGCATTTATTTTAATTATTTGGCATTATCCTATTCACCCCCTCCCTCTTTAGGACATCGCTAGCTCTCCTTTTTCAGAACTTATAGTTAATTTTGAGGATTTTATCCTCATTATGAGCACCATAGAAAAATTAGAGGATTTAGCCCCATATTGTGCTTAATTCATAAATTTGAGAATTTAGCCTAATTCATTTTGATAGTTTATCTCTAAAGTTACTTAATTTTAAGTATCATATGTTTATTGCTAGACTAACTTTGTTATCTTTTGAATGACCATAATTATTATGTTCTATATTTTAATGTTTATATGCACCATTTTATCCCATGTTAGTGTGTGCCTTATAATTGGTAAATCCATAACTTTTAGAGTTATCTAGATTCTATTTTTATTGGTATATCTATGGAACGAACTCTTTGTCAAATACTAACAAAAGGGGAGAAAAAGATCAAGTCCCACTAAAATAATGAATTCTGGTTTGCAAGATTTATTTATTCTATGTGGGGATTAATTGAGATAGGGAAAACGAGTTATAGGGGAGCATTCCTAGTTTTATATATCTTGAGTTCTATATTTAAATTTGTAAATCATTGAAATCTTAGACATGTAATATTTTTGTTTTATACGTCATTGGTATGGACTATGATATGGTCTAAGTTAGGTTTTTGTTATGTAATTGACAGTGGGAGATTATTAGTGCAATGATTTGGGAACCTTGTGTCACGCCCCAAACTCGGAAACCGGTCTCACAAAATTTTCGATCGCCGAATCCGGCGCCGACAGCCTCCGTAGAACCCCATTCTCGGCTCCTAGCGCCCATTTTCCAGGTTCCGATCCTGGGATGCTACGAGGAGGATTTTCAATGTCAGTTTGATTCGTAATAAGCATAACCAAAGGCATAACCTACAAACAACAACCAAGAATTCCTTTACATTTCCACTATGATAAAAAACTTTACAAGTACAATGAGCATAAAGGGAAATATAATGATGATGAACAAAAATTCCGGAGTAATCTGCCACGTGCTCAAGCCTCAGCGCTGCTGCGATCCAATGTCACATGCAAGCAATGGTCATGCATAAGCTTATAGAAAGCTTAGAGGGTGGTGAAAGTGTGTACGCAAGGTAGTAATATGATCATGCAATATCAGAGTAATGCGAAATATGCAGATGGATCCATAATATCATGAGTCGTACCAAGGCTATGCGATGCAAGACATGAATGATATCGGCCATCCCAAGGCCATACGATTTGAAATGCAACTCAAGCATACAGATCCTCATCTATGTCCACACATCAATACAGCTCATCTTTGAGATATCACCGGGGTCTAGTATACTCTAAACCAGATCGCCGCCTCATCGCGCGTAATAAGGTAAGTGAAAGAGACCTCACTATCCGTCTGCCAATATCGGGCACGACTTGTCGATAGCAGACCCATTTCTCGAGCTGGTCAGACTCAGCCTAGCATTGCCCCCTACACTTGGGCGGGTAAGGCCGCACCCCCTTCCAACCGACCACGACACAGTGGAGAGTGCAACCATCTGGTAATCGGCACTCAACGCTCATCTACCCACTCGGTCTAGACGTTGGAGCAACCTCTTGGTACCATAAGGGTTTAGGAACTTTCACTCAAGTATATCTATAACACCCCATGTAGAACGAGATTTTCGATATCCAATCCTGTCAACCACGATATGTCTGTGGAGGCTACAGCCCTGATGTCGCTAGGGCATACAACAACCATATCACACAATGCGAAATACACGAATCACACTATCCAATCATACAACAAATCCTGCGCGTATCGTGCGCTCATATAGGGCAACACAGCTCAACCGGGAGCCCATAAATAACCTGCCGGAAGGCATATGCTATGATCAGTCACCTCTAATATCAAGCATACACATGATGCGTATGATCATGAGTCATGGAGTTATAGTAAACATGTTATAAAATAATGCACTATCCTTTCAAGGCAGATCGGCCTAGACGGCCTATACACAACAAGTACAGGCCGATTAATGGGCCCTAGGGAGAGTCGTAATGTGGACATCCAACCAGCATTACACTTGCAATGTGGACGTCCAACCAACATTGCACCCAAGGAACGATGTCGTAAACATTGTTACATAATTCGTGTTGGCATAACACATTGAAATGGACCTTAGGTACATCTCATTGGGCCTTAATTACATCAAATGGGCCATATCATATGAGCCTTTCATTCGTCAAGTGGGCCACATCCATGGGCCGCACCAATGGGCCTTATGTGCATTGCAATGGGTCATAACCCGTGGGCCTTAGATTGCATCAACTGGACCTAATCTCATGGGTTTTGGAATACATCCAATGGCCTAATTTCATGGGCCTTACATCCACATCAAAGTAGGCCCCAAAAGACTATCATAAAGGCATTAAGTTGGCCACTTAACATGCCAAGGTGGGGTCCACTTAGACAATGGATCTGCTTCATTCTCTAGCTTGAAAATAGATAGACAGTTTGGATGCAATACACTTATCATGGTGGGGTCCACATGAGCTAAGGAGCTGGCTCATTCTATTAGCTCAAGCCATAAAGTGAGCTCTCAAAACGAGTGGATGGACCGGATGCCACACATGCATCATGGTGGACCCCACTGTCAACTGACAGTGTGAAAATAACACATACATCAGGGGGCTCCACCGTCCAGGCGGACGGTGCCAATAGGCCCCATATATCTTAGTGGGTTTCACCGTCCACAGCCGTGTGGACGATGTGGCAATTCACATGCATCAATGGTGGGTTACACATGGGACCCACTGTAATGTTTACTTACCATCCAGACCATTCATAAGGTCACAGGGGTCAGGATGAGAAGGAAAAACAAATTTTAGGTTGATTCAAAACTTCTGTGGACCCCAATTTGGGGTTTCAATGGCAGAGGTTCAACCCCACTTTTTCGTGTGGTGTGGGCCACCTAAGTAATGGATGGGGCTAAAATTCAGAGGGGGCCCACTACTGGGGGCGGCCCACCTCATGAACAGATTGGATTACAAATAAACATCGTGTTGGGGCCCACGGCTGGAGCCGTGGGTCAGCCTGGCCGCCCGCAGCACACAGTGCCTGCTGCTGCCGTGCACTGGCAGAGGCGAAGGCAATGCCTCTTGCTTTGTTTTTTTTTTTTTTTTTGAAAAAAATGGAATCCTGTGGATTTTCACAGGTAGGCCCACCATCAGAAAATCTAACCCATCCATTACGTAGTATGGCTCAAAACAAACCCTAAGAGTCTAATGTTGGACATTCTTCAGCGTATAAAATAAATCTGGAGAACTTTAGATGGTGGAGGTCACTATTCACTAGTTATGGTCCACCAGATGCTCCGTTCAATCTCATTTTTTGGCTCAACGCCTAAAATGAGTTGGTGAAAGGGATGCACGGCATGGATTGAATACACACATCGAGGTGGGGCCTATGTGAGTGGCCCTTCCCAAGAGCTTAAACAAGCTCATATTTGTGGTTTCATTACACGTCCAGGGACGTCCCTGGACGTGGACGGTCTCTGAAAAAAAAATAAGTTGGGCCTTGTTAGGGTGGGCCACCACTGATGGGTGATATGGGTACAACATATAAGGTGTGCCCCACTTGAAGAAAAATTTGAACAAAATAAATATTTCAAGGTGGGGTCCATTTGCCACACAAGCCTATATAATGTCAAAAAAATAAATAAATAAAATGAAATAAGAAGGGAGAGAGAGATGGGAAGTGGGACACGCTTATGATGGAGGGACCCCGATACTATGGGCCCTCCCTTGCAATGAATCATACAATCAAATGGATCCTTCTACACATGGGTTTACTGAAAATGAAATCAACGGTGGAGATCCGTTCCCCACCGATATGAACGGTCTAGATGACCTTCATAATGAAATAAATATCATGATGGGGTCCATGGAGAATGGCCATCAGCCACACCTTAGGGTCCCAAGTGAGATCCAAACCATTGATCGGTTGGCCTCACTTGGCCCACCTTAAAAACATAAAGAACTACGTTATTAAGCACCCACCGTCCGATCTTCTTACTCCAAGGGGTTCCTTAGCACCTTAGCTTGGATTTCAATGGAGGAGATGGGAAATGGATGGTTGAGATGGGAGATGGTGGGGTAGGAAAGTGGGCCACCTTGAAGTTTTGGAAAGCTTGAAGAAATCTCATACGTATGGAGCTTGCTTGGAGAATGAGATGCGAAAATGAGAAAGAGAGAGAGTGTTGTAGAGAGAGATGGGTGATGGATGGATGTGGTGAATGATGGTTGTGTAAGAAAACCTTGACTTTTGTGGATTTCTGTGTAAGAGAGATATGGGAGGTGTAAGAAATCCTTAACTTTTGAGGCCTTTTGTGTAAGAGAGGTATGGGCTTTATAAGAAAAGCTTGACTTTTGTGGTTGCTTGGGAATGGGTGAAAGGTAATGTGTACTTGACATGTACTTGACATGTGATGGATTGATTGATCGATGGATTGATGGGATTGATATGACATCTCGTAGAGATTCTCTTGAGTTTCGCAACGCGCGGCGTTTTGTCCCAGCGAACGTCGGCCTACAACTTTAGACCAGGGTATCGCCTCGGCGCGCGAGTCACGGCATCGAAACCACAGCGACGGCGCGGTCGCTATGGTACAGAACTCAGGTCGAGTCGAAACAGGCTTACGTCATATGAATCAGGGTCGCGCGTTAATATCGGTTAAGGGTCGAAGGTTGCCGAAATTCGACCGGTAAGACCGCAGAAGTCTACGGAACGGTACGGACTAAGATACGGGTCTTACAACTATCCCCTCCTAATAAAAATTTTATCCTCAAAATTTACATAATCAACGCAACTAAGCATAACTCATGAGGAAGAAGAGACATAACGTCATCATATAGAATCAGGGGCAGCATACAAAATACAATACAAGATCAATCCTCAAAGAGATGAGGATAACGCTCTCGAATCTCAGCCTCGCGCTCCCAAGAAGCCTTCTCTACGGAATGGTGACCCCACTGCACCTTCACCAATGGAATGACCTTTGTTTTGAGGACCTGCTCCTTCCGATAAAGGATACGGACTGGCTGCTCAATGTAAGAAGCATCCTCACGAACCTCCAACGGCTGCCAATCAATAACGAAAACTATGTCTGACCCACACTTCCTCAACATGGAGATGTGAAAAACATCGTGGACGCCAAACAACTGAGATGGCAAGGCAAGCCGATAGGCCACGGCGCCAACGTGCCCAGTGATCTCAAAAGGTCCTATGAATCTCGGGACAAGCTTGCCCTTCGCTCCAAATTGAACTACGCCCTTCATGGGCGAGACCTTGAGATACACATGGTCCCCTACATCAAACTCTAAGGGACGACGCCGACGATCAACAAAACTCTTCTGTCGGCATAGAGCTGTGCGCATCCTTTGCCTGATGATGTCAATAGCCTCTGACGTCTCCTGTACAAGCTCGGGACCTAGGAGACGGTGCTCTCCAACCTCGGTCCAGCAACTCGGTGATCTGCATAGTCTGTCATATAGTGCCTCAAAAGGGGCCATGTCGATGGTCGCCTGATAGCTGTTATTGTACGCGAACTCAATCAATCGCAGATGCTCATCCCAGCTACCCCCGAAATCAATCACGCAGGGCCGAAGCATATCCTCTAGTATCTGATTGACCCTCTCGATCTGGCCATCGGTTTACGGATGGTACGCGGTGCTGAGCTGCAAATCAGTCCCCATCGCTCTCTAGAAACTTCCCTAAAAATGAGACGTGAACCTCGAATTTCGATCAGAAACGATCGAGACCGGAACGCCATGCAGTCTCACAACCTCCTCAATGAATAACCTCGCAAGCCGGTTCATAGACTAAGTCGCACGCATCACAAGAAAATGTACCGACTTCGTCAGACGATCCACAACAACCCAGATGACGTCATGACCGCGCTGAGTCCTCGGCAAGCCCATAATGAAATCAGTCGACACGTGCTCCCACTTTCACATCGGGACGCTCAACGGCTGTAATAGACCAGGAGGTCTCTGATGATCGGCCTTGACATGCTGGCACGTGTCACACTCGGCCACAAAACTGGTGATTTGGCGCTTCATCCCCGCCCAAAAATACTGTCGCCTCATGTCATGGTACATCTTCGTCGAGCTCGGGTGGATAGAAAACCGCGATCGATGTGCCTCGGTCATAAGATCTCTACGTAACTCTGGAATATCTGGGACACATAATCGGCCTCTAAAGCGAAGTCCACCATCTGCACCACTGTGCCAATCTGCCTGACTCTCAGATGTAGCCTCAGCCATATAACTCTGTAACGACTCATCAGCCTGCTGAGCCTCGATCACCCTTGAGACAAGAGAGAGTCGATTCGACAGGCTCAATAACTGCACGATAGAAGAATGCAGGCCGAACTCAAAATCATACGCTGCGATATCCTCAAGCATCCGCCACTCCTACATCATCATATGCGCTACTAGGCCTCATGGCTGATGGCTGAGAGCATCTACCACTGCGTTCGCCTTGCCCGGGTGGTACTGAAGGTCAAAATCATAGTCTTTCAGGAGCTCCATCCAGCGCCTCTGTCTCATATTCAACTCAGACTGCGAGAAGAGGTACTTCAAGCTCTTGTGATCAGAGAAGAGCTCGAACCTGACCCCATAAAGATAGTGCCTCCACACCTTCAGTGCGAAGACAACTGCAGCCTGTTCCAGATTATGCGTAGGATAGTTCAGCTCATGGACCTTGAGCTGACGAGACGCAAAGGCCACTGGTCTCCCGTGCTGCATCAGGACAGCACCCAAACCGATATGCGAGGCATCAGTGAATACAAAAAAACCGTCACTCCCAGAGGGAAGAGTGAGGACAGGAGCGGACGTCAGACGGTCCTTCAACTCCGTAAATGCTCGCTCGCAGGCGTCACTCCAAACAAACTCTGCACCCTTCCAGGTCAACCTGGTCAGCGGGGCTGCAATATGAGAAAAACCCTCAATGAAATGCCGGTAATAGTCTGTCAAACTAAGGAAACTACGGATCTCTGTCACAGTTGTGGGCTGGCCCCACTAACGCACTGCCTTGACCTTCGAGGGATCCACTGCAACACCCTCTCTCGTCACCACGTGACCGAGGAACCTTACCTCCTCCTGCCAGAACTCATAATTCTCCAGCTTCACATACAGCTGGTGTGCGTGGAGGGTCTGCAACGTGATCTCCAAATGCTGCTCATGCTCCTCACGAGTCCTCGAATAAATCAGAATGTCGTCGATGAAGACTACAACAAACTGATTGAGATAAGGGCGGAAGACCTCGTTCATCAGCTGCATGAAGATTGTTGGTGCATTGGTTAGTCCGAAGGACATGACCTGAAACTCAAAATGACCGTAACGCGTCCTGAATGTTGTCTTCGGAATGTCCTCATCTCGGACCCAAATCTGATGATAACCGGAATGCAGGTCAATCTTCGAAAAGAACTGTGCACCCTGCAGTTGGTCAAACAAATCATCAATCCTCGGGAGCGGGTACTTATTCTTTATTGTGACTTTGTTGAGCTCACGATAGTCAATGCAGAGCCTCAACGAACCATCCTTCTTCTTCACGAAGAGTATCGGTGCTCCCCACAGCGAACTGCTCGGACGGATAAAGCCCAACTCACGTAACTCGTCCAAATACTTCTGCAGTTCCCGCAACTCTAATGGTGTCATACGATACGGGGCCTTCGAAATAGGCACGGTACCAGGCATGAGATCAATCTGGAACTCGGTGAGTCGGCGAGGCAGTAATCCCGGAATATCCTAGAACACATCAGGAAAATTACAAACCACAGGCAAATGGTTGATGCAGGCGGCAACAGGCTCCTCTAAGGCACATGACATCAAACAAGACAACCGTTCTCCTCTGGCCTCTGCAACGAACTGAAACTGTAGCACGCCGGGTATTCAGAATGTGACTATCCTCGCGGCGCAGTCCAATATGGCATAGTACTCGGTGAGCCAATCTATGCCCAAGATGACGTCAAACTCGGACATCGGCAATGCAAACAGATCGGCAGGAAAAAAGATATCCCCAACTAGAACGGGGTAAGACAAGAAAAATCTGCCCAACACTGCAGTCCTTCCCAAGGGAGTCGATACTGATAGGCTCTCACCAGCAGACTTCAACAGTAAGCCAGTCGATCGGAAGAAGCTCTTGGCCACAAAAGAATGCGATGCACCAGAATCAAACAACACAGTGCAATGCATATAGAAATTGGAAGTATACCCTCAACGACTCCTCTAGAAGACTGCGGGTCCTGCTGAGCCGCATAGAACCTAGCCTGAGCTGGCTGAGGAGGTGTCTGTCCCCTCTGAACTTGTTTTTGCTGCTGCTGAGGTCGCTGAGGTGGTCAAAACTGCTGCCTCTGTTGCTGCGGCCTCGGAGGCTGGTGCCGATGCTGATGCTACTGCTAAGGTGGCCTAGGTGGTGGGGGCTGGTGTAGCTGCTGCTGTGGGGGTCTCTGCTACTGCGGTGGAAGCTACTGCGAGCCCTCTGCTGTTGTGAACCTTTCTGCCGCTGCTGGGGGCTGGGACACTCCCATGAACGGTGTCCCGTCGCACCTCACCTAAAACAAGTGCCGGTGAACTGTCTCGGAGGTGGTGGTGGAGGTGCTACTAGTGCTCGGAAGGCTGGGTGACCTGTGGGCTTCTACTGCTATGGTCGGCGCTGCTGGGAATCACTGGAAGAAGCCTGCCTCTTTCGGTCCCTCCTCTGACCGTGATCCGACTGAGAACCGGCCCACTCAGTCTCAAAAATTTGTGCCTTCCGCACCACTTCCTCAAAAGTTTAAAGCTCATGGCCAATAACACGGCTGCGAAGATCGTAACACAAGCCATCCTCAAAGCAACAGGCTCTCCGCTCCTCGTCATCAATAAGGTAAGGTGTAAACCTGGACAGTGCTACGAAATGAGCTGCATATTAAGCCATTGTCATATCGCCCTGCACCAGGGCCTCAAACTCTCGTCAAATGTGATCAGGGAAGTACTGTCAGTCGAACCGATCCGTAAAATCCTCCCAAGTCCACACAAAATCAGTGCCTGTTACTCGAGAGACTGATGTCCACCAGTGCTCAGCCTCACCATGGAGAAGGAATACGGCCAGTCGAACTCGCCGCTCAGTCATATATCCCATCGTCTCAAATACCTTCTCCACATCAGCACGCCATCTCTCAGCTATAGTCGGGTTCGGCTCACCATGGAAAGGCGGGGCATCGAGACGTCAAAACTCTTGAAGAAGGGCACTGGCACGATCCTGCTCTGCCTGTGCTGGTGAAACAACGGGGTGCCTGCTTTGCCCATGGAGTGCAGCTGTCACAGCCTGTAACATCTGCTACAACTGAGAAGCACTCACGAATACGGTCGGCTCCGCACCGGTCTCTGGTGGAGGAGCAGGATACTCAGGATGGGCAGTAGGAACTCTGGTGGTGGAACAGGCATCGTAGGTGCTAGTGCGAGAGTCGCAGGTGGTGGAGTAGGATCCTTAGGTGGTGGTGCGGGAGTCGATCGGGTAACTCTCTTGGGCGGCATGTCCTACAGGAAAGAGTGAAGGCACTTATTAACTAGAAAGCTCTCGAAGGCTCGCACGTTAAGGGTCTGTAACTGCAACGAAAGGTCGCTAAGCTATTCGAACTTTGGAACTTAGTCATTCTACACTCATAGCAAATACGTAATGTGGTTCTCAATTATTCCCAAGTTATGCTCTGATACCAACTTCTGTCAAGCCCCAAACTCAGAAACCGGGCTCACAAAATTTCCGATCGCTGAATCCGGCGCCGACAGCCTCCGTAGAACCGCATTCTCGGCTCCTAGCTCCCATTCGCTAGGTTCCGATCCTAGGATGCTACGAGGAGGATTTTCAATATCAGTTTGATTCGTAATAAGCATAACCAAAGGCATAACCCACAAACAACAACCAAGAATTTCATTACATTTCCATTATGATCAAAAACTTTATAAGTACAATGAGCATAAAGGGAAATACAATGATGATGAACAAAAACTCCGGAGTAATCTGCCACGTGCTCAAGCCTCAGCGCTGCTGCGATCCAATGTCACCTGCACGCAACGGTCATGCATAAGCTTATAGAAAGCTTAGAGGGTGGTGAAAGTGTGTACGCAAGGTAGTAATATGATCATGCAATATCAGAGTAATGCGGAATATGCAGATGGATCCATAATATCATGAGTCATACTAAGGCCATGCGATGCAAGACATGAATGATATCAGCCATCCCAAGGCCATACGATGTGAAATTCAACTCAAGCATACAGATCCTCATCTATGTCCACACATCAATACAGCTCATCTTTGGGATATCACCGAGGTCTAGTACACTCTAAACCAGATCGCCGCCTCATCGTACGTAATAAGGTAAGTGAAAGAGACCTCACTATCCGTCTGCCAATATCGGGCACGACTCGTCTATAGCAGACCCATTCCTCGAGATGGTCAGACTCAGCCTAGCATTGCCCCCTACACTCGGGCAGGTAAGGCCGCACCCCCTTCCAACTGACCATGACACAGTGGAGATCGCAACCGTCTGGTAATCGACACTCAACGCTCATCTACCCACTCGGTTTCGACGTTGGAGCAACCTCTTGGTACCATAAGGGTTTAGGAACTTTCACCCAGGGATATCTGTAACGCCCGTGAAAAATCTATACTTGGGCTCGAGTACCAACTCGACCCGAAATTGCGTAGAAATAAATTCTTTTAGAAAATATGACTAAGTTAGCTAGCACAACGCTGGAGTAGCTGGGAAATAGTCCCTGATCACTTTAAATACGTTCTACAAGATTCAAATCGAGTAGAACCAATGACTCTATAATACTCTATAACCTCAGACCAAACTCTAAGCAGGTTTGTTCTCTGGACCACTTTGAATCTTTGTATTGGATCTAGACCGCGCGTCGAAAGTCCAATACCTCCTATCTTAGACCGTTAGAACCGCCTAGCTGGACTTGACACTCATTTCGAAAATCAAGTTAAACCGATAATCATAGGCTATTTCATTGAGCCCGGACCGAAGAGAGTGCGAATAGGGACAGAATTGGAATTTCAAATTCAAATCTGGCACACGACTTGACGCGTTAGTATTGAACGTTCTGACCGTCAGAATTTAGCCAGATTACACCCTCGGATCAGGAGAAATTTCTATTTTATATCATGAGACTTTCAGCCCTGATCTACTTGCGGTGACCTCTGAACTGAAACTGGTCCGCCACGTGTGATCTGCGGACCCAGTCGAACTGAAAACTTAATACGTGCTAGATCTGGTACGCATGAGCTTAAGTCCGATGGCATTCGGCCAGGGGACCACCAGAAAGCATCTTTTGGACCGAAATAGCCCTGAATTGGATATGCACTAAGTAAACTTTGTACCGGAGCCTATTTTCAGCATTTTTGGGCTTATAAAAGGGGTTGAAACCCTCACTCCTCTCTCCCATCCGAAATTGCAAGAAATCCTAGATTGGGAGAGAGAAAAGGTAAGAGTTTGAGAGAGAGTGTAGAAGGGATTTTTCCAGTCTTCGTGCCACCTGTTGCTAGTGTCTAAGCAACACCTCCTGACCACCAAGCCGGTGATTCTTCCGTGTTTTCAGGTATGAAACAACCCTAGAAGTTGCTGATTTAAGGTTCACTAGGATCCATAGCTTTTTAACCATAGATCTTGTAAAACAGGTTCTCTTATCGCCGTTGACGAAGTGTATACGCTCCGTTCAAAACGACACGTCTACAAGAGACTAGGTGAGGATTTTAGACGCTTTGATTGATGGTTTCCAACGCTTTCAATGTCATTTAATAGTAGATTATCGACGGCATCGCCGTTTGACATGTACAACATGTTATCCGTTTCCTATTTCGTAAATCAACGAAGAATATGAGATTTAGGGCATTTTAGTCATTTGTAGGAAGTACAGTTTACATTCATATTTTGTTGATGTGAGTGACATGGTTTGTTGTCGCATTAGGAAGTTAGGAATACGTGCATAATTATTTTGGCGAAGAGATTCACCTAATTGCGCACTTCGGGTCGATATACTATATGTAGACTTAAGTGTGTAGTGTATGTGTTTGTATAAATGCTTGTATTAGTATGTATTGAATTAAATGATGTTATGAAATACTTTGAGATTGATTTCTCAATTAATATGCTCACCTAAATGATTTCCTACATGTTGACTATATGCATGATTTCATTACATGCATGAAATGTATGTGCTTGAAGATTTGCTTAAGTTGAATGTTATAACATGTGTTAACATGCTCACATGATTGTATTTCAATTCCAATACTCTTACATAGATTGCTAATGTGATTGCATAATTGTTTGGGAGTAGACTTAGTCCAGGCAGTCGGTAATCGACCAAATTCGTGGCAGGCTGGTCTTGGCCATGAACGACACGTCGATGAACGCGAGTCGTGTTTGGAGTTGGCAGCAGTGGTTAGGCCACGCGAAGTGTTTTACACACTTCATGTTGTTCGACTTGAGATGCGATCGCGCTAGTCGAGCCCGTCAAGTAACCCGACTGGCCGATGTATGTTCACCTTGTATGAGTCATAACTGCTTGAACCTAGGGTACTGAACTTACCATTGTAAACCCTGTTAACCATGGTACCTTGATCCACGAAGACTCATGAGCCGGGCATGGTGGTATGGGACACCGTGGTCGAGCTGTCGGCCTACGTTGGGGCCATAAACCTCCCCGTAGTGACCAGTGAGCACATAGTCTCGTGATCAGATTATGGTGGTATGGGACACTATATTCTAGCTGTCGGCCTATACTGATCAGACGACGAGTCCTTTGTAGTGACCGCGAGCATATTCTGAGTCTACGGGAGGCGACGACCCTTCAGTAGCAGTAGAGTACAGTAGGCCTGTATTGATAAGGTGATGGGGGAGTGGTGTAACGAGTGCGAGCAACAGCCCTGCCAGCCCTTGCAGTGACCTACAAAATATACATAGTATGAGATTACTAGGAGTGACGACCCTAGACAGGATCTGTGTTGGGATTGATACAAGGGAAGTACCTTAGTTTCCCAATCCTGCTGTTTGAATGGATTAATAACAATTTGAAAAAATCATATCACCATGCCATTGCATGTGTCTGGAAGATGTGGAGTACTTGAGGGTCGATTGCATGCCGCGGTCGTAAGATGGTGCCGTATGAGGGAGATCGTCGGTGAGGGCATACATCACGTCATGTCATCTTGCATTAACAACAGTATTAGGATTGTCTGATTTACTGCTTTACTATTATCGCATGATTGATTTGTGAACATGCTAATCTTTGCTCTATGATTCCACTGAGTTGATCACTCACTTTCACATTACGGGATGGTGTTTGCAACACCCACCAGACCCTGTTGTAGATGCAGGTAAGGCTGAGATCCAGGAGGCAGATCCAGACTTCGACGAGGACCAGGACGAGTTCTCGTACATGCAATATCACGATGGCTTTGCGTAGGCGACCTGGGTTGATGGGACTTCAGTGGGACTATTTTGAATATTTGATTTTGTTCATGTATATGTATATGAGACTCAGAGATGTATTCATACTTTAGAGACAGATGAGATCTACTTTGTTTTTCCTTACAGTAATATATATATTGTTTAGTCTTCCGCTTGCTTTTATCACTGGATCTGGAGTATGAATTGCAGTTTTGGTATTCTTTTACTCATGTGAATGCTTTGAATCAGACAACATTGAATCATAATCATTTTTGTTGCATAAGTGACAGTCTGGAACTCGGGAGTTGAGTTTATACACGACCCCCGATTTTTAGGGTGTTCCAAGTTGGTATCAGAGCATGAATAAGAGTATACTGGGCCTGGGTTATGGTCTCGCGACGTACGCTGTCGCTTCCTTTGACTTAGGTGGGTGCGAGAAGGGTCTAGAAATACTTCTAGGATTGCAGATTCGCCGATAGGCGAAGTCTATTTGAATCGATCGCACGATCGAGTCTGTAACGCATCTCGGGTCGCGTAAAGCAACCCAAATAGCTCCTAGGCCGTAGAAATTCGGGTTGAGATGTTCTTGAATGATTTTAAACCCGTAAAAGTAAATTCTTGGGCCGTGGGATGACCACGACTCCTGTATTCAATCGTCAGGGCTTAAAAACCCCGTTTTACCAAAAATCTTCAAAATTCTTCCTCTCACCACTCCAATCTTCATTTCTTTCTTATCCATTTTATGTTAGGCATCAAAAATAATTTGAAAATAATATAAAATAATACTTTTACAAAATTTTACAGTGAATAGTAAAATTTCATGAAAAGTGGCCGTAAGGCCATTCTAACTTCACTTTATTTAGAAAATAATGGTCTAGATGGATGTAATAGATCCTTCTACCCTAAACTCATATGCTGCATGATAGGGTTTTATATTCAGGATTGCAGATTGGCCCCAAAAATTCCCGAACACATGTTTGGGCCTATGTAGGTCAAAATACTATGAACCAAGGGTTGGACTGTACATATCTGGGGTCCTTGGACCATGGGGGACCAAACCCATCTGGTCCCACCCGCCGGATGCATCACCGGTCGACGATGCCATCGCCGATCCGGCAATGCATCGCCGTACAAGTGGGCCCACTTGAAGTGATTTTTGGGCGCACGACCTTATATGCCTTGTACATTCCCCCCATATGTGTCCCGTCCAAAGAAAACCCCTAGAACTTGCATCTCCTTCACAAACAGCCCTCCCCATAGCCCTATTTGCATTTTTCAGCAACGATCTCCAAATTTCATGATTCCAAACCACCCCTAGATCCATCCTTGGCCAAAAACGACCACCCTCCAGCGTTGCTTTGAAGTTGGCAACCCTCCCTCTTGAAGATTTCGTCATTTGGAGTTCCAAAAACCCCCAAATCTAGCTGAAATCGTGAGGTGCTCCATTCCACTTTTTCTTTTTCATTTCTCCTTGAAAATACATCCTTGGGAAGCTTGAAGCATCCCTCTACGACTCCTAGATCTCCCTTTTCTAGATTGGACAGCCACTTCTCCTCATTTTCTTCATTTTTCATGGCTTTCGTGAAAGCCATTTTAGGCCTTTTGTCACTCTCCACCATCTTATCTTTGATGGGTAAAAGGAAGACTGCAGTAGACGAGGCTGGGCCAAGTCGCCCTGCTCAATCGAGAAGACCGTGGGGTGGTACCGCAAGTTCAAGCGCCGCCACAGGTCCAGCTACAGCCCTAGAGTGTCGTACAAAGCGGGATTTGGATCCCCATACTCACCTTGGGCGAGTAATTCTATCAGAGATGCCTCACGGTCAATACACTGATCGCAAAGTATTTTTTGAGGCAGACGTGGAAGGGCGATTGTTCGGTAAATTTTTATTGTTCGAGCGCATTGAAGCTGCGCATTGGGGTCCGATCTTTGAAGCTCGCACTCGTGCTAATGTGAGCACCGTTCGTGCCTTCTACGCTTGTATCCAGAATCCTACCTTAGAGCCATTGCAGTTTAAAATCCCTTTTGGTAGAGATCGGATGGCTACGATTGATGTGCGATTGATTGCGCGACTTCTGAACGTGCCTCTTGGTGATGTTCATCCTAGTGAGAAGAATCTGAGGAGTAGGGGTGAATGAGATCGCAGCACCAGGTTTCTGTGCGGTAAGTTGGTTCCATGGAAGTCTAATAATAGCCTCAAGGCGACGTATATGTCTGATGATTTGCGCCTGCTGCACCATATCTACACGTTCAATGTTTATCCCAGGTCGACGAATCGCATTGAATGTACACGCCTTATGGTCGATTTCTTGTATCTGGTGGCCCAGGGAGAGAATGTATGTATGGCCACTTTCATTTTGCGACAGATAATCCTCATAGCCAAGTCAAGAAGAATGTCCAAATCGCTTCCTTTTGGGCGACTGATATGCAAGATCGCGCTTGAGTTTGCTTACAGAATTGGGTCAGAATTGCCAGTTTCGATTCATATCATTGATGAGTCGACTATGGTCAAGATGAAGATTGGGTCTCAGTACCGTGAAAATTAGCTTGAGGAGGATAGCGAGGATGACTTTGATGATGAGGAAGATCAAAGCGAAGAAGAACCTGGAGCAGAAGTTCAGGAAGAAGTTCAGGAAGAGGCAGAAGAGGAGGCTCAGGATACAGATGAGAGCCCTCCTCCTTCTGCGCAGGCTACTAGCGATGATCGCATTGCTCGGATTGAGGAGAGTCAGATCGCCTTGTGAAGGGAAGTTCAGAAACTTTGCGCTGAAGTCGAGGATGCCAAGGCTGTTACAAAGAGAAAATTCGAAAAGGTGACTCGCACCTTGAAGGCGATCCTGTGTTGCTTGCAGGATAAGGGTACTCCTCCTCCGTCACCCGACTCAGACTAGCGATGCGACTTTGATGTTGTTGTTAGTAGTTAGTCATTTCCTGCTTTATGTTTTGTAAGCTTGTTAGGGCTAGTGCCTTGCTTATGTTGCTGTTGTAATTTTAACTGTCTTAGTTCCCATGTATTTCTCGTCATGATGCTTGTAAGGATATATCCCTTGTATTGTGACAATTTTAATTAAATGAAATACATGGAATGCCTTTGACTCCTTGTCTGAATGATTGTGGTGTATTTGTGCTATTGAGACTGACAAGGTTGTGCCCTTTTTTGAATATAGGGAATGCCGCCTAAGGCTACGCGGAGCATAGTTCGGCTTGCATTGAGTGAGCATATGGATCAGACTCCTTCATAGTCTGACACCCATGCAGACCCTGCTGTGGGCCCGATTCCTGAGACAGTTCGAGCATCTCAGCCTACTGCTGGTCCTACAGTTGGACCACCGCCGTTCACACCGTCATTCAGAGAGCCTTATCGTGCATCTACTTCGACGCAGCACCCGCCACAGCGTGCTCCACCTCCTGACAGATTTGAGCAGATGTTGGCTATGATGCAGCAGCAGCAGCAGCTTCTGACTACCATTGTGGGGACATTAGCCTAGGGTGAGGGTGTGGCTCCACCTGCACCACCTGCGCATCGAGGTGAGGATGCCTATACATACTCCCAGGATGAGGGTACGGCTCATCCTGTGCCGCCTGCTTACCCTGCGGGGAATGTCGCAGATACACGGGGCCTATTAGAGCGATTTCAGCTCTTACGACCTCCCACCTTTACGGGTTCTCACAGACCCGAGGAGGTCGAGTACTGGCTCGACCGTGTGTCGAAGATATTACGGATGCTTCATTGCACAGAGGCCGAGCAGGTAGAGCTGGCTACATTCCTGTTTGAGCGAGAGGCCAGCCTGTGGTGGGATAGTGTATTGCGGACCGTTACCGCCGACTATATATGGACATGGGCAGCGTTTGAGTTCCGCTTTCACGAGAAGTATTACCCCCAGACTTACAGGCATGATCGGGAGAATGAGTTTCTCCGCATCCGACAGGGAGCCATGACAGTCGCGGAGTATGAGCATCGGTTTACGGAGTTGGGCAGATACGTCCCGACTATTTTGGCTGATGAGCAGATGCGCATACGGCGCTTTTTGGAGGGTTTGCGACCGGATATTCGATCGAAAATGTGCTGTGTGAGCATTCCCTCATATGCGGAGTTGATTCACTTGTCTATGCGGGCAGAGCAGGATGTGGATCGACCTGCTCGATCTCGTGGCCCTGTTGCTTCTAGGCCGCGACCAGACATGCAGGACAGGCCCTTCGCGGGTAAGAAGCCTCGCGTCGACCCTCCTACTTGGGCTCTAGCGCCAGCACCATCGTTTCGGTGCCCCGAGTTATCGTGCACATATTGTGGGAGGACGGGCCACTTGGCGCAGAGCTGTTTTTCTCGGATGCAGGACAGTGGGTTCTCGCCGCCTCAGAAGATTGACCGTGCACGTTCACAGGCGATATCAGCACCGCCTATACGATTAGCTCCTGCGCACCCTTCTTTCAGCCTCCGGTATCGCAGATCAGACAGCCTCCACGGCCCTTCACACAGCGGCCGAACCGGCCACAGTAGGCTCGGGTTCATGCATTGACAGCTGAGGCAGCTGCGACACCGACTTTTCAGCATTCAGCCTTCGAGGTCACAGCCCATATTGGAGGTACTCCTATTCTCGTGATGGTGGACACTGGTTCCACGATTTCTTTGATATCAAGTGCTGTAGTCAGGCGTCTTGGGTTACAGACTATTTCCATGGATAGGGTGCGAGTACTTGCAGCTCATGGAGATTATTCAGATGTTACCCAGATGTGTGAGGGTTGTTTGGTGAATCTGGGAGGCAGGACGATGGCTATTGATATTGTCGTCGACCCCTCTCTTGTTTATCTCGACGTCATTCTTGGCATGGATTGGTTGACTGCAACGAGGGCCGAGATTGACTGCTAGACTCGTATAGTGACTGTGTACGAGCCAGAGGGTGCATCCTTCACATTTTCAGTGCGGGTAAATCTTCCTTTTCGCATACTTAGTTACGCCACTTTATTGCGCGACGCTGGTGCCCAGATACTTGAGCATATGCCAGTCGTTTCCGAGTTCGGGGATCTGTTCAGGAAGATCCCTGGTTTGTCGCCCCGATGAGAGATCGATTTCACTATCGATCTAGTTCCTGGTTCTACGCCCGTCTCACTGCCGACGTATCGCATGGCACTGTGTGAGATGGAGGAGTTGAGGACGCAGATTGATGGTCTGCTAGAGCTTGGCCTTATACGGCCTAGTGTGTCTCCTTGGGGAGCACCGGTCTTGTTCGTGAGGAAGAAGGATGGTTCGATGCGATTATGTATTGATTATCGCAGGCTAAACCAGGTCACGGTGAAGAACAAGTACCCCTTACCCAGGATCGATGACTTGTTTGATCAGTTGAGAGGAGCGCAGTATTTTTCGAAGATTGATCTTCAGTCAGGATATCATCAATTGCGTGTCAGGGATGAGGACGTGTAGAAGACAGCATTCAGGACCAGTTTTGGCCACTACGAGTTCCTCGTGATGTCGTTCGGTCTCACGAACGCACCAGCCGTGTTCATGGACCTGATGAACCAGGTATTTCGGCCTTTCCTCTATCAATTCGTCATTGTATTCATTGACGACATTTTGGTGTACTTTAGGAGTCGAGAGGAGCATGAGGAGCACTTGCGTTTGGTCCTGGATACGCTCAGACAGCATCAGTTGTTCGCACAGTACAAGAAGTGCGACTTCTGGAAGCAGGAGGTGAAGTTCCTAGGACACGTGGTGTCCAAGAATGGCATGGCAGTTGACCTGTCTAAGGTAGTTGCGGTGCAGGACTGGGAACAGCCTGGTTCTGTCACTAAGGTGAGGAGTTTCTTGGGTCTCGCTGGCTACTATCGGCGCTTCATACAGGACTTCTCGAAGATCGCGAGACCCTTATCTCAGTTGACATGGAAGGACGTGAAGTTCGCCTGGAATGACAAGGAGGAGTCAGCTTTTCAGGAGCTGAAGGACAGACTTACGTCCTCCCCTGTGCTAGTATTACTAGAGCAAGGGGTTAGATACACTATATACACTGACGCGTCTAGCGTTGGTCTGGGTTGTGTCCTTATGCAGAGGGACAGGGTAATTTCGTATGCCTCGAGACAATTAAGGAAGCACGAGGAGAATTACCCTACACACAACCTAGAGTTGACAGCCGTTATATTCGCACTGAGACTCTGGAGACATTACCTCTACGGAGAGGAGTTCGAGCTCTTTTGCGACCACAAGAGCCTCAAGTACATATTCACGCAGCGAGACTTGAATATGAGGCAGCGGCGATGGATGGAGACGTTGAAGGACTTCAAGTTTGAAGTCTCTTACCATCCTGGGAAGGCGAACCTTGTGGCTAATGCGTTGAGCCGCAAGAAGGCCATAGAGTTTGTGGCTCCGCTGATGATTGCTGAGTGGGATATGGTTGAGTTTTTGCGAGACTTTGAGCAGAAACTCACTGTAGAGGAGCCGTTTGAGTTCATCGCACATGTACAGGTGTGATCCCAGATCGATGATCGAGTCATCGAGGCGCAGAGGGACGATGCGCATCTGACTGAGCTTCGAGAGCAGGCCAGTGATGATGCAGACGCCGACTGGTGAGTTGGTATGGATGGGGGCTTACGTTATCGTGGCCGCCTATGCGTCCCAGATATCCCTGACTTGAGACGAGAGATTCTCAAGGCTGCGCGCTGTACTAGACTCGCGATGCATCGAGGCAGTACGAAGATGTATCGTGACGTAAAGAGAACGTATTGGTGGGAAGGTATGAAGACCCACATAGCTGAGTTCATGTCCCGTTGTCTCACTTGTCAGCAGGTGAATGCAGAGCATCGCCGACCACCTGGACTTTTGTAGCCTATGCCGATCGCAGAGTGGAAGTGGGATTTCATTTACATGGACTTCATTTCTGAGTTGCTGAAGACGAGGAAGGGACATGATTCCATTTGGGTGATCATCGACCGTCTGACGAAGTCGGCGCACTTCCTACCGATTAGAGTTACGAACTCTGCAGACGAGCTGGCTAGACTGTACATCAGAGAGATTGTGTGTCTGCATGAAGTTCCGCTGGAGATCGTGTCGGACAGAGACACGCGGTTCAATTCTATTTTCTGGACTCACATTCAGGAGGCTATGGGTGTGAAGTTGAAGTTCAGTACTACCTTCCACCCACAGACAGACGGACAGACAGAGCGGGTGAACCAGATCTTAGAGGACATGTTGCGAGCTTACGCATTGGACTTCAAGGACAGTTGAGATGATTGTCTTGCATATGCGGAGTTTGCATACAACAACAGTTTTTAGGCGAGTATCGGTATGGCACCTTATGAGGCGCTGTATGGGCGACCTTGTCGTGCACCGCATTGCTGGATAGAGGTCGGTGAGCGTAGCTTGATTGGCCCAGAGTTAGTATAGGCGACGTCAGAGAAGATCGATATTATTCGACGTTGGCTTCTTATAGCGCAGAGCAGACAGAAGAGTTATGCCGATACGAGACGGAGGCCACTAGAGTTCACAGTTGGGGATCATGTGTTTTTGTGAGTTTTCCCTATGAAGGGAGTCCTTCGGTTCGGGAAGAAGGGGAAGCTAGCACCGCGATTCATTGGTCCATTCTAGATCCTCGATCGTGTGGGAACAGTGGCTTACCGATTGGCTTTACCCACGCCTCTCGCGAGCGTTCACAACGTATTTCATGTTTCTATGCTGAAGAAGTACGTTGCTGATCCTTCCCATATCATCAGATAGGAGCAGGTGCAGTTAGGAGAGGATGTTACATATATCCTGCGACCGACACGTATCCTAGACAGGAAGGAACAGGTACTGCGTAGCAAGGTGATTCCCCTTGTGAAGGTATTGTGGACGCATCACTCTGAGGAAAAGGCTACCTGGGAGACAGAAGCCGAGATCAGAAAGAACTACACACAGCTTCTCGAGGAGTACGAAAAGGTATAAATTTCGAGGAAGAAATTATTTGTTAAGGGGGGTAGATTGTAACGCCCGTAAAAAATCCATACTTGGGCTCGAGTACCAACTCGACCCGAAATTACGCAGAAATAAATTCTTTTAGAAAATATGACTAAGTTAGCTAGTGCAACGCTGGAGTAGCTGGGAAATAGTCCCTGATCACTTTAAATATGTTCCACAAGACCCAAATCGAGTAGAACCAATGACTCTATAATACTCTATAACCTCGGACCAAACTCTAAGCAGGTTTGTTCTTTGGACCACTATGAATCTTTGTATTGGATCTAGACCGCGCGTCGAAAGTCCGATACCTCCTATCTTAGACCGTTAGAACCGCCTAGCTGGACTTGACACTCATTTTGAAAATCAAGTCAAACCGATAATCACAGGCTATTTATTGAGCCCGGACCGAAGAGAGTGCGAATAGGGACAGAATTGGAATTTTAAATTCAAATCTGGCACACGACTTGATGCGTCAGTATTGAACGTTCTGTCCGTCAGAATTCAGCCAGATTACACCCTCGGATCAGGAGAAATTTCTATTTTATATCATGAGACTTTCAGCCCTGATCTACGTGCGGTGACCGCTGAACTGAAACTGGTCCGCCACGTGCGATCTGCGGACCCAGCCGGACTGAAAACTTAATACGTGCTAGATCTGGTACGCATGAGCTTAAGTCCGATCGCATTCGGCCAGGGGACCACCAGAAAGCATCTTTTGGACCAAAATAGCCCTGAATTGGATATGCACTAAGTAAACTTTGTACCGGAGCCTATTTTTGGTATTTTTGGGCTTATAAAAGGGGTTGAAACCCTCACTCCTCTCTCCCATCCGAAATTGCAAGAAACCCTAGATTGAGAGAGAGAAAAGGTAAGAGTTTGAGAGACAGTGTAGAAGGGATTTTTTCAGTCTTCGTGCCACCTATTGCTAGTGCCTAAGCAACACCTCCTGATCACCAAGCCGGTGATTCTTCTGCGTTTCAGGTATGAAACAACCCTAGAAGTTGCTGATTTAAGGTTCACTAGGATCCATAGCTTTTTAACCAATAGATCTTGTAAAACAGGTTCTCTTATCGCCGTTGACGAAGCGTATATGCTCCGTTCAAAACGACACGTCTACAAGAGACTAGGTGAGGATTTTAGACGCTTTGATTGACGGTTTCCAACGCTTTCAATGTCGTTTAATAGTAGATTATCGACGGCATCGCCGTTTGACATGTACAACATGCTATCCGTTTCCTGTTTCGTAAATCAACGAAGAATATGAGATTTAGGGCATTTTAGTCATTTGTAGGAAGTACAGTTTACATTCATATTTTACTGATGTGATTGACATGGTTTGTTGTCGCATTAGGAAGTTAGGAATACGTGCATAATTAGTTTGGCAAAGAGATTAGCCTAATTGCGCACTTCGGGTCGACATACTATATGTAGACTTAAGTGTGTAGTGTATGTGTTTGTATAAATGCTTGTATTAGTATGTATTGAATTAAATGATGTTATGAAATAGTTTGAGATTGATTTCTCAATTAATATGCTCACCTAAATGATTTCCTACATGTTGACTATATGCATGATTTCATTACATGCATGAAATGTATGTGCTTGAAGATTTGCTTAAGTTGAATGTTATAACATGTGTTAACATGCTCACATGATTGTATTTCAATTCCAATACTCTTACATAGATTGCTGATGTGATTGCATAATTGTTTGGGACTAGACTTAGTCCAGGCAGTCGGTAACCGAGCAAATTCGTGGTTGGCTGGTCTTGGCCACGAACGACGCGTCGATGAACGCGAGTCGTGTTTGGAGTTGGCGGCAGTGGTTAGGCCACGCGAAGTGTTTTACGTACTTCATGTTGTTTGACTTGAGATGCGATCGTGCTAGTCGAGCCTGTCAAGTAACCCGACTGGCCGTTGTATGTTCACCCTGTATGAGTCATAACTGCTTGAACCTAGGGTACTGAACTTACCATTGTAAACCCTGTTAACCATGGTACCTTGATCCACGAAGACTCATGAGCCGGGCATGGTGGTATGGGACACCGTGGTCGAGCTGTCGGCCTACGTTGGGGCCATAAACCTCCCCATAGTGACTAGTGAGCACATAGTCTCGTGAGCAGATTATGGTGGTATGGGACACTATATTCTAGCTGTCGGCCTACACTGATCAGGCGACGAGTCCTTTGTAGTGACCGCGAGCGTATTCTGAGTCTACGGGAGGCGACGACCCTTCAGTAGCAGTAGAGTACAGTAGGCCTGTATTGATAAGGTGATGGGGAAGCGGTGCAACGAGTGCGAGCAACAGCCCTGGCAGCCCTTGCAACGACCTACAAAATATACATCGTATGAGATTACTAGGAGTGACAACCCTAGACAGGATCTGTGTTGGGATTGATACAAGGGAAGTACCTTAGTTTCCCAATCCTGCTGTTTGAATGGACTAATAACAACTTGAAAATCATATCACCATGCCATTGCATGTGCTTGGAAGATGTGGAGCACTTGAGGGTCGATTGCATGCCGCGGTCGTAAGATGGTGCCGTATGAGGGAGATCATCGGTGAGGGCATACATCACGTCATGTCATCTTGCATTAACAACAGTATTAGGATTGTCTGATTTACTGCTTACTATTATCGCATGATTGATTTGTGAACATGCTAATCTTTGCTCTATAATTCCACTGAGTTAATCACTCACTCCCACGTTACGGGATGGTGTTTGCAACACCCACCAGACCCTGTTGTAGATGCAGGTGAGGCTGAGATCTAGGAGGCAGAGCCAGACTTCGACGAGGAGCAGGACGAGTTCTCGTACATGCAGTATCACGATGGCTTTGCGTAGGCGACCTGGGTTGATGGGACTTCAGTGGGACTATTTTGAACATTTGATTTTGTTCATGTATATGTATATGAGACTCAGAGATGTATTCATACTTTAGAGACAGATGAGATCTACTTTGTTTTTCCTTATAGTGATATATATATATTGTTTAGTCTTCCGCTTGCTTTTATAACTGGATCTGGAGTATGAATTGTAGTTTTGGTATACTTTTACTCATGTGAATGCTTTAAATCAGACAACATTGAATCATAATCATTTTTGTTGCATAAGTGACGGTCTGGAACTCGGGAGTTGAGTTTATACATGACCTCCGATTTTCAGGGTGTTACAATATCTATAGCACCCCATGTAGAACGAGATTTTCGGTATCAAATCCTGTCAACCACAATACGTCTATGGAGGCTACAGCCCTGATGTCGCTAGGGCGTACAATAACCATATCACACAGTGCAAAATACATGAATCACACTATCCAATCATGCAGCAAATCCTGCGCATATCGTGCGCTCATATAGGGCAACACCGCTCAACCGGGAGCCCATAAATAACCTGCCCGAAAGCTTATGCTATGATCAGTCACCTCTCATATCAAGCATACACATGATGCGTATGATCATGAGTCATGGAGCTATAGTAAACATGTTATAAAATAATGCACTATCCTTTCAAGGCAGATGGGCCTAGACGGCCTATACACAACAAGTACAGGCCTATTAATGGGCCCTAGGGAGAGTCGTAATGTGGACATCCAACCATCATTACAATCGCAATGTGGACGTCCAACTAACATTGCACCCAAGGAACGATCATCGTAAACATTATTACATAATCCGTGTTGGCATAACACATTGCAATAGACCTTAGGTACATCTCATCGGGCCTTAATTACATCAAATGGGCCTTTCATTCATCAAGTGGACCACATCCATGGGCTGCACCAATGGGCCTTATGTGCATTGCAATGGGTCATAACCCGTGGGCCTTAGATTGCATCAACTAGGCCTAATCTCATGGGTTTTGGAATACATCCAATGGCCTAATTTCATGGGCCTTACATCCACACCAAAGTGGGCCCCAAAAGACTATCATAAAGGCATTAAGTTGGCCACTTAACATGCCAAGGTGGGGTCCACTTGGACAATGGATCTGGTTCATTCTCTAGCTTGAAAATAGATAGACGGTTTGGATGCAATACACTTATCATGGTGGGGTCCACATGAGCTAAGGAGCTGGCTCATTCTATTAGCTCAAGCCATAAAGTGAGCTCTCAAAACGAGTGGATGGACCGGATGCCACACATGCATCATGGTGGACCCCACTGTCAATTGACAGTGTGAAAATAACACATACATCAAGGGGCTCCACCGTCCAGGCGGACGGTGCTAATAGGCCCCATATATCTTAGTGGGTTTCACCGTCCACAGCCGTGTGGACGGTGTGGCAATTCACATGCATCAGTGGTTCCACATGTGACCCACTGTAATGTTTACTTACCATCCAGACCGTTCATAAGGTCATAGGGGTCAGGATGAGGAGGAAAAAAAAATTTCAGGTTGATTCAAAACTTCTGTGGACCCCAATTTGGGGTTTCAATGGCAGAGGTTCAACCCCACTTTTTCGTGTGGTGTGGGCCACCTGAGTAATGGATGGGGCTGAAATTCGGAGGGGGCCCACTACTGGGGGCGGCCCACCTCATGAATAGATTGGATTACAAATAAACATCGTGGTGGGGCCCATGGCTAGAACCGTGGGTCAACCCGGCCGCCCGCAACACGCAGCGCCTACTACTGCCGTGCGCTGGCAGAGGCAGAGGCAATGCCTCTTGCTTTGTTTATTTTTTTTTTTGAAAAAAATGGAATCCTGTGGATTTTCACAGGTAGGGCCCACCATCATAAAATCCAACCCGTCCATTACATAGTATGGCTCAAAACAAACCCAAAGAGTCTAATGTTGGACATTTTTCAGCGTATAAAATAAATCTGGAGAACTTTAGATGGTGGAGGTCACTATTCACTAGGTATGGTCCACCAGATGCTCCGTTCAATCTCATTTTCTCGCTCAACGCCTAAAATGAGTTGGTGAAAGGGATGGACGGCATGGATTGAATACACACATCGAGGTGGGGCCTATGTGAGTGGCCCTTCCCAAGAGCTTAAACAAGCTCATATTTGTGGTTTCATTACACGTCCAAGGACGTCCCTGGACGTGGACGGTCTCTGAAAAAAAAATAAGGTGGGCCTTGTTAGGGTGGGCCACCACTGATGGGTGATATGGGTACAACATATAAGGTGGGCCCCACTTGAAGAAAATTTTGAACAAAATAAATATTTCAAGGTGGGGTCCATTCAAATAGGCCACACAAGCCTATATAATGTCAAAAAAAAAAAATGAAATAAGAAGGGAGAGAGAGATGGGAAGTGGGACACGCTTGTTATGGAGGGACCCCGATACTATGGGCCCTCCCTTGTAATGAATCATACAATCAAATGGATCCTTCTACACATGGGTTTACTGAAAATGAAATCAACGGTGGAGATCCGTTCCCCACCGATATGAATGGTCTAGATGACCTTCATAATGAAATAAACATCATGATGGGGTCCATGGAGAATGGCCCCATCATGGAATGATCATGATGATCCTAGTGGGCCATCGGCCACACCTTAGGGTCCCAAGTGAGATCCAAACCATTGATCGGTTGGCCTCACTTGGCCCACCTTAAAAACACAAAGAACTACGTTATTAAGCACCCACCGTCCGATCTTCTTGCTCCTTGGGGTTCCTTAGCACCTTAGCTTGGATTTCAATGGAGGAGATGGAAAATGGATGGTTGAGATGGGAGATGGTGGGGTAGGAAAGTGGGCCACCTTGAAGTTTTGGAAAGCTTGGAGAAATCTCATACGTATGGAGCTTGCTTGGAGAATGAGATGGGAAAATGAGAAAGAGAGAGAGTGTTGTAGAGAGATGGGTGATGGATGGATGTGGTGAATGATGGTTGTGTAAGAAAACCTTGACTTTTGTGGCTTTTTGTGTAAGAGAGATATAGGAGGTGTAAGAAATCCTTGACTTTTGAGGCCTTTTGTGTAAGAGAGGTATGGGCTTTGTAAGAAAAGCTTGACTTTTGTGGTTGCTTAGGAATGGGTGAAAGGTGATGTGTACTTGACATGTACTTGACATGTGATGGATTGATTGATTGATGGATTGATGAGATTGATATGACATCTCGTAGAGATTCTCTTGGGTTTCGTAACGCGCGGCGTTTCGTCGCACCGAACGTCGGCCTACACCTCTTTACCAGGGTATCGCCTCGGTGAGCGAGTCACGGCATCGGAACCGCAGCGAAGGTGCGGTCTCTATGGTACAGAACTCGGGTCGAGTCAAAACAGGTTGACGTCATATGAATCAGGGTCGCGCATTAATATCGGTTAAGGGTCGAAGGTTGCTGGAATTCTACCGGTAAGACCGCGAAAGTCTACGAAATGGTACGGACTAAGATTCGAGTCTTACACCTTGTTTGTCAATCACGTTAATGATTGTATCAGGGAGTTAATTAAGACCTAGAAAGCTGAAGACTGAAGACATAAGTAGAGGTGAAGCATTAAGGAACAAAGAATGGGTATATGAGGTGCCTTATTTAACCCAAAACAACCTACACCTCTAGATGATTTTAATCCTAATATGTTGATCATTTATTGGTCATCTCTTAAGCCTTAGGAGCCCCTTTTGAACATACTTAAATTGGCTTTAGAGGACCCAAATTTCTGAAAAAAACTGTACAATTTCATGAACCTTCGGTCCCACCGAACCCACCTTCTGTCTGACCAAAATAAGCTAAAATATGTTAAGGTGCTTAGATAGAAATCAAGTAATTTGGCTATAACCGAATGCCACATTCGTTCCAAGCAAAGACCATGTTCAGTGCGACTGAAGACTATGTAATGTGCGAATGAAAGTGCTAAATTTTATATAGTGGCTTTCTTGTCTAATTTAGTTTGACCGATGCCCTACTTGGTCCAACTAAAGACTAATCGTTTTAACCTGTTTTATGACCATTGGAACTCAATTCCTTTATATAAAACATCCAATCTTTGGGCATTTTGAGGGATTTTTTATGTAATAGAAGACTAGTTGATTCCACATGAATATCCCACATCCTAAACCTCTAATCACATGAGTTTCAAGTCATCTTCCTTGAGATTTTTACTCAAATAAGGATTTTAAGCTCTACCTTAAAGATGATCTTAAACTCCATCACTTGCTAGAGATTAAACACTGAGCCTACTTGTCTAAAATACTCTACAAGACCCTTTTAAGTGAATCCCCTAAGATTTCAACTCTCCATTAGTTGAAGGAGATTCACCCAACCTCCATCACCTTGGTCACCTTAATGAAGCATTACATATAAGGTGTTTGAATGTAGGGGTTGAAGCATTGGCAAAGCATCAACATTAATGATCAGGGCAGTAATTGAGAAGTTAATTCAAGCACGGGAGAGATTTGAAGAAGTGACTCAAGCACAACGCATCAATGGGGCTCAATCCATTCATGTTATCATTTAGTGAGTCAATACTCTCATTCCTTGTGTAAAATTGATGGTAAGAGTTTGTACTCAAACTTGAATAGGTTCTTGTGTAGGACCTAGGCTCTTGTGTATGACTGAATTCACCAGACACAGGTGTGTACGTGTTAGTCTCCATAGGAGCCTTCAACGGGAGCAAGCGTAGGTCCTTGGAGTAGGATCAAGGTTGTTGGTTAGCCGATTGTAAAACCAACTAAAGTATCTTATACTACAGGAAATTCCACTTTTACCTATGAAAAAAATTTGTAGGTAAATGATATGATTTTGTAGGCAAAAAGTTTTACCTATGAAAAAATTTGTTGGTAAATTCATCAATAAAAGACCGTGGGTAAAGGCTTTTACCAATGAAAAATGTCATCATTGGCAATGGTAAGACTTTTACCTATGAAATTATTAGTAGCTAAAAACTTTGTTAAGACTTCTACCTATGAAATTTTTTGTAGGTAAAAATTGTGTTAAGACTTTTACTTACAAAAGTTTTCATAGTTAAAAATTTTGTTAAGACTTTTACCAACAAAATTTTTTGTAGGTGAAAACTGTGTTAAGACTTTTACGTACGAAAGTGTTCGTAGCTAATAACTGTGCTACAAAAGTTTTCGTAACTAATAATTGTGTTAATACTTTTACCTAAGAAATGTTTCATAGGTAAAAATGTTGTTAAGACTTTTACCTATGAAATTTGTTATAGGTACAAACTCTGTTAAGACTTTTACCTACGAAATTAGTCATAGGTACAAATGTTGACGAAACTTTTCCTACGAAACTTTTCATAGGTAAAAACTGTATACTTTGTGTTCATCGACACTGGTAAGACTTTTTTCCTACAAAATTTGGTGTAGGTAAAAACTATTGACGAAACTTTTACCTACAAAATGATTCGTAGGTAAAAAAAATGTGAATGAACCTTGTACCTACAAAAAATTTTGAAGATAAAAATGTCGATGAAACTTTTACCTATGAAAATTTTTGTAGGTAAAAGTCTCTTTTTCCCAAAAAAATATGTAAAAATTCCTGTTATACTCCTATTATAATATATTTTATTATATACACCTGTTAAAATTTCATAAGAATAATGTTGGTGACAAATCCACCTTGTCTATTAACATTATCATATTATCTTAGGACATGACTCTAAAAATGAGATAAATCCAAATCTCAAATAATATATGCTATAAGAGATAGTGGAGATGGAAATAGATGCATTGTGATGCTTGAGTTCGAGTATGCTTGCTAACAAAGCAAGATTTTCTTGTTTGTTGTCATGTGATTGGGCGACATTATTATATACTACGTTTGATGCAACAATGTTGGCAACGTTAATGATGTCTAGGACTTGCAGTCACAATGCAAGAAAATAAGAAATTTCTATTTGTATAAATGGTATGCAGAGGATCTACATTCGTAATGCTCATATGTCATCCAAATTGTTTATAAAGTCATTACCACTAAAATAAACTGAAAAAACATAAAAGTTTGCTAATCCTAAACTCTTATATCCCAAAGAAGGTTTGAATGTAGGCGTACAATCTCTATTCTTATCTCTTTTCTTATTTGACATGTGATTCACTTAAGTATAGATTTACTTCATTTTTGGGCACATGTCCTAACATAAGCTTATAAAATTGAAAGACAATGAATTTCTCAAGAATATCAGAGTGAGCCCCACCTAGATTCCACCTTGGTGGGGAACACACGCAATTCGAATCCCCCTTTAACCACCTCTCATGCCTACAAAAGAGGATAAAAATTATCATAATAAGAGACAACAACTAATGTCCTAACAAGGTATTTAATTAAAATCATACAGGAAATAAGCTATGAATAATCTACTTGTATAAGGATGATTCTTTAAGATTGTGTGTGGGCCCATTCAATCGGGTTCGGGTTCGGGATCAGGTTCAGGTTTGGGTTTTCAAGTTTAGGTTAAGTTTAGGTTAGGGAGTTGAGATTAGGATTAGGTGTAGGTTTAGGTTTAGGGATTTGAGAATACATTTAGGTTCTAGGTTTAGGTTAAGGTTATAGGTTTAGGTTCAGGTTATAAGTTTAGGTTATAGGTTTAGGTTTAGGTAGGTTATAGGTTAAGGTTTAGGTTATAGGTTATAGGTTTAGGTTATAGGTATAGGTTTAGGTTAATGTCGTAGTTATAGGTTTATGTCAATGTTATAGGTTATAGGTTTAGGTTTAGGTTTAGGTTAGGTTATGGGTTATAGGTTATAGGTTATAGGTTATAGCTTTAGGGAATTGAGAATAGGTTAAGGTTTAGGTTTAGGAAATCGGGTTCGGGTTCAGGATCAGGTTTAGGTTTGGGTTTTCAAGTTTAGGTTTAGGTTTAGGTTAGGGAGTTGAGATTAGGATTAGGTGTAGGTTTAGGTTTAGGGATTTGAGAATACATTTAGGTTTTAGGTTTAGGTTTAGGTTTAGGTTTTAGGTTTTAGGTTATAGGTTTAGGTTATATATTTGGGTTTAGGTTATAGGTATAGGTTTAGGTTAATGTTGTTGGTTATAGGTTTAGGTTATAGGTTTAGGTTTAGGTTTTAAGTTTAGGTTAAGGTTTAGGTTTAGGTTAAGGTTTAGGTTATAGGTTTAGGTTTAGGTTTAGGTTTAAGTTTAGGTTTAAGTTATAAGTTATAGCTTTAGGGAATTGAGAATAGGTTAAGGTTTAGGTTTAGTAAATCGGGTTTAGGTTTGAGATCGGGTTCAGGTTTAGGTTTTTAAGTTTAGTTTTAGGTTTAGGTTAGGGAGTTGAGATTAGGATTAAGTGTAGGTTTAGGTTTAGGAATTTGAGAATACATTTAGGTCTTAGGTTTAGGTTATAGGTTATAGGTTAAGGTTATAGGTTTAGGTTATAGGTTTAGGTTTAGGTTAGGTTATAGGCTAAGGTTTAGGGAATTGAGTTTAGGTTATAGGTTATAGGTTTAGGTTATAGGTTATAGGTTATAGGTTATAGGTTATAGGTTAAGGTCTAGGTTTAGGTTATAGGTTTAGGCTTAGGGACTTGAGAATACATTTAGGTTTAGGTTTAGGTTTTAGGTTTAGGTTAAGGTTATAGGTTCAGGTTATAGGTTTAGGTTATAGGTTTAGGTTTAGGTTTAGGTTATATGTTATAAGTTATAGGTTATAGGTTATAGGTTAAAGCTTTAGGGAATTGAGAATAGGTTAAGGTTTAGGTTTAGGAAATAAGGTTCGGGTTCGGGATCGGGATTAGGTTTGGGTTTTCAAGTATAGGTTTAGGTTTAGGTATAGGTTTAGGTTTAGGTTAAGGTTATAGGTTTAGGTTTAGGTTTAGGTTATAGGTTATAGGTTTAGGTTTAGGGAATTGAGAATAGGATAAGGTTTAGGTTTAGGGAATTGAGAATAGGATGGGGTTCAGGTTTGGGATCGGGTTTAGGTTTGGGGTTTTTAAGTTATGGTTTAGGTTTAGGTTAGGGAGTTGAGATTAGGATTAAGTGTAGGTTTAGGTTTAGGGATTTGAGAATATATTAAGGTTTTAGGTTTAAGTTTAGGTTTTAGGTTTAAGTTAAGGATATAGGTTTAGGTTATAGGTTTAAGTTTAGGTTTAGGTTATACATTACAAGTTATAGCTTTAGGAAATTGAGAATGGGTTAGGGTTTAGGTTTAGGAAATCGGGTTCGGGTTCAGAATCGAGTTTAGGTTTGGGTTTTCAAGTTTAGGTTTAGGTTTAGGTTAGGGAGTTAAGATTAGGATTAGGTGTAGGTTTAGGTTTAGGGATTTGATAATACATTCAGGTTTTAAGTTTAGGCTTTGGTTTTCAAGTTTAGGTTTAGGTTTAGGTTAGGGAGTTGAGATTAGGATTAGGTGTAGGTTTAGGTTTAGGGATTTGATAATACATTCAGGTTTTAGGTTTAGGTTTAGGTTTTAGGTTTTAGGTTTAGGTTTAGGTTTTAGGTTTAGGTTAAGGTTAGTTTATAGGTTATAAGTTCAGTTTATAGGTTATAGGTTATAGGTTTTGGTTTAGGTTAAGGTTATAGGTTTAGGTTTAGGTTAAGGTTTAGGTTTAGGTTTTGGTTTTGGTTTTGGTTTTGGGGTAAATCCAAAGCTCAAGTGGACCTTGAAATAAATTGGGGCCACAAAAGTTTTCTATCAAGCTGATATTTCTGTTATTCCTTCTTCAAGTCTAGGTCTATGTGAACTTACCAACAGGTTAGATCTCAAATAACCACCATGGTGCATCCCAGGAAGGAATCAACGGTTGGGGGCATTGTCCCCACCATGATGTTTAGTTTTACGTGTAGGTTTAGGTTTGGGGTTATACTAGGGTCAGCTCCATCAATTTCGAGCTAATACATAGACACGGTCCTGTACAAATGGTCAGGCCACTCCAATGTTGCCCATAGAAAATGGACAGCTTCATCATGGTCATAACAATGGTTCTCATCTTCCAAGGACCACTGCACAACATCTAGATAGATCTGACGCACATCTGGGTCTGCTCCATCCATTCTGAGCTAATACATAAACATAGACGTATCCAAATAGTCAGGCCACTCCAATGCTGTCCATAAGAAATGAATAGCTTCATCATGGTCATAACAGCAGTTCCTACCTTCCAGGGACCCCTGCTCAATATCTGGATAGCTCCGACGCACATCCGGGTCTATCCATAAGGTTTACAAGGACCATTTTAGTCAAAAAATGGGAATGAAACAATATACACATTTTATCTTCATACTGAGAATAAAAATACAATGCTAAGTAAAAAAACATTTCTAACAAACTTTTACATGAAAGAAAAGCTCTATAATGTAATATCTTAAAGTCAAATAAATGACTTTAATTGATATATTTTTATCCCAGTACTTTGATGGGCGTATAGAAGCAAGCCTTACACAAGCCTTGTCCATAGTACTGGAAGACGAGAAAGTCCTCATATATAATTCTACTATCAGCTACTTAAAACAAGACATTTAATTCATATGCGAATGATAAATGTAAGATGAAGACAAGGATGCCCATTGCTAAGAGATAAAAAAATTTGTCATATTAGTAGGCCTACAAATACCTTGAAAGTTAGAGAAAGTATGTTTTTTTAGGATTTTCTAAAGGTTTTCTATGATAGGCTATAGATGAGCATGTTAAGAGGTAAAAATATTTTCACCAATCGGTATGTTTTTAGTTTTTTGGGAGAGGACTAATTATGATAGGCTTCACTAATAGAAATGAAGTTTTTGATAAGGCCATAAAACCTAGATGATAGAAAAAAACCAAATATCAAATTGATCCAAAACTTTTGTGGCACACAAGTTTTTAATGGTCATTTACCACTATTTCCTATACTATAATCCACCTGAGACTTGTATCTACTTCATTTTTAGGCTTATACCATGATATGTTATGGAAAATGGATGGACAACCTGGATATAAGATATATGCAACAAGGTGGGATCCATGGTAGGGGCCACACCATTGTGGATGAGGTTGGGGCGCACCTAATTCACTCCGAAGCAGATTGCTTACTGAGTTATTTTTATCAATCCAACCATCTATTTTATTAGGGCTTGAGATCGAAAATAGGGCATATCCAAAGCTCAAGTAGACAGTAGCACACAAAACAGTGTGAATAATGATTTCCACTATTGAATCCTACTTACGGGTCATAATGATGTTTATTTTTTATTTAACTTATTCATTAGCTCACACAGACATGAATGAAGGGAAAACACAACTACCAGCTTAGATCCATTCATAAGCTCACACAAACATGAATGAAGAGAAAACACAACTACCAGCTTAGATCCATTCATAAGCTCACACAGACATGAATGAAGGGAAAACAAAACTAATCATGCATTATGATACTATTTGCTTTTTCAGCCACATCATTTCAACCAAGCAATGTTAGTACCCATCTATAATGGTCACTGCCAAAGTTTATATATGCAAGTTTAAGAGAAGAAACATGTTAAGAAGTCAAACAAGAGAGAGAACCAGAAATTTGCAAAAAATAGGAAAATAATAAGATCAATTGACTTTTCCATACCTGATTAAAAGATAAAAATGGGTAGGATAGATGAGGATGATCTTATTCACAAATAAAGCATGAAAACATTATTTGATTATCCAATTCCAACCATTGAACAAAGTTTTTTTTACACTGCCTATAATTTTACAATTTTCACAAAGTTAGATTTCCATTCAAGTAATTCACAACATCATTGGATTCAATAAATTTTGAGCAATTGTAACCTTTCCCAGTAACAATTTAATAATCACCAAAGATATTTCAAAGAAATTGCAAACCATTCTTGGAAAGAAAATAGAAAAATATAATCTTACTATCAACCATGACCATCAAACTAATGAATTAATTGGGATGAGGCTTAGATGATGATAACGAGTTTTTCTAGGAGCATATGCTTTTCATCATTAATTTTCACTGCTCATTTATAAGCAGTAAATGACCGAATCACATTTCATACATGAACTGATGAACATATTCCTCTTTACGAATTCTATATATGCTTATAGATACAGACTTTTAATCATCTTTTCCTTGCTCACATTCCTTTGGCATAATTAAGCTAGGCATCTATTTTTTTATTTTTTTTTTATGGATGAGAACCTATTCACTCCCCAAGTGCAGGGTTGTGATGTAGTAATAAACTCAGTAAGACTGAGGTCGAATCCCAAGGGACTGAAACTCGTACGTAATCTAAAACTAACTAGAACTAGAATGAGATGAAATTTAAATCAACTAGAAATTAAGGAATAATTGTGAAACTATTATCTAAAACTTAGGAGAAATCAGAGATAGGAAACTAGGGATTTAGAGGATCCACTTGTAGAGATCAGGGAGATCTACGCCTGCGTCAAGAACCATGAAAATTAACTGAACTGTCGTTGATCTAGTTTCAAAGAGATGAAAGGTATATGAATTAGAATGGATTCCATCACCAAACCTTGCCCAGGAGACAAAGCAAACAACAAAATTAAACTAATTACCAACCAATCATATGTATGAAGGTTAGGAAGGGTACCGTCATCCGACCATGCCCAGGAGATGATAGTGAACAACAGGGCTTCCTGACATCATAAATATAAAAAGGAAAAGAAAATATTCAAAGCCATCGCAGACCCACTATAATTTCAATCACAACAGACCATTAAAGACTAAAAATATTTCCATAATAAAATTAAATCGAAATCAGTTCAGTCTTAAACGAAAGCATAATCAAAATCCTCCCCTCACGCTACAAGCTTCACCTCTTAGCCCTAGCAAAGAGGTTTAGCTCGTCATAATCATGGTGAGGCTAAAAGTCTCTCAAAAGTATTAAAGAAGAATAAAAAATAAAAATAAAAATAAAGGAAAAAAACTCCCAAACAGCTGCCTAGGCTTCACGTCCACGACCCCCCAAGATGTTGAATCCCCTCTTTCTCTCTTTCTTCTCCTTTTTATAGGTTGCTGGAGTTAGTGCAGAAGCTCCTAGAAAGCTTCTTTCACAGCAACAGGCAGTGCAACAGCGTGCGCAGCAAGGAGACTCTCTGCGTATAGCTATTTACGCAGCTCGAAAAATAGTTGTGAACTCTCCCTGTCTCTTGCTTTATTTCCCAAAAATTCACGTCACCTGGGACGTTTTTGGATGGCCGTTGTGATGAAAGGATTGGATCATCTGATCAGTCAGCCGTGGTGGCCCACTTAGATCAATAGATCCAGCAGCAGAACAGAGCTTACGCAGCTCTGTTCACGCCGGTGAGATGGTGGGGCCCAGGATCAGTGCCAGACAAGAAATCTAGTCCGATCATTGTGTTTACCTCAAAAAACCGTTCGGGATGGTGATTTTTGGAGTGAAATCGGTGGGGCACACAAGATCTTTTACCCCGCCGTCCATCCTGCGTTTAACGGTTGTGATCGTGAAGACGCTTGCATGGTGACAAAATGACACCTAGGCATTGTTCTTGGCCAACTCCTAAGACAAGTGAACGGGTCGGATCATTGAACTGGATGATGAGTGGGGCCCACAACGATCAACCGGCAAAACAGCATCGGACGCTGTTTGAAAAACAGAATTTTCTATTTCTGTTACTGGAGACATCGGTCAAACCGACTTTGAATGAGGCATGCGGTCCGATGTGGCACGGTTACACATGTGCTCAATGCACACGCCACACAAACGGGGCCCCACTATGATGTTCTTCAAAAATCCAATCCATCCATCCTATTTCTCATATTATTTTGACCATCGATAACAATTTTGAGGCAGTTCCAGATATCAGGTGGGCCCCACTTAATGAATTAAGGGGCTGATCTATCTGTTGGCCCACTTTCAGAATCGTCAATAGCTGAAATTTGACGTGTGCGGTTAATTTATGGTCCTCGGGGCATGTATAAAGTTTCGAGTAGATCAGATGGTGGTAACCCTGTGATCTTGCATCCTAGACCAATTTCGGGCCTCTTTGACGTGAATGGATGGAATTTCTCTGATCTCCGGCGTGTAAATCCTCGATCTTGGTCCCATGGAGTCTCGTACAATGCCTTGGTGTCTTTAGAGCGTCCAATCCATGCTTTTAATACCTTTTTGCAGTTCATGCTCGTAAAATCACCTTGCAACATAAACACGATAAAACGGGTCATTAAACAGTATCATGCTCGTAAATCCAGGAAATAAATGGGGTCTGATATGCAATATTTGACCCTGAACAAAACCAATCTTCCATACTATTCAACTATTGACCAACAAATGAGATCCAATCTTCCAGACTATTCATCAAGCCATCCACACAAGAAAAAATCCCCATTCTACAGGAATTCAACATCTATAAAATAAAAAATTACAACTTAGAATGCAAAATTCAAAGAAGAAGAAGAAATCACTTGAAATATATCATAATGCATGATTAATGGTTCCATATGGCCCGAACTTGTTTTAATATTTCTGTGTGCTAATGTCATCTCTTATCTAACTTGTTCATAAGCTCACATAAACATGAATGAAGGGAAAAGACAACTACCAGCTTAGATCCATTCATAAGCTCACACAGACATGAATGAAGGGAAAATAGAACTAATTATGATACTGTTTGCATAATTAATGGTTCCATATGGCTGGAACTTCATTCACACAAATCTCCTCCGAATATCCATAGCCACATTTCCTTCACAGAATCTTCTCCGAATATCCACAGACATGAATGAAGGGACTGATGAATTGTGCTTAGAATAAGAAAAGCTAGACTATTGGTCAGTTCCTATCACTTATTGTGATTCACTTTCTATACAAGTGGTATGCATACAAGCGCCCTACAATAGAAAGTAAAACGATCCTAGCAAATCAGACATACCAACAGAAATTATTTCCCTTAGCACTTGAAATTCAAAGAGAATTCCTTTAAAGGTCTCTCATCTTTAAAACAAGCCATGGATTCTATAAGAAGAAATCCCTAAATGAGGGTCCACATCGAATCAGGAATCCACAAATTACTAAATCCCCAAATCCCTAAATCAGTATTGAGATTGAGAGAGAGATACCTCACCGAGCTTCAGAGACAGAGAGAGGGCATGCGTGGGTAGGGCGTGCGGCAATAGTAGGGTGGAGAGATCAAAGAGAGAGGAAGAGAGAGACACGAAGAGAGAGAGAGAGGGAGAGGGTGTGAGAGAGACAAAGAGAGAGAGAGAGAAGAGGGATTTTGGGTGGTCGGGCGTCGGGCAGGCGTGCGGTGGGTAGAGAAAGGGAAGAAAGGGAAAGGGGGCTAGGGTTAGGTGGGGTTGGGTGGGGTCAAGTATATGGGGAAAAGTGTAAGTGCTATGTTTTCTAGCTCCTATGATTGTCAAATTTTGTAGCACCAAAACCTCTTGGAATCTGTGTCTTGTGTAGCTCATCTACATATTCAAGATCATGTATCTCATGTACAAGAACAAAGGTCTTTACCTCAAGAACTTCAAATGCAAGATCAAGAGATAGTCAAGTTCAAGTTCAAGTACAACACCAAGTGTTAGCTTAATCTTTCAATAGTTAAAGATTTCAAAGCTTCATCTAAGTTTATACAATAGTCATTACTTTGGTACTCAAAGCTCAAGGTGAAATACAACTCAAGTACCTTAAGCTCAAGCTTCAAGATATTTCAAGTTCAAGCTTCAAAGTACTTCAAGTTGAAGCTTCAAATTATTTTAAATTTAAGCTTCATGTTCGTCAAGATAACAAGCTTCATGTTTGTCAAGATTAACAATCAACCGAAGCAAAAGATGTTTCAATATTCAAATATCGCTTATAAGGTATGAAAGACCCTAGATTAACCACAGGTTAGGTCATTGTTGATTACATACTTTAATTGGGTCATTATATAAGTGTATAGACTATGTTTGACTAATCCTAGTACTGGATCGACCAGTCCAAGAAATTCCTTGACCAATCCAAGGTTTGTTACTAATTTTTAGGATTTTTTATTATAACCTCGACCTGTCCTGGAGATTATTTGACCAGTCAAGTGAACAGTGCTCAACCAATCGAGCAGGCTCGACTCAAAGTCCAACAACCAAATTGGGTCCCACACGACCATTCGTGGACAGGACTCGACCGATTGTGGAAGCCACTCGACTAGTTAAGCAGGCCCTTTGACCAGTCGTAGAACGGCCTGATCTTATTGCTCCCAAAATTTCAAAAGTTTGTTGATCCTTCGACTAGATGAGCTAACCTTTGGGCCAGTCGAGTGAGTAATTTCTACACTTATAAATAGAGCATGATTTTCAAAGTTTGATCTCCAATTCAAGCAAAATCAAGACACCGCACTGAGAGATAAGTTAGTGATATTCTTAAGTCATTTAGTGTTCATTTAATATTCTCTTTAATTTAGCTTTTTGCATTTGATTTTGATTTTTTACATTCCAATCTTATTTGAAGAAGGGATTGAAAATTTCTCATTTTATAGAATCAAAATCAAATCAAGCTAGCTCAAGGTGATTTAATCTAAAATCCATTTAGAACTTAGAACCTTTTCATAAGTGAGTGTGAACATTGAACTTCTACTCCGAATTGGTTCTACTGGGTTGCATCAAAGGAGAATATCCAGATAAATATTTTATTATTTTGTAAATCAATCATTCCTTTGGTTTTTTTGAGATTGCGCCAGAAAAATCTCTTTCTTTTGGTTTGTCTGAGGTGATCCAGAAAACTCAGAGTGTGGAGTTTTTTAATTTTTAAAGCCCACTTGAAAGACACAATTGTGAGGGTTTTAGGTGAACCTTGAAAAACTCATTTCATAGTGAACGCTAATATCCACTGTGTGAGGATATTAGGAGTGGAGTAGTTGTGTGGCTATTTTTCTAAACAGTTGGTGTACACACAAACGAACCACTATAACTTCTAGTCTTGTGGTGATTATTTGATTGTGATATTGTATGGATGTTATAATTTCCTTTTATACATTTGTGGAGAATGTTGTAATCTTTTTATGCAAGTATGGGAATGTTGTAATAGCTTAGTTATTTTTTTTATATTTATTTCTTTATTCCTTTGTATCTGTTTGAGATTTTGATACACAGACCGTTCTAGGAATCAGGTTATCCTACCATAAGCCATTGGTTTTTAGTGTAAGGTTGTCCTTAAAATAACATCTATATCAACCTCTCAATACTTGCACATTTGAGTTTGTTATTCATTTCTGCATTGTAGGATTGTTTAAGTGTTATCTTTATTTATATTTGTTTAAATTTCGCATTTATTTTTTAATTTGAAATAGTCCTATTCACCTCCCCCCCCCCCTTTCCTCTCTAGGACTCTTAGCTCGGCCTTTTTAAGTGATATCAAGCCTAATAGCTCACTTTAATTATTTTCTTTGGATTTATTTCCTAAGCTAATCAATTTAAGCTTTTTAAGATGTTAAATTTTGATAGCTTTTCAAAAAAATAAAAGTAGTGACAATGTAAAGGCTCTAAATGTTATTACTTGCACACTATCACTGGATGAATTCAAGAGAATTATATCCTATGATACTGTAAAGCAAGTCTGGGATGTTTTAGAAATGACACATGAGGGAACAACAATTGTCAAGAAATCTAAAGTCCAAATCCTCACAACCAAATTTGAGGAAATACGTATGGAAGAAAGTGAAACTTTCATATACTTATATATAAGATTAAATGACATTGTCAACTCTATGTGGGGTCTCGGTGATAAAATATCATAAAGTAAAGTTTGTGCAAAGATACTGCGTTCACTTCCTGAACGGTTCAACTCAAAGGTGACTGCGATCCAGGAACTTCGTGATACAAATAATATGAGGGTAGAAGAATTAGTTGGTTCCTTACAAATCTATGATTTAAACTTTAAAGCTCCTAAAGGTAAATCCATCGCCCTTAAATCTTCTAAAGTATTTCTCAAGAAAATAATAATAATTCTGATTTAAAAATTTTTGAAGATGATATGGCCCTTTTAGCTAAAAGGTTTTATAAGATTTTCAAAAGTAAAAAAAGGGTTGATTTGTAAAATCTTAAGGAAAAGAAAAGATCTAGATTTAAAACTTGGAACTCTTTAAAAGACAACTAATGTTACAACTGCCATGAATATGAGCATCTAGCGAACAAGTATTCTAAAAAGGACAAACCGAAAAAGAAAAGTATATTAGCTACATGGGATGAATCCTCTTGCTCTGAAGCTTCTTCTAAGTCAGAAGATTTTGAAACTAAGTCGGGTAATGAAGGTAAAGCCCTTATGACTCTAGCCAAGTTTACTTTTTTAGATAATGATGATTCAACTAGTGAAGAAAATCTAAATAGTGATCATGAAAATGAAGAAGATCTTCAAGATGCTTATAATGTCCTATATAAGGAAAGTTACAAAATTGTTGTAAAACTAAAACTTCAAAAAGAAAAGTTTTCAAAACTTAAAGAAAATTTTGATAATCTAGTCTTAGAAAAATCACACATTTCAGATTTTTTTGAAAAAACTAAATGCAATTTAGATTTCAAAGCCTCCCTTGTTGAAAACCTAAAATTTGAAAATGAAAAACTAAAACTAGAAATCTCTTTACTTTTGAGTTTAAAAGACACATGGAGGTATGCCCAAGGTGATCCTAAGTTAGAAAAACTCTTATCTGGATCCAGAAAATGTGACGATCGATCTGGATTGGGCTACGACAAAAGTATTCCTCAAGAATACTCCACTCACATTTGTGAAAGGAGTCTTCTAACTTAAAAGGAAAATTTTTAAATCAAAATTATTCTAAAAATGCTAAGACTTTTTAAAACTTAAGACCTAAAAGCAACCATATTAATCATAAAAATCATAATCATAATCCTCTATATGAGAAAATTGTTGACTTACTTAAGGAGCTCTTAAAATCTAACTTAGTGGGTCGGTCTTATAACAACTATGAATATAAGAAAAACAACTATACTCCTAAACCCAAGACTGTAATGAAATGGGTTCGTAAGGTTACTTGCTTGGTGGCCTACACTGCCTTCAAAGCTTCAAGCCATTCAAAGTGTGTAACACCCTGAAAATCGGGGGTCGTGTATAAACTCAACTCCCGAGTTCCAGACCGTCACTTATGCAACAAAAATGGTTATGATTCAATGTTGTCTGATTTAAAGCATTCACATGAGTAAAAGTATACCAAAACTGCAATTCATACTTCAGATCCAGTGATAAAAGCAAGCGGAAGACTAAACAATGTATATATCACTGTATGGAAAAACAAAGTAATCTCATCTGTCTCCGAAGTATGACTACATCTCTGAGTCTCATATACATGTAAATAAACAAAAGAATAAAGTTCAAAATAGTCCCACTGAAGTCCCCTCGATCCAGGTCACCTACGGGAAGCCGTCGTGATACTGCATATACGAGAACTCATCCTGGTCCTCGTCAATCTCCGGCTCCACCTCCTGGATCTCGTCCTCACCTGCAGCTACAACAGGGTCTGGTGGGTGTTGCAAACACCATCCCGTAACGTGGGAATGAGTGATCAACTCAGTGGAATCATAGAGCAAAGATTAGCATGTTCACAATTCAATCACGCGATAATAATAAAGCAGTAAATCAGACAGTCCTAATACTGTTGTTAATGCAAGATGATATGACGTGATGTATGCCCTCACTGACGATCACCCTCATGCGGCAACATCTTACGACCGCGGCATGCCACACTCCCTAGAGTGCTCCACATCTTCCAGGCACATGCAATGCTATGGTGATATGATTTCCAAGTTGTTATTAGTCCATTCAAACAGCAGGATTGGGAAACTAAGGTACTTTCCTTGTATCAATCCCAACACAGATCCTGTCTAGGGTCGTCACTCCTAGTAATCTCATACGATAGTGTATTTCGTAGGTCACTGCAAGGGCTGCCAGGGCTGTTGCTCGCACTCGTTGCACCGCTCCCCCATCACCTTATCAATACAGGCCTACTGTACTCTACTGCACGGAAGGGTCGTCGCCTCCTGTGGACTCAGAATACTCTCGCGGTCACTACAAAGGGCTCGTCGCCTGATCAGTGTAGGCCGACAGCTAGAATATAGTGTCCCATACCACCATAATCTGCTCACGAGTCAAGGTGCTCACTGGTCACTACGGGGAGGTTTGTGGCCCCAGCGTAGGCCGACAGCTCGACCACGGTGTCCCATACCACCATGCCCGGCTCATGAGTCTTCGTGGATCAAGGTACCACGGTTAACAGGGTTTACAATGGTAAGTTCAGTACCCTAGGTTCAAGCAGTTATGACACATACAAGGTGAACATACATCGGCCAGTCGGGTTACTTGACGGGCTCGACTAGCGCGATCGCATCTCAAGTTAAACGACATGAAGTGCGTAAAACACTTCGCGTGGCCTAACCACTGCCGCCAACTCTCAACACGAATCACGTTCATCGACGCGTCGTTCGTGGCTATGACCAGTCAGCCACGAATTCGCTCGGTTACCGACTGCCTGGACTAAGTCAAGTCCCACACATCTATGGAATTTCATTAACACTATATACAAAGGTATTGGAATCGAAATACATCATGTGAGCATGTTACCACATGTTATAACATTCAACTTAAGCAAATCTTCAAGGCATACTTTCCATGCATATTCAACTTAAGCAAATCTTCAAGGCATACTTTCTATGCATGTAATGCAATCATGCATAAGGTCAACATGTAGGAAATCATTTAGGTCAGCATATTAATCATGAAATCAATCTCAAACTACTACATAACATCATTCAATTCAATACATACTAATACAAGCATTTATACAAACACATACACTACACACTTAAGTCCACATATAGTATGTCGACCCAAAGTGCGCAACTTGGCGAATCTCTTCGCCAAACTGATTATGCAAGCATTCCTAACTCTCTAATGCGGCGACAAACCATGTCAATCACGTCAGCAAAATATGCATGTAGACCGTACTTCCTACAAATGACTAAAATGCCCTAAATCTCATATTCTTCGTTAATTTACGAAACAGGAAACGGAGAGCATGTTGTACATGTCAAACGGCGATGCCGTCGATAATCTACTATTAAACGACATTGAAAGCGTTGTAAACCGTCAATCAAAGCGTCTAAAATCCTCACTTAGTCTCTTACGGTCGCAGGATTTTGAACGGAGCGTGTACGCTTCGTCTACGGCAGTAGGAGAACCTGATTTATGGAATACGTTAGCTAACATGTTGTGCATCTAAGCAAACCCTAAATCAGCAAGTTTTTGGAGTTATTTTATACCTGAAAAGGTGGAGAAATCACTAGCCAGGTGATTGGAAGGAAGTGCTGAAGCAGCAACTGTCAGGGGCTCGGAAGCGGGAAGAATCTCTTCTTCTCTTTCTCTCAAACTCTCTCTCCTTTTGCTAGGGTTTGTGAATTTCGGATGGGAAGGAGAAATGAGGGTTTCAACCCCTTTTATAAGCTTGAAATTGCTGAAAATAGGCTCCGGGACGAAGTTTACTTGGTGCCTATCCATTTCGGGGCTGTTTCGGTCCAAAAACTGCTTTCTGGTGGTCCCCTGGTCGATTGCGATCAGACTTAAGCTCATGGGTACCAGATGTACCTCGTATTAAGTTTTCAGTCTGGCAGGGTTCGCAGATCGCACGTGGCGGACCAGTTTCAGTTCAGCGGTCACCGCACGTAGATCAGGGCTGAAAGTCTCATGATAATAAATAGAAATTTTTCCTGATCCGAGGGTGTAATCTGGATGAATTTTGACGGTCAGAACGCTTAATACTGACGCATCAAGTCGTGTGCCAGATTTGAATTTGAAATTCCAAATTCGTCCCTATTCGCGGTCGCTTCAGTCCGGGTTCAACGAAATCGTCTGTGATTATCGGTTTGACTTGATTTTTGAGATGATTGTCAAGTCCAGCTGGGCGGTTCTAACGGTCTAAGATAGGAGGTATCGGACCTTCGACGCGTGGTCTAAATCCAATACAAAATTTCAATATGGTCCAGAGAACAAACCTGCTTAGAGTTTGATCCAAGGTTATAGAGTATTGTAGAGTTGTTTGTTCTACTCGATTTGGGTCTTGCAGAACGTATTTAAAGTGATCAGGGACTATTTCCCAGCTACTCTAGCGTTGCGCTAGCTAACTTACGCTTAATTTCCATGGAAATTATTCCTACGCGATTTCGGGTCAAATCGGTACTCGAGCCCAAGTACGGATTTTTCACGGGCGTTACAAAGTGGTACCTACACAGTGGATGCTCCAGACAAGGGTCTGTTCACCAATCTTAAAAACATGACTGATGGTTTAGTCACATTCGGTGATGGTAGCAACTGTAGAATTGTTGGCCAAGGTATGGTTCAGCTCTTTAACTTCCCTCTATTTAAAATTTTTTTATATGTAGAAGCGTTAAAACACAACTTATTATGTATCTCTCAAATATGCGATAATAATCATAGTGTAAAATTTACTACCAAGGGTGTGAAATTCTAAATAAAAATGGTTCTGTAATATTAACTAGTCGCAGAACTTTTGAAAACTGCTATATTGTTTGTGATTCAAGCTCATCTAATCTATCGTGTTACATGATCCATACTGATGAGACCAAATTATGGCATAAACGCCTTGGAGATGTACACTACTACAACTTATATAGATTGAGCAAAAGAGAATTGGTAAGATATTTACCTAAATTACAGAAAATAGACAAAATATGTGGTGAATGTTAGATTGGTAAAAAAAAAAACTAGGACTACTCACAAAAAGGTGAACTCCAATGCCATATCTAAGCCACTCGAACTTCTCCACATGGAACTCATTGGACCAACTAGAATGGAGAGTCGAGGTGGCAAGAAGTACATTGTGATAATCATTGATAACTTTACTAGATACATTTGGGTAGTCTTCTTAAGGGACAAATTAAAAACTCTCGATGCGGTAAAACGGGTACTTAAACGTATCCAAACAGAAAAAGAATCATAAGTTTCTAAGATCCGTAGTGATCATGGTTTAGAATTTGAAAATAGCAGTTTTAAGAAATTTTACAGTGATCAAGGAATATCACATGAATTCTCTGCGCCTAAAACACCACAACAAAATGGTATAGTTAAAAGAAAAAATAAAATTCTTCAAGAAATGGCAACTTTAATGTTAAATAGTATAAAGCTCCCTAAAAATCTTTGGGCCGAAGCCGTAAATACTGTTTTTCATATAATTAACCGCGTTTATACTAGAAAATCAAATGGTAAATATAGCTTATGAAATGTGGTTGATAAGAAGCCTATTGTCAAATACTTTTGAGTTTTTGATAACAAATGTTACATTTTACGTGACCGAGAAAATCTAGGTAAATTTGACACCAAAAGTGATGAAGGGATATTTTTAGGGTATGCTCTTAATAGTCGAGGGTATTGGGTTCTTAATAAGAGGACCGGTGTAATCTAAGAGTCTATTAATATGGTTATTGATGATCACTTGAATACACCTGTCTCAAGCTCAAAAAATGACAAAGTTCTTTTAATTGATAAACCTGATTCTTCGTCAAGTCAAAATTACACTAAACTAAGGATAGTTAAAGATCATCCTTCTAATCAAATTTTTAGAAACCCTCTCACTGGTGTGCGTATCCATAAACAACTTGAAGATATGTGTAACTATGTATGCTTTACATCTCAACGTAAAAGAAGCTCTTACTGACGAAAATTGGATTGTTGCGATGTAAGAAGAGCTTAATCAATTATCAGAAATGATGTTTGGTACATAGTTCCAAGACTAAAAGATAAACACATTATTGGAACAAAATGGATTTTTAAAAATAAGTCTGATGAACTGGGTAATATTATTAGAAACGAGCTAGACTAGTTGTACAAGGGTACACTCAAATTGAAGGTATTGATTATGATGAGACCTTTACCCCAGTAGCTCATCTTGAATCAATCAAACTATTTATATCTATTGCATACTTTAGAAAGTTCAAAATATACCAAATGGATGTAAAGAGTAAATTTTTAAATGGCAATTTACGTGAAGAAGTATATGTTGAACAACCAACGAATTTTGAAGACCCTAAGAATGTTGATCATATCTACCGCCTAAAAAAGGCATTCTATGGTTTAAAACAGGCTCCCAGGGCATGGTACAAAAAGTTAACTAAGTTTCTACTAAGTCATAACTTTATAATGGGAAGTGTTGATAAGAAATTGTTTGTAAAGAAACATAGTAATCACATACTAATAGTACAAATTTATGTTGATGATATTATCTATGGATCTACCTGTGCTAACATGACTGTTGAGTTTGTAGATCTTATGAAGTCTAAATTTGAAATGAGCATGGTTGGAGAATTAAACTATTTTCCAGGGTTACAAGTCAAACTACTCCCTGATAGTTAATGAGTTAAGATTTGAGAGTGGGAAAATTTTTCATATTCCAATGAGTACTACTTTAAAACTCTCAAAAGACTCTACAGGTAAGAGTGTCACTACCAGAAAATGGGCAAAGGATACGGATTTAATCCATAGCCATAGACCTATGGCTACGGATTAAATCTGTAGCACGACCATCGTCGTAGGTGCCGAGCCAATAGGTCCAAAACCTATAGCTACGGATTTAATCCGTAGCCATATATTATAATAGCTACGGATATAATTTGTAGCAAATATTTCTGTAGTCAAAAGCACCTACAGCTATGGATATTATTGGTAGCCAAAAGTAGTGTTAGATCCGTAGTAATATGCCGAATTCTGCAATGGATACAGTTGTCAAATTAACAGCTACGGTTAATAGCCGTAGTTATTGCCTACATTAAAAAAAAAAAAAAAATTTACAATCATTCATTCATGCATTCAATTACCACCTGCATAATCATTCGGTCAAAATTACAATAATTTATTCATTCAATTACTACCTGCATAATCATTCATTCATTCATTCAATTACAATCATTCATTCATTCAATTACAATCCTTCATTTAAATAATGCTGAAAATACAAAACTTGGTGAGTCTGTGTGCACTCGCATATGGCCAGGTACATCCTTCATCCTAGCCTTTGGCTTAATTAGAGAAATTTTCTCGACTTCACCCTAAAAAAAGATAAAGTGAAAGAAGGGCATCATTTATGACCATTTTCTTTTTTCCCTTAATGAATTAATAAAAACTCAAAGAGGAGTGAAATTAACACAAAAAAATGAAGGTTTCTTGATGCAGTTGATGCCCTATTATGAAAGATCATAAAGTTTCATACCCACTGACTTGAAGAGAGAAGTATTAGATGATTGATGTGCTTATAAATGAAATCAAACCATGCTTGACGGCATCTAGCAGCTTCCTGGCGAACGGGCCTTTTTGGATCGTCGAGAGCCTTTGATATAGCTTGTAATACTTGCAAAAGAGTTTTTCAAATATGTATTACATAAGAAGCTGTTGCAATCAGCTGACATGAGGCATCGACTATCATAAACCGTCTAACAAAATGCACATAGGGGAATTCATGTTGTTGATTTTACAAATGTAAAGGGAAACCAACCTGCAGTCTCATGGGATAAATCGTTGCATGGGACAACCCTGACATGGCTACAAGGCATTAAATTGTTGTTTAGTGTTGTCTATCCGACAACATTCTAACCCAATGATAGCCTTTAATTGTATATTTGACAACATTCTAACCCAAACTCTAGCATGAATATCAAACCTCTCGTCAAACAGATTGGCTAATCTCCAAGCATAGGATCCAATGTTAAACCACCTAATTGCATCAAGCAAATCAGTCATAATTACCAACCAATTTTCTTTTTTCCTTTTCACTATTCCACAAAATGGGTTTTTACAATGTGTTTCAAGCATCTCAATGAAACACATTACAATCTTCTAAAATGAATACATCTTCATGTCTTCTTGGCATTCCTTTGAGAAACCAAGTAAGTTTGAGAACTTGATCAAAACTTCAGCTTCCATAACGTAGAAATTGCTTAGTTTCATTATTCAACCATAGGAACATGAGAAAATGAAAATACTAAAAACAATCATGACAGAATCTGTCCAGGATTGGAAGTAAACCATGATTGGCTGGTACCTATAGGAACCCAGAAGAATGTGGCCTTGCAAGTGTAAGGAAGAGACCTGAATTAGTTCAAAGTATTCTAAGTTTCATGATTCCAGGTATGAAAAGTAAATTTCCATCAACAGATAGCAATTAGTTCTATAGTAGAAGTTTGGGTGGGGGAAGACGTAGAAAGATGATAGTTCATATTTTACACTATGTTTGGAGGAAAATTTTCTCCTACAAACCAGTTTTGATGAGAACATGTGAGAACCCTTCAAGAGCTAATCCCATGTGTACCTTTCATTTGGCTTGGATGAAGGGTCATGTAAAAAATTAGGTTGTTTTGCAACTTATTTGGGCCCCAGTGAAAATCAAGGGTAGGGTGCCATCTCGCTTTGGTTCCCTTTGTTGTGGCTCACCTAAATTTTGAATCAGGCTAATTTTTGGGCCTAGAGGTTTCATGAGGTAACACATCTGATAAATTAGTTGGATGTCATGCACACGATACATGGGATGAGTTCTCACAGAAGTAATTTACAGACTGGTTAATAGGAGATCATTACAAAAGAGAATATTGACAAGTTCAGTTTAATCAAGAGAATATAAAAGGTTTTAAGATGTTTCCTAATTATCATGACTCATGTATCCATCAAGTTGCAGTTAAGTTTCACATAAGTCCAACTTGAAAGTAATATATTGCAATTTGGTTCCCTCTGAGTCCAAGATACTCATAATGAAGAACCAATCCGCCTTGCAATTGGGGTGAGAGTGTGAAGCAAGAACTGCATCAGGTAGGATCCTATTTCCCCATTTTTCTACTCCATATAGCAAGTGGAATAGGAACAACACTGAAAGCTGTTATCATTCCACCTGCAATTATGGAGGAGTGCATCCAGTCAACTGCAAATCAAGAAATTCCAAACAGACTCCTAATCTAGGCAATACAATTGCATGGGATTCAAAGAAATAGAGAAACATAAACAAAAAAAAAAACAGTTTTACCAACGATATATCTTCAAATATAGAGTGGAAATATATATATATATATATATATATATATATATATATATATATATATATATATATATATATATATATGCATCAATAACAGGAAAATCAGACAGCCATGCAAGAAAGACTCACTTTCTCCAGAGCTTCCATGTGTTGTTTCAGATTGTCCTCCGATGTCACCTCTTTATGAATTACAATGATTGTTTCAAAACTGGTTTTGACAAGCAATACAGAAAAATCAATATATGGTGTCCCATGGTGATTGATATTAAAGATGCAACTACATGGATGGTTTAGTGTTGTCTATAGTTGTAATGTGAATGTTTTATATTAAGATCCCGCATTGAGCATTTATATGAAGTGATCTTACCCCTATCAATACAAGTAAGACTGATGGTTCAACAATCCAAACCATTGAAATGATGGGCTCAACCATGGGTTACACTTGCACCAAAAACCCACCATGTTGGAAGATACGTGTATCCTGAATGTGGATCTTTGCTGTATTTTCTTTACTAGTTGTATATTATATCAGTTCATAGTAGCATAAATTGGGAAAATGTACTAAAATAAAGGCATGCATTAAATCAGTTCAAGAGTTTTTTTTAAAAGATATAAAGAGCATAATAGTGACACAAGATAACAGGAAAAGATATAAAAATACATTTAGATCCCAGGAATAGTTCATTTTGATTGATACATGAGGACTGAATTTTAGTCATGATAGAACCGATTAACTAAAGAATTTGGTGAGAATTTCATTCAAAATGACACAATACCCAAGCATGTCCCTGGCTCCTAATACCAAATTGGCTAAGAAGGAAACAATAGTAAGCCTTCCAATGTGCAAAATTACCCAATGCCAAATGGTATGAAAATACTCCTAGAGAGTAGAAAAATATTTTTTTCATTTTCAGCAACATTAAGCCTTCCAAAAAACCACTCCATACTAAATGGCAAGTAAATGTGCTCCATCAAACATCCCAATCCAAATTAGACAAAGGCATCTAATACAAGGCATCACCCAAAAAACCACAGAGAGAGAGAGAGAGAGAGAGAGAGAGAGATTTAAGAACGCAAAAGATCCTTGACAGAAAAAATACAATGCACTAGGAGGAATGTATGTCTACTCTATTATATTTACAACCAGAAAATAAGTGAGGAAGCAAATATAGTATAATCATATTGTATTGGTATAAGAACCCAAAGTTAGTTTTCAAAAGGAACACCTTTGCATTTTCCACTTGTTTTATACTTCCAACAGCATCAGTTTTTAGGACCATGCCACGAACAATTGAACAGTTACGAAGACCTCCTCCAAGAAGCTTTACGACACGAACATTATCTACATTAAAGTTGACTGGGTTCTTGGGGCAGACCTGGATGCATGCCTGTAACATAAAAGAAGCCCATTTTTAAAATTTTTGTCAAAACCAAGGGACCAAAAATAATATTAATAAATAAACACTAACATCCATGTACACACATCCGCAATAAGAGGGCACAAAATATCTTCTTGTCCGAACTGCTTGCTGGCCACAACAGCTTTCATTCGGGAAATAACTTCATCCTTGTTCTGCACATTCATTACTGCTGCTCCTATGAGAACAAAAAATGAGAAAAACCATCATTGTAATACTTGCTGTTGCTGCTGCTCTGTGTGTGTGTGTGTGTGTGTGTGTGTGTGTGTGTGTGTGTGTGTGAAGATATCAAGGAAATCAGATTAAACCATGAAGAGAGGTGAAACGAAACCAAACCTACCATCTTGATGAACTGGCACATCTGTATCTTTCAATGGAGACTGCTTTTCTGCACCAGATCTTATGGGCCACTGGTCCATGGGACGAATAACCAATGCCCTTGGATTCGCCTGAGGAATGAAAAGAGCATCTATCTTTGGCGTACTTGGTGTTTCTTCATCATCACTGAAGAATGGCACCTGCATTGAAAGAAAAATTAAGAAAAGGCTTCAAGTTTCTACGAGTTAATAAGGGTGAAACTCTGACAAGAGTGGGTTTGTTGCCAACCTTTTCTGTATGTGTGTGTGTGTGTGTGTGAAAAAACCTTACAGAATGAAGCTTTTAAGCTGCCTGTCAGGTAAGAATCCCATCTTAGTAGTGAAATGAACTATCCTAAGCAATCCTTTCAGATGTTGCAAAGATGCAATCCTCAGCAGTTCCTACACATGAGAAAACATGTTGAAATGAATAAAGGAACAAGGAATTTACATGATTTTAACAATAAATGAAATGCAATGTCAGCTGATGAATTTCATTTAATATACTACCTAAGATGGAAAGAAGATAATCAATAAAGGTTAAATAAATAGAGCTTTCCTAAGGCCGCGTGCATCTAGACGTGGCAACACATGCAAACTTGGCACATGAATAAGCAGGGCCATTAAGAGGCTTGGCTAAGGATTGGCTTCGACCCAAAATTTAAATTATTTAGGTTGAGTCTATTAACTTGGGCCTATTCAAAATTTCCATTTTTCCTGGCAGGCCTAAGCCTAGCCAATTGACAGCCCTGAGAATAAAACATCCAAGATATACATCATGTCCAGCAAAATGTAGATGATCTGGACTGTCAATCGAGCTAATCAACTGCTGATGTGGGAGACACATCTGTAAAAACCTAGAACTTTCCCATTAGCAAAAAATCGCATAATACTGAAAGAGCCAAAATAAAGGAATGCAAGCAAGGAAACCCTCGGGTGCATGATAATTAATGCTTTGGAAAAGCGAGAGCCACCACATGGTGGAAGGGCTACCTGAAAATAAGCTAGAGTGACTTCTGTCATGGTGAGCTGCCATGGACATCGGCTAAGGAGTGTGGTGCTGTATTATGATCCCAATGGTTTTAAGTAGGGGTGGCAATGGGTGGGGTTTAGACTGGGTAGGGGTTAGCACAAGCCTGACCCATTTACAAAATGGACCAAGAATTTGTGCCCAAACCTTACCCAAAGTAAAGGGTTCGTCAACATTAAAGGGAACAGACAGGTAGAAAAGAAAGTGATCCTGCACATGCTTGTGTAGCAAGCAGATGTCATGATGGGTTGATGCAATACAAATGTATGCCCCTCATTGATGTGTGTTAGAAATCCACACGCACCGTAGCTTGGGTAGAACCAAAGTGTAAGAGAAAAGAGAAAAAAATAAAATCTTCTACATTTTTTTTCCTTTTTTGGAAAGGCTGGAAACTCACTCTGTATTGAGCTGAATGGAGAAAGTTCACCAAAACAACTCCAAATGGCAAGTGAGTTGGGTTCCTTGATTAGAAGAAATAAGAAAAATGATCATTTGGGCCAATGGCCATTCTGCTTCTTTCTTTCTTTCTTTTTTGAAAAAAAAAAAAAAGGAAACAATAAGTGGAACACACACCATCCAACATCAAGTGAACCCATTCTTATCCCAATTGCTAATTGAAGTGAAAAAGGAACAAACCAAAATCCCAAATAACATAATTCACTTTTTTTTAATAGGCAATGCAATTTTCCATTTTCCACACCACCCAAATGCAAAGAAGAGGGGTTCCACTCAAGTTATAGAACCAATCCTTTTTTCACGTTGCTTCTAAGTTCTAATAGGCCTTTAAAGTAGTAATGAAAAGCATTAAGGAGATTTATATAATACTCAAGCAACTTATGATGTCTGATATGCAGGCACTCAGAGATTGTACATGTGGCATACATTAAGTCAAATTAAGTCAAACTAAACCAATCTGCTTTTCATGGTGCTTCCAACAGGCCCTTAAAAGTAGTAGTGAAAAGCATTAAAGGGAGTTCTATGATACTCAAGCAGCTTATGACACCTAATATGCAAGCCCTCAGTACATGAGGCATACATTAACTCAAATTAAATTGTCTAGGCTGTGGAATCTACTGCCATTAAGTCACAGGCCCAAAATCAAAGTGTTTGAACGATCCAAAACTGATTTGTGGACACTTTTTTGTTGAAATAGAACCATTGGATATTTTTCAGTTTTAACTGTCCCTTGAGTACCAACCAATCTGACAGTCAATAATCAAATTAGCATGAATTTTTAGTTCATGATACATTTAAACCAAAAAGCATAATTTGGACGGTTTAATTTCACTTGCATGCAATTTCTAAGTTATAAATGCCTGCATAGCATCCATCACCCTCTGCAAGAGTATCAAAGTTTTTCTCAAATATTGGCACATGTGCATGATCCTGGCTCTTCGGTTACGAGGACTGTTAACATGACCTGGCCTGTGACACATGTTTGTGACAGGAATCATTGTGAAATCTCCAAACAACTCTAACAAAAAGGAATTGATTTCAAAAGATGATAACAAATAACAAAAGAATTTTAAACAATGAGAAATGTTGTGTTCATGGAAATCGCTTGAATTCAAGATACAATTTTAGTAAAACTGAAACATCGATTTGTTTACCTTGATTGGGATTCGACCGACAGGCGACAAATGCTAACAGAAATTCTCTAGACTCATTCAACATTATAACAAATGCCCAAATGGCCTATCAATCTCAGTCATGAGAAAGAACCAAATACCCATGAATAAACGAAGTAGACTTGCATCACCTAAGTTACTAGAAGAAAACGGAAAGATGAGATTGAAATAGAAAAAAAGAGGGTTAGTTGAAAAGGAAAGACAATACAAAACAATAGATAATAAGAGCAGAAACACCTACCTTCTACTCTCTTTTTTTTTTAAAGGCAGACTTCTTACAATACAAAACAATATATAACAAGAGCAGAAACACCTACCTTCTGTTGGGAATTTATGCAACCACCAAGTCCCCAGGTCCAACTGGTTCCCTTCAAATAAAAATAGACGTGGCCATGCTTTGATCCTTATGTAGTATCAAAAATATCACAAAATCAGAACCACTATAGACGTGGGCATAACGCTTAGCTTCTGTTATTGCCAGAGGGCTTGCCTTTCAAGTGCCGCCCACTACAGACAAGAATGTCCATTAAAATCAATCTATGAAAAATAAGATATAATAGCCAGCAAGTTCAAACCAGAAAAAGCCTACCATGATAGTAACCCAGTTATCCTTCAACTAATGACAACCACATTAGCTTTAGCTACCCAGATACAGATTATGGGCAGGTAGAAACCCAGTTATCCTTTAGCTATTGACAACCAACCTGAATTCAAACGTTCACTGCAAGGCCCACCTGATGGACAGGACCTATATTTAAAACAAGCATAAATAAACTAAAAATAATTCAAACTAAACCATTCATGAACAAAAAATTAACTCTTATTGGGTTATCAAAATTTTACACCACTGGACATTTATTTGATGAATACAATTGGAAAAATATCCAATGGCCTTATTTCGAAAAACAAGTGTCCATGAATCAGTGGTTGGGATTGTTCAAACAATCTAATTTTTATACTATTATTTAACAATAGTGGGATTGACAATTTAGCCAGTTTAATTTGGGTTACTATATGTTGCATGCACCATTTCTAAGTGTGTACTTATCAAGCATCATACACAGCTGGAGTATCAAATAATGCCCTTAGATGAAAACTCAAAGCAAGGAAAATGCACATGTATAAGAGTACTAATCACCAGTGTCTAATGTACCTATCCTAACCATCCAAATAGTTGTATATGTAACAACTCTGATCAAAATTAGACTGATCAGCAAGCCAATACTTCTTCAATCATGGATCTGACTGTGGACCCCCCCTGATCGGCTCGATTATGTATGAGGGTGCATTTGGTTACAGCCAAATATCATGAAATTTCTTGATATTTTGCACCGAGTTAGACTGATTAATCACGAAATAACATGATTTTTGGTGCAGCCAAACACACCTTAAACAATGAAGGATTCCGCATACATGCAGATGAATGTACTGATGTAGAAGATTAGTACATTCATCTTAATGTACTATTTAGGAAACAAGACATACCATGTAGAAGATACCAGAGGCTACCATTCTCCATGTAATCATAGAACAGAAGATTCCCAGTAGGAGACAGGGAGTATATATCCTTGAAGGCTGACCAGATTCTGATGCTTGATGCTCTTATGCAAAACCTTTGAATCCTAATATATTTGCATAGAATTTAAAAAAATCCAACTGAAATAACAGCCCCCCACTTAAATAAATCTGAACTGTATCAGTGAATTGTGTTCTCGAAATCAAAATAACCATGGAGTTGCGTGAACCAAAGACGCATAATCAAAATAAAAGATGACAACAAGCAATCAATATTATATCAATGAACTCAATTTTCATCACCAAGAACCAAACAGATCTTAAACCAAAACACCAAAAACCCCAAAATTTCCACTTGGAACTCTAGAGACGAGACAAAATCAGTACCCTTCTTTTAAAGAGGAACTACACCATAGTCCGCAGAGTATGGTGGACCATGCACATCCGCACATCCGCAATAAACTTGGCGTACATCAATATAAACCTCTAAATCAATGGCCGCTATGGATGGCACATGGCCTGAATAGTGAATTTGGTTTGGGTTATTTTCTTTATTGTTGATATCTAATCCTCAGAAGCTATTCCAAGTAATGGCTAGGATCAACAGACTTATGTGATTACCTGTCATTGGGAGAGCTCTCATCCTCCACTCAAGGCCTCTTGTTCCTAGACAGAACGGGCCTAGGTTCAATGCGAGAAAGCTATGTACTCTTTCTGCTTTGTTCCGTTACAATAGGTGGGCCGAAGGCAGCTGTACTTTCTGATCCTATGAATATAATTGCTAATTAAAAAAAAAAAAAAACAAACCAATGTGATTGTAGATCCCTATAGATAAACTAACAAAATCTCTTCTGTGTATACTACGTGTGCTTATAAAGTTCTTAATAACTAAATTAAACTAATTCACAGGATTCTTTTGAATGACATATGTATCAAAAAAATAGTTAGTTATACTGCTTATAATTTAAGAGCGATGTGCCAAACCATAATCCTGCCCGTAAATTTATGACCCTCAAATGAATGGAGAATATGAAAGATGTCCAATGGTCCATATTTAATGGGGAGAAGTGTAAAAACATTCATATTTATGCCCCAGATTCCACTCATGAATGATTTTTCTAATATATTAAGGAAATAAATTATAACATATGAATGTGGGGTTTTGATAGAGCATAAATCGACATTACAACTCTGTATTGTGCCTGCAGCTTCCCACATGGAATGCCACACCAGTCTTAGAGCAGGTCCATTCATTAGGCACTGATCACAGTGCATGATCTGGGCAAATGTAGGCAAGATCTGGGGAATTCGTCATGTGGGTCCCAGCAATGGCACAACAAGTATGCCCAGCCCACTCACCAGGGTGACCTCATGGTGATGATAAAAATGGATGATTTGAATACAAATACAAAAAATAGCATATATTCAACTTATGTGGGTTATTTATCTGATGAACGCAGAGCAGCTTGATGATATTTGGGGACTGGATGTTCATGGGTGGGTCTGCTTAATGAATATCTGTGCTATAAACTGCCTCAAAGCATATACCCCGCATGTTTTCTTTAGCCAATGCTCCTTCCTTTGATGCCCATTGGAACCCAGCCACAATAGAATCCTTGATTTTATTCAGGTACTGAACTTCCTTGCACATGTCAACAACCATATTTGGGACCCATGATTCAAACCTTCAAACCAATTGAGACCTTCCCAGCGAAAACCCGCAACTGATTTCAAAAATAGAGAGAGAGAGAGAGAGAGAGAGAGAGAGAGAGAGAGAGAGAGAGAGAGAGAGAGAGAGAGACTAACCATTCTTCTCCTTCTTGCGGTGAAAGGGGGTTTTGAAAATGCTAGCGAGAGAGAGAGGGGGTTTGGGAAACAGAGAGAGGGGAATGCGGCCAAGAGACGGGGAGAGGGTGAGGGAGAGAGGGTAAGGGAGCTTGGGAGATGGAGAGAGGTAGAAACGGAACCCTAGTTTTGGGAGCTATGCAGGCGGGAGAAAATGGCAGAATGATTTTACATTTGGGGGAGGGGCGTGTAACGGACTGCCCATTAAGGCCGTGGGTTTTAGGGCCGTGGCGTCCACCATGATGTATGTTATTTATCCAATCTGTCCATTAATTTTAAAATATTATTTTAAGGGTTGATGCAAAAAATGAGTCAGATTGAAGCTGTAAGTAGACTACACAACATATTAACATTAGAAATTTAATTTTTATGATTTCTTATTGTGTGGTCCACTTAGACCTTTAATCTAAATAATTTTTGGCCTAATCAACTAAAATTATATATAAGAATTTATAGGCGGCTTAGATCAAACACATATATTTCAATGAGCCCCATGGAGCCCCTTAAGCACCATCAATAGCTAATACAGATATGATAAAGAGGTAGGCTTTAGGTACGGAGCCATTAGGCTTTTGGCACGGATTAGATCTGTAGCATAATTACTACGGATTTAGTCCGTAGCCAAAAGGTTTCACAGTCCGTAGCCTTTGCTCAATTTTTTGGTAGTGTGTGGATCTTAAGTTGTATCGCAGTATGATAGGTAGTTTGCTTTATTTAACCGTAAGTCGACCTGATATTACATTTAGCATAGGAATTTTCGCTAAATATCAATCTAACCCTAAAGAGTCACATCTAATTGTTGTTAAGCACATTTTACGATATGTCACTAGTTCAGTAAATCTTGGTCTTTGGTATCCACATGATACTAGTGTGCAAAGGTTACACGGATGCTAATTACACTAGTAACATTGATGATTGAAAATCAACCAGTGGTGATTATTTCTATGTAGGGAACTGTTTAGTTTCTTGGTTAAGTAAGAAACAAAGTTCTGTATCGCTCTCAACTACTGAGGCTAAATACATTGTGGTAGGTAATGCATGTACTCAGCTTATATAAATGAAAAGAATGCTAAGCGATTACGGAATTACGCAAGATTCTATGATTTTATATTATGATAATTCTAGTGCAATTAGTATCTCCAAAAATCCAATCCAGTATTCACAAACCAAGCATATTGACATTAGATATCACTACATTTGTGAATTAGTGGAAGACAAGACAATTTCCTTAGATTATATTTCGACCGAGACTCAACTTGCAGACATATTCACAAAACCGTTCGACAAAAGCAGGTTTGCAAAATTAAAATTTGATCTTGGTATGTGCAATATGAATTATAGATTCATGTATTTCTATATCATAATTCATATATTTATTTTTTAAATTTTTAAATTTTATGAAAATTTGCACATTTTGAGCTTTGCATGACCAGTCGAGTACATACTCGACTAGTCGTGACCTCTTTGATGAAATCAAATCCAATTCTGTCGCTAATCTTGATTCTCAGCCATCTGAGTTTGATGCGTATTTGCGCTCTCTTGAGAAGAAGGTTGAAAGTATGAATGTGTCCCATGAAATGCAATTTAAATATATGCAAAAGTATCTAAAGTGCATTAACAAGAGACTTCATCAAATCGATCCTTCCAAACCTGCTCTTTCGTCGAGTTCAGATTAGTATTTGAATTTATGGTTTGTAATAACTTTTAAGATACTTGAACTTTTCTTATTTTATGGGCTTGGACATGCTTGAACAATGCTTGCTTATGGATTTAGTTATCTTGATTATCTTGTTCATTTATTTTCTTCTTCCTTATTACTCTTCTTTTCCTTCCCTTTTTTTTCTACTTTTATTATCATTTATTGGTTCCTTCCTTTGTCATATTGTGATAAAAAGGGGGGAGATCATGCTTGTGATATGTGGATTGTGGATAGGTATTTTTTGTAAGGGGGAGTAAGGGGGAGTATTGTTGTATTGATGCATATTTATTTAACCTTTGTATGGTGAAAGATTCTTTATTATACGGGTTATGCTTATCTTATTTTAATGAAGTGTGCTTTGTCACAAATTTGATAAAGGGGAAGATTGTAGGTGCTATGTTTTCTAGCTCCTATTATTGTCAAATTTTGTAGTGCCAAAACCTCTTGGAATCTGTGTCTTGTGTAGCTCATCTACATATTCAAGATCATGCATCTCATGTACAAGAACAAAGATCTTTATCTCAAGAACTTCAAATGCAAGATCAAGGGATAGTCAAGTTCAAGTTCAAGTACAATACCAAGTGTTAGTTCAATCTTTCAATAGTTAAAGGTTTCAAAGCTTCATCTAAGTTAAGACAATAGTCATTACTTTGGTACTCAAAGCTCAAGGTGAAATACAACTCAAGTACCTCAAGCTCAAGCTTCAAGATATTTCAAGTTCAAGCTTCAAAAGCTTACAAATTCAAGCTTCAAAGTACTTCAAGTTGAAACATCAAATTGTTTCAAATTCAAGCTTAATGTTCGTCAAAATAACAAGCTTCATTTTTGTTAAGATCAACAATCAACCGAACCAAAAGATGTTTCAATGTTCAAACATCGCTTATAAGGTATGAAAGACCTAAATTGACCATAGGTTATGTCATTGTTGATTGTATACTTTAATTGGGTCATTATATAAGTGTATAGACTGTTTCTCGACTAGTCTTAGCTTATGTTGGACTAATCCTAGTACTGGATCAACCAGTCCAAGAAATTTCTTGACCAGTCCAAGGTTTGTTACTAATTTTAGAGATTTTTTGTTATAGCCTTAACCAGTCTTGGAGACTGATCAACCAGTCGAGTGAACAGTTTACTCAAAGTCCAGCAACCAAATTGGGTCCCACACGACCAGTCATGGACAGGACTCAACCAGTCGAAGAGGCCACTCAACCAGTCTAGTAGGCCCTTCGACCAGTCGTGGAATGAACTGATCTTATCATGCCCAAAATTTTAAAAGTTTGTTGGTCCTTCAACCAGTCGAGCTGACCTCTAGGCCAGTCGAGTGAGTAATTTCTACACTTAAAAATGAGCACGACTTTCAAAGTTTAATATCCAATTCAAGCAAAATCAAGACACAGCTCTAAGAGATAAGTTAGTGATATTCTTAAGCTATTTAGTGCTCATTTAATATTCTCTTTAATTTAGATTTTTGCATTTTATTTTGAGTTTCTACATTCCAATCTTATTTGAAGAAGGGATTGAAAGTTTCCCAGTTATTGGAATCAAAATCAAATCAAGCTAGCATAAGGTGATTTAATCTAAAATTCATTTATAACTTAGAACTTTTTTATAAGTAAGTGTGAACATTAAACTTGTACGTTAAACTTCTACTCCGAATTGGTTCTACCGGGTTGCATCAAAGGAGAATATCCAGATAAGTATTTTATTGTCTTGTAAATCAATCATTCCTTTGGTTTCTTTGAGATTGTGCCAGAAAAATCTCCTTCTTTTGGTTTGTTTGAGGTGATCTAAAAAACTCAGAGTGTGGGGTTTTTAAATTGTGTAAGCCCACTTGAAAGATACAATTGTGAGGGTTTTAGGTGAACCTTGAAAAACCTATTTCATAGTGAACGCTAATATCCACTGTGTGAGGATATTAGGAGTGGAGTAGTTGTGTGGCTATTTTTCTAAATAGTTGGTGTACATACAAGCGAACCACTATAACTTCTGGTCTTGTGGTGATTATTTGATTGTGGCATTGTGTGAATGTTATAATTTCCTTTTATGCATTTGTGGAGAATGTTGTAATCTTTTTATGCAAGTGTGGGAATGTTATAATAGCTTAGTTATTTCCTTTGCTATTTATTTCTTTATTCCTTTGTATCTGTTTGAGATTTTGATACACAGACCGTTCTACAAATCAGGTTGTCCTACCATAAGCCATTGGTTTTTGGTGTAAGTTTATCCTTAAAACAACATCTGTATCAACCTCTCAATACATGTACATTTGAAGTTGTTATTCATTTCTGCATTATAGGATTGTTTAAGTGCTATCTTTATTTATATTTGCTTAAATTTCGCATTTAATTTTTATTTTGGTATAGTCCTATTCACACCCTAACTCAGCCTTCTTAAAAAGGTTCTGTACGGTCAAGCTCATGGGAACTTCCCACGAGGTCGAGCTGTGTGGGCCCCACTGTGATGTGTGTCAACCATCAACACCGTGCATTTGATGGGCCCCCTTTAAATTATAGGATATCCCAAAAATCAGTCGTATACAGAACTTAGGTGGGCCATACCATCTAAAATCATGTGAAGAAATGCCTAAAACATATAAAAGCACTTGGTGGGGCCCACCTGAAATTTTGATGCATATGAAACTTGGTCTAACTCCTCATCCAAGTGGGACACACATAATGGATGGGTTGGATTTGTGAACCACATCTCGGTGGGCCTAACAAATGATTATGAATATTTTAATGGAGGGTAACCCCTCTTAACTTTTATATGTGGTGTGGCCCAAAAAAGTCACGGATTGACTTGATTTTTAAGCCCCAGGCCCACCATGGAATGGTGCATCTTACTGATGGGGTAGATGTTCGACACCCATCACGGTGGGGCCCACACAGCTAGACCTGATGAGAAGTTCCCATGAGCTTGACTGTATAGAACCTTTTCCCATATATATATATATATATATATATATATATATATATATATATATATATATATATATATATATATATATATATATATATATATATATATATATATATATATAATAACGAGTCAAGCCGAGTCGAGTTGAAATACCACCTGGTTGAACTTGACTCGAACTCAACATGAGCTACAAAAAAACATCTTTACTCGGCTTAAGTCAGCCATTCAAGCCGAGTCAATCTGAGCTTACTCGAGCCGAGTTGAGCGAGTTAATCGAGCTAGCTCAACTCATGAACAGCCCTAACGGTGTGGGTTGATCCCAAATTTTTAGAAAATCCAAAACTCAAGTGGACCATGGCACATGAAACAGTGGTGTGAGCCCACTTTGATTTATATATTGTATATCCATATGGTCCATTTGTTTTGCCAACTCATTGTAGGATATGAGCCCAAAAATGAATCATATTCAAATCTTAAGTAGATACAATATACAAAACAATGGAAATTGAACGCCCACCATTAAAAACTTTATGGCCCCACCTTAGTACCCACTGTAATATTTATTTTTATTCAACCTATTGATTAGGTCAGACATACCCGACAAAGGAAAATAAAATTTTAAAAAAATATATATATCAGCTTCATCAAAAATGTGGTGTGGTCCAATAGAAATTTAGATGTGCTTCATGAGCTGAAAAAATGGATGAATGGTGTGGATATACAATACTTACTTCAAGGTAGGCCCAACAGTTAAGTCTACACTTTTGAGAGGTATATAAAGATCATTTTATGACTTGATCCCAAAAATGAGAGGTATATAAATCTCAGGTGCACCACACCACATGAAAACAATAGTGATTGGATATCCATCATTAAAATCCTCCTAAGGCCCACTATACTATTTATTTGACATCCAATATGTTGATTAGGTCATACAGGGGCCAGATGAAGGGGAAAAATAAAAATCAACTTAATCCAAAACTTTTATGGCCCCAAAATGTTTTTTAATGGTTGACGCTCATTCAACATTGTTTCCTGGAATGTGGTCCTCTTAAGATTTGGATATCTCATTTTTGGTCTCATACCATAAGATGATCTTTAAAAATAGATAGACGACATGGATTAAACACATACATCATGGTAGGGCTCATAGAGCACCAACCACCAGCCATTGGACGGTGTCAGGGGGAGTAGCCAATCCGTTTCCCTTATTTGTGGTGTGGTCCATTTAATCTTTGGATATGATTTATGTTTTTGATAATTCTCAAAAATTATCTCGAAAAATGGATGAATGGTGTGGGTTGATCCCAAATTTTTGGTAAATCCAAAACTCAAGTGTACCATGCCATGTGAAACAGTGTGGAATAATGATTTACACCATTGATACCTTCCTTGGGCCCACAGTAATGTTTGTTTGACATCCAACATGTTCATAATATCAAAAGGATATAAATGAAGAGAAAACACAAACATCAGCTTGATCCAAAACTTCTATGAATGTTATTTTTAATGGTGGATGTTCAATCCCCACTTTGTAGTCCACTTAAGTTTTGGACCCGCCCCATTTTTTGACTAATATCTTAAAATGATCTGAGAAAAGTGTTGAAAAGTATGGAGAAAGTCAATCCATGACTTAGGTGGGCCAAGAGCTTAAAAATAAAGTCAATCCATGACTTGGGTGGGCCACACCACATAATATAATGGAGAGGGGTTTCCTTAAAACATTCATAATCATATATTGGGCTTGCCTAAATGTGATTCACATATCCAACCCACTCATTATGTGTGTCCCACTTGGATGAGGGGTTAGACCAATTTTCAACCGCATCCAAAACTCATGTGGGCCCCACTAAGCGCTTCTATATTTTTTAGGATGTCTTCACATAGTTTTATATCGTATGGCCCACTTGAGTTTCATATACAGATGATTTTTGAGATATCTCATAACCTAAAGGGGACACATCAAATCCATGGTGTTGATGTTCAACACACATCATGATGGGGCCCACAAAACTTACATCAATTCTTAGGTTCTCGCGAGGTCAGTAAGTTAGGTCACAATTTTGACCAGAATATTTGGACCATTTTACATCTCTAGTCCATTCACTCTATTTTATTGATCAATACCCTTAATTTGACTAGTTACTCACCTCAATCAGGCTACATATGAGAAAGATATTGGGCATACAAGATTGATCAACAATTTCAGTGAAATTAGATTTAAACATTTAAAGTTATTTGCTCTTTAATTTAAACTGATTAGATTGTCCAAAAATGATTAAAGGTTCAATTAGTGGATGTGCCTAATAATTTAGTAATTTTATTTTTAACATATAAATTTCAATTTCCATTTAAAAGTAACATTTTTTTTTCAAAATGTATATTTTTTTACTCTTTTAACAAAATATCATTTTTATTATAAAATATTTCAAAAGAAATAATAAATTTAAATACAAATTCTAAATTTTTATTTTCAAAATCTCAAAAAATTTCTTATACTTTAATTTTTTTCTCAAAAATTTCAAAATGCTGATTTTTTCTTCAAAAGCATCATTTTGTTCTCAAACATTGTTAAGATTTTTTGAGTTCTCAATATTCTTTTTCATGTGATATTACAAATCATTTAAGTATTAATTTTTAATTATATAAAAAAATTCCACTCATATGATATAAAAACTATATATATATATATATATATATATATATATATATATATATATATATATATATATATATATATATATATATATATATATATATATATAAACATACTATATTTACCGATGGTTTTTGTTTGTTAGTAAAAAACATTAGAGACAGTTTTCATCCATCGAGAAAAAGTCTGTCAGGAATATTTATTTTTTGTGACGAAAATAGTCGGGAAAAGTTTTTTTACTGATGCAAAATGAATTTCGTTGGTGAAACATTATTCCCGACGATTTTGGTTCATCGGTAAAACTCTTACCATGAAAGTTTTCAAAATGGCACGAAAATTTTCCATCTTAAAAATTATAGCATTATTCTCGACGAATGTATTCGCCGGTAAAAACATTATTACCGACGGTTTTCAGCTGTCGGGAAAACATTTACAAATGAAAAATATTCGTCGATAATAGTGTTTTATGACGATATTTTTTTCGTCAAGAAAAACATTGTTCCCTATAGTTTTAGTTTGTTGGTAAAACTCTTACCACAAATGTTTTCAAGATAGCGTGAAAATTTTCTATCATAAAAATTATAACAGTTTTACTAACAAGTAAAATTTTTCATCAGTAAAAGACATTATTACCGACGGTTTTCAGCCGTCAAAAAAACATTTACCGACGAAAAAAAATTCGTCTACAAGTGTTTTACCGATGAAATTTTTTTCATTGGGAAAAACATTATTCCTGATGATTTTAGTTCATCGATAAATTACCGTGAAAGTTTCAAGATAGCGTGAAAATCTTCCCTCTTAAAAATTATAACGGTTTTATCGATGATATTTTTCATCTGTAAAAACATTATTACCGACAAAATTCTTTTTATCAGGAAAAACATTATTCCCGATAGTTTTAGTTCATCGGTAAAACTCTTACCATAAAAGTTTTCAAGATAGCGTGAAAATTCTATCTTAAAAGTTATAACAGTCTTGCCAAAGAATTTTTTTCGTCGGCAAAGACATTATTACCGACGGTTTTCAGCCGTCGGGAAAACATTTACCAGACGAAAAAAAAATTGTCAGCAAGTGTTTTGCCAACGAAATTTTTTTTCATCAAGAAAAACATTATTCCTGATGGTTTTAATTTGTTGGTAAAAATCTTACCGCGAAAGTTTCAAGATAGCACAAAAATCTTCCGTTTTAAAAATTATAACAGTTTTGTCGATGAAATTTTGCATCGGTAAAGACATTATTTTCGATGATTTTCAGTTGTAGGGAAAACATTTACTGATGAAAAAATTAAAGACATTATTTTCGATGATTTTCAGTTGTAGGGAAAACATTTACTGATGAAAAAATTTCACCACTAAGTGTTTTAAAATTTCGTCAGGAAAGACATTATTCCCGATGGTTTTGGTTCGTTAGTAAAACTCTTACCACGAAAGTTTTCAAGATAGCGTGAAAATTGTGTGTTAAAAATTATAACAGTTATACTAACGAAAGTTTTCATCGGTAAAAACATTATTACCAACGGTTTTCAGCCCTCGAGAAAACATTTAGCGATGAAAAAAAATTTCTTCGGTAAAAGTAGTGTTTTACTAACAAAAAAATAAACATTATTCCCAATGGTTTTAGTTCGTCGGTAAAACTCTTACCACGAAAGTTTTCAAGATAGCGCGAAAATTAAAACTATAACAGTTTTACCAACGAAATTTTTCATCTGTAAAAACATTATTATCGATGGTTTTCAGCCATTGGGAAAACATTTACCAAAGAAAAAAAAAATTCTTCGGTAAAACACTACTTTTATTGACGAAATTTTTTTCGTCAGTAAAAGCACTATTTATTGTAGTGTTATAGGAGCCTCTTATAGGATTATATGCTAGTTAAGTCATTGTGTTAGACCACAGTCATTGTGTAGGGTTGTAAAAGGTTTGAGGTGAACCTGATTTAAAACCTCTGTTGATAAAATCCAATATACTCATGAGTTGAGTGCATCCCCAGGGAGTGGAGTAGGGAAACCAAACCAATTCTAGTTGAGTTATCAACTCAAGAAGGCGATCTATGTTCAAGTTCTATTGATTGGGGATTCCTGAATCCTCAATCATTTTTATTAATTATTCTAAACCCTTTCTACTTCGCTATATTAAAAACCCAGAAAACCCATTTAGTTCTAGTTGTGTTTTCACTAAGTTCCCTCTTTTTCAATATTAGACTCCCGAGTTATTACTACATCACAACCTTGCACTTGGGGTTGTTAGCCCATTGGGTTTAATCAATAAGCCTATTAGAAACTATTGAGATACTGAAATCCAATACACTCGAGGGGAGTGTATCCTCCGAGAATGGAGCAGGCATTTAGTTGAACCACTATACATTTATTATTCTTATTAGTAGAATTGGTAAATGTATATATGGATGCATGAATAAAAAGTATGCTTTAATTAATTATGCGCACTAGATATTTCACATCTAATCTCATAGACTAGTTTTTCAATTTGTTGTATCTTTTGTAGTCTATGCAAGTGGACCCTTGTGCTTAATTATATTTTAATTAGGTGAAGATTTTTAAATGAACCTATTCATCACCCTTTAGGACTTAGCCATAATTCTAAACTTCAACAAGCTTTCAGACATAATGTGTGATGTCATGTTAGACTATCCACGCTATTTTAGAGCCCCTATTGATGTCTAGTATGGTTGTCATAGGACCTTTATTGGGGCCTCAAATAGTCAATGTGGAGCAACTACTGGAATCATAAGCAATTAGACCACATTTGAATACACATTAACAAGCCACTCACGTGGCTAATAGCAACATATTGGTAGCTTATGTGATCAAAGTTAGTTTGGTAAAATTTCATTTAAGAGTTGTCAAACACCTTGGGATAGTTTATGGCCCTAAGAAAAAAAATGACTACTTATTTTACTTTTGTTAAAGAGAGATATTGAGAGAGGGATTTGATGAGGATGAGATTTAAAGAGAGGAGGAGGTTAGCCAGTAATGGTGGCAGCCACCATGGCCAGCCCCTCCTCTTTCTAATCTCTCTTTTCTCTTCTCACTTTACCACACCACCGAAAGTATCCATGGCAGCAACGACCATGGGCATTTCCACCTGTTGTAGTGGATGTTATCACCAAGAGTTGTTGTTGGTTCCTACAAACACAATAACCCATCTCAAACTCCATTTCTCCCTTGGCATCTCTCTCTCTCTCTCTCTCTCTCTCTCTCTCTCTCTCTCTCTCTCTCTCTCTCTCTCTCTCTCTCTCTCTCTCTCTTATTTATCTTCCTCTCTCTTACTTTTCTTCTCCTTTTTTCTTTTCAAGGAGAATCATTAGTAGGTCTAATCAACATAAAGAGAAGGGAGAGTTTGAGAGAGAGAGAGAGAGATTGGTTGATAAGTATACTATTTACCAAACATACTTATCCAAAGATGGCCTTATCATGAAGCTATTATGGGAGATTGGAGTGTTGGCGCAAAGTCACTCCTCCCAAGAAGTGAGTCCTTATAGTCTATGGGAGGATAATGATTACTTAGAGTCCATATTTTTTCATCTTGTCTCAACACTCGACACGAGAAGAAGGGAGACTAGAGTTAGCCTCGAAAGATTAAAATGGATAAGTGAGCTAGAAGCATAAGAGTGCTCAAATAAGGACCCAAGGGGATATTTATAATTCATGGATGTAGTTATTTCTTTCCAAAAGTTTATTTTCACGGTTATTTCTTACCTATTGGCACTCGGTTTGTTTTATGTCACGTGTAATGTGCTCGAGTATGCCAAAATCAATAAAGCGGCTCGATCCAAACAGATCAACTTTGACCCCAAGCCCCGAAATAAGAAGATATGTCCAATATGAACATACATGACCAGATTCTGAGAAGATTGGTCGCTTACTCAGCCACTTGTATATTTTTATAACAATCACGAGACAATCGGAAGGTGAGGTTCTTCCTTCAAAGATGGGTTGTTTTATGTCTTCCATAAGAAAGGACTTTCAGAATACCAATGCAATCAAATAAAACAAAAAACTCACAATCGGTCATTAGGAGCATCTGCAAGAATGCGTCTCCTGTAAGAACTGCATGGTATTGGATAGAGATCAAATCTAGCGTTTGAGCATAGATTTGGAGTACAAGTAAAGACTATAGCTAAGAATTGTCGCTACTCCTTAGAAAAAGTCGTGATAAAGTAAATTGATATATTTGTTTAGTTGTCTTTTATTGTTGGGATTGTATTGAGATATCCTGATATGTTGAACTCCTTTGCTACTTGTAGAGTTCTGTTGCAGCTTATTCTTAAAGATTCCTCTTCCATCACTGCAACACGAACTACTCCTCTCTTCACTCATTAGACTTTTGAGTAACTTTTTTTTTTTTTACACACGCACACACACACCACATACTCACGCCATGGTGGGATTTCACCACCTATGGGTTCTCGAACCCTCAACTAGGTGTTGAAACTCCTAAGAGTCTACCACTAGAGTAAGAGTAAGGACCCGACTTTTGAGTAACTTGACTACATCACTCCGTCGACTATTCACTGACATGTAAAGTATCCTGAGAATCTTTTCATTTACCTTTTATTTCTCATGCAATGTTACATGTCATCCTTTTATTGACTTTTTCCATAATAATAATACTACTACTAATAATAATAATAATAAAATAGGGTACAACATTGTCCCCACGCTGCTTCAGCACTTGGGGTCAAAGTTGATCGGTTTGGATCAAGCTGCTTTGTCGATTATGGTATTTGACTGAAAAGTTGTTAGGAAATTATCTCCCGCTCGACATGTGCCGCACTGTCATTCGATGACTCCCACATAGTAGATTTTCGGTCACGTGTGATTTTGTGTTGCTCATGTAGTTAGCGTAAAATGGACTTCTGCTTGTAAAATTGTGGATTCACACTGACTCTGGGGTTGAAAGTAAAATGGTTTTGTGCCGGCCCTTGGCTGATCATGAAATGGACTTGGGACCTCTTTGGTGGATAAAGGCATCTCAGGTTAACCCTAGGATGCTAGCGTGGGATGGGAAAATTGGTTTCACACTAGATTGGTAGGTATCATGAGTAAAGACCATGTCTGATTTCTATCAAGGAATATTGGGAGAAGAATTCACATTCTCCTAGACGCTAGCGTGAAACAAATGGAAGAGGTTTCGTGTTGGACAAGAACCATTCTACATCGGCACTTGGTGGTGTGGAAAGTCATTCGATGTTGGCCCTTAGGTCAGCATGAAATGGACTGTGAGATTTTCTGCTATCAACAGATGCCCGGTACTTGGGCTGGCCGGGACGCTGGAATGAAGGTAAGGAGGGATGGGATTAAAGGTAATGATGGTGATGTCAGTGGATTGGTTTAAGATGCATGGGTTTGCTATATCCCGGGACAAGTTCATCAAGTCTGTTTGGCTCGTTTGGCATATCCCGGAATTTCACCATCCCATCCCTCCTAATCTCATGGGATCCGTCCGGCCAAACACAACCTTAGTGATTGCTAGAATCCCCTCTAACCGAAAGCTCTATGGGCCACAGTAAATTACTCAATGTATGCACTCTATTCCTCCGTTTTACAAACTCATTTTAGAACGGGACTCAAAATATGAGGCAGATCCAAAACTCATGTGGACCACAGGATGGAAATGCCCACTGTTAAACCTTTCAAGGGCCCACTGTAATGTTTATGTGCCATCCAATAATTATTCCAATTAGAATGAAAGAAAAACAAGCATCAACCTGATTCAAAATATCCCCTGAGATAGTTCCTATGGTGAGCGTTCAATCCATGTTGCTGCTTGTGGTCTAGCCCAAGTAGGTCCAAAGAGAATATAATTAATAACTTGATCGGTGGCCTTTAATCTGGATGGACAAAATCATTTAAACAAAAATAGATCTAATCAAGAATGTGATTGGTTGACGAGTTAAGTGTAACCCTTGTTAACCAGAGCCATGTAACCTAAAAGTTTTGTAGGCCCACTGCCATGTCTATGTGACATCCACTCCATTCATCAGTTTCATTGGATCATTTTAGAATTTAGAGCCCAAAATGAAGCAAATATAAAATTCAATCGAATCACCCCACAACAAAAAGTGGGGATTAACACCCACCATTGAAACCTTATTGGGGCCCACAATTGTTTTGGATTAGGATGATATTGGTATTTTCCCAAGATCTTAGCGGGAATCAAAAGGTTGGATGACGTATAAGGATCGCCGCAGGCCTTAGGAAGGTTTCAATCCCCACAGGTTACATGTGGTGCAGCTTTCGTGAGTTTTGAATCTGCTTCTTTTTGTTGTGATCATATCTAAACGTGATGTCGTGAAACTAATGGGCGAAGTGGATGTCATGAGGGCATCATAGTGGGCCCCTCAGAACTTTGGGTTACGCAGGTCTTGTGTAGAGGGTTCGCATCCATTTGATTCATCCTTTTGCTAGGATTTTATAAAAAATCACTTTTGTTCGTGAATCATCATAACCAACCCATCCATGGTTTAGAAAAAGGATGGCTATAAAAATAGGGCCAATTCAAGTATGAATTGGATTTTCCGATCAGTTAAAATTTGGCATGGTAGTCTTTGAAAGACGTTCTGGAATTGGACAGTTCAGATCAATTGGTTGGACTCCCCACAGAGCTATGCAACCACTGCAGCATCTTCCCAATAATATCCCTACCAGATGTAGGTACGCCGTGATGTATTCACCACATCGAAACCGCTCATCAGATGCTTTGCCTCGCATTACCGTAATAGACCAAAAATCGGGGGAGGATTAAGTGAGGCAGGGGTAACACCTTAGTGGGTGAAGCCATGACTCTGAGGCCCACCTCGATATATGTGTTGCAGATCCATGCCATCCATCTGTTTTTTCAGATCATTTTAGGGCATGGAAAAAAAAAAAGGCAGATCCAAATCTCAGGTGAACCACACAATAGGGATTGAATCCCCACCGTTAAAAACCTCCGGGGACACAAAAGTTTCATCAATATTTGTGTTACCTTATCAAGATGTCAAATAAACGTTGTGGTGGGTCTTAGAAATTTTTATTTTTTCTTTTTTATTTTAACACCTCTTACCTCTCAATCACGACAAATCACGTCCAGTGACAACTGCCCAGTGGCAGCCTTGCTAGCATAATTACATCCACCAATGAAACCTTCATAGGGCTTGAGTGATGTTTACTCAAAGTATTATTGAAACTCTATGTGAATCCACCACCAAGGCGAGAGTAGGGATCCGACAAGGAACACGAATATCAACTTTGACAAAAACTTTTGTGCCCCGATCAGTTTCAACCGTAGGCGTTCAATTCCCACTGTTCCATGTGGTGTGGTACACTTGAGCTATGGATATACCTTAATTTTGGCTCATGAACTTAAGTGAGCTGAAAAAATGGGTAGGCTGTTTGGATAAGACACATATATGAGAGTGGACCCCACGGAGTATACGCAGTACGCAATCCGCTCTCATAGAGGTAAACTCAGGGGATTCATTCGGTTGGGCAGATTGGTTGTGATACCTGAATGGACGTCATACATCTGTCCAGTACCACCGGAGCACGCCCCTTTTTAAAAAGCCCAGAAATGTCATTGCGCATGAGTCCAATCACTACGGAAGCTTTAATCGCACGATAGTGGGAAGTGGGTCAGCAATTCTCATCTTCTATAGAAAATGGGAAATTATTGTATGGAAACATTTCCAGACACGTAGTTGCATTTGGTTAGTACCTGCATCACCCATCTAGACTGTCCATTAGGTCCAGTCCAGTCTTCCTCCACTCGAGTACCAAAAAGGAAAAAAAAAATCAAAACCATCCGATGGTTCCAGACACTGATTCTACGGTTTAGATCATTTGGTTACATGAATTTTTCGAGGCAGCGTGGGGAGAGTGCACTTGACCTAGCTGACGGTTCATATACCCAACGTATATGGCAAGTCCAAATAGAATTAGTTGCATGGAAAAGTTTCAATACACTCAATGCACGGATTGTTTCTCAGAACCCAATATATTATGATCAGCTTCCCATCCCTATTGTTCCATGTTGAATGGCACGTCTGAGCTATGGATCTAGCTGAGTTTTTGCACTGAGCCTTAACATTGAGGATGTAACCTAATAATATTCGTAGTGGATTTTATATATATATATATATATATATATATATATATATATATATATATATATAGGAAAAAGGTACTATACGCTCGACCGTATTATACCTTCTATAAGGTTGAGTGCTGGCGGCACATTATTGGACAGATAGTAAAAGTTTTAAACAACGGGGAGATTTTATAGAAAATCGAAGAAACACTACGTGGATTAGATACTAAAATAGCTAGAAACGTTATTGAAGTGATGTCACCAAGCTCCGTAGGCCCCACCGTGATGTATGTTTTATATCCACACCTTCCATCCATCAGGAGAGATCATTTTAGGGCAATATGCAAAGAATGAATTAAATCCAAAGCTCCAATGGACCCAACATAGAAAACAGTAGGGATAGTGATGCCTACCATTGAAAACTTCTAAAGGCCAAGAAAGTTTTAAATCAAGCTGATATTTGTGTTTTCTCTTATTTCATGTCTTTTTTTAGAACAGGTTGGATTTCAAATAAACATTATGGTGGGCTTTGGGATAGTTTCAATGGTGGGAATCACTTTCCCCGTTGTTTTCTGTGGTGAGTCCACTACATATTTTTATTTGCCTCATTCTTTGACTCATGCTCTAAAATGACATTTCAAAATAGATGGACAGTGTGGATACAATACATACATCATGGTGGGGCTCACAGAACTTGGTGACGTAGCTTCAGTAGCCAAGAGCCGACTCGCTACTCAACTATGCGTATATCATTCCGGGTTAAAAGGGAAAGAGAATTGGCTGATGTACCTCACCTTGTATTGTCGTTAGGAAGCTTTTTTTGTGTAATCATGAGGTATGTGTTATATATATCCAAATCGTCCATCCATTTGGTAAGCTAGTTTTAAGCTTTTGGATGAAAAATAAGACAGATCTAACTATCAATTGGACCACACTACAAAAAGTAGTGTGAGATTGAACTTCTATTTTGGGTCACAAAAGTTTTGGATCAGTATGAAAATTTTTTCCCCTCTTCACTCAGGTCATTTTGACCTTATGAACAAATTGGATAGAAAATAAACGTTATGGTAGGCCCTATAAATTTTTCAATGGTGAAAATCATTATCTCCACTGCTATTTGTGGTGTGGTCCAGATGATCTTTGGATATGATTCATTTTTTGAATAATGCTCTAAAATGATCTCTAAAAATAGATGAATCGTGTAGATATAATAAATACATCAGTGTGGGCCATGTAACTTTGATCTCCTTTAAACCGTTCGTACAACTCGGAGATGGAGAAGCGTCTGTGCTCGTCTCGCACGACACGTACCTACAACAACTATATGGCAGTGTTATGTGGGGCCCAACGTGATGTAAGTGTTTTATATCCATGCCATTCAAAGATTTTTTCAGATCATTTTAATATAAGAACCAAAAAATAAGGCAGGTCCAAGGCTTAAGTGGACCACAGGATAGGGATTGAATGTCTACCATTGAAAGCTTCTTACGAGCTAGAGAAGTTGGATCAAGGTGATATTTGTGTTTTCACTTCATCTACGTCTACATGACCTTATGAATAGGTTGGATGGTAAAAATTCAATAACAACTTATTTTTCCCTACATAACCATTACAGTGTGCCTTAGGAGTTTGTAATGGTAGAAATTTAATAAAAATTGTTTTCCAATGGTGTGGTCCATTTGAGATTCAGATATAACTTATTTTTAGTGTAAATCGCTTAAATTATGTTTCAAAATGGATGGACGGTATGGATAGAAAACATATATCATGGTGGGGTCCACATAGCACCAGTTTCATTTATCTAGATTTCCTATAAAATTCACGCCGTGTTTCTTTTGTTTTCTATAAAATCTCCCTATTATTTAAAACTTTTACCATCTGACCAATAATATGCTGCCAGCACTTGACCTTATGAAAGGTATAATATGGTCGAGTGTATAGTACCTTTTCCCATATATATATATATATATATATATATATATATATATATATATATATATATATATATATATATATATAGACCCTCAGGTTTGTGTGTTCCACGCACTGGGTTAAAACAGATATTTTCGAGTATTCGTCCGCCCAGGGCAGGGTCTGACTACTTCAGCCATTTCTTTTTTCAGCCAGGAATTGAGGCGTGGATCCAAGACCGTCCAATTTCTCGGCCAGGCTAGAAGCCTGGTGGACCAGGCCACTATCTGGACTAAATCCCACCAAGCCAAGTCCAGCTCATCGAACGTCATTTAACTCCCAAATTGACGCAGGGAAGGATGTGAGGTCGAGCACCGTCTTCCTCAAGATGATAAATATTCTGAATCCATGGAACTTCTCTGGACTCCTCATAGAGACTTCTCAAATCCACGAGGAAAGAAAGTAGAAAATAAGAATAATTTCTAATAAATTCGAAATTGATTAATGAATTCCTAAAATCGAGTTCACAACCCTTTAAATAGGGAACCAAGCAATAAGAAAGAAATCAGACTCAAACTACAACTAACACTCCTAGAATTCGCAACTTACTATAAATAGTAAACTAGACGGTCATGATGTCTACTAGTGCGCAAGGTTTTCGGCCAAAAATAGTAAGTGTCCTATTTGGCTTCACCAAACCGTTCTCCTAATTATCCTAAGCACTTTTCATGTTGGACACAACTCCTAAAGCCCAACGGATGAAAAGTTATACTCAAACTAAAACTTACTATTTATAGTAAAAACAAAATTAAAACGAGGAAACGACCGTCGATCAGGGGGTTTCTCGCAAATCCGGGCTGCGCAACCCGGCGTAGAGGGGTTGGTTGGCTAAAGTAGCTCGTTCTACCCCAAAATCATATATTTTACGTCGGATAATTTATTCCGGATTGTGAGATACACCCGATCTAAGGTCCGATAGTCCGGATCACTTCTGTCGCCGACCGTGCCTTTTCTGATCCATCTTGGCCATGAAATTGTCCGCGACCCGTTCTACATCACAAATACAGGCCGCGCATCTTTTCTTCACCTCTATATACTACAGAAAATAATAATAATAATAATAAACCCAAAATCCCAACTCACACCATTTGTAATAATTGCCACCTAAATTCACTTATGTATCGAAAATAAATAATAGAGAGAGACGCAGCAGCACCATCACCAGCACCATAAAACAACATAATGGACACAACCATGAACCAAAAAAAAAAAGAAAACAAAGCAAAACAAAATTCCCATTAACACCATTTATGACATAATTCTGAGAAAAAAAAAAATAAATTTTGAGAGAACCAGCACCGTAACAAAACAGATTGGACACAACCCATGTAATAAAATAAAAAATAAAAACCAAATTCACACCATTTATACTAATACCGAATAAATTCCCTAATTCACAAAAATAAAAAATAAAATAAAAAATGAGAAAGAGCAGGAGCAACACAAGCAACATAACACAACAGACTGGACCCACGAAACAATATCCAATCCTTACCATTTCAAAAGTAAACCTCAAGCCTTCCCTTCCAATCTAGCATGCGTGAGCCCAACACACGCATCAACGAAATCCTCTTCGATGAAATCCGTCGAGAAGATCTGCAATCGATCTGCGCACCCGCGTGCAAACGCTTGCGCTATGAAAAGCCGGGCATATGCACGGATCCTCTCAGTGACAGGCTTCACACAAACGACTGGATTATTGGCCTGTGGTGTCACCGTATTCTCCACCCTATAAAAGAACTTCCTCGTCGAAACCGGCGTCTGTTGGCTCAAATGCTTCATATTACCCTCGAATTTCGTCGACGGCAAGTCTGTATCGATCCAATTATCTTTCAAGTACCCTGCACTCCACAGAGCATCACCGGCCTTAGGCGCAGCTGACTTCCTTGGCTTCCACACGCATATGACTCGCTTTGGAAGCAACTCAGCGACCGTCTTTTGGAAGACCTGGTCATCCTGGTGGATCAAGAACTCACCGAGTTGTTCCACCAAGTACTTGTCAAACTCAGGTGGGTCCTCGTGGCCGAACTCGGTGCGGATCTCTAGAATTACGATCTCCGACTGGGTCTCACCAAGGAACTTCTTGAGATCGTTGATCACGACATCGATGTTGTATGTTTTGAGTATGCCGTGGCAGACCCGCCGGTCTTCCTGGATTCGGATATCTACCACTCGGGTGCCTTTCACAAGTTGGTGGTAGATGGAGCACCATTGGCACTGGGCGAATGGGCGCGAGACATACCGGATGCCAATCTTGTTGGTGGCAGAATCATGGGTACCGGGCCAAACGATCTTGTATAGCTGGGTTTTCTGTGGATCTAGATGGGACATCCAGTTCTTGCGATCGGGTGGGTGGTAATCGGATCCCGGGTACTCGTTGCCTGAGTTTTGCTGGAGGTCGAAGAGAGTCTTCTTCTCAATGGCGACTGCTTTTCGACGCTCAATTTGCTTAGAGACATGACCACCCATGGCTTGAACTTGAGGAAATGTTCTTCTTGTTTTGCACCTTTTTTTTTTCTCTCTCTCTCTCTCTCTTTGGTTTCCTTTTTCTGCCTAGAGTGCGGTTTGTGGAAGAGGGACGTTGGGTTTTAATACATGGCATTATAACGTCCGTATATTTTTATGGATTTTCAACTTTGTAGGTGAAATAGGATGATGGAGGTTTCCTTGTTTTTTCTTGTATTCTTTTATTCTTTTTGTTTTAGGGAGGATCTGCAGTCCAAGGGAATCTAAGCTTCGGTTTCTCCCTCTTTTTTTCTAGTGTTGTTGTTGTTGTTGTTGTTGTTGTTGGATAAGATGAATTGGGTTTCTTATTTTCTTTTTTGTTTGGTATGGTGGGCCGGCTAGTTTGTATTATTGGTGGGGTGAAACCGGTCGTTTTCGTTAGTTGGGTGACGTGCTTGGCTGTCCACAATCTTCATTGCTTTTATTGGCTTTGTTTTTTATTTTATTTTGTTTCGTGTTTTGAATGATTTTGTAGCGAGCCACACATGGTTTGCTTGGCTGTAGAAGATCTGGATCTCGCAACCATGAGATCTTCATTAGGATATGAACTTTTGGGTGATTCGCGCTGGGTAAGATTTAAGAAGTGAACGGCAGCAAAAGTGCTAATGTCGATCACGTATGGTAGATCTGGGCCTATAGTTACGTGGCTCTCCGAACGAACATTCCCTGGGTGATAAACCAGACCGATGAACTCATCAGGTGGGCCACAGTCTTACAAAGAAATTGGAAGGTTACCAACGAAATTATAAATGGCCAGACCCGGCTTCGGTAGATCCCTGACTGTGGGGCCACCGCGATGTTTTTGTCTTATATCCACCCTGTCCATCCATTTCGCCAGCTCATTTTATGAAACGAACCCAAAAATGCAATAGATCCAAATCTCAGGTGGACCCGCTACAGGAAACAGTAGTGATTGACAATTTAAAATTTCTTTTGGGGCACAAAATTTTATCTGATATTTGTGTGGTCCATCTGTCCATGTCTCTGTGACCTTATCACTAGATTGGGTGGCAATAAAGATTCCGTTGGCACCAAATAAGTTTCTTCTTTTTAAATTGTAGTCTTTCAATCACCATTATTTCTTGAGGTGTGGTCCAACTAAGGTACGGTTACACTGCATTTTTGGGGATCACGGGTAGACGGTATGGATATAAAACAAATACCCACGGTCAGTGATACACCAACCTAGGTAGATCCTGATCCGGGAATCCACAGAAACCGTCTCCTACATTTAGACATTAACCTGTGGGGTATGTCAACGCTGGATTTTGGGCAGGGGACTAGCTCGCTTTTCTGAGTTGTTTCTATCGACGGATTCCAGGTTACATTTTACAGAGTTGTCGTTACATTATACAGAGTTGTCGTTAAATAATTACTTCAAAGTTACAATTGGTTGGATTTCCTAGAAGCATTTAGGATAAAGTTACAATTGGTTAGATTTCCTAGAAGCATTTAGGATTAAGAATACGAATGTCCTTAGCTCTAATATGACTCTTGAATTTATGTCGTAGAGATTTTGAATAAGGGACCACGGTTACTAAGAGTAAAGGTGTTAGGCACCCACTCTGTCGTGTAGATATATATTCTTTAATTCATAAGATGTGATTAATTTATGAGGAATATAATTAGTTCTCACGTACAAAAGTTGTAATATAATGCAATGGTGATGATGGCTAATCAATTTGAATTTCTTATAGGCATGGTCCAATTATATAGGTAAGTCGCAGAGAATACGTTCAAATTGACCAAGTCCTAAGTGTTATGGGATGTTTAATGTTATATTGATGCATATGACAAAATGACAACTAACTGACTAATTTCCTAATGGGCAGGCTGGAGAGTATATGCCCACCAATTAAATATAAGAAAATGATGAAATGTAATGCTTATGACAAAACCTCCCTCACTCGTGTGGAGGCTCAATTGTGAGGACATTGTACTCCTTTTCTGCACCATATTTTGATTGGGCTTGGTTTTGGGATTTGATTTGGGCTTGGTTTTGGGCTTAACTAAGTTAACTAGGTTGTTGAACTAGGTAGGCTAACTGGATGAGTTGACTTAGTGAGTTAAATGGGTAAGTTGATTCATCGAGTTGACTTAATGCTTTAGGATTTTAGGGTCCTAGGGTTTAGGATTAGATCAGCTTGATTGACTAGGTTGCATTTAGGGTTTAGGATTAGGGTTTTGGTTGACCATCCATTGGTTTAAACTTAAGCAACTTATCGACCTAGGGTGGGGTGTATACAAATGCCCATCTTTGGTAAAGGTTGTGTGCAACTGAATACCAAAGTGAGTAGACACCCCACCTTTGACAATCAGTCATGAATTTTGGTTTGGATTCATTGTCTCCCTTTGTGTATGTGTCAGCTAGTTGCTTAGAAATAGATAACTCTCACATATCAGAAGGGTTTAAGGAAAATGTTGTGATTTTCCATGCACTTTCTGTGGCATTACAAGCCACCAATCACAATCATTTTATTCCTAATCAGTACTAACATTAGAAAGGTATAGTAGAGCCCTTGCACTTTCTACAGCCTTATAAGGGTACCGATCCGAACTAGAATGTATGTTGCTTCCCAGATCACCCCTAGAGTATTTTTTTTTTTTAACTTGATCATCATAATGGTTAGCTACCATGCACTTTCTGCAGCCTTACAAAGATCTCACTATGCCGACTTAAATTCAATCAAGTTCCACAAGCATTCATGCCTAGGTATGTGCGGGTGACCTTTTTCCATAAAATCTTCTAGTTTTGACACTTAGGTTACAATTTATCCATTTCGACATTTAGATGATTTCTTCTTACTAGTCTTGGTCTATCATTTTTTCTAAACATCGGCATTTAATACGTTTAAGCTGACACTAGAGTTAAGTCTGATCATACTTTGATGTGCATTCACATTTGGAGCAAGGACTGTCCTTGAAGGAGCTTTTCTCATTTGACTAGACTACCCTTAGATCACTCCCCTCACTTCATGGGGAAGCACCAGGCAAAGGCAGCTGACCATCATCACTAGTTTGGCATTCCGTATTTGATTCGAGTTGTAGTTGATGGCCAAGTTGCTATTCATTTCTCCTTGGGCGCTCTATACGATGCCTTCTCAGTGGATCAAGGCTTTCCGGTGTCTACATGGTCATTTGAGTGTCGTACAACCCTTATTTTTTACTTAATTGTTGAACCCCTTTTCTCTGAGAGGTGTAAGTCTACTCTTCCATTACTCTTTAATGTGTTGAATTGTGCATACTTCATTAAGAGTATTGTATCATTGGTTGTTTCTGAGGTGTTTGAGGGGATTACCAATTATACCCAAGGCCGCACGTGCATCCTGCGAGGTTTTTGCACCTTCCTCCATATATTTTTCTTCTTTACATTACCATCCATTTGCATATGTTCGTTTCTAGTCATGCTTACTGATTTCTGATCAATTAGGCTTTGACAGTTGTGGCTCTAGGAGTGGCTAGCAATAACAACTCCTCTTTTTCGATCCATTCCTCGCATTGACATTCCTCATCGTATCATGAGGAAGCTTCCTCATACTGTAAGTATGAGTGAGTCTTTGCATAGCTGTCGAGTAGGAGATCTACTAGGAATCTTCTTGACTTATGAGTCCACCGGTCATATGCAGTTCTCATAGAGACTATGATCATCATTGGGATGCATTAATATTTTTCATATCACCCAATCAGATTTTTGCGCCAGTTCGGATTCTGATAAGAGATTCCAACTTTCGCATTCTTTGCCTTCAGCTGTTGTTCCCTTTCACGGTTAATCTGAGGTCTTGAATCTTGGGTTCAACTGCTATGGGACATTTGTTTGACAGCTAATGCATTCATATTTGAGTCCTAGAGGCCACATTTATTGACCATTCCATATCTTCGATGGGTGGCAAAGCAATCTCTTCATTGACATCTTTTAGGTTGGCTTTTGTAACACCCAATACTTTCCAGTACTCGAGTGTCACCGTGTAACCTAACTTTAGATCAATACAGACCATCATAAGTGAACATTCATGTGCTTTCAATCTAAATCTGACCGTTGAAAACAGTTCCCATCCACATATTAAGCCATCCATCCTGTATTTTTCAAGATGGACCACCACATCATTAGAACAAAATATTATTAGGATTTCAATTTCATTGATAGATAAATCTAACCAACCATTGTTGAGTGTGAAAAATTACATATTTTTCCCTATATATACCTTGGTTTTATAAACATGATAGTGCTTGATTGACTTAATTATGCATGTTTTCTTGTGCAATGTGATTTCAAGAGCTTAAGGTAAATTTGATGCCAAAAGGAAGATTTATGCTCAAAAGATTACTAAATGAAGATTTGAAGATTTAGAATTCATTAATGAAGAATTCACATGTCAAAGATCCAAGAAAATCAAGTGAAGAATGAAGAGAATTAAAGATTTGAAGTGAAGAAATTATGAATCCTGAAATTGTCCTGAAAAGGTATATGCTAAAGCTCCGAGTTTATTTTGAAAAACTATGCAAAGTGCATAAATTTAAGGCAGTTTAAACTCTGAGCATATTTTGAAAAACTGCGTAAAGTACATAAATTTGAGGTGGTTTTTAGATTTTTCAACTTGGTGCAAAAGTTAAAATTCCACAACTATAAATAGGATTCCTTAAGACGCTCCAAAGCATCTTTTAGGGTTTAGAAAGGTCTCAAGGAGCATAATACAAGGGTGGAGCAGCCACCAAAGATTTTTTCTTCTTCCCTAGTTTATTTTTCATGCATTGTTTAAGATATTTGGTTTCAATCATGTCTATAGTTGGCTAAACCTCTAAGCCAGGGCTAAGAGGTGAAGCTTGTAGCATGTTTGGATGATTTTCTTTCTTTGATTTTTGTTCTTATTGGACCTCATTGATTTTTAGTTGATATTAAAGGAATATTTTCAGTTTTCTATGATTTATTGTGATTCAAATTACAATAAATGTTATGATCCATTTAGATATCTTCTTTTCCTGTTTAGAGATTGTGAGATTGGTAAATCCTGTTATTCGCCATTGTCTCTTAGGCATGGTTGGGTGATGGAATCCCTTCCAATCATCAAAATTCTCCTCCACTAAGAATTAGGTTAATGAAAAGTTCAGATTTTATTTAAATTGCTTTATCTTCCAATTAGATAGGATAAGACTCCAATTCTAATTGTATTCCTTGAATCAAGTAAGGTAGCATCTTAATAGCTACAAGCAGATCCATAGCACCCTAGTTCCCACCTTTAATTAATAGTTTAAACATTATTCTAAATTACTCTCTTTTATTTCAGAATTCATATTTAGAACTTCTTTTAGTTCTAGTTCTAGTTCTTTTCAAAATACGTACAAGTTTAGTCCCTCTGAATTCGACCTTATTCTCACGAGTTATTACTACATCGTGACCTTACACTTGGGGTTGTGAACAACCATATTAGATTTAGAACCTTGGATCATGAGATCCACCGTTCAACATGTCCATCACACCCTATTTATCAAATTATCACCTGATTATGCAATTTGACCACCTAATTATAAGGATAACCCTTAAGAATCTATTTAGATAAGACTAGAGGCCCTAACAACCATTGATGGTCAGATTTGAATGCAATCTGGCTATTTGATCGACGAGAATCCACAATCAAATACTAAGCCCTAAAAGTATGTCCCACCTGAGTGTTGGATATGCAAAACCTCTAGTCAGGGACCCCAGTTGAAACCCCCATAAGCAAATGAACAGTGTGGATTTCATGTAAGCATCATGGTGGACCCCACCTCGAACTGTAAGTTCACAGAAGGGACATGCACCCGCGGTGCACGGAACCAAAGAGACCCCATCAAACTGGGTTTGATCAAGGCTGCCCGAAGAGGAAGGATTCCTCTCTTTTACTGTTTTCTTCCAAGGGACTGACAGACGTCTGTAGTTTTCAATCATGGCGCATATATTGGGGTCCGCCTTCATGATCCAAATAGTCCATCTGATACAGAAAGTGGGCCCCGACCAAAACCTCGCCATCCGTGCTAGTCCATGCACACATGCACGTGCACAATGATAGGTGCAAGTAGGGTGTGCGTGACTGGGAATTTTTAAAAATAAAAATCCTACTTCATTTGTTGCTAGCTATTGCGATCCGCATGTACTCCCTTCTTTTCATCTCAACCATTCATTTGGGGTTATCTCAGTCCTCCATTTCATGACAATTAGGGCTTTTGCCCTTAGTAAAACACAAACAACGACTGATTTTTCATTACTGGCCATATATGGAGGTGATTTCGAGAAGATCAAATTCCGACCATTTTGTTTCAATCCAACAACTCTGGGGAGTTAGGGTAAGCATAAAAGGACATGGGGATCGAGCAACAAGAGATCCTCCTCCATTTACGATGGTTGTGCTAAAAAATCAGTCATTTTCTTCTCCTTCCGAACCCACCACCCGAAATGCCTGCAAACTTCGAGGAGGCATGTCCATAAGCTCTTTATGGTCCCTATAGAATGACAATAAGAGTTTGTATGGTGGAAGAAATGGTGATGGTGAAGACACCATTAATGGTTACTTCTTCTTCCCCTGCTAATCTTCTCCACCGGTTCACAGCATTTCAAGTCGCAAGGTGAAGGATGACTCCATACTTGTCTAGTCATGCAGAGATTGAAAAGGAGAGAAGAATGGGGAGAAAAAGAGTGAGAGAAAAGAGAGAAAGGAAGAAGAGAAACTAAAGAGTGAGTGCAACTGTTGCACTTACTACCGAGTCCAGCAAACTCGACTTGCTGAGGCATAAGTTGGGACGAGATTTAGTCCAGCGACCTTACTGGATGGGTCTGAGAAAAGGAGAAGAAGGAAAGGAAATAGAAATAAGGGAGTGAGAGGAGGAATAAAGAGAGAGAGAGAGAGAGAGAGAGAGAGAGAGAGAGAGAGAGAGAGAGAGAGAGAGAGAGAATGTACTATGCGACAACAGCTCGAACTAAGCTAAGTTTGGGGTGCCCTAGCTCCCTGGACTGATTAAACTCCAATAAGTTGTTGTTCATTCTGTTGCCGGGTCACAAAGATCGACAAAAAGGTCATGAAAAGAATGAGGAATGACAACATCTCTGAGGAGAATGAAAAAGGTCTCTAAAACGGATGTAATGTAGGGGAAAAAATGGTGACGGTCAATATAAAATCAAAAACTGGAAAAAGAAAAAAGGGGTGACAAGTTTAGAATCAGTACTTAAGTTTTTAACTAATCTTGAAATGATGAGCATGGCTAATATTATGAAACAATAGTAGTCTTCTAAGAAGAAATTTGATTTTCACTAAACACATTGGAAAACTTGATATTTGAATTTTCATTCTGATTTAATTGATAAGAACCTACTTGATTAAATTGCATGTTTGATTCGACTTTATGTTTTCAAAATCTTACTTTCTCATCTTATCTCTACTCATTCATACTTGATTGCACAAAAGATTGTTTTATAATAATAAAAAAAAGATTTTGAACTTAAGATTGAAGATTATTTTTCATATATTTTGCTCTGGACTAACAAAATGTTGGTTGAGAATTGTGTTGAGGGCTAAATATTGCATATTATCCCCCATTTATTTCTTAGTTTTACAAATATAATATGGCTTAATGGTATATTTTATATGTGTTTATATTGCAAGGGAAATTTAAGAGCTTGGATTTAAAAAAAATGCTAAAAGCATGAATTTAGTGCTCAAGAATTGCCAAAGCAAGGAATGGATCGTTGGAGACTGAAGATTTCAAGGTCCCAAGATCCAAGAAAACCAAGTGGAGAAGGAAGTAAGTAAAAAAGAACAAATGTAGAAATCACAAAGACTGTGTCATCGAGATCCTTTCGATAACATCGAAGCTATTGTTCGATGACATCAAACATTTGTCGATGACATCGAATTTATGAAGAAAAATCGAGTTGTTCGCTAGACATATTGTTTGTTCTTCTTGATTAATCGAAGACATGTCATCGACATGTTCGATGACATCGAAGACTGCTCGATGGCATCAAATTTATTGAAGAAATTGAAGCAACTTGCTGGACTATTTTGAACACATTCTCGATGACTCGAAGACCTGTTCAATGCATTGGGGCTTTGCTCGATGACATCGACAGACCGTTCGATGACATTGAAGGCGTTACAGAAAGTTTTTGCGGACTGCGTAAATTTGATCCAATTTTGTGATTTTGCGAAACTTTACCTATAACTATGGGTTTTGCTAAGTTTTTCTAGGAGATCTAGAGTTTGGAGGAGTAGAGAAAAGGGGTGGAGCAGTCTCCCAAGCATTTCTTCTTCTCTTCTTCTTAGTTTTAATGCTTTCTTCTAGGGTTTTGAATCCAATCATGTCTGTGGTTGGGTAAATTCCTAAGCTAGGGATAAGGGGTGAATCTTATAGCATGATTGAGTTATTTTTCTAGTTTGGTTCTTGTTATTATTAAACTCCTTTGATTCTACTTTAATATTTAAGGAATACTTTTAGTTTTTAATGGTTTATTGTGACTTAAATTACAATAGATCTGCAATGGCTTCAAGTATCTTCTTTTCCCGCTATGAGATTGTGAAGTTAGTAAATCATGTTGTCCACCATTCTCCCTTGGGCATGGTTGGGTGAAAGAATCTCTTCTAACCCTCATAATTCTCTTATGTTGGTTGTTGGATCTGTATGTCTTATTGTTTGCCATAGTCTCCTGGGCATGGTTGAATGATGGAATCACTTCTAATCTCTACAACTTTCATCCATTGAGAATTAGATCGATGAAAGTTTAGATTTGAGTTTATTGATATATCTTCCAATTAGATAGGATAGGACTCCAATTCCAATTAAGTTCCTTGAATCAAATATAGAGAAATATCCTAATAACTACAAGTGGATCCTTGGAAACCTTAGTTCACACCTTTAACTTTTTAAGTTTCTAATTAAATCCTTCACAATTACTTCCCTTTATTCCAAATTTAGGTTTAGATCTTCTTTTAGTTCTACTTCTAGTTACTTTTAGAATACACAAGAGATTGGTCCTTGTGGATTTAACCTTGGTCTCACCGAGATTATTATTACATCGTGACCCTATACTTGGGGTTATGAATAGCTTAGTTTTAATATTTGCCTTATGTGGCTTAGTTTTGGTATTTGCCCTATGTGGGTTCGATGTATTATTTTTGTACAACCATGCGATGGTAAGTTCCACTTGTTGAACTATGATTGACTACTAGTCGATGATGTTCCATTAAACATCCCAATGTTGGAGTCTCATGAGCCAGGGATGGTAGGAATGAGACACTATGCCCGAGCTGTCGGCCTACGCTGGGTGATGAGCCCCCCATAGTGACCTTTGAGCTTTCTTAAATTGGCTGGTTGTAATCAGAATAATAACAGTTGGCTTAATCATACATTCATAGCATACGAACGATAACGAATGACTATTGCTAGCTCCTATACCATCGATAATATGGGTGGCTAATTCTGGATGTTATAGCACGTGTCCTTAGTCGTGATATTATTTCACAAGCTCCCAGACCATCGACTATAGGACCACTTTTGGTGAGTTTGACACTATGCATGTATGGGATCTACTTTCGTTGGTGACCGGTCACATGCATGAGTTTCGCCCAAAAGGTAACTGGATGAGCATCCCCTGTTGATGTGCATTCACGCATCCATGCATTTAATAAGATTGTATAGGCTTATTTTATATGACTTCTTATTTACAACTATGCTTAACTAATGTGGTGGTGCATAATCTTAAGGAGAATTCACACTAGGATGACCACTTATTCATTGAATATATAACCATATAGATAGCGCATGTGGTTCAAATAATATCCATGTCCAAATTGATGAAGAGCAAGGTACACTTGTCAAGGATGTGTGGTTGTATCTACCTAGAGAAGCTACGCGATTTTGCAGTTTAAGGTTATATGCATTTTATTATTTCTCATATGTTGAATTATGTATTTCTTAAATTTGTTAACATAGAGACATTGGTTTGTATAAGTCATTTGGGCAGTTGTTCGTAAATTTTAAATGTGTATGAAGATTTCCTTTATGCTTGATTTGTTTCTCTTCTGCTAAACCGCTAACTCTAAGAAAAGAAAAATAAAAAAAAATATGTGTGGAATTTGGTTATCTTTAAAGGTTAACACTCAGGTTTTTAGAAAACGAGTCATATACTAGGGTTTTAAAAACCTGGGGCGTTACAGTTGGTATCATAACGGAGTTTAGACAAACTACACCATGGGGAAATGAACTTATACAAATTATAACTGTCTCAAGTAGGATGTTGGAAATTAGTGATTGAACTTAAGTGTATCTCCTTAGACTTGGGAAGATCTAGGAAATGTAGAGACCCAAACATAGGTTCCCTTATAAATTTCTAGGATAACCATTCAAACTTGTGTGAAATTCCGTTAGAATAAGGGGAAATTGAAAACATAGAGACTTCAAACTTTAGGATCCCTTGAAATTTTTAGGTTAGACCATTGGACTTTAAACTTATGTAGATATCCTTTAGAGTTAGGAGGAAGTAAGAATGTATAGACTCAATATGTTAAGCTCCTTTGAAATTTTTTTGTATAATCATAGAACTTAGAAATGAATTAGGGCCCTTTGAACATTTTAGGTTTAGTCATTTGAACTTAGAAACAAAAACTTTGGTCCTCTTGTAAACTACCAGAATAGTTGTTTGAACTTAGAAACTAAACCTAGGTACTGTGAGAGAATAAATACCCACTATAATGTATATAACGCTTAACGGGAACATTCCTTATACTTGACTTTCAAAGGGACAATTTTTATTTATTTTTTTTGAAATATAGGATCTAAATTTTCCTAAAATTTCATTAGTTAGAAGTAATACCATCACAATATTCAACAAATGAAATAAACTTAGACTTAAGAGGAATTCCTCACCCACCACACGGTGCATTAAATCGAAAATAAACACTCTCAAAACTTGGGGAATCATGTGAATGTAATTTGAATTCCCTAATACGTCTCTTTACTAGAAATAATATTTCTTATAAATTCTAGCATGTGAAATTAATTAGAGGTGAAGTTATGGAATTTTACATAGATTTTTAACCATAGACTGAGCGTATCTGTATTAGATTGGGATCTAGATAAATTTAGAAAAATTTCAAACTCAAATTTCATGTAAAAGTCCAGGTCTTTATTTTTTTTTTCATAGTGCTTAAATAATCAGAGTGCGCAATGAAAGGGTAATGAGCCACATAGGCTTATCATTTATGAGAATATAAGATTGCATGATACTTCGCATGAATCTAGAACAATCGGGATCACGTACTAATGGAAACATGTTTAAGCGAAGTTCATGCAGTTTGACTTAAATTCTAAATCCTAGCAAATCTCAATGAAAATGCCCTAATGAAGCAAAGGATTGAGACTTACTAGGATTACAAATTGATACCAGTGGATCCTTTGTTATGCACAGGAAAAGGATCGACGTATCAGGCTTAAACCTACCACAACCATCTATTTGTGTTAGCTCGAACACTGATAAACAAAAAATTGTATTGTGACTTAGACAATGGGGAACTATCATCAAGAGTAAAGGAAAATAAAAAAGAAAGATAGTAAATACTATAAGAAATTCTAATGTTGATAAGCAATAGGATAATCCCCTAATTCTTGTTAATACTGGAATGATTTCTAACCGTTAGTAGAACCTAAACACACTGGTTGATCTACTGGACTAGAGACTTAAGGGTTGTGGCAAATTTTGATGTAGCTTGTTAAGAATACATGTGATATGATTTCACACTTAGGCATGTACAAGATAGGGTACAACTTTATGATAATCGAACCACTTATAACTTTAATGGTTGGAACGAGCATTATCAAATATCGATGGTAAAATTCTCTTCAAGGGGGGTAGATGAAACGAGCCATGTTCTGGTAGTAACTCATGGGCACTTGCGCATACAAATAAACCTAGTGGGAAAATTAGTGAATGCATAGAGACTTCATAAAATATATTACCATTCACAGTCATAGTTGAAGTAGTGAATTTCAAGGACGAAATTCTCTTTAAGGAGGGTAGTTTGTAACACCCCATACTTTCCAATACTCAAGTGTCACCATGTAACCTAACTTTAGATGAATACAGACCAGCTTAAGCGAATATTCACATGCTTTCAGTCTAAATCTGACCTTTGAAAGCAGTTCCCATCCACATACTAAGCCATTCATCCGGTATTTTTCAAGATGGACCACCACATCATTAGAAAAACCTATTATTAGGATTTTAATTTCCTTGATAGATAGATCTAACCGACCATCTTAGATTTAGAACCTCGGATCACAAGATCCACCATTCATCGTGTCCATCACACCCTATTTATCAAATTATCACCTGATCATGAAATTTGACCACCTAATTACGAGAATAACCCATAAGAATTCATTTGATAAGACTAGAAGCCTTAATAACCATTGATGGTCAGATTTGAATGCAATATGGACATTTGATCGACAAGAATCCACAATCAAATACCAAGACCTAAAAGGATGGCCCGCTTGAGTGTTAGATCTATCAAACCTCTAGTCAGGGACCCTAGCTGAAACCCCTAAGCAAATGAATGGTGTGGATTTCATGTAAGCTCATGGTGGGGTCAAATTGCGAGTTCACAAAAGGGACGTGCACCTGCGGTGCACGGGATCAAAGAGACTCAGTCAAACTGGTTTTGACTAAGGCTACCCAAAGAGGAAGGATTCCTCTCTTTTAATGTTTTCTACCAAGGGACGGATAGGCGTTTGTAGTTTTCAATCATGGCCCATAGATCGAGGCCCACCTTCATGATCCAAACCGTCCATCTAATTCAGAAAGTGGGCCCGACCAAAAACTTGTTGTTGATGCGAGTCCATGCACACATGCATGCGCACAATGACAGGTGCAAGTAAGGTGTACGTGACTGGGAATTTCCAAAAATAGAAATCCTACTTCATATGCTACTAGCTGTTGCGATCCGCGTGCACTTCCTTCTTTTCATCTCAACCATTCATTTGGGGTTATCTCAGCCCTCCATTTTATTCACAACCCCAAGTGTAGAGTCACGAGGTAGTAATCAAATCATCTTAGTGAGACTGAGGTCGAATCCACAGGGACTAAACTTATACGTATTCTGAAAAGAATTATAACTAGAACTAGAAGATCTAAACCTAATTCTAAAATAAAAGAGAGTAATCATAAACAATGTTGATTCTAAACTATTAATTGAAAGGTGGGAACTAGGGTGACAAGGATCCCCTTGTAGTTATCAGGATGTTGCATTGCTTGATTCAAGAATCACAATTGGAATTGGAGTCCTATCCAATCCAATTGGAAGATGAGAAAATCAAATCTCTAAACTTTCATTGACCTAATTCTCAATGGATGAGGATTATGAGGATTGGAAGGGATTCCATCACCCTACCATGCCTAGGAGATGATAGTGAATAATAGGATTTACCAATTTCACGATCTCAAAACAAGAAAAGAATATATCCAAAGCTATCACAACATCTATTGTAATTTGAGTCACAATAAATCATAGAAAACTGAAAATATTTCTTAAAATCAAATTAGAATTTAATGGTTCATTAAAAATAAGAATCAAAGTAAGAAAATCATTTAAACACGCTACAAGCTTCACCTCTTAACCCTAGCTAAGAGATTTAACAAACCATAGACATGATTGGATCTAAAATCTTAAAAGAAAGCATTAAAAGTAAAATAGGAAAGAAGAAAAACTCTTGGGAGGATCCTCCACCCTTTGACTCTGCTTCTTGAAACCCTAGATATCCTTAGAAGTCCTTAAGAAACCCATATTTATAGCCTTGTTCGTATAGATTCGCAAAAATGCCTCAAATTTATGCACTCTGCTTGAATTCTGCGTAATTCTTCAATGTCATTGAACAACCTTTGATGTCATTAAAGAATATATCCAATTTATCCAGCACCTAAACTTGATTTTCCTGTAATTCTTCAATGTCATCTAATAGTATTTGATGTCATCAAAGATTAGCTTTGATGTCATTAAACAGCCTTCAAGGACATGGAAGCTTAGATTCTGTGAATTTATGTAGAAATTTCTGCACTAATTTCTATACTTCCTTCTACACTTAGTTTTTTTGAATCTTGGGGTTTTGAAATCTTCGATCTTGATATCCAAATATCCATTCTTTGCCTTGGTGATTCTCGAGCATCAAATCCATGCTTTTAAAATTCTTTTCAATCCAAGCTCTTAGATTCACCTTGCAACACAAATATGTATAAAATATACTATTAAGCATTATCATGTTTATAAAACTAAGATATAAATGGGTAAAATAAACAATATTTGATGCTCAACACACCCCCCAACTAGCATTTTTCTAGTCCCAAGCAAAACATATGTGACAAAATCTTCAATTCTCAATATTTAAACTTCTTTCAGAAAACAATCGTTTGTGCAAACAAGTATGAATGAGCATAATTCAAAGAAGTGAGAGTTAAAATTTGAAAACCTACAGCCGAATCATACGAGTAATCAATCAAATAGGTTCTTTATCAATCACTTAAGAGCATAAGTTCATATATCAAGTTTTTCCAAAGTGCTCAATGAATTTTAACTTACTTTCCATAAAAACACTATCATTTCATAATGTTAGCCATGCTTCTCAGTTCAAGACTAATCAAACAATCAAGTGTTGATTCCGAACTTATCCCCTTTTACTTCTTTTTCTAGTTTTTGATTTTATATCAACGGTTTCTTTTTATTCATTTCAAACATTACAAATTTTTCATTCTTTTCTAGTCTTTTCATTATACATGACCTTTTTGTTGATCTCATTATTTTTTACTGGTTCTTTTCATCTTTTAAGGTGGACAAAATTCTTCAGACTTAATTCTTAATATTTATCAATGATTCACATACTAACAATCAGAAATTCTATCATTATTCACAAAAAATAAATTTAATGTGTCTTATGATTTAGATCAACATGATATTCATACTTCCTCCTAGTCAATTAAATGCAAGAACTTAGACAATAGTCTACTCAGTTGATCAAACTCCAACAATTCAATATTTAATTTGTATTTTATTGTTCACACTCAAGGCATTCTTAAATACACAAATTACTGCTTTCCAAACAAGTTTTTACTTTAAAAAATTGAAAATTTTCAATAATTTCTGCTCAGAAACTAAGAAAACACTTATTAGTTTACCTAATCCACAGCCCCAACCTAAAATATACATTGTCCTTAATATATAAGATATGAGCATGCAATGCACATGAGACAATGAAAATAATGGAGTAATGATAGAAAGGTAGTACCTGCAAAAGGAAGATTTGAGGCTTTTTTAAAATTCTCAATGTGAAGATGGGTTAGCACAAAGACTAAACAAACTGAAAGTAAACTATCTTAATCCTAAATCTGAATAAAGCAATAAATTATAATCCTAAACTAGGAAAGCAAGTGAAAGCTACTCAATCATGCAGCAAGGTTCCTCCACTAGCTAGTATTAAGGATTAGGGTTTGGGGTTTAGATATTAGGGTTTAGGGTTAGATTTTAGCCCGACCACACTTGAGCTAGGTCGGATGCACCACAACGAGCCCGGCCGTGCTGCATAGTCTGCACCTAAGTCAGGGTAGGCAGGACACACAACAGTTCCACAGTGAGCTTGGCCTCTTCTTACCTGAGCCAAGTCAGGCACACCACAACAAACCCAATTGCACCATACCCGAGCCAGGCCAAGTAGGACGCAACACAAGTCCATAGCGAGCCCGGCCACATGCCTGCACCACTCTCTAGCCAAGCCTAGACACACCACAGCAAGCCCAGGCCACTTCCCATTTAGCCCAGACGCACCATAGTGAGTCCAAGCCACTCTTTTATGAATTATTAAATTTAAAAAATAGATTTTACCTTAATCGAGTCGGATTGTTTTCGGAGAGAGAGAAGGGGGGGGGGGGGGGGGGACGGTCAGACGGGTGTTGTTGTGCCGAAATGGGTTTCAAATTGACTTGATTCGATTGGGTGTGGTAGGTAGGGTTAGGATAGAGGGAAAGGGGTTTTTTTTATATATATACTACCCAAAAACTGGATCAAATCAAGTTTCGAATCGGGTTGAGTCCGACCGGATTAAGTTTCTGTTCGAGCCGCGTCAAGTTACCATGTAACTCAAACTCGACTCGGTTGGGTTTCAAATCAGACTAAGGCTACTCAATCTGAACCCGACTCTGCCATTCAGTTCGGGTTGAGTTGGGTCTGATCAAGTCGAACAAGTTGAGTGCACCGAGTCGGTTCAACTTGTGTGCAGCTCTAATCGTAATCCTCATGTATTCACTTATTTCAAATTCGGTCCAAATGAGGGCCTTCTCAGGACCATCCTTTGACAATAAAAGCTAATCCATGAGTGGGCCACTAAATATAATGAACCCTGGTTATCTTGGAATCCAATCCTAGATTGTTCACACGTGTTAATTAAGACATACAATGCTCATGTGTGAATGCATGAACCAACCGAACAATGCCCACTAGGTGGAGTCGACTTTCAAAACGAAATCTTCTCTTCCATTTGGAAAAACACAATCCAACTATGATTCATGTGAAGCATCTTTAGCTAATCCAAACCATCCATTTTGAAGATCTCAACCATCTAATGATGATATTCCATCCTCCACATGATCAGGGAATCATATTTAGCTGATCGCAGCCGTCCATTTTTCACTCCAGATATTGCTTTGTAATTTTGTACCACGACTGCCCACCTGAGTTTCGATTTTGCCTCATTTTTGAATTTCCTGAACATGGTCTCTAGACAAGCTGATGAGTGGAGTGGATTTCACAACGATCTTTGGACCCTAAATAGGATCTGAGTCTATAAAACCTCATCCGAAAGCTCCTCCCATGCACGAATGAGATGAGATCCATTCTTCTTTTTGTAGAAATATTTAAGGGCTTGTTTGGCCGGCCAGATTGAACGGGATTAGGATGGATGGGATCAATTTTAAGGTAAGGATGGTGATGTCAATGGATTGGTTTAAGATCCAATGGTTTGCTATATCCCAAGACAAGTTCATCGGGTCTGTTTGGCACGTTTGGCATATCCTGGGATTTGCCTTTCAATTCTTTCCAATCCGTTCGTCCAAACACACCCCAAGCTCGATTAAACGGGATTAGGAGGGATGGGATCAATTTTAAGGTAATGATGGTGATGTCAGTGGATTAGTTTAAGATCCATGGGTTCGTTATATTCCAGGACAAGTTCAACTGGTTTGTTTGGCACGTTTAGCATATCCCTAGATTTTACCATCCAATCCCTTCCCATCCGTCCGTACAAACACCCCCCAAGCATCTTTTTAGGGCATGAATCCAAAAATGAGATAGAACCAAGGCTTAAGTGGACCACAAAGTGGGGATTGAATGCCTTCAATTAAAAAGTTTTCTTGAGAGCCGTGGAAGTTTCAGATCAAGCTAATACTTGTGTTTTCCCTTCATCCTGGTCTACATGACCTTATGAATAGATTGGATGGTGAAAAAACTTTACGGTGGCCCTTAGAAAGGTTTTAACGGTGTCATTATCACCTCTGCTTCCTTTGGTGTGGTCCACTGGAGCTATGGATCTGCCTCATTTTTTGGACCATCCCATAAAATGATCTGAGAAAAGGGATGAATGGCATGGATAAAACCCTTACATCACGGTGGGCCCCATAGGATAGGACGCAATCTGCTTCCCCATTTTAAAGACTTCCCAGGTACACCGTAATGTTTGGGAACGGATTAGGTGAGAGCGGTGACTCTGCCACCTAGACATATGTATTCTATATCCATGTTGCCTATCTATTCTTTTATATCATTTGAAGGGAATTATCCAAATAAAAAAATAAGAAAATTGAAGTATACCAATAATCAGGTACACCGTACCATAGTAAGTAGTGGTGATTGAATACCCTACCTTCAAGAACTTCTCAAGGTGCATCTTAATGTCTCGGTAATGTTTATTAGCCATCCAATCTATTGATAAAGTCACGTAATATTGTATGAAGAGAAAAATATCAAATATTAGCTTGATCTAAAACTATTGTGGCTCATTAGTGGTCAATCACAACTATTTCCTATGATATGGTCCACCTGATAATTGGATCTGCTTCATCTTTGGGATAATACGCTAAAATGATATAAAAAATAGATGGACGGAGTAGATATAGAATATAAAAATCAAGGTGGGCGTCACGGTAAGGGTCATAACACCGTGTTGGGTGAGTGAGGGGTGTCACCTAATCCGCTCCGGTAATGTTTAGAGAAATTTAGGACTATGGACCCCACCTTTTAGCTAGCTATTTTAATGGAGGAATACAAACTTAGTTTTGCAACTTAGACCTGCACGTGCGGATTTCGAATTTCAAGATAAAAATACCCCTCCTTTTCACTGCTGCTTTCTTTTTTCCCTTTCAACTGTTTCCTTTTTTCTTTCCCTTTCCACTGCTACTTCCCTACCGTTGCTTTCACCCCTTTTCTTCGCTCGATTAGAAAGACCAAAAAACCCTTTTTGTGGGACCCCCTTATCAACATTTGTCACCTTCTGAAAATGGTCAGTCCAGCGAAGAAAGCACGTAGCACATGTATATTTTAAACTCAGTTGGGCCCACATTGAATGTATAGGTATAAGAAACAGATTGGCTACTCCTCCGGTGCTCTATGGGCCCCACCATGATCTACGTGGCTGATGGTCGGTGCTTTATGGGCCCCACCATGGTGTACGTGGCTGGTGGTCGGTGCTCTTTGGCCCCAACATGGTGTACGTGACCGGTGGTCGTTGCTCTGTGGGTCCCACCATGGTGTACGTGGCTGGTGGTCAGTGTTCTATGGGCCCGACAATGGTGTATGTGTTTCATCCATTCCGTTCATCCATTTTTTCCGCTCAATTTCCATCTAATTTAAGGGGTTGAGCCCCAAATCAGATGGAAATTTGGTTGGTGGCCCGTTAGAGGAAAACAATGGTGATTGGATATCCATCATGTAAATCCTCCTGAGGCCCACTGTACTGTTTGTCTGAAATCCAATCTGTTTTTTAGGTGATAAAGACCCAGATGAAGGCTAAAAACAAAGATCATCCTGACCCAATACTTTTATGGTCCCCAAAAAGTTTTGAATGGTCGATGTTCATTAAACATTGTTTCTTGTAATGTGGTCCAATTGAGATGAGGATATACCTCAATTTTTGTGTAATATGATAAAATGATCTATAAAAATAGATGGACGACATGGATGAAACACATACATCATGATGGGGCCCACAGAGCACCGAACACCAGCCATTAGCAGGTGGCAGGGAGAGTAGCCAATCAGTTTCTTGTAGTATATCCACGGCGTCCATCCATTTTCGATCTAATTTAAGGAGTTGAGCCCTAAATTGAAGCATATCAAAATATCAAGTGAATCATACCACGGGAAATAATGGACATAATGATTTTTTAGTTTACCACGCTGATTTCATGCTTCCCCCGCTCAATTTCATGTTTGCCCTAATAATTTTATAGTTTTCCCCACTGATTTCATGTTTCCCCCTCTCAATTTCATGTTTGTCCCGCTGATTTTTCAGTTTATCCTGCTCAATTTCATGCTTTCCCCCCTTAATTTCATGCTTGCCCCGCTAATGTTCATGTTTTTCCCACTCAATTTCATGCCTGCCCCACTCAATTCCTAGTTTACCCCACTAATTTCATGTTTTTCCTGCTCAATTTCATGCTTGCCCCACTCATTTCCCAGTTTTTCCCGCTCAATTTCATGCTTACCTTGCTCAATTTCTAGTTTCCCCCACTCAATTTCACGTTTCCCTCGTTCAATTTCATGTTCAACCTACTGATTTTCTAGTTTTCCCCCACTCAATTTCATATTTACCCTCACTCAAAACCTAAATCTAAACCTAAACCTAAAACCTATACCTAAACCTAAAACCTAAATGTATTCTCAAATCCCTAAACCCAAACCTTAACTTATTCTCAATTCCCTAAACCTTAACCTAAATCTAACTTAAACCAAAACCTATATCGTACACTTGTAACCTAAAACCTAAATGTATTCTCAAATCCCTAAACCTAAACCTACACCTAATCCTAATCTTAACTCCTTAAACTAAACCTAAACTTGAAAACCCAAACCTAAATCCAGTCCCGAAACTGATTTCCTAAACCTAAACCTTAACCTATTCTCAGTTCCCTAAACCTTAACCTATAACCTAACTTAAACCTAAACCTATAACTGACACTTATAACCTTATCCTAAACCTGTAACCTAAACCTAAAACCTAAATGTATTCTTAAATCCCTAAACCTAAACCTACACCTAATCCTAATGTTAACTCCTTAACCTAAACCTAAACTTGAAAACCCAAACCTAAACCCGATCTCGAACCCGATTTCCTAAACCTAAACCTTAACCTATTCTCAGTTCCTTAAACCTTAACCTATAACCTAACTTAAACCTAAACCTAAAACCGACACTTATAACCTAAACTTAAAACCTAAATGTATTCTCAAATCCCTAAACCTAATCTTGAAAACCCAAACCTAAACCTGGTCTCGAACCTGATTTTCTAAACCTAAACGTATAAGTTAAACTTAAAACCTAAATGTATTCTCAAATCCCTAAACCTAATCTTGAAAATACAAACCTAAACCTGGTCCCGAACCCGATTTCCTAAACCTAAACCTTAACCTATTCTCAATTCCCTAAACCTTAACCTATAACCTAAACATAAACCCATAACCTAAACTTATAACCTACACTTAGATGGGCCCACATTGAATGTATGTAGTATATCCACGCCATCCATCTAATTTTAGCGGTTGAGCCCCAAATTGAAGCATATCAAAATATCAAGTGAATTATATAACAGGAAACAGTGGGCATAATGATTTTTCAGTTTACTCTGCTAATTTCATGTTTTCCCTGCTCAATTTCATGTTTGCACCACTGATTTAATAGTTTGCTCGGCTAATTTCATGTTTCCCCCGCTCAATTTCATGTTTACCCTGCTGATTTTTCAGTTTGTCCCGCTCAATTTTATGCTTTCCCCGCTAATTTTCATGTTTGCCCCTCTTAATTTCAAGCTTACCCCACTCAATTCCTAGTTTTCCCAGCTCAATTTCATGTTTTCCTTGCTCAATTCCACGCCTGCCCCTCTCATTTCTTAGTTTGCCCTGCTCAATTTCATGCTTGCCCCACTCAATTTCATGTTCAACCCGCTGATTTTCTAGTTTGCCCCCACTCAATTTCATGTTTTCCCCCGCTTAAAACCGAAACCTAAACCTAAAACCTAAACTTAAACCTAAAACCGAAATATATTCTCAAATCCCTAAAACTAAACCTTAACTTATTCTCAATTTCCTAAACCTTAACCTATAACCTAACTTAAACCTAAACCTATAATCTACGCTTACAACCTAAAACCTAAATGTATTCTCAAATCCCTAAACCTAAACCTACACCTAACCATAATCTCAACTCCTTAACCTAAACCTAAACTTGAAAATGGTCCCAAACCCGATTTCCTAAACCTAAACCTTAACCTATTCTCAGTTCCCTAAACCTTAACCTATAACCTAACTTTAACCGATACTTATAACCTTAACCTAAACCTATAACCTAACCTAAAACCTAAATGTATTCTGAAATCCCTAAACCTAAACCTACACCTAATCCTAATCTCAACTCCTTAACCTAAACCTAAACTTGAAAATGGTCCTGAACCTGATTTCCTAAACCTAAACCTTAACCTATTCTCAGTTCCCTAAACCTTAACCTATAACTTAACTTAAACTTAAACCTATAACTGATACTTATAACCTTATTTTAAACCTGTAACCTAAATCTAAAATCTAAATGTATTCTTAAATCCCTAAACTTAAACCTACACCTAATCTTAATCTCAGCTCCTTAACCTAAACCTAAACTTGAAAACCCAAACCTAAACCCGGTCCCAGACCCAATTTCCTAAACTTAAACCTTAACCTATTCTCAGTTCCCTGAACCTTAACCTATAACCTAACTTAAACCTAAACCTAAAACCGATACTTATAACCTAAACCTAAACCTAAAACCTAAATGTATTCTCAAATCTCTAAACCCAATCTTGAAAACCCAAACCTAAACCTGGTCCCAAACCCGATTTCCTAAACCTAAACCTTAACCTACTCTCAGTTCCCTAAAGCTTAACTTATAACCTAAACTTAAACCTATAACCTACACTTAGATGGGCCCACATTGAATGTATGTAGTATATCCACGCCATCCATCTAATTTTAGTGGTTGAACCCCAAATTGAAGCATATCAAAATATCAAGTGAATCATACCACGGGAAACAGTGGGCATAATGATTTTCTAGTTTGTCCCACTGATTTCATGTTTCCCCCGCTCAATTTCATATTTGCCTCACTGATTTATAGTTCACCCCGCTGATTTCATGTTTGTCCCGCTAATTTTCCAGTTTATCCAGCTCAATTTCATGCTTACCCCGCTAATTTCCGTGTTTGCCCCACTCAATTTCATGCTTGCCCCACTCAATTCCTAGTTTTCCCCCCTTAATTTCATGTTTGCCCTGCTCAATTCCACGCCTGCTCCGCTCATTTCCTAGTTTTCCCCGCTCAATTTCATGCTTGCCCCCCTCAATTTCTAGTTTGCCCCACTCAATTTCATGTTTTTACGGCTCAATTTCATGTTCAACCCGCTGATTTTCTAGTTTGCCCCCACTCAATTTCATGTTTGCCCCCACTCAATTTCATGTTTGCCCCCACTCAAAACCTAAACCTAAACCTAAACCTAAAACCTAAATGTATTCTCAAATGCCTAAACCTAAACCTTAACTTATTCTCAATTTCCTAAACCTTAACGTATAACCTAACTTAAACCTAAACCTATAACCTACACTTATAACCTTAAACCTAAATGTATTCTCAAGTCCCTAAACCTAAACCTACACCTAATCTTAATCTCAACTCTTTAACCTAAACCTAAACTTGAAAACGGTCCCGAACCTGATTTTCTAAACCTAAACCTTAATCTATTCCCAGTTCCCTAAACCTTAACCTATAACCTAACTTTAACCGACACTTATAACCTTAACCTAAACCTATAACCTAACCTAAAACCTAAACGTACTCTGAAATCCCTAAACCTAAACCTACACCTAATCCTAATCTCAACTCCTTAACCTAAACCTAAACTTGAAAATGGTCCCGAACCTGATTTCCTAAACCTAAACCTTAACCTATTCTCAGTTCCCTAAACCTTAACCTATAACTTAACTTAAACCTAAACCTATAACCGATACTTGTAACCTTATTTTAAACCTGTAACCTAAATCTAAAACCAAAATGTATTCTTAAATCCCTAAACCTAAACCTACACCTAATCTTAATCTTAGCTCCTTAACCTAAACCTAAACTTGAAAACCCAAACCTAAACCCGGTCCCAGACCCAATTTCCTAAACCTAAACCTTAACCTATTCTCAGTTGCCTGAACCTTAACCTATAACCTAACTTAAACCTAAACCTAAAACCGACACTTATAACCTAAACCTAAACTTAAAACCTAAATGTATTCTCAAATCTCTAAACCTAATCTTGAAAACCCAAACCTAAACCTGGTCCCAAACCCGATTTCCTAAACCTAAACCTTAACCTACTCTCAGTTCCCTAAAGCTTAACCTATAACCTAAACTTAAACCTATAACCTACACTTAGATGGGCCCACATTGAATGTATGTAGTATATCCACGCCGTCCATCTAATTTTAGTGGTTGAACCCCAAATTGAAGCATATCAAAATATCAAGTGAATCATACCACGGGAAACAGTGGGCATAATGATTTTCTAGTTTGTCCCGCTGATTTCATGTTTTCCCGGTTCAATTTCATATTTGCCTCACTGATTTATAGTTCGCCCCGCTGATTTCATGTTTGCCCCGCTAATTTTCCAGTTTGTCCAGCTCAATTTCATGCTTGCCCCACTAATTTTCGTGTTTGCCCCACTCAATTTCATGCTTGTCCCACTCAATTCCTAGTTTTCCCCCCTTAATTTCATGTTTGCCCTGCTCAATTCCACGCCTGCTCCGCTCATTTCCTAGTTTGCCCCGCTCATTTTCATGCTTGCCCCCCTCAATTTCTAGTTTGCCTCACTCAATTTTATGTTTTTCCTGCTCAATTTCATGTTCAACTCGCTGATTTTCTAGTTTGCCCCCACTCAATTTCATGTTTTCCCCCACTCAAAACCTAAACCTAAACCTACAACCTAAATGTATTCTCAAATGCATAAACCTAAACCTTAACTTATTCTCAATTTCCTAAACCTTAACCTATAACCTAACTTAAACCTAAACCTATAACCTACACTTATAACCCTAAACCTAAATGTATTCTCAAGTCCCTAAACCTAAATCTACACCTAATCTTAATCTCAACTCTTTAACCTAAACCTAAACTTGAAAACGGTCCCGAACCTGATTTTCTAAACCTAAACCTTAATCTATTCCTAGTTCCCTAAACCTTAACCTATAACCTAACTCAAACCTAAACCTATAACCGACACTTATAACCTTAGCCTAAACCTGAAACCTACACTTAGATTGGCCCACATTGAATGTATGTAGTATATCCACATCATCCATCTAATTTTAGAGGTTGAGCCCCAAATTGAAGCATATCAAAATATCAAGTGAATCATACCATGGGAAATAGTGGGCATAATGATTTTCTAGTTTGCGCCATTGATTTCATGTTTTCCCCACTCAATTTCATGTTTGCAACAACATTCTCCAAAGACTTGTGCATGAAGCCTTCCTCCCTTGAGACTTTTCAATTCTTCTCTCATTAGCACTGACAAGTGAGCTTTCAAATATGGTTCATCAAGAGGAATTCCATAGAGAATCATTCTTAATGCAAGAAAATCATCCATGTCAAAGGTATTCAATGCAGCGACAATTGTAAGGACTAGAAATTAGTGAAATTTAACATAGAAGGTGTCAAAATTATTTTTTAAAAGAACAAATTGACTAAAGAATATTTTTTAGGTTATTCAGCTGGAACAAGTGCATTTCATCTCGCTTCAACGATACATCTAAGAAGTCTTAAGTAGAAAACATGCCTCTCAATGTAATGTGCTTATTGAAACCAACATTTCGAGCATTATTCAAAGCATTCCTCAAAAGATCCATAAAATATTCTTTTAGGACACCTCCATAGTTTAGTAGTGAAATAAAAGTCTTATTTAGGTACGTTTTTCTTGTCTGGTTGCTAAAAAAGGAAGACAAGTAATTTGGATAAACTTTTCACATCACCTTTGCGGATAAAAAATAACCATTACATACAAGCACTAAAATTTTGCCTCGATCAAATTCATTGAGGCTTATTTAATGTTTTCCCAGCTTAATTTTATGGTAGATAAGGTCAATTTCATATTTGCCCCACTCAAGACTATGACAACATGAGTGAACCTGACCCCATCTGAAGTTGGGCCAATTGATCCAAACCCAAGTTGTAGTGATGGGTAGGTTGGGTTGGTTTGAGGGCAACTTGAGTCCAACATGACCTAGTGGGCCCAACATGACCTCAGGTGTCCCTTGGACTATCATGATCTTGAATCACATTTTGGGTTCTCATAACATGAGCCTGTGGTTTACATCTTACGATTTACAATTCAGGTTCTATAATCTAATTCATTTATCATGGAAATCGAATTAGTCCGCAGTTTGATAGGCATCCCATAAGATTTGTACAATTTACTTCACTAAAAGAAGGGATGGCATGGGATCTCATGAGATGGCAGTGGACTGTCGAGCTTCTAGGCCTGCCTTGTTGTTGGTTTTTTCTCTGGCCTGGGTCTGCAATAGATTCACATGTTGGTGGTTTTTTCTCTTTCATGGCAAGTGATAGGTCATAAGTGGTCATGATTGTTGGCTATGAAAAAGATGGACTTTTCCAGAATATCAAGAATTGCATTGTGTGATCACCATATACAATCAAAACCACATGTCCTGTATCTGTATCTATATGTGCATATGGATATCTATATATCTCTATAAGTATGTATGTTTGTATATGTGTATGAATTTACAAATGCATCATCATCACCATTATTATCTTAGTCTTCATCTATGAATTTGGGTTGGCTTTTAGGAAGTACATGGCAGAAATTTCTACATGGAGCACTCTTTATAACTAACTCCAACCATGTGAACTACCAAAGCAACCAGAGCAACATTCAAATTCATGTTTGTCCCGATCAAATTATAGTTTGTCTTGCTTACCTTGATAGTTTGTCTAGCACAATTTTTGGTATTTCCCGTTCCAGTTCTATTTCCAATTCATATGAAGCTTGTTCAAATTAATGAAATGCTACATTCTTTTCAACGTACTCTGATTTTGTCCACAACATTTATCCTATTAATTTTATGTTTGATATGTTTTTCAATTCATCTTTGTAGGCGATGAATATTCTGCAAAGATCCCCAACCCAACATGTACGTGTACACTCACATGGTGGTTTGATAAGGTGAAGGGTGGAGTGGAGAAGCACGATAGTTGCCTAAATTTGTTTAGGCAATCTCCTTTCTCTTTTCTATTGCATGTTACATCATTTAGATTTTTAGGGGCTCTATTTCACCTTCTTTTTGTAAGATACAAAGGTGATCTAGTATTTGAGATCAAGGGGAGGCTTTTGCACTTTATCGAGATGGACTTCGCCCTCATTACCGGTCTTAAGATTGAAGATCTAACTGTACCGAAGAATCGTTGCACTACGAGTAGATTAAGAGACAGATACTTCAAAGAATACTCAATATTAAAGAATTAACTAATGGAGGTGTTTGAGAGATTAGTTGACACCAATAAGCATCAGGATGTCATGAAGGTTGCCCTACTTCTAGTTATGGAGCACTTTCTTAGGGGAACTGAACCAAAAACCATGTGCAACATGGATTATATTTACCTGGTAGACTCGCTAGATGATTTCTATAGGTATCCCTGGGGTAGTTTAGGATACTATACAATGCTGCAAGGAATCGAATCTGTTGTTGCTACATCAAGTTCCCCTCAGTACACTGTATGTAGTTGTGTCCTTCCTCTACAAGTAAGAACACCTTTTACTTTGTGTATGTTTTTCCTCTACAGTCAATTATGGATTTGTAACCTGGTGTAATTTTATTCTAACAGGTATGGACAGTAGAGATATTACCAGCCCTACAAGACTGTTGTATCGTATGTTCTACATCAAATTCCACACTTCATTCAATATCGAGGCTGGAAGGGTTGGAGGTATAACAGAATACATGCTATTTTTGAGAGTATATATATATATATATATATATATATATATATATATATATATATATATATATATATATATATCCCCATCATTTACTTTGCTTAACTTGACGTATATATTTTTTTATTTAATATTACTCTTTGTTCTTTTGCAGACATCAATAGTAATGAAATTAGAACCAATGCTACGAGAATGAGAAACAGATGTCGTTCGCTCGGTGCATGACAATTTCCAGGTGAGATGTTACAAAAGATGAACTATAATTTCATGTCTACTATTGCAAAGTTATCCTTACTCTTACATATCCATCTGTGCATTTTGTAGCTTAATGAGACCTAGGAAGATGATGAGGAGGGTAATGAGATTGATAACGAGGAAGATGACGAGTCAGATGATAGCGATGAGAAAGGCGTGGAGGGATCAGGACTGAGGGGGGGTATACTGAATGTTGTTCTTATGGAGGAATTTTGGAATGAGAGGGAAGAGTTGAAGAAGGAGAGAGAGGAATTGAAAAATGAGAGGGATGAATTGAGGAAAGAGAGGGTAGAGATAAGAAGGAAAGAAGCACTGTTTGATGACAAGAAAACGTTACTGAAGAGGGAGAATGAGTTGTTCTTTGTGGACAAGGAATGGTTCTTCAAGGACAAAGAAAAGTTAGTGAATGAGAGGGAGAAGTTTAATAAGGAGAAGCAAGGTAGTCATACATAGAGAGGACATTTTGTGATGGAGGAGGAGGGTGAGGAGTTGAGGAAGAGAGTGGACATAAATGATATTGAAGATAAAGAACTTGGACATGTGGATCTGAATGTGCAATCATATAGTAATGTGAAACGTAATGTATGGAATGAATCCACTTCTCATGTCGTTTATGAAAGGAGAGCCAAAAGGGTACCGAAGCTATCATATTACAAGATTTCTCCATACTTATCCCTGTTTGCATTCGATACAACCCCTGGGGCGGACAAGGAAAAGTTGGCGAATGAGAGGAATGAATTTAATACAGAGAAGGAAGGTAGTCCTAAATAGAGGGAACATTTTATGATGGAGGAAGAGGGTGAGGAGTTGAGAAATATAGTGGAAGTAAATGATATCGAAGATAAAGAACTTGGACATGCATCCATTTCTCATCCCGTTTATGAAAGAAAAAATAAAAGGATACCGAAGCCGTCATTTTATAAGGTTTCTCCATACTTGTCCCTATCTGCATTCGATACAACCCTTGGGGTGGTTCGTGAACCCGAGCAAGTTATAGCTTTTGCTATATCCCATTTCCTCAACAGATGGATCCTTTCAGGATACTATCCGCACTGGAGGTGAAAGAGGTAGAGGACTAATATGAAGCAAACAAGGACGTGCCAATGGAAAAATGGTTCAGTACGATATGGATGAAGGATGCCTGGGTTGATAACGAGATAAGCATTACTAATTTATTCTCTATATGCATCATTTGCCATGTAATTATTTTTTATATGAATCTATGATGAAATCGTACTATCCTATTGATTAGGCTATCGACACATACATCGAGTTCCTTGAGAAACGACATAACGCCCACTCAATAGCTTATCCTCAGGATTGAAAGTTCTGTCCTACGTATTTTATGGTAAATGTTTATTATGGCAATCCTTAATTACCTTTCAATCTTATTTTATTACATGTATTAAATTTTAATCATGTTTGTAACAACAAAGCCTCGAGGGGTGTTTGTCGTTTTTGATCGCATACCAGGCCTCCAATTCGGTGCCCGAACGGTTGTCGCTAATAGGTCGGCTGACCACGGCTTACGTAATTTCTAAGCAACGAGATAAACCATACGCCAGAGCGATTTGGTGTTATGAAAGGGTAATGCACTCGTTATAAAATGTCATCTCTTACTGTTATATGTTCTATCATGTTTTGACAAATATATTATTTTGTGAATCATGGATAGTTCTATGCACTAATAAATCATGACAATTCACATTGGTTTTTGCTGGTCATTTATCCCAGAAAAAGAAAAATCGTTGTTGTGGATTGCCTATACATATATCTAACGTCGAAGTTCAAGCATAAGATGAAGAATATGACCGATGTACTCCTCGTTCTCTTCCATGCCACTGGAGACAGTATTGTGCTTGAAGGGAAGAAGTAGACCGTCAGATTCGATGAATTCATGCCGAAGCAGGACAATGGTTATGTTTGCGGCATCTTCGTGATGAAATTCATTGACATTTTTTGTAGCGGTCTCACCGTGGAGGGAATAGACATGCAAAAATACACCGCCAATTGGAGGAAGTTAATAGCATATGATTGCTTGTCTATAGTCAGTAGGTGATATTTGTGCAGTGCATGGGAGAGATTTTGTATGAATATATTATTCAGAGGTTTATAGTAATCTTGGAGTGCTGAAATTTTCTAAGTATGTGCATTTTAGTCCGAGTTTCTTCTTTAATCACGATAGCCTTGGGAGGGTTGATCCAAAATCCTCTCAAGTCTATCGTGATTAGAGAAAGAACTTGGAATAAAATGCACATAGTTGGAAATTTTCAGCATACTCGCCGGAAGTGCAAGTTTCGATGTATAACATACTCTGTAATTTTAGTAGATGATGAAATGAACTTTATACTGTCCCACAATATTTTTAGTTTGTCTCGATATGCTTGTCGATCATGTTCAATACACATGGAAATCGATGCTTAGTAATTGCTCTAGATCAAGTTCAATGTCTCGATATTACACAATGTATGAATTCTATGCACAATGATGCAACCACTGCAGGGCACTTCCTTCTCTTTTTTACTAATGTGGGGTGTTTTTCAAAGGGAGTTCAAAGATGTTTGTATTTTCTTTAAGCCATGTTTGGAAACTATGGGTTCATGTTAAACTGCAGCAGGGGAAACTTGGTGAGTTTTATGTGGGGAATATTAAAATTTTCACTTGCCACTCAATCAAGAACTAAAAATTGAAACTTGTGTTTCAATACTTCTCATGGAATACACCATACCATAATTATTTTATTTCCTTCTTTCCCTCTTACCTTGGATCCAATGCATACACTATCCAACCTGCCCTCATTCTTCCGAATGCGCCTAAGTGGAATTGTATGACCATTGTGCTCATTCTTCCAATGCACCTAAGTGGAATTGTGGTAAGCTTTAAGAAACATAGTTGCTAGCTAACTGAGCTCTTGTGAACTTTTTTAGGGTCAATGTGTTGAACCCCAAAAATCAAGAGTGGGTCACATTATTTTATATATATATATATATATATATATATATATATATATATATATATATATATATATATATATATATATATATATATATATATATATATATATATATATATATTGGGGTGTCATATGGGTGGATCAGTTAGCAATAAAAAGTGTGCATCAATTGAATTAATAAAGACATCAAAGATGAGATTAGAGCAGACCATGTTACTTGTTCTACATGATTCTTAGAACTCACAATGATTATGGAATGGAAGAAATAACAAACCTGGGATATTGCATGTTCTTGGTGGTGCCTCCATCTGTAAAATAATTCATTACGGTCTGTTCTGTGATGGGACATCCCTTTGTAGCCTTGCACCTGTCTTGCTCGCCGGTACATCATGTGCATTTTGAACTTATTCTCATATTGCCTATGTTAATGATGAGACTGTTCTAATTTTCTCAAATCACATGAGTTTCATTAAGTCATGCCATTGTTATTTACAATCACCTTTCTCTTTTGTTTCCTAGGCATTCTTCTTGATTGATAAGCTTGGTTATGTAGGGTAGAGGTTTCGAATACCTACCAAAGGGTAGTGCTAATGTGTATTACGGTTGAATTATAGTATGTCCCATGTTTGAGGGGGATCGGAATTGTGCAGTGGCATAAGAATCTTGTGTTGTAGTTGTTTCTATCACCCACCTTTCAAAGAGCTGGAAAAAAATAATTTAATCTTTTAGGTCACTGCTTATTCTCCATGTTGTAACTCTAGTGTGTTTTTCTCCTCTTTTTGAAAGTCAAAAGCCTGAAACTGAGTAAGTAAAATCTCAAAGAGATCAAGGTAGAGTACTTGCATACATTTCATGGATGGTCTAATCAATCATCTGATTGGTGCGAATTTTGTGTTCTTACAACACTTCTTGCATTAAGCCTGTAACAATTTTGGTAGATTTTGTGGAGTAATTGTTGAAATTCAGCACTTTGGAATTTCTTGTGGAACCAATATGAGGAAAAAGTGGAATATTTCCAATGCAGCACTTGCTATCTGAATGTGATCATCCATTCTATATATCATGTATTCGGAATTGGCAAAGCAATTCTCCGACCTCTGGCATGGATGTCAACACTGCATTGAGGGCCTGTCCGATATTTCACAAACTCTCATACTTTGTCATTTCGAGTGTTATTTGGTATTCCACAAAGGAAGAAAAGTAAGAGATAATCGATAACTATAAATCCAAACTGAGGTATTGTGATATTCATATCTTTATATTTGTTTGTTCATTAGGATTAATTTTTATATTTTCTTTTCATTAGTCACCAACTTGTGGTATCTTCCTTTACATGGTTTTATTTCTTCGAAAGATAAATCTCAAGCAATCAGAGGGAACAGAGAGAGAGGGATTCGAACTCTCATAATGCTAACTGTAAAGCTGATCTTCAATGGAATGAAGGAGACACGTCTGGTAGAATCGTAACCATAGTAACCATAGGATATATATATATATATATATATATATATATATATATATATATATATATTGAGAATGTTACATAAGAAACTTATATTTGATTGTATGAACAATCTCAAGGCTATGTATTTTATACTAGGAAATAGAGTAAATCTAGTAAAGAAATTGTATTGGAAAAGTCAAATTTGGAGGGCCTTGCATCATAAATGCATGGTGTTATTATTTATTTTTTAAGATGTAACTACAAGTTTCCAGTCACTTTGTGAAACCATAAAACTCATCAAAACTATGATTGATGTAATAGTAGAAATTGATGACCTTTTCTCTTTTGGAAATTTCTTTGGAAAATTTCTTCATATAGAGGCTTTGAGCAAGGACGTTGGTTATGGAGAAGGGGTTACACAACGTTCTCCACCTACATAAAATGTTTTAGAGAATTAAGATTCCAAAACTAGAAGTTCAACAAATAGTTGATTTAGCCCAAAATCATAAAAAAGAAGGGGATGCTAATGAGAAAGGAAAGGGAAGAAGATGGGACAAGGAAGGAATGTGGAAAATTAGTGATTGATCCGTTGCCCTTTAATGTATTTGAGCTTGAGATGGATTCCTTGGATAGCTGTAGAGGCTACACCAAAGAGGTTCTTGCCTTGCTTGCATTTCAAAGAGAAGTGAGAGGAAAGGAAGAACAAGAGAATATTTCTCTTCTATAGGTTATCGAAGCCATGGCCCACTATTCTGGAGAGTAGAGCTATACTCCTTAGCCTTTAGGAGAGGAGCTTCCCAATCTCTTAATTCCCAAATCTTCTCCTTCTTCATTGTTATGAGTCTTGAATTTTCTGTATTCTTATAAAAAATTCTCTATGGAAATATATTTTCAAGGGGTTTTAGCACTTAGACAGTTAAAAAGTTAGGACTCCTTTCTTGTACAAAATGCCTCATTTAAGAAAGGTTTTGAGGGGTAGACTTGCAATTTGAAGGAAGGATGGGGGTGTGCTAAGGGTTAGTATGGGTAACAAGTGGCATCATCCTAGTTAGTTCGCAACACTCAATTGATTTTGGTGTACCTTTCGATGTTTCGTTTAGATATTGGTTCATGGACATGGGACTGAACTGAAACTAGGCTCATTGGAATTAGACTCTATCGGCTTCAAGATGGACCTGTAGATTGAAGAAATTTATCCCAAAATCTAAAAAATAGGAGCTTGAATTTGGAGACTTGTGAAAGAGATGGGCGCTATCTGGGACGTGGAGAAAGGTTCTTCATGCCAGGGAGCACCCTCTTTTAAGAAGCATTTCATGGAACACCAAAAAAGTTTCCTTAAGTGTCCCGGTGAGGCCTCCAAAAAAAGATGGGGTGTGGCCATGTGGGCCCCCTTTTTTGTGAGGTTTGGGGTGGATTTGGGCATAGGCTATGTTTGATAGGGTAATGGGAGTTAGTGGAGGTTTTCAAGATTCCAAAATATGGATCAGTGCAAGCTCTTCTTTAGGAGTGGAGGTTAATGAGTCTAAACCAATGACATCATGTGGGGTCTCTACATTGTCGAGCTCTCATCAATACTAAGCTTACACTACCCTAGGGAGAAGCCATCTAAAACCCACATTTGGGTGTGGTTTCTAATAATCTTTGATGATCCTCTGCCTTTCATGGATTAGATTGGGTTTAGGAATCCCTTTGAGTTCTTCAACAACAAAGCCCCAATTAACTTTGGTAGGCAGTTGAGTGATACTTTTGTTTATTGTTTTTTGTTTTTAGTTTGAAAGATGAAGCAATTTATTAAAACAAAAGAAAACTAAGCAAAAAATAACAAAAGGAAAAGAACCCCCCTCTAAAATTTCCTAAAACAATGGCCACTCCTCTCAAGCCACATCATCCAAAGGAAGGCCAACCAGAAAAGTCTCCATTTATGCTGCCCAAGATTACCACCGTCTGAAGCATGCCACACCTCAAACAAGGTGAGCACGGCATAAAACAAAAATCTTCTGACAGATTGAAGATACCGGCCTACACCTCTCTATTGAATGGACAATGAAGAAAGATGTGGTCAAAAAATTCCTCAGTTGAGTGATACTTGAGGAGTTACTTTTGAAAATCATTTCCTTTCTTTTCTTTCCAAATACCCCACATGATAGAAAGCCAGAGAATCCTCCATAAAATCTCACCTTTAGGCTTAAAAGGTCCACCATTTCATCCATCCATAGGGTCCGCTATGAATCTAGGAAGAATCCAAATCAATTTCAAAGAGACAAAAAGGTGGACCAAATATGGATAGCCACTTGCAATTAAGAAAGAGATAATTGATTTTGCATCTTTTCTACTACATATAAAGCAAATGATTGAAAGAAAGCAATTTCCATTTTGGAGATTGTCGATCTTCCTGGCTGCAAGTGTCTAACAAAATGCCTCCGCATGTGGTGGAGCATAACTTCCCACACTTCTGCTTGTGGCGGCTTCATGGTCCTGATTGGACTGAAAGCCTTGAGGAGTCTTATAGAAGAAAAATGACCATTTGCGCGTAGATCCCACAAAGGCACATACGACGACCTCATTCAGAAGGTTAAGAAGCTCAGCCACCATAGGGATCTATCTCATTATCCCATAGATTAGGATGAAAATGCAAAGACTATATTTATCCTCCATGAGCTCATATGACTATTTGATAACAATGTTTATTTATTTATTATTATTATTTATTTTTTAAAAGTTTAATTTTAAGATAGCAATTAAGACAACAACATTTCACCTAGCAATAGAGTAAAGTCTATGAAATCTAGATACAGAGGACCTCTCGATCCAAAATTCTTCTTCAAAGCAAATCCTCTTACATGGCCCACTTTAAATCTGACATCCTTCACCCTCACCTCTAGAAACACTTCTAAGTAGTTGTCTTTTACCCCATGGTTCTACATATCTATAGGAACCTTTGATTCCATAGGTTGTTTTGTATTTTTTCTTTTTCTTGTTGATGTTTATGTCTTTTACCTTGTTTTGTTTCTTCTTCCATAAGAAAGGGCCTAAATGGCTATTATTGAAGAGAATTTTCCACTGTTGCTTTTTACCATGTAACTTCGAATTGATGCAACAAATTCAGGTTCTTGATATGAAAGAAGGGTCTCAAGCCCTATTAGAAGAGGAGAGAGCATGGCGAGAAGTTCATCAGGCTAAGTATAATGCAAGATTGTGGGAAGATAAAATTAAATGGAGACAATGCTTGCGGGCTCTTTGGTTGAAAGGAGTTGAACTCTCAATTATCTATGGTTCCATTCGCTGTGAGGAGCACTTCACTTGGTATGTTTAGCAGCCTTCTGATAGTATATGAGGACTGTATAACCCTCTATAATTTAGTGAATAAATTTTAAAATAAAATACACCAAAAAAACATTGATGAATAAATTCTGTAAAAAAAATTGTAAAATTTTCAAACGTCGATATAATCTACATATCATCAATATGATATACAGTAAGTTGTCAATATTATCAATATATCATCAATCTTATCTATGTAAGTCATCGATAAGATTGATAATATGTCAATAAATCGTGAATATTTCTCAAAATTGTTTAGGATGATGAGGTGAAATTTCATGATATGTCAATATATTGACGTAATATAGATATATCAATAGTAGACATGTCGATATATCGACATATTGTGGATATTATCGAATTATGTATATATTTGGTCAGCGACCAAACCCAAAAATTCTAAAATTACTCGATAAATCTGGAACTTATAGATAATATCGACGTAATGATGGATACATCGACGACATGTTGATGATATCCACGAATTAAATGATCGGAAATGTAAAGTCGATGTTATCGATATATCGTCAATATCATCTACATTAGTTACCGATATGATCTACATATCATAGATATAATTGACACAAGTTGTTGATAATATCGACAATATAGCGATATTATCAAATCTGCAGTGCAAATGTCCAGCAAACTTTAGATGCATTTTCATACTATGTCGATATATCCATACATTGTCGATATATCCACATAGCGATATATCGACAGAGTGTCGATAATATCGAATCTGGAGTGCAAATGTCTAGTAACCCCTATCTACATTTTCATATACTATCGATATATCCACATAGAGATATATCGACAGATTGTCGATAATATCGAATTACATCTCAAAGTATCCAGCGACCAAAGCACAAGAATTCCATTTTTTGTCAATATATCGACATGATCAAGATAATATCGATATAATATTGTCAATATATTGACTAGTGGTCGATAATATCTATTACAGAATATAACTTTCTTGTAATTTGACTGTTGAAATTCTGATATTGTCGATATATCGACAATGTGTCGATATTATCTACAACGATCGGTTTTGAAAAAAAAAAAAAACAACATTAACTGCTTTCACCAACCAACTTTGATTTTACTTAAAATCCATTTTTTAGACTTCTTCTTCCAAAACCTTCCCTCCACTTCATCTCAATCGAATTTCTCCACATTAGCAACGGGGCTCTTCGAGGGATTTCTTCTTTGACGATCTCAGTATTTTTGTACGCATTGCAATCGAAATGAAATGTTGTGTTTGCCGATAATAGAAACCCCTTTTCACCTTCCTTTCTTCTATTTTTCAAACTTTCAGCCAGATTTTAGATCACATACCTTGTTAGAAATCAGCCTAACATTGATCCTACACACTGTTAGGCTGATTAATGCACACATGTCAATAGTTTCTGTGATTGGTTTGTATAGGTTCTTGAAGCACTGATGGTGGATAAGTTCTTGATTGTCCTGTCATGGTTATAATTTGGGAAACATCAACTAATGGTCCCACCGACTAATGGTTGCCCATAAGTGGGCCCCACAGGTTGCACCTATGTTTTTTATGCTTATGGCCCCCAACAGAATCACATGCGATGATTATCAGTACGTAGTCTTGCATTCTATCTCAAAAGTGACTACTAAAGAGAAACGATATTACCATCCATAAAAACTAATAGTACCACCCTTACAAGGGTAGTTTGATAAATTAAATAGATGGCTAAAATATCAATTTGAGGAGTTGGAAATAGCATTCTCTTATAAAAATAGTTGGCTCTCCACAATACATCTCGCCCACCCTCCATCATCCGAACCATTAATTCACTGGGTCCCACCATTTATGGCCCCAATGTGCACCTATATTCAAGCTACTATTTGGTTTACTAAAGTTACCTACTCACTATGGATAAAGGCTGTCCTTGATGAGGTTTCGGATTATACAATGGGAACCATCTTAAACCCAAAATTGTGGACTACAAATGGGTGGTTAAATATGAAAAGGCTGACAGTTCACAATCAATGAGCTAGTATTTTTTGCTTATATGGCTTAGGTTCATCCATCCAGTGCAATTTTCACAGTGGGCTTTCTATTATGGGTCCCAATGGATGAATGGTTTGGATAATTCACAATTGCACCATGTAAAGTGGAAGGACCTTAAACTACGAACTGTATTGAGGGCTACCATGCCTTTCGTCTTCTTTCATTTTTATTATCTTGCCTTGAATTTGTAGGCTTATCCAGCAGTCTTCGTATTTCAGTGGCCTACTTGGTGGAAGTTTCAGGTAAAGTACCTAGTATTTCGTTGTCCTGTCGTTAGCTTGCGTTGTTTTTCTTGTAGTTGCTACCAGACGTAATTAAATTCTAGAAAACGTAATGAATTCCATGTGTTCTTTAATGGTACAATTTCAGATGTTTCATTGCTTATCCAAATCTTTTAGCTTCATTTTGCACTCTAGACTTCATTATACTTTCAATTCGCTTATTAAATTGAAATCTACTTTCAACATTTATATGTGCAAGAACGTTGAGTTTCTTTCAGAAGTAAACTCTGAATTGATGTAACTAGAGGTCTAGAGCCAAACATTCTTCTAAAAATACAGTTTGAATAGATAGTGTTTTATTTCATTAGTCTAACTATATAGGTATTATTTGGTAAGCTACACTTCATGCAATTGCCATGGGTTCTTCTCTATAGGCATGGCATATGTGCATGCCAAATTTAGATCAATCTGCATGCATCTGTTGACAGTGCACGTTTTCATTAATATACTTATTCACAACATTTCAGAGCTGAATTAGTTTATTTAAAAAATTTCTCTTTACTTTTCCACCGTTGTCTTCTTTTGTTACAATTTGAATGTATTGAATGATATTGTTTACTTGAATTGTTTATGCCTTTTCGTGTCTCAAGTAATATCGGTGGTGAGTGACCCATTAGTTTTGTCGATCACTGGTTGTGGGAGCAGGTGCCCCATAAACATCATTGATTCATTGATTGAGCTTGCCATCGGCCAAAAGTTCCAAATTAATAGAAATATAATTAGGGCTTTTGGAAGCAATCCATTTCTCTTTTAAACTTTGGTGATCTAACTCTTTTTTTTTTTTTTTTTTTTTACTCCTGGTGATCCATCATTGGTTTGTTGTGTTTTGATTCACCAAGTGTTGTTTGATTTATTGCTTTCGAATGGCTAATTTGGTTGAAGGGTGAGATGGAAAGTAGTATTTGACTGTTACAAGGATCCATGTGAAGAAATGACAGGGGTGTCTTGTAGAGATGCTCATCAAATGGCCAATCTCATGGATGGGGGATTAGCCCTACCTTCCTTGTCATTGAGGATTCTTTCCCTCTATTGTGACGTGTTTTCCTTTCTTAAATGAGAAATTTCTTAATTGAAAATTTTGAACTTTTAATGTTTCTTTTGTAAGAATATGGTTGTGACCGAATTTCATGCATATGAACCACTAAATGATTTTGAGTAAGTTTTAAACAAAGGGAACATTCTCACACATAATATCGACAAATTTCCTGAGGATGGTTTTATTCCATTAATTACCTTAATTGCCTTAATTTTATACTAACTTTTAATGTTTGTAATAGGCACTATTATCTCAACATTCATAATGCCTAAGGATAAAGGAAAAAAGGCTATGATTGGAGAGTCATCTAGGGGAGATCGTACAAAACTCCGTACAAGATGTACATCGGAACGGGCAAAGGAACGAACTTCCCCGACCGAATCGCCAGCTAGGCAAGCTCGTACTCAAAGGAGTACTCCAATTCAAGATCCCCCTCCACCAATTTAACTAGAACAATTGATCCCACAGGTTCCTCCTTCACCTCCGAACATGTACGAAAAATATCGCGTCCGAAAAATAGTATATGAGAAAAAGGTCGATCGAGCGTGCATCCAGCAATTTGGGATTCCACAGATTTTGGAGAATGTTGGGTGGAGTAACCTGTTAGATTTTGGAGGGACAGTTAGAAATGAGCAAGTGATCATATTTCTATCATACTGTGACTCGCCAATAATGCACCCTCCTTCATTTCAGGTGACCATTGGAGAGACCACCACCACCATTAATACTGGGGTAGTTGCACAACTATTAGGGATTCCAGCCACAGGTCAAGGCTTAACAGATCACGACATTGATGACCCAGCTGTGCGGATAGAAATGACGAAGTACGTTTGTAAAGGAAAAAATGTTCCCTAGCATAATGGTAATGCACTGAGAGCAACGCAATTAGAAGACAAGTACAAGGTGCTACACAATATCTTGATCTGGAATGTATATTCAAGGGACTCGAACAAGTCTGACATTACTTCGTATATGTTAGATATTCTATATAGCCTCTGTCATGGTATTCCTCTATGTTTGCCCACCATCATTACTCAAATAATTACCGACAGCATAGCAACCACCAGAAGGGATGCCATTCCAATCCCACACCTATTATGTTTACTCTCTCGTCATGTTGGCCTGATGCTCACCTCTGACCGACCCAGACCCGTGAAAATGCTTACACAAAACAACATTAAGCGCATGAAACTGGGGTCGAAAGGGGAATCGACATCAGTAAGGTGCAGTGAAGATTTTATGGGAGAGACAAAAGTAGAGGCAGCGGAAATAAAGGCCACAGAAACGGACGCGGCTGAGATAGAGGCAGCTGACACCGACTATCTTATAGAGGGAGAGCAGCCTGAGGTGCCACGATCCTCGTATGGTCATACTAGTTGAAGGATGTCATACCGTAACCACAAGGCATACATTGTCAGGCACATGGATGAGCAGGACAAATGACTCACGCGACTGAAGCGGCTTTCTGAGGCCATCCAGAAGGGTATGGAATGGGTCGAGCGTAAGATTGACACCCTTATTACCATAATCACCTTCCGCTGTGATGATGTCACTCCACTGGATGGCAGTCTGTCAAGCTAGATAGAGGTTTAGTCATGTCTGTTGGCTTGTGCATTAAGTATCTTTTTGGGATGCCAAGCCTATCGAATATTATTGATGAACTGTTTCTTTAAATATTATACATTAATTTTACTTTGACTCATGCAGGGGACTATGATTTTGGTGCCAAACTTGGGGTACTTATTTTGATTACAGTATTTAGTATTAGGATGAAATTTATTTATGCACGCAAAATTCCAACCATGCCATCCACCTTTTTCACAGAATTCATTGTTCATAAACTATCCCCTCAGTCCTCTGCTACACCCGACTGCCACTCTTATACCAATCTGCCCATTTGACAAAACTGAAAAAAGAACTCAGCTCAGCCTTAAGTTTATTTCATCTCGCCATCTAAATTCATTTTTTGGTGAACCAATGAATTTCTTGTCTATGGTAATTTTATATGTTTTCTCATGATATGTGAACTTGCTGCCTTTGATGCCATTTGGATGCTTATTATCTTCTGGCTCTGATTAATACTAGTCAGGTTTCAGATAGTTATCATTATCCATAATGAAGTGCATATATGATTTCTTCTCGGAATTTGGTAAAGATTCAACTTGTTCGTTTCCCTTACATCTTGTCCAATAAGATTAGTCCATCAGTTTCTAGTTTGGAAGGCCTGTTACTTTGGATTGCATAAATCCAATTCAACATATACCTTTTGAAATCAGTACACTTGACTGCATATGATGGAATACAATGCATGGCAGCATAGCTGATAGCTAAATATACCTCCTGAGACATTCTGGTTTTTGTCATATTTAAATGGTTGCAACTGAAAGTCAAAATCTTAGGTAGCCAAGTCCTTCCCAGTTCAGATCATTTTCATTTTTTCTCCCCACTAAAGATAATATTACATTATGCATGTAAAAGATTTTCTACCATTTTATTTCTTGTCAATGTTTTGCTATTTTCACGCCCCAAACTCAGAAATCGGGCTCACAAAATTTCCGATCGCCGAATCCGGCGCCGACAGCCTCCGTAGTACCCCATTCTCGGCTCCCGGCACCCATATACCAGGTTCCGATCCTGGGATGCTACAAGGATGATTTCAAACATGATTTGAATCATAAATAGCATAACCAAAGGCATAACCCACGAACAATAACCACAAGAACACCACCACAAAATCCAATATGATAAAAAACTTTAGGTACAATGCGTAGGAAAGAGAAATACAAGATAGAAACAATAACAAAAACTCCAGAAGCTCAACTGCACGCTCCAACTGTGGCGAGACTAAGGTTGCATCCTGGCGTCACCTGCACGCATCAATCGTGCATAAGCTTATAGAAAGCTTAGAGGGTGGTGTAAGTGTGTGCGCAATATGAGCGTGCTCGGAATGTAAATGCGGAAATATGATGATGGGTATTATAAATACAATCAGCCGTACCAAGGCAATGCGGTGCAAGATATGAATGCTATCGACTATATCGAGACCATGTGATGCGAGATGCAACTCAAGCATGTCAATCCTCATCATATATCAGTACAGTTCTCATTTTAGATAATCACCAGGGTCTAGTACACTCTAACCAGTCTTCCGTCCCTATCCGAACGGACAACTGGGAGAGCAGAAGAGACCTCACTATTCGCCTGCCAATATCGGGCTCGGCTCATCGATAGCGGACCGATTCCTCAAGCTGGTCAAACTCAACCTAGAAGTTTCCCCCTCACTCAGGCGGGTAAGGTCACACCCCTTTCCAACCGACCATAACATAGTGGGAGACGCGGCCTACTGGTATACGGCCATCGCGCACTCATGTATCCACTCGGTCTCGACAATGGAGTCATCCTCTGGTACCATCGGGTTTAGGAATTTTCACCCAAGGACATCTATGGCGCCCATATGCTAGAACCAAACATTTTCGGTATCCAATTCAGCCACCCACGATGCATCTGTGGAGGCTATGGCCCTGATGTCGCTAGGGCATACATTAATCACAATCATACAAATGCTAGTGCATGAGTCACACTACCAGTCATGCAACAGTCATACGTGTACCATGCACTCATGTAGGGCAACTCCGCCTATCAGGGAGCCCATAAACGGTTCGCCCGAAGGCGTATGCTATGATCAGTCACTTCTCATATCAGTCATACATATGATGCGTATGATAATGAATCATAAAACTATACTAAACATGTTATACAGTAATGCACTATCCTTACAACGCAAGTGGCCTAGACGGCCGACACACAATAAGTCCGGCCTATCAATGGGCCCTAGGGAGAGTCGTAATGTGGACATCCAACCAACATTATACTCGCAATGTGGACGTCAAACCAACATTGCTCCCAAGGTGTAGCCTGTAGAGAATATCATTATGTAAACCAGGTTGGGATCACACATTGCAATGGACCTTAGGTACACCCCATCGGGCCTTAAATACATCAGATGGGCCATATTATATGGGCCTTTTTTTCTCATCAAATGGGCCTCATCAATGGGCCGCACTAATGGGCTTTATGTGTATTGCAATGGGTCAAAATCCGTGGGCCTTAGATTGCATCAAATGGGCCAATCTCATGTGTCTTATATGTGACGAATGGGTCACACCAATTGGGCCCCATATGTACATCAAATGGGCCTTAACCCATAGGCCCTAGTACGTCTCAATGGGCCTAATCCCATGGGCCTTACCTATGTATTAGAGTGGGTCTCAACCATGGGCCGTAAATATGTCAAATGATCCCATGACATGGGCCTTGCATCCACATCAACGTGGGCCTCAATGAACTACCACAAATTCATTAAGATGGTCCTCATAACATGCTAAGGTGGGGTCCACTTAGACTACGGATTTGACTCATTCTTTATGCCCATGCCATAAAATGGGGTTTCCAAAAGGATGGATGGATTGGATGCAACCCATGCATCATGGTGGGGGCCCACATGAAGGCCCACTATCATGTATATCATATGTAATATAATATACAACTATATATAATATATATACACAATATTATATATAATATAATATTATATAAGTATAAATATACACATACACACACATACATTAGCTCACATGTGGGGGTAGGTCCCACCATTAGATCACACGTGGGACCCACAACTCTCTGGACAGTAAGAGACAGAGAGGGAGTGAGAGAGATATATAGAGAGAGAATGAGAGATATAGAGAGAGAGTGAGAGAGAGAGAGAGAGAGTGAGGGCACGTGGCCCCTTTTTCTCCTTTTTCTTTCTTTTTCTTTTCCTTCTTTCTTTCTTTTTTTTTTTCTTTTCTTATCCTTTCACGCTGACACAAGAGAGGTGGGTCCTACATAGGGCCCACCATACAATTGTATATGGGAGAGGGTGGCAGCGAGTTCTCCACGAGGTCGAGCTGTGTGGGCCCCACCGTTGAGGTGGTCATACATCTAACCCACCAGTCAGATGCACCGTTCCAGCGTGGGCCTAGGTCTCCACAAAAAAAACTAAGTTAGGCCGTGATTTGTGTGGGCCGCAGTAGATACAACAGTTGGGAGGGCTACCCTCCCTTAAAACATTCAAAATCATTTATTAGCCCCACCGAAATGGGGTCCACAAATCCAGCCCACCCATCATGGGTGTCCCACTAGAATGAAGGGTTTAGACCAAGTTTCACCTGTATCCAAATTTCAGGTAGGCCCCACCGAGTGGTTTTATATTTTTCAGGCATATCTTCACATGATTTAAGATGGTATGGCCCACCTGAGTTTCGTATATGGCTGATATTTGGCAGGGGGCCCACTGCCCTAACGGGCGACCTAATGAACGACATGGATTTTAGAACATACATCATGGTAGGGTCTACAAGTGGGGCCAAAGGGACCCTCTTTTTAACGTGGACGTCTCTGGACGTCATGGCACAAAGTCATGCCAAAAATTTTATTTTATTTTTATCCTAGGTAGGACCCACATTAATCAGATCTACCCCATCCATTGCATGTGTCCCACAAAAATAGGGGTCCAAAACAAGTTTCAGGTGGGTTCAAGCTTCTGGTGGACCCCAGCAATCATTCTTCCAAGTTTCAACAAAAAATACTACCATTCTTAAGACCATGGCCCGCCAGATGATTGGATCGGTCTCATTTTTCAGCTCAACGCCTAAAATGATCCCGAGAATAGAATGGATGGCTTGGATCATGTATAAACATCAAGGTGGGGCTTGCATGAGTGGCCCATTCTGAAAGAATACCTTTTTCTCTCTCTCTTTTTTTTTAAAAAAAAAATATGGGGCCCACAATAAGATGATCCAAATCATCTAATGTGTGTCCCACATGGACATGGATTTTAGAACATACATCATGGTAGGGTCTACAAGTGGGGCTAAGGGGGCCCTCCTTTTTAACGTGGACGTCTCTGGACGTCATGGCACAAAGTCATGCCAAAAAATTTATTTTATTTTTATCCTAGGTGGGACCCACATTAATCAAATCTACCCCGTCCATTGCATGTGTCCCATAAAAATAGGCGTCCAACAATCATTCTTCCAAGTTTCAACGGAAAATACTACCATTCTTAATACCAGGGCCCGCCAGATGATTGGATAGGTCTCATTTTTTGGCTCAACACCTAAAATGATCCCGAGAATAGAATGGATGGCTTGGATCATATAAACATCAAGGTGGGGCTTGCATGAGTGGCCCATTCTAAAAGAATACCTTTTTCTCTCTTTTTTTATTTAAAAAAATATGGGGCCCACAATAAGATGATCCAAATCATCTAATATGTGTGTCCCACCTGATGGACTGTTCAGTCCAAGTTTAAGATGCATCCAAATTTCAGGTAGGCCCCACCAAGTACTTTTATATGTTCAGGCATGTCTCCATATGATTTTAGATGGTATGGCCCACCTGGTAATCGGATTGGTCCCAAATTTTGGCTCAACACCTAAAATAGTCTGAGGAAGGTGGTGGACGGCTTGGATTGAATACATGCATCAATTTGGGGCCTGCATGAGTGGCCCACTCTAAACGAGAACTTTTTCTCTTTTCTTTTTTTTTAAACCATGCCGCGTGCTGCTAGTCCAGCGTCCAGAGACGCTGGACAACTTGCTAAAACAGATGCAAATGGTGGGTCCCACGAGGACATGGCCCACCTGATGTATGTATACGTGTATACATACGTGTATATATATATATATATATATATATATATATATATATATACATAAATATATGTATAAATGCAATATACCGTACAAATTAGGTCATCTCACCTAAAATGTGATGAGCCACCCATTTGATAGATAGAGTTGATTTAACACAATTTGGTGGGGCCCACCACATTCAAGGGAGAGAAAAGAGGGAGGTAGAGAGATATACAGTGAGATAGATGGACCCCGCCACTATGGGCCCCTCTCTACATTATTTACATCAATTTGGGTCCCACAACAAGTGGCCTAAAAAAAAAATCATGAATTAACGGTGGATCACCCACCTCTAAGCCCCCTCCTTGCTCTCTTGGCCTCCAATGCTCCTTACCTTCGCCTTGGACGGTGGATGATGGACCTTTGATGGTGTGGATGAGAGATGAGAGGTGTAGATGGAAGATGAGAAGGTGGGCCACACTTGGCATTTGGGAGAGGGAGAGAGAGCTTGGACGTGTAAAGCTCTTTTGCTTGGATTTTTTTTAGAATGAATGAGAGAGAGAGGATAGTGAATGAATGAATGAATGAGTATGTCATAACGAAGGTACATAATAATTAGTTATGCACCACCAGCCCGAGTGGATAGTGAATGAATGAATGAATGAATGAGTATGCAACTCCTACTCAATAAGTTCACATATCAGTACAGTTCATCTCTGGGATCATCACCGGGGTCTATTACACTTTACGCCAGCTTGCCGCCCCTATCCAAGCGCACAACTGGGTAAGTGGAAGATACCTCACTATCCGCCTGCCAATATTAGGCCCAGCTCATCGATAGCGGACCCATTCCTCAAGCTGGTCAAACTCAACCTCGACATTGCCCCCTCACTCAGGCGGGTAAGGTCACACCCCTTTCCAACCGACCACGACATAGTGGGAGACGCGGCCTCCTGGTATTCGGCTCTCGTGCGCTCATATATCCACTCGGTCTCGACGTTGGAGTCATCTCCTGGCCACAGAGGTTTAGGGATTTTCACCAAGGGACATCTATGGCGCCCGTATGCTAGAACCAAACATTTCTGGTGTCCCGTCTGGCCATCCACGATATGCCTGTGGAGGCTACGACCCTGATGTCACTAGGGCGTATAACACACAATGCAAGATGCATGAGTCATACAATCCAGTCATGCATCAATCCTGCGCATGCCGTGCACTCATGTGAGATAACCTCCGCCTATCAGGGAGTCTCATATCATCCTACCCAATGACATATGCAATGGTCAATCACATCTCATAACAAACATGCAGATGATGCATATGGGCATGTATCATGATGTTATGTTGTCACATACTCATAGTCGGTATCAACAATCGGCCTCAACAATGTGGACATTTAACCAACATTGCCCCAAGGAATGGTCCACATATATCTAAACATATAATGGGCCCACGGCCTTACACAAAGGCCTAATATACGACACATTGGGCATTACTCAAGGGTCATATATACACAGTAGGTGGGCCCTGCTCATGGGCCTCAAATATATCAAATAGGCTATGCATCATGGGCCTAATATACATCATAATCGACCGCATCACATGGACCTCGATCAAGGGCCTCATATACAACAGGTGAGCTGCATCAATGAGCCGTTCTAATGGGCCTCATACACATTAAGTGAGTCGCATCAATGAGGCGCACTAATGGGCCACAAGTATATCAAAGTGGACCTTATCACCTAAGCCTGACATGTACCACATTAGTCCTCACATAAGGCCATATGTAACATTATAATGGTCCCCATATACAGGCCGCATGTACAGTATAATGGACTATATCCATAGGCCCCGAACACATCGTAATGGGCCACATCTCTTAGGTCTCTCATACATAACATCAGGTCTTGTCATCTGGGCTGAAAATACATCACAATCTACGGGCCCCAATACTTAATGGGTGGGCCCTACACATGAGCCTAATATACGTCACAGGTGGGCCCTGCACATGGCCTCATACACAAAGAGTTAGGCCTATCAGTAGGCCCTAGTGAGAGTGACAATGCGGACATTTAACCAACATTAATCTTACAATGTGGACGTCAAACCATCATTGCTCCCAAGGCTCGGTTCTCCTTAAATATCATTAAATAAATCATGGCGGAATCACACATTGCAATGTACCTTAGGTACATCCCATTGGGCCTCAAATACATCAAATGGGCCGTATCTCATGGGCCTTATATTCATCAAGTGGGCCACCTCAATGGGCCTCACCAATGGACCTTAGGTACTTTGCAATGGGCCATCACCCATGGGCCTTAAAATGCATTAAAATGAGCCCAATCACATAAGCTTTATGTGCATCAAATGGGCCTAATCACATAGGCCTTATATATACCAAAGTGGGCCTCAACATTGGGCCATAAATACATCAAATGGGCCTACACACATGGGCCCATATATAACAAAGTGGGCCTTAGTGGGCGGGCCACAAATAAATTAAGATGGGCCTCAACAATGGTTTTAAAATGATCTCAAAATGGTTAGACGGTTTGGATGAAACTCATGCATCATGGTAGACTCCCATGTGGGCCCACTATAACATTTATTTTCCATCCAATCCTGAGCCCACTGAAATGCGTATTTTCCACCTAACCTGTTGTTAAGGCCGTGTGGCAAGGGGCCCACCAAAATGTTCATTTTACATCCCACCTGTTGATAAGGCCATGTAGCAAGGGGCCCACCAAAATGTTTATTTTCCATTCAAACCTGTTGATAAGGTCATATAGACCCAGGGCCCACTGTAATGTATATTTTCTACCCAACCTGGGTCCACTGTACTATTTATTTGCATCCAAACTGTTCATAGAATCACATGGCCTAACTATTTATTTTCATCCAAACTGTTCATAGAATCACATGGCCTAGGGCCCACTGTAATGTTTATTGCCATCCAAACCTGTTCATAACCTCACGTGGCCAGGGGCCCACGTGATGGACGGCGTGGACACAATACATACATCTGAGTGGGGGCCACCGTCCACTGCCGTGGACGGACGGCGTGAGTGAAACACTTGCACCACAGTGGGTGTCACCACCCACTGTTTTGAAGGTGTGGTAAGCCACAAATACCACAGTGGGTCCCATGTAAGGCCCACCAAAGTGTTTATTTTCAATCCAACTCGTCCATTACGTGTGTCCCACCCGTTTGAAGGTTCACACCAAATTTCAGCCACATTCAAAATTCACGTAGGCCCCACCAAGTGTTTTTATATGATTTAGGCATGTCTTCACATGATTTGGATGGTATGGCCCACCTGAGTTCAGTTTGTGGATGATTTTTGGAGTCAACACACCATTCAAGGGGACTTATTAAATGAACAGTATAGATGTAAAACATACATCATGGTGGAGTCTACTAGTGGGCCAATGCGGCCACCCTTTTTAACGTGGACGTCTCTGGACGTCATGGCACAAAGTTATGCCAAAAAATTTTATATATATATATATATATATATATATATATATATATATATATATATATATATATATATATATATATATATATATATATATATTATCCTCGGTGGGACCCACATTAACCAGATCTACCCCATCCATTGCATGTTTCCCACAAAAATAGGGGTCCAAAACAAGTTTCAGGTAGGTTCAAGCTTCTGGTGGACCCCAGCAATCATTTTTTCAAGTTTTAAAGGAAGATACTAGTATTCTTAATGCCACGGCCCGCCAGATAATTGGATCGGTCTCATTTTTCGGCTCAACGCCTAAAATGATCCTGAGAATAAAATGGATGGCTTGGATTAAATATATACATCAAGGTGGGGCCATGTTGGAGCAGCCCACCATTTCCCTTCCCTTTTCTTTCCTTTTCTCTCTTTTCTCACAATAAGATGATCCAAATCATTTAATATGTGTGTCCCACGTGGTGGACCGTTTAGTCTAAGTTTAAGATGCGTCCAAATTTCAAGTAGGTCCCACCAAGTGCTTTTATATATTCAGGCATGTCTCCACATTTTTTTAGATGGTATGGCCCACTTGAGAGTCAGATTGGTCCCAAAATTTGGCTCAACGCCTAATGTAATCTGAGAAAAAGGATGGACCGCTTGGATCAAGCAAATACCTCAAGGTGGGGCCTGCATTAGTGGCCCACCGTAAAAGTATACTTTTCCCTTCTTTTTTTTTTGAAAAGTGTAGTGTGTTAACGCGGCTAGTCCAGCGTCCAGAGACGTTGTACGGCGTGCTTTAAACAGATACAACATGGTGGATCCCACAGGGACATGGTCCACGTTCACCAAGGTGGGTCCCACACGATCGTGGCCCACCTTCCATGTACATATATATACATATATATATATATATATATATATATATATATATATATATATATCATTTATCTAAGATGTAGTGGGCCACACCATTTGATGGATGGAGTAGATTTATCATGAATCAGTGGGGCCCACTTCATTTTAGGGGAAGGATAAGGAGAGAGAAGAGAGAGAGAGAGAGAGAGAGAGAGAGAGAGAGAGAGAGAGAGAGAACAAGAGACGGTGATGGTGGGGCCCCGCCACTATGGGCCCCACATAATACAAATCATATATCAAAAAATGGGTCCCAGCAACTAGTGGTCCCTAAAAAGAATTTAACGGTAGATCACCCACCTCTAAGCCTCCTCCTTGCTCCCCTAGCCTCCTTAGCTCCTTTGCTTGACTTTTAACAGTGGTAGATGATGGATCAACGGTTGAGATGAGAGATGAGAGAGTAGGGAAGGTGGGCCACACTTGGCATTTGGGAGAGGGAGAGAGAGCTTGGACGTGTGAAGCTCCTTTGCTTGGGATTTTTTTTTTTTGAGAATGAATGAGAGAGAGAGGGGAGTGATGGGTGAAAAAGGGTGATGGAGTGATGTGGTGTGATGGGTGATGGGTGGAGTGGTGTGTTGTAAGAAGGGATGGGTGGAGAGAGAGGTGAAGTGATGTGAGGGTTGACCTTGGGCTTGCTTATGTAAGAGAAAGGTATGGGTTGTTGTACTTGGGTATGGAGTGACTTGACTTGTACTTGACATGAGTGATTGATTGATTGATGGGACATCTCGTAGAGATTCCCTCGTAATCCGCAACATGCGGTGTTTTTTCGAATTGAACGCCAGCTTATATCTTCTACCCAGGGTATCGGGTCGGTGCGCGAATCGCGGCGTTAGAACCGTGGCGATGGCGCGGTCGCTAAGGTATAAGTTTCGGGTCGAGTCGACTCTGATATGCGGGACTCGGCTTAGGTTCGAGCGTAAATGTCGAATACGGGTCGAAGATTGCCGAAATTCGACCGGAAGGATCGCGGAAGTCAACGGAACGGTACGGTCTAAGATACGGGTCTTACAGCTCTCCCCACCTAATAAAAATTTTGTCCTCGAAATTTAAAACATGACACAACTAATATAGAGTTCAACCGAGGAAGGAAAATCCTATACAAACATAATCAAACACCTAAGAGATGGGGATAACGCCTGTGAATCTCAGCCTTCTGCTCCCAAAATGCCTCATCCACACTACGACTATACAACTGAGCCTTGAATCCTGGATTTGAAACGATCAAAACCGGAATACGATAAAGCCTCACAAGCTCGACGGTAGGGAGCTATATCAGAAAATCTTTAAGTTATTCGAACTCGGGGATCTAACCATTCTAAGTTCTCAACAATCATAGAGTGAAGGGTAACCATCAGTAGATATATGATGTTATCTTCAGGTATTCCCAAGTTATGCTCTGATACCAACTTCTGTCACGCCCCAAACCCAGAAATCAGATTCACAGGAATCTCGATCGCCGAATCCGGTGCTTACAGCCTCCGTAGTACCCCATTCTCGGCTCCTAGCACAACATACGCCAGATTTCGATCCTAGGATCCTACAAGAAGAATTTTTCGAACGTACATTTGTCTTGTAATAAGCATAACCACAAGTTTACCCAAATTATAAAGGAAACATCATCATCACATATCCACTAATATAATCACTTGAATACAATACTGAAAGGAAAATACATATATCAAAAATCAGAGCTCCTGAAAACTGTTGCACGCTCCAAGCTCAACGCTACTGCAACCTAACGCCACCTGTACGCATCAATCGTGCATAAGCTTACAAAAGATTAGAGGGTGGTGTAAGTGTGTGTAAGGTAAGTGTCAGGTATATAATAAAGCTCATAATCATATATCATCGAGATAAGCAGAAATTCTGACAAGATCAAGAATCATACGATATCAGAGTGATGCGAAAATATGCGGTAAGTCCATGAATTCAATCAGCTGTACCAAAGCTATGTGATGAAAGGCATGAATGTTATTGGCCATACCATAGCCATGTAATGCAAAAATTAATAAGATAATAACAGATGCTGAAGATACAATGCAATATGTAAATCTAGACAAGCCATAAATACCATCAACCTCATCTAGGCTATACAAGTGCAAAACATCGTAACCCAAAATACCAAGTACGGTGGATGTAATGTAATATGCGGTGTGAATGAAATGACTATGCTGGAATGTGAAGTCGGGATGATGGTACGAAGTATCACAGGCTATGGGGTCCATCACAAGGGACTTCTATCCAAACCAGTCCCATACCTAAATTTGGATAGTCAGACACAATGTGGTAAACTCCTGATCTCAGGTTAGTCGCGCGCCCCAATCGAAATCTTTGCCATAACGAATGTACATAATAATTAGTTGTGCACCACCAGCCCGAGTGGATAGTGAATGAATGAATGAATGAGTATGCAACTCCTGCTCAATAAGTTCACATATCAGTACAGTTCATCTCTGGGATCATCACCGGGGTCTATTACACTTTACGCCAGCTTGCCGCCCCTATCCAAGCGCACAACTGGGTAAGTAGAAGAGACCTCACTATCCGCCTTCCAATATCAGGCCCAGCTCGTCGATAGCGGACCCATTCCTCAAGCTGGTCAAACTCAACCTAGACATTGCTCCCTCACTCAGGTGGGTAAGGTCACACCCCTTTCTAACCGACCACGACACAGTGGGAGACGCGGCCTCCTGGTATTCGGCCCTCGTGCGCTCATATATTCACTCGATCTCAATGTTGGAGTCATCTCATGGCCACAGAGGTTTAGGGATTTTCACCCAGGGACATCTATGGCGCCCGTATTCTAGAACCAAACATTTTCGGTGTCCCGTCTAGCCATCCACGATATGCCTGTGGAGGCTACGACCCTGATGTCGCTAGGGCGTATAACACAAAATGCAAGATGCATGAGTCATACAATCCAGTCATGCATCAATCCTGCGCATGCAGTGCACTCATGTGAGATAACCTCCACCTATCAGGGAGACTCATATCATCCTACCCAATGACATATGCAATGGTCAATCACATCTCATAACAAACATGCAGATGATGCGTATGGGCATGTATCATGGTGTTATGTTGTGACATACTCATAGTCGGTATCAACAATCGGCCTCAACAATGTGGATATTTAACCAACATTGCCCCAAGGAATGGTCCACATAGATCTAAACATATAATGGGCCCACGGCCTTACACAAATGCCTAATATACGACACATTGGGCATTACTCAAGGGTCATATATACACAATAGGTGGGCCCTGCTCATGGGCCTCAAATATATCAAATAGGCTATGCATCATGGGCCTAATATACATCATAATGGGTCGCATCACATGGACCTCGATCAAGGGCCTCATATACAACAAGGTGAGCTGCATCAATGAGCCGTACTAATGGGCCTCATACACATTAAGTGAGTCACATCAATGGGGCGCACTAATGGGTCACAAGTATATCAAAGTGGACCTTATCACCTAAGCCTGACATGTACCCATTAGTCCTCACATAAGGCCATATGTAACATTATAATGGTCCCCATATACAGGCCGCATGTACAGTATAATGGACCATATCCATAGGCCTCGAACACATCGTAATGGGCCACATCCCTTAGGTCTCTCATACATAACATCAGGTCTTACCATCTGGGCTGAAAATACATCACAATCCACGGGCCCCAATACTTAATGGGTGGGCCCTACACATGAGCCTAATATACGTCACAGGTGGGCCCTGCACATGGGCCTCATACACAAAGAGTTAGGCTTATCAGTAGGCCCTAGGGAGAGTGACAATGCGGACATTTAACCAACATTAATCTTACAATGTGGACGTCAAACCATCATTGCTCCCAAGGCTCGGTTCGCCTTAAATATCATTAAATAAATCATGACGGAATCACACATTGCAATGTACCTTAGGTACATCCCATTGGGCCTCAAATACATCAAATGGGCCGTATCTCATGGGCCTTATATTCATCAAGTGGGCCACCTCAATGGGCCTCACCAATGGACCTTAGTTACTTTGCAATGTGCCATCACCCATGGGCCTTAAAATGCATTAAAATGAGCCCAATCACATAAGCTTTATGTGCATCAAATGGGCCTAATCACATAGGCCTTATATATACCAAAGTGGGCCTCAACATTGGGCCACAAATACATCAAATGGGCCTACACATATGGGCCCATATATAACAACGTGGGCCTTAGTGGGCGAGCCACAAATACATTAAGATGGGCCTCAACAATGGCCTTAAAATGATCTCAAAATGGTTAGACGGTTTGGATGAAACTCATGCATCATGGTAGACTCCCATGGGGGCCCACTATAACATTTATTTTCCATCCAATCCTAGGCCCACTGAAATGCGTATTTGCCACCCAACCTGTTGTTAAGGCCGTGTGGCAAGGGGCCCACCAAAATGTTTATTTTACATCCCACCTGTTGATAAGGCCATGTAGCAAGGGGCCCACCAAAATGTTTATTTTTCATTCAAACCTGTTGATAAGGTCATATAGACCCAGGGCCCACCGTAATGTATATTTTCTACCCAACCTGGGTCCACTGTACTATTTATTTGCATCTAAACTGTTCATAGAATCGCATGGCCTAACTATTTATTTGCATCCAAATTGTTCATAGAATCACATGGCCTAGGGCCCACTGTAATGTTTATTGCCATCCAAACCTGTTCATAACCTCACGTGGCCAGGGGCCCACGTGATGGACGGCGTGGACACAATATATACATCTGAGTGGGGGCCACCATCCACTGCCGTGGACGGACGGCGTGAGTGAAACACTTGCATCACAGTGGGTGTCACCACCCACTGTTTTGACGATGTGGTAAGCCACACATACCACAGTGGGTCCCATGTAGGGCCCACCAAAGTGTTTATTTGCAATCCAACCCGTCCATTACGTGTGTCCCACCCGTTTGAAGGTTCACACCAAATTTCAGCCACATTCAAAATTCAGGTAGGCCCCACCAAGTGTTTTTATATGATTTAGTTATGTCTTCACATGATTTGGATGGTATGGTCCATCTGAGTTTAGTTTGTGGATGATTTTTGGAATCAATGCACCATTCAAGGAGACCTATTAAATGAACGGTATAGATGTAAAACATACATCATGGTGGAGTCTACTAGTGGGCCAATGTGGCCACCCTTTTTAACGTGGACGTCTATGGATGTCATGGCACAAAGTCATGCCAAAAAAATTTATATATATATATATATATATATATATATATATATATATATATATATATATATATATATATATATATATATATATTTATCCTAGGTGGGACCCACATTAACCAGATCTACCCAATCCATTACATGTTTCCCACAAAAATAGGGGTCCAAAACAAGTTTCAGGTAGGTCCAAGCTTCTGGTGGACCCCATCAATCATTTTTCCAAGTTTTAAAGGAAGATACTAGTATTCTTAATGCCACGGCCCGCCAGATAATTGGATCGGTCTCATTTTTTGGCTCAACGCCTAAAATGATCCCGAGAATAAAATGGATGGCTTGGATTAAATATACACATCAAGGTGGGGCCATGTTGGTGCAGCCCCCCATTTCCCTTCCCTTTTCTTTCCTTTTCTCTTTTTTTTTTTTTTTTTTTTAAATATGGGGCTCATAATAAGATGATCCAAATCGTCTAATATGTGTGTCCCATGTGGTGGACCGTTCAGTCCAAGTTTAAGATGCGTCCAAATTTCAAGTAGGTCCCACCAAGTGCTTTTATATATGCAGGCATGTCTCCGCATTTTTTTAGATGGTATGGCCCACTTGAGAGTCAGATTGGTCCCAAAATTTGGCTCAACGCCTAATGTAATCTGAGAAAAAGGATGGACGGCTTGGATCAAGCAAATACCTCAAGGTGGGGCCTACATCAGTGGCCCACCGTAAAAGTATACTTTTCCCTTTTTTTTGTTGAAAAGTGCAGTGTGTTAACGCTGCCAGTCCAGCGTCCAGAGATGCTGGACGGCGTGCTTTAAACAGATACAACACGGTGGGTCCCACAGGGACATGGTCCACGTTCACCAAGGTGGGTCCCACACGATCGTGGCCCACCTTCCATGTACATATATATATACATATATATATATATATATCATTTATCTAAGATGTAGTGGGCCACACCATTTAATGGATGGAGTAGATTTATCATGAATCAGTGGGGCTCACATCATTTTAGGGGAAGGATAAGGAGAGGGAAAGAGAGAGAGAGAAAGAGAGAACAAGAGTGTCACGTCCCAAACTCGGAAACCGGGCTCACAAAATTCTCGACCGTCGAATCCGGCGCCGACAGCCTCCGTAGAATCCCATTCTCTGCTCCTAGCTCCCATTCGCCAGGTTCCGATCCTGGGATGCTATGAGGAGGATTTTCAACGTCAGTTTGATTCGTAATAAGCATAACTAATGGCATACCCCACAAACAACAACCAAGTACTCCATTACATTTCCACTATGATCAAAAACTTTACAAGTACAATGAGCATAAAGGGGAATACAATGGTAAAGAACAAAAAACTCCAAAACGCTCTGCAACGTGCTCCTGCCTCAGCGCTGCTGCGATCCAACGTCACCTGCACGCAACGGTCGTGCATAAGCTTACAGAAAGCTTAGAGGGTGGTGAAAGTGTGTGCGCAAGGTAGTAATATGAACATGTAATGTCGGAGTAATGCGGAATATGCAGATGGATCCATAATATCATGAGCCGTACCAAGGCTATGCGATGCAAGACATGAATGGTATCGGCCATCCCAAGGCCATGCTATGTGCAATGCAACTCAAGCATACAGGTCCTCATCTATGTCCACATGTCAATACAACTCAAATATGGAATATCACCGGGGTCTAGTACACTCTAAACCAGATTGCCGTCACATCGCGCGCAATAGGATTAGTGGAAAAGACCTCACTATCTGTCTGCCAATATCGGGCGCGACTCATCGATAGCGGACCCATTCCCCGAGCTAGTCAGACTCAGCCTAGCATTGCCCCCTACACTTAGGTGGGTAAGGTTGCACCCCCTTCCAACCGACCACGACACAGTGGAGAGTGCAACCGTCTGGTAATCGGCACTCAACGCTCATCTACCCACTTGGTCTAGACATTGGAGCAACCTCTTGGTACCATAAGGGTTTAGGGACTTTCACCCAGGGATATCAATAGCACCCCATGTAGAATAAGATTTTCAGTATCCAATCCTGCCAACCACGATGCGTTTGTGGAGGCTACGGCCCTGATGTCGCTAGAGCATACAATATCCATGTCACACAAATGCGAAATGCATGATTCACACCTTCCAGTCATGCAAAAAATCCTGCGCATATCGTGCGCTGATGTAGGGCAACACTGCCTAACTAGGAGCCCATAAACAACTTGCCCGAAGGCATATGCTATGATCAGTCAATCCTCATATCAAGCATGCATATGATGCGTATGATCATGAGTCATGAAACTACACTAAACATGTAAATGAGTGATGATCCATTCTTACAATGCAGATGGGCCTGGACGGCCTATACACAGCAAGTACGGCCCAGTAATGGGCCCTATGGAGAGTCGTAATGTGGACATCCAACCAACATTACACTCACAATGTGGACGTCAAACCAACATTACTCCCAAGGCAAAATCTTTGTAACATCGCTAGTTAGTCTGTATTGGAATTACACATTACAACAGACCGTAGGTTCATCCCATTGGGCCTTACATATATATATCAAATGGGCCATATCTTATGGGCCTTTTATTCATTAGGTGGGCCACATAAATGGGTCGCACCAATGGGTCTTAGGTGCATTGCAATGGGTCAAAACCCGTGGGCCTTGGATTGCATCAAATGGGTTTAATCTCATGGGTCTTATATGTCTTAAATGGGCCTAGCCCATAGGGCTTTTACAAATCAAATGGGCTTAACCCATAGCCCTTTTTACAAATCAATGGGCTTACTTCTATGGGCTTTAAAATACATTAAATGGGTCCAATCCCATGGGCCTAACAAAATGTTTATTTTCCATCTAAACTAGGCCCAACATGATATTTATTTGTAATACAAACTGTTCATAGGGCCCACTACAATATTTATTTGCAACCCAATCTTTTCATAAGGTCACGTGGACCTTGGGCCCACTGCAATATTTATTACAATCCAAACTGTTCATAGGGCCCACGGTCAGGGGTAAGTCCCACCGTTCCAAATGAATGGTGCGGATGTAACACATGAAACATGGTGGGGCCCACCGTCCAGGGATGGACGGCGCGAATAGAACACATCATGGTGGGCTCCAGCTCCACCGTCCACTGGATGGTGAAGTAAAAACACAAAAAAAAAGGTGGGCTTCCACCGTGTTTCTGGACGGTGGATGTGAGACCGTACGATACTGTGGGTCCCATGTGGGGCCCATAGAAATGTTTATAATGCTATCCAGACCGCTCATAAGGTCACACGGACCTGTGTGAAGGGAAAACACAAATTTCAACTTGATCTGAATCTCCTGTGGACCCCAGAATGGGTTTCAATGGTAGCTGTCCATTCACACTGTTTCCTATGGTGTGAGCCACCCGAGCGTCGGATCGGCCTCATTTTTGGAGGGGGCTCACCTGAAGAGGGGACCCATCAAATGAATGGCGTGGATTAAACATATGCATCATGGTGGGGCCCACGACAGCAGCCGTGGGTGGCTGCACGGCTGTCTGTTGCAAGACCGCCCGCCTGCTGCTGCAGGCGTCAGATACAGAGGCTATGCCTTTTACTTTCATTCTTTTTTTTTAAATTGCTAAAAACCCATTTTTTCAGGGTTTTTCACACGTGGGGTCCGCTTTACAGTAATCCACCCCAGCCATTGCATTCAGTGGCCCGTAACAGTCGAAATAAGTCCGAAGTTTGAATTTTTTGGGTGCATAGAAACACCAGAAAACTTCTCAATGGTGAACGCCAATGCTCCCCATGCTATGGCCCACAAGATATTCAGATCAGCCCCATTCTTTGGCTCAACGGTTAAAATGTCCCAGGGAAAGTGGTGGATGGCGTGGATTGAACATAAACATCAGGGTGGGGCCTATACGAGGGGACCACCCCAAAAACTTCTTTTCTTCTTTCCCTTACTTCTTTCTTTTGAAACGTCCAGCGTCCCAGACGCTGGACGGTTTTATTTATCTTTTTTTTTTTTTTTAGAGTGGTGGGCCCTGATGAAGTGGGCCACCACTGATGGGTGACATGGGTACAACGTCTAAGGTGGGCCCCACTTGAATAAAAATAAATACCTCAAGGTGGGATCTATTCAAGAGGGCCACACAATCCTATTGCATAAAAATAAAATAAAATAAAATAAAATAAATAAAAGAGAGAGAGAGAGAGACATGGAGAGTGGGACACGCCTTGTGATGGAGGGGGCTCCGCCACTATGAGCCCTTCCTTGAATGAAAACATACAATAAACGGATCCCTTTGAACATGGGACCATCAAAAATGTAAATCAACGGTGGAGATCCATTTTCCACCGAAATGGACGGTCTAGATGACCTTTCTAAATGAAATAAACATCATGATGGGGTCCATGGAGAATGGCCCCATCATGGAATGATCATGATGATCCAAGTGGTCCATCGGCCACAACTTAGGGTCCCAAGCGAGATCCACACCATTGATCGGTGGGTCTCACTTGGCCCATCATAAGAACAAGAAAGAAACTACCCTAAAGACGCACCCACCGTCCTATCTTCTTGCTCCTAGGGGTTCCTTGGCACCTTAGCTTCAATCCTAATGGATGAGATGAGGAATGGAGGGTTGAGATGGGAGATGATGGGGTGAAGAGGTGGGCCACACTTGGAGTTTAGGAATATGAGGGAGAGGCTCATACGTAGGAGCTTGGGAATTTTTGTTGCTTGGAGATTGAAATGAGAAAGAGAGGAGTTGTAAAGGGAGAGAGAGAGAGTGATGGATGGATGTGGTGAGTGATGGTTGTGTAAGAAAAGCTTGACTTTTGAGGCTTTTGTGTAAGAGAGGTATGGGAGGTGTAAGAAAAACTTGACTTTTGTGGCTTTTTGTGTAAGAGAGGTATGAATTTGGGAGACTTTTGTGGTTGCTTAGGAAAAGGGATGAAAGTGATGTGTACTTGACATGTGATGGCTTGATGGATTGATTGATTGATGGGATTGATGTGATTAATGTGACACATCGTAAAGATTCCCTTGGATTTCGCAACGCGCGGCAGTTTCTCGCACCGAACGTTGGCCCACATCTCTTGACCAGGGTATCGCCTTGGAGCGCGAGTCACGGCATCGGAACTGCAACGACGGTGTGGTCGCTATGGTATTGGTCTCGAGTTGAGTCGACTCAGGTTGTCGGCACATGAATCCGAGTCGCGCGTCGATATCGGTTAAGGGTCGAAGGTTGCCGGAATTCGACCGGTAAGACCGCGGAAGTCTACGGAAAGGTACGGACCAAGATACGGGTCTTACAAAGAGACGGTGATGGTGGGGCCCCGCCACTATGGGCCCCACATAATACAAATCATACATCAAAAAATGGGTCCCAGCAACTAGCGGTCCCTAAAAAGAATTTAACGGTAGATCACCCACCTTTAAGCCTCCTCCTTGCTCCCCTAGCCTCCTTAGCTCCTTTACTTGACTTTTAACAGTAGTAGATGATGGATCAACGGTTGAGATGAGAGATGAGAGAGTAGGGAAGGTGGGCCACACTTAGCATTTGGGAGAGGGAGAGAGAGCTTGGACGTGTGAAGCTCTTTTGCTTGGGATTTTTTTTTTTTGAGAATGAATGAGAGAGAGAGGGGAGTGATGGGTGAAAAAGGGTGATGGAGTGATGTGGTGTGATGGGTGATGTGTGGAGTGGTGTGTTGTAAGAAGGGATGGGTGGAGAGAGAGGTGAAGTGATGTGAGGGTTGACCTTGGGCTTGCTTATGTAAGAGAAATGTATGGGTTGTTGTACTTGGGTATGGAATGACTTGACTTGTACTTGACATGAGTGATTGATTGATTGATGGGATATCTCGTAGAGATTCCCTCGTAATCCGTAACGTAAGGTGTTTCTTCGAATTGAACGCCAGCTTATATCTTCTACCTAGGGTATCGGGTCGGTACGCGAGTCGCGGCATTAGAACCGTGGTGATGGCACGGTCGCTAAGGTATAAGTTTCAGGTAGACTCGACTCTGATATGAGGGACTCGGCTTAGGTTCGAGCGTAAACGTTGAATACGGGTCGAAGATTGTCGAAATTCGACCGGAAGGATCGCGGAAGTCAACGAAACGGTACGGTCTAAGATACGGGTCTTACAGCCTGCCGTACAATGCGTAGGAAAGAAAAATACAAGATAGAAATAATAACAAAAACTCCAGAAGCTCGACTGCATGCTCCAACTGTGGCGAGACTAAGGTTGCGTCCTGGCGTCACCTGCACGCATCAATCGTGCATAAGCTTATAGAAAGCTTAAAGGGTGGTATAAGTGTGTGTGCAATATGAGCGTGCTCGGAATGTAAATGCAGAAATATGATGATGGGTATTATAAATGCAATCAGCCGTACCAAGGCTATGCGGTGCAAGATATGAATGCTATCGGCCATATCGAGACCATGTGATGCGAGATGCAACTCAAGCATGTCAATCCTCATCATATATCAGTACAGTTCTCATTTTGGATAATCATCGGGGTCTAGTACACTCTAACCAGCCTGTCGTGCCTATCCGAACGCACAACTGGGAGAGCAGAAGAGACCTCACTATCCGCCTGCCAATATCGGGCTCGGCTCGTCGATAGTGGAACGATTCCTCAAGCTGGTCAAACTCAACCTAAAAGTTGCCCCCTCACTCAGGCGGGTAAGGTCACACCCCTTTCCAACTGACCACGATACAGTGGGAGACGCGGCCTACTGGTATACGGCCATCATGTACTCATGTATCCACTCGGTCTCGACATTGGAGTCATCCTCTGGTACCATCGGGTTTAGGGATTTTCACCCAGGGACATCTATGGCACCCGTATGCTAGAACCAAACATTTTCGGTATCCAATCCAGCCACCCATGATGCATCTGTGGAGGCTATGGCCCTGATGTCGTTAGGGCATACATTAATCACAATCATACAAATGCTAGTGCATGAGTCACACACTAAACATGTTATACAGTAATGCACTATCCTTACAACGCAAGTGGGCTAGACGGCCGACACACAACAAGTCCGACCTATCAATGGGCCCTAGGGAGAGTCGTAATCTGGACATCCAACCAACATTATACTCACAATATGGACGTCAAACCAACATTGCTCCCAAGGTGTAGCCTGTGGAGAATATCATTATGTAAACCAGGTTGGGATCACACATTACAATGGACCTTAGGTACACCCCATTGGGCCTTAAATACATCAGATGGACCATATCATATGGGCCTTTTTTTCTCATCAAATGGGCCTCATCAATGGGCCGCACTAATGGGCCTTATGTGCATTGCAATGGGTCAAAACCCATGGGCCTTAGATTGCATCAAATGGGCCTAATCTCATGTGTCTTATATGTGACGAATGGGTCACACCAATTGGGCCCCATATGTACATCAAATGGGCCTTAACTCATAGGCCCTAGTACATCTCAATGGGCCTAATCCCATGGGCCTTACCTATGTATTAGAGTGGGTCTCAACCATGGGCCGTAAATATGTCAAATGATCCCATGACATGGGCCTTGCATCCACATCAAAGTGGGCCCCAATGAACTACCACAAATTCATTAAGTTGGTCCTCATAGCATGCCAAGGTGGTGTCCACTTAGACTATGGATTTGACTCATTTTTTATGCCCATGCCATAAAATGGGGTTTCCAAAAGGATGGATGGATTGGATGCAACCCATGCATCATGGTGGGGGCCCACATGAAGGCCCACTATCATGTATATCATATGTAATATAATATACAACTATATATAATATATATATACAATATTATATATAATACAATATTATATAAGTATAAATATACACATACACACACATACATTAGCTCACATGTGGGGGGTAGGTCCCACTATTAGATCACACGTGGGACTATAGCTGGGCATTGGACCGAGTCAGATCGGATTCCGGCCAACCCGAATCTATTCGAGATTTGCATGTGCTGACCCAAACCCGATCAGATCCAGGGCTAAATCCGGGTCATCTAACCCGAACAGAACCGAACTCCTACTCACCTGAATCGATCCGAGTCTGACTCGGTCAGGAAAACTGAGTCGGATCGGATTGGGTAAGACTCAATTCGTTCGTTTCTTTCAACGACATGAAAATCATTATTCTCAGTAAAATTTAGTATCAACCCCTAAAATGATATGAAAAAACTAATGGATGGTGTGGATAAACTAAAAAGTTCAAGATGGGTCCACATAGATAAAAATGTAGAGCTTTATAGCATGCTGAAGAACCTTTACATGACTACTAATGGTCGCACGCAACTAATTGTATGGTACATTGCCATCCATGTCAAAAATAAAAATGCTATGTACAACATCAAAACCGTTCAAATTGTTGGACCCACCATGAAGACCACTCAAGTAAAAAATCAATCCAATCCATTAATCATGTAGATCATTCCATAGAAAACAATGTACAGCTGTCTATCTGATCCAAAGTATACGTGTTTCCGATCTGATGAGTGAATTGGACGGATTCTCTCTTTTAGTGGTCATCATGGAGGGTCTCACCTTCTGAACGGTTGGATGTCAGACATACAGGATAAGATGGGCCACACTATGGTTGTTGGATGATACCAGTACAACTAAGTTGGATGTGAATCATGTGATATCTTCCCATAGCTTCTCCAGGAAGCTTAATAAAGAAATCGGATTGCGTACTGAGTTACTCAGTACGATAAGAGCGTACTGAGTAAACTCTGTTGGGCCTATCGTGAATTCATTTGGTTTATCCACGCCGTCCATCCATTTTTTCAGATCATTTTAGGGGTTGAACCCAAAATCGAATAATATACAAAGCTCAAATGGCCCATATCATAGGAAAGAGTGGAAGTATTGATTTCCACTGTTGAAACCTTTCCAAGGACTCCAGTCATGTTTATTTTTCATCCAACCTGTTATTAAGATAAAAAAGACATGGATTAAGTGAAAAAAAAAAAAAACATCGGCTTGATCAAAAACTTCTGTGGCCATCAAGAGCTTTTCAATGGTAGACGTTTAATTCACACTGTTTCTAGTGGTGTGGTCCACCTGATCTTGAATATAATTCGTTTTTGGGCTAAACATTTAAAATTAACTAATAAAATGGATGGACAGAGGGGATACAATGCATAAATGACGGTGGGCCCCACAGCATTTACTCGCGTACTGAGTTACTTAGCACCCGCTACCCTTTATAAAAATACAGGCTGTGGCTAGCCTGTAGCTCGCACAGCTGTATTATAGCTGCTAGAGTACGTGTCGTGCGAAGACAGCACGGACGCTCCTCAAGCCCGAGTTGTGAGGACAGTTCAAAGGAGATCAAAGTTACATGGCCACACAGTGATGTATTTATTATATCTACACCGTTCATCTATTTTAAAAGATCATTTTGGTGCTTGATCTCAAAATTGAGAAATATATAAATCTCAGGTGGACCACACCACATGAAAACAATAGTTATTGGATATCCACCATTAAAATCCTCCTAAGGCCTACTATACTGTTTATTTGACATCAAATCTGTTGATTAGGTCATACAGGCTCAGATAAAGGGAAAAAACAAAAATCAGCCTGATCCAAAACTTTTATGGCCCCAAAATGTTTTGAATGGTCGATACTCATTCAAAACTGTTTCCTCTAATGTGGTCCACTTGAGATTGAGATATACCTCATCTTTAGTCTAAGGCCTTAAAATGATCTTTAAAAATATACGGACGGCATGGATGAAACAAATACATCATGGTGGGGCCCAAAGAGCACCGACCACCAGCCATTAGCTGGTGTCAGGGGGAGTAGCCAATTCGTTTTGTCGTACACCGGCGAATCCTCTACAGTAAACTCTGTTGGGCCCACCCTGAATGCATGTGATTTATCCATGCCGTCCATTCATTTTTCCATATCATTTCAGTGGTTGAACCTAAAATTGATGAATAACCAAAGCCTTAAAATGAGCTCGCCAAATGGATGGACGGTTTGGATATAAAACATACCTGCGAATCTCTTTCTCTTTCCCTCTTTCTCTCTTCCATACACAGTATCATTTCTCAATATATCTCTCTCTCCAGCTGAGATATCCAAGCTCTTCTCAATATATCTCTCTCCAGCAGGACCTTCTTCTTGCCTTCTTCTGCAATAGAAATAGAGAGACGAGAGAGAATCATGGATAAAGAGAGATAGAGAGGACATTAGGCGGGATTTTTTTGGCGCGCGGTAAAAGTTTTATATATATATATATATATATATATATATATATATATACACACACGGTCCGGATCGGGTCGGTCCGAATCGGATCCAATCGGATTGGGTTCCAGATCGAGTCGGTTCGGAACAGGGCTTACCCGAATTCGATCTGAAAATAATTCGATCTGGATTACGCTACCCGATCTTGACCATCTGTTCGAATCGGGGCGGATCGGGTCTGATCGGGTCGGATCCACCAGTTCGGGTATGAAATTCCCAGCTCTACGTGGGACCCACAACTCTCTGGACAGTAAGAGACAGAGAGGGAGTGAGAGAGATATAGAGAGAGAGAAGGAGAGATATAGAGAGAGTGAGAGAGAGAGAGAGAGTGAGGGCACGTGGCCCCTTTTTCTGCTTTTTCTTTCTTTTTCTTTTCTTTCTATTTTTTTTTTCTTTTCTTGTCCTTTCACACTGACACAAGAGAGGTGGGTCCTACGTAGGGCCCACCATACAATTGTATATGGGAGAGGGTGGCAGCGAGTTCTCCACGAGGTCGAGCTGTGTGGGCCCCACCGTTGAGGTGGTCATACATCTGACCCACCAGTCAGATGCACCGTTCCAGCGTGGGCTTAGGTCTCTAAAAAAAAAAACCAAGTTAGGCCGTGATTTGTGTGGGCCACGGCAGATACAACAGTTGGGAGGGCTACCCTCCCTTAAAACATTCAAAATCATTTATTAGCCCCCCCGAAATGGGGTCCACAAATCCAACTCACCCATCATGGGTGTCCCACTAGAATGAAGGGTTTAGACCAAGTTTCACCTGTATCCAAATTTCAGGTAGGCCCCACTGAGTGGTTTTATATGTTTCAGGCATATCTTCACATGATTTAAGATGGTATGGCCCACCTGAGTTCCGTATACGGCTGATATTTGGCAGGGGGCCCACTGCCCTAAGGGGCGACCTAATGAACGACATGGATTTTAGAACATACATCATGGTAGGGTCTACAAGTGGGGCTAAGGGGGCCCTCCTTTTTAACGTGGACGTCTCTGGACGTCATGGCACAAAGTCATGCCAAAAAATTTATTTTATTTTTATCCTAGGTGGGACCCACATTAATCAAATCTACCCCGTCCATTGCATGTGTCCCATAAAAATAGGCGTCCAACAATCATTCTTCCAAGTTTCAACGGAAAATACTACCATTCTTAATACCAGGGCCCGCCAGATGATTGGATAGGTCTCATTTTTTGGCTCAACACCTAAAATGATCCCGAGAATAGAATGGATGGCTTGGATCATATAAACATCAAGGTGGGGCTTGCATGAGTGGCCCATTCTAAAAGAATACCTTTTTCTCTCTTTTTTTATTTAAAAAAATATGGGGCCCACAATAAGATGATCCAAATCATCTAATATGTGTGTCCCACCTGATGGACTGTTCAGTCCAAGTTTAAGATGCATCCAAATTTCAGGTAGGCCCCACCAAGTACTTTTATATGTTCAGGCATGTCTCCATATGATTTTAGATGGTATGGCCCACTTGAGAATCGGATTGGTCCCAAATTTTGGCTCAATGCCTAAAATAATCTGAGGAAGGTGGTGAACGGCTTGGATTGAATACATGCATCAAGTTGGGGCCTGCATGAGTGGCCCACTCTAAAAGAGTACTTTTTCTCTTTTCTTTTTTTTTTTAAACCATGCCGCGTGCTGCTAGTCCAGCGTCCAGAGACGCTGGACAGCTTGCTAAAACAAATGCAAACGGTGGGTCCCATGAGGACATGGCCCACCTAATGTATGTATACGTATATACATACGTATATATATATATATATATATATATATATATATATATATATATATATATATATATATATATATACACATAAATATATGTATAAATGCAATATACCATACAAATTAGGTCATCTCACCTAAAATGTGATGGGCCACCCATTTGATAAATGGAGTTGATTTAGCACAATTTGGTGGGGCCTACCACATTCAAGGGAGAGAAAAGAGGGAGGTAGAGAGATATACGGTGAGATAGAGGGACCCCGCCACTATGGGCCCCTCTCTACATTATTTACATCAATATGGGTCCCACAACAAGTGGCCAAATAAAAAAATCATGAATTAACGGTGGATCACCCACCTCTAAGCCCCCTCCTTGCTCCCTTGGCCTCCAATGCTCCTTTCCTTCGCCTTAGACGGTGGGTGATGGACCTTTGATGGTGTGGATGAGAGATGAGAGGTGTAGATGGAAGATGAGAAGGTGGGCCACACTTGGCATTTGGGAGAGGGAGAGAGAGCTTGGACGTGTGAAGCTCTTTTACTTGGAATTTTTTTTTAGAATGAATGAGAGAGACATGGGAGTGATGGGTGAAAAAGGGTGATGGAGTGATGTGGTGTGATGGGTGATGGGTGGAGTAGTGTGTTGTAAGAAGGGATGGGTGGAAAGAGAGGTGAAGTGATGTGAGGGTTGACCTTGGGCTTGCTTGTGTAAGAGAAAGGTATGGGTTGTTGTACTTGGGTATGGAGTGACTTGACTTGTACTTGACATGAGTGATTGATTGATTGATGGGACATCTCGTAGAGATTCCCTCATAATTTGTAACGCGCGGTGTTTTCTTCGAATTGATCGCAGACTGACATCTTTTAGCCTGGGTATCAGGTCGGTGTGCGAGTCGTGACATTAGAACCGCGGTGACGGCGCGGTCGCTAAGGTATTGGTTTCAATTTTAGCCATCTTTGGCATACAGGTCTCAGCTTAGGATCGCGCGCAAACATCAGAAAGTGGTCGAGGATTGCCGAATTCGACCGGAAGGATCGCGGGAGTCGACGGAACAGTATGAACTAGGATACGGGTCTTATAGCTATTTAGATATATTGAGGAAGTATGCCAAGCTACATCCAAAGTTTTATCAAATGGAAGAATGTTCGAGTGCTTTTGGTAGACACTTGCAAGTTACTTTCCGAGGGCAAGGAAAATTCCATGTTAATTTTTTTTTCTTTTATCTTTTTTAGTTGTTAAGGGTGTGTTTCGTTGCATCACGTATCATGAAATTTCAGGACATTTTGCACTAGCTTAGGCTGGTTCATCATGAAATATCCTTAATCTAGATGTATAACCATACGGACCCTAAATTAACTTATTATGTGAGTTTTTATTCTTCCCCTATATCCCCCTTTTTTGTCTGGTGTTTGATATAGATGCTGCATATTTGTATCCCCCTTTTGGTCTTTATTGTCTCCACCATGGTATTAAAAAATAGTTAAGATAGGGTTGTAGCATAATTGTACTGGTGGTGGTGTTACTTGATACAAGGCTGTAATGGGTGATTTGGAAAAAAATGGCCTCTAATGGGCTGATACAGGGCCTATACATCTATTCCTTAAAAATAAAAAAATTTAAAAAAAAACATCGAGTGTTGCTGGGCCGTAACAGCCCGTATTATAACCGGCGTAAGGCTGGCTGTTATGGTTACTGTTATTGAATGCCTTGGTCTTCACAAAGGTAAGTATAAACAATTCTAATGAGTATTATTAATTCAGATATATTAGTAACATTTTGCTCAAAAATGTGTCATCAATATTTTAAGTGCTTTGGTGGTTTAGTTGTTTGAAAGGTTTGAACATATTGTTAGTTGGTTTGGTACTCTTTTGAAAAATGTTGTACTTGAAATGATGATGTTTATAGTTCCTGTTAAATATACTTCAAAATTGAATAATTTTTCTAGCATAGTTAGAAGGTTTTGGACCTGAAAGAGAGGCTGAGTTAAAGGGTAAATGCAAACAAGAAAGAATTGGTAAATTGGAAAAACTACAAAGGGCTAATTTATATCTGAAAAATGTTGATGATAAGATCGATGATGAAAAACTAAAGGTGTGGTTGCCCATCGATGAGAACTAAAGGGTTTATTTGAACTTTTAATTAAGTTCATGCAATCAATTTGTGGAATCCCTAGCTAATAAGCGCGTAAGAAATCTTCTAATTGGATTAATGATTTGTTCTTGCTTTTAACATATGCATGGATAGCAATGGGCTAAGTGGTGAGATCCCTTCAACATGTTCTAACTTGAGAAATAGAAAGATCAACTAGGAGCAATACATAACTTTCAATTGTATGTATCATACAAAGTATGAGGAGACACACTCACAGGTAAATCATATGCATGATTTCTTCTTGATTTGTGATGACAAATTTTATTAGATGGGTGGCTCAACCTATTCAGTTGCTTTTTCCGTAAATATTTCAATGTGGACTGTGACTCAGGTCAGATAGATACATTTAGTTGCCCCTCTTGACACGCATTTTTCACTACTATATAGCATTCTCACAAAGCATATATCAGAGGATATTGACTATAAGGTATGCATCATTACTTGATCACAGTTACCGAAATCAAATTTACTCCTCTTGCCAAGATTCTTCAATCCGCAACCTCTGGTTTATACCAGTCGAAGTTAATTGTAGGTTCTTATCTTTTGAACTACTGCAATAGTCACAAGAATGGTTGCCAACCTTCTTTCCAAGTTGAACCTCAACGTGCAGGAGTTCCATTCTAGAAAGCTGTAGAGCTATAGAAAATGCGGGTTGGAGATGAGTTCCAAAAGTTAAAAGGTCTTATTCTTGTGACTTCTAATGTATCTACACGTGGTGTTGATTTTCCAGATGTCACTCTTATTATGCAGGTAATATGGTGGATAATTTCTTTTTACAATACAAGGGGGCATTTTGGAATGCATGTATAGATAGGGCTGACAATTGGTGCATTTTTACACGATATGCTATACATGAAGATCGACTAGGAGCAATATATAACTTTCAATTGTATGTATCATACAAAGTACATAAATTACACGATATGCTATACACCGGGTATCGAAAACTTGCAAGACCAGTGATTATGCCCGGTTTGTTTACATCACCCACACTTTACTGTTTTCGATTCCTCTACATGCAATGGAATTCTAAGCTTTTTGGGTCTTCCAGATGATCTCTACTGTCTTAGGGGTTTAATCTTCACACAATACTCTATCATGCCCCAAACTCAGAAATCAGATTCATAGGAATCCCGATCACCGAATCCGGTGTCGACAGCCTCCATAGTACCCCATTCTTGGCTCCCATCGTCCATACGCCAGACTTTGATCCTGGGATCATACAAGGAGAATTTTATATATATATATATATATACACATTTAACTTGTAATAAGCATAATCACAAGATTACCCAATTCACAGAGGCAACATCATCATCATATATCCACTAATATAATCATTTGAGTACAATGCTGAAATGTAAATACATAAGTCGAAAATCAAGCTCTAGAAGACCATAGTACGCTCCAAGCTCAACACTGCTGCTACCTGACACCACCTGCACGCATCTATCGTGCATAAGCTTATAGAAAGCTTAAAGGGTGGTGTAAGTGTGTGCACAAGGTAAGTGCTAAGTATTCAATACTATGCCATAATCGTACAATACCAGAGATACTGGTAATCCAAAAATCGTACATTGTTAGAATAAGCAGAAATATTAATAAAGTCATGAATTATCAGAGTAAACAGAAGTACTAACAAAATCATAAATCACACGATAAGAGAGTAAGCGGAAATACTGACAAGTGCATAAGTCATACAATATTAGAATACGCAATATAAATCAACTATACAAATGAGGAGTCATAGAGATCCAGATATCAGATGCAGAGGATGCAATGCAGTATACATACCTGATGAGTAACACAAACAGTGTCAGTCGTGCCATATGCGGCGGATGTAATGCAACATGCAGTGTGAATGGAATGACCATGCTGGAGTGTGAAGTCGGGATGGTAGTACGTAGTATCGCTGGCTATGGGGTCCATCACAATGGACTTCTATCTAGACTAGTCCCATACCTAATTTGGATAGTCAGACTCAACATGGTAAACTCCTGATCTCAGGTTAGTCACGCGCCCCAACCGAAATCCTGGCCATTGCAACGGTACACGTAACAAATAGTTGTGCACCACCAGTCCGAGTGAGTAGTGAATGAATGAATGAATGAGTATGCAACTCCTGATCAATAAGTCCACATATCAGTACAGTTCCTCTCTAGGATCATCACCAGGGTCTCTTACACTCTGCGCCAGCTTGCCGCCCCTATCTAAGCGCACAACTGGGTAAGTGGAAGAGACCTCACTATCCTCCTGCCAATATCAGGCCCGGCTCGTTGATAGTGGACTCATTCCTCAAGCTGGTCAAACTCAACCTAGACATTGCCCCCTCACTCAGGCGAGTAAGGTCACACCCCTTTCCAACCGACCATGACAAAGTGGGATAGGTGGCCTCCTGGTATTCGGCCCTCGTGCGCTCATATATCCACTCGGTCTCGACGTTGGAGTCGTCTCCTGGCCATGGAGGTTTAGGAATTTTCACCCAGGGACATCTATGGCGCCCGTATGCTATAACCAAATATTTTGGTGCCCCATCTGGCCATCCACGATATGCCCGTAGAGGCTACGGCCCTGATGTCGCTAGGGCGTACAGTAGTCATAATGCAAGATGCATGACTCATACAATCCAGTCATGCAATAATCCTGCATATACCGTGCACTCATGTGAGGTAACCTCCGCCTATTAGGGAGTCTCATAACAACATACTCAATGACATATGCAATGATCAAGTACATCTCATAATAAACATGCAGATGATGCGTATGGGTATGTATCATGATGCTATGCTGTCACATACTCATAATCGGTGTCAATAACGGGCCTCGACAATCGGCTTCGACAATGTGGATATTTAGCCAACATTGCCCCCAAGGGATAACCCACTAGAGCCAAACATATAATGGGCCCACAGCCTCACACAAAGGCCTAATATACAACACAGTGGGCCTTACTCGAGGGTCACATACACAATAGGTGGTCCCTGCTCATGAGCCCTGAATACATGACATATGGGCCCTACACATGGGTCTTAAATACATCAAATGGACCATGCATCATGGCCTAATACATATCACAATGGGCCTTGCCCATAGGCCATAAACATATCACAATGGGCCTCGAACACGGGCAGAATGTACATCACAATTGGAATCCACAATCGGCCAAGATGATTGGCCTCGATCGATAGTCGGCCAATCGACCACGACAATCATAATCGGCAATCGGCCACGATAATCGGTCTCGATCGATTATCGATTAAACAGCCATGACAATCATAATGGGTAATCGGCCACGATAATCGGTCTCGATCGATAATCGGCCACAATAATCAGCACCAATAATCAACACTGATAGTTGACACCGACAACCCACATATATACAAGGCAGGGTCCATAGATGGATAACAATCAACCACAATGTAAAGATCGGCTCTTGGCCGTTGTTAAACCAAATCCAATAGCATGGAGCCATCCGTCTATGGTAAATGGGGCCCACTTATTTGGGTTAACCCATGAAGAGAATGGGCCTAACAAGGTCTAAGGGAAGGTCAAAATGAGGACATCTAACCATCATTGCCCATCAATGTGAACATTCAACCAACATTGCTCCCAAGCAATGGCCTACATGGAGCAAAACATATAGTGGCCCACGACCTCACATAAGGCCTAATACACATCGTATTGAGCCTCATACCTGGACTTCAAATACATCACAATGGATCATGTCCCATGGGCATCGAATACATCATAATGGGCCTCACCCATGAGCTTCAAGTACATAATAGGTGAGCCCTACACATGGGCCTTATTCACATCAAGTGGCTTCATCAATTAGCCGCACAAATGGGCCTCATCTTTGGGCCGCATATACATTACTATGGGCTCCATACACGGGCATCATATACATTACAATGGGCCTTAGACATGGGTCTTAAACATGGGCCTGACAATACAAACGGGTGGGCCCCGCCCATGGGCCGCACCAATGGGCTTCATATATACCAACTGGGCTACCTCAATGGCCGCACTAATGGGCCTTATATCCATCAAGTGGATAGTGTCCATGGGCCTTTCCAATGGGCTTTATATATATACCAAGGTGGGCCTCAATAACGACCATAAATAAATCAAAGTGGCATAACGGATGGGCCACAAGGTACATCAAGGTAGGCCTAATCACATGGGCCTCATGTATATATCTAATAGGCCACACCAATTGGGCCTTACATACATTGTAATGGGCCATAACCTAGGGCCTTGCCCAGGGCCTTGAATACATCACAATGGGTTGAGCCCTACTTATTCCAAAGGGGCCCATTACTGGATAACTTAGATAAAACACGTACATCACGTCGGGGCCACGTGAATGAATGGTGCGAGCAACACATTACAAGGTGGGCCCTATCACATGGGCCAAAATAAAAACAGATGGGCCCTGATCATAATGAATATGAGCCTAGATGGCCTACATACTACAAGTATGAGCCCATCAATGGGCCCAAGGGAGAGTTATAATACGGACATTTAACCAACATTGCTTCCAAGGAGTGGCCCACATGGGGCCGAACATATAGTGGGCCCGTGGCCTCACACAAAGGCCTAATATGCATCGCAATGGGCCTCATACAAGGGCTACATGTGCATCACATTGGGCCACTTCTTAGGGCCTCATATACACAGCAGGTGGGCTCTATACATGGGCCTCAATACACAGCATGCGGCCCTACACATGGGTCTCACATACATCAAATGGGCCACATACCTGGGCCTCGAATACATCAAGTGATGGCCTAATGCATATCACAATGGGCCTTGCCCATGGGCCTCAGATTCGAACAAGTGGGCCCCGTCATATGGGCCTTATTTGTCTCAAATGGGCCACACCAATTGGGTCGTACTAATGGGCCTTAAATTCATATCAAGGTGAGCCTCAACAACGGCCCCAGATAAAATAAAATGGGCCTCATACATATCAAAGGTGGTCCTCAAACATGGGTCTCATACACCTCAAGGTGGGCCTCAACAATGGGCCTCGTATATATCAAAGGTGGGCCTCAACCATAGGCCTCATACACCTCAAGGTGGGCCTCAACAATGGGCCTCATATATATCAAAGGTGGGCCTCAACCATGGGCCTCATACACCTCAAGGTGGGCCTCAACAATGGGCATCATGCATATCAAAGGTGGGCCAACTTGAACCATAGATCTGACTCATTCTTAGTCTCAAGCCATAAAATGATATTTGAAAATGATTGGAAGGCTTGGACATAGCCCATGCACCATGGTGGGGGTCCACATAACGGCCCACTATCATATATATATATTATATAAAATATAATATATAATCCATATATATAATAGATACAATATTATATAAAATATAATATAATACATGCATATATACATACACACACTACAACCAGGTGGGTCCCACCATCCAGTGTGGACGGTGTGGATAGAACACATGAATCATGGTAGTGCCACCGTCCACAGTCAGTGGACGGTGTAAATGAAATATATACATCACTGTGGGTCCCATGTGGGGCCCACCAAAACGTTTATTTTACATCCAAACTATTCATAGGGTCACACGGACCTTGATAAATAGGAAAAAGAAATTTCACTTTGATCAAAAACTTCTGTGGCCCATAAAAGGGTATCAATGGAAGACATTCATTATCACTGTTTCCAGTGATGTGGGCCACCTGAACATCAGATCAACCTGATCTTTGGAGGGGGCCACTTCAGGGGGTGGCCCATCCGATGAACGGTGTGGATACTAAATATACATCATGGTGGGACCCACATGCAGGGCCGTGGGTCCCTGCCCGTTTCACGCTGACGCCAGCAGCAGGCACTGCATATATTGTTTTTTTTTTAAAAAAAAAAAAATCTCATTTTTTTGAGGTTTTTTGTACATGGGGTCCGCATCAGTGGAATCCACCCTGGCCATTGGATTCTACGGCTAGAGATCAACCAAATGAGTCCAATATCTAAGGTGTTTTGGAGTATAAAAACAACGGATGATTTTTCAACGGTAAACATCACACTTTCCTGTGCTATGGCCTGCCAGAAGGTCGGATCAGCCTCATTTTTTGGCTCAACACCTGAAATGAACTAGGGAAAAGAATGGGCGGCGTGGATTGAATACATTCATCAAGGTGGGGCCTACACAAGCGGCCCTTTTCTAATGTTTGGAAGCCAAGTCCATATTTATGTTTTCTTTCCAGCAACGTCCGGACGCTGGACGGACGTTTTTGGGCTTAACAAACATATTTAAGGTGGGCCCTGCTTAGGTGGACCACCACATGGAGGATGGTGTGGGCGCAACACATATAAGGTGGACCAAGTCGATATTTGTTATTTCCCTCCATCCTAACTGGCTCAAAATGGGCAGCACGACGGGCCCCATTCACTGGACATCCAAAAAATTCTGGACGGTCTAGATTGTCGATCAGGTCTGCCATAGACACATATCATCATATCATAAAAGAAAATAAAGAGAGGAGGAGAGAGATAAAGATGGATCTAACCATAGAAGACACCCATCTTTGATCGCCTATTCCTTCTTCCGCCTATGCACTCTAGAGCTCCAAGGGGACAATTTTGACAGTTGAGATGATGATCCAAGGGGTGGATTGGGTTGTAGGAAGGTGGGCCACACTACTCTCTCCCATGGAAGCCATGGACGTGAGTTGCTCCCATGGAGCTTGGGAGAAAATGAGAGAGAAAATGAGAGATGAGAGGAGTGGTGAGGTGGGGTGATGGGATGAGATGGCATGGTGTATGTTGACTTGAGGTAAGAAATGAATGAGGTGGGTATGGGTTATGTAAGAGAGAGTTGACTTGGGAATGGGTGAGGGATGGGCTTGGTAAGGTTTTGTACTTGACATTTATTGATGGATTGATGTGACCTATCGTAGAGATTCTCTCGTAAGCCGCAACGCGTGGCGTTTTCCTCGAACTGAACACGGTCCCACATCTCCTGGCCTAGATATCGGATCGGTGAGCGAGTCATGACGTTAGAACTGCAGCGATGGCGCGGTCGCTAGGGTACAAGTTTTGATTCGAACCGACTTCGGTATGCGGGACCCGGCTTAGGATAGCACGAAAACGTCGGATGTGGGTCGAAGGTTGCCGGAATTCGACTGGGAGGAACGTGGAAGCATACGGAATGGTACGGAATAGGATACGGGTCTTACAACTCTCTCCTCCTAATAAAAATTTTATCCTCGAAATTTACAGAACAATAAGGGAAGAGGAATCACCATCAAGCATATATGTGAAGGCCCAATCAAATTATAAATGGATGAAGATAACACTCACTAATCTCAGCCTTGTGCTCCCAAGACACCTCTTTAACAGAATGGTGAACCATACTAATCCTCGAATCCCGGATAAGAAACGATCGAAACGGGATTACTATGCAGCCTCATAATCTCAACAGAAGGGAGGTATGTCAAAAATCTCTAAGTTGCTCACACTCGGGGATCTAGCCATTCTAAGTTCTGAACAACCATAGAGTGTAGGGTAGCTATCAGCAGATATATGATGTTATCTTTAGGTATTCCCAAGTTATGCTCTGATACTAACTTCTGTCACGCCCCAAGCCCGAAAATCAGATTCACAGGAATCCCGACGTCGAATCCGGTGTCGACAGCCTCCGTAGTATCCCATTCTCGGCTCCCAGCGTCCATATGCCAGACTCCGATCCTGGGATCATACAAGGAGGATTTATATATATATATATATATATATATATATATATATATATATATATATATATATATATATATATATATATACACATTTAACTCGTAATAAGCATAACCACAAGATTACCCAATTCACAGAGGCAACATCATCATCATATATCCACTAATATAATCATTTGAGTACAATGTTAAAATGTAAATACATAAGTCGAAAATCAAGCTTTAGAAGACCATAGTACGCTCCAAGCTCAACACTGCTGCAACCTGACATCACATGCATGCATCTATCGTGCATAAGCTTATAGAAAGCTTAGAGGGTGGTGTAAGTGTGTGCATAAGGTAAGTGTCAAGTATTCAATACCATGCCATAATCATACAATACCAGAGATACTGGTAATCCATAAATCGTACAATGTTAGAATAATCAGAAATATTAATAAAGTCATGAATTATCAAAGTAAACAGAAGTACTAACAAAATCATAAATCACACGATAACAGAGTAAGCGAAAATACTGACAAGTGCATGAGTCATACAATATTATAATACGCAATATAAATCAACTATACAAATGAGGAGTCATAGAGATCCAGATATCAGATGCAGAGGATGCAATGCAGTATACATACCTGATGAGTAACACAAACAGCGTCAGTCGTGCCATATGCGGCGGATGTAATGCAACATGCAGTGCTAATGGAATGACCATGCTGGAGTGTGAAGTCGGGATGGTAGTACGTAGTATCGCTGGCTATGGGGTCCATCACAATGGACTTCTATCCAGACTAGTCTCATACCTAATTTGGATAGTCAGACTCAATGTAGTAAACTCCTGATCTCAGGCTTGTCGCGCGCCCCAACCGAAATCCTGGCCATTGGAACGGTACACGTAACAAATAGTTGTGCACCACCAGCCTGAGTGAGTAATGAATGAATGAATGAATGAGTATGCACCTCCTGATCAATAAGTCCACATATCAGTACAGTTTCTCTCTAGGATCATCACCGGGGTCTATTATACTCTGCGCCAGCTTGTCGCCCCTATCCAAGCGCACAACTGGGTAAGTGAAAGAGACCTCACTATCCGCCTACCAATATTAGGCCCGGCTCGTCGATAGCGGACCCATTCCTCAAGCTAGTCAAACTCAACCTAGAAATTACCCCCTCACTCAGGTGGGTAAGGTCACACCCCTTTCCAACCGACCACGACACAGTGGGAGACGCGGCCTCCTGGTATTCGGCCCTCGTGCGCTCATATATCCACTCGATCTCGACATTGGAGTCGTCTCCTGGCCACGGAGTTTTAGAAATTTTCACCCAGGGACATCTATGGCGCCCGTATGCTAGAACCAAACATTTTCGGTGTCCCATCTGGCCATCCACGATATGCCTGTGAAGGTTACGGCCCTGATGTCGCTAGGGCATACAGTAGTCATAATGCAAGATGTATGAGTCATACAATCCAGTCATGCATCAATCCTGCGTATACCGTGCGCTCATGTGAGGTAACCTCCGCCTATTAGGGATTCTCATAACAACATGCTCAATGACATATGTAATGATCAACCACATCTCATAACAAACATGCAGATGATGCATATGGGCATGTATCATAATGCTATGCTGTCACATACTCATAATCGGTGTTAATAACCGGCCTCGACAATTGACTTCGACAATGTGGATATTTAGCCAACATTTCTCCCAAGGGATGGCCCACTAGAGCCAAACATATAATGGGCCCACGGCCTCACACAAAGGCCTAATATATAACATAGTGGGCCTTACTTGTAAGACTCGTATCCTAGACCGTACCGTTCCGTAGACTTCCGCGGTCTTACCGGTCGAATTCTGGCAACCTTCGACCCTTAACCGATATCGACGCGTGACCCTGATTCATATGCCGACAACTCGAGTCGACTCAACCCAAGACCACTACCATAGCGACCGCGCCGTCGCTGCAGTTCTGATGCCGCGATTTACGCGCCGAGGCGATACCTTGGTCAAGAGATATGGGCCAACGTTCGGTGCGAGGAAAATGCCGCGCGTTGCGAAACCTAAGAGAATCTCTACGATGTGTCACATCAATCCCATCAATCTATCACATGTCAAGTACACATTACCTTTCACCTATTCCCAAGCAACCACAAAAGTCAAGCTTTTCTTACAAAGCCCATACCCCTCTTACACAAAAGGCCTCAAAAGTCAAGGATTTCTTACACACCCATCACCACCACATCCATCACTCCAGCACCCATCATTCCATCTCTCTCTACAACACTCTCTCTCTTTCTCATTTGCAAAAAATCCAATCAAACCCCTTATACGTATGAGCTCTCCCAAGCTTCCCAAAAACTCCAAGGTGGCCCACTTTCCTACCCCACCATCTCCCATCTCAACCCTCCATTCCTCATCTCATCCATTGAAGTGGAAGCTAAGGTGCTAAGGAACCCCTAGGAGCAAGAAGATCGGACGGTGGGTGCTAGATTATGCTAGTTTTTCATATTTTTGAGATGGACCAAGTGAGGCCAACCGATCAATGGTTTGGATCTCACTTGGGACCCTAAGTTGTGGTTGATGGACCACTTTGATCATCTTGATCATTCATGATGGGGCCATTCTCCATGGACCCCATCATGATGTTTATTTCATTGCAATAGCAAGGTCATCTAGACCGTTTATTTTCATGGAGAATGGATCTTCACCATCGATCCTTGATTAGGTGGGCCCATATGCTATGATGTATGTTATAGATCATGAAAGGGAGGGCCCATAGTGCCGGGGACCCTCCATCAAGCGTGTCCAACCCTCTATCTCTCTCTCTACTTTATTTTCTTTTCTTATCATGGTGTGTTTGTGTGGCCCACTTGAATGGACCCCACCTTGAAGTATTTATTTTATCCAAGCTTTCTTCAAGTGGGGCCCACCTTATATGTGGTACCCACATCATCCATCTGTGGTGGTCCACTTCAACAGGGTCCACCATAATGTATTTTTTATTTGGACCGAACAGTCCAGTGTCTGGGACGCTGGACGTCCCTGTATAAAAAAAAAAAAAAAAAAAAAAGAAGAAGAAAAGAATGAAGCTTTTTGGGAGGTCCTCTCATAGGCCCCACCTTGATGTTGGGGTAAGATCCAAGCCGTCCATCCTCTTGTCGGCCCCATTTTAACCGTTGAGTAGGAGAATGGGCCTAATCTGAGCATCTGGTGGGCCATAACATTGGGACCATTGGTGGTTACCATTGAGGAACTTTCTGACATTTCTGTACATCCAAAAATCACAAACTCTGGACTCGTTGGGCTTGTCTCGAGCCAGAGGAGCCAATGGATGGGATGGATTTGTATGATGCGGGCCCTACACTCGAAAAACCCCAAACAAAAGGGTTTTCCTTTTAAAAAAAATGACTAAGAGGCATAGCCTCTGTCTCTAACGCTTGCAGCAGCAGGCGGGCGGCCGTGCAACTGGCGGCCGTGCAGCCACCCACGGCTGCTGTCGTGGGCCCCACCATGATGCATATGTCTCATCCGTGCCGTTCATGTGATGGGCCCCCTCGTCAAGTAGGCCCCCTCCCAATTTCGGCCTCAACCGCTGATCAGGTGGCCCACATCGTAGGAAACAGTGTGAACGAACATCTACCATTGAAACAAATTCTGGGGTCCACAGAAGTTTTGGATCAAGATAAAATTTATGTTTTCCCTTCATCCAGGTCCAAGTGACCTTATGAACGGCTCGGATGGCATTTAAGCGTTGTGGTGGGCCACATTTGTGGGACCCACAGTAATGTATGTACTTTATTCACACCGTCCACAGTCCATGGACAGTGACACTCACCATGATATATTTGTTTCATCCACCGTCCAGCGGACGGTGGGGCCCTATGTGATGCATGTGTTCCGTCCGCACCGTCCACCCCTGGACGGTGGGACCCACCATGCGTATGTGTTATATCTGCACCATCCACCCTGGACGGTGAGACCGACCCCACCCCCCTTTGGCCCACCTAATTTCATAAATAGATTGGATGGAAAATAAACATTACAGTGGGCCCTTTGCCCTTTTTGTTGGCAAATAAACATTACAATGGGCTCTTTGCTTTTTTTTTTTATGACAAACAAATATTTCAGTGGGGCCTCTGGGCCCATGGGATTAGGCCCATTTGTCGTATCTTAAGGCCCATGGGATTGGACCCATTTTGAAGTATTCCAAGGCCTATGGGTTGAGGCTCATTTGATGGACATAGGGGGTCCAATTGGTGTGGCCCATCTGTTTCATATAAGGCCCACAGGATTAGGCCCATTTGATATGTATAAGGCTCTTGAGATTGGGCCCATTTGATGCAATCTAAGGCCCATGGGTTTTGACCCATTGCAATGCACATAAGGCCCATTGGTGCGGCCCATTTATGTGGCCCATTTGATGAATAAAAGGCCCATATGATATGGCCCATCTGATATATATGTAAAGCCCAATGGGATGAACCTAAGGTCCATTGCAATGTGTAAACCCAACTCGGAGTATGTGATGATGTTTACGACGATCGTGCCTTGGAAGAAATGTTGGTTTGACGTCCACATTTCGAGTGTAATGCTGGTTGGATGTCCACATTACGACTCTCCTTAGGGCCCATTATTAGGCTCATACTTATTGTGTATAGGCAGCCTAGGCCCATCTGCATTGTAACGATAATTCATCTCATTATAACATGTTTAATATAGCTTCATGACTCGTGATCATATGCATCATATGTATGCTTGACATGAGAATTGACTGATCATAGCATATGCCTTCGGACAGGTTATTTATGGGCTCCCGGTTAGGCGGTGTTGCCCTACATGAGCGCACGATATGCACAGGATTTGTTGCATGACTGGATAGCGTGATTCATGTATTTCACATTTGTGTGACATGGTTATTGTACGCCCTAGTGACATCAGGGCCGTAGCCTCCACAGACGAATCGTGGTTGGCAGGATTAGATACCGAAAATCTTGTTCTACATAGGGTGCTATAGATATCCTTGGGTGAAAGTCTCTAAACCCTTATGGTACCAAGAGGTTGCTCCAACGTCTAGACTGAGTGGGTAGATGAGCATTAAGTGCCGATTATCAAACGGTTACGCTCTCCACTGTGTCATGGTCGGTTAGAAGGGAGTGCGGCCTTACCCGCTCTAGTGTAGGGGGCAATGCTAGGCTGAGTCTGACCAGCTCGAGGAATGGGTCCGCTATCGATGAGTCGCGCTCGATATTGGCAGACGGATAGTTAGGTCTTTTTCACTTACCTTATTACCCGCGATGAGGCAGCGATTTGGTTTAGAGTGTACTAGACCCCGGTGATATCCCAGATTTGAGCAGTATTGATGTGTGGACATAGATGAGGATTTGTATGCTTGAGTTACATTTCACATCGCATGGCCTTGGGATAGTCGATATCATTCATGTCTTACATCGCATAGCCTTAGTATGGCTCATAATATTATGGATCCATCTGCATATTTCGCATTACTCTGATATTGCATGATCATATTACTACCTTGCGCACACACTTTCACCACCCTCTAAGCTTTCTATAAGCTTATGCACGATCGTTGCGTGCAGGTGACGTTGGGGTGCAGCAACGCTGAGGCAAGAGCGTGTTACAGATCATTTTGGAGATTTTGAATTATCATCATTGTATTTCCCTTTATGCTCATTGTACTTGTAAAGTTTTTTATTATAGTGAAAATGTAATGGAATTCTTGGTTGTTGTTTGTGGGTTATGCCTTTGGTTATGCTTATTACGAATTAAACTGACGTTGAAAATCCTCATCGTAGCATCGCAGGATCGAAACCTGGCAAATGGGCGTTAGGAGCCGAGAATGGAGTTCTACAGAGGCTGTCGGCGCCGGATTCGGCGATCGGGAATTTTGTGAGCCCAGTTTCTGAGTTTGGGGCGTGACATTACTCAAGGGTCACATACACAATAGGTGGTCCCTGCTCATGGGCCCTAAATACATGATATATGGGCCCTACACATGGGTCTTAAATACATCAAATGGGCCATGCATCATGGCCTAATACATATCACAATGGGCTTTGCCCATAGGCCATAAACATATCATAATGGGCCTCAAACACGGGCAGAATATACATCACAATCGGAATCCACAATCGGCCAAGATGATTGGCCTCGATCGATAGTCGGCCAATCGGCCACGATAATCGGTCTCGATCGATTATCGATCAAACGGCCATGACAATCATAATCGGTAATCGGCCACGATAATCGGTCTCGATCGATAATCGGCCACAATAATCAGCACCGATAATCAACAATGATAGTCGGCACCGACAACCCACATATATACAAGGCGGGGTCCATAGATGGATAACAATCAACCACAATGTAAAGATCGGCTCTTGGCCGTTGTTATACCAAATCCAATAGCATGGAGCCATCCGTCTATGGTGAATGGGGCCCACTTATTTGGGTTAACCCATGAAGAGAATGGGCCTAACAAGGTCTAAGGGAAGGTCAAAATAAGGACATCTAACCGTCATTGCCCATCCATGTGGACATTCAACCAACATTGCTCCCAAGCAGTGGCCTACATGGAGCAAAACATATAGTGGCCCACGGCCTCACATAAGGCCTAATACACATCATATTGAGCCTCATACCTGGACTTCAAATACATCACAATGGGTCATGTCCCATGGGCATCGAATACATCATAATGGGCCTCGCCCATGAGCTTCAAGTAAACAATAGGTGAGCCCTACACATGGGCCTTATTCACATCAAGTGGCTTCATCAATTAGCCGCACAAATGGGCCTCATCTTTGGGCCGCATATACATTACTATGGGCTCCATACACGGGCATCATATACATTACAATGGGCCTTAGACATGGGTCTTAAACATGGGCCTGACAATACAAACGGGTGGGCCCCGCCCATGGGCCGCACCAATGGGCTTCATATACCAACTGGGCTACCTCAATGGCCGCACTAATGGGCCTTATATTCATCAAGTGGATAGTGTCCATGAGCCTTTCCAATGGGCTTTATATATATACCAAGGTGGGCCTCAATAACGACCATAAATAAATCAAAGTGGCATAACGGATGGGCCACAAGGTACATCAAGGTAGGCCTAATCACATGGGCCTCATGTATATATCTAATAGGCCACACCAATTGGGCCTTACATACATTGTAATGGGCCATAACCTAGGGCCTTGCCCAGGGCCTTGAATACATCACAATAGGTTGAGCCCTACTTATTCCAAAGGGGCCCATTACTGGACAACTTAGATAAAACACGTACATCACGTCGGGGCCACGTGAATAAATGGTGCGAGCAACACATTACAAGGTGGGCCCTATCACATGGGCCAAAATACAAACAGATGGGCCCTGATCATAATGAATATGAGCCTAGATGGCCTACATACTACAAGTATGAGCCCATCAATGGGCCCAAGGGAGAGTTATAATACGGACATTTAACCAACATTACTTCCAAGGAGTGGCCCACATGGGGCCGAACATACAGTGAGCCCGTGGCCTCACACAAAGGCCTAATATGCATCGCAATGGGCCTCATACAAGGGCTACATGTGCATCACATTGGGCCACTTCTTAGGGCCTCATATACACAACAAGTGGGCTCTGCACATGGGCCTGAATACACAGCATGCGGCCCTACACATGGCTCTCACATACATCAAATGGGCCACATACCTGGGCCTCGAATAGATCAAGTGATGGCCTAATGCATATCACAATGGGCCTTGCCCATGGGCCTCAGATTCGAACAAGTGGGCCCCGTCATATGGGCCACACCAATTGGGCCGTACTAATGGGCCTTAGATTCATATCAAGGTGAGCCTCAACAACGGCCCCAGATAAAATAAAATGGGCCTCATACATATCAAAGGTGGTCCTCAAACATGGGCCTCATACACCTCAAGGTGGGCCTCATACACATCAAAGGTGGTCCTCAAACATGGGCCTCATACACCTCAAGGTGGGCCTCAACAATGGGCCTCATATATATCAAAGGTGGGCCTCAACAATGGGCCTCATATATATCAAAAGTGGGCCTCAACCATGGGCCTCATACACCTCAAGGTGGGCCTCAACAATGGGCCTCATGCATATCAAAGGTGGGCCAACTTGAACCATAGATCTGACTCATTCTTAGTCTCAAGCCATAAAATGATCTTTGAAAATGGTTGGAAGGCTTGGACACAACCCATGCACCATGGTGGGGGTCCACATAACGGCCCACTATCATATATATATTATATAAAATATAATATATAATCCATATATATAATATATACAATATTACATAAAATATAATATAATACATGCATATATACATACACACACTACAGCCAGGTGGGTCCCACCGTCCAGTGTGGACGGTGCGGATAGAACACATGAATCATGGTGGTGCCACCGTCCACAGTCAGTGGACGGTGCTGTGGACGGTGTAAATGAAATACATACATCACTGTGGGTCCCATGTGGGGCCCACCATAACGTTTATTTTACATCCAAACTGTTCATAGGGTCACACGGACCCTGATAAATAGGAAAACAAATTTCACTTTGATCCAAAACTTCTGTGGCCCATAAAAGGGTATCAATGGAAGTCATTAATTATCACTGTTTCCAGTGATGTGGGCCACCTGAACATCAGATCGTCCTGATCTTTGGAGGGGGCCACTTCAGGGGGTGGCCCATCCGATGAACGGTGTGGATACTAAACATACATCATGGTGGGACCCACACACAAGGCCGTGGGTCCCTGCCCATTTCACGCTGACGCCAGCAGCGTCTGCTGCACAGCAGCGTCTGCTACACAACAGCAGGCACTGCATATATTGTTTTAAAATTTAAAAAAAAAATCTCATTTTTTCGAGGTTTTTTGTACATGGGGTCCGCATCAGTGGAATCCACCCTGGCCATTGGATTCTAGGGCTAGAGATGTAACATCCCGAAAATCGGGGGGTCGAGCAAAAACCCAACTCCCGAGTTCCAAAATGTTATTTATGCAACATAGATATGTATGATTGAATGTTGTCTGTGATAATGTATTAAACATGAGTGAAATTAAGCCAGAACAGCATATCCTACTCCAGAGACAGTTAAATTAACCAGCGGAAGTCTGTAATAGTATGTATAACATATATAAACTGTTGTATGTCTCCAGAGTGTGAACATGTTACCAGGTTATATACATACATGTATACTCCAAAAGTAGATGAAACGAATATACATGAGTGCGCTACAAAATATAAAATGACAAATGTCAAAGTATCTAATCAACCTCCCTGTAATCCCGTCGATCAGAACACGCATAAAGGAGGGATCCTCCTCATCATCATCAAGTCCGGCTCTGCCTCACAGGCCGCGCCATCATCTGCAATCACAAAAAGGTCTGGTGGATGTCCGGAACACCGTCCCGTAACGTGGGAGTGAGTAGCTAACTCAGTGGAATAATAGAACAAAGATTAACATGTTATCAAATCAATCATGCGATAATAGTAACACAGTAAATCAAACAATCCTAATACTGTTGTTAATGCAATTATGATATGACGTGATGTATGCCCTCACCGACGATCACCCTCATACGGCAACATCTTACGACCGCGGCATGCCACACTCCCTAGAGTGCTCCACATCTTCCAGGCACATGCAATGCTATGGTGATATGATTACCAAGTTGTTATTAATCCATTCAAACAGCAGGATTGGGAAACTAAGGTACTTCCCTTGTATCAATCCCAACACGGATCCTGTCTAGGGTCGTCACTCCTAGTAATCTCATACGATGTACATTTCGTAGGTCGCTGCAAGGGCTGCCAGGGCTGTTGCACGCACTCGTTGCTCCGCTCCCCCATCACCTTATCAATACAGGCCTACTGTACTCTACTGCACGGAAGGGTCGTCGCCTCCCGTGAACTCAGAATACGCTCGCGGTCACTACAAAGGGCTGCCAGGGCTGTTGCTCGCACTCGTTGCACCGCTCCCCCATCACCTTATCAGTGTAGGCCGACAGCAAGAATATAGTGTCCCATACCACCATAATCTGCTCACGAGTCATAGGTGCTCACTGGTCACTACGGGGAGGTTTGTGGCCCCAGCGTAGGCCGACAGCTCGACCACGGTGTCCCATACCACCATGCCCGGCTCATGAGTCTTTATGGATCAAGGTACCATGGTTAACAGGGTTTACAATGGTAAGTTCAGTACCCTAGGTTCAAGCAGTTATGATACATACAAGGTGAACAAACATCGGCCAGTCGGGTTACTTGACGGGCTCGACTAGTGCGATCGCATCTCGAATTGAACGACATGAAGTGCGTGAAACACTTCGCGTGGCCTAACCACTGCCGCCAACTCTCAACACGAATCACATTCATCGACGCGTCGTTCGTGGCTATGACCAGTCAGCCACGAATTCGCTCGGTTACCGACTGCCTGGACTAAGTCAAGTCCCACACATCTATGGAATTACATTAACACTATACAAAGGTGTTGGAATTAAAATACATCATGTGAGCATGTTAGCACATGTTATAACATTCAACTTAAGCAAATCTTCAAGGCATACTTCCCATGCATATTCAACTTAAGCAAATCCTCAAGCACATACATTCCATGCATGTAATGAAATCATGCATTTTGTCAACATGTAGAAAATCATTTAGGTCAGCATAATAATTGAAAAATCAATCACAAACTATCAAATAACATCATTTAATTCAATACATACTAATACAAGCATTTATACAAACACATACACTACACACTTAAGTCTACATATAGTATGTCGACCCAAGGTGCGCAACTAGGCGAATCTCTTCGCCAAACTAATTATGCACGCATTCCTAACTTCCTAATGCGACAACAAACCATGTCAATCACATCAGCAAAATATGAATGTAAACGGTACTTCCTACAAATGACTAAAATGCCCTAAATCTCATATTCTTCGTTAATTTACGAAACAGGAAACGGAGAGCATGTTGTACATGTCAAACGGCGTTGCCGTCAAGAATCTACTATTAAACGACATTGAAAGCTTTGAAAACAGTCAATCAAAGCGTCTACTATCCGCACCTTATGTCTTGTAGAGTCGGAAATTGAAACGGAGCGTATACGCTTCGTCTACGGCGAATAAGGAACCTAATACATAAGATCCATAAGCTACATCGCTATGGAAACAAGGAAAACTCAAATCACCAACTATTTAGGGTTTTTACTTACCTAGGATTGCGGTGGAATCGCCGGGAAAGCGGTAGAGGAGTGTTGCTTAAGCATGTGCAACACGTAGCACAAGTGGCGGGAAGAACTCTCCCACTCTCTCACAATCTCTCACTCTTTTTCTCTCTCCCAAGCTAGAGCTTCTCTCAAATTCGGATGGGAGAGAGGAGTGGGGGTTTCAACCCCTTTTATAGCCTAAAACATTCCCAAAATAGGCTTGGGAACAATGTTTACTTGGTGCCTAACCAAATCGGGGCCGTTTCGGTCCAAAAGGGCATTTCTGGAGGTCCCCAGGCCAAATGCGGTCGGACTTAAGCTCATGCATACTGGATCTAGCACACATCCAGTTTTCAGACCGGTTGGGTTCCCAGATCGCACGTGGCGGCCCAGTTTCAGTTTAACGGTCACCGTACCAAGATCAGGCCTATAAGTCTCGTGATATATAATAGATATTTTTCCTAATCCAAGGGTGTAATTTGGCTGTATTCTGACGGTCAGAATGCTTAATACTGATGCGTCAAATTTGTGTGCCAGATTTGAATTTGAAATTCCAACTATGTCCCTATTCACACTCTCTTCAGTCCGGGCTCAATGAAATAGCCTATGATTATCGGTTTGACTTGATTTTCGGAATGAGTGTCAAGTCCAGCTAGACGGTTCTAACGGTCTAAGATAGGAGGTATCGGACTTTCGACGCGCGGTCTAGATCCAATACAAAGTTTCAAGGAGGTCCCGAGGACAAACCGGCTTAGAGTTTGATCCGAGGCTTTAGAGCATTATAGCACCCTTGGTTCCACTCGCTTTGGGCCTTGTAGAACGTATTTAAAGCGATCAGGGACCATTTCCCAGCTATTCTAACGTTGCACTAGCTAACCTAGTCATATTTTCTAAAGGAATTAATCCTAAGTGATTCCTTTGGCTATGGAATTGGGTTCTAAGCGAATTTTCAGGTGTTTTAATTGACCCATTGCCTAAGGACGTCAAATCCCAGATTGGCCAAAATCCGGGGTGTTACAAGAGATCAACCAAATGAGTCCAATATCTAAGGTGTTTTGGAGTATAAAAACAACGGATGATTTTTCAACGGTAAACATCACACTTTCCTGTGCTATGGCCTGCCAGAAGGTCGGATCAGCCTCATTTTTTGGCTCAACACCTGAAATGAACTAGGAAAAAGAATGGGGGCGTGGATTGAATACATTCATCAAGGTGGGGCCTACACAAGCGGCCCTTTTCTAATGTTTGGAAGCCAAGTCCATATTTATGTTTTCTTTCCAGCAACGTCCGGACGCTGGACGGACGTTTTTGGGCTTAACAAACATATTTAAGGTGGGCCCTGCTTAGGTGGACCACCACATGGAGGATGGTGTGGGCACAACACATATAAAGTGGGCCTCATGTATAGATGGCTTGGATGTAATACATACTTCTTGGTGGGGTCCACATGGACCAAGTCGATATTTGTTATTTCCCTCCATCCTAACTGGCTCAAAATGGGCAGCAAGACGGGCCCCATTCACTGGACATCCAAAAAATTCTGGACGGTCTAGATTGTCGATCAGGTCGGCCATAGACACATATCTTCATATCATAAAAGAAAATAAAGAGAGGAGGAGAGAGATAAAGATGGATCTAACCATAGAAGACACCCACCTTTGATCGCCTATTCCTTCTTCCGCCTATGCACTCTAGAGCTCCAAGGGGACAATTTTGACAGTTGAGATGATGATCCAAGGGGTGGATTGGGTTGTAGGAAGGTGGGCCACACTACTCTCTCCCATGGAAGCCATGGACGTGAGTTGCTCCCATGGAGCTTGGGAGAAAATGAGAGAGAAAATGAGAGATGAGAGGAGTGGTGAGGTGGGGTGATGGGATGAGATGTCATGGTGTATGTTGACTTGAGGTAAGAAATGAATGAGGTGGGTATGGGTTGTGTAAGAGAGAGTTGACTTGGGGAATGGGTGAGGGATGGGCTTGGTAAGGTTGTGTACTTGACATTTATTGATGGATTGATGTGACCTATCATAGAGATTCTCTCGTAAGCCGCAACGCGCGGCGTTTTTCTCGAACTGAACACGGTCCCACATCTCCTGGCTTGGATATCGGATTGGTGAGCGAGTCGTGACGTTAGAACTGCAGCGATGGTGCGGTCGCTAGGGTACAAGTTTCGGTTCGAACCGACTTCGGTATGTGGGACTCGGCTTAGGATAGCACGTAAACGTCGGGTGTGGGTCGAAGGTTGCCGAAATTCGATCGGGAGGAGGGTGGAAGCATATAGAATGGTATGGAGTAGGATACGCGTCTTACATACTCCTTCATCCCCATTGAAATTTCCCACTCACTATTGTCGCGTACTGGATACACCGATTCACTATATGTGGCCAGGTAATTATGCACCATGTAGAATGGGGAGCAGTATAAGCAGTGATCCAGATTGTAGTTTATGAAGGTTAATAGGACATGCATGCAAGGGTACCATTTCATGCCAAACTCACGACATGTACATGAAAACTCACTGAGCTTCACTGTATCGTTATAATCTCCAACGAAATAGTACTCATCTCGAGAAATAGCATGGCAGAGAACATCTCGCGCCTTCTGCACAATATCCTTTAACTGTTTTTCCGCCCATGGTGTCAATGGATGATGCCGCAGATTCTCATCTCTTGTAAAACAATTCCTGTATCTTCAATATTACAGCCTCTATCAATTTCGTAATGAGGTATTCGCGTGCTTCTTTGAAAAGGGCATTAACGCACTCAGAAATGTTCATCGTGACCAAGTTGAATCTTCTTCGTAAAAAGTGCGAAGATGCCCATCTCTCATACTCGATTTCTATCAACCATGCATTTACTGGGGGATTGGCCATTTCGATATCATGCATTACTTTTTCAAATTCGGCCCTCCTGCAAGTCTTCACAGCCATCTAGTAATACATCTCTAACAACTTGTCCTTAAAAGTCTCCACCAAGTTTTTGTAGATGTGGTACGCACAATACCCATGGATTGCACACGGGAAGACTTAGGGAATCTCTTTCATTAGACCTTTATGTTGGTCGAATATAATGACAAGACCCTCCAAAGACCCTAACACATTGTTAAGGTGGGTAAGGAACTAATTCCAACTACTGTTGTTCTCTGATTCCCCGATGCCAAACGCAAGTGGAAATATATAATTATCCCCATCTAAGGCCGTAGAGATGAATAACACACCCTTATATTTACCCTTTAAGTGTGTCCCGTCAATAGAAAATCCTCTCCGCAATGATTTCTGAAAACTTCGAATGCATTGTCCGAGAGCTAGAAAAGATCTCTTGAACCTCCAAGTCTGTTGGTTTATAGAAACGACAGTAACTGTCTCTAGCTTGGCCCTCAACTCATGCAAATACAAAGGGAGTTGATTGTAGGAGTTTTCGTAGGACCCTATCACGTAATTAATTGCAAGCTCCTTAGCTTTCCATGTCTTCCAATAACTGATACGAATATTATATTTCTCTTGTATGATGAAGATAATGTCACGTGGCCTCAACCCTAAGCGTTGTTCAATGCGGCTAATAACCAGATCACACGCTAGCTTACTGCTAGCTTACCGGTGATCGCTCTTCATCCATGCCATGTCGCACGTGTGTTTTGATGTATAAGTTTGTATTTTGAATATACCCATATCATGCACCCGAGATGCATGAACCCTCCATTTGCATGCATCTTCAAAGCACACCACGGTAAATCTGCTCGAATTTGAGTATAGTACTCTATACTGAAAATTATTCTGAATTGTAAATTGACTCAAAACATACTGGCACCAACTCTTGTCCTTAAATGTTTGCCCTTCAACTATTTCGGTCGGTTCACATAACAAATCAGTATATTCCAGCATTTTTGCATTCGTGAGTGTATCATGTTCAAATGACGCGAGAACTTAACGAGTCATGAGGTTTGATGTTTCGGGGAGGTCTCGAAGCGGAATGTCGCTTACACGCACAAATGGGATGGTGGATGATGATGGAAGATCTGCAGTTGATGCTAACAACAGTGTCTTGTATTCATAATTACTGTTAATGTCAACTGCACCATTGACTTGCCTAGTCACGAAGTTTACTGTTTGCGGCGGCTCGGGTAATTGATCATTGCTTACTACCACTTGTAATGGAGAAAGATTGTATTTGAATTCCATACCATACTCCTTAGCCACACTATCCACATATGCTGTGGTATTGATGTGTTGGATTGTTTCGATGACTAACGGGATGAATTTTTCTGAATGCTCAAATTGGTAAGACAAGAACTCTTTGACGTCATCATCGTCTTCGATTTCGATTGGAGGCATTGATTCGTTAGTGCAAGGATTCAATACTTTCATCCTAATATCACAATCTTCTGGTCTGCTTTTAATAATCTTATAAATTCTAGATCGAAGCTCCTCATACGTAGTCTCAAGACATAGCATCATTTGTTTTGATGTTCCACCCGTGTACGAGTATCGTTTGTTTTCAAATTCTAACTCCCCGCCAAAAGAGCACATGATTCTTGCAGCCATTATCCGAAAACCAATACAATGACACATTATCAGTGAATCATAAATCAATGGAACCATGCCATATGACAAAACTCGATTAAATAATGAAGGACCTTCGTCGTTAACGAATGAAAAATGGATGGTGCTTGTTTAATTTTGTGACGCTATTTATCATGCCATTGAGCGAGGGAAGCATTATCAGTTTGAGCGGGGCACACATGAAATTCAGTAAGACAACTTGAAAATTGAGCGGGTCAAAATAGAAATTCAGTAGGGCAAACAAGAAATTCAGCGGGAGTAAGATGAAATTGAGCGGGGCAAACTAGGAAATGAGCGAGGTAAGCATGAAATTGAGCAGGGCAAACTATGAAATGAGAAAGCCAAGCATGAAATTGAGCGGGGGAAACATGAAATTGAGCAAGGTAGACTAGGAAATGAGCGGGGCTAGCATGAAATTGAGCAGGGCAAACTAGCAAATGACCAGGGCAAACTTGAATTTGAGCGGGCCAAACTAGAAAATGAGCGGGGCAAGCATGCAATTGAGTGGGTCAAACTAGGAAATGAGTGGGGGAAGCATGAAATTGAGCGGGGCAAACTAAGAAATGAGTGGGGCAGGCATGAAATTGAGCAAGGGCAAACATGAAATTGAGCGGGGCAAACTAGGAATTGAGTGGGGCAAGCATGAAATTGAGCGGAGCAAACATGAAATTGAGCGGGACAAACTGGAAAATTCAATGGGAAAATTCGACACATTTGCGCGACAAGCATGAAATTGAATGGCACAGACTGAAAATTAAGCGGCACAAACTATAAATTCAGCTATGCAAGCAAGCTTTAAATCTAGAGCGCATAGCATGGTATTGAGTTGGGCAAATGATAAATAGAGCGACATATCATGATATTGACGTGGGCAAACAATATTTCGAGCGAGCATAACGTGATATTGAGTTGGCCAAACATTTCTTCAAACAAGCATAACATGAAATTGAGCGAGCATAGGATAATATTGAGCTAGGAAAATAGTAGATTGAGCAATCCTAGCATTATATTTATCGAGGCAAACATTAAATTGACCTTGTCTACCATGAAATTAAGCTGAGAAAACATTAAATTGAGCGATACTAGCATGAAATTTATTGCGGCAAACATTAAATTGACCTTATCTATCATAAAATTAAGCTGGGCAAACATTAAATTAAGTGATACTGGCATGAAAAGCTGGGCAAACATTAAATTGAGCGATACTAGCATAAAATTTATCACGATAAACATTAAATTGACCTTATCTACCATGAAATTAAGCTGGGCAAACATTAAATTAAGCGATACTAGCTTGAAATTTATCGCGGCAAACATTAAATTGACCTTATCTACCATGAAATTAAGCTAGAAAAACATTAAATTAAGCGATCCTAGCATGAAATTTATCACGGCAAACATTAAATTGACCTTATCTACCATGAAATTAAGCTGGGCAAACATTAAATTAAGCGATACTGGCATGAAATTCGTCGCGGCAAACATCAAATTAACCTTATTTACCATGAAATTATGTTGGGCAAACATTAAATTGAGCGATACTAGCATGAAATTTATCACGACAAACATTAAATTGACCTTATCTACCATGAAATTAAGTTGAGAAAACATTAAATTGAGAGATCCTAGTATGATATTTATGAGGCAAACATTAAATTGACCTTATCTACCATGAAATTAAGCTGGAAAAACCTTAAATTGAGCGATCCTAGCATGAAAATAAGCAGGGTAGACATGGAATTCAGCAAGCGTAGCATCAGATCAAGTGAGCCCTAACATTGAATTGAGCGAGCTTAAAATTAAATTGAGCAAGTTTGACATGGATTCAATCGATCAACACGTAAATTTAACTAAGCCTAACACATGGAACTGACTAAACTTTGCATGCAATTCCATTGTACGAGTGTAACTTTTTTTTTTCAAGATTTATACCTCCGACTGCTGCAATACCAGTCAAATGCAGGTTGAAGAGAAGTGCTTTGGAGTGAGGAAATATTTTGAACCTTTTCAAGGAGATGTAACTAGTTCGTTGGGTTTCACATAACCCTCGCCAAGATGAAATATGGAAAATGTAGAATAATGCTACCTAAATGGATATCTAAATGCTTCAAAGATATTTCAGTCTAACAAATGAGAAAAAAATCCTTCACACTTCAGTTCTCCATTGGAAGAGAGTGTAAGGGAAGCACCTGTTTTTTTTTGTTAAGGGGAGTGAAAGCAAAGCCGAAAAGCAGCAGCACTGAAAAGAGTATTTAAAAAGGAGGGGTATTTATTTTCATCTTCAAATTCAAAATCTGCGTCCAGGTCTAAGTTGCAAAACAAAGTTTGTATTTCCCAGTAAAAACAGCTGGCTAAGAGGTGGGGTCCACGGTCCTAAATTTCTCTAATGTTTATCATTCGTAGGGGTCAGACGGAAAACACAAATGCGACAAAGCCGGAAAAACAGTAATTTGCTACTCGACAGAACAGGTGGCAGTTTGATGTATCCATGTGGTCCACTTGCATCGCGACGGATCGTTTTCTAAAATAAAATTCACGACACAATCATGTGCGTTGACTTTATATAGTTTACTGCCCTGCATATTTGACCGTTAAATGTTTTTGTTTTACAACATTTCTTTAATGCCCCAAGAATAGATAGATATGATTCTCCAATAGGAGTGAATTTTGAGACGTAAACGAGCAATGCCAGGGCCCTTTGTATGGACGGACCTGATTCGCAGTTACCTTGCAACAGCTCTGCGTATCATCTCCTTGGAAAGGCCAAAGGACAACTGTCCTACGCCGCTTGCTACTGAAGTGACGCCACTATGTTCTATTTCCCAACCGTAATGTATGTTTTGTAACCACACCGTCCACCCATTTGGAGTGATCATATTAGCGAGTGATCCAACGAGTCACATCAAGATCTTCAGTGGATCCCAGCTAAAATTGTGGGGAAAGTTGACGACCAACATTTAAAAGTTCTAAAGGTCACAAAAGTTTCCGATCAAGCTGATATTTGTAGCTTCCTTTCTTTCATATATGATTGAGCACATAAGCAGGTTGGATTTCACAAAAACATCGTAGTGGACCTTTGAAAGGTTCCAACGGTGGGCGTCACTCTCCCCCGTTTTCTATGGTGGGGTGGATCTGCATAATTCTTTGCTTCGTACCTTAAAATAATCTCTACAAATGTACGGACGGTGCGGATGCAAAACATATATGATGGTGCGCTTACGTAACTTGGTGACGTCACTTCACTGGCAAGTTTTGCTACTCAACCTGCCAGGGGGCTAATCCCCGTCCGAAATCACCGGAGCATTATAAACAGAAGTTCCCTTCTTTTAACCGAATATTTAAATATTTTATTCAATTTATCTGTTTCTGGGATCCAGGGCCTGGGGGAGGGATAGAAGCTTCGCTACCTTCGTAGGGTTTCTGCTAAAAAGCAGGATACATTAATTTTGATCAAAACCGTTCGTTTCATAGGTTCGGTGAATCCTATCCAAAGGACCATTTATCACATGGTCATGATCGTCTAATCTCTAAGCACACATGATTTCTTATTCGGATCACCATAGGGGGGTATTTCAACGGACGGATGAAAAGGAATTTAATGATAAAATCCTAGGATATGCCAAACATACCAAACAGACCTAGTGATCTTGTCCTTAGATATAGCAAACCCATGGAGCTTAAACCAATCGACTGACATCACCATCATTACCTTAAAATTGATCCCATCCTTCCTAATCTAATCTCGTTCAATCAGGCCCGAGGCGTGTTTGGACAGACGGATTGGAAATGATTGGAAGGTAAAATCCTGGGATATGCCAAACATGCCAAACACCCGATGAACTTGTCCTGGGATATAGCAAACCTATGGATCTTAAACCAATCCATTGACATCACCATCATCACCTTAAAATTGATCCCATCCATCCTAATCTTGTTCAATCCGACCGGCCAAACAGGCCCTAAACATGTTACACGTGCAATGTATACCATCCGGAGGAACAAACATCCCTTATATTCCACCATATGGTAAAAAAAAAAAAAAAAAGATCAATCTTGGCAACTCGGCATGCATAGTAATTTACCGTGGCCCATGTTTGACTGCGTCCTCCTTGACTGAAAGATAATCCATCTAAAAAAGGCTCTGTGAGGCCATCGTGATGTATGAGTTTTATCCACGCTATCCATTCATTTTGTGAAATCATTTTAGAGTACGAACTCAAAAGAAGGCAAATAGAAGGCTCAAGTGGGCCACAAAATGGACCTCGAACACCCACGGTTAAAAACTTCTTTGAAGCCACAAAAGTTTTCAATCAAGTTGATATTTGTGTTTTCCCTTCACGTAGGTCTAAACATCATGGTGGCCCTCGAAAGGTTTTAACTATGGGTGTAACGCTCCGGATTTCAAGGGTCGAGTAAAGCTCTACTCCATAGATCCAGCACATCACTTATGCAATATAAATAATGATGTTTGAATGTTGACCATATTAGTGCATTAAACATGAGACAGATTATACTAAATCAGTATATCATACTCCAGAGTTAATGTAATTAACCAAGCAGAAGATTGAGATAAATATATAAAGTATAAACATGGTTTATAACCTCTAGAGTATGATTGTTTTACCGGGCTGAATATATAGAAGTGTTTTTTCAAAATATATAAAATGTCAAAATGTGAATGTCCGACTAATCCATATAATCTCTGTGATCCCGTCAATCAATGCATGGTCAACATAGACCCACCTGATAACTGTACATAGGAGAACTCCTCCTCGTCATCAAAGAATTTCATCTCAGATGTATAGACTTCGTCATCACCTGCATCTACAACAAAGTCTGGTTGGTGTTTTAAAACACCGTCCTAGAGTAGGAGTGAGTGATCAACTCAGTGGTACTATAAGGCAAAGGTTAACATGTCATCAATTTATTCAAGAAATAATGATAAAGCAATACAACAATCACTTCCTAAATACTCTAGTTAATGCAGGAATGAGGTGTAGTAATGATGCATGCACTCGCACAAAGCTCCCTCACAAGCGAGAACATCAGCCATTCACCATGACAATACTTCCCCATCATGCCCTTCCTCTACAAAGGCCGTATGCAATGCGATGCATGGTCGTGTTAGCTGGGTACTTAATTAGTCTTATTCATATAGCAGGTTTGGGAAGTTAAGGTACCTCTCTTTAAATCATTTACCCAAATAAAAGATCCATGTAAGGTCGTCAATCCTAGTTAACCACATACGATAAGAAAGTTGTAGGGAATCACCCTAATAAAGAATAGTGGATGAGAAAGTTCAAGAGTTTATACTCAAGGTCACTACGGGGAGGCTCGTCACCTCATCGTTGGCCGACAACTCGAATACAGTGTCTCATACCACCATATTTAGCACACGAGTTTAGGTTATTCACTGGTCACTACGGGGAGGCTCGTCACCCCAGCGTAGGCCGACAGCTCGACCACGGTGTCCCATACCACCATGCTCGGCTCATGAGTCTTAGCGGTTCAAAGTATCATGGTTGAAACGGGTCTTACATTGGTAAGTGATACCTTAGATTCAAGCAGTGATGTCCATATATGATAAATACATAATAGGCCAATCGAGTTATTAGACAAGTTTAATTAGTACAAGCTGTAAGACCCGTATCCTAGACCATACCATTCCGTAGGGTCCCGCGTTCTTCTCTGTCAAATTCCGGCAACCTTCAACCCTTAACCGGCATTGCGCGCGACCCTGATTCATACGCCGTCAACTCGAGTCGACTCAACCCGAGACTTGTACCCTAGCGACCGCGCCGTCGCCGCGGTTCCGATGCCACGTCTCGCGCGCCGAGGCGATATCCAGGCCAGGAGATGTGGGCCCGCGTTCGGTTCGAGGAAAACACCGCGCAATTGTAAAATCCAAGAGAGGACATGTCAAATCAATCCCATCAATCACTACATCATGTCAAGTACAACCACCCCTCCCCTAAAGTCAACTCTCTCTTACAAACCCATCCCTTACATGTCAAGTACACATCACCCATCACTCACACCCATCCCTCTCTCTCTCTCTCCCATTCTCTCTCTTTCATTCTCTCTCTTTCATCCTCCAAGCAAGAAACCATCCATGACTTCCATGGAGAAGCTAGGTGTGACCCACCTTCCTACCATCAAATCCAACCCTTGGATCATCATCTCAACCGTTAAAAATGACTTCTTGGAGCTCTAGAGTGCATAAATGGAAGAGGGAATAGGCGATCAAAGGTGGGTGCTTCTTTCTCCCTTTTTCCCTCTATTTTTCCTTTATTTTGTGGGTGATTTTTTATTATTATTTTATTTTCAACCGTTGATTGAGGGCCCACTTGTGGTGGGACCCCGTCTTGATGTATGCATTGAATTGAGGGGCCCATAGTGGCGGGCCCCCCATATCCATTCCCTGTCTCACATTTCCCTCTCTATCTCTCTCTCTCTCTCTCACTCTATTTCCCTTTTTGATGGCCCACCGTAACATATGTATCATATTTACGCTGTCCACCCAAGTGGGACCCACCATGCATACGTTACACCCAACGTCCAGCCCTATCCAGCGGGTCTCACCTTTGCTGTCTGTTTGGACAGACCTAGACAAAGGCAAAAAAAAAAAAAAAACAAATATTAGCTTGCTATAGCTGGTGGTCCACATGCGTGGACCCACCAGACATTGATCCGGAGCGTCCAGATCGTGGGACCCACCTGATGCAGGTGTTTCATCCTAGCCGTCCTTCCTAGACAGACCCCAGATGAAGGGAAATAACAAACATCAACTCGATTTGGTTCGTGTGGCCCACACGTGGGACCCACAGTTTGAATGGATTGGTTGGTGTATCTCACACCAGCTACACAGTTGGTGGGAATGACGTCACCAAGTTGAGGGTCCTACCATGGTATACGTTTAATCCCACCGTCCATTTGGACGGTGGAGGAGGCCGTTCATCTGGTGTGAGGCCACCATGATGTATGGGTTTTAACCTACGTCATCCATCCGTTTTGCAATCCCCACCGTCCAGGACGGTGGGCCACACATGGTAGATGTGTTACATACCTGAGCAGCCGCACGTGTGAGTTTGATCCACACCGCCCATTAATAGTGGGACCCACCTTTTCTGTGTGTTTATATACAACGTCCATCTGTTTTGCCAGCGTGGACCTCACACGTGTGAGGGTGGGGTCCCACCTTGCTGTATGTATTATGCATCTTCAGCGTCCACGTGTACGTGGGACAGTGTGACCCACTGTGATATATGTGGACACCGCCATGATGTATGTGTATTACCCGCTGTTCATCTGTGGGACCCACCCGACGTATGTGATTTATCCACACCGTTCAACATTTTCAAAAGGTGGGACCCACCTTGCTGTATTGGATCCGCACCGTCCATCCCAGGGTGGGACTCCACCTGATGTATGGAGCCATGCCGTTCATCCATCTTACAGCAGCAGATGGCTGCTGTACTGGCTTCATCAAATTCTGTGGGCCCTGTCATATGGTATGCGTTAAATCCATACCGTTCAGCCATTTGGGTGATCTTGTTTGTGTGGGACTCACCCTGCACGTGTGTCAGGGGTGTGACCCACCTTGATGTTGTATCAGACCGTCAATCCAAACGGTGGGGTCCCATGCAGCTCAAGGTTGCTGGTCTTAATCCAGCAACGCTAGTGGGGCCAGCCGATGAAGCATGGGCTCCATCTGCACCGTCCGTGCAGTGGACCACACCATGATATATGTGTTTTATCTCCACCGTCCAGACTGTTGGACGGTGGGGCTACACCATAATGTAAGTGTTTTATCCGTGCCGTTCATCCAATGGGTGAGCTCGTTCTCAGGCTTGAGATAAAAATAAATAAATAAATAAAAATGGAGTAAATTCAAATATCTGGTGGGCCACACCGACGTGGACCTACCTTGATGTATATGGGTCTTATCCCCACCGTCCAGCGGGCTGGGACGGTGGGATTCTCTTGCTGTCGTGCTGCACCCAGCGTGGGAACCACCATGGTGTGCGTGTTTCACCCCTGCCATCCATGTGGGACGTGGGGCCATCATGGTATATGTATTTTATCATGTCCGTCCATCATAAGGACGTGGGACCCACCATAGTCTAATTATTATATCCACGCTGTCCATCTGCCTGGGGCAATGGGCCCCTTTGATGCATGTATCCTATATCCGTCGTCCATCAGGTTGGACGTGTGGCCCACCTCAAGATGCGTATTGAATAACCAGGCCGTCCGTCCAGACCTTGGGTTCCACGTGGTACTCCCTGATGTGTGTGCCTTTCCCATGCTGAACATGGGCTGGGACGTGGGTCCCATATGATATATATTCATACCATCCATCCCTGATAAATGGGAACTCTCCTTAATGCATGTATATCCACGTTGTTCATTTGCAGGGCCCACCTTGATGTATTCATTTTATCCACACCATCTAGATTGTGTTGTCCAATGTTTGGACAGTTCTGATTTACGTGGATAATATTTGGGCAGGGTTGATCATCGTTAGTGGGCCATGTGCCCCATAGAATGATTGTGTACAGTAATACACATGTTATACTTGCAACTAGTGAAGTGATTTTTGGTGTGGTCCAAACCCATTTGAGGCCCATTGGTACGACCCATCCATGGGGCCCATCATGATTTATTTTTGACCCATGTATGGGGCCCACCTGTCTTGTATTTAAGGCCCATAGGATGGAGCCTGCATGCTTGAATCTGAGGCCTATGGGCGAAGCTCATTGTGATATGTATTAGGCCCATGGCGCGTGGCCCATTTTATGTATTTAAGGCCCAGAGATGTAACCCTTTTGATGCATATGAGACCCATGTGTAGGGCCCACATTTTATGTATTTGAGGCCCATGAGCAGGGCCCATCTTTGAGCACATGAGGCCCATTGGTGCGGCCAATTAATGCAGCCCACTTGATGTATATTGGAGCCCATGGGTTGTAGCCCATTATGATGTATTCGAGGATCATGGGTCGTGGCCCATGGGGATGTATATTAGGTTGGCATATTCGGCCCATTGTTATGTATATTAGACCCTTGTACGAGGCCATGGGCCCACTGTATGCTCGGCCCTATGTGGGTCACTCCTTGGGAGCAATGTTGGTTAAATGTCCACATTGATGGACAATGACGGTTGGTTGTCCTCACTGTGACCTTCCCTTAAACCTTGTTAGACCCATTCTTACCGATCGAGGCTGATTATCGATCGAGGCCGATTACCGATTCTGATGGCCGATTGCCGATTATCGATCGAGGCTGATTATCGATCAAGGCCGATTGTCGATTATCGATCGAGACCGATTACCGATTCTGATTTGTCGTGGCCGATTGTCGATTATCGATCGAGGCCGATTACCGATTCTGATGGCTGATTGCCGATTATCGATCGAGGCTGATTATCGATCGAGGCCGATTGTCGATTATCGATCGGGACTGATTATCGATCGAGGCCGATTACCGATTCTAATGGCCGATTGCCGATTATCGATCGAGGCTGATTATCGATCGAGGCCGATTGCCGATTATCGATCGAGGTTGATTATCGTGACCGATTACTGATCGTGGCCGATTGTCGATTGACGTGGTCAATTTTTGATTCTACTTATCATGGTCGATTGACCGATTCTGATTATCAAGGCTGATTATTGATCGAGGCCAATTATCGTGACCGATTGTCGATTCTGATTGTCGTGGCTGATCGCCGATTCCGATTGTCGAGGCCCAATGTGATGTATATACGGCCCGTTGTGATGTGTATCCATCCCGTGTTTAAGGCACAATGTGATGTATATGAGGCTTATGTGATGAGGCCCATGGTGTTATATATTTGACCCTTGTGTGAGGCCGTGAGTCCACTATATGTTAGGCTTTATGTGGGTCATTCCTTGGGGGACAATGTCCACTTTGTCGATGTCAATTGTCAATACCGATTATGAGTATGTGACTGCATAGCATCATGATACATGCCCATATGCATCATTTGCATGTCTGTTATGAGATATGATTGACCATTGCATACGTCATAGTGCTGGTTGTTATGAGACTCCCTGATAGGCGGAGATTGTCTCGCATGAGTGCACGGTATGCGTAGGACTGATGCATGACTGGATTGTATGACTCATGCATCTTGCATTGTGTGTTGTGATTACTGTATGCCCTAGCGACATCAGGGCCGTAGCCTCCACAGGCATATCGTGGATGGCCAGATGAGACACCGGAAATCTGTTTTACATGGGGTGCTATAGATATCCCTAGGTGAAAGTCCCTAAACCCTCTTGGTTCCAGAGGTTGCTCCAATGTCTAGACCGAGTGGGTAGATGAGCGCCGTGTGCCGATTACCAGATGGCTGCGCTCTCCACTGTTTCGTGGTCGGTTGGAAGGGGGTGCGGCCTTACCTGCCCGAGAGGAGGGGGCAATGCTAGGCTGAGTCTGACCAGCTCGAGGAATGGGTCCGCTATCGACGAGTCGAGCCCGATATTGGCAGACGGATAGTGAGGTCTCTTCCACTTACCTTATTGCGCGCGATGTGGCGGTGATCTGGTTTAGAGTGTACTAGACCCCGGTGATTTCTCAGAGAGGAACCGTACTGACATGTGGACTTATTGAGTAGGAATTGCATGCTCATTCATTCATTCACTATCCACTCGGGCTGGTGGTGCGCAACTAATTGTTGTGTACCTTCGTTATGGCAAGGATTTCGGTTGGGTGCGCAACTAGCCTGAGATCAGGAGTTTACCACAATGAGTCTGACTATCCAAATTTAGGTATGGGACCGGTTTGGATAGAAGTCCCTTGTGGTGGACCCCATAGCCTGCGATACTACGTACTATCATCCCGACTTCACACTCCAGCATGGTTATTTCATTCGCATCGCATATTACATTACATTCGCAGGCATATGGCATTTTGGGTTGCTATTTCTGTACTTATATGGCCTGGATAGATTTAGTAGGATTTGTATATTGCATTGCAATCCTCGACATCTGATACTTGGCTCTTTATGACTCCTTATCGCATAACTGTTCTATATTGCGTATTCTGAAATTGATTGACTTATGGACTTGTCCATACTTTCGCTTACTCTGTTATCGTATGATTTATGATCTTGTTAGTATTTCTGCTTACTCTAATAATTCCTGTTCTTGTTAGTGTTTCTGCTTATTTAGACATTGTATGGTTTATGGATTACCAATTTTTTTGGTATTGTATGATTATAGCATTGTATTGAATACTTGACACTTACCTTGTGCACACACTTACACCACCCTCTAAGCTTTCTATAAGCTTATGCACGATAGATGCGTGCAGGTGATGTTAAGTTGCAGCAGTGTTGAGCTTGGAGCGTGCAATGGTCTTCTGGAGCTTGATTTTTATTTATGTATTTTCCTTTCAGTATTGTACTCAAACGATTATATTAGTGGATATGTGATGATGATGTTGCCTTTGTGAATTGGGTAATCTTGTGGTTATGCTTATTACTAGTTATATGTACAAAAAAAAAAATAATCCTCCTTGTAGGATCCCAGGGTCGGAATCTGGCATATGAATGCTAGGAGCCGAGAATGGGGTACTACGGAGGCTGTCGGCACCAGATTCGGTAATCGGGATTCTTATGAATCCGATTCCTGGGTTTGGGGCGTGACACAAGCGCACACAGAATTAATCGACATATAGTGCATGAGCACTCCCTGTGGCCTAACCACTGTTGACAAACTTCATACGACTTGGATTCACCGAACGTATCAAGTGTGACAAGACTAATTTCGCTACTCAAACGGGAATTATTACTGATTGCCTGGACTACGTTGTAGTCTCAATCTTACTCAGATGTAGCACGTAAATACATGTGAAGATCATATCAGCATTCGACGAACAATTCCAAATCAATATCTCATTTGAGCATTTTACCAAACACGTTGAACATGTCACCAAGCACTTGCATTTAATCCATAAGTCGCGTAGCTGCAATATGATTTCATGAAAGAAGTTATTCATATGATTAAAGAAATTTAGGATTCCTATCTTAATACACTTAATAAATACAATCCATCAACAAATTCTCATGTAGACATTTTAGCAAACACTTGACTACACATTTTCAACTATATAGACTAGATTAGTTATGACATGAACTATAAAAAATTCCTTACACAAATTAGGTTATAAAGCGTATGACAAACATGAATCTTAAGTTAGAACTCATGGAAAGCATAAATCAGAATTTCATACTCATTCAAACATTTCAACAAACACATGGAATGCATTTTATATTCAACATAGTTCACACATGTATGATTTATCGAAAACGTCGTAACTAAGATCATATGACAGTAATCAAGTCAGACATAAATTATTAGCTAAAATTGAAGCCTTGAAAATCATAACCTAAACGTTTATAGTCTACACCTTTCGTCAGAATATTTGATTCGGACACAGTTCAAATCCTACGTTACTGAAAACAGAACAACGGTTACCTAAATTAGGAAAATTCGTTAGATAGGTTGACAAACAACTATTCTATACCTTAACTACAGCGTTAAGGTTTGGATTTCTTATCCGAAACATCGTTGGAAACGATGGTGTAACAAAACGGGAGAGGTGATTCAGCCCATGGAGTAGTGGGAGTGAATCCCAGCAGCAATCTGCCTATCTCTCTCTCTTCTCCTCACTCTTTTCTCCTCTTTTCTCTCTTCTCTCTCTTAGGGTTTTGAGAAATTCGTATGGGAGAGAGAGAGGGTGGTTTAAGGGTTATATATAGGCCCAAAACTGATTCAAATGGCCCCAGGGCCATGGTATACTTAGGTTATACCTAAAGGGTGTTTGTTTCAGACAATCAGGACTCATCTGGACGTCATAGAGCAAGTTCCCTGACAATGGATCTATGCTAGAACTGTGTTTATGGTACGATCTGACAAATGGATCAACCATGAAGGACCTGTATCAGATCAACGATCGTCGTCATTCGATCAGGGCCACAAGTATATAGATATGTGTAGGGAAATTTCCCTAATCCATGGGTGAAGTTCGATCAGAATCTAGCGGTCTGAAGTCTTTAATTTCGCCCGCAAGTGAATGGTCCAATTCACTTAAATTTGGGTCATTTTCTAAAGATATTCGCGTTTCTCACACACTTCGCTCAAGGTTCAAGTTGTGCGTTTCTGTATACCATTTGGGCTTGATTCTCGTGTAAGACCCGTATTATATACCTTACCGTTTCATATCCTTCCGCGGTCCTTCCGGTTGAATTCCAGCAACCTTCGACTTGTATTCGACGTTTGTGCGTGATCCTAAGCCGAGTCCTGCATACCAAAGTCAGCTCAACCGAAAATCTGTACCTTAGCGACCGCGCCGTCGCCGCGGTTCTAACGCCGCGACTCGCGCACCGACCCGATACTCAGGGTAGAAGATGTAGGCCCGCGTTCAATTCGAAGAAAATGCCGCATGTTACGAACTTTGAGAGAATCTCTACAACATGTCCCATCAATCAATCAATCAATCCCATCAATCAAGTACACATCACACATCAAGTCAAGTACAAGTAGCCCATACCCTACCCCTACCTTTCTCTTACACAAGCAACCCAAAGTGAACTCTCACATCACCTCATCCATCACCAAACCCATCACCCATCACACCTCACCCATCCTTTTTCACCCATCACCTCACTCTCTCTCTCATTTCTCAACCTCTCAAGCAACTCCCAATATTCCATGAAAACTCCATACGTCTAAGCCATCCTAAGCAAATCCAAAGGCTAAGTGTGGCCCACCCTCATCTTTCATCCTTACCATTAAGATCTCATCATCCACCGTTAAATCCAAAGCCAAGGAGCTAAGGAGGCTTGGGGAGCAAGAAGAAGGAAAGGAGGTGGGTGATCCACCGTTAAATTCTTACTTTAGGGTCTACTTGTTGGTGGGATCCATTTTGATGTATGTAATGTATCCATGGAGGGCCCATAGTGGCGGGGTCCCTCCCTTCCATCACCATCTTTCTCTCTCTCCCTCTCTCTTTCTCTCTCTTTCCATTGTGATGGTGTGGATTCCACCAATATGTGACATATCTACCCCGTCCATCAACATCAGACGGTGTGGCCCACCCCATTGTTGGTGATGATCCACACCACCAACTATCTAGATGGATCCTATGCATTTTTTTTATATTATATCTTTATATATATATATGTATATATATATATATATATATATATATATATATATATATATATATATTATGCATACAAGTGGGCCACGTGTATGTGGGACCCACCATGATGCCAGTATTTACGCCGTCCAGCGTCCCTGGACGCTGGATATAAGGAGGCCAACATGGAGAGCGTGTACTGACACGGGCGTGTACTTACAAAAAAAAAGAGAGTTTTGAGTGGGCTACTTGGGTAGGCCCCACCTTGATACTTGTACTCAATACAAGCCGTCCATCCTCCTCCTCAGTTCGTTTTAAGCGTTGAGCCGAAAGGTGAACCCAATCCGGCTATCTGGCGGGCTATGGCATAAGAAATAGGGGGTTTCTACCGTTAAAACTCACTGGATGATTCTACACACTGAAATATACCCAATATTGGGCTTGACGGGTTTGTATTGAGCCATGGGGACCAACAGTTGGGTCGGATTTGCCGGATGCGGGTCCCACCTAGGAGATTCGGTAAAACCTTGTATTTAAAAAAAAAAAGGGAAACAGCAGCAGCTGCTGCTGTTGCTGGAGATGTGTCAGCGCCTAGCGGACGGGCTGACCCATGGCCCATCCGTGGGCCCCACCCAAATGTATGTATTGTGTCCACGCCATCCATCATAGTGGGCCCCTGGTCCCATGTGACCTTATGAACAGGTTTGGATGGCTAATAAACATTACGGTGGGCCCCTGGTCCACGTGACCATATGAACAGTTTGGATGTCATATAAACAGTACAGTGGGCCCTAGGTCCAGCGACCATATGAGCAGGTGGATGGAAAATAAATATTATGGTTGGCCCCCTATCCGGGTGACCTCATCAACAGGTTGGTTGGAAAATAAAACGTTACAATGGGCCCCTTGGTCCATGTGACCATATCAATAGGTTGGTTGGAAAATAGACATTTTGGTGGGCCCCTATTTATGTGACCTTATCAACAGATTGGATAGGAAAATAAACATTATTGAGGCTCACTTTGGTAATTATGGGCCCATGTATTTAGGCCCATCTTGATGTATTTTTTAGGCCCATTATTGAGGCTCACTCTGATATATATGGGCCCATGTATTTAGGCTCATCTTGGCATGTATATATGTAACACTCCGGATTTTTACCAACCTGGAGTCAGACGTCCTTAAGCAATGGGTCAGCCATATCACTCTCAAAGCTCAATCTTAAAGTCTAAACATCGCTGTTCAACCCATTTCCTTCAGAATCTCACCTTTCACCACCTCATTCTTCAAATTTCTCAAAGTACTTTCATATTAGACATAAAACCTAAAGTTTAAAAGGTGAAGAACTATACTTAAACTAAAACTTACTATAAATGGTTCATACATACATAAAATGGGATTTTGACTATGAAAATCTTGAAATCTCATGATGTAGATAGGTTATTCGGATGGATTAGCTTCTTCTACCCCAAAATCATATATTGTACGTTGCATAACTCATTCCAGTTTGCAAATGAGACTCGATAAATGCCTTGATGGACTCGTGGGCCCAAACGACTCAATTCGAGGGGATCCAAAGTAGGCCCCACACGTTTCTAGCATCCCTGGGGGGTGAAGACCACGCCCATGGGGCGATCCCTCACCAAATAGGTCAGTGACCGGTGAGGACCTCGCCGAGTCGGCAAGGCCTCGTCCGTACAGTGGACAGGCAGCCCGATTTTACATTATTTCTATACGTTTTATTAAACTTTGAAAAATCATATCTCCTTCGTTATAATTTCAATTTAGGTGATTCAAAAATCATATTGAAGATAAATGAGTCTAGTTTTATATAAAAATATTTAAAAAATATAATAAGATATTTAATATAGTTTAAAGTAGGACGTTGTGACAACTATCTGAAAATTACTTGTTGGATAGCTGATGCTTCTGGAATTTTTAAAATTTTTCTACAACTTGAAATATTATAAAATTTGGTGGAGCCAGGGTAAACTTGATGATGAACCATTAAAAAAATAATTAAAATAATATAATAATAGAAGTGCCCAAAATGGGGCATAGAATGGCCCTAGGACTGTATTCTTCCATAATTAGGGTATAATTTGGTTAAGTACCGAACTGAATACTCAGTAGAATTAACTTGAATCACTTTAAATATAAAATACAAGACCCAAAATTAGTAGGACCGCTAACGCTATGTTACCTAGAAACCTAGGATCAATCTCTAAACCCAGTTGCTCTCGGGAGCATTCAGAAACTTCGCATTGGACCTGGACCGCACGTCGAAAGTCTGATAGCAATGAACTTAGAAGATATTGACCGCATTGTTGGACTTAACAAGCACCATGAAAATCACACCCAAACGATGTCCTGAGACCATTTTATTATGTCCGAAGTGAAGAGAGTGAGAAAAGGAAGATATTTAGAAAATTAATTATATTTTTATGAAATCTGGCACGTTTCACTTGCACATTATTTTTAAGCGTTCTGACCGTTAGAATTCGACCCAAATTCACCCTCGGAACAGGATAGGTGGCCCTTACATGTCAAAGTACTTGTGGCCTTGATCGAAGTTCAGTAACCGTTGAATTGAAATTGGTCCACCACGTGCGATCTGGAAGTCTGACTGGGACGAAAACTTAAATCCACCTAGATCCAAGGGTGGTGAGCTTAAGTCTGACCACACACAAAAAAGGGACCTCCAGAAGTGCTCCGTTGAGACGGAATAGTCCGTGTTTGGACATAACTTAGGTATACCAAGGCCCTAAGTCTAATTTAGTGAGTTTTGGGCTTATAAAAAGGGCTTAAACCCTCTCTCATTTAGCCCATATGAATTTAAGAGAAACCCTAGGAGAGAGAAGAGAGAAGAGAGAGAAAGTGGGAGAATCTTCCTGCTATTCTTCCCTGTCGATCTACGTGCTTAACCATCACTTTACAATCGCTATCCCGACGATTCCGGCTTCGTTCTTAGGTAAGAAAACCTAACTCTAACCTATTTTAGGGTTTCAATTGATACAAGTAGCGAGATAGCTAACATAGCTCGTGGTTTAGGTTGTTACACTATCGTGGACGAAGACTTAACAATCCTATCGCGTTCGTTACGCTTCTACGGCGTAAGGTGCGGACTTTAGACATTTAGGTTGTCATTTTTCAAAGCTTTTAATGTCGAATAATGATAGATTCCTGGCGTGGATGCTATTTCACATGTAGAACATGTTATCCGTTTTTCATTTCGGTTAAATACGAAGAATATGGAATTTTGTGTATTCTCTATATTCGTAGAAAATATCATAAACGTAAAAAATATAAAAGTGTGTTTGCCATGATTAACTACCGTCTATGTATGCTAAATATATGTGTAACAACTCCTGGGCTAAAGGTTTAGCCCAAATACATGATATACCAACATACGATATGTATTTAGTATGTGTAGCCTAAGTATTTGTGAAAATGACTGAATGAGTATAGACTTTGTATTCGTGCTCGCCATGACAAACTGTCGTAGATATATGATTGCTGTATGGGCGACAACCCTTTGAAGAAAGGATTTGCCCTAATACATATGTAAATTAACACATAATATGTATGATGTAATGTGTAGGCTAAGTGTTTGTAAAAGTGTCTGAATGAGTTAGTAGTTAGCAAGATGTACCTGTATGCGGGTTGAGATATGATTCTCAACCACATCAATGATGCGTTTGATTTCCTCCACGTATGACTTATTTTGATGTCTGCTTGATTATGAATTAAATGTGTGTGAATTCATGTTTACAATGAACTTCAGAACATGTTCATATGATTGAATGATTTGTAATCTTGATCCATTACTGCTTTGACTATCTCATAGGATATTATGTTGTAATTGAATGTGTTTGGGGCTATAGAATAGTCCAGGCAATCGGTAATATGCCTTCATTTCGTAGCCGAGACCTATTCGCCACGTAGGACGTGTTTGACGAACCAGAGTCATGCGTTACTTATCGTCAGTGGTTAGGCCACACAAGGTGCTCATGCACTTCATGTCGATCAACTCAACGGGTGCTCGTACTAGTCAAACTCATCAAGTAACCCAATTAACCCGATGTATGTTAACCATGTATGGACGCTACTGCTTGAATCTAAAGTATCAAACGTACCAGTGAAAATCCCGTTAACCATGGTACCTCAATCCATTAAGACTCATGAGCCGGACATGGTGGTATGAGACACCGTGGTCGAGCTGTCGGCATACGCTGGGGCCACGAGCCTCCCCATGGTGACCAGTGAGCAACCTAGACTTGTGAGCCGAATATGGTAGTATGGGACACTGTATTCGAGCTGTCGGCCTACACTGATAAGGTGATGGGGGAGTGGTGCAACGAGTACGAGTAACAGCCCTGGCAGCCCTTTGTAGTGACCTCGAGCATACTCTGAATCTGTGGTGAGGCGACGAGCCTTCCCGTAGTAAATAGAGTATAAACTAGGCCTGTATTGATAAGGTGATGGGGGAGTGGTGCAACGAGTGTGTGTAACAGCCCTGACAGCCCCTTACAGCGACCTAGAACCACATCATCTATGAGATTATCTAGGACTGACGACCCTAGAATGGATCCTTGTTTGGGAATGATATAAGGGAGGTACCTTAGTTTCCCAATACTTCTGTATGAAAAGGACTAATAACAACTCGGTAATCATGTCCATATCGCACTGCATGTGCCTGGAAGATGTGGAGCACTGAGGGACGAAAGCATGCTACGAACGTAAGATGGTGTCGCATGAGGGAGTATGTTGGTGAGGGCATACATCATATCATTTCATCCTTGTATTAACTATAGTATTTAGGAATGTTTGTTATGTTTTTCTTTATCATTATCGCTTGACTGATTTGATAACATGCTAATCTTTACTCTATTGTTCCACTAATTCAGCTATTCACTCCCACGTTACGGGACGGTGTTTGCAACACCAACCAGTCCCTGTTTTATTTTTAGATGATGGCGTTGCTTGGGAAGCAGAGCCGGACTTTATGATAATGAGGAGGATTTCTCCTATATGCAGGTTCTGATCGACGGGGTTATAGGGTTACTTATTAGATGTTATTACACTTATCATCTTACGCTTTTAAAATACCCATGTATATTCTTTTTGTTCATTTTTGAAGTATACATGTATATAGTTAACCTGGTAACATGTTCACACTTCGGAGACTTAAAATAAATTATACATTTTATATATTTATCACAGTCTTTCCCTTGTAAAATTTAACTGTCTCTAGAGTATGATATGTTGTTTTGGCTTAATCCACTTCATGTTTTATGCACTATTACAGTCGACATTCATCCATCATTGAAAATGTTGCATAAGTGATATTCTGGAACTCGGGAGTGGAGTTTATGCTCGACCCCCGATTTTTGGGATGTTACAATATAGGCCCAATGTTGAGGCCCACTTTGTTATATATGGGCCCTGTGTGTAGGCCATTTGATGTGTTTATAGGTCCGTTGTTGAGGCCTACCTTGATATATAAATAGGCCCACGTTATGAGGCCCATTTGATGTATTTATGGCCCATTGTTAAGGCCCACTTTGGTATATATAAGGCCTATGTAATTAGGCCCACTTGATGAACATAAAGCTCATATGATTGGGCTCATTGTAATGCACTCTAAGGCCCATGGGTGATGGCTCATTGCAAAGTACCTAAGGCCCATTGGTGAGGCCCATTGAGGTGGCCCACTTGATGAATATAAGGCCCATGAGATACGGCCCATTTGATGTATTTGAGGCCCAATGGGATGTACCTAAGGCACATTGTAATGTGTGATTCTGCCATGATTTATTTAATAATATTTAAGGCAAACCGAGCCTTGGGAGCAATGATGGCTAGATGCCCACATTGTCAGGATGATGTCGGTTAAATGTTCACATTATCACTCTCCCTGAGGCCCACTGATAAGCCCATACTTGTAGTGTGAAGGCCGTCTAGGCCCATCTTAGTTATGCACAGGGCCCATCACCACATAACATGTTCAGTATAGATCCATGATTCATGATCATATGCATCATATGTATGCCTGATATGAGGAGTGACTGATCATAGCATGTGCCTTTAGGCAGATTGTTTATGGGCTCCTTGATAGGCGAAGTTGTCCTACATGAGCGCATGGTACGCGCAGGATTGTTGCATGTCTGGTAGAGTGATTCATGCACTTGTATTGGTGTGATTATAATTATTGTATGCCCTAGCGACATTAGGGCCATAGCCTCCACAGACACATCGTGGGTGGCTGGATTGGATACCGAAAATATTTAGTTTTAGCATACGGGCGTCATAGATGTCCCTGGATGAAAATATCTAAACCCGATGGTACCAGAGGATGACTCCAACGTCGAGACTGAGTGGATGTATGAGCGCATGAGGGCCAATTATCAGGAGGCCGCGTCTCCCACTGTGTCATGGTCGGTTGAAAAGGGGTGTGGCCTTACTCGCCCGAGGATAGGGGGCAATACTAGGCTGAATTTGACCAGCTCGTGAATGGGTCCGCTATTATCGTGCCGGATAGGTATTGGCAGACTATTGGCCAGGAGGATAGTGAGGTTTCTTACGCTCACTTGGACTGTGTGGATTGGGGAGCGGCAGTGCCATTTGGAGTGTACTAAACCCCGGTGATTATCCTGAATGAGAATTGTACTGATACATGATGAGGATTGGTATGCTTGCGCTGCGTCTTGCATAGCATGGTCTTGGCATGACTGATAATATTCATATCTTGCACCGCATAGCTTTGGTACGGCTGATTGGATTCATGTATTCATCAGCATGATTCCGCATTTTTCTGACCTTGCATTCTGAGCACGCTCTTATTGCGTACACACTTACACCACCTTCTAAGCTTTCTATAAGCTTATGCACGATTGATGGGTAAAGGTGACGCCAGGACGTAGCCTTAGTCTCGCCACCGTTAGAGTGTGCAGCCGAGTTTCTGGAGTTTTTGTTATTGTCACTATCTTGTATTTCCCTTTCCTACGCATTGTACCTAAACTTTTTGATCATAGTGAATTTTGTGATGATGTTCTTATGGTTATTGTTCATGGGTTATGCTTTTGTTATGCTCATTACGAATCAAATGGATATTAGAAATCCTCCTTGTAGCATCCCAGGATCAAAACCTGGTATATGGGTGCCGGGAGCCGAGAATGGGGTACTATGAAGGCTGTCGGCGCCGGATTCGGTGATCGAGAATTTTGTGAGCCTGGTTTCTGAGTTTGGGGCGTGACATCCCGCAATAGTTGTCAAGCCCAATAAGGCAGTCATAACCCTATAGTTTCGCGATCATCGGACTTTCGACGTGCATTCCAGTCCGATACGGAGTTTCAATGTGCTCACGAGAGCAACTGGCTTTTGGAATTTCTCCTAAGTTATTAAGTAGTATTGAGTCATTATTATATATATATATATATATATATATATATATATATATATATATATATATATATATATATATATATATATATATATATATAGTTTTGGGTCTTGTCATCTGCATAGATAGTGGTCAAGCTAATTCACCAATTAATTCAGTTTAGTACTTAATTAATTTTCATCTAATTTCTACAGGATACGATCCTTAAGTATATCTACCTAAGGTGGTACTCGGGCCTTTATATGGATTTTTCTGAGACGTTACAATGGGTGTCATTATGACTGTTGCGTCTTGCAGTGTGGTCCACATCAACTTTGAATTTGTTTATTTTTGGGCTCACGGTGTCATTATCACTATTGCCAACTGCAGTGTGGTCCACTTCAACTTTAGGGATGCCTCATTTTTGGGCTCAAGAGTTAAAATGACCTAGAAAACTGGATGGACGGCGCGGATAAAATTCATACATCACGGTCAGCCCTACAATACCCTTGGGCAAGACACAATTCGCTTCTAATCCAAGGTTTCTAATCATGCGATCGATGTCCTCCATTTTGTTGGCACTTGGTTTGTTTCATGTGGTGTGCGGGATTGTGCCTAAATCCATATAATAGCTTGATTTAAATAGATGAACTTTGACCCCAAGCACCAAAATACATATATACGTTAGATGAACTTTGACCCCAAGCATTAAAATACACATATACATTTGATACAATATATATATATATATATATATATATATATATATATATATATATATATATATATATATATATATATATATATATATATATATATATATATATATATATGACTGGCTTTTGAGAAGATCATACGATAATGGGAGGGTGAAGTTCTTTCTCTAAGATGGGTTGCATCTTGTCTTCTATAAGAAAAAACTTTTCAAAACACCAGTGCAATCAAATAATAGAGAAAAATCACAATTGATCACTGAGAGAAAATGTGTGTTGTAAGAACTATATGATATTAGATAAATGATAAATCCAACGTATGAGTATAAATTTGGATTACTACAACTAAAAAACTATAGCTAAGAATTACTACTATTGGATTATTGCTACTCTTTGGATAAGTTGAGATAAAAGATAGATTAGTTTTAATTTGATGGTGTGTTGGATTGGATTCATACTTTGCTAATTTTTTTGATATTTATAGACTCCAGCTGCGTAGTTTATTCTTTTAGATGTTTCTTTCACTACTCCAACAATTACAGTAGTCGAATAACCTCTCTCTAGATCCTTCTTTTGTTATGTTTCCTCTTTCTAAATCTTCTCCTTCTCTCGACCAAGCCTTGCTTTTCTTAGTCACAACTCGTTCATCGGCCACTCATCAACCACATCACTTTTGTCAGTCTTTTGATGACATCTAGTATTAATTCTTTGGCAGAAATGATTTCATTAAAAGTGCTCTAAGCATTCGAAGATCTTCCCATACACCTATCTGTTATGCAATGCCACATATCGCCCTCCTATTGGCTTTTTCCAGAATGGCCAAACATAAGGTACAATATTTCCCCACACGTCACTTCGCCTTTAGGAAAAAGGTGAAAGCGATGTTATTTCATTGCCCAATGCAATCAGTCATTGATCCATGCGTCATCTCCCCCTTGATTCTACCTTACCGAGGTTGAACTAAAAAATATTATTTACCTCTTTTTTCTAAGTTGTCCATATGACACGTTGCATAAAATCATATCATACGAGGAGCCATGATTGCCCTTTTTCATTAATGTGACATATCGCAACCGATATATAAACACAACTCTAATTTAGTGCTTACCTTTCTTCACACTTTGCTTCTTCTCACTTGTGTCGAAACTCTCTTTTCAATATGCTTTTCTCTAAATTATTATGGTTCCATCTTCCTCATCTTCCTTTTCAGTCTTTCACCTAGAATCATTCATCCAAGATTTATATGTTTTTTTTCTTAAGGAGTGGTTAATAATCTTCTTTTTAATACTCTTATCAAACCGGATAAGGCTTTATTGATACTCGGCCCAACCTTTCATCCTACAATTACTCACGAATTGTTACGTCCCAAACTTGGGAAGTGGGCTCACAAAATTTCCAGCCGCCGAATCCGGTGCCGACAACCTCCATAGTACCTCATTCTTAGCTCCTAGTTCCCATGCGCCACGTTTCGATCCTAGGATCTTACAAAGAGGATTTTCAGGGTGAATTTTTTACATATATAAAGGAGCATAATCACAAGTGTACCCAAGTCACCAAAACATCATCACCATATATCCACTAAGGGCCCGTTTGGACGGGCGTATTAGGGTGGAGTAGGTGGTAGTAGGTTGGATAGGAGAGTCTTATCTAGTAGAGTACGACCGCCTGCCTGTTTGGACAGGAGAGAGATGAGCAGGGCGGCGTCCCGTCTTATGTACGGTCTAAGAGATTGGATGGGAGGTAGCTGGATATGGCGAGAGCGGTGGCGGGAAGGACCATTTCTCCCTTTCATGCCTTATAAATCTCAGGTATTTTCGACGCGTGCGAGACCATCATAACTGCTTCTTCCTCCTATGGCCTAATTCGATGTGCTCGAGTTCGGAATCTGTCATGTATGTTATCCCCCCACCCTGTGAGAGGACTGTGGGCGACTGATTTGCATGTTCAGTTCTACAGGCTCCTAGATTTTAGGGGTTCCTGTGCAATCTGATTTTTTATGTAATGTGCACCCAAGAAATCGGGGGTTATGGGTTTTAAGAGAAATCTTGGCAGAATATTTGCTGCATGTGAGAATCCCGGAGGATTGTTTGTGCTCCAATCCTTCTGTATTCAATTGACTGCTTCCATTGTCGGAAACCTCTTTGCTTATATAGTGGTTTGTGGGGGTGTGGTGAAAATAGATTTGTGACGTTGTTGTCTTCTCCAGATAACCCCCATGTAAGCAGATTGTGGGCGTTGTGGCTTTTTCTGATTTCACTTGTCTGAAAACGGAGATTGTGTCTTCTTCAAACATGCCATATTCAGTCCTATTGTTGATTATCGAAGATTATTTTGATCATGGCATCTAGAAATTGGGAGTTTTGTGAAATCTTATTTCTAATCTTCAATCCGAATCCAGATAACCCCCAATTTCTGGATTTGAGGCATTCTTGTGAAATCTGACATGGATTGAGATCCAGGTGGACTGATTTTGCAAGAATCTGTCACTATTGAGCTAAAGGATTTTAATCTACAGTGACCTATTTGCTCGTGGTTTGTGGGTATTGGGGGTTTTCTGAAATCTTCATTTTACGTCTGGGAGGGTTCTCCATATAATAGAGGGTTTCAGGGTTCTCAGATTTCATGTAATCTTAAGAACTAACAACTTTCTTATCCGACTGCTGATTTGCTTCCATTTCTAACTCAGTGTTCATTGATCTCCGCCGTTGGCTTAAGTAAAGATCTCTGGTAAGCTCCATATTATTTGTCTTACCTTTCCCAACAGGGACTATTTTGCATTTTCTGCCTCCATAGCTAAAATTGATGAAATATTACAATAGAGATTCGAATGATTCAGATTCTTGTTGTATTTTCTGCCGTGAAATCTGGTTTATTCTTGTTGCATCAGTGATTCAGATTTTGAGATTCGAATGTGCTATTACTTATTTGAGCTACTGGACACCTTAATCTCATTTTTTTTTGTTAACACCATGACCTTATGTGCATTGGAATATATTTCTAAACCTGCATACACCAGACAGAGGAAGGTTGCTTATTTTCACATGCCTCTGAAAATTTAAACGAGTTACTTCGGATAGTTGATCCGTGGTTATTTCTTGTGTAACATATCCCACCTTCTTGCTCGAATGCATACCCACTCCTCTTTTACATAACTCTCCAACTATGAAATTTGCAGGATTTATCAACAACCGAATATATAATTCTACCGTCTCTCTTCTTTTTGTTCTTTGTCATTACACAAATGAGGTATTTGCTTTTTTATTGGTTTTTATCAAATTCTTTTATTATTTTTGGGTAGTTTCTGTTTGGATTTTGAAATCATTTCTGTCAATGACAACTTTTTTATTTGTGGCCAACTATTGGGGGAATTTGAAGCTAGGGGTCTCTGATGTGAGCTGTCACATATTGGGTTCTCTAGTTGTGTACTTTTCACCTGTTCTTTGCATAATGATTGACATTAATGTTTCAATTACTCGCATTAGCTTATAATTTTTTACTATTCCATACATGATGTTTTTTCCCCCCACTTCAGGTTATTTATGGGAATGCGCCTATATGTCCTATTTAATTCAAAATTTCTTCATTTTTGAGATGCAATAAGTTAATGGTTTCAAAAAAAAATGTTGGGACAATTTTTCATCTGATGATGCAGGGAAAACAGTCAGCAGAGTCATATAATTTGCTTCGATTCTCTCGTCTACAGTGAAACCCGCTAAACGGATAGGGTATATTTCTGTTTGCATTCTGTAAGCCCTCTCCCTGCATCATGTCTTCATCCTGTTCCTAAATGGGTAATTGATAAAGAATATTTAGGGCCTGTTTGCACAGGATAAATCTTTTCATTGTGTGCAATCAGGGCCCATGGTTCAATTATCTACAGGTTCATATAACTTCCTTGTTAACCCCACTGGATGGGCCATAACCCATATATGCATTTGCATGGAATTTTTAAATCTTCATACACAACGTTACTGAGTTTTGGTCGATTTCTGATGTGGGTCTTTGAGATTGTTTGTAATTTTATATTACGATCAGAGTTATGGTATGTTTCCCCAATACTGCTATAACAACTATATCACAGATTATGCCACAAAAACTACCGATGCATGTCTATGATAAGTCTTTTATGTACCAATTCATGTAAAACACATATGGCTTGTGCTTCTTTGGGTGAATTTGGAAATCATTAAAGCCAGATGTGCCCAACTAGGCATTCGAGTTACCCATCTTCCAGTACCATGTACCATGTATGCGACATGAGTCTCATGTTCTATACCACCCATCTGGCTTGTGCAACGCCTGTCAATCAAGGTTCTGACGTTGATGGATTCCTGTGAGATTGAATGTTAACAATGGCCATTGATTTCCCAATTCTCTCAGTCATCGTTCAGATAGAACCATATAAATGAAAATGTCTTCTTCCCCATGCTTTTCGATTTTGTGTTTCAGATATTTAGGAAATTCATTCCATAGGTGGGGAAATCCCACAATCCCATTGAATACTGTGTTGAATATTCAAAATCAATTTTTATTTTTAGAATTTTGAAAGTAATCTAGTCATTACACAAAAGATGAGCCACACTATGATTACCATTCATTAGGTGGGCCAAACATATACACTGAATCAAAAAAAAGAATTGGACATGGCCACCCTTTGATCCGCTTAGATGTTCCGCTCATCTACACATTGATGGAAGAGAATGGAGAATAGTTTTGGTGTGCTACAAACTAGAAAATATGGACAACAACTAAGTAATGGATGAGGCCATACGCAATGGCCTTTGGAACACTCGTTAACCAATTCACATTTAGCACCTTCTTTTCTATATTCATACCTTATCAGCCTTTTCTCATTTCATCATGAATTTCCAAACACTGTTTGTAAGAAAAATAGATTCCACTTACTGTCTTTTTTACTTCCCCTACGTAAATTTCATTTCCTATACATATCTAGTCTTTTTAGTCTACCTTTTTACACATAGACTTGCTTGTAACCTGTGGGGCCCGCCATAATGCTTGTGTCCTACCCACTGATCTGTCAAGCCCGTTGTCATACCCCAAACCCAAAAATCGGATTCATAGGAATTTCAATCGCCAAATCTGGTGCTGACAGCCTCCGTAGAACCCCATTCTCGGCTCCTAACATTCATATGCCAGATTCCGATCCTAGGATCCTACAAGGAGGATTTTATTTGTACATTTAACTCATAATAAGCATAACCACAAGATTTCCCAATTCATAAAGGCAACATTATCATCACATATCCACTAATATAATCGTTTGATTACAACACTGAAAGGGAAATACATAAATAGAAAATCAAGCTCCAGAAGACCACTGCACGCTCCAAGCTCAACACTGCTGCAACCTAACATCACCTGCACGCATCTATCGTGCATAAGCTTATAAAAAGCTTAGAGGGTGGTGTAAGTGTGTGCACAAGGTAAGTGCCAAGTATTCAATATAATGTCATAATCATACAATACCGAAAAAAACTGGTAATCCATAAACCATTCAATGTCTGAATAAGCAGAAGCACTAATAAGATCAGGAATTATTAGAGTAAGCAGAAATACTGACAAGATCATAAATCATATGATAACAGAATAAGTGGAAGTATGGACAAGTCCATAAGTCAATCAATTTCAGAATACGCAATATAGAACAGTTATGCGATAAGGAGTTATAAAGAGCCAAATATCAGATGCCGAGGATGTAATGCAATATACAAATCCTGCTAAGTCTGTCTAGGCCATGTAAGTGCAGAAACATAGCAACCTAATGTATCATATGTATGTGGATGTAATGCAATATGCGATGCGAATGAAATGACCATGCTGGAGTGTGAAGTCGGGATGATAGTACGTCGTATCGCAGGCTACGAAGTCCACCACAAGGGACTTCTATCCAAACCAGTCCCATACCTAAATTTGGATAGTCAGACTCAACGTGGTAAACTCCTAATCTCAGGTTAGTCGTGCGTCCAACCGAAATCCTTACCATAACGAAGGTACACAACAATTAGTTATGCACCACCAACCTGAGTGGATAATGAATGAATGAGCATACAACTCCTACTCAATAAGTCCACATATCAGTACGGTTCCTCTCTGAAAAATCACCAGGGTCTATTACACTCCAAACCAGATTTCTGTCCCATCGTGCGCAACAAGGTGAGTGGAAGAGACCTCACTATCCGCCTACCAATATTGGGCCCAGCTCGTCAATAGCGGACCCATTCCTCGAGCTGGTCAGACTCAACGTGGTAAACTCCTGATCTCAGATTAGTCGTGCGTCCAACCGAAATCCTTATCATAACGAAGGTACACAACAATTAGTTATGCACCACCAACCTGAGTGGATAATGAATGAATGAGCATACAACTCCTACTCAATAAGTCCACATATCAGTACGGTTCCTCTCTGAAAAATCATCAGGGTCTATTACACTCTAAACCAGATTTCTGTCCCATCGCGCGCAACAAGGTGAGTGGAAGAGACCTCACTATCCGCCTGCCAATATTGGGCCCGGCTCGTCAATAGCGGACCCATTCCTCGAGCTGGTCAGACTCAGCCTAGCATTGTCCCCTCCTCTCGGGTAAGTAAGGTCGCACCCCCTTCCAACCGACCACGATACAGTGGAGAGCGCAACCATCTGGTAATCGGCACTCGGCGCTCATCTACCCACTTGGTCTAAACGTTGGAGCAATCTCTGAAACTAAGAGGATTCTGAAACTTTCACCCAAGGATATTTATAGCACCCCATGTAAACAGATTTTTGGTGTCCCATCTGGCCATCCACGATATGCCTGTGGAGGCTACAACCCTGATGTTGCTAGGGCATATAGTAATCACAGCACACAATACAAGATGGATGAGTCATACAATCCAGTCATGCATCAATCCTGCACATACCGTGCGCTCATGTGAGACAATCTCCGCCTATCAGGGAGTCTCATAACAACCGGCACTATGACACATGCAATGGTCAGTCATATCTCATAACAGACATGCAAATGATGCGTATGGGCATATATCATGATGCTATGCAGTCACATACTCATAATCGGTATCAATAACAGGCATTGACAATCGACATCGACGACGTGGACATTTAACCAACATTGTCCCCCAAGGAACGACCTACATAAAGCCTAACATATAGTGGACTTATGGCCTCACTTAAGGGCCAAATATACAACACCATGGGCCTCACTCAAGAGTTTAATACACATCATGATGGGCCTTTCACATGGGCCTAACATACATTACAATGGGTTCCATCACCTAGCCCTCAAATGCATCACAGTGGGCCTCATCACATAAGCCTCATATACATCACATTGGGCCTTAAACACGGGCTGAATACACATCACAACGGGCCGCATATACATCACATTGGGCCTCGATAATCGAAATTAGCGATCAGCCACGAAAATTGGAATCGACAATTAGCCACGATAATTGGCCTCGATAATCAGAATCGGTCAATCGGCCATAACAAGCAGAATCGACAATCGGTCATGTCAATTGACAATCGGCTACAATCAGTAATCGGTCTCGATAATTGGCCTCGATCGGTAATCGATCAATCGGCCACGACATGCAGAGTCGACAATCGGCCACGTCAATCGATAATCGGTCACGATCGGTAATCGGTCACGATAATCGGCCTCGATCGGTAATCGGTCAATCGGCCACGATACGCAGAGTCTGCAATCGGCCACGTCAATCGATAATCGGCCACGATCGGTAATCGGTCACGATAATCGGCCTCGATCGATAATCGGTCAATCGGCTAAGATACGTAGAGTCAGCAATCGGCCACGTCAATTGATAATCGGCCACGATCGGTAATCGGTCATATTAATCAACCTCAATCGGTAATCGGTCAATCGGCCACGACAAACAGAATCGGCAATCGGCCACGTCAATCGATAATCGGCCACGATCGGTAATCAGTCAATCAGCCACGACAAACAGAATCGGCAATCAGCCACGTCAATCGACAATTAGCCACGATCGGTAATCGATCTCGATAATTGGCCTCGATCGGTAATCGGTCAATCGACCATGACATGCAGAGTCAGCAATCGGTCACGTCAATCGATAATCGGCCACGATTAATAATCGATCACGACAATTGGCATCAATAATCAGCATCAATAGTCGGCACCGATAATCAGGGTCGATAATCGGCTTCAACCTCAATAATTGGCACCGATAATTAGTAGATAAACAAAGTGGGGTCTATAAATGATCAGTCGATCAACCATAGTATAAGGATCAACACTCGATCGTGGTTATATCGAACTTGATAGCACGAAACCATCCATCTACGATGAATGGGACCCACTTATTTAGGTTAACCTACGAAGAGAATGGGCCTAACAAGGCCTAAGGGAAGGTCACAATGTAGACATCAAACCGTCATTGCCCATAGATGTGGACGCCTAACCAACATTGCTTCCAGGGAGTGACTACATAGGAATCCATACACAACGTAATGGTCAGACATACAATCACGATGGGCCTCATTTATGTCACATCGGCCTCGTCATATAAGCCAACATACATCACATCGGGCTTCAAATACACAACAGGTGGGCCTTGCACCTGGGCCTCAAATATATCATATGAGCCTCTTCACACTGGCCTCAATACTAGGCCTCATATATCGAGTGAGCCCCATTATATGGGCTTATCAATAAAAATGGGCGGGCCCTGCTCATAGGCCAAAACACATCATGATGGGTCGCACCAATGGGCTTCATATATATTAAATCGGGCCGCACCAATGGGCCTCATAAACATCAACTGGGCCGGTACAAAGGGACTAAATCAAATAGGCCGATCAAATGGGCCAAGTCGAATAGGCCCAAACCAACCACACCATTCAATTCATTTATAGCCAGAGATCATTTTAGAACATTATCACAAAATAAATCATATCCCAAGGATCATCTGGACCATACCACAAATGGCAGTGGAGGTAATATTTTCCACTGTTTAGACCACCCAGAGCCACCACAAGATTTATTTTCCACCCAATCTGTTCATAAGGTCTCAAGATCAGGTTAAAGAGAGAAAACAAATATCATTTAATCCAAAACTTTTGGGATCCTTAAAGGATTTCAATGGTGTACGTTCATTCTCCACTGATTTCTGTAGTATGATCCACCTGACCATCAGATCTGCTTCATTTTTAAGTCTCGAGCTTGCCAACTGCATGGACAGTTGGATGGGACACATACATCAGCAATGGGTCCCAGATGAACGACTACGATATACACATCCCTCTTGATCCAACCCATGGAACATACTGGTGGGTTCCCATGGAGGGTGTGGATAAAATACATACATCATGGTGGTTGCAGGGGTGCAGGTCGCCAATCCAGCACGTCCATTAGTGGACGGCTAGGGAAAACACCTATATATCTGGTGGCCCACAGGTCTTGCTGACGTCAGTCAGCAATGGGACCCACCGTCCCAAAAATGATGGACAATGGGGATACATACATCATGATGGTGCCCACCATCCAGATCACTGGACGGTGGAGATAAGACACATATATCATAGTGTGGTCCACTGCACGGACGGTGCAGATGGAGCGCATGCATCACGGCTTGCCCCATTAGCCAACGTCCATCTAAATGGATGGTGCAGATGACGGATGAGACTCACAGAGCTTGATGGCATCACTTACAGTACCTACATAGCTGGGATGAGGTACACCAGCCAATCCACTCCCAACACGTCCAGATGGTTGGACGGTGGATAAACAGACACATCATGTTAGGCTCCACGCACCATACCGTCCAGATGGATGGTGTGGATTACAAGACACATACATTTAGGTGGCCCCATGTCCAGGCAGTGGATGGTGTGGCTATAGGATACATACATCGAAGTGGGACCCACCGTCCAACAAATTGGACGGTGAGGATAAAACACTTACATCATGTGGGTCCTACCTAGGTACCACACATACATCACGTGGGTGGGTCACCCCACAACTATTTTATATTATTATTATTATTATGTTTTATTTTTTTATTTTTTTTTAAAAAAAATAACAGGTACTTGTGTTTTACCTTCATCTTCAACTTCTGCTGCTGGACAGCAGGCGGTCCAGCAACTCACGACCCCTCATGGCCCGCTTGCTCCCCATGGACGGATGGAGCAGATATAATACATCATCATGGCCCACCAGGTTTTGGATCAAAGCTGATAATTGTGCTCGGCTTTCATCTCAACAGTCAGCAGCAGTGCAGGGTGGCCTGGAGGTCCACGGTACCAGCACGCCTCAACAGTTGCTGCTATGGTGCAGCCCATAGGCATTGGATCTGGGTCATGCAGATGAACTGCTGAGGATATAGAATACACATACATCAATGTGGGATCCACATCGGTGTGGCCCACTCACTGAAGCAAGCAGATATTTGTGTTTTCCTCCCCAGCAGTGCCTGCAGTTGGACAGCAGCTGGCCGTGGGCCTGGCCTATCTTAGGCCCACCGTTGGAGTGATCCCACCATATGGACGGTGAAGATAAAGCCCTTACATCACTGTGGGGTCCACGTGGGGTCCACACGGCTAAAGATCCGGCCGATATTGACGATCTCCCTTCTACAGGGTGTGCCCCAAAACAAGTAGCAACTGCTGCACTTGGACAGTCTAGCAAGGTTGTCCATTTGTGGACAGTATGGATCTCATATATACACCCATGGTGGGCCATCAAACCAGAAAGAGAGAGAGAGAGAGAGAGAGAGAGAGAGAGAGAGAGAGAGAGAAAGAGAAGTGCACCCACCTCTTATCATCTTAGATTTTTTTTTTTCTTCCATCAATGTATGCCAGAGATCCAATGGATGCACTTCAACGGTTGAGATCGACTTAGGATGGTGGAGATGGGAGATAGGAAAGTGGGTCACACTTGCTCTCTATGGAACCATGGACGTGGGTTGCTTGGAGAGAGGAATTTGAAAAAAATGATAGAGGGATGAGAGAGAGAGAGGTGTAAGAGAAGTGATGGGAGAGAGGATGGTGAGGTGATAGAAAAGTTGACTTTTTGGTTTACTTTTTGTACTTGGGAATAGGGAGAGTAATGAGTGTACTTTTGACCAATGAGGTGATTGATGTGACGGATTCTCTCAGGATTTGTAACGTGTGATGTTTTTCCTCGAACTGAACACGGGCCCACAGCTCCTGGCCAGGGTATCACCTCGGTGCGTGAGACACGACATCGGAACCACGGCGACGGCGCGGTCACTAGGGTACAAGTCTCGGGTTGAGTCGATTCAGGTTGACGGCGTGTGACGCAGGGTTGCGTGCAAATACCGATTAAGAGTCGTAGGTTACCGGAATTCGACTAGGAAGACCGCGGAAGCCTACGAAATGGTACGGACTAAGACACAGGTCTTACACCTGTTCACCAGCTTATTTTAAAACATGATTTAAAGGTGAGGAAAATCTAATAGTCGAGTGGCCCACACTATAAGAAACAGTGGGGATGGAAACCCCACGGTTGAACTCTTCATGGGGCTATTGTGATGCTTCTCTGCTATCCGAATGTGTTCATAAGGTGAGAAACCTGGATGATGGAAAACAAATATATGAATCTAGTATAAAACATTAGTGGCCTTAAGAAGGTTTGAATGGTGGGGCAGTTAATTCCCACAGTTTCTTTTGGATCTCCCTTATAAATATATAAGAGAAATTTGGGACCCTAAAAAAGATTAAAGGTGCTCTCCAGTTGGAAAATTTTTCCCCAATGATTTTGATATGTGTTTCTGTCTCGCTTTAATTTATTCTTGGACAGAAGCTTTCTTGGATATTCCCACTTTACTTTTCTACCACCTTTCATTAGGCATCAAACAAGTGGTTGGATTTTCGGTCTCAGCAGGACCTACGGATAGTAGACACTGCTGTTGTTGACACTTTTCGATGCATGCCATTGATGGTTGCTCTAAACTCAGTTACGACTCATAGGTAAGCATTATAGCCACTATTATAGGTCGACCATGGAGGTCTAAGAAGTCATATACATATATACCTCCATGCAATATAATATTTGTACCCACTGTTGTTTGTAATGTATATTTATGAGAAATTCACACGTGAGAGTGTAGGTTAAAATTTGACGATGGATTCTTCAGATGAGAAATTGCCGGATAGTACAATTGTCTTTCAAGCGGTGGCTGCTTGTGTACAGGCTATTGGGGAATATTATCGTACGTACATGTTCAAGCAACCAACGCGTCATGGGGATGATGAGCGAGCAAGGTTCATCAATTCTATTATTCGGGCTAGCGATGGAGATTGTGTAGATCAGCTTAGGATGAATCGAGAATCATTTTTTTTAACTATATACGCTGCTACATGAGAAGATACGACTTCATGATACGCGTAATGTTAGTCTTGAAGAACAAGTAGTTATTTTCCTTCACACACTGGGACATAATGTTCGTAACCGGGTCATAGGTCATAGATTTATTCAATCCGGTGAGACTGTCAGTCGGTACTTTCACCGTGTGCTGCAGGCAATTATATCAATGTACCTTGATATAGTTAAACCGGCCAGCATAGAGACCTCATCAGAGATCCAAACAAATCCAAATTGGTTTGCTTACTTTCAGGTATATTTGTCGTAGGTGTATTTTTTAAGTTCGTATTTTTTATTTCCTTCCAATGTACGGTCACTTCATGGTTGTTGATTCTTCACATCTAGGATTGCGTCGGTGCAATTGATGGTACACACATTCCAGCGCATGTGTTGGCGGTTGACCCCGCGAGCTTCCGCAATCGCAAAGGCATGCTCTCCCAAAATGTACTGGTAGCGTGTACTTTCAATATAAAATTTACATATGTGTTGGCCGATTGGGAGGGTTATGCGTTGGATGCGAGAGTGCTACACAATGCATTGACCCGATCAGATGATCCCTTGCTTATATCAAACGGTACTATATATCTGTTATGAAAGCGTCAATCTAATTGTTACCTATGACTGTATCCAGTTTTTCACTTCATATAACCTTAATTTGAATGTATAGGAAAATATTATGTTGTCGACGCTGGATACGCTCATTCACCTGAATTTATGGCGTCATACCGGGGCGTTCGGTATCACTTACAGGAAAATCAAACCGAGAGAGCTCCTACGAACATGAAGGAGCTGTTTAATTACTGACATGCACAACTGTGCAATGCAATTGAGCGATGTTTCGGCTTATTGAAAGGAAGATTTTTCATCTTGAAGAGCGCCATGCAGTACGAATTTCAAACACAAGTTGAGATTGTGATAGTCTGTTGTGTCCTACACAATTATATACGTGGGCAAAATGAGTCTCGACAGGATAGTGATTTCGTTGCTATATCTAGTGCCGATGTGGAGGGTATCCCAACGCCACAAGAGCTATCAAGAACTGATGACTGGCAATGGTTACTTCGAGTAACGCAGCGTGAAAAAGATGCTTGGAATCAAATGCGCGATGACATTGCAGCCAGAATGTGGGTAGATGCTCAACAAAATAGTAATAGATGATGATACTCTCTATTTAGTTTTCATACATAAGTTGATGATGTTATATTTAAGGTTTATTTAACTTCAAAAACTAGTGAATTATGGTCACTGAGTTACACAATTGGTGGTTTGTTTGATACTTATGAGGACTAGTGAATTTATGTTATATAAGCTTATCTTAATATTTGTTGTTTTATCAATTATAGTTGCAATTTGTAAAAAAATCATACCTACTTCATATTCAGGTGAAATGACAGACTCCTTTAACGAAACATCCACACCGACCCAGTCATCGATAAAAATACCACCGGTAGCCACCTGATGTTCACCACGTGCGAAAACCATGAAATCTCTCACGGAGCCTTCATCTAGAGCCCCGAAGATCAAATGGACAAGTGCTATGGACCAGATACTGTTCGAAACTTTCCTTGAACAGGTTGCACTAGGCCATAAGGCTGATAACGGATTCAAGTGAGAGGCGTACTAGATTGCTGCCAACGAAGTTACAAAGCACACCGAGGGAATTGTCACATGGAAAAACGTGTCCAATCGGCTGAAATATTACAAGCGAGAGTATATTGTATTGAAAGATATGCGGGCAGTGAGTGGCTTCGATTAGGACTCTCAGAGGATGGTTGTGACAACCTCTGATGAAGTCTGGGAGCAATATCTCAGGAAACATTATAAAGGTTTTGAATTTCCTATCATCCATCTCTACGTAATATTTAACCATTATTACACCTGTCTTATTCCTCTGGCAATCTCACCAAAATGCTAATAGATTCTGCGGTAAATGAATCGACAGGATGGATGACCTTGCAATGATAAGCATCTTCTTCTCGTCTGCAGTGAGACCTAAATGAAGCATGAATTTCTGTTGATGACGATATGGATGATACAATAGATCTATCAGAGGATTATGTCACAGACTCCACAAGGACTATTCCATTACCATCGGATAGTCCTGTGATGGGACAACAAGGGTCTCATGGCACTCCCACTCGCACTCTTGATTTCGATGGCACTCGCGGAGGGATAGTAATAAGGAAACGATTACACCTGCCTCGTCCATCTGATGTACTCAGGGCCTCATTGAATACCATTGTTGAGTCAATGATGAAATTTGGGCTTGATGAACATGTTAATCGTATTAATAAAGTACTGGAAGTGCTTGAGGAGGTGAAAGGCCTAACTACCAAAGAATTTATCAAAGTTGGTGAGATCCTGACTAAGGATAAGGATTTGGTGTTGTTCTTTATTAGTCTTCGACCCGAGCGCCGAGTGGAGTGGTTAAAAGAAAAACTCCGCGATCACTTCGGTGATTGAGGTGCTAGTTCTGTCTAATAGGGTGTGGTCATCTGGTTTGTTATGCTGGTTTTTTTGATGGGCATGTAATAACTTATATCTATCATGCATTTCATGTTCCATATACTGACGGATTTTTATTTTCTTTTAATATTTTGGATTTTTGTGTGATGGAGCGGTATGCCTAATGTATACCAATATGACTGCTACTTTAATAGCTAAGTATGTTATGGAAGCAATTCGGTAATCTACTCACATGCTTGCATTATGCACATTAACTCAGATTGGATTAGTCAGTTCATATGATGCAGGAAGGATACGTACAAATGACTTTGATATTCAAACAATAGGATTAATATTGTTTATTTGAACTACCGATGTTCATTCTTTGATATATCATCTAAATAATCTAACCGAGCCATTGCAGATGGGTAAAGAAAAGTTCTACGTTGTCCTTGTTGGTCGAAGCCTAAGGATCTATAACACTTGGGATGAAGCACGTGTAGAAGTTGAGGGATATAGTGGCGGCAGGCACTATGCGTTTTGGAACTGGAAGGAGGTCGTAGCATGCTGGGACAATTTTTTCCGTAAGGCATGTGAGCCATCTAGACCACTTGCAGAGACTCCATGTATATAGGTTGTCGCTGCATCTGCTGAGATCGAGATCCAGCATGCTACGACTGGGTTTACCCATCAGTTGACCCAAACAAGACAGGAGGTGGTGGAGAGGGCGATATCAACTAATGATCTTGCTCGATCGGTTAACAAGAAAGTCGTTGCCATTTTCGTGGGGTTGCTGGTTCTATTTTTTGCATTGCTTATTATAATTAAATTTTAAATTTTAAATACAATAGTTGTAACTTTGATTATTTCTTTGACTGTTGTTTATGGTTTCTGTGGACTATAGCCATGTGATGGTTTAGTACAATATAGGCTGCTTGTGGGGGATTTTGGAATTCCTGTGGTATTGATATCTCTCGACATATGTACTTTTAATTTTGAGATGGACAGTCCCTCAGGGGTTGCATGAAATCGTCATAAGTACTGAGATACGCCTTACACACTCCGGCGTATATACAGTGGGCCCACCATAATGTTACAACTTCAGCTCTTGCCTGCATCTTTTGTAGACAACGATTAATTTGAAATTTTTGAGATCCATTTTTGTAGATAGGCAGAGAAAATGTGGACCCCATAGCAATGACCAGTTTCTATATGAACCATCTGAGTGGTTAATATATATATGGATGGCCATTGTGAGACAGTAGGATGGACGGTACCCATTGAACGGCTTGGATGAGACACAGACATCTTCTGGCACGTGGAGTACCCAATCCCATCGAATGCACCCTTTCTAAAAATGAGAGTGACCGTCTGTTATTTTTTCTACACCATCCAAACACTCAAGCCGTTGGATTGCATGGCCAAACGTCCACCGAATCTTTTACTGCTAGATTTGTTGAACCGTCCAAACATGCGGACGGTGTGCCCACTGGATCAGCCACTCCAACTGGATAGGAGACAAACCACTGTCCTACAATAAATAGCCTCAAAAAGTGTGCACTTCAACATACTACCACTGACTCCACCCTAATACGCCCATCTAAACGGGCCCTAATATAATATTTGAGTATAGTGCTGAAAGGGAAATACATCATATAATAAAATTTTAAAAGATCGGGCACATACTCCTACCTCAATGTTGCTACAGTCTAGCATAACCTACATGCAACGAACGTGCATAAGCTTACTACGAAGCTTAGAGAGTGTGTGCGTGTGTGCACACACTTCTGCCTCAATGTTATTGTAGTTTAGCATAACCTGCATGTAATGAACGTGCATAAGCTTACTACGAAGTTTAGAGAGTGTGTGCGTGTATGCGCAATGTGTGTGTCAAGTATACAAATGTCAAGGTAAGCAGAAATGATGGAAGGCTAAACTGAAAAGTCCATAAATTATATTAGTCATAACAAGGCTATGCAATGCAAGACGTACATGATTGAATGTCAAATGCTAGAGATGCAATGCAAGTATGTTAATCCCCAACTAGTTCACATATCAGTACGGTTTGTCACTGAAAATATCACCGGGGTCTAGTACACTCCAACACTAGTTGCAGCCCCATCGCACGCATGACCAAGTGAGTGGAAGGGACCTCACTATCCACCTTACCAATGGTATGTCAATGCCTATCCGGCTCGTCGATAGCAGACCCATTTACAAGCTAGTTAAACCAACCTAACTTATAGCCCCCTACCCTCGAGTGGATAAGGTCACACCTATTTTCAATCGACCACAACACAGTGAGAAATGCGGCCTATTGGTGTTCGGTACTCGAGCATTTATGTTATCTACTCAGTCTCGACGTTGAAACATCCGATTGGTACCACAAGAGTTTAGGGACTTTCACCTAATGATATCTATAGCACCCCAATGTTAAAACAGATATTTTCGATACCCAATCTAACAATCCATGATATGCCCGTGGAGACAATAACCCTGATGTTGCTAAGGCATAAAGTGATCGTGACATATAAGATGTGAAATGCATAAGTCATACTATCCAAGTCATGCATCAAACCTGTACGTACCACGCGATCATGTGGGGCAACCTTATCTCATTTGGGGTCCCCTAAGTATCTCAGTCCAATGGCATATGTTATGATCCAATCACCACCCAAAACATCTATGGAAATGATGCGTATGGGCATATGTCTGGGCATGATGTCATTATACTAAGTAAGTTTTTAGTGTGTCCTACTAGGCCAAGTACACTAGCATGTTATCAGATATATCAGATAATAATCGGCCTTAATCGGTACATCATATACAAAAAGTGAGAACTAAACGACATGCCCCACTAGAAATATAGAAGTCTATGTGGTATGACCCAAGTTAGACTAACATTAGCTCCTGATCTAACTTGCAAGGTATGAATAGAATATATATATATATATATATATATATATATATATATATATATATATATATATATATATATATATATATATATATAAAACAGGGTGGGGTCCATTGGGAGTGACCCGGATGGACACCCACATGTATAACATGTGTTTCACTAGGATACCAATCCATTTGGGCACATGACCCACTAATGATGTCCCAAAATAATCAGATTATCAATGACATCACTATAATTACTTTAATAGAATGATTTGCACCGTTTGATCATTGTTAACATAAATTAACAATTACAGATCATTGGTTAGTCATTGGATGTGATCTTATGCTCATAGCTCATCTAAGTCTTGGGATTTCATCAGTTCAAGCAAAGTATATGCTTAAATAGATTTAATAAAACCATAGTTTAAATATTCACACACCAACTAATTTAAGGATTTGAATCCAATATGCCAAACATAACAAAATACTTAAAGGATCCCAATTCTAGAGATTCTTAAGTCCAAGGGATCCCTAAACTAGGGATTTTCAAGTCCAATAACGTCTCGAAAAAATCTGTACAAAGACCCGAGTATCACCTCAGGCAGGAAACGTTAAGTACCAAATCCTTTAAAAATTAAACGAGACTTAATTAGTGCTAAACTGGGTTACTTATGAAATTAGGACTAATCACTTTAAATATGATCTGCAAGATCCAAAACTTATAGAATCGTTAATGCTATGTTACCCTAAAATCTAGGATCCATCCTTAAACCCAGTTGCTCTTAAGAGCATCTTGAAACTCTGTATCGGACCTAGACTGCACGTCGAAAGTATGATTTCTATGAAACTATATGATTATGACCACCTTGCTGCACTTGACAACCACCACGAAAATCAAGTCCTAATAGCACCCAGAAATGCATAACTTGAGCCTGGAGCAATGTGTGTGAGAAACGTGAATATTTTTAGGAAATGAACTAGAACTTAAGGGAATTGAGTCGGTTCACTTGCAGGAAAAATCTAAGGTTTCAAAGCATTGGAATCTGACCCAATTACACCCTCGGATCAGGGAAAATTTCTAACACATGTCAATGTACTTATGACCCTGATCGAGCACTGGTGACCGTTGAACTGAAACTGGTCCACCACGGTCGATCTGCAAGCCTGATCGAACTGAAAACTTAGCATGACCTAGATCTATGGTCAGTGAGCTTAAGTCCGACTGCATTCAGCAAAGAGGCCTCCATAAGTGCTTCGTTGGATCAGAACAGACACTATTTAGCTGTAACCTAAGTATATCTTGGCCCTGAGGCCATTACCATCACTTCTGAGCCTATATAAGGGTCTTAAACCCTCTCTCTCTCATTCCATACGAATTTGAAAAACCCTACAAAAGAGAAGAGAAGAAAGAGAAGAAAAGAGAGGAAGTCTGAAGGAAAGTTAGAGTTTGTTTCTGGGATTCTTCCCTGCTACTTCACGTGCCGACTCAGTCCATTTGTATCACTAGCCTGAAGATTCTGATTCCATGCTTGGGTAAGAAATCTTAACCCTAACCTGATTTAGGAATTCAAATAGAATAGATAATAAAATAGTTAACCTATTTCATGCTTTAGGTGGTCGTCGTGTCGTAGATAAAGGCTTGATCTACAAACTGAGTTCGATACTTGTCTATCGGCGTAAGGTGCAGACTATAAATGTTAAGGTTATAGTTTTTAAGGCTTTCAATGTCAATAATGGTTTATGACTGACTTGATTGTTATCACATGTGTTTAGATACGAAGTTTTCCATATATTACATATAGATATAAATTATATTGATTATCATGCATTCCATGTGTTTGTTGAAATGCCTGAATGAATATGGAATTATGATTGGTGCTCGCCATGTTTATTGATTGAGAGTACCTGATTGTTGTACGTATGGTGAACTCTTTTGAAAAGAGATTTGCTATAATACTTGTTATAATTACCTTATGACATGTATATGATATGTGTAGCCTAAGTGTTTGATAAAATGCCTGAATGTGAAAATGCTTGTGTAAATGCATGAAAGGATGCCATTGAGATAGGAATCTCAATGATCTTACCTATGGCTAGGGTTTCCTTGATGAAACCTATTGTACTACTATGTGTTGCATAGATGAATGCTTATGTATGTTAAGTGTTCGTTAAGATGCTTATATGGAACTTACATTTGATTTATTTGCTACATGCTATCTCGATTACCAAACATCGAATGCTGATTGTTGGAGTGTGTTTGGGGCTACGATTTAGTCCAGACAATCAGTAATGATATGTGATCCGTGGCTGAACTGTTTAGCGACGATGGACATGCCCGATGAATCTGAGTCGTACGCTGCTTTTCGATAGTGGTTAGGCCACATAGAGTTATTTGCATCTCCATGTCGATCGGCTCGACGTATGCTCATACTAGTCGAGTTTATCAACCAACCTGGTTAGCCCAATGTATGTTCACCATGTATGGACGCTACTGCTTAAATCTAAGGTATCAAACTCACCAATGAAAACCCGTTCAACCTTGGTACCTCGATCTACTAAGACTCATGAACCGGATATGGTGGTATGGAACACCGTGGTCGAGCTGTCGGCATACGGTGGGGTGATGAGCCTCCCCGTAGTGACCAGTGAGCAACACAGACTCGTGAACCAAATACGATGGTATGGGACACTGTATTCGAGCTGTCGGCCTACACTGATCAGGTGACAAGCCCTTTGTAGTGACCTAGAACCACAACATCATATGAGATTTTCTAGGACTGATGACCCTAGAAAGGATCATTATTTGAGAATTGATATAAGGGAGGTACCTTAGATTCTCAACACTGCTGTATGAATCAATTTAATTAAGTATGGGCTAACATGAGCATGCACCGCACTGCATGTGCTTTGGCGAGGAAGAGCACTTTCGAGAGTTTGTCATACATGTCATGAGATGAAGACGTTGAGGGAGTGTAGGCGAGGGCATGCATCATTATTGCATACTATTATTGCATTAACAAGAGTACTTAGGACCTGATTGTTGTATTGCATTATCATTACTGCTTGACTGAATTGATAAAATGTTAACCTTTACTTTATTGTTCCACTGAGTTGATCACTCACTCCCACGTTCTGGAAGGATATTTTAAACACCAATTAGACCCTTTCTTAGCTGCAAGTGGTAGCAATGCCTACGAGGCAGAGCCCAACTTCGAGGATGACGAGGAGGCGTTCTCCTACATCCTGTTTTCAGGTGAGTTTATGTAGACTGTTCTGATCGATGACAGGGTTTAGATACCGTAGCTGGACCACCACATTTTGATATTTTGTATTTTGAACGATTCATGTAATTGTGTAACCTGGAACACTTATTATACTCTAGAGACGTACCACCTCTGACACGCCTTATACATATTTATTACAATCTTCCACTGGTGTAATTTAAATTTATCTCTGGAGTATAATATGCTACTTTAGTCTAATCTCACTCATGCTTAAAGTAATAATACGGACCACATTTAACTCATCATTATCTATGTTACATAAGTGATGCGTTGGAACTTGGGAATTGGGCTCCTGCTCGACCCCCGATTTTCAAGGCATTACAAGTTAGTATCAAAGCCAGGTTTGGATTAAACTGGACCTGGGTTATGGTCACACGACACACACTGACGTACTTTGACTTAGGAGGGTGCGATAAAATATAGGAACAGGCATAGGGTTCCTAATTTCACCAATCGGCGAAATTAACCGAAATCTACCACCGAGATTGGGCTCGTACACACCCATGATCACTTGAGGTTATCCCGGATCACTTCTAAACTGTCAATCGATGGGTTTAGATTAAGAATTAACCTATTCCAACCTCAAACAATCTGAAAAACATGAATGTACTTGAGATGGGACCCGAAATGACTCAAAACGAAGTCGGGGGCCAAATCGTACAATTCGAGGGGACTTAAAGTGGACCCCAAATGTTTTCGGCACCCCGGGGGGTGGACCCCACCCCCGTGCATACCCACCACTTGTGAGGAAGGCACCTAGCGGGGTCCCCGCCAGATCGGCTAGGCCCTGCCCAGATAGGTAGCGCCCAGGCGAGGTCCCCGCCAGCTGACCATCCAAGGGGCCCTCCACATACGTGTGGAACCCCCCTCTCCTCTCTAAAACCACATTTTAGGGTGTATTTAAAAAGAACCAACCCCCCTCCACCCCATGTTCTCACCCAAATCTCTCAAATCTTTCATTCCACTATGCTAAAGCAACGAAAAAAGGATGGTCAAAAACCGTCTTAAAGGGCCATAAAGGACGGTCTTGGACCATCGCAAGGGCCGTCATATTTTGGGACGTCGTATTACTTAAAGGATGGCCATAAACCGTCTCTAAAAAAGGACGGTCATGGAGCGTCTCTAAAGAAAGACTGTCATATACCGTCTATAAGGGTAGATAGTAAATGTCTGTTTTGAAGATAAAAAGGACGATCCTAGACAGTTCGTAAAAAGTATGGTCCATGAGCGTCAACAAAAAAGACTGTTATAGCCAGTCTCTGATGAACCATAAAAGGACGGACATGGACCATCCCTGATGAACCTAAAAAGGACGGTCTTAGACCATCCCTAAAAAGGACTGTTTTCGACCGTCCTGTTTAAGGACTATTTTGGACTCTCTGATGAACCTAAAAAGGATGGTCTTAGACCGTCCCAGATGCTGAAAGACCTGCTAATAAAAAAACTGATATAATTCAATTGAAACCTATATTTTTTAATATTTTAAACATAAAAAAATGTTGCAATACAATTAAAACTAAATATTAAATAAAATTTATATTACTTCACAATAAAAAAAATATTATTTACAACAATAAATTGAAAATGGTCTTGAATAAAAATAAATTAAAAAAAAAAAAAAAATCCTGTGGTCTACTCTTAGCACGAGTGGCGTCAAAAGGCTGAAGTACTTGTAGGCCTAAATTTAGGCACGATTAATTAAAATCCTGCACACAAGAAAAAAAAAGAAGTCAAAATGTAGCATTCAACAAAGATAAAATAAATGAATTAAAAAATATGCCATTAATTACAAGGTTGAAATATGCTTTTAGGGGAATCAATTGACCAAAATACCTTTTTTTTCCTTTTGATTTTCCCCTAGAAAGTGTCAAGGTAAAGCATTTTTAAGCTCTCAACCCATACAACAGGTTCATCACATTCAACCCATACAACAGGTTCATTCCACCATGATGATCATGAGAGGCCAAAAAATTAAGTCCAATAATCAGGTGGGCTACATATGAATTTAAAGGTCTTTGGGTGGTTTAGGCCAATCTTTTATTCCATTCCAATACAATAAACATTGGTTTTAGCAGACAATGTGGAATTGAGAACAGGTAAACATTTAGGTTTAGGAAATCAGATTCAGGTTTGGGATCGGGTTTAGGATTGGATTTTCAAGTTTAGGTTTAGGTTTAGGTTAGGGAGTTGAGATTAGAATTAGGTGTAGGTTTAGGTTTAAGGATTTGAGAATACATTTAGGTTTTAAGTTTAGGTTTAGGTTTAGATTATAGGTTTAGGTTATAGGTTATAGGTTTAGGTTTAGGTTATAAGTTATAGGTTTAGGGAATTGAGAATAGGTTAAGGTTTAGGTTTAGGAAATCGGGTTCGGGTTCAGGATCGGGTTTAGGTTTGGGTTTTTAAGTTTAGGTTTAGGTTTAGGTTAGGGAGTTGAGATTAGGATTAGGTGTAGGTTTAGGTTTAGGGATTTGAGAGTACATTTAGGTTTTAAGTTTGGGTTTAGGTTAAAGGTTATAGGTTTAGGTTTACGTTTAGGTTAAGGTTTAGGTTTAGGTTATAAGCTATAGGTTTAGGGAATTGAGAATAGGTTAAGGTTTAGATTTAGGAAATCGGGTTCAGGTTGGGGATTGGGTTTAGGTTTAGGTTTTCAAGTTTAGGTTTAGGTTTAGGTTAGGGAGTTGAGATTAGGATTAGGTGTAGGTTTCGGTTTAGGGATTTGAGAATACATTTAAGTTTTAGGTTTAGGTTTAGGGAATTGACAATAGGTTAAGGATTAGGTTTAGGAAATCGGATTCGGGTTCGGGATCGAGTTTAGGTTTGGGTTTTCAAGTTTAGGTTTAGGTTTAGGTTTAGGTTAGGGAGTTGAGGTTATGATTAGATGTAGGTTTAGGTTTAAGGATTTGAGAATACATTTAGGTTTTAGGCTTAGGCTTAGGTTATATAGGTTTAGGTATAGGTTATAAGTGCAGGTTATAGGTTTAGGTTTAGGATAGGTTATAGGTTAAGGTTTAGGGAATTGAGAATTTAGGTTAAGGTTTAGGTTTAGGAAATCGGGTTCGGGTTCGGGATCTAGTTTAGGTTTGGGTTTTCAAGTTTAGGTTTAGGTTTAGGTTAGGGAGTTGAGATTATGATTAGGTGTAGGTTTCGGTTTAGGGATTAGAGAATACATTTAGGTTTTAGGTTTAGGTTTAGGGAATTGAGAATAGGTTAAGGTTTAGGTTTAGGAAATTGGATTCGAGTTCGGAATCGGGTTTAGGTTTGGGTTTTCAAGTTTAGGTTTAGGTTTAGGTTAAGGAGTTGAGATTAGGATTAGTTGTAGGTTTCGGCTTAGGGATTTGAAAATACATTCGGGTTTAGGTTTGGGTTTTCAAATTTAGGTTTAGGTTTGGGTTAGGGAGTTGAGATTAGGATTAGGTGTAGGTCTAAGTTTATGGATTTGAGAATACATTTAGGTCTTAGGTTTAGGTTTAGGGAATTGAGAATAAGTTAAGGTTTAGGTTTAGAAAATCGGATTCGGGTTCGGGATCGGGTTTAGGTTTGGGTTTTCAAGTTTAGGTTTAGGTTTGAGTTGGGGAGTTGAGAATAGGATTAGGTGTAAGTCTAGGTTTAGGGATTTGAGAATACATTTACGTCTTAGGTTTAGGTTTAGGGAATTGAGAATAGGTTAAGGTTTAGGTTTAGGAAATTCGATTCGAGTTCAAGATCGGGTTTAGGTTTGGGTTTTCAAGTTTAGATTTAGGTTTGGGTTAGGGAGTTGAGATTAGGATTAGGTGTAGGTCTAGGTTTAGGGATTTGATAATACATTTAGGTCTTAGGTTTAGGTTTAGGGAATTGAGAATAGGTTAAGGTTTAGGTTTAGGAAATTGGGTTCAGGTTCAGGATTGGGTTTAGGTTTGGGTTTTCAAGTTTAGGTTTAGGTTTAGGTTAGGGAGTTGAGATTATGATTAGGTGTAGGTTCAGGTTTAAGGATTTGAGAATACATTTAGGTTTTAGGTTTAGGTTTAGGTTTTAGGCTTAGGTTTAGGTTATATAGGTTTAGGTTTAGGTTATAAGTGCAGGTTATAGGTTTAGGTTTAGGTTAGGTTATAGGTTAAGGTTTAGGGAATTGAGAATTTAGGTTAAGGTTTAGGTTTAGGAAATCGGGTTCGGGTTCAGGATCGAGTTTAGGTTTGGGTTTTCAAGTTTAGGTTTAGGTTTAGGTTAGGGAGTTGAGATTAGGATTAGGTGTAGGTTTCGGTTTAGGGATTTGAGAATACATTTAAGTTTTAGGTTTAGGTTTAGGGAATTGAGAATAGGTTAAGGTTTAGGTTTAGGAAATTGGATTCGGGTTCGGGATCGGGTTTAGGTTTGGGTTTTCAAGTTTAGGTTAGGTTTAGGTTAGGGTGTTAAGATTAGGATTAGTTGTAGGTTTCAATTTAGAAATTTGAGAATACATTCGGGTTTGGGATCGGGTTTAGGTTTGGGTTTTCAAATTTAGGTTTAGGTTTGGGTTAGGAAGTTGAGATTAGGATTAGGTGTAGGTCTAAGTTTAGGGATTTGAGAATACATTTAGGTCTTAGGTTTTGGTTTAGGGAATTGAGAATAAGTTAAGGTTTAGGTTTTGGAAATCGGATTCGGGTTCGGGATCGGGTTTAGGTTTGGGTTTTCAAGTTTAGGTTTAGGTTTGGGTTAAGGAGTTGAGATTAGGATTAGGTGTAGGTCTAGGTTTAGGGATTTGAGAATACATTTATGTCTTAGGTTTAGGTTTAGGGAATTGAGAATAGGTTAAGGTTTAGGTTTAGGAAATCAGATTCGAGTTTGGGATCGGGTTTAGGTTTAGGTTTTCAAGTTTAGATTTAGGTTTGGGTTAGGGAGTTGAGATTAGGATTAGGTGTAGGTCTAGGTTTAGGGTTTTGAGAATACATTTAGGTCTTAGGTTTAGGTTTAGGGAATTGAGAATAAGTTAAGGTTTAGGTTTAGGAAATCAGATTCGGGTTCGGGATCGGGCTTAGGTTTGGGTTTTCAAGTTTAGGTTTAGGTTTGGGTTAGGGAGTTGAGATTAGGATTAGGTGTAGGTCTAGGTTTAGGGATTTGATAATACATTTAGGTCTTAGGTTTAGGTTTAGGGAATTGAGAATAGGTTAAGGTTTAGGTTTAGGTTTAGGAAATCAGGTTCGGGTTTGGGATTGGGTTTAGGTTTGAGTTTTCAAGTTTAGGTTTAGGTTAGGGAGTTGAGATGAGGATTAGGTGTAGGTTTCAGTTAAAGGATTTGAGAATACATTTAGGTTTTAAGTTTAGGTTTAGGGAATTGAGAATAGGTTAAGGATTAGGTTTAGAAAATCAGATTCGGGTTCGGGATCAAGTTTAGGTTTGGGTTTTTAAGTTTTGGTTTAGGTTTAGGTTAGGGAGTTGAGATTATGATTAGGTGTAGGTTTAGGTTTAAGGATTTGAGAATACATTTAGGTTTTAGGTTTAGGTTTAGGTTTTAGGCTTAGGTTTAGGTTATATAGGTTTAGGTTTAGGTTATAAGTGCAGGTTATAGGTTTAGGTTTAGGTTAGGTTATAGGTTAAGGTTTAGGGAATTGAGAATTTAGGTTAAGGTTTAGGTTTAGGAAATCGGGTTCAGGTTCGGGATCGAGTTTATGTTTGGGTTTTTAAGTTTAGGTTTAAGTTTAGGTAAGGGAGTTGAGATTAGGATTAGATGTAGGTTTAGGTTTAGGGATTTGAGAATGCATTTAAGTTTTAGGTTTAGGTTTAGGGAATTGAGAATAGGATAGGTTTAGGGAATTAAGAATAGGTTAAGGTTTAGGTTTAGGAAATCGGATTCGGGTTCGGGATTGGGTTTAGGTTTGGGTTTTCAAGTTTAGGTTTAGGTTTAGGTTAGGGAGTTGAGATTAGGATTAGGTGTAGGTTTCGGTTTAGGTTTAAGTTAAGGTTAGGTTATAGGTTTAAGTTTAGGTTAAGGTATAGCTTTTGGGATTTGAGAATAGGTTTAGGTTATAAGTATAGCTTTTGGGATTTGAGAATAGGTTTAGTTCATAGGTTTTAGGTTATAAGTATAGCTTTTGGGATTTCAAAATAGGTTTAGGTTATAGGTTATAAGTTTAGGTAACTGTGAATAGGTTTAGGTTATAGGTTTAGGGTGTGGTTTAGGTTAAGGGTGAAGTCCTTGCAAAAATAGATATAAATACGGCCTGTCCAAATGGCCAGGCCCTCCTAATGCTATCCATAGGAAATGGACAGCTTCATCATGTTCAGCAGTTCCCACCTTCCAAAGACCCCCGCTCATCCGGATAGCTCCGACGCACATCCGGGTCTTCTCCATTAATTTCGAACAAATACATAAATATGGCCTGTCCAAATGGCCAGGCCCCTCCAATGTTGTCTATAGGAAATGGACAACATCATGGTCATAACAGCAGTTCCCACCTTCCAGGGACCCCCGCTCATCCAGATAGCTCCAACACACATCCGGGTCTGCTCCATCAATTTCAAGCTAATACATTTAAAAACAACATAAATATATTTAAAAGTAACTGGATACCTGGGGAAGGCCTCCCGTATTTGTATTGTTGGTTACTCATCCCTTTGTCCACAAGCCACAATCGACCGAAGGAATAATATCATTAAATGACATGTACACATAATTTAATGTGTACACATCATTAAATGTTTACACATCATTAAAGATATAATATAAGGAATAAGAAAAAATGAATTTACCTGTACACATCATAAAATGTTTCCCTATAAGGAGGTGATATTATATCTTTGATAGCCACAACCTATATGACAGAGAATAATGTAACCAATACAGTCTGTTACAATTCAAAGGAGAAAAAATATTTGTAGCTGCACCGATATTCTAGTACATTACGAACGGCTGCCTACATATCCAAAAAGTCATATTGGGATCAAGCCACTACATATTTCTTTTTAATTAACCAAGTTACTAAAGGTAATAAATTTCATATTTAACAAAGTATCATTGAACGTCGTCTTAAATCGTGATTGGTTTAGATTATACACACGCATAATCTGTCCATCTATGCATGCATGCATACATTTCATCCATCCATGTGTGCATGCATACATATCCACACATACATACATGGTAGTCAATAGCCAAAAGGCTACTGAAGTGATGTGGCAAAACTCCATTGCTTAGATACCAACGGTACGTTCCCTTAGTATAAATGCTACTCCATTATATCCATTAACGGACCTTTCTTGGTTTCTCCCGTGCACCCACTCGGCCATGAAATCGGATTGTCATACTTAGAAAATTCAGTTGGGACACTATGAATTTGTGTGATTTATCCACACCTTCCATCTATTTTTTCATCTAATATTAGACGTTGAGCCCAAAATTGAAGCTTATAAAAATCTCAGGTTAACTATACCACAGGAAACAGTGGAAATAATGATTTTTACCGTTGAAACCTTTCCAGGCCCAACAGTGATATTTATTTTTCATCCAAACTATTCAAAGGATGAAAAAACATAGATGAAGGTAAAAAAACAAATATAATCTTGAACCAAAACTTCTGTTGCCCCCAAAAAATTTTCAATGGTATAAATTCAATTCACACTGTTTCCTTTGGTGTGGTCAATTTTAGCCTTTTATATGCTTAGGTTTTGGGATAAGGCCCTAAAATTATCTTATAAAATGGATGGACAGACGGGATAAAACACATAAATCATGGTAGACCCTTCCATCCATTTTTTGAGTTCATTTCAGGACATGATGCCAAAATTAAACCGTATCCAAAGCTTTAAGTAGGCCATACTAAAGGAAAATGTGGTTAGGGAAATTCCTACCATTAAAACCTACCTGAGTTAGACAGTGATGTTTACAAGCCATCCATACCATTAATAACTTCATTCCTACTGGGATGAACTGAAATCACAAATATTAGCATGACTCAAAACTTCGGTGGCTCAAGAATATTTAAAATGTGGATGTTCAATTATCACGTTTTTGGCCAACTTGAGCTCTGGAAATGGTTCATTTTTGGCTTCATGTCTTGAATTGAACTCAAAAAATGGATGGACGGGTATGATTTCTCACAAACATCATGGTGGGCCGCACCTACTTCCTCCCGCATCTTTTTTTCTTAAGATAAACATTTACTGTGCGTGGCCAGCCTGCCTAAACGGAAAAACATCCGCTCACGGATCTCCGTTAAAAGAGCATTTATTGGAAGGAAACAGTTGATTGATATCCACCAATGCTATTTTGCCACGTCACTTCAGTAGCCTTTTGGTTACTGAAGCGTTCAGTATCCAATCCGCTCCCAAAATGCAGGTTTCGAGGCTTGTTTTCCTATGCTTTTGCAACCTTTCAATAAATAAATAAAAATCTGTCGAACAACAGGTTTTGAGGCTTGTTTATGTGATCTATTGGGCTTAGCCAAATAAATAAATGAAGGCACCAGTGCCATCAGTAAGAATCATGGTTACATTAGAAATAGCACAACAAATCAAAAGATTGTGAATTATCATAAAACTGTGTGTGCAGTCGCTTGCATACAGTCAAAACAACCATTGAAAGATAACTACAATTATGAAAATCATTACAGAATCTACATGTTATCTCAATAGACTAAAATTCATCCCATCTCTGCACAAACAAAGCAGGAATCACATAAAGGCAGCTTAACAATTGTGAATCATTCTCAATCTGCTACAATCCAAACCACCCAGCTTATAGACTTGAGCATGCTTCAGCCTGTCCACACCCAGCCTAGCCCCATTTTTCGGCCTTGCATGCTTCAGCCTGGCCACACCCAGCCTAGCCCCATTCTGGAACACACACAGGAAAGAATGGGGATTATGACATCCACTGTTGAGACTTTCGTAGGGCCCACGGCAATGTTTATTTGTCACCTAACTTGTTCATAAGTTGACACAGACAGGGAAAACACAAATATCAGCTTGATTCAAAACTTCTGTTGCCCTAAGAAGTTTTCAACAGTGGGTCTTCGATTCCCACTATTTCCTGTGGTGGGCCCACTTGAGCGCTAGATATGCTTCCATTTGGGCTCATGCCATAAAATGAGTTGAAAAATAGATGGCCTGCATGGATATTTGTCACCTTCTCCAGCAAAGACATTTCATCAAACATATGTTGTGCACGCCTTAAACATTCACAAAAATGAGTACTTGGAAATGAAGCACAGGGGCTACTGGCCGCACCAGATCTGGGACCGGGACAAAGAGAGAGAGAGAGAGAGAGAGAGAGAGAGAGAGAGAGAGAGAGAGATTCGGGGTAGGAAAAAGCTCTCTCGCGCGGGTCTGGGACTGGGACGATGAGAGAGAGAGAGAGAGAGAGAGAGAGAGAGTAGAGAGACAGAGAGGGAGAGAGGGAGAGATAGAGAGAGGGCGGGCGGGCGGGCGCTGTTGAAATGGGGGTGGGGCGGGACATTGGGCGTGCGTCTCTGTTTTGAGCGCGCGCCCTAATTTGGGCCGGACGGTGGTGATTGTTCGTTTCTGTGGGCCCCACCATGATGTACATGTTTCATCCGTTCAGTTCATCCATTTTTATAGATCATTTTAGTGCTTGATGCAAAAAATGATAGGGATATAAATCCTGGGTGGGCCACACCACAGGAGAAAATTAATGAATGGATATTCACAATTAAAATCCTCCTAAGGCCCACTGTACTGTTTATTTGACATCCAATCTGTTGATTTGGTCATAAAGACCAAGAAGAAGGGAAAAATAAATATCGGCTTAATCCAAAACTTTTATGGACCCCAAAACATTTTTAATGGTCAAAATTCATTCAACACTATTTCCTGTAATGTGGTCCACTTGAGATTGAGATATAATTCATTTTTTTTATCATATCATAAAATGATATATAAAAATAGATGGATGGCATGGATGATACACATGCATCATGGTGGGCCCCACAGAGCACCGACCACCAGCCATTAGCCCATGTCAGGGGAGTAGCCAATTTGTTCCCCACCATAGTAAATAAGTGTGATTTAATCTCCATGTTTCATACCGTATGGTCCACTTTAGCCTTCGATCTAGATGATTTTTGGTTTCATGCCCTATAATAATATTTTAAAATATATAGACGGCTTAGATAAGACACATATATTTTTTTAGGCCTCACAGGGCCCCTTATACCCTAAGTGTACTGAGTAAATCCTGTGGGGCCCACTATGACTTATTCAATTTATCCACTCCATTCATCCATTTTAACATATAATTTTATTATGTAAGGTCAAAATTGAAGCCTATAAAAATCTGAAGTGGACCACATCATAGGAAACAGTATAAATTGAATGTCTACCTTAGAAAAATTTTGGGAGGCCACTGAAGTTTTGGATCAAGTTGATATTTTAGTTTTCCCTTCATCTATGTATTTGTGATCTATTGAATAGGTTGGATGACAAATAAAAATCACTGTAGGCCGTTGAATAGGAAGATTTCAATGGTGGAAATCATTATTCCCACTGTTTCTTGTGGTATGGTCCACTTGAGCTTTGGATATACTTTAATTATGGACTCAACCACTAAGGGTCTGTTTGGATGGGTGGATTGGAAGGGATTGAATGGTATTAGGGTGGATGGCATGGATTTCAAGGTAATGATGGCGTTGTCAATAGATTGTCTTAAGATCCATGGAATTACTATACCCCCGGATTGCTATATCAAGTCTATTTGGCACACTCGGCCAATCCTGGGATTAAACCTTCCCATCCCTTCCAATCCCTTAAACCAAACATGTCCCAAGAAAATTTGAACGGATTAGGGTGGATTGGATGGGATTTAAGGGCCTGTTTGGACGGGGCACGCCGGATGGGATTAGATGGTATTAGACTGGATTGTACGGATTTCAAGGCAATGATGGTGATGTCAGTGGATTGTCCGTATCCCTGGATTGCTATACCCGGTATATTTGGGCACACCCGGCTAGATCCTAGATTAAACCTTCTAATCCCTTTTAATCCCTCTAACCAAACACGTCCAGGCAATTTTGAAGGGATTAGGATGGATGGATTAGGATGGATTAGATGGGATTTAAGGTAATGATGGTGATGTCAGTGAATTATCTTAAGATCCATGGGATTCCTATATCCCGGGATCACAATCTCATGTCTGTTTGGGCATGCCCTGCCAATCTTGGGATCTATCTTCCAATCCCACCTAATCCCTTCCAATCCCATCCAGCGTGCCTGTCCAAATAGGCCCTAAAAGTAATGATGGTGTTGTTAGTGGATTGTCTTAAGATCCATGAGATTACTATATATCCTAGGATCAGATCACCCAATTTGTTTGGCATGCCCAGCCAATCTAGGGATTTAACTTCCAATCCACCCGTCCAAACGGGCCCTAAAATGATCTGGAAAAATGGATTGATGGTGTGGATCACACCACATGAAAACAATAGTGATTGGATATCCACCATTAAAACCCTCCTAGGCCCACTGTACTTTTTATTTGACATCCAATTTGTTGATTAGGTCATACAGGCCCGGATGAAGGGAAAAAAAATATCAGATTGATCCAAAACTTTATATGGCCCCCAAAAGGTTTTTAATGGTCGACGCTCATTCAACACTGTCTCCTATTAATGTGGTCCAGATATCTCATAAGCTAAAGGGGAGATATCAAATGCATGGTGTTGATGTTCGACACATATCGTGATGGGCCCATTTTACATGTCTGGTCCATTCACTCTATTTTACTGATATTTACCCTCAATTTGACTAGTTACTCGCCTCGATCATACTACATATAAGAAAGATATTGGGCAAACAAGATTGATCAACAATTTGAGTGAATTTTGATTTAAAAATCTGAAGTTATTTACTCTTCATGTCCGGACTGATCAGATTGTTCAAAAACAGTTAAAGGTTGATATCAAAAATATATAAATGAATAGAAAACATAAACATCAGCTTGATCCAAAACTTTTATGGCCTCCAGAAGTTTTAAATGGTAGAGGTTCAATCACACTCTTTCCTATGGTGTGGTCTACTTGAGCTTTGGATATGCTTCTTTTAATTCTTTAGACCTCAAATTATCTGTTAACATGGACGAATGGAGTGGATAAAATAAATAAATAATGGTGAACCCCACAGAGTTTACTCTGGTAAAGGTAACAAGTAACTCACTTAAATGTAGTGGAGAAAGGTTTCCTTAAAACATTCATAATTATATATTAGGACTGCCTAAATGTGATTCACATATCCAACCCACTCATTATATGTGTCCCACTTGGATGAGGAGTCAGACCAAGTTTCAACCGCATCCAAAACTCATTTGGTCCCCACCAAGTGCTTTTATATTTTTTAGGATGTTTTCACATAGTTTTAAATGGTATGACCCACATGAGTTTCGTTTACCGATGATTTTTGAGATATCTCATAACCTAAAGGGGACACATCAAATCCACGGTGTTGATGTTCGACACACATCGTGATGGGGCTCACAAAACTTACTAACATTAATTCTTAGGTTCTCACAAGGTCAGTAAGTTGGGTCACAATTTTAACCAGAATATTTGGCCCATTTTACATGTTTGGTCCATTCACTGTATTTTACTGATCAATACTCTCAATTTGACTAGTTACTCGCCTCAATCAGGCTACATATGAGAAAGATATTGGGCATACAAGATTGATCAACAATTTCAGTGAAATTTGATTTAAACATCTGAAGTTATTTACTCTTCAATTTGAACTGATTAGATTGTCCAAAAATGATTAAAGGTTCAATTAGTGGATGTGCCTAATAATTTAGTAATTTTAATTATCACAAATAAATTTAAAATTTTTTATTCAAAATGTATATTCTTTTTTACTCTTTTAACTAAATATCATTTTTATTATAAAATATTTCAAAATTATTTAAAATACAAATTTTAAATTTTTATTTTCAAAATCTCAAAAAATTTCTCATATTTTATTTTTTTTCTTAAAAATTTCAAAATGCCGATTTTTTTTCCTCAAAAGCATTATTTTTCTCTCAAAATTTTTCTTAAACATAGTTAAAATTTCTGAACTTTTCAATATTGTTTTTCGTGTGATATTACAAATCATTTAAATATTACCTTTTAATTATATATATATAAAAAAATTTTCATTCATATGATATAAAAACTATATATATATATATATATATATATATATATATATATATATATATATATATATATATATACACACACATTTTTACAGACATAAATTTTTAAAAATTAAAACATTTTTACATTATTACCCGGCCCAGAAATGAGTTGGAGAAACATAGGGGGCAGCAAGGATATACAACACATCATCAAAATCTCACTTTTGTTATCTAACTTTTCAATTTCTCTTATCAAAATACAAAATTTAGTATTCTTTTTTAAAATATATATTTTTTTACAATTTGTCAATTTTTCACAATTTTGTTTAATTATTTAAATTTTCTTTTTCAAAATATCATTTTTTTTTTAAATCTCACTTTTGTTATATAACTTTTTAAGTTTTCTTGTCAAAATACAAAATCTAGTTTTCTTTTTTAAAAAATATATTTTTTTATAATTTGTCAATTTTTTCACAATTTTGTTTAATTTTTTTAATTTTCTTTTTCAAAATATCATTTTTTAAATCTAACTTTTGTTATATAACTTTTTAATTTTTTTTGTCAAAATACAAAATCCAGTTTTCTTTTTTAAAAAAAATATATTTTTTTACAATTTGTTAATTCTTTTCACAATTTTGTTTAATTTTTTATATTTTCTTTTCAAAATATTATTTTTTAAATCTCACTTTTGTTATATAACTTTTTATTTTTTTTTGTCAAAATACAAAATCCAGTTTTCTTTTTTAAAAAATATATTTTTTTTTACAATTTGTCAATTTTTTCACAATTTTGCTTAATTTTGTATATTTTCTTTTTCAAAATATCATTTTTTTTCACAATTTTGTTTAATTTTTTATATTTTCTTTTTCAAAATATCATTTTTTTATTGAAATCTTTTCTTTTTCAAAATATCATTTTTTTTATTGAAATTTTTTTTTTTTCAAATTTATAAACATTATTCAAAGTTCTTAATTTTTTTTTTCAAAATGTAGATTTTTATAAAATCACAGTTTGTTTTTTAAACATTGTTAATTATTTTTTCTAAGCTCCTTAACTATTTTCTATTGCAGGTCGTACCTGAGCATTAGAGACGGTTAAGGACCATCTCTAATACAGATGGTCTTTCACTATCCTAGAAGACGGCTAAGGACCGTCTCTAATAGAGACGGTTTTTGACAGGGCAATAAGACGGCTAAGGACCATCTCTAATAGCGACGGTCTTTGACAGTCTCAGATTATAAGTAAAAGACAGCCAATGATCGTCTCTAATACAAACGGTCAGTGACCGTCTCAGATGACCGCTTATAAGATGGTCGAAGACCGTCTCTAATGCGGACGGTCTTTGACCATCTCAGATGAGGTATATAAGATGGTCAAAGACCGTTTAAAATTATTTGCAGACACAAAACATATAAAGACAATATTAGGGACAGTCAGGAGCCGTCCCTAATTTTAGAGACGGTTTTCGGTCGTCTCTAAAGCGTCCTTAAACCAGGCAATTTTAGAGAATCCGTCATTTTTTTCCATTTTTCACGGTGTTCTCTCTATTTCATCACACAAATCCACCTTCAAAGCTTTAAGTCTTCTTCCATCATCATCACTACCTCCCTATTTCTCTTTCCAAGTGATTTAAACCCCACTAATTCCTTCAATCCCTCCCAAATCTTCTTCCATATCTCCCAAACACCACCTTTTCCTTCATTTTTCACACCATCTTCCTCTTTTCTTCCCATTTGAGTGCACAAACCCACTTGGGTGTCTCACACTTCCAAGACCCACCAACCCATCCTATTTTCCATGGCTTTCTTTGCGGTGGTCACCACAATCTTCTCCATCTCTACGCTCTTGTTTCTCATGGCGAGGAAAAGAGCGGCCCCTGATAAGGTCGGGCCAAGCTAACTACGTCGCCCTGCGAGGAGGGTGGACGCCGAAGCAAGTATCAGTGTCGAGCGAGAGAAGAGGTCCAAGCGGGACCTCGACCCTCGGATTTCGTTGGAGAGATCCTTAGTACTGAACATCGATCTCGGTAGATTCCGTAACCGTAAGGTCGTGTTTGAAGCACACGTTGATGAGAAGATGTTTGGGATGTACCCGGTCATCGACTTTCTCACGAATAACAGGTGGGGTCCCATATTCGAGGCAAAGGAGCCTACAAGCGAAAACACGGTGCGTACCTTCTATGCCCTCATTCGGAACCCGTTGTTGAAGCCTCTCCAATTTTCCATTCCTTTAGGAAGGCAGGAGGTTACAATTAATGTAGATGACATTGCTCGTGTCATGGGTATTGAAAAGGGATTGGTGCATGCTAGCGAGAAGGATTGCGCTAGTGAGCAGGAAAAGAGACTCTGCACGTGATTCCTCTGTGGCCAGCATGAGCATTGGAGGTGGGGAACTGACCTCACTGCAAGCAAAATGACAAATGACTTCCGTCTACTCCACAACATATGCACGTTTAACGTGTACCGCCGAGCGAAAAATCGTACCGAGTGCACGAGGTTCGTGGTGGACTTCTTGTTTCGAGTTGGAAAAGGAGACAAAATATGTCTGCCCACTCTAATCCTGACGCAGATAATCAAGGCAGCAAGGTCCAATAGGGAAAGCACCGCGTTGCTATTTGGTTGACTGATTTGCAAGATCGCCCGCCAATACAACTTTTGATTCCATATGGATGACGTCACCCTAATCCATATTATCAGTGCCAACACGCTTGATAGCATGAGGATTGGTAAAAGGCAACGCCAAGGCTGACATGGGGATCAGAGTGACGACACCGAAGAGGGAAGTGATGAGATCGAGGAGAGCGAAGGTGAGGAGCACAGTGGCGATGAAGAAAAAGGAAGTGGTGAGGAAGGATAGGCAAGGGAAGAAAAGGAGGCACGAGAGGTAGATGAGGCACCTCCTCCTACCACATAGGTGCCTGATATGGATAGGGCAGTGTCAGAAGCCCGTTGGGCTCAAATTGAGGAGAGCCAAGCCGCCCTGTGACATGAGGTCGGACAGGTCCGGGTCGAACTTAGACAGGCCAGACCCAAGTTTAATGAGACCGAGGCCTTCGTGAAACGGAAGTTTAAGAAGGTGTCTCACAATTTGAGGGTTATCCTGTGCTATGTGCAAGATAAGAGTGCACCTTCACCGTCATCAGATTCTGACGACTAGTTATACCTGCAGTCGTCTTTTGTTTTGTCTTGTTGCTTGGCTTCTTCTTGTTGCTATGTGTAACCTGTTAGGCTTAGTAATATGGTCAAGTAGTTAGCGTGCTTTAATATTTGAAATCCTGCTTATGTTAGCTCACATGCATCTTTTATCTCGATCCATGTAATATTGCATCGCATGTATTGTGACAATTTTGGTAAATGAAATGCATGAAGTTTTCTTTAAAGATGTATGTGAATGTTGTGATTGAGTTTGTGAGCATGCTGAATCTGACCTGGGTTGCACCCTATGTTGAATATAGGGAATGTCATCTAAGGTCACATGGAGTATGACACGTTTCACTCTTAGCGATTCGACGGACGGGGCACCTCCCCTGAGCGATAGCCAGACAAACCCTAGTTCGGGCTCGACTCACGCTACCATGTCGGATTCTCAACCAGTCACTGGCCTCACTAATGGGCCTGCACTTGTTGCATCATCCGTTCCAGAGCAAAACCGTGCGTCTACTTCGGCGCCGTGCATGCCCCAGTTTGCTCCCCCTACTGATAGGTTAGAGCAGATGATGCTGTTGATGTAGCAGCAACAGCAGTTCTTGACCTCCATGGCTAGTATCTTTGCCCAGAGTATGGACGTGACTCCACTTGCCTCACCTATGCACCCTATTGGGAACACGAGTGTCAGCGGCATATTTGAGAGATTCCAGTACTTGCGGCCTCCTACTTTCGTGGGTACTCATAGACCCTAGGAGGCTAAATATTGGCTTGACCATATCTTTAAGATGCTGAAGCTGATGCACTGTACTGAAGCAGCACAAGTTGAGCTAGTTACCTTCATGTTTGAGAAGGAAGCCAGCCTTTGGTGGGACAATGTCCTACGGACTGTTGCGTTCGTATATGTGTGGACATGGGCAGCCTTTGAGACCCACTTCCATGAGAAGTACTATCCCCTCACATATCGCTACAAGAAGGAGAGTGAGTTTCTCCACCTTCGATAAGGAGGGATGACAGTGGTGGAGTAAGAGAAAAGATTCATGAAACTGGGCAGGTACGCTCCATTGATATTAGGCGATGAGCCGATGCATATGCGGCGATTTTTCAAGGGTCTGCGACCCGATATCCGCTCGAAGATATGCTCGCTAGCATACCTAGCTATGCTGAGCTAGTGAGCATGTCTATTCGAGCTGAGCAGGACTGGGACAGGCAGTCTCGTATGCAAGCACCCATGGCTCCTAGGTCGCGACCAAACATGCTGAGCAGGCTATTTCTCGGCAAAAGGCCGCGTACAGATTCACCTCCCATGCTTGCAACGTCACTGGCTCAGCTGGGATGGACAGATTTGCGATGCATATACTGCAAGAAGGCAGGTCATGCAGATAGGTATTGTTTCAACAGGATGAGGAAGAACGGATTCTCACCGCCTCAGAGGATTAACCGTCTAATGCCTCAGGCCATTTTCGCTCCACCCCTACGGATAGCACCAGCACACCCCTCCTTTCGGCCGCCTGCGCTTTGCTTCAGGCTGCCTCAGCAACCCATGGCACCATAGCCAAATCATGCATAGTAGGTTCGTGTGCACTCACTTTCAGCCAAGGCATCCGAGACAATAGTTACGGCACCACCAGCTTTCGAAGTCACAGCGTATATGCAAGGTATACTATCATGCCCCAAACTTGGAAACAGGGCTCACAAAATTTTTGATTACCGAATTTGGCACCGACAACCTCCGTAGAATCCCATTCTCGGCTCCCAGCGCCCATTCGCTAGGTTCCGATCCTAGGATCCTACGAGGAGGATTTTAAACATCAGTTTGATTTGTAATAAGCATAACCAAAGGCATAACCCACAAACAACAACCAAAAACTTCATTACATTTCCACTATGATCAAAAACTTTACAAGTACAATAAGCATAAAGGAAAATACAATGATAGTAGACGATAACTCCAAAATGATCTGCAAAGCACTCCTACCTCAACGCTATTGTGCTCCAACGTCACCTGCACACAACGGTTGTGCATAAGCTTATAGAAAGCTTAGAGGGTGGTGAAAGTGTGTGCGCAAGGTAGCAATATGATCATGCAATATTAGAGTAATGCGGAATATGCAGATGGGTCCATGAATGTCATTAGTCATACCAAGGCTATGCAATGCAAGACATGAATGATATCGGTCATACCAAGGCCATGCGATGTGAGATGCAACTCAAGCATACAAATCCTCATCTAAGTCCACATATTAGTACGGTTCTTTTCTGCGAAATCACCAGGGTCTATTACACTCCAAATCAGATTGCTGCCCCATCGCGCATAATAAGGTAAGTGGAAGAGACCTCACTATCCACCTACCAATATCGGGCCCAACTCGTCGATAGCGGACCCATTCCTCGAGTTGGTCAGACTCAACCTAGCATTGCCCTCTCCTCTCGGGTAGGTAAGGTCGTACCCCCTTCCAACCAACCACGACACAGTGGGAGACGAGGCCTAATGGTATACGGCCTTCATACGCTCATGCATCCACTCGGTCTAGACGTTGGAGTAATCTCTGAAACCAAGAGAGTCTATGGGCTTTTACATAGGGATATCTATAGCACCCCATGTATAACAAATTTTTGGTGTCTCATATGGTCATCCACAATATGCCTATAGAGGCTACGACCCTGATGTCGCTAGGGCGTATAGTAATCACAGCACACAATGCAAGATGCATGAGTCATACAATCCAGTCATGCATCAATCCAGCACATACCGTGCGCTCATGTGAGACAATCTCCCCCTATCAGGGAGTCTCATAACAATTGGCACTATGGCATATGCAATGATCAATCATATCTCATAACAAACATGCAGATGATGCGTATGAGTGTGTATCATGATGCTATATTGTCACATACTCATAATCGATATCAATAACCAGTATCGACAATCAACCTCGACAATGTGGACATTTAACCAACATTGCTCTCAAGAAATGGTCACATAGAGCCAAACATATAATGAGCCCACAGCCTCACACAAAGGCCTTATATACAACCTAATGGGTATTACTCAAAGGCCACATATATACAATTGGTGGACCCTGCTCATAGGCGTAATACATATCAAATGGGCCTTGCCCATAGGCAACGAATACATCACAATGAGCCTTGCCCATGGGCCATGAATACATGACATGTGGGCCTTACACATGGGTATTGAATACATCAAATGGGCCATGCATCATGGGCCTAATACTTATCACAATGGGCCTCAACTATGGGTCGCATGTATATTATATAGGTCTCGACAATCGGTCATGGCAATCGAAATCAGCCTCGACAATCAAGGTCGGCCTCAACAGTCGGAATCAACATTCAGAATCGACCTCGACAATCGAAATCAACCTATACAATCGATCTTAACAAATCAGAATCGGCCTTGATAATTAGAATCAGAATCAACAAATCGGCCAAGTCAATCAGAATCGACAATCGACCACGACAATCAGAATCGGTCAATAATCGGAATCGGCAAATCTGTCATGTCAATCGGAATTGACAATCGGTCACCTCAATCGGCAATCGGTCATGATAAACGGCCTCGATCGCTAATCGGCAATCAACCACGACAATCGGAATCGGCAATTAATCCTGATAAACAGCCTCGATCGCTAATTGGCAATTGGCCACGACAATTGGAATCGGTCAATAATCGGAATCGACAAATCAATCACGACAATTGACACCGATAATCAACATCGATAATCAGCACCAATACTCAGGGTCGATAATCAGCGTAGACCTCGATAATCAGCACCGATAATCAGTAAATAAACAATGCGGGGTCCATAAATGATCAACCGATTAACCATAGTATAAAGATTGGCCCTTGGCCGTGGTTCTATCAAATCTGATAGCATGGAGCCATTCATCTATGATGAATGGGGCCCACTGATTAGGGTTAACCCACTAAGAGAATGATGAGAATTGGGCCTAATAAGGCCTAAGAAAAGGTCAAAATGTGGACATCCAACTATCATTATCCATCAATGTGGACATCTAACCAACATTGCTCTCAAGGAGTGACCCACATAGAGTCATACGAATATTGGCCCATGGCCTCACACAAAGACCTAATATAAGAGCCTCACTCATAGACCTCATGTATATCACAATGAGCCGCAATACATGGGCCCCATATGTGTCAAATGGGCCGCAATATGTGAGCCAAAAAATACATCTCATCGGGCCTTACTAAACGGGCCAGAAATACATCACAATAGGCCTCGTATACATCAAGTGGGCTGCATCAACGGGCCGTACCAATGGGCCTCATAAACATCAAGTGGACCGCATCAACTGGTCGCACTAATGGGCCACAAGTATATCAAAGTGGGTCTGACGGATGGGCTACAAACACATCAAAGGTGGGCCTTATGAATGGGCCATAAACACATCAAAGGTGGGCCTTGTACATGCATCAAGTGGGCCCTGAAAACTGATGAACGACAAGGATAAAACATACATCTCATGGTGGGCCTCATGTACAGTCCAAGGCCCTAAACGGATGAACAGTATGTATATAACACATACTTCATGGTTGGTGTTGATTTGCACCATTCTAACTGTATGGCGGGAAGAACATACATCATGGCCCCACTTGCTAGATGTAGCACACGTGAAAGGTGGACAAGGTACCACTATGCGTCCCATGGATGGTGCAGACGTGCAATACATCGCCAAGGTAGGGCCCATCCCACAAGTGCAACACGTGTGGGTGAGTCCCACATCCCCAAAACAGTGGATGACATGGATATTAACCACGTATATCATGATGGGTCCCCACAGCACCGTCCAGACATCTCTGGATGGTGGGGATACCAAATACAGATGTCAAGGTGGGTGCCACAAGCGTGGCCCACCAGAGATTGAATCTACTTCAATTTTAGGTGGTGTGGAATGCACCATACGTGTAGATTGGCTCTACGGTCCAGAAATGCTAAACGCTGTGGATATAGATACATCAAGGTGGCTGCCACCGTCTACTGTCTGGACGGCGCATAGACCCATACATCATGGTGGTGTCCACCGTCTAGATCACTGGACGGTGGAGATAAGACACGTATCACGGGGGGTTGATGGAGGTATACATCACGGTGGGTTCCACGTGGGACCCACATAATATAATATAATATTATAAGGTTATATATATATATATATATATATATATATATATATATATATATATATATATATATATATATATATATATATATATATTACAATATATTGCGTCCAGGCCATCAGACGTTGTTTGGCCAGGACGGATGAAAGACGTACATCATGGTGGCCTGCACACAGCACCGTTCAGATGGACGGTGCAAATTACATACATCAAGGTGGCCACCCACCGTCCAGAGAGAGATGGACGGGGTGGATAAATACATCACGGTGGATTCCCACCCGTCCAAAATGGACTGGATAACATATGCATCACGTGCGGGACCACACGGATGAACGGACAGTGTGGATATACAAAACATACTCCAAGGTGGGTCCCACCTCCACACGTGTCACACGTGTGGAGTGGGTCCCACGTGCAAGCAGACGGATGGCATGTATGAAACACAGGCATCAGAGGGTGCGCCCACACCGCCCCAGCAAATCTCCCACCGCTCTGATGCCTCCACACCGCCCCAGCAAATCTCCCACCGCCCAGAGATAGGACAGTGGGGATACAACACTTACTATCAAGGTGGGTCCACACGTGTGGCTCACCAATATATATATATATATATATATATATATATATTATATTTATTTATATATCATTATTTAATTGGCAGCCCAGGGCGTCCATTGACGGACGGTCTGGATGAAGCCCATCATCAATCAAGGTGGCCTCATCGTCCTGGTATTGGACGGACGGTATGGATAAGGCCATGCATCTGATGGATCCCTTGTGGCGCACATGTAGATGGACGGTGTGGGTACACACGTACCATATGATTAGATCCACAGAACTATAATGTCAATGCAGCGGCTATACAACTAGAGTGAGAACACCAGCCGTCCGATCCCCACCGTCCAAGGTTTGGATGGTGTGGAAGAAATACATACATCATACGGTGGCCCCAGCACATCAGATGAATGGTGTGGATGCTGCACACGTGCAGCAAATGGGGCCACAAAGGGACGGATGTGTGGATTTATTTATTCATTTATTATTATTATTATTATTATTATTATTATTTTACCTACAGCAGCGACATAGCTGGTGTACGGCAGCCAGCGAATCTGCTTATACTCAAAGCAGGCCCACGAGTGGAGTGGGAACCCACCGTGGATGGACGGAATGGAATACATACATCATGTGTAGGGTCCACGCCCAGTCCACTGGACAGTGTGGACAGCCACACATGTAGCAGGTCCCACCGTCATATCCCACGGACGGCGTGGATACAAAGTACGTATAACACAGTGGGATTTTCACTGTCCACGGTGTGGATCAAATCAAATCTTCAAGGTGGGCCGCGATAGAAAAAATAGTAATAAAGAGAGAGAGAGAGAGAGAGAGAGAGAGAGAGAGAAACGGTGTAGTGGAAGGGCCCCGCCACTACGGGCCCCTCATATGATCACAACACACATTGAGATGAGTTCCACCACGTGTGGGCCCTCAGTCATCAAATCCAAGCAAAATAATACAAACCTAATCGTAGAAAAAAAAAAACCCCACCTTTGATCTCCTCCTCCTCCTTCCGCCAAAGCATCCTAGAGCTCCAAAGGACGAACTTCAACGGTTGAGATGGTCTTTGGATGGTAGGATTGGGTGGTATGGAGGTGGGCCATGTTAACTCTCTCATGGAGCTTGAAGAGCTTGGACGTGGGATTTTTGGATTGCTTGGAAAAAAGGGTTTGAGAAATAAGAGAGTGAGTTGTAAGGAGATAGAGATGGGTGATGGATATGGTGGGTGATGGATGTGTAAGAAGCTTTTTGACTTTTGTGGTAGATGATGTAAGAAAAAACATGGGTGTGTAAGAACCTTTTTGACCTTAAGGTTACTTGGGGAAGGGTGTGAGGTGATGGTGTACTTGGTTGAGGTGATTAATTGATGGGTTGATGAATGTGATAAGTTGTAGAGATTCTCTCAGAATTCATACGCGCAGTGTTGTCCTCGTACCGAACGTAGACCTACATCTCCAGACCAGAATATCGCCTCGGCGCGTGAGTCAAGGCATCGAAATCGCGGTGACGGCGCGGTCGCTACGGTACAAGTCTCGGGTCAAGCCGATTTTGGTTGACGACATGCGTCTCAGGGTGCGCGCAAATGTTAGATAAAGGTCGAATGTTGCCGAAATTCGACTGAGAAGACCGCGGAAGCCTATGCAATGGTACAGTCTAGGATACGGGTCTTACATATACTGGTCTTCTTATTGGTGGACACTGGGTCCACTACCTCTATAATATCATAGTGGTGAGACTTCTTGCCGCCATAGGGACTTTTTCAGACATTATCAAGATGTGTAAGGATTGCTCGTTAGACTTGGGGAGCAGGATAGTTCACGTCGACCTGATCATTGCCCCACTATGATACTATGACGTTATTCTTGGTATGGACTGGCTCACTGAGATGCGAGAAGAGATCGATTGTGAGGCTAGGGTGGTGACAGCTTATGGATTCGAGGGCACGGCTTTTACTTTTATCGTTCAGGTCAGTATGCCCTGCCGCTTGCGTTGTTATGCTTCTTTGTTGAAGAATGTGGATGGCCTAACGCTTGAAGCTACGCCTGTAGTTTGAGATTTTGAGGATGTGTTAAGAAAGATACTGGGATTAACTCCTCGGCGCGAGGTCGACTTTACTATCGATCTTGTGCCTGGTGCGACACTTATTTCCTTTCCCACATATCGCATGCCTCCATGTGAGATAGAGGAACTAAGGAGACAGATTGATGGTTTGTTGGAGGTAGGTTTCATATGACTGAGTGTCTCCTTAGGGAGCGCCCGTGTTGTTCATGAAGAAGAAGGACGGATCACTGTGATTATGTATTGATTATCGCAGATTGAACTAGGTAACGGTAAAGAACAAGTATCCTTTGCCCAGGATAGATGATCTGTTCGATCAGTTGAAGTGGGCGCAATATTTTTCAAAGATTGATTTATAGTCAGGGTATCACCAGTTGCACATCAGGGAGGAGGACGTGCAGAAGATAGCTTTCAGGACCAGTTTTGGGCATTATGAGTTTCTCATGATGTCGTTCGGCCTCACGAACGTACCGGCCGTATTCATGAACCTGATGAATATGGTGTTTCGGCCGTTTCTATTTCGATCCATCATCGTGTTTATAGATGACATCCTGATATATTCCAAGAGTCGAGAAGACCACGAGGAACACCTGTGAATAGTCTTGGATATTTTGAAGAAGAGTCAGTTGTTCGCACAGTACAAGAAGTGCGACTTCTGGAAAGAGGAAGTCAAGTTCCTGGGACATGTGGTGTCCAAGAAAGGGATAGTAGTTGACCTCGCTAAGGTAGCCGCGGTTCAGGACTGGGAGCAACCCGGTTCGGTTACTGAGGTTAGAAGTTTTCTTAGTCTGACAAGGTACTACTGTCGATTTATTAGGGACTTCTCCAAGATTACCAGACCGTTATCTTAGTTAAAATGGAAGAATTTAAAGTTCGCCTAGAATAAGAAGGCAGAAGTAGCTTTTCAAGAGCTGAAGGACAAGCTAACGTCTGCCCCTGTGGGGTCAAGTATACTATATATACCGATGCATCTCATGTTGGTCTAGGTTGTGTCCTTATGCAGAAGGACAGGGTGATTGCTTACACCTCGAGACAGTTGAAGAAACACGAGGAGAACTACCCTACACATGACCTAGATTTGGCGGCCGTCATCTTTGCACTGAAGCTCTGGAGACATTACCTCTACAGAGAGGAATTCGAGCTCTTTTGTGACCAAAAGAGGTTCAAATACATATTCACTCAACGGGACCTAAATATGAGGTAGCGACGGTGGATGGAGACCTTGAAGGACTTCAAATTCGAGGTTTCCTACCATCCGGCAAGGCTAACCTTGTGGCTGACACGTTGAGCCGCAAGAAGACCATAGAGTTTGCGGCTCCGCTGATGGTGACAGAATGGGGTATGGTCGAGTTCGTGCAAGACTTTGAGCAGAAGCTCACCGTGGAGGAGCTGTTTGAAAGGGTCGCGCACGTTCGTGTGCAGCCACTTATTGATGATAGGATCATCAAGGCCTAGAAGGATGATGGACGATTGTCTGAGTTTCAAGAGCAGACTAGCGACGATGAGGACGCTGAGTGGAGAGTTGGTATGGATAGGGGCTTACGTTACCATGGCCGCCTACGTGTCCCAGATACTTATAACTTGAGACAAGAAGTTCTCGAGGCAGCCCACAGTTCGAAGTTTGCGATGCATCCTAGTAGCACGAAGATGTACCAAGACATGAAGAGATCGTTCCACCCACAGACTGACGGGCAGACAGAACGGGTAAATCAGGTATTAAAAGGTATGCTGCGAGCTTGTGTGATGGATTTCAAGGACAGTTGGGACGACTGCTTTCCTTACGCAGAGTTTGCATACAACAACAGTTTTTAGGCGAGCTTGTGTGATGGATTTCACGGACAGTTGGGACGACTGTTTCCCTTACGTAGAGTTTGCATACAACAACAGTTTTTAGGCGAGCATTGGCATGGCTCCATATGAGGTCTTGTATGGGCGTCCCTGTCGAGCACTGCATTGCTGGGCAAAGGTTGGTGAGAAGAGTCTGATTGGCCCAGAGATAGTTCAGGCGACTTCAGAGAAAATCAACATTATCAGGCATCAACTTCTAATAGCATAGAGCAGACAGAAAAGCTACGCCGATACGAGGCAGCGACCGCTAGAGTTCTAGATCGGGGATCATGTCTTTCTTCGGGTTTTCCCCATGAAGGGAGTCCTTCAGTTTGGTAAGAAGGGGAAGCTCACACTGAGATTTATTGGCCCATTCCAGATACTGGATCGAGTGGGGGCGGTAGCATATCGCCTGACATTGCCCACACCTCTCGTAGGCGTGCACAACGTATTTCATGTTTCTATGCTGAAGAAATACTTCTTGATCCTTCACACATTATTAGATGGAAGCAAGTGCAGTTGAGCGATGATGTGACATATGTACTGTGTCTAATGTGCATCCTAGATAGGAAGGAGCAAGTGTTGCGTAGTTAGGTGATTCTACTTGTGAAGGTGCTGTAGACACATCATACTGAGGAGGAGGCTACTTGGGAGACGAAAGACGAGGTCCGAAAGAACTATCCTCAGATTCTCGAGGAGTACAAAAAGGTACTAATTTCGAGGATGAAAATTTTCTTTAAGGGGGGTAGATTGTAATGCCTCAAAAAACTCCATATAAAGACCCGAGTATCACCTCAGGCAAGAAACATTAAGGACCAAATCCTTTAGAAATTAAACGAGACTTAATTAGTGCTAAACTAGGTTACCTATGAAATTAGCACTAATCACATTAAATACAATCTGTAAGACTCAAAACTTGTTGAATTGTTAACGCTACATTACCCTAAAATCTAGAATCCATCCCTAAACCCAGTTGCTCTCGGGAGCATCTTGAAACTCTGTATCGGACCTGCACCACGCGTTAAAAGTTTAATTTCTGTGAAACTATACGATTATGACCACCTAGTTGGACTTGATAACCACCTCGGAAATCAAGTCTTAATAGCACCCAACAATGCATAACTTGAGCTCGGAGTGAAGTGTGTGAGAAACGTGAATATTTTTAGAAAATGAACTGGAACTTAAGTGAATTGAGTCGGTTCTCTTGCAGGCCAAATCTAAGGATTCAAAGCATTGGAATCTGACCCAATTACACACTTGGATCAGGAAAAATTTCCAACACATGTCAGTGTACTTGTGACTCTGATCAAGCACTAGTAACCGTTGAACTGAAACTGGTCCACCATGGTCGATCTGCAAGCCTGATCGGACTGAAAACTTAGCATGACCTAGATCCTTGGTCAGGGAGCTTAAGTTCGATTGCATTCAGCAAAGGGGCCTCAAGAAGTGCTCCGTTGGATCAGAACAGACACTATTTGGCTGTAACCTAAGTATACCTTGGCCCTGAAGCTATTCCCATCACTTTTGAGCCTATATAAGGGTCTTAAACCCTCTCTCTTTCATTCCATACGAATTTGGAAAACCCTGGGAAAGAGAAGAGAAGAAAGAGAAGGAAAGAGAGAGAAAGTGTGAAGGAGAGTTGGAGTTTGTTCCTATGATTCTTCCCTACTGCTTCACGTGTTGAATCAGTCCATCTGTATCGCTATCCCGGTGATTCCGATTCCATAGTTGGGTAAGAAATCATAACCTTAACCTGATTTAGGAATTTAAATAGAATAGATAATGAAATAGCTAACCTATTTCATGCTTTAGGTGGTCATCGTGCCGTAGACAAAGGCTTGATCTACAAATTGAGTTTGATACTTGTCTATCGGCGTAAGGTGCGGACTATAAATGTTTAAATTATGATTTTCAAGGCTTTCAATGTCAATACTGGTTTATGACTGACATGATTGTTGTCACATGTGTTTAGATACAAAGTTTTTCATATATTACATATAGATATAAACTATGTTGATTATCATGCATTACATGTGTTTGTTAAAATGCCTGAATGAATATGGAATTATGATTGGTGTTCACCATGTTTATTGATTGAGAGTACATGATTGTTGTACGTATGGTGAACCCTTTTGAAAATAGATTTGTTATAATACTTGTTATAATTACCCTATGACATGTATACGATGTGTAGCCTAAGTGTTTGATAAAATGACTGAATGTAAATATGTTTGTGTAAATGCATGAAAGGAGGCCATTGAGATAGGAATCTCAATAACCTTACCTATGGCTAGGGTTTCTTTCATGAAACCTATTGTACTACTATGTGTTGTATCGATGAATGCCTATGTATGTTAAGTGTTCGTTAAGATGTTTATATGGAACTTATATTTGATTTGTTTGCTACATGCTATCTCGATTACCAAACGTGAATGCTAAATGTTGAAGTGTATTTGGAGATACGATATAGTCCAGGCAATCAGTAATGATATGTGATCGGTGACCAAATTTTTTAGCCACGACGGACATGCCTGATGAATCCGAGTAGTACGCTGCTTGTCGGCAGTGGTTAGGCCACACGGAGTTACTTGCGTGCTTCATGTCAATCGTCTTGACGTATACTCGTACTAGTTGAGTTTGTCAATTAACCCTCTTGGCCCAATGTATGTTCACCATGTATGGATGCTACTTCTTGAATCTAAGGTACTAAACTCACTAGTGAAAATCCGTTCAACCTTGGTACCTCGATCCGCTAAGACTCATGAGCCGGACATGGTGGTATGGAACACCGTGGTCGAGCTGTCGGCATACGCTGGGGTGACAAGCCTCCCCGTAGTGACCAGTCAGCAATCCAGACTCGTGAGCCGAATACGGTGGTATGGGACACTGTATTCGATCTATCGAGCTACACTGATTAAGTGATGAGCCCTTTGTAGTGACCTCAAGCTTACTTTAAGACTATGTTGAGGTGACGAGTCTTTTCATAGCCACTAAAGTATAAAGTAGGCCTACACTGATCAGGTGACGAGCCCTTTGTAGTGACCTAGAACTACAACATCGTATGGGATTTCCTTGGACTGATGACCATAGAAAGGATCATTGTTTGTCAATTGATATAAGGGAGGTACCTTAGATTCCCAACACTGCTATATGAATCAATTTAATTAAGTATGGCTAACATGAGCATGCACCGCACTGCATGTGCTTTGGCGAGGAAGAGCACTTTCGAGAGTTTTCCATGCACACCGTGAGATGAAGACATTGAGGGAGTGTAGGCGAGGGCATGCATCATTATTGCATACCATTCTTGCATTAACAAGAGCACTTAGGACCTGATTGTTGTATTACGTTATCATTACTGCTTGACTGGATTGATAACATGTTAACCTTTGTTTTATTGTTCTACTAAGTTGATCACTCACTCCCACGTTCTGGGATGTTATTTTAAACACCAACCAGACCTTGTCTTAGCTGTAGGTGGTGGCGATGCCTACCAGGCGGAGCCCGACTTCGAAGATGACGAGGAGGCATTCTCCTACATGCTGTTTTCAGGTGGGTTTATTAGACCGTTCTGATTGATGGGGCTACAGGGTTTAAATACTGTAGCTGGACCACCACATTTTAACATTTTGTATTTTGAACAATTCATGTAATTGTGTAACCTGGAACATTATTATACTTTAGAGACGTACCACCTCTTACATACCTTATACATATTTATTACAGTCTTTCGCTGGCGTAATTTAAATTTATCTCTGGAGTATGATATGCTGCTCTAGTCTAATCTCACTCATATTTAAAGTACTAATACCGAACACATTTAACAAATCATTATCTATGTTGTATAAGTGATGCGTTGGAAGTCGAGAATTGGGCTCCTGCTCGACCCCCGATTTTTAGGGTGTTACACTAAGGGATCCCAAAATCAAGAAATCCCAAGTCCAAGAGGTTTCTACCCCCACATTACCCTATGGTACGGCCCACCTGAGATCTGGATCAACCTGAGTTTTGGGCCCATGGTCTAACATGGTTAGGTAAGATGGATGAACAGAGTGGATATGCTACATACATCATGTAAGGTCTCATGTGTGGTGGCATCCTAAGGAGGCTTCCTCCCTCACGTCATTGGGCAATAAAGCCCAGTGACACCTTTCTTTTTCTTGTTGTTTGTCTCTTTTTTAAATACACTATTAGTGCGGGCCCCACATGGATCTTCTACTCTGTTCACCGCGTAGTCCATCTTAAGCAGGTCTAATGGACTTTGATTTGGGTTGATTTGGATGAACAGAGACTCCACAGTGGACCTTGGAAGATTTCAACAACAAAGATTCGCTTCACTCATTATGGCCCACTTGAGACCCAAATCTGTCTCATCTTTTAGCCCATGACCTAAAATGATCATGGAAAGTCGGTGGATGGTGTAGATTTAATATAAACATCAGAACAGGGTCCCACTTGTGAGACCCAAAATTAGCCAAGAATGAGTTACCACCCACGCGCATGGCATTCATATATTATTATTATTATTATATTCATTATATGTTTTGCATACGCTATTAAGTTAGGCCCCAAGTGGATAATCTAATCCGTTCACTATCTTGACCAGCTCGAGTGGAGTCCAATATACTCTGGTTTGATCTATTTGGATGATCAAGGACTCCAAAGTAGGCTTTAGAGTGTTTCAACAGTTGGGCATTAATACCCATAGTACGGCCCACTCGAGACTCAGATTTGCCTCAAATTTGGCACATGACCTAAAATTATATGGAGAAGTGGATTAAACAAATTCATCATGGTGGGGTCCACATGTGGGGGCAGCCCAAATAGTCGCCCAAATAGTCTTCCACCCTCACGTTACTGGGGTCCTCCAATGACACTTTTTGTTGATTTTCTTTCTTCCTTTTTTTTCTTGCTATGTGGGGTCCACTAGTGTATAATCCATTCCATCCATTATATCAGCCATCTCTCTATGGACCAAAGAAGTCCAATGATGGGTAGGTCCAACACCCATATACACAACAGTCGGCCTTAGAAATTTCCAACAGTGGGACTTTATTTCCCTCGGTGCGGTCCCCTAAGAACTCAGATTTATCTCATTTTTCGTCTCATAACCTTAAATGACATGGAGAAGGTGGTGGAGAGCATGGATTAAAAAAAAAATACATCAAGGTGGGGTCCATGGTTAGGACACCCCCACCCACATCCGCATGGTTGATCGTGAGGGGGTACTCCCAGCCCCACCATCAGTTATGGTGTGGTCCACCTGATGGTTAGATCGACTAGATTTTTGAGCTCCATGGCTAAAATAAGCCAGTAGATGGATGGATTGTGTGGATCTAAGAAACATATCAACACGAGTCCCATGAGTGAAAAGTCACTCCAACCATCCCATTCAAAGTAAGACGTAGGTAACCCAACTCCTCTAGTATTTGTGGTATGGCCCACTTGGGATTCAGATTAGCTTTATTTTTTAGCTCAACACCTAAAATGAGAAGGAAAATGGATGGACGGTGTGGATGATACACACACACACACACATCATGATGGGGCCCAGGAGAGAAGCTCACATGGTGGCTTTGGAAGGTGAATGGTACCAAAAACATGTCTTTGGACATTGTTGTATCTAGGGACTATGGTGCCACTACCCTTCTCTATCTCTTGTGTTTTAAGGGTGAAGTAGGGCCCACCTAAGAAATACACTCCATCCATTTGAATGTCCAACTCATGTTGGGGCTAAGAAGCTTTGGATCACATTCATTTTTGGTGTATTTTCACCATCCAAGTATGCTTACACAATTAATTGGTTAAAATAGAAAATAAATATCACAGTGGGCCACACAAGGTGGTCCATGTTATGATAGCATGCTGGACATGCTCTCTAATAGCGTGGCCCACTTGGTGGTCCCACAATACCATGAGAATAAGAAAAGAAAGGGAAAGGAAGGGAAATAGATCCAGCCATCGAGGTTGCCTCTAGCAACTATGGGGTGCACCACATACTTAATACATGATCAAGGTGGGTCCCACTCTTATGGGCCCAACAAAATAGAGAAAGCACAAAGAAGGGGAGGGTCAAAACCCTCTCATGCACTCACTTAGAAGGATGGACGGTTCGATCGTCTTGGATCGGAGATCGAATGGCCCACCATGCTCCTTGTCACCCCTAATCTTCTTTAATCTCACTTTTCTGTATTCTCTTGCTCTTACTCTCTCGATCTTTCCTAATACTATCACAAGTTCTGTTTCTTTTCTTTTAATCTCTCCCTAATCTTTCTTTCATTTATCTCTCTCGCTTGATTTCTCTATAATCTTTTAAATATTTTTCTCTCTCTTAATCCTTCTCTACTCTTGCTAGGAAATGGTAAAATTGAGAGGGAGTTAGGGAGTTTTGTGGTTGAGATTTTAAGATAGGGAGGGAATAAGGAGAAGATAGAGGGGTAAAATGGGGAGAGAAAGAAGAAAAGAACAATGGCTAGCATATGAAGGGGTATGGGTTGCATGATGTAAGGCTCTTATCCTAGTCTGTATCGTTCCTTAGACTCCTACGATCTTTTCCGTCGAATTTCGACAACCTGTGACCTATAATCGACATTTACACTGAGCTTAAGTCGCATCCTGTATATATGAGTCGAATCAACCTAAGATTTATACCTTAGCGATCACGTCATCGCCGCGGTTTCAACGCCGTGCCTTACGAACCAATGTGATACCCAGACCAGGAGTTGTGGGCCCACGTTTATTTCTAAAAAAATACCGCGCATTGCGAATCCCGAGAGATCTCTACCCACCTATCATATCAATCAATCAAGTACACATCTCATCACTAGCCTATGCTTTCTTTCTCCCCAAGACAAGCAACCTACCCCCTAAGTCAACTCTCATGTCACTCATACTCATCACCCATCACCCATCACCTCTCTCTTATAACACCCTCTCCTCTCTCATTTCCTCTACCATTTTCCCAAGCAACCAAAGGGAGGTAACCGTCCAAGCTTTCTAAGAGAGAAAATGAACTTAGGTGTGGCCCATTTCCAGCCCCCCTAATCTGCCATCTTCACCCTTCAATCCTCATCTTCCACCATCAAAGAAGAAGCCAAGGAGCTTAACTTTTCAAGGAACCAAGAACAAGAGAAAATAGTGGGTGATATTAAGATTTCCACCCTTGATTTCTATTTGAGGGCCCACTTGTGGTGGGACCCATTTTGATATATGTGTTGTAAACCAAGAGGAGCTCACAGTGGTGAAGCTACTCCCTTTACCACTCAACTCTCTCTCTCTCTCTCTCTCTCTCTCTCTCTCTCTCTCTCTCTCTCTCTCTCTCTCTCTCTCTCTCTCCCTTGTATAATGACCCACCTATGATGTATGTATTTTTATCCATGTCGTCCACCACGTGAGACGCACCACTGTCCAAGCAGGGCCCACCTTGCTATCATGTTCGGGGCCCGCCATTACTATTCATTTTGGGATGGCCCGGACCATAGAGAAAACACAAATATCAGCTTGATCAAATGGTGGGCCACGTACTTGTGGACCCCACTTGATGCATGTGCCTTTCATGTTGTCCATCCAGCTAGCCCAGCAGGGCCAGCTACCTATCTAGATCACCATCCAAACGCTTGGATGGTGGGGCCCTACCTTGATGATGTGTTGTATACACACTGTCCCTCCATGGTACCCATCCTGATGTATGTGTTGCTCCCACACCATCCAGTAAAGGACGGTGCTAGGGCACCTTGATGTAAGTGTTTTATCAACGCAGTCCATTTGTGAGGACTGCTATGATATATGTATTTTATCCCACTAGCTGACTAGCTGCTGTATTGATGTCAACAAAGTTTTGTGGGTTTGATCATGAGGTATGTGTTATATCCAAATTGTCCATCCGTGTGGCCCACCATGTGGGACCACCATGACGGTGGGAACCACCATGATGAGTGTGTATTACATCCACGCCATCCATCGTTGGACGTGGACCCCGCCATAATATAAGTGTTGCATCCTCACTATCCATAAGACGTGGAACCCACCAAAATGTATGTGTTGTATATCCATGTTGTCCATCTGGTGGGGCCCATCTACATGTGTAAGCCCACCTTGATGTATATACATGCTGTCCATTTATCTTCTAGACCTTATGGGCTGCCACATAAGGCCCAATGTGATGTATTGAGGCCTAGGTGGTGAGGCCCATAGGATGTGGCCCATTATGATGCATTTGAGACCCATGGGATATGGCTCAAGGAGATGTACATGTGAGGCCCATTTCGATATGTAAGGCCTTTATACAAGGCCCATTGCGATGTATTCGAGGCCCATTGTAATTGTACGGGGCCCACTTTTATGTATGTGTTACATACAATATACATTCATTGTGCCTAACTCATGGGCCCCTGTTTGAGGCCCAATGTGATATATATGAGGCTCTTGTTTAAGGCCCAATATGATGTACATGAGGCCCTTGTGTGAGGCCCACTGTGATGTATATTAGGCCCTTGTGTGAGGCCCATTGTGATGTTTATTAGGCCCTTATGTGAGGCCTATTGTGATGTATATGATGCCCTTGTGTGAGGCCATGGGCCCCACTATATGTTTGGCTCTATGTGGGCTACTCCTTGGGAGCAATGTTAGTTGAATGTCCACATTGTATGGACAATGATGGTTAAATGTTCACATTTTGATCTTTCCTTGGGACCATTGTTAGGCCTATTCTCATCCCTCTCTAAGTGGGTTAACCCAAATCATTGGGCCCCATTAATATTTGCATAATCCATCTATTCATATTGGGCTAACCCAAAATGTTAGGCCCCCATTGGTTGCTAGTAGGATTATTTTAATCTTGGAGTCCATCTAAGACTTATTTGGGCCCCCTAGGAGATCTAGCGGGTTATATGATAGTATGAAGAATGAATCACGTTCCAGATCCTTAAGAATATAGGTAGGCCACCTAAGCCCAACCTTGATATGGGGAGAGTATTTCATTACCATAGATGGTAGGATCCGCGATGTCAGATTTGGTATATCCACTCTTGAGGACCGATCTTTACATTATAGATTAGATTCGCAGTACTTCTGTGGACCTCGCCTTGTCTATAGGCCGGTTATCGATGCCGACTATGAGTATGTGATAGCAGAGCATCATGATACATGCCCATATACATCATCTGCATGCTTGTTACGAGGAGTGATTGATCATAACATTATGTCACTGGGCAGATTACTTATGAGACTCCCTGATAGGCGGAGTTGTCCCTCATGAGCGCACGGTACGCGCAAGATTGATGCATGACTGGATTGTATGACTCATGCATCTTACATTATGTGATATGGTTATTGTATATCATAGCGACATCAAGGCCGTAGCCTTCACAGGCACACCGTGGATGGCCAGATTAGATACCAAAAATACTTGGTTCTAGCGCTGTGGGTACATAAAATGTCATTGGGTGAAAGTCTCAGAACCTTTTTGGTATCAGGAGGATGCTCCAACATCGAAATCGAGTGAATGTGTGAGTTCACGAGATTTGTATACTAGTAGGCCACATCTCCCACTATGTCATGGTCGGTTGGAAGGGGGTGTGACCTTACCTGCCTGAGTGGGGGGGCAATGTCTAGGTTGAGTTTGATCAGCTTAAGGAATGAGTCTGTTATCGACGAGCTGAGCCCAATACTGGCAGGCGGTAGTGAGGTCTCTTACACTTTCCCAGTTGCACGCTCGGATAGGGCGACAAGTTAGTGTAGAGTGTACTAGACCCTGGTGATTGTCCAGAGTGAGAACTATACTAACATATGATGCTCCAGAGACGAGCTGGATTGATATGTGTATTCATATGAGGATTGGTATGCTTGAGTTGCATCTCGCATATGACATTGGCCATGTAGGCCTTGCATCGCATAGCCTTGGTACAGCCGATAACATTCATGACTTGCATCGCATAGCCTTGGTATGACCGATAGCATTCATGCCTTGCATCCCATAGCCTTGGTACAGCTAATGGCATTCATAGACTTACCAGCATTTTCACATTACTCTGATATTGCATACTTGCATTTCTACCTTGTGCACACACTTTCACCACCTTCTAAGCTTTTATAAGCTTATGTACGACCATTGCGTGTAAGTGATGTTAGATCGCAGCAGCGCTAAGGTAGGAGTGCATGTCAGATTATTTTGAAGCTTTTTGATCATCTTGTATTTTCTTTTCCTCATTATACTCAAATGATTTTTTATTATCATGGATATGTGGTGATGTTGTTTTGTGACTTAGTTATGCTTGTGGTTATCCTCCTTTATAATAATAATAATAATTAATTCATATTAAAAATCCTCCTTGTAGGTTCTCAGGATTGAAATCTGGCATATAGGTGTCGGAAGCCATGAATGGGATACTACGAAGGCTGTCTGCGCCGGATTTGGAGATCGAGAATTCTATGAGTCTGGTTTCTAAGTTTGGGGCGTGACACATGAGAATGGCATAAGTTTGTTTGACTAATGGGGAGAGAGTGACATGAGTGATGGATGACTTGATTAATTAATGGATTGATTGATTTGACAACATGGGGATTTGTACAAGTGGGGCTTGATTGCATTGTGCGGCCCATCTCAAATTGGGCCAAAATTGTAATTGCTAATCTAATGGTTGAAATGTGGTGTGTCGTGCAGCGTTGGAATCGTAGCGCTCGCGCGGTCGCTAAGGTACAAGTGTCGGGGTATCGCGATATAAAAGTAAGGTAACGATCAAAACTTGTCGATCTGGTCTGTTGGGAACATGTCTTTATTTAAGTAAAAGTGTACGAAGGGTCTTGCGAGGTTACAGGTCTTACAAGAACAACTTCGTGAAATTGAACCATATTTTCTAAAGTGCCCTAATGAATTTCTGCTTATTCAATCTAATCATTTTTCGGACCCTTTCAATGTATTTTAATCTCCAAGATCATGGCCGAAATTGATAAATAGTTAAGCAGAATAGTATATACATGTTGAAACACAACATGGCGACACATGGAAGTAACTGGAATCTATGAACATATCAAAATTTCCTTACATGAACATCCAATCAATACTTTCATCCTCACAGTAGATTCAACTTTTTAGAGTCGATCGACTAATATATTCCATTTTGGATGCAGCTTCATGGGTCCAACAATCATAGATATATGTACCTTCACCCATCTTTTGCCATTTTATGAGCTTGTTTATCCAAGCTTTACTCTAGAGAATCAACATCCATTTACCTTTCCAGACAAGACCAGCAAGGCATATTCTACTTTTATATCTCTACAACACAAATATGAGGATGAAGTTGATGAATAAGAACACATGACTTTTCTTTTAATGTGGATTTGTCGATTTTCGCTCTGTGTGAATGCTCTTAAGATTACCAAGGAATACATTCATCTGGACAAGGCACTTGCTCGAGGACGCCAACTTTCTCTTGACCCCTTTTTACTCAGCCACATATATCACAATATATTCAAATTGGCACTCGCTCAAGCAATACATTTTGGAGTATGTTTTTACTGTTAGCAACAACTATTTCAGGGGGTGTTACCATTTTCTTGTTTTGATCGATCAAATTTTAGACTACGTATTTCAAGGAGAAATAACCTTTTGTAGCGTGGTCTTGCCCTTGATGGAATGTGCAATACTCATTCTCCTTGTAATTTGGAGGCAACGGGTTTGGTGATGGTATAGGTTGAAGAGGTGGTAAGAGTTGCCTTTGGATGAGTGTGATCAAAATGTCCATGTATGAATGAGCCAAGGATGTAAATTTCCTAGGTTGTCGCGTCGCATCCGTTTGCATATTCTGATTTGTGTATCGTGGATTCCACTTGGGTTGCTACAACTGAGGTTGCAGTTGTCACTCATGCAGAGGAGCATTTGACATCCCTTGTGCAAAGGCAACGACGTTGTTAGTTTCTACTGAGTGAAGAGTGACCATATTTCTGTTTCTAACATCGTATCTGTTTATCTTTTCTTTAGGTTTTACTTTTTTTGTAGATGTAGACAGGTGTAGCCATGGTGCAATTGTGCTAGCTCTTATTCCGGCTTCCATCTGTTCCTCTGCAAGGATTAGCTGGGTAAAATTGGCGTACGAATATGAAATCAGATACCTCAATATATTTGGATTAGCTGAATGAACAATCATAGAGATTTGTTCTTCTTCGTCGATTGGTGTTTTCATTCGTGCGCCCATCGCTCTCCATCGTCCCACTTATACAAATAATGTCTCATTACTACTTTGCCGAAGGGTTGACAAGTCTAACCTTCGGGATGCTACATTTAGATTGTACGCAAAATGATTTATAAATGCTTGGGACAATTGTTCATAGGTTTTAATCTTATGATAGTCAAGAGATATATACTAATCTAATGCATTACCCCTTAGAGATTTTTGGAATAAATGGATCAATGCCCTATCATCTTCTGTCATGGCATCATGTTCACCATAGAAAGCCTTTAAATGTGCGGTTGGTCATCCTGTGCGATCATATCGTTGAAATTTGAGTACCTCGAAGTTTGTAGGAACCCTGGCGTCAAGGAATGGGCATAGATCCCTAAATTTTATGGATAGGAATTCCACCCCATGTTATTTTTTAAGCTCATTTTGGATCGCCCTTAGATGGTCCTTGAAGTGTTCCTAAAGTCAATCAAATTCATTTGGTTAGGTCAAAAGAGGTTGTGCCCCTTTTGACATTCGATTAATTTAACATCTTGAATTTTTGCGGCTCAAGTACATGCTCATTCCTAAGAATTTTGGGTGTTACTAACGTAAACATTTGGATGCTTCAAAATCTTACCTTGATTTTATTTCCATTTAGATCACATTCAGTTATATTTACGAAGGTAACTATTCTTGAGAGTAAAATCAATTATATTTATTGTTTCATTAGATTAAAAGAATTCGACAAATTATCAAATGCCCTTCAATGGGAGCTTATTACATTATTAAAGTTTGCAGCGGAAACAAATAAAACTAAACATAAAGCTATTTTCTTATTTATTCATAATAATCTTCCGTAAGGGGATTTTCATATGTGTCTTCAATCTGCACATCACTTGCATCATCTGTACAGTTAAAGAAGGTCAATGCCCTACTTATAGTGATGATTATCATTTTAGATTAGCAATAATTTAAGAGATTCATATTGTGGCGACTATGAATCAAATGCATTTTTACACCCGAGTCAATAACATAATCTAACTACACTAATAAATCAACACCAAATCTAAGGAAGTGAGGGCATCGCTGCGCTCGTGCATGAGGGAGAAACGTTCACAAAATGACGACTCCACTGGAGAATGCTAGTTACTAGCCTAGGCCGACTTAAAACAAAAGATTTCTCAATTTTTGAGGATTCTATAAATTCAGCATATTTACTTTCCTGCACTACCGTGAATACTGTTCTTATTTACTTTCCATATTATACTTTTAACATTACAGTAAATACTGGTCTCCCACTAATGCACTAACTCACTGACAGTCTAGTTGATACTGATTCATTTACTTTTCTGCCTACATCCCGTAGTCTAGTGCAAACTTGTCACTTTTACTTTCTCGCGAGCATCCTAAGTTCTAGTCTATACCATCCTCTTATGCACATACGTGCGTATCATCCATGCATGCATACATAAATACATGTTTAACTAAGCCATTCATGGAATTATCGATCCATCCATCTTACCATACATCCATCCGTTCAAATCATGCATCTAACCCTTCGTCCAGCCATCTACCCGTCCTATCATCTAAACCGTCCATGCGTCTATCTAACCAAACATGGGGCGCAGCTGGGGACAGGGGAGGCTCCGAGGGGCCAATGAAGGGCCGCCACCATGTAGGGGTTTTATCTACACCGTCCATCAATTTTTTCATATCATTTTAGATTATTAAGCCCAAAATAAGACTGATCTAAGTCTCAAGTGGACCACAGCACAGGGACTACGCCTACCGTTGAAACCTTCTCCAGGCCCATCGTGTTGTTTATTTACTATCCGACATGTTGATATGATCGTATGCTCCTGTGTGAAGTGAAAAAATAAATATCATTCTGATACAAAACTTTCGTTGACCCCAAGAATTTTTCAACGGTGGGAATCTAATACTTAATGTGTGGTCCACTTGAGATTTGGATATTCCTTATTTTAAGTCCCATATCCTAAAATGATATGGAAAAACGTATGGACGGTGTGGATGAAATCCATACATCACGGTGGGCCGCAGGAGCCCAGCCTGTCCCGAGCTGGGAGGGTAGTACCTAATCCGCGCCCCCAAACATGCATCTATTCATCCATCCATTCCTCCAATGCATCTTACAGCACAAACCATTTATTTAACTAGACCATTCATTCATATCCATGCATCCCACCCATCCGTGCATATATGCATGCATATCACACGCTCACACATGTCATGTCGTGCACGCACAGCTCACATATCCACCGCACATGTGCACGCGCACACGTGTGTTGTTTCTAAAAAGAGAGGGGTATCCGGTTTTGCATAAGAGAGGAAGGTAAGGTGGTGCCAGGCACACACATGCTTAGGCACGTGCGTGCGTACGAAGGCAGCAAGGCTCTTAGGTCGGTACATCACGATGGGCCGCACAATCACCAATCCACCGAAATAAGCAGTTCCCCGAATCCGCGTCCAATGCAAATAGGCCCTTTGGGATATTGTTTTTTTTTCTTTTCTTTTCCGAACATGTGCAGCCCATTGAATAAATGATCCAAACCATTGATAGAATGGACCTCACATCGATGTCCCAAGCACACAAAACATGTCATTAAAAGATCCCAGTTGTAAAAATAATATTTGACCATACTTGTGATTGAATGTTCACTGCAGCTTTATTTTCTGACTTAACCCCGTATCTGTTAACCACCTACTGAAGGGTTACGACACTTTAAATGGGAAGAGTTTCAGTTAATGGATAATCCATAGTCGGCCTGCAAAATCAATGGTTTGGATCGCTTGCGCGTTTGCCCTCACCTGCAACAATGGAACTTAGTGCAAATGTTGCAATGCCTTACCTTTAAAATATAAGGGGAGCACTACCCGGTTTAGAGCTTTACATCGAACCGAGTCAAGCCAAGCCATGCCAAGCTAAGGGCAGATCGCCCCACTCTTAACTCCAGCTCGAGCTCAACTCGGCTCAGCCTTTAAGCTCAACACCTCTGCCTGATGATTTGAGCAAGTCGAGAAAAGTCGAGCCTAGTTATCTTTAGTAACGGCTAAAAGCCTGAAAATAAGACAAGATATGAATGATATATGTAATCTAAAGAATGGTAAATCTAAAAGTGTAATCCATTCAAAACTATCAATATTTTACAAATATATGTTAAACAAAATATAATAACTGTTGAATAGTAATTTAAAAGTGTAATCCATTTAACACCACCAATAACAACATAATATGAATAATTAACCATCTTCAAACAGATGGAGGTGTTGTCTCGCCTAGACTCTCGAACTCGTCCTCTTTCTCATCCTCAGCATCAAAAGTTCTATCACTCCAAATTGACTGCAACTAATCTTGTGTATAAATGAATGCTAGCAAAAATTTCATAGAGAGAGGAGTCAAGGTTGAGCCAAGTTGAGGCCTGAGTTTTGAGCTGAGCTGAGAGCAGCCGAGCTACCTGTTGCTCAACCTCGGCTTGCTTTTTAATGGGCTGAATCTAACAGGCCTTGGCCGATTGAGGCGATCCAAGCTAAACCGAGTCGAGTTAAGCGAGCTTTTTGAGCTAGCTCAGCTCGTGTACAACTCTACTGCCCATAATCCTTTTTTTAGTTAGGAGTTCAATAAAGAGGAATTGCACTATGTACATTCTTGGATTCTTAAAAGCCGGCTGACCGACGATCTGATGGCCCACCATGGATGAGCCATACGCCAAAAATGCACTAAGCATCAGTTCACAGTTTGCATAGTTTCTACACAGGATCATTATTACTTAATAAAGTTATAGCAATAATGCTTCAGATTGATAAACCAAAAGGTTTGCTCAGAGATACGTCAGACTGTAGCAGTTGGATTTTATTCTTTTCAGTGACCCAAACCATTTATTTGATGGGACTCCCCTTGGATGAGGGTTGCCCGAAAAAACTCTCAGATTGAATATTTCAACCCTTCGATTATTCAAGTATGGTGATCATTCATGTTTGAAGCAAAGGAGCCAAATTATCAAAGGGTTGAAATAATCCAATTAAGAACTTTTACTTGTTGACTTTCCACCATACAAAGTGAGACCCGTCATACAAATGGTTTGGATCATTAGAAGATGACCCAAATTCAAAGGCTAAAAAGTCCCAACTTTTCATATTGCAATAAGTCCGGATCTATTCAATCAAATTGATTTTAAAAAAAAACCACATTTGAGGCATATTACAGGAGCTTAATATAAACAAAAAAATCATCAGAAAAAGACTGAAGAGCATGACTAGGTTAAGAAAGTGCCAATCATCTCTTTTTCCTACTAAATTTTGAGGAAGCCCATTGAAAGTGATTACAACTCGCTTCTGGATTTGATGTGGGTCCCTGGAAATAAAAAAACAAGATAAGGGGTTATTATTGAAACATGTTATCATCCTTTGGCACAATATGAAGAAGAGAAACGCAGCTTAACAGGACATGGCAATGCCTGTAAGCTCGTTCAAAACAACTATTTACTGCGCTCAGCTACCTAGATGCACAGAATTCAGGAACAGAATACTCAATTAGTAAAAAGAGAATCAATATATAAAGCTGATTTCTCATTAATAGATGCACCCTTGCATTTCTGCCTCTGATAAGACAATGAGTTTCAGCTATTTTATTGCTATAAAGAAGGTGGTTTATCCATCATCAAGATCGGATGTGAATAGTGACACCCCTAATACAAATATGCAGTGTTCGAAATATCGGAATCGTGTTATGTATCACATCCTTGTGATACAAATATGTATTGGTTATGGCACGGGATATATATCGTTTGTATTAGGTAATTTATCGCACTTTTTGGGAAACATAGGGAAACATTGGGAAAATGGTTGAATTTTTCAATGAAACTTTAGGGATTGTTTTAAAAAAAGACCTTGATACACTTTTAAATCATAACATCTCAAAAAAGAATTACACATAATAGGCTTCCATTGTATAGGGTCTTAAGATATGCATTGTCTGACTAAACTAATGCAAGTATATTCAAATTGAATGTATAACATTTAGAGCCTATGTGACAATTATTTCTTCAAACAGTCCTAAATACTTCGAAATTAGTCCTCAATTGACAGCTGGTCGAAGGGAAAAAAATTTTAAAATATTATTAAAAATTTTTTAATTAAAAATGAATTTCATTTTTTGAAAATTGACAAGGACTTATATTCAGTAGAACAGCCCTAATACATGCTTGATTACATGTTTGGAGTGCAACATTGCAAGCAATTTGGGAGAAATTGGGGAAAATTTGAATTTTCCCAAAAATTCCCCAAATCGAACCACCTACAATCAAATTTCAAAATTGAAGTTTATTTTATGATCATTTCATTAAGTACTCTTAAATATTTTGAAATGAGTCTCAATTGACAGCTGGTTGAAGAAAAAAATTTTAAAAAAAAGCATGGAAAAGATAAGAACCAATGGATATCGAAATCAAAGCTCCAACTCTATAACTTTTCATGTAAAACATAAAAAACCAATGAATTTGTAACTATTTGACATTGATTTAACATCATTTCAACAAAAAATAAATAAATAATAAAAATTAAAAATGCTCACCGGATCAAGCATGTGGGATATATCAGCACTACTTGTGCGTTTCATATCGCACATGTGGGATACAAGATATATTGTGGGATATATCAGCCAATATCGTCGATATTTAAAACATTGTAAATATGATGATTTCAACTGACCCCATGAGGATTGATTATCAGCTTTACCAGTACTTGGCAAGCTTGAGTGTTTATATGACAGTTATCAGGTGCTCCAACACAACCATTATGCTAAGGGCCCTGTTGATTACTAATGGGATGGTAAACAACTGCCAAAGAAAATTAACTTACTGAGCAGTGTTGCCAAAGAAAATTAACTTACAGCCAAAGAAAAATGAACTAATTCATTTTTCATACTTTATTTTCACTGTGCAAGTCTTCTACTGATTTTCTATTTCTCTTGACATTAAAAAAATAAAAAATAAAATCAAAAATCAAAAAATCAAAAATCAAAGAAAACAAAACCATCAATTGAATCACCAATCCACTCAACCAAGTTACGAACTGAGTGGGGAAAAAAACCCTCATTAGACCCAAGTTAACCTTTGAACTCTCACACCTTGATATACAAAATGCATCAGGCTTTTATGGTGGGTGTCAGGCTTGGTTATGTATCGACGTTATAGTGCAAACAAGAATTCATATAAATTCATACTACAACATATCTACAATAACCAGAACAGAAATGGTGTGATGGTATAATGCTCTCTTTACTTGATAGCCTTCATATAAGTTCCACAAAAGTGACAGAGGAAAGCATTCACAAAAATAGAAGTACATGATACGGCCCTAAATAGTGTGTTGCTAAGCACTGTTATCATCAACAAGAACAAAAATAGTAGTAATAAGTTCATAAACTTAATTGCATGATTACAAAAGTTGGAGTTGATCGCAAGGCTTAGCCTCTTTACTCATCCAGAATCTGCAAGAACTTATGTGAGGCGTACATCTAACATAAGTCGAACCATAATGAAGTTTCACTCAAATGTTTGAGAAGTGTCCAAAGTAAGATATCTCTATGCCACTACCAAAATATGGCCCCAAATTACAATCCCTAGTCTATGCATGTTGACCATTGCCAACGTGCCCTATGCTAGACCCAAACACTTGACAAAAACATGGTGTTAGGTTCAGAAAATATGTCCATCTTATGAACCGAATTTACTATGTGATCTTTTGGTTAAGAGCCACAAGAAATTACCGTGGTTTCTTTATTTTCTTGCTCTTTCACATATCCATTCTAAGTATTATTTCAAATATCAATTTTGGAGTTTTGATCTCTTAATTTTGAATAGCATTATTATAATGAAAATGTTTAACATAAAAAATCATTGCATTTACTAACTGCATTTTCCATTTGATGCTGTTTTCTTCAGTGTCTGCTAGCTTTCTATGGAACTAAAAAGATGACCGCCCCACTGTTATATTATTATCTTAAGCTCCTACGTAAACAACCTTACACCTTAACAACACAACAATGTCTCACTTTTCTACATCCTTGAGTACCTTGCTTGGCATTTCCACTTCTGGAAGAATAAATAAATAAGAATAACGCTCACATAAAGTACTAAAATTATCCATTGAGTAACTCTAAGAGAAAAAGCCTACATGATTTATACATGAAATGTTATTGCAAGTGTAAAGTACCTTTGCACGAGCACAGACATAAAATCCACGGCCTAAATTGGGACCTGCTTTCTTCACTGACCGCACAACGCAAGGTTCACTATGGCCGTTGCAGAGCGGTATACTTCTCTGCATTAACTGTTGAATCCTTTGCCACTCCAATGCAGCCCTACTATTTTCATTTTCCAAAGAACAACATGAATTGGTGTCAGTTTGACCTTGACTGATTGGAATTATGCTGAATTCATCATTTTGGGAACAATTTCCTTCCCCACCATCTATAGGATCTTCATTAGGGGAACATGTCTCATTGGGCACATGAAAGGAATAAGGGTTTACTTTTGAGATATCCACTTGATCATGCAAAATATCATTTTTTGTGTTACCAACATCAACACTTGAGCTAGGCTTCTTTTGAAAAAATGATGTCAATGTGCGTTGAGAGCAATTCTCGTTTCTTGCTTTTTTCCTTTTTTTCATGCAACTATGAGATATAGATTTGATTCTCTCATTTCTCAAAATGATCATAGAATTCTCCTTGACATTCTCATCATCAACACTGTCCAAATATTTGTTTGTACTTGGAGCAGGACCTTGAGTTTCCTGGTCAGAAGTTGGAAATTTGTTATTAATAGGACAGAATGATTCTTTCACATTCTCACTGCAATTCTCTATTGTGACTTCAGAAGTTGAGCACGGCACTCCATCCTCCATGACAACAGAAACTTCTCTTTGTTTTGCAAGCAATGACACTACATAGAGTAATGATCAAGTAAACAAGCAAATATAAAGACGCTTTAAATGCATTAAAAATACAGCTCATGAGTTCAGTTTATAGACATGGATTCAGCATACCTAGTAGATAAAGTTAGAAAATAACAAAAGAAACAACAAACACACACACACACACACACACACACACGATAAAGTTAGAAAATAACAAAAGAAACAACACAGAAAATAACAAAAGAAACAACACACACACACACACACAGAGAGAGAGAGAGGAACCAACCTTCAAACAAAGATATAGATTAGCTCGATGTAGAGAGATTATAGGCTTCCTTAAATGCTAGCCCACATGCACCCTATGCACTCCAGAAAAAGAGGGGGAAAAAAAACCATTTCCTTTCAAGTGGAAGGGTTAATATTTCTATGACATTTTCAGGGCATAGTCCATGAATGGTAGCATGCAAACAGACCAATGGCCTGATTTCATATGGTGAGGCCATTTTAATTCTAATGAGAAATTTACTAAAATTTCCTATTTAAATATATATATATATATATTTTATAATTAAAATATTAAATAAAACCATAATAGAACTTACTGATTGCAAATTTATTTATACAATATTTTCAATATTTTAAAATTTAATTACAATATTTAATCAGTAAAAATTAATTATAAAAATAATTATTATTATTATAAAGAAATTTTCCTAATTTTATACGTTTTTATGTATTTTTATAATTAAAAATTAACCAAAATTAATTTTTGTTAAAACCAACATGGTCCACTTCACTGATATTTAGCGCTTTTGGGCATGATTTTATATGATGTGGTTTACTTAAGCTTGGGATGGGCCTGATTTTTGGGCGCTAAAGAGAATATGGGGGGCTTACATGATGGATGGATTGGATGTCTTAAACACATCAATGTTGAACCCCACACATTGCCTTGTAGATTAAGTTTTAGGGCTTACGCTACAAATCTTTGTAGACAATCTTGCCTCTAAATATATGATACCTTGTTTTGCAAGCTCCGAGAAGTCCTTTCAATTAGGAGGCCCACAACAATCCATCACACAATTCACACCGGACAAGGGATGGATAATTGATGTAGGACAATTAACCACTTGCTTTAAAAGCTCGAATTGTTAGATTATGGCGAATTAATCTCTTTATCTTATAGCCCAGGCCCCACATCTCATGGGTTAGGACTTCGGCCGAACCCCCTTCGTGGGCCCCAAATCACATGGGCCGCCCACCCCGAGTGTGTCCCCACATCCCACGGGACCCTACTCGAGCCTGGTGTGAAATGCACATTAATCACCCCTGGTAAGGAGTCTCGAACACGAGACCTCCTCCGTGGACCCCAAATCACATGGGTCACCCACCCCGAGTGTGCCCCTGCATCTAACAGGTGACCCCACTTGAGCCCAGTGTGAAAATGCCCCTGCATTAATTACCCCCGATAAGGAGTCTCGAACATGAGACCTCCCGCTCTAATACCAATTTGATGTAGGACAATTAACTGCTTGCTCTAAAAGCTCGAACTGTTAAATTATGGCGAATTAATTCCTTTATCTCATAGCCCAGGCCCTACATCTCATGGGTTAGGACCTCGGCTGAACTCCCTTTGTGGGCCCCAAATCACATGGGCCACCCACCTCGAGTGTGTCTCCACATCCCACAGGCTACCCCACTCGAGCCTAGTGTGAAACGCACATTAATCACCCCTGGTAAGGAGTCGAGCACGAGACCTCCTCCGTGGGCCCCAAATCACATGGGTCACCTACCCCGAGTGTGCCCTTGCATCTAACAGGTGACCCCACTCAAGCCCAGTGTGAAAATGCCCATGCATTAATTACCTCCGATAAGGAGTCTTGAACATGAGACCTCCCGCTCTGATACCAATTTGATGTAGGACAATTAACCACTTGCTCTAAAAGCTTGAACTGTTAAATTATGACGAATTAATCCCTTTATCTCATAGCCCAGGCCCCACATCTCATGGGTTAGGACCTCGACCGAACCCCCTTCATGGGCCCCAAATCACATCTGTCACCCACCCCGAGTGTATCACTACATCCTATGGGCTACCCCACTCGAGCCTGTTGTGAAATGCGCATTAATCACCCCTGGTAAGGAGTCTCGAACACGAGACCTCCCCCGTGGGCCCCAAATCGCATGTGTCACCCACCCCAAGTGTGCCCCTGCATCCAACAGGCGACCCCACTAGATCCCAGTGTGAAAATGCCCCTGTATTAATAATTGTTGCCCAATAACTGACATGTGGTGGGGTTTTTTGAAACTATCTTTCCATCTATTGAGTAAACAAAGGAATTTTTCTATGGAAGATTGATGAGGATATCCAAGCACCATATCCAGTACATCAGAGGAGGAAGCAAGTTGTGACCCACGCCCCGATTTCTCTATGGCTACGTGGGGCCTAGCTTTGGACGTGGAAGACCCCACATGCATACTTGGTGCATCATTGAAAATCCTACATTGGAGAGAGATGCATGTGGGCTGCTTATTGGGAGCACGGAGATACGTTTTACATGTGGAGACATGTTTTTCACCTTAGATAGGAGTTATTTTATATTTGTTAGAGAGTTAGGTGGTTGTTATTTTATATTTGTTAGAGAGTTAGGTGGTTGTCTTATTTTGGTTTAAATGCAAGAAGTACTTGGGACTTTTCCTTATTGAGAGGTGTCTTTTTGTAAAAGTCCCAAGTTGAGACTATTTAAGGGTTATGGGAGCCCTAATTTGGGTATGATATAATTATTATGAATGAGGTTTCTTTCCTAGGGTTTTTCCCATGCAATTTCTTGTCATTAGAATCGTGCAATGCCTTGGTGTGAAGTCATTAATCTTAATCCAGATAAGTTTTCTTCTCTCTATTTCTAGTTCTTTCAAATTTCCCTTTTATTTTCCGCTTTTCTCAACCCATCTCCACAATATTCATTCCAAATTCTCATCCTCACTAAAATCCAATCCATATCACATCAAAACCTAACCTAAGCCTACACCTCTTTTCCCAACCCATGAACAGTGCCGTGAACAGTGCTATGAATAGTGATTTCTCACTTCCATTCCCTTTTCTCCTGTTTTCCTAACTTTTAAACCCTAAGTTCCTAAATCCCCAATCCCAAACCATTAACCTAATTCTCAATTAATCCAAACTTATAATACTTGAACCTTGATGGACATGTGAATCCCATTGAATGTAGATTAATCCCTATGCTATAAATGGAAGTCCCATCTTCCATTGGGCTTATTTCTCTTTGATCTATACTTTTAAGGATCCATACTGCAGGATTGTAGTTAGGTATTGAACCTAAACATAGTTGCTTACTCAAGTACGTTTTATATATGTGGTAGATTATATATTTTTTGTTTCTCATTCATATGATAATCCATTGATTAATCTTATGAGATCATTTTAGCCTAGTCTCATGTCCTGCATCAGTATGGTGGAGCAAGAAGAACCATAATCTAGGCAAGCCGTCTACACATGACATGTGGCAGGGTATGCTGATATGCAGGGCCCTATAACAGATGGTTTGTCTAAAAAATCTCATCTATTGTCCAATCCTATCCATCTATTATGTGGCCATATCATGGATGGTTTGTCTAAAAAATCACACCTGTTAGAAAATCCCATCCAACCTGTGTCCATTAAAGTGATGGTGGAAATAAAAAATAGTTCACAGTCAAATAAATGGAGTTAGTATGCGGACCCAAGTGGTATTCATCCCTGTATGTGTCCTATGAAGAGATGACTCTACAGTATGACAATTCTTCTGTCTATAGCATATCATCTCCCTTCCTCTATTAGTTGAAGAATCCAGCATGCAGAAGTTCCAGGATCTTGGCATGGTCGGAAAGTGATTCATTGTGATTCCAACTAATGGGCCCTACCTTGGATTAGGCTGCAATATATAATCCACACCAACATGCAAAAATCAGACCTGTCTGCTCATTGGCTAGGTCAAACCTTGGGAGTCATTGGACAACCAATGGTATGACTCAACATACAGGCGTGGCCTACCTAAGGATTGGATTTGGATACGTTCGAAGTTTGAAAAGTGATCTTCATATTGGGCTCTATAATCTCCATTGGCACTGATTTCTTACGCTGGTGTTGTGTACACTTAAGACGACACATTGTTAATAGGTAGTTGTAATGTGTGACGTGTATTTACCCATGGATTATAATTTTACTCAAAAAATTCCTATAGATTTACCAAGAAGTACTTTCAGATAGTTTTATAGATATTAGAAAAATAGGGTAAATCTGGAATGTAAAATGGGTTGAAACTCCATTTTATAGTAGTCTCGGTTTTGTACAAGTAGAGAGAATTGTGTTAATCTTATAATGTGTATTCTTTTGTTATTCCTTTTGGCAAGGGGGGAATGCCCAAAAGAACGTGGGTGGAGGTAGTAGGAAAAGACATGACCTATCCTTAACGGAGGATATGGTTGTCGAGAGAGTGAAATGGTGAAACAGGACTCATGTAGCCGACTCCAATTAGTTTGGATGAGACTTAGGTATTGGTGATGGAGATGGTGCTGGTGATGTGTTGAGGGTCAAATATTGCAAATTAGACCTCAGTTATTGCCTGCTTTTGTGAACATGATAATGTTTAAGGCTCTATTTTAATCGTGTTTGTGTTGCATGGTGAATTTAAGAGCTTGGACTGAAAAGGGTGCTAAAAGCATGGATTTGATGCTCAAGAATCACCAAGGCAAGGGACGGATCTTAGGGGACTGAGATCGGAGAATTCACACACCAACGATCTGAGAAAATCAAGTGATTGAAGTTAAAAGGGCCTGAAAGTCGTTCTGAATACAAGATTACAGGGTTTCCACCATCCGTTTAGCTCGAAACTTTATATCTAGCCTGAGGACCCTAAATTAACTGTACACGTAGAAATTCAGCCCTTCGATCCCTGTAGAAGCGGCCCAACGGACAGACCAGCCCACATATCATCGATTTGGGGCCCACTTGATCTCTGGATATGCCTCAATTTCGATCTCAACCCCTTAAATTAGATGAGAAAAGGGATGGACGGAGCAGATTTCTCATGAACATCACGATGGACCGCACCTGGGGATGTGCGTGCATGCACACACGCAACGCACCGGACCAGGATTCCTGGTCAAGGTCAGGTTTACCCAACGTTTCTCACCAGACGACGGACGTGCGTTCGCTAAGATGCTCGATGGGCCAACACCGTCCATCATTTGGTTGATTCGAGCCGCTCATTGGATCCAGGGCGTGGGGCTGACCATAACCATGTTGTCCTTTTGGTCCCATGCACGTGTACACACGTAGATCACTATCAAATGTAGGATGAACGGTGGGAAGATTCGATCCTTTGCGCTGCACCTAACTCGAGTAAAAGTACCCATTCCCAACTGGTTTTTCGCCACGCATCCAATGGACGGAGTGGATTTCTCCGTCAACTTCAATCATGGGCCCCCCGAAGCATCAGCGCAAGCTAATTTCTGCACCCCCTGCGTCTGTGAAATCTGGACGTTGTGGGGCATTTGATGATCATGATCTTGGTCGGATGAGTGTCCGGAACATCCAAACTCCTCTCATGGGACAACCGACCAATCCCAAGGTGTCGGAACTGAACAGATCACCTGATTGGATCTCCTTTGTGCCAAACATGGGTCAAACGGAAGACCGTTTGCGTTTTCTTGCTACGTAAGTTCTACGCACACCACCGCCACAACCGATCGACTCTCCCTGTTGTATTAAAGAGAGCGTGGAGGGAAAGAGGCTATCATCTGGACATGGAGATCAGCATGGGCAGCCATGGAGGCAAGACGGAGATAGAGAGAGAGAGAGAGAGGTAGACATGGGACGGCCTGGAGTTTGCTTCTTCTTCTCCTTTCTTCTTCAGTTTTCCTTTTCCTTTGATGTTTTTCTAAGACTTTAGACCATCATATGTATAATGAGCTAAACCTCTTAGCTAGGGCTAAGAGGTGAAGCTTGTGGTGTGATTGGGATGTTTTCTTTGTTTTGATTCATGTCTTGTTGAACTTTCTTAAATTCTAGTTTGACTATGAAGGAATATTTTTAGTTTTTAATTGTTTTTTGTGACACAAATTACAACAGATCTTCAATAGCTCGAGATATCTTCTTTTCATATATTGAAATTGTGAAATTAGGCAATCCCGCTGTTCACCATCGTCTCATGGGCATGGTTGGGTGATGGAATCCTCCTAACTTTCACAATTCTCCTATGATTGGTTGTGGTATTGGTAAATCGTTGTTGTTTGCCTTGTCTGTTGGCCATGGTTAGGTGACAGAATTACTTCCAAATCTTCACCACTCTCATTTATTGATGATTAGATCAATGAGAAGTTTAGAGATCTGACAAATCTCTTCCTACCAATTGGATAGGATAGGACTCTAATTCCAGTTGTATCCTTGAATCATGCAAGGTAACTTCCCGATTGCTACAAGTGATCCTTGGCACCCTAGTTTCCCACCTTTGAATTTTACAAGTTTTAGTTTAACAATTCACCATTATTCTCTTAAATTTTCTGGGTTTAGATTACATCTTCGTCTAGTTCTAGTTCTAGTTACTTTCAGATTACGTACAAGGTTCAGTCCCTGTGGATTCGACCTCTATCTTATCGAGATTATTATTACATCGCGACCTTACACTTGGGGTTGTGAACAAGTTTTTGGCGCCATTGCTGGGGACTGACGGTTGTATTTTTCTGAGATTAACTAGTTTTAAAATTAGTTTCAGATTAAGGTTTTTCTAGTTTTTATTTTTAGGACCAGGGTTTTCTGAATTATTTTAGAAAATAGCTTAGCTTTCTAATTCTAGGTTTAGAAACTTTCCTAATTTATTTTTTTTAGAAACTTTCTAATTTTAGAATTTTTATTTTTAGAAACTGACTTGTTTTGTTTTCTTTTGCAGGATTCTAACATAGACACTTCCAAATTGGTAAATTCTTTATATTTCTAGATCTCTTATTGTTGTAGGAATTTTCTTTTATTCTTAGGATTAGATTTAGAGTTAGGGTTTCACCATGCATGAGTGGGCACGTCAGTATGCTGAGATAGCTTAAGGATCTTGGGAAGGGATGTATGATGATTATAATAAAAATCAACTTGTCTCAAAATTTTTCTAAAACCATCATCGAGAACCAACTGGAATATAATGCTCCACCGGTTAAAAAGTCTTTACGCGATCATATGCAAGAGAGCAATTATATTCAATGAATTAAGAGAACAATGTGTGAATGCTGGGGTTGTCAGACTTATGAGAGTGAGAATTATAATCAACCATCAAACAAGAAGAAGACAATGAGAGATTATATTATGGGTGATAATATGTATCTGCAACCATCAGATTATTCCACCTCTGATCTGTATGACTATGATCAGTGGAAACATCAATATTGGGAAGATGAATTAACAATACACTGTAGTAACAATTCTCTTGGGTCCTCTACCTTTGAAATCCAACCAGAATCGATCCAAGAGGAGACACTTCAGAGTGACACAGACTCTTCTGCAGACATGAGAAAATTATTAGAAGAACTTGAATCACGCCTCGATAGGCTAATATAAGCTAGTGTATCCCAGCCTCAATCCAATCCAATTCTTCATTCCCAACTCCCTACTTATGATTAGTGGAAACATCAAAATTGGGAATCAACAATGCATCATAGTGACAATTCTCTTAGATCCTATTCCTCTGAGATCCAACAAGAAATAATCCATGAGAATTCACTTCAGAAATCCATACAAAATCTAGAGCTTAGCCAACAAAACACGCTCCAAATATTTCAAGAACTTATAAAAGATATACATCAATGGAGTTCATGCGATGCGATTATGGAAAATACTGAAAATGAAAATGAAGAATTAGATTGTGTTAATGAGCAGGTGGTTCAATTTCCCGATGAGTCGATCTCAATGATGATACAAAGGAATGATCAAGAGACGTGGTTGTCTTTCAAATATAATGATTCTGATACACTTCACTCACATGACATAATTGATGATGAGGAAGAGATTAGTTTATTCGAACCCCAACCCAATCTAGGAACGGAATGTGAGGAAAGCGATCTCATCCTAAGTGTGTACTGCACTGAATTAGACGATGATGAGTATTGGGATTCAATCTCAAGTTCGGCCCATATCAATGATCAAAAGGTTCAGGAAGTTAACAACCATAGTAATCTACTCCACCTATCTGACATCGCCAATTTAAATTTAGAGGATGAACCACTTTCAACTAACCCTTCCAACTTTTGTGAGATATGTTTAGACCACTCCCCTGAATTGAATGATGATATAATTCGGGAGATGGACGAGCCGCTTGATATGACTTTGGAAATTGAAACCACCAAGTTGAGGCCACCATCTGAGTTATACATTTTTGACGATTTAATGCCTCTACTAAGTAGCTTCAATGAACAGTGTTCACATCAATGCGTCCCCTATTGATTTTCAATCTATCTGTGCAGGACAAGAGCAAGAGAGCATGCGTCCATCCACTTTCAGAAACGATGGAATCCTTACGCAAATCATTACAAGCTTCAATGTGAAAAATGAGTCACTCTCAACTGAATTTCCTAACTCTTTAGATGCTTGCTTGGCACACTTTGGAGATTCAAACGACCCAATAATACAAGAAATAGTGGATGCCTTACAAGACAATACCTCAATAGTTGTTACCGACCAAGAAAACCCTCACTCTAAAGCCCCTCCTTCCCCAGATCCTAAAAGTTTACTATGAAGGGAGGAGCTGAAAATTGAACCGGAGTCTACAACTTCGGAATGTGTTAAGACTACACCATCTGATGAGAATTTTTCTGAATTTTATATACTTGTAGTCTCTGATTCACCATGTTATGCTGACATCGAAACTTTTCCTATTACAGGTGAATCATATATACTTTGGATACCTCAGGCGATTCCATGACAATTTTTTGATGAGGTCTATAAATTTCTTTGGAAATTAATGCTCCAAGGCATCCAAGTCTATTGCAAAAAGGGCTTTTTGATGATCTTGTTGAAAAACCTACTGAGAAATTTATCAAGATATTGGCCAGAGGAGGAACCTTGTGGCACAACTGAGTAGCTTTTCCCCTGCTTTCATAGGACTACGATAGTTTGCTTTATACAGTTCTAGGATAGTCGGCTTTATGTTGTTAGGATAGTTTGCTTTCCATTTGCTCTATGATAGTTTGTTTTTTGTTGGTTTCACTCTTGTGCTAACCCACTTTCTGGCTAAGATCTGTTTAGAAAAGTCATACAGTCTCCTCATCAGGTACTATCTTTCCATCACTTCTCCTTTATTTTCGTTGTCTCATGTGCATTGCATGCTTATATCTTTTACATTGAGGACAATGTAAATTTTAGGTTGGGGATGAGAGATTAGGTTACCTAATCAGTGTTTTCTCAGTCTTGAGCAAAAATTATGAAATTTAAAAAAAAAAAAAAAAATTCTGAAAATTCTTGTGAATTCGAAGCGATTTTGAAGGATATTTTTCATGAGAAGTATAAGATACGTAGTGTTGGTGATTTACGACTCCTGTATTCAGTTACCTGTTAGATTTCACAGTAGTTTGAATTATTAATCTATTATTAGAAGTTTTAGAAGTTTTAAACATTGATTGAGTCATAATTTCACATATCACATCTAGCTTACACATTGAAGTGTCAGTTTGATATTAAATCGTTAACTTGGTAATCATTAAGCATGGAAGGAACCAGCCTGGGGAATTTGTCCATCATGTTCATTGGAAAAAAAAAAGTGTCAATACCCAACTAAAGAACAGTTGTCATCGAAAACGGCTACCTATTAAAAATCTTTAAAAAGGTTGACACAGCATGAAAGCCATTGATGGAAAAATCAAAAGCTAGAAGAATAAAAAGGTTGAACTGTAAGGCAAGTTTTGGTTTAAGCTTGGTAATCCAAAATAATCTTTTTGGTTACTAATGATATCATGGAAATTGAGAATTGGACCTTTAATTGTGATAAGTCGAGGTTGCACCATACACCAATGGAACTCAATGTTTAGAATTGTTCTAATCAATGGATTAATACTTTGAACTTGGCCATAAAGTTTATTGTGCGCTTGAGTTTAGATGAAGGTAATGCCCAACATTGATGCATCTTGGAATTCTATTGCTTTTCAAAAATCACTCGAGTTTATAGAAATTATCCTGTGGTTCTCAACTTGTTTTTTCGCATACTTTGCTCGGGACCAGTAAAATGCTAGTTGGGGATTGTGTTGATGGTCAAATATAGCAAATTAGACCCCAGTTATTACCTAGTTTTGTGAACATGATAATGTTCAACGCACTATTTTAATCATGTGTTGCAAGGTGAATTTAAGAGCTTGGACAGAAAAGGTTGCAAAAAGCATGGATTTGATGCTCAAGAATCACCAAGGCAAAGGACGGATCTTAGGGGACTGAGATCGAAGAATTCACACACCAACAATCCGAGAAAATTAAGTTATTGAGGTTAAAGGGGCATGAAAGTCGTCCTGAATACAAGGTCATAGGGTTCCCACCATCCGTTTGGCTCGAAACTTTATATCTGGCCTAAGGACCCTAAATTAACCGTATATGTCAAAATTTAGCCCTTGGATCCTTGTGCAAGTGGCCCAACGGATAGACTAGCCCACATATCATCGATTTGGGGCCCACCTGATCTTTGGATATGCCTCAATTTCGGTCTCAACCCCTTAAATTAGATGAGAAAAGGGATGAACGAAGCAGATTTCTCATGAACACAACAATGAACCCCACTTGGGGATGTGCGCACGCAACGCACCGGACCAGGATTCCTCATCAAGGTTGGGTTGACCCGACGTTTCTCGCCAGACGACAGACGTGCGTCCGCTGAGATGCTCGATGGGCCACCACCATCCATCATTGGGTCGATCCGAGCCGCTCATTGGATCCAGGGCGTGGGGCTGACCATAACCATGCTGTCCTTTTGGTCCCATGCACGTGTACACACGTAGATCAACATCAAATGCAGGATGAACGGTGGGAGGATTCGATCCTTTGGGCCACACCAAACTCGAGCAAAAGTACTCATTCCCGACCGGTTTTTTGCCATACATCCAATGGACGGAGTGGATTTCTCTGTCAACTTCAATCATGGGCCCCACGAAGCATCAGCGCAAACTGATTTCCACATGCCCTGCGTCCGTGAAATCTGGACGCTGTGGGCCGTTTGATGATCATGATCTTGGTCGGATGAGTGATCCGAACCATCCAAACTCCTCTCATGGGACAACTGACCAATCCCAAGGAGTCTGAACTGAACAGATCACCTAATCGGATCTCCTTTGTGCCAAACACGGGTCAAACGCAAGACCGTTTGCTTTCAACCGACCGACTCTCCCTGTTGTATAAAAGAGAAAGTGTGGAGGGAAAGAGGCTATTATCTGGACGTGGAGATCGGCATGGGCAGCCGTGGAGGCAAGACGGAGATAGAGAGAGACAAGTGGACATGGGATGGCCTAGAGTTTGCTTCTTCTTCTCCTTTCTTCTTCAGTTTTCCTTTTCCTTTGATGTTTTTCTAAGACTTTAGACCATCACGTCTATGATGAGCTAAACCTCTTAGCCCTAGCTAAGAGGTGAAGCTTGTGGCGTGATTAGGATGTTTTCTTTGTTTTGATTCATGTCTTGCTGAACTTTCTTGAATTCTAGTTTGATTATGAAGGAATATTTTTAGTTTTTAATGGTTTATTGTGACTCAAATTACAACGGATCGGCAATCGCTTGAGATATCTTCTTTTCATGTATTGAGATTATGAAATTAGGCAATTCTGTTGTTCACCATCGTCTCATGGGCATGGTTGGGTGATGGAATCCTCCTAACTTTCACAACTCTCCTATGATTGGTTGTGGGATTGGTAAATTGCTATTGTTTTCCTTGTCTGTTGGGCATGGTTAGGTGACGAAATTACTTCCAAATCTTCACCACTCTCGTTTATTGATGATTAGATCAATGGGAAGTTCAGAGAAGTTCAAAGATCTGACAAATCTCTTCCTACCAATTGGATAGGATAGGACTCTGATTCCAGTTGTGTCCTTGAATCATGCAAGGTAACTTCTCGATTGCTACAAGTGGATCCTTGGCACCCTACTTTCCCACCTTTGAATTTTACAAGTTTCAGTTTAACAATTCACCATTATTCTCTTAAATTTTCCTGGTTTAGATTACATCTTCGTCAAGTTCTAGTTCTAGTTACTTTCAGATTATGTACAAGGATCAGTCCCTGTGGATTCGACCTTAGTCTTACCGAGATTATTACTACATTGCGACCCTACACTTGGGGTTGTGAACATGATGGTGATGGTGATACATGCATATACATACACAAGATGAAGTCCTATGGTGTATGTTCTATGTCATTTGCAGCATAGTTTTGATTAACAAGACAAGGGAGGGGACATAAAGCTAGAATTATGGAGGGATGCTTTATGATCTAAAGGTTTCAAAATTAGTTAAACTAAAATAGTATATGGAATGCAATTTGAGTAAGAATAGGAGTGGAAGCAAGGAATTAGTTACGACCAGTTTTTGCAATATCAATACTATCGGCTGATATATCGACTGATATTATCAGTATCGCAATCCAGCAATACGAAACTCATCAAAAGATACTACAAAAAATTTATTGTATGTAAATATCCAAAAAAATCAAAAGAACAAAATTTTTTTTTAAAGAGAGAGAGAGAGAGAGAGAGAGAGAGAGAGAGAGAGAGAAACTTTCAACACGGTGGATTTCTGTACCTATTGAAGAGATTGCATTAATCGGAAACTGCGTTTGGTGGGCCATTCGAATTGAAGCACGTTGTTTGTAGGTTAGTATAAAGGAAATCTCTGATTCCCTTTTTTTTTTCTTTCTTCGAATAGATTTTTGCTTGAAAAAGGAATTGATTTCAGAAGATAATGTGAAAAAATACGGAGAAATCCGGAGATTTATGATAGAAATTAGGGTTTTAAGGTTCCGGAAGGCTAGAACCCTCTCTGCTTCAAAAATAGCTTACAAGACTTTTTTATCGTACACGATCGGACATGGATTTCATGTGAAAGCCTTTTGCGCATGAAGTTTTTGCATTGGGATGCTAGGTGGGGCCCACTATGATGTTTATGAGAAATCCACCACGTCCACCTGTTTTGCAAGCTCATTTTAGGACATGCGACCAAAAATGAGGTAGACCCAAAACTCAGGTGGGTCACACAAGAGGAAATAGTAGGAATTCGGAATTCGGTGACCATCGAAAGTTTCAACGGTAGGAAACTCTTTTCCCAGTTTTCCCTCTCGTATAGCCCACTTGAGTTTTGGATCCACCTCATTTTCAATCGCATGTCCTAAAATGAGCTCACAAAATGGATGGATGGGGTGGATTTCTCACAAACATCATAGTCACCTATCATCCCAGCACAAGAACTTCCTGCAAAAGCCTTTTGCAAGAAATCCGTGTTCGGTGCAGATTAAGAGCCTTGGAGACGGACGATCCTGTCATGGGCTCTGTAGGGCCCACCATGATATGTGTTTTATCCATACCGTCCATCCATTTGGATAGGTCATTTTGGGGTATAAGCCCAAAATGTAGGTAGATATAAGACTCAAGTGGACCACATGACAGGAAGTCATGGTGGCAATGATATCTACCGTTAAAGCTTTCCTAGGGCCCATCGTCATGTTTATTTGCCATCCAATCTGTTCATAAGGTCTGACAGACCTAGATGAAGGGAAAACATAAATATTAGCTTGATCCATGTAGACACCCCACCTTAAACAAGGACACGTCACTCTTTGAGCTTCAACGAATTGTCTCCTACTGACTTGGAAATCATTGAAAATCCAAACGGATAAAACTGGGAGCATACTTGGCATGTACCGAAGACGACCAAGAAACCCGATCAGCTAACACCAAATCTAGTAGCAATTCGGTCACAGCCTAGCATCCAAATTCCAAAAACCCCTGAAACTCTCTGTATGACGTAACCAACATGCAAAAATGGATAAAATGAATCCTCTCTGCCCATGGATTACTCTCTGTATCACTTGGGCTTTTTAAATAACGTTGTGTTGAGGTGTGAGAGGTCATATGTTCAAAATCGAGGAAAGTACAGTCGTCATGATATGTAAAATGGCTATGGTATTATTAGAGGCAAATCTTGACTAATTAAGATGATCTATGATTCATTGAAAAGGTGGTTAAATGATCTTCCTAACAAACTTAAGTTTCCTCCAATTTGAGTCATGATGAGGAAGATCCGGCCCATTTATCAAAACCATGCATTGCCGATTAACTAAAATAACAAAAAAACTTTGGCCGCGCCTTAAACTTACCCAAACACGATCCAATTGAGATAATTTTAATTGCAATGAAAATTTTATCAGGCAATGTTTCCAGTGATCCTAATATCATTAAAAGCAGACCATTGGTTAAATTGAAAACAACCGATTTCATATATTAGAGGACGTATTTTTGGCATGTCAAACAAAATCTGATTGAAGTGATTCTAGTCTTATTAGAAAGCTTATCTGATTATCTTTCCAACAAGATAATGATTACCAAAAACAAATAAGTAACAAAGAAGATTTGAGCATTTGAACATTTGGAAGAAAAAAACAAAATATAATAACTACGTTTTTATATATAAACATAATATATACTTATATATATAAATAAATAAAGGTAATGATTATCTTTTAACTTTATATATATATATATATATATATATATATATATATATATATATATATATATATATATATATATATATATATATGTGCATGCATGTATGTACGCATGTATGTATGCATGCATGTATAATATATTATATATATTTATAATAATTACTTTTATTATAATATATATAATATATAATCATTCAAATGTCCTAAAGGTGGGCGCTCACAACACTACCCGAGGAATGAGGGGCGTTGGCAGCAGAGCCAATGCCTATATAAGGCACCCGGGTCATACAGACACAGGGCAAAGAACTTAATCAGAAATAGAGATGGATAAACAGAGAGTAGAAAGAGAGATAAATACAAAGAGGGACTGAGGGTTGGAGTTTACCTGAAGATGCTACCCAAAGTACCTTTAAGATTTCCAACATGCCAACATGTTGCCTAACATAGGAGACAAAAATGGCCATCAAAGGAGTCAAAAAAGCTAAGAATTTATCCATCTCTATTTAATTTGCATTCCACTCTATACATTTCAATTGCATTATTCTCCATCTTCCATTTTTCACTTTATTTGTTTGCGTAGGATCTTAAATCTTGTGAAGTAAGGCTAGTTGGCATTTTATCTTATTCATTGCATTTTACTTTATTCACCTACCCAGGGCTAATTAGCTCTATGATGTAATGCTAGATAATATTTTTCTTTTTTCTGCCTGCCCGGCCTACCTGGGTTATGCAAAGCATGTCCAAATATAAAATGTCAAAATTCCATTAAATTCCAAAAAAAATTACAAATCTTATGAAGTAAAGACCACACATTGTGCGGGGGGGAAATGGTGCTTAAACCTTTCTTTTTCTGTCACCGAGGCCCTTATTTGGAATCCACAATCGCAGATCAACCGTGAGAGTCACTTGAGTTAGGAAATCATGAGATTTCCCGACTCATAAGCGATTCTATGGTTCCTAACCGGCCATAGATTTTATGCTCATTTGCCTAGTGGCAACTCCAAATCAAATGCATTTTTACACCCAAGTCAATAGCACACATCGCCCATAGTAACAAAACAACATGAAAGCCAACAAAGTAAGGGCACCGCCACACGTGCGCATGTGTGGGGGGAGACGTTCACAGAATGGCGACTCCACTGGGGATTTGCTAATTATTAGCTTAGGCCCAACTTAAAACACGAGATTTTTCAATTTTTAGAGATTTTATGAATTTGGCATGTTTACTTTCCTGCACTCCAGTGAATACTGGTCTTATTTATTTTCCGTATCATGCTTTCTAACATTCCAGTAAATAACAATCTCATACTAACAGACTAACTTGTTAATACTCTAGTGTATACTAGTCCATTTACCTTCCTATTTGCATCCTGCATTCTAGTGCAAACTGGTCCCTTTTACTTTCTCGCAAGCATCCTGCATTCCAGCTTACACTGGTCCACTTTACTTTCCTGCCTACATCCTACATTCCAGTGCAAAATGGTCCCTTTTACTTTCTTACAAGCATCCTGCACTCCAGTCTACACTGGTCCACTTTATTAACTTGCCTACATCTAGCATTCTAGTTATCATTGGTCCATTTAAAATGTGGACATAATTAATGCAATTGAAACGTACGAAGTATAATACAAATTAAATAGAGATGAACAAATTCTTAACTTTTTTGACTCCTTTGATGGCCATTTTTGTCTCATGTGTTGGGCAACATGTCGGCATATTGGAAATCTTTAAGGCACTGTGGGTAGCACCTCCAGGCAAACTCCAATCCTCAGACCCTCTCTGTATTTTTCTCTTTCTACTCTCTATTTTCTCTCTCACTCTCTATTTCTCCGTCCCTATTTCTACTTAAGTTATCTACCCTTTGTTTTTGTGACCCGGGTGCCTTATATAGGCAGTGGTTCTGCTGCCAACGCCCCTCATACCTCGGGTAGTGTTGTGGGCGCCCACCTTCAGGACGTTTGATACACACACACACACACACACACACACACACACACACACACATACACACACGTAATTATTACCTTTTGTTTTTTTCTTCCAAATGTTCAAATGCTCATATCTTCCTTGTTACTTGTTCGTTTTTAATAATTTTTATCTTGTTTGAAAGATAACCAGATTAGCTTTCTAACAAGACTAGAATCACTTCAATTGAACCTCGTTTGACGTACCGAAAATACATCCGTCGAATATATGAAATCGGTTGTTTGCAATTTGACCAATGATCTCCTTTTGATGATATTAGAATCATTGGAAACGTTGACTGATAAACTTTTCATATCAACTGAAATTATCTCAATCGAATCATGTTTGACTAGTTTAAAGTGCAGCCAAATTTTTTTCGATTTTAATCAATCGACAATGGATGGTTTTGATAAATGAGTCAGATCTCCCTTATCATGACCCGAATTAGAGGAAACTTATGTTTGTTAGGAAGATCATTTAACCATCTTTCCAATGAATCATAAATAATCCTAATCGGTCAGGATTTGCCTCCAATAATACCATGACCATTTTATATATCAGGACAACTATACTTTCCTCGATTTTGAACATATGATCTCCCACGCCTCAACACAACATTATTCGAAAAGCCTAAGTGGTACAAAGAGTGATTCATGGGCAGAGAAGATTCGATTCATCCATTTTTGCATGTCGGTTGCGTCATACAAAGAGTTTCAGGAGTTTTGGAGTTTGGATGCTCGGCTGTGACCAAATCGCTACTGGATTTGGTGTTAGCCGATCGGGTCTGTTGGTTGTCTTCAGCACGTGCCGAGTATGCTCCCAGTTTGATCCATTTGGATTTTCAATGATTTCCAAGTCAGTAAGAGACAGTTCATTGAAGTCAAGTTGAAGTTCAAAGAGTAGCGTGTCCTTGTTTTACGTGGGGTGTCTACATATGCATCATATTTTAATATAGTTGTTTTAATTCAATCAGACAGCGCATAGCTTAGGACCCTATACAAAGGAAACCTATCATTTGCACTTCTTTTTTGAGATTTATGATTTAAAACTGTATATTAAGGTCTTTTTTAATAATCCCTAAAGTTTCATTGAAAAATTCAATCATTTTCCCAATGTTTCCCAAAAAGTGCGATTAATTATGCGATATAAACGACATATCCCATGTGACAACTAATACGTATTTGTATGCCGAGGGTGAGATACATTGCACGATACCGATATTTTGAACATTGGTTAAGACAACAAATCAAGAATTACCCCAAAAATACCATTTCTGATATCTTGGGTCAACAATTCATAAGAGCAGGGGGATAGAGAAGGATGTTATCCAGAGAATTGAAGCTAGTGGAAAAGGTGAAGATGTGCTTCTAGAGTTTCATGTAACCGCCACGTACCAATCAAAGTTAAGGAGATACTATCCTATAGCCATAAGACCTGCCATGTTTTAGGTCTCAAAATTATATGCTTTATAGACATTTGAACACAAAATTATTTTCACCCCTATATGTAGTAGCGCAAACAAATGCAGGAGAATGATTTACATATGAAAAAAATTGAGAAACAAAAACATGGTAAACTGCTTACACAGTAGAGTATTTACATATGCAATGGATTCCTACTAAAATGCTTTAACGTGTGAAGCATATACATATGTAAATGTTTACAGATAAAGGTTGCCTAATAGTGGTGCTAGGTCATTGTTGGGCCCACATGGTGCATATGACATCCAACCTGTCCAAAACTGACATGCATTGAGCTCAAAAATCAGGTGAATCAAATCATTTTGGTGGGCCGCACTATAGAAAACAATGTACAACTGCCAAAAACTCCCAGGTGGTGTGGTCTATGTACTACGTATATGGCATCCAACCAAACCATGGGGTGACATAACAGCCATTACGGGGACGTAAAGATAAGGGTGGCAACCGTTACACATTACGGGGTCATAATGGCCATAACAGCCATTATGAAGAAAAAGAAAAAAAGACCCATGACGGCTGTTACAGTCCCTGTAACGGCCTGTTACGCCCCCCCATAAAGGCCGTAACGACCTCGTATGCAAGTTTTTCAGGTTTTTTTTTTTTTCAATAAAAATAAAAGAGACCGTAACGGGCATTATGGCCTCTATAACGGCTATAATAGCCCATATCGTAATTTGTAAATGTAATGGTGGTGGCCGTTATGGCCACCGTTACCATTATAGAATACCTTGAACCGAACAAAAAGGTTCACCACACCATGATGATGGGATGCCCGAAAAATCAGGTAAATGAAATCATCATATGGGCTCCAACATTTGAATTTGGAGGTTTATGGGCATTTTTTTCGATCTTTTCTATAGTGTGGCCCACCTGATTGTTGCATCAGGCTGATTTTCAGCTTGTCTAACCACCATGGTGGATCACACCTATTGGATGGGTTGGATGTTACACGAACACCGCATGGGCACTGCAAAAGCACAGTTCCACCACTAATATATGTATGTATTTGATTTTGGAGGTTTTTGAGCCTTTTTTTAGTGTTTTCTATCGTGTGGCCCACCTGATGGTTGGATTGGCTTTATTTTTGGGGCATCTTACCACCATGGTCAGTGGCATCTATTGGATGGGTTGGTATCATACACATTAGGTGGGCCCCACAACAGCCCAGTACCACCACTATTGTAAGTAAATATGTATGTAGGTATGCATGTATGAAGGGAAATATATTAATTTTCCTATAATACGCTTTCTAAAATGCAGAAATGGTGTTCTAGGCCAACATTTAGTGACTATGCCAACTTAGGAAATAGAAACATAGAAGATGTACAAGAACTCGTATGAATGAATAAGAAATACTTTCACTAACCAATGGTCTGTTGCCATCCACGGACCTCAGGAACATATCTGGCAGCTAGAGGTGGGGTGCTATGGACTGGAAGACTGGGCATTTCACCTAAACAAACATAAACAGGCGCATGATCTGAACCTTCCAATCTTATGCTTCTCCCTCCTTTCCACCTGTGAAATGAAACAAGAGAAAATTGCATCCTTGCAATGCAAAAGAACATTAGCTAATGACTACATATTTCTAACATTTACCTGGGCATACTGTCAGGCTTCCACCTTTTAAACTGAGTTAGTATGTCACATTCTTCCACATGGCAATCTAACAAGTTGTGGCCTTCTATGTCATGATTTTGATGCAAGCAAGGTCCAGCAATGAGAATATGATCAATCCTTGACCCACAATTGAATTCTTCAGCACCATCATCCATTGACCAGCATGTGTATGAATCTTTTCTTTTAAAATAAATATGATGGAAACATATACAAAAGGTAACTCAGAAGACGAATAACAAATACGGAAGTGTCATAAAAGTCGAAGTACACATCCTCAAGAAAGAAAACAAGAAAACATTTTACGGCAAACTATTCAATAAGGAAAATGAACATGCCTATATTCACGGTTTATTGAAGAAGAAGAAGATAGGAGTTCAACAAATAAGAAGATTAATCCATTGCTTGGATTAATTGACTAATCATCCTTTTTATTTTAAAAGAACTAAAAATTACAAGTTTTCCCTTATAATTGTTGCAAAACCAGCAAAAAAAAATAAAATGAAATTGTCTGCCATGCGTGCAAACAAACACAATATACCGTACGCACTGCATGTATGTGTACAAATACAGCACACTTCCACAATCCCCCTCGTATTGGAGCATATACATGAATCATTCCCAACTTCTAGATAGTAAACTTCATCTGATAACATCATATAGGTTTCATGAACGCATTGCTCAATTGATCAGACCTATGGATATATGGAGTAACAATTTCCTCGTTCGCCACTTCCTCACAAAGGGAGTCGACTTCAATGTGTGCTCATGGAAGACATGATTACTAACAATGTGAGTGGTCACCTGGTTATGACAATGAAGTGGCAAAAGACTACCAGGTTGGAGACTGATCTCTTATAGCAACGCTCATACTCTGATAAGTTCAGTAGAATACGACATAGCACAATATTTTTCCTGTACACTAGATAAGCTACTATAGACTTTCTAGGTGATAAGATTACCTCCAAGAAATGTGCAATCACCACCAAAAGAATGACAATCAGCAACAGAAAAACCAAACAAAAGAAGATGCCCATTGAGATGGGTGCAATGCTCCTTTTCCAAGAGATGTATTCAAATACCAAAAATAATGAAAAGAACATCATACCAAGGAATATGAATAAATATCATTGAGATCAAATGATCAAGGAGAATACATAAATTGACTAACAGTACCCCTGACATGACATAAGGTAATGCATGATGACATGGGTACCAAGTGTACTGGTAGCATCGTTCGGTGTATCCCCAATATATCGATAATAACCCCAATATTATTTGTATCTACAGCTCGGTGATACCGATAACACTGGTAGCATCAGAAATTCCAGGTATTGACGATATATCACTGATATATCAATATCGCCAATGTATCACCAATATCTTCGACTGTGTAAATTCCAAATGTTGTTTGTATCACCAATGTATCGATATCGTCAATGTATCACTAATATTTTCAATTGTGTGACTAGGTGTCCATTGTATCGCCAATGTATCAGTGATATTTTGATAATATCGCCAATGTATCGATATCACCAAAAATCTGTTTATTTTATAATATAAAAAAATCCATATAATTTTTATTTTTTTTAATGGGCACATGGTTGTATGATGAAATGCATATTTGTATGTGTGTAAATGTATGCATGCATGGATGGATGGATGTATTATGCATGCATGGATGAATGGATGGTTGGATGGATGTGTGACTGATTGTATTTGTGTGTGTGTGCACGCATGCATGGATAGATGGATGGACCATGCATCTGTGTTTGTATGTATGTATGTGCATGCATGGATGGATTGATGGATCCACCATTTTCCCCATGTTTACCCAATGTTTCCAGAAGTCAACAATACATGCTTTTAGGCACCTTTAAAGGGAAACTTATTATTTGATTCCTAAATATGCAAATATGCATCTTCTTGCTATTATTTGATTCTTATGCAAATATGCGTATTTCAGCATCTCATAAAGTATCATTGAAAATTCCACCATTTTTCCTATGTTTCTCTAATGTTTCCCTATGTCGGCATTACATGCTTTTAGACCCCCATTAAAGAGAAACTTATTATGTATGCATCTTCTTTTCAACTTATTTGATTCGTAAATATGCAAATATATGTATTTTAACATCTCTTGAAGTTCATTGAAAAATTCTACCATTTCCTCATGTTTCCCTCAGTCAGTGATACATTTCTACGTACCAACGATAATATCGGAGATATCAATACATGTTTCTGTATCCCCAATCAATGATACATGTAATGATACCAATACTACAAACACTAAGTGGTAGTAAGATAACCCACAATAAGCTTATTTCATGAACTACCCCATCAGTGTTGTCATGTGCGCGATCGCACAATGTCATAATCAGGGTCACATGGCATATGCGATGGTTGCATATGCCATGTGGTCCATATGTAATCGCATGTGGCATAATGCGATCGCATAATCACATATGTGATCACATATGCAGTCCAACTGTTAGAAATATGACCATTGGACATTATTATTATTGTTATTTGAAAATCCATGCATTTGCCTATAAAACAACACTCCCCCCTCCCCATTTGCAATGTTCCTTTCCCAATTCTCTTCAATACTCTCCCTCTCTCATTCTAAAGGCCTAAACACACACACTCTCTCTCTCTCTCTCTCTCTCTCTCTCTCTCTCTCTCTCTGATGGGGCCATCCCACGCACATCGGGCCCCCCTACGCACGTACGCCAAAAGGAGGGCCCCACCGTAGATCTGAATCAATGACGACATCCAGGGAGGGCCTCCTAGTTAGAAGATGAAGTTTTTGTTCAAGAAAGTGGACCCGATAGAACCCATCATTGGATCTCATGATCGTAGCCCACTCGTCGGATTGATTTCATATTTTAGGTTTTGCTTATTATTATTATTTAGAATATCGTGAACGCTTTAGATTTCTTTGTTTGGTTTTTATTTAAGTTTACTTCATCGCCAAGTAATAGGTTGTGCACATGGTGAGTTTTTAGGATACTGGGTTTTCCCTATAAATAGGCACCCCTTGTAGTTCTTTTGATTCATTGAAGCTTAATAAAAATTCTTACTTTATTTTTCTGATCTCTTAGTGAGTTTTGAAAGAATTCAAAAGTGAGTGTGAAGCCCTCCCTTTTCGAAGGGTTAACTACGTGGTGTGAAGCCACATCTATCCCCATCTGTCCCTTCCCTCTCTCATCCATATATCTCATCTTCTATCATCATTATTGCATTAATTTTTCAGCTTTTGCAGCTATTCATCCCCCTACAGCCAGTTTCTAGAATCTGTACCTATAGGAGAGCTGAAACTTTAGTAGAACACTACGCCTCGACCTTACATCGGATCGTCGTCAAACTTGGAGGGATTGGAGGTCTCCGTTGGACGACCAAGGCCTAGGTATCACTTTGAGGAGACGAGCTTCCATCACACGTGCGGCCAACCCACCTGCGCACGTGCGTCAACCCCGGGTCACCATCTGCATGTAGGAGCTTTCTCTAAGTCAGGTTTTTCTCTGATTTTTCTCTTTTCATTCCTATTTCCTAAACTCTAGCCTTAATTTGCATTAACCTTAATTATTTGTCCCTTTTTTCACCCTAGGGTTCCTTGAATTGAGATTGGTGAATCCCTTGGATTAGGGACTGATTGTTGTGCATGTGTGGATGATTACTGCTTATCTTTGAGCATCGTTTAATTTATAATTTTAACAGATCCAGCCCTAACATGTGTAGGCCTAGACCCGCATAGATTCCCTTTAATTGAATGGTTTGGACTTTCATGTGAGATATGGAATTCGTATAATTGTTTCTGAACTAATGTGATCTTAAGCCTGAAATCTCGCACATCATATTTAAATTTCATGTCTTGCATCAAATTTGGTATCAGAGCTTAGGGTTCTTATAAGGGAATACATTATTTGTTTAAGGTTAGTTTTTTGAGTCCATCATGCATCTAATCCATCACATGTAGCTTTTAAGAGTCCATAATCCCTTATTTTATTAACTATATTGCTGGAGTAACATTGCATAGTCCCTTCATATAGAGTCTCATAGGATCATTTAATCCCATATAGTCGTCGTAGAAAGTCCTTAGGTGGAGTTAGCAAGTTGTACGCCCACACATACGGGTCATGGTTTTGGCTAACACCCTACACTAAACATGGAACCACTGCTAGAGTCACTAAACAATTTGTCCTAGCAGATCAAGTCTTAGGGTAAGTGCTTGAAACGAAACATAGATCAATGCCTTGACCAAATAGAGGCATCCCTTAAGGCAAACCCCACCATTAGGGAAGATGGTCAATCTCAGGCAGGTGGCCAGGAGGATAGACCAATGAATGGAGGTGGTCAAGGAATCAATCATGGGCGTGCACCCGTACCCTCATCCCATGAGGGACATCAAGACCATTATTTTGAGGGGTACAACATGTGCGGTCTCATGGCTAGAGAGAGTGCACCATAGGCTAGTGTAGAGTTACCCACTGAGGCTATTCCAGTAGTGGATGAGTTTCGTGATGTCGTTCCTGATGATCTACCAGATGAGTCTCCCCTTAGGAGGGATATAGAGCACACCAGAACATGGGACACCATAATACCTATAGCCGAGTTTGCGTTTAATAGTTCTGTCGATAGGTCTACAAGTCTTAATCCTTATGAAGTCGTTCCTGGTTATAAATCTGGGAAACCTATTGATCTTGTCCTATAGGCCATCAGAGCCTGCAAAGTCTTTTGCGCATCATATTCATTCATGGCATCAAGAAATCAGGCAGAAGATTATGACTAGCAATGAACATTACTCACTTTCTGCAGACCAATATAAATGTTTCAAGAAATTCAATGTAAGGGACTCCGTCATGATCCGCATTAGGCCAAAGCGGTACCCTCAGGGAGCCGTTCGAAAATTACACATGTATAGCGCTGGACCATTTAAAATTATAAAACGAAATGGTCTTAATGCGTATGTGGCAAATCTTCCACCCTCTATGGGAATTAGTTTCACATTTAATGTGAAAAATCTAGTTGCATTTCAAGGGTTCATTAACACATTGTCCATCCTTTCACTTAACCATCCTGATTCTCCAGACCTATCCCTTGATCCATGGCCCCCTTCTAACCCATTTTTGCAGCCTCTACGTATCATTCCTACCCATCTCGATTCATTTTCTCAGCCTTTACCTCCCATACCTACCCGTCTTGACCCATTTTCTCAGCCTCATACCTACTCTTCTAGACCTTTCTTCCCAGCCTCTACCTACCATACCTAACATTCACACACCCAAAGAAGAAGTAGAGGATATCCTGGACCATCAGATAGTTTCAACATCAAACGGCAGGTTTCAGAAGTTCTTGGTCAAGTGGAAGCCACGTCCAGCTTCAGTCAATGTGGCTCGCTGAGGAGGAGCTTAAAGACTTGATCCTTACATATCAGAGCAGTTCATGAGTTTTATTTCGCCGGTGGCGAAATCTTCACAGTCGGGGAGAATTGATGAGGACATCCCGCGCACACGTGCACGCACGTCGGGCCCCCTACGCACGTACACCAAAAGGAGGGCCCCACCGTCGATCTGGATCGATGACGACATCCATGGAGGGCCTCTTACTTATAAGAAATTTTGGTTCAAGAGAGTGGACCCGATAGCCAAGAAAAGCCCATCAAGAGATCTCATGATCGTGGTCCACTCGTCGGATTGATTTCATATTTTAGGTTTTTCTTATTGTTATTATTGAGAACATCGTGAATGCTTTAGATCTCTTTGTTTGATTTTTATTTGAGTTTACTTCATTGCCAAGTAATAGGCTGCGCATATGGTACGAGTTTTTGGAGTAAAAGGTTTTTCCTATAAATAGACATCCCTTGTAGTTCTTTTGATTCATTGAAGCTTAATAAAAATTCCTTCTTTATTTTTCTACTCTTAGCGAGTTGTAGAAGAATTCAAAAGTAGGTGCGTAGCCCTCCCTTTTCGAAGGGTTAACTACATTGCGTGAAGCCACATCTATCCCCATCCATTCTTACCCTCTCATATCTATATATCTCATCTTCTATCATCATTATTGCTTTGAATTTCTCAACTTTTGCAGTTATTCATCCCCCTATAGCCAGTTTTCAGAATCTGGACCTGTAAGAGAGTTGAAACTTCGGCGGAGCACTACGCATCGACCTTACGTCGGATCGTCGTCAAACTTGGAGAGATTGGAGGTCTCCCTTGGCAGACCAAGGCCTAGGTGTCACTTTGGGGAGACGGGCTTCCATCACACGTGCAGCCAACCCACCCGCGCACGTGCGTCAGCCCCGGGTCACCATTTGCACGCAGGAGCTTTCTCTGGGTCTGATTTTCCTCTGGTTTTTCTCTTTTCATTCCTATTTTCTAAACCCTAGCCTTTGTTTACATTAGCCCTAATTTATTTGCCCCTTTTTTCACCCTAGGGTTCCTTGAATTGAGATAGGTGAATCCCTTGGATTAGAGACTGATTTCTGTGCATGTGTGGATGATTACTGCTTATCTTTAAGCATCATTTGATTTATAATTTTAACAGATCTAGCCCTAACATGTGTAGGCCTGGACCCGCATAGATTCCCCTTAATTGAATGGTTTGGACTTTCATGTGGGATATGGAATTTGTGTAATTGTTTCTGAACTAACGTGATCTTAAGCCTGAAATCTCGCACATCATATTTAAATTTCATGTCTTGCATCTCTCTCTCTCTCTCTCTCTCTCTCTCTCTCTCTCATCTATATCTTTCATTCTCTCCTCTTCCTTTACTTTCTCTCAATCTCATTCTCTCTCTCTTCTTTCACTTTCTTTCTCTCATAGTCTTATTCTCATTCTCTAATCTATACCTAATTACCTTTTCTTTTACTTCCTTTCTTTCATTAGCATTCTAAGTTTTGTAAGTTTTAACATTCTTTTTCCTCTCTCTTTTTTTTTTCCATTTCAATTGTCAATAGTAAAGACTCAAAGACTCAAGAGATTCAAGTCAAGATATTTCTCTTGGTTTGTTTAATCATGAAAGATTCAAGAGAATCAAGACATTTCAATAGTCAAGAATCAAGACTCAACATTAGATATGTTATTGGTTTGTTTTATTGTATTCATTTAATAATTGTATAGTGTATCACAAACTTCTATTACTGTTATTTATTTATTTATTTTATCAAGACATTCAACACTAGAGTTCAAGATTAAAAAATTGAAGACTCAACTCTCAAGAGAAGGTCAACACTAAAGTTCAAGACTCTTCTCACATTGAACCCTCAACTCTCAATACCCTGGAGTCAAGGCCTAATTTTGTTCTCATATTCTATTCTCAAGTCTAATCACGAACACCCCCCACCCCCCCCCCCCCCCCCCACTTCACTTTAATTGGAAATTCCTAATGTTATGCAGATTCACACAGGGAAAAAAAAAAAATCATCTTGTATAAAAGAAGCTCAATGACCGGGTCTTCATCCAATATAACCAGAAGCTACATGAATGATTCCAAGCTAAGCAAGAAAAGACTGGTTTCTATGATCCTATCTGCCTAAATGATTTAGAGGCAGATAGTGAGTGGCTTGTGGAGATAGAGGATCTAGCCTTTGCAATTAAGTCCTTGACATGGGCCCAAGTCAAAGACACTACTTTTGGATTGACACCTAATGAAGGTTCTCAAAGGTGGAGAAGAGAGGCAAGCAGTAGCACAAGGCCTAGCAGCAATTAAGGCCAAGAAGATAAGATTGAGATTGAAGAACTACACAAAAAAGATGCTCAACCATTGGACATGGATGAACAACTAGTTCAAATAGATGATAAAGAAATAGAAGAAGATGAAATGTACGTTGAAGAAGTATATGGCGATGATGACGATGATGATGGTGGTGATGTGCCACAATGGGAGAAGGATCAATGTATATTGTAATTTGTATATTTTGTAAATTGTAACTTGTAATTGTAAGTTGCTTACTTGTATTGTAAATTTGTAATTTCTAAGTTGTAACTTATAACTTGTAAGTAATGTATATAGTAGTCTTAATTCTTTAAGATTTCATTTCTCAATAAAAAAATTTAATAAGTTGTTGACATATTTTTTGCATGTTGGTTATTAACTTATTATAGCTTAGGTAGTATCATAGTACGTACCAATTACAAATTACACAAATTACAATGAAATAGATAAGGAATGGATTAGTTCTAGTATTTTTCCCATTTTTTCACAACAACAACAACAAAAAATCCTTGTGCAATCGCATAAGCGATCCCACGGGGTGGATCATATGTAATCACATAGGCAATTTGATAACATTGTACCCCATAAATTAATTAATGGGCTCATTTATCTAACTACCACAAGAGGTAATGCATGGTGACATAACTCCCTTCGAGATAAGGGATCATAACACCAATCCTTTTAGGGACCTAAAATATTCGTTAAAGATACGCTCGACAAATCTAGTACTCAATTTATCATTAGTATGATCAAGAATGCCAACGAAACAAGTAAATCAATACCCAATGAGTAGCGAAAGAATTTCACAATTAGGACTGAGTAGACAATATGGTGATTTTTCCATTCAAAAGTCTAGATAACATACAATTAATATTTTTTAAAAATGGCATTAAAGAGCCTACTAATATTTAGGAACATGTATTTCAATTAAGAAGAATCCATTTCAACTCAAGAAGATGATACTTTCAGCAATATAAATTTTGTCGATAGGTACTTACACATGAAGTTTAAGCAAGAATCCCAATCTCTTGAAGATACAAGAGAAATTCACAAGAAGATAAGAGGGAAGATTTGTATCTTTGAACCCCCTGCCCAAGCAATCCCAAAGAGGATGAAATTGACACCAAGTGTCCTTCACAATTTTAGTGAAAGAAAATACAACTTAGAGACTCTTATGCCTTCCTACACATGATGCACATACTCATTATCATATTGTTCTTCTTCACAAGGTTATCAACCCTAAGGATCTTATTAGCCATAGCAATCCACAAACTCTTAGGGAATAAAAGCCTTCCACACCTCGGCGAGTGAAGATGGATGCTTGCTCCTTGACAAAGCTTTAAGAAATGCTCATGAAGCTTGCATTTCCTAAAGAACCATCACTTTTAGAAAGAAAGAGCCTTATATCCCCACTCCCAGCAACCAGGACGTAGGCAATCCAAAAGAGGCTATTGAAATGAGACCAAATGCCCCTCATAGACTCATGCCATAAGAAAAGATGACTACAATGTTCAAAGGTGAATGGTGAGAGGGATCTGCAAGTTGGTGAAATCCCATTGCAAAATTGTTTTCATCCTTGTGTGGCCTCTTTATGGCTAAAGAAGCAAAGGTGATTGATCGTTATGAGTTTGATAGAGTAACAATGAATTGAAATTTGCTTACTTGACGGAATCTCAGGGAAGAGGAAATTGAAGAGTTTAGTAGGCTCAATATAATCGAAATATCCTTGATATTATCCATATCTCCACCTTGGCGATACCAATAACACCAGTAGCGATACCAATAACATTGGTAGTATTAGAAATTCCAAGTATCGGCATTATATTGTTAAGTTTCACTAATGTATCAATATCGCCAATATTTTCAACTGTGTAAATTCCAAGTGTCTATTATATTGCCAATATATCGATATTGCCAATGTTTTCAACTATATATTTCATGTGTAACTTTTATCACCAGTGTATCAATGATATTTCAATAATATCGACACTGTATTAAGACCACCAAAATACAATTTATATGATGAAATAAATGTTTGTATGTGTATATATCTATTCATGCATGGATGGATGGATGTATGCATGGATGGATGGTTGGTTGGATGGATGGATGTGTGTATGTGTGTGTGCATACATGCATGGATGGATTGTTGGTTGGATGGATGGATGTGTGTATGTGTGTGTGCATACATGCATAATGGATGGATGGATCCACCATTTTCCCCATGTTTCCCAATGTTTCCATGAGTCAATGATACATGCTTTTAGGTCCCATTAAAGGGATAGTTATTATTTTATTCCTAAATATGCAAATACGCATCTTTTCGCTATTATTTGATTCTTAAATATACAAATATGTGTATTTTAGCATCTCCTGAAGTTTCACTGAAAAATTCCATTATTTTCCTCATGTTTCCTAGCATTTTTGGGAATCAGCGATATTATCAACAATAACGATATTGTTTCTGTATCCCTAGCCAGCGAAACTTGTAACGATACCGATACTTCAAACATTGCTAGTTATATGTTGAACTCTAGCGAAAGCTTGTACGATTGATGGGATCTCATTTCCTATTAAAAAAACTAGTTCCCATGAGTTCAAACTTAGGTCAAAGACCAAAGAGGAATTTGGCAACACGGAAGTCCTCCCTCTACCTTTGCACAGTCTCAATGTCTATTGACATCGGCTGATACACATTCAATTCTACGCACATGCCCTCCAAGGCAGAATAGTACTCTCCCACACTCTTATCCCCTTGCTAGAATGAAAATATGTTCTATGGAAGCTCAAAGATACAAGCAAGGTTTTTCTCACCCGAATACATCTCCTTTAAGTTATCCCAGACTTCTTTGGCAATCTTGAAGAAGATGACATTTGCATTGATATGTAGCTCCATACTGTTCCACAACAATACTCTATTTTGGGCATCTTTTGCTACCCAATCATCATAGTTTGTCACAGTTTCATCAAGTTTGGGCAAAGTCTATCTTTCCCTTTCCTATCAGAAAAACACCTACAAGTGTAGCCCACTATAGATAGTTTGTTCCATTCAATTAAGTCGATGTGATTTGAAGAGACATCGACTCAGATGGAGACATAATGTTATTCTTTTATTCTTTCTTGGTATCCATCCTAACAAAGGGAAGAACTTTGAACACACGCTAGAAAAAACTTTCAACTGAATTGAACGTCGGATAAGTAGAAGGATCCATGTATCCACAACCATAATCAACTAGATCATTACCTGCTTTCTGGCTTTCACCCTTATGTCTTCTTTTTTTCGATTTGTACCATCAACAGCCTTCATGCACAATTTGCCTTCAAATTTGACCGTAGATCTAATTGTAGATGAGAGATGGCCCACTTGGACCCATCACATGGGTAAAACAAAAAAGTGGGCCTTACCACCCACCAAGCAGTGGGCCTTGCATGCACCCCTTTGTTGAAAGATGATATGAAGCAATTTGTCCAATACATATGAGATTTGCAATCCCATGTGATGAAGGGGATGGGCACTAGGTGAGGTAGAGATCAAGCCATCCTAACTCGTCGTTGGTCCTCTTCACACAGGTCACATCAGTAAAGATAGAATAAATGGGTGATGAAACCGGGGTACCTGGATGTGCCGCATCATGCCCCCAAGGTCCAACCTCTATCTAGAACTTCCCCAAACTCTTTGTGACCAGTTGAAATTCCAACAAGTCCTCCATGAACTCTGACAGTTTTTCCATTAATTCCATTAAGTCTCATCTCTTTGGAACCATACAAAGATGATGATTATCCTTCCCCTCCTGTATTTACCATGTAGGCCCATCCATTGTCTCGAAACCTTTATTTAGGTATCTTCTATCCTGAAATGCACAATATATATCAAGGTGTTCTTGAGCAAGGATTTCAGTTCTTTGCACTACCATCATCAACATGAACCCTCAATTTATTCTTCCACTCTGCTTATACCGTGGTCCTCTTTATCACTTGAACTAGCACCCCACCAACCCTTTTAGATGATCTCTGTTTCCAAGTTTCCTCCAAAGCTAGGCTTTGAACTGCCATTTGCAAAAGAGATGGCTTCAATCTCTCTTCCTTCAATCAAATGCAAGATTACTTGATATGGTTTTCAAACATTCCTTTGTTGTTCAATCCACATTTAGACATGGAGACACTGAATGCACTTCCATCCACCAAATTGCCATGCATTCCTTTTCATTGCTTCTTAAATAATGCTTGTGGCCTGCAGGAGTTTCATGCTTTCATTGTCAATCCTAAGGCCAGGTGGAGGGTTGCATCAAGTTAGCAGCCGGAGTGAAACTTTCACAACTTTTATCATGAATCCTTTCTTTGCTTCTTTAGCTTCCTCCTAACTCGGTACCTAACAAAGACAACGCCTCCTAGTTTTTAGAAGCTTATCACAATTCACAAGACAAGAAGACGTCCTTCACCTTGCCGAACTCACTAAAGAAACCAATAACTAGGCGTTTGTGTGGTAGTTGATGAAGGTAACAAATAGTTACTCCAATTTATCAAAATCCAGATTTATTTTTTTTTATTCCTTTTTCCAACCTCTTTCCAGCCATCTTCATCCATAGCTTCAACCTTGTGGCTCTTGATCCTATAGATGTTGCTCCAATCTGGATGCGTCTATTATCATCAAGTTTCCTTCATTTCAGATCTCAGCAAGGACACCATCTGTCCACTGTGGACAAGCTTCAAATTGAATGTTATTGTCATATCCCTCCAAATTATGGTAAGGACAAACAACAAAGATACATCTATATGTCACAAGTGTTAAGGGTGCATAGTGCTTGGTCCAATATAATGTGTTTCCAGTTGATCACACTACTCACTATTAATCATGAGCCTAGAGGCAATACTGAAATATCCAGCAGATATTATTTTTGCAGCCTCTGAGCATTACATTTTCAACTAATAGTGTAGAAACATAAATATAAACCATACAATATAGAGCGCAGAAACAAGGCAAGGAATCAGCCAAAGTCATCCAACACAAACAATGAGCAATCAGATACTGAGCAGAAGGGCTAGAAATGCATGTCCCTGCTGGAGCATGTATGTGGTCACTGCAATCTTTGTTTTCAGTTATAAGAAGGATGCTATTACTAAGCAAAAAGAAACCAAATCATAAAGAAAGGTGAACTCAAGAGGTTTCCACCTGTTGCAGCAAATAGGAGAATTAAATGAAATATTATTATGCAATGAGAAAGCGGCTTTTGAAGAATATAATAGTCAACTACACGGTCCAACTTAAACAGGAAAGCTATGATGAAACAAAAAAGAACAATCAAATCTTAGCTTAGACATGAAGATCGAAGCCAATACCGATGGGGATGCTTTGTCCTGAAAACGTCAAAAAAAGGGCCACCGCATTCTCTTAGTAAAGATCTCATCCACTTCCGGAAGCTACATACATTCCATCGCCAATGAAACCAAGACCATGTCACTATTTCTAGAATCCAACCGGCAAGCTTCCAAAAACTTTAGGAAGAAATCTCTTTTATTCTTTCATTTTGTTTTTTTCCTTGATATAGTGAAATGTCCAACTGCAAGCAAGACTGCAAACAAACATCATACGAGCTCACAGGAGAGGCATTGGATTTAATGGATGGCGTTGATAGAGATTGCGACTTTCAAAAGCGGAGTTAGAGAGAGAAACACAAGGCTCACTCACACTCCCTTTAAAAATGAAATCTCACAAATCTGTAGGTCTTGCATGCAAAAACTCCCCAACTCCCCACCTGCTTGAGCAGGTAATTGGAGATTTTTTATTGGCATATAAATTAAGGATTTGAGGATTTCTTTCATATAAACTAGAGATTTTGGGGATGTGTAGTTTTTGAAATCAGAAATCCTAGTTGGGGATTTTGAATTCTAAAATGTAATATTGGGATGACTATGTATTTAGAAATCCCTAATTGGGATGATATTGAATGTTGAACTCATTAATTGTCAATGATTTCGAAATCCCTAACCCTATGTTGGGATTTTGAATTCAGAAATCCCTAATTGGAGATTTTGAGTTAAGAAATCCCTGATTGGGGATGATTTTGTATTCAAGTGGCTCCATCCTTGATGGCCATATTTTCTCTACTGTATGTCTGTAACAGAAGTGGCATAAGCTAATTAGTGTACAAAACAATGGGTCCTAGTGTGGATGTAGCATAGACCAACAAAAATACAATGATCCACTTACCTTAGCCATACAATTTGTGGCCATCAAAAGGACGTGATGCATGAGAACATGAATAAAATAATTATAGGAATTTGAACAGTATCCCTATGCACCCATTTTGTATAAGTGGGTCCATCCTCATTATAATAGAAATTGCAGTAGTTAGTAAATAAAGAAAGATATTATTTGTCAAAGATATTTCATTTGCATTATGATTACTACATATTAATGTGGTCCTTCGTGTTATTTGGGTAGTGGTATTGCATCACTAGTACTCCTCTTGTTCTCTATTATAGCATAAATGGCATAAAGAAATCTTCAAATAGTTTCAAATGTGCTCATGCTTCTATAATTGGTTAAAGGAAGTTCATATTTAGCAATGTTTATATTTCAACTGTTCCCTTAGTAGTTCTAGACCGTTCCTTTTTTTTCTTCCTTAAAAATTTCCTTGTATGGGAAAAAAGATACTTGACCTTCATTTGTTGAGTGTATTAAATATCATGGAAAATAGTATTCTTTTCTAATCGAATATGCAAAATCATGTTGTTTCTTCCATTAGATGACCTGTGGAGGTTTTTCTCTAATTTGTTCCCCATTGTTGTGTAATATTTGAGGCTGGATTGTTGTTATTGAATTGTTCATCACAGCCAATGTTTTAAATATCATTATCGCGTAAGTATCACTCCTTAAGGATACGGATACACATCGGTTATCACATGGGATATATCGGTTGTATTGCATAATGTATCACTGTTATTGGCAAAAATGGAAACATTGAGAAATTGGTCGAATTTTTCATGGAAACTTCAAGGATTGTTGAAAAAGACATCAATACACATATAGAAATCAAAACATTACACCAAAAAAATAAATAAATAAATAAAATGTGCACATAATAGAGGTTCCTTTGTATGGGGTCCTAAAACATGCACTGTCCAACTAAACTGATGCAAGTATATTTAAAGTATATTCATATAATCTATAAATGTAAAAAGATATGTATGGAAACACAAACAATACATTTGAAAGCAAAAGAAGAATCACCAGATCAGGTTACATACATATTTGATTTTGTGTTTAGATACAAAGATTTGCAACTGATTTGCGAGAAATTGAGAAATTTTGATTTTTCCCAATTTTCTGCAACTTGCCTCATCTCTCCCAAATCTCAAAATTGAAGCTCCAAATCCATGATTTTTATTTATTGAAAACATGAAGAATTATAGATTTGTAACCATTTGACACTGATTTAATGTGATTATAGTAAAAAATGGATCGAAAATCGAAAATGCTCACCAGATCAAATAGGTGGGATATATTGGCGCTACCAATGCATTTCGTATCGCACAAGTGGGATATGAGATATATCATGGGGTATATATCAGCCGATATCGTCGATATTCGAAACAATGATCACGGCTATGAGCTATGTTTCTTTCTTAATTTCTTTTATTCGAAACAATGATCACGGCTATGAGCTATGTTTCTTTCTTAATTTCTTTTATTCGAAACAATGATCACGGCTATGAGCTATGTTTCTTTCTTATTTTCCCATTGTATAATAAATGAGAATGTTTCATTTTTGTATTTGTTACAATAGATTATGACAAAAGACAATCATATGAATGTAGAAGTAGAAACATATGAGAATATACAAGAAATATGCAGTTCTTCTGTTAGAAATTGGATTCCAAAGGTAGAAAATGAGTTAAACTAATCGTTAAGAAGACTATTTTCTCTTCAATTGGTGATGCTTTTGACTTCTACAAGCAATATGCAAGAAAAGCAGTGTTCAGTATTCGTACTGGTGTAACTAAATGCAAGGAACACAAATTTTTTTTTGAAAAATATATGTATTTTCGAAGGAGGGGTTAATAGATGATAAATTAGAGATGAAGCAAAGGAAAGAGGTGAGAGGATGTTAAACGAGAGGGTTGTAAGGCACTCATGATAATTAAGAGAATGGTGGACCACATTACGGAGTGTAAATGTTTGTTGAGCGGCACGGTCATGAGTTAGCGACTCCTCAAAAGAAACACTTTCTTAGGTCACATCGCCAAGGCATAGAAAAGTTTGAGAAATACATTCGCAATGAATCAAATAGCCACTTTGCAGACAATGACCATTTTCAAAATTGAATCAAGTGATTTTGGAAATATTGGATGCACAGTGCAAGATGTGAGAAACTACAAGAGAGATTAAAAAACGGAGAGAGAGAGAGAGAGAGAGAGAGAGAGAGAGAGAGAGAGAGAGAGACTATGAGTTATGATGCTCTACTGTTGTATAAGTGTTTTAGAGAAATGGAGTTGAACTTATCCTTTATGTATGAGATGAAGGTTGATAAGAAAAGTATATTATTGTTTTTGTGTTGATCCGATAACATGCGGGGCATATGATCACTTTGGGATGTTTTGTATATGACAACACATACAACACAAACCGCTATGAGTTGATTTGCACATCGTTCACCACTATGAGTTGACCTTCACATCGTTGAATGTGTTAATCACCATGGGCAATCGATCACATTCATAGCGATTTGTGCGGTCGATGACACCTTCTCACAACCCAATGTGATCGACTCCTCATGGTGATTAACCCTTTGAACTGTGTAAAGAACAACTCATAGCAATGTGTCCTATGTGGCATCAAATACAAAACTTCACCAAAGTGATAATCATTGTTCGAATTATCCCCAATACTATCAAAATATCTCTGATATTATATTTATATCTAGCTTGGCGATACCAATAACACTGGCAGTATATAAAAAAATTCCAAGTATCAATAATGTATCACCAAGTATCGCCAACGTATTGATATCGCCAATCTAATCACAAATATTTTCAATTGTGTAAATTCCAAGTGTTGTTGTCAAATCACCACTTCTCTAAAAGCTCAAGCCGTTAGAGGATGTTGTATGAAGTGTTTGAAATGTTGGTATTGCTACAAGTTTTGTTGGCCAGGGATACGGAAACAATATCGATATTGCCGATAATATCACTGACAACCAGAAATGCAGGGAAACATAGGAAAAACAAAAAGAATGCATGCATAATAAGTTTCCATTTTATTATAATAGGAATTTTTAATGGAACTTTAGGAGATGCTAAAATACACATTTGCATATTTAAGAATTAAAAAAAACTACAAAAAGAATGCATGCATAATAAGTTTCCATTTTATGAGGACCTAAAAGCATGTGCCATCGTAAGAAATCAATTAACCATCCCATCTAACCATCCAAACTTCCATCCAGTGTTCGAAGTATCCGACTAGTAGTACACACACCCTCCTAGGAACGCCACTAACACAATCCTACTAAGGGCAACCGCTAAAGCCACTAAAGCAAGCCATCGACCATATAAAGTGTTCCGTGAGTGAGAACTTAATAAAAAAAAAGAAAGCTTTGTTTCACTCTTCTTGAACTAGCTAGTATCGCTACAAGTTTCACTGGTCGAGGATACAGAAACAATATCGATATTATCGATAACCAGAAATGCGAGGAAACATGGGAAAACAGTGGAAATTTTCAGTGAAATTTCATGAAATGCTAAAATACACATATTTGCATATTTAGGAATAAAACATTTGCAAAAGGAATGTATATATAATAAGTTTCCATTTAAAGGGGGGCTTAAAAGCATGTGTTGTTGTAAGAAATTAGTCCAACCATCCTATTTATCCATCCAACCATCCTACCTTTCATCCAAACATCCATCAGTATTTCAGAATATCGACAACATGCGATATTTTGTTGAGAATCGTCGACAATTGAAAAGGAAACGAAATAATGTGCTCATGATATCACCCATAAAAAAAAATAATTTTGAAATGGAATTTTTTCAATAAACAGATTTTTGGTGACATCGATACATTGGCGATATTATTGAAATATCATTGATACATTGGCGGTACAAGCGACACCTAGATTTTACAAAATAAAATATATTGGCGATACAATGGAGATATCGATACATTGGCAATACAAGTGACACTTGGAATTTGCATAGTCAAAAATATTGGTGACACATTGGCAATATCAATACATTGGCGATACTTAGCGATACATCATCGAACCTGGAATTTTTTATATTACTAGTGTTATCGGTATCACTACTAGTGTTATTGGAATTGCTAAGCTAGAGATAGAGATAATATCAAGGATATTTTAATAATATTGGGGATAATACGAACAATATCAATGTATATTAGGGGACTTTAATACTCCCTTGCACATGCAGGGTAGAACTCCAGACAGGAACATACTAAGCAAGGGTGGAGGGACACTCACAACACTCACACCATAAACGGCCCCCGTGGGAGAATATATTAGGGAGGCATATTTGTCACTCTTGGAATTCGAACACTTGACCATCTGATTTGATACCACATCAAATCACTACTTTCTCTAAAAGTTCAAGCCGTTAGGGGATGGCATATCCATATATATCAAGGGCCTTTAATACTTGTATTGCCAATGTATTGATGTCGCCAACGTATTGCTAATATTTTCGAATGTGTAAATTCTAGGTGACGCTTGTATCACAAGTCTATCAACGATATTTCAATAATATCGCCAACGTATCGATATCACCAAAAATTTATTTATTAAAAAAAAAAAAATCATTTCAATTTTTTTATGGGCTCATGGTTGTATGCAATGTTCAATTTGTTGTCGATAATATTGATAATATCTCAATATTATCGTTATCGGAACATGTGCGATATCGAGACCACAATCTTTCATTTCTTTTCCAATTGTTGATGATTTCTTAGCGAAACATCATTTGTTGTCGATATTTTGCAATATCAATGGATGTTAAGCCTTGCATGCAATCGGGTCCGTCCCAAAATAATGTATTAATCTACTCTTCTCATCAACCTTCACTTCATACACAAGGATGAGTTCAACTACATTTCTGTAAAATATTCATTAAACAATAAAGCATCATGGCCCTTAGTTTCTTTTTTATCTCTCGTAATTTCTCACACCTTATACCATGCATCTAATATTTTAAAAACCACCTGATTCGCTTTTAAAAACAGTCACATTATCTCTGAAGTGATTATGTTTGGTTTATTGAGAATGTATCTCTTAAATTTTTTTATGCCTTTAACGTCCAACGATGTAACTTAAGGTGTTTCTTTCGAGTCACTGACTTATGACTCTGTTCCTCAACAAACATTTACACTGTAATTGTCCACCAACCTTGCTTAATCATCATAAACGCCTTACAAACCCCTCGTGTAACATACTTTTGCTTCTTTACTTTACCTTGTTTTATCTTTACTTTATTATATGTCAATCCCTCCTTTGAATATATGTACATCTTCCAAATTTCTTCATGTTCATTATTTTATTTATTCAAACCATTAAGAATACCAAACTCTGTTTTCCTTAATATATATTGTAAAAGTCAAAATCACCACCATCTGAAGAAAAAGAAATTTTCCAACAATTGCTTTTAGGTCTTCTACTTTTGAAATCCATTTTCGAATGGAAGAACCATCTATTTCTTATATATTCTCATGTGCTTCTACTTCTGCATTCATGTGATTGACTTTTATCCTAACTTGCTGCAACAAATACAACAATAAAACATTCTCATTTAATATACAATGGAAATGCAAAGAGGAAGGAAACTTAGCTCATAGTCCTAAGTAAGAGTTCAATCTCAGATTCTATAGAACAACAAGAGTAAATTGGAAACAGAAGAACAAAGATCATCTAAAAGAGGAAAAATGATTTAGCACATTCAATTACCAACAAAAAAATTTATTTTCATGATATTTAATATATCCAACAAGTGAATACTCAATTACTTTTTCTCCATAGAAGAAAATCAAAGAAGAAAAAATGTCCAGAACTATAAAAGGTTTTGCAATTTGAACTTCCTTTCACCAAATAGGCAAGAGCACATTTGAAACTAATCCATTCGAAGATATCCTCACATTACTTTTACCATAATAAAGAACAAGATAGCTAGCAGCAATCCAATACTATTATCCCAATATCATCAAAGACCACAAAACTTTGCAACATCCATAGCCTAGCTAAAATTTCTTTAAAAAATAAAAATAAAATATCGGCCTTCATTTGCTAATCATTACAATCTCTATTATCACAAGGATGGAACAATTATATAAAATAGGTGCATCAAGAGTAAGAGTTCAATCTCGGATTCTATAGAACAACAAGAGTAAATTGGAAACATAAGAACAAAGATCATCTAATAGAGGAAAAATGATTTAGCACATTCAATTACCAACAAAAAAATTTATTTTCATGATATTTAATATATCCAACAAGTGAATACTCAATTACTTTTTCTCCATAGAAGAAAATCAAAGAAGAAAAAATGTCCAGAACTATAAAAGGTTTTGCAATTTGAACTTCCTTTCACCAAATAGGCAAGAGCACATTTGAAACTAATCCATTCGAAGATATCCTCACATTACTTTTACCATAATAAAGAACAAGATAGCTAGCAGCAATCCAATACTATTATCCCAATATCATCAAAGACCACAAAACTTTGCAACATCCATAGCCTAGCTAAAATTTCTTTAAAAAATAAAAATAAAATATCGGCCTTCATTTGCTAATCATTACAATCTCTATTATCACAAGGATGGACCAATTATATAAAATAGGTGCATCAAGAGAAGAGTTCAATCTCAGATTCTATAGAACAACAAGAGTAAATTGGAAACAGAAGAACAAAGATCATCTAATAGAGGAAAAATGATTTAGCACATTCAATTACCAACAAAAAAATTTATTTTCATGATATTTAATATATCCAACAAGTGAATACTCGATTACTTTTTCTCCATAGAAGAAAATCAAAGAAGATACTATTCGCATTCTTCCTCTTATATTATTGTCATTCTTATGAATAGTGTTCATTTGAATGCCACAAATCGTGAGGTAAGGTAAGAAGATTAACGTAAAGTTGGTCTATGTTACGTCGACACTAAGGCCCACAATTTTGCACATAGATCGGCTTACCTTATGTCGCTTCTACTCAATAGAGAAAAACATTGTCGCGAAGACAAACTCCACTTGAATACAAAATCCTCCCTAGTTAGGGATTTCTAGATTCAAAATCCCTAAATATAGAATAGGGCTTTCAAAATCATCCACATCATCCCCAATAGTTCATTTCATATTTTAAAATCCCTAATTAGAGATTTTTTTAATTCAAAAGCATAAATACAATCAAAATTCCTAATTTATACAAAAAAAAAAAAACTCCAAATCCTTAGTTTATGTGCCAAGAGAGAGATTAAGAGCAAGAGAGAGACCCAGGGAGTTTATGCATGCAAGACCTATGGTTGTGCGAGATATCGCTTTTACAAGGAGTGCAAGCTAATCCTACTCGCTTTTCCCTCTCCAAGTCTACTTTTGAAAGCTACAGGCTCTATCAACACCATCCATTAAATCCAACAGCTCTCCTATCTCATTTGTCCATATGTACGAAAATTACCAAGTGCAATCATTTGCAATATAATTTAGTGCAAACGAGTAGTGTGGAACCCAGTGTTTGTAATATCAATACTATCGGCCGATATTATCGATATCGATGGAGAGCAATACGAAACCCCTCAGAAGGCCCTTGAAATACAAAGAAAATCGAAGAAGCTTGTGTATCGTGCGATATATTGCAAAATATTGTGCGATATCAACAAATATTATCACTTATATCATTTTTTTACAGGGATTTTAACATTTTCTTCACAATTAAAGGGCCGGGAATGTCGGAAAAGTCAGAAAAAAAAAAATCAGGACAGCCCCATAATATTGAAAAATATAAATAAATAAATAAAAATTTAAAAAGGGAAAAACTTTCAAGAGAGTGTATTTCGGTACCTATAGAAGAGATTGCCTAATCAGAAGTTGCATTTGGTGGGCCAATCGATCGAAGCGGTGCGCCGTTCATAGGTAAGTGCAAAAAAATCTTCGATTCCCATCGATTTCGACAAATAATCTGAAAAGTCCAAAGATTGGGAGTGTATTCGAGAGAAAAAGAGAGATTTTTGGGTTTTAGGGTTCCGGTCCTACCTGAAACACTCTCTGGTTTCAGAAAAAAGGGCTTTGGATTCCTTTTTACGACGCAGATTAGCTACTAACAGGTTTGAGTAGCGAGACTCACTACTAAAGTGACGTCACCAAGTTATGTGGGCCCACCATGATGTATGAGTTGTATCCACACCGTCCATTCATTTGGAGAGATCATTTTAAGGCATGATAAAAAAGAATGATTCAAATCCAAAGCTCCAGTGGACCCCACAATAGAAAACAGTGGGGAGAGTGACGCTCACCATTAAAGACTCCTAAGGGCTACAAAAGTTTTCGATCAAGCTGATATTTGTTTTTTCCCTTATTTCATGTCTTTGTTAACTTATGAAAAGGTTGGATCTCGAATAAACATCATGCTAGACCTTAGGAAGGTTTCAATGATGGGCGTCACTTTCCCCACTGTTTTCTGTGGTGGGGTCCACTACGGCTCTAGATCTGCCTCATTCTT